>HG992333.1:0-4800000 GCA_905220615.1 Tinea trinotella
TGTCTGTAAGAGGGCCACGGGCATTTATAAGCAGCTTTCAAGGGCTGCGAAAATCAGCTGGGGTCTCCACCCCGAAGTGATTAGAGTAATCTACACTGCGGTGGTGGAGCCAATCATAATGTATGCGGCGAGCGCCTGGGCGCAGGCGGTGGAAAGAAAAGGGATACAGAAACAACTCAATGCGGTCCAGAGGGGCTTCGCCCAGAAGCTGACTCGAGCGTATCGCACTGTCTCCCTGGACTCGGCGTTGGTGCTGGCCGGCATACTCCCTCTCGACCTTAGAATACGGGAAGCTTCGTCACTGTACGAAGCGAGGAGGGGGGTGCAGGTACCAGCGCTGGTGGACAGGGAGATAGAGCGTGTCGCCAGCTACGCTATGATTCCTCATCCGGCGGAACATATGAGCTTGGATTTCATGTGCCTGGCAGACCAGGACCAAGTAAACAGCCAGAACACCCAGGCAGTACAAATATATACGGATGGCAGTCGGATTGAGGGTGAAGTCGGAGCAGCATTGTCCATATGGAACAATGATGCCGAGACCAAAACCCTCAAGCTGAAACTGTCTTCGTTTTGCACGGTCTACCAGGCGGAACTCCTGGCTATATGCGAAGCCATGAGAATCATAGTAAAGCGCCCGGAGTCAAGCTTCGGGATTTATAGCGACTCTCGATCGGCATTAGAGTCTGTAATCAGCCACAGGTCGCTCCATCCCCTTGCAGTCGAAGTGCGTAAACACCTGCACACTGCGAAGATCCAGAACAAGGAAGTATCCTTGTTCTGGATAAAAGCACATGCGGGACTGCAAGGGAACGAAAGGGCGGATAAATTGGCGAAGGAAGCGGCCCTAAAGTCGAAAAAAGCGCCGGATTACGACTGTTGCCCGATCTCATTCGTCAAGCGAAACATCCGAAAGGAGTCGCTTGGCGAGTGGAATCTGAGGTACAAGTCCGGTGGAACGGCGGCAGGGACGAAAATGTTCTTTCCCGACGCGGTGCAGGCGTACGCGGTAGTGAGGCAGCTCGAACCAACTGGGATACTCACACAGGTTCTCACTGGGCACGGCGGGTTCTCTGAATACCTGACCAGGTTCAGGTGTAAAGAGAACCCATCGTGTGTGTGTGGGCCGGAAGTAGAGGAAACGGTTGCGCACATTTTATTTGAGTGCCCCGTGCACGGTCGCGAAAGATTTGAGGTAGAACAGAAACTGGGTGTAGCTTTAAATAAAGATAATGTCCACATCCTAATGAAGGATAAAATCAAGAGGCCAATACTTTGTGAATATTGCATAAAAATTTGTACACTAGTAATCAATAGAAATAAGTAATTAAATTATATTGTGTTTATATAGTAAGTATATATAACGCAAGTATATGTAACTATAGGATATAATAATAGAAATATAAGAAGTTATGTAAAATAAATAAAATAGAAATAAGTCCTACCTGTCCCCCCTTTATGTTCTAGCAAGTGGAGTCTGGTGTTAGTATGATAATAGTTTAGTTGTAAGTATAATTAGATGTATATAATGTAAGTATAAGATAAGAATTAGAAGTTAAATAAACAAAAGATAGATAGATAGCATAGAATAATAATTAAGGTGAGCAAACCGGATGAAATGTTAACATGCAGCAAACATCCGGTTCTAAATACTCTTAGATATAAAAGGTCTCTGAGTAATATTGTCAGAGGTACAGGAATAAAAAAAAAAAAAAAAAAAAAAAAAAAAAAAAAAAAAAAAAAAAAAAAAAAAAACCTAACCTAACCTAACCTAACCTAACCTAACCTAACCTAACCTAACCTAACCTAACCTAACCTAACCTAACCTAACCTAACCTAACCTAACCTAACCTAACCTAACCTAACCTAACCTAACCTAACCTAACCTAACCTAACCTAACCTAACCTAACCTAACCTAACCTAACCTAACCTAACCTAACCTAACCTAACCTAACCTAACCTAACCTAACCTAACCTAACCTAACCTAACCTAACCTAACCTAACCTAACCTAACCTAACCTAACCTAACCTAACCTAACCTAACCTAACCTAACCTAACCTAACCTAACCTAACCTAACCTAACCTAACCTAACCTAACCTAACCTAACCTAACCTAACCTAACCTAACCTAACCTAACCTAACCTAACCTAACCTAACCTAACCTAACCTAACCTAACCTAACCTAACCCAAACCTAACCTAACCCAAACCTAACCTAACCCAAACCTAACCTAACCCAAACCTAACCTAACCCAAACCTAACCTAACCCAAACCTAACCTAACCCAAACCTAACCTAACCCAAACCTAACCTAACCCAAACCTAACCTAACCCAAACCTAACCTAACCCAAACCTAACCTAACCCAAACCTAACCTAACCCAAACCTAACCTAACCCAAACCTAACCTAACCCAAACCTAACCTAACCCAAACCTAACCTAACCCAAACCTAACCTAACCCAAACCTAACCTAACCCAAACCTAACCTAACCCAAACCTAACCTAACCCAAACCTAACCTAACCCAAACCTAACCTAACCCAAACCTAACCTAACCCAAACCTAACCTAACCCAAACCTAACCTAACCCAAACCTAACCTAACCCAAACCTAACCTAACCCAAACCTAACCTAACCCAAACCTAACCTAACCCAAACCTAACCTAACCCAAACCTAACCTAACCCAAACCTAACCTAACCCAAACCTAACCTAACCCAAACCTAACCTAACCCAAACCTAACCTAACCCAAACCTAACCTAACCCAAACCTAACCTAACCCAAACCTAACCTAACCCAAACCTATTGTCAGAGGTATTGGGAAAAAAAATAACCTTTTTTTTATTAACGTGGGAGGAACGCTCTACTAGCCGAAGTGCCGGGCTCTCACCGGCTAAAACCTCCCACGCCGTTTCCACAAACCGTCATCGGCGGAGTACTGGTATCGCGTTAGCAAACCCTCGTAACTCCGCCGACGTTGGCTCTTTCCCAACTAACAATGTGGCCCACTCGATCGCGACATTGCCGACACGACGAGCGCCTCTCCCTTTCTGCCATCCTCCATTCACTCCACTACGGTTGTAGGTAAAGACGGCCTGGGGGTCAAGGGGAGCGGTGCACCCGAGCGCAGAGCCCTGGAGGGCGCATGCCGACTACACTAAGACCACGGCACCAGGGAACATCTAGTTCATTATGCATACCAATGATGTTTAATGAACAATTAATGGAGTAGAGGTGCCACACTATTCGCTATGTGCAAGTTAATTTCACTCTTATTACTAAACAGTTAAAACTTTATTCAACACGTACCTACACGAGCGCGGTGCGCCCTTTGACATAGCCGCCCGCACTTGAAGTGAAATGGCTTCTAAGTCTCGACAATTAGGTTTTTTTTTCGACAATTTCGTTTGAATTAGACACAGGTACAAGTACCGGTGCGGCGGGCGCCCAATAAGAGTCGGTCACAGAGTCGGTAACTAAGTCTTAATACTGTTTACGTGCAGTAGTATTATTTCCGGCCTTTATTGTAAAAACAATTAGTCAATTTTATAGTAGATTTTATAAAGAATACCTTCATGATTTTATGCTCGCCTACTGTACATAGGTACATTTTTTATATTATTTTTTTAATTTTAAAGTATCTTATTATTACTTATACGTAAGCCACACTGAAAGTTTCGGCTTCTGGCTGCTTATGTTTAAATTTCAGATGTTATCTATACATATAATGAAATTGAAGTGTCTGTTTGTAATATTGAAATAACCGTTTTTTAATACATGTATATGAATATACGGTACATACACCAAAATGACATTTTTTACAATTTTTGTCTGTCTGTCTGTCTGTCCTTCTGTCTGTTTGTTCCGGCTAATCTCTAAAATGGCTGGACCGATTTTGACGGAACTTTTATTGGCAGGTAGCTGATATAACAAGGAGTATTTTAGAAAAAAATCTTTTATAATAAATAAAACAAAAGAAAAAACATTTTCCCATACAGAATTGCGTGCGTTCAGAAATTTATTTTGGGTAAACTAATACAAGCTGCTGAGAATTGAAAACAAATTATTATCCTAATATTATTATTATTATTATCCTACTACTATTATTATAAATGTGAATGTCCGTTTGTTTCACGCAAATAATGCTCAACCGATCATCATGAAATTTTGTACACATATTCTTGAAGTAAGTAAGAAGTAACATAAAATACTTTTTAAAAAAATTACGAAAAGTATATTTTTTTCCTATTATAAAAATAGGTACAAGGAGTTTGTTTAAACCCTGAGTACTCTAATACCATCGCACTGTATTACCGACAGTCATCCAATCAACTGTACTATGGAGACTATGCACTATACTTTCCATTGACTATACTTTTCTTTATTGTTATTTCCTTCTTTTACTATATGCATATCCTACTATTGTTATAAATGTGAATGTGAGTTTGATTGTTAAGTTTTTTTTATTTTTGGAGGTACTAGAAGTAAAATAAGATACATTTAATTTAAAAAAAAATATTTTTTACTATAGTTTCCAATTGACTACAGTTTTAGCTGCTTGTAATATATATTTATTTTTATTTCCGTCTGTCATTTTATATGAGTTATCGAGTTATAAATACAAAAAAGTCGAATTGAAAACCTCCTTTTTTATGACTGTGTTATAAACCAAATTTTACGCGGGTGAAACCGCGGGCATAGCTAGTATAACATAAGAAACTCAATAAGTAATTAATATAAATTGCGGGAAATAACGTGTCAATTGTTTTTTTTACCACAAGTTAAAGGTTGTCGTCCGTAGCATAAATGGAATTAACGCGAATAGAATTTAGGGCCTGATTTTTTATGATTTTAAATGTTTACTGACTACTGTTCGTTCTCAAAATGGATCAAAATTTTGGGAGATAAGTCTTTATTTAAGCACCATAAGGCGTTGGATTGCAGAATTTGATCGTTGCCGTGTTTCTCTCCATGATGAAATTCGTGAAGGTCGGCCCTCAAATGCGATCCCCGAAGAAAATATGGCTACTATTAAGCAACTTATTAAAGAAAACCGGTGTCCTACCTAGGAGAAGATTTAAAAACATTTGGGGATTAGTATGAGACAATTTCAAAAAATCTTATAACAACATTTAATATTTAGAATACTTTGTTGCCGATAAATTCCTGATGAACTCACCCAGAACAAAAACGGACTCGTGTTGATTGCTGTAAGAAAAAGTAGTTGAAATACGATTACAGACGTTCAAATGATGTGTATGACGTTGTGACAGGAGATAAATAAATGAAGAACCTAAGACACTTAATGCTGAGTGGTACATCACCATTTGTTTGCTCAGTGTATTTGAATAATGTATTTGACCAAGAAGTCGCATCCTAGCATGGCAATGTTTTGCCGCACACCGTGAGTAAGACAAAAGTTATTTTTTGGTTTCTAAATAGGTAGAGCTTAGTAGCCTATACCGCACTTAGTTCAATGGAATATGAATGTTCATAACGGAAACGTTTCCTTTACAAAAAACAGAATGTCGCCCCTGCCCACAATGCTATTTCTATATTTTCCCAAAAATTAAAGATTTGATAACATTTACAAGGCCGTCATATCTTTCAACCAGCACACGTTTAAACATGCCTTCAGATAAATGTCCTTATGCTTACAACGATGGTTTGACCGAATAAATGTAACGGAGAATACATAAAAAAGCAGTAAATATATTATTTTACATGTAAATTGTTTTATTTTTGTAAAATGTTTTGTAAGAAGTAATAGTAAGTATGAAATAGTATGTAAGTATAATAAATATTTAGAAAGTAATTAAAATAGGCTCTTATAAATGATAAAGATCTCACATCGAGAAAATCAATTATTTGGTAAATCAGATTTAATGTTTCGGATATAGACAGTCATTTTATTCTTATTTCGGAAAACCTTCAGTGTATCAGCCTTTTCATGGAGAATTATACCACCGAGCGAGGGCCAGCATTATTTTGTGTCTTATGGCCATAATGACAATTGTACATATAGTACATTGCTCCTTGTCATGTTGTACCCCCTGAGGTATATTTTGTACACATTGTACATCATTAAATTATTAGCACGGCTCTTTCGTTTAGTCAATCCCAATTAACCTTAAAGTTATATCAATAAATCTTAGATTATAACAAAGGAGGGGATACGGCATGCGTTTTATTGTTCTTTTACAAATGGATTGTAGGAGGGAAAAGGAAAGGAGATCTTCTGCTGCATCAACTAGCCGGGTGACATCTCTTTGTTGGGGCGTATATAATTATATACTGATACTTTGTCGATAAACCGTTTTGGGAGATATTGGACGCGCAATCTCATTGAGTAGCTATCTGCAAACATATTGTGCTGGCGACAGATGCAACGCCATCTATCCTCCGGCGCAGACACTATCTTAGCAACGCCCTCTATGCCATGTTAACTACAAAATCTTAAACCGACACCCCCGCTACACGCAAAGTTACACCCACACTTGCATCTCCGATTTCGTAAACGAGCAATACAACGAAAGAGATAGAGAACGCGACAGAATGAATGAGAGTAGATGTGCTCTAACAGCAGTAGCCGTGCTTCGATTTAAGTGCGTCAGTTAGACGTAGTTTGCCAGTTCCACGCATATTGTGTTCGTTTATTTTTAATGGTAAAAATGAGTAGCGAATTAATTTCTAGAACGATTTTGTGGAATTTTTTCAACCAAAATAACACAAGGGTAATTTTAAGTAAACAACGATTAATGTCGCGCGATGACCACTCGAAGCGATGTCAGATATGCATTTGGGAACAAATTAGCGTTACTATTTACGCCTATTACTTCCTTACTAGCACGTCCACTCTTTTTTTTTTCGTTGGGTGGAGGTGGTGAGTGAATTTCTGTACAATGTACGCCATCTTGTATCAATTGGGTGAACTAGTATGATTAACCTCAAAATCAAGCCAGCGACATCTAGTGTATGTGGGGCGAACATTTTGTTAACATTATTGGTGGAAAAAGTTCGTATTCATAACCCGCTTGGGGATTTAATTGTATTTATTTAATAATTATGTGGCTTGGCATACGACCAATTTTTGTTTTGAATCAAATATAAAAGGTAATTAATAAAATATACTCATACAATTGATTTATCGGTTTTAGAATCAATCGATGTTTGTCGGACGTCTCTAATACAGATGTTGGTTGGTTTTTATTGTTTAGAATTTCTCTATATTAATATTTTCATTATTATTAGTTTATATCGCATAAGCATTAGCTTCATTAATAATGTGAATGCGAACAAATTAATAATTATGTAAAATGCATATAAAATTGGTGATATTGTTTCGCATCTATGTTATTAATAATAACATAACAAAGGTAAGTAAGATATGATAATAACATAATATTCTAATTCGTACATCATACGTGCTATATCCGTCTGGGTCAGGCAGAACTTGATGGCGATTTTAATAGATATAATTTTAAGAATAACTGTCACCGCCTGTCCCACAAATATAGACATAATTAATGTTTTAGTTTCCTATATGGAGAGTGTGAACAAGCAACAAGAGGAAACAATGTGACAACAGGCAGCTGCCAATTCAGATTATACTATTGAAACATTATGAATCAGGTATTAATGCTAATTTTAATAATACTTTGGCAAACACTGAAATGGCTCTTGCAATAGGCTCAGAATGATGACAGGTGTGGCACATTGGTTAGAACATTGGCTCATTATGTGTAAAGTTGCAGGTTCAATCCCTGGTTGGAGCAAATATTTGTTTTATAGCTTTAAGTTAGGTAATTAATGATTAGATTAAATATAACAAATGTCAATCAATCAAATTGTCACACCTTTTTCCCACAGGAATAGGCAGAGATCCCGCTTGCCATGATCCTTACACAAATCCCGTGCTTCCTTCACATCCACAATTCTCTTCATACGTGCTTTATGGTTACGGGCAGCTTTATTGAGGATGTCTCCAATTTGGTCGAAAAACACCCTCCTGGGCCTGCCTTGTTTAACGCATCCATACACATCATATTTATAAATTCTCTCAACCTTTCCATGTGCCCAATCTATTGAAGCATTCCTTTGTCAAAGCACAACAATATTTGTTCATAAAAACAATATCCGCTATATTTGCTCCAGGTGCGGGTTGTCACAGTGATAGGCAGCGGTGACACCAGCCTGCACACCAGTGTAGCATTACTTACAATTATGATCAGGGGCGGGGTGGTGTCATATATAGTTTGGTCCAGTGCAGCCGAAGTGGTGCATAATGGCCATATTAATACAACATGTTTAAATTAAGTTAATGTATGCATGCGTGTGTGCTTTGAGGTGAGCGCTGACACGGGCGTGTGTGGCGTGAGCCGCGTGAGGCTGAGCGTGGCGTTCTTCGCGCACGACAACGTGTGGGACAGGGGCAGCGGCCATTACATGGAGCGCGTGAGTATGCACAACAGCCGCACCATATATATATATATGCCACCATTCACTTAATGCAAATGAACTAGTCATATTATATATTGACTTGTTGTTAATAATAATGTTTGTCAGGCTGCGCTGCATGCGTTGTGCACTTCATTGGGGACCAAGTCTGCTGTGGAATTAGGCAGAGACATTGAGCACATGGAGAGCACATATCAGGCGAAGGTAATTGCGGCACATTCGCTGTTGGAGCACATTTGTGAATGGCCATTGCAAGTATGATGCGTTAGGTGTTGGAGTGCTGCGCGGCGTGGTGCAAGGAGGGCAGGCAGGTGACGCACACGTTGGCCACGTGGCCCGCGTGGATGGCGCACTGGGAGAAGAGGCACCAGGACATGAGCAACGCAAACAACCTGTGGACAAGGGGACTGCTGCAGGTGCGTCATCATTATTATATATATATATATATATATCATTTTAATAGTATATACAAATTGTGTGTGCGTTCATATTTCAGCAACGTCACATTGCGCCATACATGAGTGAGGAGAACAAATTGATTGATTGGTACGTTGACTGCATTCACTTGCAATTGCCACACATTGTGTCTGCATGTGCGTGATGTTGCAGGTGCATGCAGCAGAGGGTTGTGCTCAATGTGTGCATGTCGTTGTGCGCAATTGGCGATTGCGAGCCATTGCCCGGCGGCTATGCGCACACGTTGGAGCACATGCTGCTCACGGACAGGGGACAACACAACCTGCTCAACAAGGTGCCACCATTATTATTATTATTATTAACACACACGACCACTAGTGACACATTAGAGTCTCCTTGGGACTATCTCTGATGATATTATTTCTTAATAGTTGATATATATTGTGCAATTGCAGCATGTGTTGCGCACGGCGCCCTGCCTGCTCACAATGGTGATATTGTTGGGCCTGTTGCGCGCCATCACGCCCAACGGGTTATTGGTGGACGCGGCGCAATGGAACAAACTGAGGACATTGTACTCACAAAGGTATACATCACTTCCATACATTATGAACAGCCATATGTGACAGAGCATGATGCAACGTTTGTGTGTCGTCAGGGGCCGCCATTGTCCTGTGCTGTTGTTGCAGCGTCGCTGGTATGAGTTCCGCGCGATGGTGCACGCGCACGTGGGGGCGGGGGGCGCCGCAGACGGGGCCCGACGCGCACACGAGACCAACGAGAGGCTCATCATAAAGACACTGCTGAAGCGGGCGCACACGCACAACGCACTGATGGCCGCATTCATTCACATGTGAGCGCTCACAAACACACACACAATTACAGGGATAGGCAGGGACAATGTTTTATGGCTCATTTTATTTCATAATAAACGGCGGATTGATTGTTTGTTGTGTGAATGCAGGTTTCCGTTTTTGTTGTGTTGCCGCGCGACGCCATCGTGGCGGCAAATGGCCGACAACGGATTATTATATACGGATGAGCAATTGGTATGTACACAATATATGAACATTATCACTATAGGCCAACACACCTGCCAACAATGATGTAACTGACAGCTCTAACTCGGTGACGCCATTTTGAATTGTATTATATATGTTATAATTGTTGTATTGCAGAACAACATGAACTTCTCCGATGATGACACTAACACAGGTGAGCGTTGCCAATTGTGATACACGTTCGTCCATTGTGTCAACAATGGCGTAATGTAATAATAATAATAATTGTTTGCAGGTCACACAACAACGTCGGCCGAGCGCATGTTGTTCGACATCGACCCCAATGACACAATACAGGCCACTGTCATATTGGATGACTCAGACGAGGAAGGTGATTGAGATGATGACATGTTGGATGATAACACGCGACGCACTAACATAATGGAGTAATAATAATTGCAGATGATGCCGATGACGCGGAACTGGTGATCGATGACACACTCTTGTGTGGTACGTATGATAATAAATGGGGCATCCGGCTCGCAGGACCATTCATGCGCAATGTCGTGGTGGAGTAAACATAACGAAATGTATGTTGAACATGCAATGGCGGCCTAAATATAATTATTGTACATCGTACATGCGAGGCGTTGTGCGGTTCAAATGTGGTGCTTTGAAACAATGTTATATATATGCATAGGTGTGTTATATGTTTATATTGTTGTTGTTTGCACAGATGAGGAGGAAGTGGGCGAGCAGGCGGTGGACGCACCTGTCGCAGGTATGCATTGTGCAACCATACAACATGTCCATTTCATCATCATCATACACTTGGACCACCTCTTGCTCAACATCACTTGCAGACGCTTAATAATAATAATAATAAACACTGCTTAATGCTTTCTATCTCACTCTCTCGCATGTCTATAGTCACTTTTCGTTTCACATATATATATATATATATATATATGCGCGTGTGTGTGTGTGATTTTGTTTGCAGACAAGTTGTCAATGGTGCCGGTGGTTGTGCTGGAGCGCATTGATGACGGACGTCATGAAGCACACGTAAGTATATATTATATATAATCAAATATGTCCCACGGGGATAGACAGAGACAATGGAGCGCCACTTGCCACGATCCTGACACAACTCACTCGCTATACTCACATCCACAATTCTACTCATACAGGCTCTGCGGTTATATATAATGATTGTGTAATTGAATATATGTATATTGCAAATATTATTTGTGCACAATGGCCGAATTGCGTAATGTTTGAATATGTTTCAGTGGCAAGATGGCGGGGAGCACAACACAGAGGAGAATGAACAAAGTGAGTGTATATATACTTACATACATATATGTACTTGAGTTATATTCCAAGTGTTGCCCATTGCATTCATTGTTGCATTATATCAATATAAGAAATAATTTTGTAATTTGCCAATTGTCAAGTATAACTGTATATGTCAAGTAATTGCAAAGGACATCGTTCATTAGTTGCATATGCATTTTAATAACAGTTTGACATACGAAGATTACAATGCAATTGGAATATATCCTTTATTTTGCATAGTTTAGGTGTGCGAAATGATTAAACTATAATTATGACAGTTCAAAGCAGAAATGTTAATATGGCGTCTCTTTGTGATTGATAAACGATACAAAATTTTACTAAATATTTACTAAATAACTCAATTGCACAGCAATTAAATGCAAATTATTTTTATCAACACAAGTATCGAAACTACCATTTATATATTTTGTCATCATTGGACATCACAAAAGTAGTACATAGAAGGCCAAAATGAGTGATGTCCTTTTGTTATTAAGTCTTAAATCACTTATTTTGATTATTAATTGCACATTAGCTATAATAAACGAGAATATATGTTATGATTAGACATCGGATTATATGCACAAACAAAATGCTAAAATATGCATGCAAATATGCACTTAAAAAAGGCGAAATATGCACAAAATATGCATAAACAAAATACTGCTAATTATCTCATATAAGTTTATTTAAAAAATATATATTACATATTTCAGTTGTAGTTTTTGTGACAATATACAATTAAATATTTTTCTAGATTTCCTATGGAAAATTTGTTACGTTTGTCGCTTAGTATTAATTTGTAGGCTGAAAATGACCTTTCTACGTCCACTGTCGTTACTGGACAGAATTTAAAATTTAAAAAAGGCAGAGTGTGACCGTTGCCGTTAATAAATGCGTTTACTTGTTTAATTTCTTTAAGACCCGGGTATTTATGTAAAACAGCGTTTAATTTGCCACGAACCTTTTCTGATATTGCAGTCGGAAGGACATTATTCTGTTCAATCATTTTTTCTAATATTTCCAAGGATTTGCACAGAGGAAGATTTTTGGTTTCTAATATTTCAATGGCATCGGGTATATTGCTAAAATGTGTTGTAATTAGAGCGATGCTTTGTTTTATTGAGGGATCCTCAAATGCCAGCTGGCTTGAATAAATAGCGATAGCTTCTGAACTGTCAAATTGGCCAACTACTTATTTTATGGCCTCAAAATTTTTAGCATAAAACAACACCGCTTTTAACCAAGTTCCCCATCCTGTTAATATTGGTTCTGGGGGTAGTGCTAGGTTTGGCAGCCGCTCTTTATATGCTTGTACTCTCGATGGTGCCTTTAAAAAAACTTTTTTTGTGGAGGAAATCAATTTATTAACATTCCCAAACTCTTTTCTGATCTCTTCTGCAAGTCGGTGTAATCCATGGGCTAGACAGGTAATGTGAATTAAGTTTGGGTAAAACACCTTCAGAGCTTGACCAGCTTTCACCATATAAGGCGCACCGTCAGAAATGAAAACACTTATTTTTTCGTCCATAGAAGAGCCGGGAAATAGTGATTTGATGGAATCATTTATGAACCGGGCTATAGTAGAATGATTTGTTTTTTCAAGGACATGGCAGGCAACTAAATGAGGAGTAGAGGGCTCTTTAAATAATTTTCCAACAATCAAATTTGCTATATACCGTCCACATGAATCCGTCGTTTCATCAGCTGATATCCATATTAAATTGTTTGAAAGATCGGTGCGTATTTCACTTAGCACTTCTTCGTAAATATTTGATAGGTAGTTTTTTGGAATCGTGGATTCTTCAGGTATTATCTGATTAGTACAATATTTCTTTAGAAATCTTTGGCATATTTTGTTATTTAATTGATGAAACGGAATATTGCACGCAACAAATAACTCACATAAATCTTTGTTAAACTCTATTTTCTTTGTAGAGTCCGAAAGAGAAGGCGTAATTTGAGTCAGTAGTTGTTGGCGACTTCCTGTGGGTTTCTGTCTTGCAGCTATATGGGAAGCAGTACTCACATGTTGATCGATCTGGTATTTTTTGATGAAGGTATTCGTTTGTCACAGACCTTGCAGTAAATCACAGTGCCATCAGTCGTAAATTGGCCTGGGTAATTTTTAATCCAAGATTCCATTAAAGTATGGGTATTTTTTTTCACTGGCGGCATTTTTTTAATAACAACAAGATTAATGAATTAATGTATTTTACAAGAGTTACTAACGCGTTTATATATCGTTAAATTAAAATATAAGAAAATACTAAAAAGGGGAACAAACAGGGGGGACAAACACAGCGGGTCACGTAAAACTATTAATCTGTGCAGTGAACATTTGAATGACAAACAAAACAATAGCGAGAAGCAAACGGTACTTAGTCCCTTCCGCCCATTGCTCTGCATCATGTCCATGCTTTCGCCATATGCGAGCCAGTGGATAGGGCCAAGTGCGTGTGAGTGAGCTAGCATGGCCCGAATTAGTTGAAATAGGCACTATCAATAAAAAAATACTAAAATATGCATTAAAGCTATAAAAATGACGTTTTATGCATTTGCATATGCAAACATGCAAATGCATATAATCCGATGTCTAGTTATGATTAATAATAATAGAATTCATAATTGAACACATGAATAACTGCATCTGTTCACAAGAGGCGAACTTAATGCGTTGAGGCATTTTCTATAAGTTCACTTGGAATGAATCACTTGTGTTGTTTATGTCGTATGTCGCATTTGTTCCAGAGCATGGTGATGCAGCCAAGGGGATGGTGTGCCGCGCGAATGTAAGTGCCGCAAACATATTAGGGAATAGCAGCCCAACAGTGATGAGCCATTGTTGGTGTCTAATTAATTGCCCCCTCCTATATTCATGTGCGATCAGTTTGTTACACGCAATGTCCCAGGTTCAACCAATAATATATATCAATGTAGCACAAATACAACAAATGAATATATGCTTGCCTGTTTGGTCCATTGTCATATGTGTCTGTTTGCAGCCGTGGTGTTGTTTGGCGCACCGCGACGCCTACCACGCGAGTATACGCTCCGCACTCGCCAACAGGCGCGGCAGGAAGTACGCATGGCCGGAGCACAGGTATATATAAATCGCAGTGATGACGCAAGTAAACGTGGGAAGGAATAATTGGTAATAAAAGTGTACTTTAATAAAATAAGTATTTCAAGAGCCATTTTATTAAAATACATTTTTAGCCCAACTAGATTGTTTGGCGCATCCTTTTTACCACTCATATATTTGTTAATTTAATAATGAGGTGGAGATATTAAACTGGATGTGGTGTTAACGATAGTCTGCTTATACTTTCAACCGTAAAGTGCCTCAGTCGGCATTGGTTGAAGTGTAGTGGCAGTCGCGTTCATTGATGGACATTGAGCCACAATGATTACGAGTGGCATGGTGACCAGCTGGTGATAGCCGCGTGGTGTGGTGTGCCGCGAATGCATTCGACCGTGTTGCTGATAGTGACGCACAAGCGAACATTCAAATGGTACATATATAATAATAGTAGCCGCATATACAATTATCAATATATATCACAATACGAATGTAGTCGTAGTCGCGTTGCCATTGATACAATCTGCAGCTCGCATGAAATAATTACCACAATATAGTGTTGACGCTCCATTGTGTCTGCCTAAGAGGCGTTTGATTGATACCTACTTTAAGACGCCTTGGTAAGCATGGGGAATGCCAAAATGCGTATGCACACGTATATTGAAATTGATACAATTTTTTATATTAATTTAGTAAATATTGTGTTATGTTAATTATCATCTAAATTGAGTATGTCTCTTGTAGTTGTGCGAGCGAGATGCGAGAGTCTCTGTGATAATGTTGTTTACTTTATAAATTGTTTCTTGATAAAGCCTATACTCTCAGGTTATAAACAAGTTTCATGATATACTATACACGGTAGTCTCGAAAACATGACATCATTTATTTGCGCATTCCGTAGCATAACTTTGGAAAGGCATAGTTGTAGTTATGACCTTGCTATGAGTTTGCTAACAAAACAGCGCCGTGACATCAGTGAACAGAGTTATTATAATTTAATTGTTTAATAACATTTGTTCGCAGACATAGTTCGAATGCTGAATGCAGGTGTTGCTGCATAGACATGCTGGTGGGCTATAGGAGAATAGTGCAATTGAACAAGCGGCCGAACGCGAAGCATTCAAAAAGGCACAGAGCGAAGCGAAAACCATCAACCACGTGCGCCAATGCGCCAATGGCGGCGCACGCGGACAACGCAGACAACACACACAACCAACTGTCACAATGGATTGAGGAGAGGGAGAGGGCGAGCAGACTCTACGGCATCAGAGCGAGAGCCGTCAACACGGTCAGGTATACTGACTTTGTGAAGAACAAAACGAACCCACCGATTTATATTAACGACACGGATGACGTCTACAAACCCAACATCGAGTTAGACAATGCGAGGAAGCGCACCAGACCGCCGCCGTGCAATCCTGCAACGCGGCAAACAGCACGCAAACCCACACAGGCGACAAGTGTTGAACATGCGAATGCATCCAAATATATTCTATTAGACGGAATGCGTCGGCCAGGCAGTGCTCTGCGCAAAATAGCAACGATCACGATCGTGGACGAGCAGAGCCAATGCTCGAGTGATTCGGATGTGGTTGTGACGTATGAAGACGATGACATTAACAAAACACAAGAAACACACAAACAACCATCAGTATTGTCCAAGCGCCATATTCCAGCGCTCTATAATACTGTAGACAATGTAGAGCATACGCCATCAATGCAGCTGCCAATTATAACGTATTGCGTTTCATTGGCAAACAATGACACGCAGGCATCGGTGCGAACGACCGCAACCGATGACGAACCCCAGCCGCAGAGTTCGCCATCACCAAAGGCTGTGCTACGCAAATATCCACCAAGCTCGAAGAAAATGGCCACGTCATCAACGCACAGCGATGTCGCAGTGGCATCTTCACCGAATGTCAATCCATCGTCGCGCACGAGTGACGTGATGGCCGTGTGCCACAACGATGTGTCAAGTACGTCGTGCAGTCCACCGCCCCCCGCGGCCGCAACAACGAGCCTCACCGTCAGCGAGTACATGCACGGCCGCGTTTGCAGCAATTTGACACTGGTGCGCAAGGACCTCGACGTGCTGCCGTATTATGTGACCTCGGGCGTGTTCATACTCACGTCCGAGTTCAGGGAGTTCTCGAACGCGGCGTATTACTCGGTGGACGAGAACGTGAGAGCCCAATTGATATTGTTCGATGAGTCGGAGCCGGCGATCGCGCACGTCGGCCCATCGGCCTATGCCAAAATGGCAGAGAGGCCGCTCGTGTTCGCCCGCGTGCTCTCCGCGTGCAGAACGCTCAGCGAGATATGCGACACGGCCACGCGGGGCTGCAACGAGACATATTTGTATGACGAGCGCAACTGCCGGCGCTACAGCGTTGACGTTGTGCGCGACGAGGGCGAACACGTGCTCTCGATGAGGGTGGCCGACTGTGACACGTACGACTGTGCTCTGTCACAACTGATGGACAAGATCAACATACTGAGCACATTGAGGAAGCACAACGGCACGGACCATACAAAGACAATCTTATTCACTGGAACAACCATTAGGAGAGTGAGCGACTGATTATATTTGACAGTGTTATACTTAATATTATTTAATTGTGACTGATGCGACTGACCTGCCCAATGAAGAGTGCCCACGACTGATGGACCACTCTCAGTTAACACATTATACATACAGGGTGTCCAGGTAACAATGGTTTTTATGAACCACTTGAGTTCATATTTCATAGGTGGGTTTTGTTAACATATTTACGCGCCACGACCACAAACTCATTTATTACAATAATTTATGTAAATGTTATTGTAAATTACAATATAGTTATAAACAGGTATGTTTCCTATTGAAAAGGTTATTGTTTAGTCAAATATCACTTATTGAATATATTTTATTATAATGATTATTTTGATTTTAACGCAGATACTTCGCGTTAAAATAAATATTCACAAATGATTAGAGTTAGTGATTTTATATTGTTACAAGAGATTATCGATTGTTGACGGGACAATGTATTTGCATTGAAATGTGCCTCACTTTATTATTGTAATATTTATAGTTATTTTTATGTTTATAAGCACAATCTGTCAATATCCAATCACGATATGGTTACGCCCACTATTATGTACATATGATAACAATTCACAATCTCTGTGTAGCGCAGGAGGCATTTTGTGTATTTGATGCGATCTCATTTGTTGGTGAATCATTATTACAGTAAATGGTTTATATATATTATTTGTAACAGGATTGATATTAAAGCACGGCGTACATAATAACATAATGGTGTTTTATTGAAATATTCATAAATAAGTCATCCCCTACAATGATGTGCAAACATATAAGTAGAGCACGCGGGCGCTCGCGGTTATAAGAACTCAAAAAAAATCTAATATCCAAAACTATCAGATGTTTCGCAATAATTACATATCTGTAACTGGTATAATATTGTTAGGTATCGCCAGTGTCCGCAAGGAGATCGGATCATTATAGAATTTTCCCAATGCATATAGATAAACATAAAACAAACGCGCAATAATACATATTTACACAATTTAACAAACACAATGACCGTATTTGTGCTCAAAGCTTCCCAACAGAGTACAACGTGGACATTGTTCGACTTCAGTGATGGTAGGTGTGGTGTTTGCTATGAAGGAGTGACTGAGACATATTTTTGGGGAAAAAGTAACAAAACATCGGCACAAGTGTATCAAGATACCATTCTTGAGAATGTAGTTAACGTAATTATGTTCAATAACAAAGAATAGTATTTCCAGCAAGACTCTGCGCCGATTCACCCAATCTTTGTTAGAAAACAACGTTCTGAACTTCATCAGAGCTGAAGACTGGTCGTCCTCTAGTCCCGATCTTTATCCGCTGGATATGATTTATGGTTACTTTTAAAGAGTATGGTTTGCTCTAAACGCCATCATAATTTGGAGTCCCTTAAACAATCCATACGTTTGGCAGTGAAGTTTTTAACCATGGAAAGAATGCGTGCTTCTGTTGATAACTCAACGTTTAAAGGACTGTGTTGCAGCCAATGGAGACCACTTCGAATAAACTTTATATATTTTTAATGTTTTTTTATTAATACATTAATGCACCACTCACAACTATGCCAGCCCAACACAAGTGCGCTCGTTGTGTGATATATATAGACCTCGAAGCAATTGAAGCAACTCTTTTAATAATAATGAATGCCCTTTCGAATGGAACAATTAAAACAATTCATTGCCCACCCCCGCGGCACACGTTTTGTTTACATTATAGTCATTGGATCCAATGCTTCGTTACGGATTGAGTTGCAAGTTGCTGGTTGCAGCTATGCCGGCAACTTGCACTCATTTACGTGTAGTAGCATAGTCGCCTCTATTCGTGGAGCTTCATGTGGTTGGGTGCCTTGAATTCACAATAAGTTGTTAATGTACTTGTGTGAGATTAGGTTCTTCAAGCGAAGCATAGAAAGGCTCCTTGGGCCGGCATTACATGAATAGGTTATTCCAATGTTCAGCTCACTTGAATAAGGTGAGATGCTTTATATTATTTATACACATTTGAAATATGTAAAGGGATATTGTATGAGTTCACTGTGCCCCACGGATGGGTCTAATGTGTGGGTCGAAGTGAGCCGAAGCAATAAAGCAAATGTTTTTGATTTTATAGTGGGCAATTAAGTGGACTCTTTGCGTTGATTGAATACTATTAAAACTGTCACTGCCTGCCTACACTTTGTATGCAACCATTCAGACGCCGTAATTATACAATATGCTGTTTGCTAGCAGCCCAACATAATATAAGCAATATTGAATTTAACATGGACATTGTTTGAATGTGCGTTTCCATAATTTCTTTAAATAATGAATCATTGTTAGATGTCCCATTGTTTCAATATTTATATTGATTACTTCCACAAAGCTGGCCTGGTGCCTGGTGGCCATTGCCCCGCAGAGCTTTATGTGGAGACGAATGTGGATGTCACTTGGACATATAAAACATACTATCCCATAAATTATGGACCACTAAAACAATACAACTGAAGCGAACGCAAACTGTTTTGGCATTATCATTCGTCGACGTTCTTGGATTCCTCGTTTTTTATTGTTTTATTGTGACACGACATTTGACCACGACTCGCCTGATGATAAGCAAGCGGAGGTCCAACAGTGATGACGACTGAGTGAACCGAGTGCCTCAGTCGCCAAAGGTGCTTCTTCACCTATTCCTTTACAAAGCTATTAAAAGTGCATCATAGAAACAAGACGACCAAACTACATATAACACTGATCGCCTCGTTGGCGTGTAATAACAACACCGTGCCATTTATAATGTGTAACGTGTGATGTTGAGCGCCATTTTAATATATCTAATAACAACTCCATCAGCGACGTGGCAGCAACTCAATAATGTCACAATTTAGGCACGCGAACGTATTCTCATTATATTACTTACACGCGTCATTGTGTGCGTCGACTGCCACCACTACTACTACTACATTATTATTAATAGCACACACATCCCATAATGCCGGCCTAATTAGATTTGGCAACTTATTAAATGTACTAAATCACTTCACAGTCTGTTAACCAATGCGCCCATTGTGTTCCTCCACTTTCACATAACAGCCGCAATTGTATCTGTTGCTCCTAAATGCAACTTATCCTCGAAATAATAAATGGCAAGTGTATTATTGGCCCAAACATTATCTAATGTCGTTGAGATTGCGACTTGTGACCTAAGATGGCTGCATCTTTGTAACATTTAGAACAAATCCATATTTAAAAGCAGAAGCCCTCATGACTTTCCAATTATTATTAGTTTGCATTACAATCTCACATGCATTATAATATCGCAGCCAATGGCGAATGCGCTTTGGCTCAAATCCATATATTTAATTGCAAACATAGCCTGTGTATACTTAATGCATACTCCTCTATTTATGTCAAATTAAATTAAAACAAATATAGTACAAAATATTAAACAAAGAAATAACAATATAGAATTATAAATTTAAAAATAAACTTGAGAAGTTTCAAGGAACACCCGGATGGAACGAAGTTTCTTTCGATTAATTTGTGAAGGAATTGTAATAATTTTTTTAAGTTATAATTATATTTTTTTTATTATTAACAAATATAATGTAATTTAAATTTAATCAGTTGGCTCAATTTTAGTAATAATTGGCTTGTGGATTCTATTTTATTTAAATTTCTTGAAAATACTGCATCGATGGTATAGCTCTTATAGTTTCGGAAAAAAGTGATGTCCGTCCGTCCGTACTGTGAAGTACGGACGGACGGACATACGGATAAACGGACGGACATACGTATAAACGAACGGACAGACAGACTGCCTGCCTGTCTGTCCGTCCGTACATGACGAATCTATAGGGGTTCCGTCTAGCCCCCTTTCGCAACGCGCGATAAGGAACTTCGTTCCAAAACTACCTTATAATTATGTACGTTATTTAATTTAATATGGCTACTAGTGCCTAAGTTTAAGTCATTATGAAACTGTTGCGTTGAGTAATATTCCTTATTTAATAACAATTTTATTTTAAACATATTTATGTTTTTAATATCGTCGTAGAGGGACACAGCCATTGGCCAATGTATTCAGGGCCGTCTTAAGAATGTTCAGCGCCGGGGTGCGAAAGTCAAGGCTCTGCTCGCGTGTTCTCAGTGTAGTAGGTACCTATCGAAGTTTATGGCGGTCGGCATGCGCCCCCTAGGACTCTGCGCCCGGGTGCACCGCACCCCTTGAACCCCCGGGTAAAGACGGCCCTGAATATATTGTCACTGTGAATTATAAATCGTTATATGTAATATAATTAATATATACATATATATATATAATAGCGCGCGCCATTGTTATTATATGTGCGAATATATATAATTGGATTGTAAGTTTATTATCACGAAGGTGTCTCGCATATCAATATGTCGCCGTTCGTCCTACGTGAGCGAACAACGCGACAACTCATCGCGCATACAGACAGGTTAAACACTGCTTCGGCTTTATATTCTCTTTATTGAGAACTGCCTGCTACCTTCGACTTACATAATGGTAAGCAAAGAGCGCCGCCGACTGGAAAATTATATTCAGTTTACAGTTGTAGTCGCCACTTATTCTGGTATCACCTTCTGCTCGTTTGGCCAACTTACAAACTAAACCAACTATCTCATATGCCTTAGTCACTATGCCAGCCAAAAGTACATTTTACGTTTCGTTTGAAGCATCCAAGGGAAGAGCACATGGGCTGATGATTCCGCTTGTCAATGTCCACTTACATTACTATACTTATGTAGTAAAGGTGTTTGTATCATAGAAACTAAGCGCCTAATTATATAATGTGTGCGAGTGGGCTACACCCAATATCCTTTGTTTATAATTAATGCAAATGTATGCCATCGCAAACAAACTCGCACAGAGTTAGTTCATCAGATTATTTCCAAATGAAAAAATAATAATTATAAACTTTATTATAACAACATTCATATTTATTATTATTATACGTTTGTTTGTTTGTTATGCCTGCCTTGTTAAACGGTAATCCCGGAAGCACATCCAATTGTGACGCCCTAATTCACACATCACTCCTTCGCTTCCTTCACATCCACAATCCTCATCACACAGACTCAATGGTTATGGCCACTGTGGACCCCTGATTGTTTCATTATGAAAGTCCCTGATATAATTAAGGAACAATGTTTGTATTTGAGAGTGGTAGGCAGTGGTGCCCAGCCTGCAAATCCGGGGTAGTACCATCACTTACAAGTATACAAACCATGAGTGATTTGGTCGCGTTTCAGGATCAGCTTGTAAGTTGCCGGTTCCATCTAGGCCGGCATAGTGGATGTGATTGCTACTCACAGTTATTGAATTGTAGTAGCAGTGACATTCATTCATGGACCACACTTTGGCTTAACATCAAGCGGGGTGCTGTCATATGTCGAGTCACAATAAAAAATTGCCATTTCATAATTTCATTCATAAATCGCATTATGTTTTGTATTGTTTTCAATATAAATGTGATTGTATTTAATGTGCGAAGTCGCGGGTGCGAGTGAGTATATAAATGGTATTATAAGTTTAAGAATAACAATGGAGGCGTGTTTGTGTTTGGAGTTGTGGGGGGGGGTCAGCCATTTGAGGGGGGAAGGGGGGCGAAAGGTAAATTTAATTATAAAAGTTAGTATTGTTACAATAATATAATTATGATGGAAATATTATGCAAAACAATATGGCGCATGAATACATTTGGCTGATACTCATTAGGAAAGCAGTTTTAAGTGATACAGTTGCGTTTCGGGATAAATGTAAATGATATATATATATTATAATTGAATAATATGTTTGTGTGTTACATCCGATTGTGTTTGTAATGCATCACGCGCACGCGCGCATTAATCACAACATATACCATACTATGTTAAGGCGACGATATCCTATTTTGAGGTACAAATAACTAAACTTCTTAAAATGTTATTAACTCCATATATATATATATATATATATTATTTAATAAGAAAATTATGCAACTTAATGACAAAAATGGATTTTGATTTCCAAGTTGTCGGTTTATAAAGCGATAACCATTAGATTTTGTTCGTAAATATGAATAGTCGATTATTAAATTAATCGGTTATATATTTCATTAAGTACAGGGTTCTCTGATAATTATCAAAATGTTATAAATGGTGAATTATTCGTTTTGTTCATAACGCAGAGATACCTCGCCTTAAGTGGGCCATACATCAACAATTACCCACGCATACCTATTTATATAGTTATACCTCACTCAACAATTAGCTCACTACAATGTTATATAGAAAATAATAAAAACAATATAATTAGAAACTAATAAATAGAATCATAAAAGCTTGTATGAAGATAATTGTGGATGTGAAGGAAGCGAGGGAGTTGTGTCAGGATCGTGGCAAGTAGCGCTTCATTGTCTCTGCCTATCCCTGCGGGAAAAGGCGTGACAATTTGATTTATTTTTAAAAAATCAATAATAGTTTTTTAAGTTGATTCAAAACGCGACTAAATCACTTCAAAGCGACAATACCACTGCCTACCTTTGTCAACCTAACCTGTAGCGGATGTGCGCCTCATTCTTTATAATAACAAATATTAGTATTATGAACAGTGACCGGAAATGGCAGCCATGTTTAGTAAATGGATGTTGTTGATGTTCCGCCATTGCCCCGCGAGCTGTTTGCGATCCCTCGCACAATTATTATTATATCAAATAATACAGACACACGTGCTATTTGTATTTAAGTATTATAGCCGCCGGCCATAATAATACAAATAAGTATTATTAACACATTACGTTTTACGAAGGGTAGGCACACAAATCTCTCTACCACTACTATGACATACCTTATAATGTAAATACCACGAAGTGACACAGTCGCATTTCAGGAACAGTTTGAAAGTAAGGCCGGCATAGGGGATGCTACAGTTGCCAGCACACATGAAAAAATGCAAACATCACTTTTGATGTAGTTGGTGCAATTATTGGAATAACGTAATTAACATTATAATTTTACAATCATTTTAAAATTTACTATTTAAAAAGTGTCAGGATTAAATTGTCCACGGACGGACGGATGGACAGCTTTTAATAGAAATATAATATAAAAAAATATAAACAAAAATTTACAGAGAGTATTAATAGCTTAAGTTTTAGTGACATTTATGATAATAATAACGTTGGCAAAGCATTTGATATTTTCTTTGATTATATATTGCTCTTTTATGATCTCTGCTTCCCAATTTTGACCAAGACCATAAAATCTAGAAAACAACAGAAATGGATATCCAAAGGTATTAAAATATGTAGTACAAAGAAAAGATCGCTATTATGGACATACAGACTCTCCCCGACATTATACAATAAAATTACATTTAAAAAATACAGTAAGTGTTTTAAGAGAATTATCAATCTTACAAAACGAGCGCAAAATACTTACTTTATTAATAATTCACGTAATAAGACGAAGGCAATTTGGCAAGTTATTAATAACACAAAATGTAACTATCCTAATGAAAATATAACTAAAATAAATCATAATAATAAAACAATAATTAAACCCTTTGACATTGCAAATTGTTTTAATAATTATTTTATAGATCAAATTCAATCATTGACAAATAAAAATAAAAGTAATAACATAAAAAATAGAATAACATTCCCTAATTTTAATAAATCTATATATTTCTCCCCTGTAACTACTCATGACATATTTAAAATAACTAAATGTTTAAAAAATAGTAATAGTGTTGGCATTGATGGAATTTCTATTAGAATAATTAAAGAAAACATTCATAGTCTGTCGGAACCAATTACTTATTTGATAAATTTATCTCTAAGCAATGGCGTTTTCCCAACTAAATTAAAACACGTCCTTGTTAAACCTTTACATAAAAAAGGGTGTAAACTTGAAATGCAAAATTATAGACCAATAGCCCTGAGTCCTACTATTTCTAAAATATATGAAAAGGTGATTTATAATAAATTATATGATTATTTCGAAGTTAATAATTTGTTTTGTGACGAACAGACTGGTTTTAGAAAGGGCAAATCAACTACCACAGCCGTTTATAATCTGCTAAAACATGTTATGGTATCTATGGATAAAGCTATACCAGTATGTGCTATATATATGGACATGTCAAAGGCTTTTGATTTTGTCAATCATACAGAGTTACTTAACAAACTGTATTTGTATGGTGTGAGAGGAATTCCACTACAACTCATATCTTCTTACCTGTGTGATAGACAACAGCAGATTCAAATACAAGGTCTATGTTCAAGAAGTCATAGTGAAAAATCCTATTTATCAGATCCTAGGTATGTAAATTTGGGTGTTCCTCAGGGAAGTATTCTGGGTCCCCTTTTATTTCTAATTTATATAAATGATTTGCCAAAATATATCAAACATCCAATGACTTTGTTTGCTGACGATTGTACAGTGGTTATTAAGCACAGTGAAAATTATGAATCAGAAATAAATTCAACACTAAATCGTATAATAAATTGGCTAGAGTATAATAATTTGATACTTAATTTTGATAAAACAAAAATTGTCCATTTTAACCAGAGGAAACCTGAAAAACATATTGTACTCCAATACCGCGGTCAAACTATTGAAGCAGTTGAAGCTATACAATTCCTGGGTGTCATGATGGATAAGGGATGTAGATGGCACTTGCATGTGGAGAACATATGCAGTAAACTAAATCAATATGTCTACGCACTTAGAAAATTAACTGCAGTTTGTGACGAAAAATCCTCCCTTATGGCATACCATGCATATGTAACTTCAACCTTAAGATACAATATAATATTTTGGGGTAATTCAGTAAATAAGGATTCGGTTTTCAGGGCTCAAAAGCGTTGTTTGAGAGCTATGTGTGGACTCAAGTGGGACGAAAGCTGTAGAGACACCTTTATAAGACTCAAGCTTTTGACGTTCTCATGTTTGTACATTTACGAGACGGCTATTTTTGTAAAAAAAAACATTAATTTATTTGACATTAAATTAGCACCAAAAAAAATATTACGCCCAAGGCCACGACACCAATTAGTGACTCTGTCAGCTAAAAAAATGTTATTACATAAAAACATTTTTGGAATGGCTCCTAAGATATTTAATAAATTGCCAGATTGCCTAAAAGATCTCAATTTTAATTTATTTAAGTATAAGTTAAAATTATTGTTAATTAAAAAATGCTATTACCGAATTGACGATTTTTTAAATGATAACAATGACCTTATTATTATATGACATTAATATTTTGAATTATTTTGACATTGAATTATTTTTCTATTTATTATTTGCAATTATTTTAACGTTATTTTTTTCCCTATTTGAATGTTATTATGTTATTAAATTATTATTTGTTAATGACTGTTTGTTAAGTATTATAGTAATTTTTAATATTTTGTAAACACCATATATTTATACACCCAAATGGGTAGTTATGGAGGAACACTAATATAGAAATAAGACCAATGTATTTACTAACCCATAACAATAAATAAATTATTTGAATTTGAATTTGAATGAATATGCGCTACAATAACCACGGCGTAGCAGCTACGCTAGTTGTGATTGTAGCAGAGCAGTTGTAACCAGGCCGGCATAGTGGCCTCACAGGTGTATTAAATGGAATTATGTTAATATATAAATTTAAATCACGGCATTAACACGCCTTTTCCACAGGGTTAGGCAGAGACAATGGAGCACCACTTGCCACGATCCTGACACAACTCCCTCGATTCCCTCACATCCACAATTCTCTTCATATATTTTTTTTATAATATTTAAATAAATTATAAAAAATCTATATCAATATAGGAGAATAATACAAGAATCGCTTATTAGCGTGTTTTTTTAGTTTTTTTTAACTTTACATTTATTTTATGATTTTTAGTCTTAGAAAGAAATTGAATTTAAAAATAATAAGAATACTTGATTCTATTGTTTAATATGCGACAATATATATACTTAAAAATATTTCATTTACTACAAACGCAAAAACGTCTCCAAGCTTCTAAACATAATGATAGGAGATCGTAACATCTTTCTCAACCGCCACGACATAATGGGAACGCGCTCTTAGGCGCACTATAATTTCACTGTATATTGTTGAAAACTGTTTCGAAATTGGCCTAAGTGTGTGGAGTGAGCAAGAGGAAGAATGTGAGGCCCAAACATGCGGTGGGATAAGGAAATAGGAGAATTAGTATGCGAGAAGAAGAAAAAATGGCAGGACCTACTAGTAGTTAAACAGTGGCGTAGCGTAGAAGTCAGCTGCCCGGGGCGGAAAAAGGATGAAGGATGAAATGACAGAATGTGAGATAATGATAGACGGAAAGAAAGTGGAACGAGTCAAACAATTTGTTTACATGGGAAGTATGTTTACTAGGGATGGAAAGTGTGATGAAGATATTGAGAGAAGAGTGCAAAAGGGTAACGTAGTGAACGGTGCCATTCATAGTATAATGAGCAGCCAAATAAAGTCCCAAAAGTCACGGATGGCTGTTCATAATGCGGTGCTTGTTCCTACATTATTGTATGGAAGTGAAGGTTGTGTATGGCAAAAGAAGTATCAGAGTAGAATTAACGCTGTAGAAATGCGGTCGTATGTGGTGTGATTTGTATTATAATATTTAATACGCGTCCCACACGCATAGTGCGCCCCTCGCGTGTGTGCGTGCGTCCGCCTATATAAGCGGCCGCAGCGCACATTCGCCCACAGTCGCCCGCCACGCGCCGCACACAACGCACACATATATATGTATGTATGTATTTCAATATTATTTAATATTGCTCCAACTCGTCCCACAAATATTACAATTATATTCGTACTATTTAAAATATAATTCTGGTGACTCTACATGTGACCTCGCCCTGCCTAATGATAAAGGCAAGAAGATGTCCAAGAGCACCAATGGCTGGCAAATGTCTCAATTCACAATTGCCTCACTATGCCGGCCATAATATATTATTGCAATAATCCAGTTGTTAATCATGTTGGGATTCATGTTGGAAAGTATAATTGATAATATTAATAGAAAAATAATTTAAGGTATTATAATTGTTTCCATTATTGAAACTATCACGCCTCAATGGCCACAAGATGAGACTGCTACTATAATTAAATAACTGCAAGTAGCTGTCACATCCACTATGCCGGTGTGGTGGGAACAAACAACTTAACGCGACTAAGTCACTTCACGATCGTTGTGTAAAGTATCGTGCGAAGTGTCTCTCCATTGTCACTGCCTATCTCTGTGAATTATTAATTTGTTATATTAATGTGCTTCATCCTAACATGAAGTGTTCACGTGAAATATAAATTGATGTAAATAGTATATGTGGATGTGATGGATGCGATGGCGTTCTGTCTCCATCTCCACTTAATGTAGTAGCAGTCGCAGAATGGTGGCAATCACATCATTATTATAACTCTCTTACTAACTCTATTTGGAAGAGAGTCGTAGCTCAATCGAATAATTAATATAAATAATATACATATACATAATAAAATAAATGTATTAAAATAAATACACACATTAATGAAAACGTGCCAAAAAGCAGGCTCAGGAGGTTGTTCTCGGAGAGATCCTCAAGAAACCTGTGTTGCCTAGTGCCCATAACCATAGAGCTTGTGTAAAGAGAATTGTGCATGTGAGGGAAGCGAGGGAATTGTGTCAGGATCGTGGCAAGTGGCACTCCATTGTCTCTGCCTATCCCCGTAGGAAAAAGGCGTGACAATTTGATTGTTTGATTAAATAAAAACGTTTCACTTGCATCGTTGAAGGCTTGACTTGTGGAGAAAGCCTTTGGCGTTATTATAGGGGCGCAACCGTAAATTGCATTACTATTTCTCAGTCATCCGCGCTTTTCACACATCCCTGCTTACCTTTACTTTTTGCTTTTTGACTCATTAGTTAGAAGACCAGTCCGTTGCGTGTAATGTGTCGGGTTCGATTCCAAGTCGGAGAAAAGTTTGTTACGTAACCTTTGTTTGTGATATCTAATGTTTCATATTAAGAAATAATGTTAAAATAGACGGATATATATTCCGCGTGCAGTGGTAGGCAGTGGGGTTGGACTACCACTCGCAATTATACAAAACATGAAATGACTTAGTCGCATTTCGGGATCGGCTTGTAAGTTTTTAACTAAGTTAACGTCAATAAAAATTATTTGTTTTATTGTATTAAAATAAATGAAACAATTATAATCTGGAGTGTTATCCATTAAGGGATGTGGGTAGTCTCCATTAGTGTGCGCTATGCCGGCCCCATGTGTGTAATTAAGCGTGTTATCTGCTATTTTTGTTGCACGCTCGTTCACTCCAATGTTGATTTGAACGCTTCACTACTTTTCATTAATATATATATATATATTGCAATGTTTGTTTGTTTGTGCGTGACTCACTTTATATTAAGTCAGGCACGCTGCCCACATTTCATATCATCAAGATATGCTCCAAGAGTGGCCACGACTGAAAACATATACGTGCCAAGTGATTCTAATGTTGCAAATACTTCTCCATTGTACGTCACAGTCACTTGCACAATGGCCACTTAATGTTACTCACAAATATTAACAATTACATTTTGACACGTTTGTATTATTGACAAAATCAAATGACACATTATGCCAAATGCCAATGCAATTAATGTCATTAAGTCAACTAATGACAGCGCCATGAATGGAGGTGACTGCAACTACAGTCAAATATTTATTTCAGAAAACCTGACGAGGTGTAAATATCTGCCTCTTATTTTATTATATTAACAAATATATGAAATATGCAATCTAATTAATAAATATTATAAATAAAAGCTTTACAAACAAATCTAGTGGGAATCGAACCGGGCACTTCACGCGTAACTGACAAACGTGGTCAGCAATGCGTTACGCGATAAGTGCAGCAAATTAATTGATAACCTGCGCGCGTGTAATATGAATCAAAACATGAGCACTGCGCTGATTATGGAGGCTTTCGTTATCAGTGGCCAGCTTATATGTCAAGTGCGTGATCACTGCCAATCCATGTGAGCGCACAGGCGTGACGTTATAGTCACATAGGCATTAAGGCCGCCTTTGTATTGTGCATTAAATATTTCAATAAACATAATTATAATGACTGCCTGTGACCAGTACTCGAACTCGTCGAACTTCTGTTATCGTGCAATTCCGCCTTCAAATTCCAATTTTGTGTAAGAAGCGCTTTATTTGCACAATCTATATATTTCAATCTTAAATGCAGTCGAAGTCGTATCGTAGTCGCAGCTCTCGTTGTTCAAGTCGAAGCCCTCGTTCCCTGATCGCAGGTATCGCTGCTACGCCGGCCGCGGTCCTTATATATAGAAACATCCAAAATATTCGTAACATCTCCCTTGGTACTTCGGACAGGCTGGATATCTTAGGGATGTCCCTTCGCAGCGACCTGAATCACAGGGACCACATCGAGCGGGCCATTAAGACCACATCCCGCAAACTTGGCATCCTGAACAAGGTGCGGCGGTTCTTCGCGACAGAGCTTCGCCTGATATTATACAAGGCTCAAATTCGCTCTTGCGCGGAGTACTGTTCGCACCTCTGGGACGGCTCTGCCAAGTATCTTCTCAATGCCCTAGATTCATTGCAGCGCCGAGCTGTCCGAATTATAGGTGATGCAGAGGTCACGCAGAGACATGGCGGCTCTGTGCGTCCTCTATCGCCTATACCACGGAGAATGTTCCGAGGAGCTCTTTAACCTTGTTCCTATCTCGTCTTTTCACACCCGTAACACCCGCACTGGTCGGGGGAAGCATTCACATTGTCGACAGAATCGGTAGACGAACTAAAAAGTTTGGTGCATCTTTTCTTTGTAGAACAATCGACAAGTGGAATGCTTTGCCAGCCGATGTGTTCTCTCCATCTTATGACCTTGGATCCTTCAAGCGATGCGTGAAGAAGCATCTTTGGCCGGCATAGTGACGGCGGCTGAGACAGCCGTGTACTAACTCGGTTGTTTCAGTCGTCGGCACTTTTGGATCTCCTCTTGCCTATCATCAGGCGGGTCGATGTCAAATTGACCATACAAATAATGAAATGAATATTATTTGTGAATGTTGAAACATCTAACAATATGTCGGAGTTTGTCCGCATCTACACTTCACCGCCATATTTAATGGCCGCTCCATTGAGTGGGGGGCAGTGTCTATTAAACAGTAATAAAAATGTAAATTGTTTTCCCCACGAATGGCCATCGTTAAATTTATTATTATTTGCAGAATGCGCCGCTCTCTGTGCTTGTTACTCTCGCTCGCCGTGTTCATCAGCGCTGATGACAAGAGGCAGGACTGTGAGTATGAGTTCATGCATTCACTATGAAAGTAAACATTCTGTTATATCTATGGTCAGCTCATGCAGCCATTAACTTTTTAATGTTACTGACAGATTGAGGTAACAACTAAAGGACATCATTCATTTTGGGCTATTTTTGTACTGTTTTTGTAATGCCCAATGATGAAAAAATATATAAATGGTAGTTTCGATACTTGTATTAATAAAACTAATAACAATTTTGATTGCAATTGAATTATTTGGAAAATAAGTTATGGATTTTGTATCGTCTGTCAATCACACAGACACACCATATTAACAGTTCACCTTTGAACTGTCATAATTATAGTTTGATCATTTTGCACACCCAAACTATGCATAATAAAGAATATATTCCAATTACATTGTAATCTTCGTACATCAAACTATTTTAAAATGTATATGCAACTGTTAATACAATTAAGCCCAAGTCCCCATTCATACAAAATGAATGATGTCGTTTAATTATTTAAAAATGTGAACACATAATTATTATTATATTATATTTAAAATGCGTATGGCATACGTGTGAATGGTTGTGCGACTGCGAGTGATAGTCGCATCCGCACCAGCACTTGGCTGATGTGTTTTAATTGTAATTGCGTCAGATGGTGCTGCGCCGTTCGTGTTGGGCTCGCGCTATGGAAGATCACCGCCGCGGATGTTAGCGCCCAGGAATGACAGGTAACATCAGAAAACAAACATATTACGCATCAATTCACACAGGGATAGGCACACGCGATGGACAATTTTAAGTTGTTTTCCATCTAGCAAGTCATGGATAGAGTCTCAATAAAAAACAACTCTGGCTTCTTTCAATATTTTTATTGTGATTGTGATTAATCAAGGCGACCGTGGTGTAGTGGCAGTGCAATGGTTACACAAACCAAGAGCACGAGTTCGAGACCACCCACCACAACCAATGTATCTTTGATATATGTTTCTATGATACAAGCACTTTAGTAGCTTAGTATGGAAATGTAAAAAAATCACTCATATGTGACATATCCACAGATTCTTCATGGGCAGCCGGTATGGTAAGCGCTCACCGCCGCCGCCCTCAGCGCCGACATTGCTCGTCTGCGAACTGTCACCAGGCAGCAGCGACCTCTATCGGTGCGTGAACATACGAGCGAACAAGCGCGACGACGACATGATGGATTAGACGCCCTGCGACCCCTTAGTGCCACTGTGACCCGTGTATGGCTGGACGCGGGCCACAGTGGCACACTGTTAATATAATAAATGGACTGTTAATATCACACGCCCCCACATTGTTTTATTCATTGTAATCCTTACCCAGGTCACATGCTGGTGGTCACAGCGATACAATGCCAAAGTCGCACCACTCTCATTTGTATACTCATTTGTCACATCACTGAAGCGACTGAAGCGCACTTTTTCATACTTTTTATTGATGCTAAGCAAGAGCCGAGTCAGTTCACGGCATAGTGAGGCAGGCGTCACTATGCCGGCCAGATCATCCGTTGTGGGATATTAGGCAAGTTGAGGGGTTCTCCCCAGTGGTCGAATGAAGGACATTATGACAACAGGCGGTAGAATATTGTCACGCGAAGTCACAAGTTCGATTCCTACTTAAAGCAAATATTTTATAGCTTTTATTTGTAATATCGAATTAATCAAAAATAAGAGGCGAATATTTGCCCAGTCTGCCGATTCGGGGTAGTACCACCACTTACAAAGTATACAGACCGTGAAGTGATTTAGTCGCATTTCGAGATCAACTTGTAAGTTGCTAGTTTTAACTACGCCGGCATAGTAAAACGTATCCATAAAAAATGTTGTATCTTATCCCTGTGATATGTTGCATTATAATTTTATTGATATAAGACTGGCATGAAGTTTAAGATTTCCAAGTATGGTAAGCAAGGAAAGTCAAGGGAGTGTTGATGACAAAAAAGAGTTCCTTAGTTGCCTTCACTATGCCGGCCAATAAATATTTTGGTAACTTTATTCTGTGTCGAATTAAAGATATAAGAATTAAGAATATAAATTTAAAAAAAATTATATTTTATTCATGTTAACCGCCACCCTACACCATTAGTGAGCACCCCAATCACTAGAGGGCGCTGCAAAGCTGCAATCAATCATACACGTTGGTGTGCAGTCAAAGAATTTGGAAAGAATAGAATCTGTGCTAGAATAAGAACTAATTCATTGTTATTTGTCTCATTTATATTATGTTTATACCACGTGTGACTGAAAGAGACAACTACTTGTACTTCAATTGCTTTATTTTAAAGGTTGGCACTACTTTTCTGCAATTACAACCACTTGTAACTGTGGTTGACTTTTAATACTGCTTAATTAAAAGCCACGTGGTAGTAAGAGTAGCGGCATAATTGTTTCGTCATCCTTTTTTGGACAATTTTAATGGCATGTTATTCTGTCAAATTAGGTTGTCAAATGATCAACAAAACTAGTGATAACCTTCTAAATTACGAATGTAAAAATGTATATTCATCCCCTTCTGACTTCTTTTTAATGCCATAAGTGAAAATAGTATAAACGGTTGTATTTTGTAGCTATTTTAGGGCTCCTTTTGTTTATTAAGTCCAAATTCTTTGGCGGTTTGATATTCATGACTCCACTGGTGACCCCAAATGTGATTAAGGCTTTGCAGCGCCCTCTAGTGGCGAACAATATAAAACCACTACATATATTTTGTAATAGGGGAGGGATAGGTAGGTAATGTTTATAAAATGAAACAATATAATTCAATAAATAATACAGTCTATTTGTTAATGCTGGTGTTTCTCACAAAATATATATTCATATTCATTCTGCGTTCACTTCATTCACTTAATTATGTCATCAAATGACAACCGAGTCATTTATTACAACACACAATTTATAATAATAATAATTAATATTAATATTTGAGTTATTACATTCATATAAGACGACCATTGGATATTCGAATAACACAAATAATAAATTAATAATTATTCGTTCGAACATTAACTGTCTATCTGTCTTCGAGTTGCTTGTTGGTAAGCAAAGGAAGGTTCAGATAGTTGCCGCCACTACGCCGGACAAATATTTGTTTGTCACCCAATGGCCGTTATTATCCGGCCGAATAGTTAATTAGTTTTCAGGCAACTGTATCTATTTCCCATTAATATTATTGTGTATTGTAATATGTATTATATATATACACAGCGTTATTATTAATAATAATAATAAAACATAAAAACATATTAGTAACTTTAATTCCACTAGAGATCCACAAATTAAAGTGCAAACGTTAACTTTAAATAATTTCACCATAATTGGAGGTGACACGCGGCAACACATGTGGGACATGTCTAATATAAGCGATGTCATGGCAACACATGTTTTAATTAACCGAATGTTTTAATCACGAATACAACTCAAATAATAACAATTATTATTAAACAGCCATTCAAACTATTTTGTGTTATATACATTTACATTTCAATACTATAATTCGTGGCGGCGGCACGTTTGGACGTTTCGACCATTCATAAAGATACCTATGAATTAACAATTACGCTTTAAGGAGCAAATTGTTATTATTCAAAGTAACACTAAAAAACGTCAATTTGCTTCTTCAAACGTTATTAATAATAATTTATAGGAAACGTCACGTCAATATGGTGAAACGTCATAAACGGCCATCATAGCATGCCGCTCGTATAGTTTCCAAGCAGACAGTTCTTCTATTAACACTTCACTCACATTATTATTATTATTATTATTGCATGGATATTTTTTTAAAATAATAATACCTATATAATATAATATCTACTTTCACTTATCATTTGCATATGAGCATTGTCTTCATGATAAGATCACGCATGTATTATTAAACAGAATGTCACAATTAATTTAGCTGCCATGGCATCTGTCGTGTGGGCGCATTTTCTATGTCACCGCAATATGTTGAAAGTGAAACAGTAACCTCCAATAGGTTAATATTAAAACAATTAAACTTATAACTAACATATTTAGTTTGTACACAATTTATGGCAATTCATTTTATTATATAAATACATTCATAATAATAGAAAAGAATAATAAAAAATAATAATCAGCCTTTTTCTAAATACAAATAAAAAATCAAATTAATATATTACAAAATTAAATCAGTCTAAAATAATAATAAAATGGAGCAATTCTCTTTATTCCAATTTGTCACATTATGACAGATAGGAATATAAAATGGCCGTCGTCATTTGACAGACAAACGGATGGGAGTTTTAGCGGACAACTGCAACTGACAGGACGCGCAATTTTGATTTATTTGAAAAGCTTGTGTTTTTCATAAATATTAATGTGTAATAATGGTGGAATTGTTATCCAGTAATAATTTTTAAGCTGATCAAGTATAAACAAGTATTTTAAAGTTGTGAAACGTGTTTCTTCGTGTTCCCTCCAAGACTCCTTCTGAAGTTTTAGTAAAGACTTTCCGCCGCTTTACTAAAACGATCATCATCAACCTCACTATCATCATCATCATTTGATGAATCACTCGCGTGGTTCATCTTCATCTTTACTTGACAATGTATTAACATTGAACCATATATATTTTTACTTTGACACTGGCAAGTTAAATACTAAAGCCATAAACAAGAAGAAAAGAAAAGACAAACGGATGACAACATGGATTTTTTCGCTTGCCACGTGACATGCGTATTTGGAATGCTGCCAACATGTGAAAAATTCAGTGTGCGGTCGCCTGTCGCCGTAACTATGCCGGCCAAATCTTCAATTAAATAGTGTTTTGACAGATTGGAACAAACTGTGGAATTGCACACCGCACCACATAAACACCTAAATATAGAAAATAACTAATAATACACAAAGGACATTTAATATATTAAATTATTGTAAAATTCACCACAAAACATTAACATTTTCAATTACTTAACAACTGGGCACACTTATCAACTTATAAGTGTGCCCAGTTGTTAAGTAATTCTAATGAAAAAAACATTTTATACTTATTTTTATTTAAATGTAATGAATTATATTTTATCAAAAAATGTAAATTTATTAATATAAATGTGCAAAAAACGCGCACAAATACATTTTTATTTATCAACAATTACATTATTTTTAAAAATTGTGCTTCATAATATAAAAAGTGATTGAAAATGATAATTCAAAAGTTCATTTTTATATATAATATATACTCTATACAACAGCACGCAAACACTCGCTCATACAATACAAACATATTATTTGCATATTATATATTAATTTGTGTATATTTAATACAATATAAAGTTATTTACTGCAAACCGATGTAACTTTAGCTCTGAGAACCCAAATGAGGAACTCAACCTTAATCTGTGCAACTACTTTACCCAGTGCCGGATTAACCACGTAGCCAAGAGAGCAAATGCTAGAGGCCCCGCGAATTAGGGGGCCCCACGCTCCAACGCCTGTCAGACCGTAATAAAAAAATACTAATTTAAATAGGAGCGTAAAATATCTATGCTTCATTTTCATTTTAAAAAATTAAGTCAATATTGAAAGTGTTATATCTAAATTTGTCTATATTAAATCCAGAATAGTTTATTTGTAACAGTTTTGTTTTATTTATTACCCTAAACTTGGGAACCTAAAGCAAACCAAGGGCCCCTTGACAGAATTTGCTACGGGCCCCGCGCTGGCTTAATCCGGCACTGACATTACCGACACAGCTTAATGCTCTGTCGCTGAAATAGTTTAAACAAAAGCAAACAACAAGGCATTTAACTGAGCGCTTAACTGAGTACCTTCCACCGAAAGTGGACATCTACTTTAGCAGGGGCCAGTCCAGTTAGGCGCTAGTAATACTAACAGCTTATTCACACTGATTATTACACAGAGCTGAAGTAACACTCAGATCACAATTCCTAATTATACATCAATTTAATATATATATATATTATACAAAAGAGTATACACTATTACCGGCAGTTGCTAATGCGCTTGGATAGTGACAACGCTCATGCCTGCAAACTAAATTGTCACTGCGCCTGCGCATGTCGTAGCGCAATGACATTATTACCTGTGTCTGGACGTGTTCGGCGGCCGTCTGCTTTAAAATATTATAAAACAAACAGTAAATATAAACAAGTGACAGCGGCAAAACGTTTAGTAAGTCCTTTTTTATTGTTGAGGCCACATTAGAAATAGTTATAGCAGAAACAGAACATGGCGGTGGGCCCGTGTAGTGCCATTACCAACTGCCGGTGATATGTGAGTGAAATAATAAAAAAAATATTCGTTGAATAACATTATAACAAGTAGGCCATATTTATAATAATGCTTTGTGGTGCTATGATAACCACCAATCAAAAGTAAGGAAACAATCAATTGTACATCAACTGATTTGGCCAAACTTTAGTTAAAATTGCTTGTCAGTTATAAAAAATACTTTCTAGATAACCAGTTATGAAGAAAGATTTTCTTATTTCATTACAAGTTACATTACTTTAGGTTTATTGGACAACAGCAACCACTTACAAACGACCATTAAACAAATGTTTCACACAAATTGGTCGGGTTATAATTAATAGTAAAATTATAATATCATAAGTACCATTTATTTGTGCTAAGTTTATTATATTTTGAGCTTCTTTTGTTAATGTAAAATATTCCAAATTAAAATAGAAAATGTCTACGAAATTCGCGCGCAATTTGAGTGACAGTTATTTTTTTTAAATTACAATATGGCACTAACTTACAATTCGTTGAGCCAGCGACACAATATATTTGACTAGCTTTTAATAATAATAATAATAAACATTTAACAAATTCATTATAAAGAGGTATTATTATAATAATGAAGATATATTATAACCGCACTACGACCCAAGATAATTTTAAATTCGGTCCATTTCTAGAATACAATTTGTACTTTACTAGTCCGTGCGTGACTTGACTTGCGTAACGTGTAACGAATCGTTTTTTATACGAACAGTTAAATTATCTACCAGCCGTATATCAAAACCGTTCCTATAAAACACACCCCGTAAGTCAAGTTACCGAGAAATACTAGCATAATGTTTGATAAAGTTTATTTTTTAATATTAATTTTTCAAACCTGAGTGAATTGTGCAGTTAATAACGAATGGTTACTGTAACCGATGACGGATAGTTTATTATAGAAACCAGCATTAGTATGTGTGCGGTTATATATGTTGAGTTAATTACACATGCGCCTATAAACTAATGGACTATTATTATTAAATCATAATATATACACACACACACACACACACACGCATATGTAGCCGCTACTTCGAATAAATGCTACTAGATGGCGTTGCAATACGCACTTCTGACAATCCCTTGGCCAATGGGATGTCTCGGACAAATATTGTATATTTTCAACACTCATACGTAAAATATTATAGATTTTAACTCTAATCTACATTTCAATAAAAATGTAGATATTTATATTAGAAATAATAGTGTGCATGTGTGTGTGTGTGTTTGTGTAATGAATGTCATGTAGGCATAATGGGAGCTAATTTTACAAAGTAACTTTTTTAAATGTACATATCTCCTATGTATATAAAACAAGTCTTTTAAATTTTTATTTTATTTAATTATAATTATTGTTAATTCTTATTTATTGGAGCAAATAGTTATTAAGGCATTCACTTATACAAAATTTATTATAATTATTATTTACATTTATTATTATATCAAAACATAATAATGGCGGAACTCCATGACGTGACATTCCACGAGTATTAATAATGAATCAATAGAGAAACAGACATATTAAAAGAGGCTTTCATAAACAAAGGTGCTGCGAGATAAATGCTCCAGCTCCAATTGCGATGGGGTCAAATTACACGCACGATGTAACCATTTAATATAGTATCATATCAATCAATCAAATTGTCATGCCTTTCACCCACAGAGATGGGCGAAGTAATGGAGCACCACTTGCCACGATCCTGACACAACTCCCTCACTTCTGAAACTTTCACATACAAAATTCTCTTCATACAAACTATACTCGTATAAAGTTAACTAGTATTATATATTTTTCTGTTTCTGAGCATTGATTCACTTCAAATATAACTTAACTTCGTAAAATGAATAAGAATAAAGAGATTTAAATAAAATATATTCGGGAATGTCACGTCTTTCACATTGGAATATGATGTGACATATTCCAATGTGATGTGTCACACGACTTCTAACAAGCCATGTGTGTGTGTGTGTGTGTGTGTTTCAGCAATGGAACTGGTGTTGTGTGATTGATGTGAGATCCTTCATGAGCCCCTCCAGGTTCATCATTTCCCTGTGCAGACGCTCGCTCGAGTCACTCACGCGCGGCGGCGTCAACGGCTCCAATACACCGACGCCCGGCGCTGCACAGATATAAAAAACAAATTGTTATTACTAACACACAAATAGTTCCCCCACTGCTGGCTCGATCATTTCCATGATTCTAACACACTTCGGCCATGAACTACATGAGCCCATCTCCGTCCGCAGGTATAGCGATATCTTCTGCTATGTGGAGTCCACCCATAATGCAGAAGAGATGCAATGCCCACACCCATATCAGCCATTAATAATGTAAAATTATGTCTTTTCTGAATGTATATGATCTTTTATTTACAATCTTATTGTGAATATTCCTCAGAGGCAACAAACATTGCGATACATTTTCTTTGTATAGGGTATAATGTATAGGGATATGCAGAGACAACGGAGCATTACATTTTACGATCATGCACAACTTTCTTGCATCCTTCTCATCCACAATTCATAGTGGCTCTGTTGTTATGAATACCGCGGACATTATCATGAATGTGCCCAATTCATCAACAAACAAATTGACTCATCACCAGTTTATCTTTCCACTCGGCTTGGATTCCTTTTTTTATTTATTTTCTTATTGTGACCTTCGACTTCGACTTGCCTGATGGCAAAAGCATTTAGTTTACTATTGCAAGTGGTGGTCGTCACAATGGGTGATACACCATGTTGCAAAGATCATATAAATAGTTGATTACCTAATTGTATGGTGTTATGTCCGGGCGATGATGCTGCACTCTTCTTATATGGTGATCCTTCACGCACACTGCCCGCTGCAACATTCATACGTGGCTTATAATATCAATCAATCAATCAAATTTTAATGAGCAGTAAGCAGTGCCGGTGTCACAGTATTATCCAATTCTTTTTTTTTATTGTGACACGACATCTGATCTCGACCCGCCTAACCTAACACTGAAAAGCACTCATTATAACTGATATGTCCGGCATAGTGACGACGTTGGAGGCAGCTGTGAACTAACTTGGTTTTTTTAGTCGTCGTCACTCTTGGACCTCCTCTTGCTTATCATCAGGCGGGTCGAGGTCAGATGTCGGCACAATGAAAAAAAAAATAGAATAATTCGATCATTCAGCTAGACGGCCCTGTCAGAATCTTTTACAACTAAGCCGGCATAGTGGATGCGATTACCACTTGCAGTTGCTTATGTCGCACATGCAACTTATGGTTAGAGGTCCTCTACATATCTACATGGTAATCATCAGAATACAAGTGTTTTCGTATTTGGTTGCCTCAGTCACTCAGCCACCGTCACTATGCCGGCCAAAATTAGTTTGGTTTATCTGCATGAAATGTCCATTACCTCTGCCATGGCTTGGTGTTGAATGTCCGCTGTTGTCCGTGAATGAGCCCACCCCCGCCATGCCTGCCAGCTGAGTGGTGCGTCTGGGCAATGAACTCTGCGCAGGCGCCGCACCACTCGCCACACTACTGCTCCCCACTGATTCGCGGCTGCGTTATGAAGAATAGTATTAAATAATTAGGTATTTGCAACAGGTCACAAACATGGCTGATTTGCAACACAATTATGTATATATTTAAAAAAGCTTATATACAATAATTAATAAATAAATTCAAATAAAGTAAAAGATATGTAAAAAGTAATTTAAAAAATTTGCCTATAATTCGCTCATTAATAAATATTTGTTAATAAAAAAAGAAGTTGATATTAGCTCCGGGACCAGTTGTCAAAGAGTAGTAGGCAGTCTGCCGATCCACTTACAAGTTTACAAGACCGTGAAGTGACTTAGTCGCGTTTCAACTTCCACTAGCCCAGCATAATGGATGCGACTACTACTTTTTAACTGTAGTAGCAGTCACTTCCATACATGGACCGCACACCAGCTTAACATCAGGCGGGGTGTTGTCATATGCCAGAACTCATAAGAATAAATATGATATATTACTGTGTATAATGTCCTAATGGTTCATAAGCGACATAGTGCCCTCTCTCTCTGGCAACGGCGTACACATCACCAGCGCCCACTGTGCCGGCCGCACCACACGAAGCACCCAACGGACAGGAGGCCGAACCACCTAAAACACAATGCAAACATAATACCTTTCTAAATGGATGCGTTAAACAAGGCAGGCTCAGGAGGGTGTTTGCCGACCAAAAGCCCATAATCATAGAGCTTGTGTAAAGAGAATTGTGGATGTGAAGGAAGCGAGGGAGTTGTGTCAGGATTGTAGCAAATGGAGCTCCATTGTTTCTGTGGGCAGCTTTCTAATAACAACTTTTTATGTGACAATTTTTCAAACTTTAAAATTGGTTTAGGAAACTATCCACAAAAGACATGGCAGAATTTATTGTACTCGTAGTTATTTACAAAATACACATAATACAACGTCTCGTGAAGTTAAGTGAACGTTAGCAATAAAAGAGACAGAATATCTTTTAACAAATCATTGATTTTTTTTTATACATTAAATTACCATTTATGTATTTGTATTACAGGTATATGGTTTATAACCACTTGACAAAAATTATCTAAATATTAGTGGAAACCGCATCAAAATCCGTTGCGTAATTTGAAAGATCTAAAGGTATACATGAAGAGAACGCGGGAAGCGGCTTAATTTTATACTATATAAAGATATATAATACATCAAAGCATCGTTTGGGGTTGACACGTTGGGCCCTTGGATCCTTCGGCCAAGCGCCTGACCAAGGCGTTGTCCAAGCGGCTGACGGAGGAGGACAGAATGGCTGGCAATTATTTCTGCCAACGTGCTATATAAAGGGAAAATGTTGCCAGTCTCCTTGGGACTATCTCTGATGCGACGTCATTAGATGATTTATTTATAGTTAATATACCTTTGATTGTTTTTAATACATATATATGCAAATTATGTGATATATACTCACAGGGTGCCAATTGTGGCGTGGATGCAACACCTGATAATAATGGAGTGCTCTGAAACAAATAACATTATTATTAATATTATAAGGCGGCTTCGAGACTGCGCATCTATACAATCGTGTATATAATTAATTGATATAAATTTACACATTCTATAAACAAAAAGTAAATAGGTAACAAAACTAGCTTCAATACCAGCGCTATTTATTCTGCCGGGACCTATACTTGTATGTATGGAGCGGAATGATAATAATGAATTAACCACTTTATTGCACATACTTAAGGTGCTAAATGCCTTAAGCAATGTCTACCAGCTATCCTTAATTTTATCCTTCCATGGCCGGTGTCAGAATGGAAGGAGTGTGCTATTGGATGTAAAAGCATTTAATAATATCCTAGCTGAACCAATATCAACTTCAGTTAGGATGATGTTATGATTACGTAAATATGTGTTCTCTCTATCCTATAAATGCGTAAAGAAGCACCTTTGCCGGCATAGTGACAGTGATTGGGGCAGTCGTGAAGACTCGGTTTTCACAGTCGTCGTCACTCTTGGACCTTCTCTTGCTTACCATCAGGCGGGTCGAGGTCAGATGTCAATTCACAATAAAATATATATTTACTTCAAGCTTACGCTAGATTATGTTTATGGTAATTGTAAATTAAGGTTTTAATGACTTCAAGCTATTGTTTGATTGATTGATGTGTATGTTGTACCTGATCTGGATGTGCGAATGGTGGTCTTGGCAATGGCGCTCGCCTGTCACACGTCTGGGCACAACCGATGCTCGACATCGCTGAAATATATTAAACATTAAAAACATTACTTTAAACCTATGAAGGGACCCCGCTTGATGTTACGCTGGAGTGCACAAGTTCGAGACCACCCACCACAACCAATGTATCTTTGATATATATGTACTATGGTTGTCCTGTTACAATGATACAAGCACTTTAGTAGCTTAGTATGGAAACTATGATAAAAATAACTGAACTAAGCATCCGATAACTTTCAAGCGAATTCAGAAACTTGATTGAGTCCCCACAGGATATATATATATATATACAATTGAGTTTGGTGGTATTTACTACCCTGGGTCGCATTATTAGGCATCGACGCCATTACTAAGAGGGGAACTATTCCTATGCGGCCAATCACCTCACACAAGAAACCATAATAGCGTAGGAAACACAAATGACAGCCTCGTCTGCAATGAGATTACTACATGTAAGGCTGCCGCAAACGAATCCGTTGGATGCATGCATTAAAAACGTCATTACGTAAAACAAAAATAACAAAAGCAAATAATAAATAAATATTATCGTTTAAAAAGACTGCACCGAGCAAGTCATCTCCATTTCACGTCTGATGCAATATGGGCAATAAGATGTTGAGGTGAGAACTACAATAGTTCGTGACAAGAGACTGCAAAGTAACGTTATTCATGGAAAGAGAGAGGACGGCCTTTGCCCAGCAGTGCGACAATAAAATAATTTAATAAATAGTCATTATTCCAGATGAAAAAAATATATTTTTTTTTTCTCAGTCTGGCAACACTAAAGATTTATTTTTGTAAATGGCTTCTTTATAATATAGAATCTCTAAACAGTTAAAACTGATACGGTTTAGTACATTTCATGAAATAAAAACACTTGAAAAATTATATAACTGCTTTTATATGGCAGTTTTACTGAAATTATATACTAAAATTATATAGCTAGTTGGCTAATAAGTCAAATAATTACTTTTTCCTATTTAATCATTGGCTCATTGGTTGTGAAATGTTAGTGGAAAGCAATATTCCAAAGCATTGGTTAATTTAATAAATGTGTTCGCCAATGTCCCTGGTGTTTAATGTTACAAAGAACGCACATTCAACTCACGTTTGTAATCGTATCTGCTACTTGTGTAACTATATGCAGTCTCCTCGCTGCAAGATGGCGAACGGCGGCTCTCTACCACAACACCACAACAAAAGCAAACAAAACATAATATAAATAAAACAAAATAAAACACACATAAAATAATAATGAAAAATATATAAATAAAGATATTGTAAAAAATACGAGTAACTAAAATGTTTTTTTTTTCTAATTTATTAATACAAATTAATGCCTTTTTTTAACAATTGTTATTATATCTAATAATTTCCTATTACAAATACAGAATAAGTAATAGCACACTGCGTGATAGATGTGCTTTCAAAGAAGATGTAGTGACAAGGATTGACAAAGGAATGCTTCGATGGTTTGGGCACATGGAAAGGATAAGTGAAAGTAGATTGACGAAAGAATTTATAAATCTGATGTAGTTAAACGAGACAAACACTATTTGGTGTTTTCCGAGCAAATCAGAGACATCCTCAAGTAAGCTGAGTTGCCTATTCCCCATAACAGTAGAGCTTGTATGAAGAGAATTGTGGATGTGAGGGAATTGTGTCAGGATCGTGGCAAGTGTAGTTGACATACCGACATATGTAGGATGCTGTTGTTGTCTCCTATCCAATGAGGCGTGCGGCATGTGCTGGCCATGACTGAGGCGCGACTCATACTCCGGCCTGCTCAGCGTCAACGTGCTTGACATCATTTGGCTGCCGTCCACACTGCCCGCAGATACTACGAGGTGGAAATATACATATTAATACAAACAAAGAGGGAAGCATCCGCATACAGTCGATCGAATCGGCAGTCGAACTAAAAGGTTCAACAGAACAATCGACAAGTGAAATACCAGCCCATGTGTTCTCTCCATCCTATAGCCTTGAATCCCTCAAGCGAGACGTCAAGAAGCACCTTTGGCCGGCATAGTTGGCACCGGCAACGTATAAGCTCAACCTGAAACGCGACTATGTCACTGGTCTTTAGACCTAAAAGTAGTGGTACTATACTGTGTTTTTTCTTAGTTGGCACAAGTAATAAACAAACATGAAAATTACTATTCCCCATACTCTTTATCTAACGAAAACTGTTATTGCTATATTATTCTATAGAATAAACGTACACAATGTAACAAATGCACAAAAGTTATTAATTGCACACACATACAAACATACATTATTATTATCGAAAACCATTTATATGGAAACGGTGAATTCACAAATGACAAATATGCTCCTATAAGCAGAAACCCAAACAGAGGAGGGTAGTTTCCACTACAGAGCCGCTACATAAAGCCACGTCGACCCGCACGCAGCCCACTTTTCCCTCGGCGCTCCGTGTGTTAGGACGTTACTGCTGGTGTAGGTCACGTGAGGCTATTTGTGATTTGTTAAGTGTTCTATAGCTAGCAAGTTGTAATCACCACGTGTCTGTATTCATTGTTAGTTTTAGGCGTAATTCAATAATTGATTTGATGTGTAACTTTGAATTGTAATAAATAACTGTTTTAGTTTGTACTTGTATCTTTTTTTAACTATTCCTACTTAGGATGCTCACACACCAATAATAATATAACTATTTTCACAGTAATTCCTTAATATTTTTATATATTCGTATTGATTCGCATCACAATTAATTATTTTTTTATCGTTAATCCGTCATTTATGGCGAAAGTTTGTTTACAATATTTGCCAAGTAAGGATAAATGTACAATACCCCGGCTTGGCAGACTAGGCAAATGACCATCAACTATTAGCCCTATAAAGTAAGCAAGAGGAGGCACAAAAGTAACGCAGACTGAAATAACCGACTCAGTCGTCCTCCCTATGTCAGTCAAATGTGCGTAAATGTCACAAAGATGTTAGTATAGTTATTAATGATGATTATACTTTTGCTCGCGGACGAATGCAGTCCTTTGTCCAATTGCTTCAGCTCCATTTGATCATGGTGTATCCATAGGTCCGGTGGTTTGACCACGGCCGCTTTGTGGTATGTGGGACACTCGTGGGTGCCGCTCAGGGTGCTCTGCTGTCTGCGGCAGCATAGCGAGAGTGCCAACACAGCTGCCAGCAGGAGAACGGCACAAGCGCCACCGGCCGATGCCCACAGCCAAGCGCCTGTCGCACCACCCAAGCCGCCCTCTGGTGGAGAATATTGCAATTAGAATTAAAATTAAACCAGAGAGCCAACCGCACAACTTTAATGGCAATGACAATGTAATTCATTCCCATTTGTCAAAAAGATCGCTGTTCGTGTCAAAAACAACTTTTATTCATTCGGACAATGAGCTTGAATTGTTAATGAAAATGAACATCGAATCTCAGTGTGGTGCGCGATCGCAATTTTAATTTTAAAGTTCATCAACTTTTTTTTAAATTATTTATTATTGTAACTCGACATATGACAGCACCCCGCTTGATATTAAGCCTAAGGGTGGTCCATAAATGAATGCCACTGCGACTACAATTCAATAACTGTGAGCAGCAATCACATCCACTATGCCGGCCTAGTTGGAACCGGCAACTTACAAACTAATCCCGAAACGTGACCAAATCACTTCACGGTCTGTATAATTGTAAGTGGTGGTACTACCCCGGATCGACAGACTGGGTACCACACTTTAAACTATCTTAGGTTAAAATATTACAGGGAATAAAAGTAGATCGAGTTGTAAACTCGGAAGTATTTTTAAAAATATAGCTTTTTTATATTGTTGCTCGCTAATGACAGCACCCCGCTTGATGTTAAGCTGGAGTGTGGTCCATTAAAAGAGGCGACTGCAAGTTGTGTTTTTTTACATTGCAATACTAAGCTATAAAACGTGCTTATATCATAGAAACTGAGTGACCATAGTACATAATATATCAAAGATATATTGGCAAGTGGTAAGTGGTATTAACTGATAGATCTTTGTTTGCGTTCACTATCACTACACTATGATATAATTAAAAGTATCCGGTTCAAAGTATCGCATCCGCTATGCCGGCCTATTAGCGCACCAACCTTCAGCGGTGGTGAACGTGTACGTGGCGGAGAATGGTCCCAATCCTTTTGAGTTCCTCGCCTGCACCTTGACGCTGTACGCAGTGTTGGGCCGCAGCCGGGTGACGCTCACGTGCGGAGTGCCACCTGACACCTCCACCGCGGCCCACTCGCCACCCCTCACCACAGGGGAAGAGTACATCACTATGTAGCCTGTGAAACAAAGCATATATTTGAATGGCGACGGGTCAGTCATTAAGTCACTAAACATAAAAATCTTATAAACATGAATTAAAAAAAAAACAATCTTATCTTAAGGCATTGATTAGCACACCAGCGTGCCAACCGCGTAACTTCAATGGTAATGACAATGAAATTCATTCCTATTCCTCATAAAGTTACGCGGTCGCTGTTAAAAACAACTTTCATTCATTTGGACAATGAGTTTATTTGGCAATTTTAATTAATGAAGTTTAACTGTCAACACGAAACTCTTTCTCATTGACATTAAGTTACGCGGTCGGGTTTCATTTCCACAATGAGTATCCGATTTTTGTACACAGTTTGAATTTGAATTAAATGGTTCGGTCGTTTCTTTGTCGAACAATGGACAAGTGGAATGCTATGCCAGTCCATGTAAAGCGTAAAAAAGCACTTCTAGTCGGCATAGGGATGGCAACTTAGGCAACCTTGAACTGAGTCGGTTTTTTTAGTCATCAGCAATCTTGGACCTTCCGTTTCTAACCATTAGACAAGGTCGAGATCAGTTGACGAGTAACAATTTAAAAAAAAAATGTACTTTCAATATTTGAACTTTATGACATAATTTTGTTTATAATGACATTGACATTTATGAAGTATGTTTTAAAAAAATACATTAAAATATAAATGTGTCAGACGTCATTAAAAAAACTTAATTATATTACGTGGTGAAATTCAACAATTCATCATTATATAAAACATGTATAAAATTAATAATATTATAAAGGAGAATATAATTGAATTAATTAATGCGGGATTATCCCGTCACTGACATTTGTAATGAGTTAGCAATAACCGTAAGTAAAATATTAATATTTAGGTGTAATATTTGACTTATTATTATTTCATTGTTTTCTTTATTTTACAGAAAAACGGTTCTGTAACATTTATGTCTGAAAAGGTGGCAGTCCGACCGCGCAGCACCACTAGTGCAGAAGAGTTCAAATTATCCATTATTATAAATATGAAATATCTGAAAGCACAATAAGACGACGTCTGAAGAAGCTGGTATAGCGGCGGCGACTGAGGCAGCCGTGAAGCTTCGGTTTTTGCAGTCGTCGGCACTCTTGGACCTCTTCTTGCTTACCATCAGGCGGGTCGAGGTCAGAAAAAAAGTGCATACGGAGTGCCGGCTATTAAAACACTTTTAAATGATGGCCATATCACGCTTCGTATATTATTTGCTGCAAAATATTTGAATTAGGACTTTAGCTCTATTTATGAATGAGTAAGTATGTTGGCCCACAGACAATGGAAAGTTGGGCTTGCGAATTACAAATGCTTATTGGGGCTGGGTGGATATGGCCCAGGGGGATTGGTTGCAATTACAGGGAAGATGAAAGCAGTTGATTACAAAGAACATTAAGTAAACATTATTAGTTGTATATTGATCTGTGTGTATGCATGTTAAGAACTTTGGCAAACGAAGAAGCCATTTAGTTGTACTCTTTAATTTTACTTTGCTGATATTTGTTATGTGCACCTATTACAAATAAATAAATCATCGAGGTTAAATTTTTGCTTTTTTGATGTCTACTGACAATTTGATTGATTGCCATACTTTGATGCGTCCATTGCGCACATAAATGCTTGCCCTTAACCTGTGATGTGTCCGTTGGGCTTGTCCGGTGGCTTCCATTGCAGCATGAGCGCCCGGGCGGAGGCCGCTCCACTCAGCTCCACACTGCGCGGAGCACTCGCAGGCAAACTCTCCAATGTGGTGTTCGACACCAACAGTGACCACGTCGACGCACGACTGCCTGGAATAACATTTAAACGGTGCAATGGTTACGCAAGCCGAGAGCACGGGTTCAAAACCACTTGCCAGAACCAATGTATCATTGTAATAATATGTATGTTTGCTTGTCCTGTTTCTATAATACAAGCAAGCACTTTACTAGCTTAGTATAGATTGAAAATTAATCAAAAACTCGCCAATATTAAGCTGGAGTGCAGTCCATAAAAGGAGGCGACATCTACTACAGTTGAATAACCGTAGTAGAAGTCGCATCTACTTATGTCAGTCGCTGGCATAGTTAAAACTGACAACTTACAAGCTGAACCCGAAACTCGACTAAATCACTTCACGGTCTGTATGCTTATAGGTGGTAGTATCACCCGTATCGGCAGACTGGGTACCACTGCCTACCACTCTTTGATAAGTAAACCCAGAGCAAATATCCGGTTTTTTGTTTTTTTAATAATTAAATCAAATCAAATTGTCACGCCTTTTTCCCACAGGGATAGGCAGAGACAATGGAGCGCCACTTGCTTAGATCCTGGCACAACTCCCTCGCTTCCTTCACATTCAATTATTAAATAATATACATATTACAAATGAACGATATGTAACAAATATTTTCTCCGACCGGGAATCGAACCCGTGTCTTTTATTAATACATACCTTTAATCAGCTTAACAGCGAACACGTATGTAGTGAATGGCTTCAAGTCGTCGATCATGCAATTCAAGTCGGTCGCGTTGAATTGACGGATTTTGTTATCGGTGGACCATTTCACCACGTAGTAGCGGCCGTCCGTGGGTGTCTGACAATTGGTAGAACAATATTAGATATATTTAGGGCAGGCATAGGGGACAGTGATACACACAATCGGCAATTTATGAGCCATTACAGAGTATATATAGGGTGTTGTGAAGATTATGGCGACTCCAACAAAGTACAACTATTTAGATGGCGCTGAAAAACTGCAATTCTGACAGATTCTGGCCGGCATAGTGATGACGACTGAGGTAACCGTATACAGAATCTGTTCTTTTAGTCGTCCGCGCTCTTCGACCTTTCTTTTCTTATCATCAGGCAATACGAACACAGATATGTTTTAATTATAAAAAAACACTAATTGGCTGATGGCCTTTTGACGTTTGACCATTATTAAAGTTTGACCATTATTGACGTTTGCCCATTATTGATGTTTGCCCATTATTGACGTTTGCCCATTATTGAAGTTTGACCATTATTGACGTTTGCCCATTATTGAAGTTTGACCATTATTGACGTTTGCCCATTATTGAAGTTTGACCATTATTGACGTTTGCCCATTATTGAAGTTTGACCATTATTGACGTTTGCCCATTATTGACGTTTGCCCATTATTGAAGTTTGCGGCCATGATAGCGTGCTGCCGGTATAGTATATATTTCAACGTGAGTCCGTTGTTCAGTGATCTAAAAGCAGTGCAAGTGGAACAACAATATATGAATACGCACCTGTCCCCTTGGCAACGAGGGGTCTGTCCAATACACCACGGCCGTTGTACCACTCAACATTATGACCTACAACACAAACAGACATTCATATTACATTAATAGTACGACAGTTCCCTCCATGTATATACAGAGTGTTCCATTAATTAACCTCAAACTGGTGATACCCTATCAGTAGGGATAATACTTAAGAGATCATCACAGAATGGGGATTTTTTTGATTTTCTTCAAATATCAATAATAAAAAGACTAAACTTTGTTTTGTTCTTTTTCCTGTCACTACCTGGCCTATCACCACTGACCGGCTTGACATTAACTAATGGGACACCTGTATTAGTCGAAGTGTGGTCCATAAATGGGTGTCACTGCTACTACAATTCAATAACTGTGAGTAGCAATCACATCCACTATGCCGACATAGATGGAACCGGTAACTTTACAAGCTGATCCCAAAACGTGACCAAATCACTTCACGGTCTGTATACTTGTAAGTGGTGGTACTACCCCCGGATCGGCAGATTGGGTACAGATTATTAACAAATATTTGTAATATTTAATATAATAATTATTAAATATTACAAATCGACCGGGAATCGAACCCGGGACTTTACGCGCAACAAACCAATCGCTAAACCGTTCGTCCACGCCTATCGTCAAATACTTGTATGTATCTAACAGAAGCTAATAAAAGCGTATTAAAATAACAAAATCACCTTGAGTCCAACAGGTGGCAATAACGGCGGCAACTCCTCATCCTCGTAGTCCTCGTCATCGCCCTCCTCATCATTGTCATCCATATCATCGTAGTCATCATTGTTAGTGGCCTTCGTCCTAACAGTCGCATACACCGCGGGGCCCAAGCCCAACGCATTCGACGCACGCAATGATATCACATATTCGGAGTTCGATTCTGAAATATTTCAATTATCATGTTATTTATTATTGTGACACGACAACTCACCTCAACCTGCCTGATGGTAAGCACGATTGAAGTCCAAGAGTGCCGACGACTGAAAAAACAAGTAAGTTCTCGGCTGCCACAATCTCAGTCACTGTGCCAGCCATAAAATTAGAGATATATATACTAATATAAATATATACATACATAAATGCATAAAACTTGTCAACTTAAGGCAACCGTGGTGTAGTGGCAGTGCAATGGTTACTCAATGGTTGAAAAGATACATTGGTACCGGGGAGTTCGAAACCACCCACCGGTACCAATGTATCTTTGATATATGTGTACTTTGGTTGTCCTGTTTCTATGATACAAGGACTTTAGTAGCTTAGTATAGAAATGAAAATAATAATATATAAAAAATAATAGATTTATAAGCTAGAAAGATAAAACGGGGACCATAACGCTTGTCTGTAGAAGCGAGGATGTTGTGTTATACTAACGGCTTTGGCCGGCATAGTGACGACGACTTGGGCAACCGTAGTCTTGGTTTTTACAGTGATCAGCACTCCTGGACCTTCTCCTTCTTACCATCAGGCGGGACGAGATAAGTTCTCGAATCACAATTAAACAAAGGATTGTGAATAATAGGTCTCTATTGTCTCTGCCTATCCCTGTGTGAATTAGGGCGTTGGTGATGATGCATATTTATGTATAAAATGATATACTAACGCAACTCCCTTATAGTGTAACTGTGTTGTGTTCCTGGCAACACTTTGGAATGCTCATCAGGAACACCAAGGCCCCAGGACAACTCCCAGCCTGCAGACACACCACTCCAGGAGACGCTGATCCAATCGCGGCCGGAGCGAGCTGAGAACATGACAAAAGGTTTTATTTTTTTTTATTGTGGCTCGACATATACAGACCCTGAAGTTATTAGGTCGCGTTTCGGGATCAGCTTGTAAGTCGCTGGTTCTAACTAGGCCGGCATAGTGGATGTGACTGCTACTTACAATTATTTAACTGAAGAACAGTGATATTCATTTATAGACCACACTCCAGCTTAACATCAGACGGGGTGTTGTTATATGTCGAGGCGCAATTAAATTTTATTTTACAACAATGATATGAAACCAATACCAGCCCATGTGTTCTCTCCCTCCTATAACCTTGGATCCTTCAAGCGATGCGTGAAGAAGCACCTTTGGCCGGCATAGTGACGTCACTCTTGAATCTTCTCTTGCTTATCATCAGGCGGGTCGTGGTCAGGTGTCGTGTCACAATAAAAACAACGACAAACAATATGTCGTGTCATAATTGTGTTGTGTATACTTACTGATGAGTGGCTGTGGTTGCGGTGGTACATCGTTGTCCAATTGCTGTGTCATGTGCAGCAGAGTGTTGGCGGTCACCCATTCGCTGAATGGCCCGGAGCCGTTCACGTTAATGGCGCACAAACGCACCTAAACACAATAATAAATATTCATAAACAATACTCGGAATCGAACCCCGACCTCTGCCATTGAGCTACACGTACTTACTACCCAAATAAATTGAAATTAGAGAAACTTTAAAATGAATTCCGGCGACCGTGGTGTAGTGGAAGTGCAATGGTTACGCAAACCGAGAGCACGGGTTCATAACCACTTATCACGGAATAAACATAAAAATAAAATACAATTAACGTAGTTTACCTATTGATTTGTTATTCGCTGATTGGTTACAAAGATGTCAAATATTAGTGAAAGTTCGTTATTACGCTGTCGTGTATTAACATCATCAGTGCCCTGATTGCCACTCTTTAAAATATTAAAATAATTACTTGATATGAAGTTCCTCTTTCGAGGCCTTTTATTTCAGTTCTTCTAACATCAGCTGGTGTTGTGAGCGACTGCGGTTTCCTGCGTGACGCCCCCCCACCAGCCCCCATTGCGCCGGCCGCGTTCGTGGGGCGATATCTTAACTTGTACCCAGTTAGTACGCCGCGGTGGGTGCGCAGTGGGGGCGCCTCCCAACGAACTAAAATTGACTGAAACATAATAATTCAGGATCAAAGAGTGGTAGGCATTGGTACCCAGTCTGCCGATCCGGGGTAGTACCACCACTTACAAGTATACAGACCGTGAAATAATTTAGTCGCGTTTAGTGATCAGCTTGTAAATTGCCGGTTCTAACTAGGCCGGAATAGTGGATGTGACTGCTACTTACAGTTATTGAATTGTAGTAGCAGTGACATTCATTCATGGACCACACTTTGGCTTAACATCAAGCGGGGTACTGTCATATGTCGAATCACAATAAATAAATTGACAAACCTGTTCGCTACGGGTTCGATTCCAAGTTAGAGCAAACAGTAATATATTAGATGTGACATTACAAATATTTGCTAATAGACAAAAATGAGAGAAATATTTATTTCTGGTTTGGGTGTCAAGTAAGTGGTAGGCAGATTGCTGAGTCTCTACCACTTTCAAGTGTACAGACCGCAAAGTAACCCAGCCGCGTTTCGGGATCAGCTCGTAAGCCACCGGTTTCAAATAGGCCGGCAGAGTGGATGCGACTTGCATCTTACATTTAAAAAATATGCAAAGGAATCTGATTCTGCATCAGGAGGAAGTCTAAATCGGAGAGAACCTCAAGAAAGCTGGGTTGCTTAGTGCCTATAATCATAAGGCTTTTATGAAGAGAATTGTGGATGTGAGAGAGGCGAGAGAGTTGTGTCAGGACTGTTGCAAATGGCGCTCTATTGTCTCTGCCTATTACTGTGAGAAAAACGTGCCAATTTCATTTTATTAATTTTTTTACTCTTACTTATCGTCAGACGTGGTGCTGGCATATGTCTAACTGCAAAAAGATGTATACTCATAATGTAATAATAATGATATAGGCGATTTGATTGATTGATTGTTCTAATACTTACATCTGCTGAGAGTGGCGTGACTGTCACATTGACAGGTGCTGCGGCAGGTGTGTCACTCGGGGTGCGTATTGACACCTGTCATTGGAAATAATAATATTCTATTTTTACTTAACTTGGCAAAAGTTGTAAATAAACTTTGGTCATAATGATGATGATGAACCAACACAAACTGAGGCAACCGTAAACTGACTCGTATTTTTCAGTCGTTGGCACTCTTGGATCTCTTCTTGCTTTCCAGGCAAGTCGTGTTCAGATTATTATAAAAGTCCGCTTTATGCATTCTGTGCTACTTTGGCGAAACGCAACTAGGTTATTTGATCAAACATACCACCTGCCATGGTCCTGACACAACTGCCTCGCTTCCCTCACATCCACAATTGTCTTCATACAAGCTCTACGGTTATAAGCACTAGGCAACCCAACTTTCTTGAGGATGTCTTCAAGAGTGTTGGTCGGATAACACTCACGAGCCTGCCTTGTTTAACGCATCCATCCACATCAGATTTATAAATTCCTTTCGTCAATCTACTTTCACTCATCCTTTCCATGTGCCCAAACCATCGAGGCATCCCAACCAATTTTGTCCAAGCTAAGTTATGGCAACTGGCATCATGTCGTTCGGAATGGCGTTCTAAGGGGGTGCAGTGGACGCCTTCTGGCTGATGATATGATGATGATAATATGTATCTACTACCCACTTGTTCTGATGGCGGTGCATTGGTGCCAACTAATCTGATCATGTACGTGGTGTCCGCCCTCAGCGCTGACAGCGTGGTGCTTGTGCTTGTGCCTGGCACATCTATGTACTGCTCGCGGCCACTCTCCGCCTGTAACATACAAACACACATAATAAACATAATATATTGGATGTAGGAGCATTTAATATATAGTTCCTGGGCTGAACCGATAACGCCTTTTTCTATTATGACTCGACATATGACAGCACCCCGCTTGATGTTAAGTTGGAGTGTGGTCCATGAATTAATTTCACCGCTACTACAATTTAATAACTGTGAGTAGCAATCACATCCCTAGTTGAAACCGGCAACTTACAAGCTGATCCCGAGTGGTGGTACTTAGCCCGGATCGGCAGACTGGGTACCACTGCGTACCACTCTTTGATAACCAGACCCGAAGCATACATCTATCTCTTTTTTTATTACCAAATATTTGTAATTGTAATATTACAAATAAAAGCTATAAAACAAATCTTTGCTCCTAGTGGGAATAGAACCTGGGACTTTACGCGTAAGAAACTGGTGTATTAAACATACAAATGCAATAATGTGTCCTTACCTCTGTGTAATAGAGCCTATATTCGTTTGGTTGTGTGCGCGGCGCCCTCCACGTGAGCGTGACCGCATGCGCATTGGCGACAATCGCGCGCAATGACGTCACAGCATCCGCTCTGTATTCCTCCGCAGGTGTCATGGCTTCCACTGCCTATCACATAAACAACATCCATTACTACCAGTTCCCAACTGATAGGCCACTGATAGACCACTGATAGACCACTGATGGGCCACTGATGGGCCACTGATAGACCACTGATAGACCACTGATAGACCACTGATGGGCCGCGATACTGGATGCGACTGTTACTTGGAATTATTATTCTTTATTTTGACTCGACATCTGACCTCGAACCAGAGGTCCAAGAGTGCCTACGACTGCACAACTGAATCTTCACGGCTGCGCCAGTCGCCATCACTATGCCGGCCAAAGGTACTACTGTATTTACTGTAGTAGCAGCCGCCTTCAGTGCAGTAGTTTTCCATGTTAGACCTTTCTCAGCCATCTCCACAGTGCCTTATTTCCTGCAGTTTCAGCAGCTTATGGATATTCTAGGCTGCGTTCTTTTTAACATACAATAAGATACCACCTCATATATGGTGACGTCAGCATTGCCAAAGCCGGCATAGTGATTGTGACTAAGGCAAACATAAAAAGAGACCGTTTCCTCAGTCATCGGCGCTCTTCCCTTTGCTTACAATCAGTTGAATCGAAGTCAAAATCAATGGAGCACTACATTCTACGATTCTGACGCAACTATCTCGTCTCCTTCACATCCACAAGTCTCTACAAACAAGCACCCTAATATACAAACAAGTACCTATTATGAACTAGATAAAATTTGTTTTTTTATTGTGACTCGACATATGACAGCACCCTGTTAGATGTTAGGCTGGAGTGTGGTCCATTAATGAAGGCGACTGCTACTATAATAAAAGTAAGTAGCAGTCACGTCTACTATGCCGGCCTAGTTGGATCCGTGAACTAAGCGCTAATCCCAAAACTAAGTCACTTCACAGTCTGTATACTTATGATGATTTTTCAATCAATCCATCAATCAAATTGTCACGTCTCATTGTACAGGGATAGGCAGAGACAATGGAGCGCCACTTGCCACGATCCTGACACCATTCCTTGGCTTCTCTCACATCCACAATTCTCTTCATACAAGCTCTACGGTTATATTATTATTTTATTATTATACATATCTATACCAAGCAATTAAAGTGCTTGTATCATAGAAACAGGACAACCAAAGATGCATTGGTACCGGTGAGTGGTTTTAAACCCGTGCCGCTCGGCTTACGTAGCCATTGCACTACTACTACACCACGGCAACCTATGTTTGTTTAATGAATACAATTATGTACCTTGGAACTGTGTGATATATACGTGTTGGTGTATGCTTTAATCCAGAACACGTATGTGTTGTTTGGCTGCAAATTCGCCACGTTCATTTCGTGCCGCGGAGATGCGCTCGCCAACACACGCTCTCTGGAAAAACAAAAACAACCATTTCAATTGGAGGGGGACAAACATGTGCTGTCAATGTCACTCGCAAGGAGATCGTGTTTTCTAGAAGGCCTTCGGAAATTCCCCAATGCAATTAAGCTGATATCAGACGGTTCATTCGGCACCGTTCACTAGAAATGAAACGTCTTAACATAAAGTAAAACAAAAGTGGCAAATGAATTCATTAATGAATCATTCTAACGATGGATATTGGCATCTTTCACTTTTACTCCGAGTGAACGAAAATTTACCGTTTCAACTTAAAAGTGAACGTTCACTCGCATTCGGCCAAATTTACTTTTGTTTGTCCATTCGCGAATGATTGTAAAATCCTCAAAAGATTTAGGCTCTTTACCGGCTATTTAATGTTAAAAATTTATTTGAAGTTCCCATTACATTTCTTGATTAAATGAACACAAAAATAAAATAATACGCATAGACATACGACTTTAGTCGACGACTTATTGATATAAAATCAAAATTAAAATTTTAAAGGAACCCCCGAAACGCCTGGAACCACTTTGGTCATATCATCAGCTTTATAGTAATAAACAACATTAGTCATGGCTCAATAGTTATATCCCTTTAATATCCCTTGGATCCTTATGGTGCATCATCAGATAACTACTCCAGGTCTTCAATTTGATAATGGCCCAGCTAATGGCTCATAGAGAGTAACAATTTTAGTTAAAGCACTATGATATTATCTGTTATTGATTTGCTGATCTGAGAGGATTCATGATCAGATACTCCCGATCTTCAATTTGATAACGGTCCAGCTAATGGCTCATAGAGAGTAACAATTTTAGTTAAAGCACTATGATATTATCTGTTATTGATTTGCTGATCTGAGAGGATTCATGATCTGATACTCCCGATCTTCAATTTGATAACGGCCCAGCTAAAGGCTCATAGAGAGTAACAATTTTAGTTAAAGCACTATGATATTATCTGTTATTGATTTGCTGATCTGAGAGGATTCATGATCTGATACTCCCGATCTTCAATTTGATAACGGCCCAGCTAAAGGCTTAGTTAAAGCACTACAGTTCTATCTCTTTTTTTGCTGATCAATTGATATCAATTTGCTGATCTGAGAGGATTCATAATGGTGCATCATCAGATTGCCCGGTCTTCAATTTGATGACGGTCCAGCTAAATGCTCTTAGTGAGTAACAATTTTAGTTAAAGCACTATAGTTCTATCTCTTGTTGATTTGCTGATCTGAGAGGATTAATGATGGTGCCTCATCAGATACTCTCGGTCTTTAATTTGATAACGGTCCAGCTAATGGCTCATAGTGAGTAACAATTTTAGTTAAAGCACTATAGGTCCATTTCTTGTTGATTTGCTGATCTGAGAGGATCCATGATCAGATTTTTTAGATCCGGAATGTTTTATTTTATCGCACTAACTTTTCTACACTTAGTTTCCTACCTTCAAGACAAATCTAATAAGTCCAAACTTAGTATACCAAAAAAAAGTTTGAACACATCCAGGATTTCGTCTCCTACCTTCGAGTTCCATCATTAGAGTAGCTCAGTGGTACCAGTTAAAACACACATGTATTTGTATACGTTTTTATTTCAAATGTTAAGTCACAGATTTGTTTAAAAGTAAAGTAAATACCTATAAGGCTGGGAATTCAAGTCCGATTTTCCTCTCCGATAGTCCGATCCGATTGTCTGATCAGACAATCGGAAAGCACTCGTGCCATACATTTGTTTGAATACTTAATACACGTCAGATCCGATAGTCGGATCGGATGTCAGAATCGGAAACAACGCCAAGGCGCTTACGATTTTATGGCCGATCCGATTGTCTGAAGGTGCAGTTTTCATACAGAATACAGAAACAAAATAGACGTCCGATTCCTACTTCCGATTTGTAAATAATTTGCTCAGCAATATCGGACGTGTATTCCCAGCCTTATGCGTGTTTAGAACGGGCAACCCTTGTACGTCGCTATGCGACGAAGATTGTTATTTTATGTCAAATAAATATGCCATTGTTAAAACACGTAAAAAATGTTACAATTTTTCCCCTAAAATATTCAATCAAGGTAATCGATCTAAACTGCAAACCAACCTCGCCATATGAATATTTTAAGGGAAAAATTATAACATTTTTTACGTGTTTTAACAATGGCATATTTATTTGACATAAAATAACAATCTTCGTCGCATAGCGACGTACAAGGGTTGTCGTTCTAAACAGCGCGTCTAAGATCGCTACCGCAGCTAACAAATCGAGCTGATGACCTTGAAACCCCTGATCAGATCTTCATCAATTGTAGCTAAGAACCATCTCGATCACGTCAGCTTTCAAATGAAACAAACCGCATCGTAATCGGTCCATTCGTTTAGGAGCTACGATGCCACAGACAGATACACAGATACACAGATACACAGAGCCACAGATACACAGATACACAGACAAGTCAAACTTATAACACCCCTCTTTTTTGGTCGGGGGTTAAAAAAAAGAAGATGAAAGTTCATTTCTGTGCCATTTCAACTTTGCCGTGTGAACATGGAATCAAAGAAAAATGAACCATTCACTTGAGTGAACGATCATCCAAGTGAACCGTCACATATCAGTTTTAGATAAATAACAACGGGCTCGCAACAATAGCATCCACGGAAATGAAACAGAAACTCCGCGAGTTATTATTTATGTTTATTAGAAAACAAGGTAATGTCACGTAAACCACCTAAGCAAAAGGTGTTTACAGGTTAGATGCACATATAATTTTCTAGGTTTCACTATATAAAGATCGCAGCGCGCGCAGTGAGAAGTCTGTGGAGAGAGGGAAAACGGGAACTTCGGCTTGGACAACAAGATTTGCGAGTACGATATTACTTTGAGAAAGACCTAAGGGCGATTGGGACGACAAAATCAGACGGGGTAACACGGGAGTAAAAAGATTATGTAGGAACAAGGTTAAAGAGCTCCTACATTATCCGTAGTATAGAGCCGCAATGTCTCTGCGAAACTTCGGAGTTCGCGTCTGCGTCACCTAACTCGAACGCACTATCAATGAAAATAAGTTAAAGTCCAAAAAAAATTCGAAATGCAAAACATCGATCAGCATAGAAGAATCGAGTAAAAAATGACCGAAATATGATCGACGTCGTTTTGTTGAATTTCAGGGAGCGTTTCCATAAAACGGGCATACAGTTTCTTGTATGGTCGTTAAAATAAAACCAAGTTCGCAAAATAAAAATAAAGTATTTTTTATTTGGGAAAGAAAGGTCTAGAGTGAAGACCACGAACCGGAAGACGCAGCGTAGGTAGGCCTCCCACTAGGTGGACTGACGACATAGTGAAAGTCACAGATAACTGGTAGATGCAACTGGCATCTTGTCATTCGGAATGGCGTTCTAAAGGGAAGGCCTATGTTCCGCAGTGGACGCCTTCTGGCTGATGATGATTTTTTATTTTGCGCGCCATTTCTTTGGATTACGTACCAATGACGATTTTTAAATGTTGACCAAAAGATCTTAAGGCTTCAAAATTCTTTATTGCGACCATTTTTCACTAAAATACAGCCTGTCAAAATTTGCTAAAATTGGCCATAATATGTTTGTAGTAGGTTCTATTCTATCCTTATTAATGTCCATTTTAGTGTATTAACCAAACTCTATGTTCATATAGAGTGGTTACTACTACAAAAATATAATTTTACAATCGACGCATGAAATGCATATTATTAAGAATAAGCAATCGTAATATTACACAATTATAATAATCATTATTAGCGCGAACTGCATTAAGTTCCTAAACAACGCTATCGCCATCTATTAGTGAAAATTGAAATCTACGCATGTTATTAGACACAGAGCTGCCAGATTAAAAATTGACATCTACGCACGTTATAAGACACAGAGCTGCCAGATTTGTATATTTTACTAAGATTACAAAGTTATAGGCCTGAGCCATCAACACATGTTCATTGCCGTAATTTTTATGAGTTCTCGGGAAATAACTCGGAAATTGCTTTAGGAAGTAGTATCCAATCTTAAAAAGTTGCTAAAAAGCAATCGAGTTAATGTCCTTAAATGTTTACCTTTTTAACCTCCGACTCAAAAAGAGGAGCGTTATAAGTTTGATGTATCTGTGTATCTGTGTGTCTGTGTATCTGTCTGTGGCATCGTAGCTCCTAAACGAAAGGACCAATTACGATGCAGCTTTTTTGTTTGAATGCTGACATGATCGAGATGGTTCTTAGCTACAATATTTTCTTAGATTTTGCGCGAACATTGAAAAATGAATTAAACAAATTTTAAAATTATATAAACACTAAAGTAGTGCAGTTTGTGAGCATCAACAGCACGGCGCCAACCACTACATCCGTTTCGACAAACCGAAGATCCTCGCAAAGGAAAGTCGACTGATACCCAGGATGGTACGCGAGGCTATTGAGATTAAATAACATCCTAATTTCAATGGAGAAATTATATAATGATATATATGGTTGGTGATTATATAACACCTGGGACCCCATAATACACAAACTACCAAACCAGATGACACCGTCAGTTATTTTTGCAAAAATTTGAAGTAAACAAAATCAAAACATCAAACAGGGTAGTTTTGGAGCATCAACCAATAGGACGACCAACACCTAAGTCTCTCCGTGACCACGATGGCTGCAAAGCTCTCGAAACGTCGGAATAATAAAAAAAAATGTAAAATCAATACCAAAATAAAGCCGCATAAAGTTTGTTTAATTCATTCATGAAGATCTGATCAGGGATTTCAAGGTGATCAGCTCGTTATGTTAGCTGCGATGGGGATCTTAGACGCATAATAGGTGTCTGCTTCACTTTTAAACATATCTGTGACCTAACAGCACCACCTATACGCATACATAGGTGTATGCTGGTACCTCTTTAACTGTTACCTCTGACCTACTCTGATGATGGAGCTCGATAGTAGTAGACGAAATCGTGTGGATGGACTTAACTTGATGGGTTTACTGCGTTTGGGCTCATTAGACTCTTCTCGGGCTTATCTTGACTGTAGGGAACTAAGTGTAGAAAAGTAGGTACGACAAAAGAAAACATTCTGGATGTGAAAAGTCTGACCACTTGACACTTCCACTCTTTTTCTCAATTCCGTGAAATCAATATAGTGCAATATTTGTGCTTAGATGGCTAACTAGATGGCGTTAGTCTTGTGTAAGAATGACAACCGGTACGTGCGCGCATTTTTGATAAATCGATGGCATTTCCTGCATAAGGCATATCCCATATTACACGATAATAATACGATAATACGAAATACGACGGGTATAAAGTATACTGAAATATTTTTTTGAAATATTGGCTACTCTTCGAGAGATTAGTCAATATTTATAACTGCCAAGGATTATCAATTCATAATTATGTTGTCGCGGGCAATATTAGGAATAGAGGAAGAAGTCCCCCTTCCACTGTAAAAATGGTTTGATGAACGCAGCCGACGATGATTCATAAAATGTTTGACGTAACGATTATTGTGTGATATGTTGCAACAGTTTTGTTGTTTAGTAAAATAATACTAGTTTAGTATATATTATATATAATTGTATATTTAAAGGTAGTATTGTAAAAATATATTATACTGTCTTAAGTATTATGTGTTTTTATGTTTTTACAGGTCGGGGAAAGCATCCACATTTCATCGACCGAATCGGCAGTCGAACTAAAAAGTTCGGTACGTCTTTTCTTTGTAGAACAATTGACAAGTGGAATGCTTTGCCAGCCCATGTGTTCTCTCCATCCTATGAACTTGGATCCTTCAAGCGATAAGGAAAGCAATTAGTTTTTAGACTCCCCCCGAACTTCTTGACCTAATGCGGTCCAAAAACCGTGCTCTGAGAGCCTTCCGGAACTGTCCTTCCGAGTCAAATCGGTCCCAGCTCCGGCGGCTACAACAAGAGTTTAGACGCCGCGTCCAAGAACACCGAGACGCAAATTGGAGCGACCTTATGTCAAACATAACATATCCACAACTACCTTTCAGAACGCTCCTTCCAATTCCGCTACGAAGGAACGCTCTCCACCCCCCGCCCTATTCGCGCTGGTGTGCCACAAGGCTCTGTGTAGCTCCGATCTTATACACCGCCTACACCAACGACATCTATTTTACTCCTCTCCCTCACTTAACTACGCACTCCCACCGATGCAAAGAGCTATCAATGCTCTCAGCATCTGGTTCCGGAAATGGCGCATAGACGTCAATCCGCAAAAAAGTGCCGCCATAATCTTTGCACGCGGCGGTAAGCGTATCTTGCTATCGCCATTAAAACTCTACGACACTCCCATTTCTTGGTCTAAAACCGCCAAATATCTCGGCGTCATTTTAGACCGAAAACTCACTTTCAAGCCACATGTGGCAAACACTAAGAAAAAGGCTGCGTTCTACCTACACAGGCTTAGCGGCATGGTAAGTAGCCGCAGCAAAATGTCACTAAGGAACAAAATGACAATCTACAAGACTTGTATTAGGCCAGTACTCACGTACGCTAGTCAAGTCTTCGCACACAATGTCAATTCTAAGTCACTACTTAAACAGCTACAAGTAGTGCAAAACAAGTTTCTGCGTAGGGCAACCAACGCTCCCTGGTATCTCAGGAACGTTGACCTGCACAGAGACCTTAATATTCAATCTCTTTCAGACACGATATCGGACTTCAGGAATGATTTCCTCACTTCGGGCAAAATTCACACGAACAAGCTGATTGCACGAGCTTGTTCACTCTCTCGTGACGCCCAGTCACTTCTCAGCCGCAAACCTCCCTCCAAGGCCATTCGCAAACGCGTCATCCACAACAAAGTCTCTTTCCTTAGGGAAAACCGTAGGAGGGGCAGCCCACCTGGGGTTCCCTCAACCTCTTCCAAGATTTACCTAAAGTAAACCCTCCCACGCCTCTCATTCATTGATTCCAAAGTTGAATCAACTACAACTTTCCCAAGGAGCACCCCGCCTCACGGGTTGCTCTACCACTCATTCACGCTGCAATGTCCGCAACGGAACACAGCAACACCATCTCGGAAAAATATTTTTAAAGATCGTTTGAACCTTTGTACAAAATAATAATTATTTAGCTAACAATACCTGGTAGAACTGCACGTGCGGGACAAATGTTCCACGCGAATCTAATGCGATGAGATAGTATGACCTAGGTATTAATTAGTTTGGTTGATGAGATATTATGTCCGTGTAACATATGAATTGGCAGAGTTTACCAATGACAACCTGCTCTTGGTAGCTTCTACGCCGAACATATCCACATGCCAAGTTGTTATAGATAGATCCATTTATCCATAATTATATAAAAGATATGTTTAAAAGTGAAGCAAACACCCGTTATGCGTCTAAGATCCCCATGGCAGTTAACAAAACGAGCTGATGACCTTGAAACCCCTGATCTTCATCAATTGTAGCTAAGAACCATCTCGATCATGTCAGCTTTCGAACAAATAGAAACGCATTATAATCGGCCCATTCGTTTAGGAGCTACGATGCCACAGACACGTCAAACTTATAACAAACTTAAAAAACGACCGAATCGACTTAGGAGCTTTTTTACCACACGTCCGACGGTAAGGGTTCATGGATTTTCTGAATTGATTGACAAAGAAATGCTTTGATGTTTGGGCTAGTGTATTGCACCGGAGTAGTGATCTCCGGAGAATCACCGGTTATTCTCCGGTAATAGTAATCAATTAAAACACCGAAGAAAAACCGGTTAATCCATTACTAAGCCATTATACCAAGCTAAAGTATAATGGGTGGGCAAAATAAACCACTAGTATCTTAGCAATAATAATTCATTATTCTAGAACTGTAAAATAATTATCTTAAATCAGTGGTTAAACGCAACTAAACGCGCAAACGGATTTATCAAATATAGTACTTGATTTTCCGGTTATTGCCTAATCACCGGTTCTTAAAATTGCGCTCCGGTGCAAACCTATAGTCACGCCGTAGCAACTTTCTATGAATGCACAAATTAATGATACTAATATAAAATGCCAACAAAGCTCTCAAATTAAGAGCGGTTAGCATCGCAAAAAAATCATTGGATCTCTTCAATCGAGATTAAAGCACCTCAGAGCAGACAAATCACAATCTAAAATAACAACAGCAGCGTCAGTCCGCAATACATTCCTAAACAACACTAACTCCATCTAGTGTTCATTAGTGGAACTAAATACTATACATCGTCTATTGGTAAAGAAAGCACGCTGTGCATAGTTGCTGACCAGCGAATTACGATAACATAGCATTATCTAACATCTTCGGCCGGCATAGTAACGACGACTAAGGCAAAAATATAACAACCAGCCAGATCCTGGTCACATAATAAAAAAAACCTGCTGAGCCAATAGACGAGTGGCGCGAAGCGAATCTACAATACAAAATCTATTTATTGTAGAGTCTGAAAGACTCATATTTGTATACAATAAATGGCACCAGTTTGAACGGTCAACCACGAAGAAGTGCAAGTAGGACGGAATGATAGTTATTGAGAGAGGGAATAAGAGACAAATATATGTTGATCTGCATCGCGACACTAATGCAGGTTTGCTTATTAGCATAGTTTTATTGCACCACTTTCGAGCGCACATGACATATCTACGTGTTTTCTTAAATATCATTGTTTGTATAATACACTAGATAACATATCAATATATATTTTAAACACAAACGATATCTAACTAATTCCATTATCCATAGAGCCTGTATGAAGAGAATCAAGGGAGTTGTGTAAGGATCGTGGTAAGTGGCGCTTCATTATCTCTGCCTATCCCTGTGGGAAAAAGGCGTGACAATTTGATTGATTGATCCATAATCTTCCTATAATGGCTAGAAATTTATAAAATCGAGTATATATTTTTTTATTGTGACTCGACATATGACATCACCCCGCTTAATGTTAGGCTGGAATAATGTGGTCTATAAATGAATGTCACTGCTATTACAATTCAATATCTGTGAGTAGCAATCACATCCACTATGCCGGCTAAACAAATCTAGAATATAGTTTCCGAAGGTAGCTACTAGATGTCGCTAGTATAGTTTAAGAATGTAATGCGTTTAGTGCGCCCTCTATACATAAAGTGGTGGCATTTGGTACTATGTGATAAGCCTACATTATGTAGTAGGCCGGCATAAAGTTTTTTTGGAACGTCGACTGCCCTTACTGCTAGGGCCTGCGTTGATGTCTATGGTCATGTTCATAAAATAAAGATAGAATGAGGTATCGATCAGTTATTTACTTCATGAATAATGGAGTAATCTAACTCATAAATAGGGAGGTCTATCAATCAAACTGTCACGCCTTTTCCCCACAGGGATAGGCAGAGACAATGGAGCGCCACTTGCCACGATCTTTACACAGCTCCCTTGCTTCCTTCACATCCACAATTCTCTTCATACAAGCTTAGTGGTTATGGGCGCTAGGCAACCTAGCTTTCTTGATGTCTCCGATTTGGTCGGCGAATTGTTTAGTAATTTATAAAGTAAATTAAAAGAACGTCACTTACCTCTGAGTGTCTTTTAATTTATAGAAAATATGGTATCCTTTGATGTCTTCGAGCGCTATCTCCGGCTGCTCCCAGCTGAGTGTGACGAACCTGTGCTTCACGAGCACCGCTCTCAGTGACCTTGGCTCACTCAGCACAGTCACATTGATGGCCAACTCATGAGATCCTTGAGCAGCGTGAAAATCAAAATTATCAATGGTTAGAGTTATTGGGCCCGGCGTGAAGGCGGCCTCTTCGTGCATGTCCTCCAAGGGCGTCGACAAATCATACGACAAACCATTCGAGGTGACGAGCGTCGTAAATATGGCGTGGCTTTGCGACTCTGCTGACGGTGGTGGCGATTCTGTGGATTAGGGGATATTATATTTTAATATAAACAATTATTATTATGGATGTGAGGGAAGCGAGAGAGTTGTGTCAGGATTGTGGCAAGTTGGCCGGCATAGCGACGGCCACTGGGTAAGACTCGGTTTTGTCAGTTGTCGGCACTCTTGGACCTCCTCTTGCCGTCCATCAGAAGGGTAGAGATCAGATGTCAAGGTTGAGGCACAATAAAACAAGTGGCGTTCCATTGTCTCTGCCTATCCCTATGAGAAAAAGGCGTGACAATTTGATTTATTGATTAAAAACATACAAATGCCCATGCGCGGTTCCACACAACCAATTTCTTCTACATAGGTATTTGTTCAGCCCATCAACACCAAGCCTGATGTTAAGCTAATGTGCAACCCATTAAAGACTACTACAGTTATAAAACTATATGCCGGCCATAGAAATACATATAAAGCCGTATTTTATTATTAACAAATTAAAGTGGAGTTTTCGATAGCTGCGGATAGATGGCGCGCGATTCCTGAGTAACACGCGAATGCCTATACTACGTTTTTTCTTACTTGGCACAACTAGTAAACAAACATTAAAATTACCATTTCCCATTCCCCTTTATCCAAGGAAACTGTTTTATTCTATAGAATAAATAATGTAACAAATGCACAAAAGTTATTAAAATCACACACATATTGACATTATTTTTATCAAAATCCATTTACATGGAAACACCTACCTCTCTGTCCTAATTAAAATATACAAGTACAGAGAAAATATCTGTCTATTTTATTTTGGATCGCTTGAAGGATCCATTTTTTTTTTACTTGTGAATTGCATCTGATCTCGACCTTCCTAATGGTAAGCAAGAAGAGATCCAAGAAGAGATCAGCTTGTAACATGCCGGTTTCATCTAGGCCGGCATAGTGGATGTGATTGCTACTCACAGTTATTGAATTGTAGTAGCAGTGGCATTCATTCATGGACCACACTTTGGCTTAACATCAAACGGGGTGCTGTCATATGTCGAGTCACAATAAAAAATGCTTATTGTTTTAATACCCTTATAAGCTGATCCCGTGAAATGCGACTAAGTCACTTATCAGTCTATACATTTGTAAGTGGTGGTGCCTTATAGAAATGTGCATTACCATCCACATGTAATCTCATCGTGGCCACACTGCATCCAGCCACGGAGGAGGCGACGCACTGGAACATCCCAGCATCCACTTCCAGCACACCCTGGATACGAAGGTCATGCCTGAAAACATTTATTAATAACATTTGGAACGCATTAGAAAATTCCAGACTGCAATTCAAAATGCAGACACAACTACACTAAAATATAAATATTAAAATGAAAAATTAATGCAAATAAAATCAAATAATTGTGTTTGTTTAGAAATTCATGCAAAATAATAAATGACTATAGGAACACATCGTCACCCTACAACGTTTCGTTCTGATGTTAAGCTGGAGTGTGGTCCATGAATGAATGCCACTGCTACTACAATTTAATAACTGTAAGTAGCAATCACATCCACTATGCCGGCCTAGATGGTACCGGCAACTTACAAGCTGATCCCAAAACGTGACCAAATCACTTCACGGTCTGTATACTTGTAAGTGGTGGTACTACCCCAGATCGGCAGACGCGAAGCAAATATATTCCTCTTTTTCTATGAACATGTATTTGTAATCCTACTATTATTATAAATGTGAATGTGAGTTTGTTTGTTACGTTTTCACGCAACAACTACTTAACCGATCATCATGAAACTTTGTACACATATTTTTGGAGGTACTACAAGTAACATAAAATACTTTTAATTAAAAAAAAAACAATTCTTTACTATAGTTTCGGCTGATTTTTTTATGAGATATCGAGTTATAAATACAAAAAAAAAAGGTATATACAGTTTAATTGAAAACCTCCTTTTTATGACGGTGTTATAAACCTAAATTTCGAGATTTCGAGCCACAATAAAAAAAAGACTATACTCACCCATCAATTAATGTGATGTCATGTTGGTTCGGTGTGATAGGGTCGCCATCTTTGAGCCACGTGATCTGCGGCGCCGGCCTCCCACGAGCAGAGCACTCCAGCGTCACGTCGCCACGTGACCACGCATGGACTGAGTCGCGTTTCACTGAGACGCGCGGCGGGGTCTGCAATGTGGCAACAAACAACTAATTATATATTCTTCCATATTCGTATATTTGACAAATCAGGTCTAGATACTAATATTTATTTAGGAATACATTACAATTATTCATTGTAAAAATTAAAATGTACTAATTATGCCTCTATTCTCCTAAATATAATACCTTTAAAAAAATATAAAAAGAAAACTAAAATACATTATTAAAAGGAGTCCCTTTAGGCAAGGTTCCGAAGATACTGGCAGCGTTCCCCCTTTGAATAGCTAGACTAATTCTTTGTCCGAGGTAGCTGCCAACTCTTCGGTCTCCTGTGATGTCGACTAACCTTTTTGCTATTTCCTTAAAAAATATATTTTACTAACATTATATTTCTAAACTAAGCTACTGATGTGCTTATATCACAAAAACAGGACGACCAAAGTACATATATCAAAGTTACATTGAAACGGGCAACTGGATTTGAACCCGTGCTCTCGGTGTGCATGACCATAATTGGGATTCGACATCTAACTTTATCAAGCGTGAACTGAGTAGGTTTTTTTGAAGTCGTTTGCGCCCTTGAGCCTCCCCTTCCGCACTATCAGGCAAGTTGAGTATGAAAGTCGAGTCACAATTTAAGAAATAAATATTTAAAAAACTTGTGAGCGGCATAGTGACGACTGAGACAACAGTAAACTGAGTCCGGTTTTTATCAGTCGTCGGCGCCTTCAACTTCTCTCGTTTACCATCCGACAAATCGTGGTCAAATGTCATAGTGTAATTCTTACTAATTTATATTAAAATGCGATTAAAATAAGAATAGGACGGAATCGGCGCCATTTTGTGACGTCTAACTCTCCAACCAACTTCACTTTAGTATGGTGTGCAAAACAATAAATTAAGTAAAATAATAGAAAAATGTCCACTGAAATGTTTTATATTATAATATAGTGTGACAATTTACTTGATTGATTGAAACTGTGTTTGTTTGTATGTGGGGAGTAATCGCTGTGTTATCCGCACGCCTGGCCCTTCTGGTAGTGATTAGTTTATAAAAAAATATGAGTACTTCTTGCCTGTATTTATTAGAAAACTAAATGGACCAGCGTTATCATCTTAAAGAATCTCCTTTTGTATACTTGCCAAAAGATAAATTAATTTGAAAAAACAAAAATCTTTTTCTTTGCGGACCGTACTAATTCAAGTGTAGTTAGTCAACAGCCCGTCCTATTCTAATTCCAATAGCATACTTTGTATGTATTCAAAGACAAAGGTTGGCAAACAACTGACGATTTTATTGGCGCACAATACAATATTGGTTCATAAATTAAAACTACCTTCTATAATATCTAACAGTATGTATTTACCAAAACATGTAGTTGTGTGCCGTAATCAGTGGAGTCAATGGTGTTGTGAGCTCTGCAGGTGTACGTGCCTGAGTCTAAGGCGCGCGCTGACTGAATGTGCAGCGACCCAGAACCAACCAGGTAGAAGCGGGAGTCCAAATCACTAAAACAATGTACATATAATCAATCAATCAAATTGCCTATTTCCTACAGGGATAGGCAGAGACAATGAAGCGCCACTTGCCACGATCCTGACACAACTCCCTCGCTTCCTTCACATTCACAATTCTCTTCATACAAGCTCTATTGTTATGGGCACTAGGCAACCTAGCTTTCTTGAGGATGTCTCCGATTTGGTCGGAAAATACCATCCTGGGCCTGCCTTGTTTAACACATCCATTCACATGAGATTTATAAATTCCTTTCGTCAATCTACTTTCACTTATCCTTTCCATGTACATACATCAAAATTTAATTTAGTATATTTACATGTCTATACTAAGCCACTAAAGTGCTTGTATCATAGAAACAGGACAACCAAAGTACATATATCAAAGATACATTGGTACCGGTGGGTGGTTTCTAACTCGTGCTCTCGGTTTGCGTAACCATTGCACTGCCACTACACCACGGTCGAGTGGTTTTGAGTATTCCTGTCTCTTATGAACTAGTAGAGCACAATCATAATGTGAATGATGTGAATGATGTGAATGAAGTGAATGATGTGAATGATGTGACTGATGTGAATGAAGTGTGTGAATGATACTTACTTCAAATCAATAGCGATACCATTGTTGAGCCAAATAATGTCAGGCTTCGGATTGCCAATGGCCGCGCAATCGAACGTCACCGACGAACCTTAAAAACAACATTACAAAACAATATTAACACAACGCTAACATAACCTCCTAGCACGGCAATATTATTGTGACTCCACATATGACAGCGCTTGATGCTAAGCTGGAGTGTGGTCCATGAATGGATGTCATTGATACAACAATCCAATAACTGTGAGTAGCAATCACATCCACTATGCCGGCCTAGTTGAAACCAGCAACTTACAAGCTGACCCCATAACGCGACCAAATCACTTTACGGTCTGTATACTTGTAAGTGGTGGTACTACCCCGGATTGGCAAACTGAGTCCCACTGCCTACCACCATTTGATAACCAGACCTGAAGCAAATATCCAGCTCTTTTTTTATTAACAAATATTTAATATAATTATTAAATATTACAAATAAAAGCTGTGAAACAAATATTGTGGGAATCGAACCCGGGACTTTACGCTAAACCGTTTGGCTACGCCTGTCGTCAACCAGCCTCGACTGTTTGTCAAAAAGCAGTTTGTGATAGCCGCCATTTTGTTTTACATTATCTTGACTTGCGAGCACGACCGCTCCAAGAAATAATAATTCAATAACAAACAAGACATTTAGTAATCAGATGTGGATGGATGCGTTAAACGAGGCATACAAGGAGGGTGTTTTCCGACCAAATCTATACATCCTTAGAAAATCTAGGTTGCCTAGTGCCCATAACCACAGAGCTTGTATGAAGAGAATTGTGGATGTGAAGGAAGCAAGGGAGTTGTGTAAGGATCGTGGTAAGTGGCGCTCCATTGTCTCTGCCTATCCCTGTAGGAAAGAAAAAGTTGTGACAATTTGATTGATTGATTTTTATCACATTTATAAACAAGACTATTGAATGAATGAAGTCTGAAACAAGCAATTGTTCGAAAACCTATGAAAGTAGTTTTGTTAGCCGTTAAGTTTACCTTCAAGTACAGTTGCCGATTGAGGGGTAGCCACGAATCTTGGCGCACTCTCGCCACTGCTCAGTTCATTTGTGACACGCAACTCTATTGTCTCCATCACTCTGTAATTATGCAAAGAATAAAATTATTCATTAAATTACAATATTGAACTAATAATTGGTTTTAATAAACAACTGGTCACGCAAACCGAGAGCACGGGTTCAAAACCACTTACCAGTACCAATGTATCTTTGTCATATTGTTCTTTGGTTGTCCTGTTTCTATGATACCAGCACTTTAGTAGCTTAGTATGGAAAAGTAAATAAATTAATAAATAATATACTTTTTTTGAGTTTGTAACTACGAATTAAAGGCAAGATTTCTGCAGTTTGACATCAGGACATGATTTAGACTGCTACTACAGTCAATAACTGCAAGTAGCAATCACATCCACTATGCCGGCCTAGTTCAAGCCGGCAACTTAAACTGATACCAAAACGTGAATATGTCACTTCACGATCGGCCGACTCGATTTTTTAGTCGTCGCCACTTTTGGACCTCCATCGTGCTTATATATAGTGGTTGTTTGATTGATTGACAGAAGTGCTTGAAGGAAGCAAGGTAGTTGTGTCAGGATAGTGGCAAGTAGCGCTCCATTGTCTCTGCCTATCCTCATGGGAAAAAGGCTTGACAGTTTGATTGATTGATTGAAGTGCTTACTTGGGTATATTATTGCTGACGGCTGCCATACAGGTATAGGTGCCGGCGTCCGTGGTGGTCACAGGGTCCAGTTCCAAAGCACCCTCGCTCGTTGATGTGATTCGGCTCGCATCCGCGTGGAGTGGGATGCCATTTTTATGCCATGTCACCTATGAACAAACGCAGCACTCATGTTAAGCTAGAGCATGCTCCATTAATGGCTAGATAACGTATTAGTCACATCCACTATGCCGGCCTCTAAGTCCAAGTCACTTTACGGTCTGTACACCTGTGTAAATTATTTCACATAATATTTTCTTAATTTTTTTGCGAAAATGATTTAACACAAGTTTTATGCGGCTTACTATAGTGTTTATTATTAAAATAATTATGACGCTCTAGTGGAAATCTTCAGTATAAAGTAATCTCTATATTGTGTATAAAATATTAATATTTTTACATGTTCTTTATTATTAAAAACATTTGATACAAAAATATAAAAAACAAAATCACACATCTGTAGAAGAACTAATTCATAAAATTTTCACTAGATGGCGCTGCAAGAACAAATGTCCCCAACTCAGTTTAATTACAACAAATTGTCTCTGCCTTTCTCCCACAGGGATAGGCAGAGACAATGGAGCACCACTTGCCACGATCCTGACACAACTCCGTCGCTACCGTCACATTCACAATTCTCTTCATACAAGCTCTATGGTTATGGGCACTAGGCAACTTAGCTTTCTTGAGGATGTCTCCGATTTGGTTCGCAAACACCCTCCTGAGCCTGCCTCGTTTAACACATTCATTCATATGAGATTTATAAATTCCTTTCGTCAATCTACTTTCACTGATCCTTTCCATGTGCCCAAACCATCGAATCATTCCTTTGTCAATCCTTGTCACTATATCCCTGTCATGCATACTTTTTTAATATCAACAATTAATCACAATTATAATTAAATACAACTTACATTCACGACCATCACAGGTATCCCGACTATGTTATGCAGTCTGCCGCGCCTCTCGCCGATTACCCGCAGTGCAGCGCGCGGCGGCGGTTTTAAACCGCACGGCAACCGCACCGGACCGCCAACTGACCCAGTCACCACTTGAATTGTGTTCTCTTCATCACGTGGTAATAATTCTGCAAAATAATATTTAGCAATTTACTAATGAACTATATAAGATAATATTAGGGCAACTGTGGTATGGTGGTAGTGCAATGGTCACCGAGCGCACACGGTTTAAAACCACTTGCCCGTACAAATGTATTTTATATTCTTTGATAACCTAGTAAATTTATTGTATCATAGAAACAGCACGAAAAAAGTACAAAATCAAAGACACATGTTTTATTATACCTTTGCCTGACCATTGAACTACACCACTGCCCATCCCTAAGAGGACTGAGACGTAACAGTTTCATTTATTTAAAAGTATATATAATTTCAATTATCATATCACACGCGCTTACAAAAAAGATTACCTGATTTTTTTTTAAATATTGAATCGGAATCTGACCTTCTCTCGCTTGCTACCAAGCAGGAGGTGGTCCAAGAGTGCCGACGACTGTAAACACCTAACCAGTTCCTAAGTAGCCCTCATTATGCCGAGCAAAGCAACCACTGCTTTAAAGTGCGCAGACCGTGCGTCACTTAGTCGCATTCTAAGATGGCCGTCTTTTGGTTGATGATGATGCTAGTGTATTATAATTACCTGCCAACATGACCGCAGCAATCCTGGAGACCACCGTGCCAATCCCATCAGCGACGGCAACGCACTGGTAATGGCCGGCAACATTCGCTGACATGGACTCCAATAATAATGACCCATTTGACAATTGCTTTCTGAAATAATATAAAAGCAAGCATATTTTCATTGTTTATTGCGACAGCACTTGCGGCTGCTGCGTTCCGTTCGCGTTTAAATAAAGTACACGCTACGTACACATTGCGTTCCTACCATGAATCAATAAACGCAAAAAAGTGTGAATTACTATTGAATCACTAAATCGGATGTCAAAATTACCGAAGATCCGTTTTGTCGCCGGATCCTCCAAGCTTATGCTCGTGTGAACGCGTATGTATTGACACTAGACAGGACTATTCTACAAAAAAACGTTCCGGCAAAGAATCGGATGTGTTCGTGTGAACGGGGCCTAACCTATGCCGGCCCACTCCTCACCTGTGTGCCAATTGCGTCGCAAGCACATACTCGTGCGTGGGCAGGTCCCTATACCGCCATTGTAGTTTAACATTGTCCAAATTGGCTGCACACCCCAAAACAGTTGGACTCCGCAATGGCACTATCACGTCTTGAGGCTGTATCACAAATTGGACGCCGCGCTCCAATTTGTTCTCACCTGCGAACAAAACATATGTGATTTTAAGTTTTATAATTAATTGTTTCCAACCTACGATATTGATTCGCACATATTGCAAACGTCTATCGTGGCAATTCAGTCGCAAATAATTGCGGTTTAATTGTGACTAAAATATTTGATGTATAAACAAATATTTGTAATATTCAATCTAATTATAAAATGATAAAAATAAAAGCCATGAAGTTGATCTTTGCTCCGTCTGGGAATCGAGCACGAAACTTGACTTACTTTTTATTGTGACATATGACAGCACCCCGCTTGAGGTTAAGCTGGAGTGTGGTCCATGAATGAATGTCACTGCTACTACAATTCAATAACTGTGAGTAGCAATTACATCCAAGCTGATCCCGAAACGTGACCAAATCACTTCACGGTCTGTATACTTGTAAGTGGTACTTGTATTCACTTCTTTTTTTATTAACAAATATTTGCAATATTTAACATAACGTATCCTTTAATGACCTATTAATGTTGTGATATGACTTTGCAGTTTTCACCATCTGGGTGCGCCACCACTCTGCCCACCCTTACATTAATTACTACGCCGGCGTGATTGACAGCTCGCGTGAAACACAACAGAGCTATTAGGGGCTCGGATCACATACATGGCGGCCGTGGTGTAGTGGCAGTGCAATGCTCATGCAAAACCGAGAGCACAAGTTCAAAACGACTCGCCGGCACCAATGTATCTTTGATATATGTACTTTGGTTGTCCTGTTTCTATGATACAAGCACATATTTTATTTTTTTTAAATTGTGATTTGACATCCGACCTCGACCTACCTAATTGTAAGCTAAAGTTAATAGCAGAAACACTGAGTCAACTCACAACTGCGCAATGCCGGCCAATCATTTATTATGGCGACCGTGCTCTAGTGGCTGTGCAATGGTCACGCAAACCAAGAGTCACAGCTTCAAAACTGCTTGCCTGTACCCATTTCTTTGATATTCTGTACTTTGCTTGACCTGTTTAGTATCAAATTAAAAGTAAAAGGTAATATAAGCATTAAATCTTTAATATAATTTTAGGTATCTCTATTTTTTTTTCTTCTCCGTATTAAACTACTAAACGTGTTTGTACCATAGAAACAGGACAACTAAAGTACATAATATATCAGAGATACATTGGTACCGGTGAGTGATTTGAACCGGGCCTTTCTATTTGCGTGCCAATTGCATTACCACTGCACCACAGTCAATAATAGCATAATTTCCGTCGTCCATTTATGTTGCATTGTATGTGAAAATATTAAATTTCAAAAATGTGTTTTCCATTACGGCAACATCCTGCGCTTTGTTACATCACTACGGAGCACCATGCAGATCACATTCACTAATTACACATTCACGACTCTTTCCTCAAATATGTGGCATAGGCAGAACTACTCGATATTGCTGGATACGCATGTGACAGCGGCCAGTTAAATAACATCATGCTTTTAACAGTAGTAGGCAGTGGTACCCAGGCGGCAGTACCACCACTTACAAGTATACAGACCGTGAAGTGATTTGGTCGCGTTTTGAATGTGATGTGACTGCTACTTAGAGTTATTGGAATGTAGTAGCAGTCACATCCATTCATTTATATTATTATTAAGTAATTGGGCTTACAATAAGACAATGCAACTTAATCGTATAATAGATTATATTCAAATACGAGCAATGGCCAATTCGAATAACACACTAAACGCAATAAAACCACTTTTCATTGTATTTTCTTAAATTTTGCGCAAACATTGATTAATGAATTAAACAAATTTTATGCGGCTTACTTATTTTATGGCATCAACCAATAGACCGACCAACACTTCAGTCTCTCCGTGACCACGATGGCTGCAAAGCTCTAGAAACGGCGGAATTATGTCGTTTATTTTTGTTTTGGAAAAGCAAAATAATCGCGATAGTAAGCCGCATAAAATGTTGTTTAATTCATTAACTACAATATATATTGGGTGTTTATTTTATTGTAATGTTGTTATAGAAATAAATTTGTAATTAATGCGAGAAAAGAGCACCAGCATTCAAGCTGCGCAGTAACTTCTAATGCTATTTACTTACTTACTTTTCGTATTTCGAATATTGTGTGTAAATATTAAAACATTATAAATTATTTATTTATTTATTTGGAGGAAAACAACAAAAGTTACCAAAAAAGCAATTATGTGCGCGACTGTCACAGCAGTCTTTATATCTGCTGATTGTTATACCTACATTAAGCAAGAATAAAGCCTCTACCACACAGGCGCGTTATTATCTGTCGATAATACCGGTTGCGTTTTTGCGATATATGTGTTTAGTACAATATGTATTAGGACGGCTACGAAGTTACTCACTGCTGTGATAATAACGACGCAGTTGTGTGCAAGGAATCGAGACGCATTACCGCAATAATGCAACCGATATTAACGCGCCTGTGTGGTAGAGGCTTTACATAGGTTGGAACTCATCTTTTACTTAGCTGTCGGTGCAGAATTACAATTTGGTATTTGTAATATAATTCAGTTGAGCGGTCCATTTAGTATACAAAAGGATATTGTGAGGGTAGTATCGTATATTTTGTGTTTGGCGACATTCCAACGCAGTCTAGCTCCGAGCGTTGTGGCGGACAGACGTATGCTATGTATTATTCATAAGCAATTTAAAAGTGCACTTTCCCATTGGAGCGACATAAATACAGCATTATTTTTAAAATTATTACTTTACAACTAAGCTCTATTTGCCTGGTGGTAAGCGAGGGAAGGTCCAAGGGCACCGGTGACTGAAAAAATCGTTTGAATTTACTATCGCCCCAATCGCCGTCACTATGCTGCCCCAAAGATGCTTTTACAATCAATCAATCAAATTGTCACGCCTTTCTTCCACAGGGATAGGCAGAGACAATGGAGCGCCACTTGCCACGATTCTGACACAACACCTTCGCTTCCCTCACATCCACAATTCTCTTCATTTAAGCTTTATGGTTATGGGCACTAGGCAACCCAGCTTTATTGAGGATATCTCCGATTTCGTCGGCAAACACCCTTCTGGGCCTGCCTCATTTAACCCATCCATTCCCTTCGTCAATTTACTTTTACTCACCTTGCTATGTGCCCAAACCATCGGAGCATCCCTTTGTCAATCCTTGTCACTACATCTTCTTTCAAACCACATCTTTCGCGCAATGTGCTATTACTTATTCTATCCGCTATCGTCACTCCACATGCATTTTCACAATCAGTGAATTGGCACATGGGCGAGTAAAGTACTTAGACAAGTAGTAATTGCTCGCGAAAGAAAATGCGGTTAAGAGCAGTATTTGCGAAGTTACAGAGGCTCTTAGAGTTCTGATGACCAATAACTCTCACAGCTCGGGGCGCTGCAATGATCCAGGGCGCCACCGAGAGGATACCAGACAGAATCGTCCCAATGCGAATGGCGTGAACGGGAGTACCACTTTGTTTTATATAATTATATTAATATTTGATTCAATATTTGCATTACAATGCCATACTGTGGATGTTAGGGAATTGATTGATTGATTGATTAATTTCAGACTAATTTAGGTCAATTATATAGAATAATACAAAAATGAGTTAGTGGCAGAGTATGTTAACTTATATAATAGTAAAATGCAATTAACTATAGTTTCATTGCTATTGTAAGGAATTAAAATGATGAATTATTTAATGGCGGCCGCGGTATTGTGGCAGTGCAATGGTTACGCAAACCGAGAGCACGAGTTCGAAACCATTTGCCGGCACCAATGTATCTTTGATATATGTACTTTGGTTGTCCTGTTTTTATGATACAAGCATTTTAGTAGCTTAATATAGAAATGTATTAGTAAATAAACAATAATTTTAAATTGTTTTGTCGCGTACATCGGAATTGTGCCCACAACAGTAACGTTCAGTCCATAAGCTAAATGAACACTTTACTAAATAATAATAATAATAATAATAATCATTATTATTATTATTAATACATAGAGTGTATGTTCTGTTCATTTAGGAGAAATTGGTTTTATGTTTTTGGAGAAGGAAATTGACAGTAACTACTTGTCATACATTTTACATTAGTCAATCAATTGTTGTCACGAATTTTCCCCACAGGACTAGGCAAAGACAATGGAGCGCCACGTGCCACGATCCTGACACAACTCCCTGGCTTCCTTCACATTCATAATTCTCTTCATACAACCTCTGAGGTTCCGGCAGGTACGGTCTAATCGAAAAACAATCGTTACGGCTTAATTCCTGCAAGGGATTGGTGAAGACATATATGGCAGCATCCCTCCGAATGGAAGCGGCTGCTACTACGATATCCTAAAGGGGAAAGGAAGTAGATCCTAAAGGGAGAAATACATTATATCTCTTTCCAAGATCATGACACAACCCACTTGTTTTCCTTCACATTCACAATTCTCTTCATACAAGCTCTATGGTTATGGGCACTAGGCAACCCAGCTTTCTTGAGGATGTCTCCGATTTGGTCAGAGAACACCCTTCTGGGCCTGCCTTGTTTAACGCATCCATCCACATCAGATTTATATTTTTTTATTATTAATTATATTTCTATACTAGGCTACTAAAGTGCTTGTATCATAGAAACAGGGCAACCAAAGTACATATATCACAGATACATTGGTACCGGTGGGTGGTTTTGAACTCGTGCTCTCGGCTTGTGTAACCATTGCACTGCCACTACACCACGGTCGCCTTAAATTGCTTTCATCAATCTACTTTCACTCATCATAATAACTAATCATAATGGAATACCAATACCTCTACCTATACCAATTTAACTACTATAAAAAATTTAATGATTCGAAAAGGCTCCCCTTGTATTTTTTTTTCCATATATATATATGTGAAAGTTGTTTGTGTGTTTGTTTCATAAGGATGTATTAATGAGTGTACTCGTTTATATTATCAAAGGAGAGCAGCCCCCCATCGCCCCCCTTCGCCCCCTTCGGCACGTTAATGCGAGCAATGCACGCGGGCGGGCACAAGGGGGGGCCTATTCTATTATATTACGCAATGTTTATAACAACAAAAATTATTCTCAAGGCGACCGTGGTGTAGTGGTAATGGAATGGTTACGCAAACCGAGTGGCACGGGTTCAAAACCACTTGCCGGTACCAATGTATCTTTGATATATGTACTTTGGTTGTCCTGTATTATACTTAGCTATGATAGTAGCTAAGTATAAAAAAATATATAAAATATTCAATGACCAAATCCATATTAGTTCCAGAGGGAATGTGTTTTTCTCTTTAGAGACAATCCTAAATATTTCTTAGGCCGGAGTAGTGACGGCGACTGAGGCAGCCGTGAACTAACTCGGTTGTTTCAGTCGTCGTCACTCTTGGATCTATTGTGTCTTGACAACTCCTCTTGAAGTCAGATGTCAAGTCACAATAGCCTTTTTTCCACAGGGATAGGCAGAGACAATGGAGCGCCACTTGCCACGATCCTCATACAACTCCCTCGCTTCCTTCACATCCACAACTCTCTTCGTACAAGTTCTTCATACATTTTTTTATTACCAAATGTTTGCAATATTTAATTTTTTTTTTTTTTTAATTTTTTTTTTTTATTGTGACTCGACATATGACAGCACCCCGCTTGATGTTAAGCTGGAGTGTGGTCCATGAATGAATGCCACTGCTACTACAATTCAATTCAATAACCGACCGGGAATCGAACCTGTGACTTTACGGGTACTGGACTGGTGTGCGGAATGCATAACACATAACACTTGTCAAATACGAATGTAAATCTTTAAATTACCAAGAATACCATCCCCTTGCTAGTTAACCTCTCACCCCCTCGTTGGGTGCTCAAGTCACCCCCATGTAGGAGGGCGGGGGGCGAGGGGGGCAGACATCGTTATTACATAAACTTGTTGGCCCCCCATCAATGTAATTTACACAAAACATTTTTTCATGTAACACCTTTTACATTTCTACACACTAAAATACTCAGCATATTTTAGTTTTTTTATTATTATACATTTCTATACTAACTACTAAAGTGCTTGTATCATAGAAACAGGACAACCAAAGTCCTGTTTCAAGGTGACCGTGGTGTAGTGGCAGTGCAATGGTTGCGCAGTGGGTGGTCTTGAACTAAGAGCACGAGTACGAGACCACCCACCGGTACTAATGTATATATGTACTTTGGTTGTCCTGTTTCTATGATACAAGCACTTTAGTAGCTTAGTATACAAATGCATAATATAAAATAAAAAGTACATATATCAAAGGTACATTGGTACTGGTGAGTGGTTTCGAACCCGTGCCACTTGGCTTACGTAGCCATTGCACTGCCACTACACCACGGTCACCTTAAGTACCTTAAGTAGGTTAGGTACAGAGACAAACAAAGTGTCCCCGGTTGGAAAGCGACCGTGGTTTAGTGGTAGTATTGACAGGCAATTAGCGATTGGTTTCATGCGCGTAAAGTCTCGGGTTCCATTCCTACTAGGACAAAAATATGATATTGGCTTCGGGTCTGGTTATAAAAGAGTGGTAGGCAGTGGTACCGAGTCTGCCGATCCGGGGTAGTACCACCACTTACAAGTATACAGACCGTGAAGTGATTTGGTCACGTTTCGGTATCAGCTTGTAAGTTGCCAGTTACAACTAGGCCGGCATAGTGGAAGTAACTGCCACTTTCATGTACCACACTCCAGCTTAACATCAAGCTGAGCGCTGTTATAATAATAAAAAAACACAGATAACATGAAAGCAAAGCAATGCTGCCTGTCTACCTGTTTATTTACTTTGCGCCTTGTTGATACACTTGCCACATCCCTAGATTCCCCTTCACGGCGTATGAGTCCCTAGGGAGGGGTGGGCAGTCATTCTACAACGGTGACCTTTTAAGATGTACAAAGTTTTATTGCACTGGGGTTTCTTTATATGACCGCAAGAGAGGTAGGCAGGTAGTTGGTCCAGTCTACGTCATACTACCATCACAAATAACATGCTTTGATGGTTTGGGCACGTGGAAATGATAAGTGAAAGTAGATTGACGAAAGGAATTCATAAATCAGCTAGGTTGTCTAGTGCCCATAACCATAGAGCTTGTATGAAGAGAATTGTGGATGTGAAGGAAGCAAGGGAGTTGTTAGGATCGTGGCATGTGGCGCTTCATTGTCTCTGCCTATCCCCATGGGGAAAAGGAGTGACAATTTGATTGATTGTTTTTTTTATAGTATATACTATAGATATTTGTATACTAAGCTATTAAAGTGCTTGTATCATAGAAACAGGACAATCAAAGTACTCAAAAATACATTGGTTGTGGTGGGTGGTCTCGAACTCGTGCTCTCCGGTTTGTGTAACCATTGCACCTCCACTACACCACGGTCGCCTTAGATTGCTGGATGGTAAGCAATGTTCTCTCCATCCTATAACCTTGGATCCTTCAAGCGATGCGTGAAGAAGCACCTTTGGCCGGCATAGTGACGGTGACTGAAGAAGCCGTGAATAAACTCGGTTTTTTCAGTTGTCGTCACTTTTGGACCTTCTCTTGCTTATCATCAGGCGGGTCGAGGTCAGATGTCGTGTCACAATAAAAAAATAAAAAAAAAAACGGGGGTTTATAAGCGCCGACAATATTCTACAACTGCCTTAATCTACGTCACTATAACGGCAAAATAAATATTTAATTTCAAATTATGTTTTGTTTTTGCATATTATACTATAATATTTAAAAAGAATTGCAAATTTTATTTTGTAAAATCATTAAGAGAAAAACATGAGTAAAAAAATAACGAGCCCTTATTTGGAATAAGTAAAAGGAAATGCGAATTTTATTATAAAAAAATGTTATTTTACAAATGAGGAAAATGTGTGATCTCATTATTAGAAACGGTATAATATGGATTATTTTATAATTGTAGTTTTTTTTTATTGTGACTTAACATAAAGCATTATTTTATTTATGGATTGTTAAATTCGTCTTAATTGTTAAAGCATATTGTTAATTATATTCATATAAAATATAAATATAATGTATATTTACTTTTTTTTATTGTCACACATCTGACCTCGACCTGCCTGATGATAAGCAAGAGGAGGTCCAAAAGTGATGACGACTGGAAAAACAGAATCAGTTTACGGCAGATAAAAAGAGCGCTGACTTTTAAGCTGCGCGGCATAAGGATTTGTTGATGAGTGCTTCATGATGATGATGGTCGTTTTAGTAAAGCGGCGGAAAGCCTTTACTAAAACTTAAGAAGAAGTCTTGGAGGGAACACGAAGAAACACGTTTCACAACTTTAAATTACATGTCTATGCTCGATGAACTTGAAAACTTGGTTTGGTGCGCGTAAAGTCTCGGGTTCCATTCCTACTAGGACAAAAATATGATATTGGCTTCGGGTCTGGTTATCAAAGAGTGGTAGGCAGTGGTACCCAGTCTGCCGATCCGGGGTAGTACCATCACTTACAAGTATACAGACCCGGCATAGTGGACGTGATTGCTACTCGCAGTTATTGAATTGTATAAGCAGTGACATTCATTCATGGACCACACTCCGGTTTAACATGAAGCGGGGTGCTGTCATATGTCGAGTCACAATAAAAAAAGACGTTTAACGCAATTTCTCTTGTGCCTGTGTGATACTAACAAATAAAATAAATATAACATTTTGTTATTGTATATAACAGAATGTTGTTAATTTAATAATATTCGGCAACACTTTGCAACATGCAAATGCATAATTATTACAATCGTGTGAAGTGGATGAGCACATTCGCCCACGTACAACATATTACGTATAACCACCGGCAGATATAAAGAGCGGTCGGGGAAAGCATTCGCATTTTGTCGAACGAATCGGCAGTTGAACTAAAAAGTTCGGTGCGTCTTTTCTTTGTAGAACAATCGACAAGTGGAATGCTTTGCCAGCCCATGTGTTCTCTCCATCCTATAGATCCTTCAAGCGATGCTTAAAGAAGCACCTTTTATTATACAGCTTTTCCGTCGCTATAAAAATTTGGAATCATTTAGTATACTCATATAAGTATACTCAGATTCGACATTTCCATATTTTTTAAGATGACAATGCTATCTCACAGCAGCTCACGCAATATTGTTATTGGTGTTAACTTTTATTAAATTGACAATGGTATCTGCTGCTGTCGTAGGTATTTATTTCATTGTAATTATTGTTCTATTAATTATTGTTATGTAATCTTGACGTGTGAAAGTGCTACTTTGGAGCCTAATTACTTAATAAATGAATAAATAAAAAATGCTACGTTGATAAAGCAGTGCGAATTCGTTGCCAAGTCATTTCGCTGTCGTGTATTAACAGAATCGAGCCCTGATTAAATAATGCATAACCTACTCGTATTTATTTTATTGTATTCAGTTTAGTACCAATGAAAAACTCAAAATATGCGATCTGTGGCCACAAATTAATTAATGGGCACTAGGCATCCCGACAATTTAACCATTTTAAAATAATGTCAGCTCTATGCAAAAATAAGATACCGTCAATGGCTGGGAAAAAAGTAAGAACCTCTGATCCATTATTATTATTTTTTAAATGAGATCGACATTTCTACAATTCAAACTAATATGTTGCGCCTGAATAAAATAAATATCGAGTATTATAAACAGAATTGTTATATAACCTAAAAAAAACAAACAGGCGGTTATGCAATTGACTTTAGAGATGTAATGACTCTACTTTTCAACCCGGGTTAAACCCAGGGCCGGATCTACCATATGGCTTTTGGGCTTCAGCCCAGGGCCCCGTGCATTCAAGGGGCCTCCAGCTAAGTCAAGTCTAAGTCAAAAAAAGACGATAATGCGAAAAAATCCATAACTTCGAGTGATTAGGTGGGCAAATTTTTTTTTCTTTTTTTTATCTTATGTTAAATCAGACACCAAATTTATATAGTCATACATACACATCCGAAATTCTACAGCAAACCATACTGTGTGTATTAAGCAATTTAGATTGTCGGACCGAATTGTCAACTCGGTTTGTAAATCGGTTTGAATCGAAATCAATAATTCGGTTTGCGATTCGGGGTTATCGAGATCGCCCCATCTTTGACTGACTAATCAAGGATACTTGAAACTTCTACCCCAAAACGTATGTATAATTTAATGAATCAATTAAATCGTCCCGCTTCAATTCCCACAGTTAGAAGCTGATGAAATAGAGCGTCACATACCACGACTCTGACTGACGCAACTGTCTCGCTGCCTTCATGTATTAATTAATTTATACCAAATTGCTCATTGTAGCCTTTTAAAAGCCACCTGATGTTAATAGCATGGAGGGGCGCCATTCCTTATTACAAGTGATTTAAATAATCAGCCTAACATTGCGGATGCCTCGAATAAAAATACAGTATAGTAGTATTTTCTTAGATTTTGCGCTAATATTGATTAATGAAATAAACGAATTTTATGCGGCTTACTATCGCGTTTATTTTGGTTTTAATTTTACAATTTTTTATTATTCCGACGTTTCGAGAGTTTTGTAGCCATCGTGGTCACGGAGAGACTAAGGTGTTGGTCGTCCTACTGGTTGATGACGTCGGAATAATAAAATAAAATAAATTTTAAAATCAAAATAAACGCGATACTAAGCCGCATAAAATTTGTTTAATTCAATATTTTTTTATAGTCAATCATATTTTATCAATTCTTTAAATGTTACTAAACGCATACCATTCTCAATCTGTGTCATAACATCTTTCCAATGTATCTTTCATATATGTACTTTGGTCGTCCAGTTTCTATGATATAAGCCCTTTGTAGCTTAGTATAGAAATATATTACCACGCACAACTGTATTCTATACTCTATTCGCTATCATTTGTCATCTAAGAACCAAAAGTGCGGAACATGTGTACCATTCATGTATTTTATTCTCTCACTAGGTGGACTGGCGACATAGTGAAAGTCACGAATAACCAGTGGATGCAATTGGCATCTTGTCTTTCGGAATGGCGTTCTAAGGGGGAGGCCTATGTTCAGCAGTGGACGCCTTCTGGCTGATGATGGTGAATTCATTCTAATCAGTGATCTTAGTATGAATTTAATATTATTAAAAGCCAACTGTGTTTTGACTTTAAGCGCCCCATGGAGCTGGTTATTATTGTTATTAAATTTAATGTTTTGTGCGTTGTCTGCTTATAATGCAAATACTTATGTACACTCGCATTGTATATATATATATATATAACTGCTTAATGGTTATATGCATTACCACCATTAGAATATATACTAAATTGAAGAGAATTGTGAATGTGAGGGGAGCGAGAGAGTTGTGAAAGGATCGTGGCAAGTGACGCTCCATCGTCTCTGCCTATCAATGTGGGAAAAAAGCGTGACAATTTGATTTGATTGAGATTATATATATTATATTACGCACTTTTGGCTGCCATCTTTGACAGATTGTGCCATTTCAAATTCTTCTAATGTGGCTCGACAATATGACACGACACACCCCGCCCGATTGTTTTGTTTATAGTTACTCGACGTCCGCTTAATGGTAAGCAAAAGGAGATCCAAGAGCGGTTGTTTCAGTCGCCGTCACTATGCCGGCCAAAGGTGCTTCTTCACGTATCGCTTGAAGATTCCAAGGTTATTCCACTTGGCGATTGTTCTACAAAAAAACGACGCACCGAACCTTTTAATTCGACTGCCGATTCGATTGACAGAATACGGATGCTTCCCCCGACCTGTGCGGGTGTTAAGGTGGTATGTTGTCCATGAAAGAAAGCGACTGCTACTACAGTTGAATAACTGCATGTAGAAGACGCATCCACTATACCGGCCTAGTTGGAACCAGCAACTTACACGCCGAACAAAATCAAAGCGATGAAAATGTGTTAAAATTCACAAAGATGAGAAAAACATATTTTTAACGAACGCAAAAAAACAATGATTTTGCAAGTCTTTTTCACAATATAATGATTGAAGATAATATATAAAGTGATCTCTATTGCACTGATTTTTCAGTCGTCGGCGCTCTTGGGTCTCCTCTTACTTACTATTAGGCGAGTTGAGGTCAGATGTAGTCACAATAAAAAATTAAATAAGACTACATGGTTTTTATTGACGCGCCATATGACGTCGACTTGCCTGATGGTAAGCAATGGGATGTCCAAGAGCGCCGACGACTGAAAACCCCTTTCAGTTACGGTTGCCTCAGTCGCCGTCACTATGCCGGTGAAAGGTTCTTTTTCACGCCTAGCTTAAAGAATCCAAGGTTATAGATTAAGGAAAACATTGGTCGAATGGTTTGAAGAGGTACGAATAATTTGTCCCTGGACGGACGGACGCTATCCATAATGCTTCTTAGTACATGATGCGTGAAGAAGCACCTTTGGCCGGCATAGTGACGGTGACTGAAGAAGCCGTAAATAAACTCGGTTTTTTCAGTTGTCGTCACTTTTGGACCTTCTCTTGCTTATCATCAGGCGGGTCGAGGTCAGATGTCGTGTCACAATAAAAAAAAAAAAAGTTCTGTGGATAAATATCAAAGTGACAAACAAAAAATAAGGCAGTAAATTAAATAGGGGTAAGCAGACGGATTTATCCTATTAAATTAATTTAATTTAATCAAAAAAAATACTATTTGCACACCCCTAACCTTTTACTGGAAGCCAATTAATCGAGCACAACCCTCCTTTAATACTTAATAATGCAAAATAGACTTTAAACAGATTGATTTATGACACAAATTACTTTGACAAATTGTTTTAATTCAATTTAATGTAATGAAACGTAGAAATATAGCTTTTATGCAAATAGAAATAAGTATTATAATGCTGTTAATAAGGAGTTATCTGTTTAATCTTGTTATAAAAGAAGTTATATATCAATTTAAAGAACTAGAACTATAAATCTAGAAGAAGAACTAGGTAGAGTGGTAGGCAGTGGTGCCCAGTCTGACGATCCGGGGTAGTACCACCACTTACAAGTATACAGACCGTAAAGTGATTTGGTCACGTTTCGGCATCAGCATGTAAGTTGCCGGTTCTATCTAGGCCGGCATAGTGGATGTGATTGCTACTCGCAGTTATTGAATTGTAGTAGCAGTGGCATCCTTTTATGGACCACACTCCAACTTAACATCAAGCGGGGTGCTGTCATATGTCGAGTTACAATAAAAAAACATATATGACGCAAACCGTGCTCTACCATTTCCATGTCTCATAGCCCAACACAGGAAGTGGCATTACTCAGCGACGGGAATTGTGTTTCGGAAGTTGCCCGCATCAATGTCTGCCAGCGGTTATATTCGACAAATTAACCATCAATACATTGTTATTGCATTTTCGGAGTTTTATATACAAAGGTGCAGAAGAGAGGAACGATCCGAAAGTGACGACGACTGAAACAACCGAGTAAGTTCACGGCTGCCTCAGTCGCCGTCACTATGCCAGCCGAAGGTGCTTCTCACGCATCGCTTGAAGGATTCAAGGTTATAGCATGGAGAGAACACACGGGCTGGCAAAGCATTTCATTATGTAAGTGGTGGTACTACCCCGGATCGGCAGACTGGGTACCACTGCCTACCACTCTTTGATAACCAGACCAGAAGCAAATATCTATCTCTTTTTTTATTAACAAATAAAAAAAAGAAATTTACTAATATAATTATTAAATATTACAAATAAAAGCTATGAAACAAATATTTGCTCCTAGTGGGAATTGAACCCGGGACTTTACGCGCAACAAACCAATCGCTAACCGTTCGTTCACGCCTGTCATGGTTCTGTTCTACTTTGGTTGTTCTGTTTCTATGATACAAGCACTTTAGTAGCTTAGTATAGAAACGTAAATAAATAATCATAATGCTTTGTAATGTCTCCTGAGCAGTGCTTTGATGACGTCCATAGCCATTAGTGGTGCTGATAGAATGCTTTTTAAAGCACTTCTCACATTACTGCAAATGACATATAAGTGACAGATAATGAACTACACCATAACGCATAGCTGTGTATGTATACATTAGTGACGTCATTTGATACGCGTAGTCCTGGGTTGCAGAGCAACAAATTAAGTGACAAAGTCGCGTTTCGCCTTGTTTGTAGCTATAGTTACAGGTAGTAACCTATAGAACATAATGAATTGAACAAATTTTATGCGGCTTACTATCGCGTTTACTTTGGTTATTGATTTTACAATAAATGCGATAGTAAGCCGCATAAAATTTGTTTAAAACATTAATCAATGTTTCCGTAAAATCTAAGAATATTCTGGAAAACACATAAGTTTTTTTAACCTATAACATTATGTATATAGTCCATTTTTTATTACTTAGCAAAAGTAGTAAACAAACTTTCGGCATAATGACGGATTAATAATAATAATTAATTACAACTGACGCAAATCAATACGAATACAATATATCTATGAATTACTGTAAACATGTTATTATTATTATTATTATTGGGGCACAAAATTTGTCATTTTCTTCCGTTTCCATATAAATAGTTTTCGATAAAAAATAATGTATGTATGTGTGTGATTTTAATAATTTTATTGTATTTGTTACATTGTCTATGGTAATTCTATAGAATAAAACAGTATCCTTAGATAAAGGGCATGGGAAATGGTGATTTTCATGTATGTTTACTACTTGTGCCAAGTAAGAAAAAACACAATATAACATGTAGTATAACAGTATGTTAAAGTGAGCAGTGGAACATCGTGGACAAGTAATGTAATAGTACGGCAGCGGAACCATAAAAAGGTAAATTGCGAATGTATATCTCACAGGCTCATAATGCAATAATCCCCTTATTTACAACCCTTCGTATTCCATCCCTTATTACATCTTCTAAGTGATATTTATATTTCGCAAACACCGCTGTAATGCTTTAAATAGGAAAAAACGAAAGTAATTTATATAGCTGCGAGTCTTTTAAAAAGGATTTATAAGAGTTTTATTCAGTTAAACAATAAAATACGATTTAAATTCAGTTAATGTTTATTAAATTACATAATTCATTTGTTACCATAGCCTTAATAAATAAAAAAGCGGCCAAGTGCGAGTAGGACTAGCCCATAAAGGGTTCTGTAGCAGCAAGTACGGAACCCTTATAAAAGTTCTTATAGTTCGTTGTAACTTTGATCGATTTTTATATTTGACTTCATTGATCTCGTTCAAACCAATTTTCGGTGTAAGTTTGTATGTTAATGTACAACATATATTTTTTTTAGTTTCACTTTGAAAGTGTCTCTCGCGCAAACTATTCAGTTTAGAAAAAAATATATTAGAAACATCCATATCATTTTTGAAGACCTATCCATAATTATCCCACACGTATGTCGGTTTGATGAAAAAAAAATTGAGTTTTCGCTCTACGGGAACCCCTAAATTTAATGTTTTTTTTTTTTACTATTTTTGTGTGAAAATCTTAATGCATCTAAATGACAGTTATATTTTTAAATAATATCAATAACTTCTAATACCGATGTAATTGATTAAATCAATTATTTATAAGGACAACACTATCTATGATTGTGTAGGTTGGCGGGAAATGACTATAACAAAACAATCATTGTTATAAGTCGGTAGGTAGTAATAAAATCTAATAACAAATTGATTATAATATTATTCATATAATAATTTCATGTTCCTGAAAATTAAAGCAATTTAAAATCTGATGTGGATAGATGCGTTAAACAAGGCAGGCCAAGGAGTGTGTTTGCCGACCAAATCGGAGACATCCTCAAGAAAGCTGGGTTGCCTAGTGCCCATAACCACAGAGCTTGTATGAAGAGAATTGTGAATGTGAGGGAAGCGAGGGAGTTGTGTCAGGATCGTGGCAAGTGGCGCTCCATTGTCTCTGCCTATCCCTGTGGGACAAAGGCGTGACAATTTGATTGATTGATTGATGTTCTTGTAGGTAAAGAAGGATTAATAAGACAACTTCAGTATGTCATCTTTTGTATGTAATTACAGCCGAACTATTAAAAAATGCATAAAAAGTGAACGATGCATTGTTTTATAAATATAGGTTGAATCGGCAAACAAACAACTCCCAAGAGTCCTGCTTTCAATTCCGGTCAGTGAGCGACAAAAGGCAGCACATACACAGACCAGAAAATATTAGACAGAACATTTCAAGAAGCTAGGTGGGCTCTTTCTACTTTTTCTTTGAACAATCAGTCAATGTTAGCCTCCCCATCCTGTTACCTTGTATCCTTTAATCGAGGCGTTATTACGGCATAGTAAAGGCGACTGAGGCAATGTGCACGTCAAGATCAAATATCAAGTCAAAAAATAGTTATAGCCACAGGATTCAATTTTGCATTCTACTTGCAGCTGGGGACGACGACTCATCAGTTTAACATCAGACGAGGATCTGTCATATTTGAGACGACCGCAGTGCAATAGCTACGCCACTCGCCGGTACCAATGTATCATTGATATATTTACTTTGGATGTCCTGTTTCTATGCTACAAGCACTTTAGTAGGTTAGTATTGAAATGTAAATAAATAATAAATAATAAAAACATACAATACGTCGAGTTGAGTTCCTACCAATGCGCTGTCTAAATACTTGTAGTCTACATGTGTACATAATGAGAAATAGCTTCCATTTTGTCCCTTTTAATAATTATTTGTCAGCGAGATGCTTTCCTTTGTCAATGGCGGCTGCGGGGAGATGCGAAGAATAGGCAGAATTGTTATTGCGACTTATCAGATATTTCAGATATAAGTGTATTGTTTGTTTTGTAGGTCAAAATATATATTACAAGGTGGTTTCTTTTATCATTATTTCATACCCTAATGAAAAGTTTGACTTGACTGTAAAACTTGGTTTTTACAGTCGTCATCACTCTGGAGTTCCGTTGGTTTGGGCAATTGGAAAGAATGAGGGAAAGCAGGTTGACAAAAGGAATTTATAAATCTGATGTGAATGGATGCGTTAAACAAGGCAGACCCAGAAGGATGTTTTCTGACCATATCTGAAACATCCTCAAGAAAGCTAGGTTGCCTAGTGGCCATAAACGTAGAATTGTGGATGTGATAGAGTTATGTGCAAGTGGCACTACATTGTCTCTGCCTTCCGCTGTGGGAAAACGGCGTGACAATTTGATTGATTGATTGATTGACCCCTATATAAATTAATATGAATATATAGGTTGGTATTGTGTTGTAGTTTGTGAGCTAATAGAGGTCAGCCATTAATACACTATTTGGGTCACCTCTCAATATTTCACTCGCGATGCTACCAAACATCAAAATGGCGGGGGCACACAACACAATAATATTTTTTTATTTATTGTGAAACGACAACTGTCCTCGACCCGCCTGATGATAAGCAAGAGGAGGTCCAAGTTCGGTTATTCCAACGACTGGAATAACCGAGTCAGTTCCCGGCTGCCTCAGCCAGGCCATGATTCTCTTTATACACAATTTACCTCAAGCTGCGCTATATACGCTAACCTCGGTACTGGTTACTAATTTGCGCCGCTTGGTGTCGAGACGATAGGCCCTTGTGGACCTTCAGCTAAGCGCCTGGCCAAGGAGTTGTCCAAGCGGCTGACGGAGAAGTCTGGAGACAGGAAGGCTGGCAATTATTTCTGCCAACGTAATAGCATTGCTATACAAATGTTGAAATGTTGCCAGTCTCCTTGGGACTATCACTGATGTGACGTCATTAGATGATATTTTTTTTATTAATAGTTTAATTACAGTTAATATATTTTTTATTTTATCTTTTTCGCAATAAAGAATACTTAATACACAATCGAATCAACGAATAACAAATCAATGGGTAACTGCCTACGTTGATTGGATTGGTTACCAGTGGAATATCAGTGGAAGTTTGTTGACAAGTTATTCGCTACCTGAACTCGTGCAGCGAAAAAAAAACGATGCAAACCAACATATATTTGTCTCTTTTTCGCTCTCAATATAGATATATCATTCCGTCCTACTTCCACTTGTGTATATACCTAGTCGTGGTTAATCTATTAATCCGTTTGCGAACACTAAAATTCGTGTAGGTGACGTATCATTTTAATTAGACATTTCCTCACTCACAAATATTTTTATTGGAACCGGCAACTTTCAAGCCTATCCTGAGACGCGACAGAATCACTTCTTTCCGGGTCGGCATATTGAGTAAATTGAGAAAAATAGTTTAGTAAAAAATCCTACTATTATTATAATATAAATGTGAATGTGAGTTTGTTTGTTACGTTTTCACGCAACAACTACTTAACCGATCATCATGAAACTTTGTACACATATTTTTGGAGGTACTAAAATATTTTTACTATAGTTTCAGCTGTTTGGAATTTTTCTATATTTATTTCCGTGTGTCATTTTTATATGAGTTATCGAGTTATAAATACGAAAAAGGGATATACAGTCGAATTGAGAATCTCCTCCTTTTTTATGACTGAGTTATAAACCTAATTTTACGCGGGTGAAACCTCGGGCACAGCTAGTTACTAATAATAATGCCTAGTTCCCGCCATCACGTGTGGTACGAAGAGTGACCCACATTCGTTTCATATATATTTTTGCATCACTCAAATATTCCGCCATGTCATGCATTTTATAACAACGATGCCGGCCGCAATCACTCACGAACATATTCCCAAACATAGGAGGTTTTTGTATAAATAAAAAAATACAACTCTTTTTGGAAATTCGGCTTGCACCGAGGAATAAAAAAGGAATGTTACATTTGCACCTTTAAAACAATGGATAAAAGGTGATTTAGGTTTTTCTTCGCTTGAAGAACCGACAACCGATGAAGAAGAAAGGTTCTGGAGTGGAGACCAGAAAGCGGAAGACGCAGCGTAGGTAGGCCTCCCACCAGTCACGAATAACGGGTGGATGCAACTGGAATGGCGTTCTAAGGGGAGCAGTGGAAGTCTTCTGGATGATGATGAGTTTTTTAAGACTTGACATCTGACCTCAATAGTAAGCCAAGTGGACGTCCGTAGGGAAATCAAAAGCGCTGACGCTTTTCTTTCCGGTTGTCTTAGTCGCCGTCACCATCCTGGCCAAACGCTTCGCATAAAGGGATCCAGTAGAGAAAACACCATGGGCTGGTAAACCATTGCATTTCTCGATTGTTCTACAAAGAAACAATGCGCTGAACCTTTTAGTTGAACTGCCAATCCTGCACAGAATGCGGATGCTTCCCCCGTCTTGTGCGGCGGGTATTCAATCAATCAATCAAATTGTCACGCCGTTTTCCGACAAGAATAGCCAGAAACAATGAAGCGCCACTTGCCACGATCCTGGCACAACTCCGGTATTACGGAAGCAGAATGACTAGGTGGGAACAGGGTTAAACTGCTTTAACCTTTTTTGTGGCTCAACATATGAAAGCAACCTGCCTGATGTTAGGCTGGTGTGCAATCTATGAATGGAGGCGCGACTACAAGTAGAAGCATTCCCTATGCCGGCCTAGTTGGAACCGTTACTTATAAGCCGAAATCCGACCATGCAACTACACAATCAGCAGACTGTGTCTAGCCATATTACTATTAAAACTTCATCCATATTTTTTTAATACTTACATTTTTATACTAATCTACTAAAGTTATTGTATCATAGAAACAGGATAACCAAAGTACATATATCAAAGATACATTGGTACCTGCCTACCACTTTTAAAACTTCATCCATATTTTTTTATTTACTTTTTAAATTAAATTAAAAAAATATATTTTTACTTTAAAAAAAGATTTCTATAGTAAGCTACTTAAGCGCTTGTATTTTAGAAACAGGATAACCAAAGTTCATATATCAAAGATACATTGGCACCGGCGAGTGGTTTTGAACTCGTGCACTCGGTTTGCGTAACCATTGCACTGCCACTACACTACGATCGCCCTATAGTGCTTAAGTAATCCCTAACTAAACTCGTCATTACTAGTGACATTTGCCACGAACTGGGTCACACTTTGACAGTTGGGTGCAACTTTTGACAGCTGTCAAAGCGCAGCAATGATGCATAGACTCGCATTATGAATAATGACAACAGCATGAAGTGGGCGAGCGGCAATAATAATAATAATAATAACTACGTATTCCCACTCATAAAAGGAAAGTGTAGGATAATACGTGCTATTGCTAGATGCACGTGGCACGGTCTCGTCCAAGAGTGACGACGACTAAAAAAACAGGCAGTTTAGGGCTGCCTCAGTCGCCGTGACAATGCCTCTAAACCTGATAGCTTAGCTATCATAAATTATATATTAAACAAAAATAAGTAATAATCTATAATATAAAAATGAATCCCTATTTCCCTTGGTCACGGCATCACGCCTGAACGGCTGGACCGATTTCGCTAATTCTTTTTTTGTTCTGTTCGTTATTATCAGGAGAAGGTTCTTATGAAAGAAAAAATTAAGGAAATTGCGCGGAAAATTAGAAAATTTAAAATTACTTAACCACCATATAAAATTATTAAACTTTTTTAATGTAACCTTAAGACATTTGACATAGAATTGACTGAATGCGTGCTGCAAATATAGTCAAAGAGGATGAAAAAAAAATGCCGTTTAAAACGGATTCTTCTGTCAATCTTATTTTATTGATAAACAATACATTTAAAATAATTAATTAAAAGGATTTAAGAAACCTGATTTTCTTAGTTCACATGACGGTTACTTTAGAGCCATCAGGCCTAATATTAAAAGTTCAATTTAATATGGAATTTTGGTAAGTTTGGATAGACTAACATACACGTTACTAACATAACAAGTGGTATATACCTACTTGGTTATAAAGAAGAATACAATAGTTTTATTATAATTTACAGATGAATTTTCATTTATAAAAATGCCAGCACAAACATACGTACAAACATATATATGCTAGATCAACCTGACAACTTTATATAATAAAACAATTAACTTAATAAAATCAAAAATCAGCTCATTTATGGCGTCTAAGGCGGAACAAAGTTCGCCGGGTCAGCTAGTAATAAATATATTTAAAATGACCTGTCAAAACTAAATCCACGCATCAATACCCACGGAGCCAGCATTTCCCGCCAAAACATAAATCAAAGATGGCGTCCTCACTATTGTGTGCCGCAACAATGATTTATAACAACAATTAAAAACTTAATACGACGCACGTGGCTGTACAAATGACATTCGGCCATTATTATTGATTTTGTTATTACCTACCATTGTCGCAAAAGCTTGGGATGGCATTGCATCCCCCAATATTACAAACACACACTTAGTGAGACCAGCTGCATGAAGTCATAATAAAGTACACACTTGATATTAGGTTTCACAAAGGGACATTTCATTTATTAAATCATTTACTTCATGTAACTTCGATAAGTTACATTACATAAGAAGTGACTGAATACAATGAATAAAAATTCAATAATAAAGAAACTAATAAGTGTTTAAATACAAAATCAAAGAAATTAAAACATAAAGAAATAAACATAGCTTAATATAAGATATTTCGATATAAATAATTAACAATTATGGCCACTAGGCTTTCTTGAGGATGTCTCCGATTTGGTCAGAGAACACCCTCCTGGGTCTGCCTTGTTTAACGCATCCATTCACATCAAATTTATAAATTGCTTTCGTCAATCTACTTTCACGCATCCATGTGCCCAAACCATCGAAGCATTCCTTTGTCAATCCTAGACAAAGTGCCCATAACCATAGACCTTGTATAAAGAGAATTGTGGATGTGAGGGAAGCGAGGAAGTTGTGTCAGGATCGTGGCAAGTGGCGCTCTATTGTCTCTGCCTATCCCTGTGGGAAAAAAGGCGTGACTATTTGATTGATTGATAAGGATGCCACGCTCCAGCTTGACATCAAGCAGGGTAAAACGACCTAAATAAAAAATCCTAACTGAACATTTTTTTAATTTATAGAATGGTAAAATGATAAATCGGAGGAATGCTTCGATGGTTCGGGCACATGGAAAGGATGAGTGAAAGTAGATCGACGAAAAGAATCTATAAATCTCATGTAAATGGATGCGTTAAACAAGGCAGGCCCAGGAGGGTGTTGTCCGACCAAATCGGAGACGTCCTCAAGAAAGCTGGGTTGCCTAGTGCCCATAAACATAGAACTTGTATGAAGAGAATTGTGGATGAGAGGGAAGCGAGGAAGTTGTGTTAGGATCGTGGCAAGTGGCGCTCCATTGTCTCTGCCTATCCCTGTGAGGAAAAGGCGTAACAATTCGATTGGTAAAATGATAAGAGCTTTCGACACTATTCGTAGAAATGCAGATTATCTTTTAATATGGTTACTTAAAAATGTTTATCAAATTTAATCAAAACTTAATATTGCTATTAAGTATAATAACACACATTTGAAATGGCCACTTTCTGTGTTTTATATGCTAATTAAAATATACAGTTACAGAAACATAATTGTAAAACATATTTATGAAAAAAATTGTAGACATTTCCAAGTATAACTTACTAAGGGCATTAAGTTTGTCATTAGCAAACTAGTTTATAGTTGTTTTGTGCATTAAATAATATAGTATTGTCTCCACTGGTCTGGGTGGTTCATCTCTGCCCAATGTCTGATGCATTATGGGCAAAGTCCACCACTGAGTGGACTCCACATTGCAAGACATTTTATTAAAGTTGGCGGCAGGCCCAAACGGTGATGGTGAGATGAGATCAGAAAGGACTCCAACGTGAATAGTTCGTGGCGAGATGTCGTAAGTCATGCAAAAAAGAGAGGGATATCAATCATCATCAATTGTCACGCCTTTTCCCCACAGGTATAGGCAGAGACAATGGAATTATGGACAATGTGGCATAACGTATTAACTAAACATAGTATCACGAAGGACCAAATACCACAAAGGTACTTTCGTGGATTTGATTTGATTCTATGCGACTTAATCTCTACTACATTCGAGAATTGCACCCCACGAGAACGTGCTTAGAATAAAGCCTCTACCACACAGGCGCGTTATTACCGGTCGATAATATCGCGTTATCGCGGTAATGCGTCCCGATTCCTTGCACACAACTGCGTCATTATTATCGCAGCAGTGTGTAACTTCGTAGCCGTCCTAAAACAGATATCGCAATAACGCAAGCGGTATTACCGACCGATAATAACGCGCCTGCAACACTAAAAGAATGTCTGCCCAAAAACCATTAGTCGGTGTATAGAAGAACGTGACAAACCAAAAAACATTGTTTTTATTTATATATCTCCACTTAGCTACTAAACGTGCATGTATCATATAAACAGGACAACCAAAGTACATATATACTAAATTTATTTTTTGTTCGTTGGTTGGTTTGATTTCCTTAAATTAGCTCGATCGAACTATGAGTATTTTTTTTATTGTGACTCGACATATGACAGCACCCCGTTTGATGTTAGGCCGAAGTGTGGTCCTTGAATGAATGTCACTGCTACTACAATTCAATAACTGTGAGTAGCAATCACATCCACTATGCCGGAACTAGATGGAACCGGCAACTTACAAGCTTATCCCGAAACGTGACCAAATCACTTCACGGTCTGTATACTTGTAAGTATATTCGGTAACTATGTTGATAAAATATTGTAAGTTTTACGCTAAAATTGTTAATGGCGTCCAGTGATGCCATATGTACGGATTTGTCCGTACATGTACGGAATTCGGAGTATGAGGTACGGATGAATATTGCGTACGGATAAGTGTTTGGATTTCCAATGATACGTTATAATACGTATAATAAAACTTGTTTTGACTTAAATATTAACATTATTATTTTTTTAAATAACGTGATTTAAGAAAAAACGTATAATAATTTATTAATTTGATTTAAATTTGAGTTTTTTTTTGTACGGATTTCGTGCGGAGTTTCAGATTTATTGCACGTACGGAATTTGTACGGATTTTGTTGTCGAGTGTACGGATTTTTAGTCTCTACAGTATGGCAACACTGATGGCGTCCATTATTAAGATGGCATTAATAGGAGTCGCAGCTGCCATTCAATATGGACGCCCGCGCACATCTGCCCATGCCTGTTATGACAACATACTACAATGGAATGGCGATCGTGCAATGGTCACGCAATCCGAGAGCACGGGTTCAAAACCACTCACCAGTACCAATGGATCTTTGATGTTATGTAGTTTGATTGTTCTGTTTCTATGATACAAGCACTTTAGTAGCTTAGTATAGAAATGTATAATAAAAAATAGTAATAATATCAATTACATATTTTAAAGAGTGGTAGGCAGTGGTACCCCCAGTCTGCCGATCCGGGGTAGTACCACCACTTACAAGTATACAGACCGTGAAGCGATTTGGTCACGTTTCGGGATCAGCTTGTAAGTTGCCGGTTCCAACTATGTCGGCATAGTGGCTGTGACCGCTAATTAAAGTTATTTACGTGTAGTAGCAGTCACATCCATTCATGGAGCGCACTCCAGCTTAACATATATTATAAAAGTATGCTTATCCTTCTTAAATTAAAGTCGTAGGTGTTGTCATATCTTTTATGAATCCTTACATTTTTTGTTGTCATATATCTCTGTAGAAAGGGGCTATTCTTTATAACGTTTTTACTTTGATTCTTATTTTTAGTATTTATTAAAAAAACAACTATAAATATAAAAGTGTTTATTGCAAAATTATTACTGTTAGTTAAATTAATATATTTTAGTGTTGAAAGAGCTTCAAACTGTGACCCTAGTAAAAATCAATAACAAAAAAAAATTAGATGACAGATGCAACACGTCATTAGAAATACACTGATACATCAATCAATCATTGAATTAAACAAATTTTATGCTATCGCGTTTTCTTTTCTTTCTTCTTGTTTATGGCTTTAGTATTTAACTTGCCAGTGTCAAAGTAAAAATATATGGTTCAATGCTAAACCATTGTCAAGTAAAGATGAAGATGAACCACGCGAGTGATTCATCAAATGATGATGATGAGAATGAGGTTGATGATGATCGTTTTAGTAAAGCGGCGGAAAACCTTTACTAAAACTTCAGAAGAAGTCTTGGAGGGAACATGAAGAAACACGTTTCACAACTTTAAATTACTTGTTTATACTTGATCAACTTAAAAACTATTACTGGATAACAATTCCACCATTATTACACATTAATATTTATGAAAACACAAGCTTTTCAAATAATTCAAAATTGCGCGTCCTGTCAGTTGCAGTTGCCCGCCAAAACTCTGCTATCGCGTTTACATGGTTTCGATTTTACAATTTCTCGGTGACCACGATGGCTGCAAAGCTCTCGAAACGTCGGAATAATAAATAAAATAAAAATGTAAAATTAAAAACAAAATAAACGCGATAGTAAGCCGCATAAAATATGTTTAATTCAATAATCAATGTTTGCGCAAAATCTAAGAAAATACTATCAATCAATCAATCAAATTGTCACGTATTTTATTCTTCTTCTTCAGTTCTATTCTCCCATTCTGGGAAGGCAAAGGAAACTTAGTCCATCCATGAATATGAAAATGATTACTGGATAACAATTCCACCATTATTACACTTTAATATTTATGAAACACAAGCTTTACGAATAAATTAATACACGACCTGTCACTTGGAGTTTCCCGCCAAAACTCCCGTCTTTTTTTCACATAGATAGGCAGAGACAAAGGAGCGCCACTTGCCACGATGCTAACACAACACCCTCGCTTCCCTCACATGCACAATTCTCTTTATACAAGCTCTTTTGTTATGGGCACTAGGCAACTCAGTTATCTTTAATTGAATTGAAACAAAATCGTAACAAATACGCTTGGAAAAACAGGAATAACTTTGAAGCTGTGTTGTAGTTATTATTAGAAATACCTTTACGGCGACAACCGCAGAGGAGGGTCGCTACGTGATGTGAAAGCCAACCATCCCTACCGCTACACTTTTTTACAATCTCCTAATACAATTTTGTTGACGGAAGTACTTTTTTACTATTGAATTATTTATAAACTACTCGTATAACAAAAAATAGTATAATAGATATATATATCATATATGTTTCCTCGATGTTAAGCGGTAAATAACTGCAAATAGCAGCCGCATTCACCATGCCGGCCTAGTTGGAACCAGCAACTTACAAGCTGATCCCGAAACGCGACTAAGTCACTTCGCTGTCTGTACACTATAATTGTAAGTGGTGGTACTACCCCGGATTGGCAGACAGGGTATCACTGCCTACCACTCAGGTGTAAAGACGGTGAAATGACACAGTCACGTTTAGGTTTCAGCTTCAATGTTGCTGGGATTCGGTCGCAAGCAGTCGCATCCATTCATGGATCGCACTCTATCTATGCCTAATGATAAGTAGACACTTACTCATAATTCGCCTATTCTGCCGATCCACAGTCTGTAGTACCATGTGTACAGACCGTGAAGTGACTTAATCCCGTTTCAGGATCAGCTTGTAAGTTGATTAAAGTTCTAACTATTACTATTTGAAGTTATTAAACTCGAATAGCAGTGACCTCCATTCTTGGACCGCACTCCAGCTTAACACGAGCCGAAGTGCTGTTCACAAGCAATAGAAAAAAAAACATTATTAATATATTTTGTTACCATAATTTATAAGTTCAAAAAAAAATATTCTCAGGTCACTTAAGCAATAGTGACCATAAAAAGCAACTAAAATCACTTTCTCCATTGCTTTTTTAAAACCAATGCAAAACTCCCCCTAGCTATTTTAAACCCTTTCAATTTATTAATAAAAGAATCACTCATGTAAAAAACAAGTCCAACAAAATGTCTTATTTTCCCTCCAATTATTCCACAACACAATAATTGAATGCACATCACTAACCATCAATGGAATTAAAATCCTTTGCCATCACAACGGAAGTTTAAAAAAAACAACTTAAGTCCGCATTGTCTATGGACAAGAGTTTTGTTTATTTTTATTTTTTACTTAGGGCTGTGTAGACGAAGATTTAAACAAAAGATTTAATCTGGGTAAACGTCTTTTAAAATTCACAAAGTAGTGTAAAGTTTATAATTTAAACAGATAGTTTGATTTTTAATTTTATTTAAGTATATACTAAGCTGTTTAATGCATATTTATATCAAAAATACTTTTATCTCGGCAATTGAGTTAGGACCGAAAGTTCTTGGTTTGCGTGACTATTTCACTACCACCTATACCACGGTCGCCTTGTAACTTAACTTTCGCAGGTTGTTTCATTAATATTTTAATATTATTTCGCTTGTTATTAAGCTAGAATTCTATCACGGACGCTATCAGCCTGGTGAGATGATCTAGAAAATCCAGAATTATAGATATAGAATAAAATAGTATATAGAATAGGAGACATAGTAAAACCTGCTGTTAATTTCTCAAGAGAAGGACTGGCTATATCTAACCGTATGAAGTTAGGATTGTTTAAGGGTCGGTTAACCTTAAACCTTAACCTCCATTAATCATCGTTTAAGCTACCTATGCCTACTAAGCCTACGAAAGTGTTTTTTTTTTATATTATTTTATTAAACATTGTGTTATTAAATTTATCCTGTCTGGCCTCCACCTCCGTTGTACAATGGCTTCATTTAAAGACATCAACGTAAAAATAAACAAGAGCGCGCGCCTGTGTACAACGACACACGCACGGCCACTGATTTGTACATTAGATAGAGGGCAAAAGGGCTGCCGTACATTTATAGAATTACACACGAAATTAAATCACACTTCAGTTTTTGAACTTTTAAATTTTATTTATTAACATCAAGTTTAATGCACAATGGTACAAAGGCCTGTAGGATGTTGATCCAACGATGTATGTTAGTGTGCAAATACGTAAAGAATACAACTTAAATTAATTCATAGATACAATAAATAAACTCTATAATACGTAACACGAGCCTAATCTTTTTTACATTTACTTATTTAAAACCTCATACACAAAAGTACAAATTAGGCCCAATTGAAATTTTATTGTAGAAGACGATAAAATCAATCAATCAAATTGTCACGCCTTATTCCTACAGGGATAGGCCGAGACAATGGAGCGCCACTTGCTACGATAAAATAATTTGATAATTTATTGTTAATAACAATGGCGTTTTATTAACAAAAATAATTCTGTATTGCAGTAATATTGACAGTACATTGGCGAGATCATTGCCTTTAGGCATTCTCTTACAACTGACCATGTGTTAGCTGACATTGGGGTGCATATTTAGAAATATACTAGAATACGAGTATGCGCATGTAAGCTCGTATTTTACAATCTTATAACGTGTGGCAAGAATTATTGCTACTTTCTCTACACACTCTCTCTCTCTTTCTAAAGCCATTCCCTTAATATTGAGAATCGTGGCTTACATTGATATTTTGTTTCTTTATACAGCTGCCTCAGTTACCAGTACTATTCCGGCCAATACAAAACTGAAGACATGACAACATGGAATTCGATTCAATTTATTTGACACACCCCAATTCCCATAGCGATAGGCAAAAACCACAGTGCGCCAACCTGCATAAGTTCTTTCAGTCGTGGGCGCTTTTGGATTTTACCCTACTTATATATCCCGGCAAGTTACCTACTTACTTTCTGTTTTACGAATGTGTATACATGTACAGATGCGCTGACTTTTTCCCAACACATTCGCCCAGCGCTCTTCTATTCCGCCGATAGACGCTACTTTTATCTGCATATACCATCAGGCAAGTTGAGGGTAGATGTCGAGTCTTAATAAAAACAAAACTTTTTACAATCCACAATACGTGTATTAACATTTCTGTGTATTTTGAAATCAAATGAAATCTATACAATATTTTAAAGTCAAATATTACCTATTCTGAGATCTCTATCAACCTCTTCTATTATAACCCGAGATATAATATAAAGCATCACAATGAACTATAATCTATGCAATTTATGTTAAAAAAATACATTTTAGGCATACACAAATGTGAATCCATTTACGAATGGCATCTTTACAATAATAAATACAAGATATTTTGGTCTTTGGGCACGTTCAACTAAGATTGTTATTTGAATGACAATCATGTTAGTAAATCTCTATCATTTATCATCTTTAAGCTGAACCTTTGCGCGTCTTATATGGTACTTAAAATCTCTATTATGAGTATTTACACAAGAGTTGCCTTACTTGTGTTGTATGTATAACATATAGTGGCAGCGATAAACTGAATCGGTTTTCTCAGTCGTCAACGCTCTTGAACTTTCTTTTGATAATTAACAGGCAAGTTGAGGTCAGATGCCGCGTTCGTACAATAAAATAGTTACAATAAAAACGCCTTCGTAGCTTCTGTCTGTATATATGTATATATACAAAGCTTCTAAATGTGATTATATAAACGGACAGATATTAAAGGACATCATTCATTTTATATAGAGACTTGGGCTTAATTGTATTAAAAGTTGCATATACATTTTAATATAGTTTGATGTACGAAGATTACAATGCAATTGGAATATATCCTTTATTTTGCATTGTTGCAAGTGTGCGAAATAATTAAACTATAATTATGACAGTACAAATCAGAACTGTTAATATAGCGTCTGTCTTCGTGATTGACGATACAAAAATCCATTACCTTATTTTCCAAATAACTCAATTGCACAGCAATTAAAAGCAAATTTGTAATTAGGTTTATCGTCACAAGTATCAAAACTATTATTTATATATTTTTCATCATTGGGCATTACAAAAGCAGTACAAAAATGAATGATGTCCTTTATAGTTATATTGATTTACTAGTAAAATTAAACAGATGCGGTCTGTAATTTTCAGAAAGAATAGAACCATAAGAAAATGGTTTTAAAAGTAACCCGGCTAAAAAGTAAACCGTTTATAAAAGCTATACGTGATCTATACACAAAAGTCCGGCCGCCGGATATCCGGTAGGCGGCGATCGAACTTGCAGTGGTGGATCCGGTTTGCACCCGGAGACTAATTAGGGCGCCGGGTACCGGAATAAAGGTTGTGCACATCCCTAGTTTAGTTCATTTCATGGTAGAGGCAATGGTCGCGACTATTTTTAGGCGGGAAAAGTACGTTTTAATGTCTGAAGATAAATTATTTTAACTATCCTTTCATCTGTGTACATGTGATGTGGCTTTGCGGTTGACTTCGGGGACGCGGTTCAAATCCCTCTGCGATCACAATGGCCGATGACAATTTATTTTTGAAACTTCTCTTTCACGATGAATTCCCAGTAGAATGCTATTAAAACGTAATAGTGGAAATTTTCACTTAATTAATTTATACATGAATTTAAATAAGTACAATAGATGAAAGGATATTGACTAAAGAGATTTATTAATCATATTAACATAACTTTAATCTTAAAACCCTGTTTAATAAAATTTATTTTATGTTACCTAGGTACTTTTTGGAATATTGTTTTTCTTTAAGTTAGTTCAATTAGTATTTACAATATTTTTCTTTAATGGCGTTTCTCTTTTTCCTTTTGTTTATATGTCGGTTTTAATTTTGTATCGATATCGTGAGTATAATTAGATATAAGTATAATACTAAACAATTGTACGAGAATTATTTTCTTTTAACTATAAAAAAAAACATGTTTTAATAATAATTGTATTTATTAACATTTTTGTAATTATAAATACATCGACCCTTCAAAGGAATTGGCGCCAAATTACCTTTTTTATTAAACTGAGGCACAGATCACAAAAGTGTTTTGAGTATTTAGTGCTCGAGGCGTCCTCAACCCTCTCATGTAAGATTATTCATTAAACACAACACAAAGGGGGGTGATTTTACCGGTAGGGGTAGGCAGCCTTTTAATCCTTGACATAAAAGAAATATCAAAAGGATTAAATTTTGTTGTAATTAAAATTACGAACCAGTCTAAACATAATCCATTTGTAATTTCGATTTTTAGTGATGTGCTTCATATCTTATTTAAAATGAAAATAGTAATTAATTATTATTTTAATTTGAATTATTCCATTTATAACTATTATTAGAGAGTTATGCTTGGAGTATCTCTGCGCGACAGAATCCCGAACGAGAATATTCGCCGAAGAACCAGAGTTACCGACATAGCTCGTAGGATTTGTAAGCTGAAGTGGCATGAGGCTGGCCACATCGCTCGAAGAACTGACAATCGATGGGGAAAAAAGGTTCTAGAGTGGAGACCACGAACCGGCAGACGCATCGTAGGTAGGCCCCCCACTAGGTGGACTGACGACATAATGAAAGTCAAGGGTAACCGATGGATGCAACTGGCATCTTGTCGTTCGGAATGGCGTTTTAAGAGGGAGGCAGTGGACGCCTTCTGACTGATGATGAACTATTATTGTCTATAACAATAATACATGATACTACAACTCTGTTAGAATGGATCGGTATTACAATGAACTGGCTGTATAACACGTAATCAATAGAATTTGATAAAAGACTATTCTTTCTCTATCTCTAGTCTTAAGATTGTGGGGTGGAAAATGTTTTCATCAGAAAAATATAAAGTTTTATAAAATATATTAATATATATTAAAATCTATATTATTTATTGGGATCTTTTGTCTATTAGGACATGTCAGCTCCAAAGGGCTAAAACATAACACCAAATAATTTTAAATATATTTTTTTAAATGTAATTTAAACTCTCTTTTTGTACTTCATAAAATTCGAATTTGGTTTGTTCTTATTATAATTTAGGTGTAACTTTATAATTAGTTTTTGTAAACTGATCTGATTATGTACATACATACATATTTAGAAATATAGACAATGTGAGATATTAATTAAATAAAAAACCTTTGCCTTTAGTATCGTTATTTAATTAGATTGTTAATACTTATTATTATTATTAGTGTTGGAATGATAATGTGAATATTAGATATATTTATGTGAATGACTTCATAATATTATGAACAATATTCTCTGTGTTATTAAAATAAAAGCCATTGTTCAATGGTTGATATGATTATGATGGTGTAGTGTTATGATAATAGATTGGAAGACATCATCTTATCAATCAATCAAGCAAATTGTCACGCCTTTTCCCACAGGGATAGGCAGAGACAATGGAGAGCCACTTCATACAAGATCTACTGTCAAGGGCACAAGGCAACCCAACTTTCTTGAGGATTACTTAATGTTTTATTTATATAAACTACAGCCGGCATAGTGACAGCAACTGAGTCAACGGTAAATTGAATAGGAATTTTTCAGTCGTCGGCGCGCTTGGATCTTAGAGTTTCTCTTGTGTAACCATCAGGCAAGTCTAGACTCTAAAAAATAGACACGACTAAAATAAATATACTCTATTTTAAATTATATTTTATTCACGGAATATAGCAAGGAAGGGGGCTGATGGGCGCCGGACGAATAAAAATACGATTTAGTTTACGGTAGCCTCAGTAGCCACCACTATACCGGCCAGTGTATTTTATTTGAAACGATATAACAAATCAAAATTAAGGTTTTCATATATTGGAAGATGGAGGAAGGTCTTGAAGAGGTTAAGTTTCAGTAGGATTAGGAGCAGGCATTCATCAGGATGCAAATAATATTTCTTGTGATAGTTATCTGAGGAGAAAAAAAAATTAATAAATATTTTTTTTGTTTTTAGTATGAGAAGATAAATGGATGTGAAGGATTTTGTTGTACAGGATTGTAATACCCTAATAATAGGTTCATTTAGACCAAGTTTATTTCAAGACAGATGTCGTGTCACAATAAAAAAAAAGTTCAGTTATATTGAAAAAGATTAAAATAATAATGTCAATTGAGGATGTGAGGGAATCGAGGGAGTTGTGTCAGGATCGTGGCAAGTGGCGCTTTATTGTCTCTGCCTATCCCTGTGGGAAAAAGGCGTGACAATTTGATTGTTATTGATTGGACATATAAAGGCATTTGTGGATTTTTGATTTATTTCTTTATAAAAGGAATTACACCTGTAAAATGTAATTCTCACAGGGATAGGCAGTAAAAGGGATAGACTCAGAGTTGACAAAGACCATTTATGAAGATAATATAAAATTATAAATGATGAAATAATTGCACTTTGAAATTAATTTCTTTATCATCATTAGTCCTTAGTTATACACTGCTGGACATAGACTCTCTGTCCAATATGGATATGGTATGAAAAAAAATGTCACGCTTTTGTTCCCAGAGGGATAGGGAGAGACATTTAATTGCCATTTTTCACAATCCTGGCATACCTCTCTCTTTGTGAAGGATTCACAAAATCAATTCCCTAAAAAGTAAAAGAAGGTAAAACATAATTCAAGAAAATTATTTGTTATAATTTTTATTATCAATTAAATGTATATAAAATTAGTATGGCTATTACAGTTTAATTGAACCCATAAGAAATGTATAATTACTATGTATATACTTGTTAGAAAAATCCAATAAACACCCCTCATAAACATTTAAAGGCAAGACACTCCATTAAAACAACTTTACGAGCCAAAATAACTACTATATTTACATTAAATTATCGACACGAGAGTTCATTAATGAACGTTAACGCATTAACTTGTCAACCATCCCCTATTTCAAATAAATAAAGCCTAATGTATCGACACAAAGTGAAAAATATGAAACGCCTACACAAATTACAACGAAACTTAATTAAAATAGAGGCAAACTGTAACATTTTTATCTTAAAACTTGCGTTTATAAACCGGTTATTTGTATATAGAGTTTTATGCACTACATTAATATAAAAATGATCATTTTTATTAATTAAACAACCGCACTTACCTTCGCTCAATGTAAACAATAATGTAATGAACAAAAAAATCCAGTTTGCATATCCATAATTACATTTCCCGGTCCTACACATGATGCAACACACAATAACAACACAAAACACCAATTTTTAATTCATAATAATCACATTTTCACACACAAATTGTCATATTTACTAAAATCCTCTTCGATCGGCTCGCCGATCCGCCATATTCATTCTACAAGGGGCAATGCCCGGGCGGGACAAAACTTTTGAGTTAGCGAACTACCTGAAGTTGGCCACGAGACTGCGGAGCAAAAGCGAAGTTCGTACAGAGTGATAAGGATGTTCACTGTAACTTTTAATTGATACAATTGATTTAAATAATATTTTTTATAAATGTATGTAAAGGTGCTATTGAAACGAAATAATTCGTTATAATCAAAAGTTTTATGTAAATTAGTATAATTTACATTAATGACATATTTTGTTGTTCAGATATTGTTTTTAAACTAATTACCTACTTTTGAATAAGTCGATAATAAATAGAATAGCATAATAATACGAGAATGTTTAATATTGTTATATTTATACAGGTGTTATTTCTATATTTAAACAATGTAACAAGTAAAGTTAGGAGTTGTAAATTGCAACTTTATAATTATTTATAATTTAATTATTCAATAATAGTGACTGTTATCAGTTGGTCGTGAAACTGTGTACACTTTAATATAAATAATGCACTTGATTGATTGAATTTATTGTAAGAAATAATAATTACAAATTGTCACGCCTCTTTCCCACGGGGATAGGCAGAGACAACGGAGCGCCACTTGCCAAGATCCTGACCCACATCTTAAACAGCAGCTACTTGTGACAATTGCGTATAACGCGTACGTTTATATAATATTTTGATTAACACATAAAAAACTTCATTAAACAACTTCATATAAAAAATAACTAATTATACTCGAAAGACATATTTAGTAGTAGCTTTCCTAATTGCACCTTAATCAATACATTATATTATTTAGTTTCTCCGTGAATTTGCTAAGTTACACTCCTAATAATAAAATAAAAGTAAGTTTTATAAAATAGATTTGAGATTTTCATATATTGTTTTAATAATATTTTATTTACAGAAATGAGAAAACCATCGCCATTAATACTTGCGTCTTTATGTATAATCACATTCATTATTATATTCTTCGTAACACGACATCTTCCACGACCAACGAGATATTTTTCATCCACCCCACCTACTGCACCACCGTGGGAAAACAGCACAGATAGATTTCTCCCATTGGAGTACGCATTAGATCGACTGACTAATAAAGAAAGATATGCAAGTAATAGTTGTGTAACCTTTCCTTCGTTAGTTAATATTCATTACACGTCACCTTATTGGCAAACATTAAGAGTTGTGAATGGAACGGCAAATGTATATGGTGCTTATTGGGATGCAAGAATGGATCCAGTCATCAGAGTGTTAGTTGCCTATGATAAAGTAAAGTGGCCCAAACTGTATTGTCATTTATGGTAAGTACCTAATGTAACTTTCTGTTGTAACTCGACATCTGACTTATACTTGGCTGGGGCAAGAGGATACCTTCGACGACTGATTGAACCTTTAGGCTAAACCTTTGAACTAGTAGGCTTTACTACGGCAGTCTGGTGATAATATATCAATATAAACATTTTATGTTCAGGATATAACATAATATAATCAACATTATATCCTCAGTAACACGACTCTATTCCTACAGATAAGCGGAGACAAAGTAGTGCTACATTAGTCTGTCCTACCACCACCACCATCACAAACAGATAGGTATTCCTATGAAACAGTTTAAAAACAGTTAACTTTGTAAAAGAATGTGGTGTTAATTCTTAAAGAGAAACACTTGTTTGGGGCTGATGTTTTAAACTACGTATATATGATATATTTTTTATGAATCTACTAGTGACATATATATTTCTTTAGGTACAAAAACCAAGGTAGACCAGTTACCTTGCCTGTAACGGAAATAATATACGGCTGGAAGGAAGCATGGGGTGGTCCATACAATAATATGATTGAGCCGTACATTTTGACGTGTCCAGTTGTCACAAATAGTAATGGCAAACAGAATGTACCGAGTGCTGTATCACTTGCAACTGGACCCTGTGAAGACGTCGTCACTGCGCTAAGAGTACAAAACGAAGTAAATAATTTATTTATAGAGCTCGCAACAATTCTGGATACTTAAAAGCTGATGCCGAAACGCGATCTAGTCATATTAGGGTCGTTGCGTTACACCTGAAAGATTAAGCGAGAAGCCACTAACAGACTGACTACCATCGTATTTTTTTATTGTTACGCGACATCTGACCTCAACTTGCCTGATGGTAAACATGGAAAGGTTTTTAAACCTAATATAGATCTACTCGAATCTTTATTTTATATTTATTATTTTATTTAATTTTTTTATTTTATATTATATGTTCGCGCCAAAATTGGCGCGGTCTATGACGGACGTCAGATCGGTGGCCGGGGTTCGCGGCTGTTCAGCCAATATGGCGGGCGCCTAAAGTTTCTGTCGCTGCCGCCGCCCAACGCATATCATTCGTGTCCGTACCGGTCTCGCGACAAGAAGCAGCGGTATTGTCTGCTCGCGAATGCGCATCCCAACGCATAGCATTCCTCTCCGTGCCGGTCTCGCGACAGGAGGCAGCGGTCTTGTCTGCTCGCGAATTCGCATCCCAACGCATTGATTCCTCTCCGTACCGGTCTCGCGACAAGAAGCAAGGTCTTGTCAGCGCGCGAACTCGCATCAAAACGCATCGAACCTATCGCATCACGGTGATCTGCACATCAACTGGGAGATCGAGCAGAAAACCATACGCATCAAGAGAAATCCTTTGAACCCGCTTGGCCGTGGTGGTACGACGACTGCAAAAAGGGTAAGTCCGTTATTTTGGTTTGAATTAGTCGCGCCACCCGGGTTCCGCCGTTTTGGGGGTCAGTCATAGACCGACCGCCACGCACGATTTCCTGACCCCAGGAAACGCATCGCAAACAGAGCAAGGAGCACACCCCCACACCATCAGCGAACCCTCAAAGACCGTCTTCATCGGCGACCAATTTTATGGTCACGGCGGTCACATTTTATGGTCCTTCGAGCCGGATTTTATTCTTACATTGAGCCGTATCTAACGTCTCAATCGAGCCACTGACCATCAGTGTCTCGAGGTTTTAGCAGGTTCTAGGCCTGGATTGGTGTTATCCAACCTAGAATCTCTAAATTCCCGCATTACCCGCATCTTCGCTAGTGGTTCCATTTCTACGCTCTGTTATTTTTAAATCTTCGTATTAATTCGAAATTTAACGCATTTTGGTTCATTGGATTCATAGTAAAAGTTAGGTTCAGCAGTTCAAAATACAAAGGTACGGTGGTCACTTTGACCGTCGTATTATTTTGTTCTGCACACAGCATAAACGTTGTCGTAAAAGCGTGAATGTCCTGTAGCTAATTGCAGTGGCATTATTTTACGGTAACAATAGTTCGAAATTCTTCGCATTCACTATCTAGTCGCATAAAACAACTAACTCGCATTCAACGCATAATTTACGTCCTAAAACTAAATTTACGCCAGTTATCAATATACCTAGCTATTGATAACACCTTTTTTCCCGTTAAAAATAACGGTAAAATAAACATTTCGCAAATCCGCATACTCTTGTGATATTTTACTGTGCCCTCTGCCAACCCGCGGGCGCAGAGGCTTGATGGTTTATTCACAAACGCAAAGTATTTTATAGCTCGTGTCTTTAAGAAACAATATTGTACAAAAAATATTGAAGAACCGGTTATGAAATAAAATAAAGTTGTTTTTTCGCTAGACTTATAAATCTACCCGCATGTAAAAAAAAGTTATTTTTATTACTTTTTTATTTTTAAGCAATATCGCTACCTACCTACTTTTGTTCGCGCATTTTACCTATTACCTACCCACCTACTATTTATAAATATATACTTTGTTTATATATATTTCGTGAAGTTAAACGCTATTGTCTCTGCCTATCCCTGTGGCAACTTTTATAGTTTATAATATAATTTCGCAATCGTACGCATATTTAATTTAAATATATTTTAAATTTTAATCTATTTTAAAAATGGCTCAGTCAACCAAAGAGGTTAAAGAGAATTTGGAAGAGGTGAAAATACAAAGAAACCTTAAACTATCTTACGCAAAAAGAGATGCAATTTTTGGTCGAATGCAATCGATATACAACAAAGCAAAAAATGTTGCGGTTGACAGCGTCGCCAAAGAATTGTTCCTTTCCAGTATTGATTCCATTGACAGTATTAGATCAGAATTCACGCAAATTATAGATAGGATAAACGAGTTGGAGATCACATTAAACTCGAATTATGCACCTAACTATCAAAGTTGGGCATCGTTTGAGGACGTCTATTGTTTCATCAAACGTGTTCAAAAACAAAACGCATCGCTAAGTACTGAGTCATTAAATTCAAACGCAATTAGAAATAATAATGTCGCAAAATTGCCAAAACTGGAGTTATTGGGTTTTGCAGGGGATCCGCTACAGTGGCCCCTTTTTTATGAAAACTTCAAAAATAGTATACACTTAAATCAGGGATTAAGTAATAATGATCGCATTCAGTATTTAATTAGCAAGTTGTCTGGTCGAGCTCTGTCCGCTTGCGCTGGGATAGCACCCACCGCGGACAATTACGAGTTAATCTGGAATACATTAATAAATAAATTCGACGACAAACGTTGTCAAGCAAGTGCCTATTTAGACAGAATATTAGATTTTAAACCTTTACAGACGGCGTCAAGCAAAAACATAGATATTTTCTTAGACAAATATGCCGCAGCCGCTGCCAGTTTAAAACTTTTAAATTTAGACGACTTGTCGAATTTCATTTTACTTCACATCGCATTAAAGAAAATAGATCCGGAAACGTCACGCGCCTTTGAAATGACAAACCGTGACTCCACTATACCGACCTATGAACAGCTAGTATCTTTCCTGCAAGAGCAGTCGAAGATATTAGAACGCTCCGCTAATGTCACATCAGTGACGACTAATCAGACAACTTCGCATAGAAAACAACAAACTTATACGCATTCCTTTATATCTAAAAATTCTTTATCATGTATTTATTGTAAACAAAACACGCATACACAATTATATAAGTGTCCTAAATTCTTAGATTTAAATACTAAAGTCCGCTCTAATATAGTTAAACAAAATAACGGTTGTTTAAATTGCTTAAGTCTATTTCATATAAATAAACATTGTAAATCTATATATAACTGTAAATATTGCAACCGCAAACATCATTCATTACTATGCCCATCAGGCAGTCCGTCTCGCTCGCACTCGAATAGTCGAGCGCAAGCGCAGGTGTATGACAAACCTGAAAATAATTTACCCGCGCAAATCCCTATTGTTCATTCAATTGGTTCTAAAGAACACATAGTGGACACGCCCACTTCGCTTTGTAATATTCAGGCTTTCACAACACGTGAGACTTGTATTTTGGGTACAGCGCAAATGAAAACATTAGATATAAAGGGACACGAACAACAAGTTCGTGCATTGATAGACCCAGGCTCTCAGAGTAGTTTTATAACACTAGAATGTATTCGCATGTTAGGGTTAAGCATAAAACCTGTAAACGTAGGTGTGGTGAAAGGTATAGGATGTTCATCAAACCCAATAAGAGGAATGGTCTCCTTAAGATTATTCTCACGCTTTAATAAAAAAATATTTATCGATATCGACGCTTACGTCATCGATCGCATTACCGACGATTTACCTTCTGTTGGCATAAATCGTTTCTCACTTAAATATATTAGGAAAATAAAACTTGCTGATAATAATTTCCACATTCCGGGGGAAATTAATTTATTGTTAGGGGGCTTAGTTTTTGGCGATATTTTATTGTCTGGTCGAGTGTCGGGTAAAGCCGACCAACCAACCGCTTTCGAAACCATATTTGGTTATATACTTATAGGAAAAGTGACTCATTCATTAATGTCGATTACCCCCAAATCGCCAGTTAGTTTGTATGCAGTTAGTAATACTTTAGAATTATCTCCGCCAAATTACAATCGCAGGTTAAAATTATTTCGCCAACCGGAAGTTACTCTTCCGGAAGTTAAAGGGCAATCATTTCGATATAATTTTTAATTTTAATTTACACGCTATACAGTCCATAATTCGCTCTAATTAATTCATTTTAGTATAATTCTTAATTTTAATAATACGCTGCATATATTATATTCGCTAGCTTTAAAAAAGTCTTCTTGGACTAAACTATTACGCATAATTGTTTATATTTATTGTTTTTTAAAATTCTACCGCATAACGGCATTATCAGAGTCGGAGGTCGGCTCCGATATGCTGACTTAGCTTATACCGAAGCTCATTTTTTATACTACCACGCAGAGATCACTTAATTGATCTAATTATAACGCATTTTATATCGTATAACAGTTGTTATCAAAAGACGAGTTATACACGCTTTTAATTCAAATAGAAGGCTATTTTGAATTCGCGACCGCTAACGCTAATGAGCGAGGATCCATCAGAGCCCGCTGCTCTGACTCCCGCTCACTTTTTAATGTCTGCGCCACTTACATATTTACCAGCATATGACGTATCCAATGAACCAATAAGCGTTGCAAACCGTTTCGACTTAATAAATAACATGGTCCAAGGTTTTTGGAAACGTTGGAGATTAGAGTATTTACATCTACTACAGAGCAGGAGCAAATGGAACACCCCAGCTAATCCCATTACTGTTGGTTCCGTGGTACTGATTGTCACAGACAATGTACCACCAGTATGTTGGCCATTAGGCATTATTTCCGCAGTTCATTCAGGCGCAGATGGAGTAGTCCGTGTTGCGTCTGTGAGAACATCTTCAGGTACATACAAACGCCCGGTAGTGCGTTTATGTACCCTTCCCTCGCAATAACTCACTTTAATTCTTTTTCTTCCCCTAACCCTTTCGGGTTAGGGACCACACGCATTCTCATTCTTCCCGCTTAATTAACCCACAACAATGTGTTTATGCGGTAACCACATTGTTTTAATTAAGCATACGCATCGTGGGTCCTTCCCACTCTTCATCCGCATCGTGGGTCCTTCCCACTACTCAACGCATCGTGGGGTCTTCCCACTTTTCATTCACCCTGTGAATGAACGCATATTGGGGTGCGCCCCAATAAAACGCATCCATGGGCCAGGCCCATGGATTCCGCATCTGGGTTAACCCATGTTTAGGGTTAACCATGTTTCCTCGCTGAGGAAACCGCATTCTGGGTTATATACCCAGCTTTTCCTTTGCTAAGGAAAACGCTTGGCCATTTGGTCCGCCATATTCGTGTCTGGTGTATTCCTTGTTGAAAGCCGATGCTTTCAAGGGGGCGGGCATGTTCGCGCCAAAATTGGCGCGGTCTATGACGGACGTCAGATCGGTGGCCGGGGTTCGCGGCTGTTCAGCCAATATGGCGGGCGCCTAAAGTTTCTGTCGCTGCCGCCGCCCAACGCATATCATTCGTGTCCGTACCGGTCTCGCGACAAGAAGCAGCGGTATTGTCTGCTCGCGAATGCGCATCCCAACGCATAGCATTCCTCTCCGTGCCGGTCTCGCGACAGGAGGCAGCGGTCTTGTCTGCTCGCGAATTCGCATCCCAACGCATTGATTCCTCTCCGTACCGGTCTCGCGACAAGAAGCAAGGTCTTGTCAGCGCGCGAACTCGCATCAAAACGCATCGAACCTATCGCATCACGGTGATCTGCACATCAACTGGGAGATCGAGCAGAAAACCATACGCATCAAGAGAAATCCTTTGAACCCGCTTGGCCGTGGTGGTACGACGACTGCAAAAAGGGTAAGTCCGTTATTTTGGTTTGAATTAGTCGCGCCACCCGGGTTCCGCCGTTTTGGGGGTCAGTCATAGACCGACCGCCACGCACGATTTCCTGACCCCAGGAAACGCATCGCAAACAGAGCAAGGAGCACACCCCCACACCATCAGCGAACCCTCAAAGACCGTCTTCATCGGCGACCAATTTTATGGTCACGGCGGTCACATTATATATATTTATATTGACCCGCCTGATGATAAGCAAAAGGAGGTCCAATAGTGACGATGACTGAAAAAACCGAGTAAATTCCCGGCTGCCTCAGTCGCCGTTATTATGCCCTCCTAAGGTGCTTCTTCATGCATCGCTTGAAGGATCCAAAGTCATATAATGGAGATATAACATGGGCTGGCAAAGCATTCCAGCAAAATATCTGTATTTATAATATTATTAGTTATTTTGAAAATTTCAGCCAAAACCATCAAATAAGAAAGTAAGCAACATTGCAGTTTGTGTCAAATGGCACTTATCACCGAATGATGATATATCACTGAAGTTAGTTGAATGGTTAGAATTGGTCAAACTGTTTGGAGCTGAAAAAGTTTATATACATTTATTACAAGTAAATATAAATATTGTAATACTAAGTTCACAATTACAATTCACAGTTATTGAATTGTAGTAGCAGTGACATTCATTCATGGACCACACTTCAGCTTAACATCAAGCGGGGTGCTGTCATATGTCGAGTCACAATAATAAAAAATAAAAAAATTTGTAATTTATATAAAATTGGGGATCTGTCTACACCATGCAATAGCTCTCTCTATATCTCTGTTGAAAAGCTCATGTGATGATTTTATGTAAAATACGTAGACAAAGTGAAGTTAGATTATATTGCGAAGCAAGAGTATTTAGGCAATAGTTTTTAGGAAAATATGTTATTTGTTTTCGTTTTTATATTAGCACGTCTGCACACGGCCTAGAGTGCAATCTATGAGCGGAGTCACAAATGTGTGCAAGCATCAGACGTCTTGTGATGCAAAGAATTGATTTATACATTTTTAGTATATAATATTTCAGGCACATCCAAATGTATTAAAGGTACTAATGGAATATTCAAAAGCGGGATTTGTTGATGTCACTGAATATGATTACCCCCCATCGAAAGGATTTAAAAGGGTATTACAAAATAGGTAACATTTTCCATATTATTATTAGGACACGGTTTTATCAATGCGAATATCAGGAACCAGTAATCGGATCGAACACAAAACATGACCTCAAAAGTATATCACAGATTTATATTTTGACCTAGTATAAAATAATTTGCTAATCAAAAGCCATGCCTTAAAATAAAATGATTTGGTTTGCCTAGGCTTAAGCCGTGAAATCCGTGTAATTCTTTTTATAGGATAGAAAATATATTATCTATCCATGGTAGGATATGCGACGATTGTTTCGAATAAAACAGAAATTGTCTTTCAGATACATAAAGAAAAGAACTCAATTGAAAGAGGAATTATTACCATTCAACGACTGTTTATATCGCAATTTGAACAAATATGACTATTTAGCCGTAGTCGACATTAATGAAATAATAACACCAATGATTGATTTCAATTGGTCGAGTTTGTTATACAGATTTAGAAGTAATAAAGGCGTGGATGCGCATTATGTTAAAAGCGTATTCTTTTTAGAACAATTGCAAAACGAAATGAATGAAAATAATGATGTCCCAAAATTCAGTCACATGTTAAAGAATGTATGGAGAACTCAAAATTATACTGATGACATAGATTTCATAAAATCATTTCATTCAACGAAAACTGTTCTTGCCATGCATAAAAATAGGCCTATAAAATGTTTGTACGGACGTAATTATAGGTGTAATCTGGGCAAAATAAATGTTCATTTGGCAAGATTGCAGCATTATAGAAAAGATTGTTATATTGAAAATATGAAACGCGAGAATGCTGATGCAATGTGTAAAAGTCTAGTTAGAGATACAAAATTGTATAAGTGGAAAGAAGTTTTGCTAAGTAATGTTAAAAGAAGTTTGGTAAACATGAATATCAACTTTTGAAATAATAAAATAATTTTTGTAATAACCACTGTCTTTGTAATTTCCTAATAATAATATTGTTAAAAATAAAATTGATTGCTTAAAAAACATAAAATTATTATTCCGATTTCTTGTCCCGATTCCCTGTTCCCAATCAATCAATCAAATTGTCACGCCTTTTTCCCACAGGGATAGGCAGAGACATTTCCCTGTTCCCACTTAATATTAATTGATTGCTTTATTTATTTTGTAAATATTGGGTGTTAACATCACTACTACTGTCATATTGTCGGGCTGTCAGCTGTCACCTGTGTTTATTTTGTTGAGTTGCTCCGTTATGCGTCTTTTAATGAAAGTTGTATTTTAATTAGATTTTAATGTTATTTATGTGTGAAGTATTGTATAATAAAGTATATGAATCATGGAACTATTATATTCTTTAAGAAGAAAGCCTTTAAAATTGGAACCACCACAATTAGAAAAGTAAGTTGTATAATATGTTAAAGCCCTCTTATTTTCCTAGAAATACTATTTTTTCTTAAATAGTATTTATTCGTAACTTTTATAGTGACTTTTAAATAATTAATTTTCACTATACACTTGTAATAATTAAGTTGTTTTAATAAAAATACTTAAAAAAAACAGGAATATTATTTACAAAAACAACAGGTTTCAGTATACTGGTACCAAAATAACCTATGTAATTTTGGTACTAGTATTACTGTATATACTATAGTATGGTTTACACATGGGCTGGTAAAGCATTCCACTCTTCGATTGTTTTACAAAGAAACAACACATTGAACCCTTTAGTAGGTTACTGCAATGGTAACCGAGAGTGATCACAATTTTATAAAATGGAGATGTAAAGCCAGCAATATATGTATGTATTCTTTTATTATGAAACTAATAAAATAACAATAACAAACTAGAAATAAAAAATATTATCTAGAGATGTCACACCAGAGATAGTCCTAAGGAGACATTTCCTCTTTGTATAGCAAGGCTAATATGTTGTATTAGCCTTGCCTTAATAAATAATTGCCAGCCTTCGGTCTCCTGACTTCTCTGTCAGCCGCTTGAACAACTCTTGGGCTAGGTGCCTAGCTGAAGGCTCTCAAGGGCCCATTGTCTCGACCTTAAATGGCACAAATATCTTGCCGTAAGTCTGCGCAATACTAGAGGGTTCTAAAATTGCAGGCACCCTAACTGTGACAAGAGAAATGGTTTGTTGACAAAATGTGGATGCTTCCCCTAACCTGTGGAGTACAAGATATTTATCAATCAGTTCATTGATTCATTATTGTGTACAGACTTGTTTCCGCTTGACTTGTGTCTTTTGTACGTACTTCAACAGTTTGCTCTAAGTGGAGCAATCCAATGACAAATGTCAGAAATGTTGCCAAGGAACTTCTGTCTCCTTTTGACCACACTGCTGCAACTCAAGTGCTCATAAATAATTCTCAGAAGTGGAGTCTTATTGTCCCTGCTTATCCTTTTGTGATGTAGTCTGATTGATTTTCAGCACAATAGACCCTGACATAATCCAGCCAGTGGTGACAATATCATGTCGCAACATAATTGCGTTCACATCGCACACGGCCCTCCATCACACAGCCAACAATCAAACGGAGAGGGACGGTTGGGGTGGCCATATATATGTGTGTGATTTGAATACACCATGGGATATACATCTTGTTATTGATAGGAAACATACGGTGAGTAATGGAGACCAGCTTAATGCATTGGAAATTGGTGGGAGAGGTATACCAGCTAAGTATAGAAGCACCTTTGGCCGGCATATTCTCGGCGACTAGGATAACTGTAAAGACTCGGTTTTTCATTGACACTGTTGCTTACTATCAGGCGGGTTAAGGTGATATGTTGAGTACAATACAAAGAAAAAATGAATTTTCTTTCAAAATACATTGGATTTCTTTAGACTAAAGTTGAACCTAACCTAACCTAACTATATGAGGTAGGCAGAATAAAGAGTGGTAGGAAGTGGTTCCCAGTCTGTTGACTCCAGGTAGTATCACCACTTAAAACAGTACAGACTGTACAGTAGTGTAAGTTGCCTGGAGCTGGCATAGTAGATGTGACTGCTAAATGAATATAATTTCACTGTGGTAGCAATCACTTCCATTTATGGACCGCACTACAGATTCACATGTGGCAGGGTGCTGTCATATGCTGAGTCACAATAAAAAAAAGATTAGCTAATTTAATTTATTTTAATAACTAACTACTTACTGCAGATAATTGCTTTTTGTGAGATTATTTACAATTCTCTTAAAAAGTTCACACTTTAAAGCAATATACGTGCATCAGACACCAGGTTCAATTCACAGTCACAGCCAACCGTTGTGTGTACAAGGATTATGTTTAATGCTGATATATAAAAGCAATAATATATAAACTAATATTTGTTATTAATTAGATTTCAGCATTAGAATGGGACTCGGAGGGCACCAAATTAGGGGCAGGCACAGTGAGAGGTGATGTGTTTGTAATGGGAATGGTTAACTCAATGCTTAATAAATGGAAAAAGCTTTATGAAGCTGATTATAATGGTGAGTTGAAATGGAACCAATATTGTACAGATATTTTTACTCAACTTATGACTGAACCCCATCTGATGTTAAAAGCTGGAGTGCAGTCCATTAATGGAGGCAGCTGCTACTACAGTTACATCCGGTCATATTCTTCACAAAAATCCTATGTAATGTGACCATAACAGGAAAACATGTGAAGGAATGAACTGAATTTTAGTAGTATTTTTTTTAGATTTTATACTAAGCTATTAAAAATTCATAGAATCAGGTCAACCGAAGTACATATCAAAGATACATTGGTACCGGTGGGTGGTTTTGAACCGGTGCTTTCGGTTTGTGCAACCATTGCATTGCCACTACACCACGGTCGCCTATTATAAAAAACAATAGTGCGCTTTAAAAAACTTTCTTTACATCTATTACTCTTTGTGGCAAAGAGACGAATGGAGTCGAGACAATATAAAAAGTTCCATATGGTTCTTAAAGATACAAGCAAATGCCAATTTTGTTGATAAGCATTTTATTTACACAATCCAACTCTCACAATAGTAAGCACGCTCAAAGTCCAATAGCCAAGCCAAAGTCTTCTTTATATTGTCCCCAAAGTCGTATAGTAGTAGCAATTCTCGGTCTCCATGCCGAGTTCCAAGTTGCGCTGTCCAAACAGGACAGACTGACGCGCCGGCCGCGGTCCTTATATCGGAACATCCAGAAAATGCTATTTGGATCTAACTAGTAAACACCTTTTGTTTACGTTGTTGATGCGACACTGCTTTAATCTCTAACAAAGGAATTTCGTGATATTTCGGTTTTATGTCTCGGGATGCTATTGTGTAGAGTCTATTGTTCCAAGCCTGTTATTGTTTTTCTATTTGCATTGGGAAAATTCAAAAAACAGGACAATCTAGAAAAAAACACTCCTTCTGTGAGTGAGACTGACAGTATGTAACAGGGATAGGCAGAGAAAATGGAGCGCCACTTGTCACGATCCTGATATAACTCCCTTGCTTCCTTCACATCCACAATTTTCTTCATACAATCTCTAAGGTTATGGGCACTAGGCCATCCAGCTTTCTTAAGGATGTCTTTGATTTGGTCGAAAAACACCCACTCTATGTAAATAATTTGCAGGTGAAGTAATATTAAAGGCATTATTCCTGCACAGTGGCCGTAAAGTAGTTATGGCGGACAAAAAACCAGATTCAGCAATATTCGAAAGATTTCAACAACAAAGATTACCGCCAACATTTAAGAAGTTCGGGTAAGTTCGAACCACTAGATTTATTGCAGAGCTGAGCTGTTAGAGTTATAGGTGATGCAGAAGTCATAATTTTTTTAAATTGTGACTCGACATTTATCCTCGACACGTGTCCTGATCAAAAATCAAAATATCGCAAGCGGAGGGACGGCGCGGCGTATGATAGGAAGTATCCCCCTCTCTTACTACCGCGCGGCGAAAATGTATGCCTGCGTCTGCTGTTTCTAAATAGTTCTGAAGTGTTAAATTTTTATTGTAATATTAATTGTCATGTTTGTGTACGATTGCGCAATAAATGAATATTGGATTTTACAACACAAATGATAGTACTTGTATACTGATAATTAAAGCAATTCGTGCAAAATTAAATTCTAATCATTGCAAAATATAAAAAATGCACAACGTTAATATTCAAATTTTCACTTCTGCCGGCACTCCTGGAGTTCAACCTGTTTTTATTTAACCGACAATAGTCACTAAACTATTCTTCATGTGATCTGCATTTAAATTTAGGATCAGCTGACTTTCTATTTCTTCTACTATGTAATAACATAAATAAATTGACGTCCTCCTCTTCTTAGAATAAAAGTAACATGAATGTCTGACATCCTTCATCACTCAAAGTTTTATAACAACATCCGGAAGCATCCGCATTTTGTAGACAGACTCGTTTATTTTATTAAAAAAATAATAATAAACCAACTGATTAGCTGTCCGCGTATTCAGTTCGCAGACTACTGCCATTAAGTTGCCATCGGAATCGCAACTTAAGAATGTTCTTAGGAGCTTTTTAACCTTGTTTCTACCTCCACATCCTTCCGCACAGGTCAGGGAAAGCATTTCAATGACAAACTGCTTAGTTGATTTTATATTGTTGTCATTTTCAGTGGCATGGGCAGCGAAGGTCTGTTTGCCGTGACTGGCACAGGCTTATTATGTCTGGTGCAACCTGAGAGCAACACGTCGGAGGCGCAAAGGGAATGCAGAGACAGAGTTACCGCTGCGAGTGTCGCACACAGCAGTAAGCTGCACATTATATTCATTTGCGATGTTTCACTTTGGAGCAAACATTTGTTTCATAACTTTTATTTGTAATATTTAATACTGGTAAAATAATTTATAACACTGTCATAAAAAAGGAGGAGGTTCTCAATTCGAATGTATATACCTTTTTTTGTATTTATAACTCAATAACTTGTTCGAGTGAATGTGTGGCAAGTGTGTGTTACAAACTTGTACAGACCGTATAGATAATTAATAATTATCATAATTATTTTTTTAAATAAATAATATTTTCATAATTAATATTTTTCATAATTAATATTTTATTAAATAAAATTTATATAATTATTATTTTCATAATTAATATTTTGTTAAACAATATTTTTCATAATTATAATTTTCATAAATAATAATTTCATAATTAATATTTTTTAAATAATATTTTTCATAATTATTATTTTCATAAATAATATTTTTCCTAATTATGATTTTTTATAATTATTTTTTCATGAATAATATTTATCATTATTATTATTTTTCATAATAAATATTTTGTTAAACAATATTTTTCATAATTATAATTTTCATAAATAATAATTTCATAATTAATATTTTTTAAATAATATTTTTCATAATTATTATTTTCATAAATAATATTTTTCCTAATTATGATTTTTTATAATTATTTTTCATGAATAATATTTATCATTATTATTATTTTTCATAATTATTATTTTCATGAATAATATTTTTCATAATTATTACTTTTCATAATTATTATTTTCATAATAAATATTTTGTTAAACAATATTTTTCATAATTATAATTTTCATAAATAATAATTTCATAATTAATATTTTTTAAATAATATTTTTCATAATTATTATTTTCATGAATAATATTTATCATTATTATTATTTTTCATAATTATTATTTTCATGAATAATATTTTTCATAATTATTACTTTTCATAATTATTATTTTCATAATAAATATTTTGTTAAACAATATTTTTCATAATTATAATTTTCATAAATAATATTTTTTTTGGCGACGGGCGACCCTTTGAGTAGAGAATATCTCGTTCAAAGGGTCAGCCTCGCTGTTCAACGGGGGAACGCAGCGAGTGTCCTCGGCACACTACGCCCATCGAATAGTCGTAATTTTTAGTTTTTAATTAGTTTTTTTGTGATTTGTTAATTCTGTCAAATAAAGTTAATATCTATAATTTTCATAAATAATAATTTCATAATTAATATTTTTTAAATAATATTTTTCATAATTATTATTTTCATGAATAATATTTTTCATAATTATTACTTTTCATAATTATTATTTTCATAATTATTATTTTTCATAATTATTATTTTAATAAATAATATTTTTCATAATTATTATTTTCTTAATTAATATTTTCATAATAATAATTATTAATTAATATTTTTCATAATTATTATTTTCATAAATAATATTATTCTTAATTAATATTTTCATAAATAATTGTTTTCATAATTAATATTATCTCAGATGGTCAGCTGTACGTGTCGATGGTATCACGTGGTAATGTCTACAACTGCATATGCATAGTGTTGCAAAGGGGATTGAAGATAAAGCCATTGCCAAGTTTATTAATTGGTTTAGGTATGTTACTAAACTTTAGGCCGGCATACTGATGGCGAATTATACAAAATCAATTTTTACGGTCGTGTAAAAATATCGTGGCTTTCGATTATTCTAAAATCTTTATGAAAGTTTTTATTGTGACTTGATATTGACCTAGACTTGATAATAATCAAGGAAAGGAGCATCGACGACTGAAAAATTCAGTCAGTTCACGATTTTCTTTTATTATTGTAACACGACATCTGACCTCGACCCTCCTGATGATAAGCAAGAGGAGGTCCAAGAGTGACGACGACTGAAAAAACCGAGTCAGTTCCCGGCTACCTCAGTCGACGTCATTATGCCGGGCAAAGGTGCTTCTTCACGCATCGCTTAAAGGATCCATTTTTTACCTAAGCCGTCGCCATTATGCCGGCCAAAGGCTTCTTGCATCGTTACAAGGATAGAGAGGCAAATGGGCTGGTAAAGCATTCCACATGTTGTTCTACAAAGAAACTATGCGTCGAACCATTTAGTTCAACTGCTGATGCTGACTGCCTTTTTATATTTCATCCATAAGAAAGCTGGGTTTCCATAACCACAGAGCCTGTATGAAGAGAATTGTGAATGTAAAGGAAGCGAGGGAGTTGTGTCAGGATCGTGGCAAGTAGCGCTCCAATGTCTCTGCCTAGCCCTGTAGGAAATAGGCGTGAGTAGGCAGTAGTACCCAGTCTGCTAATCCGGGATAGTACCACCACTTACAAGTATACAGACCGGGAAGTGATTTGGTCGCGTTTCGGGATCAGGTTGTAAGTTGTCGGTTCCAACTAGGCCAGCATGGATATGATTGCTACTCACAGTTATTGAACTGTAGTAGCAGTGTCATCCACTCTTGGACCGCACTCCAGCTTAACATCAAGCGGGGTGCTGTCATATGTCGAGTCACATTAAAAAAAACAATTTGATTGATTGATTGATTGATTTTAGCATCTACGGTGAATTGGTGTATTCGTGATGACATGGAGTATTTGATGATATCAGGGCAAACGTTGACTGTGTGGAAATTAAGCGAAAAGGCAATACCTGTGCACAAGTTCCTGGCTAAAGGTACCACATATTTTTCTTATTTTTGTATCATAGAAACAGAACGGTCAAAGTACATCAAGTACTATGACTTTTTTTATTATTGGTTAACATATGATAACACCCCCTCTGATGTTAAGATGGAGTGCGGTCCATGAATGGTTGTGACTGCTACTACGATTTTTATTTATTATTCACACAATTTGTTCATAAATTATAGCCTATGTGTTATTCTGATGTATAAGCTATATTATTGCAAAGTTTCATTAAAATCCATTCAGTAGTTTTTGCGTAAAAGAGTAACAAACATCCATCCATACTTACAAACTTTCGCGTTTATAATATAAGTAAGAAAGTATATATGTAATACTCAATTTGTAATGAAATATTAAAAGCTATGGTATAAATTTTATACAAATGTTTGCTGCTGGTGGGAATTGAACCCGGGTCTTTTCGCGTAGCAGACTGGTATGGTAACTCATCGCCTTATCTCATATGTCATACATATATTTTTATATTTATATTTTTTCTAATAAAATTTCTATACTAAGCTACTTGAGTGCTTGTATCATAGTATAGCTTGTCTAACTATAAATGACGCTCCCCTCCACTTTATTAGTTTATTTAAATGTGTGAATACAAATATTACTAACTATACTTCATCATCGTGCTCCTCCTTTTGTGTCCAACCAGCAACTGAATGACCAATTACAATTGCATTTTCTGTGTGTTGCATTCATATTTTATAGTCGCACGTGTGCTTAAATGCAGTGGAGGGGCGCGTCAATTTGGCTTAGACAGACTCTAACAGGACAACTATAGTACATATATTAAATATACATTGGTACCGGCGAGTGGTTTTGAATCCGTGCACTCGGTTTGTGTAACCATTACACTGCCACTACACCACGGACGCCATTAATTAAACATAGGATTTAAATGATATGTTATTATTCCAGCGCAGGGCAACACAACACCAGGGAGTACACAGAAATCTGATTGTTTTAACACACTTGTGAGTATATTTATTTATATTTCTATACTATAGATTAGTGCTTGTATCATAGAAACACGACAACCAAACTACGTATATCAATGATACATTGGTACTGGCGAGTCGGTTTTGAACCCGTGCTCTCGGTTTGCGTAACCATTAAGAGTGGTAGGCAGTGGTACCCAGTCTGCCGATCCGGGGTAATACCTCCACTTACAAGTATACAGACCGTGAAGTTGGTCACGTTTCGGGATCAGCTTGTAAGTTGCCGGTTTCATCTAGGCCGGCATAGTGGATGTGATTGCTACTCACAGTTATTGAATTGTAGTAGCAGTGACAATTCATTCATGGACCACACTTTGGCTTAACATCAAGCCATATGTCGAGTCACAAAAAAAAAAATGCACTGCCACTACACCACGGTCGCCTTTAACACACAAATATTTTTGTGTGTTGGAATTGTGTTTTAGTGCTAATCCGCCATCACGTCAAATGTTTGTTTACTACTTCTGACAAGCAAGAAAAAATGTACAGTAAGCTGAATAGGTTTTATCAGGTCGTAGATGCTTTAGAACTTTTTTATTGTGACTCGACATATGACAGCACCCCTCCTGATGTTAAGCTGGAGTGCGGTCCATGAATGGAGGTAACAACTGCTTCTAACAGTTATAAAACAATAAGTAGCAGTCAGATCTACTATGCCGGCCTAGTTGGATTGTCACTTTACGGTCTGTAAAAACCAGAGCCGGAGAAAATATCTGCCTCTTTTTTTAAATTAACAAATACGCCCGGGAATAGGACCCGCTACGTTAATGTATATATATTGTCCGCAGTGTTGGTCACAAATGTCAAGTTCCACCTCCCCCGTGTCGGTGTGCAGCTCCTCCGTGCACCGAATGAGCATAGTGCTGGCCGCAGTCAGCTCCAAGGCATCCATTAGGTTACTGCACAAGGATACACTTATGCCCGTGAGTATTATATTAATAATTAATTAAACAAATTTTATGCGGCTTACTATCGCGTTTATTTTGGTTTAGATATTACATTGTGGTCACAGACGATGGCTGCAAAGCTTTTGAAACGTCAAAATAATAAAATTCATTTTTAAAATCAAAACCAAAATAAACGCGATAGTAAGCCGCATAAAATTTGTTTAACTCATTAATCAATGTTCGCGCAAAATCTAAGAAAATATGATATTAATAAACAATCAACAAGTGGAATGATTTACCAGCCCATGTGTACTTCCCATCCTATAACCTTGGATCCTTTAAGCGATGCGTGAAGAAGCACTTCTGGCTGGAATAGTGACTTCTGCTGAGGTAACTGTAAACAGAATAGGATTTTCCAGTCGTCTATGAATCTCCCCCTTTTTTTTATTGTGACACGACATTTGACCTGGACCCGCCTTTTGATAAGCAAGAAAAGATCCAAGAGTGACGACTACTGAAACAACCAAGTTAGTTCATGGCTGCCCCAGTCGCCGTCACTATGCCGGCCAAAGGTGCTTCTTTACGCATCGCTTAAAGAATCCAAGGTTATAGGATGGGGAGAACACATGGGCTGTCAAAGCATTCCACTTGTGGATTGTTTTACAAAGAAAAGACGCACCGAACTTTATAGTTTGACTGCCGATTCGGTCGACAAAATGCGGATTTACAGGTGTGTGAAAAGACGAGGTAGGAACAAAGTTAAAGAGCTCTTCGGAACAATCTCTATGGTTTAGGCGATAGAGGACGCACCTAGCCGCCATGTCTCTGCGTGACCTCTGCATCACCTATAATTCCTTGCTTATCATCAGGATAGACATGATCAGATCACGAGTTACAATTAAAATATATTTTATTCATCTTGCCTTTGGTCAAATCTAGCAATTAGATTTTGTTATTGCCTAGTGCCCATAATCATAATGCCCATTTGGCCGGCATAGTGACGGCGACTGAGGCAGCCGTGAACAAACTCTGTTTTTTCAGTCGTCGTCACACTTGGACCTCCTCTTGATTATCATCAGGCAGGTCGAGGTCAGATGTCGGGTCACAATAAAAAAAAAACGTAAAGCTTGTATGAAAAGAATTGTGGATGTGAAGGAGGGCGTAGACAATGAAGCGCCACTTGCCACGGTCCTGACACAACATCCACAATGCAATCTCAATAATTGTATTTTTTTCCTTTCTAATATTGAATGTACGTATTTCAGATGAGCAGCGCCGTGGTGACACCAGTCCCCTGTGACATTCCAGCATTGCAACCAGCTAAGAGGCTCAAATATGGAAGAAGGGTTAGTTATATAATTTAAGGCGGCCGTGGTCTAGTGGCAGTGCAATGGTTACGCAAACCGAGAGCACAGGTTCAAAACACTCGCCGGTACCAATGTATCTTTGATATATGTACTTTGGTTGTCCTGTTTCTATGATACAAGCACTTTAGTAGTTTAGTATAAAAATAAATTTATTTATTTATTGAACTTAAATACATAGCATTATTACTAACAATTTTTATAACAGACTTAAAAATAAAAAATATGTATATATGTCGAGTCACAATAAAAAACTTGGCCGGTATAGTGACGGCGAGTAGGGCAGCCGTGAACTGAGTCGGTATTTTTAGTCGTCGTCACTCTTGGACCTCCTCTTGCTTATCATCAGGCAGGGCGAGGTCGGATGTCGTGTCACAATAAAAAAAAATGTCTTGTCACAATAAAATAAAAACAGACCTGTAGTGAATATTTGCCTCTTTTGCAATATTCAATTTAATTTTTTAATAATACTAGTAAAAGGTATAAAACGAATGTTTTTCTCTGAGCGAGAATCGAACCTGTATATGTGTGTTGTTTGTTTGTCAGTTATCCGAGGAGGGCATTGTGATCGTGGGCATGTGCGTGAGCCATTTGGGTGGCGTGCTGGTCGCCATTGATGCCCATTGCACCATTTACGTCTACAAGCTGCCGCAGCCGTGGAACGATGCACGTATGTATATTCATTAAGGGGACGCTAACGGGAATCGAACGCGGACGATCAACTAGGCCTTACAGTTATTGAATTATAGTAGTAGTGACATCCATTCATGGACCACAACTCCAGCTTAACATCAAGTGAGGTGCTGTCATATATCGAATCACAATAAATAACCGCAACCGTCTTTGAACCTGTATGTACCAGTTGCTAATGTGAGCCTTCTCTTCCAGCTGCCCCGTCCTCCATTAACCAAACCACGAATCTGCTGGAGTATGCGATTGTGTCCGGCTGCGATTACTCGGATGTGCTGATGGCCGTGAAGCCAGCACTGCTGGAGGCAATTATTGATAGGTATGTTGGCTTATGGCAACAGGCGTGGCGTTACGCGGGTGGTCCGGGTTCAATTCTCGGTCGGAGCAAATATTTGTTAATAAAAATAGGCAGATACATGCTTCTGTTCTGGTTGTCAAGTCGTGGTACCGATCTTGTACAAGTATACAGGCCGTAAAGTGACTTTGTCGCGTTTCGGGATCAGCATAGTGGATGTGACAGTTATTAAAATTGTAGTAGCAGTCACCACCATTCATAGACCACACTCCAGCTTAACATCAGGAAGGTGCTGTCATATGTCATATGCTTATCTTAAAATAAGTAACATTAGAACGTTTAATCATCATCATCAGCCAGAAGGCGTCCACTGCTGAACATAGGCCTCCCCCTTAGAACGCCATTCCGAACGACAAGATGCCAGTTGCATCCACTGGTTATTCGTGACTTTCACTATGTCGTCAGTCCACCTAGTGGGAGGCCTACCTACGCTGCGTCTTCCGGTTCGTGGTCTCCACTCAAGAACCTTTCTTTCCAATGTCTAACGTCTAGTGCAGAGTTTCCCAACCTTTTTTGGGTCATGCCCCACCTTAATATTTCAAAAATTTTTATACCCCCATATATAATTATGAACCTTAAAAAAATGTTTTGTACCATTTAAGAAAAATAAATGATTTTTTAAGTTTTTTTTTTATTTATAGTATTTTTTTAAGAATTTGCCTTTTTTGTTAAATTTGTCACCGATTTCTAGAATTGCATTTAAATAACCCAAAGCGAAAGGGTTAAAGTCGTGTGGAATCCATTTTTAAATTGCCCCCCTTAACTATTAAACTGCCCTCTGTGGGGCGTGGACCCCACGTTGAGAAAACACTGGTCTAAAGTGTTATTTTAGTTATATTTCCCCACAGCATGCATGTCAAATTAATCAAAGTAATTTCTAACATTCACACCCAACATTCACTTCCATACAATAATAAAAAATATATTAATTGTATATTTTCAGAGTGACGGAGTCGTTTCAGCGTCATCCGCAACAGTTTCAGCAATACTACTATCACAATTGGTTGACATTGCGCGCGGCGTTGTATAGGTGAGTTTGGAATATATTTCATTTTTTGGAACGAAGTTCCTTATCGCGCGTTGCGAAAGGGGGCTAGGCGGAAAAAATTAAGACCAAAAGTTGTAACGACACTTTTTAGGTTTCCGTAGTAAAAAACGGAACCCTTATAGATTCGACATGTCTGTCCGTCCGTTCGTCCGTATGTCACAGCCACTTTATTCCGAAAGTTATTCCACTATAATAAGAGCTATACCATCGATGCAGTTTTTTCAGGACATAAATAACATAGAATCCAAAACATATGTTTCCTACTTCAGTTACCACAAGCCAATTATTACTAAAATTGAGCCTACTGATTATGTTTATATTACATAATATTTGTTCATAATTAAAAAAATATTATTACAATTCCTTCACTAATTAATCGAAAGGACTTCGTTCCATTCGGGCGTCCCTTGACACCTCTCAAGTTTTTTTTACTGTCATGCAACCTGGACTTACATGATGGTAAGCAAGGAGAGGTCCAAAGCCGCCGACGCCGACTGATAAGGATAAAATCGATTAAGTTATTAAAACTTGCTGATACCAGCTACTGTAAGGAAACGAGCTAAATGCAGTTGTGACGTCATTGTCACGTGTCTATTATGAATAGTGAAGTAACATGCAAAATGTCGATAACGATAAACACACACTTTCCCTTTATTTGCGGTTTAAATTTAGTTATTAAAAATTATGAATGTGTATTTAATTGGAGTATAAACATTAGACAGCAGTAAATTTTGATAAATTATAAATTTATTTTAGGAATTGTGACTGCATGTTTTTTTCTTCTTCACACATCTTAATTACGTTTATCATATTCTAGCCTGATTACGGATGACGATTTTTTCTAAATAACTTACTATTTTTTCAATAAATAAAGAAAGAAAATCAATTAAAACGTTTTCAATGCGCGTCACTAATAGCGGCCATTACGAATGCGGGTGGCGGTTGTTTGACGTCCCGCCGCTCCTCAGCCCCGAATTAATTTCGCTCGTTTCTTCCTTTCGTGGACCGCACTCCAGCTTAACATCAGTATTGACATATATAGAGTTATAATAAAAGAAAACCTACTTTAAACCCTTAGACTATCGCCGAATGGTCAGAGCAGCGCCTCGGACATAACCTGCCTGCAGAGTCTCCATTGCATCAGTGCAGTGCTGGACGCTGCGCTGAGATCACATGCGGCACTCGCGGACGCGCTCGCGACCGTTCTCGATGACCACATGGCTGCGAGAGACATTGACAAGGTGAACGCATACAATGTTTTTTTTACTTATACACCTCCTACTGTATTATCATCCTTTAATTTTTCTTGAAGGGTGTTTTCCGACCAAATCGGAGACATCCTCAAGAAAGCTAGGTTGCCTAGTGCCCATAACCACAGAGCTTGTATGAAGAGAATTGTGAATGTGAAGGAAGCGAGGGAGTTGTGTCAGGATCGTGGCAAGTGGCGCTCCATTGTCTCTGTGTATCCCTGTGGGAAAAAGGCGTGACAATTCAATTGATTGATTGCAATTTTTATATACAGGCGTGGACGAAAGGTTTAGCGATTGATTAGCGGTCAGAGCAAATATTTATTTCATAGTTGTTATTTGTAATATTGTGACTCGACATATGACAGCACTCCGCTTGATGTTAGGCAGGAGTGTGGTCCATGAATGGATGTGAGTGCTACCTTCAGTTCAATAACTGTAAGTAGCAGTCACATCCACTATGCCGGCCAAGATGGAACCGGCAACTTACAAGCTGATCCCGAAACGTGACCAAATCACTTCACGGTCTGTATACTTGTAAGTGGTGGTACTACCCCGGATCGGCAGACTGGGTACCACTGCCTACCACTCGTACTGTATTATGCATTCCTGGTACTTTCATTATTTTATATGTGAGCTGTTAGTCGCATTACGAAATCAGCTAAGTGCCAACCAGACAGTAATAGGGCAAGGGAGTGGTTATCAAAGAGTGGTAGGCAGTGGTTCCCAGTCTGCCGATCCGGGGTAGTACCATCACTTACAAGTATACAGACCGTGAAGTATGGGGTAGTATCAATACAGACCGTGAAGTGATTTGGTCGTGCTTGTTAGTTGCCGGTTCCAACTAGGCCGGCATCGTGGATTGTGATTGCTGCTTACAGTTATTGAACTGAAAGTAGCACTCACGTTTATTCACAGACTCCACACTCCAGCATAATATAAGGCGGTCGGCTGATGTTAAACCGGAGTGCGGTCTATGAATGGAGGTGACTACTATTCCGAAAAGCTATGAAACAAATCTTTGCTCCGATTGGAAATCAAACTTAAGACTTTCATCATTATCATCAGCCAGAATGTGTCCACTGCTGAACATAGGCCTCCCCTTAGAACGCCATTGACAAGATGTCAGTTGCATCCACCAGTTACCTGTGACTTTCACTATGTCGTCAGTCCACCTAGTGGGAGGCCTACCTAGACTGCGTCTTCCGGTTCACTCAAGAACCTTCCTTCCCCATCAGTTGTCGGTTCTCCGTGGGCACGTTTGTGTTATAGTCTAATGCGCCATAACATTTCAGGCACTACTCGCCATAGACGTGAAAGAGTTCTCAGTCGACGTGGGCACATTGCAAGCGTTGCGCAGACTGGTGCAACGGACATGCGACACCAGCTTGGCCGTCATCGCTGCGGTGCCCGCGCTGGCGCAGAAGACACACAGCGGGTATGTTTATCTTCTATATCATTATATAAAGAGAAAAGATTTGATTGTTTGTATGTTTGTTATGATTAAACTTAGAAACAACTTAACCGATTTTGAAAATTCTTTGGCCGTTGAAAAGCTTCATCTTCTCTGGATAACGTAGGCTATATTATATTTAAATGAAAATGAGATTCCTACCTAAATTGGAATAATCCAACCCAAGGTTTCAAAAAGTCATTATGGTGATGAATAGTACTCACAAAAAAAGGTCTGCGATGGTGACTAACTATTGCCACAATAACAGTTTTTGTTTAAATAACGAAGTTCAAGTATGGGTGGAATCGAATAGTGGTGATATTGGTATTATGATATTAATCCTTATCTATTTAAATGGTTTAATAATTAAGGCTGATCATGTATGTGTAAATTCCACTTTAAAGTATTCAGATCTGACTTTTCGTTTAGAAGTTATGACGGGTTTAAAAATTCTCTAAGTAAGAAACATTTCACGGTTTGAATAAACTGTCCTACGTTTATTGTTTATAAAATTGTAAAATGCAATTAAACATTTTTTTAAATATAACAAATTACTTTCGACTTGGATTGTATTGGAACTTATAATTTACGAGTAATAAATGTATATTAACGCGGGCAACGCCGGGTTACGCAGCTAGTGTAGGAATAAAATAATCGCTCAGACCGGGAGTTGAATGCGGGACTTTATTTCATATATATTTCAGTTACGAGCTGTGCACGGACCCGGTGGCAATTAACCTGCTACGTAAACTGATCCTGTTAATACGAATATGGGGCATCATACGCCCCCAGGCGCTGCCCTCCTTCTCCCGCAGCGCTGACAACTTGGACGCAATATACAGACCACTCACCAGGCTCGCTGCATTGAAGGGCAGCACCGCCATACCACCGGATGTTGTTGGTGAGGCTATTACTCATTGTATTGTACATTTATCCTTACTTGGCAAATGTTGTAAACAAACTTACAGCATTATTTTATTTTTATTGTGACTCGACATATGACAGCACCCCGCTTGATGTGAAGCCAAAGTGTGGTCCATGAATGAATGTCACTGCTACTACAATTCAATAACTGTGAGTAGCAATTACATCCACTATGCCGGCCTAGATGGACCCGCAACTTACAAGCTATTCCCGAAACGTGACCAAATCACTTCACGGTCTGTATACTTGTAAGTGGTGGTACTACCCCGGATCGGCAGACTGGGCACCACTGCTTACCGCTCTTGAAATGACGTATTAACGATAAAAAAACAATTACGAATATATACAAAACATTAAGGAATTACTGTGAAAATGTATTATTATTATTATTCCTTTTATTGTATATAATTCTTATTATTTATATTTTTAAAATATAAATAATAGTTGTCCACCGGCATCGGGAACAGGGTCCAAGCCACCGGTGGTCAGGGCTCCTGAGAAAGGAACCTCCTAACAATACGAGCCGTGTCCAGGAGTACCGCTTTCTGAATGAAACGCTTGATCCAGCTACCTAACGAGAGCATCTTTTGGTGTTCATCGAGGCTCTTGGCTATTAAACCATTTGGCAGACACGACTATTATTATTGGGGCGCAATATTTGTCATTTGTGAATTTACCGTTTCCATATAAATGGTTTTTAATAAAAATAATGTATATATTAATGTATATAAGGTGGCCGTGGTGTAGTGGCAGTGCAATGGCTATGTAAGCCGAGTGCACGGGTTCGAAACCACTCGCCGGCACCAATGTATCTTTGATATATGCACTCTGGTTGTCCTGTTTCTATGATACAAGCACTTTAGTAGCTTAGTATAATAAAAAAAATATAATTTAGTGTAATAGTAAAAGGGCGTGGGAAATGGTGATTTTCATGTTTGTTTACTAGTTGTGCCAAGTAAAAATGATGCTTACCACGGGGATACGGGGTAGTGGTGCAAGTGCTCTGTCAAACTAAGATCGTGGTCCATTCCATCGTGGTCTATTTACTAAGTTACAAAGTGACGACAGGCGTGGACGAACGGTTTAGCGACTGGTTTGTTGCGCGTAAAGTCCCGGGTTCGATCCCCGGTCGGAGCAAATATTTGTTTCATACCTTTTATTTGTAATATTTAATAATATTAAATATTACAAATATTTGTTAATAAAAAAAAGAGATGGATATTTGCTTCGGGTCTGGTTATCAAAGAGTGGTAGGCAGTGGTACCCAGTCAGCCGATCCGGGGTAGTACCACCACTTACAAGTATACAGACCGTGAAGTGATTTGGTCACGTTTCGGGATCAGCTTGTAAGTTGCCGGTTCCATCTAGGCCGGCATAGTGGATGTGATTGCTACTTACAGTTATTGAATTGTAGTAGCAGTAACATTCATTCATAGACCACACTTTGGCTTAACGTCAAGCGGGGTGCTGTCATATGTCGTGTCACAATAAAAAAAAAATAAAAAAAAAGTTGGACTGCGGGCCTTCACCTAGTGGTCGTGGTCCAACTATAGTAGTACTAAAAACTTTTTCTAGTTCTGAGGGCTTATTTATTTATGTTTTCCTTAATAATTATGAAATTGATTACTCTGCAGAGGAATGCACAACCCTAGTGAGTCAGGTGACATCGCTGCGCGTGTGGGAGTCATTGCCACGATGCTGCATATGCACACCGTTCAATAAACATTATCCATTGCATGTAAGTATACTCACCCGCCCGCCTGATGATAAGCAAGCTAGGTATTAATATATAGAACACTATAATTACTTTTTGATACCTTGGGTTAGATTGCTCCAATTTGGGTACGAATCTCATTTAATATATCTATATATATATATAGCCTACGTTATCCGGAGAACATGTATCATACAAACATACAAACAATCATATCTAAGGCGACCGTGGTGTAGCGAGATGTCGTAAACAAGCGAGGTCCGATGTCGTGTCACAATAAAAAAAGAGGAAGTAGAAAAAACCGAGTTAGTTCACGGCTGCCCCAGTCGCCGTCACTATGCCGGCCAAACAAATATTAATAGTTTATTGATAAATCAGTTGTTGGACTAACAGTCGCTTCTAATCATGGACCCCAAGCACGTGGCGTAGTGGCAGTGCAATGGTCACGCAAAACGAGAGCACTTGCCGGTACCAATGTATCTTTGATATAATGTGTATAGTTGGGGAACGAGCTAAATGAATTCGGGGGCTGAGGTGCGGTGGGGCGTGAAACTTAATGGCCGCTTTTAGTGACGCTCATAGCTCGGCGATGTCATTTAATATCGATAAAAACGTGTCCATATTTTCTTTGTTTGATTATTGAAAAATTAGTGAGTTAATTGAATAATAGAAAGTCGTCATCCGTATTCAGGCTAAAATCATTATTACAAACGTGTATAGTGATTAAAATGTGTGAAAAAGAAAAAAACATGCAGTCACTATTCTCAAAATTAAATTAATATATAATTCATTAAAAATTGTTGTTGTCTAATGTTTATACTTCAATTTAATATACATTTATAATTTTTAATAACTAAATGACGTCACAACTGCATTCCTCGCACGTTCCTTTAACTCGCTCCCCTACTATACTTTGCAGTCCTGTTTCTATTGTGGGAACACAGCCTACAGAACACATCGTCTTCCTACAACGTTTCGTCCCGACATAGGATGGTCACCCTACTCGGCTAGCGGCAACTCGCCGCTTATTGGTTAATTCGAATTGCGCGGCGAATAGTTCGTTCAGTTACTGAGTAATGATTGTATTGATAGAAATTTAATTTTGTATGTAGGGTAATATAATATAACTGAATGTAAATAAAGAATTACAACATTTTAACTCGTGCATTCGACTTTAATTGAAAGTGTGCTTAAATATCAACTGTGATACTGCAAAACCCATACAATGATACAAGCAAGCACTTAGTATAGAAATAAAAATGAAAAATAATAATAATGGCCCTAAATTAGACTAAATTTATTATTACATTTTGTTACAGTTCGAATATGGTATTGCACCTGATTCATTGAAGTATACTCCTGAGCCTCCGAACAATTCACTCTTAGATTCTGTCACAGCACCCATGGACTCTATTAGGTATGACATTTTTATTAAATCAATTCATTTAGGCGAAATAGCGCACATTACGTGGCCCCTAAATGTTGGCCTTTTGGAAAAGCCCAAAGTCACTCAGCGGGCAATGGAGAGAGCTATGCTTGGTGTGTCTCTGCGCAATAGAATCCTGAATGAGGATATTCGCCAGAGAACCAGAGTTACCGACATAGCTCAAAGGATTTGCGAGCTGAAATGGCAATGGGCTGGCCACAACGCTCGAAGAACCGAAAACTGACGGGGAAGTTCTTGAGTGGAGGCCACGAACCGGAAGACGCAGCGTAGGTAGGCCTCCCATTAGGTGGACTGACGACATAGTGAAAGTCACGAATAACCGTTGGAATCAACTGGCATCTTGTCGTTCGGAATGGCGTTCTAAGGGGGAGGCCTATGTTTAGCAGTGGACGCCTTCTGGCTGATGATGATGATGATGAAATGGCGATGCCATTCCCACCTAGACTATTCATATTCATAGCTTTTATTTGTAATAATTAATAATCATATTAAATATTGCAAATATTTGTTAATAAAAAAAAGAGGTGGATATTTGTTTCGGGTCTGGTTATCAGAGTGGTACCCAATCTGCCGATCCGGGGTAGTACCACCACTTACAAGTATACAAACCGTGAAGTGACTTGGTCGCGTTTCAGGATCAGCTTGTAAGTTGCCGGTTCCATCTAGGCCGGCATAATGGATGCGATTGCTGCTCACAGTTATTGAATTGTAGTAGCAGTGACATGGACATGGACCACACTTCGGCTTAACATCAAGCGGGGTGCTGTCATATGTCGAGTCACAATAAATAAATAACTTGCGTAATCTTGTTTTGTACGTCAAGCCATATAATAATGGTCACCTTTGCAGGTACATGTACCTTGGCGGTGGTGCGTTGTGTTCGCGCGTGTGCGGCCGCTGCGGCGTGCGCACGCATTACACGCGCTACGCACACTCGGCGCACGGAGACGCGCACGGCGACGCGCACACGGCACACCCCGCGCAGGCGGCACACGACGCCAGGTTCACGCAAACCTGCAGGTACATCACTCGCCAGATATAACCTGTTTTGTTAACTATTACAAATCAAAAAAATTAAATTGTCCGCGATCCTAACACAACTTCCTCGCTTCCTTCACATCCACAATTCTCTTCATACAATCTCTGTGGTTACGGGCACTAGGCAACCTAGCTTTTAACGTAGGATTTAATCATATGTTAACACAAAACCTACCACAATTGGACAGAATTGGTTAGAAAATAAGATAATAAATGTAAAATTGGGAACTTAATTTTAACCAATGTGTGCTGATTTTTATTTCCTTGCAACACTCGCCGTGGCCGGGGATTTCCCTCAGTCAAATAAGTATTATTGAAAACAAAAAAGCTAGGCTAAATCCAATAAAACGAGAGTATTAATCGTTTTGACGAATATCGTTTGTGCGACGACACGTTTGATCATTATCATCAATAGTCTCAATTTGGTGGATTTAGGCTAACTTTTATTATTTTGCCAATCGTCGACGAGAGACGATTATCGTTTTAACTTGCCCAAACTAACCCCGCTGGTAAAACGATTTAAAATGTTAATTCAAAGGTTAATTTTGTAATATAATAATCTATAAAATGGGACCCCCACCACAGATGTAGCATAGGGGCCTATAGACTCCTAATACAATACTTGTACCCTACTTAAGTACTTAAGTAGGGTAACAAGTATACAGATCATAGAGTGACCTAGTCGCGTTACGGGATCAGCTTGTAAGTTGCCGGCTCCAACTAGGCCGGCAACTATCTCGAAACGCAACCGAATCACTTTACAGTCTGTATATTTGTAAGTGTTGGTACTACTCCGGATCAGCAGACTGGGTACCACTGCCTACCACTCTTTTATACAAGCTAATAAATGCATTCTTATAAATTCTATATTTTCACAGATGCGGTGGATTCTGGACGCTAGTTTCAAATGTTTAATTTAAATTACATTAAGTAATAAATAATATACATAAGTATAATAAATATATGTATTAAGTATGTTTATTGTTTTATTTTGTATACCTCTTGCGCGGAGTACTGTTCGCACCTCTGGGACGGCTCTGCCAAGTATCTTCTCAATGCCCTGGATTCATTGCAGCGCCGAGCTGTCCGAATTATAGGTGATGCAGAGGTCACGCAGAGACATGGCGGCTCTGTGCGTCCTCTATCGCCTATACCACGGAGAATGTTCCGAGGTGCTCTTTAACCTTGTTCCTACCTCGTCCTTTCACACCCGTAATACCCGCACAGGTCGGAGGAACCATCCGCATTTTGTCGACCAAATCGGCAGTCGAATTGGACAAGTAGATTGCTTAGCCAGCCGGGCCTATGTGTTTTCTCATTGTAGCATGGGATCCTTTAAGCAATACGTGAAGAAGCACCATTGGCCGGCATAGTGATGGCGACTGAGGCAGCCGTGAACTGACTCGGTTTTTTCAGTCATTGTCACTCTTGGACCTTCTCTTGCGATAAGAAATATACACCAAAGGATTGGAAAGGTTTTTTTGACATTTGACCTCGACCCACCTGATGATAAGCAAGAGGAGGTGCAAGAGTCAACCCACTTGGCACGATCCTGACACAACTCCCTCGCTTCCCTCACATCCACAATTCTCTTCATACAAACTACCGTTATGATCACTATGCAACTCAGCTTTCTTGAGGATACCCGCACATGTCGGGGAAGCGTCCGCATTCTGTATCGAATTAATAGGTTCGGTGCGTCGTTAATTTGTAGAAATGCTTCAAGCGATGCGTTTACCATACGAGTCAGGGCCAGAACGGAATAAAATAAACTTGGTAGGCGAATTTTCTATTGCAGACGTGATGGGTGATGGTGGAGGAGGGTGGAGCGGTGACCATCGCAACCCTGGATGCTTAAGACATAAAGTCGAGAGGTAATGTACTAAAGAAGACAATGTAAGTATTGATAATTATAAATTGTAATATGCAAACTATACAATAATATCTAAAAAGATGCTCTATAGAATAGGTGGAATATAAATGAAGGAATTTTATTTCGCCAAGGTATTTGACTTAATCGAAGTAAAATGTATTTAATAAGTAATTTGATACTGTGAAGATGTTAATGCGAAAACAACTGCAAAACGAAAGCCCTTTTTATTTTTGAATTATTTGATTACTATTATTAATTGATTACTACAAATACAGGTGTTCGAACATCGTGCATGCGCGTCACATCACTTGTATCAAGGCAATCGTCGAGGCGTCTGCTTTGCTACTGCAATTAATAAAATTTCATTGAAATTTCTTACTAAAATAGCATTTAAAAGTATTGTGAAAGTTTATTTACCTAAATAAATTACTAATTAATCGAAATGGCTGACAAAAAAGGTATGTTGTTAATTAAAAACGATTATTCTTTGTTCTTTTTCACGTAGGATTAACTCAAACGTTTTGACAAGATGTAACGTCATATTTATTTATTATTTTGTCTAAACTGTTGTTTAAAATGAAGCATAAATTATTTTAAAAGGCTATTGTATGGGTTTTGTTGGATAAACATTACTTTATTAAAAGTAATTGAAGTTTTAAAAGAAATCGATCGACTACCTCCGAAACAAAATGGTTGACATCCGTCTAAGCAATTTGTGAATTGCATTTCTAATTTTAGACCATTCATTCATTATTTATACATTCAAGTTAGTTTATTAATAACACATTGACTTTATTAATAGATTAGAATTGGTAAATGTGGACAAATATATGAAATACAACTTAATAATGTCTCCTACCTGCGATAATTGGTTTAAATTAACATACGGTCTTTTTTACATTTAAATCATATAATTGAGACATAAAAAGTAATATATAAAGTACTGAAATAATATTTTCAAGTATGAATATCAATTATATTATATAATGTTGGAATATAAAATAAAATAAGTGGTCATAGAAATTAAGAAAAAGTTTAAATGGTAATAAAAGAACATACACGTTATGTTAAAAGTAACTTCATAAATTTAAATGCCTTTTTAAATTAATTTATGAACAAACTACCTATAATATGACATTACACAAAATTAAATTCCTGAAATAGCATTAAATATCAGTTTAATAAAGATGTTAATGCTAACCTATATTAGAAATCTTCAATTAATGATTTTATTTTTAAGTTTTAATAATTTCTCCCTTTTATTGAAATGGATATAACCATAGTATTTCTGAAAGACATATTATAACTCTATTTTTCTATGAAAGTTAACAATTTCAATGAAATAAAATTGTTTCCTTGACAACAATTTAAGTGTTCATCACTCAAGCAGATGGTCTTCTCTATTGCATTATTTCGTAGTCAAGGAATCTTCTCTTTCCATTGATAGTAAAGAAAGATCTTAAGAAGGCAAAACTGCCCACAATAAGAATTTTTTTAAACAATGACTCAACATTTTTTGTTTTTACAAATTTACATTTCTATACTAAGCTACTAAAATGCTTGTATCATAGAAACAGGACAACCAAAGTACATATATTAAAGATACATTGGCAAGTGGTTTTGAACCTGTGCTCTCGGTTTGCGTAACCATTGCACTACCACTACACCACAGTCGCCTAAACATTATGACTGCACATTGCCTGATGTTAAACTGGAGCAATGAGTGGCTGCTATATAAATATCTAGAACCAGTATATGCTATGGTCAGTCTTGCTCACTTCTGATAACAATCATGCTGTTCACAAAAAATGACAGTCACATCTGTCATCAGTCATCTGTCATCACACACCAAAACTTTGCCTCCTACCATCACAATCAGGAACAAGATGATGCTGTAGATGATTTTTTTCTGGCGGATCACATTCCCGAAAAACTAATGCAAAATAAAAATTGAGTTTTTTTAAATTAATACTCCATCTCCCTTTTACCATCAATCAAATTGAGGTTACATATTGTGCCTCAATCAGACATAAGCTATTAGAATAGATTTAATAAAAATTAGACAACTGATGGAACTTAAGTTAGAGCTTCAACTATATTGAAAACTTGGTATAAACTCTTCCTTCTGATGATGATGAGTTAGTGATAAGCTTAAAATCAGATGATAATGATCCATTGTGGTTGCCCATTGGTTGTCTTTTTACTAAAAAAGCACATGTACCATAATAGAATGAAGATTTAAAAGTTGTTGTCAAGAAAACAATAATAATTGCAGAATAATTAAATTAAAATTTTCACACTTTATAACTTAATTTAAACAATGAAGTTTCTTGAGTGATGACCAAACATAATGATTGGTTAATATTGACAACTGAAGCATGTGATTGGTGGATTGTTTTGACACATCAACTCTTCACCAATCACAAGTGTGCGTCATTGATTGATTGTTTGTTTTGGTTGTGGCTTAAGAGACTGTTAAGTTTATTGATACATTAAGAATGCTTTGTATTTTAATGTGTATGCTCCCGTGCCCCTGTCCTTTAGCCTTTCGCAGACGCAGCAAGAAAACGTGGTGCGGCCCCAAGATGACCTCGGTATTCATGTAATGATAATAATAAATATTTTTATTTTATTTTTATTTTATTTTTTTATAAATAGTTAATTGAAAGATTATGATTATGTGCGTAATCTGACTTTTGAGATATGTGGTTTACTAATGGTTTTTGATATTTTTGTTTGTCTTTTGAGAGTTATTTGTCTGTTGGCCTTTTTCTATAGAACTTTTAGGATTGTAACATGACATATTATGGAGTAGTTTCATGATGTATTATGGAATAAAGACGGTACTTTCATTATGTCTTGGTTTCTTATGTCGGAATAGATTATTATTACTATAATTATTTCTTGTAAATGACAAATATCTCCCAAAGTACTTGCCCCAAAAACATAATCTTGTTAGTAATATTGTTTTATATTAAATATTCATTGTAATAAAAAATAAAAACATATATAATATCAATAGTTCAATCATTAGGTATATCCCAAGATGGTTCCTTTAACTTTTCAAGTACTCTTTTATGGTACAACGGAATTAAAAATATGTAGTTTGAAAAAAAAAACAGTATTATTAATAATGATTTAATTAGTTTAACACTTTATCTGTAAGTATGTTTTAGGCGTCAATAAGTTTAATTACACAAATAATAATTTAACGGAGTGGTAGTTATAAATATGGACTAAGTCCATTGGACTTGCCTTCCCATGATCTCAAATTTAAAATGAACCTACTGAAGTACAATTCTCTTTAATGCAATACGATGTGAACATTGTTGCCTGGAAGTGTACTTCATATGCAGAGATGACGGTTTCAGTCGTATCTGCTTTGCTGGATTATAGAAATCCTGAAGAAATATAAATACAACTTCACTTTTGGATAATTGATGGCCAATTTAAGTCAAAGTCTAACCTAGTAAAGGCTTGATAAACTAGTGAATCAGCCACCAATGGTCCAAAAAATTTCTTAAATATTTGTGTAAGTAAGCTTTCCCAATTGTAAATTATTAAGTAATATTGGTGTGATTTTTAAGCTAATTTTCATTGAATTATAGCACATGGTCACCGAATTTTGACTACAGATCCATTTTGTAAGTATTTTTGACCATAGGTGTACCTAGAATGTGCAAGGTGACTAAAATTCGGTCATCAAGTGGAATAATTCATTTTTTTTATTAGTTACACAGCTTCTTTTGTTATGTTTTTTGCACAGTTATGTATGTATGTACTTTGTAAATGCCATTTCTGTGCACGTACGGCTACGCATGAACATCCGCTAACAAATTTTGGATGGATTGTCACGTAAACTCAATGGTAACACACTGAAAAACTAATTAGTGTAATGCTTGTAATAAAGCATTCCACTAAATTAATTAAATGAAACTAGGGCGGCATAGTGGATGTGACTGCTACTTACAGTTATCGAATTGTAGTAGCAGTGACATCCATTCATGGGCCACACCCGAGGCAATCATATTCAAGTGTCATTTGGGTTTCGTGATCCACCTCCGTTGCCGTCAAACGTGGCAGGGTCGTGTGCAGTAGTGCAATTCCATCCTGTATGGTTGTTCGATGCATGAAATACATACATACATGGCTGGGTTTGTTACACTATAATTTGCACCTTGATTTTCTTTGAATGCCAATGTGATTTTCGATTTTGAGTTTTCAATTGGTTTTACCTTTTTTGGGTGTAGAGATTGTTTTCGAGGGTATACGCACGAGCAGTGAGGTTTCGCGTGTTTCGTGAAAGCGTTATAGTTTGTTGGGTGCATTTTTTTGGTCCTTCGAGCCGGATTAATAAGTCTGGAGTTGTAATGTGATTACCACTTCTGTAAAAGAAGTTTAGTTTGATGTTTTGTTTAGTTTGTTGTTTTCCAAATTTTTTATAATTAACATTGCATTGTCATTCAAATTTTATTGATATTTTTCTTTGTTTAAAAAAAAGTATCGATTTTATTGTTTTTTAGTTTGTTTCTACTAACATACTTTATTTAAATAATGTATAAACAAATATAAATATGTATTTGTTTATGCATTATTTTACAATAATTATAGAAAACCACTAGCACCATTTATTGTTTTATTAATTTTTGAAATTTAAATGTGCTGTGGATATTTAATTATAATAAGTTAATTTTGATATAACATGGGCGAGTTCTAATTGCGTTTATCTATGGTAGCAGTTGCCTCTATTAATGGATCGCACTCCAGCTTAACAAAGGAGGATGACCGCAGCCATTTATCGTGTAAATGGTAATTTTTGGTCCTTCGAACCAGATAAATTTTCCTGCAATCATTAATAACAGTATTGGTCATAATATTCTTTTAAAAAAAATATTATTGTTATTTCAAAATTAACAAATACTTAATTTTAAGTATAGCGGTTCTTTCATAGTCCTTTTTGCTTTACGTTTGATCCCATGATCTGTATAGTTTTTATAATTTGAAATAAACCTTTCTGTTTTTCTAGATCTAGGAAATTTGTTCAGCATTAGAGCGTTTCTCAATAAATGGACTTTTAAAATCGGACTGGTAGATTCAGAGTTTTAGCGTTTAAAATGAACATTCCCTTTAGATTTATAATAATAGTATGGATCTTATACACTATAAAGTATACTACAATCTTTCAACCAAGGTACTGTAGACAGGACTACGACAGAGCCGCTTAAGTGTAACTCGGACTTGCGTTACGAAAAGTATTTTTTCCAATTGGCATCTTTTTATTTTTAATTTTTTCTTTAAAAAATTACTTTTTGTAACTTCGCGTGATCGCGCAAGAATTTGGGGTGGTTTTTGTGCGGTCGGTGATTGGTGGTGGTTGGTGTGATAATGTTACTAAAACAGCATCTTGTCATTGTCATGAGAAATAACATTGTTTTTAATAATGAACTTAGATTATTATTGTTATTATGATATATCTAAGTGGGGTGGAGTTTTTGTATACAATTTGTTTGGATAATCAAGTTTGTTAATCACATAGAGTGGAATAATAATCAGTTGCATATCTACCTTACAAATTAGGACTACCTGTACAATCGTTAATATATATATTTTTTATTATTTACATTTCTATACTTAGCTACTAAAGTGGTTGTATCATAGAAACAGGACAACCTAAGTACATATATCAAAGATACATTGGTACCGGTGAATGGTTTCGAACTCGTGCTCTCCGGTTTGTGTAACCATTGCACAATTAGAATTGCGCGATTTAAATTTAAGAGATCGTTTCTTTTATATAACATAATTAAATCGGACATTTTTTTTCTATTTTAAATGATTGGTTGTCTCATATGAATCTTTCCTTTGGATAGAGCTCAGAGAATCATTATTAATTCAGGAAAAGGGTGTCGTAACAATAACTGAACCTCGTCCTGTAGCTAAAATTAAGTAGATTTCAAGTTTTGTTTCGTACAAATTATTTCTCTAAATTACTTGTTCAAGGATACCACCGTGCACTTTATCCTGAACTACAAGGTTTGGTCAGTCCATCTGTTGTTCCATTAAGACATCTATGAATCTTCTGGATCATAATTGTACAAATCATAATTGTATATTTATAATAAAAACAACAAATTGTATACAATAACATAAGCTCGTAATAAAAATGTGTGAACAGGAATGAATTGTTGTTAGTCATTAGGTTAATAATATATAAATTAAAGATTACATTATTTAAAAATGATTAAAAAACACTCGAGAAATATTATTTTATGACTTCAACAGTTCTAAGTCATTATTAAACTAGTTATTTGATAAAAACATATGTTAAGGCATTAGTTAATTTTTAAAAGTTTTCTTTGCCTTGGATAAAAAATCCTTGAGTCAACCATTTGTTGGTTTTTTTTAATCCATGTGACATTGATTGGTTAACTTTAATCAATGTTTAATTTTAAAATTTCATTCAGTATTCAATAATAAAATAAAATAATTATTTTTAATAATAATTTTATATTTATAAAAGTTTCTTTTGTATCTATAAAAATATGTAATCTTTAATTCTTTAATTTGCCAATGGCTATGATGTTCGATATTTAAAACTGACTGACATTTTACTTTTTAAACTTAAAAGTAAAAGTAAAGGTTATATAAGTTTTATTTTGTATATCTTCTTATTATTTAACTTTTGAACGTAGCCGTTGTCAAAACCATTGCATGCTGAAAATGTTTGCTTTTCAGGGGCGTTATTTGGACGTTGCAGGTGTTTTACTTTTTAAATTTTAAACAATTAAGTTAATTTGAACACACAAAATTATTTCAATATTTTTCTTAGGAAATTCCTTTATTATATATATTGTATATAATCACGCCTATGAACCCAATTTGTTAGGGGTAGGCTGTGCTATTGGGAATAGAGTCACAACAGTATTAGTGACTGATAAATTATTATTTATTTGCGCGTGTGTTCGATTCCCAATAATCACAATTAGCCTTTAGAAATATGATATATATATTACTATTTATTTTTTTAATCTTTTAACGTGTTTCCCTGCTCCTTTGCCCACGATCCCATTTTTGCAGGAAATCAGGTTTTAGCTATTTTTTATGATAGATACGTGTTCCATTGAGTAAAAAACGGTTTTTAGAAATTGCAAACTATGTATAATATTTAAAACCAACGCTTGGTGCAAAAATAAATTGAGCTTAATGTTGAAAGTATATTTTGTGGCGGCCATTTTATTGTGTGCCACTTGGCAACAGGGTTATTGTATCCACGTTCATTTTGCTCGTACTAACGTGGCTACAAAAAATCGGTGATCAAGTGGTATAGTACTCGGCAGACAAAATGAGCGCTGACTTTTGAGCTGTGCAGTATAAGGATCGGCAGATTAGATGAGCTATGGACGACTGCGGTGGGAGAAAGTCCGCCTATCATACAGTCGTGCACATATTTAATAATATTCAAAAGGACATCATTCATTCTGTATGGGGACTTGGGCTTAATTGTATTAACAGTTGCGCACATAAATTTTAAAACAGTTTAATGTACAAAGATTACATTTTAATTGGAATATATGCTTTATATTGCATAGTTTAGGTGTGCAAAGTGATCAAACTATAATTATGACAGTTCAAAGCAGAACTTTTAATATGGCGGGTCTTTGTGATTGACAGACGATACAAAATCCATATCTTATTTTCCAAATAAATCAATAGCACAGCAATTAAAAGTTAAATTGTTTTTAGTTTTATCAACACAAGTATCGAAACTACCATTTATATAATTTTCATCATTGGACATTACAAAAGTAGTACATAGAAGCCCAAAATGAATGATGGCCTTTCCATATTCGTAATACAAAAAGTAAGTAGGTGATAAAACAAGTTACTGAGCAGTTTCAATATCAGCGCTCTTTTTCTCTGCTGGGGGGTCTATATTGGACAACACAGGTGGTGGTAAAAGTGACTGCATGCTAAAATTGATCTTAGGACATCATAAATAAAAGTTATTATCATTAAACCAAGTTTGCTGTCACTTAGGATCGTTTGCATACTGGCGGTCTACTTACTAATGGACTGTTTAGGGTGATTGTTGGCCGATGCTTAATTTAATTAAGAAAGATCGTTTAAATAGCCACCAGTAACCCTATTTGATGAAGCTGTTAGGAATTTAACCGCCTTGTAGACGAGCGGTCTGTAATTTTGCATTTTTAATGCATTTTTAAAAAAATGCAATTAGTTTGAGGTTTGATTCTGCTAATATTTAATTTTAAATTCCTATATGTTCGTTTCTTTATACAAAATTAAGCTCCATTAAAGCGTGAAGTAGTAATGAACCAAAAGGGTCCGAAATTACTTGTTAGTACCAAATATATCTTTGATATATGGTAATATGTACTTCTCCACTTAGTCACAAGTTTTTATGGGTGACTTGATAAAAAATAAATATTAATAGTCGCGCGACATTGCTTCAAATAAAGTTGTTAGATAATCTTTTTACGCGTAAACTCTCGGTTTCGATTCCCACTAGGAGCAAATATTTGTTTTATAGCTTTTATTTGTAATATTTAATAATTATATTAAATATTACAAATATTAAAAAAAATAATTCGATATTTGGGTCTGTATATCAAAAGTACCCAGTCTGCCGATCTGGGGTATTACCACCACTTACAAGTATACAGACCGTCAAGTGATTTAGCCACGTTTCGGGATCAGCTTTTAAGTTGCCGGTTCAAACTTGGCCGGCATAGTGGATGTGATTGCCACTCACAGTTATTGAATTGTAGTAGCAGTGGCATCCATTCATGGACCACACTCCAGCTTAACATCAAGCAGGGTGCTGTCATATGTCGTCTAAGAATTAAAAAAGTATTTTTGATTAGACTTGGATCTTATTCTTTTAATATTGTGTTAAAATCACCTGATTTTAACCTTAAGGTGCCAAGGTGCCTTCCTTTTGAAAAGAATGCTGAAAAACACAGATTTCAGACTCACTTAAACTTGAGTTTTAAAAATACATTCTGTTTTTTAAAATGATATGTATATGTTTATTAAATATTAGTAAAATCAAATCTAAAAGTGATACCAGGATTTTATTCGTTGTTAAGTAGCAATAAAACACAGTGTACTAATGTGGGATTTTATTGTTTATTTATTTATTTATTTTGATTGCATTTTTCCTTCTATTTTATTGCATGAGTTTTATTTATTTATTTGTTTTATGTACTATTGCTACTGCTTTTAGATAGCTACGCGACCTAGTTGCCTAGACGATTTTTACTATACATTTTTTTATCGAGTCTAGACATATGACAGCCACCCTGTTTGATGTTCAGCAGGAGTGTGGTCCATGAATGGATTCGACTGCTATAACAGTTAAATAACTGCAACTAGCAGTCGCATTCCCTATGCCGGCCTAGTTGGAATCGGCTGGAATTCTCTTAAACTTGAAAAATAAATAAAATTCTTAGATTTTGCGCGCACATTGATTAATATATTAAACAAATTATATGCGGCTTACTATTGCGTTTATTTTGATTATTGATTTTACATTAAAAAAATATGTAAAATCAATAACCAAAAATAAACGCAATAGTAAGCCGCATATAATTTGTCAAATTCATTAAAATAATCATTAAATAATTTGCGTGATAGATGTGGCTTGAAAGAAGATGAAAAGGATTGACAAAGGAATGCTTCGATGGTTTGGGCACATGGAAAGGATGAGTGACAGTATATTGACAAAAGGAATTTATAAATCTGATGTGGGGGGTGGATGCGTTAAACAAGGCAGGCCCAGGAGAGTGTTTTTCGACTAAATGACATCCTCAAAGAAGGCTTGCCTTGTGCCCATAACCACAGAGCCTGTATGAAGAGAATTGTGGATGTGAGGGAAGCAAGTGAGTTGTGTAAGGATCGTTGTAAGTGGCGTCCATTGTCTCTGCCTATCCCTGTGGGAAAAAGGCGTGACAATTTGATTGATTGATAATTTAATTAATTGCATTATTAAATATTTATTTTTTAATATTATCATATAAAGACTTAAAAGGAGGGAGTCTTTCCTCTTTTTGAGAAAAAATAGTTGAGCAACTAAAAGTTGTCAGTTTGTGTGCAACCTGGTCGCCGTGTTATCGAATATTGTTGTTTTGTGCAATTGCTTGTTTTGTTTCATTTGCATGTATTATGTGTTTTGAATATAATATAGAGAATATAGATAGGATTTAGTTTCGAGCCACAAAAATAATTGGCAGAATCTCTGCAGTTGGTTGCTTTGAATAAATATTGCCGATGCTTCTTATAAAAGTGGTGGTACTATACATTATGCCAAGCTTCAATTCTGTTAAATTCTTATCTTTAATATCGATTTATCGAGAATAATCGATTTTTGATATTTTATCGATATACACTACAGACACGATGAAATAGTATTTAGTAATGTCTGCGCGAATGTAAGTATCAAATATCAATGTCCTATATTCTTTGTGTTTATATCTTAAGCATTATATCGACGCCTGCTCTGCAACGAATAACATTGTAACACATTTTAGATAACTTCACAGGACAACGCATCCAAGTTTCAGTAAAAAAAATATCCTCAAAGACTTGATTAAATTTTACAAGTGGTTCATATTTGTTTCATAGCTTTTATTTATAATATTTTATAATGAAATTAAATATTACAAATATTTGGTAATGAAAAAATAATTGGCAGATATTTGCTTCAGTCCTAGTTGTCAAAGAGTGGTAGGCAGTGGTACCCAGTCTGCCGATCCGGGGTAGTACCACCACTTACAAGTATACAGACCGTGAAATGACTTAGTTACGTTTGGGAGCAGCTTTTAGAGTATTTTACCTGTAAGTAGCAGTCACCTCTATTTATGGACCACACTCCAGTTTGATTTTGCCCTTTGATGCGTGTTCTGTAAAGTTATCTAAGACGGTGATTTTAGAAAACTTCACTGGTGATGTAAGATTATTTACGGTGATATTCGTAGCAGGTGTCGTTTTGTCTGTGTTGTGTTTTCTGGACGCACCTTAATCATAGTCTTTAATATATATTTATTTATTTTTGCTTTGTGCACTGATTTAGTTTAAATAGCTGATTTTAGTTTTTAATTTCACTCCCACCTAGAAATCTTGGTATTACTTTTAAAGATCTTGCTTCAGTTAAAAGATCTGAAATTTTCTATAACGAGTTTTCAATTTGTGTTTAGTTTTTTATGCATTTACTATTAAATCTAAGTCATAAATAGATTTTGATACCCCAAAGCAACGGTGAGATATATCATAAGATTATTATCTTTGAAACATATCTCATTATTAGAATTACATGTTTACAATGCAAACCTTCTCAGTTAAAAAACTCAGTAATTACCATGTTGAAAACTCGTTCTAGAACTCACCTTATCACTCTTTTAAAGTTGCAATTTATAGACAGCCGCCATTTTCTGATTCAAAATGGCGGCTGTCTGTCACATGAAATCGTGTTCATATTTTGTATTTTATGTATGTTCACACTGTGCTGCCAATGATCTTAAGTATCATACATTCCTTACCTTGGCCATAACTAAAATTTGACCTTGTTCCTAAAACCTAGTCTTTTCACGACCGTTACACTAGATTGATTTGTTGGTAAGGTTTCCAACCCCCATGAAACTCCGGGATTCCCCGGAAATAAAGTCTGAAATACAAGTGTGCACAAATTTTAATGATTACACGTGTAAACAATTTTATGATTGTTTAAGCTTCATATATTCATAAAATGTGTACTTTATTTAAAGTGTAAAAAATACAACTTTAAATAAAGTACACATTTTTTTATTATTCATCTTTCGGATTAATGATCAACTGAGTTGGCAACCCTATTTGTCGCCACTTATTGGTTAATAAATGATATGAATATGATGTCTAATCAAATATCGGGTCTAAACTAGTCATGGGTCATTTTGATCTAAGCAAGTAATAGGTCTACACAAGCCATGGGTCTAAACTAGTAATGTGTTAGATCCGATATCGGACCGTTCTTATATCTTTTATATACAGTGTGAACATATTTTAAGGAATGCGTTGTATAATACTGTTTGTGGCTCATAGAGGGTGTTCTCAAAGAGAGTGCATCTCGAATCGTATCCTTTCCCAATTTTATTAGTAATTCTAACAGTTTTGATATATAGGAGATTAAATAATTAATTTGCTGGATCGATATTAATTATTTTTGTAATATTTAACGGTTTTGCTGTCCACCAAACAATAAATCTTAGTGCATACTTAATAGGGTTGATAGTTCCATGTAGGCACTAATTTTTATATGGTTCTTGACTTTTAAAGCTAATTTTCGTTAGCACGTTAATTTTGTTAAGTATTTTAGGGTGTTATTATAAAAAGTATTTGTCGTGGTCGACATATAGAACAAAATTAATGTGAGGTAAAAATAGATTTAGATGGGTGGTTATTTGTCATATTGAAAAAAGTAATTCATATCGACTCATTTGATAACGCGTTGTTTTTGGGCATCGCTTTCTGTTAACACACGAATGATATTTTTCCATCAATAACCTTATTCTATTTGAAGTTATTGATGGAACAAAAATCACGCTATTAGCATATTTTGTTTTTAATAAGATTAATTATGATTTAAAACTGAAATCTTCGAACTTGACCAAAAAATAACGATTGTCTGAAGGCCGTTATAATGGAGGCCAAAGCAATACTCCATAACTTTTCTACATTGGCAGTTGTTTGTGGAGCAGTCACTTCCGATCATGGGCTACACGCATAGTGATCTTACATCTTGATTTTCCATTGTCAGCGCTCATGAATCTCTATCAGCTCAGAGATATCATGCGTCAATGATTGAATCAATTGGTTCAGTTTGGAGACTTCAGTTTTAGGACACGAACGTATCACGATAACTGCCTTTACGCGACGGAATAGCATAGGAAGGCTGCCTTTTTTTCAGTCGCGATCGGAATAGCAGGAAGGCTCTTTTGCCTGAACTATTTCAGTGAGCACGTGTAAAGGTAGCTATGACGTGAATTAACATTTCCAATACTATGTAAAATAAGTCAATGAAATCACCGAAATTAATTTGAATAAAATGTCTTTGTTTGGATTATATTGATTGATTCAATTCTAACAATATGTATTTCTATTTATGACAATGATACGAGATTCTATCCCCGGCAGTTGCCAATGCGCTTAGATAGTGACGTCACACGACGGGATGACGTCATAGTGACGTAGTACTGTCAAACACCACCAGCAAAATGATTTATTACGTCACGTTTTGTTACTTTGTCAAGCGCATTAGCTTATGTCGGCGATGATAAACAGAAATATATATTTTAAAATATATAAATTATTGTATTATTTTGGGCATTTTATCTATTATTCGCATAAACATGAAAGTAATCAATCAATAATTGTCAGTAAGCAAAGTACATGTACAGTAAGCAAAGACATTTTGTGTGCGTGTGTGTGTATTAGCGCGAATGCTCGGTGCTTGGGTTAAATGGTTGTTTGAGATGGCTGTTTTAGTATTTCGCGTGACATGTCACTTGTTTCAGTGACACCACCATTGGGAGCTTACCCGGGGGGCCCGCCGCAGCCGCAGGGGCCTTTCCTGCCGCCGCCGCAACACGCTGCGCCACAATATGGAGGTCAGTTGGCTGATTCAGCCGGCCGTCTGTTCACCACAATTCTGCGTCTGGATAGGTTTTCACCAGAAGGACGTGGCAGTGGTTATTTTGTTTAAGGAAACAGATAATTCTGCGACTAGATAGGTTTTCACTAGAACGACGGGGCAATGGTTATTCTTTTTAACAGAACAGTTAATTCTGCAACTAGATAGGTTTTTACTAGACGTGTTTAATAATTGTTTGTACAATTCCAGTGGCCGGCGTAGGGGGTGGTTCCGGCTATGGCATGGCGTTTGGCGCGAACGCTGGTGCTGCCGGAATGTACGCACCACCGCCCTCATATGAACAAATTGCACAACACCACCAGTTGTCACAACAAATGCCCGTACGTATCAATTATTATTATAATTGCCAGGCGTAGTGACGGCGACTGAGGCAACCGTTAACTAGGTACATTTTCAGTCGTCGGCGCATTTGTACTTCTGTCTTGCTTGCCTGTCCAAGTAGAGGTCGAATGTCGCGTCGCTCAACATATTTTTTCGCTCAACATACAAATACATAAAAAAATCTTATGTTGGCTCAACCTTAACTGACGTCTCTGCCTCATTACGTGACAGAAGTTGGTTAGTTGTTTGATAGTGAGGCTATTTGAAGTTAACCTTTAAAACGTATTTTACGATTTTGAATAATAAATAATAAACATCGTCACGTAAATTAGACAGAGGCGTCAGTTAAAGTAAGAAGAAAAATTTGCATTTGACCGGGAATTTATAATTGAAAAGTCTTACTACTTTAAAATAGATTAGAATTGCATGAGCTGTCACTTGCAGTTGCCCCTCTAAAACTCGTCTCTCTGCCCCCCGCAGATGGCGTACAACCCAGCCGCAGCGATGTACGCCGCAGCGGCCAGCTATCCCGGATACATTGGTTATCCTGTACAGTACTACCCGTACTATCCCACAGCCGTACAGCCGTCAATACAACCGCTCAGACCTACGATTATGATACCAGTAAGTATAATTTTATATATATTAATGGTTAAAGTTCTGCCGTTCCAGGGTAGTACTTAAACTGTAGTAGTAGTCACCTCCATAGACCGCACTTCAGCTTAACATCAGACGTAATGCTGTCATATATTGTGCCACATTCATAATAAGAGTATTAAGAAAAGGATTTCTAGTTCTTTCGTTTTGTGTCCACGGATGCTATTGTGTCGAGCCCCCTATTTGCATTGGGGGAATTCCAGACCTGGACGAACCAGCATATATTGTATATATCTATGGAGTGTCCCCAAATTTAATAATATACTGTTACGTTTTGACGACAAGCGTGGACGAACGCTTAGATGCGCGTAAAGTCCCGGGTTCGATTCCCGGTCGGAGCAAAAGCTCCATATCCAAAAATCTTGACACAAACGTAGCTATAACTATACATATAACGCTAATGGACAACTCTTTTGTGTGCCCTGCAACCGCACATTTAAAACTAAAATTGGTTTTGCGAATCACATTAGAACGCAACATAGTACTGACTAAGGAGTCGCTGTTGCCGGACACGGCAAGGAGATCATCATCATCATCACTTGTAAATAGATGATAAGAATAATTAAATGTATGATAATTTTGTATATCACAGAACGGTTTTGAGACGGGCGCACGTTTTGAGCCACTCTCCCAACCGCTGCTCCCACCTGCGCCTGCGCCCGCGCCAGCTCCAGCACATTTAGCAGCCATGGCTGGCCACCAAGTGCTGTAAGTATTACACTGGACACTAGGCCGGCCACTGAGCCAACCAGATGATATAAAGGTTTTTTCAGTCTTGATGCCCAGTCTGTAGATCCGGGATAGTACCACCACTTACAAAGTATGACAGCCGGTTGTACCAAAAAAGTTTCAATTTAGTTTTACTTTATACTTATTCTATTACGTTTACTATTATTATTCTATTTTGGAGAGAGAGGATGAAATAACAGAATGTGAGATAATGATAGACGGAAAGAAAGTGGAACAAGTCAAACAATTTGTTTACTTGGGAAGTATGTTTACTAGGGATGGAAAGTGTGATGAAGATATTGAGAGAAGAGTGCAAAAGGGTAACGTAGTGAACGGTGCCATCCATAGTATAATGAGCAGCCAAATAATGTCCCAAAAGTCACGGATGGCTGTTCATAATGCGGTGCTTGTTCCTACATTAATGTATGGAAGTGAAGGGTGGGTATGGCAGAAGAAGCATGAGAGTAGAATTAACGCTGTAGAAATGCGGTCGTTAAGGAGTGTATGTGGAGTGACGATAGCTGATAGAATAAGGAATAGCACACTGCGTGATAGATGTGGTTTAAAAGAAGATGTAGTGACAAGGATTGACAAAGGAATGCTTCGATGGTTTGGGCACATGGAAAGGATGAGTGAAAGTAGATTGACGAAAGGAATTTATAAATCTGATGTGGATGGATGCGTTAAACAAGGCAGGCCTAGGAGAGTGTTTTTCGACCAAATCGGAGACATCCTTAAGAAAGCTAGGTTGCCTAGTGCCCATAACCATAGGGCCTGTATGAGGAGAATTGTGGATGTGAAGGAAGCAAGGGAGTTGTGTAAGGATCGTGGTAAGTGGCGCTCCATTGTCTCTGCCTATCCCTGTGGGAAAGAGGCGTGACAATTTGATTGATTGATTGATTGTTTACTATTACGAAATCGTGAATTGGGTTGTTAATAATTTTATATCGAAACTACTATTTATATATGTTTTTATTAACATTAGAAATTACAAAAGTAGTACATAGAAGCCCAATTTTTTTTTTGCGTTTAAGCCTTTAAACGTAAGATCTTTATAAAATACCCCTTAAATGTAAATGTAAAGTTAAAGAATGGTGCAACCCATTTTTCCTTTTTTCTTTTACCTATACAATACATTTTACAAATTCGTAAATTATAATTTTTGGTACAACTGGCTGTTAGTCGCCTTTTGGGATCAGCTTGTAAGTGGATGTGGACGTGACTGCTACTTCCTAGCATTAGTGGATCTCACTTGAGCTTAACATAAGGCGTGCTGTCATATGTCGTGTCGCTTTTGGAACATCTCTTGCTACAATCAGGCAATTCGAGGTATAGGAATAGCTGATCAGCTGTATCGACAACGCCTTGAATTCGACTCGTCGATTCTTTAACAAAAAAACGACGCGCTTATCTGTTTAGTTTGATCGTCGATTCGGTCAAAGATCCTTTAATTTTTATTGGTATGAATACAGATATAACAATGTTGTATCAGTACATTAGGTGTAGCAAAGAATTTGGACTTAAGTACACAAGGAGCCCTAAAATAGCTACAAAATACAACCGTTTATACTATTTTCACTTATGGCATTAAAAAGAAGTCAGAAGGGGATGAATATACATTTTTACATTCGTAATTTAGAAGGTTGTCAATAGTTTTGATGATCATTTGACACCTAAATTGACAGAATAACAAATTACAATAAAATACTTCAAAAAAGGGTGACAGAACAATTGTGCCGCTACTCTTACTACCACGTGACTTTTAATTAAGCAGTATTAAAAGTCAACCACAATTACAGTTGGTTGTATTTGCAAAAAAGTAGTGCCAACCTTTGAAATAAAGGAATTGAAGAACAAGTAGTTGTCTCTTTCAGTCACACGTGGTATAAACATAATATAAATGAGACAAATAACAATGAATTAGTTCTTATTTTAGCACAGATTCTATTCTTTCCAAATTCTTTGAGGTGTAGCTTATCATATTGACGACTGTAGCGATAGTCGTCAAATATTTTAAAAATTATTTTTAAGCGTGACAATAGAGGTTTTAAATCAATCCTGACTATGATTTGATATCGTTATGAAGCGATCTCGCCCCCACACGGCAATACACACTTACAACAATACTAACGGCATCTGTTAAACAAGAGGGAATATATAAAAAAATCAGAAGTGAGCTAAAGTTTGCCACGACATAGTTAGTTCCTTTCATAGATGGTAGATGGCATGTTGACCAGTTAAAGGCGTTGGTGACGACATCTATCGGTGATTTTAGTAACAACGGAACGTAGGTGCTTCAAAGATTTCAACCCCTAAACATCTCATAGACAGTAGGTGGCGTACTATATCACATTATAAAATTGTCAATCAATCAATCAAATTGTCACGCCTTTTTCCCACAGGTATAGGCAGAGACAATGGAGCGCCACTTACCACGATCCTTACACAACTTCCTTGCTTCCTTCACATTCACAATTCTCTTCATAAAGGCTTTGTGGTTATGGACACTAGGCAACCTAGCTTTCTTGAGGATGTCTCCGATTTGGTCGGAAAATAAAGCCCAGGAGGCCTGCCTTGTTTAACGCATCCATCCAGATTTATAAATTCCTATATAAAATTATACTCTTAAATGTTTTTTAATGAAGCGGATGTTTGCTTCCGGCCTGTTTCTTTTTTAAATTTCTATACTAAGCTAACAAAGTACTTGTATCATAAAAACAGGACAACCAAAGTACATATATCAAAGATACATTGGTACCGGTGGGTGGTTTCGAAGTCGTGCTCTCGGTTTGCGTAACCATTGCAGTGCCACTACACCACGGTCGCCTTAAATTTGTTATTAAACTTTTTATCTTTATTTCCAGATGGCGTTAAGTGAGCCTCCTTGAAGCGATTGAACTACGACTAAACATCACGATATAATATTATATTTATTGGTTAACATTTTGCCATGATAAAATGGCTGCTATGTTTGTTACTATAGGGTTCAAATTCAATTGCAAAACAATGGTCTACTATACCTCCTTACACTTTTGGAACCGGGCACTTTGGTACAGAATAAATACGTCTGCTTTAAACTAAGATGGCCAGTGATATTAAGTAAAAAGAGGTAGATACGTTATATACAGTTTTAGTGTTCGCAAATAACACCAGTTTGAACGGTAAACCACGTCGAAGTGCAAGTAGGACGGAATGATAGTTATTGAGAGCGAATAAGAGACAAATATATGTTGCTCTGCATCATGACACTAATGCAGGTTTGCTTATTTGCATAACTTTAACCTGCCTAGTTCGGTGCGCCTATAACATATCTACGTCTTCATTAATATATATTGAAATATCATTTATCATTTAAGTTTGTTTAATTAACGCAACAATGAAGATTAACTCTATAGTGACAGGCATAGGGTAGTATTTTCTTTGTTTTCTTTAAATTTTAGGTTCACTACATTGATATTTTATTTTTTATAATTCTTTGATTTAAAAATAAGATTGCGTTGTGTACAACCTTAGATAGTGTCGATTGGCATCGTGGCAACCGGGTTGTATGGCAACTTGAATTGACTTGCTGAACAGACGCGAGCTTATTTGTATGCGGCGCTGTCTTTCTTTACTTTCTTCATTATTAAAATTATTTTGGTATAAGTGGACCTTAATAAATCGTTGCAAATTTAAATTGTTGTTATTTGAAAATGTTGTTAACTGCTTAATTGTGGATACCGCATTCCAGCTTAACATCAGGTTGCGTGCGGTCATACTGTGCCACAAAAATTTAAATGCAAATATTGTGTTTTATTTTAAAATAAAACAAAAAATTAAAAGTATACTTATTTGTTTTATTTTACATTTGTTACTGAAATCCGTGAAATTATATTTTAGTTTTGTTATGTTTATATTGCAACGATTTTCATATTCATAATGACAAAATGCATTTTTTAATAATAATAATAATATTTATATAAAGTATTTATGTATTTTTTAGAATATAGAAATAATGGTCTATATTTTTATATACAGGTTGTCCCATAAGTCTTTAGTGTTAGTGCACCAAAGGTTAAACCAAATTAATAACAATTTAATATTCAAGTCTTATTTAAAAAAAAATTAATTAATTAAAATTTGGTATTAAGATGAATCTCTTGCCCCATCCCCATAGGAGTTATGACGTAAAATTGACGATCTAATTAGAGCGACCGTGGGAATGAATGGGAATGGGAATGAAAACCCATAAACAGGTGATTCAAAGCAACCGTCTGCCTTTGTACTTTTATATCAGTTCCCAGGTCACCCATTGTGTATGACACGACACAGTAGCTTAGTATGATTTATTGAATTAAAAATGCGTCTCTCAATACATCTATAGTCTATGTTTTCTTACTTGGCAAAACTAGTAAACAAACTTTTGCGATAATGACGGATTAACGATAAAAAATCAATTACTACTGATGCGAATCAATACGAAATATACAAAATATTCATGAATTATTGTGGAAATGGTTTTTTAATATTATTATATGTCATTGCACAACATTAATTGTCACTTGTGAATTCACCGATTCCATATAAATGGTTTTTGATAAAAAATAAAGTCAATATTGGTGTGATTTTAATAACTTTTGTGCATTTGTTATGTTGTGAATGTTTTTATTCTATAGAATAAAACAGTAGTAAACAGTTTCCTTAGATAAAGGGCATGGGAAATAGTGATTTTCATGTTTGTTTACTACTTGTGATAAGTAAGAAAAAACTCAATATACAAGCGCATGTTAACTATTATTTGTTTGTTCTCCGATTCCTTGTGCAGTGCCACACATGCCATGAGTATTTACGGGACACCCTGTATATTAATAAAACTTTTAGGGTAGTTATAAAAAAAATATTGAAACTCACAAAAAAACTTGTTAACTTATTATTGTACTAAAAAGTACTATGTTTTTTGTTTAAAAAAAATTGTTAGAAACTTTTGAATAATGTCAACTAACTTGTGTCGAACGTTGTATGGCCTTTATTCTATAGGCCGGCATAGCGGAAAGCTGTATGAAAAAATGTCGACGATATGCTGAATGAGAGTTGAACGGAAATATAAAATGGCCGCTACTTTAGTTAACGATGAGTGTACTCACGGCCAAACAAATAGTAGTGGCAGTACAATGGTTACGCAAACCGAGAGCACGGGTTCAAAAGCATTTGGCCAATGTATCTTTGGTATATGTACTTTGGTTGTCTTGTTTCTATGATACAAGCACATAAGTAGAATGTGTAAAAAAGAAAACAATCAATGGAATTGCAAACTGAGTCTACTCGGTTCAAAACTATTTACTTTTACCAACGTATCTAAGAATCATTGTTTTTCACATTTCTATACTAAGATACTAAACGTACTTGTATCATAGTAACAGTACACCAAAGTACGTATATAAAACATACATTGGTACTGGCAAGTGGCCATTTCACAACAACTACACATTTGATATATGTACTTGGGTCATTCTGTTTCTATGATATAAGCACTTTTAGTATAGAATAGGAGCATTAAGAACATTAACTTTACTTGTCAAGCTGAACTCTGATTTATTTTGATGATTGATTACTTGTTATTTTGTGCTTTTTTATCGATCTGTAGTCACTAACACTTTCATCAAAGCCGATGTTTTCTGGCCGGCATAGTGACGGCGAGTGGGGCAGACGTCGTCGGCACTCTTGGACCACTTACCATCAGGCGGATTGAGGTCAGATGTTAGAATAAAAAAAAATGTTATTTGACCTTCACTCATGCATAGCACTCCAGCTTAACATCGCCAATATCATAAGGTTTTCCTATATGGGTATTGAAGTAAAAATACTTTAAAATAACTTTAATAAGCAAAAAGTGAACTTGGTTGTAATATTCTTAGCTGTATAATATATGTGATCATAAATGTATTTTTTTATTTTTTTTATTGTGACTCGACATATGACAGCACCTTGCTTGATGTTAGGCGTAGTGTGGTCCATGAATGGATGTCACTGCTACTACGATTTAAGTAGTAAGTAGCAATCACATCCACTATGCCAGCTTAGTTGGAACCGGCAACTTACAAGCTGATGCCGGGACGTGATTAAATCACTTTACGGTCTGTATACTTGTAAGTGGTGGTACTTTTATAACCAGACCCGAAGCAAATATCCGCCTCTTTTTTATTAACAAATATTTGCAATATTTAATATAACTAATATTACAAATAAAAGCTATGAAACAAATATTTGCTCCTATTGGAACTGGGAATCGAAACAGCAATCGAATTAACCAACGCGCAACAAACCGATCGGCCACGCATGTCGTGTTATTCTATCATTGCTTAAGTTTATAATGTATAAATTTAATACATATTTAATTACATAAATAATAATTTTATACATTATAAATTCAATATAAATGTATGCCAAGAAGTTATTCTCCTCCAAACTTGAGCTTCACTCGACTCTAATTCTTCTTATTGTATCTTTACATCTGACCTTGCCTGCTGGTAAGCAAGAGGTCAATTTACTAAGTCAATTTACGGTTGGTTCAGTCCCCGTCACTATGCCGGCCAAAGGTGCTTCATGCATCGCTTTACAATTTAGAACGTGGATAAGATGTTGTAGAGACCGCTTCATGCTACCGCTAGATGGCGTTGCATGTGTCCAATATCTCGCAAAACGATTTACCGACAAAGTAATCAGTAATACGCTCCAACGAGAAGACGTCACCGGCTAAGTTGAGCCCTGTACGCAACACGCGTACAGCAGGTGATCTCCTTTCCTTTTCTAAAATGCGGAATAATGCTCCGCTTAAATGTGATTCCACCTTTTACCCACGCTGAAAGGCCATTTTTTGCTCTCTGGGATGACATGACATGACCAATTCTCTGGGCCTGGCCCACCTGGGTTATACCACCACTTTCAAGTGTACATACCGCGTAGTGGATCAGTTGAAAGTTACCGGCTCTAACTCTCGGCCTATTCATGGACTGCATTCCAGCGTAAAATCAGGCGAAGGCTGTCATAGGCCATGGCTTTTTGACTATTTGAAGTAGATGTTGTATTTGTACAGGTGAGTCTCTTGAACGTACAGTTGAACCACCTTAATGTCAAGTTTCACTGGCTAAAACGCCGGAACACGTCGTATTCAAAACAACTGTTTACCTCCATGTTTTTTTAGCAAATGCCAGTCCACTGTGACGTCATCGCGTCGTGTGACGTCATTTAGCAACCTATCTATTATATTCTGTGTAAATCATTAAATTTTATTTGCTACAGCTGAATCAAATTTATTTTGTTTAAAATAAACTTTATTCAAGCGTTTGTTTTTGTGCTGATCCAAATATTTTATAACCGATTGTAATGGCATCTATATGTCGCTTTCTTATCGTTTCTGTATCGAACACTTTCCAAACGACCGTATATGTGAGCTCTGGATACAAATAACGGTACCTTGATCAAAGATATCTAGCCGTGTAATAACCGCCCCCTATATTTATAAGTAACAAAATATAATTAGTTAATTATTTTTGAGATTTGCTCAGAATTTAAAGTCCATCAAAGTTACCCGTTCATACAAAGCCGGTACAGTGGTGCCCAGTCTGCAGTCTGGCCGTAAATAGACTTAGTTGCCGATTTCACCTAGGTCGGCATAGTGGGTGCGATTGGTATTTACATTTATTTAACTGTAGTAGAAGTCATCTCCATTCATGGACCGCACTCCATCTTAACATCAGGCGGGGTGCTGTTACATGTCGAGTCATAATAAAAAAAAATGTCAAGGTCTTTCACAATCTCAAGAATAATTTAATAGTTATATTTTTGTGTGTTTTTACTTATTTAACTTCGTAGGGTTTTATAAAATGCTATTTATATTTAGAATAGGTAGAGAGAAGCGCTCATAGCAAAATGGTTACGAAAACCGAGAGCCACGGGTTCAAAACCACTTACCAGCACCAATGTATCTATGATACAAGCACTTTTAGTAGCTTGGTATAGAAATGAAGTAAAACTTGGATTTATGAGTCGTTAATGAGTGCCCATTGCTTACCAACCTTCCCTTACTTACCAACCTATCATTGCTTACCATCAGGGTAACTGTATAGATATCGCGTTACAATAAAAAATATACAATTTTAAATAACGTATAGGATAATGGAAGTCACGAGTAAGCGGTGGATGCAACTGGCATCCACCGGCACCCCCTTGCTGTGTTCAGCAATGGACGCCTTCTGGCTGATGATGATGAGGCGGAATTTTTATTTATTTACATTTCTATACTAAGCTACCAAATGTGCTTGTATCACAGAAACAGGACAACCAAAGTACATATATCAAAGATACATAGGTATTGGTAGGTGATCGAACCCGTGCTTTTGGTTTATATAACCATTGCACTGCCACTACACCACGGTCGCCTATTTTATCGTATTCTTATAATAATGGCATTATTATTATTATATTATTTTCTAGCTGTGATATGTCATAGTGAAATAGTTTTGGGGGACGGAAGGAAATGTCTTAGTTTTTTTCTTTCTTTTTTTAATGTGTAGGCGATATTTAGTTTATTTAAAAAAAGTATATTTTTTATCTATTATCACTAGGAATGTACATGTTTGGTGATGCTAACAATACATTTGGACTGGTATTTATACTGGTAAAATTTAATTCCACTGGTATTTATTCTGGTTAAATTTAATTCCACTGGTATTTATTCTGGTTAAATTTAATTCCACTGGTTTTTGTACTGGTTAAATTTAATTCCACTGGTATTTATTCTGGTTAAATTTAATTCCACTGGTATTTATTCTGGTTAAATTTAATTCCACTGGTTTTGTACTGGTTAAATTTAATTCCACTGGTATTTATTCTGGTTAAATTTAATTCCACTGGTATTTATTCTGGTTAAATTTAATTCCACTGGTTTTTGTACTGGTTAAATTTAATTCCACTGGTATTTATTCTGGTTAAATTTAATTCCACTGGTATTTATTCTGGTTAAATTTAATTCCACTGGTTTTTGTACTGGTTAAATTTAATTCCACTGGTATTTATTCTGGTTAAATTTAATTCCACTGGTATTTATTCTGGTTAAATTTAATTCCACTGGTATTTATTCTGGTTAAATTTAATTCCACTGGTTTTTGTACTGGTTAAATTTAATTCCACTGGTTTTTGTACTGGTTAAATTTAATTCCACTGGTATTTATTCTGGTTAAATTTAATTCCACTGGTTTTGTACTGGTTAAATTTAATTCCACTGGTATTTATTCTGGTTAAATTTAATTCCACTGGTATTTGTACTGGTTAAATTTATTTGACTGGTATTTATACTGGCATCATTATTTACTGTATGGTTTAGTACTGGTACCAATATACAATGTATAACATCCATAAATAGCTGTAAAATGGCTTGGAAATATATTTATTTCATGGTAGTCTTGATGTAAGTTTGCCTTGTTACAAATGTATGTTCGACCTATTTTTCTGCTTCATTTCAATGCTGAAGCCATACTCGCATGCCAACAGAATTAGAGGGAAGTATGCAGGTTTAGGAATGTTTCTTATTAAGCTACCGTACTATTTTTATATAGTAATAAAAGTTTGAAAAAATTACAATTGGCATATCTCATTTTTCTTTAATCTTTTCTTTATTTTTTTTTATCTGTTTTTAGTTTTAACCGATAAAAAAAGGTTGAACCCAACCGGACTCACGAGCCAATAAGTCAGCTGACCATTTTTTTTAACTTTTTGGCTCGTGAGTCCGGTTGGGTTCAACCTTATCATTTGAGTTGTTTACCGCGACAGAGATCTGAATGAACGTGGTTGACAGTTGACATTTGATACAACTTCTTTATCTCTAATAATCACTTTTGCTATTATAAATGTAATAAACCACAACAAGCAATGGTTACGCAAACCGAGTGCACGGGTTCAAAACCACTCGCCCCGATACCATGTTTTTTATTATTATTGTGACTCGACATATGACAGCACCCCGCTTGATGTTAAGCCAAAATGTGGTCCTTGAATGAATGTCACTGCTACTAAAATTCAATAACTGTGAGTAACAATCACATCCGCTATGCCGGCCTAGATGAAACCGGCAACTTACAAGCTGATCCCGAAACGTGACCAAATTACTTCACGGTCTGTATACTTGTAAGTGGTGGTACTACCCCGGATCGGCAGACTGGGTACCACTGCCTACCACTCTTTGATAACCACTTTTTTAATAACAAATATTTGCAATATTTAATATTATTAAATATTGCATATTAAATATTATTATTATGTATGTAATATTTAATATTATTAAATATTACAAATAAAAGCTATGAAACAAATATTTGCTACGACCGGGGATCGAACCCGTGACTTTTCGCGCAACAAACCAGTCGCTAAACCGTTCGTCCACGCCTGTCGTCAAATATGTGTACTTTGGTTGTCCTGTTTCTATGATACAAGCACTTTAGTAGCTTAGTATAGAAATGTGAATAATAAGAAATAAAAAAACTGCATATCACATTTTAATTTTGACATTCAGTACGTCCATAGTCACGGCGACGTATTTTTTAGTCGTCGGCGCTGTTGAATCTCACCTCGGTTACCATCAGGCAAGTCAATATATTTAAATAATGACATTTTCAAAATTTTAATTTTTTTAAATTATACATTTCTATACTAAGCTACTAAAGTGCTTGTATCATAGAAACAGGACAACCAAAGTACATATATCAAAGGTACATTGGTACCGGTGAGTGGTTTCGAACCCGTGCTACTCGGATTACGTAGCCATTGCACTGCCACTACACCACGTCGCCACATTCATTATGATCTTTATCGCATTTATAGGATCTGAAAATTTCAAATCATAGGCTGAGCCTTGTTTATATCAGTCATTCGTGATTAACTATCATGATGGATCAAAAATTAATTGTTTGTATTTTATCTCACGGCTTTATGTTCAAATGTCATTTATATATATTATGTATCTATTGTATTTACCATATAAATAGAATATATATTGCCCAATGACTTATTTATATAGAAAAAAGTCATTGGGCGAGTCGGGGTCTGGTGTGTTGAATTAGAAAGAGAGATTAGACCTGGTATATTTTATAGTCAATCTAATGTTTATAGTCATCGATTCTAATTTAAGTCTTAAGTAACAAAGGTCGATTAAGTATAGGCTGAGAATTGGATGCGAAAATGACGTTATTTTGTATTGGGATGAACTTTTTGTAACTATGTAACGGAATCTTTCAAATTAATTTTCACACACTTTTAGAGGTCTCAATAACAAGAAAATTTGTACACGTGTTAAAAACCGATGACAATACAATGATTTCATTGATTGGCATAGTGACTGCGACTGAGGCAACCATGAACTGACTTGGTTTTTGCAGTCTTCGGCATTGTTGGACCTCCTCTCGGTGAGCAGGTGGATATTGGTCAGATGTCGAGTCACAATTTTTAGTTCACAATGTCATGTGTTTTTTTTTAACTATAGTTGTGTAACGGCCGCTACATGCTTTAGATGCCGATGGATAGATGGCGTTGCATGTGTCCAATATCTCGCAAACGATTTACCGACAAGGTAATCATTAAATATGCGCTTCAACGAAGCGATGTCACCCGGCTAAGTTGAACCCTGGGCGCAATACGCGTACAGCTGGGAGTACTCCTTTAGTTTCCGCTATAGTTTTATTATTAATATTTAAATGACGTTTGAATGTTGGGCCATTAAGTAAAGGTTACAAAATGTATTGGAGACGCATTTGTATGTTAATATTGTAATTTGTTCTTAGTAAATGGGTCTTTTGCTCAAAAAATGATCATCTAGCGACTCTATTCGTCTCGTGCAATATTTAGCATTATTATTATTTTGTTTCCAATAAAAATGTGAGAAAAAAATATTTGTTTTTATTTCTTTCCATTACTTTTTTATGTTTGTTAGGAACTGTAGGTGTTTCCTAGGCATGATTCACGAACTCGTACCTTTGTCTTTGCCTATCTGAGTGGGAAGAAGGCGTGACAATTTGATTGATTGATTGATTTACGGACCTGCCTATGATAAGTTAACTTTTCTGTGATGTTTTGCTGATTCAATGAAGTTACAGAAGTAATTGAGATTTCAAAAGGACTGATGTCAGGTGTGGCCAATTGGTCAGTACAACAGTTTGTTACGCGTAAAGTCCCGGGTTCGAATCGAACCCGGGACTTTACCCTGGGAACCCAGGAATCCCATTAGGGCCAAATATTTGTTTTTTAAAAAAAAAAATTTATAACATATAACCAGATATTTGCTTCGAGTCTGGTTATCAAAGAGTGGTACCAGGGTAGTACCACCACTTACAAGTATACAAACCGTAAAGTGAATTAGTCGCGTTTCGGAATCGGCTTGTAAGTTTCTTTGTAGAACAATTGACGAGTGGAATGCTTGCCAGCCCATGTGTTCTCTCCATCCTATGACATTGGATCCTTCAAGCAATGCGTGAAGAAGCACCTTCGGCCGGCATAGTGACGGCGACTGGGGCAGCCGTGAAGACTCAGTTTTTACAATCGTCGGCATTTTTGAACCTCCTCTTGCTTACTGATGTCAGATGTTTCACAATAGTGTTATTGCATACTACTCGCCTTATACATAATTAATTATAATTTATTAGGTGACGACCTAAAAAGACAAGGGAAGGCAGAGATCATAAGTGTCTTTCATCTGCTAACTTTTCTATTTTTCAATCAATAAAATTGTCACGCCTTTTTCCCACAGGGATAGGCAGAGACAATGGAGCGCCACTTGCCACGATCCTGACACAACTACCAAGCTTCCCTCACATCCATAATTCTATGAGCGCTAGGCAACTTAGCTTTCTAGCTTTAGCTCTAGGCATTTTATTTTCTATTCGTCCAGCGAATATTTGGATATTGGATAGGTTTAGAGGTCTGAAATTCGCTTAATTTTAGCAAAGAAATAAAACCCATGAAATGCTAACAACAATACCAATTTATTGGTTTTTAAAATACACAAAATATCTTTTACACAATAGAGCAACAACATTTAAATTTGCTAAATAGATCTTTAAAGGTTTATATTTAACAATGATTACATACTATTGACACAGCGTCACTCTTACAACTTGACATGGCAGATTCATTTTAAACAACCTACAGCAAACACTAATAATTTGGTGCGTCATTTCTTTGTAAAACAATCGACAAATGGAATGATTTACCAGCCCATTTGTTTCTATAACCTTGGATCTTTTGGATTGTAAAGAAGCATCTTAGGACGGCATAGAGACTGAGACTAAGGCAGCCGTGAACTGACTTGATTTTTTTCAGTCGTCACCACTCTTGCAGGCGGGTGGAAGAGGTCAGATATCAAGGCACAATTTAACATCGTACACCATATGATTTTAAGCTGGAGAGCTATCCATATTAGTGGAGGCGATTGTTACCACAGATAAATGTGCAAGCAGCATTTGCATTAACAATGCCGCCTTACGTGATTGCCAGCAACTTTAAAACTGATTTTATTTTTATCTGTTCCAAATTGTTCTACACCAAAATGACGAAAAATACTCCAGTCCACAGATATGAATAAGATATAATACATGTCTAAAATCTATTTCTGCTTACTGTATGTACAACAGAAAATATACGTTTTGTTAGTGATTCTGTGTCTTTAGTTTGTACAATCATCGTTTGGAACATCGAAAGGTATAGATGCATCTAAAACACTAAAATATTATTAATATACAAAATACAATCTACAAATATATTGGAACAAGGATTGCATTGAGAATGTAACTTTGTAATTAAATAAAAATCTTGTTAATAAACATAATTAAATCGTTAACAAAATTCGAAGTTAATCATGTTTCATTAAAATTGACACATTTAGGCGCTGCATACCTATATTCAATTTAAAACTCAATTGAAGATTTTTTTTATATACCTATATTATATTATAGACGGTATATAAAGTTATATATTAAGATAAAATAAGACCAATTGACTTTAAGTAGATTCTCAGAAACTCGAATAACTACGAATTTTGTTATAAGAATAATCTTTAAAAAAATATAATAATTATATTAAAAATAATTGAGCATTTTAATTTATACAAAAAATATAAGCAATCTCATTGGAAGACATTTCGTTTCGTGATTCCGTTTCGCATTCACACAATTGACTAAAATATATTTCCAATTTATTATTTAGACACCAAATACTAATAATTATATTAATTGAATAATATTAATTGCATTCAATTATTATTTAATTGACTTTTTTATCTTTGTGACATTATGTTAAATAAGTATTACTTTTTATATGAGTGCACATAACTTGGTAGAACCAGGCAGAAAAAAATAGCGCTTGCATTGTTAACTGCTTACTTTTACGTACACGACTGTAAATAATGCGTGGATTTGCTTTTACAGCAGTCGTTCAGAGTTCAAATATCTGCCGATAGTTATACTACCCCAGATAACAGTCTGGGCAAATGAACACATTAACCCAAAGTAAATATCTGCGGGGTTAGGTTGGGCAAGTTAAAACGATTATCGTCTCTCGTCGACGGTAATGATCAAACGTGTTGTCGCACAGATTTAGCCTAACTTTTGTTATTTTGAATTTGTAATATATAATACAATTATTAAATATTAGTCTAATATAATAGTAAACTCTGGGTATTGAACCCGGGACTTTACTTTTTAAATAAACATGCCTAATTGGGCTTTTGTGAGCGCATGACGCATATGAGCCCCTGGCTTCTGGACTATTTTTTATTTAAAAAATGTCACAAAGATAACAATTATGTCCTTAAATAACTCTAACACCTACATATTTACAAATAATGATTAATTTGACATTATAGTTTCCCACCTCCATTTCCTCATCACTTAAATTAACAATTTGCTTGCAAATAATTGAAAATATCACAAATAAATTTAATTATATACAACATTTATTAAAGCATAGACATAATAACAATACATAAGTAAAAAGTTCTTAACCTCAACCTATTTTCAACATACATGTTGTAAGATGTTTGCTGTTAAGAAGCAAGATAAAGAATTGCAAGGAATAGTATTTTAACTCTTTTTGAATAACTTAATAGACCGGTTTTTTCAGTCGTCGTCACTTTTGGACCTCTTCTTGCTTATCATCAGGCGGGACGAGGTCAGATGTCGTGTCACAATAATTAATAAATAAACTATAAAATATATTTATTAAAGTTTTCCACGTTGTTTTGTGTGAAGTTTTACAGAACATTTGTATATGTTTTTTGGGCATTTTGATGTACTGTTCTAGTAAGTTACAATTGAGTTGAGTTGCAATGATATTCTTTGCAGGTCTTCATCTTGCTTCTTAGATGGCCGTGCTAAGGAGGCTGGTTTAGATGTCACTTAACTGTTGGTAAACTTGAAAGTGCTACCACCACCAAGAGCAAAGTAGACAAATGATCAAATATTACACCCGGCAGAGAAAAAGAGCGCTGCATTCAAGTTTGGTTTGTTACTTACTTACTTTCCGTATAACGAATGCGTATAAAGTTAAAAATTAAATTGAATAATGTGCACGAGTGTATAGAAAGGCGGTATTGCTTCCATCCAGCGCTCTTCTATCTGCCGATCCTTATGCTGCGCAGCTTAAAAGTCAACGCTCTTTTTTCTGCCGGTATCTGTACAATAAATGAATTAATTAAGCTAATAGATTTACAGCACGCAAACATGTCAATGCTGAAATAGGTCTGTGAAGATATTGTAGATGCTCAACAAAGCTAAAAAGCATTTTGAAGAAGTTTTATAAACATGAACTAAGATACTTTTTGACTACTAATTATAATATTGGACATACACAAATACATAGATATAATTGCGTTTACATAGCAGGTGTATTTTAGGCGCGTATTTTGTTGCGATTGTTCATTATTATACGCGCGTCTAAAATTCATATGATCGTATTAATACGTGCCTATACACGCCTAATATACGCCTTTAATATAAACGCACTAAGTTTAATATATATTTTATACAAACTACATATAATTTTATTGTCATGTCACTTGTTTTTCATTCATTATATATACAACTCTGTCCCTGAAAACTGAAAAATGTATATCAGTAGTTCATTCACATGAAAAACAACTTTACATAGTATTCCCAACATAAATTAATTTTTCTAACAAGTATTTTCAATACATTGCAATATAGTGCTTACAAAAATGCTTACGAACATTTTTTTCACAAGAAAACCTAATAGTTATTTTAATATAAAAAAAAACATAGTTAACAGCCTCAGTAACCCAACCTTGAACTGTAAGGTTAGGTTGGATAAATAAGAACGATATCGTCTCACGTTAGCGATTGTTAAATTAATGATTTTCATAAATTATTTCATAATAATATTAAATTTATTAATATTGACCAGTTTAATCTCATTAAAAGCTACAGTTGCAAGTAGGAGTAGCACTCCCTATGCCAATAGAATTAATCAAAACATATAATTGGACATATTATATTACTTTCTAAATTTCATTTATTAAATTACTGAAAACTAACATATTCTATTCGGATTTCAGGGACAGCACTAAACGTTCATAGAAATACATTTATAATAACAAACATAACTCAATTAGCTGCAAATAGAATTACAAAAAGTAGTTAAGACTTACTTTTACCTATTAATCCTAAGAAAAAAACAATAATAATTACAATTTTAGAATAATGAAAAAATACCTAAATAAATTATGTAAAATATAAATAATGTTTGGATAGAAAAAAAATAAGCCCACAGTTCTTGATCAACACTTGATTTTTTTCTATCCAAATCATTATCCAATTAAGTCATTAGACTGTGCCAGTAGAAAATTAGAAATATATAAATATTAAAATTCTAAAAACGTTTAGCGATACTTAAATGTTTCCTTACAATTAAAACCTAACATTAATCTAATAACCTAAGGGCGTATATACTACTTATTGCATAAATACACACAAATATTCAAAAATATATTTTAATACTTTTAAAGCTACAAATTAGCACACACACTAGGACCATCGCAAAATAACATTTCTAATACAATTCTTTAAATTCAATTCTTGGCAAATTATTAAATTTATAATTAAGCCTCAAACTTAAAGTTTAACAGGCTGAAATTTAGTAATACTTTATTTATCGCATCAAGTATGCCAGCCTCGCTGTAGTAATAGAAAACCAATCTTACATAACCAGTTATTAAAAGTTGCCTAGTGACCATAACCGTAGAGCTTGTATGAAGAGAATAGTGAATGTGAAGGAAGCGAGGGAGTTGTGACAGGATCGTGACAAGTGGCGCTCCATTGTCTCTGCCTATCTCTGTGGGAAAAAGGAGTGACAATTTGATTGATTGATGGATTATGAAAAGTTGAATTTGCTCATCCGTTTCCTTCAATGGGCGCCATTAAAGATAAATTACAAGACAGAAAAACAAAGTTCACGGTTACCTCAGTCGCCGTCACTATGCCGGCCAAAGGTGCTTCTCATCGGTCATTCGCATCGCTTGAAGGATCCAAAGTCATAGGATAGAGAGAACACATGGGCTGGCAAAGCATTCCCACTTGTCAATTGTTCTACAAAGAAAAGACGCCCCGAACTTTTTATTTCGACTGTCGATTCGGTTGATAGAATGCGGATGCTTTCGCCGACCTGTGCGGGTATTACGGGTGTGGAAGGACGAGCTCCTCTGTTATCTGTGCACGACAGTATTGTTAGCGGACGGACAGCAAGCGCGGAACGTTGTCTTAGGAAGTGGGTGGTGGAGGACATCGGCAAACCATCTGCGTGCTGATAATAAGCGAAATAAACAAATACATATTAGTATTAAAGGTAATTATGACTTCCCAATTGATAACTGGCTTGGGAAATGAGAAAACTCGAAATAAACAATTCAACAATTTTCTACTGTACAAGACTGTGGAAAGATTGGATTTTCTTCGAGGCTTAATTCTACGACATACTTGCTTAAGCGAATTATTAAATATGGCCTAAAAGGCGCAAGTCTAAGACTTGTTGAATTGCAATTGATTCTGAAATTGACAGCGTTTTATAAATATAAAAAAACTAACATAATAATTGGCATTGGGAGATTAAAATTATATTTACTCCTATATTAAGATTACATTTCCACTTAAATGTAAAAAATAATTATAGTTTTTTTTTATTGTGACTCGACATATGACAGCACCCCGCTTGATGTTAAGCCGAAGTGTGGTCCATGAATGAATGTCACTGCTACTACAATTCAATAACTGTGAGTAGCAATCACATCCACTATGCCGGCCTAGATGGAACCGGTAACTTATAAGCTGATCCCGAAACGTGACCAAATCACTTCACGGTCTGTATACTTGTAAGTGGTGGTACTACCCCGGATCAGCAGACTGGGTACCACTGCCTACCATACTTAAAAACCTACACTCTGGTGTTTTATTATGACATTATTATTCCCGTAGGTTGTTAATGCGCTTGTATTGTGACGTGACACGACGGAATGACGTCATAGTGACGTAGCACTGCACTGGCCATTGGTCAAAATTAAAACCATCATCAAAACAATTCCTAACCCTACGGCCACACAGCGAGGGAAATGAGCAGAGACATAATGTGGCTGAGTTATTCGTCCTGCTGGTCGTCATGCCCGACGATCCATTCTTTGTCCATGTTGTCGTCCATGGGAGCAACGCGATTAACATCGCGAGTAGGGAAGTGTGTGGCTGTTAGGGCAATATTCACGGCTGGACGAAGAGCATAGCGTGGCTGTAGCATTAAATAAACCACGTCTTATCACGTAAATCGCAATTTAAAGGTGACCGTGGTGCAGTGGTTACGCAAACAGAGTGCACGGATTCAAGACCACTTGCCGGTACCAATGTATCTTTGATATATGTACCCTGTCACCCCGTCGTGTGACGTCATGACCTAACAACTGCCAAGAAATATAAAGATAACCAGAGGAATTACACCAACTCTAAATAATTGCTGTTTACTTATGGACTGGTTTATCTCGTATGTTTTGTATATGCTGATGCAGAAGAAGAGAAGCATGTCGGCCATAACTATTAACGCATAATTATTTTTTATTTAAGTGGAAACAAAACTAAAAACTAATCACTATCATACTTAATTAAATAATATTATACATACATTTAAATATATAGTATACGATAGTTTATATTATTCTAAATACAAAAATATAATATAATATAATATAATATAATATAATATAATATAATATAATATAATATAATATAATATAATATAATATAATATAATATAATATAATATAATATAATATAAAACCTAATAGTTATTATTATTTTTATAACCTTATCTAATGGAAGACTTGTGATTGTCATTGTAACAATTAAAGGCCAATTTTATCAAAATATTAAAACTACGGTTAACCAAGTACACGCGTATATTCTGTTACTGAACGTACTTAATGTCAAACTAAAGGAGATAGCCGAGATGAATTGTCAGCTATCTCCTTTAGTTTTAATCATAGTCTGTCCCTTTTAGCCGCTAAAAATTAGTCAGCGAAAATAGTAATTAGTAGGGATTTCGGTATTTGTGGGTCTTATGTCACGTCTAATGTAACAGCCGTACCGCGGATTGTTAGCACACGCCAAAGAACGATGTTAAAACTTCCAGCAGAACCAACAAATGCCAGCGAAACACATTCGTTAGCATTCGGGTCTCAATTCGTCTTAACATACGCTATAATGCTATTTAACCAAAAAATAGACAGAATAATATTATTTTTAATGAGACGCGACACATGACCCGAAAGAGACGATTTTCATTGCTGTCGTAGGAAAATTTGTTGACAAAAAACATATATTTTTAATTAAAATTTCTATGATAAGCTAATAAAGTGCTTGTATCATAGAAACAGGACAACCAAAGTACATACATCAATCAAAGGTTGCTACCTGCGAGTGGTTTTGAATCCGTGCTCTTGGTTTGCGTAACCATTGCACTGCCACTACACGAAGGTCGCCTTAATTCTATAATATACTTTTCTTCTATATTTCTTTAAAAGCGTCCACGTCTGCTATTGTATTTCAAGTTGCGCTTGGGTAAACCTGAACTTAAACTTAAGATTAAATAGTTAACCGTAGTTTAAAAGTTTGACTGACAAAGACCTATCTAACACACGCACACACATACATAAATTGAAAATATATTTTTTATAGTCAACATTCATTCAATCAATACATTCGTTCAATTTTTTATTCAAATATATGGAAGACATCGTTTATAAAGACTATTTTTCTATGGCAAAATAAAATTTTAGGACTTCTATGTGTCTCGACATAGTTAACATCTGATGTTAAGCTAGAGTGCGGTCCATGAATAGAGGTGACTGCTACTACAATTTAATAATTGCAAGCAGTAGTCGCATCCACTATGCCGGCCTAGTTGAAGCCGGCAACTTTTAAGCTGATCTCGAAACGTGACAGAATCACTTTACGGTCAAGCCACCACTCTTAAACATACAAATCCTAAAATGTTTATTTAATTTTTATTAATATTATATGGAAGACATTGATTATAAGGTTCATTTTGGCATAATATGTTTTATTAACGACATTTTTAATGTCTTCATTATTTGGATTATTCTGCCACTAGTCCAAAAAACTGGACCCACTTTTTTATGACTTTAAAATGGCGCCAATTCTTGTTGGATTAAATCGCAGATTAATGCTAATAAATAAATTTTATTTCTTCCTAAAGCTTTCAATAAAATTTGGTTTAAAAAGCGTAATAAATAACAATAAAATAAAATATAAAAATAGATTTTAAAACATATTTTTAAGTAATTAAACTTTAATCATAATTAGAAGAAAACATTACAAGATTTTTGCAACTTACTAAAGTTTAAATAATTTTATTGTGATCTCGATAATTGACCTCGACCCCTTGCTTGCCTGTTGATAAGCAAAGAGGAGGTCCAAGAGTGACGACGACTGAAAAAACCGAATTAGTTCCCGGCTGCCTCAGTCGCTGTCACTATGCCGGCTAAAGGTGACCTACTAAACTGTCGCCTCAATCTCGGTCACCACGCGGGCTTTTAATTAATTGAATTGAGTTTCTTTATATTGGCTCGACTTCTGAATCCTTATTGTTAAGTTGGAGTGCTGTCTGCAAATGGATGCTAGTAGAATTAATGCGATTGCCAGTAGCAGTAGCACCCACCATACTGGCTTAGTTAGAACTGGCTATTTGTATTGTTGAAAGATTACAAATAAAAGAAAACCTAATAGTAAGCCGCATAAAATCTTTTATATCCACAATTTTAACAGATAGTTCAAGTTATTATTTTCTCGTTTTTTTTATATAAATACTATTATTTAATAATAACTACATTTATTAATATTATTTGTCACTAAATTCAGTGCAGATTAATTCATAGACATTTAGATTTCCACTAAAGCAATAGAACTACGAAGATACGACGGTTATGGGGATATCTCCACGAGAAAGTAAAACGCTGCGATACTAATAAGAATTTCCTCAATAGCATAAAAATTGTTAGTTTTTTTAACATTGTGACACCTCGACGACACCTGATGAGGAGGTCCAAATCGACGACTGATAAAAAAAAAACATATTTGCTATGATGCCTGTGTAAGAAGAAATCGAGGCGATACAATTAAATTTCGATTGATATTTTATATTTATTTAGATTGACCGGGTTGTATTAGCTGCTAAAGACATCATTTATTTGTATTTTGGGCTTAATTGTATTAACACTTGCATATACATTTTAAAATTGCTTAATGTACGAAGATTACAATGTAATGATTGACAGACGATACAGTTAAAAGAGAAATGGTTAATAGTTTTATCAATACATGTATCGAAACTACCATTTATATATTTTTCATCATTAGACATTACAAAAGTAGTACAAAGAAGCCCAAAATGAATGATGTCCTTTAAATTAAATCCGGGGTAACAGAGAGAGACGAAAAATTACATAAAAGTTTTGTGACATCGCAAAAGCTATGTCCACAATTGTTTTCTACGATTAAAAATGACGATTAAAATAAAAAAGGATTGATATTAGGTCTTAGTTCCTCTTTTTGGTTTTAGTTTAATTATATTTTTTATACATATAAATAATTATTTAAGTCATTCGTAAGAGAATCGCAGCGACGCGCTCTATGTGGAGATAGCCCTTAAAAAACATTTAATCAATAACAATGTCCTGGCCAAGCCTGTCCATCTCAGCGAGGAGGAAGTCAACATCACGTTCGGTGACAGCTGCCGAAGAGATTATGTTGCGGAAGAAATTGGGACGGCGGTCGTCAGGCTGATAGCCAACCATGATGGTGCCCGCTTGCATCATAGCACCCTTCAGTTTGGCGCATACCTGAAATAATGGCAATTTTTTATTATTATTGTGACACGACATCTGACTTCGACCCGCCTGATGATAAGCTAGAGGAGGTCCAAGAGTGACGACGACTGATAAACGCCGTTTACGAGGTTTTAAGATTTGATTAGCCAATGCTAAGACAAAATCAAAGTCGCGATTATGACAATTTTGTTGCCTCAGTCAGGTGCTCTTTCGCGATTGCACATCGGTTCAACGCGTCGTTTCGTTCGATTGCCGATTCGATCGACAAAAAGCGGATACGGCGGCCCAGCAAAGAATATACTTGCAACTCATTTAAATAACTTCCCAGAACCGAATATCCAAAAAATATATATATTTAAAAGTTCAGTAACACTAAACAACGTATTTTTTTAAATCATTTTGATGTACCTTCCTATTATTTAAAATAGGCTGGTCTTTATCTTGTTTCTTGGATTGCCGTGCTGGGAGGGCTGGGCAGTTATCACAGAAGACGAGGTGTCAACAAGGGCAAACATACCTTTCCAAGCTTGACTTCTTTGTTGTTATCATGAGGAAGACCCCTCAGCTGTTTGGGAAGATACCAGAATGAGACATTCACCATCTCAGGCTCCAGGATGAGGTAGTACTTTTCAGGCTGCTCTTTGATGCGGCGCACCATGTATTCTGACAGTTCCATCAGACGATCCATGTGACGCTCGAAGCCCGAAGTGCCCTGAATTATTATGCTTTGTGTATTTATCAAATTGCCACGAATAGTGACTTGGCCGAATATCGAATTTTCGTATTCGGCCAAAGTGTCGAATATGATAAAGCTATTGAAATACACGACGAAAGCTACAGAGAATATGTAATTCGCGTAGATCGGACGGCTGATCCTTGCAAGTGGTGGTCAGCAAACGAAAAACAATAAGCGAACGGTATAGTGAGAGTTTTTTTTCGTTTACAACACACATAAACTTGAGTAATCTTTTTCATGATTCGGTATTCGGCCAAATACCGAATAGTAGCCGACTATTCGTTGCATCTCTATTTATTAATTGAATATGGTAATCAGAAACACTTTGAGTAATGATTTGTAAGATAAAAGATCAAAATTTACTTAATAATAAGAATGGAGATGCTTCTCCCAACGTTTGCGAGACCATACATATACATATCTTGTTAACATGACAATTTGATTAATTACTTTAATAGATGTACTAAAGTGTACGAAACTTTTGTAGTCCGCAGTATAGTTTCCGGCAGACTTTTGCAGAAAGGCAGAAAAAAACGCTGAATTTTGTGCTGCGCAGTATGGGAATCGCAAGCATACACGACTTAAAATATTTATATAAAATGAAATAAAGTATTTTACTAGATAATAATTGATTGGAAATTATTAATCAATTAAAACTATGAAAATTTAAGTAAAAAAAGCATTAGGTAAAATTAGGCAAAACCAACACCGAATAAGCAAGACCAATACTGTTCGAGTCTTGTTCTTACTTGGCTCATCACTAATTTGTACCGGAGACAAGTGGATTTGAACACCATGGTCGTCTAACTTCGTTGTGCCCACTATGCCGGCCTACTAACCTTGCCACGCCATTGCAGCCACAGCTTGAAGATGTCATTATGCCGGCCGCACTGGATCACCTTGTCGCCGGTGTCATAGCGCGGATCATAGATCTTGTCCGTCATGAACAAGTACTCCGCCGACATTGCGTTGCAGTTCAGGAGGATGCCCTGGAAATAGGAAAGTATTACGTACGCGGAAATCTCGGTTCGATTTCCGATCGGAGCAAAATTTGTTGCATTGCTTTTATTCGTAACATGAAATAATTAGATTTAAAAAATAATTGTTAATAAAAAATCAAATATTTGCTTTGACTTTGGTTATCAAAGAGTGGTAGGCAGTGGTGCCCAGTCTGTAGATCTGGGCACCACTGCCTATTACTTAGATGGCATTGCATTGCGCGTCCAAAATCTCGCATACGATTTACCGACAAAGTAATCAATATATATGCGCTCCGACGATGCGACGTCACCGGCTAAGTTGAGCCCTGTACGCAACACCCGTACAGCTGGGAGTACTCCTTTACTTTTCTAACATAGTGGAATAATGCTCCGCTAAAGATTTTTTTTTTATTTATTCCACGTTTCGAGATCTTTACAGCCATCCGTTTACTTGATCAGGATGTTAAGCTCTCGGAATAATAAAACATGTAAAATTATTATAATATACAAAAATAAACGCGATAGTAAGCCGCATAGAAATTCAAATTAAATATACATTTTCGAAACATATTTGAAATTCTTCAGCAAAAACCCACTCCTTTATAAACAAACAAATAAATTACTTTGAAAATCACTCAGTAAAAAGAGGAGACTAAAAAATGTACATTTAAACTACACAGAATATCAATCAACATCATCCACATTCCCGCCACTCGCCCCCATAAGGGTGGGAAAGAGGCCCCCACCCCCCTCTCCAGGAATCTTGTAAACGTCACTACAATGTGGCATAATAAATTCCTACAGACCGCCTCTTTGAGGGTTGAGAATAGTGATGTGAAACTGTCGATCAATTAAATTATTCGATATTTATGTTTTTTATAAACACTTAAATCATTAAGAATTTATTATTGTACATGTATATCCACGGCCCTGATACAACTTCCTTGTATTTTTCACAAGTGGCACTCCATAGCCTCTGCCTATCCCCGTAAGAAAGAGGCAATTTAATTGACTGATTGATTTTATATTTTATAGATAATAATAACTTTATAATTGCATAGTTCGATATAGCACGCGTGTTAGACTGTAGAGTGTAACCCATAAATAGAGGCGACTCCATTTATTTCCAAGTTCAGGTAAATAACTGCAAATAGTACACTACGCCACCCTAGTAGAAACTAGTAACTTTCAAACTAATCTTTAAAATTAACATCATCAATATTAATGAATTAAAAAAATATATGCGGCTTATTATCGCGTTTTTTTTTTGTTTGATTCTCTCCGTGACCACGATGGTCGAATAGCTCTCGAAACGTCTGAATAATAAAAAAATGTAAAAACAAAACCAAAATAAACGCGATAGTAAGAAATCTAAGAAAATACTATCATCAATATTATTACACTCTTTCTATCCTCTTCACGGGATAGAAAGATACAAGTGAGTGCCACTTTCTATGATCCTGACATAACTCTCTTACTTCCACTTCTTCACGTCCACTTCTCTTCACACAGACCCCTTTATTTTTTAATAATGTCTCCGATTTAACTAAGGAACAGTCTGCTATGTAGATGATAACCCCTACTGTCGATAACACCTACTGTCGATAACCCCTACTGTCGATAACACCTACTGTCGATATCACCTACTGTCGATATCACCTACTGTCGTTAAGTAATCGAACTATTTTAATTGGTACAAAAAGTATAAATATATATGATGGAATGAAAGTAATACGTATGAACGTAAATAACATTACTAAATTTTAAAATAAATCATTGCTACCGTTCTAAATTTTCCCTAAATTAAATAAATTAAGGAAAAATCGACATTATATAATTTTATTATTAATTTTCGTGAAAAAAACTTGAAAATTTTAACATAGTTAGGATGATATAGTGGATATAGCTGCTGCTGATATAGTGGATATAGCTGCTGATGATATAGTGGATATAGCTGCTGATGATATAGTGGATATAGCTGCTGATGATATAGTGGATATAGCTGCTGATGATATAGTGGATATAGCTGCTGATGACAGACATTTATCTGTGGCAGCAGTCGCCTCTAATTAAAGCATTGATTCCCAAAGTGGTCCAGTCCACTGGAGACTCGAGGGGATCTACGTTGGAGTGACAAAAAATCGTAAGCAGGGGTCCACAAAATTTATCTGGTTTCGATAGAACTAAAATGTTGGCTTGACTTCACCTATCAATGAAGGCAGATTAATATTTTAAGAATCTCAGCGACTGTTAGTTGTGAAAACTTGCATATTCCAAATTTAGTATGACGTGTCAAAACTTGCAAAGGTCGTTTATAAATGTAAAGTTTTGGGAATATGGTAGAAATGTAGATGCAGGGGGTCCACCGGAACCAGTAACAAAAGTGGTCTTTGAGCAAAAAAGTTTGGGCACCTCTGATTTAAAGCCTAAAATCAGGTGATGTTCGGTTATTATGTATTTTTGAAACAAACATATTAATTTTATCGATACTTTCCAAGCACATCCCTATCAGCCGCACGTGCCACTTTTAATTAAATTCCACTGCAGACACTTTGAAACATATGTTGCCAATAATACAGCCGTCCCTTTCTCACAACAGCACGCCGTCTCTCTCTAACAGACTGCTCATTTTGGGATAGTTATCCTGTTTCTATGATACAATCACTTTAGTAGCTTAGTGCTTAGCTTAGTTTTAAGAAAAAACGATCCTTGTGGCGCCTATTTCTGTAGGCGTAAGTCTGGTACATTGCGAATGCGACTAAAATAGGCAGTTATTTGACTGTAGTGGCAGTCGCTTCTTTTTCATAGACATCACTGCCTACCACTCTTTAAAGGCTTGTTTATATAGGCTTTGTTTTATAAATCTTATATATATCTATTATATATTCAATTAATCAATCAAATTGTCACGTCTTTTTTCCACAGGGATAGGCAGAGACAATGGAGCGCCCGACACTTCCCTTGCTTCCTTCACAATCACAGTTCTCTTCATACAAGCTCTACGGTTATGGGCACTAGGCAACCTAGCTTTCTTGAGGATGTCTCTGATTTGGTCGAAATACCCCTCCAGGGCCTGCCTTGTTTAACGCATCCATTCACATGAGATTTATAAATTCCTTTCGTCAATCTACTTTCACTCATCTTTTCCATGTGCCCAAACCATTGAAGCATCCCTTTGTTAATCCTTGTCACTACATCTTCTTTCAAACCACATCTATCGCGCAATGTGCTATTACTTATTCTATCCGCTATCGTCACTCCACATACACTCTTTAACGACCATATATTAATGTTCACAATACGGTCTATTCGCATCTTCTTCAAGTATAAACGAAGCGAAGTTATTGACTTCGGCAACTTTCGAGTTGATCCCGAAACGCAACTTAATCACCTGCAAAAGTCTTACCTCATACTTGAAGTGCACCGTGGAGCACTGGAGCAGGGTTCCCATCAGCTTATGAGGATTCCAGGTCACGGAGTCAGCTCTGAAAATAAGACATTAAGTTACAATATTTATGATCTATGTCGTGTGAAGCATCCACATTATGTCGACCGAATCAGAAGTCAAACAAGCCCATGTGTTTTCCCCGTCCTATAACCTTGGATCTTTTAAGGCAGGGATCTTCGACGTTATTCTATTTATATTTATATCCATTTTATATTTCATATCCAACTTTTGACGATCAAATAACTATACTTCGTGAAATGTTATTAAATAAAAAAAAATTTGCGTAATAAATAAATGCTAAAAAAACACTTAATCAAACAGAATTTACAAATACTTTATATTATTTAAGAAAAAAACTATGCAACTTTATCATAAAAATAGTTTTTGATTTCTAAGTTCTCGGTTTTTTAAGCGATAACCATTAGATTTTTATCGTAAATATGAATAGTCAATTATTAAATTAGACACTTAATCGGCTAGATATTTTAGTACACGGTTTTCTGATAATTAACAAAATGTTATAAAAGGTAAATTATTCGTACGCACATGATTTGCACATCAAAAGTGATAGACCTATACATTACTTTTTTATTAAGAAATATTTGTAATAATTAAAGATCTGTATACGTAGCGGCAATAAAATGAATATAATATATATTTTTTAAATACTACAATATTTTTAACATTTAAAAATTATTCCAACGTTACGTTAAAAATGTATCAAACAAATTTTGTTTATAAAAACATACTACTCTCTAGATAACTATCTTAATGATAAAGAGGTTTGGTGTTCCAGTTTAACACAATAGACTGTAAACATAGATTGTTATTTTAAGTTTAATTTAATTTTCTATTGTACATAGAAATATATTTTAGTTTATACTAAGCTGACAATGCCTCTTTACAGCAGCTACTCATTTAATACTTTATAAGTTGACAACGCTTATTACAGCAGCTGACACATTTTTATAGTTTTAATTTTTTTTATATAGTAATATTATTATGACGTGCAAAAGTGCTGAAACCAGCCTACTTGTAATTGTAATAAAAATTTGATTTAATTTATATTTTAAAAGAAAACCGCACAATTTCCTCTAAAAAGGCGCGAATCTCTCCCCCATGTTTACGATAGTGTTGTCCCAAGTGTGAAATTAATTGATTCGAATTTTTAATTGATTATTCAAATAAGTCTCGGCCGCGGTTCGGGGATTAGGGCGAATGCATTTAATGTGTTTTATAAATTAAGGGCAGGCTAATAGTCGACTTTAAACTTATTTTTACTCGATAAATTACGTTAATTGTTTATTTTAAATAATGTTAAAATAAAATTCATTTGGGCTTTTATGTACTTCCTTTATAATGTTCAATCATGAAAATAAATGGTAGTTTCGATACTTGTATTAATAAAACTAATAACTTGAATTATTTGGTAAATAAGATATGGATTTTGTATCATCTGTCAATCACAAAGATTGACAGTTCTTCAAGATTGACAGTTCTGCTTTGAATTGTCATTATTATAGTTTGATCATTTTGCACACCTAAACTATGCAAAATAAAGTATATATTCCAATTACATTGTAATCTTCGCAAATTAAACTATTTTAAATATGCAACTGTTAATACAAATAAGCCCAAGTCCCCATGAACGATGTCCTTTACTTATCTTAAATATAAGCATTGTAAATATTTTTATAGTTATAAGTATTATTATTTACTTATTATTTAGGTACTACTATATTATTTTATTTATTTATTTATGTTATGCGTTTTTGCGTCCATTTTCCTACTTTTGCCACCCAAAGGTTATCTGGCAAAGAAAGCCGCGCGGATTTGAGTTAGCCTTTTGTATAAAGAAATAAATAGGGATAATAATTGTTAATATTTCTTGTACGAGAATTAATAAATCTTGTTTTTATGCTTCTAAATAGTACTAAGACTAGGAACTACCTAACGTAGAGGACCAATCAGAATGTTATTAAAAACATATTTTAAAAAGGTAGGTCGTTATTCTTTTTCTTTTATTGTGACTCGACATAATATGATAGCACCCAGCTTGATGTTAAGCTGCTACTAAAAATCAATAACTCTAAGTAGCAGACATATCCACTATGTCGGCATAGTTGAAACCGGCAACTTACAAGCTGATCCCGAAATGCGACTAAATCACTTTACGGTCTGCATACTTAAAAATACTTCCCCGGATCGGCAGACTGGGTACCACTGCCTACCACTCTTTGATAACCAGACTCGAAGCAAACAATATACAATATTTATTTGTAATATTTAATATAATTATTAAATATTACAAATAAAAGCTATGAAACTAATATTTGCTTCGACCGGGATTCGTCGCGGGTTTGATCAGGGCCGTCTTAAGCATATTCAGCGCCAGGGTGCGAAAGTCAAGGTTCCGCTCGCGTGGTCTCAGTATAGTAGGTACCTATCGAAATTTCTGGCGGTCGGCATGCGCCCCCTAGGACTCTGCGCCCGGGTGCACTGCACCCCTTGAACCCCCGGGTAAAGACGGCCCTGGGTTTGATACCCAGGAATTTACGTTTTACGCAACAAACCAATCGCTGATCGTTTCACTCTCTTTTTATTCACATTTCCATGCGAAAGTATTTGTTTAAATGATACGTATTTAATCATTGCCATTTCCTTTTATATTGGCGTGCGAATAAAATAGAGACACAGGACTACTTAAGCTTAAAGGGAGTGAGTGTCAAACGGGCGCAGTGAACCGTTGCATTCGGGTAGGGTTGCCACTAACATATTTACTCTATTTTAACATATTTACTCTTTATTAAAAGATCATTCATTTTGGGCTTCTATCAGTGGCGTAGCTACCTAGGGGCTAGGCGGTGCAGTGCCCCGGGGCCCTCAACCTCAGGAGGCCCTCGAATCCTTACCAGAAATCTCGATCGAACTGAACTTTTGAAAATTTCTCCCATTTTTTAAATAAATATGACAGGTTGCAACCCCACTTTAATCATGATAACTCAGTTGAGAGTAATTCAAAAGTTATGCCTAGGGAATTCCCCTAAATTATTTCTGTAGGTTGGCAGTGTTGTCAATTTGACGGATAGTGATATGTGCGTTTCATATATTCATCGATGTGCGTTTTATTGTGAATTCGAGTTAAGAATTTTTTTAGAGAACGGTAAAAAATTAGCATTTTTAAAATATTTGTATATTTCATATTTTTATTTGATAAAACCTAATCAGTTTACATAGCAGTGGGGCCCTATTTTTTTATTCGCCCCAGGGCCCTTGGTTACCTAGCTACGCCACTGGCATCTATGTACTACTTTTGCAATGTCCAATCATGGAAAAATATATAAATGGTAGTTTCCATACTTGTGTTCATAAAACTAATAACAACAAATTGCGCAAGTGAGTTATTTGGAAAATAAGACATGGAATTTGTATCGTCTGTCAATCACAAAGACACACCATATGAACAGTTCTGCTTTGCCATGCAAGTGCTGTCATATGTCTAGTTACAATAAAATAAAATAAAATTCGTTTGTGCGAACCCTATGTCAGATTACATGTCAACACTTATGTTAATAGTGTGCCCGTGTGTGACGTCACTCAATCGCATGCCGCCAATCTCCCACGGCACCCACACATTCACAGAAACACCATCACAAGCTTCAAAGTTATTCGTTTTTCTCTTAAAACAACAAATACAAGAAGATTTAATAATATTTAATTTTGAGTTGCAGGCAGTGATGTCCAGTCTGCTGATCCAGGGGTAGTATCACCACTTACAAGTATACAGACCGTGATTAAGTTGCGTTTCGGGATCAGCTTGTAAGTTGTCGGCTTTAACTAGGCCGGCATAGAGGATGCGCCGGTTACCAACAGTTTAACTGGAAGTAGCAGTCGTATTCATTCATGGGGCGTACTCCAGCTTAATATCAGGAATCATGCGGTTACTTCCCCGAACTAGTGCGGGTATTACGGGTGTGAAAAGGCGAGGTAGGAACAAGGTTAAAGAGCTCCTCGGAACATTCCCCGTGGTATAGGCGATAGAGGACGCACAGAGCCACCATGTCTCTGCGTAGTTGCAGGGGCTCCAGAGTTCGAAGAGTGAAGAAAGCGAGAGTCTGTGTCAGTGTCAGTGAGTTATAAGGCGACCGTGGTGTAGTGGCAGTGCAATGGTTACGAAAACCGAGAGCACTGGTTCAAAACCACTCGCCGGTACCAATGTATTTATGATATGTACTTTAATTGTCTTGTTTCTATGATACAAGCACTTGAGTAGCTTAGTATGGAAATGTAAATAAAAAATAAACTCATAAGAATACCTTATCATTGTTAGTTCAGCGCGAATGGAGCGAAGGTGATTTTGTGTAAAATATGTAAAATATTTGCGAAATTTACATGAGACTGTTTGTTAAGAGGGCGGCTTTATCTTATTTGTGCAGTTGGATTGAACGGGGTGCGGTGGCGTGGATTTAAAACAAATCATACGCACTTTTTTACACTTCTAAACTAAGCTACTTAAGTGCTTGTATCATAGAAACAGGACAACGAAACTATATATAATATATCAAGAATACTTTGGTAACGGGGGTGGTTTTAAATCTCGGTTTGTGTAACCATTGCACTGCCACTACACCACGGTCGCCTTATAAATTATATTAGCCGCAGCGAAACGGAATAAAATGAAACTCGCACATAGGTTGTGAATTTTTATTAATTTAGTCCTGCTTCGCGTCCCTCTGCGCCAGTAACATCAGCAGCAATGTGTATTCCGTCTCTGCTGCGCGCACCGCACTCGTAGTGGCGGCCAATCGAGTCTCCGCATTCTGCCAGGCCGATAGCTGCGACATGCGGCTTGCGAGCGCACCATGCAACTGGAAACATTAACAAATACAACAGTAGTATTTTTTTACATTTTACGCGAACATGGCTGAAACTCTCGAAACGTCGCGTCGAAATAATAACAAAAATTGTATAACCAATAACCAAAAATAAACGCGATAGTAAGCCGCATAAAATTTGTTTATTTCCTTAAATACAAGAGCCTACGATGCTGACACAGTCGAGCGCACTCCATATTTTGACAGCACCCAGCTTGATATTAAACTGGATTCCGGTCCATGAATGGATGCTACTTACACTTAAATAACTTCAAGTAGCTGACGTATCCTAGATGAAACCGATAAGTCACAAGCTTTAAACGCGACTAAGTCACTTTACGGTCTGTACACTTGAAAGTTAAAGAATGGTAGGCAGTGGTAACGTCTGCCGATCCGGAGTAGTACCACCACTTACAAGTATACAGACCGTAAAGTGATTTGGTCACGTTTCGGGATCAGCTTGTAAGTTGCCGGTTCCATCTAGGCCGGCATAGTGGATGTGATTGCTACTCACAGTTATTAAATTGTAGTAGTAGCGGCATCCATTCATGGAGCACACTCCAGCTTAACATTAAGCGGGGTGCTGTCATAGTAACAATAAAAAAAAAGTGGTGGTACTACCCCGGATCGGCAGACTGTGAAAATGAATACGAACTAAGTTTAATTTTTTTATTAATATTGGTTATATCCAATCTAATATCACAAATAATACTATGAAATAAAGACTAGGAATCGAAGCCGGGACATTCCTTACCTTTATATGAACAAATATTTGTATAATTTCAATTACCTTCAGTAACCTTTTCTCCATAAGTTTGCGTTGAATCCATTCGCATATATAGCTAAATAGGCCCATGGAGAGCACTCCACTGGTCACCAGCAGCTCTACTGCGGGTAGTTCGTTGAACGTTTCCTCCAGCCATGTGATCTTAGTGGGTTCTTCCTGGACGCTTTCGACCGTCTCCTCTGGCGTGTTGTAGAAGCTTCCTTTAAGGTAAGGAGATGGCACCAGGAAGACCGCGAGCAGTGATGTGACAAATAATCCATTTAAACAATTTAATAAAGCCATTCGCTGATTACAATGTTGCCGCCCATGGGAACATCTCTTCACACATTATTTTTAAGCCTTATAAAATGACAGCTGTGACAGAAATTTGTTCTAATGTTTTTTTTAAATCGTTTTAATCACAAGGTCTTGGCCACAATATTTTTTTTAACTAAATCCTTATAGAGAAACAGATAAAATTAAGTATAATATTAACTATTATTAAATTATAAATAAAAAATATCATCTAATGACGGCGCAGCAGAGATAGTCCCAAGGAGACTGGCAACATTTCCCCTTTGTATAGCAAGGCTAATACGTTGGCAGAAATAATTGCCAGCCTTCCTGCCGCTTGGACAACTCCTTGGCCAGACGCTTAGCTGAAGGTCTCCAAGTGCCTATCGTCTCGACCTCAAACGGCGCAAATTTGTAACATGTACCGTGGTTGGTGTATTTAAATGGTGTTTTTTTTTGACTTGAATGTATGACAGCACCCCTGATGTGGAGCTAAAGTGCAATCCATGAATGAAGGCGGCTTCTATTACAGCTAAATAATAACAGTCGCATATACTAAGCTGGTCTAGCTTAGCTGGAACCGGAAACTTACAAGCTGATCCCGAAATGCAACTAAGTCATTTTATGGTATGTACATTTGTAAGTGGTGGTACTACCCTTGAAACTGAGGTTCACTGCCTACCACTCTTAGACAACCAGACCTTGAGCAAATATCCAAACAAATTATTCGTAACATTCAATTTAATTAAATATTACAAATAAAAGCTATGGAACAAATATTTGCTCCGACCGGAAATAGAACCCGTTACTTAACGCGTAACGGATGAAGTAAGCTATGTAGAGCTATATATTTAAATATTTATTTTATTATACTTACCTTTAATGATTATTTACATTTACTTTTTGCCTACATAACCTGTATTATTTAAAAAATAAAGATTTACATTTCCTATCGCTGCTGTTATTTCATAAGGTGAGAAAACTATCTATAAAGTGATGGTCTGTGATCTTTGACGACGTCAAACATTAACACTTTTGACAGGGAAAGACGAGTTTCTTTTGGCCTTCTTCTCGACAGTGCGTTTACGTGGTCAGAGAATTATTAGACCATAAAATAGAGTCCCAAATTTAGGAAAAAAAGGCGTCATTTCATTCACATATAGTTAATAACTATAGTTTCATGGGAAACTGTAAACATTGTAAAACATCAAATAAAGTTTTTATTTATTTAGTTATTTTGACAGCCTAATCGTGACAAAAGGCATTTCAAATTCTTCACATTTATCTGTCAAACGAAGTATATAACGAAATAAACATGTTTATAATGATTTTTTTTTAAATTGTATTTAATTTGTTTTGGTATGATCGGTGTAGGTAAACACATACTCACCGATCACTTTTTAAATAAACAAACCTTATTATTGTGTTTAATCTTATGTATATTTGTGTATATGTTGCCTAATGTATGTGTATGTATTGCTTATATTTTTCATAACAAATAATATTAAATCTTTATAATAAATGGTTTGCACCCAGCCAATCACAGCACAACACAACAAAGGTAAACTGGTAGATAATGCCTAGGGCATTAAGCTCGCCTATGTACCTTATTTTTGGGCAATAAAGAGTTTATAAATAAATTATTAAATGGTTTTGTCAGTTTGTATGGTTCACTCGTAATGTATTTATGAATCAAGTTGTCGTTTTTATTATAAACTTTTTTTATTATAAACCGCGGTTTCACTCGCGTAAAATTAGGTTTATAACATAGTCATAAAAAAGGAGGAGGTTCTCAATTCGACTGTATATCAATTTTTTGTATTTATAACTCAATAACTCATATAAAAATGACAGACGGAAATAAATATAAATATAGAAAAATTTCAAACACCTGACGTAAAACGTAACAAACAAACTCACATTCAGATTTATAATGATAGTAGGATTCTTCTATTGACTTACCTCTCAATGCCAGTGAGTCGTGGATGGCGGTACTTCTTGGAGAACAGCAAACCACCACCCCAGGCCGCCTGCACAACACAATTACATCCACCATCAATTACACAATCTTTGTACTGCTCAGCAAAGGTGCTTCATTACGCTCTGATTGTTTGACTTATTAACACTATTTATCTATACTAATATTATAAAGAGATAGTTTGTTAGTTTGTGATGTCGTAGTGATCTCTGATTCTACTGAATCGATTTTGAAAATTATTTTATCAATAGAAAGCCAGGTTGTTTGTGAATGTCATAGGCTGTATAAAAAACCTGTATACAGCCTGTATGAAACATGAAAAGACATAGGCTGTACCCCGAAATTAAAAAGACCTTTTCGTGGTAGTCGGTTTTGCAAAAATGTCGGAGAAATATCCGTCGAAAGAACATGTTTTCTACGAACGCTGCCTTAACTATGAGAGTAATATGTTGTAGAGCTTGATAATGCCTACAAAAAAGTCAGCCACAGCATATGTCTAATTATTATATCGTGTGGCAGGCGGGAGAGTGATTGCAGCGTTTAGCGTAACCGAAATGTAGGTTTCAAAGCTTCTTGTGACATGTGAACACTCATCTTCCCTGCCCTCACTATTCCCTCTACCCAACCAAATATTGTAAGACCCCACCGTTGCTGCCTTCGACATACGATCTACAAATGTACTTACGACATTGGATGCCAAGATTCTTTAAAAGATGATGCAAGGTTTTTGCTGGTATTCCTCTTGCACTAACTACACTGCGTAGAGCTAAGTTATAAAACCATTTTTCGTCATCTCGTTCGTGAGATCATATATAATTGGACTTTTGTGTTGTGGTCCTTTGGAATGTTTGTTTCAATGGAATATAAAGTAATTGAGATTGTCGCAAATTAACATGCTACATATGAAATCTTTTTTATTATTAAATAAAATTATATAAAGGAGTCCCTTTAGGCAAGATACTGGCAGCGTTCCCCCTTTGAATAGCTACACTAATTCTTCCTCCGAGGTAGCTGCCAACTCTTTGGTCTCCTGCGATGTCGACTAACCTTTTTGCTATTTCCTTATAAGGCCAGCGCTAGGACCCCAAGGATCAAGGGTCTCGACACCGAATGGATCAAAATCATATTCGAAGCCTAGGCCCCTGTATTTGCATGCATATAGTTATATATGTATGTATAACTTACATCAACATGCATCCACATGTTGTACTTCTCGCAAATGTCAGCGATCTCCATGAGTGGGTCGAATGCTCCCAACACGGTCGTGCCCGATGTGGCATTCACGAAGAATGGAACCTGGTGGAAAAAACAAACGGTTGTTGCAGCTGACATAAGTTCCTCAGCAACTTAAAGACGCTTATAGGGGTCTGCAGGAACGAGACTGCGTTCCCCTGGCATTTATTGAGAGCAAACTGTTGAAGCCGCGAAGGTCTCAAGTCCAGAAAAGAGCCCATACATAACAAATAATTTTGTTACGCCTTGATTTGTACAGAATTAATTCGTACAGTTGGAGGGAAAGAACTTTCCAAGATATTAAGCTTTTTTAAATATATTGTTCACGACATTGACAGTACCCACCCTGATGAAGCAGTCTATAAATGGAGACTACTGCCGGCATAGTGGATGCAGCAGCTTTTAAGCTGATCCCTAAACGCGACAGTCATTTCACTTTAAAAATATTAACATAAAAATGTAGTATTTTTTTTTGAATTTGCGCGAACATTAATTAATAAATAGTTAGCCGCAAATTTTATGCGGCTAACTATCGCGTTTATTTTGGTCTCTCTCCGTGACCACCATGAAAAAGCTCTCAAAACGTCGGAATAATAATACAATTTTAAAAAATCAAAATAAACGCGATAATTTAAAAAATTGTGGCTCCATATCTTATCTCCCCTTGCTTGCTAATGACAAGCGCTAAAAAAAGTGCCGGCGACTAAAAAAAGCTGTAAGCTTAAAAAAGCTTAAGGTTGTCTACTTACATTGCCACGATCTTTATGATAGCGCACGAGCCTTTCCAACTCCTGGGGGATCATTTTTCCATGCTCATCACTGGGCACCATGATGCAGTAGTCAGTGCCCAGACCGCAGACGGACGCGCAAGACTTCACGGAGTAGTGGCACTGGTCAAGGTAAAAACCATTATAAACATTACTGTCTTAAAGATGTCTCCGATTTGGTTGGAAAACTCCCTGGGGTCCTGGGTCTGCCTTGTTTAACGCATCCATCCACATCAAATTTATAAATATCTTTCGTCAATCTACTTTCACTCATCCATTCCATGTGCTCAAGCCATCGAAGCATACCTTTGTCAATCCTTGTCACTACATCTTCTTTCAAACCACATCTATCACGCAATGTGCTATTTCTCATTTTCTCTGCTATCATTACTCTAGATACACAATTCACTTTGTTTGAGACATAAATGTAAATATTGCGGGCTGGCAACACTCTCTTACTTACTTTAGACGCGTGGCGTTAGCCATTTGTTCTATGAGTCAATAAAAACCTTATATTGTTTAAAAAGTTATTTTTATTCACGTAAATATACGTTGCAGTCTATAATCCGCAACAAATTGGTCCTTCGAGCAATTTAAATTGGACATTCAGTGCTATTACTATATATTTAGTGCTATAACTAAACATGGATGACAAATCGGACGTGGACGCCGCCATCGGTGTCGCATCGAGGAAATTAATTATTAAAAGAGGTCATCACAAGGCGACTATAACCAGGACACACAACATTTTACAAGAGTCCACACATGATAAGGATTACATGTTGGTGTTACGCAAGAGAATAGACTCAGCGATGGCCGCTATCGAAGAAATTAATGTGGAGCTGGAAGACGAGATGGACATGGGTGAGGTAGAGGAAAAATATTTAAAAAGTTTGGCCATAATTAATCGGCAAATTAACACCATACAGGTGGATAGCCCGCGTGTATCTGCTTTGAAACTACCAAGGATCCAGGTCCCAGAGTTTGACGGAAAGTCCTATGTAAATTTTCCTCCATTTATAAAATTATTCGAAGCCTTAGTGCATGATGATAAAAATCTAGCCAAGATACAAAAATATTATTATTTAAGAACCTTTTTAAAAGGGGAAGCTTATGACCTTATAAAAAACTTGCCAATGGCTGATGAAAGTTATGACGAGGCAATCACCATCCTAAAAAACAGGTACGATAATAGGAACAAAATAATCAATGACCATATTGCATGTTTATTAGATATTCCCCCTGCAAAAAACTTAGTAGCACTTAGATCATTAATATCAGTAGCTAAACAACAAATTACTGCATTAAAAAATATGGGACAGCCTGTAGAATCTTGGGATAGTATTGTTGTATGTATTCTATCAAGAAAATTAGATTCACAAACAAATAGAGCATTCCATTTAGATAAGGATCCAAAAAACCTAACTTCAGTGACAGATTTTTTCAATTTTTTGGAAAAAAGAGCTCTTGCCTTTGAAAACTCAACAGATACAAATATGAATAAGCCTAGTGTAACTGTATCAAACATAGCTAGTACAATCTCACAATGTACCTTCTGTAAAAATAATCACAAATTATATGAATGCAAAAAGTTTGCGCTAGCAACTCCGGAGGATAAGAAATGTCATATAAAAAATTGTCATATTTGCAAACTATGTTTGAATTCTCATAAAGGTAATTGTAGATACAAATTTAAATGCAAAACGTGTAAGGGAAACCATAATAGTCTGTTGCATGAGGAAATCAGTGTGGATTCTACAAGTAAAATCACATTGTTCGCAAGTACACAAAAAAGGTTAGTGCTTTTACCCACAGCAAGAGTTAGGTTGTGTTCAAGGGATGGTAAAGATATTTATGTAAAGGCTCTTTTGGATACCGGTAGCCAGGTTTCATTCATAACAAAAGAACTAGCTAATATTTTGGGTTTCCAACCAACGCCTAGCTATACTGGGATAGTTGGCATCGGAAACACAAAGAAAAAATCAAGGTTTTCACTAAAGTTAGATATATTTTCATGTATCAATGGATACAAAGAACAAGTTGTTTGTCAAATTGTTGATAAAATAACCACAGATCTACCACAAAATAGAATACAAAATATTAATTTCAAGATTCCAAGTAATATTAGGTTAGCTGATGAAAATTTTCATGTTCCAGGCAATATACACATATTGTTAAGCGCTGATATATTTTTTAATATTTTAATTCCGGATTCTAAGATAATAATTGAAAATATTCAATTAGTTAGTACACAGTTTGGCTATATTACAGCTGGTACCTTGTCTCCGGAGCAATATGACAATCAAAATAGTTTTAATTCTTTACTTTGTATTCAGTGTAATGATAATATTGATACACAGTTAAAAAGGTTCTGGGAATGTGAAAGTGTTCCACAGATATTCTCTGAAAATGAATCCGATTTTGATACTTGCGAAGAAAAATTTATAAGTTTTTTCAAGTTAACGAATAATAAGTGTGAGGTTTCCTTACCAATAAAGTTACCATTGAATCACATAGCTCCTATATTAGGGGATTCTTTTAATCAAGCTTTAAATAGGTTTGTTAGCCTTGAAAGGCGTTTCAAAAAAGATAATTCATTATTTAATGAATATAAAAAATTTATTGATGAGTATGTAAACCTTGGTCATGCAGCATATATTGACATTAGTACATACAAAATGTCAGTTGACCCAGTGTACTTTTTATCACATCATCCTGTAATTAATGAGAACAGCAAAACTACTCGTTTAAGGGTAGTCTTTGATGGTTCCATGAAAACTAATAAGAAAGTATGTTTAAATGATATCTTGTTGAATGGACCAGTGGTTCAAAATGATTTATTCAAAATTCTTCTAATGTTTAGGTTGCATAAGTATTGGTTTATAACTGATATTAAGAAAATGTTTAGAAATATTTTAATTAAAAATGAATTTAGACCCTTATTAAATATATTGTGGAGGGCATCCCCACATGAAAATATTAAGTGTTTACAATTAAATACTGTTACATATGGGTTAAAGTCTTCTTCATTTTTAGCAACTAGATGTTTAAAGGAATTAGCATGTAGATTCAATAATCTGCATCCTCTAGCATCTAATATTTTAAATAAAAATACATATGTTGATGATATTTTAGTGTCATGCAGTTCTATTGATGAGTTAAAGGAAACACAACAACAATTAATACAATTATTAAAACTAGGTAATTTTGAATTACATAAGTGGGCATCCAATGTTTCAGAAATTTATAATGAGATCTCAGGTGATAACATTAACCATTTTAATGTGGAATTTCAATCTAAAGATAATTATTTAAAAACTTTAGGTATAATATTTAATAAACAAGAAGATTTGTTTGAATTTTCTTGTAAAAATAATTATTGTGGCAATGACACAAAGAGGGATATCCTAAGTTTTATTAGTAAATTTTATGATCCTTTAGGTCTGGTAGGACCCATTATTGTAATTGCTAAATTGTTGATGCAAAAATTATGGCAGGAAAGCATAGATTGGGATGCATCACCATCAAAAGAATTGATAAATCAATGGCATTTATACACAAACAGTCTTTCACAAATGGGTTGTATAAAGATAAGTAGGCAAATTAATATTATAAATCCACATATTACACAAATCGTGGGTTATGCTGATGCATCGTCAAAAAGGGCATATGGGTGCTGTATATATTTGAGACAAGTAGATAATAAAGGAAATGTTACTATTACCCTTCTGTGTTCAAAGTCCAGAGTTAATCCTTTAAAAAATAAACTCACAATTCCAAGGCTAGAGTTGAACGCTGCTTTACTTCTTGCAACTAATATAGAAAAAATAAATAAAACGCTTAATTTAGAAGTTACAAATATATATTTATTCAGTGATTCACAAATAGTTTTATGTTGGATTAATACAGATCCATCTAAGTTGCAATCATATGTTGCAAATAGAATTAAAGTTATTAGAGAATTATCTTGTCAAAATAAATTTAATTGGCTGTATGCTAAGACTGATGAGAATCCTGCAGATTTACTAAGTCGTGGTGTAATGCCTCATCATTTGAATGAGTGCGAGATGTGGTGGAAAGGTCCATCTTATTTAAAAGACAGAAATTATTCTTTTATCAATTTTAATGATAAACAGGAGAATTTACCTGAAATCAAAGTGGAGTTAAAAAATATCAGTAATATTGCAATTAATGATTTAAGTTTCTTAGATTATTTTAGTAAATTTTCTGATATTAACAAAATGCAAAGAGTATTAGCATATGTTTTAAGATTTTGTAAAAATATTAAACCCAATAATGACAAAATTACTTCAATATATTTAACAGTTGAGGAATTAGAAAATGCATTAAATTTGTTAATTAAAAATGAGCAATATAAATACTTTGTTGAAGAAATTAAATCTTTAAAAACAAATAAGAAAATTAAAGGCTATTTACTTGGTTTGAATCCTTTTTTGGATGCAAATGGTATATTAAGAGTTGGTGGCAGATTACAGAATGCTAACATCCCATATTCACAGCGCCATCCTATAATATTACCTAAAAATTGCAATATAACAAACTTAATTATACATAAAAGTCATTTAAACTTATTACATGCAGGCCAAAAGTTAATACTTAGCAATTTAGGTCAGAAGTATTATATAATAAATGGTGTTAGGGAAATTAAGAAGGTTATCTACAAATGCATAACTTGTTTTAAATTAAAGGCCATAGCTACAAAACAGTTGATGGGTTCTCTACCTGATGATAGAGTAAATATATCTAAACCTTTCCAAAAGGTAGGCATAGACTTTGCTGGACCTATACAAGTCAGGCAATCTAAAATAAGAAAATCAGTTATTACTAAAGGTTACATAGCTGTGTATGTATGCTTTGTTACCAAAGCAGTGCATTTGGAAATAGTGTCAGATTTGACCACTAATTGTTTTATGGCATCATTAGACAGATTCATATCTAGGCGCAATATACCTACAGATATTTACTGTGATAATGCAAAAACTTTTGTAGGTGCAAAAAACCAGTTACATGAGTTATATAAACAATTTAATTCTAAAAGTAAGGATATTATAATTAATAAAATAACACAGCATGGTATCAAATTTCATTTCATACCTAGTTACAGCCCAGTATTTGGGGGTCTATGGGAAGCAAGTGTAAAAAGTATGAAGTTTCATCTTAAGAGAATCATGGGTCAATCCATATTGACTTATGAGGAGTTAAATACACTTGTGATACGCATAGAGGCAATATTAAATTCGCGTCCTATAACGCCTATAACTGCCGATATTAATGATCTAACTTACCTCACTCCAGGTCACTTCTTGACTGGAGCTCCGCTTATGTCTTATCCTGAAAAAGATTTGAATGAAGTACCTATTGGTCGGTTGAAATTGTGGAATATTTATAAACATATACAACAATCGTTCTGGAAAATATGGTACAAGGATTATCTAAACATTTTACAAAATAGACCCAAATGGAGAGATGTTCAGCCGAATCTGGTAGTTGGATCCTTGGTGATTTTAAAATATGATAATATGAGACCATTGCAATGGCCTATGGCTAGAATAACTAAAGTGATACCTGGTAAAGACGGTAGAGTTAGAGTAGTGGAAGTGAAAACCGCTGAAGGTATATTTCTACGCTCTGTAACAAAAATATGTTTATTACCTATAGAAAACTGAAAGATATTGTTTGTTTTTTTAAATATTTAGATAATTATTGTAATAAGGTAGTATCTTGTAAAATGTTTTGTCTTTATTTCAATGCAAAAGTACAATATTGTTAAATTTAGGTTATACTTACTTTACATAATACTTAGATTATACTTACTTTACTATAATTACTACACTTTATTATAATTAGATTACATTTATTTAAGATATTATTTTAGATATCATTGTACATAGATGTGAGCATCATGGATGTTAACCATGAAAATATTTGATTAAGTTTATGTAAATTAGGATATATGAAGCTATCTTTATATATTCTATATATAATTTTAAATTGTAGAAGCTGTCTTAAGTATAATATTTCATATTTAAGATTCTATTATTGTATAACATTTCTATAAAATGTTCTATAATTGTATAACATTTAAATAATATGTTTTGAAATTTTTATTTTCCTGCCCGCAATATGTTTGAGACATAAATGTAAATATTGCGGGCTGGCAACACTCTCTTACTTACTTTAGACGCGTGGCGTTAGCCATTTGTTCTATGAGTCAATAAAAACCTTATATTGTTTAAAAAGTTATTTTTATTCACGTAAATATACGTTGCAGTCTATAATCCGCAACACACTTTATTCAAACTTTATAGTTATGGGAACTTTTATTTTAGCCAGATGTTAAGCCGAAGTATGCTTCATAAATAGATGTTAAATACTAAGGTGGCAACTTGAAAGCTGATCCCAAAACGGGACTAAGTTACTTCCCAGTCTGTAGACTTAAAATTCGTGGTACTATCATGGATCGGGAATCAACCTCTCTCCTTTCATCCCTAACCTATTGAACATGATAAGTAAAGTAAATTACCTGATCAGAAGTGAACATGACCAGATGACCGCTGATGCTGGAGAGGCCCTTCTCCTTGTACTGAGGGAACTTATGGTGGCGTGCAGCCAAGAAAGCGTACAGGTTCGACACCGATCCACCTAAAATATAATTTGCATTATTGACGTTTGAAAGGATTGTAATGTAATAGAAATGTTTAATGGAAAGGTTCTTTGACTGGCACAGTGACGGTGACTGAAGCACGCCGAGAAGTGACTCGATTTTTTCAGTCGCCAGACCTGATAGATCATGGACCATGAGAAAGGTCGAGGTAAACTAATTAAAGTCTCTTTGTAACTCATTGAAAAAACCTAAGAATATTGAAAGAATAGAAGCTGTGCTAAAATAAGAACTAATTCAGTGTTATTTGTCTCATTTATACTATGTTTATACCACGCGTGACTGAAAGAGACAATTACTTGCACTTCAATACCTTTCTTTCAAAGGTTGGCACTACTTTTTGCAATTACAACCAATTGGTTGACTTTTAATACTGCTTAATTAAGTCACGTGGTAGCAAGAGTAGCGGCATAATTGAGCCGTCATCCTTTTTTGAAGTATTTTAATGTCATTTGATATTGTGTCAAATTAGGTTTTGACAACCTAAATAATCATCAAAACTAGTGACAACCTTCTAAATTACGAATGTAAAAATGTATAGTCATCTCCTTCTGACTTCTTTTTAATGCCATAAGTGAAAATAGTATAAACGGTTGTATTTTGTAGCTATTTTAGGGCTCCTTCTATTTCTTTAGAAAAAACAAAATACCAGGATAACATAAACTAGTAGAACCTTTTTATTACAAACCTGGAGCCAATATAGAATCACCCGTAGTCCAACCAATCATGTTACGCATCTTCTCCAAAACCACGTTCTCCATCAGAATGAAGACAGGGGCAATCTCATAGGTGAACATATTGGTGTTGGCTGCTGCTGTCAGCCATTCCCCAGCCAGGGAGATGATGTCCAAGCCACATGAGAGCTGGTTGAAGAAGTGAGGGTGACCTGGAAAATACATTTAGTTGAAATATAAAATTTTAAGAGATGAAGATTTCCTGAGCTTGTATGAAGAGAATTGTAGATGTGAAGGAAGCGAGGGAGTTGTGTCAGGATCGTGGTAAGTTGCGCTCCATTGTCTCTGCTATCCTCATGGGAAAAAGGCCTGATGATTTGATTGATTGATTGAAGATTCCCACTCTATTATATATAGAAATAGACAAAACCACAAAAAACCTAACATCATTTTCTGTGCAAAACTAAAAAGATTTTATAGATAATCTTTTCCTGATTTTTTAACCGACTTTAAAAAAGGAGAGGGTTCTCAATTCGAACAGTATTTTTTTTTGTTTAGATTATTACTGACTTTTTATGGTTTCTTATGGTCTTCTTCTCGCATTTTCAAAACTATGGCAGAATCAGACGATAAGCAAGTAAATAAATTATATTTAATTGATTTCAATTTTCCGATGTAGAAAAGTTTTTTGAATAAATTATCAAATATTAATCTTGCTTTTGTTCTAGTGAGAATCCAATTACAAATCCCATCACAGACAATCATTTCTGTAGATCTCGCGGAAATGACCTCCCCCGAATTCGATGTAACATCTATTTCGTAGTCGGAGTCTCCCCTTTGCAGGAAGCTCGTGGACGTTTATTTCGTATCATTGAATCGCGTAATTGCATTGTTTGTCTGTGCGTAAGTAAAGAGTAAATGTAGCAACTTATACAAGTTGATTCCGATTGTATAATTGCTTTAAATCGCTTTTCAGAGGCATTTCACTCACGATATTTATCCATGTAAAGATCAGATGAATACGAATTTTGTCTAGTTTTAGTATTAATTTATTTATTATGTACATATTAAAATAAAATAATAAATTGTGTTAATAATGAATTAAACAAATTTTATGCGGCTTATTTCTCTCCGTGAACACGAAGGATGCAAAGCTCTCGAAAGGACGGGCAACAAAAAAAAAAATCGATAACAAAAAAAAAACGCGATAGTAAACCAAGGCTTCTAACACAGTTTTATCGATTTATTCAAATTTGCAATTTTCAGCCTACGAAGAGAGAAACAATCTCCTGGCCACCCCAATCAAAGTCAGATAAAGAACTAACGACATTTTAACTATATACACTTTTATTACATTAATTACTTCCTATTTTATAAATTAAACGTTAATATAAATGAAATGAAGTAATTTGGTCGCTTGTAATCAGCTTGTAAGTTGCCGGTTTCAACTAGGCCGGCGTAGTGGATGTGACTGCTACTCACAGTTATTAAATTGTAGTAGCAATGACATCCATTCATGGACCACACGCCTAACATCAAACGGGTGCTGTCATATGTCGAGTCACAATAAAAAAAAAATAACTTAACATTCTGGATTTACTATTTTCTTTCCAATTCACGATTACCATCCTGCTGAAGATGCTCTTAATGTCTCTTCTAATATCAATATGAAAGAAGAAAACAAACATACAACAAATAAACTCGTAAAATCCTCAGCTTAAGATACGTACCCTCGAAACGTCAGAGAAAAGAAAGAGGAATCAATTAGCTGTCTTTTTACTTAAAGACAAATGGTAAATAATGATCTTGAATGGTATATAAAAACCATAATCCATGCATTCCATCACAATTTGATCCTAACATTAATGCCCTCCTTCCGAAACTAGGATTACCTCTAATCCTACCGAACACAACTCTTAGCGCCGATCCCAATTCAATTCCGATGCTAAAATTTTCATATTTTGATGTAAAGTCTACGCATGTAATAAATGCGCAAATTAACACATTTAATTCAATTAAAATAAGAATCATATTTAGTTTTAGGACTTTAAGTAGAGTAATGAATAATATGTAATAGATAACAAAAGTTTGATTTTACCTAAATCTTATCGTAACCACGCAACATATCCCAAACATTATGGTAAATACATTTTTTACGTTTATTAGTCGACTTAGTCGCGTTACGGGATTAACTTGAAAGTTGTCGGTTCCTACTAGGCTGACATACGACCCGATATGAATGCCACTTGCAGTATATTTAATTGTAGTCATCTCCATTCGCACATGGGTCTTCATCATAACATTAGGTGATGTACTGTCTAATGGCAAGCCACAATGAAAATATTAAAACAAAAAAAATACTCGAGGATTAACATGGATTCTCTTTATGTACTTAAAGACATTTTATCAATTAATACCAAGTTGACATCGCTTTTATTACCACAGATAAGTACCAAGTAGTAAAAGACCAAGTTCCAAAGATGCTTACAACCCACGATTAACTTTGGTTCCTTTAAGCGAAGTCATAGTAAGGCCAGCATGGTAAGAACTAAAATCAAAACTAAATCGGGTTTTAGTCGTCGGCGCTCCTATTCTTTCCATGGTAAATCGTCGTGATAAGATGAAGGAAATTAATAATAAAAAATGTGAATCAAATGTAATAAATGGATCAAAACCTAAAACTACAAAACTATATTTATAAAAGTCCTAACTCATATCCCACGATTCCCAAGTAGCCTTGCATCCCTTCAGTGTGATTGAAGGGCTGGTCTACAGATCAATTTTCCAAAGTATTTCCCTTTCGAACCCTCCAAAGACCCTTCTAAGCAATGATTTTACACTTCATAGAGCGTTAATAATATCTTGTTTGACGCATCCGAACATATACTCAGTGATCCCATTGTATCACGAATTTAACAGCTGTATGAGAAATTAAAAAGTTTTTTGTTTAAAGGAATTGTAGGGTTCGGAGTCTAGAGTTACGCGACTAAAAATCGAAATGCAAAGTTTTTATACTTGCTTATACGTGGGTACTAGATGTGTATACTATGATGAATACTGTATGCTGGGTTACTTCTTTTTTTTATTATGACACGACATCTCCTGACCTCCACCCGCCTGATGATAAGCAAGAGGAGGTCCAAGAGTGACGATGACTGAGAAAACCGAGTTTGTTCACAGCTGCCTCAGTCGCCGTTAACATGCCGGTCAAAGGTGCTTCTTCACGCATCGCTTGAAGGATCCAAGGTCATAGGATGAAGAGAACACATGGGCTGGCAAATATACACCAAAAAATAGCACTCCAGATCGTAGTCTCGTTTTAATTTAATTTAACGCACCTTTTTAATTGATATATATATTAATTGAATTTAATAGTTTAAAGAACACTTATTTTATTTCCTAAAATATTCAACATAAACGTTCGATAAAGTGAATTAACATATAAAAATTGTTAATAACACAAATTATTCAAGGCAAGTGTATAAAGCCAGTTTGATTTAAAGCATATTCACGGCGCACAGTGAAAAGGGGATCTCTAAATAATGTTAATATAACCCAAATCACTGGATTAGGGTATGCCGCAGGGAGCCGTATTGGGACCTATTGTGTTCAATATTACAGTTCAACCCATTATAACAAAGCTTTATTTTACATTTATATTTCAAGATATTTATTTATATATATATTTAATAATCCTTGTTTAAATATATGAATTCTTTTATGAACTCATTTATTTGTTTTGGTTTTCAGTTGCCCTTTATTAAACTATTGCTGTTTTTTGTAAGTTTAATGAATAATTTAGCATTAAAAACATATATGAAAAACCTAAGCATTTTTAGCTAAAAGTATTTATTGTGTATACTATCGTCTGCCATACACCAGTTATAAAACAAATACCCTCCATTAATAGCGGTTACACTGTACCATACATTATGATGGATCAATCCCCTATTCTATTTTATAGAGGGGTAGTCAGATTATAGATAACACTGGCCAAACTTATTATAGCTTTTGCTTAGAAAAATATACATTTTTTACACTTATCTCTTCATTGAAAAATAATAAATTGTACTAGGAAAATATTTTCAGAAATACGTAAACAATCAATATTTATAATATATTTTGGCTTTTGGGAATTCTATTCCATCATATTTTATAAAAACCTATTTAAAGATCCAAACTACCTAACTAAATGTTCTAAAACTCGTTCTAAATGTTCTAAAAAAAAGTAAAATGATTAATGAATTAAACAAAATTTATACGGATTATAATCGTGTTTATTTTGGTTTTGATTTTACAATTTTATTTTATTATTCCGACGTTTCGAGAGCTTTGCAGCCATCGTGGTCACGGAGAGACTGAGGTGTTGGTCGGTTGATGCCATAAAATAAGTAAGCCGCATAAAATTTGTTTAGTTCGCGCAAAATCTAAGAAAATAAAATGATTTGTTTTAAATAGGTGTAATAAAAATATCCAAATTAATTTCAAAATAATCCCCAAAATTAATTTGAGCAGCTGCTGGCCTTAATTTAATAGCCCTAACTTTGCCACCCTCCAGAGAATCATAAAACATCATTCCAATCAGTTTTTTCATACGAAAATTCGTCTACAATATTTTTCGCGAACTTTTTAAAATTAACTGTCAAATAAGTTTTTAAACGAAAAAATAAGTTATATGGCTTAAGTAAAAGCAAAAGTGACTTGTACTTTCCTGATGGTAAGCAAGAGGATGTTCAAAATAAATAACTTACTAGAATTATACAATTTGAAATTATACCCGCACAGGTCGGGGAAAGCGAATCGGCAGTCAAACTAAAAAGTTCGGTGCGTCGTTTCTTTGTAGAACAATTGACAAGTGGAATGCTTTACCAGACCATGCGCTCTCTCCATCCAATAGCCTTGAATCCTTCAAGCGATGCGTGAAGAAGCACCTTAGGCCGGCATAGTGACGGCGTCTAAGGCAACTGTAAGATGAGACTACGCGTCATCGGTAATAGTAACCATTTGTTGTTCACTTCATAATTTATTGACGTTTAAAAAATATTAAAAAAAAAAGTATTACTCTTTTTATACTTCACTTTCATACTTTATGCTAGTTAGTAGGGGAAATATGTACAAAATGACATACAGTTTTGTTTTTGTATCATAACTATTTATTGGTAGCTTACAGAACATCCATAGTTTACATAAATCATCTTTGGTTCTTAAATTACCGAAACTAATAAACATTTTAAGCAAAAACAGTACAGAAAATAATTAAAAATATATTTAACTGTAATCTACCATAATCCATTTTGTCCATATGCTTCGGACAAAATGACATACATATAATAGCTTCAAAATTATTGGCATAATTCGCAAATGTAACGCTAAGTTCTTCTTGGAACATCAGCGCAAGAAGCGTGAGCCCAAAGAGAACCAGCCTTATCCGGGCTCAGATCTTGAATAAAGTTATTACAGTAAATGCAAGCATAGTCCTCTTCATCGTGTTGAGAAATATTTAAAAAATTTTCATCCTCATCATTTTCTTGAAATAATTTTTTGGTTGCTTTGCGTTTTTTCTTTACTGGGGGAGCTTTGGGCTCATTTTTAGATTTAATTTCCAAAATATTAGGAGTACAAGTCAACACCAACAAGCTCTGTCGAATTTTTGGTTCACGTTTCCCTTGGCCACTAATAAAACATCCTTTTGGCACCAGAGAAAGCACCTCAATAGGAACAGCAAGAGCAGAAGATGACTTTCAAGGAATTTTATTTGCCGAACTAATTGCCTTTCCACATCGGATGAAAAGGTAGCTTTCCAAGAACCAAGGCCTTTTGAATTTGATTTTTGATTTTTTGTGCCTAAAACATGTCTTCGAAGAGTTGCTTGAGGAACACCGTTTTTGAGGCCAATAACCAGACCATTTTCTTATCTCGAACTGACTCGATTTCTTCATTGACTCCGTACTCCAAGATTGCCGATCAGTCGTTCGTTTATAATCGCGTGGCTATTTAGTATGTACATACCTAAAAGCTATGGACAAAATGATATACCTATGTCATTTTGTCCGTTACATATGTATGTCGTTTTGTCCGTAGAGTGTTTTAAAACAATAAATTTGAAAATAAATATACAGAGAACTCTTTTTCTAAAAATAAGTTATTGAATTTGAAGATAAGTGTTTGAGGAATGAAACAAATGCTACATAAAAATATACAATAGCAATAAACGTACCATTTAAACAAAAACTGAGTCAGTTTGAAAAAAACTCGTAACGTATGAATACCATGTCATCGGCCATGGCATCAAGACGAATGAAATGGATGCTTTCAAAATTTGACAGATTATAGAGTGCCGTTATAGCCGTGTGGTGTTATTGTCACTTTCGTGTTAAAGTCCGCCAAATTCAAAATAACCCGCCTATGTCATTTTGTACATATATGTCATTTTGTACGTATTTCCCCTAGTTGTCGAAAGATTGACTTACAGGGGTATTTTAAATGAACGGTTGTCTTCTACGGCTGGTAGATAATTTTACTGTTCGTATTAAAAACGACCCGTTATAGATATAGGAACGGGGCGTTAATCTGAATTTTGTTATCAAATGCAACCAGCCCACAAAAACATAACAAAAATAATAAAATCAAATAGCCCTCCTTTCATATCTGCATTTGTGCTGGGCTTACACGATTCAAGTCAACTAAAGTTGTATAAAGAAACCACTTGCTTAAAAATGCATTGTATCTCGACATGTGACAGCACCCGCTGGATGTCAGAAGACGTTACATCCGGCGTAATTGTCGTTGAAACTGGCAACGAAACGCGACCAAATCACTTCACGGTCTGTATACTTGTAAGTAGTGGTACTACCCCGGATCGGCAGCAGGGCCGGTCTAATACTACTTAGGGGCCTACCTAATTACTCAAAGTATATAAAAAAAGTCAGTTCAAAGTAGTTGGTACCTAAACGTAGACTTGAATTAAATTATTTAAATAGGTTTGATTAATCGCAGGATTTGCAAGGCTGCAAACTTTACAATCTGTTTAATTTTATAAAATTATGGATTATTTCGCATTATCGTCTATTTTTGACTTTGACTTGACTTAGCTGGGGGCCCCTTGAATTCACAGGGCCCTGGGCTGAAGCCCAAAAAGCCAGTTTGAGGTGTCAGTTATAAGTTTGAAGTAAGTAATAGCATAGTTTTGGTAAGTACTGGCCTTGTAAGTAATGGTACTACTAACTTGTATCTGGCATCGTAGCTCCTAAACGAATGGACCAATCACGATGCGGTTTATTTTGTTTCAAAGATGACATAATCGAGATGGTTCTTAGCTACAATTGATGAAGATCTGATCAGAAGTTTCAAGGTCATCAGCTCGTTTTGTTAGCTGTGGTAGCGATCTTAGACGCATAATAGGTATTTACTTTACTTTTAAACATATCTTTCTTTTTCTTTTTTTTTGTTTTATATACTCTCACTCATCTGTCATCTGTGACCTAACATTTGAAACACAAACGTATACACATACATGGGTGTTTTTAATGGTACCACTAAGCTACTCTGATGATGGAACTCGAAAGTAGGAGAAGAAATCCTGGACGGGTTTAAAATTAATGAGTTTACTAAGTTTGGACTCATTAGATTCGTCTTGACTGTAGGAAACTAAGTGTAGAAAAGTAAGTGCGATGAAATAAAACATTCTGGATCTAAAAAAACTGATCATGAATCCTCTCAGATCAGCAAATCCACAACAGATAGAACTATAGTGCTTTATCTAAAATTGTTACTCACTATGAGCCTTTAGCTGGGTTGTTATTAAATTGAAGGCCTGGAGTGGATCGGCATACAGGGCACCACTGCCAACTTGTACAAGTACACAAACCTCTAGTAATGTGCCTTCCTAAGCGAAGTTGTTAACAATAGTTGTTGATTGCCCACCAATCAGATCATTCCACAATGGGACACGTGGCGATGCGGACGTGTCAACGCAACGTTTCTTTATATCATGGTGATTCGTTTAACTTACTGATGGAGGGATGAGTATTGAATTATTTACACAAATTTGTTTATTTACACGACCGTGGTGTAGTGGTAGTGCAATTATCACGCAAACCAATAGTTCCAAACCAAATACCTTTACCAATGTATCTATATTTGATATACCTTTATATCATAGAAACAAGGTATATCAAGTTTTTTTTCTATGATACAACAGCTATGTTTAGTAGCTTAGTATATATAGAAACGTTATAAAAATGTCTGTACTCTGAAATGGAATTCGTAAAATGATTATTGTGAAACAATAAAATGATAAGTGAAAGTGGATTGACGAAAGGATGAGTAAAAGTAGATTGACGAAAGGATGAGTGAAAGTAGATTGACGAAAGAAATTTATAAATCTGATGTGGATGGATGCGTTAAACTAAGCTGACCCAGGAGAGTTTCTCCGACCAAATCAAAGACATACTCAAGAGAGCTGGGTTGCCTTCATAATCGTAGAACGTGTATGGAGGGAATTATGGATTTAAGGAAGCAACGGAGTTATGTCAGGATCGTGGTAAGTGGCGTGTCCATAAATTCTATTGATAATTCCTAGGAAATTCCTCCCAATATTTTCTTTACAATGTCATAAACAATGTTCACACCCTCCTTAAATATGTTTTTTTATCTACAAAGGCACAAAAATGATAGAAAACCGTCGCACAAGTACCAGGGGATCATATTACCTTGGGGATCTCTTATCAGCTATTTAAACTCTAAGTGAATGTTAAGGGGGATGCCGCAAGGGGATGTGACCAACATTTACATTATAAATGGGGGTTTGATACACGAATATGCATGTTTTAGATATCAAACTGTTTAACAGATAAAATTAAAAGTATATCTATACTAATATTATAAAGAGTAAAGATTTGTAAGTTTGTTTGTTATGAATAGGCTCAGAAACTACTGGGCCGATTTTTAAAATTCTTTCACCATTAGAAAGCTAAATTCTTCGTTAGTGACATATGCTATTATATATTGGATATTCAAAAAGTTTAGGGTTCCGCACGAAATCTCGAATAATGCAACCCAAGGTGTAAAAAAATACTCATAAAATTTCTTACATCGCGTACGCTGCAATAAATATTGACTATATATAAAATAGTGTTCTATATATTAATAGTACTCATGATTACTCATAAAAAAGTCTGCCATGGTAAAGGCCTAAAATGGTTTTATAGTTAAGGCTGATTATGTATGTGTATATACACTATATAAAACAACATACGTTTAATGGTAGGTACAAAGTTATGTATACATTCAGGGCCGTCTTTACCCGGGGGTTCAAGGGGTGCAGTGCACCCGGGCGCAGAGTCCTAGGGGGCGCATGCCGACCGCCACAAATTTCGATAGGTACCTACTACACTGAGACCACGCGAGCGGAGCCTTGACTTTCGCACCCCGGCGCTGAATATGCTTAAGACGGCCCTGTATACATTGGAGAAAAACTGATTATTTAACCATAAAGCGTGCGATGTATTTTGACCCGGGCAACGCCGGGTTACGCAGCTAGTTAACTATAAATAAACTACAAATAAAAAATATCTTCCAATGACGTCGCAACGTTGAGACTGGCAACATTACCCCTTTGTATAGCAAGGCTAATACGTTGGCAGAAATAATTGCCTGCTTTCCTGTCTCCAGACTTCTCCGTCAGCTGTTTGTACAATTCTTGGCCAGACAGTTATTTAATTAAAACACACTTACAATTGTACAACGGTCTGTACACTTGTAAGTGGTTCAGTAGACTGGGCACCACTGCCTACCTCTTTGTTGAACTTGTAGCGACCGCTACATGCTACCGCTAGATGGCGTTGCATGTGTCCATTATCTCGCAAACGATTTACCGACAAAGTAATCAGTATAAATATACGCTCCAACGAGGAGACGTCACCGACTAAGTTAAGCCCTGTACGCACACGCGATCTCCTTTCTTTTTCTAACATGCGGAATAATGCTTCGCTAAAAACTCACGAATGCCTCAGTCACTGTCACTATGCCGGCTAAAGAGAGGTGATGCAGCAAAAAATCATCACTAAAACCCGGTTAGATTTAAATTGCGTTCGAAATTCACAATATCCGGATGTAAACGGATATAGAGGAACAATTGATCCGTGATATTAATATCCTTATTTCATTCTTTGACCATTACTTCGCCCGTGTTTCCATTGTCCGCGGTTCACGGTTCGATTCCCGATTTACTCCCTTTTGTGTGCGTATATTCTGTTTATAATAATTTTATTATAAACATATTTCTATTTAGTATTTTCTTAGAATTAAACAAATTTTATGCGGCTTAATATCGCGTTTATTTTTGGTTTTTGATTTTTTATTTTTTTCATATTCTGACGTTTCGAGAGCTTGCAGCCATCGTGGTCACGGCAAAATAATAAAATTCTCTTGTTACATTAACATTAAAGGCACTTACCAGTCTTCACCTGATGCTTAAGAGCCACCTTGCAATCCTCCAAAAGTTGCTTCAGAGGCAATGGGTCCTCGGGCAGCTTTAGGTCCAGGATCTTCTGCATTTCCTCCGGCATTTTGAACTCCAGGATCTAAAGTAACAAAGAGAACATTTATTACTTAATTCTAAGTATAACTAAATAAACTATAACGCCGTTTTTTTTTAACAGGTATAGGCGGGTACGATTGAAACGCTTCTTGATTTTATTTTTTATTGTAATGGGGTGTCTGATGTTAAACTGGAGCGTGGTCCATAAATGGAGATGGCTGCAGTTAAATAACTGTAAGTAGCACTGTTTTTTTTATTTTATTGTGGCTCGACATATGACAGCACTCCGCTAGATGTTAAGCCAAAGTGTGGTCCATGAATGAATGTCACTGCTACTACAATTCAATAACTGTGAGTAGCAATCACATCCACTATGCCGGCCTAGTTGGAACCGGCAACTTACAAACTGATCCCGAATAGTGACTAGACACTTCACGTTCCGCATACTTGCAATATACTCTACTTTATCTTGTTTCTATGATACAAGCACTTCAGTAGCTTAGTATGGAAATGTAAACAATAAAATATTACCTTTTCATTCCTGTCGTTAACTTGAATGATGAAGTCGAGAAGTACATCGACCACACGAGACAGGAACTCACGGGTTTGAGGGTTTGCATCCTCACGGTATGGCAATATAGCTGGGGACAAACAAATCAATATTATCAATCAATCAATCAAATTACCCACAGGAACAATGCCACGGTCCTGACACAACTCCATCGCTTCCTTCACATCCACAATTCTCTTCATACAAATGGATATTATTGTACAAAAAAAGGTTACCAGATTTTTTGTGGTAAGCAAGGAGATATTCAAGAGCGTTAACGGCTGAAAATACCAACTCATTTCAAAGCTGTCTCAGTCGCCGTCACTATGCCGGCCTAAGGTGCTTCTTTAAGCATCGCTTGAAGGATCCAAGGTCATAGGATGGAGAGAACACATGGGCAGGCAAAGCATTCCACTTGTCGATTGTTCTACAAAGAAACGACGCAACGATTTTTTTGTGACTCAACATATGACAGCACCTCGCTTGATGTTAAGCTGGAGTGTGGTCCATGATGAATGTCACTGCTACTACAATTCAATAACTGTGAGTAGCAATCACATCCACTATGCCGGTCTAGATGGAACCGGCAACTTACAAGCTTATCCCGAAACGTGACCAAAATCACTTCACGGTCTGTATACTAGGTAAGTGGTGGTACTACCCCGGATCGGCAGACTGGATACCACTGCCTACCACTCTTTGATAACCAGACCCGAAGCAAAACTCCTTCCTTTTTTTATTGACAAATATTTGCTATATTTTAGGGCGACCGTGGTGTTGTGGCAGTGCAATGGTTACACAAGAGCCCACCCACCCAGTCCCAATGTATCTTTGATATATGTACTTTGGTTGTCCTATTTCTATGATACAAGCAATTTAGTAGCTTAGTATAGAAATGTATAATAATAAAATAATAATAAAAGCTATGAAACAAAAATTTGCTCCGACCGGGAATCAAACCCGGGACTTTACGCGTATCTAACTGGTGTACTAACCATACGCCACGCTTATCGTTAAATAAATCTTGAAACACTTTATTTCAAAGTACATTTCAGCCATTTTAAGAAAAGCTGCACTAAAACTCCATTACTTACAGGGAACTGTAAATGTCACAAATTGAAGAGGCTTGTAATCCTCTGCGCACCCCACATAAACCTCTTACGTTGAGTAAAAACTTAAGCATTAATTGCAGTATTATCTACGCACCCCTCAATTTAGGGGCGCCGTAATAGTACAAATTCCAATAGTAAAGAATTCCACTGTGTAAACTACTAAGTTTTTTTTATTAACATTTCTATACTGAGCTACTAAAGTGCTTGTATAATAGAAACAAGATAACCAAAGTACAATATCAAAGATACATTGGTACCGGCAAGTGGCTTTGAACCCGTGCACTCGGTTTGCTTAACCATTGCACTGCCACTACACCACGGTCGTCTTAAATACAAAGTTAATTCTAGAGAATATTTTAAATTGTGAACTGTTAACAACTTATTTACAAAAAACATTTCACAAATAATTAGGGCTGGCGTGGTGTAGTAGTAATGAAATAGTAATGAATGACCCAAAGGTCTCGGTTCAAAACCACCAATGTATTTTTGATAATAAATATAAACGGTTAGTAATTTAGTGAAGAAATATTAAAAAAAAGGGATTATAAGGTAATTTTTTTATGGTTTAAATCAGGATTTTATATCTCAATCAATCAATCAAATAATCCTGACACAACTCCCTCGCTTCCTTCACATCCAGTTGGTGATCATTTGCCCAGTCTGCTGATTGGGGGATACCACTACTTACAAGTGTGAAGACCGTAACTCAGTCGCGTTTCATCAGGAAGAAATTCAACATCGCGAACGACTAAAAATGATTTAATGGTTTTCATTAACAGGGGGCCGACCGCGCAACTTCAACGGAAATGACAATGAAATTCATTCTCATTTGTTAAAAAGTTACGCGGTCGCTGTTAGTGTCAAAAACAACTTTTATTCATTCGGATAATGAGTTTCAATGTGCTTGAACTCTTAATGAAAATGAACTTTAATTCTTAGTGTGTTGCGCGGTCGCAATTTTAATTTTGAAGCTTATTAATGGACTTCAACTGTCAAAACGAAGCCAATTGTCATGGTCATTAAGTTACGCGGTCGGCCCGAAGGTTGATTTTTGTTTTATTTAATATTTTTATAAAATTTTGACGTCTGAAAAATCCGATGGCTTAATTCTGACCTAATAACACTCTCGCATAATTCAACAGAATAAAATTTTATTTATAATTTTTATACTAAAGTGCTTATATCATAGAAACAGGACAACCATAGTACATATATCAAAGATACATTGGTGAGTGGTTTCGAAACCGTGCTCTCGGCTTGCGTAACCATTGCACTGCCACTACACCACGGTCGGGTTAACTAAAAAGTTATTTCTAGAGAATATTTTAAATTGTGAACTGTTAATAAATCGACCCCAAGGTTGCTGTTTATTTTATTTGCCATTTTTGTAAAATTTTGACGTCTGCAAAATCCGACGGCTTAATTCTGACCTAACACTCTCGCATAATCCAACAGAATAAATATAAGTTTTAAACTGTAGTAGCAGTCACCTTTATTCATCCTTCATCACAATCCGAAATGGCAGCTAAGGGCACCCATCGAAAAGGGGGTAAGTGCGAAAATCCAACATTAGTGCGAGCTCACAAATTCAATATTTGCTGAGAGGGTTTGCCCGAGTGTAACAAATATGTAAGTGAAATTCCATGAGGGCCCACCAACGGTTGAGGAAACAAATAGACATGGCATATGTTTTTAATTAGAATTAATTCAATAATTCTTTAAGGCGACCGTGGTGTGGTGGCAGTGCAATGGTTACACAAACCGGAGAGCACGAGTTCGAGATCACCCACCAGTATCAATGTATCTTTGATATATGTACTTTGGTTGTCCTGTTTCTATGGTACAAGCTATTTAGAAGGTTTGTATAGAAATGTAAATAATAAAAATTCATTATTGCGTAGGATTGGTTAGTCTACGTCTGTTGTTCGATTCCCGGCCGGAGCAAAGATTTGTTTCATAGCCTTTATTTGTAATATTTTATTTTTTACAATGTTTATTAATAAAAAAAGGGGAAATTTGCTCCAGGTCTTCGGGCCTACCGTTGAACTCCATTAATGAGCTTCGAAATTAAAATTGCGACTCACTGAGATTCGATGTTCATTTTCATTAACAGTTCAAGTTCATTGAAACTCATTGTCCGAATGAATAAACGTTGTTTTTGACACTAACGACCGCGTAAGTTTATGACTAGTGGGAATAAGTTTCATTGTCATTTCCATTGAAGTTGCGCTGTCGGTCCCCTGGTCATCAAAGAGTGATAGGAAGTGGTGCCCAGTCTGCTGATCCAGGGTCTAATCCAGTAGTAATATTGTGGTCCGACATATGACAGTACACTACCTAATCTTAAGTTGGAGTGCATTTTTGATTAGATGCGAATGCGACTCCAATTAAATATCTACAAGTAGCAATCGCGTCTACTATGCCCGCCTAGTTGGAACTTCAAGGAGACCGTGGTGTAGTGGCAGTGAAATGGTTACACAAACCGAGAGCACGAGTTCGAAACCACCCATCGGTACCAATGTAGCTTTGATATATGTACTTTGGTTGTCTTGTTGCTATGATACAAGCTCTTTAGTAGCTTAGTATAGAAATGTAAAAAAAGAAGAAAAAAAAACGAGTAATTTACAAGCTGATCTTGAAACGCGACTAAGTCATTTTACGGTTTGTACAAGTGTATTTAAGAAAAATCAAAATAGAATTTTACAATTTCATTAGACTTATATCCAAGAAATAAAAGAGACAATCTATTTATTCTGTAACTTGAGTTAAAAAATCAACAACGAAAAAATTTCAATAAAAAATGACAATTCTAAACTCTCAAAAATAATCATGCCCTATATATTTAACCCTGCCACGAACAGTGCGGGTCTGCGAGACATTAGAGTGTGCGGCAACACGTGCGCCTCATGTCATGTCATAAACTTAGTCTTATATTTGATTTACGATTTTGTGGACAACAAATATATTGACTTAACAGATAAATGTACAATTAAACGTTGCTGGAACACAAAATGTGCGAATTATTAAGTTGAAAAAAGGTTTTTTCTGTTTATTGTTGGGCCAAGTGGTTGAGGATTAATTTTTATTTTTATAGTTATTTTTGTTTTTGTTTCTACTGTACATTATAATACTATATAAATTAATAAAATAAAAATTATAAATATAAAAAAATACATCTAGTCTTAAATCCTACAGGGAATTAATTCCAACAGATCACCACTTTTCCCGATTCTGACATAAGGTTTCATAATATTCTAAACAATTTATGAAATAAACGATATTTCGAAGGTAAACAATAACCTTTATTTAACATTTTTGTAAAAGTTTGACGTCGGAAAAATCCGACAGAAAAAATGTAAATATAAGTTTTAAACTGTGAGAAAAAACTTCTTACTCCATAGCTAGAAAAACAATCGAACAAAAAAGCTCTTACAAGTTAACCCGCATAAACGCGTCGTGTCTCTCAGGCCCCCTCTGCAGCAGATCCACTGATCCGTTATAATACTCTCATCTGTTAATACTATCACTCATCTGTCAGAAACAGCCCAAAGCCAAATCTGACCCCACACTCTATTTGAAGCAAAATACAAAAATAATAAACAATGAATTATAGCGTTCGTTTGTATTAAATGAGGTTTGTGCAAACATTCTTATCATACTTTAAATACATTTAGTTTTTTTTATACAGGGTTTTGTGCCTGTACGGGTACGGGTTTTAAAGGGATATGGTGAGACTGGCAAAGGAGCTTTAAAGCTTTCTTGTTGTTTAAATTAAAATGTGAAAGGGATGAAGAAGTATGCCAAACCTATAAAAACTTGTAAAGGCCTAGCAGTATTATATATTACTAGATACATCATAATCAATTGTCACAGGGATAGGCATCGCTACGATTCTGACACAACAAACCTATTGACTGTGAGTTTTTTACATGCTCAATTATTTTTATACAAACCTCATGTTTAATCCTAATTTTCCAATTATTTTTTTTCAATTTAGTTACCATTTATTAATAGAATATTTAATAAATAAAAATAATTATGACAATGAAATAAATAAATAAGACGACCATGGTGTAGTAGCAGTGAAATGGTTACGCAAACCGAAAGCACGAGTTGGAGACACCCACCGGTTCCAATGTATCTTTGATATATGTATTTTGGTTGTCCTGATTCTATGATACAAGCACTTTAGTAGATTGGTATTGGTAAATGTAAATAAAAAATTAATGTTAAAAGAATTACACACGAACAGCTTTTTTTTTGAAAAACAATTGTAACTTATGTGCTTTTTGAAAATATACTTGTTTTCATTATTTTGTTTAGATAAAGCCAAGTGCAATACGTCAAACGAACAAAACTTGACTGCTATCCTACACAATAATGCCTGTACTGACTATTGTTAAAAAGTTGCACACAAAACTCACTTTTATCACAACACACAATAATACCATAATCCCTTGCATTTGTCACGAATAATACAACTCCAAAATGTCCTTAGTTCAGAAAAGTTTGATGGGAATTTAATTCTAATGACAAAGAGTTAAAGGAGGGTTTTGCTTGTGAAAAATTGTAGAATAAAAGGAGCATATTGCGATAACGGAAGAGTCAGTCTGATTGTATAGAATGCAGATTAAAAGCATCTGTGTTGCTTCTATTGTGCTATGAATATGATTTGAGGAATATGTGGGACAGTTCATGTTTATATGTATTTTATTTTAATTATTTTGAAGTTTTTTGTCTGCTTTCGAGAATAGGGTATATTTTATATAATTAGTAAAACTCAGTGTCTCTAAGTTACAATAAAGAAAACATTTATTTGAAATGTAAATGAAAATAATTTATGCCTTTAAAATTAGAAAAATCTGACACAAAAAAGAACATTTCTTTAAGTACCTATTTCAGAGAAATTTTTTTTGTTGTTGTTTTGTTTTTGTTATTTAAACCAATAAAGATTTTTACCAGAATTTAAAAATTATTATTAGATTACAACATTTCATTACAACATTCATTATCAACATTTTATTTGTGAATAATTGAAGTTTAAAACAAATCAAAACAAGAGCAAAGGCGTTAAAAAAATATTCAAAACACTATGTAAAAATATATTATATAAAAAGAATACTTTTTTTCTTCTAAATGATTGTCACAATGTGAGATATTCGGAAGTTGTATATTAAAAACAAGTGAGGCGAGTGCCTCTATAGTATTTTTAATCAAAAGTCTGAGAGACCCCGAATCATTCTTTTGAGGGTTATACATGTACATACAGTACGATTATTATTCGGGTAAAATACTTTAAGTTTGCATAGTATAGTAAAATGATTTGATACGGACCTCACATGTAGCTTTTCGTAAATTATAAAAATAAAAAATACTAACCGATCGAAATACAACTTTTTCAATCAACTTGTGCTTTTTTGATGGAACTCTTATTGAATCTCTGGATAATATGAAAATTAAAGTGTAGTATTTTTTTAAGGTATGCCCACGCGATCGAAACGTCAGATAAAAAACAAACACGATAGTAAGCCGTAAAAATATCACTTTACGGTCTGTACACTTGTATATTACTATCCTGGATGGGCACACCGCTGCCCACCAATGTTTTCTTCTGGGTTCCTATTAATAAGAGGTGCAAGTACCTTTATTTAATATCCTTGAAGATTTGTCGTCATTTTATGAAGCTCAAGAAAAGTTATAGGATCTGGATCATAGAAACTGTACGGCCAAAGTACATACTTATTTATCACACACACATTATAATTTTGTAAATACAAGGTAGTTTTTTTATATGGCTCTCGATCGCTATTTAAAAAGATATATAATTTCCTATGTTTTGCCTTAATCTATTGCATGTATATTTAAAACAACCTATATATGAAACATGAATTCCAACAGTGTGTATTATTTTAAGCGCGCGCCGCACCTGCGCTCGCAATAAGTTAAACCCTCGAACGGCCACCCCAACGGAATGCACCATTAGTGGAGCCCCATGGGTAAAATTGACGGCCTTTCTTATATTAATCAATCACACCATTGTTGTGATTTTTATAACAATAAACACATACTAATTAATTTGTTTGAACTAAATAAATTAGTTATTGTTTAGATATTTCTATTTTAAATAAGGCTACCGTATACTAGTGGTGTATTATTGGTCTCACAAACCAAGAACTTTCGTTTCAAAACCATACTCCAGCTTAACATTAAGCAGAGTGCTGTTTGACATATGACATATGATTAAAAAAACACGTTAAATATCTAACTAAATAAATTTTATAATAATAAGACATAAACAGCATCTAAGCTCCGATGGTTTGGGCACATGGAAAGGATGAGTGAAAGTAGATTCACGAATAGAATTTATAAACCTCAAGTGAATGGATGCGTTAAACGAGGCAGGCCCAGGAGGGTGTGTGCCGACCAAATCGGAGACATCCTCAAGAAAGCTAGGTTGCCTAGTGCCCATAACAATAGAGCTTGTATGAAGAGAATTGTGGATGTGAAGCGAGGGAGTTGTGTCAGGATCGTGACAGGTGGCGCTCCATTGTCTCTGCCTATCCCTGTGGGAGAAGGGTGTGACAATTTGATTGATTGATAATTATTATTATTAATGAGTGGTATAAAATTAGTGGTCATTTGTCAGTCTTCCAATCCGGAGTAGTACTGTAACTCCTGAAAGAGTCCTAGGAACCATTTGCTATAAATAGTTTATTGTAGAGAACGTTAGTGACGTTCGATTAGAGGTTCTGACATCGGCCATCTAGGCGGATGTCTTTCGGAATGGTGTTCTAAGGGAGAGGCCTATGTTCAGCAGTGGACGCCTTCTGGCTTATGATGATGATAATGATAATGAAGTAGCAGCCACCTCCATTATGCCGGCCTAGTCGTTATATTCTCAAAACATATCTATGTATACATTTTTAAATTTTAAAGTAATTTAAGAAATCTATTTTCTCTATAATACCTACCTACCCCTGACAAGAACGCACCCTAACTATAATAAATATTAGGATTATTTGTCTATTACGCGGTGTTGCCAGACTTATGGACTTTAAGTCACATTGTTTTTTTATTACTATATAACTTTTTTTATTGGTATCATTTATTTTTTGCATAGGGGATGAATGGAATTTTGGGTCTATAAGTTTGTATGAAGAGAATTGTGGACATGAGGAAACCGTTGTTGTGTTGATCGTGGAAAGTGGCGGCTGCCCATCCCTGTTGGATCTAAGGCGTGAAAATTTTATTAATTGATGGAGTAATAAGTGTTCTTATCTTTTAGGATTTTTAAGAAAGCTGGGTTGCCTAGTGCCCATAGCCCTAGAGCTTGTATGAAGAGGAATGTGGATGTGAGGGAAGCGAGGGAGTTGTGTCAGGATCGTGGCAAGTGGCGCTCTATTGTCTCTGCCTATCCATGTGGGAAAGAGGCGTGACAATTTGATTGATTTTTTAGGCTTTTCTAACCTTAGATCCTTGTTTCACTATCTGATTCAAGATAGTGATTCAAACGACTTAGTTGCGTTTGTCAGTCATGGTTACTATTATGAATAGAGGTGCTAATTCACGCTTTGATCTAAGAATCCATTGTTATAGGATGAGGAGAACACTTGGACAAACATTACTTAAAACCTCGTCATCCATTGATCATGATAAAACCTCTCAACTTGGCGGGGAACCGTCAGGAAAGCATCCGCATTCTATCGACCAAATCGGCAGTCGAACTAAAAAATACGGTGTGTCTTTTCTTTGTAGGACAATCGACTAGTGGAATTCTTTACTAAAGATGGTACAATCTCGAATTTTTTTGAACCGAGTTAGGTCGGTTTAAAAATATGGATAACCCGATTCGCAAACCGAATTGATGAATTCGATTCAAACCGATTTACAAACCGAGTTAACAATTCGGTCTGACAATCTAAATTGCTTAATACACACAGTATGGTTTGCTATAGAATTTTTTTCCTTTGGCCGGCATAGTGACGGCGGGTGAGACAGCCGTGTACTAACTCGGTTGTTTCAGTCGTCGGCACTTTTGGATCTCCTCTTGCTTATCATCAGGCAAGTCGATGTCAAATGTCGTGTCACAATAAAAAAAAAAAAAATCTGATGTCAAATATGACTAAATCAATTTGGTGACTGATCTAAAATTATATATACTTAAGTATATAATAGATCAAACCAGTTTATTGTAGATGTTAACTCGGTTTAGGTCACAACTCGGTTTAACCCGGGTCGAAAAGTCGAGTCGTTACATCTCAATTCTTTATCAGCCCATGTGTTATCTCCATCCTATAGCGTTTTATCCTTCAAGCGATGCGTAAAGAAACCGGCATAGTTTTTTTCAGTCGTCGTCACTCATGGCCCTCCTCTTACTTATCATCAGGCGGGTCAAGGTCAAATGTAGAATCACATTGGTAAATAAAATTAATCAATATAATTGTCACAGGACTTTTTCTCACAGGGATAGGCAGTGACAATGGAGCGCCACTCGCCACGATCCTGACACAACTCCCTCGCTTCCTTCTCATTCACAATTATCTTCATACAATCTCTATGGTTGTGCCTACAGTGGGTAGCATCATTAAATATAAATCTCTTATTTGTCTCCAGTCGAGTAAACCTCAATTACATTTCATGTTATAAATTTTATTATGAATGAGACAACTTGATCCACCATCAGGCGTAACCCCTCGCTATAAAGGAGATGCTCAAATCAACATACACTAGGATTGTGACTCGACATATGACAGCACCCCGCTTGATGTTAAGCTGGAGTGCGGGCCATGTATAGGGGTGACTTTTACTACAAGCTGGCAACATACAAACGCGACTAAGTCACTTGTAAGCGGTGGTACTACCCTATATCAACATACTGGGCACCACTTCCTACCATGCTTTGAGAAACAGACCCAGAGGAAATATTTTCAAATCTCTTACTTATTTTTTTTATTAAACTAAGCTACTAAAGTGCTTGTATCATAGTAACAGGACAACCAAAGTACGTATAGCTAAAATACATTGGTACCGGTGGGTGGTTTCGAACTCGTGTTCTCGGTTTGTGTAACCATTGCACTGCCACTACACCACGGTCGCGGTAGTCTTCATTCAAATTATTAATTATTACGAAAATAAGCTATAAAACACACGAACACGGGACTTTTTGATAATTATATCAAAAAGTATAACAGATGTATTTATTTTATAATGTGTTTTTATATTATGCAGCCAAGTAATCCTGCCTTGAGTTACAATTCATTCTGTTCATATATTTCATCATGAATAAGATAAATTTCAAAAAAGCGTCTTTAAGATTTACACTTGATTTCAATTTACTGCAAAACTGTTGTAAAAATGTGATATTTAATCAAAAACCTATTTTAAAGTGTTATTTAAAAGGACATCGTTTATTTTGTAATGGGCACTTGGGCTTAATTGTATTAACAGTTGCATATACATTTTAAAATAGTTTAATGTACGAAGATTACAATGTAATTGGAATATAACCTTTATTATGCATAGTTTAGGTGTGCAAAATGACCAAACTATAATTATGACAGTTCAAAACGGAACTGTTAATATGGCGTGTCTTTGTGATTGACAGACGAAACAAAATCCATAACTTATTTTCCAAATAACTCAGTTGCACAGTTTTCGTTAATCTACTTTCACTCATCCTTTCCATGTGACCAAACCATCGAAGCATCCCTTTGTCAATCCTTGTCACTACATCTACTTTTAAACCCCATCTATCACGCACTGTGCATCGGAGATATCCTCAAGAAAGCTAGGTTGCCTACTGTCCATAACCGTAGAGCTTGTATGAGGAGAATTGTGGATGTGAGGGAAGCAAGGGAGTTGTGTCAGGATCGTGGCAAGTGGCGCTCCATTGTCTCTGCCTATCCCCGTGGGAAAAAGGCGTGACAATTTGATTGATTGATTGTATACATATATCTAACAAATATCTGTATGACTATTTCTTATTAAGCATCGTGAATGTCTACCTCTCCTTCACCAAGTGTCTGCACTATAATATTTAATACTCCGTTTTAAAAATCCTAATTAAAAAAACACTTGCAACAACAAATTCATTAATCAATTTTAAACTATGAAAATCCATTAGTGGTTCGCCATTAATTTGGTAGGATTAACTTTAAGTACACTGGTTACCCCTCGCCCCTACACTTTGAGGATAAAGTGGGATAATTTATGAACGACGAGCGTTAAAAAAACACTGCGTCTCGTAACTCGAGTTATAACTACTTTGCACACCCATGGTCCATCATCACATACTCAAAGTTTTCAAGTTGATATAAGATCGGGTGAAAGCTCCTAATAATAAACTATCTTAGGTAAAGTGCATGTAAATCTATGCTTTAAGCATTTCTAATCTAGCTCTATTATATCCCTTAGTTTCTCATAAACTTTCATCAGGTTGTACCATCTCTTCGTAAGATTTTAAATATCCTATTATACTGATAAATCGGAGAGTTTTGTCGGCTAACGGCAAGTTACTAATCTTGCCGATTCAAAACATTTGTAAAAGGACATTATTCATTTTGTATGGGGACTTGGGCTTAATAAGGGTTTATGAACTAACATTTCTTTGGCTTTTATAGAACCAAAAGATCTTAATTGATTAAATCTTTGATTGATTGAAATATTCTTAATTTACTTGAACCAAAGATTAAAACAAAAAATCTCAAACTTTTTGCTATCTATTCCAAAATATCACGTCAAAACTGTTAATATCCGGAAAATGTCGTCATATCCGTTGGTCGTGTGTCAGATATCATATTACCTACTAGGGCAACAACAGATAAAGTTTATCTACCAGACTCTTTTGTAGATTTATGTTTTTCACTTTCCGTTTTTTACATCTATTGGCATGCCTCAGGGACAAAACCGACACATGCCGTGACAGTAAACGGTGTGACTCTCTCTTATGCTCTTGAGTACAATGTTCCTTGCTTATGCTGTCACGGTCTCTCCCCCACCACATTTTAACTATATGTATTTATTTATTTGTAAAAATACAAATAATGACCTTTGTCCTTAAATAACTTTTTTTGCACACATGGGATCGATAGGGACTTGGTATTATTTTAGTGACGTACCCAAGGTCTTTACCAATTTCCAACTCTGTTGGAATTATTGTTATTTAAAATGTCTATCTACAAGCTCTATGGTAATGGGCACTAGGCAACCTAGCTTTTTTGAGGATGTCTCCATAGAGCTTGTATGAAGAGAATTGTGGATGTGAAGGAAGCTAGGGAGTTGTGTCAAGATCGTGGCAAGTGGCGCTTCATTGCTCTGCCTGGACAATTTGATTGATTGATTAAAAATGTATTTTTGACCAGACTATTGATATATGTATCATCGTATATTAAAAAATATGTTTTTAATTTTTTTATCAGTACCCGCGTAAATTCACACTAAATGGACGCTCGTAAGATATCAATCAAGTACTAGGAAAACATAAGGCAATAGAAGTAAATCATACTTACAGTCATAGTAGAGGTTTCCGACAGACGATGTCAATTTGGGTGTACTAGCTCCAGATAGAGACGCCATTCTCTCGCCCTGCCGAAGAGAAGATGGTTACATCCAGGTGCCATGTGGAGCTAGATGTGATGAACTACCAAAGATGTGATAATGAATGATAAGGTTTTATGGTTTTGAGGTTTTATGGTTTTGAGGTTTCATGGTTTTAAGGTTCTATGGTTTTGAGGTTTCATGGTTTTATGGTTTTGAGGTTTTATGGTTTTGCGGTTTTATGTTTTTATGGTTTTCAGGTTTAATGGTTTTAAGGTTATATATTTTTATGGTTTTGAGGTTTAATGGGTTTAAGGTATTATGGTTTTAAGGTTTTGTGGTTTTGCGGTTTTATGTTTTTATAGTTTTGAAGTTTATGATTTTATGGATTTATGGTTATAAGGTTCTATCGTTTTAAGGTGTTATGGTTTTAGGGTTTCATGGTATTTAAGGTTTTATGGTTTTAATGTATTATGGTTTTAAGGTTTTATGGTTTTTTGTTTTTATGGTTTTGAACTTTATGATTTTATGGATTTATGGTTATAAGGTTCTATGGTTTTAAGGTGTTATGGTTTTAAGGTGTTATGGTTTTAAGATGTTATGGTTTTAAGGTTTTATGGTTTTAAGGTTTTAGGGTTTTATGGTTTTAAGGTTTTATGGTTTTAGGGTTTTATGGTTTTAAGGTTTTATGGTTTTAAGGTTTTATGTTTTTAAGGTTTTATGGTTTTAAGATTTTAAGGTTTTATGGTTATAAGGTATTAAGGTTTTAAGAGTGGTACGCAGACGGTTGGTGTTCATTAGCCCAGTCTGTCAACCCGGAGCAGTACCACCACTTACAAGTGTACAGACAGTAAAGTGACTTAGTCGCTGCTTGCAGTTATTTGACTGTAGTAGCATTCGCCTTCATTAATCCACCGCAGTACAGCTAACATCAAGCGGGGTGCAGTCATATGTCGAGTCACAATAAAAAATATCCAAGTCCGGTTTCTGCCATCTGAGATTTAGGCGAGAATTGTTTTTCATATTTCTTTAACTCAGATTTTTAAGGTAGCTTAATATAATAAAAGATAAACAGTTTGAACAAAGGACATCATTAATTTTGGGCTTCTATGTACTACTTTTGTAATGTCCAATAATAATAAAATATATTTAAAATAGTAGTTTCGATACACTTGTATTCATAAAACTAATAACTTTGTTTTTAATTGTGTACAATTGAGTTATTTGAAAAATAAAATATGGATTTTGTGTCGTCTGTCAATCACAAAGACACGCCATATTAACAGTCCTGCTTTGAACTGTTATAATTATAGTTTGATGATTTCGCACACCTAAACTATGCAAAATAAAGGATATATTCCAATTACATTGTAATCTTCGTACAATAAACTATTTTAAAATGTATATGCAACTGTTAATACAATTAAGCCCAAGAAGTCCCCATACAAAATGAATGATGTCCTTTAACAAAATATAGCATTATTAGCTTTTTAATTAAGGCAAGGTAAAGGTCTAAAACCTACCAATGTATTTTGGCTTTTGGCCATTGGACTTCCATGGCCCTAGCCGACTGCGACTTTATGTAGCGACATGAATGCAAAACTTCCGCGTTTGCAACAATACAATTATATATCGCAATACTATAACAATGTAAACGCGATTATATCTTTAGCCGGCATAGTGACGACGACTGGAGCAACCGAAAACTGATTCTGTATTTTCAGTCGTCAGCACTGGTGATCTCCTCTTGCATTTTTTTTTTTTTTTTTTTTTTTTTATTGTGACTCGACATATGACAGCACCCCGCTTGATGTTAAGCCAAAGTGTGGTCCATGAATGAATGTCACTGCTACTACAATTCAATAACTGTGAGTAGCAATCACATCCACTATGCCGGCCTAGATGGAACCGGCAACTTACAAGCTGATCCCGAAACGTGACCAAATCACTTCACGGTCTGTATACTTGTAAGTGGTGGTACTACCCCGGATCGGCAGACTGGGTACCACTGCCTACCACTCTTTGATAACCAGACCCGAAGCAAATATCCATCTCTTTTTTTTTTTATTAACAAATATTTGCAATATTTAATACTATTAAATATTGCAAATAAAAGCTATGAAACAAATATTTGCTCCGACCGGGGATCGAACCCGGGACTTTACGCGCAACAAACCAGTCGCTAAACCGTTCGTCCACGCCTGTCGTCAAAAGGCATACCATCGTCGCATACCATCAGGAGAGTCGAGGTCGGATGTCTATTAACAATATAAAAAAAACATTTATTTAGGATTTTACTCTGCCTATACCTGTGGGAAAAAGGCGTGGCAATTTGATTGATTGATAAAATCTTTAATCAAAAAAACTACAAAAATTGAACTCAAGACTTTATACTTTATCTATCAGTGGATTTTACCGAAGAATTATTATACGAAAAATATTTTTTCTTCTTTTAATGTGACCCGACTTTTGACCTCGGGTTGCCTGATAAGCAAGGGGAGATCCAAGTCTAAGTTCCAAGACAGCTTGATTTGGTTGCCAATAAAGACAGAAAATATTTTTATATATGAATTAAATGATGAAGTACAGGAAAATGAAGGAAAGATATCATGCATCTAAAACTATTATGAAAGAAAACAAAATGAATGATTGATGTAAATGTATTTATTAATTAATAATGTTTTATGCGGTAAAATTAAAGATGGCGGCGGCTGAAACACAACGACGTATAAACTAAACATTTATTTAATATTAATGGGCTTTTATTTATTATAATTAAGGCTCCACTATGACAGCACCCGTTTGATGTTAGCCTGGAGTTCAGTCCACAAATAAGACTGTAAGTAGCTGTCGTATCAACTATGCCGGCCTCGTAGGAACCGGCTACGTTCAAGCTGATTCTGAAACGCGACTCTTTACTACAGACTATATTTGTAAGTGGTATTGTAGATCCCGGCAGAAAAGAACGCGGGGATCTAAGCGCAGTAACTTATTTTGTTACGTAAGTTCAGTTGCATATATTATACATTTTAATATAGTTTGATTGACGAAGATTACAATGCAATTGGAATATATCCTTTATTTTGCATAGTTTAGGTGTGCAAAATGACCAAACCTTAATTATGACAGTTCAAAGCAGAACTGTTAATATGGCCTGTCTTTGTGATTGGCAGACGATACAAAATCCATAATTATGTTATTTTCCAAATAACTCAATTATAAGCAAAATTGTTATTAGTTTTATCAATACAAATATCAAAACTACCATTTATATATTTTTTCATCATTGGACATTACAAAAGTAGTACATAGAAGCCCAAAATGGAAGATGTCATTTTTAATCATAAAAGCCCATTAATACCGTATGCATATAAGTACTATCTCCAGGCATTAGCTAATACACTTGGATCATGACGTGGCACAACACTTGCCAAAACAATTCTTAAAAGGTCACGTTTTGTTACTTTGTCAAGAATTAAGCGCACGAGCCACTGCCTGGACGAATGTATGTATGAACGAACCAATTGTATTTGTTCTGCTATTTGCTTGCAGTAGGAAAAAAAGCCGTCCAGAGTTAGCTTAGACATCAGCCAACTTAACTTCTGAAAATACAACAACATACAATTTACATTAGCTATTATGTTTGCATGCAAAGTAAAGTCGGCGGCACGTAAGTTGGCAGGATTTTAACGTAGTGGGGGAACGTTTGCGCGTGTGCACTAGCGTGCAATAAAAAAGGGTCTCTTTAGATTAATAAAAAATAATAATACTAGTTTGAGGAGATTGACGAAACAAATTTATAAATCTGATATGTATGGATGCGTTAATCAAGGCAGACCCAGGAGGGTGATCTCCGACCAAATCGGAGACATCCTCAGGAAAACTGGGTTGCCTAGTGCCCATAACCGTAGAGCTTGTATAAAGAGAATTATGAATGTGAAAGAAAGGGAGTTGTGTCTGTTTGTCCCTGTCACTGTCTACCCCTGTGAGAGAAGGGCGTGACAATTTGATTGATTGATTTGTAATACATAAGTTGATTTGGTTAATTTGTAATTGTTTCTAACTCTGTGAAAGTACTAACTCTGTAAAAGTACTAACTCTGTAAAAGTACTAACTCTGTAAAAGTAATAACTCTGTAAAAGTACTAACTCTGTAAAAGTAATAACTCTGTAGAAATTGATTGACGTATAATTAATTAATTTCTAATATTAATTAATTAAATAATTTCTAGCTTCTTGTGGTTTAGACTTTATGTTGAATTTCACATATAAGGAGAATTTGGAGAAATAATAAAGAAATTAAGATAGTTACTAAACGTGAAAAACCTTTACAGGCGTCCAAAGTGGCCAATCTACAAATAGGGTGTGACCTAGGTTCTAAATGGCATGCGCATATCTACTGCGCATGACCAATAAACTAATCTATAATGTCTATGTATTATGTAATATTCAAAATGGCGGACTATTGTAACTTTCACCTTTGACATTAACGATGAGTTTAAACCAAAGATTTGGACTGAAGAAACACAAGGAGCCCTAAAATATCGACAATATACAACCGTTTATACTATTTTCAAATATGGCATTAAAAAGAAGTCAGAAGGAAATGAATATACATTTTTACATTCGTAATTTAGAAGGCTGTCACTAGTTTTGATGATCATTTGACACCTAATTTGACAGAACAACAAATGACATTACAATACTTCAAAAAAGGATGACGAAACAATTATTCCGCTACTCTTACTACCACGTGACTTTTAATTAAGAAGTATTAAAAGTCAACCACAATTACAAGTGGTTGTATTTGCAAAAAAGTAGTGCCAACCTTTGAAATAAAGGAATTGAAGTACAAGTAGTTGTCTCTTTCAGTCACACGTGGTATAAACATAATATAAATGAGACAAATAACAATGAATTAGTTCTTATTTTAGCACAGATTCTATTCTTTCCAATTTCTTTGGTTTAAACTAAGTATGATAGAGTAATGATTAAAGTATTAGGAAAAGACAACGGAGCGCCACTTTTCACGATCCTGACACAACTTTCTCGCTTTCTTCACATTTACGATTTTTTAAATTTAAACTCCAATTTAATAATATTAGGGGAATTAAAAAACAGCTTTATAAACATAGAGTTTTTTTTATGGTAACTTGACATCTGACCTCGACCTACCTGATGGTAAGCAAGAAGAGTGCCAAGAATGCCGACGACTGAAAAACCGAGTCTTCACGGTTGCCCAAGTCGCTTGCACTATGCCGGCCAAAGGTGCATCATTTTGAAGATTGTATTAAAAGAATTATAAATTAAACAAAAGAGTTGTGTCAGGATCGTAGCAAGTGGCGCTGCAATGTCTCTGCCTATCCTAAAGTTTGATTGATTGATTATAAAGGTTTTATTTAAACAAACAGTACATATTTTTTTATTAACTTAAATGTTTTTTTTAATTTAATACAATAATAGAAGTCTAATATTTTTACCTCTGACAAGTTATATTAAATAACTTGTCAGAGGTAAAAATATAGTTCCATTCTCTGTGCCTATCTCTGTAGTGAAATACGTGATAAACATACGAACCTTTGTATAGTAGAGTCTCTTCTCTCGATATTTAATTAACAGATTTAATTTAAATTAATTTACAAAAAAAAACTATTTGCTTAATCAAAACTACTTGTAGGATATATTCTTAGTTGAAAAACAAATAAGTTTATATTTGAACGTGTTAACGAATTTGAAAACTGAACAGTGTAGAAATTTCATGAAATTGAAATTTTCAGGGATTTTGAGAAAGAAAAAATCTGGTAAATTTTTGATTACGTGCGAGGAGACGAACTCGGGCGATCGCTGAGGTCCAACTGGGGTGTTTTCAGGGATGTTTTTCAGGGGTTTGAAATTGACGCAGGCGCGCTGAAAAGGTCACTTTAGGGAGTGTGGGGTGAGGTGCTGGGAGGCTGCAATCAGGTCATGGATAGGTCGCCAAGTATAATGATACTCGTAATATGGATTTTATGATTTATTTTATTATAAAAGTTATTTTCTAAGGTGAGCCATGACGAAAACGAGCTGGTTCTTAGGCAAACCAGCACGTTACGTGTATTGCTCCGGATTCGATTCCCGGTCGAAGCTAAGATTTGTTTTAATCAATCAATCAAATTTTGATTTGAATGATTTTTCTTACAGGGATAGGCAGAGACAATGGAGCGCCACTTGCAAGCGCCATCTGTCAATCCTCTTAGTCTTTACATTTCAAGCAAAAGTCAAGGCCAAAGTGGTCAAAATAAAGCATGACCATTGTTCATTTTCTTTATTAAATATTTATTTTATATACTTGAATATTGTACATTTCTATACTACCTACTAAAGTGCTTGTATCATAGATACAGGACAACCAATGTATATATATCAAAGATACATTGGTACCGGTGGGAGGTTTTGTACCCGTGCTCTCGGTTTGCGTAACCCTTGCACCACGATCGCCTCATCCTTTCATGCATATGGTCTATTTCTACTATTTTAATGTTTTTTATGTTTTTCCTACGGCGGCCCCTTATTTTTATTTATCTATAATCATTTTTCCACACATGGCATCGATCATATATTTTTTTTATGGATACACACTCCCATACAAAATAATGTCATAAAAGTGTTTGCGCGTCAGAATTCACATACACAGATCCCTTAAGAAATATAAATGATTAAATAAAAATAAGTTTTTTTTAAGATTTGCCGTTTTTATGAAATTTGTCACCGATATCTAGCATTTCATTTAAATGATCCAAAGCGAAAGGAATAAAGTCGTGTCGAGTCCATTTTTAAATTTCCCCCCTTAACTTTCAAATTGCCCCCCTGTGCCCCCAGTGTTTCCCACGTTGGGAAACACTGATCTATATCTATACATCTATACATATAATAAAATTGGAGTGTCTGTTTGTAATATTGAAATAACTGTTTTTTAATACATGTATATGAATATATATACGGTACATACACCAAAATGATATTTTTTACAATTTTTGTCTGTCTGTCCTTGTGTCTGTCAGTCTGTCTGTTTGTTCCGGATAATCTCTGAAATGGCTGGACCGATTTTGACGGGACTTTTACTATCAGGTAGCTGATGTAATAAGGAGTAACTTAGGCTACGTTTATTTTAGAATAAATCTTTTATTACAAATTAAAGCTATGAAACAAATATTTGCTCCGACCGAGAATGCAACTCGGGACTTTACGCGCAACAAACCAATCGCTAACCGTTCGTCCATCTGGGTTGATATGATATTAAAAACCAGGAGTACCTGATGATGGACCATGACCATTCCTGTCATCTACTCACATTGCGATTAAAGTTTATAAACGCGGGTGAAACCGCGGGGAACAGCTAGGACCATATGATCGAAGACATATGGTCCTTAAATAAGTGCATTTCTACAGAATGAGTTGTCATTGGCGAAACTGCAGGGGAACCCTAAGTATTGTAGGAGGCCCCTTCCATCCCCTCCTTCCCATTCGAATGCAGCCCCCCCCTTTTAAACTAGGTCATTGCGATCAATACGAAACTATTACGTAACAAAGGAATATGTATCTTGCACTTTTTTATTGTGACACGACATTTGACAGCACCCCGCTTGATGTTAGGCTGGAGTGTGGTCCATGAATGGATGTCACTGCTACTACAATTCAATAACTGTAAGGAGCAATCACATCCACTATGCCGGCCTAGATGGAACCGGCAACTTACAAGATGATTCCCAAACGTGACTTAGTCCCGGAGTCGCGTTTCGAGGCGATTGCTACCATAGCCATAAAACTGCAAGAATCGGCAGTCGAACTAAAAGGTTCGATGCGTCTTTTTTTTGTAGAACAATCGACAAGTGGAATGCTTTGCCAGCCCATGTGTTCTCTCCATCCTATGACCTTGGATGCTTCAAGCGTTGCGTGCGACGTTTAGCGGCATAGTGATGGCAACTGGGGCAGCAACGGGGTTGTTTCAGTCGTCGTCACTTATGGACCTTCTCTTGCTTATCAACAGGCGGGTCGAGGTCAAATGTCGTGTCACAATAAAAAAAAGCAATTTTGGTCAGCATAGTGACGGCGACTGGGGCAGCCATAAACTGGGTATTTTTTTTTCAGTCGTCGGCACTCTAAATAAAGTCAGATGTCGAGTCACGCTAAAAAGTTACGCTATGCCGGCCAAAGTTTGCCTTAGTCGCCTTAACCGACTGACATTTCATCACCTCCTTCTTATATTGAAGTGCAACCCCCTTTATATCTAGGTCAGGCAGAGCCGGATCAATAAAGTCCGCGCATCCGGACAGGAAGATATATTATATAACAAAATGTCACGCCTCAAGTTCTGCAGGGATAGGCAGAGAGAATAGAACGCTTAAGTCGCCCGTGGTCTAGTGGTAATGAAATGGTAATCTTTAGATTCAAAAACCACTAACGGTATTCCGTTGTTTTTTTTTAATATTGTGACTCGACATATGACATTACCTTGCCTGATGTTAAGCTGGAGTGTGGTCCATAAATGCACGTGACTGCTACTTACAGTTAGATAACTGTAAGTAGCAGTCACATTTGCTACGCCGGCCGGCTTGGAACCGGCAACTCTTCCCGGTCTTTTATACTACCCTAGATCTGCAGACTGGGTACCACTGCCTACCACTCTTTGATAACCAGACCCGAAGCAAATATCCATCTCTTTTTTTTTTATTAACAAATATTTGCAATGTTTAATACTATTAAATATAACAAATAAAAGCTATGAAACAAATATTTGCTCCGACCGGGGATCGAACCCGGGACTTTACGCGCAACAAACCAGTCGCTAAACCGTTCGTCCACGCCTGTCGTCAAAATTGGTTGAGGATAATCTTTGCTGTTTATTTGATGCTCGTAACTGGCTTGTTTTTTTATTATTATTATTTTCTCTTGTATTGTTTTGAATCTGTGTTCTTATTTTTTTCTTGTTATGCTGTATGCCCTGCTTTGGGTTACAATCTCACAACTTTGTTTTTTTCTATTTTATTTTGTGCACGCTTAGGTTGTAACCTGTTTGGGCATCTATCTATCTATAAATAAATAAATAAATAAAGTAGTGAAAAATAAATTGGTCAGCATAGTGACGGCGACCGAGGCAACCGTAAACTAAGTCGGATTTTTCAGTCACTTTTAAACACATCAGAAAAGTTCAGATGTCGCGATTTAATAAAAAAACGCGTTTATTGGCCGGCAAAGTAACCGTGGCAAGTGGCGCTCTTTTGTCTCTACTCTGCCTATCCCTGTAGAAAAAAGGCGTGACAATTTGATTGATTGATTAATATTTGTAATATTTTTAGTCACTCTTGGAGATATCAGACAAGTTGAGGTTAGATGGCGCGTTTATTGGCCGAAACAGTAACGGCGACTGAAACTACCATGTTTTTCAGTTGTCAGCACTATTGAACCTCCTCTTGCTTATCATCAGGCGGGATTAGATTAGAGGTCGAGTTACACTAATAAAAAAAATCACTAAACAATTTCATCATGCACACATTGAAGCAGATAGTTATCTAAGCTATGTATTTATAAAAAACCTCCCTCTAGGGGGGCTAAGGGGGCAGGGGGCGAAATGCCAAAGGGGGGTGACCTTTCCAACCCCCCTGGAGAGGGAGTGAATGCGTCAACAACGTGGGCGTAACCAAACCTCCCACGTTCATTATACGTTTATACACCCACGCTGGAATTTATTGACGACAGGCGGGGCGTCCCGGGTTCGATTCCCGGTCGGAGCGATTTGTTTTTTAATTATTTTTGTGACTCGACATATGGCAGCACCCTACCTGATGTTAAACTGGAGTCCAATAACTTTAAGTAGTAGTCACATCTACTATGCCGGCCTAGTTGAAAACGGTAACTTACAAGCTGATCCCAAAACGCGACTAAAAATGTATACCACTCTTTTACAACCAGACCCGGAGCAAATATCTGCCTCTTTTTTGATTAACTTGTAATATTTCAATCAATCAATCAAATTGTCACGCCTTTTAACACGGGGATGGGCAGAGACAATAAAGCGCCACTTGCCACGATCCTGACACAACTTCCTCGCTTCCTTCACATCCACAATTCTCTTCATAGAAGCTCTACGGTTATGGGCACTGTAGGCCCTGTTTTCATTAAGATTATTAAGTGCGGTCCATTAATGTACGGACTTCTACTACAGTTGAAACTGACAACTTACAAGCTTTTATACGAAGGAGGGGCCCCCACTATGTGGCCTAAGGGCCTAAGGGCCACATCTGTAAAGATACATGGGTACTTGCCGATACCAATGTATCTTTGATCTATGTACTTTGGTTGTCCTGTTTCTATGATACAAGCACTTTAGTAGCTAAGTGTAGAAATGTGAGAAATAAATAAAACACTGTAAACAGTAAGACCGGAAAACACAGTTAGTTTCTTTTGCAAAAATATGAATAAACAACCCGGAGATGATGAAGAGTAGAAAGGCATTAGAGGGTAGTTTTGTAAACCTTTACAAATATGTCCAAGAAGACGACCAACCCCTTCCCGAGAGCAAGATGCCTGCGATACATCAACAAAGATAAACGCGTTAGCATTTTATTGAAATGAAATGAAAATAATGTTCTCAGCATGCACTTGCTCATGTCAGTTCAAGGCTGCCTCGGTCGCCGTCACTGTGCCGGCCTAAGGTGCTTCTTCACGCATCGCTTGAAGGATCCAAGGTCATAGGATGGAGAGAACACATAAATAACTTTCCTAAATATTGATTCACAGTGATAAAAACATTATCAATTAAAAGCTTCTAAAAGCTCTCAACTTGAATAAAACATAGATAAAATAAAAATATGTATTATATTAATTATTTACTTTTATAAAGATTCTTATGAAAAACAGATAAAATTAAAATTAATAATTTATTATTATTAAATTATAAATAAAAAATATCATCTAATGACGTCGCATCAGAGATAGTCCTAAGGAGACTGGCAACATTTTCCCTTTGGATAGCAAGGCTAATACGTTGGCAGAAATATTTGCCAGCCTTCCTGTCTCCAGACTTTTCCGTCGGCCGCTTGGACATCTCCTTGGCCAGGCGCTTAGCTGAAGGTCCCCAAGGGTCCATCGTCTCGACCCCAAACGGCGCAAATTCGTTACCAGTACCGAGGTTAGCGTATTTGCTTTTATTTAAATAAAATATGATTTTTATTGTGGTTTTAATTTTTATCTGATTTTTAATTTCTTTAGGAAAGCAAGGGGAAAAGCTCAGGGTTGCTCAGGGGGCAATGGAGAGAGCTATAGAGCTATAGAGCTTCTGGGTTCTATCTGCGCGATAGAACCCGGAACGAGGATATTCGCCAAAGAACCAAAGTCATAGCCCGTAGGATTCTCAAGCTGAAGTGGCAATGGGCTGGCCACATCGCTCCTCGGAGAACCGACAACCGATGGGGAATAAAGGTTCTTGAGTGGAGACCACGAACCGGAAGACGCAGCGTAAGTAGGCCTCCCACTAGGTGGATTGACGACATAGTGAAAGTCTATGTTCTAAGGGGTTCTAACCAAATTATAATAACTTTGATCGCTCCGTCTATATCTATGTATACTAATTATAATATAGCTCTCCTAATCAATCAAATTATCACGCCATTTGTCCACGGAGATAAACAGAGATAATGGAGCGCCACTTGCTCCCACGCCACGCTTCCCTTACATACACAGTTCACTTCGTACAAGGCAACTGTAGTAGAAGCTTATAAATCTGATGTGGATGGATGCGTTAAGCAAGGCAGGCCCAGGAGGGTGTATAAAAATAGTTGTGGATGTGAGGGAAGCGAGGGAGTTGTGTCAGGATCGTGGCAAGTGGCGCTCCATTGTCTCTGCCTATCCCCGTGGGAAAAAGGCGTGACAATTTGATTGATTGATTGAATAGCAGTTGCATCCGTTCATGAACCACTCTCCAAATTGACATCAGGCAGGGTGCTGTCACATGTCGAGTCACAATAAAAAATATTAACAGCCGGTTGTACCAAAAAAGATTCAATTTACGAATTTAGTTTTACTTTATACTTATTTATTACGTTTACTATTACGAAATTGTGAATTGGGTTGTTAATAATTTTATATCGAAACTACCATTTACATATATATGTTTTTATCATTAGAAATAACAAAAGTAGTACATAGAAACCCAAAATGAATGATCTCCTTTAGCTCTGTATAAAATATCCGTTAAACGTAAATGTAAAATGTGAAGTTAAAGAGTGGTGCAAACTATTTGTCTTTTTTTCTTTTACTTACTTGGATACTTTTTACAAATTCGTAAATTATAATTTTTGGTACAACCGGCTGTAAATGTTTTATTGCTTCTGTAAAAGCTTTAACAGAAAATATACTTTATCTGATAAATTCATAGCTTTATCTTTTATGTGGAGTGTATGTTTTAACATGAGCTGATGATTTTGTTACAAACAGTATTTGTCCAGAATTGGACAAGAACAAACGAATTTGGAGTAAGTCTTTTTATATTAACAATAAATTAAACAAAGGACATCATTCATTTTGGGCTTTTAAGTACTACTTTTGTAATTTTTAAATTGTAATTTGTACTTTTGTATCGTCTGTCATTCACGAAGACACGCCATATTAACAGTTTTGCTTAGAACTGTTATAATTATAGTTTGATCATTTCGCACACCTAAACTATGCAAAATAAAGGATATATTCCAATTACATTGTAATCTTCGTACATCAAACTATTTTAAAATGTTTATGCAACTGTTAATACATTTAAGCCCAAGTCCCCATACAATATGAATGATGTCCTTTATGCGGCTTACTATCGCGTTTATTTTAGTTTTGATTTTACAATTTTACAATTTTATTATTCCGACGTTTCGCTTTGCAGCCATCGTAATCACGATGAGCAAGCCCCATAATTTTTTTTTATTTCAATGTTCGCGCAACATCTAAGAAAATATTATTAATAAGGTTTTTATTTGACGACACGCGTGGTGTACAGTTCCAGGTTTGATTCCTGGTCGGACCAAACTTGTTTCTTTGCTTTTATTTCTAATATTTTTTTATTAGATTGCATATTAGTAATATTCGCTAGTAAAAAAAGAGATAGATATTTGCTCCGGATCTGGTTGTCAGAGAATTTGTTAATTTTTATTGTGACTCGACATATGACAGTACCCCGTCTAATGTTAAGCTAGAGGTGACTGTTAATACAGTTAAATAACTCCAAGTAGCAGTCACATCCACTATGCCGGCCTAGTGGTAGACCCACTTACAAGTATACAGATTGTGAAGTCGCGTTTTGGTATCAGCTTGTAAGTTGCCGGTTCCATCTAAGCCGGCATAGTGGATGTGATTGCTACTCACAGTTATTGAATTGTAGTAGCAGTGACATTCATTCATGGACCACACTTCGGCTTAAAATCGAGCGGGGTGCTGTCATATGTCGAGTCAAAATAAAAAAATATTTTTATTACTGGCTATTATATTTCTTATTGTATCTACCCACCCTTAAAGTTAAGAGGCACTTCTGTTCTGGGAAACGATCGTCTCTTATACCCGTTATAATTTTATTAACTAATCGTAAAAATTATTGACTCGATTTTCATATCTCTTTTTTATTACCGAATATCAATAAATCAAATTGTCACGCCTTTTTCCCACAGGAATAGGCAGAGACAATGGAGCGCCACTTGCCACGATCCTGACACAACTCCCTCGCTTCCCTCACATCCACAATTCTCTTCATACAAGCTCTATGGTTATGGGCACTAAGCAACGCATCTTTCTTGAGGATTTCTTCAATTTCGTAGACAATGTAATTAAATAAGCGATCATGGGGTATTAACAGTGCAATGGTTACGCAAACCGAGAGCACAGGTTCAAAACAACTCGTCGGTACCAATGTATCTTTGATATATGTACTTTGGTAGTCCTGTTTTTATGATACGAGAACTTACGTAGCTTTGTATAAAATTATAAAAGCAGTGACATTCACTCATGGACCACACTCCAGCTTAACATCAAGCGGGGTTCTGTCATATGTCGAGTCACAGTAAAAATAAAAAAACATTCTGTATATAAGTACCTATCTACGTATATTAAATACTTATGTATATATGACAAAATGGCGCTTAAGCTTACATAACTCGCGATCAATACTCTGAACTAACAACCTCTCTTTCAAACACACGTAAAAACAACTATTTGTATCTCTTTCTAACATCAGGCTTTTAGGCTATATCCCGAGAATTAATAGGTCTTAAACGGAGTAAATAAATCATTGGATTTCCGTCTTTATTTCCTAAGCAATTAGGATTAATATTGTTTGCATTAAAAGTTGAATGCATAGTAAAAGGCTTTAAGGTTGTGTTGCTAGAATTGTAAGGTATTAACTGAAAATAATTTTGATATTATTTTAGTTCTTATTCAGTAAAGAATTGGGGTTATTATTGCTTGTTAGAATTTTAGAATAATCGAATGCATTAGTATAATAATCAAATTGCCTTCCATGTTTGTATACATAGAATCAGTAGACGTTAAATCAAATTACATTTTATATTCAGTATAGGATTTTAATCTTTATTTATATGTGACATAAAGTTTAATATCGTATGGTAAATAATGCAGATTATTAATATTTCTTTAAATTTAATACGTTTTTAACCAGATTAGTTAATTAATTAAATCTTTTTTTTGCAAAAGACAAAGCTGCTATTACAGCTTCCAGGCATAAGCAGTTATAGCATCCACTATGCCGGCCTTGTTGAAACCGGTAACTTTTAAACAATTGCTGAAACCAGACAAGGTTTCTTGATGGTTTCTTTACACGAAAAGTCAGTCTAATAATCTCAATTTTTTACATTAATTTAAATAAAGCAAATAAATAAGATGATGGTCAAGATTTCAAAATACTAGTCTATCAGATAATTGCTATTTTTTAAGGAACGAAGGAATTTTTTTAAGGAAAGAAAAATTCCTAATTATTTTAAGTATGGTAGGCAGTGGTACCCAGTCTGCCGATCCGGGGTAGTACCACCACTTACAAGTATACAGACCGTGAAGTGATTTGGTCGCGTTTCGGGATCAGCTTGTAAGTTGCCAGGTCCAAGTGAGTGTAACTGTTCCTTTTTATTATTGTGACTCGACATCTAGCGTCGACCCGCCTGATGGTAAGCAAGAAACAGTCCAAGTGTGCTGATGACTGAAAAACTGAGTCTTACGGGCGCCACAGTGACCGTCACTATGTTGGCCTAAGATGCTTCTTCACGCATCGCTTAAAGGATCCAAGGTCATAGGATGGAGAGAACACATGGCCTGGCAAAGCATTCCACTTGTCAATTGTTCTACAAAGAAATAACACAACCTTCGGCAAAATGCGGATGCTTCCCCCGACCTGTGCGGGTATTACGGGAGTGAAAAGACGAGGTAGGAACAAGGTTAAAGAGCTCATCGGAACATTCTCCGGAAAGTTCACTCCATTCTTGCCTTAGATTCTTCAGGCAATTTCCTTTCCTTTTGCCGGCATAGTGACGGCGACTGAGGCAGCCGTGTACTATCCGGTTTTTTCAGTCGTCGTCACTCTTGGTCCTTCTCTTGCCTACAATCATAGAAGAAGGTATCAGATGAGGTAGTAGCAGTTACTACAGTTAAATAACTGTAAGTTGCAGTCGCATCCACTATGCCGGCCTAGTTGAAGGCGTGACGTTTTGATTCATAGTATTTATTTAAATAATTTCTTTATTTAATATTTTCTTAGATTTTGCGCGAACATTGGTTAATGAATTAAACAAATTTTATGCGGCTTAATATCGCGTTTATTTTGGTTTTGATTTTACAATTTTTTATTATTCCGACGTTTCGAGAGCTATGCAGCCATCGTGGTCACGGAGAGACTGAGGTGTTGATCGTCCCTATTGGTTGATGCTGTTATTGTTTCCAAAACTACCACGTTTGATGTTTTGATTTTGTTTTCCTGTTCCCGGTTTATTTCTTTTTTTTTGCATAAAACAACTGAAGGTGTCATCTGGTTTGGCAGTTTGCTGAACTTGGGACTTGAGTTTGTGTATTATGGGGTCCCAGGAGATAATCGCCAACCACCTTCTCTATTGAAATTAGGATGTTATTTAATCTCAATTTTTCCTAGGTATTAGTCGACTTTTTTGCGAGGATCGAAGCGACGGTTTGTCGAAGTGATGCTCGCAAAATCAATAACTAAAAATAAACGCGATAGTAAGCCGCATAAAATTTGTTTAATTCCTTCATTTTTTTAAGTATCTAATGGAATTTTACTGACGAAAACATTTAAAAAATCAATATTTATAATATAATTCCAACAGAATGGCAAGAAGGACAACTATATTTCTGCTGGGGGTGGCAACCCTTACAGCAGCCCTGGGCAGGGAAAACCAATCAGAAGTCGAGGTGCTCGCTCACCCACCAATGGGGGAGCTGGGAAATGTCGTTATCCACCCCGAGGTGGTTTTGCAGCTGAAATACGACAGGGGTGGCTTGGAGAAGATCTCTCTGTCTCAGTTCAGACAGAGGGAATGGAATCCCTCAGTACCAGCTCGGAGTCACTTGTGCTCGCACTTGTGTTACGCAGGTTTTTTTCTTTTTTTTTTTGTTTTTTTTTTCTTATTTTTGTGTTTTGTTTTGTTTGTGTAAGTGTAATGTAGGTAAGTACTGTTTGTGTATTTTTTTGTTATTTTTATATTAGTACCTATAGTTCTTTAATCATTTGTTTTATAAAAAAAAAACAAAAGAAGGCATATTTTATAGAAAAGGTAATAAAACGTTGGTAAGGAATTGCAAGCACTTTTTTCACGTTTTTCCTTTAAAATGGTTTAATTATTTTATTTAAAAGATAAAAGCTTTTATAAATGCCGTTTCCACTATGCCGGTTAATTGTTAAGTTTATTATAAAATTATTTTTTTATTGTGATTATTGTGTGTAAAATTTATTTTTATTTTTTTATTTATTTTGACTCGACATATGACAGCACCCCGCTTGATGTTAAACCGAAGTGTGGTCCATGAATGAATGTCACTGCTACTACAATTCAATAACTGTGAGTAGCAATCACATCCACTATGCCGGCCTAGAGAATATTATTTGTGTTTTAGGGGTACAGTTTTTTTTATAAATAAAAAATATTATAATTTTTTTATTTGTAATATTAAAAAAATAATTTTAAATAAATATTCCAATTATTTGTTAATAAAAAAAACGGATATTTGCTTCAAATCTAGATATTAAAGAGTGGTAGGCAGTGGTACCCAGTCTGCCGATCCGGGGTAGTACCACCACTTACAAGTATACAAACCGTGAAGTGATTTTTGGTCACGTTCCGGGATCAGCTTGTAAGTTGCCGTTACAATGCTATTACAGTTATTCAAATTGTAATAGCAGTGACATTCATTCATGGACCACACTCGAGCTTAACATCAAGCTGAGTGTTGTCATATGTCGAGTCACAATAAAAAAATAAAAAATAACCGTCATAAAAATCACGAATAACCGGTGGATGTAACTGGCATCATTCAGTTGTGGACGCCTTCTGGCTGATTTTATTTTTTTATTGTGACACGACATTTGACATCGACCCGCCTGATGATAAGCAAGAGGAGATCCAAGAGTGACGAGGACTGAAACAACCGAGTTAGTACACGGCTGTCTCAGCCGCCGTCACTATGCCGGCCAAAGGTGCTTCTTCACGCATGGATGATAAACTATTATTTGCCAAGTGAGTTGTGTAAGAATTTCAGAAAATGGCGCACCTTTGTCACTGCCTACGACTAGTATAGCTACCTTGTCTTTTTACACCCGTAATACCCGCACAGGTCAGGGAAATCATCTGCTTTCTATCGACTGAATCGGCAATCGAACTAAAAAGTTTAGTGAGTCTTTTCTTCGTAAAACAATCGACAAGTGCAATGCTTTGCCAGCCCATGTGTTTTCTCCATCCTATGACCTTGGATGCGTGAAGAAGCACCTTTAGCCGGCATAGTGATGGCGACTGAGGCAGCTGTGATCTGACTCTGTTTTTTCAGTCATCGCCACTCTTGGACCTACTCTTGCTTATCACCATTTATTCGACAATAAAAATCAATAAAAATTAAGAGAACTGTAGATGGAAGGGAAGCGAGGAAGTTGTATCAGGATCGTGGCAAGTGGCGCTCTATTGTCTCTGTCTATCCATGTGGAAAAAGGCTTTAACTTGACTATTTTTTCGTAGGCCTTGGTGGCGAAGGTTGCGGCCCATCATGCAAGGACCTAATCCCAGTTGGTCTCCAATCCACGCTGATGCAGATCACCCACAACGCCAGCGAATACTTGGGGGAACCCAGGGCATCCGTTTGCCCTACTCTCTGCGCTAATAGACTTGGTATGTGCTTCTTTATCTATTTATTTATGGTTGACTTACAGCTACTGGCCGACGCCTGTCAGATGCCCGGAGCGACAACGCTAATTTATTTTTATTATTTATTTTTTTTATCAATCAAATTGTTACGCCTTTTTCCCATGGGGATAGGCAAAAACAATGGAGCGCCACTTGCCACAACTCTCTCCCATCCTTCACATCCACAATTTTCTTTATAAAAGCTCTAAGGTTATGGGCACTAGGCAACCATATCTTTTTTGAGGATGTCTCTGATTTTGGTCGGAAAACACCCTTCTGGGTTTGCCTCGTTTAACGCATCCATTCACATTAGATTGATAAATATCTTTCGTCCAATCTACTTTCACTCATCCTTTTCATGTGCCCAAACCATCGAAGCATTCCTTTGTCAATCCTTGTCACTACATCTTCTTTCAAACCACATCTATCACGCACTGTGCTATTCCTTATTCTATCCGCTACTGTCACTCCACATACACTCCACACTCCGCATTTCTACAGCGTTAATTCTACTCTCATGCTTCTTCTGCCACAAAAAATGGCTTTAAATAAAAGTAGTTAAAAGGTAATTAACAAAAATAAACAACTTAATAAAAGAAAGAAAAATTATCAAATAAACTCATTATTTCAATCATATCAATATTCACGGATTTACGTTTTTTTTTATTGTGACTCGACATAATATGACAGCACCCCGCTTGATATTAACCTGGTGTGTGATCCATGAATAGATGTCACTGCTACTACAATTCAATAACTGTGAGTAGCAATCACATCCACTATGCCGGCTTAGATGGAACCGGCAACTTTCAAGCTAATCCTGAAACAAATATCCATTATTTTTTTATTAAGAAATATTGTTCCTAGCGGAAATCGAACCCGGGACTTTACGCGCAACAAACCAATCGTTAACTACGCCTGTTGTCAATATGGCAGGTGTCAAAGAAACTGTGACACGACATATGACAGCAAGCTGATTAATGATAATTTTGTCGCGTCATTACACGTGCTTTTATCTTTAGGTTACCCTCTGTGCAATTGCCGTAACCAAGTGGAAGATGCAGCAACCAACTGGAGCTCCGTGTGTTCAGCATTCTGTGCATCCGATCGCTACATTCTTGGAGGTAACGATTCAAGGCTCCTGTCTTTTTATTGTGACTCGACATATAACAGCACCCCGCTTGATATTAAGCTGGAGTGTGGTCCATGAATGGATGTCACTGCTACTACAATTCAATAACTGTAAGTAGCAATTACATCCACTATGCCGGCCTAGTCTAATGTTAGGCATGAATAGAGGCGACTGCTACTATCAATCAATCAAATTGTCACGCCTTTCCCCACAGGTATAAGCAGAGACAATGGAGCGCCACTTGCTACGATCCTGACACAACTCCCTCGCTTCCCTCACACAAGACTCGTTGAAATTATGGATGGAAGTTGATTTTTCTGAGAGATAAACTTTTTAATGTAAAATAATTGCAATAGTTCTAAAGTGTTAAATTGTCATGTTTGTGTACGATAGCGCAATAAATGGATATTGGATTTTACAACACAAATGATAGTACTTGTACACTGATAATTAAAGCAATTCGTGCAAAATTATTCCCTAACAATTCCAAAATATCAAAAATGCACAACGTTAATATTCAAGTTTTTACTTTTGCCGGCACTCCCGGAGTGCAACCCGTTTTTTATTTATTTATAGTTAATATAGGTACTTTTAATATAGTATTTTATCTGCAGGTTGTCCAACATGCGATGTCCAAACAACAGCACCAAGCATTGACATGACTGGTATTCAACCACATCTTCTGTCAGCCTCCGATGGCTGGTCAGCATGGTGCAACATTCAGTGCAGACAAGGACAAGGAGGTGCCGCTTGCAATTGCGACAGGACACCGTTTCAATAGAGGAAATAGTAAACACTTATAAATATATCCTATTCACAAAAACCCCTTGAGACAAAATGTAAACTACTTTGAATACTGACAAATAAAGATGTAACGCTGTGTAACCATTTTACGTAAAAATATATTATTTTGTATTTAGCAGGATTATATCAATCTTCTTGTTGATGACGCCAATGCGATTTTCTTTAAACAATTTTGTTAATATCTAGTTATTTTCTTGTTAAAATTGTTGTTTTTGTTTTTACTGTTTGACTGATGTTTTATATTGTAATATTTGACAAACATAAAATGCAAGAAAAGCCGCGGGCTCAAGTTGTTAACCAAGTTTGGGAACCACTGGTATCTTTGTTAACATTTTGTCTCGGGGCTCGGGGATGAATGCTCTAGTGTGCGTGTGACTTAGTATGAACTGAATAACTAAAATGAATAACTATTGTATAATCAAAATTCATAATTAGAATTAGCTTAGGTCTTACTAAACGCTGTATTACCTACCTAAACATAATCGATCTATAATATTTAAAACAGCGTTTAAATATTTGTACGCAGTCAAACGTTGTAGCACTAAATAGACTTAAAACATGTTTAATTCCTATATAAAGTTCGTTTAATTTTTTTTTGTGGTAACAGAACGTTATGTATGAAGTGAAACTTATTTTCTTTAGCGTCAGATGGCTCGTCAGCATGGATGCTGACAGGGGGTATTGGACACCAATTCAATAAGTCTATTCTTATATAGACACATTCGGGTTTACTGTTTTCGTCATAGAATTGTTTTGGTGATGGTATTGGACCAATTATACCACGGGACAACTTAAAGCTACGTCACATTATATTTCGCCGCAGAATTAGTGTCAGGGACAGTTATTTGTTTCGAATTAATTATTATAATTATTCGCAAGTGATTTTGTTGTATGAATGTGTATTTTTGAATGAATGAATTTGTATTAATTACATTTTTTATAAACTGATAAAATTATCACATTTTATTAACTTTTAATTTTTATTTTTTATACAAAACCTTGAAGAACAAGGTATTTTATTTGCCTAAAACAAACGTTATTTTAAATACTTAATTAAAATTGCTTTTATTTTATTTTGTTTTATTTTATTTTATTCCCTTTATTGTTTAAGTTTTTATTTGACTCCCTTTACAATTTCAATTATTAATAATAGTAAAATTAGACAATTTTAGTACTAAGTGCATTAAACATAGATTTATGCCATTCCTTTTCTATAAAAAAAAATATTAACGGCTGTATGGGCTAGTTCTATGCCAAAAAAAATACAAAAAATATACAAGATGACAATAATAAATAATTAATTAAACAATTCTAACTAATAATAATTTAAGTAATTAAAATAATTTTAAATACAAAATTAAATATTTCGCGCAAAAATATTTGGATTAGAATTAGTTTTCCCGCTTGATTGTGATAGTGTTGTCTTACTTTTGCATGTGTTATCAATTGTGAAGTGTAAAAATAATATTTTGCAGTATTAAAATATATTTTTGGCAATGTTTAGAATCGTTATTGTTAAAACAAATTAGTTATTATTAATAATTATAAAAGTAAGGTAATAATTTATTAAATTTTCAAATTATGTTTTATTTAAATTGTTGCTCATTAGGATTTTGTTTGCTTTATTTAAAATTGTTCGATTACAATTTTTTAATCAATAAAACCCGACGTGTTTTATGTATATAGATTTTATTAAGTTATAACTGCGTTTTTTTTTAATATTTGTTGCGTTTAAAATTGTTTAATTCTTAGATATAGGTACAACCAAGAATAATCACGAAAAACAATATCACGATTGTCTTCCATTAGGTTAATTAAATTAGATTGTAATTATTAATTTTAAGATATAATATTTATTATATGTAATATTTGTATTATCTAATATTATCTAAAATAAGTTATAGTACCTATAAGAAAAATTGCGCTCTATGTACCGAATAGAAATTTTAACGCACAAATAATTTTCAATATTTCAATTTGGTTGATATTTATTTTGTGATTCTATTATGACTTTCAGCCATAGAGGTTTACAGCGATGCTTTCAGCCCACAAAACCGATGTTAAAAATAAGACAGTTGATGCAAATGTTTAGATAAAATAAAAACTAATACTTATGTAATTTAAAAATTATTACAATTACAATTAAAAATACCTTATTAAAAGTTACAATAAAAATACATTTATATTAATAGGTATACCTTACTACCAAAGCCGCACTGAATAAATATTAAAACATGAATACCGAAAAAATGCGCCATTAATTTTTATAAATTATTTAAGAGACATATCGTATTATTATTAATTTTAAGTCCATAAAACCGCGTTCTCACGAGGCGATTTGAGTTGATCAACTGCGAAATCGTTCGAGATTTGAACCGTCTGAACAGACTTTCAACCAAATTGAAGCAATTAATATATATAATTTTTTGTTAAACGACAAATATTGATCAACTGAAATCGCCTCGTGAGAACGCCCCTTAAGTGAAGTGCATTTATCAAGGCCATATCTTAACTTTAAGAAAAACGTTCTGTCACATGGCGAATGAAGTTACCGCTATTCAATAAATTAATTAATTTAACATCTCTAAAGTGATAGTTCTATTACATAAAGGAAATCTAGAGCATAGTCGCTAAAAGCTCCATATTATCAAAAATTGGTGACTGTTAAAGATGTCTGTCTGTCTGTGTCTGTCAGTTACAAATAAACACAGAACTATACTGCGTGCAGCGCCCGTTAGTTATGTATTTCTAAACTTTGAAAAGCTTTATTCCCATTGTGAAAGAACCTTTTAATTATAAATTCAATATAAGTGATTATCTATTTTGTCTTGCTTCTCCCTGTGGGAATTAAGGCGATTAAAGACGATGGAATTTAGCTGTAGGTCTTATTTATTAACTATATTTAGTCTATTTTAATTGAGGATAACCTCTACTGTTGTGTTAAGACAATAAATAGATTTAAAATAAATGTTAAGATTTAGAGATAAATTATTTTATTGTAGACTAAAATATTCGCCAAAAACCAATGCTAATTATTTTATACAATAAGTAGTTAGAGCTGTTTTATTCTACTTTAAATACACTAAAACTACGGTAACCGGCATAAACCGTAGAACCTATTTTCATCCTACCAATTTATGCACAAAATAAAGATTATTTTAAATTTAACTTGTCCATGAGTTTAGATGAATTATAGCCTTTCCGCAGATATGATACAATCTATCGGAAAAAATATAGTAAAAACAAAGATGTTGGAAAATAAAATAAAACACATTAAAGTTGTGTATATATAAACTGTTTTTTTCATTAATTTATTTGTTGGATAAGATGTGTGCTTTAATAACCATTTATATATAATCATTCAGTTTTGGGACTCCTTATAGAGGAATCTCTTATTTCCCTGGCAATTTCATTATTTTATACCATAATGGACATGAAAAACTTTAATTGCTATTATTAAATACAATAATCAATTTAATGTGTCGTATTAACTCTAAATTAAGTGTTAGCTATAATTTCGGTAGGCAATTAAAACTATCCTAATGTAGTACCTATAATGTGTATAATATAAAACTTCTACGTGGTCTTAGCAATGAAAAGCTTTATGTATTATAAATAATGCTTAAAATGTAATTGTTTTTTTTAAGTTATCGATAACTTGTATTTATCGACTTTTCTATTTACTATTGTAACTGTCATTTTTATCGGTAATGTGCTTTTTGAACGTTAATTGAATTTTAAATTGAATCTTTTAAAAGATTATTTCTTTAATCTAGATAACTATTTTACTTATTATTATTGCGGATGCAATTACTTTACATTAGATTAAAGTTTTTTTGCCATCAGCGCTCACGGTTTTTTACTTTTTATTATTATACATTATTAAAAAAGTTATTTAAAAACAAATTATATAGGAGAAAACAAATTCTTTAGTTCGGCTTTCACCATGTTTTAGGGCATTTCAGCTTTTTTACATTTCTATATTAAACAACTAAACGTGCTTGTATTGTAGAAACTGGACGACTAAAGTATAACACAATATTAATGCACTTGCTCATCGTCAGATCCTACCATGGCTTAGAAAAGGCATATGACGAGAAGAAGGCCACAAGAAACATGTCAATTATAGCCTGTACATATCAAACTACAAGTATACAGACCGTGAAGTGATTTATTCACGTTTCGGGATCAGCTTGTAAGTTGCCGTTTCCAACTAGGCGAGAATGTGACTGCAATTGACCCTATAGATTTTAAATTATGGAAAACTAAAATAATGTGAGTGTTAGTAAATTGTATATTCATTTAATTATATTACGTAGCGTGTAATTGTACGAATTAAATGTGTTTTTGTTAATTAAATAAAAAAACGACTCGCTGATGGTTCAAAAAACAAAAGACGATTTTCGCCATGGCATTTATTACCGCGGTTTCACCTCCTCATAAAAAAGAGACTGTGTATCCCTTTTTTTGTATTTATAACTCGATAACTCATATGAAAACGGAAATTAAATTAAATATAGAAAAAATCCAAACAGCTGAAACTATAGTCAATTGGAAACTATAGTAAGTATCCTACGTTATTTCTAGTACCTCCAAAAATATGTGTACAAAGTTTCATGATGATCGGTTTTTTTCCTTTCTTCTTGTTTATGGCTTTAGTATTTAACTTGCCAGTGTCAAAGTAAAAATATATGGTTCAATGTTAAAACATTGTCAAGTAAAGATGAAGATGAACCACGCGAGTGATTCATCAAATGATGATGATGAGAATGAGGTTGATGATGATCGTTTTAGTAAAGCGGCGGAAAGTCTTTACTAAAACTTCAGAAGAAGTTTTGGAGGGAACATGAAGAAACACGTTTCACAACTTTAAATTACTTGTTTATACTTGATCAACTTAAAAACTATTACTGGATAACAATTCCACCATTATTACACATTAATATTTATGAAAAACACAAGCTTTTCAAATAATTCAAAATTGCGCGTCCTGTCAGTTGCAGTTGCCCGCCAAAACCTATGATGATCGGTTAAGTAGTTGTTGCATGAAAACGTAACAAACAAACTCACATTTGCATTTATAATAATAGTAGGGGCCATGGCCACAAATAATTCAGCCACACGGTTGTGCGGCCCTAACACGTACCTATAATTGTTTTATTTGTTACATACACGATTATCCTTTATGTGCGATTGTAGAGAATTAAATAATGTTGTTTATTAGAAGTCATATTGTTTGTTTTATTTTAACCCCTCGCAAAAGTGTACGACTGTTCGCTTCCTTCACATTAATAATTCTCTTCATACAAGCTCTACAGTTATGGGCACTTGGCAACTCAGCTTTCTTGAGGATGTTTCCGATTTGGTCGGCAAACACCCTCCTGAATCTGCCTTGTTTAACGCATCCATTCACATGATGCGTTTAAATTTCATTCCATTAAAGATGTATGACCGTATAGATTTTAAATATAGCCCATAAACATAATAATTATGTCTCTGACTATTCTTGTGGAAAAAAGGCGTGACAATTAATTCATTACACAATAACAATTAAATACAGTTTGTGATAAAATACAATAAGGAATATTAATTGAAAAGCATTTTTTTATTGTGACACGACATCTTACCTCGACCCGCTTGATGATAAGCAAGAGGAGGTCCAAGAGTGACGACTGGAACAACCGAGTCAGTTCCCGGCTGCCCCAGCCGCCGCCACTATGCCGGCCAAAGCTGCTTCTTCACGCATCGCTTGAAGGATCCAAGGTAATAGGATTGAGAGAACACATGGGCTGGCAAAGCATTCCATTTGTCGATTGTTCTACAAAGAAAAGACGCACCGAACCTTTTAGTTCGACTGCCGATTCTGTCGACAAAATGCGGATCCTTTTCCGCCCTTGCGGGTATTACGGGTGTGGAAGGACGAGGGATAGAAACAAGAGTAAATAATACACGCGTAAACATTGTAGATATTATATCTGTAGATAGAACACAATAGAGTATAGTACCCGGCAGATAAAAAAAATAACGCTGACTTCTGAGCTGCGCAGTATTGGGATCAGCAGATTTGATGAGCTCTCTACGACTGCGGTGGAGGCCAGGAGCGCCGGCTTTTAGAAAACTTCATGGGTGCTCATACTCATTTGATGACTCGAAAAAGTGGCGAAGATGGTTAAAAAATCGAAAAAATCGTCAAAATCAGTTATTTTGAGATGTACGGAAAAACTATGCATTTGACAAAAAAAAAGTCAACGAAATAAAAATTCGCAATAAAAAGACGAATCGAATGAGATCTTGTAAGCTTCGATCAGTCCCGTAGTTGTTTAGTAAATAGCATAAAAACGCTATTTTTAGGCCATTTTTCGACATTCTATGACTTCCTTTATATGTGTTTTATAAGCTTCAATATGCATTTGCCCTAAAAGGCGATTGCTGATCTGATTTTTGACGTCTATTCTCAGGGGTGCTCAAGCCCACGAGCACCCACGTACATTCGTGCATATAATTAACAAAATTTTAAATTAACCTTGTTCCTACCTCGTCTTTTGACACCGGTAATACCCGCATTTTGTCGACCGAATCGGCAGTCAAACTAAAAAGTTCGGTGCGTCCTTTCTTTGTAGAACAATCGACAAGTGGAATGCTTTGCCAGCCCATGTGTTCTCTCCATCCTATAACCTTGGATCCTTCAAGCGATGCGTGAAGAAGCACCTTGGCCGGCGTAGTGACGGCGATTGAGGCAGCCATGAGCTAACTTGTTGTTTCAGTCGTCGTCGTTGTTTCAATGTCGTGTCACAAAAAACCGTGGCATAGTGGCAGTGCAATGGTCACGCAAACCGAGAGCACGAGTTCAAAACCACCCACCGGTACCAATGCACTTTGATATATGTACTTTGGTTATCCAGTTTCTATGATACAAGCACTTTAGTAGCTTAGTATAGAAATGATTTAAAAAATAAAAAATGTCGAGACCGTGACTCAGTCGCGTTTTGGAAACTTTCAAGTTGCCGATTTAAACTAGATCAGCATAGTATATACAAATACTACTTGCAGTTCATGGACCTCAGTACAATCAAATTGCCACGCCTTTATTTCACGGGGATAGGCAGAGACAATAAATACAAGCTCTATATGGTTTTGGGCACAAGGCAATCTAGCTTTCTTGAGGATGCCTCCTGGGTCTGCGACTTTAAATAAATAAAGGACATCATACATTTTGTATGGGGACTTGTGCTTAATTGTATTAACTGTTGCATAATATACATTTTAAAATAGTTTAATGTACGAAGATTACAATGCAATTGGAATATATCCTTTATTATGCATAGTTTAGGTGTGCGAAATGATCAAACTATAATTATGACAGTTCAAAGCAGAATTGTTAATATGGCGTCTTTGTGATTGACAGACGATACAAAATCCATATCTAATTTTCCAAAAAACTAAATTGCACTGCAATTAAAAGCAAAACTATTATTAGTTTTATCAATACAAGTATCGAAACTACCATTTATATATTATTTCATCATTGAACATTGCAAAAGTAGTACATAAAAGCCCAAAATTAATGATTTCCTTTAATACTATAAATCTAAACACTCACCTGTATTAAAAATGTAATTATTTGCGCGATCATTGCGGATCTACACCTACATGGAACTCAAACAAAACTAGAATAAAAACTTAATAGTTAAGTTATAATTGAAATTGCAAACGCATTAAATTAAATACTTACCTTTTAATACCATTAATGAGTTTAATATGAATGAGGAATATCACAGTGCGCGATAGATATGGTTTGAAATATAAAGCGACAAACTCAGATCATATAAGTATATTATAGGTATACTCGTATAATATTATCAAGGGTCGTGGTAAGTGGCTCTTTATTGTCTCTGCCTATCCCTGTGGGAAAGAGGCGTGACCATTTGATTTGATTAATTGATATATTATATTATGTGATCAAAGGTGACAAGTATTGACAAAGGAATGCTTCGATGGTTTGGGCACATGAAAAGGATGAGTGAAAGTAGATTGATGAAAGCAATATATATATATTTATATATTTATTTTTTATTTAATTTCTATACTAAGCTACTAAAGTGCTTGTATCATATAAACAGGACAACCAAAGTACATATATAAAGATACATTGGTACTGGTGGATGGTCTCAATTGCAGTGCCACTACACCACAGGCGCCTTTTAAAAATCTGATGTGCATGGATGCGTTAAACGAGACATCGAAATCAGAGACATCCTCAAGTAAACTGTGTTGCCTAGTGCCCATAAACGTAGAGCTTGTATAAAGAGAATCGTTAATGTTAATAAAGCGAGGAAGTTGTGTTAGGATCGTGGCAAGTGGCACTCCACTGTCTCTGCCTATCCCTGTGGGAAAAAGGCGTGACTATTTCATTGATTAATTGACTATCCAGCTCTCTCCCCACAAGTTTCAAGAATGCTTTATCAACCCATGTGTTCTCTCCATCCTATAGTATGTCCGAAGTAACAAGGGGGATGAATTAAACAAATTTTATGCGGCTTACTATCGCGTTTATTTTGGTTTTGATTTTGACTTTGCAGCCATCGTGGTCACGGAGAGACTGAGGTGTTGGTCGTCCTATTGGTTGATGCTGTTATTGTTTCCAAAACTACTACGTTTGATATTTTGATTTTGTTTTCCTGTTCCCGGTTTATTTCTTTTTTTTTGCAAAAATAACTGACGGTGTCATCTGGTTTGGCAGTTTGCTGGACTTGGGACTTGAGTTTGTGAATTATGGGGTCCCAGGTGTTAGATAAAATTTGTTTAATTCATTAATCAATGTTCGCGCAAAATCTAAGAAAATACTAACAAGGGGGATGTTTAGCTCTGGATGTAAATATTGACATGATATTGCTTTTCCGCGGGTATAATGGACTTCTAAAGATTTGAAAGTCCGTATTTAGTATTTTCTTGGATTTTGCGCAAACATTTATTATTGTATTAAACAAAGGATGTCATTTATTTTGGGCTTCTATGTACTACTTTTGTAATGACCAATGATAATAAAATATATAAATAGTAGTTTTGATACTTGTATTGATAAAACTAATAACAATTTTGCTTTTAATTGCTGTGCAATTGAGTTATTTGGAAAATAATATATAGATTTTGTATTATCTGTCAATCAACGCCATATTTGTCCTGCTTTGAACTGTCATAATTATAGTTTGATCATTTTGCACACCTAAACTATGCAAAATAAAGGATATATTCCAATTACATTGTAATCTTCGTACATCAAACTGTTTTAAAATGCATATTAAACTGTTAATACAATTAAGGCCAAGTCCCCATACAAAATGAATGATGTCCCTTTATGCGGCTTACTATGTATACTGTATATACTTCATTGCGGCTTCCCTACGTGAGCGAAATTGAAATGATTTTCTATCTCCACCACGGTTTTCAACAGCCAAAGCTCCACTTATGAAATGTCGCCGCAGAACACCGTCAACTCTACTTTTATTTAAATTTAATATCCCTAAGAAGGCTTTCTTACAAACTGGAATTAATGATTTACAGTTAATTTTGCTAATAAGATACTTTGTTGACATGTTTTTCCCTGGCTTTGCGCCATCTTTGGGGCGTCTTCTTTGTATGTTTGTAGTGATTGCATGCTTTAGAATAAAATTGTCCTGTTCAATTTTATTAAATGATCCATGAAATGTTGTATGAAAAAAGAGAACGTCATTGGAATTGAGTCTCTCACATTGGTATGCTTTTGTATTGTGTCCACATGTGGGCTTTTTCGGTGGTTGCTTATTACAATATCTGAAAAACAATTATTAATTTAAATAAAACGACACCTAACCTAACGCTTATGCAAATTAACGAATCAGCACACGTGACACACAAACTCTGGAGACATACGCAGAGACATGGCGGCTCTGTGCCTCATCTATCGCCTATACCACGGAGAATGTTCCGAAGAGCTCTTTCACTGGTTTTGACGACAAGCGTGGACGAACGGTTTAGCGACTGATTTGTTGCGCGTAAAGTCCCGGGTTCGATCCCCGGTCGGAGCAAATATTTGTTTCATAGCTTTTATTTGTAATATTTATTAGTATTAAATATTGCAAATATTTGGTAATAAAAAAAAAGAGATGGATATTTGCTTCGGGTCTGGTTATCAAAGAGTGGTAGGCAGTGGTACCCAGTCTGCCGATCCGGGGTAGTACCACCACTTACAAGTATACAGACCGTGAAGTGATTTGGTCACGTTTCGGGATCAGCTTGTAAGTTGCCGGTTCCATCTAGGCCGGCATAGTGGATGTGATTGCTACTCACAGTTATTGAATTGTAGTAGCAGTGACATTCATTCATGGACCACACTTTGGCTTAACATCAAGCGGGGTGCTGTCATATGTCGAGTCACAATAAAAAAAAAAAAGCATCCGCATTTTGTTGACTGAATCGATAGTCAAACTAAAAAAAGTTTGGTGCGACTTTTCTTTGTAGAACAATCGACAAGTGCTCGACGAATGCTCATTTGACCTCGACCCATCTGATAATAAGCAAGAGGAGATCCAAAAGTGCCTACGACTGACTTAGTACACAGCTGCCTCAGCCACCGTCACTATGGCCTAAGCCGAACCTTTGGCCGACGCCAAAGGTTGCTTCTTCACGCGTCGGTTGAAGGATCCAAGGTTATAGGATGGAGAGAACACATGGGATCGCAAAGCATTCCACTTGTCAATTGTTCTACAAAGAAAATATGCAACGAACTTTTTAGTTCGACTACCGATTCGGTTGACAAAAGTGTACATGTGCTTGTGTACATGTGTAAATAATAATATTAAGATTACCTATCCTTATCGTGCTCATGCCTCTCGTGAAACCGTCTTGAGTAAAGGGTCTTAAAGACTTTATGGCATCTCTGACAATTTAGATTATCTATGTTGATTGGAGAACCAACTTTCCTTCTCTTCCTTACAACTCTGCCATACATGAAGATGTGGTCTTCCAATTCCTGGGGATCATCCATGACTTCTCCGCAAGTTGGACATGCCATTTGTAAATTAGTGATGTGGTGGATCTTTATGTGCTTCGTTTCAGTTTCTGCTGGAATCCTTTTAAAGCAGTATGGGCAGTTGTCTCTGGAAATATATTTGTTAAATCAATCAATCAAATTGTCACGCCTTTTCCTACAGGGAAAGGCAGAGACAGCCACGATCCTGAGACAAATCTCTCGCTTCCCTCACATCTACAATACTCTTTATACAAGCTCTATGGTTATAGACACTAGACAACCCAGCATTCTTAAGGATATCACCAATGTCGTAAGACACCCTCCTGGGCCTGCCTTTTTAACACATCCATCCACTTTATAATTCAGATTTATAAATTCCTTTCGTCAATCTACTTTCACTCATCCTTTTCATGTGGCCCCCAAATAGTCGAAGCATTTTTTTGTCAATCCTTGTCACTACATCTTCTTTCAACCAGATCCACATAAAACCATATATTTGTTTTTGCTAAAACAAAAAGGTAGTAATTATATGCTCCAGGTCTGGTTGTCAGAGAGGTAGACATGTGTGCAAATGCTGCTGATATGGGGTAGTATAAACTAGTCTGTATATTACAAATATATAGACCATGAAGTGACTTAGTTGTGTTTCAGGATCAGTTTGTAAATTGCCGGTTCCAAATAGGCTGGCATAGTGGATGTGACTAATATTTGGAGTCAATTAACTGTACTAGCAATAGCTGCCAACTTCAACAACATCAACGGGGTGCCATAATAGTTCAACATGAAATATACATACATCAAATACTTCCTGTGTTTCCTGACATGTTTTATGAGCATTTGAAAGCTTGTTATTTTGGTATTGCAATCCAAACATGAATAAGCAAGACATTGTTTATGCGTCTCTTTGCTATGATCCCGTAAATCATTCATGCTGGTGAATTGTAAAGAGCAGTGACTACAAATCCATATGTATGAGTTCCACGAGCATAAGTCAGCCTCCGCAACTACTTCCTTAACACTTGCCACTAAATCATATTCCTGGGATAATTTTCCTGATGAAAATGTCTGTTCATTGTCATCGGTTAATTCTGATGTGTCTAAATACTCAGATGAGGAATCTAACTCTTCTTTTATCATATGTTCATTAAAATTACTTTCGTCATTTTCCTCATCGTCGAAACTAGTTTCGATTTCTGCAATTTGTGGTTTTTCTTCGGATTCTAACTTAATATTAGTGGCTATGTTTAAATCACAATTGCCAACTCCAAATGTATCTTCAATTTTAATTTCATCCATTATTAAATAGCTCGATTCGCAGTCTTTAAATAAATCTTTTAATACTTCCTGAGCTGTATTGATATTTTTAACAAATTCGTAAGCATTATTTAACAATTCATCGCAATTAAAACAAATGGTTTTAGGTAAAATTTTGTTTTCATTTAATTCCAGATTTGCAGCATTTACAAAAGATAATTTCATTATTATTTCTTGGCATTTCTTCATATGAGTGTGAAACTCATGTACCTCATTTTTTGCTTTTAATTGACCACAAAAACGACAGTATAATGTATTCTTCACCATTTTAGCAAATATATACAAAAAGCCAAAAAGTTAAGGCCCAATTAGGGCCCCACACAAACTAACAATAATTATATTAACTAATAATAATACCCTTATATAGATAGAACATAAACTCAGTGTATAAAGTTCCTTGATCGTTTTACAATTTGGAATTTATGTAAACAAACCTTTGGCGGCCGAAAAATGCATGATATAATAAAGACTTCACTATTATATTATTAAATGAATACCTTTAGGGGTTTCTAATTTTGACCTTTACCAAAACATATAAGAAACCTATTATGAATAATTAAATATTTTACCGCAAAAAATAAAAACTTGCCGAAAAACAGAGACAACTAAACTAATCTTTTCTTTCTTCTTGTTTATGGCTTTAGTATTTAACTTGCCAGTGTCAAAGTAAAAATATATGGTTCAATGTTAAAACATTGTCAAGTAAAGATGAAGATGAACCACGCGAGTGATTCATCAAATGATGATGATGAGAGTGAGGTTGATGATGATCGTTTTAGTAAAGCGGCGGAAAGCTTTTACTAAAACTTCAGAAGGAGTTTTGGAGGGAACATGAAGAAACACGTTTCACAACTTTAAATTACTTGTTTATACTTGATTAACTTAAAAATTATTACTGGATAACAATTCCACCATTATTACACATTAATATTTATGAAAAACACAAGTTTTTCAAATAATCCACAATTGCGCGTCCTGTCAGTTGCAGTTGCCCGCCAAAACTCCAACTAAACTAATCTGTCATTCAATCTTTTTTTCTCTAATGCAAGAGACAACAGATTTTAAATGATGTCCTTTTGCTACAGATGATTTAATCTAGAATGTGGTGAAATACTGAAACATCGATTTTTTGTGGCTCGACTGTTATATGTTAAGATAGATACGGTCCATAAATATAGGCAGTCGCAGTCGCTAGTGCCGGTAAATGCAAGTAGCATTCGCATTCACTCTGCCGGCTTAGTGTAAATCGCTAACTTTCAAGCTAATCCTTAAACGCGACAACGTCACTTGACGGTCTATAAACTTAAAAGTGGTGGTACTACCCAGGATAGACAGACTGGACAATAGACCATAAAAGGTATGCCTACCTCTCTTAGTCAAACAGATCTATAGCAAATATCTGCCTATTTTTATTATTAACAATAATTTGTAAATGTAATGTAATTATTAAATATAACAAATGCAATTTATTGCGCCCTCGGGAATCGAACCTGGGACTTTACTCACGAACTAGTCTGTTACCGTACACAATTTAAAACGAACATGTGACTAATTGTGTTTCTTTAACAATTTTACTCAAACTCAAAAGCCTAAGGAATTAGATCCGACATAGTGACGGCGACTTAGGCAACCCTTACTAACGTTGGATTTTTCAGTCATCGGCGCTCTTTGACTTGCTCTTGCTTACCATTAGGAAAGTTGACATCAAATATCGAGTCTCAATAATTAAAAAAAGAGTCTACTCGAAAAAAACAACCTTCCGAAGATGAACTGCGTCTAGTAAAAATAACTTTGTATGACAACTTTTGTATGACGCACCCCTCCACTTTATTAGTTTATTTAAATGTGTGAATACAAATATTACTGTAGCGACCGCTACATGCTACCGCTAGATGGCGTTGCATGTGTCCAATATCTCGCAAACGATTTACCCTCAAAGTAATCGTTATAAATATACGTGCCAAAGCAGAGAATTTCAATTTGGTCGGATAACACCATCCAAACAAGTTTTTTTCACGTTTTTTATTGTGACTCGACATTTGACCCTCGATCTGCCTAATGTGTTCATCTTCATCCAAGACATTATACCTATTTGTAGAAGACTAGGTTGTATTGACTAAGTTTCCTTTGCCTTCCCAGAAAGGGAGAATTGAACTGAAGAAAAAAAAACAATGTCAGAAAAATGACAACAATCAAGTCAACAATGGCGTCCATCGGGTCTCGACACTCATTTGAGGCTATGGCGTGATAAGGAATCTTCCGATTTAATCTATATTCGCACCAAATGTTTAGGAATCGCAAACGTCATCAACATAATGTTTAATACTTTAGCATCCATTAGTCTGTGTTTAATACTGTCATTAAACATTTTAAAACTAGTAAAAAACACAGTAAAAGTATGAATTAAATCACAATAAAATATTATCTCAACTGTTGTGCACGTTAAATTTAATTTGTCAGCTTTAGAATTCAGAGCGAAGACCATAAGTACTTTTAGTACGTGTCGGAATGCAGCTATTATTGTAAACAAAATGGTAGCGTTAGTAAAAGCTGTTGTTAGTTTTTTTAGGCTAGCTTCTATCGCGGGCGTTGAGCGCGGGGACCGAATCCAGAAATTTCGTAACGAAAAAACCTCATGCTCCCCACTCCGACGGGCACGGAGGTGTGGCTTGAAGGCCGTGCATCGTCTAACGTCGTTTCAGTTCGGAAGTCTTCGACACGGCGTTGTGTGCGTGCGATTAGACGTATTGTACGACTCTACGAAACTCGCATGAATCAAGACGAGCTGCTCCGAAATCGGACGAATACTTAAGCAGCTGTTTATAAGAAAGTATATAGGTATTTATGTGCAACAGTGAATAGCTGTACTTGTAAAATTTGTGTATAAAGTGTTTTGAATATGAATGAACAAAGTGCATTTATTATTAATGAAGTAAGTCACGAAAAAATAGTGAAAGAAAATGAGTGAGTACTCTATATACATACATTTTATTATTATCACAAATGCAGTATTAATTTTGAATTGAAAATATAATACTGCTATAAAGATAACCTAATTTTTTTATATTAAAATGAGCGATATTAAAAGTAGCCCTCTTTTATACACACAAACACACACACGCGTATAGTTTAAATTCTCAATTTAGATTCTCAATATGTATATATATATATTTTACCTATATACAGGATGCGATTGGCAAGCGAGCAAATATTTTTTTTAGGCTTCAGGTGTTAGTATTAGAACCCATTTTTGAAATAAAAAAGGATTTTTTTTTTTCAAGATAATAAAAATTGTCCTGATAGTAAAACACTACTGCATGGTAAATAAACGGCGCGCGCGCCGCCACGTCCGGCGGCCTATACACGAAACGTGATAGAAGTGTGTCAAGGTCACCCCGCTTCCTTTAGTAGCCAGTCAGTAGCTAACGGCGCCCGCGAACGATCGCACGTGTCCGCCCGCATTGATACTTAAAAATGTCTTATTCATCTCGAGAGTGCTATGAAATGGTACGATGTTATCATTTATGTGGCGAGTCTGCACTCGCAGCCCAGAGGATGTACGCAGCAGAAACTGTTCCTCGGTTGCAAAATCAGGGCATATTACACCCTCGTGTACCAACACCCCGTACGATTGTGGTAACGGTGCAAAGACTTCTGGACCATGGCCAATTTTCATTGCCTTCGCATGCTCGAGGACATGGTGGACCAGGAGGCAATATTGAAATAGACGAAGAGATTTTTAATTATTTTGAGAGAGAGCCCAGAACCAGCACCCGAGATGCGGCGCGACGGTTTGGCGTTAGCAGCTTTAAAGTTTGGCAACTTTTAAATAGCTCTGGGTTATACCCATACCGTTTCCAGAAAGTACAAGCTCTAAATGACGCTGATGCCGCTCCCCGTAGACAATTTTGTGAGTGGTTAATCGCACACGGAGATTCGAACATTCTGTGGACCGATGAAGCCTTATTTACGCGAGTGGGTCTATACAACCAACATAACGAACATTGGTGGTCGTTTCGTAACCCGCACATGATTAGGGAAACGCATCACCAAGTACGCTTCAGTGTTAATGTGTGGGCTGGAATAGTGGGAAATAAACTTTTGGGGCCATATTTTATCGAGGGGAGATTAACGGGAGGCACGTACCTTACAATGCTTCAAACAGTGATATCAGAATTTATGGACGAATTGCCGCTCGCGTTCCATAGGAATTTGTATTTCCAGCAGGATGGGGCTCCTCCTCATTTCGCTTCCGCTGTCCGCGCCTACTTAAATAGGGAATATGGTGACCGCTGGATCGGTCGTGGGGGTCCTGTTCCATGGCCACCACGTTCACCAGATCTCACACCATGTGACTTTTTTATGTGGGGCGAAATAAAGCGCAGAGTTTATGTTGAGGAAGCCCAAAACCGAGATCACTTAAAAACGCTAATAAAACGCGCGTTTAATGAACTAAAAAGCGATACGGTAGTTTTAAATAAAATAAAAAACAATTGTCAAAAGCGTGCAAAACTCTGCTTAGAGAAAAATGGAGTACAATTTGAACATTTACTGAAGTACTACTGAGTTATAATGGTAAGTAATTTCTGATAAATAATTAAAAGCTTTTACTTTTTGATAACAGATTTGTATTATTATTTTTTTAGGTATTATTTAATTTAATTTGACTTTTAGTTTTGTTAATTTTATTTCTTGTGTGAAACAAAACAATAGTTGTATAATGTATCTCTTTCTAACACATAAAGCTAGATGAGAAGCCATATGCATCGAGCGCGGCTTTTTCTATCTCGCTCACACCCCCGAGACTTCCTACGAAATAGAGAGAAACAAATACAGGCTCAAATTTCTTAAGTCATTCATTCAACATTCGCGCGAACGTAGTTTAGGCTCACAATGATCGTCGACATTTTCAGGAAAACTTCTCTGCTCCGTTACTTAAGATTTTAGTACTGAGTGGTATTAAAATAAAAAATACATAGTTACTTAATTTTCTTTTAGTATTTATTATAAAAATATTTGCTCGCTTGCCAATCGCATCCTGTATATACCTATATATATACCTATATATATATATATATATATATATATATATATATATATATATATATATATATATATATATATATATATAAATACATTCATTATTCATTATGTATATAACAGAAACCATCAAACCAAGGACGTGTACTATTCAGTACCTTTGTTTTTGGTGTATAGATAATGTACATGAATGCCGCGCAGAGAAAGTATATATGATATTATATCTATATAAATGTACATCGCCCGAAATTAGATAATCACTTCTCAATATTGTTATTTTTTTATAAATGAATAATATTGTTTTTTTTTAAGTTTTTGTGATGGATAAATAAATGGAATATGCAAGTATTGAGAAAGATTATAATAGATTAAATAACAAGACAACAATATATTTTAGTGTTACATTAATGACAATTTGTGACAGACAAGAATAACAGTTTTGTACGTATCCGTAGCAACCATTACCAAAGACTATGAAGATCGTCATAAAGTATCTTCACAGTTTTGGTGTGTCATTACACTATTTATACCTAATTATTTATACCCATTATTTATACCTAGATATTTTCGTTTTATAGAGAAGAAAAGCGTAAAGAGCTAAAAAGAAAAAAAACTAATGCACGTCAAAGGGCGTATTATCAGCGTCAGAAAGATTTGAAGAAATAATAAAAACCAAGAAAAAGATAAATATCAAAGAAAAAGAAATACTGAATAAATAAAATAAATAAAGAATTATAATTGCATAAGTTGATACAAAATGCTATGCAATAGCTTTACCGCGGCAGTCCCCGAGCAGTGGCGGCGTAGCATGAGTTGGCACCCGGGGCGGTTTTCTATTGACACCCCCAAAATAAAACAACAAATCAAATACTAAACGTGAAAACGTGAAAAACGCTAAAATATTCTATAACATTATCAAAGTTTATTTTCCTCAATCAATCAATCAAATAGTCACGCCTTTTTCCCACAGGGAAAGGCAGAAACAATGGAGCGCCACTTGCCACGATCCTGACATAACACCCTTGCTTCTTTCACATTCACGATTCTCTTCATACAAGCTCTATGGTTATGAACACTAGGCAACCTAGGTTTCTTGTGGATGTCTCCGATTTGGTCAGCAAACACCCTCATGGGCCTGCCTTGTTCAACGTATCCATTCTCATGGATTAATAAATTCTTTTCATCAATCTACTATCACTCATCCTTTCCATGTGCTCAAACCATTAAAGTATTCCTTTGTCACTACATCTTCTTTCAAACCACATCTATCGCGCACTGTGATATTCCTTATTTAATTATTTATTTATTCATTCATTTACAAACTAACACTTACAGCTAACGCCAAACATGTAGGCTTTTAGTCAATACAATCAATTACATATCTATTTAATTTTAATTTACAATTTTTTATTACAAATGTCAATTATAGTACTTTGTGCCGTAGTCAGTTCTAGGAAGCGTCCCGCCGATGCCAGTAATCTCGGTTCAGAGTAGGAGAACACATCAATAGATTGGTCATGAGTCAGTATGTCATTTAAAAGTGCAAGAGCATGGTACAAAGGTGAAGTGGAAAGTACCTTTGTACGCAGCTTAGGAATCGCGAACAGCGGTTGCTGTCGCGGTCGCAACATATATTTTTGAACTGGTGGTACCCAGAGCGAAATTTGTGCCAAAAGAGGAGGATTGCTTATCTGCCCGCGAACTAGTCTATAGATATATTTAACTAGGCATACAGCACGTCTAACCTCAAGAGATCTATAATCAACCATGCCCAAGATAAACAGGGTCGGGTACAGATGTGGATAGTAGCCATACATCTTCTTATACAGGAAGCGCAAAAATTTCTTTTGTACTTTTTCAACCATGGCAATATGTTGCTTGTCATGTGGACTCCAGATTATGGAATTAGTTTCAAGTTTACTTATTCTATCCGCTATCGTCACTCCACATACACTCTTTAACAACCGCATTTCTACAGCGTTAATTCTACTCTGATTTGTGACTTTCGGGACATTATTTGGCTGTTTATTATACTATGGATGGTACCGTTCACTACGTTGCTCCTTTGCACTCTTCTCCTTCTGTTGATGTAAGCAGAGTTTTAGGCTGAACAACACCAAATGTTATGAGAATGTTATCCATTGCTTTGCAACTACGGTCTAGATCAGTATTTCCCAACATTTTTCAGGCCCATCCACCTTAACATTTCTAAAATTTGTATGCCCCTCATATATATTTTTTTACCTTTGAAAATTGTTTTGTTCTCTTAAGAAATATAAATGATTACAGGTTTTTTTTTAAGAATTTGCCTTTTTATGTTAAATTCGTCACCGATATTTAGCATTGCATTTAAATAACCCAAAGCGAAAGGGTTAAAGTCGTGTTGAGTCCATTTTTAAATTGCCCCCCTTAACTTTAAAATTCACGTTGGAAAACACTGGTCTAGATACTATGTCTAGTAAAATCTAGTTAAATCTATCAAGTCATTCTAACATAGCTCTCTGCAGCTCTTCTTAGTCCAACGTCTTTAGCCATTTCTCCTGGCATAAGGTTTCGAAATCTTCTTCTTCCTTTTCTTTCTGTCGAAATATTCAAATCCTCACATTTTAGTTGCGTAGGAAATAGCTCTTTACACTATTTGGATACGTTGATGAAAAAAACAATTTTAAGGCTTTGATTTACATAACAAACTTTTCCATTGAAAACCCAGATGTTTGCATATACTTTTGTGTCTGGTTAACTTCTTCTAGGACCTCACACCAAAAAGAAAGATAGCACAAAAAACTGAAGTAGCACAAAGCTGGTAATAATGTGGATGCTGCTTCTCTTGTATTAAAGTTTTCTCTGCTGCTGCTGGGATCGCACATGTCTTCGAGTGTTGATACATTTACATTCAGTGGTTTAATGGCATCGTGATGAGCAATCTTGTCTCTACTAGTCTTTTAACTGATACGCCGACACTTTTCATAAGAATCCACTATCAATGTGTGGATGATGAAAAGAACATGTAAACTCTTTCTACTGTTCCGAAATATTTTACACCTGAACTAACACTCTCGAAAGAGTGCATGCACTCCACATAAATTTAGTGAATGATTAGCACAAGGCATAAACAGCGCTTTAAGAATGTGTTCTTTGATTTTTGCTTGTGCACCACCATGAACTCCTGCCATTGTTGCAGCGTTATCATATCCTTGAGCCCGACAAAAATGTATGTCAAAGTTATCGCTGGGTAAGGATATTTTCAGTAAGTTCGACTGCAGTCATTCCAGCTATAGGGAAGAAACCTAGAAACGATTCTTTCACTTCAACTTGATCGCCTTCAATATAAACATATCTGATTTACATGTAATATGTCTGGAGTGCTATCGAAAAAAAATGTTTAACAAAGCTGTCACCCCTTGGTGCTTGGTACCCGGGGCGGACCGCCCCCACCGCCCCCCCTCTACGCCGCTAGTGTCCCCGAGTGCCACACGTCTTTTTTTATTTTTCCTTTGATTTTACCAATTATGTTGTTTTTCTGTGCTGATCTTCGATATTATTATTAATACTTCATTTTATTTGCATTGTTATACCTAATTGTGTAAAAAGTATTCTTAAGATAGTGACTCCATTGTGTTCCATGTAAATCCATTGTGTTAAAGAAGTGACTTTATTATATGTTTTATTTTAATGAGATAGTGATTTTATTTTAATGTTAACTAGTAACCAGCATACATATTATTAGTGATACTATTGTCTTGAAAAGTAAGTTGGAATTAAATAAAAAAGATAATGTTTTATAAAAAGTCGTTTTATTCATCTAATTAGACCAGTTCACCAACATCAAAAATACGTCTAATATTCATTGTTGTATTATTAAACGTATTTAGGATGTAAAAGTGGACCTAATATTTTAACAAACACGCAATATGATCTGCATTTTAATATTGCCACCAATTTTAGTTCGCGTGATATCCCGTCGTGGCGTCGCTAATTACCACTTGTTTTCTATGGCAGTCGAGCTTCTTCTCTTGAGTACAATGTTCCTTGATGTTCCGTGGTGCTTGGTGGCGTCTTAGTAAAAATTGGGCCGTGACTTTCGCCCTTTGTAGTTAATTTAATATTTACCAATATGGCGAAGAACACATTATACTGTCGTTTTTGTAGTCAATTAAAAGAGAAAAATGAAGTACATGAGTTTCATACGAATATGGTGAAATGTCAAGAAATAGTAATGAAATTATCTTTTGTAAATGCTGCAAATCTGGAATTAAATGAAAACAAAATTTTACCTAAAACCATTTGTTTTAATTGCGATGAATTGTTAAATAATGCTTACGAATTTGTTAAAAATATCAATACAGCTCAGGAAGTATTAAAAGATTTATTTAAAGACTGCGAATCGAGCTATTTAATAATGGATGAAATTAAAATTGAAGATACATTTGGAGTTGGCAATTGTGATTTAAACATAGCCACTAATATTAAGTTAGAATCTGAAGAAAAACCACAAATTGCAGAAATCGAAACTAGTTTCGACGATGAGGAAAATGACGAAAGTAATTTTAATGAACATATGATAAAAGAAGAGTTAGATTCCTCATCTGAGTATTTAGACACATCAGAATTAACCGATGACAATGAGAAGCCATTTTCATCAGGAAAATTATCCCAGGAATATGATTTAGTGGCAAGTGTTAAGGAAGTAGATGCGGATGCTGACTTATGCTCGTGGAACTCATACATATGGATTTGTAGTCACTGCTCTTTACAATTCACCAGCATGAATGATTTACGGGATCATAGCAAAGAGACGCATAAACAATGTCTTGCTTATTCATGTTTGGATTGCAATACCAAAATAACAAGCTTTCAAATGCTCATAAAACATGTCAGGAAACACAGGAAGTATTTGATGTATGTATATTTCATGTTGAACTATTATGGCACCCCGTTGATGTTAAGTTGGCAGCTATTGCTAGTACAGTTAATTAACTACACACAGCAATCACATCCACTATTAGAACAGTTGGCTGTCATTTTACCATTCTCCAACCCGGGGTAGTAGCACCACTTTCAAGTGTACAGATTGAAGTGACTCAGTTGTGATTTGGTTACTTTTATCAACTAGGCTGGCATAGTAGATATTAAAGGTGGGATTATTTTTTTTTTTGAACCGAGTTAGGTCAATTAAAAAATATGGAGAACCCGATTCGCAAACCGAATTGATGAATTTGATACAAACCAGTTTGCAAACTGAGTTGACAATTCGGTCCTACAAGCTAAATGCTTAATACACAGTATGGTTTGCTATAGAATTTCTAGTGTCAAATATGGCTTAATAAATTTGGGATCTGATCTAAAGTTATAATACTTAAAGTATATAATAGTTCAAACCGGTTTATTGTGGATGTCAAACAACCCAACTTGGCTTAGGTCTCAAATCGGTTTAACCTATGTGCAGTTATTCCACTGTTACAGTTACAGTTATTTACGGGCTCGTTTCCGCACTTGAAGTCCTTTTCGGTATCTTTGTGCGTTCTTCAACGGTTCTCCTTCAGTGAAGCCACCCAATCTCCTCCAGGAAGGCCAGGAGACCCTTCTCGTTCCTGCAGACCTCCAGTTCTGTCTTGCTTTGGCTACTCCTGTACTCCTGCAACTCAAGAGCACATGTGCAGCTGTCTCCTCCTCATTCAGGCATCCCCTACAAAGGGGGCTGTCCAATATGTTGAAGTTAAGAGTGTGGTCAATAATGGAGGTGACTACTACTACAGTTAAATAACTGCAAATATCAGTCACATCTACTATGCCAGCCTATTTGAAACCTGCAACTTGCAAGCTGATTCTGAAATGCAACCAAATCACTTCACAGTATACTCGTAAGTGGTAGTACTACCCAAAACAGCAGACTGAACACCATTACCTACAACTCTTTGACAACCAGACGTGGAGCAAATAACAACTGCCCTTTTTTTCAACATTAACATATATATACATTTAAGGCAACCACGGTGTAGTGGCAGTGCAATGGTTACACAAACCGAGAGCACGAGTTCAAGACCACCCACCGGTACCAATGTATCTTTGATATATGTACTTTGGTTGTCCTATTTCTATGATACAAGCACTTTAGTAGCTGAGTATAAAAATATAAATAAAATATTTCCAGAGACAACTGCCCATACTGCTTTAAAAGGATCCCAGCAGGAACTGAAAGGAAGCACATGAAGATCCACCACATCACTAACTTACAAATGGCATGTCCAACTTGCGGAGAAGTCATGGATGATCCCCAGGAATTGGAAGACCACATCTTCATGTATGGCAGAGTTGTAAGGAAGAGACGGAAAGTTGGTTCTCCAATAACCATAGATGACTTAACCTGTCAGACCTGCCATAAACACTTCAAAACCATTGACTCGAGACGGTTTCACGAGAGACAGGCGCATGATAAGGATAGGTAATTATATTATTATTATTACACATGTACACTAAGCTTGTATCACCTATAATAAATCATGTTTGTATCATAGAAACAGGATGACCAAAGTACATAATTGTTGGCTAAAGACACAAGAAGCCTTTATACATGATTAAGTTTATTGAACTCTAGTTAAGAAGTTTGCTACTTAAGCCAATGATATATCAAAGATACATTAATACGGGGTATCTTGGTTTGCTTGACTATTGTACTATGACCACACCATAGTCAGTCGCCTACTAATTATTGTCCACCTTCTATTATTTGATTTAAAACATTTTTTGGTGCAGTATTTTACAATTTTTATTATTTCCACATTTCGAGAGCTTTGCAGCTATCGTGGTCACGGAGAGCCGCATAAAATTTGTTTAATTCATTAATCAATTTTCGCACATAATCTAAGAAAATACCAATTTACCTCAGATTTACTTACGCCCCTCCGGTTTCACAGTCCCCTCTGACCTGAATAGCTGTCAGGTCAGGTGTATACCCATATGTCAGTGTACCCATGCTACATATGTATAGATGGGAAACGAGTTAAATAGATTCGGGGGCTGAGGTGCGGTGGGGCGTCAAAAAACCCCCACCCGTATCATAGTGGCCGCTATTAGTGACGCTCATAGCTCGGCGATGTCATTTAATATCGATAAAAACGTGTCCATATTTTCTTTGTTTGATTATTGAAAAATTTGTGAGTTAATTGAATAAAAGAGAGTCGTCATCCGTAGTTAGGCTAGAATCATTATTAGAAACGTGATTAAAATGTGTGAAAAATAAAAAAAACATGTAGTCACTATTCTCAAAATTAAATTAATAAATAATTCTTTAAAAATTGTTGCTGTTTAATGTTTATAATTCAATTTAATTTATAATTAATAATAACTAATTCTATTTGCTTTTTGAGGAAAGTATGAGTTTATCGTTATCGACATTTTGCATGTTACATCACTATTCATAATAGACACGTGACCATGACGTCAAAACTGTATTCCTACCTCGTTTATTTAGCTCGTTCCCCGACAGTATGTATGCGTTATACATGCGTATATTAATGTAATGTTGTTTTGTGCGGAGCAGGGCCGTCTTTACCCGGGGGTTCAAGGGGTGCAGTGCACCCGGGCGCAGAGTCCTAGGGGGCGCATGCCGACCGCCATAAATATCGACAGGTACCTACTACACTGAGACCACGCGAGCGGAGCCTTGACTTTCGCGCCCCGGCGCTGAACATGCTTAAGACGGCCCTAGTGCGGAGCATCAAAATATATTTTTCGAGATTTCCTATTTTATTTATTTACATTTCTATACTAAGCTACTAAAGTGCTTGTATAATAGAAATACATTGGTACCGGTGGGTGGTCTCGAACTTGTGCTCTCGGTTTTGTGTAACCATTGCACTGCCACTACACCACGGTCGCCTTATGAGTGAGTGACAATATCAGTGCTAGTGACAGTAATAAATATATAACGAGTAAGTACACAGCCGCCAAAAAAAGAATTCAATTGCAAGATAAGCCAGATGCAGGTCAGAAGTGTCTCCGTCAGGTGCATCCTGTTGCACAATTTACTCATTTGAGCCAAAGGTTAGTTTATTATTTTATAACAATAATCTTATAACTTATACCGCTCGCTCAAGGGTTGGTAACATTTTGGTGTGATAAGTATAGATCATACATTTTTATTTATATTTTGACGTGACAACGTCTTATAATTCCTTGGTGCCGGCTGCACGCACGAAAAAATATGACTCAAGCGGGGTTACCTCGCTCTGAGGCGTTCCATTTAAGGCTTGAAGTGCAAGCGAGAGCGCGGAACGAGCGATAAAAAGGCACAATCGTTCTCCGCGTTCGGCAGCGTTCGACATCTGTCTCTCTCTTACTTGAGTGAGCGATGCGTACTATTAATATTAATATTACTATTATGAATAATATTAATATTTTAATATACAATAAAAAAATTGACATAATTGTATTTATGCGTACAAATAAATGTAACTTGATCAATTCAATTGTGATTTCCATTATCCTAATTCTCTATATCCATACAAAATATCTATCAAACAAATAAAATAAAAATTTCTTTTGAAAAATGCAACCATTCTATCAGTATTTTCTTATGACGTTGTCGCGTTCAAGTATCGTCAGTAAACCGACTTTACAGACAACCGATTTTTTATTTATTAGTCAATAAAATTAAAAAATTCAAAATTCAAAGTCATTTATTCATTTGGTTTTTACAAACACTTAGAAACGTCATTAAGAAAGAGTGAGGGGACTCTACCGAGTGTTCGGAAAGGCTACAGACTGAGAAGAACACTCAAGAAACTCCAGTCCGGCTTTTTTCAACTTAGTCTTATATTCTATTACATCTTTTTTTATCTTGGGAACTAGCAATTCATTCACTGCCAAGCAGCCTTGTCGTCAAAGAAATCTCTAATGCTATAGTAAGCCTTTTGGCACAATTTAAGTTTAATGAATTTTTTAAATTTATTAACTGTAAGATCAGGCACATTACTTGGCAGCGTATTATACATACGGATACAGTTGCCAGCGAAAGAATTACTTATTTTGTGGAGCCTATATGTGGGCACAGCGAGTTTATCTTTGTATCTTAAATTAAAATTATGACGATCACTGTTTTTGTGAAAATTATTAATGTTCTTACGAGTGTACAACAAATTCTCATATATATATTGAGAATAGACAGTCATTATATTGATTTTTTTAAATATTTCTCTTAATGACTCACGGGATCTCATACCGTAAACAGCACGGCCAGCTCTCTTTTGGAGAACGAAAATACATTCAATGTCAGCAGCATTACCCCACAGTAGTAGGCCGTAGGACATAATACTGTGGAAATAGCTAAAGTAAACTAAGCGCGCGGTTTTAATATCAGTTAATTGATGGATCTTCTTTACTGCATATGCTGCTGAACTAAGTCTGCCCGACAATTTCTAAATATGAGGTCCCCACTGAAGTTTAGAGTCCAATGTTACGCCCAGAAAGACAGTTTGCTGGACCAATTCTATTTCCAATACCAATACATATGACTTACAGCTAGTTTGCCAAGTCAACCAACAATACGCTACCCCGCACACATGGTTTGTACGCAGATGATATTTTATGCTATTATGTGGCAGTACGTACCAGTACTAGAAAACATGTCTATGTAGTACTATAAAGTTTTTGAAGAACGAGAGAAATGGAAAAAAGTATTAGGTGCACCCCAAATATTCAACAAAATTACGGTAGCAGACGGTAGAAACGTTCAAGGCAATGTATGAAATGTCAAATGTTTAGTCACTTGAATAAATGTGGATATCGCAGCCGATCCGGCAAAGTCACCTACCCCTGAGCGAGCGTACTAAGTCTTTATACTAGAAAACATCGGTTTTTCGTTATATGTACTTTTGGCGTCTTATATCTATGATGCAAACACTATTAGTAGCTTAGTATAGAAACGTAAAAAAAAATGTTTTAATTTTGATATCTATTTTCAGGGTGGCCGCTCTTAAAAGAGAACGTCAGCGTAAATACAGGGAATTGCACAGAGAAGAACTCAAAGTACGTGAGGCAGAAAGAAGGATACGTCGACGAAAAGTGCAACAAAATGTACAGTCAAGTGTAAATAATTTAAGTGAAGGAGCAAGAAACGTCAGCAAAATCTTCAACCAAATGCAAATGATACAAATTTTTAATGTGAACAACCCATTTTTAACAGGAATCGCTGTCGCTGATTTAAAATAAAAAACAATGGTTCAAAAAAGTGAATTCAACAGTTATTTCATTTTATGCACCATCTATTTTCAACATCCTTTCCATGAAACGTTTTACATCTCCCAGGCGTCCTGCGACGGCTCTCTTTATTTTTTACTAGCTGCGTAACCTAGCGTTGCCAGGCCAATCATTTTTTATCAATTTATATGATCAATTTTTCTATTTTGTAACATGTAAAAGTAGTTATAGTGAAGAAATTATTATAGTTGTATATATGCTATCGCGGACTTTTTTGTAGATTTTAATGTGTTCTTTAAAATTGTAGAACATTATTTTGTTCTATCGTCAATAGTTTTCGCAGCGTACGCGATGTAAAGAATTTTATTAGTGATTTTTTTACACCTTAGGTTACATTATTCAAGATTTCGTACGGAACCCTAAACTGTTTGAAAATCCAACATAGCCTATGTTACTTACGAAGAATGTAGCTTTCTAATAGTGAAAGAATTTTTGAAATCTGCCCAGTAGTTTATTCATTACAAACATACACACAAACATACAAATCTTTCCTCTTTGTAATATTAGTATAGATATAGATTGTAATTTAACATATAACAGCACTCCACCTGATATTAGGTTTGGGTATTGGAAGTCACTGCTACTATACTGTGTTTTACTCACTTGACACAACTAGTAAACAAACATGAAAATCACCATTTCCCATGCCCTTCTATGCTGCTTTCTAAGGAAACTGTTCACTACGCTTTATTCTTTATTCTATACGATGTAACAAATGCACAAAAGTTATTAAAATCACACATACAAACATACATCATTTTTATCGTCAGATGTTGTGCCCTAATAATAAAAAAATCGGTTGTCTGTAAAGTCGGTTTACTGACGATAGTTGAACGTGACAACGTCATAAGAAAATACTGATGGAATGGTTGCATTTTGCAATTTACAAAATACTTGAATAAAATTTATTGTTTAAATTTTTACTCGACTGTTAAAATAAAATTTTTGATTTTATTATGTATTTATAATAATACATTTTGTATTGACATTATTTTTTTTCAACGAGTAAACTGAATAAAAGTTGTTCAATTAGTTACTTAATTATTTTTGCAAATTTAATTTTGTAATTTGTTGTAAAAAAGTAATAATTTTGAATAATTTATTATAGAATAAACTGTGATTAAATTATTGTTTATAAATCTTAATTTAAAATTTGGTAGCATCATAAAATTTTTGCAACTCTAGCTTTTAAAAGCCCGCCTCGATGTGTTTGATATAGGAGAAAATTGTTTCCTTTGGCGGCTGGCTGGTCCAACCTGTCATTTCAGACACGTTGTTATGATATGTGGAAGATTTAACATTTATGTTTTAATTTTTTGAAATCATAGCTACCCTCGATAATAATTTAGATCGAATAGTAAAGCCGTTGATCGTGAAATAGTTCTGTTGACTTATTGTTATAGTTTTGTCAATTATAGCATAACCTACAATCGCTGCACTAGCGGACCGATGCTATTTATTTTAATTATGAAAGCACCAATATCCCACAATATATCACTGAACATATATTTAATATCGAAAAAATCATTACCTTTATCGCCGCAATTATCGTTGCTATAAACAGTTGACACCACATTCACTTTTCACTGCACTTCATACTTAACGAAAACATGTAAATGTATTATTGTATAGCAGCTGTCCACGCGGACGAATCGCTCACTCAAGTAGGAGAGAGACCGATGTCGAACGCTGCCGAACGCGGAGGTCGATTGTGCCTCTTTGTCGCTCGTTCCGCGCTCTCGTTTGCACTTCAAGCCTTAAATGGAACGCCTCAGAGCGAGGTAACGCCGCGTTAGTCATGCTTTTTGGTGCGTGCAGTCGGCTCCGTCGAATTATAAGACGTTGTCACGTCAAAATAACTAAATCACAACATGAGATTAAATTTTTGAAACTAATGGGAATTTAAAAAAAAGGCTAAAATATATTTATAAGAACAAAGAGTATTTAAAAATTTCAGTAATTTGAAAAACTTTTATAAACCTGCACCACCAAAGAAGAAAGAGAGAAAAAAAGTAGAGAAACGTTGACTACTATTGTATTTTTTGTAAATATACATATATAGGTCCCCCAGATGAAGACTGGATCATGTGTTATGTTTGTGGAAATTGTACAGATGGCCAGTCTTCATCGGCGGGCTATAAATGTGATCTCTGCCGCAATTAAGACATTATAAGATAAGTAGGGTACTTTTCTAAATTGTTTCGAACGACGATTCATTTTGCAGGACCGCTTACAATCGCACCATGGAAAAACAACCTGACGAACCAGAGGATGTCACGAATGAGCCACTACCTTCGATGAGTGAACCCATGGAGGTTCTAGATGCTGTAGCATCTACTTTAGCAACGCCATTCGCGCAGCCAATATTCGCTGCTTATAAAACGAAAGCACAAAAACAACGTGAGTACAGACAGCGTATCGCAGCATCTAGAACTCCTGCTCAGGCGGCTGCTGCGAGAAAATTAAAAAACGAAAGAGAACGCAACAACAGATTACGCCAAGCTTCTAACTTCGCTATTGCCAGTGGTTCTCTTGAAGCAACAACTACATCTTCATCTCGTTTAGGGGAAGAGTCGAACAATGTCCAAACTAGAAGTCAACGACAACACGCGCAACAACAATCTACTACAACTGCAGATCAACTTGATGAGCGTGTCAATCTCACAAATGAGCCACTCTTTCTCCTTCCCATGGAAGTTCAAGAAGCTGTTGCATCTACATCTGCGACGCCATTTGCAAAAACAAAAACTGCTGCTCCAAAAACAAGGGCACAAATACAACGTGAGTACAGACAGCGGATTGCTGCAACCAGAACTCCTGCACAGGCAGCAGCTGCAAGAGAGGCACGTAATGCAAGAGATCGAAACAACAGATTACGCCAAGCTGCTAACTTGGCTATTGCCAGTGGTTCTCTAGAAGCGACAACTAAATCCTCATCTCGTTCATCGCAAAGGTTAAACACCGTCCATATTGATACTCAACGACAATTTACTGACCAACAACGTCAAACTTTGGCAACAGACCCAGCAGAAACTACTGTACAACCAAGTACTTCTTCAGATCAAATTGAAGTTGAAATTGAATTCTACTTGAAACACTAAATGGGCATCATTAATCATGAGATTCAAATCTACTTCTTTTGACAACGATTTTGGGTACGCTTGCTCGGTCTGCGACATACTTTGGTTTAGAAACGACCTCAACCACATCTCTGCAGCACAGCTGAAGGTAATTTCTGATTGGTTTATCAAAGAAAATCGACAATTGAGCAGAGAAGAATATAAACTGTTTTGCAACACTTGCAAAAAGTCATTGAACTAACAATCGATGCCACCGCTAGCAAAAGTTAATGGATTCTCATATCCTGATCCACCACCAGGCCTACCACCGTTAGATCCCATCAGTGAAAGATTGATTTCGCCTCGTCTACCATTTATGCAAGTGCGTCGTCTGCGACATGATTTCTCTTATGGAATTGTAGGACAAGTGATAAACGTACCAGTCGACGTACAAGAAATGGTAAAATTGCCCACAAATCTGTTAACATTAGCGGATACATGTCCAAAAGTACAGTTACTTCGTGGTTAACTGTTCTGCAAAACTCTCCATTATATCGTTTGTACGAAATCAAAGTGGACTTGTCGAGACTGAATCTTGCTTTGCCAGACCTCGATGACGTAGAGGATGACCCGTCAAACCGTATGGAAAATATCTCCGCAATACAGAACCCGGAATCTGAGATTCTCGCTTCAGGACAACATCCGTGATGTGGAACCAAGAAGATTGTCTCAAGGAGGTAAATGGAAATCACAATTGAATTGATCAAGTTACATTTATTTGTACGCATAAATACAATTATGTCAATTTTTTTTACAATGTACATAGTTTTTACAAGTATGAATGTGCGTTGAGCAATTGTGTTACAACTTTTAAACATGTGTGATATTTAACTTCTTACAATTTGTGTTATTCTGTTGAACATTTTGCAAATTTAATTGTAATTTGTTGTAAAAAAGTAATAATTTTGAATAATTTATTATAAGAATAAACTGTGATTAAATTATTGTTCATAAATATTAAATTTAAAATTTTTGCATCTCTAGCTTTTAAAAAGCCCGCCTCGATGTGTTTGATATAGGAGAAAATTGTTTCCTTTGGCGGCTGGCTGGTACAACCTGTCATTTCAGACACGTTGTTATGATATGTGGAAGATTTAAGATTTATGTTTTAATTTTTTGAAACCATAGCTACCCTCGATAATTATTTCGATCGAATAGTAAAGCCGTTGATCGTGAAATAGTTCTGTTGACTTATTGTTATAGTTTTGTCAATTATAGCATAACCTACAATCGCTGCGCTAGCGGACCGATGCTATTTATTTTAATGATGAAAGCACCAATATTCGACAATATATCACTAAACATATATTTAATATCGAAAGAATCATTACCTTTATCGCCGCAATTATCGTTGCTATAAACAATTGAAACCACATTCACTTTTCACTGCACTTCCATACTTGACGAAAACATGTAAATGTATTATTGTATAGCAGCAGGAGAGAGACAGATGTCGAACGCTGCTGAATCGTGGAGGCCGATTGTGTCTCTTTGTCGCTTGTTCCGCGCTCTCGCTTGCACTTTAAGCCTTAAATGGTACGCCTCAGAGCGAGGTAACGCCGCATGAGTCATGTTTTCTCGTGCGTGCAGCCGGCTCCATCGAATTATAAGACGTTGTCACGTCAATAATAACATGTTCACAGTAATTCATAGATATTTTTATATATATTTATATTTATTCGCGTCAGTAGTAATTGTTTTTTATTGTTAATCCATTACGTCCAAAGTTTGTTTATTACTTTTGCCAAGTAAGGAAAAATGTACTATACCAGTCACATCGGACATTCAGAAGCGGATAACCAAGAAATGAACGAATTAAAACGTTTTTTGCTGCTTACTATCGCGTTTATTTTTGGTTATTGATTTTACAATTTTTTATTATTCCGACATTTCGTGAATTAATTTAATACATTAATCAATGTTCGCGCAAAATCTAAGAAGGAATGATGATTCAAACAAAATTTCTTGACTCACTCCAACAGTAACTCTAGCTCAGAGACAAGAGTCCTGAACCGTTTTGGTCAGCATTGTGACGGCAACCGTAAACCAAGGTGGTTCACGTCGCACTTAGACCTCCTTTTGCACAATACTCCTCATGTGTGATAAATTATCATGTGTACACTTTTCTTTGTTAACAGAAAACCGAGCTTCGCGTGCGACAGATGTGGCAAAATGTTCCTCAGCAAAGGGGCTCTCAAATCACACATCAACGTTCACGACAACAACAAACCACACGTCTGTCAAATCTGCAACAAATCATTCCTATTTCCAAACATGTTGCGGAATCACGTGGAAACGCATTCCGGAGTTAAGAAGTATAAATGCGATATTTGTGACCGCGCTTTTAGGTTACAGAGGCAATTGAAGACGCATAAAATCATTCACACGGACATAATGCCTTATATGTGCCAGTTTTGTAGTAAATCCTTCAGGTTTTCCTCCGTTTTAAGAACTCATGAACGTCTCCATACGGGTTTGAAGCTGTACTCTTGCGAGGTTTGCTCGATGAGTTTTAACAACTGGTCCAACTACAATAAGCATATGGTTAGAAGACATGGTACTTCAAAAGCTAAAAGAAAAAGGACTGCCCAAGGATCGTTTCCCATAGACCCGCGGACAGGAAAAGTGATTGAGATGACTGATTCGATTGAGGAATGGAAAGCACAAGTTCTGTCAAAAGTTAATACGTTGGATAAGCGAAAGAAAAAAGTTGATTTGGTTAAGCCTAAAGAAACAGCTGAGGCATGATGCTTTCGTCTATTTTTTTACAGCATAAATAAATACATAGTTAAATTATATATTTTTTGTTGGCGAAAGGCGAAAATTTATAAATCTGATGTGGATGGACCCAGAAGGGTGTTTTCTAACCAAATCGGAGACAGGAACTTGGGTTGCCTAGTGCCCACATCCTCAAGAAATTAATTAAGAACGAATTATTCCTTCTAAATAGTTACATAGCTCGAAGAACTGACAACCGATGGGGAAGTAAGGTAGGCCTCCCACTAGGTGGACTTACGTAGTGAACGTTACAAATAACCAGTGGATGCAACTGGCATTTTGTCGTTCGAATTCGCGTTCTAAGGAGGAGGCCTATTTCTGGCTGATGATTATGATAAATTATATTTATTTTTCATATATTGTGTTTATTTTTCCCAACCTAACAGATAAAAGTATATTTGCATTTATAAAATTATGAATGAAGAATTAAAAAATAATGGTATAAAAGTGAATGAAGTTAACCTAAGGGGCTAAATGAAACGTTAAATATGAACCTGTATTTCATATTTTTGTTGTACCTATGAGTAAATAAAGCGTGGGAGTCAGCCCCAGGCGGCTGACTCCCACGCTACGCCACTCGTGAACGGTGCCATGTATAGTATAATGAACAGTCAAATACTGTCCCAAAAGTCACGGATGGCTGTTCATAATTCGGTACTATTTCCTTCCTACAATAACGCTTGAAAGGTGTGGCAAAAATATTTGAATAGTATTGATGCTGCGGAAATGCGGAGTGTAGCGGATAAAATGAGGAATAGCACAGTGCGCGATGGATGTGGTTTGAAAAAAGATGTAGTGACAAGGAATGCTCCGATTGGGCACATGAAAAGGATGAGTGGAAGTAGTTATTAAAATAAATTTATAAATGTGATTTGGATGGATGCATTGAACGAGGCAGACCCAGGACGGTATTTTTTGATCAAATTAGATACATTCTCAATCAGCACGAGGTCAGATACATTCACGACAGCACGAGGAGCAGAGCAGTGCGAAGAGCATAGTGTGGCTGTAGCATAAGTATCCTTTGCCAAAAAAAAGTAAGTGTCAGTTATATTTGTTATCGTTTGTCGTTGTGGTGATTGTGGAACTTGTGTATAACTTAAAAACGTAATATTCCGATAAAATATAATGGAAGAAGGTAATATTTTTTATTGCCGATTATGCGCCGAGACAAAACCTTCAAGTAAACTTCTGGACCTTCAACAGGACATAGCTAAAAAAGGAGATATTATGGGAAAACTGGAAAGAATAAATGCTAGTTTTCTAGACCTAACATCGCGTGATACTTTACCTAAAACAGTGTGTTTTGTGTGTACGGAGATGTTAGATAACGCGTTAAACTTCATATTACGTATCCAGACTGCTCAGAATGTTTTGAAAGGCATTTTCATCGAGAATTGTATTAAAAAAGAAATCGATTCTGCAATTGAATTAACGTCTCAGGAAGATATCGAATCTTCAGTTTCTATAAAAGAGGAAGATAGTTCTATACCAATTAAGTTAGAATATGATTATGAACTATCAGATGTAGACTCTAACTTTGTTACATCAACACGAAAAGTGAGAAAGCGCAAGAGAAAAGTATCTCTCCAGGATGTGTTAGACGCATTAGATGAGAATGATTTACCATTATCAAAATTAAAGTGTGCCACTTGGAAAGATTATCCATGGTTATGTTTTTATTGTAACAGTCAATTTTTTACAGTTTCCGAGTTAGTTGCACATTCAATGGACACCCATAATAGTTGCACACCATTCCGATGCATAGACTGTGAACAGATAACCAAGAAGAGCTTAAATAAATTTATAATACATGTAGGTAAACATAAAAAACACTTAAAACTATCTTGTTATCTATGCAATAAAGAATTTAATTCAAAATCTGATATTGAACTGCACAAAATAAGTCATAAAACAAATATTCAATGCAAAGATTGTAACACAAGCTTTGAAAGCTACAACGAACTTACTGAACATACAGAACAATATACAAAAGCTAAAAAACTTGCTGGAGACTTAAAGACATGTCTAATTTGCAAGAAAACTTTTGCTAACAACGGCAACTTGCGGAAACATCAACAAATACATACAGTTAGATACAGAGACCAGACATGCGAGAAATGTGGCAAAACATTCTTTGATAAAGGGACTCTAACCTCCCACATGCTACTACACGAAGACACACGAAAATATAAATGTGAAATATGCAAAGCAGCTTTTCGAACAGCCTCGCAACTCCGTAACCATGTAGGTATACACGGAGGTCCACGCCCATACTCGTGTGATCAATGTGGACGAACTTTCCGATTGCAGACACACTTGAAATCCCATTTAATAATACACACGGACAATTTGCCATACATATGCCAGTATTGTAGTAAAGCATTCCGCTTTAAGACCATCTTGAATCAACATTTAAGACAGCACACTGGTGTTAAGCCATATTCGTGCGAGCATTGTTCAAGAGAGTTCACGAATTGGCCTAATTACAATAAGCATATGAAGCGAAGACACAGTATAGACATGTCGAAGAAGAAGCACACTCCGGAAGGTGTGTTTCCTGTCAATCCGGCAACAGGTGAAATCCTACCATTGCCGGACTCTAGTGTTACGGAGGAGTGGAAGAAGAGTGTGATGGTTCCGAGACAGAGAGGGAGACCTAAGGCTAAAATTGTAAAGTCTGAAAACATTGGATAGGTTTTTTAAATTCATATGGCTGAACTGTGTTCATTAAGTAATCAAGCACTTTGTCAACTTATTTTTTTTTGACGTTTGACAATAGTTGTGTCTTAGATAGATTTTTAATCAATGTAATTTATTCAATTTAATGCTATATTAGACATTCTTTTAGTTAGTTAATTTTTATTACTTTTAGATTTTTTTATCATTAAGGTTTTGGTTTCTGTGAAGTAGCACTATTGTACTTTCGACTCTATCCATGAGGGCACACCACAATCAAGATTAAATTTGCTTGTGGTGTGTTTACTTTGAGCAATTCATTATATTATTAAATCACATATGTCAAAATTATGCAAGCCGAGAGCACGGGTTCAAAACCACTCACCGGTACCAATGTATCTTTGATTGTCCTATTTCTATGATACAAGTACTTTAGTAGCTTAGTATAGAAATGTGTAATAATATAAAACAAGGCGGCATAGTGGATGCGATGGTCGCTTCCATTCATGGACTTCTCCTCACATCAAGTGGGGTGTTGTCATGGTGAGCCACAATAATAAAAATTGTCAATTATTGTGCGACACAAGCCGACCCGTGTGTGGGTCTTTTCTTTGTAGAACAATCAACAAGTGGGATGTTTTGCCAGCCCATGTGTTCTCTCCATCCTATGATCCTTCAAGCGATGCGTGAGTTAACTCTGTTTTTCATTTGTCGTCACTCTTCTTGCTTATCATCAGGCGGGTCGACGTCAGATGTCGTGTCACAATAAAAAAAAACTTAGGGTGATGGACCGTGATAAGACGCTGAGTATTATTCTTATTTGTGATAGAAGTATTATAAGTGAATTATTGATAAGAATCCTCAAGTAAAGCTGGGTTGCCTAGTGCTCATAACCATAGAGCTCGTATGAAGAGAATTGTGGATGTGAAGGAAGCGAGGAAGTTGTGTCAGGGTCGTGGCAAGTGGCGCTTTATTGTCTCTGCTAATCCCTGTAAAAAAGGCGTGACAATTCGATTGATTGATTAATAATTTAAATATTTTATGATTTTAATAATAAACATTTTTTTTAAATGTATTTCACTTCTACGGCGTTCTCACGAGGCCAATTTAGTTGTTCAACTACGAAATCGTTCGCGATTTGAACCATCTGAACAGACTTTCAATCAAGTTGAAGCAATAAATATCGGTTCAACAAAAGTAAATCTTTAGCAACTAAATTCGCCTCGTGAGAACGCCGTATAAGTTTTAGTAGATTTATCGATAGTTAGAGACATGAAAATGTGTTTGAGGTCTAGTTATGCCTAAAGACCGTGATTTTCGAGTTTCGCCCCATTATGGGTGTCACGTGAGTGAGGTGATTGATCCAGAAACCCATTCGCGGTTAAACTTGACAGACGTGTCTAGGAAATCTACTGAAATGTCTGATCAGGCGGGCTGACCGCGTAACTCAAGGACGATGAGAAAGAGCTTCCTTTTGACAGTCAAACTCTATTAATTTCGTTTAATAGATTCAAATTTCTTCGAAATCAATATTGCGACCGCGCATCACACTAAGATTTGACACTAACAGCAACCGCGTAACTTTTTAACAAATAGGATTTAATTACATTGTCATTACCGCTAAAGTTGCGCGGTCGGCCCCCAGCAGACGGTTTTCGGGTCAATCACAAACAAGAGTTTTACAAATAATTTGGATAATAAATTAGGGCCCCGATTCTCAACAGCAAAATGACGATCTTGCATTAATATCCATAATTTAGTATAGTAACCGGCACGTAAGTTGGCGCTGTCATCAGATGCGCAGAAGTCGATTTTTAGATGTGTAGGTACGCGGTTCCATGCGCGCGATTGGCTGGCCAGTCGATCATCACTTGGATGCACTGAAATTTGACCACTGGCCCACTAGTTTTCGTATCATATCTAATGTGGCGCTACTTTTACGAGCAGGGCAACGTCGTAAAAGCTAAAGTAACTTTGACTATCTATCTGTCTGTTATCTTTTCACGCCTAAACTGCCGAACAGATTTTAATGAAATCTAGTATATACTATAAGAGTGGTAGGCAGTGGTACCCAGTCTGCCGATCCGGGGCAGTACCACCACTTACAAGTATACAGATCGTGAAGTGATTTGGCCACGTTTCGGGATCAGCTTGTAAGTTGCCGGTACCATCTAGGCCGGCATTGTGGATGTGATTGCTATTCACAGTTATTAAATTGTAGTAGCAGTGACATTCATTCATGGACCACACTTCGGCTTAACATCAAGCGGGGTGCTGTCATATGTCGAGTCACAATAAAAAAAAATAAAAAAAAACAAGAAAAGACATAGTCTAATTTTTAATCTGATAGTAAAATTTTGTGAGGAAGGAACCGAACTATACGCGAAGTCACCGGCGGAAAGCTAGTTTTTCATGAATAATTTTAATCTTCCTAGCTTTTGTCTAAAAATATATACAAACAATGTAAAAAGATGTTTGAAAAATATGATGAATCTAAAGTGACCTGTTTTTATTGCGCGCATGCGCAAAGGACATCTTGTATTCATTTTGTATGGGGATGGGCTTAATTGAATTAACAGTTTAGTTTTTCATAGTTTAGGTGTGCAAAATGATCAAACTATAATTATGACAGTTCAAAGCAGAACTGTTAATATGGCCTGTCTTTGTGATTGAGAGACGATACAAAATCCATATCTTATTTTCCAAATAACTCAATTGCACAGCAATTAAAAGCAAAATTGTTATTAGTTTTATCAAAACTACCATTTATATATTTTTTATCATTGGACATTACAAAAGTAGTACATAAAAGCCCAAAATGAATGTTGTCCTCTGCCTCACTACGTTAAAATCTTGCCAAGTTATGTGCCGCATACTCAGTGGTAAGGGAATCAGCCGCCCGGGGCTGAAAAAAAATTCCGCTCCCTTATTTAGGAATTTCAATCATAGGTACAACAAAAATATGAATTTCAGGTTCAAATTTTATCGATAATGTGCCCCCGTCACGCTACGCCACTGCGGATACTATAAACTACGTTGATTGGTCACTTGCGACCGCGACGCAATATCACTGATTTCTCGTCGCCATAATATTTGTGTCAATGAGCAATTGCCATTTGGTTTGTTTGCCATAATTATTAATAATCACATAGCACGTTATTCTTTTAAAGAATTAAATTATATTTAAAGAACATTTTGAGTTATTTTATTTCGTCGCAAAAAGAGGCTGTTGCTTCGGGTCTGGTGGTTTAAAGGTGGAAGGCAGTCGTGCCTAGTCTGCCTGATCCGGGCCTGGGTCCTTCATCATCTATTACCCAGAAATAGGGAGTAGTACCACCACTTACAAGTACACAGACCGTGTAGTGATTTAGTCGCGTTTCGGGATCAGCTTGTTTGTTGCCGGTTGTTGCTACTTACAAATATTAAATTGTAGTAGCAGTGACATCTATTCATGGACCACACTTCAGCTTAACATCAAGCTGAGTGCTGTCATATGTCGAGTCACAATAAAAAAATATAGCCACAGAACATTCTTCGTGGTATAGGTGCTCAAGGACGCATAGAGACGTTCTCTGCAAAGTTGTAGTGACTTGGTAATTACACTTGCAAACTCATTAGTATTTTAATTAAATGTAACACTTCAAAGAAATAAAACAATAAAATTTGTAAATAGTAAATTTATTTCTTAACAACTAAACCTAAGCATCTCGGCGATATTTTATCATCGACCACTTTTTTAAAATAACAATCAAAACCTTTCTCTTCCATATAAACGCGTCTATCATAAAGGATGAGATTCTCGAAAATGGACTGCAAACGTCGCTGTAACAGGATAAAGATGGCGGCTTTTTTTAAAGTTTCGTCGGTGCAAATCTCCTGCCAATAAGAAGTAACCTTTTCAATATTAAATTTTATATTACATTTGCAAGTCGTATCATTATTTCTTGTGTTACAATAGCGATTATTGCAATTTAATGAGAAATTTATATATGCGTTGTCTAAGTATGTTTTGAAATTCTGACCCAATTCCTTCGTTTTTACTGCTTTTCTTTTCGTTCTTATTAACTTGTAGCCGTCTGTGAAAGAGAAATAATACAATAAGTTACTTATTATTGGTTTTTTATTATGGAAATTAGTAAGTGGTTATCATCAGCCAGAAGGCATCCACTGCTGAACATAGGCCTCCCTCTTAGAACGCCATTTCAAACGACAAGATGCCAGTTGCATTCACCAGTTATTTGTGACTTTCACTATTTCGTCATTCCACCTAGTGGGAGGCCTACTTACGCTGCGTCTTCCGGTTCGTGGTCTCCACTCTTTGTCGTGGTCACCTTTCTTCCCCATCGGTTGTCGGTTCTTCCAGCGATGTTGCCAGCCAATTACCACTTTAGCTTGCAAATCCTACGGCTATGTCGGTAACTTTGGTTCTTTAGCGAAAATGCTTGTTTCAGATGTGACGTTCAAAGATACTCCAAGCACAGCTCTTTCCATTGACAGGACTGAGCTTTTCCAGCAAGCCAATAATGGTTATATAATAAATAATCCTTTATTTATTTAATCAGCTAATGAACAAATAAAATTAAAGGACTATTTAAAGCCGTGATGAGGATATCTCTGTCAGACAACGTTTGAGTTGTGCAGAGAGCAAACTTTTGTTTATGGAAAAGAGTGCATAGTATGAGCACGACCGTGGTGTAGAGGTAGTGAAATGGTACCAATGTATTTTGAGTATGTGTACCGTATAGTAGCTTAATATGGAAATTAAAAAGAAAAAAATCCACAGTCACGCCTTTTTCCCACAGGGATAGGCAGAAAAAAGGGAGCGCAAACTCCTCTCACATCCACAATGCTTTTCAAACAAGCTCTAAGGTTGTGGGCACTAGGCAACCCTTTTCTTTTCTAAGAAAAACCTGTATAACATATACCTACATACTATCAATAAAATTGTCACGCCTTTTTCCCACAGGGATAGGCAGAGACAATAGAGCGCCACTTGCCACAATCCTTACACAACTCCCTTGCTTCCTTCACATTCACAATTCTCCTCATACAGGCCCTGTGGTTATGGGCCACATACATACTAACAAAACATAATATTTTATGAGAGTGGAGGATAATATAATAGCAAATAAGGTTAGCGTTATACTCACATAAATCAGCATAGTATTGTATCACAGATCTTGCTAATAAATTAAAAACTAAATCCTTTAAACTAGTACCCACAGAAGACGGTTGAGCAGCCAATCTCAAAAATGGCGTTCTCATGAACTCCCAACAATTATATTTTTTAAAAACAGCTTTGAAAGTATCACTTAAAGGAAAATTCTTAAATTGTTCCAAGTCTTCATTAATTATTTGCATTTTATGGTAGCAGCATGGAATAATAACCATTGCCTTGGCTTCTGGTATTTTTATGAATAAATTCATAGCTGTCACTGTCAAATCTGCGCAGGCATGGAGTCCCGTCAAACATATGTTGCCATGATTAATAAAATTCTCATGTAATATTTCTCTTATGGCAACATCGGAATTTTCTCTTATTGTGTGAATTTTGAACTTTACTTTATCCTTTGTATTTCCGTGGTATTGGTTTTGTCTCCTTATGGCCCCGGCACAATGTTCGCTATTGCACTCTATGCCCAATACTCTGAAGCCGCTTACTTTATTTACAAGTTGATCTAGATAACCCTGCAACGAAATTATTTCATTATCATCATCAACCAGAAGGCGTCCACTGTTAAACATAAGCCTCGCCCTTAGAACGCCATTCCAAACGACAAGATGCCAGTTGTATCCACCGGTTATTCGTGTCTTTCACGATGTCGTCAGTCCACCTATCTATTTAAAATAATGTCACTTCCGTTGCTGCAATAATTCATTTCGGGATCAGCTTGTAAGTTGCCGGTTCAAACTAGGCCGGATTAGTGGATTTGACTGCTACTTTGTTATTAAACTGTAGAAGCAGTTACCTCCATTCATGGACCGCATTCCAGCTTAACATCAGACGGGCTACTGTCATTCGTCAAGCCACAATTTTTCTTCTTCTGTGTTATATTTTAAAGAGTGCTACGGATTCCTATCTGCAACATGGAACCCGATAAGAGACAGTAGTGTGGTCAAAAAAAGCTCTCTATATATCGTCCTAAATGCTGCATGTTGGCCGAACTTCAAAATTCATCTCGAACATGGCTGAGTCACTTCTCAGTCTTAAGTTCATCTGAAAGTGGTCTTCTGCTCTGCTGTCTGAGCTAGCAACCATCAACAGTGCCTTTGCAGTCGATTAACAAAACATGTAAATGCATTAAAGTCACGCGTGACGACACGACACCAGCGTGGTTAGGTTGGGCAAGTTAAAACGATTATCGTCTCTTGTCGGCGATTGTCAAAATAATAAAAGTTCATTAAAACGAGACTATTAATCGTTGTGATCAATATTTTCTGTGCGACGACACGTTTGATCATTATCAGCAATAATCTCAATTTGGTGGATTTAGCCTAACTTTTATTATTTTGCCAATCGTCGACGAGAGACGATTATCGTTTTAACTTGCCCAACCTAACCCCGCAGTCCGTTACGCGTAGTCCCAGGTTCGCTACCCGGTCGGAGCAGACTCGTATCACAGCTTTTATTTGTAATATTTATTTATTAAATTAAATCATACTAATACATACCAATCCAGATCCAAAATCAACAACAGTACTACATTTGGTTTCATGGCATAAATTCATTATTTCTTTGGCCAAGTAAATTATTTCATGTTTCTTCTTCGGCCCAAGTGGAACATCAATATCTAACTTCATATCACCGTGGAATTCATCAAAATGACCACTTAACACATCACAACTATTCAAAAACTCTTTCACAAAACCATCATTAGATTTGTATAAATTAAAATTTGGATCAAAAACGTCTTCGTCGCATTCTATGTTAATTTTGTCGAAGATTTTCAACGTGACAACTCTTATGTTTGGGAAATTGTACAAATGTTCGTGTTCTTTTAGGAAATTCACCGCGCGCTCAAAGTATTCGAGGCAATTTTGAAAATGTGCTGGCAGAGACATTATTTGCTGGAACAAAATACGAAACTTAATAAGTTTGTACAATGAAAATTTTTAGGGCGACCGTAACCGGAAAGCTTTATACGTCCTCTATCGCCTATATACAGGTCGGGGGAAGCATCCGCACTCTGTCGATCAAATGGCCAGTCGAACTAAAAAGTTTGGTGCGTCGTTTTTTTGTAGAACAATCAATCAAGCCTATAGCCTTGGATCCTTTAAGCGATGCGTAAAGAAGAACCTTTGTCCAGCATAATGACGGGGACTGGGGCAGCCGTTTTTACCCCGCGGCCACACACTCGACGAAGGGCAAGAGAAATGGGCAGAGACATAATGAGGCTGGGTTACTCGTCATGCTGCTCGTCCTGCCCGGCGACCCATTTTTTGTCCATGGGAGCAACGCGATTAACATCGCGAGTAGGGGAATGTGTGGCTGTTAGGGCAATATTCGCGGCAGCGCAAAGAGCATAGTGTCACTGGGTATCCTTTACTCTATAAGCCTCAAGAGTTCTTCTTATCTGCCTAACCTTATACCAGTGGCATAGAGCGGGAGTCAGCCGCCCGGGGCGGAAAAAAAATTTGCCGCCCCCTTATTAAGGAATTTCAATCATAGGTACAACAAAATATAAATTTTAGGTTCAAATTTTAACGATTTTATTTTTAATTTTGCCGCCCTCTAAATGTGCCGCCCCCTCCATGCTACGCCACTGCCTTATACTGCGCAGCTTTTGCGACAGCGCATTTTTTATCTGCCGGTAGTTATGACTGAGACTAAGATTTTGGGATGTTGGAGATGTAATGATTAATCATGTTCTTTTTTATGCCACAGATCCATCGAGTTAAATATATCTTCAATGCGCGGATCTTAATTTTTTAACTCTTAAAACTTACCCCGAAGCGCAACCAACTTTTTTTCAACAAGTCACTTCCAACGCGACTATCGAACACATGGGCTGGCAAAGCAATCCAATTATCGTTTCTTCTATAAAGAAAAGACTCACTGAACTTTTTAGTTCGACTGCCGATTCGGTCGATAGAATGCGGATGCTTTCCCCGACCTGTGCGGGTATTACGGGTGTGAAAAGACGAAAGTCACAGATGACTGTTCATAATGCGGTGCTTGTTCCTACATTAACGTATTGTGTGTAATACGTAACGTATTAAGGTTGGGTATGGCAGAAGAAGCATGAGAGTAGAATTAACGCTGTAGAAATGCGGTCGTTAAGGAGTGTATGAGGAGTGACGATAGCGGATAGAATAAGAAATAGCACAGTGCGTGATAGATGTGGTTTAAAAGAAGATGTAGTGACAAGGATTGACAAAGGAATGATTCGATGGTTTGGGCGCATGGAAAGGATGAGCGAAAGTAGATTGACGAAAGGAATTTACAAATCTGATGTGGATGGATGCGTTAAACAAGGCAGGCCCAGGAGGGTATTTTTCGATTAAATCGGAGACATCCTCAAGAAAGCTAGTTTGCCTAGTGCACATAACCACAGAGCCTGTATGAAGAGAATTGTGAATGTGAAGGAAGCAAGGGAGTTGTGTCAGGATCGTGACAAGTGGCGCTTCATTGTCTCTGCCTATCCCTGTGGGAAAAAGGTGTGACAATTTGATTGATTGAAATACGAAGTATGAACAAGGTTAAAGAGCTTTTCGGAACATTATCCGTGGTATAGGCGATAGAAGACGTACAGACCCGCCATGCCTGCGCAGTTGCAGGGGCTCCAGAGTTCGCGTGACCTCTGCATCACCTAGAATTCGGAAAGCTCGGTGCTGCAATGAATCCAGGGCATTGAGAAGATACTTAGCAGAGCCGTCCCAGAGGCGCGTACAGTACTTCGCGCAAGAACGAATTTGAGCCTTGTTTAGAAGCAGGATTGTAAGCTAGAAGAGGTCCAAGAGTGCAGACAACTGAAAAAATTGTTTCATTGTCTTCACAGAAATATGTAAATTGACGTTTCTGTGGGGGAAATATATGTGGAAGCGAGGTAGTTGTGTAAGGATCGTGGCACTCCTTGTCTCTGCCTATCCACGTGGGAAAAAGGCGTCACAATTTGATTGATTGATATTTCTGTGCTTGTCTCAGTCGCCACCATAGCCAAAGACTTTACCATGATCGTTGTATTTACATGTAAAATTGATGATACTTTATCTAGTAAAAATAAAACCAAGAAATATACAATAAAAATTATATTGAACATGTTTTATTTTACAAAACAAGCAAATAATATCTAAATCTCTATTAGTAAAACAAAAATATAACCTAAAATATTATTAACATATTTAATTTTAACGAAATATAAACAGTTTTTATTATGAGAAACAAACTATACAAGTATAAACCAGACCAGTGGAATCAACTACAGTCAACTAGCCAAAAGAAAGCCTGGAATTTTGTAGACTTTTTTCAATAGGATCTAGTGGTTTACCACGAAATTCCTATAGTAATATTAATTGCTTTTATTTCAATAGATACACATTGTTAATTTAAATTATCTTGTATCGCATTACACTAAAATAAATGCTTGTTTTATTGTTGATCGAAATATGACAGTGCCCTGCCTGATGTTGAGCTGAAGGCGACTTACAGTTACATAAAATAAATCACAGTGCCCCTATATCGTAGAGCTTGTGATATGGATGTGAAGGAGATGTCAGGATCGTGAAAGGCGGCCATTTCATGTGGGTACAGAAAGGTGATAGTTAATTAGTTATTTAAATAAAACTATTAATTCCTAAATTATTATTTATAATCTAAAACCGTTACCGTAGCTTAAAATTTGAAAATGCCGCAATAACGTTAATAATATAACTACCCACAAAATCATAAACCAATTTGTCACTAAACCAGCATATTTCGATTCAAAATCGGTTCACGCCTTTGAGAATCAACATTCTAACAATTACATATTACTAAACAATAAGACTTAACAATGGAGTTGGCTTAAATTTTACCAACAGACACACATGGGCCTTTCTGTGTACCATAGACGGTATTTGGTGACTTTTACACTTGCAGCACATTTAATATCATATATCCTCAACAAAGCAATAAACAATTCGGGTCGCAGCCCAAGTTATCTTATATATTAGGAAGCAGTCGGTCCATTAATGACCTTCCACACTTCTCCATCTTTCTGTATATTCTGATTTGCCCCATCTCCAATGACACAACGACCGCACCAGTTCCCATTACTCAAATATTTCTTACTAACTTCAATCAAATCATTCTTAGTTACAGCTAAGACCCTCTCCCTCTGCGTCTGCCAAATATCGTAGGACAATCCATATAGGAACAAGTCAATTCCTTTCATATATTCAGCAATGGGTTGATCCATTCTTTGGAGAATAGATAGCTTGGCTTCAAATAAATTCTGATCATCCATCAGACTCTGATTCTTTGACAACCAATCAGCAGAACCATCGAACACATCCAAAGTAACTCTTGAATTAGGATCGCGATAGGAATAAAAATTAAAAACTCCGTCCAACGTCATAGCAGCGCCACCTCCGTACGCCCCATTCTGCTCACGTACTAACGGATGCAAATACTTAGAACTCAAAAATGTGGACAAAACACGGAGTTTGGCATAATCTGGATCAGTGTAGGGAACAGTTGGAATAACTTTTGAGCAGAAATTCACTGGAATGTTCATAGTAACATGTAATCCACGGCTCGCTTGCTCCATATCTTTGCAATCAGTCCAATTAATACCATGCACTTCTTCAGCTTCTTCACAGATTGAACTACAAAATTTATTAATAGCTTCTTCAGCTTCCTTATTATTATTCGAATAATGGAATGCAGCTCTTAAATTGTCGCCATTTAATACAGTATTTCCAATTTCGCTAGCAATCATTTGCAAATCCTCTGTATCATATTTTTTCTGTATTTCTTGCATGGTCATTACATGGTTTATTCCATGAGATTTCTCCTTACATTCTTCAACGGAAGATATCAATGATCGTGCGGCTTGCATAGCGTAAGTGTGACCGTTTTGTATTATTCCGCCAGTTAAATTTGAGCAGTAACTGGTCAATAACATGGAAAATCTTTCCTTGTTGCCAAAATAAGGTTTATTAAATATTTCTCTCCAAATATCTAACATCGTTTTGAGGTTTTCATCTAGGCAATGACTGCTAATAAGTATGCCCTCCTCATACTGACCAGGTAAGCCAATATGCTCAGTAATATGATCAGTAACACTTAAACCTGATGTGTATTTGGTAATATGTTTATCTAAATCGCGATAACTAAAGTTAGTAGTATCAAATTTGTCTAAAATGAAACTAAATAAGGGAACTAAATAGCGTTGTTGCTGAGTAAGTGATTCAGTTCCGAGTACTCCTTTGAAATACGTCACTCCATTTGTATTAGCTTGGCAGAGTTGCAAGGGAACCGACGATGAAGCAGTGTGTTTTATTGCAGGTGCAGTTTTGCTTAAAACAATTTCTTCTAACTTCAAACATGGTAATACATCTAGATTTTCTGATTTCTTCTGTGCTTTGGATAGTTCAATGCCATCTTTAAAAATAATTTCTCTATCTCTGTCAGTTAGTAGGCCTACTTTGTCATTCAGCAGCTTCATTTCTGATTCATTAAGTTTCTCATCGAATGATTCATCTGGTTCCAGGGTCATAACTAATTTATGATTATTATTGAGAAAGTACTTATCAATCACAGCTTTAATGTAATCCTTATTGTTTAAATCTTTTTTTAATTTTGTCAGTAACTTGTTAACCTTCATAGCTTCTAATATTTGCCCATTGTGAATCCACAGCGGCATCAGGTTAAATAGAAGGTTCATGCCAAATTTAGGGCTCTGATGTTTAATTGCTAGCTCAAACCCATGCAATACACTCTGTACGTGATCGGTTTCAAATCCATTTTTATAAATATTATGTAATGTCTCATTTGTTATATTCTCAACTAAACTAAAGTTCTTCTTTTCCAAATCTCTCAATCCAATGGTAAATAATGTATCTCTTATTTGATTTTCATAACCAGTCAAAGAATTGTATCCTCCCGAAATGTTTCTTTCAATTAAACTCTTGTAGAATGCCGAGTTTGGGCCAATTATCATAAGCTCGGACATAGCTATCAACATAAATGTTTCATAAATATCAGTAACATCAGATAAAATATAGCCTATAGCAATTTGATTTTGATTTTCAACTGGCACTCCATACTGGTCTATGCGGCAAGGCAATGATGCTCTCTTAGGTTTCTGCCATCTTGGGTTCGGCTCAACAATAGTCTTACTAGGGTCCAAATACTCATATTGACTGAAGTATGTGTCATTGAGGAACTTTAAATTTTCTTCTAAAGGAAAGTTCCCATAGGAATATACCCTAGAGTTACTTGGATGATAATGCTTTGCATGGAAATCTTTTAAATGGGGATGAGTTAACTCCGGAATTTGGATAGGATCACCCCCTGATACATGGCCATAAGTGCCCACTGGTAATATTGTGTTAAGGAACTTTTGTCCAAAAAAGGAGCTAGTTTCTGAGAAAGCACCCTTCATTTCATTGTACACCACACCTTTAAAATTTAATGGAGACGTTCTGTCATCTAGCTTTGTATGCTCTAATCTCCAGCCTTCTTGTAAGAAATCTTGTCGTAACAAATTCGGTCTGAATACAGCATCGCAGTAGACTTTCTGCAAATTTCTATAGTCAACCTCATTTTGTGAAGAGAATGGATAAAATGTATAGTCTGGAGCTGTTAGAGCATTCATGAATGTAGCTAGAGACCTATTCAACATTTTGAAAAATGGATCCCGGACAGGGTACCTTTCAGATCCACACAATACTGTATGTTCTAGTATATGAGGAGTCCCCATAGAGTCCATGGGTGTGGTTCGGAAACCAACAGAGAAAACATTGTTAGTGTCATCTCTTTCTAAATGTAGGTACTCTGTTTTAGTTTGCTCATGTTGGAATAAGTATGCAGTCATATTATACTCGGAAATATACTCTATATTCATACAACGGAATCCATTGTATAGTTTATCGCAATTAATACTTGTGTTAGCCTTACTTTTCATGGCATTTGAGTGACTAAATCTCCTGCTTAAGTTGAGTTTCGTGCTGATTGTCTGCCATGTTGTTTTATGAAGTCTCGAATACATTTTTTCCCTTTGTTTCAATTATCTGCAAATGTTATCACTCACTTATATAAATTGCACCGCATACACTATTATACTTGTTAAATAGATAACTCAATCAAAATGGATGAATTCTTCCCCTACTGCCACACAATATATAAAGAGTAATTTCGTTAACTTTTGAAACACATAGCAGATGCAAAACATTACTTTATTACCTAAAGAATGAACATTTTTGTGAACATTCAAGTGATGTTTTATAATTTTGTTTAACTTTATCGTTTCTTAAAACGGTTTCTATTTAAAAATAAAGTAAATAATAGACGAGTAAGGCATTTTGTGCAAGTGAAGCAATAAATTACCTTCTTTGAGAACAGAAAATTAAAAACAAGTGACTGATAGTGATGCAATATTTATTTTCATACTCACATTGATTTTAAGGCGAAAATTCTTGTTTGCGCGTATATATAATATTACTTTACACGTTTTATTGTATTTTTATTTAAGTTTCTTAAGAAATATATCATGTTCTTGGAAAATATAACGAAATTAACCCTGCCTGGAAATTATCGGCGAACAGTGAAAGACGTTCATTTTGGGAAATCTTCTTTATGAACTTCCGTCAAATATTAAATTTAAAAATAATGAAACAATTTTGAAATTATTTTAAATACTTTTTACGCCTACTTATTTACTAATGTTGATATTGAAATTCTACTATCTTATATTAAGATAATGAATGAATATTCTGCAAGAATAATTTATATATTCTACTATAATTTCAGAACGGTCGCTGTGTTCCATTCATTATTATTTCTTCATATAAATATAATGCAATTAAGTGAGATTCCACATTTTTTTTAATTAAATAATATGTAGAATAAAAAGTAAATAAAATTGGGTAAGACATACCAGTAAGCAGAATGATTTATTAAAATTACTAATATTTTATTATTTTTAAATAATAATAATATATTTTATTATTTTTGTTGGTTTAGATACATTAGTGTCAATTAAAATAAAATAACTAAATGTCAACTTGACGTTTGATTTTCCTTTTCCGCACGTGTTTACGTGTGAGGCGCGTTTTATCCAATACTTTTTGGATATTATTTTAGTAAATAAGTAATATAAACAAGAAAAATGAGTTTGTACAACTTTAAGAAAATTGCGGTGGTCCCTACCGCTAAGGTAAATATCTTTGTTCTATATAAATCTATAAATATTGTGCAATTTATATTTTAACCTATAAAAAATGCCTAAACTAATGTATTTTTCAATATTTTAGGACTTTATAGATATTATGCTGTCAAAGACACAACGGAAAACACCAACAGTTGTGCATAAACATTATAAAATATCGAGAATTCGTGCATTTTATATGAGAAAAGTTAAATATACACAGCAAAATTTTCATGATCGTCTCTCACGTATTATTCAGGTATGTAGAAACGGTAAATTATAGTGTTGTGGTGTGACTATATATCAGAAGGTTTTCTATTGTGAAAAGTTGCTACTAAGTACAAATAAATAACACAATTATGTAAATTGGCATTTAAGTCAGATCGGCAGACTGCTCACCACTCTTTGACAAACAGACTGGGCAAATATATGCGTCTTTTTTTATTTCCAAATATAACGTCCAATATTTAAATATTACTAATAAAAGCAACAAGTCTGCTCCAACTGGGAATGGAACCTGGTACTTAACCTGGAAACACTTTTTTTGCTGGCATAGTGACGGCGACTGAGGCAGCCACGAACTACTTGGTTGTTGTAGTCATCATCACTCTTGGATCTCCTCTTGCTCATCACCAGGTGGGACAAGTTCTAATATTGTGTCAAAATAAAATATTTAATTTAATTATAATAACTTAAGATTTTTTGTAATTATTTAAATTTAATAAATTAGACACAAGATTGATTTATAATAAAAAAAAAACTTGTAGTTTATTATTTAATTTCAAACTCCTATTATAGGAATTCCCCAAACTGGATGATGTTCACCCGTTTTATGCTGATCTAATGAATGTGTTGTATGACAAAGACCATTACAAACTAGGCCTTGGGCAACTGAACACAGCGAGGCATCTTATTGATAAGTAAGTCTATTACGTTTATTTTTTACTATTATGTTTAGTTTGTTTCTCCCTTTTTGGAAAGGCAAAGGGAAACTTAGTCCATATAGCCTAAAATTCAATGGATGACGGCGACTGAGGCAGCTGTGAACAAACTCGGTTTTCTCAGTCGTAACTCTTGGCCTTCTCTTGCTTATCATCAGTCGAGGTTAGATGTCGTGTCACAATAAAAAATATAATATGAATGATGAAGGTCAGTGGCGTAGTGTAGAAGTAAGCCGCCCGGGACAGAAAAAAAATTTGTCGCACCCCTTATTTAGTTGTTTTAATCATAGGTACAACCAAAATGTGAATTTCAGGTTCAAATTTTAACAATTTATTTTAGTTTTTTTTTAATTTTGCCGCCCCCCCAATGTGCCACCCCCGCCATGCTACGCCACTGATGAAGGTGAACACTGTAGTGTTTCGTCAATGATATGGGGGTGATGATGATTGTTTTAGTGAAGCATTAGAAATAGTTTACTAAAACTCTTCTGATAATATGAAATAACTTCAATCAATCTTGTCATGCCTTTTTCCCACAGGGATAGGCAGAGACGATGGAGCACCACTTGCCACTTACTATTATAGGCACTAGGCAACTTAGCTTTCTTGAGGTTGTCTCTGATTCGGCCTAAAACAACCTGGGCCTACTTGTTTAACGCATCCATTCACCCATTCATCATTATCAGTTTTATAAATCATGGAACAACATCTTAAGGCGGCCGTGGTGTAGTGGCAGTGCAATGGTTACGCAAACAAAAGAGCATGAGTTCGAGATCACCCACCGGTACCAATGTATCTTTGATATATGTACTTTGGTTGTCCTGTTTCTATGTTACAAACACTTTAGTAGCTTAGTATAGAAATGTGACTAAAAATAAAAAAATCTTCCAAACCACATCTATCGGCAATGTGATATTCCTTATTCTATCCGCTATCGTCACTCCACATACACTCCTTAATGACAGAATTTCTACAGTGTGAATCCTACTCTCATGCTGTATATCCCACATTAATTAAATAAATTTATAATTTTTTTAGTGTTGCAAAGGACTATGTCCGTCTACTGAAGTTTGGTGACTCGTTGTACAGATGTAAACAATTGAAGCGCGCCGCATTAGGCCGCATGGCAACAATTATGAAGAGGCAGGCAGCCAATCTGCAATATTTGGAACAGGTGAGGGTTTGTTACTGTTATGTATGGGCTCGTTTCCGCACTTGACATCCTCTTCGGTTTCTTTGTGCGTTCTTCAACAGTTCTCCCTTAGTGGAGCTGCCCAATCTTCTCCACAAAGGCCAGGAGGACCTTCTCATTCCTGCAGACCTCTGGAAGTGTCCTCGCGTTGCCAAGAAACTTCTGTTTTGCTTTGGCTACACTACTGCAACTAAAGATCACTCAAGAGCAGCTGTCTCCTCCACACTCAGGCTGCCTCTACAAAGAGGGCTATCCGTAATGTTGTAAAGGTGTTTGCAACATCTCAAATTGGCCAATTTAGCAAAGGGAGGTCCAAGTGGTCAAGGATGTGAAAGTGCATTGAATCTCGTTGGAATCAAGAGGAAGACTTTTATTTTTTTTATTTGTCCAATAATTACATACAAAATAAAAAAATTAATGATGTTTGAAAATGACAATAGTTTTTTTATTATTAACAATTTTAGTGCAAACTTGGAAAAGGTCGGCACACTTTCTTAATATGGAGGCCTCAGTCACTGTCACTATGCTGGCCAAAGGTGTTTTTTTATGCTTCACTTGAAGGACACATGGGCTGGTAGAGCATTCCACTTGTCAATTTTAGTTCAACTGCCGATTTGGTCGACAGAATGCTTATGGTTCCACTGACTTGTATCACGGATGTGAAAAGTAGGTTTAAGAGCTCCTCGGAACATTCTCTATGGTAAATATGTTTTCCTCAGGTACGGCAACATCTGTCCCGTCTGCCATCAATAGATCCATACACGAGGACTATTATCATATGTGGATTCCCTAATGTTGGAAAGTCCAGTTTTATTAATAAGGTAAGTTTATATTAAATATATTAATTGATAAATGTTAAGACTTCGCGTCTGAGCTTAAACGGAAATGGTGAGATGAGATGGACTCATACAATGTGGAAAAAAATGGGAGTCATAGATAAAATAGAGAGAGAAGTCTTTACCCAGCAGTGGAACAAATTAAAAACACAATTAAATTTTGACGGCAGGCGTGGCGAATTAATTAGCACACCAGTTTGTTACGCGTTAAGTCCCGGGTTCAATTCTCTGTTGGATGAATTATTTGTTTTATTTGTAATATTTTATTAAATATCGCAATTATGTATTAAAAAAAAAGAAACGTATATTTGCTCTGGTTCTGGTTACCAAAGAGTGGTAGGCAGTAGAACCTATAGTTGGGGAACGAGCTAAATGAATTCGGGGGCTGAGGTGCGGTGGGGTGTTAAACGAACACCACCTGTATCTTAGTGGCCACTTTTAGTGACGCTCATAGCTCAGCGATGTCATTTGACGACAGGCGTGGACGAACGGTTTAGCGACTGGTTTGTTGCGCGTATAGTCCCGGGTTCGATCCCCGGTCGGAGCAAATATTTGTTTCATAGCTTATATTTGTTAATTAAAAAAAAGATATGGATATTTGCTTCGGGTCTGGTTATCAAAGAGTGGTAGGCAGTGGTACCCAGTCTGCCGATCCAGGGTAGTACCACCACTTACAAGTATACAGACCGTGAAGTGATTTAGTCACGTTTCGGGATCAGCTTGTAAGTTGCCGGTTCCATCTGGGCCGGCATAGTGGATGTGATTGCTACTCACAGTTATTGAATTGTAGTAGCAGTGACATTCATTCATGGACCACACTTTGGCTTAACATCAAGCGGGGTGCTGTCATATGTCGAGTCACAATAAAAAAAATAATAAAAAAAAATATATATCGATAAAAACGTGTCCATATTTTCTTTGTTTGATTATTGAAAAAATAGTGAGTTAATTGAATAAAAGGGAGTCGTCATCCGTACTCAGGCTAAAACCATTATTAGAAACGTGATTCAAATGTGTGAAAAAGAAAAAAAACATGCAGTCACTATTCTCAAAATTAAATTAATATATAATTCATTAAAAATTGTTGCTGTCTAATGTTTATACTTCAATTTAATTTATAATTATTAATAACTAATTCTATTTGCATTTTAAGTAAAGTGTGTGTTTATTGTTATCGACATTTTGCATGTTACTTCACTATTCACAATAGACACGTGACCGTCACAACTGCATTCTTCGCACGTTCCTTTAACTCGTTTCCCTACTATAGGTCAGTAGTAGTACCACCACTTACAACTACACAGACTGTGGAGAGACTTGTCGCGTTTCGGATCACCTTATAATTTGCGGGTACCGGTTCTTTCCACACATCGCCGATTTATATTTTTTTATCTTTGAATGAAACCATTGCATTATATATTTCTCAATTTTTGTCACATTGAAATTCGCAGTTGAGATGAATTCAATCATTTGTAATTTCTACGTTTTCAGATAACCCGTGCTGATGTGGAAGTGCAGCCGTACGCGTTCACGACCAAGAGTCTTTACGTTGGGCATACAGATTATAAATATCTGAGGTGGCAGGTTAGTTCCTGTTGTGAGTTTATGTAGTTATGTTGTTAGTTTTCATCGCATAGAGCCACTACTGCATTAGTAACGGTTACTGATGATATTCAGGCAGCAGGCAGCAATTCGGGGGCTGAGGAGCAGCGGGACGTAAAATACCCCCCACTCGTATCTTTCTGGCCGCCATTAGTGACGCGCATAGCTCAGCGGTGTCAATTAATAGCGATAAAAAACGTGTCATTTTTTACTTTGTTTTTCATTATTTTATTTTTATTGTGACATAACATCTGACCTCGTCATGCCTGATGAAAAACAAGAGTAGGTCCAAGAGTAACGACGACAGAGAAAAGAGTTTGTTCACGGCTGCCTCAGTCGCGGTCACTATGCCAGCCAAAGGTGCTTCTTCAACTTTTTGTTTATTAAAAAAAACGAGAGTTGTCTGGCGATAAACATGATAAACGTGATTCAAATGTTTGAAGGAGAAAATAACATGCAGTCACTATTCCTAAAATTAAATTAATATTAATTATCTAAAATTGTTGCTGTCTAATGTTTTATAAATTTTAATAACTAATTTTAAACCGCAAGTAAAGGAAAAGTATTTTTATTGTTATCGACATTTTGCATGTTACTTCACTATTCATAATAGACATGTGACAATGACGTCACAACTGCATTCCTAGCGCTGTCATTTAGCTCGTTCCCTGACAGTATATATGTGTTTAGGTGATAGACACCCCTGGCATCCTGGATCACCCATTGGAGGAGCGCAATGTCATCGAAATGCAAGCGGTGACGGCATTGGCTCATTTGCGTGCTGCAGTCCTCTACTTCATAGATCCATCGGAGCAATGCGGCCATACTATACAGGAGCAGGTATTTATTATTATCACTTGTTTGTTGCGCGTAAACTCCCGGGTTTGATTCCCGGTCGGAGCAGATATTTGTTTCATAACTTTTATTTGTAAAATTTAATAATCATTAAATTAAAATATTGCAAATATTTGCTAATAAAAATAGGCGGATATTTGCTTTGGGTCTGGTTATTAAAGAGTGAAGTGATTTAGTCGCGTATCGGGATCAGCTTGTAAGTTGCCGGTTCCAACTAGGCCGACATAATGAAAATGACTGCTACAGTTATTAAACTGCAGGGAGTCACTTCCATTCATGGACCGCACTCCAACTTATTATCAGGCAGGGTGCTTTTTATTTTGATTTGACATATGACAGCACCCCGCTTGATGTTAAGCTGGAGTGTGGTCCATGAGTAGATGGCACTCACATCCACTATGCCGGCCTAGTTGGTACTGGCAACTTACAAGCTGATCCTCCCCCAACTTACAGGGCTATTTGTCAAAAGTCTTCTTTTTTAATCAAAAATACATTAAGTCTGAAGTGCATAAATATTTCTACCACCACTTAAAATGTACAGACTAAGTAAAAAGACTTTTCGGAATTAGATTGTAAATTGCAGGTTCTAGACAGTAAAGCAAATGTGACCGCTAAATACAGCTATTTAACTGTAGTAGCAGTCACCGCCATTTATGGACCACACTCCACCTTAACATGGTGTATTGCAGGGTATTGTTATTATTGCTTAAGCCACGTTATAGGAACACCCCACTTCCTTTTGCAAATATGAATAATAATTTCGCTTTCCAGATATCATTATATGAGGGAATAAAGCCGTTGTTTGCAAACAAGCCATTGATAGTGGTTCTGAATAAGGTTGATGTTATAAGGCCCGAGGAGTTGCCCATGGAGAAGCAGGCGATGCTCAAAGAGTTGGAGGAGAAATGTGCAGTCACTCAGGGCAATAAGTAGGTTTGAAATTATTATTAATATATATTTTTTTATTGTGACTCGACATATGACAGCACCCTGCTTGATGTTAAGCTGGAGTGCGGTCTATGAATGGATGTCATTGCTACTATAATGCATTTTTCTTTACTTGGCACAAGTAGTAAACAAACTGTCGCCAAGATGGCGGATTAGCGATAAAACGCAATCACTAGTGATGCGAATTAATACAATCAAAAAATATCGATAAATCTATTGTTATTATATGGATTAATAATATTTTTTTTTTAATTGATGGAGGCCACTGCTTGTTTATTGTGACTCGACATATGACAGCACTTGGTGTTAAGCTGAAGAGCGGTCTATGAATGAAAGTGATTGCTACTACAGTTAAATAACTGCAAGTAGCAGTCGCATCCTCTATGCTGGTCTAGTTGAAACCGGCAACTTACAAGCTGCGGGCCGATCGCGTAACTCAATGACAATGAGCTTCCAAATTAAAATTGCGACCGCGACACCCAAGAAACGTGGTTCATTTTTATTAACAGTTCAAGTTCATTGAAACTCAATATCCGAATGAATGAAGTTATTTTTGACACTAACAGCGAGCGCGTAACTTTTTGATAAATGGGAATGAATTTCCTAGTCATTACCAATGCCCGCCGATTTCGAAACGCGATTAAGTTACTACCACTCTATGATTTTTTATGTTTTTATTTGATCTTTTAGCGACATTGGTTCAGTCCCCATAATGCGTATGTCCACATTAACTGAAGAAGGTGTTCAGGAAGTCAAAATAGAAGCATGCGAGAGATTACTCTCTCACAGGGTCACGGAGAAGATGAGAACTAAAAAGGTATTTATTCATATTGTGATGACTTGGCCGGCATAGTGACGGGCGTATGAGGCAGCCGTGAACTCAGATGGTTTTGTTTTAAATCTTTGGCGCTCTTGGACCTTTGTCTTGCTTACCATCAGGCAGAGTGGTAGGCAGTGGTGCCCAGTTAGTACCACCACTTACAAGGATACAGACCGTGTAAAGTGATTTAGTCGCGTTTCGAGTTGTAAGTTGTCAGGTTTATCTACGCCAGTGGAAGTGAGCTAGAACCGACAACTTACAAGTTAATCCCGAAACGCGACTATATCACTTCAAGCAGTGGCGTAGCGTGGAGGGGGCGGCAAAATTTTAAAAAACTGAAATAAATCGTTAAAATTTGAACGTGAAATTCATATTTTTGTTGTACCTATGATTGAAACTCCTAAATAAGGGGGTAGCAAAATTTTTTTCCGCCCCGGGCGGCTGACTTCAACGCTACGCCACTGACTTCACGGTCTGTATACCTGTAAGTGGTGGTACTACCCCAGATCGAAAGACTGGGCACCACTGCCTACCACTCTTTAAATATTTATTCACTTATCCATTTCATCCATCCATATCATTTTAACCATAGAGCTTGTATGAAGAGAATTATGAATGTGAAGGAAGCGAGGGAGTTGTGTCAGGATTGTGGCAAGTGGCGCTCCATTGTCTCTGCCTATTCCCATGGGTGAAAGGCGTAACAATTTGATTGATTGATTGATTTCATCCAGGTCGATGGTATCCTGAATCGTCTCCACGTATCAATGCCAGCTCCACGTGACACAAAATCACGTCCAGCTGCCCCACCACCGCCGTCTGTCATCAAGAGAACAGAAAGAGAATCCAGGAAGAGGAAGTTGGAGAGAGACATTGAAGTGGAAGAGGGTGATGATTATGTTCTCGGTATGTACTGGTTGTGGTCTGATTTCATGGACCGCTACATGCTACCGCTAGATGGCGTTGCATGTTTCCAATATCTCAATTTACCGACAAAGTAAATATATATGCGCTCAAATGAGAAGACGTCACCGGCTAAGTTCAGATCTCCTTTCCTTTTTTTTATTGTGACACGACATCTGACCTCGACCCGCCTGATGATAAGCAAGAGTAGGTCCAAAATTGACGATAACTGAAAAAACCGAGTTTATTCACGGCTGCTTCAGTCACTATGCCGGCCAAAGGTGCTTCTTCACGCATCGCTTGAGGTCAGAGGATGGAGAGAACACATGGGCTGGCAAAGCATAGTGGAATAATGCTCCGCTAAACCTGCTTTCATGGACCGCAAACCAGCCTAACATTGTGGTATTGATGTAGTATTTTCATAGATTGATTAATGTAACAAAAAAATATATTCAGATTGCTATCGCGTTTATTTTTGATTATTGATTTTACATTTTATTATTATTCCGAGGTTTCGAGAGCTTTGCAGCCATCGTGGTCACGGTGACCAATAATAAATAATAATAACCAAAATAAACGCGATAGTAAGCCGCATAAAATTTGTTTAATTCGTTAATCAATGTTCGCGCAAAATATAAGAAAATACTACATTAATGAATATAAGAAATGGACCTGTATAATAAATATAAAATAAATCAATATTTTCTTTTTACTACATATCTAATGACAAACATAGTACTTGAGTTTTTCGACCGAATAGTATATAGACATTTTTTAATATTTTTTTTATTGTGACTCGATATATGACAGCACCCCCCTCGATGTTAAGCTGGAGTGTAGTCCATGAATGGATGTCACTGCTACTACAATTCAATAACTGTGAGTAGCAATCACATCAACTATGCCGGCCTAGATGAAACCGGCAACTTTGTGAACTGATCCCGAATAGCAACCAAATCACTTCACGGTCTGTATACTTGTAAGTGGTGGTACTACCCCGGATCGGCAGACTGGGTACCACTGCCTACCACTCTTTATACAATCGAATAGGTTAAAAGTCAACTAATTATTCTTTATTTATAACTATATATTATGTTTTTTTCATAGATTTGCAAAAGAACTACACGGACATCCCGGAGGACGAGCGCTATGACGTCATACCAGAATTCTGGGAGGGACACAACATTGCCGATTACATCGATCCGGAAATATTTGAGGTAAGAATTGTTGTTGCAAAACATCTATTACCGCGTAGTTGAAACAAATGCCTTGACATCAAACGGCGTGATGCTGCATGCCATGATGCAGGTCAAAGTGGTTCAAGGCTAAAGTGATCAAAGTAAAGTTCAAGGCTAAAGTGGTGAAAGTTAAGGTCAAGGCTAAAGTGGTGAAAGTAAAGGTCAAAGTTCATTTCCTTTAATAAATCATCCTTCCATCGATATTTTCTATACAAAATAATCTTTGGATCTTTCAAGAGAATCGTGAAATAGCACCTTTAGCAAATTGGTCAGCACGCCAGTCTGTTGCGCGTAAAGTCCCGGGTGCGATTCCCGGTCGGAGCGAATATTTGTTTCATAGCTTTTATTAGTAAAATTTAAATAATTATATTAAATATTGCTAATATTTGTTAATAAAAAATGAAGTGGATATTTGCTCCGGGTCTAGTTGCCAAAGAGTGGTAGGCAGTGATGCCCAGACTGCCCATAACACTTACAAGAGTTTCGGGATCAGCTTGTAAGTTACCGATTCAAACTAGGCCGGCATAGCGGATGTGACTGCAGTTATTCAACTGTAGTAGTAGTCGCCACAATCAATCAAATTATCACGCCTTTTTCCTATGGGGATAGGCAGAGACAATGGAGCGCCACTTGCCACGATCCTGACACAACTCCCTCGCCACGAACTATAATAATAGTTATATTTAGGCGACCGTGGTGTAGTGCAAGTCGAGTGGCATGGGTTCGAACCACTAACCGGTACCAATATATCATTGATATATGTACTTTGGTTGTCCTGTTTCTATGATACAAGCACTTTAGTAGTTTAGTATGAAAATGTATAATAAAAAAATTTAATATGTTTTTTTGTCCTAGAAATTGGCTGCGTTGGAAAAGGAAGAGGAGCTTCGCGAACAATCTGGTGTATATGCAGTGGAGAAGATTGAGTTGGATGAGACTATGAGAGAGATAAGAGATTTGGCAAGGCAGATACGGTTAGTATGGTTGACCACATCTACCTATAATTATTATTATTGGATATATATTTTCTCACACAATGACGGCGACTGAGGCAGCCGGGGGGACAAACTCGGTTAACTCGGACAACTGAAAGAACCGAGTTAGTTCACGGCTGCCCCAGTCGCTGTCACTATGCCGGCCAAAAATTCGCTGTCGTGTATTAAAAAACTAAAGGCTTAGCATTTTTTATTGTACATAGATCCAACTGTGTGTTGGATTTTCCTTGTTAATTTCCTAAATCTGATGTGGATGGATGCGTTAAAACCAGCCAGACCCAGGACACAGTATTTCATCCAGAAGACATCCTCAAGAAAGCCTAGTGCCCATAACCATAGAGCTCGATGAAGAGAATTGTGTATGTGAAGGAAGCGAGGGAGTTGTGTCAGGATCGTGGCAAGTGTGGGATAAGGCGTGACAATTTAAATGATTGATTTTCTAAACATCTTGTTTATTGATACTCGCAGTTGCATCCATTCATGGACCACACTCCAGCTTTTAAAATCAGGCGGAGTGTTGTCATATTTGACTCTTAATAATAATTAATCTAATTGACCTATTTCAGTAACAAGAAGGCAATCCTGAAGGACGAGAGCCGCATCACGAAGCAGTCGACTAAACCTGTGATGCCGCGCAACACGCGCGCCAGACAACGGGACAGATCAACGACCAAACTTAGAGACGAGATGGAGAAACTCGGTATGTACTTTATTATTTCAACGATTTACCTTTGAGACAAATTATTTATTATTGTGGATCGACATATGACAGCACCTCGTCTGATGTTAAGCCGGAGTGTGGTCCATGAATGAATGTCACTTCTATAAAGTGACATCCTCTATGCTGGCCTAGTTGCAATTTACAAGCTGATCCCGGAACACGACTAAGTCACGTCACGGCACTTTCCCGGATCGGCAGACTGGCCACCACTGTCTAACACTTTTTAACAACCAGACTTGGATCAAATATCTGCCTCTTTTTTTATTAACAATTTTATTTTTGTAAAATTACAAAAATAAAAGCTATGTAACAAATATTTGTTCCGACCGGAAATCAAACCCCGCGTAAAGAGCATTAATGAGCGTACAGTTATATCTGCAATTAGAATAGTATCCACTATGCTGGCCTAGTTAAACTGGGAACTTACAAGCGACTAAGTCACTTCACTGACTTAATTGATAATATTAATACAATTTGTGTACTTTCAGGTGTGGACATGTCAGATACTAAGCAAGCACACTTCACCCGCGCTCGCTCCCGCTCCCGCTCCCTGTCTGCCCCTGTTGCTAAGCGCAGTCGCCGTGATGATGCTCTGTCTCTCAGCCGACCACCAAGAGACCAACAGGGCGTTAAGGATGTTGTCGTGAGTATCGCATTCTTTTTTGTGTGGCTGGACATAATGATTCCATGAATGGAGGCGAATGCTACTACAGTTGCTGTAAGTGGCAGTAGCATCCACTATGCCGGCCCAATTGAAACCGGCCAATTGAACCGGCTGATCTTGAGATGAAAATTTGTAAGTTCCTTTTTGCGAGGGGGTCAATAGACATTTTATTAAATTCCTATTTAGTTAGGTACTTTAAATCTAATTTGGTTATGTCAGTCCCATCATAACTTAATCTAAGTAACAAAATACCTTAACAATCAATAAAATTGTCACGCCCTTTTCCCACAGGGATAGGCAGAGACAATGGAGCGATCTCCATCGATACTTGCCACGATCTCCCTCGCTTCCCTCACATTCACAATTCTCTTCATACAAGCCTTATGGTTATGGGCACTAGTTAACTCAGTTTTCTTGAGGATGTCTCCTGGGCCTGCCTTGTTTAACATACCTTAACATCTACCTTAAAAATAGCTATTAGACTATTTTAAAAAAAATTAAAATAGTTTTTTTTTCTGTTGGTCTCACATTTGGCCCTTTAACCCTTATACCATCATCAAAGCTTAGCGCAATTTGTGTTCAAAGCTATGAAACGCAACAGCGTTGATTCACTTATACAATAAAATAATACTAGCTTTGGAATATGACAAAAAAAAAACTAATTTTAAAATGTATCTTTTCTATTTGTCATTTTCAGATGCGCAACAAAGCGAAGAACATGGCGCATCTGGCCATCGCGAAGAAGACCAAGAAGTGGGGTCTCAAAGGAGAAGCTGATCGGTTCATTGGCACTAAGAAGCCCAAACATCTGTTCTCTGGAAAGAGGGGCGTTGGCAAAACTGACAGAAGATAAACCATACAGGGATTCGTTAGAAAATATTATGACTAGGGTGTTGATTTTGAAGTTATTTTTTTATTGTTACTCGACATATGACAGCATCCCGCTTAATGTTAAGCTGGAGTGTGGTCCATGAATGGATGTCACTGCTACTACAATTCAATAACTGTGAGTAGCAATCACATCCACTATACTAGCCTAGTTGAAACCGGCAACTTACAAGATGATCCCGAAACGCGACCAAATCACTTCACGGTCTGTGTACTTGTACTACCCCGGATCGGCAGACGGTACCACTCTTTGACCAATACTTGCTATAGTATATTGATTGCGTCAGTGTGACATTATAAGGGTTATTGAGGGTTCAATCAAATGTCAAGAAGTCGTTCTATAGCGTCCTCAAAGTTATCGTTATCGCAGGTCTCGCTGTCCAAATTAGAACTCCACGTTTCTCTAATCGCTGTGGTATCGCGTCTAGTACTAAAGCCAACATTCTAGTCCTTCTACGCGCGTCGTAAACAGACATTTTCTAATAGAGTATGCAGTTAACTCCAAATTTTAGACGCTGTAGCCAACTCTACATATGTTTTGGTGATTATCGTTAAACGCAGCGCCCTCTACAGCGCCATCTCACATGGAACTTCTTTATCTACCCGTATTGTGCTGAATATTTAGGCACGTTACTCTATGAAAAGTTTCTTGTTTATATTATTGTAAGAAAATATTTTCAATAAATATCTTTTATTTATATATTATAATTGTTTTATTTATTATAATCCCCGTTTACCCTCTTTCCTTGAAGGTGTGGTTCCGCCGGCGACTGCAATACTGGTTTGTATGATCGTGGCAAGTGGTGCTCCGTGGTCTCTGCCTATCCCCGTGGTAAAGAGGCGTGACAATTTGATTGATTGATATATACATTATTTTTATCAAAAACCATTTATATAAAAACGGTAAATTCACAAATGGTATGCCCCAATGATAATAAAACATGTTTACAGTAATTCGTGGATATTTTTATATAAATTCATCTTGATTCACATCAGTAGTAATTGTTTTTAATGCTTGTTCCGTCATTATGACGAAAGTTTGTTTACTACTTTTGCCAAGTAAGGGAAAATGTACTATACTCATCCTCCCCCTTAGAACGCCATTCCGAACGACAAGATGCCAGTTGCATCCAACGTAGTATACAAATCTCATTTCTTATTTACCCATTTCAATAGCTTCCCAGGTTTATTTTATAAGCATGAAATAATCTGATGTGGACGGATGCGTTAAACAAGGCAGGCCCAGAAGGGTGTTCTCCGATCAAATCGGAGACACCCTCAAGTAAGCTGAGTTGCCTAGTGCCCATAACCGTAGAGCTTTTATAAAGAGAATTGTGGATGTGAGGGAGTTGTGTCAGGATCATAGCGAGTGGCGCTCTATTGTCTCTGCCTAGCCATGTGAGGAAAAGGCGTGACAATTTGATTGATTGATTGAAATAAAAAATGAAAAACAGTTTCAATATTATTTATTTATTGTTTTAAATTGACCTACTTATAATTTATGCCAACTAACAGAATTCAATTTCATATATTTTATTCTTACAAATTAAAGAATGAATTTTAAAGAACACAACTAAATAATTAAAAAAAAACAATGAACCGATTTCATAAAGACGTACAAAGCTACAATGTACCTGTATCATAGATACCTTTTATTATTGATACTCGACATTTGGCCACGCATTACCTGATGACAAGCAAGGGGAAGTCCAAGGACGCTTACGACTAAAAAAACTGATCCAACTTCGGTTGCATCAGTCGGCGCCACTATGCCGGCCAAAAACAGTACCACATGCATAGAAAAATCGCTGTTTAACTGTAAATAATACTTTTTTTTTATTGTGACTCGACATATGACTGCACCCCGCTTGATGTTAAGCCGAAGTGTGGTCCACACGCAGACCACTGCCACCCACTCTTTGATAACCGAAGCAAATATCTATCTGTTTTTTATTAAGAAATATTTAATATAATTATTAAATATTACAAATAAAAGCTTTGAAACAAATATTTGCTCCGAGCGGGAATGGAACCCGGGACTTTACGCGCAACAAACCAATCTCTGACCGTTCGTCCACGCCTGTCGTGAAAAGGCTACGCTTGTTTTGTTTTATTTAATTACATTACTATACTAAGCTACTAAAGTGCTTGTATCATAGAAACAGGCCAACCAAAGTATATCAAAGATACATTGGTACCTGTGGGTGGTTTCGAACCTGTGCTCTCGGTTTATGTAACCATTGCACTGCCACTACACCACGGTCGCCTTATAACGATGGTTGTATTTGTTGCTACCTGCCTTCGCATGTATGCCTGCCTATACTTTAATACTAAACGTGTCTCGTTGGTACGGCGTCCTAATTGAGTAGGAAGGCAGACCGATCGGCGTATATAAACAAAACTGGTCAAAGTTTACGAGTGTGCTTGAATGTGCCGATCGAAGATTCGTTTCCCCTTCCGTCCATTAAAATTAAGACGATCAACATTTACAGAACATATATACTTATTTATCGTGGCAAGTTGCGCTCCATTGTCTCTGCCTATCCCTGTGGGAGGAAGGCGTGACAATTTTGATTTGACAAAAATAAGTTTCATTTATGAGAAAATAGTAATTCTATTATAAAAATTAAATATCCTTAGACTGGCCGTACACGAGCGAATGTACCTTATGTATCCCTTATGCTAGGTTCATGATAAGCAAGAGGAGGTCCAAGAGTGACGATGACTGAAAAAAACCGAATCAGTTTACGGCTACCTCAGTCGCCGTCAATATGCCGGCAATGTCGAAGCGATACTGACGTGAAGCTATGGCGTAAAAAAAACATGTCTAACCGAAAACAGTCGATCATACTATGAACACTTCTGAAGTCTATTTAGACCAGAGACGTATTTGCGAGTTTGTTAGAAGTCAAGAGGCTAAAGCGACAGTTCTACATCTAGTTAGCCTTATAGTAAAATCATGATTTTGATTTTTTAAATTGTAATTTACATATGACAGCATCCCGCTTGATGTTAAGCTGGAGTGTGGTCTATAAATGGATGTCACTGCTACTACAATTCAATAAGTGTGAGTATCAATCACATCCACTATGCTGGCCTAGTTGGAACCGGCAACTTACAAGCTGATCCTAAGGAAAATTACAAGGTAAGTGGTGGTACTACCCAGGATCGGCAGACTGCTTACTACTCTTTAATAACCAAACCCGAAGCAAATATCTCTCTTTTTTCTTATTAACAAATATTTGCAATATTTAAGAGAATTAATAAATATTACAAATATAAGCTATGAAACAAATATTTACTCCGACCGGGAATTGAACCCGGTACTTTACGCACAACAAACCAATCGCTGACCGGTTTGTCCACGCCTGTCGTCAAAATTAATACGGCTACTTATTAATGTAAATTTAAGTTTGTAGCGCCCTCTAGAGTGTTAACCAAAAATCATGCCTTCACTAAAATATTCTTAACAAAATCGGTTCATATAAAAATTATATTTAAAAAAAGGAAATAATTCGTTATATTTTAAATATCTTTGACTAAAAAAACACGATTACCGTCTAAATACCACTTTGATACAATGTAGAAGGGTTATAACTGTCAAAATTTGTTTTTAAATTATTTCATAGTAGCTTTACTATGAATCCCCTATGCCACCCTAGTATTTTACAGGCTTTGGACACTGGCATTTTGTCGTTCGGAATGGCGTTCGGCAGTGGACGTCTTCTAGCTAATGATGATGTTCTCTTTTTACATACGAAATACATCGATTATGATCTACTTGAAAATAACACAGTTACGTTTTGTCTAAAGCAAATACGCTATAATGTTTTTTATTAACAATTACTAAGAATTTGCTCAACAATTGAATTGCTACTATTGGTCGGCGTTATATAGTTTTCACACAAAAGCCTTAGAGACTGCATATCACATTAATAAAAGCTATTCAATATACAAATTTCAAAAGAGGGTACTTTCAAAAGAGGGTACTTTCAAAAAAGTGGTATTTAGTTCATGATGGTACATAAAATGTGGTCTGACATTCAGAAACTGTCAACCGTTTTTGAAGAAGCTTGACAGTTGCAAAAAGATTTCTAAAAATAATCAAAAGTAGATATACTTCAAGTTCGGCATCGTTTCTGAATGTCAGTCACAGACCACACTCAGGCGACTGACGATTTCTGAATCTATCGCTAGACACAAAAATGACCGGCTCTTCATTTTAGACTCACCCGCGTCTCTTGACGTAAACAAGTCCGATTCTTTGACGTAAGCGCAATCTGCGTCTATGTATACAACAGATTAAAAGTCCTAGTCGTCAGTCGCCCGTGTGCGGACATCTTTAATTAGACCTCAATTCCACTGCTGTACACGTGGATGCAACGTGTGTCTGTACATGAAAGCACGCATTCGTGTGTAGCGTGGGCGTGGGTCAGGTCAATTCAAAGTCCGTGCGCGTGCACAGTAATGGAATTGCGGGTTTACGCTTTAATTTACGAATGCGCCTGTTGCCGCTTTGTGTACACCTTATTTATGCTGCGGCATATAAACGTACAGACGTATCGCTCTAAAGCTTTGGTCTCTTGATCATGCCGCACAACGCTGCGGTAAGCGGCATGCGGTGCCGGACACATAATCGTATGAAAATGTCTAGAATGGTTTATTGTTCTGTCACAATATGCGTCAGCGGCGAAGGGCAAACGCGGTGAAGTTCTCGTTGATTCGCTGCGGCGTGCGTCACGGGTTGATAACGAATTTGTTTGAAGATAATTTAATAGAGTTAGTCCGCAATTATCCTTGTTTATATAAAAACAAAGACAAAAAACACAAAAGTTTCAGGATCAATAAAAATTATAAAAATATTGTTTATGTTGACACGTCTACTGTGGTAGCCGCGGCAAAATCAACTGCGGAGAAGTGGCCGCAGACACGGTAAACGCTGTGTCGTGACGCTGCGTTTAAGCCGCATACCGCAGCGTTGTGCGTTACGATCAAGAGACCAAAGCTTACGCAGGAACCGCTTGGATGTGTGTGTGTGTGTGCACACAGATAGTTTAATCAGGCACCGCTTGGGTGTATGTGTGTACACAGACGGTTTAAACAGGCACCGCTTGGATGAGTGTCTGTGTGTGTGTGTGTGTGTGCGAAAGTGTGTGTGTGTGTGTGTGGACACAAATAGTGTAAGCAGGCACCGCTGGGATGTGTGTGTGCACACAGATAGTTTAAGCAGGCACATGGTGTGCCTGCCTTAGTCGCTGTTACTATTCCGGTAACAGCGAAACAGCGGTAACAGTGAAAATTAACCTACACTACTACATGCAACCGGTGTCTTTTTAGAGCGATATATCTGTAATTTGGGCACAAGGCTTAAGAGTTGATCCGTATTATATCTGAATTCTGTTTCAAAAATAAACATTTCTTAACATAGAATAAAAAGCACAGTACAGCGTTTTTTACATACACGGGGCCCGTTAAAGTACAAGAGCGACAAGGACTAAAAAAACCGACTCATTTTACTGCCTCAGTCGCCGTCAACAGTTTACTGCGTTTCGCTAAAAGGATTTAGCTGGTCCCGAAACTAGACTGGGTCACTTCATGGCCTACGCACTATCATGTGACTACTATCTGTTTGAATACCACTCTTACTACAGTAATTATTTTAATATAGGTCTACTATGCTTTTTATACTATGGTTCCTAATTTAAAATTTGACTCGGATCGACTCTCAGCTCGACTCTATATATAAGTTATTTTTTTAATAATATCTAAGGAAGCAACAATCTTCTATACTTACATTATCAATGCAAAATAAAGGTCTAAGTATCCTCAAAATTAAATTAAATACATACTTAAAGAAAGATTAGTCATAGAGATAATTTTAGAATTTATAATGTTTGCCTCTTAGTGAGCCGGCTCGAAGGACCATTTTATTGGTCCTTCGAGCCTTGTTGTTATCATTTGAATTTTTACGTGATAATGTTTCTATAATACAGAAGATTGGTTAGGTATATATTCTATTATATTATCTACACATATATATTTTTTGTACATTTGTCATCTACACGTTTGTTTCTATGTTACATATTTTTGTGTTTCTTTTTCACATTTTTTTTCTTTTTTTTTTCGCCTCCAATTTTATTCAAATCTGTAAATCAAAAATTTGGTTAAAATTTGAAATTATGTACAGCTTCCAGCAGAAAACTGATATTTTTGAATAATTTACATTTTCTAAAATATAATTTGGAGCATTTAAAAAATCACCAGACAATTAGAATAAGAAAATAACTCGCTCGCTTCCTTCACATTTACAATTCACCTCATATAAGCTCTACGGTTATGGGCACTAGGCAAACCAGTTTTCTTAAGAATGTCTACGATTTGGTCGGCAAACGCCCTCCTGGGCCTGCCTCGTTTAACGCATCCATTCACATGAGATTTATAAATTCTTTTCGTCAATCTACTTTCACTCATCCTTTCCATGTGCCCAAACCATCGAAGCATTCCTTTGTCAATCCTTGTCACTACATCTTCTTTTAAACCACATCTATCACGCAGTGTGCTATTCCTTATTCTATCCGCTATCGTCACTCCACATACACTCCTTAACGAGCGCATTTCTACAGCGTTAATTCTACTCCCATGCTTATGTACAAAACATACTTAATGTATTTTACGCCGGCTGTGGCAAGATGGGTGTGACGGGCACTTGTTGTGATGCCGGGCTCGCTGTGATGCTAGGCTGGCGCGAATGTTTGTCCACCTTGACCTTCTCCCCGTTCATTATTGCCTTCACGTCCTCCGCGTCCAAAGTTTCATATCTGAGGGAAGAGAATATGTGTACTAGTTAGTGTCTGAACACGGCACTTGGCCGGCATATCGGATGCGACTGCAACTACAGTTCCAAAACTGCAAATGACAGTCGCGTCTAATATGCCAGTTTACTAAGAGCCGGCAAGTTCACTTTTAAGTAATTTCTCTGTCGCTCGCTGTTGAGAAGAATCGGGGCCCTGTATACTTGCAAGTGATGGTACTACCCCAGATCGGCAGACTGGGCAAATGACCACCAACAGTCTGCCCACCACTCTTAACCATACATAGCCTAGTATAGTATAGTAGCAGTAGTGCTCAGTCTGCCGATTCGGGGTAGTACCACCACTTACAAGTACAGACCGTGAAGTGACTTTATTAGTCGCGTTTCGGGATCAGCTTGTAAGTTGCCTTTTCCAACTAGGCCGGCATAGTGCATGTGACTGCTACTTACAGTTATTAAATTGTAGTAGACATTCATGGACCGCACTCTAGCTTACCATCAAGCGTGGTGATGTCATATATCGAGTCAAAATTTAAAAAAAAACAATATCTTTTTGCAACGCCACCTAGTTGCCGAATGTACGACGTCCGCTACAGTATATTAAATAATGGATTGGCATACTTAATTAAAGCATCAGCCAATGCCTTGTGCTCCCTTGCGTGTGCTTTTAATATTGCCTTCGCACGCTCATAGCTGTCGGAGAGGATCCTCTTTATCTCACCATCAACCTGTGAAATATTGTATATTAGATCAATCAATCAATTAATTAAATTATCACGTCTGTTTCCCACAGAGATAGGTTTGTTTATTTGTATTTCTATTAGTATAGACTAAAGTGTTATCATAGAAACAGGACAACTAAAGTACATATATCAAGGATATATTGGTAACGGTGAGTGTAGCCATTGCACTGCCACTACACCACGGTCGCTTTAGGTAGAGACAATGGAACGCCACTTGCCACGATCCTAACATAACACACTCGCTTCCCACACATCCTTAATACAATTCTCTTCATACAAGCTCTATGGTTATGGGCACTAGGTATTGGTCAGAGAACACCCTCCTAGGCCTGCCTCGTTTGCCGCCTCCATCCACATCATATTTATAAATTCACACATCCTTTCCATGTGCCCAAACCATCGAAGCATTCCTTTGTCAATCTTTGTCACTACATCTTCTTTCAAAGCACATCTATCGCGCACTCTGCTATTCCTTATTCTATCACCTATTTATAAATAAATAAATACATGCACAAAAACAATATGGCGTCCACTGTTTACTTACCAATTCATTGGTGGTGGGGGCTAGTACTTCCGGTGATAATGAACTGCGGTTCTGTTCTAATGTACGGAGACCCACCTGGGAGAAAGTAAGACACAATTTAATCTCTCCATAATCTACTAATATAAATCACCTGGCCGGCATAGTTAAGGCGACAGAGGCTACCGTAATTAAAACTGATTTTTTCAGTCGGCGGCGCTCTTTCAGTTTCTTTAATAAAAAAAGGTATTATAAGCCAATTTAAATTTCGGTCCATCAATACTCCACCTGAAGTTAAGCTAGAGTGCGGTCTATAAATAAAGGCAACTGCTACTAAAGTTAAATAATTTCAAGTAGCAGTCTCATCCACTATGCCGGCCTAGTTGAAACCGGCAACAACTGGTAAATTTACACCATGCCTATGATTTCTCATCATCCCAAAGGTTAGTTGTTAGAAAATGCCTAATAGGCATTAAACTCGTCTATAGATGGGAAACGAGTTAAATGGATTCGGACGCTTAGGTGCGGTGGGGCGTCAAAAAACCACCACCTGTATCACAGTGGCCACTATTAGTGACGCTCATAGCTCGGCGATGTCATTTAATATAGATAAAAACGTGTCCATATTTTCTTTGTTTGATTATCGAAAAAATAGTGAGTTAATTTAATAAAAGAGAATCGTCATCCGTAGTCAGGCTAGAACCATTATTAGAAACGTGATGAAAATGTGTGCAAAAGAAAAAAAAACATGCAGTCACTATTCTCAAAATTAATTAAATTTATAATTCATTAAAAATTGTTGCTGTCTAATGTTTATACTTCAATTTAATACACATTTATAATTTTTAATAACTAAATCTATTTGCGTTTTGAGGAAAGTGTGTGTTTATCGTTATCTACATTTTGCATGTTACTTCACTATTCAAATTAGACACGTGACAATGACGTCACAACTACATTCCTACCGCGTTTCTTTAGCTCATTCCCCGATAGTATGTATCCCTATTTTTAAGTTTTAGTGCAATAATGAATTTTAATAAATAAATAACTTTCAAGCTCATACCGAAACGCGACTGAGTCACTTGACAGTCTGTATACTTGAAAGTGGTGATGGTCATACTACCTAATCAGCAGACTGGGCTAATGACCACCATTCGTCTGCCTACCACTCTAATATTTTTTTATTGTGACTCGACCCGCCTAATGGTAAGCAGGAAGAGGTGTTGGAGTGCCGAGTTTTTACGGCTGCCCCAGTAGCCGTCACTTTGCCGCCCAAAGGTTATTGAATTTAAATAATAATTTATATTACCTTCTCGCTCATACCCCATTCTCTGACCATATGATTTGCTATTGACGTTGCCTGCTTCAAATCCGACGAGGCGCCTGATAATATGAAACAGTCATTAGTAGAGCTATCACGCAATTTCAACATAGAGTTTGTATGAAGAGTATTGAGGATGTGGGGGAAGCCAGAGAGTTGTCATTTGTAATATTTATTATTAATTAAATATTTCAAATATTTGTTAATAAAAAAAGAGGTGGATATTTGCGTCGGGTCTGATTATCAAAGAGTGGTAGGCAGTGGTACCCAGTCTGCAGATCCGGGGTAGTACCACCACATATAAGTATACAGACCGTGAAGTGATTTGGTCACGTTTCGGGATCAGCAACTTACAATGCCGGTTCCAACTAGGCCGGCATAGTGGATGTGATTGCTACCCACAGTTATTGAATTGTAGTAGCAGTGACATTTATTCATAGACCACACTTTGGCCTAACATCGAGCGGGGTGCTGTCATAAAAGACATCCGACAGAGATGATCTGCCAGTATTTATACCTGATGTAATTTTTTCTGGTCCAAATATTAATTCCTCCGCCGCACGTCCACCCATCATGGTGTCCATCATGGCCAATAACTGCTGTTTTGTTACGTGATATCTGAAATTATATTAAATACATCATTTCAAAACAATCAATCAATCAAATTGTATCCTCATAGGGATAGGCAGAGACAATGGAACGCCATTTGCCACGATCCTGACACAATTCCCTCGCTTCCCTTACATTCACAATTCTTTTCATACAACCTCTACGGTTATGGGCACTAGGCAACCCAGCCTTCTTGGGAATGTCGAAATTGGTCGGAAAACACCCTGCAGGCGTTGTTGGCAACACATTTGTCCATTGACTCTGCCTATCCCCGTGGGAAAAAGGCGTGACAATCAATGATTGACATCTGTTTACATTTGTCGTCACGAATTTTATTTTAAAGTATCTATTTGGCCGGAATAGTGGCGTCGATTGAGGCGACTGTAAAATGAAACTATTTTACAGTCATTGGCGCCCTCTCCTTGTATACATACTATCAGACAAGTCGAGTCGATATAAAAATTATGTTATAGATCCCCGGCAGAAAAAAGAGTGCTGACAATCAAGCTTTTTTTGTTTTGTTAACTGAAAAAGTTTTGTTTACGGTTTTATCAGTCCCCATTACTATAGCCGCCAAAACAATTTTAACTAAATTACTTTTGTACTTCACAATTAAAGGCGACCGTGGTGTAGTAGTAGTGCAATGGTCACGCAAACCGAGAGCACGAGTTCAAAACCACTTCACCGGTACCGATGTATCTTTTATAGACGTAATTTGGTTGTTCTGTTTCTATGATACAAGCACATTAGTAGCTTAGTATAAATAAGTAAATAATTACCTCTCCTTGGCTGGTATATAAGCCGTATGCCCCAAAGATGGCCCACGAGGCATTATGGTCACTTTGTGAAGTGGATGGGAGTCCTGCGAACAAATACAAATATAAAAGGCGGTAAAATACCACTCCAGCACGCATAAAGCACCCGGTTCGATACAAAAAGCAAAGATTTCCATCATAAATAAAAAAACAAATCATTTATTTCACTTCGGACAGGCTCTTCTGGCTTTTGTGAATTGTCAGACTACCATAATTTCGGAAAGGCATATGACATATGACTGCAGACTGCACCACTGGAGCCAAGCTCCGCACCATGATGGGTGTTATAACGGGGCATTGCGGTTTTAATAAGCACCTGTACAACCTTAACATATCAGACAGCCCCCTCTGTAGGGGATGCCTGAATGAGGAGGAGACAGCTGCACATGTGCTCTTGAGTTGCAGGAGTACAGGAGTAGCCGAAGCAAGACAGAAGTTCCTTGGCAATGCAAGGACGCTTCCGGAGGTCTGCAGGAACGAGAAGGGTCTCCTGGCCTTCCTGGAGGAGATCGGGTGGCTCCACTGAAGGAGAACCGTGCGGAAACGAGCCCGCTAATAACTACAACTACAACCACTGGTTTGTATGAGATTGATTCCGTGCAAGGCGACACTTGTCAGCAGCCGCCGCATTAATATTGTTCCAATCTATGACTTAACAAATGCTGATTGTCGCAATAGTGTCGCCTTGCACGGAATCAATCTCATACAGACCAGTAGTGCAGTCTGCAGTCGCCGGTGGAATCACATCTAGATATATTTTTTTATTGTGACACGACATCTGACCTCGACCCGTCTGTTGATAAGCAAGAGGAGGTCCAACAGTGACGACGAGTAAATAAACCGAGTAAGTTCACTGCTGCCCCAATCGCCGTCACTATACCGGCCAGAGGTACTATACGCATAGCTCGAAGGATCCAAGGTCATAGGATGGAGATAACCCATGTGTTCTTAATTACCTTTGTATAATAAGCGACTATGGCGTGACCGCCTTCGTGGTAAGCTGTTATAAGGTTCGCTTCCTCATCAGGCAAACGGGATTTCCTCTCAGGCCCCATCAGCACTTTGTCACGAGCGTCCTCCAAGTACTTCATCGAGATGTTCTTCGCGCCGTCTATTGCAGCCCTAAATTCAAACAAATCAATCAATCAAATTGTCACGCCATTTTCCCACAGAGATAGCGCACAATGAAGCGCATTCCTTCCTTCACATTCACAATTCTCTTCATACAAGCTCTACGATGCTCATATTTTCTAGACATCCTCAAGTAAGCTAGGTTGCGTAGTGACCATGACCATAGAGCTTGTATTCAAACAAATAATACAATTAATTCATTTATTCAATTCAATTCAATTAACCCTGGACCGTCCGACTGACTCAGTTTTTTCAATCGTCGGCACTGTCGAACCTCAGCCATGCTTACCATTAGGCAGGTCTAGGTCAAATGACGAGTCACAATAAAAAAATCTAATTAATTTAATCAAACCAACGCCACGAGACGTTCTACGTACATTTGACGCCAGGTGTGGACGAACGGTTTAGCGACTGGTTTGTTGCGCGTAAAGTCCCGGGTTCGATCCCCGGTCGGAGCAAATATTTGTTTCATAGCTTTTATTTGTAATATTTAATAATAATAAATATTACAAATATTGTAATATTTAATAATATTAGATATTACAAATATTTGTTAATAAAAAAAAGAGATGGATATTTGCTTCAGGTCTGGTTATTATAAGAGTGGTACCCAGTCTGCCGATCCATGGTAGTACCACCACCATGGATACAGACCGTGAAGGTTTCAATTTGGTCACGTTTCGGGATCAGCTTGTAAGTTGCCAGTTCCAACTAGGCCGGCATAGTGGATGTGATTGCTACTCACAGTTATTGAATTGTAGTAGCAGTGACATTCATTCATGGACCACACTTGGGCTTAACATCAAGCAGGATGCTGTCATATTTCGAGTCACAATAAAATTAAAAAAAAGTACGTAAACCAACTTTTACTGCTTTTATATAGAAAAAAATATGAGTTATTTAAATCAATCAATCATTCAAATTGCCACTCTTTTTCCCCACGTATGTAACCCACGAGTTAAATGGATTCAGGGGCTGAGGTGCAGCGGGGCGTCAAACAACCCCCACCCGTACTTTAGTGGCCGCTATTAGTGACGTGCATAGCTCGGCGATGTCACTTAGTATCGATAAAAACGTGTCCATATTTTCTGTTTGATTATTGAAAAAAATATGAGTTAATTGAATAAAAAAGAGTCGTCATCCGTAGTCAGGCTAGAATCATTATTAGAAACAGGATTAAAATGCGTGAAAAGGAAAAAAAAACATGCAGTCATTATTCTCAAAATTAAATTAATACATAATTCATTAAAAATTGTTGCTGTCTAATGTTTATACTTCAATTTAATACACATTTATAATTTTTAATAACTAAATCTATTTGCGTTTTAAGGAAAGTGTGTGTTTATTGTTATCGACATTTTGGATGTTACTTCACTATTCATAATAGACACGTGACCATGACGTCACAACTGCATTCCTAGCGCTGTCATTTAGCTCGTTCCCTTACAGTACTTTGGTTGTCCTGTTTCTTTTTTATAGGCACTTTAGTATCTTAGTATAGTAATGTAAATAAAAGAATAATTTAATCCAATTCAAATACTCTTTAGCCAGCATAGTGACAGCGACTACGTCAACCGTTACGTGAAATAAACAGTATTTAAAAAAAAATACTCTGTCTATCTCTGTGAGAAAAAGGCGTGACAGTTTTATGTTTTTTATTGTGACTAGACATCGGACCTTGACCCGCCTGATGGCAATCAAGAGGAGGTCCAAGAGTGACAACGACTGAAAAAAACGAGTCTTTACGGCTCTCCTATGCCAGCAAAAGGTGCTTCTATACGGTTCGCTTGAAAGAACCAAGGTATATAGGATGGAGAAAATACATGGGCTGGTAAAGCATTTTACTTGATTGATTGATACTAACTTGAGTGCAGCCTGATTGACCATATTCTCCAGATCAGCGCCAGTGAATCCAGCAGTGCCTCTTGCCAACACCTCATCATCCACATCAGTACCGGCGGCAACTCTTGCCAAATACAAACGGAGGATATCACGACGACCACTGTAGTCAGGGGTAGGTACGTTAACCTGAAATAGTTTGAATTGCAATATTGTTTTGTACTGAGGCTCGGCAAAATTAACCCAGTTGATATGTTTTTTTGCGACTCGACATCTGACATCGACTCGCCTGATGATAAGCAAGAAGAGATCCAAGAGTGCCGACGACTGCAAAAACCGAGTCTTCACGGCTGCTTTAGTCGTCGCCACTATGCCGGCCAAAGGTGCTTCTTCACGCATCGCTGGAAAGATCCAAGGTCATAGGATGGAGAGAACACATGGGCTGGTAAAGCATTCCACTTGTCAATTGTTTTGCAAAGAAACGACGCACCGAACTTTTTATTCGGCTTTTTAGTTGAATCAATAAAAGTTGAAAGGTAATAAACTTTGGTTGAATCTATATTTATTGCTTCATGCAGGGGATGCCTGAATGGGGAGGAGACAGCTGCACATGTGCCCTTGAGTTGCAGGAGTACGGGATTAGCCGAAGCGAGACAAAAGTTCCTCGGCAATGCCAGGACGCTCCCGGAGGTCTGCAGGAACGAAAAGGGTCTCCTGGCCTTCCTGAAGGAGATCGGGTGGCTCCATTGAAGGAGAACAGTTGAAGAACGTACAAAGAAACCGAAGAGGACTTCAAGTGCGGAAACGAGCCCGCAAATAACTACTACTACAACTACAAGATTGAAAATCTGTTAAGACGGTTCAAATCGCGAACTATTTTGCAGTTGATCAACTAAATTCGACCTCGTGTGAACGTTTCCTTACCTCCACATCAAATCTTCCAGGTCTTAAAAGCGCCTGATCCAAATCATCCCGCCTATTGGTAGCACCTAATACTATCACACCCTCGTTCTGATGAAAGCCATCCATCTCGGAGAGCAACTGGTTTATTGTCTGAAACAATTATTGAATTATTTTAAGCAAACTTCGAAAATGCTCGGATGGTTTGGACACATGGAAAGAATGAGTGAAAGTGAGAGTGAGTGGATGCATTAAACGAGGCAGACACAGGAGACCAGCACATCCTTAAAAAAAAGTCAAATGTCGTGTCACAATAAAAAAAACTTGTATGAAGAGAATTGTGAATGTGAAGGAAGCGACAGAGTTGTGTCAGGATCGTGGCAAGTGGCGCTCTATTGTTTACTTATTTCTGTGAGAAAAAGGCGTAACATTTTTTTTTGAATTTAGTATTTTCTATTTTCTTAGATTTTGCGCGAACATTGATTAATGAACGTACAGGAACGCCTCTGACTTTTCGAATGTAACATTAGGTTCGCTGTTTTGGGGTCCAAAAACGGCTCTGACTTCTCAAATGTAAACATTAGGTTTGCTGTTTTGTGGTACAGAAACGCCTCTGACTTCTCGAATGTAAACATAAGGTTTACTGTTATGTGGTGCAGAAACGCCTCTGACTTCTCGCATGTAAACATTAGGTTCGCTGTTTTGTGGTACAAAAACGCCTCTGACTTCTCAAAAGTAACATTATGTTCGCTGTTTTGTGGTACAAAAACGGCTTTGACTTCTCGAATGTAAACATTAGGTTCGCTGTTTTGTGGTACGGGAACGTGTCCGACTTCTCGCATGTAAACATTAGGTTCGCTGTTTTGTGGTACAAAAACGGCTTTGACTTCTCGAATGTAAACATTAGGTTCGCTGTTTTGTGGTACGGGAACGCGTCCGACTTCTCGAATGTAACATTAGGTTCGCTGTTTTGTGGTACAAAAACGGCTCTGACTTCTCGAATATAAACATTAGATTCGCTGTTTAGTGGTACAGGAACGCGTCCGTCTTCTCGAATGTAAACATTAAGTTCGCTGTTTTTTTTTGTGACACGACTTCTAACCTCGACCCGCCTGATGATAAGAAAGAGTAGGTCCAAGACTGACGACGACTGAATAAAACGAGTTAGTTCACGGCTGCCTCAGTCGCCGTCATTATGCCGGCCAAATGAGCTTCTTCACACAACGCTTAATGGATCTAAGGTCATAGAGTGCACAGAGAACACAGAGTGGCAAAGCAATGTGGTACGAGAACACGTCCGACTTCCGAATGTAAACGTACTTTGTACTTTGGTTGTCCTGTTTCTATGATACAAGCACCTTAGTAGCTTAGTATAGAAAAGTAAATAATAAATATAAAAAAAAATTTGTTCCTTTTAAGGAAATATAAACTTACCTGATTAGCATATGGATGTAAGACACTATTAGTTCTCTTTGCCCCAACTGAATCTATTTCATCAATGAATATCACGCAAGGAGCACGTTCCTTTGCTGCCTCTGAAAAAACAAATATCATCATCAGCCAGAAGACTTCCACTGCTGAACACAGGTCTTCCCCTTAGAACGCGAAAAAGAAAAACAAGTATACAGATGAAGTGATTTGGTCGCGTTTCGGGATCAGCTTGCAAGTTGTCGGTTCCAAATAGGCCGGATGTGATTGCTACTTACAGTTATTGAATTGTAGTTTTACAATTGACAAGTGGAATGCTTTGCCAGCCCATGTGTTCTCTCCATCCTATGACCTTGGAACTTTCAAGCGATGCGTGAAGAAGCACCTTTGGCCGGCATAGTGACGGCGACTGAGGCAGCCGTGAACTAACTCGGTTTTTTCAGTAGTCGTCACTCTTGGACCTCCTCTTGCTTATCATCAGGCGGGTAGAGGTCAGATGTAGTATCACAACAATAATAAAAAAGTGGCATCCATTCATGGACCACACTCCAGCTTAACATCAAGCGGGGCGAGTCACAATAAAAAAAATCACTACTTACTAAACAAATCCCTAACCCTCCTAGCTCCTTGTCCAACAAGTATCTCATCAAACTCCGGCCCAGCAGCATGGAAGAAAGGCACCGCAGCCTCTCCAGCCACAGCGCGCGCCAACAACGTCTTTCCAGTGCCTGGTGGTCCAACTAAAAGTACACCCTTGGGAAGTTTACCTCCCAGTGTGGAGAACTTCTCGGGCGACTTCAGGAATTCTACCTGAAATTTCAATTTACAATGTAACTACAATTATTGACGACGCATAAAGTCCCGAAGTCGATTCCCGGTCAAAGAAAATATTATTTAATAAATTAATTAATACATTTGTTAATTTTTTTATTTTCTTTTGTGACTCAACATATCAGAGCACCCCGCTTGATGTTAAGCTGGAGTGTGGTCCATTAATGGATGTTACTGCTCCTACAATTCAATAACTGTAAGTAGCAATTACAAAAAAGTAGATATTTGCTTCAGGTCTGGTAATCAAAGAATGGTAGGCAGTGGTACCCAGTCAGCCGATCCGGGGTAGTACTACCATTTACAAGTATACAGACCGCGAAGTGATTTGGTCGCGTTCCGGGATCAGCTTGTAAGTTGCCGATTCCGACTAGGCCGGTATAGTGGATGTGATCGCTTCTCACAGTTATTGACTTGTAGTAGCAGTGACATCCAGTTATGGACCACACTCCAGCTTAACATCAAGTGGGGTGCTGTCATATGTCGAGTCACAAAAATTACTCACAACATCTTTCAGCTCCTGCTTGGCTTCATCAGCACCCTTCACGTCATCGAATGTCACCGAAATGTCTTCCGGGTCCACTTCCACCTGATTGCCCAACTGAATCCTAAAATATAATAGTCGGTCGCTAATAAATTTGAGAGAAATACATGTAAAAAACAAGTCACCTCTCTTCGCACCGTTTCTAAATAGTTACGCGCATCCGTCTTCCCTACCATGCTATTGTAGATTTTATACTAGTATTATAAAAAGTTAAGTTTGTGAGGTTGTTAGTTTGTAAGGTTGTAAGGGCAAATCTCTAAATCTACTGAACTGATTTTGAAAATTCTTTTATCAATAAAAAGCCACGTTATTCGTGCCTGCGCGTGTGTGTGTGTGTGTTTGTTTGTGTGTGTGTGCGTTTGTGCGTGCGCGTGTGTGTGTTTGTGCGTTTATGTATGTTCGTGTTTTGTGCGTGTAAGTTTGTTTGTGCGTGTGCAAGGCGGCCATGCACCATTACCTTAGGCCAATAGAACAGTCTAGGGAATGCGTAAATACAAAATGAATACGGTCACCTATACCTGAAGACGGAGCCACTGACAGACGCCATCACGCTCACAAAGATTGCCACAAACAACACCAGAGTCAACAGCTGCTGGGCCACCTTCAAATACTTCGAGGCCTTCGATCCACGCGCGTTCTCCGGATTTGAACCTGGAAAATGAATGAAATTGTCATGTCTTATTGGAAATTGCCATAAGTATAGGCGACAATGAAGCGATCCTGACACAACTCCCTCGCTTCCCTTACATCCACAATTCTCATCATACAAGCTCTTTGGATTGGTTGTAAAATACCCTCCTGGTTCTGCCTCGTTCAATGCATCCGATCCACATCAGATTTATAAATTCCTTTCTTCAATAACTGTAGATCTTGTATGAAGAGAATTGTGGATGCGAGGGAGTTGTGTCAGGATCGTGGCAAGTGGCCCTCCATTGTCTCTGCCTATCCCAGTGAGAGAAGGGCGTGGACGAACGGTTTAGCGATTGGTTTGTTGCGCGTAAAGTCCCGGGTTCGATCCCGGTCGGAGCAAATATTTGTTTCATAGCTTTTCTTTGTAATATTTATTAATATTAAATATTACAAATATTTGTTAATAAAAAAAAAGAGATGGATATTTGCTTGGGTCTGGTTATCAAAGAATGGTAGGCAGTGGTACCCGGTCTGCTGATCCGAGTAGTATCACCACTTACAAGTATACAGACCGTGAAGTGATTTGGTCACGTTTCGGGATCAGCTTGTAAGTTGCCGGTTCCAACTAGGCCGGCATAGTGGATGTGATTGCTACTCACAGTTATTGAATTGTAGTAGCAGTGACATTCATTCATGGACCACACTTCGGCTTAACATCAAGTGGGGTGCTGTCATATGTAGAGTCACAATAAAAAAATAAAAAAAGGGTGTGACAATTTGATTGATGAAATAATATTGAAAGTAATAAAACCAAACTTACCAGCCAAATAGCCTTCAGCAAAGGCAATTTTAATTTTATCTTTTTGTTCATTTGATAACGACATCTCTTCAGTTAGCAGTTTCTCTAAGCGTGGTGCTGCTTCAGGATTTACAAGGGGCTTTTCAGCACTGGCAGGGAAACCTATAAAAATACAATAATACGAGTTTGTTTACTCAAATTAATCTTCATACAGTTTCATGAAAATAATTTATGAACTTATGCAAGGGTTTAGCATAGACAGATTCCACCATGGCTTCGTAAGGCCACGAGAAACTCAATCAAACAAATTGTCACGCCTCTTTCCCACGGAGATAGGCTTTCTTGAGGATGTCTCTGATTTGGTCGGAAAACACTTTACTGGGCCTGCCTTGTTTAACGTATCCATTCACATGAGATTTAAAAATTTTTTCGTCAATCTACTTTCACTCATCCCTTCCATGTGCCCAAACCATCGAAGCATTCCTTTGTCAATCCTTGTCACTACATCTTCTTTCAAACCACATCTATCACGCAATGTGCTATTCCTTATTCTATCCGCTATCGTCACTCCACATACACTCCTTAATGATCCCATTTCTACAGCGTTAATTCTACTCTCATTAACTCGACAGTTATAACCTGTACCTATATAAACTAACAAACAAAAGACAACAACTTAAATACAGTTAACATTTTTAGCCGGCGGCGTAGTGACTACGACTGAGTCAGCCGTATAATGAAACGGTTTAATAAGTCGTTCACGCTTTTGGGCCTCCCCTTGCCTTTATACCCGACTTAAAAAGAATGCTCGCATTTTAGCCGCGCAGTAACTTGGTTTGTTACCTGCGAATGTGTATTAAATATTTATCCAGGGCCGTCTTTAGCCGGGGGTTCAAGAAGTGCGGTGCACCCGGGCGCAGAGTCCTAGGGGGCGCATGCCGACCGCCATAAACTTCGATAGGTAAACTAAACTGAGAACACGCGAGCAAAGCCCTGGCTTTCGCACCCCGGCGCTGAATATGCTTAAGACGGCCCTGTATTTATCAATTATGTATAACTGTAAAGATGTGCGGAGTCTCATAAGTTTATATTGGTAACGGTTAAATTTATTAGAGGCGGGTCCCGAGTTTGTAAACTTGTTTTAGATGGGTAGTAGCCAAAGAATAAAAAAATAGATCAGGCATGTTGCCATTTTTCATACAAAATCCCTATCTTTAATTTTTTTTTATTGTACACGACATCTGACCTCGTCCCGCCTGATGATAAGCAAGAGGAGGTCCAAGAGTGACGACGACTGAAAAAACCGAGTTTGTTCTCGGCAGCCGCAGCCGCCGTCACTATGCCGGCCAAAGGTGCTTCTACAATATAAAAATTTACAGCTAATATAAAAGGATATTGACGCCAAACACGTCAATATCGAGCAACGCACTGCCAATTAGTCTCGCTTTTAGGCGCATTCAATTTGAGGTCTTGTCTGGTCTACTTTATATACATTTAAAGCATCCGCATTTTGTCGACCGAATCGGCAGTCGAACTAAAAAGTTCGGTGCGTCTTTTCTTTGCAGAACAATCGACAAGTGGAATGCTTTGCCAGATCATGTGTTCTCTCCCTCCTATAACCTTGGATTCTTCAAGCGATGCGTGAAGAAGCACCTTTGGCCGGCATAGTGACGGTGACTGAGGCAGCCGTGAACTAACTCGGATGTTTCAGTCGTGGATCTCCTCTTGCTTATCATCAGGCGGGTCAAGGTCAAATGTCCTGTCACAATAAATAAAAACATGTCTGGTTGTAGCGCAGACAACTTTGGGAACCATTGGCCTAGGGCCTAGACACTTGACATTATACTACCTGGGAAGGGCAGACAGGGCACAAGACCACAAACTGATTTAGCAACATTCTTATATATCATTATTAAAAGATATCATTATTAAAAGATATCTTTAATGGATATGTATTAATATAATATTCACAATTCTTTTCATACAATTAACGCTGTGGAAATGTGGTCGTTAGGGAGTGTATGTGGAGTGACCAATAAGGAATGGCACAGTGCGTGATAGATGTGCTTTGAAAGAAGATGGAGTGACAAGGATTGATGCTGCAATGGTTTGGGCACATGGAAAGGATGAGTGAAAGTAGATTGACGAAAGGAATTTATAAAACTGATGTGGATGGATGCGTTAGACAAGGCAGGCCCAGGAGAGTGTTTTCCGACCAAATCAGAGACATCCTCAAGAAAGCCAGGTTGCCTAGCGCCCATAACCACAGAGCCTGTATGAAGTGAATTGTGGATGTGAGGGAAGCAAGGGAGTTATGTAAGGATCGTGGTAAGTGGCGCTCCATTGTCTCTGCCTATCCCTGTAGGGAAAAGGTGTGGTAATTTGATTTGATTATTTATATAATATGGATCATGGCAAGTTGCGCTCCATTGTCTCTGTCTATCCCTGAGGGAGAAAGGTGTGACAATTTGATTGATTGATATTTAGTAATAAAATAGTAATAATAAATTGTTATTCAGTTATTTATATGTAATAAAAATGTATTGAATGTCCTTGACCTAATCATGATATATATATTTAGATGTAATGTGTGTTGTTTATGCCAACTTTATCTATAATACTCTTTTATTTAATCACAATTCTATACTAAGCTACTAAAGTGCTTGTATCATAGAAATAGCACAACCAAAGCACATATATCAAAGATACATTGGTATCGGTGGGTGGTCTCGAACTTGTGCTCTTCGGTTTGCGTACCCATTGCACTGCCACTACACCACGGTCGCCTTTTTAATTTATGACAACAAATTAACAATTATGTGAATGAATGTTTTGAATGAAATTTGTGAGTTTCTGGTCTTTATTGAGTTGCCATTGATTTATTTTAACAAAGGCCATCATTTATTTTGGGCTTTTATGAACTACTTTTGTAATGTCCAATGATGAAAAAATATATAAATGGTAGAATCGATTGATACTTGTATTGATAAAACTAATAAGAATTTTGGTTTGGAAATAAGATATGGATTATGTATTATCTGTCAATTAACGCCATATTTGTTCTACTTTGAACTGTCATAATTATAGTTTAATCATTTCACACATATAAACTATGCAAAATAAAGGATATGAAACAATTTCTTAGCATCCATGGATTCTCCGTGCGGGTGCCGGGACCATCGCGTGGCAGGCGGGAGAATGAAGGGAGCGTTCCGGACTTGTGACCGAAATGTAGGTCACATTTCTAATAAGATTGTAATCTACGTACATTAAACTATTTTAAAATGCATATTAAACTGTTAATACAATTAAGCCCAAGTCCCCATATACATTTTTTTTCTTAGGAGTCTTCTGGAGGTTTGCAGAAACGAGAAGCGTCTCCTGGCCTCCTTGAATTAAAATTGGGTGGCTGCACTAAGAGTAAACTGTTGAAGTACGCACAAAGGACATGCAAAGGTCAGAAATGTTAAAATGACCTGTACATATCAGAAGGAAGAATAGGTGAATTCAAAGACCTTGGACATTCACTGCTAGGGCATTCAGTGCCATCAATTGACCATGGTAAAGCATCTAAGTAGGTCAACATCTAAAAAATTGAACCTAATGCTGAGCAAAGGGAGGTCCAGGAGTTCAGACCACTGAAAATATCAATCAATCAAATTGTCACACTTTTTTCCCATGTGGTTAGGCAGAGACAATGGACTGCCACTTGCACGAACCTGAGACAACTCCCTCGCTTCCTTCACATTCACAATTCTCTTCATACAAGCTCTAAGGTTATGGACACCAGGATACCTATCTTTTTTGAGGATGTCTCCGATTTGATCAGAAAGCACCATCCTGGGCCTGCCTTGTTTAACACATCCATCCACATCAGATTTATAAATTTCTTTCATCAATCTCAACTCGCCTATGTACCTTTACTATTTAATAAATAGGATTTAAATAAATAATTATGTCAGCATAATATAGCTATGCCAAAAGATGAGGGATTGTTGGGCATATGAGCTGATCATGATTATTAGTGAATAACTACAAATGGCAACTGATTACACTTATAAACACTCACAGAGATGAGACAACTTTCTATAATTCTGACATAACTCATTAATGATTTAAGTTTAATATACTAACCGAAGAACTTACGCAATCTATTAAAAAGATTGGGATTCCTCTTTGAGTCAGCATTGGCACTGCGCTCCGTTTTGAAGCCTCGGACTTGTACATCATAACTAAAATTATTATTGTTTAATAAGCCAAGAAAATTGTTCGATAAACTTATTTTTGGTTTATTTCTCAGATTTTTCCCGCCAAAATCTACTGTCACAATTGGGCTATCACTCTTATTCCAATTAACTCCATTTTTATTTAATTCAAAAGTGTTAGCCGATATATAGGACACTTTCTTGCATGAATTAATGTTTTCTAATGGACGCATTGGGCTCCTATTGCCTGCAAAAAATGCTAAAGAGCGTGTGTCCACATTTTTCAAACTAATGTTATCAAAATTCTTCAAAGCTTCATTAAAACTTTCTTTGCATATTATTGCATCATGTGCTGATAAAGTCTCCTTCTCTCTTACACTCTTGCTTCTTCCGCTCTGTTTCCTTGGCTTTAGAAACGAATAACGCGACGATAGTTGTGTAAACGAAAATAAAATCTGCAAAATTGTTGCAAAGGTTATAGAGATGACATACACGAAAACAAAGTATTTAAGGTAATAAAATATACCGTAATGACTAATGAAATGTTTAAAACATACCTGGTTTTGTGAGTTTATTGAATTCAATGAAAACATGTTACATGTAGAATAACTATTTTATTTATTATTCAAGCGCACTCGTAAATTTTGCAGGTCGCTCTTACGTCAAAGTTGATTTTTTTCCTGCAAAACATGGCGAACCACCCACTTCTATAATTATAATTCTCTATGAATTTCGGCACGGATTTCAGTTATAAGAAAACTTTCAATTTTTATTATAATTTCAAAAAGCATTACAAAGAAAAGATAATATTAACATAACAAATACTTTTGTTACTATACGTAGGTTATATTCATTTATTAGGTTTTCCCTTGCTTTCGCACTTTATTTTCTTAAGGTAAACCCGTAGTAAATACGTATATGCTATCGGAAATATATATGAAACAAGTAATATTTATAACGCCAAATAGTATTTATTTGTTAAATGGAGTTTTATTTTAATTAGATATATCTTATTGTCCATAGTCTATATTAACTATGGCATATTTGGACAGTAAAATCCAAAATGGCGACAAGCGATGACGAGCCTATGCATTTATACGAAGTTTTTCAGAACTGTTTCAATAAAATAGCAAATAAACAACAAGGTGAGTGAGAAATTATATAAAAGTGATCAGTGCTAATTTATACAAGCAAATCATTCGTTTTAAGTGAAGTGTTTTATTGTGAATTCGTCCGAGTGAATGCATGTTGTGCCATCGCCTCTAGGAGTCACGCGAGTATTTGGTTGAATTTATTGCTTTATCTCCCGATATTTATGTGTAAACATATTATGAGAGATCACCAATATCGTGTAGTACATTTTAATGTAACAATAATAAATTTAAAGTGTTTATAAACGTATTTTTAGGCTATGTTTTGGTGTTATATTTGTTACTCTACCCAAGAACCATTGTATTTCGTTAGTGTTTTATTCTATGAATTGAATTGTTTCATTGCTTTTATTTACATTGACGTGTTCGCCGATTATTTAGGCTTTATTATTGGTATATTTACACTCGCGTATATTATTATTTCCACATTGAAATAATAATTTTGTTAAGACTTATTTATTTTGGTAGTGTTGTCTGATTTTTTTTGTTAGAGCTATTTGTAAGGGATAAGTTTATAATGCCAAAATGGTTAATAGTAAATTTTATGTCCTCTTTATGCCTGTGTTTACGTTTTTTGTTTATTTATTCTAGTAAAGTTTAGTCGCCGCTGACGTGCGTACCGATTAATGCTTTACGATTTTTTAACGTACCGCCTCTTTTTACGAAAGCATTTTCTTTACAACTTTATTAAAACTCTTAAATAGTAGCTTTAAGAAAAACTACTTTTATGTTTTTCTATCTCTTTCTTACCTTAATTGTAATATGTCCGTGGGAGTGAGATAGAGAATGACAAGCTTCTTAATTTTTTTATAATTCTAAAAACTATTCTGTCGCTCTAGTTATTGTTTCTTATTAATAATACTTAATAAATCTGTCAGTTTATGTGTAAGGCTAAAATAACTTGTTTCGACTATGATCCAAGTAAGGCTAAAATAATTTGTTTCAACTATGATCCAAGTAAGGCTAAAATAATTTGTTTCAACTATGATCCAAGTAAGGCTCAAATAACTTGTATCAACTATGATCCAAGTAAGGCTAAAATAATTTGTTTCAACTATGATCCAAGTAAGGCTAAAATAATTTGTTTCAACTATGATCCAAGTAAGGCTAAAATAACTTGTTTCAACTATGATCCAAGTAGGCCCAATATAATATTGTGGTCATATTATTTATTATAGACCCCTATTCAAGCTGAGATTTGTATCTCAACATGTATCATTGATTCGTATTTGGCCGGCATAGTAACTGCGACTGAGGCAGCCGTGAACTAACTCGTTTTTTTAGGTCGTCACTCTTGCTTATCATTAAGCAGGTTAAGGTTAGAAGTCGTGTCACAATAATAAAAAAATGACACCAATCTCAAACGATGTTTTCAAAGTATCAGATACAACGGTATTGGTTTCACGCTTGAGACGGCAAACCGGTATCATGCAACATGTTTCTATCCTATATACCGGCTTGGTTGAAAACTGCAAAGGACATCATTCATTTTGGGCTTTTATGTACTACTTTTGTAATGTCTAATGATGAAAAAATATAAGTTTTGATACTTTTGTTGATAAAACTAATAACCTAATTATAAGTTAGACTGTCATAATTATAGTTTGATCATTTTGCACACCTAAACTATACAAAATAATGAAATTAGTATTCCAATTACTTACATTGTAATCTTTGTACTTTAAAATATTTTAAAATGTATATGCAACTGTTAATACAATTGAGCCCAAGTCCCCATACAATATGAATTATGTCCTTCAAACTGATCCCAAAACGCAACTGTCACTTTTGTTTGTACACTTCCAAGTTGTGGCAAACTTTCTACCTACCACTTCTTCTGAAATCTACTTAATATAATGCTATTAGAATAAGAATAGGACGGTCTGTTGACTAACTTAACTTGACTGATTCAAAGGTTCTTTTTACTTGACGGTCCGCAAAGAAAAAGACACCATACTAAAGTGAAGTTGGTTGGAGAGTTAAACGTCACAAAATGGCGCCGATTCAGTCCTATTCTTGTTTTATTTATTTATTTAGGTATATACAACAGGTAACAATTATATTTAACAACAATTAATAAATATACAGTGTTTTATGACTAAATTATTACCCTAAACGTATACACACAGCATGATCAATAAAATATAACATTGAAAATAATAAGAGATTCTAGTTTTAATATACAGAATTATTAGTGAAATTATAAAATATATTATTATGTATAATTATGTATAAAAGAAAGAAAATACTTATATTAAACCTTATAACTAACTCAAATTAAAATTATTGATACGTGTCAAAATTAAATTCTTATATAAATGTCAAAACTAAAACCACTGACGACGTTTTAATCGCATTATACTTGTAACTTTTTCAGATACCACTGAATATTTGATATGTGATACTGAATTTTGACGACAGGCGTGGACGAATGGTTTAGCGACTGGTTTGTTGCGCGTAAAGTCCCTGGTTCGATCCCCGGTCGGAGCAAATATTTGTTTCATAGCTTTTATTTGTAATATTTAATAATATTAAATATTGAAAATATTTGTTAATAAAAAAAACAGATGGATATTTGCTTCGGGTCTGGTTATCTAAGAGTGGTAGGCAGTGGTACCCAGTCTGCCGATCCGGGGTAGTACCACCACTTACAAGTATACTCGTACAGACTGCGAAGTGATTTGGTCACTTCGGGATCAGCTTGTAAGTTGTCGGTTCCATCTAGGCCGGCATAGTGGATGTGATTGCTACTCACAGTTATTGAATAGTATTAGCAGTGACATTCATTCATGGACCACACTTTGGCTTAACATCAAGCCTGGTACTGTCATATGTCGAGTTACTATAAAAAAAATTAATACTTTGATATAAATAACATTGTCATCGTATGAATAATTAAATAGCAGCTGAGTAAATATGATGTTAAAAAGTTTTTAAATATGATTTTTTTTTATTATACATTTCTATACTAAGCTACTAAAGTGCTTGTATCATAGAAACAGTACAACCAATGTACATAAATCAAAGATGCATTGGTAATGGTGAGTGGTTTCTAACTCGTGCCCACTCGGCTTACGAAGACATTGCACTGCCACTACACCACGGTCACCTTAAATATTATTTTATTTAGACTCAAAATCTGCTATAGAAAGTCTAACAGTGCCGACGACTGAAAATCAATGCAATATTCTATTACCACAGTCGTCGCTTTTTTGTCTGTTTGTTTAGGGTTCGGCAGGTTTGATAACCAGACCCGGAGCAAATATCCACCTATTTTTTTTAATAACATAATTTGCAATATTAAATTTAATTATTAAATATTACAAGTAAATGCTATGTAACAAATATTCGCTCGGACCGGGAATCGAACCTGGGACTTTAAGCGTAACCAATTGGCCACGTAGTAAAGTTCTTGAACAGTGAGAATATTTGTTCACCACTAGACCACGATCGCCTTTATAAATCTCTTTCGTCAATCCCCTTTTATACATAAATAAAAAACAACAGTATAATTAAATAAATTTAGTTTTTATTATTACCAATTAAATAAGTTTTTATAGTATGAAATCACAAAAATAGTTTTTATTTTTATTGCGTATCTCGAAGGCGTTTGTATAAATTTAAACATTTTATTGGCTATTTCTCTCAATGATTGATTTCTAGATGTCATTAAGATTTACCTATTTTTTGGCAACGAACTATATTAACAATTATTGTAGGTGAATTGTGAATGTTTTAGGAAGCGAGGGAGTTATGCCAGGAACGTGGCAAGTGGCGTTCCATTGTTTCTGCCTATCCCTGTGGGAAAAAGGCGTAACAATTTAATTGATTGATTATTGTAGGTTTTGTTTATTAGTAGAGATTGCTAGGACTAAATTGGAGACATCCTTGTATGAAGGGAATTGTGGATGTGAGGAAAGCTACGGAGTTGTGTCAGGTGCGTGGCAAGTGGCGTTCCATTGTCTCTGCCTATCCCTGTGAGAAAAAGGCGTGACAATAATATTGATTGATTGATTGTTAGAAAAGAATTGTGACGGTGAAAGAGATGCTTCTGCATAGATTTACGTTTAGGGTAATAAAACGCTGTAAATTCATTAAATTTGGTAAATAGAATTGTTACTTGTTGTATATCATCATCATCAGCCAGAAGGCGTCCACTGCTGAACATAGGCCTCCCCATTAGAATTCCATTTCGAACGACAAGATGCCAGTTGCATCCACCGGTTATTCATGACTTTTACTATGTCGTCGGTCCACCTAGTGGGAGGCCTACCTACGCTGCGTCTTCCGGTTCGTGGTCTCCACTCTAGAACCTTTCTTCCCCATCAGTTGTCGGTTCTTCGAGCGATGTGGCCAGCCCATTGCCACTTCAGCTTGAGAATCCTACGGGCTATGTCGGTAACTTTGGTTCTTTGGCGAATATCCTCGTTCCGGATTCTATCGCGCAGAGACACCAAGCATAGCTTATTCCATTGCCCGCTGAGCGACTCTGAGCTTTTCCAACAGGCCAACAACTGTATTATACCTTAAATAAATTAATAATCTGTTATATAAAAATGTATTAAGGCGACCCTGATGTAGTGGCAGTGGGTTCGAAACCACTCACCGGTACCAATGTATCTTTGATATATGTACTTTGGTTGTCCTGTTTCTATGATACAAGCACTTTAATAGCTTAGTATAGAAATATATAATAAAAAAAGTTGATCTCAATAGTTCGACGCGTCGTTTCCTTGTAGCACAATCTAAAAATGGTGATCTTAAGCCCGTGTGTCCTCCCAATCCTACCTTGGATCCTTCAAGTCAAGCGTGAAATACCTTACCGGCATAGTGACGGCGACTGAGTCGTCAACTGCGTCTGTTTATTTCAGTCGTCTTGGACTTTACAATCAGGCAAGTTAAGGTTAGATGTCGCGTCACAAAAAAACAATAACAAAAAGGAATAGAGTACATCGTCGCGACATAAAGTACTAGGATTGCATAAATAGCAGGAGATGTCAAACACAGCGTGATTCCAATATAATGCATCTTAAATATGGATGTATTGAGTTTATATGCAATCATGATAGATACAGGTTGGTTGAAAAAATGACACACGGATAAATCATGTACTAACATTTAGCCGTGATTTGAGCGGAAAGTCGATGCCTTTCTAAGTGTGATACACTCTCGTATGGAAGCATATTGATAATTATGATCGAAGTCTAGAGTGCAGACGACTGAAAAAGATCCGTCTCAATGCAGGTACTACTTCACGCATCGCTTGAAGGATCCAAGGTTATAGGATGAGGAGAACACAGGGGCTGGTAAAGCATTTCACTTGTCAATTGTTCTACAAAGTAACGACATCGAAACTTTTAGTTCGAATGCTGACTAGACCAGCATAGAGGACATAACTGCTGTAAGCTAAGATCTCTGTCTGTGGCAGCAGGTATATCTACTTATGGACTTGAATAAAACTTATATATATATTATTATATATATTTAAAAAAAATCTTCTTGAGCTGCTTTTTCTTATTGTGACATGACATCTGACCTGGACCCGCCTGATGATAAGCATGAGGAGGTCAAAGAGTAACGACGACTGAGAAAACCGAGTTTGTTCACAGCTGCCTCAGTCGCTGCCACTATGCTGGCCAAAGGTGCTTCTTCACGCATCTTGAAGGATCCAAGGTCATAGGATGCAGAGAACACATGGGCTGTAAAAGAATTCCACTTGTCAATTGTTTTACAAAGAAAAGACACTCCGAACTTTTTAGTTCGATTACCGATTCGGTCGATAGAGTCCCTGGTCTCTTCGACTATCCACATCTAACTAAAACTAGTTGGCTCTATTTTGTTTTGTCCCAGCTTACTAACTGTCCTTGAAACAGTACCATACCACCAATAGTCTTCGCATCTATCTTCCGTTAAAATAGATCTCCTTCAAAGCCTTTTTGTACCTAAAGTATAGCGGCCGTCCAGAGAGAGGCCCTGATAAAGCAGTAATATTTACATACTGAGGTCATTAAATTTACCTAGCTTTCTTGAGAATTTCTCTGATTTGGTTAACGCATCCATCCACATCAGATTAATAAATTCTTTTCGTCAATCTACCGGCAAGTGGTTTTGAACCCCTGTAAAAAAGGCGTCCGTGGTCTAGTGGCAGTGCAATGGTTACACTAACCAAGAGCACGGGTTCGAAACTAGTCACCGGTACCAATGTATCTTTTATATATGGTTGTCATGTTTCTATGATACAAGCATTTTATTAGCTTAGTATAGAAATGTAAAAAATACACATGCTGTATATTGTTTAGTAGAATCAAACCAAATAAGGGTTGTCACGCCTTAGCACAGAAAGTATAATATATGATTCGTATGCCATTAATCATTGTAATGTCACACGACCTTTCATCTTATGTTAGCCTGGTACATTTTAATTAGAAATTTCAGCTATGTGAAGGAAGCGAGGGAGTTGTGTCAGGATCGTGGCAAGTGGCGTTCCGTTGTCACTGCCTATCCCCGTGGGAAAGAGGCGTGACATTATGATTGATTGATTGAAATTTTGTTATGATATCAAGGCGCCACCCAATTGAGCGTAAGTTTAAAAATGCGCAAAACCTATTTTTATAAAAGTACCAATCAATCAAATTGTCACTCCTTTTTCCACAGAGATAGGCAGAGACAATGGAGAGCCACATGCTACGATCCTGACACAAATCCCTCACTTCCCTCGTATCCACAATTCTCTGCATACAAGCTCTACGGTTATGGGCACTAGGCAACCCAGCTTTCTTGACGATGTCTCCGATTTGGTCGGAAAACACCCTCCTGGGCCTGCCTTGATTATCAATAAAAAATAATTAAATGTCACGCCTTTTTCCCACAGGGATAGGCAGAGACAATGGAGCGCCATAGAGCTTGTATGAATAGAATTGTGAATGTGAAGGAAGCGAGGGAGTTGTGTCAGGATCGTTGCAAGTAGCGCTCTATTGTCTCTGCCTTGTTTAAAATATTTTATTTATATACGACTATTTATTAACAAAGAGAGCGGCGTATTTTTATTCAATTGCAAATAACTACGTAATAAAATAATAATTAATTTAATTGATATTGTTATCTGAATAAAATTTGCTTTAACATGTTTAATGGGGGCTTCGTGTGACCCCTTGGGTTATCATAAAGAACTGGTACTTACTGGATGATAAAATGAGAGATTTAATATTAAAAAAATATATATAATAAAAAATAACTAAGTAAATATAATAAAGTGATGAGCGATTGGCGACCGTGGTGTAGTGCAAACCGAGAGCACAGGTTCAAAACCACTAGCTAGTACCAATGTTTCTTTGATATATGTTCCTGGGTTGCCCTGTTTCTATGATACAAGCGCTTTAGTAGCTTAGTATAGAAATGTAAATAAAAAATCAGTAGTATTTCTACTGATAGTCCGGTAAAAGATCCCTACGGGATAAACTAATAGCCTGTTGAAATAATGACAGTGGGTTGAATCGCATGTCCCAAAGTTTTGGATCCATGGTCAGGATAGTTATAGTCTGGAATCACTCAGGTATCGACCAAAGGCGACCATGGTGTAGTGGCAGTGGAATGGCTACGTAAGTAGACTGGCACTGGTTCAAAACCACTCATAGGTACCAATGTATCTTTGATATATTTGTACTTTGGTTGTCCTGTTTCTATAATACAAGCGCTTTAGTAGCTTATTATAGAAATGTATAATAAAAAAAAACTATTAAAAATGCTGACTCCGTAGCAATTATCTGTTAACTGGAGTTTAATTTAGGTGACCGTGGTGTAGTTGCAGTGCAATGGTTACGCAAACCGAGAGCACGGGTTCGAAACCACTTGCCAGTACCAACGTATCTTTGATATATGTACTTTGGTTGTCCTGTTTCTATGATACAATCATATATATATTTATAGCAAAAAGTGACTAATCCTTTCAAAGTACCAGGAGCACATAGGTCAAAAGAGGTTATTTAATTTACACGTTTTGTTATCATAACAAAATTGATATCGGTATACGTCAATTGGGGTCGGTGTATTTGCGCAGCTGCGGATCCGTTGTTTAGGATATATGTGCTGGGCTTATTTTACTTGTGTTACCCGCAAAAAATAATATACATTCAAGTACTTTCATGTGTGGCCGGTATAGGGATAACTACTATTATTAACTCATTTATTTGTCCTACTACTGGCAAAGGCTTTCTTGATTCCATGACTTTGCGGTCTCTCTGTTTAGGTCTACCGCGATGTCAATCAATCATCAAATTGCCACGCCTTCCTCCCACAGGGATAGGCAGAGACAATGGAGGGCCACTTGCTCCGATCCTGACACAACTCCCTCGCTTCCTTCACATTCACAATTCTCTTCATACAAGCTCTATGTTTTTCATAATGCATTAGATATCAGAGAAAATACCATCTGCCCAGTTTTTAGTGGAATTAGGATTTAAAGTGGTACTGACTGGGCAGACCTTAGGAATAATTAGTTGTACAAATATCAAAAATAAATATTTGGATAATAATCTGATGCGGGTGGATGCGTTAAACGAGACAGACCCAGGAAGGTTTTCCGACCAAATCGGAGACATCCTTAAAAAAGCTGTTTATGCAATAATCGTAGAGCTCGTTTGAAAAGAATTGTGGATGTGAGGGAAGCGAGTGAGTTGTGTCAGGATCGTAGCAAGTGGCGCTCCATTGTTTTAGCCTATCCCTGTGGGAAAAAAGCGTTACATTTTTTAAAGACGTGATTTGTTTCAATTCTTCATCAGAGAAGTTTTAGTAAAGTTTTTCCTCCGCTTTACCGTAATATATGAAAAATACTAGCGTGTTTTATTTTTATCTACATACTTATATGTTTATGTACCTGTGATACTTGTATGTAGTTTGTAGTATATTTGCACCTTGTCCATAATTTCTCATCAACCCAAATGTTAGTTGTTAGAGAATGCCTAACAGGCATTAAACTCGCCTATGTACCTATTTCTAAGTTATTTTGGTGCAATAAAGGATTTCAATGTTTATTATTTATTATGAAGTAGTACCAGTTAATTAATGGACCACACTCCAGTTTAACATCAGGCGGGGTGCTGAATGTGAAGCCATAATAAAAATCGTCCATTAAAGACATGGTACTTTATTTTTAACCGACTTATTTTTTTGGCTTAAACCTAAGAATATGGAAAGAATAGAATCTGTGCTAAAATAAGAACTAATCCATTGTTATTTATAATATCATTTATATTATGTTTATACCACGTGTGACCGAAAGAGACAACTACTTGTACTACAATTTCTTTCTTTCAAAGGTTGTCACTACTTTTTGCAATTACAACCACTTGTAATTGTGGTTGACTTTTAATACTGCTTAATTAAAAGTCACGTGGTAGTAAGAGTAACATAGTTGTTCCATCATTTTTTGAAATATTTTAATGTCATTTGTTATAGTGTCAAATTGGGTTGTCAAATGATCATCAAAACTAATGGCAACCTTAGAAGGTTGCCACTAGTTTTACGAATGTAAAAATGTATATTCATCCCCTTCTGACTTCTTTTTAATGCCACAAGTGAAAATATTGTAAACGGTTGTATTTTGTAGCTATTTTAGGGCTCCTTCTATTTCTTAAGTCTAAATTCTTTGGGCTTGAACTAGAAAAAAAGAAATTAAAGCATATAACTTTTTAATGAAAGTGCTGACCTCTTTTTAGAAAAGCTTTGACATTAATATTAGCTATTTGACCGTATGAAAGAGCTACCATTGTCGAGCTTTTATGAATTATTTTAATAAAAGATAGATTTTGAATTTAGGCCAACTCTAAAAAACGCAAAAACCGTTTAATTTTATAGTGGCTTGACATAAGACAACACCCCGCCTGACGTATGGCTAGGGTGCAGTCCAGGAATAAAGGTTACGGCTAGTACTTTGAATCGCCTTCCTTCCTGGAGTCGCATTTACTAGGCCGGCAGCCTAGTTGGAACCGGCATCTTTTAAGCTAATCCTGAAACTTGACCACGTCTCTACTACCTCGTCTTAGACTGGGCAAATGGCTTAAAGCCGACCGTGGTGTAATGGGAGCACGGGTTCAAAAACTACTCGCCGGTACCAATGTATCTTTGATATATTATATTATGTACTTTGATTGTCCAGTTTCTATGATACAAGTACTTAGGTAGCTTAGTATAGAAATCTAAAAAACAACTGTCTCATTGCACTCTTAAAAGCATTATCCTCATCATTTGACGAAAGGCGTAGACGAACGGTTAGCAATTGGTTTGCTGCGCGTAAAATCCCGGGTTCGATTCCCACTAGGAGCAAATATCTGTTTCATAGCTTTTATTAATTATATTAAATATTCAATTATATTTAATATTGCAAATAATTGTTAATAAAAAAATGGATATTTGATTTGGGTCTGGTTATCAGAGTGGTGGGCAGTGGTACCCAGTTTGCCGATTTGGAGTAGTACCATCACTTACAAGTATACAGACCGTGAAGTAATTTGGTCCCGTTTCGGGATTAGCTTGTAAGTTTCTGGTTCCAACTAGGCCGGCTAGTTGGATTGCTACTTACAGTTATTGAATTGTAGTAGCAGTGACATCCAATCATGGACCACACTCCAGCTTAACATCAAGCTATCCACATCATCATACTTCGCACAGGACATGATTTGGTTACTCCCCACGCCCGCCATTGCGGATTGGGGTGCCACGTTAGACATGCTGTCGTCCATTGACAGCGACCGCATACTTAATAATATTTTATTAGCTTAAATCATTACATAAATAATAGTTTTCCCCATTTGGGATAGTTGTTGACAAGCGTGCTACCGCGTCGACGGTCACTCTTCAAATGGCGCGCGTCCGACACGTGTTTGCGGGCCAATTTGCTGTCTTGCTCGAACCACTCGCGTTTGGGGTTTGATTTTCGAACATATAACTGTTAGACGCCGCATTGGACGGCAAAATTAGTATTTTCTTAGATTTTGTGCTAACATTGATTAATTAACTCAGGGACTAAGTCATTCCGTGACCACGGTAGCTGCAAAGCTCTCAAAACGTCGGAATAATAAAAAATGTATAATCAAAACCAAATTGGCAAATTTATCCTACTGCTGAATGTTTGGCTTCTTTTTTCCCTTACATCCTCGCTACGATCGTTGTATGAGTTTTTCTCAAAGGTTCTACAGATATACATACTTCTGTCTGGGTTCACTGTGTCTTTAACTGCCCCCTGAAGGTTTCACATGTCCACGTTGAGAACCCATGGTTAATCTCATTCTAAGAAATAACTGTTGTTCATTCTGACACAACTCCCTCGTTCCCTTCACATCCACAATACTCTTCACACAATTTCTATGGTTATGGGCACTAGGCAACCCAGCTTTCTTAATTAAGGATGTCTCCGATTTGGTCGGAAATCGGTCCTGGGTCAGCCTTGTTTAACTCATCCATCCAAATCAGATTTATAAATTTTTAAACGTGACAGGTTGCGCTCTAGTTCTCAGCATATCTCCATGGGGAAAAGGCGTGACAATTTGATTGATTTGATGTTTATGTATAAAGTGAGGTCTATATGTGTGTAGTCTGTGTGCGTTTGTTTAATCCAATTGAGGGTACTTTATCGTGTCATCTTTTTGGTTGTATATCCTTTTTAATTGTTATGATTTTGAAGTGCAATCTGTTATGAGTTTAATATGTTTTTGGAGCGTTATTTATAAAGTTTGTTCTTTCAAATATTGCATTTAGTTTACGGTTGCTTCAGTCGTCGTCGCTATACCGACATAATTGTAAGCAAGTCAACTTGACACGCTTCAAAAAAGATATGGCTATCACGTACAGACAAAACGGAACGCACTCTTACAACGCTAAACGCAATTTTAACCTTGTATCATAGAATCAAAGAGTGGTAGGCAGTGGTACCCAGTCTGCCGATCCGGGGTAGTACCAACATTTACAAGTAAACAGACCGTGAAGTAAAGTGATTTGGTCGCGTTTCGGGATCAGCTTGTAAGTAGCCGGTTCCATCTAGGCCGGCATAGTGGATGTGATTGCTACTCACAGTTATTGAATTGTAGTAGCAGTGGCATTCATTCATGGATCACACTTCGGCTTAACATCAAGCGGGATGCTGTCATATGTCGAGTCACAATAATAAAATAAAAAACAGAACGATAGCACAGGGTTTCAAACTGGAATCTCTAGCTCTTTGCAATACCATTTCACAGCCACTACACCACGGTATACTGACTACGCTGGAGGTTTTTTATTGTGGCTCCAGTTAACTATCGCACTTCGCTTGGTCCCTAACTGGAGTGCGGTCTATAAATGGAGGCGACTGCTACTGCGGTTATTAGCGTAGCACAGTCGGAGTGCTTATTATATTAAATATGCATTCCACGTTGTCAATATGGCTGAGGTGGAAAGGGTACTATTTGAAATACCTAATAAGCATATGCAGTTAAATAATGATACGAGTTAGGGATATGAGTGTGGTTAAGATGTGTATTGGTTATTGCGTTTTTTATTTATTTATTTTGGCTCGTTTAGAGACAGCACCCCGCCTAATTTTAGGCTGGAGTGCGGTCCATGAATAGAGGTGATTGCTATTTACAGGTAAATAACTGCAGTGGCGTCATCTTTGCCGGCCTATTTGGATGAATAAAGTTTTTTTATTTATGGTGACTTGACATATTGGCACCCCGCTTGATGTTAAGCTGAAATGGATGTCACTGCTACTACAATTCAATAACTGTAAATAGCAGACACATCCACTATGCCGGCCTAGTTGGAACAGACAACTTACAAGCTGATTCCGAAACGTGACTAAATCACTTCACGGTCTGTATACTTGTAAGTGGTGGTACTACCCCGGATCGGCAGACTGGGTACCACTGCCTACCACTCTTTGCAAATAGAGATTGACAAGTGATTTGTAAATTAGAGGTGGATGGAGGGATAAAACGGAGCAGCCAAAAAAATTGCTCCTCGATGTCTGTAACCATTAGAGCTTTAGTGAAGGGAATTGTGAATCCGAAGGAAGAGAGTGTCAGGATCGTGGAAAGTGGCGCTATCTTGTGTCTATCTATCCTTGTAGATTTTTTGTTGCTTAGGGTGCAACTGATTATTTTGGCATAGTGACAAGGATTAAAGAAACCGTATAATCGGTGTTTTCAGTCTCCTAGACGTCTCCTTGCTTACTATTAGGAAAGCCAGGTATCAAGGTGATAGAAACAAGAGGAAGAGAGTGTCAGTCAGAGCGCTCTCCGTTGTGTTTGTCTATTCCTGTAGATTTTTTTAAGGGCATAATGGTTTAAAGTTTAATTATAAAATTAGCCGGCATAGCAACGACTAAAGCAACTGAAAACAGAATAGGCGAGTCAAGGCCTGATTCGATTAAAAAAATGATTTTGTCGCTATAAAATCGCATCGACATATAATTTGTCGCAATTATCAAAATCTAATTAATTCATTGTGTAATAAAATATTCAACAAATTATCACACATTGTGTTTGACACTTGCAAACCTGAACATATTCTGATATATAATTATTGAAGGGTTTATTGAAACGATTGCTTTTCCGGTGAAAATGTCTTCTATTCTATACAATATAATAGACACCCATGTGACGATGTGTTATGTTATTTAAGCGGCTTTGCGTTTAAAAACTTCGTCTTGTCACGTGACGTATACCTCGAAGCCTCGTGTTACTTATCAGGTACTCCATAATGTAGGTCTACAACTGGATTACAGCCCAGCCTGAGGTGTGTTGAATGTTATTATTTGTGTGTTCTTCAACGGTTCTGCTTCAATGGAGCCACCCAATTTTCTCCAGGAAGATCAGGCGACCGTTTTCATTCCTGCAGACATCCGCTGCAGAAATGACAATTCCGTTTGGCAATTATTCTACATACAAACGACGCGCTAAACGCCAATTTGGTCGACAAAATGCGGATGCTTCTCTCGACCTGTGGGAAACAAGGTTAAAGAGATCAGCAGAATAATATTTATTTTTATGTCGGATGAAGTGTAAAATGCGTCCAAAATTATACGCTTCAAGTTACAGGGTTATAGCTGTGTATGATTTGGATTTATTCACTTGACAATGCATTTTGGGGACGATGGGGTACGTTTGAGGGTGGCCTTAGGGTTGCTTTGTATAGCGATGATATAAATGACAATTTTGTTAATTTTAATGATGTCGTAAAGTTATTGTGGTCTATTTTTTTAAATCAATATGATTAATACTTTTGAAATTTAATATTATTTTTGTTGTTTGATCCTTCTGTGTATAATCGAAAAACGAGTTAGAGTGGTAGGCAGACAGTGGTCGTTTGCTAAGTCTGCTGATTCGTACTGGGGTTAATTTCACTTGAAAGCCGGCATAGTGATGCTACTTGCAGCTATTTAAGTATTTTAGCGGTCGCCTTTATTCCTGGGCCTCGTTTTATCTCAACAATGATATGATTAGATGTCAGAATCATATCGCAATAACCCAAGATTTTTTTATATCTCTAGAAGCTAGAAGCTATAGAAATAAACCGTCCCAACTTTACTTCTTTATACATAATCTATACTCCCTATACTGTCGTAATTTTTCACTATGATTATTGATCTCATTTCCAATTTGAGTCGATTTTTCAGTTGTTGGTACTACCTTGCTCACCATCAGGCCAGTTGTCAATCAATCAAATTGTCACGCCTTTTTCCACACTGCTACAATCTTGACATAACTCCCTTACTTCCACAATTCTCTTTATACAAGCTCTACTATTATGGGCACTAGGCAACTCAGCTTTCTTAAGGATGTCTCCAATTTGGTCGGAAAACACCCTCCTAATAAACCCAACCTCCTGCAACGGCGACCGTGGTGTAGTGGCAGTGCAATGGCTATGTAAGCCGATTATCACGGGTTCGAAACCACCGACCGGTACCAATGTTCTATTGATATATGTAGTTTGGTTGTCCTGTTTCTATGATACAAGCACATTAGTAGCTTAGTATAGAAATGTTAAAAAATAAATAATCTATACTCCCTTTACTGTCGTAGTTTTTCACTATGATTATTGATCTCATTTCCAATTTGAGTCGATTTTTTCAGTTGTTGGCACTACCTTTAGGCAAGTCAAGGCCAGATGTCAATCAGTCAAATTGTCACGGCAATTTCTTATCATCCCAAATGTTAGTTGTTAGAAAATGCCTAACAGGCATTAAACTCGCCTATGTACCTATTTTTAAGTTTATTTTGGTGCAATAAAGGATTTAAATAAATAAACAAGCTCTATGGTTATGGGCACTAGGTAACCCAGCATACTTGAGGATGTCTCCGATTTGGTCGGAAAACACTCTCCTAATAATAATAATAAAGAGTCCATGTCGGACAAAGTGGTTAATGTTGATAATATTTTCCGCTCCAAAGTACTGAGTTATATCCAGTGGTGTATAATTTGGATTTATTCACTTGACAATGCATTTTAGGGTCGATGGCGTTTCGCTGCTACGGGGTTGCGTTCACGAGGGTTGCTCCCTGTTGGCTAATAATGGAACGCTCCTCGCTCATACATATTCTATATCCTACTATTATGTATTATAAATGCGAATGTGAGTTTGTTTGTTACGTTTTCACGCAACAACTACTTAACTGATCATCATGAAACTTTGTACGCATATTTTTGGAGGAGCTCTAAGGTTACTTTTAATTTAAAAAAAAATATTTTTACTATAGTTTCCAATTGACTATAGTTTTTTTTTTATTGCGACACGACATTTGATCTCGACACGCCTGATGATGAGTAAGAGGAGGTCCAAAAGTGACGTTGACTAAAAAAAACGAGTTGGATCCTTTCTGCCTCAGTTGCCATCATTATGCCGGCCTAAGGTGATTCTTCGCGCATCGCTTGCCGGACCCAAGGTCATAAGATGTAGAGAACACATGGGCTGATGACTAGTAATGAAAGTAGGATATGTGATCATACTTTCATGAAACATTTTATTCTTGGTGCCCTTATAGGAACAAGTACATGTCAAAATTGAAATAAACCGACTATTATTTTCACACACGATTTTCGTCCTTGTTCCCATAGTCTCAAGGGATGTATTTGTGTAGCATTTGCACTCGAGGGCCACTTCTATGCACCCTCGTAGTTTTTTTTAATCCGTCCTCTCTCCAAAGGGGGAGATGTCGTGAAATATGTCGGGTAAATAGTTTTTATTGTGTTGCTATGTTTTTTAATTACATTTGTGCTCTTTTCCGATCGCGATTGATTTTGCTTTTGATTATTTTACTACTATCGTAACTATCATTAGACAGCACCCCGCCTAATGGCGTTTAATAACTGCAAGTAGCAGTCGTATTCACTATGCCGGCCTACAGTCATATCCGGAGCAAAGACTCTTTTTATTTATTAACAAATATTTGTAATATTAATTTTAATTTAAAATACTTAACATATTACAAATAAGTTATGAAGGTTTTTGCTCCGATTGGGATATTCAAACCATTATGCGCAACAAACTGTGCTATATTAGAATAAGAATAGGACGGTCTGTTGACTAACTTCACTTGACTGATACAAAGGTGTCTTTTTCTTGACGGTCCGCAAAGGCGACCGTGGTGTATAGTGGCAGTGCAATGACTACGTAAGCTGAGTGGCACGGGTTCGAAACCACCCACCGGTACCAATGTATCTTTGATATATGTACTTTGGTTGTCCTGTTTCTATGATACAGGTTTTTTTTTATTGTGTCACGACATCTGACTTCGTCCCGCCTGATGATAAGCAAGAGGAAGTCCAAGAGTAACGACGACTGAGAAAACCGAGTTAGTTCACGGCTGGCCCAGTCGCCGTCACTATGCCGGCCAAAGGTACTTCTTCACGCATCGCTTGAAGGATCCAAAAGAACACATGAACACTTGTCGATTGTTCTACAAAGAAAACTAGTAGCTTAGTATAGAAATGTATAATAAAAAAATAATAAATAAAAAGGCACCATACTAAAGTGAAGTTGATTGGAGTTAGACGTCACAAAATGGCGCCGATTCAGTCCTATTTTTATTTTAATCGCATTATAAACAACAAAACTCTTACGAAAATATAATGCTATATTACATTAATCTAAATCTTAAGGCAACCGTGGTGTAGTGGCAGTGCAATGCTTACACCACTCGAGTTCAAAACCACTCGCCGGTACCAATGTATCTTTGATATATGTACTTTTGTTGTCCTGTTTCTATGATACAAGCACTTTAGTAGCTTAGTATAGAAATGTAAATAAGTTAAAACAATCGGCAGTCGTACTTCCAAGTTCGGTGCGTTTGTAGAACAATCGACAAGTGTTCATGTGTTCTCTCCTTGGATCCTTCAAGCGATGTTTGAAGAAGCACCTTTGGCCGGCATATTGTCGGCGGCTGGGGCAGCTGTGAAGACTCTATTCTTGCAGTTGTCAGGACTCTTGAATCTCCTCTCGCTTGCCATCAGGCGGGTCGAGGTTAGATGTTGCGTCACAATAAAAAAAAATAAAAAAACGTTATGTCGACATCAATGGATAATAATATGCCATGTCATAGGTTTAATCGTAATTCTGATATTGCCACCCCTCATGTAACTTGTAGGGCTCCGTGGGGCTCTCGGCACTGGTTATTCGGACACTGTGTAATTTGGGTTTATTTTGTGATGTCACCCTTAGAACGTCACTTTCAAGCGATTATTAAGCTGTTCGGATTATTTTTTAAAATTTAATTCAACATATGACAAGTCCGTTTTTTTTTTAAATTTGTGACTCGATGAGTCCCTGCTTGATGTTAAGCTGGAGTGTGGTTCATGAAAGGATGCCACTGCTACTACAATTCAATAACTGAGTAGCAATCACATCCACTATGTCGGCCTAGTTAGAACCGGCAACTTGATAAGCTGATCCCAAAGTGCGACTAAATCACTTCACGGTCTGTATACTTGTAAGTGGTGGTACTACCCCGGATCGGCAGACTGGGTACCACTGCCTACCACTCATTATGTAAACTCTGATGTTAAACTCGTGTTTGGCCCATGAATAAAGTAGATTGTAATCGACAAGTGGAATGCTGACTCAGATTTTTTAGTCGGCGGCACTCGTTGACCCTTACCATCAGGCCGATCGAGGTCAGATGTCGAGACGATTAGATGTAACTGCCGGGCTAGTTGGAACTGGCAACTTTCAAGCCGGCTCCGAATCCCGACTAAGTCAATTCAGTCAAGTCTGTACACTTATGCCTCGATTGATTGATACAGAAACCGAAATCGAGCGTATCAAATGTAGTATTTTTTATATATTAATTTTGGTCAGTCTTTGTCTATGATACAAGCACGTTTACGAGCGTATCAAATGTAGTATGTTTTTATATAATAATTTTGGTCAGTCTTTGTCTATGATACAAGCACGTTTACGAGCGTATCAAATGTAGTATTTTTTTATATATTAATTTTGGTCGGTCTTTGTCTATGATACAAGCACGTTTTGAATAAGCTTTATATGTATAAAATATACATCTCTCTAAAAATGTATAATTTATTCATAAACTTGAACAATAAATAAAAATAAAACAGATTTTTATTCGCAATTGGAGGCAAAATTTTCCCAAACAAAAGGCTAATCGCTAACCATTATTGCAAGTTGTACAGACTAAAGTACATTTGTCTCTTTCTAACGCACGCAATCAGTGGCATTACTATCATATTTTCTTTGTGAGTGAAGGGAAGGGAAAAACCTGTGGTTAAAATAGGTTATTAATTATTATTAAAATAGGGTATTAAGTCATCGTATTGATCTTTGCGACAGCAAGAGCCTCAAGGGGCCTGTATAATGGTATTAAATTGAATTTAAGAAATTTATATATTTACTTTTGACCTTAAACAATATTATTCTCACCGCAAAAATTCTTAAGTTTACCAAAATTAAATATTTCAAGAAACTTTTTATACTTTAAACTAGGGTATGATCATAAAGACCCTAGTTTAAATCGACCAAGTACAAGATTATTGTACGTTGTAGGGAAAAAGCCCGAGAGCGCGAATTCTAATGCGTAGGTCCGACCAAGCAGTCCACAGCCTAAACTCTAGCTTACGATCCATGTGTCTAAAATAGGGTGACGAGAATAACCACTAAGGGACGACTGTAGAGTGGGTGGCGACCGATGGTTTGGTCGGTCGACGATTTTAATTTAATCCTTTGATTCCCAAAGTGGTCCAGGTGTACCCCCAGGTGGAAGTCTACGGGAGACTGAACGGGGGTCTACGTTGTTGTGACAAAAAAAGCGAGTTCACAATTCGTAAGCGCTGGTTTAGATAGTGAAGAACTAAAATGATGGGTTTACTTCACCTATCAATGTAGGCAGATTAATATTTTAAGAATCTCAGCGACTGTGACTTGTGAAAACTTCAATCAAATCAAATCAATTTGTCACGCCTTTCTCTCACAGGGATACTCACCACCACGATCCTTACACAACTCCCTTGCTTCCTTCACATCTACAATTCTCTTCATACAGGCTCTGTGTTGTAAAAACTTCATATTCCATATTCTGTACAACGTTTTGAGACTTGCAAAGGCGGTTTTTGTCGAGCTTTGGGAACGTTAGGGAGTCCATCGGAACCAGCAGAATTTTGGGAACCTCTGAATCAACCTAACTATGATAGTACTGCCACGGTTGTGTTAGACAAAGACAGATACAACAATGGCGCAAAAGATATTATGTAAATGAATTGAGCAGTTAATTGCAGTGTCTGTTTGTATTGTCAACTTAGTTAAGCTTAAATTTGCCTTTTTAATTGAGTTCATTAGTTTTGGAAATACTTTAAGAGGATTTTAATTGGTAATTATTTGGGCAGTGTTTCTTATTCAGGCGCGATATGACCTGCCTGATGGTAAGCAAGGGTCCACGGCTCACTCAGTCACCGTCACTATGCCAGCCAAAGATTTTTCTTCACGCATCGCTTAAAGGATTCAAGTACTTTAAGCTGGGGTGCCTCGTGTTTGTATGAAGAGATTTGTGGATGTGAGGGAAGCGAATATCGATATATCGGAAAACTAATCGTCGATATATCGAAAACCATTGGCCGATATATCGTTATAGGATGTATCCCTAATTATGAACTAAAATTGTTAATATTTTAATATAATTAAATAAATAATGTTAATATTTTTAAATTAACATATAATTTCTTTTATTTTGCAGTAACAGAAAAAGCTGGATACCAATCGCCTTATGGAGGAATGGACAATGGAATGGTGAGTAGCATTTTTCTGGTCCTTCGAGCCGGATGATTATTATTTTGATTTACAAAGTTTTCGATTATTATTTACGTTGTTTATAAGTTATTCAATAAGATGATAATAATATTAAATGTTTTTAAATCTGAACAAAACACTAGTTGGTTAAGTAATATATTTTCTTGTTACTAGAGAACTAGAGAATTTAAAAGCGTGAAATATTTAGTTATTTGGAGATAATACATCATTAGATAGTAATAAAAAAACTAATATTTATAAATTACTTATTATTTATTATAACTTAATTTCCAAACAAAATTTGGAAAATTTCAGAATTAATCAATCAAATTGTCACGCCTTTTTTACACATGGATAGGGAGAGACAAAGGAGCAGTACTTGCCGCGATCCTGACACAACTCCCTCGCTTCCCTCACATTCACAATTCTCTTCATACAAGCTCTACTATTATGGCCACTAGGCAAACCAGCTTTCATGAGGATGTCGTTCACGTTTACGATTTGAACACAAATTGCAAACGTGACCGAAAAAGCCGCCACTGGTTGGCCTAGTGCCTATAACCGTAAAGCTTTTATGAAAAGAATTGCAGATATGAAGTAAGCGAGGGATATTTGTCAGGATGGTGGCAAGTGGCGCTCCGCCTATCCATGTGGCGTGACCCAAACATCACTCTTGGCTACAATTTTTAACCCCCAACTCAAAAAGAGGGGTATTATAAGTTTGAATCCTCTCAGATCAGCAAATCAACAACAGATAATATCATAGTGCTTTAACTAAAATTGTTACTCACTATGAGCCATTAGCTGAACCGTTATCAAATTGAAGACCTGGAGTAGTTATCTGATGATGCACCATAAGGATCCAAGGGATATTAAAGGGATATTGGGCCATGACTAATGTTGTCTATTACTATAAAGCTGGTGATATGACTAAAGTGGTTTCAGGCGTTTCGGGGGTTCCTTTAAAAATTTAATTTTGATTTTATTTAATAGTACAATAAAAGTATTCAGATTCATGTCTAAGTATATAAAATAAGAAATGAAAATTTATGGCTTCAGGAAAAAATAGAAATAGACGTAAAAACTGTAACAAACGGTTTTTTCCTTTTGAATAAAATATTTATATGGAATTCGATAGGTTGAGGTTAGGTTAAGCTACACTTTAAGATTGGTAGACAGTGGTGCCCAGTCTGCCGATCCGGGGTAGTACCACCACTTACAAGTATAAGGACCGTGAAGTGATTTGGTCACGTTTCGGGATCAGCTTGTAAGTTGCCGGTTCCATCTAGGCCGGCATAGTGGATAGATTGCTACTCACAGTTATTAAATTGTAGTATCAGTGACATTCATTCATGGACCACACTTCGGCTTAACATCATGCGGGGTGCTGTCATATGTCGAGTCACAATAAAAAAAAAAGGATGAGTTAGCAAAAAAATGAGGTAGACCAAACAATCATCATTATTAAACGGTCACGCCTTTTTTCCACGGTAATACGCAGAGACAATGAAGCTACACTTGCCACGATCCTGACACAACTTCCTCGCTTCCTTCACATTCACAATTCTCTTCATACAAGCTCTAAGGTTATGGAAACTAGGCAACTAATATCAAAAACATCTCTTGTTTTTTAATTATAATTACATTGATCGTCTATTGTCTATGATACCAGCACGTTTATAATAGCTTCATGTTGGCATGTGAAAATAGAGATACAAAAAAAAGGTAAAATAAATTGTATTTAAAACCAGTCTTGTAGTGCAATTACTAAACGTATGTCCATTATTGACACATGAATAGGACGAGTTCGTGTGACACATGTTGAATAAACCTGTCCATAGTACAACTATGTATGATGTTAAGCTGGAGTGTGGTCCATGAATGGAGGTAGCTGCTATTACTTTCAATGACTGTAAGTAGCATTAAGATGCACTATGCCGGCCTAGTTGGAACCAGCAACTTACAGGCTGATCCCGACTAAACCACCTAACGTTTTGTATACTTGTAAGTGGTGGTACTACCCCGGAACAGCAGACTGTGCACTACTGCCTACCACTCTTTGATAACCAGATCCAAAGCAAATATCCGCCTCTTTTATTTTATTAACAAATATTTGCAATATTTAATACAATCCTACTATCATCCAAATTGTCACACGTGTGGACGTTCTAGATGACGTCCAACATATGATGATGGAGTGCTCACTATATGTTAGGCGGGGTTCTGTCATACGTCAAGTCACAATAAAAATAAATGACGCGAAGAATCATTAAATTTCGATTGCCGATTCGGTCGAAGGAATGCAGATAATCATTGTTTTTTGTGAATCAAAAATACCAGGCGATCATAACATTACAGGAGGTCCTCGATGCCCATGTGTGACAATGTAGCTAGATTGTCGTTAAATGAAAGTATTTTAGGAAGTCCTTGCTGAACTGGATGCGAAACTGGACATTTGTACACCTGCCCAATACAAGTACAAGTAATATAAGGTTTTGTGCCATTTTGCAATGACATTTTGACCCGGTCATTGTAAAATAGAATGCAGAACGCATAGGTAGTTCTTCTTGGTAACTGAAATTTCAACCCGCAACATTTTTTTAAATTGTGACCCGACCCGCCTGATGTTTCGATGAAGCGCGGTCCACGAGTAGAGGCGACTGTTACTAAAGGTAAACAACTCTAGTGTGGTCGCATCCACTATGCCACACCGGCAACTTAGAAGCTGATTCCATAGCGCGAATAAGTAACTTTACGATCTGTTAAACAAATTTTATGCGGCAAACTGGACAACATAGCCAAATAAAAAAACTTATAAAAACCACCTTTACCGCATACAATTGAGTGGAATTTTTCCCAGACTGCTGATCTGGGGTAGTATCATCATTTTCAAGTATACAGACCGTTCATCTGGTTTGTCGCATTATGGGACGGATATAAAAGATGCCGGTTCTAATTGAGCTGGTCAGTCGACGCGACTGCTGGTTAAGTAGACGGGGTGCTGTCATATGTCAAGACACAACACAAAAAACTAAAAATAATTCTGGATGTGACGGAAGCTAGAGTTTAATTTTATTGGTTCAACGTCTAATCTGCACTCCTACTTAATGTTAGGCAGGAGTGCGGTCTATGAATTGACTGATTCTATAGGTAAATAACTTCAGTAGAATCCACTATACCGGCCTACTTTCAAGCTGATCCCGAGACACGACGTTGTATACACTCGAAATTAAACCTGTCTGGGTCGGCTACGACAGGAGCCTAACAGGCACTAACCCCTTATTATACGACTATATAGAATGTATCAATTTAATTATATATAAAAAAAACTATTGTATATACAGGATTATTGACATCTGCTTAGGGTATCTAGACTAGATATTCTGGCCTATTTGTAGGCAATTAAAGCCTAATTATATGATCGGAAATATAGCTGATTATATGGAGTGCATGTGGAGTGACGATAGCGGATAGAATGTGGAATAGCACATTGCGCGATAGATGTGCTTTGAAAGAAGATGTAGTGACAAAGATTGACAAAGGAATGATTCGATGGTTTGCGCACATGGAAAGGATGAGTGAAAGTAGATTGACGAAAGACGACCATGGTGTAGTAGCAGTGCAATGGTTACGCAAACCGAAAGCACGGGCTCAAAACCACTTGCCGGTACCAATCTTTGATATACCATATGTACTTTGGTTGTCCTGTTTCTATGATACAAGCACTTTAGTAGAATAGTATATAAATGTAATATATACATAAATCTAATGTGGGTGGATGCGTTAAACGAAGCGGACTCAGGAGGGTGTTTTTCGACCAAATCGGAGACATCCTCAAGAAAGCTGGGATGCCTAGGGCCCATAATAGTAGAGCTTGTATGAAGAGAATTGTGGATGTAAGGAAACCGGGGTAGTTCTGTCAGGATCGTGGAATCGTGTCAAATGGCGCTCCATTATCTCTGCCTATCCCTGTGAGGAAAAGGCGTGACGATTTCATTCACATCCACAAGTCTCTTCATTTTGTTTTTCACGTTAATAAACATTTCGACCATGTTACAACAGCGGTGATAATGTTTCTTTGATATAGCCTTGGTCAATATGTTTCATCACTGAGACAAAGTGGTGATGAAACTTTCTATATCATTATTAAGTATAATGTTTATTCTAAATTGTGACTTGACATTAAATCCGACTGCTACTACCGTTTAAAACTGCAAGTGTCAGCATATCCGCTATGCCGGCCTAATTGGAACTGGCAAGTTACAAGCTGATCCTGAAACGCAACTAAGTCACTTCATGGTCTGCATACTTGTAATTGGTGGTACTACCCCGATCTGCTGCAAAATCTGCCTCATTTATTCTCATTTTTTTTTACATTTCTATACTAAGCTATACGTGCATGTATCATAGAAACTAGGTGACTATTTGTAATATCTAAATATTAAATATTACAAATAAAAGCTTTGATACAAATATTCGCGTCGAGCAGCCGGGAATCGAACCAGGGACTTTATGTGTGACAAACTGGTGTGCTAACCAATGTGCTAAGGAGTAACAGCGTCTTTGATTTTTTTTATTGTGACACGACATTTGACCTCGACCCGCCTGATGATGAGCAGAAGAAGGTCCAAGAATGACCACGACTGAAAATCCGGATAGCACACGGCTGCCTCAGTCGTCGTCACTATGCCGGATTGTGTCTTTGGTGTAAATACTTTGATCGTGGAGCTAGACAAGCATTTCTACGTAGTTCCCGGTTCCAACTAGGCCGACATAGAGGATGTGACTGCTACTCACAGTTATTGAATTGTAGTAGCAGTGACATCCATTCATGGACCACACTCGAGCTTAACATCAAGCTGGGTGCTGTCATATGTCGAGTCACAATAAAAAAAGGTAAAGGTAAAAATAAAAATAGTCATTAAAGTGTTGTTAATATAAAAATGTAATTGCTTCATTATTTATACAAAATTAATAATAAAACGGGTTGGTCCTTCGAGCCGGACATGGGGACAATTAAAGCGGGTAATTAATGATTTCAATACAAATACATAATTGTATTATTTTTATGTATTGGCCATTAAGAAAATTGAGTGCAATTATTTTTTATAAAATTAGTATTAAGAAAATATAAAGCGGATACAATGAGGAACAGCAGTGCGCGATAGATGTTCATTGAAAGAAGATGTAGTGACAGGACTTCTTAGGCCGGCATAGCGGCGGCGGCTGGGGCAGCCGGAAACTGACTCGGTTATTCCAGTCGTCGCCACTCTTGGACTTCCTCCTGCTTATCATCAGGAGAGTCGAGGTCAGATGTCGGGTCACAATAAAAAAAAAGTAGATTGACGAAAAAAAAAATCTGATGAGAATGGGTGCGTTAAACAGGCCCTCAAGAAAGCTAGGTGGCCTAGTGCCCATAACCACAGAGCCTGTATAAAGAGAATTGTGAATGTGAAGGAAGCGAGGGAGTTGTGTAAGGATCGTGATAAGTGGCGCTCTATTGTCTCTGCCTACCCCTGTGGGAAAAAGTCATGACAATTTAATTTTTTATTTTTTCCAAGAGTGTCAGTAGTAATTTGTTAAGTTTTCCGTTTCGTGGTAGTACCACAGTACCACCAATTTAAGTGTACAGGCCGGTATATAGAAGATGCTTCTACTTCTTGCAGTAATTTAACCGTAGTAGCAGTCGCCCCTATTCATGGCCCGTACTCCAGCTTAACGTCAAACCAGCCACAATATATCAGTGTGCTTATATCATAGAAACAGGACAACCAATGTTCATATAACAGACACATTGGTACCGCCGAGTGGTTTTGAACCCGTGCGTAACCATTGCACAGCCACTACACCACGGTCGCCTTTATAGAAAATAAATAAACTTTGTCCTCTTATGGTTAGTGCTTCTTCGATAGAAAAAAACAATTGCGCAAAGTGTTCAAATTGTTGGGATAGAATGACAACGACCTCACTAAAACAATAGTGGACATAAAGTTGAGGACCAGGGGCCGTGGGGGGAAGGGGGGGGGGGGGCAATGGTCAAATGTAAGGGAGGGGGACAACTTGCGTTTAATTCGTGAACTAAGTCTTAGTTGCCTCTTTTGTTATTGGGTACCGTCAGCAATGTTAGAGGGGACTTTTTTATGGGGCTGGAGTGCGTTTCGTACTTTACTCGAATAAGACTCCGAAACACAATTAGGTCCACAAGGTGGAACGAGTAGTACCACTCCCGATTTTGTGTTTTTTAAGGAGTTAATAAATAGAGTTTGAGTGATATTTTCTTATATTTTGCGCGAACATTGATTAATGAATTGAACAAATAAATAGTAAAATCAAAACCAAAATAAACGCTATAGTAAGCCGCATAAAATTTGTTTAATTAGAGTTTGAGTGTTTCTGCCATGTATCACTCACCGCAAACGAGACTTACTAATTGTTCTTGAAATCATTTAAACTTACTAACAGTATTTAAAGAAAAGCGAAATTTCGGTAAACCGGTAATTGAAATTTCAATCAATCAAATTGTCACGCTTTTCTTCCATGGGGATAGGCAGAGACAATAGAGCGCCACATGCCACGATCCTGACACAACTTCCTCGCTTCCTTTACATCTATAATTCTCCTCATAAAAGCTCTACGGTTATGGGCACTAGGCAACTTAGCTTTCTTGAGGATATCTCCGATTTGATCTGAAAACACCCTCCTGGGCCAGCCTTGTTTCTTTCTTTTCGTCAATCTACTTTCACTCATCCTTTTCATGTGCCCAAACCATCGAATCATCCCTATGTCAATCCTTGTCACTACATCTTCTTTCAAGCCACATCTATCACGCAATGTGCTATTCCTTATTCTATCCTCTATCGTCACTCTACATACAATCCTTAACGACCACATTTCTACAGCTTTAATTCTACTCTCATGCTTCTTCGATACCGTTATGAAATACATTCTAGTATTCCATTCGCAAGTTGTTTCGTAGGTTTTCTCTCTACCCTATAACCTTGACTCCTTCAAATGAAGCATAAAATGCGCCTCTGGCTATGGCAGTGACCATGACTGAGGCACAGGAAACTAAATGTATTTTCAGTTCTTGGCGCTCTTGGACATGTCTTTCCTTCCATCAGGTACGTCGAGATCTTATGTCGCGTCAAAAAAAAAATTATTGTTTTGTGGCAAGTTTTGCTACCACTACCTAACTACTAGTACCAGAGAGCTATAAAAGCTGAGGAGTGATATCTTTAGTGATGCTCGAGCGAATCGCGCCGTGTAACCTCTTGCAGACATATACTCTCCTAGTACTATTGTTTTATTTAGTATACTCTTGTTTGGATATTTTTGATAAATAGAAAAGTCTTTTGGACGAGAAAACTGTTTGGCCCTCATGTGATAGGTATAGTGGGGCCGAAATGACCGAGATTCTTGGAAGATGAAATGTTCAGCTGAAGTGCGGTCTACTAATAGGGGGTACTGCTACTACAGTTTAACAATTACAATTTGCAGCCGCCTCAACTATGCCGGCCAACTTTTAATCTCCACTTCACGGTCTGTAAAGACCATGACCATTTTACCTTTGAACGTGGTGGCTAATATGGCCACCAACTGTGTGTAGGCAGTGACAATGAACTTGCCACCATCCTGACACAACTTCCTCGCTTCCCTCACATCCACAATTAGGAATATATTCAATTAATCAAATAGTCACGCTTTTTTCCGACGAGGATAGGCAAAGACAATGGAGCGTCACTTGTCACGATCGTGACACAACTCCCTCGCATCCACAATTCTCTTCATACAAGCTCTAAGTTTTGATCAGAAATCACCCTCCTGGATCTGCCTTGTTTAACACATTCACACATCAGATTTATAAATAAATACCTTTCGTCAATCTACTTTCACTCATCCTTTCCATGTTTGGCCATTCGTTTTAAATATATCTATGATATAATATAAATACTAGACGTAATTTCTTGTTCTAATTGATAATTACAATAAAACTTGTAAAATGTCAGCAAAATTTCGTTCTTTGGTGTATGAATTGTTAATGCGTCATTAGGTGCTAAAACCGTGTATGTCAAAAAATATTTATATTTTTGTTTATTAACATTTTCTATACTAAGCTACTAAAGTGCTTGTATCATAGAAACAGGACAACCAAAGTACATATATCAAAGATACATTGGTACTGGCGAGTGGTCTCTAACTCGTGCTCTTGGTTTGTGTAACCATTGCACTGCCACTACACCACGGTCGCCTTAATATTTCTCTAATGTTAATTTTTTTTTAGTTTCAAGGTGAACATTTTTATAGATAGATAGGTTAGGCAGAGAAAGGACCCACCTTGTTTTGTGACACAGGGAATGAAGGCTTAATAATTTCATTTGTTTTTATTGTACGAGTACACATGGGGGGCGTGACTAAAATCCAAAAACATTCATTATTTTTGTCATCAAATTGTCACGCCTGCCTCCCACAGGGATAGGCAGAGACAATGAAGCGCCACTTGCCACGAGTCTGACACAACTCCCTCGCTTCCCTCAGATCCACAACTCTCTTCATACAAGCTCCATCATTCATTATCTTAAAATATAATTTTAAAACATGATATACTAACTTTATAATACATAAAAATGCAGCAGGAATCTATATCGATATTAAAATATACGTAGCATTAACTTTAACAGCAAAGCGTGGAATAAAGCATCTTTGGCTGGCATAGTGACGGTAACTGAGACACCCGTAAATCGCATAGGTTTTTTTAGTCATTGACGTTCTTGGACTTCACTTTGCTTGCCATGAGGTAATTTGAGGTCAAATGTCGCAATAATGAAAAATAAAAACGAAATCGTTTGAGATATAGTAGTTTTTGTACATGTATGTATGAAGTAAAGTTTTTGTGGTTTAAAGGGACGCTAGACGAACATAATTGTCGTACAGTTTTGTATTAATTGCTGTTTGTTGAATTTACGAATTAACTATTCATTAAAGTTAATTATTAGGTTACTTTGGACTACATGGGTGACCATAGTGCGGGCCCTTTAATGACATTCCAACGCAAAATACAAGGACCGCGTTTGACTGCTTTTTCTTTTGACTTAAGAGTTGATTAAAGAGTCAATTTTTAGGATGACAGGCCTAAATGGTTGCCAACGTCAACTCAATATTTTTACGGCCGGCATAGTGGATTCGACTGCTACTTTCTGTTATTTAAAAGTAGTAGCAATCGGTTCCATTCATAGATCAAACTGCAGTTTAACATCAGACTAAGTGATGTATGGCTAGCTACCATAAATCAAATTTCTAATTTTACGCCTAAAATTGGTACAACAGAATAGCAGCTAAATATTTACCTAGTATTTTATTATAAATACCTAGTATTTTCTTAGATTTTGCGCGAACATTGATTAATGAATTAAACAAATTTACTGCGGCTTTACATTATTACTAAAACGTCGGAATAATAAAAAATTGTAAAATCAAAACCAAAATAAACGCGATAGTAAGCCGCATAAAATTTGTTTAATTCATGTTTAGACCTGTCAAAGCTTTGACTAATCGTGTGCCAAGAGAATTGACACCATTGATTAACAACAAGTGAAAACGCGGTTCTCGAATATTGCAAACGAAAATCATTTTTGCGCCTGCACTATTTAGAAGTTACAGACATCCTAGTTTTATTATTTGTTTTTATTAATTAATTGTAAAAGTTTTGCAGCCATCGTGGTCACGCAATAAAAAATGTAAAATCAAAACCAAAATAAACGCGACAGTAAGCCGCATAGAATTTGTTGAATTCACCAATAAATAAAAGCATATTAAACAAAACCTATGTGATTTGTGCAATGTATTGAGGTGAGTGTACTAGGAGTACAAATGTTATAAAGAGGTTTGTTGAACAGTACGGTGTGGCGGCGACGTCGTGTGCGGCTGCCAACGGCCACCACCAAGCGGAGAGGAGGCACCACGTCCACCACGCACACCACCATCAGCACGCTGATGTGCCCCCGCAATGGGTGAGCAGAACATGTAGAGATGGGCCTTTATCGCTTTGCCTCTGTCAAACTATATTCAGAGATCGTATTGATTTATTTTTCCCCCATTATAACAAAGAGTAGTTCAGACCGTTAAGAGACTTAGTCGCGTTTCGGGATCAGCTTGTAAGTTGCCAACTAGCCGACATAGTGGATGTGACTGTTGTAAGTAGCAGCAGCTTAGCATCAGGCGGTGTGCTGTCATATGTCGAAACACCATTTTTTTTTTATTGTGACTCGACATATGACAGCACCCCGCTTGATGTTAAGCTGGAGTGTGGTCCATGAATAGACGTCACTGCTACCACAATTCAACAACTGTAAGTAGCAATCACATCCACTATGCCGGCCTAGTTGGAACCGGCAACTTTTAAGCTGATCCCGAAACGCGACCAAATCACTTCACGGTCTGTATACTTGTAAGTAGTGTTATATAAGACTACCTCGTCTTTTTACTCCCTTGAGTGAAGCATCCGTATTCTGTCTCTAAATCGACAGTCGAACCTAGCGTCCTTTCTTAGTAAGTGGGATGCTTTACCAGCCTGTAAAGTTCATCCCATTCTATAACCTTGAGTTCTTCAAGGGAAGCCTGAATGCACTTGTCGGAAAAGTAACGCGTCTGAGGCGACTGTGATCTAAGGTGCCTGTTTTTTTCAATCGTCTGCGCTCTTGAGCTTTACGGTGCCTTACCATCAGGCAAGGCAAAATCAGATGTCGCGTCTCATAAAAAAATTCCTTTAATATTTCCCGTTATTAGTTTAAATGTTCTATTCTTGTAATAGTAACGATTTCAATACGATCTCGATATTGTTTCGATAGCGATAAGAACTGCATGTTGTGTTTACACGATCATAGTGGACTGTGATTCGTTATTTTGATTTCTTATTTTTTTCGTATAATCCCACTAGTTTTAGAAGTACATTGATACTGCAATGACATTTACTCATTTAATTAAATAATCCGTTAAAATATTTAATCACCTCATATTTAAAAATATTATTAAATTAAATTTATATAGTAAGGTACTTTGTATTAAAGAAATAAAGCGACCAAATTACATATTTGATAGTTTGGGCGAGGTGGTGCCATACATAGAATAATTCAACCAAGTGGCTTTAAACTGGAGTTTTAGGTTTGCGTGATTATTGCACTACCACTACACCACGATCACTTTTAATGTCGCCTAAATGCGTTTATATCTTCACTATGCTTTTATTACCTTTAAAAAAACTAGTGGGATTCGATTATTATTTTGTAGTTTGTTTTTCGTTTTGTATTTGTGTACTTTGTCACGTTTTGTGCTATTTTTCGTAGTCATACTCTACTTCTAGTACGTTTTTTTCTTAGTACGTCTGTTTGTTAATCTAGATTTTATTCGTAGATTTATCATAAGTGTTATTTCATTATAAGGTAAGCTTTTTAGTGAGTTTGTTGTTAAATTGTGTTTTGTATAATAATTGTCACGTTTTTTTTTGTTTTGTAGTTTTGCACACATATTATATTTTCATTTTTGTATATGTATATATTTATTACAAAATCAAATGCATTTATTGTTGAATGAATCAGATTAAATTGAATTTGTTGTGAATATGATGAGTATAGATAGGGTACACGTTGGCTCTATGTACTTTCCTATACGAAAAATAACAATTTGACCAGCGCATACCGCATAGTTGCTACTTGCAGTTGTTTAACTGAATTAGCGGTCGCTTTCATTCATGGACCCGCACTCCATCAGGCGGGTGTCGTAATACATTCGAGCAAAACTTAATTCAGTCTACTTTTTGTCTATTCATTATACTCACCAATCTTTACGTATTTAATAATCAATCTTTTTGATTTGCTTAAAATCCTGACTCAAATCTCTTGCTTCTTTCACCTACACAGTTCTTTCATCTTACTCTATGGTTATGGTAAAGTCCCCGAGAAAGTTGAGAGTGTCAGAATCGTGGAAAGTAGCCTTCTGAATTCTCTGCCAACCTCGGTGGGAATGAAGAAGTAATCATCAGGCGGGTCGAGATCAGATGTTGTGTCACAAAAAAATCATAAAAATAAATTTGGTTTCGTTTTCGATTTAAATTCAATTTTTAGCTAAGAATACATGACAATGTAATCTGATGAGGTATATCGTAACTATATTGAAGTATCTATAATTGTATTTTGTAAATGCGTGCTTTATCTAAATGACGTGTCCATGACAGTTTTAATCATTGCGTTATAATATGTATATTATTTATAATTAATATTTAATTATAATTATATTTCTTGCCCTGTTTCTTAGAGGAATTGAGTTTTTTTCATTGTGACTTGACATTGCCAGCACCCCGCTTGATGTTGGACTGGAGTGTGGTCCATGAATAGATGTCATTGCTACTGCAATTCTATAACTGTAAATAGCAATCACATTCACTATGCCAGCCTAATTGGAACCGGCAACTTACAAGCTGATCCCAAAACGCAACCAAATCTTATTTGTAAGTGATGGCACGACCCCGGATCGGCAAACTGGCTACCACTGCCTACTACTCTTTGATAACCAGACCCGAAGAAAATATCCATCTCTTTTTTTAATTAACAAATAACTATTAACTCTCTCGCTTCTTTAATATCCTTAATTCTCTTCATACAATCGACAATCTTTGCTTTTTTTAAGAATATGCCTGTATGTAGAAATGAGGTCGTTAAGGAGTGTATGTGGAGTGACGATAGCGGATAGAATAAGGAATAGCATAGTGCGCGATAGATGTGGTTTATAAGCAGATGTAGTAACAAGGATTGACAAAGGAATGCTTCGATGGTTTGGGCACATGGAAAGGATCAGTGAAAGTAGATTGACGAAAGGAATTTATAAATGGAATTTAAAAGTCCAAGAAGGTGTTTTCTGACCAAATCGGAGACATCCTCAAAAAGCCCGTATAATCGTAAAGCTTGATGAAGAGAATCGTGGATGTGTGGGAGTGAGTGAGTTGTGTAAGGATCGTGGCAAGTGGCGCTCCATTGTCTCTGCCTATCCCTGTGGGGAAAAGGAGTGACAATTTAATTGATTGATTGACTGTGATCTTCATATAAAAGAGATGAATGATCGATCTTATAGTAAAATAATTGTGTTCCCTTTTTAAATGGCTTGTAAAGTCCACGCGTCGAAGGGATTTCGTGTGAGGGTGTGCAGGGGGAAGGGGGAGTCTGCCACCTGGCGCATAAGACGCCAATCGCGTGCCGGCGCTTGAGCACTACCAGTTTTTTATGTTACCCTGGTACAGTACGTGTCAATTGTATGGGGAAATTTTTATGGTATTTTGTTATTTATGGATTAAATATATGTATATATACTTTTTAATCCTTCGTTATTTTTTTAAAAACAATTTTGTCGGGTTTAGTGGCTGCGACTGAGGCAGACATTTGGTGCCCATTTGCCCAGTTGTCTAACCGGGGTACCACCACTATTAAGCGCACAAACAACGAAGGGAATTAGTCGCGTCGGATCTGCTTGTAAGTTCCAACTAGGCCGGCATAGTGCACGGGGTTGCAGTTATTTAATTGCAGTCGCAGTTATGTGCCGCAGTCCGGCTTAACATCAGGTGGGGCCTACAAATATATGCCTAATACTAAATACTAAAAGCCATTTACGAATTGCCAAAGATGTGGACCGTAAAAGTGATTTGGTCGCGTTTCGGGATCAGCTTGTAAGTTGCTGGCATAGTGGATGTGATTGCTACTTACAGTTATATAATTGTAGTAGCAGTGGCATCCATTCATGGACCACACTCCGGCTTAACATCAAGCGGGGTGCTGTCACATGTCGAGTCACAATAAAAATATAACCGTTTTCGATCGCAAATATTGGCCTATAAATGCAAATTCCGTTTTCTTCCCAAAAACTATTCCGCATTCGCCTGAAATTCAGGCGAATGAATTTATATAATTTTATCGCTTGTTTAAACTTTAATTATGTTATATCCTCAAGAAAGCTGGGTTGCCTAGTGCCCATAACCGTAGAGCTTGTATGAAGATGGAGGAAATTGTGGATGTGAGGGAAGCGTGGGAGTTGTGTTAGGATCGTGGCAACTGGCACTCCATTGTCTCTGCCTATCCCTGTGGGAAAAAGGCGTGACAATTTGATTGATTAATTATTAATTTTGAATTCATTTATTCTCTAAGTCTAAAGTTATTAAATTGGAAAAATCTTAAAAAATGTTAGAATGTCGTTAATAAAGATGAAAAAGTTATTAAAAAATAAACTGTGAAGGGGGTTGAATTGTGCACCCCAACCCTTTTTATATAGATTTTAATAAAGCGGTTGTTTAATCATATATGGACCTGTTTATTATATCTATCTATAGCATTGTATATGGCTACAAGTGTGTGTATATATAGCTTTTATTTTTATTGTGACTCGACATATGACAGCACCCCGCTTGATGTTAAGCTGGAGTGTGGTCCATCAATGGATGGCACTGCTACTACAATTCAGTTGTAGTTGGAACCGGCAACTCACAATCTGATCCCAAAGCGCGACCAAATCACTTCACGGTCTGTATACTTGTAAGTGGTGGTACTACCCCGGATTGCCAGACTAGGAGACTGGGCACCACTGCCTACCACTCTTTGTTAACCAGACCCAAAGTAAATATCCACCCCTTTTTTATCAACGAATATTTAATATAATTATTAAATATTGCAAATAAAAGCTATGAGACAAATATTTGCTCCGACCGGGAATCGAACCCGGGACTTTACGGGTAACAAACCAACCGCTAAACCGTTCTCTTGGACCTCCTCCTGTTGCTTGCCATTTGATAATAAACATTATAATTCTATTCTCAATAAAAATAAATACATTTTTTTTAATTTGACCAAATTAACATTAATTTGTGTATGTACATTTCTCATTCCCTATATTAATCTACTTGTTCCATTAATGTATGGAAGTGAATGTTGGGTGTGGCAGAAGAAGCATGAGAGTAGAGTTAACGCTGTAGAAATGCGGTCGTTAAGGAGTGTATGTGGAGTGACTATAGCAGATAGAATAAGAATAGCACAGTATGCGATAGATGTGGTTTAAAAGAGGATGTAGTAGCAAGGATTGATAAAGGAATGCTTCGATGGTTTGGGCACATGGAAAGATGAGTGAAAGTAGATAAATCTGATGTAGATGGATAAGTTAAACAAAGCAGACCCAAAAAGCTGAGACATCCTCAAGAAATCTGCCTAGTGCCCATAACCGTAAGAGGGAGTTGTGCTCCATTGTCGCAGCCTATCCCTTTGGGAAAAAGCTGTGACAATTTGATTAATTTATTGACAATTCTCGTTTCACTACATCTTCTTTCAAACCTTGAAGAATGGTAGGCATTGGAGGTCATTTCCGGAGGGGAGGGAGAGGAGGTCACCAGCCGTGGTGGGGGTTTCTGTTGTGTTTCAGGATCAGCTACCCCAGGTGCTAACATATGCCGAGCCACAATAAAATCTTTGAAAATATAATGCGAAAAAAAAGAATAGGACGGAATCGGCGCCATTTTGTGACGTTTAACCCTGCAACCGACTTCACTTTAGTATGGTGTCTTTTTCTTTGCGGACCGTCAAGAAAAAGACACCTTTGTATCAGTCAAGTGAAGTTAGTCAACAGCCCGTCCTATTCTTATTCTAATAGCATTATAACTGTTGATTTTTAGCAATAATAAATTTATGTTAGGCAAAAATGTACAATACGAAATATTCTTGAATAATATAACAAAATTACCGCACATAAAACAATAAATAATATTTGTTTAAAAACAATAAATAAATAACTAAAATAATCATTTCCCACGGGGTGCCCAGGAAGTGAACAGAACTTTTAAAATAGACAACCCCAGAGTCACCTTCTATAAATTAAAAAAAAAGTCAGGTACTTGCGATAAGTGCAAAAATATTGCTTTCTGAATGGTTCCGCATGTTTATCTCTATTGAATTTTATTTTGTGTTTTGTAATTTATACGTTATTAAGTTTTGCTCCTAATTCCTTTTTCGAATGGTCCACAAAAATATAGGAAACGGCGAAAACATCATTTCTAATTGTCACCCCTTAATTCCCAAATGATTAGGCAGAAAAAAGGGTCCTGATATATTTCTCGCTTTCTTCACATCAAAATTACATCAGGAACATCCTTTAAAAAAAAAACCAGAAGTCCACAGTTCCCTTAACTAGGGGACATAGGGCACATTTGTTAAGCCCTAGCGATTCTATGGATCACGTTTATATATTTATGCTATAAAAATAGCAAAAGTAAAAATCAAGGCGACCGTGGTGTAGTGGCAGAGTTACGCACGGTTTCAAAACCACTTGCCGGTACCAATGTATCTTTGATCTAACTCTGTTTGTCTTGTTTCTATGATACAAGCACTTCAGCAGCTTAGTATAGAAATGTAAATAAATATAAAAAATGGCCGTGTAACTTATAAGACAACGGATTTACTTTTATAAATTCTTGACAAAATCTAGCTTCCTTCACTTTCTCCGCTTCGATAAACGAATGTAATTTTCAAAATGGTTCACAATATCATCCGAAGGAACCCTAATCTGCGCACCCGCATACAGCGTACAGTGCCGCCAACATTCTTACTCCCCCGAACATCTGTCCACGTTTCACCTCACTCTAACACACGGACTTGGAGCATAGTGCATATGCCGTCTCTTTCACACTAGCAGGTAGACCACGGCTCCCCCTTTACACCTGAATGCTATTTGCGAATTTATCTGCAGAGTAAATAGAATAATATGATACTTTTTGATTAGGGGGGATATTTTTCTATGATAAAGTTAGATACCATAGAGCTTGTATGAAGAGAATTGTGGATTGAGAGAAGCGAGATAGTTGTGTCAGGGTCGTGGCAAGTGGAGCCCCATTGTCTCTGCCTATTCCTGTGGGAAAAAGGCATGACAATTTGATAGATAAATTAGATAAATTTCCTATGACTGCCACCTCTATACAGACCGTGAAGTGACTTAGTTTATTTTCGGGATCAGCTTGTAAGTGGTAGTTTCCACTAGGCCGGCATAGCGGATGTGATTGCTACTTGCAGTTGTTTATGGACTACTAAAAAAACTGTTGTCTAACCATATTGTGTATGAAAGATACATATATCAAAGATACATTGGTACCGGTGAGGGGTTTCGAACCCGTGCCACTCGGCTTACGTAGCCATTGCACTGCCACTACACCACGGTTACCTTGAAAATACCGTCGCATTGTATATACTTTTAGTCGGTATTTACAGAATTGTGGATGTGAAGGCAGCAAGAGATTTGTGTTAAGTTGTTGCATTTTTTAAAATTAAAACACGCCCGACATCTGATCTCGATTTGCTTAATGGTAAGCAAGGGGAGGTCCAAGAGCGCCGATGACTTAGAAAACCGTTCTATTCTACGGCTGCCTCAGTCGCTGTCACTATGCCGGCCAAATGCCCTTTCTCTTAAAAAAGTAATTTTCGAAATAAAGTACTAGGAAACCATAAACTTAAGAAGTTATTATTATTTTAAAATTGTTAGCAGTTTTATTATAATAAAATTCTCTTTTACATATTTCATTAAAAGGGATTTCTTTCATAAAATCTTATTGTATTTCGCCCGGGATGAGTTTTACCCAAAAAAATGTATGAGAGAGATTTTACGGAGCATCTGGCGCTCTATCTACACCCCCGCCGAGTGAGATGGTTCTACCGTTCGGCGGTGGGTTAGAAAAGGACGGAAGGCTATTATTAAAATGCACCCTTGATGCAAAAAATGAAATTAGGTGCGCGCACGCAGGATTGAAGTTCCGTTTCCGAGTGCCTTCGAGATTGGATTTTGAGTTGGATTTTATTATATATTTTTTGTTATATCTTAAATATTGAGCATGTTTTATTTAAATTAAGCTTAAATATTGCTTTACATTAGCCGGGGTGCAGTTATATGTCGAGACAAAATGTAAGGCGACCGTGGTGCAGTGGCAGTGCAATGGTTACACTAACCGAGAGCACGAGTTCGAAACCACTCACCGGTACCAATGTATCTTTGATATATGTACTTTGGTTGTCCTGTTTCTATGTTACAAGCACTTTAGTAGCTTAGAATTTCGCCCAAAGCTTTGTATTCGCGCGTTTTATTTATTTTTTATTAAAAGAATAAATAAATCGCTTTTGCGAAATTATTCATTACTTATATTAATTTATGTATTTCTCTTTTCGCAGGTAAGTGAAGTCATTCATGGTATTCTTTTAGTAAGGTAAGTAAGTGGTTAGTTAAATCGTGCATACCGATTTCAAGACAGTCGAAGCAAGCATATTATATTTTTTATAACAAATGTCATTTAAAAATAATATTAAATCTTTATAATAAATAGTTTGCACCCAGCCAATCACAGCACAACACAACAAAGGTTAGCTGGTAGATAATGCCTAGGGCATTAAGCTCGCCTATGTACAGTCAGCATCAGATATATGTGAGCACGCAATGTGATCAAAAATATCTATACAATCAGTTAGTCAAAAATATCTACACACTCACTTGTCAAAAATATGTCAACAGACAATTCAGTAAATTTGTTTTAAAAACTTAATGCACAATAGTACAAAGGCGGACTTAATGCCAAAGGCGATGACTATATGAGTGTGTAGATATTTTTGACGCATTGAATGCTCACATTATTATGACAACTAATGGTGTGTAGATATTTATGATCACCCTGAATGTATAGATACTTTTGATCACATTGCGTGCTCACATATATCTGCTGCTGACTGTACCTTATTTTTTGCAATAAAGAGTTTGGAAATAAATAGAGCTCTGTTCATGTTGAGATTTGTATCAGACACGGTGTCTGAGATCTGACTCAGTTTCAACATCCATACAAACGTTGATTTTTGTATCGCGATACAAAATCTAGTCTTTCGGTATCATTGATACCTCTAACACGTCTGAGATATTTCCAGCAGTATTACTAGCTCCTAATGTTACTTTAACAGCCGGTTGTACCAAAAAAAGTTTCTATTTACGATCTGTATTTTGTTAGTCGTCGGCACTTTTAGACCTCCACTTGTTTACGTCTATTTAACCTAACATAGGATACCAATAGTGGATGAACGATTTCAGAGTGGTAGGCAGTGGTACCCAATCTGCCGATCCGGGGTTGTACCACCACTTACAAGTATACAGACCGTGAAATGATTTGGTCACGTTTCGGGTTCAGCTTGAGTTGCCGGTTCCATCTAGGCCGGCATAGTGGATGTGATTGCTACTCACAGTTATTTGAATTGTAGTAGCAGTGATCTTCATTCATGGACCACACTTCGGCTTAACATCAAGCGGGGTGTCTAGTTACAATAAAAAAAAACGAACAGCTGTTCTTCAGAGCACATCAGGAAAATGTACTTCTCAAATACACATCCATCCATATTTATCAGTCTTATCTACCATTTAACCGATTTAAGTAAGCAAATATATCGAAATGCTTCATTCAACACTCCGCACGTGGACACACATAGTAGAGATAACGTTAATAAATATTATAATATGTTACGGTAAATAGCATCAAAATTATCAATCAATCAAAAAAAAATTCGTTTCCCTTACATTCACAATTCTCTTAATATATACAAGTTTTATTATTATTGTGACACGACATCTGACCTCGACCTGCCTGATGAGCAAGTGGAGGCCTAAGAGTGGCGACGACTGAAAAAAAACGAGTTAGTTCACGGCTGCCTCAGTCGCCTTCACTATATCGGCTAAAGGTCCAATGTCATAGGATGGAGAGAACAGATGGGCTGGCAAAGTATTTCACTTCTATGGGTATGGGCACTAGGTAACTTAGCTTTAGGGGATGTTTTCGATTTGTTCGAAAGACACTCTCCTGGGTCTGCTTCGTTTAACGCATCCATCCATATCAGATTTCCAAATTTCTTTCGTCGGTTATGTGTATTCCTTATCCTATAACCTTGGATCCTTCAAGCGATGCGTGAAGAAGCACCTTTGGCCGGCATAGTGACGGCAACTGAGGCAGCCGTGAAACAACTTGATTTTTTTTGTCGTGTCACAATAAAAAAGTTTGTGTGAGAAAAATTGTGAATACAACCGACGCCGCATTTCGGAACATATAATTTTTAAAGGGAATATAAATGACTTTATTAAAATCAAGTATTGAAATAAAATAATGAATTTTTTGTTAATAATAATGTTTGTCTGATATAACATTAAGAATGTTTATTTTTAAAGTTATATATAGTATGTCGTGATTTGTGAAACGAAGCGACCGACGGTGGGAAAATTATACATTTCTCACAGGTATAGGTAGAGACATTGGACAATTGTACAGTAGACATGAATAAATATATAAATCAATTGTCACGCCTTTTTCCCACATGTATAGGCAGACAATAAAGCGCCACTTGCCACGATCCTGACACAACTCCCTTGCTTCCTTCACATTCACAATTCTCTTCATATAAGATCTATGAATGAACTATGAAACTACACGCTTGCGTAGTTATCGCTATACCGGCGTAAGAAAAGAAAATGCTATAAAAACTGGTAATCATAATGATGTGAATATTGCGGGGGCCCCGCGGGAGGGGCTCATCATCGTCCGCAGCCACACACCTGGCCAAATTAACATAACACAAACTAAACTAGTTTTATATATATAAAATTTGACATACTAAAATGTATTCGGATATAGCCGACCGTGGTGTAGTGGCAGTGCAATGGTTACGCAAACCAAGAGCACGAGTTCGAGACCACCCACCGGTACCCAATGTATCTTTGATATATGTACAGTATATAAATATAAAAAAAATGTAATCTGCGACCGAAGCAATCGTTTAATCACATCCACAATTCTTTTCATACAAGCTTTATGGTTATAGGCATCAGGCAACCCAGCTTTCTTGAGGATGTCTTTTATTTGGTCGGAAAACAAATCAAAACAAGGATATCTCGGTGAGAACCGAGTCTTTTTTATTGTTACTCCATATCTGATTTCCACTTGCCTGATGTTAAGTAAGGGGAAATCCCTTAAAGCGCCCTTGGACCGTCTGCCATTTATTTAACATTTTTATCATGCGGGTCGAGTTCAGATGTCGTCTCTTATTTCCTTTGGCCGGCATAAAGACGGCGACTGAGGCAGCCGTGAACTAACTCGTTTTTTTTTGTCGTTGTCACTCTTGGAACTCCTCTTGCTTGTCATCAGGCGGGTCGAAATCAGATGTCGTGTATAAAGAAAAAAGAACTTGAATCTAAAATTAAATTATTAATATTTGTAAGAAAAAAGCGGTATTTGAATAATTGGCTTTGACAGAGGCCATCACTGGCAGGTGTAGTAACGGATTCGGTGTTTTGTTCTTGTTTTCATATACGGTTCACTCCTGACCAGTTATGTTTGCGTGGTACTTTGAACATTTTTACTGTTGTTTTTTAATATTAATTACTGATTGAGATATTAATTTGTGTGGATGTGAGAGAAGCGAGAGAGTGTCAGGATCGTGGAAAAGGGTGCTCTATTGTCTCTGCCTATCTCTGCAGTAATTATTAATAATACCCGCACAGGTCGGAGAAAGCATCCGCATTCTGTCGACCGAATCGGCAGTCCAACTTAAAAGTTCGGTGCGTCTTGTCTTTGTAGAACAATCGACAAGTGGAATGCTTTGCCTGCCCATGTGTTCTCTCCATCCTATGATCTGGGATCCATCAAGCGATGCGTGAAACACCTGAGGAAACACCGGCCGGCGTAGTGACGGCGACTGGGGCAGCCGTGAACTGACTCGTATTTTTCCGTCGTCGTCACTGTTGGGCTTTCTCTTGACTATCATCAGGCCGGTCGAGATCAGATGTTAACTCAGATGGTAGCACATCGCGGTTAACTGCGACCGGAAATTGAATCCAATGTATTTTCAGTGTATGTAGAGGTAGCTTCTTTTTTTCATTGTGACTCGACATCTGACCTCGACCCGCCAAGAGGAGATCCAAGAGTGCCGACGACTAAAAAAACCGAGTCATTTCACGGCTGCCCCTTCGCCGACACGCATCGCTTGAAAGATCCAAGGTTATAGAATGGAGAGCAATCCAAAGTTAAAGGGTTTCTATGCGATCCCGTATAGAAGGATTTCTAACGATAGTACGTTATAATCTTTATTTTGTTTTTAATGCTTTCGTTTAGTTGAATTTAAATCTTGCACAATAAAATTGAGATAATAAAGCGACCACCTAAAGACCAATAAGTTCACCGACCGTGTTTTAAATGAAAAAAAAAACAGTGTAGGGGAGGTTTTCAATAGAGAGAAATCCGCTAACATCCTTATGCCCCCTTTTGCACTCTGTCTTGCAGTTAGGGTTGGCGACTTTGCTGTGTATAAATTATTTTTGTATCTCTATAGGTGTTTTCTGACCAAAACGAAGACATCCTTAAGAAAACTGGGGTCAAGAGTTGTTTTTGACACTAACAGCAACCGCGTAGCGTATATTTTTGACAAATGAAAATGAATTTCAATAATATTAAGGTTACGCGGTCGGTCCCCTAGTCGAGTCACAATAATAAATTTTAAAAATATTTTATAATATTCCGAAGTTAAATATAATAAATACGGCTTACTATCGCGTTAATTTTTGGGTAATGATTTTACATTTTTTTATTATTCCGACGTTTCAAGAGCTTTGCAGCCATCGTGGTCACGGAGAGACGCATTAATTTTATTTTATTAAATAATCAAAAGCGACCGTGGTGTAGTGGCAGTGCAATGGTTACGCAAACCGATTTCAAAACCACTTGCTGGTACCAATGTAATCTTTGATATATGTACTTTGGTTGTCCTGTTTATATGATACAAGCACTTTGGTAGCTTTTGGTAATGTAAATATTAAAATAAAAATAAATAAATGTTCGCGCGAAATCTAACAAAATTCTAGCCAGAAGATATTTTTTCAACAGTATGTTGAAGTACGTTGATCCGATATATATTATATATATACTTAGTTATTAAACGGTTGTCAACCCTAGGTGGAATACAAAAGAGGCTATGGTCGGGTAATTACATAAAATTAATAGTGAACCGTGCGTGTGCGCACGCGACATTAGGGTTGGCGACATTGCTAAAACGATTTTTGCGATTTGTGTGGCAAGTATTCATTGAGGGGGATTATTGAAGTTTATTTTGATGTCCTTTAGCTCTGTATAAATTTATTTATCGGCTATGAATTAAAATAGCTTAATAAACTTAAAATAATAATTTATTTAAAAAAATACACGAATAAATCAAATTGTTACGCACAGGAGACAATGAAGCGCCACTTTGCCACGATCCTGACACAACTGCCTCATTTCCCTCACAATTCTCTTCATACAAGCTCTACGGTTATGGGCACTAGGCAAACCAGCTTTCTTGGGGATATCTCCGATTTAGTCAGAAAACACCCTTAAAAATTAAATAACGAAGTTAATTACTGACATAACTCTCTATTCCTTCTTAGTTATAGCTAGTATATCAATTAAACAATCAAATTGTCACGCTTTATTCCCACAGGGATAGGCAGAGACAATGGAGCGCCACTTACCACGATCCTGACACAACTCCCTCGCTTCCTTCACATCCACAATTCTCTTCATACAAGCTCTGTGGTTATGGGCACTAGGCAACAGTATATAACCCAATTAAAACATTAAATAATTTATTCATACTTAGTTTTCTGAATCAAAATCTGTTTTAATTTGTGCAATAGAATTTTGTGTAAAGACACGACCTATCTTAAAACTAAAGTACGTTTTACTCTTACACTCGTTACTTATAAGAGACGTTTTAATTGAAGTTGAAACTTCAAACTTTAATATAGGGGGATGAAATACACAGGTATACGCAGCAAGTGTATGCCACCCAACCCTAAACGAGCTAAGGTCCCGATGGAAAGCGACCCGAGTGCCGAAGACCTCCGGAAATGCCCGAAGGCGACCCGACTCTGAACATCTGTCGGGGAAGCGCGTGCGTCGCCGGTCGGTCGCTTACAATTTATTTTACTCGACGTTTTGTGAACTGTGCTTTCTTTCGCCTTCTGCTAGTTTATGCGTTCCTGGTACTTTCATATTTTGTGGAATAATATTCATGCTCTGAAGAGTGGTAGGCAGTGATGCCCAGTTTGTCAATCTGGGACAAATATCACCACTTACAAGTATACAGACTTGTGCCGGTTGTGTCAGAATCGTGGCAAGTGCCGCTCCATTATCTCTGCCTATCCCTGTGTGAAAAGGGCGTGACAATTTAATTGATTGATTGATTGATTGATGCTAGTAGTTGTCGGTAATTTGGCTTACGAGGGATATTTAATACGTTTTTGACCTACGGCTGGTAGCAAATGTAACTATTCGTATCAAAAACGATCCGTTTGACACATAGAAAAGGGGCATTAGTCGTGTTTCGTGATCAGCTTGTAAGTGGCCGGTTCCAAGTTGGCCGGCATAGTGGATGTGACTGTTACTTACAGTAATTCAACTAGCTATGCAGCCATTGTGGTCACGGAGAGACTGAGGTGTTGATCGTCCCTATTGGTTGATGCTGTTATTGTTTCCAAAACTATCCTGTTTGATATTTAAAATTTGTTTTCCTGTTCCCGGATTAATTCAAATTTTTGCAAAATTAACTGACGGTGTCATCTCGTTTGGCAGTTTGCTGGACTTGGGACTTGAGTTTGTGTATTAGATAGTCGCCAACCACCTTCTCTATTGAAATTAGAATGTTTTTTAATCTCAATAGCTCGCGTACCATCCTGGGTATCAGTCGACTTTCGTACAAAGTTATATTTTTAAAATATAAAAGTGGACCTTTTAACATAAACCTACTATGGTTTCGTTTCTTTTATAAACTATAATTCTAGCTTATTATAGGCCGTCATTAAATAGCATAGTTACTAGTGTATGATGATGACAGGGTAGGAATCAACCCTTTGCGAAGGAGAAGGAGGGTAGGAAAATGCAAAATATACAGCTATATACGTTTAAATTATACGCTTATTGTATAGCTTGCTTTTATTAATTGTATTTTGGAAAGGATAAGTGAAAGTAGATTGACGAAGGAATTTATAAATCTGATGTAGGTGGATGCGTTAAACAAGGCAGGCCCAGGAGGATGTTTTCCGACCAAACCACAGAGCCTTTATGAAGAGAATTGTGAATGTGAAGGAAGCGAGGGAGTTGTGTCGGGATCGTGTCAAGTGGCGCTCCATTGTCTCTGCCTATCCCTGTGGGAAAAAGGCGTGACAATTTGATTGATTGATAAAAGCTATGAAACAAATATTTGCTCCAGCCGGGAAATAAACCCGGGCCTTTACGCCAGACCTGTCGTCAAAAAAGTCACTTGACAGTTTGTATACTTGTAAGTGGTGGTACTACCCCGGATCAGAGTGCAGACTGGGCACCACTGCCTACCACTATAGGGGCATGTACGTATTATGGATGTGAAGGAAGCGACAGAGTTGTATCAGTGTTGTGAGTTTTGAGGAGTTAATTTTTAATTGTTATGCGTTTAAATAGATGTTTGTACAACATAAATAATAATTTATTGTATGCCTATCCCAGTTTTTAGTTTATAAGCGCGATAGTACATAAAGTATTAGTAGTACATTGTTCTATCAATATTATAGTAAGAAATGTTGGGGCTCACCGATTGATTTGTGAATATTTCATAATTACACGGAAACCTATTAGTTTGCTTGTGTTGTCGAAATTGTTGTAATTGCTTTCTTGTGATGCTCTTTTGATTTATGGGCGCCTGGTACTTTTAATGTTGAATTGGCAATAGAAATTTGGCAATTAAGCCCCACTCTCCTAATGTCAATCAATCAATCAAATTGTGACCCCTCTTTATCATGAGGATAGGCAGAGACAATGGAGCGCCACTTGCCACGATCCTGACACAACTCCCCCGCTTCCCTCACATCCACAATTCTCTTCATACAAGCCATATGGTTATGGGCACTAGGCAAACCAGCTTTCTTGATGATGTCTCCGATTTGGTCGGAAAGCACCCTCAAAACAACTCCATTAATGAGCTTTTGATATATATGTGGGTAGTTTTAAGAGCCCGCATTCAGTGGATGCACGACTGAATGCGGCAGTCGAGTATCGAATACATTGATAACACGTAGTGTGCTGTTTTACTTCCAATAATTTCCATAAAAGACACAATAGCTTTATAACCATAGAGCTTATATGAAGAGAGTTGTGGATGTGAGGGAAGCGAGGGAGTTGTGTCAGGATCGTGGCAAGTGGCGCTCCATTGTCTCTGTCTATCCCTGTGAGAGAGCGTGTCAAGTTGATTGATTAAATATACCAGGAGAACAGGATTGAGATGAAGATGTCATAATATAGCACGAAATGATTAAGTATTCTGTTAAGCATCGAAACACCAGGTCCAAGTACTTGTTCCACGTACCCATATCATCAACCAATGCCGGTTTCCGTGTACCCGTTAGAAGAATGTGTAGCGTCTATAATGACCAATTTCTGTCACTTGACCTTTTTGGAGACCAAGCCGCAAAATTTAAATCTAACCTCATATGCGCAATCGAGAAAAGCAGTGATTAGTGTGCTGTAGGTGTGAATCGTGTGTATGCAAATTTAACAATTTTTAAATGTGTGTGTGTGTGTGTATACGTGTGTTTGTGTGTTTTAATCAAAAGTAAATAAATCTTAGTGGGAAATGTTTAGAAAATTAAGTTATACATGTACAATAGAATCTATTTTATATATTAGTCATAAGTACTTAATTTTGTATTTTCTCCTTAAATAAATAAATAAATAAATAAATAAATAAAATAATAAGGATAAAAAAATCAGTGACGTTATTAACCTAAAATAAAAAAGAAATAAATATTAATTATCATATAAATAGTATTATTTATATCAACTCGTTATGCTAATGTGATATTATGGAAGATTTTTTTAAATATTGTATCATAGATCATGAATGGCTAGACGGTAACCATTGAAGAAATGTCACGACTTTAACTGAATGCAAATTTCATTAAATAAGTCAATTTTACTTAAGGTTTAGTTCCCGCCAGATAAAAAGGGCGGTAACTATAAACCTGCGCAGTATAAGGATCGGCAGATTGAAAGAGCTCTGGACGACTGTGTTGCAAGTCCGCCTTTTTATACATAATTAACAATATTGCTTTGTTCCTACATTAATGTATGGAAGTGAATGTTGGGTATGGCAGAAGAAGCATGAGAGTAGAATTAACGCTGTAGAAATGCGCTCATTAAGGAGTGTATGTGGAGTGACGATAGCGGATGGAATAAGGAATAGCACACTGTGTGATAGATGTGGTTTGTAAGAAGATGTAGTGACAAGGATTGATAAAGGAATGCTTCAATGGTTTGGGCACATGGAAAGGATGAGTGAAAGTAGATTGGACGAAAAGAATTTATAAATCTCATAAGAATGGATGCGTTAAACGAAGCAGGCCCAGGGGCGGATGCTTTTCCCCTGACCTGTGCGGGTATTACGGATGTGAAAAGACGAGGTAGGAACAAGGTTGAAGAGCTCCTCGGATCATTCTCCGTGGTATAGGCGATAAAGGACGCACAAAACTTTTTTTATTTTTAAATAGCATTTACCGTGAAATGACTTAGTTGCCTCACTGAATTTGGACCGCACTCCAGCCCAACATCAGTGAGAGTTGTATCTAGAAAGTAATTTGAATAATTGAAAATTTGCTAGTTTTTTTAAATATATTTATTTATTTTTATGTTTGGGGTCGAACTCGTGCTCTTGGTTTGCGTAACCATTGCACTACCACTACACCACGGTCGCCTTTAACTCGATCTATACAATACTCTAATGGCGTTAACTTGAAAGCGATTTATTAATTTTTACTAAAAATTGTGATGAATGAAGTGTCTAATTGTTTGTAGTTGCGACTCTGAAGGAAAATTATTATGTGAAAAAACATCATAAAATTATTTATTTATTGTGACAGCACCCCGCTTGATGTTAGGTTGGAGTGCGGCCTATGAATATAAGCGACTGCTACTACAGTTAAATACTATGCCAGCCTATTTGGAACCGGCAAATTTCAAGTTAATCCCGATCACCTCACACGGTCGATATACTTGAAAGTGATTGTCTGCCTACCACTTTTCAAATCATAAAATCCTAATATTATTATAAATGTGAATGTGAGTTTGTTTGTTACGTTTTCACGAAACAACTACTTAACCGATCATCATGAAACTTTGTACACATATTTTTGGAGGTACTACAAGTAACATAGGATACTTTTAATTAATAAAATATATTATTTTTTACTATAGTTTCCAATTGACTATAGTTTCAGCTGCTTGGAATTTTGCTATATTAATTTTTATTTCTGTCTTGTCATTTTAAAATGAGTTATCGAGTTATAAATACAAAAAAAAAGGGATATACAGTCGAGTTGAGAACCTCCTCCTTTTTTATGACTGTGTTATAAACCTAATTTTACGCGGGTGAAACCGCGGGCATAGCTAGTGAAGAATAAAAGAAAACATTTGCATTTTTTTATTGTGTCACGACATCTGAGCTCGACCCGCCTGATGACCCGCATGATCGACGGCGACTGGTAAAACCGAGTTTGTTCACAGCTTCCTCAGTCGCTGTCACTATGCCAGCCAAATAATATGCTTTTTAGCTTTGAAAATTCGTAATAGAAGCCTTAAGCTTAGTGCTTGAAGTAAGGATATAACTTTTAAAAGGCGAATCTCGCTACATTAAAAGTTAGGAAACTTTTTACACGCACAGAATATATTTTTACACCAGTATGTTAAATGCGATTATGGACTTTATGGCTATGGTGTTAGGTGTTACTTTACTTGATTGGTTTTTTGGTGTCATTCATGTAAAATGCATTTTGTTTAAAGGTAAATATTTTTAGAAATACTTTTTAAATGATCACTGTTTTTTTTTAAATGTACACGACATCTAATTTTGATACGTATGATGGTAAATAAGACCTTAATATGGTAAATAGACCTAGGTAGAATAACCTTAATATTTTTTCCTAAAATAATTATTTTTCTAATTTATTTTTTATTTTTTATTGTGACTCGACATATGGCAGCACCCCGCTTGATGTTAAGCCAAAGTGTGGTCAATGAATGAATGACACTGCTACTACAATTCAATAACTGTGAGTAGCAATCACATCCACTATGCCGGCCTAGATGGAACCGGCAACTTACAAGCTGATCCCGAAACGTGACCAAATCACTTCACGGTCTGTATACTTGTAAGTGGTGGTACTACCCCGGATCGGCAGATTGGGTACCACTGCCTACCACTCTTTAAAAACTTTAACTTTTTGTCTAAAAAATCTAGACTGTTTTTTACTTCTTTAATTTATTTTTAATTATTTTACTCATAAATGTATGCACACTGCGCTGACTTAGACCAAAGGATCCGCTAAAATTGCATTAAAACTACCAACCATTTGATTGCTCCTGTTTTATGATAGTCTGTTTCCAAGAGTGGAAACTCTGTTTTCAAAACTGTGTTACGCATCCGTTCCTACAAGTAAGAGACACGTGATCACGTGAGTGACACTATTATTGTATTTTTTCATTTTTATTTATTTACATTTCTATACTAAGATACTAAAGTGTTTGTATTATAGAAACAAGACAACCAAAGTACATATTTTGTTCTTCTAAAAAGCTGAGTAAAAGTTACTTTTATTTTTGTTAAATGCAATGTAAATTAGGATAGAGTATAGGTGAATAAGACATTGGCAAAGTTATGTTTTTCATACATAAAAGCCGGTGTTTTTGCGTAATAAATTATTAAAGAGGGGATGTACGCAGTGAGGGATGAACTTACTGAAAATAATACGGTATATACCTACACAATTCTCTTCATACAAGCTCTAAGGTTATGGGCACTAGGCAACCCAGCTTATTTGAGGATGTCTCCGATTTAATCGGAAAACACTCTCCTAGGCCTGTTTGTTTAACGCATCCATCCACTTCAGATTTATAAATTGCTTTCATCAAACTACTTTCCACTCATCCTTGTGGATGTGAAGGAAGCGGGGGAGTTGTGTCAGAATCGTGACAAGTGGTGCTTTATTGTCATGGGAAAAAGGCGTGACAATTTAATTGATTGATTGATATACCTACATATGTGCCATAGATTTGGTTTGGAAAAAGATGTTGTGACAAGGATTGACAAAGGGATGCTTCGATGGTTTGGGCACATGGCTGGCAAGGATGAGTGAAAGTAGATTGACGAATGCAACTTATAAATCTGATGTGGATGGATGCGTTAAACAAGGCAGGCCCAGGAGGGTGTTTTCCGATCAAATCGGAGACATCCTCAAGAAAGCTATGTTGCATATTGCCCATAAACTTAGAGCTTGTGAAGAGTTGTATTAGGATCGTGGCAAGTGGCTTTCCATTGTCCCTGCCTATCCCCATGGAAAAGAGGCGTGACAATTTGATTGATATACCTATATGTCTTGGTTTTAAAACAAATGCAATAAAGTAGTAGGCAATGAGGTAGTATCACCACTTCGTGTAACCATTGCACTGCCACTACACCACGGTCGCCTTGGAGGTGACAGGTAAGAAAAACTACAAGTAGCAGTTACATCCACTTTGCCTAGCTGGAACCGGCAACTTTAATAGCTTAATGAAACGCTACCGAGTCATTTCACAGTCTGTACACTTTAAAAATGGTGGTACTTCTACCTACAATATACCATTTGAACTATTACATGTAGGTAATTGAATTTGTCCTACTTGAAAAGTTGCACCGAACTTGTAATAAGTCGTAATTATTTATCAAACATCCCTCAGCCCGCTCCTCACTCGTCTAGCCCCTCTACTACTCCACAAACTACACACAACAAGCTATTATAAGCCTTATGTGTATTGGGCATTAGTTGCAAATTTACTTTGACACATTATGTTTCTCTTTTTGTTGTATGGTTCCGTCTCGCTCTAGACCATTGAGGGGGGAGGTGAGCTGGCAACGTCGCCGGGCCACTGTTCGAAATTTGAATGTGGGTGATTTTTTGATGTATCAAGTGACGTTTGACTTTTTGGCGCGCGATTTGTTTGTTTATTGTTTTTGTAATTTACTATTGATGCGAAGTGTAGTAATTTTTTTCTTTGTTTCAATGGGCTTTATTGAAGGTTGATTTTTAGTTATTTTCTAAATAGAGTGACTAGGAGATTGATGAAATAAATAATTAAATCAAATTGTCACGCATTTTTTTCCACGGGTATAGGCAGAGATAATAGAGCGCCACTTGCCACGATCCTGACACAACTTCCTTCACATTCACAATTCTCTTCATACGAGCATACGAGCTCTATGGATATGGGCAGCGGTTGTATGAGGAGAATTTTGTCTGTGTCGTTAGTGACGTTCCGATGTCTCTGCCTATCCCTGATTTGTATAGTTGTTTGTCTGAATTAATTTTTTATTTATTTATAAACTCTTTATTGCACAAAAATAAGGTACATAGGCGAGCTTAATGCCTTAGGCATTATCTACCAGCTAACCTTTGTTGTGTAGTGCTGTGATTGGCTGGGTGCAAACCATTTATTATAAAAATTTAATATTATTTTAATTGACATTGGTTATAAAAACATATATATATATATATACACATATAAATATAAGCAACACATACATTAGGCAACATATACACAAATATACATAAGATTAAACACATGTATGAGATAATAAGGATGTTATAAGGTTTGTTTATTTAAAAAGTGATTGGTGAGTAGGTGTTTAAAGTTGTTGATAGTTGGGGCTTGTCTAATAGTCAGGGGAAGCTTGTTCCACTGGTGAGCTGCAGAGACTGTAAAAGATTCGCCGTAAGCAGAGGAAGAATGAGTTGGAATTTTTAGTTGATTATTTTGGGATGAACGAAGAGAAAGCTGGTGGGAGTTACAGAGGAATTGAAATCGGTTTTTTAGATAAACAGGAGACAATGGATTGTAAAGGATATCATAAAGGAAGGTAAGGAGATGTGTTGACCTGCGAAAGCGTATGTTAAGCCAATTTAACTGAGTTCGATAAGCAGAGACGTGATCATACTTACGCAAACCAAAGACGTAACGTATGCAAAGATTCAGCAACCGTTCCAACTTGTTTAAAAGATCTTCGTTTAGATCACAATAACAAATATCAGCATAGTCAATTATAGGGAGCAATAGCGAGTTCACCAGCATGAGTTTCGCCTGGATAGGAAGGAAAAACTGAAGCCGCTTGAGCTGATGCATAGTGTAAAAAACTTTCCGACTTATCTCGGACACCTGAAACTCCCACGACAAGTCACAGGTCATGTGCAGGCCGAGATTTTTAACCTGCTGGTAAAAAGGCAGTTGCACGTTATTAAATTTTAATGGGGAAATAGTATCTAAATCCACTTTGTCTAGCATGTATCTCGAACCAATAATTATGACCTGCGTCTTGTCGGGGTTGACCAAGAGCCCGAGTTCAGCGGAACGGACACGAATAGCCTCAAGATCACTGTTAACTTTATGGAGAGCAACATCTATCTCTCTAACATCAAAACTAAGCGCCAGCTGCAAGTCGTCAGCATAAAGATGATAGGAACTGTGACGGATGATAGGAACTAGGGTGTTAATAAAAAGAGAAAAGAGCAATGGTGATAGCACGCCACCCTGAGGTACGCCAGTATTAACCGGAGACCAGTCGGAAAAGGCGTCATCAAGATTTAGGCGCTGTCGACGACCACGAAGATATGAATTAAACCACTGCGCCACATTCTGTGAGAAATTTAAAGATCTTAGTACTGCCAAGAGTATGTCATGGTCGACGCAGTTGAAAGCATTACTAAAGTCAAGAAGTACCATCAGCGTCAATTTCCGATCATTTATTGCTAAACGAATGTCATCGGTGATTTTAGTAAGAGCAGAGATGGTACTGTGGGCCGTACGGAAACCAGATTGATTAGGGTTCAAGAGATTATGTTTGTTGAGGAAAATAATTAGTTGGCGATGAACTACGCGTTCGAGGACTTTAGATAAAAAAGGCAGAATTGATATAGGTCGGAGGTGGCTAACATCACTGGGGTTGGGCTTTTTCGGAATAGGAATTATATGGCTATTTTTCCATGATTCGGGAAAAATGCCGGAAATAAGGGAGAAATTAATTATATGGGTAATAACAGGGAGAACAATATCTAAAACAGGAATTAGGAGGACACGACCCAGATTATCAGATCCGACAGCTTTACTACTAATAGATGTAATAATTTTCTTTATATCACAGCAGGTCATAGGTAATAGTGGTAGGCAGTGGTTCCCAGTCTGACGATCCGGGTTGTATACAGACCGTGAAGTTACTCAGTCGCGTTTCAGGATCAGCTTGTGGGTTGCCGGTTCCAACTAGTCACATCCGGTATAGCGGATGTGACTGCTACTTGAAGTTATTTAACTGTTGTAGTAGACACCTCTATTCACAGGGACTCTATTCCACTTTGTCATCGCGCAGGGTGCTGTTATATGTTGAGTCACAGTACAGTCCGTATGCAGCAGTCCATACCGCTATGCCGGCTTATAAGATTGAGTATTACACAAATTACTTTTGTTTTATTTAATGTTTTTTAATACAAATGCGATTTAATCTTCATTGATAAGATTAAATTATTCACTTTTTTGTTTTGTGATAAATTAACTGTTTATTTGTTTTTTTTTTATTGGGACGCGACATCTGACCTTGATTTAGTTGTAGTAGCATTCGCATTCATTAATGAACGAATAACCGGTGAATGCAACTGACATCTTGTCGTTCGGAATAGCGTTCTAATGGGAAGGCTCTCCGCTCTTTTATCATCATCATCGTCATTAGCCAGAAGACGTCCACTGCTGAACATGGGCCTCTCTCTTAGAACGCCTCCTTTTTTTAATATCAATCAATCAATCAATCAAATTTTCTCCCACAGGGCTAGGCAAAGACACACATCTCCTTCGCTTCCCTTACATCCACATTCATCTTCATACAAGCTCTACTATTATGGCCACTTAACCCAGCTTTCTCGAGGATGTCAGATTTGATCGAAGAACATCCTTCTCTTTTAACACATATTGGGTGTGGCAGAAGAAGCATAAAAGTAGAATTATAAAAATTCTCTCAATCCTATGATGACCTTGGATCCTTTAAGCGATGCTTGAAGAAGCACCTTTGGCCGGCATAGTGACGGCGGCTGAGGCAGCCGAGAACAAACTCGGTTTTTCTCAGTCGTCGTCACGCTTGGACTTCCTCTTGCTTATCATCAGGCGGGACGAGGAAATGTCGTGTCACAATTAAATAAAAAATTACTTATTGTAAATATATTTTACAATATTTTTTTTAAATTTACATTTCTATTCATAGTTTTTTTTTTTTTATTGTGACTCGACATATGACAGCACCCCGTAGTTGTTTGTATCATAGTAACAGAACGACCATAGTACATATATCAAAAATACATTGGTACCTGTGGGTGGTTTTGAACGCGTGCTCTCGGTTTGTATAACCATTACACTGCCACTACACCACGGCCGCCTAATAGAATTGTTTAATAGTCTTGTTTGTACCTACTATGATTTGTACTTAATCTTATCAGTTGTATTATTGTTGTATGGGTATGTAGTTATGTAGGTATATATAGGTATTTGATTCCTTTTGTTAATTGCATTGATTTCTGAGCGACTAGCTGTGGTCTATAATGTATCTGACGACGGTTTAGCGATTGGTTTGTTGCGCTTAAAGTCCCGGGTTCGATCCCCGGTCGGAACAAATATTTGTTTCATAGCTTTTATTCGTAATATATAATAATATCAAATATTGCAAATATTTGTTAATAAAAAAAAGAAATGGATATTTACTTCGGGTCTGGTTATCAAAGAGTGGTAGGCAGTCTGCCGATCCGGGGTAGTACCACCACTTACAAGTATACAGACCGTGAAGTGATTTGGTCACGTTTCGGGATCAGCTTGTATATTGCCGGTTCCATCTAAGCCGGCATAGTGGATGTGATTGCTAGTCAAAGTTATTGAATTGTAGTAGCAGTGGCATTCATTCATGGACCACACTTCGGCTTAACATCAAGCAGGGTGCTGTCATATGTCGAGTCACAATGAAAAAAGGCAAGTTTAGGTCCTGCGTAGTGCCATCTTTAACCTATTGGGGGTCTTGGGTATATTAGGATAATGGGGCCCCCTAGACATCAAGGTTTAATATATTGGCCGGCATAGTGACGGCGACTGAGGCAGCCGTGAACTAAAACTCTGCTGCTGCAATATTTTAATAATTTGACGTACGAATTGACATTTGACGATTAAAACAATAATGCTATAAGAAACGTACGTACGCCCGCTAACTTTTATTTATCTAATGCTTCATAATGCTTCAGCGACCGTGGCCTTTTCAGGGCGTCAACTGAAAATCAGAGTTGCGGCTGAAGCTGCAGCTCGTGCCGTTTTTTTTGCCTTGCCGTTTATCGCCTGTTTTTTTTTGTTATATTGTAAAAAAACTATGTAACAATATTAAAGTTAGGGATTAAATAAATTTTATGCAGCTAAATATCGCGTTTAATTTTGGTTATTATTATTGGTCTCCGTGACCACGATAGCTGCAAAGCTCTCAAAACTTTTTCAAATATTTTTTTTATTGTTACTCGACATATGACAGCACTTCGCTTGATGTTAAGCTGGAGTGTGGTCCAATAATGGATGCCACTGCTACTACAATTCAATAACTGTAAGTAGCAGTCACATCCACTATGCCGGCCTAGTTGCAACCGGCAACTTACAAGCTGATCCCGAAACCTGACTAAATCACTTCACGGTCTGTATACTTGTAAGTGGTGGTACTACCCCGGATCGGCAGACTGGGTACCACTGCCTACCACTCTTTGATAACCAGACCCGAAGCAAATATCCATCTCTTTTTTAATTAATGTTGTTATGGTGGATTGGATTTGGGCACCACTGCCTACCATTCTAACGGATATTGGACTTTCTTTTAAATTAACAATTATTTGTTCCGACTGGGAATCGAACCTGGGTCTGTAATGCACCGCGCCTGTCGTCATAATTTCATATCTTTTGATGGTTGGTTTTTATTATTTTGAAAAAGTTAGTAACCTCATTACTCCATGTGACAGCGCGTTGAAGGCGCTTTGTCCCTTAGTTTTGTGCGCACGGAGCGGCAACGTCGCAGTACTATGTGCGCGGTGTTGCTACATTTAAAGGAGCTTTTGTTCCCCACTTGTGGGGGAATTTTGGTGGAACTTGATTACTTTTAATATAAAAACATTAACAATATTTGCACGCCAGATTTGGCATACATGGCAGATATAACACAGATTAACGTGTAACATCTAGATTTGTAACGCATATTGAGAAAATCGGAGACATCCTCGAGAAAGCTAGGTTTCCTGGTGCCCATAACCATAGAGCTTGTATGAATAGAATTGTGAATGTGAAGGAAGCTAGGGAGTTGTGTTAGGATCGTGGCAAGTGGCGCTCCATTGTCTCTGCCCATCCCTGTGGAAAAAAGGCGTGACAATTTGATTTGTTTAAGCAAATAAATATTAATTTTCATTAGTTTTATTTAAAAATTGTTTTGTCTAATAATTTATTTTGCGACGTATGAATACATATAAATGAAACTTAAATATACAGGAAAAATTAAACTTTTTGATCTTAAATTAACATTGGTAATCTTGTTACTACTAAGTTATTAAATAATAAAATGTTGCCCTTAGAAGGAAACTGATATACCTCTTACATTCGTGATTGTTAGTTACAAATTAACCCATTTTAAACAGTAACTAAATAAATAAATCGAAAAATAAATTCATTTTAATAGAATTCGAAAGAATGGCACAGTACTTGCCGTAAATATTGTATATGAAAAAATAATTTATTTTTTATCTTTTGTGGTAATGTCTACTCGAAGTCTAGCCACACCGATTAAAAGTGAGCGGCTACGAGCGTTCACGGACGTTTTGGACTTAGTCCGATCCGAAACGCGTCGGGGTGGTGTCGTGCTGCGTGCCCCCTTATAAGCAATAAAAACTTTTGTGAACGAAAAACTTTGTTCAGATAGTGTGTTTCTAACGTTATTTATTAAAATAATTGTGTTTTTATTTATATTGTGGTGTTGTGTTGGATTTGATCATTATTTTCGCAGTGATTTGTGTTTATAAAAAAAATATTCATTTTATTTTTTAAAGTTTTTATTCGATGTAATTTATTGAAGAGATATGGTAAATAGGGTTTTTTGTATTAAAAGTGGTGCTGTTAGGTTTTATTTAGGATTAAAGTCAAATTTTGTGTATTTTTCTATTGGAAAGCAGTTTAAATATATTTAAATTGGATGCGTCGATTTTCCGTATATTGAATTGATGAATATTGGTGAATAAGATGAAGATGTTTATTAAAAGTATCGAGTCTCTCTCTCTCTGTGTGTGCTAGGTTGCCTAGTGCCCATAACCTTAAAGCTTGTATGAGGGAGAATTGTGGATGTGAAGGAAGCGAGGGAGTTGTTTCAGGATCGTGGCAAGTGGCGCTCCATTGTCTCTGCCTATCCCCGTGGGAAAAAGGCGTGACAATTTGATTGATTGTATGTGTTTTTTATATATAATTTTTTTTTTTTAATTTCATTGGTTTTAACTGGAGTTGGAATATAACACCTAGGTATGCCAAACTAAGCCGCGAAGCTATATCATAAATAATAAAAACTGCGAATCTATATCAAAACTAGTCAATTAAATGAAGAAAAAAATGTTTCCTAACTATGGGGATTGTATGAAGATTTTTATTTTATTGTGATACGTCTGACTTCGACCGTCCTAATGACAAGCAAGAGGAGGTCCAGGAGTGACGGCGACAAATAAACGCGTCAGTTCACGTCTGCCTCAGTCGACGGAGGAGTGAACACATGGGCTGGTAAAGAATTCCACTTGTCGATTGTTCTACAAAAAAAGTCTTCGGAAAGAATTGTGGATGAGAAAGAAACTAGAGTAGTATGATACTCTAGTTTCCTCTCACATTGTCTGCCTATCCCTGCTGGTTATTGAGATTAATTCTCAATCTCATACAAATAGGATAATTGATTTTAAAGTCGACAGTTGAATTAAAAGCTTTCGGCGAGTCGTTTCTTTTACGAACAATAGACAAGTGGAATTATTTGCTTGACCATCTGTTCTCCTAATCCTATAACCTTGGTTCCTTTAAGCGAGGAGTGGGAAACTGATCTCTGAGTCGGACTTTTTAATCGTCAACGCTCTTGGACACCACCTCCTCTTACTTACCATTATGTAAGTCGAGATCCTGACATCAAGGTTTAAGATTTTTTCTTTATACCTAGTCACATTAAATATTGCCAGCATTGTGACGGCGACTGATGCAGCCGTGAACTAATTAGTTTTTTTCAGTCGTCGTCACTCTTGGACCTCCTTTTGCTTATCATCAGGCGAGTCTAGGTCAGATGACGTGTCACAATAAAAAAGAAAGATAATATAATCCTCTAAAGTAATTCCTTTAGTATTCTTAGGTTTAATGTTTTTATTAATAATTCGACAATTTAAATTTAATGATCTGGGCAAGAACTCAAGAACTAGCCACCTGCCCAGAGTGCCCAGTGGAAAAGTTAGTACTGCATTTAATGCAATCTTTCTCAAATTCCGTTTAAAAGGGAATTGTTACGTGAATGTAAAGTTTATTATGTTCTCCGGGTAATGTTTACGCGTTATAAGTAATTAATATGTTTAACATGTGTTTCTTATCATATTAAATGAGACATATAGGTTGTTTGTTATAATTTATATCAACGTTCGTAAATTAATTCATTATAAAAGTAATAGGAAGTGCATGTGGATTGCGGAGTGACGATAGCGAATAGAATGAGATGTGGTTTCAAAGAAGATGTAGTGACAAAGATTGACAAAGGAATGCTTTATTTTCGACGACAGGCGTGGACGAACGGTTTAGCGATTGGTTTGTTGCGCGTAAAGTTCCGGGTTCGATCCCCGGTCGGTCGGAGCAAATATTTGTTAATAAAAAAAAGAGATGGATATTTGCTACGGGTCTGGTTATCAAAGAGTGGTAGGCAGTGGTACTCAGTCTGCCGATCCGGGGTAGTACCACCACTTACAAGTATACAGACCGTGAAGTGATTTGGTCACGTTTCGGGATCAGCTTGTAAGTTTCCGGTTCCATTTAGGCCGGCATAGTGGATGTGATTGCTACTCACAGTTATTGAATTGTAGTAACAGTGGCATTCATTCATGGACCACACTTCGGCTTAACATCAAGCGGGGTGCTGTCATATGTTGAGTCACAATAAAATAAAATAAAACTCTTTATTGCACAAAAATAAGGTACATAGGCGAGCTTAATGCCTTAGGCATTATCTACCAGCTAACCTTTGTTGTGATTGGCTGGGTGCAAACCATTTATTAAACCAGGAGGGTGTATTCTGAACAAATCGGTAACATCCTCAACAAAGCTGGGTTGCCTAGTGCCCAAAATTGTAGCTTGTATGAAGAGAATTGTGAATGTGAGGGAAGCAAGGGAGTTGTGTCAGGATCGTGGCAAGTGGCACTCCATGTTCTTTGCGTATGCGGAAAAATGCGTTTCAATTTGATTAATTAATTAATTGATACCTATGTACCTATTAGTTTGTACTGTCCGTAAAGTGAGTTGCGTTTCGAAATCACCTTAAAACTTGTAGCCTCAAACTAGGCCGGCATAGTGGATCCGTTTTCTGGCGACAAAATCGGCAGTTAAACGAAAAGATGTGGCGATTATTTGTAGAACAAATTGAAATGTCAAATAGTTTACTAGCACATGCGTTTTTTCCATCTTGTAGCTTGGTCCAGCTTTGGCCGGCATAATGACGCCGACTAAGGCAGCCGTAAAATGAAACGTTTGTTTTTCAGTCGGCAGCGTTCTTAGACTTTCCCTTGTTTACAACCAGGTAAATTCAGGTCAGATGATCTGGCGTCTTAACCCACCTGATGGTAAGTAAGAGAGGTCCAAGAGTGCCGACGACTGAAAAAAACGAGTCACTTCACGGCTGCCCCAGTCGCTGTTACTATGACGGCCAAAATCCTTTCCACTATCCTTATAAAACTATATTCATGTACCAGGCTAGCATATAATAGTAAAAGGTTAATGTCTATAAGAATGCAACATCCATCGATCCATTTAATTCGCGCACTACTAATAATCTATTCATTAGACCTAGTGACCGCTGACGTGGCCTCATGTGTTGGACTTATTTAGTCCAATTAAGTGTGGTAGGCAGACAGCTGGACTGCCGATCTAGGGATACCCACTTACAAGTGTTGGAGACTGGTGTCGCGTTCGGGATCAGTTTAGAATTTGCCGGTTCCAACTAGGCCGGCATTGTGGATACAAGTGCTGTACTAATAAATAAAAATATAGGTTAAAAAACACGCTTATGTGAACTGAAAAGTGAATAATTGCCCTTGACCCGCCTGATGGTAAGCAAGAAGAGAATGCCGACGACGAAAACGACTGGAAAACCGATTAAATTCACGGTTGCCTCAGTCGCCGTCACTATGCCGGCCAAATAAATTTAGTAAAATTATTCTATTCATAGGTTTTCAATAGGTGTTCAAATTTTTAAATTATTCAGACGTCTAGAAGTGGGTGAAAATTAATTTGAAAGATTTCGTTACATACATACCAGTCAAGTTAATAAAAGCATGTTAAAAAAGCAAGTTTTGTCTGCCAAAATCAGTAAAAGTGACTGCCTATCTCTGTGGAAATGGAGGCGTGACGTTTTACTGATTCTGCTGCCTTATTATTATTTATAATATAAAATAAAAAAAACAGTTTTATTTTCATTAATCATTAATTTCCTTTATTAAATTATAGATGTATTAATTGAAATGAATGAATTGTCCTTCCCTTTGTTGCTTTATTAGTCGTGCATTTAGTTTCCTACTATATACTTATGTGAGCCTGGTACTTTTAATCTAATGACCTTAATTTTCTTTTGTCTTACAAAAAGCCTTTTCATTATTATCCCTTTAACTACTTCATTATGTAATTACATGCTTTCCTAGTCATTTTTGATAACTACTCCAATTAGAATTATACCTATGTAATGGTTATATCCACTATGCCGGCCTAGTTGGCAACCGGCAACTTTCAAACTGATCTCGAAATGCGACTAAGTCACTTAACGGTCTCATACACTTGAATGTGGTGGTACAAAGAAACAGTTAAGATAAAGACACCGGGCAAATTACTACTAACTCACTGCCCTAGACGGTACCCATATTTTGATATACATAAGTCGTCCAGTATCTGTGATACTCGTACAATGCAAAAATTATTTGTTTTACTTGTATTGTCGTTTCTTATTTCTATAAGTAAACTTTTTTTCAATAATTGATTTTTCGACAAGAGGAGTGCTGTACTGTGGATGTGTTGAAGCGAGGGAGTTGTGTCAGGATCGTAGCAATTGGTGCTCCTTTGTCTCTGCCTATCCCTGTGCCAATAAAGCGTGACAATTTGATTGATTGATTGATTGGAGTGCTTTGCCAATCCATGCGTGAAAAAGCACCTCTGTTTTGAGGCTAGAGTTTTGTGTCGATTTTTTCCTTACCACTAGAAAAGTTTGATCAAATGTCGCATCACAATAAAAAAAATTCGTTTAAAGTTAACTTCGATTTAAATTCGAAAATAATCGACAAGAATATCACAAAAGGTTTTCACGAAGATAAAGGTGCGTAGTTGTTGAAACGCGATACATACTGAAATGCGATCGTTTTATATTGACATGTGAATAACCCCCGAGTTTGGCCTTTTCAAGTTGACGCGAGGGGAGGGCCCCATATCCGCTCCGAAAGGGCTCTTAATGACATCCCACGTTTGTTCGAACTCTCTCTCTCCGTGCATGGGATAATTTTTGTTGTAATAGTCTCCTGTTATGTTATGAATGCCTGGTACTTGTTCTAGTGACACTGTTTTATTGTTATTATATTTATTTAAATACTAAGTTACTAATAAGGTGTATCACAGAAACAGGACAGCCAATGTACATATATCAAAGATACATTTGGTATCGTTTTGAGGGGTTTTGAAACCGTGCTTCTCGGTTTTGCGTAACCATTGCACTACCACTACACCACGGTCGCCTTGTATTGAGTTAACTAAGTATACCAGGGCCAGCATAGTGGATATTGACGACAGGCGTGGACTAACTAACGGTCAGCGATTGGTTTGTTGCGCGTAAAATCCCGGGTTCGATTCCCGGTCGGAGCAAATATTTGTGAATAAAAAAAAGAGATAGATATTTGCTTCGGGTCTGGTTATCAAAGAGTGGAAGGCAGTGGTACCCAGTCTGCCGAACCGGGGTAGTACCACCACTTACAAGTATACAGACCGTGAAGCGATTTGGTCGCGTTTCGGGATCAGCTTGTAAGTAGCCGGTTCAATCTAGGCCGGCATAGTGGATGTGATTGCAACTCATAGTTATTGAATTGTAGTAGCAGTAACATCCATTCATGGACCACACTCCAGCTTAACATCAAGCGGGGCGCTGTCAAATGTCGAGTTGTCGAATTGTAGCAGTAGCCTCTACACATAGACCACATTGCAGCTTTTTTTTTATTAAGACTCGACTTGCTTTTGATGGTATGCAGGGGAGGTTTCATTTTTGACCGGCGACTGAAGCAGCTGTGACCTTAATCATTTATTTCAGTCGTCGGAGCTTTTGGACTTTCCCCTGCCAGCCCCCGGCAAGTCGAAGTCAGTTGGCGAGTCTCGATTTAAAAAAAATTAATACAAAATGATTTAAAATCGTCTACGACTTCATTTAAAACTATTAAGATCAATTTCAACCAATCGAATACATTAAAGCTATCGATCTATTGGTCATTCTGTTTCTATGATCATATTGAGTAGCTTAGTATAATAATAATAATAAATCTTTAATTCAGACCGTAGATAGGGTTAGTTACGATGAAAAAACTTCAAAACTATTTTAAGAAGCACGAGCGACTGGGCAGCCGTGAACAAACCCGGTTGACTCACTCTTGGACATCCTCTTGCTTATCATCAGGCGGGACGAGGTCAGATGTCGAGTCACAATAAAAAAAAACAAAATAAATATAAAGTAAAATAAGGCTAATAAAAGACTAAGATCTCATTATGTGTCTGTCAGCGTTCAGCCTGGCAGATATTACATCCAGGAGACTGTTGGTACGGCTCCGCACCCTTCGCATCAGGGACGCTATCATGGAAATCATGCTATAATGCGCCTCAGAAAACATTCCTGATGCGCTACAGAACCGCGGCAAACCCAACAGTAATTGACCCATAGGCTGCACGTGTAAAATGACTGACAGTATGCTTTTAAAAGTGTATTTTTTACTTGCCTGGTACATTGTGCAAACCTTCGTGCCAACATATTTGACCGCACTTCCAATGCCCTACGTTCCCTTTCCACGTCAACTTTATCAGTGACCCAATGTCCCAGGTACAGGAATTGTGACACTCTTTCGAGTGGAGCTCCAGCAAGTGTGACGGGGGGTATTGTGTTATATGTTTTGTTTCCCGCCTTAAACCCTAATATTTTACTCTTCTTCGCGTTGTACCTGAGACCATGGGTTTCTGCATATTGTTCACAGATAACAGGAAGCTTTCTGAGAGCTCTGATCGAATGATCTGATCTGATCAGCAGCACAATGTCGTCAGCGTAGCTAATATTATTTATAAAAGTATAGAAATGTTTAAAAAAATCAAACTGCTTGCTGATCTCGAAACGCGACTGAGTACTATCAGGGTTTTTAATGGTACTCCGGCTGACCGGATCGGCTGACTAGGCAAAGTGAAACTTATAGTGACCGCGAATCTGAGGCAAAATGTCGAGTCTCAATGTCTGCCAACATAGTTTCATTCACTATAATAAGCGGAAATAGTCGAATATATCTCAAAGTATTGAATGCATATTAAAAAGGTTTATTATGTATGTATGTTCTTAATATGGATTGATGGCATTATAATTATGGTTGGAGCATCCGTTATTAATTCATTATTGTTGTAAATGCGAAGGCATGAAGGCGACATATTGTCTGGCATGTTTTATTACTGTGACGTAAGGTGTTTCAATCATTCATTTGCGTTCTCTGTCTAATATGACGTTCACACGAAGCTAAGGACATCATTCATTTTGTATGGGGACTTGGGCTTAATTGTATTAACAGTTTAATATGCATTTTAAAACAGTTTCATGTACGGAGATTACAATGTAATTAGAATTTATCCTTTATTATGCATAGTTTATGTGTGCAAAATATAATTATGACAGTTCAAAGCAGAACAAATATGGCGTTGATTGACAGACGATACAAAATCCATATCTTATTTTCCAAGTTACTCAATTGCACAGCAATTAAAAACAAAATTGTTATTAGTTTTATCAATGCAAGTATTGGAACTACCATTTATATATTTTTTCATCATTGGACATTACAAAAGTATTACATAGAAGCCCAAAATAAATGATGTCCTTAAGATCAACTGCGAAATCGTTCGCGATTTGAACCGTCTGAACAGACTTTCAATCAAGTTGAAGCAATAAATATCGGTTTAACAAAAGTTAGACTTTTCAGCTTTTATTGATTAAATTAATAGTTGAAAGTAAATCGACTCGTCTGATCTTATTCGTCTGAACTCGCTTTGAGTAATCAGTCCAATCAGTCAGTCAATCATCGCGATTGAGTATGTATTTTATTCCTTTGTAGTTTATTGTTTGTAAAATAATACGTAAATTATGGCGTCTGCTTCCACGAGAAAAATGCTAAAATCGGGATCAGAATCGTAGATGAGGATCGTGGCATGCAGCGCTTCATTGTTTCTGCCTATCCCTGTAGAAAAAAGGTGTGACAATTTAATTGTTTTATTGGTGTATCCCCATCTGTGCACATTCTCCCGCCTGTTGCTATTCTATTTACGTTTTAGTTTTATTATTTTCTTAGATTTTGCGCGAACCACGATGGCTGCAAAGCTCACGAAACGTCGGAATAATAAAAAAATGTAAAATCAAAACCGAAATAAACGCGATTGTAAGCCGCATAAAATTTGTGTTTAGTCATTTTAGTCTCATAATAAAATGTGCAGTGAGATTGCAATGGTATTACCTCACCTCTTTACTTCCGTTCGTGTTATAATTGTTTTAGATACGACTTAAACATGATATTGAATTCTTGCGCATGGTGTCAACGTATGTATATTATAGACACTGGCCATCTATAGATTTTTTTTATTGTGACTCGACATATGACAGCACCCCCTTTGATGTTAAGCTACTACAATTCAATAACTGTGAGTAGCAATCACATCCACTATGCGGGCCTAGTTGGAACCGGCAACTTACAAGCTGATTCCAAAACCCGACTTAATCACTTTACGATTGTATACTTGCAAGTGGTGGTACTACCCCGGATCGGCAGACTGGGTACCACTGCCTACCACTCTTTTATAACCAGACCCGAACCAAATATCCATCTCTTTTTTTATTAACAAATATTTGCAATATTTAATATAATTATTGGACTTCACGCGCAACAAACCAATCGTTGATCGTTCGTCCACGCCTGTCGTCAGTGACAGTCTACGCCGGCCGTTGTAAAAGAATTTTCAAGATCGGTTCAGTAGTTCTAGAGATTACTTCCAACAAACAAACTCACCAACTTACTAAACTTACCTTTATAATATTAATGTAGATTTTAGTGTATAGATCCCGGCAGAAAAAAGAGCGCTGGCAATCAAGCTGTGCAATAACTTGTTTTGTTATCTACTTATTTTCTGTTTTACGAATGTGTATTAATTTAAAAATATTGACAAGTATGTGCACGACTGAATAGATGCACGGACTTGCTTCAACCGCAGTCGTTCATCGCTCTTATAATCTGCCAATACTTTCGATCATAAATTACGGTAGATACACAATTGCCGGTCAAAAAGCGGCGAAATAAATGCAAGTCCGTATTGACGTTGGACTTGCATTTGCTCTCAGTCCAAAATGATGTATGTGACATTACATTTATGACAAGTTTATACTTTAAAAGGATGTAATAAGGTTCAGTTTACAATTCACTTACACAGTTTATATCAGTACGAGGGAATTTTGACGCGCGGACACTTTATCATCAGCCGGAAGGCGTCCACTGCTGAACATAGGCCTCCCCCTTAGAACGCCATTCCGAACGACAAAGATGCCAGTGCATTCACCGGTTACCCGTGACTTTCCCTATGTCGTCAGTCCACCTAGTGGGAGGCCTACCTACGCTGCGTCTTCCGGTTCGTGGTCTCCACTCAAGAACCATTCTTCCTTGTCGGTTCTTCGAGCGATGTGGCCAACTCATATCCACTTCAGCTTGAGCATCCTACGGGCTATGTCAGTAACTTTGGTTCTTTGGCGAATATCCTCGTTCCGGATTTTATCACGCAAAGAAACACAGAGCATAGTGCTATCCTTTGCCCGATGAGCGACTCTGAGCTTTTCCAACAGGCCAACATTTAAGGGCCACGCTGACACTTTTATGCCATTATTTTGTATGGGATTTTAGTATCTATTAAAAATATGATCGATGGTCAATCCGTATACTGCGCAGCTCAAAAATCAGACTCTTTTTATGTGCCGGATCTATACACAAAGTGTGTGTGTGTGTCCTACTCACACATTGACGAGAGCTAGTAGTTTGTGTCGGCAGGTGCTATAATAAACTTGTTTGACTTGTCACAACTATAATGGTTATAGGTATAATAAGAATAAATAAATAATTAATTGCAGCACGCAGAGATGTTAATGTGTCATTAAGTAATGAGCTTTTGCTCTCTATTGGTTAGTTAGAAGTTTGAAAGATACGCCTTGAAAGGCTAAGGCATCTGTAGTCTAGGCACCCGCCTGATAATAAGCAAGAGGAGGTCCAAGAGTGACGACGACTGAAAAAAAACAAGTTAGTTCACGGTTGTCTCAGTCGCAGTCACTATGCCGGCTAAACGAATCCACTGTCGGTACCAATGTATCTTTGATTAGACTCTATTCGTACAATTTCTATGATACAACCACGTTTAGCTTAGTATAGAAATGAAAAAAACGACAGGCGTAACGTTACGCGTAAAGTCCCCGGTTAGATTCCCGGTTGGAGCAATTTTTTTTCATAGCGTTAATTTGTAATTCTTAAATCTGTATAGTAAACGGTGATTCGGAGTAGTATCACCGTATACAAATATACAGACCGTGAAGTGACTTAATCGCGTTTCGGTATCAGCTTGTAAGTTGCCCGTTTCAACTAAGCCAGCATAAATGGATGCAACTAGCAGGGTTGCTGTCATATGTCGAGTCACAATAAAAAAGTGCATTATAGCGGTTTTAATTGAAGAGGAATGTGTGTGCAAACACCTGCTTGATTAACTCATTCATGAAAATGATTTTTTCCATATAATTTGCTTATGATTTTGTTCCTCCACAATATTCCCACGAATATGTCAGCAGTGTGGTGTTGGGTTTCGGTGCTCTGTTGGTGGTCGGCCCACCGGCGTTGGTCAACTCATTCACTTACTGCTGCTTTATTATCTCCTGGTACATTTTCTTATTAGTTAGTCATTATTTATAGTTTTTGGATTTTATTATTTTTAACCCCCGACCCAAAAAGAGGGGTGTTATAAGTTTGACTTGTCTGTGTATCTGTGTATCTGTGTATCTGTGGCTCTGTGTATCTGTGGCTCTGTGTATCTGTGTGTCTGTCTGTGGCATCGTAGCTCCTAAACGAATGGACCGATTACGATGCGGTTTGTTTCATTTGAAAGCTGACGTGATCGAGATGGTTCTTAGCTACAATTGATGAAGATCTGATCAGGGGTTTCAAGGTCATCAGCTCGATTTGTTAGCTGCGGTAGCGATCTTAGACGCGCTGTTTAGAACGACAACCCTTGTACGTCGCTATGCGACGAAGATTGTTATTTTATGTCAAATAAATATGCCATTGTTAAAACACATTATTCCCCTAAAATATTCAATCAAGGTAATCGATCTAAACTGCAAACCAACCTCGTCATATGAATATTTTAAGGGAAAAATTATAACATTTTTTACGTGTTTTAACAATGGCATATTTATTCGACATAAAATAACAATCTTCGTCGCATAAGGCTGGGAATACACGTCCGATATTGCTGAGCAAATTATTTACAAATCGGAAGTAGGAATCGGACGTCTATTTTGTTTCTGTATTCTGTATGAAAACTGCACCTTCAGACAATCGGATCGGCCATAAAATCGTAAGCGCCTTGGCGTTGTTTCCGATTCTGACATCCGATCCGACTATCGGATCTGACGTGTATTAAGTATTCAAACAAATGTATGGCACGAGTGCTTTCCGATTGTCTGATCAGACAATCGAATCGGACTATCAGAGAGGAAAATCGGACTTGTATTCCCAGCCTTATAGGTTTAACATTATTATCAACTTAACATTTGAAATAAAAACGTATACAAATACATGTGTGTTTTAACTGACACCACTGAGCTACTCTGATGATGGAACTCGAAGGTAGGAGACGAAATCCTGGATGTGTTCAAACTTTTTTTTGGTATACTAAGTTTGGACTTATTAGATTTGTCTTGAAGGTAGGAAACTAAGTGTAGAAAAGTTAGTGCGATAAAATAAAACATTCCGGATCTTAAAAATCTGATCATGGATCCTCTCAGATCAGCAAATCAACAAGAAATGGACGTATAGTGCTTTAACTAAAATTGTTACTCACTATGAGCCATTAGCTGGACCGTTATCAAATTAAAGACCGAGAGTATCTGATGAGGCACCATCATGAATCCTCTCAGATCAGCAAATCAACAAGAGATAGAACTATAGTGCTTTAACTAAAATTGTTACTCACTAAGAGCATTTAGCTGGACCGTCATCAAATTGAAGACCGGGCAATCTGATGATGCACCATTATGAATCCTCTCAGATCAGCAAATTGATATCAATTGATCAGCAAAATAAAGAGATAGAACTGTAGTGCTTTAACTAAGCCTTTAGCTGGGCCGTTATCAAATTGAAGATCGGAAGTATCTGATCATGAATCCTCTCAGATCAGCAAATCAATAACAGATAATATCATAGTGCTTTAACTAAAATTGTTACTCTCTATAAGCCATTAGCTGGGCCATTATCAAATTGAAGACCTAGAGTAGTTATCTGATGATGCACCATAAGAATCCAAGGGATATTAAAGGGATATAACTATTGAGCCATGACTAATGTTGTTTATTACTATAAAGCTGATGATATGACCAAAATGCTTCCAGGCGTTTCGGGGGTTCCTTTAAAATTTTAATTTTGATTTTATATTCATATTGGTCATTGGACTAACTCCCACTGGTTTATTATTTCCTGGTACATTTTCATTGAAATTTATAGGTATTTATTCTAATTAAAGCTTGTATAATAGATATTTAACGATTATAGTTGTATCAAATACACAATAGCGTTAAAAAATAGCTAGCTTTTGCTCTAGGATCAATCTTCTGAGTCGTCTGTTTAATTATTAATCTCTTTTTGGATTTTATTTTATTCACATTGCTCATTGGACTAACTTCCACTGGTTTATTATCTCCTGGTACATTTTCGTTAAAGGTTACGGATTAGTTATTCTAAGTTAATTAAAGCTTGTATCATAGATATTAAACAATTTTAGTAGACACATCACAGGAGACCGAAGAGTTGGCAGCTACCTCGGACAAAGAATTAGTCTAGCTATTCAAAGGGGGAACGCTGCCAGTATCTTCGGAACCTTGCCTAAAGGGACTCCTTTTAATAATGTATTTTAGTTAATTTTTTTTTATCAATATGTTATATTTCTGTTTTAATATTAGTTTATTAAAGTTAATAAGTAATAGGGAATTTTAATGTGACATTTTACTGAAATACATTTTAGTTGTATCAAAGACACATTACAAGATGTTTTAAAGCAGCTAGCTTTTACCCTAGGATCAATCTTCTGAGTCGTCTGTGATTCATTGATGTCTTTCGTCAATCTCCTTTCATCAACCGTGGTGTAGTGGCAGTGCAAATGGTCACGCAAACCGAGAGCACGGGTTCAAAACCACTTGCTGGTACCAATGTATCTTTGATATATATACTTTGGTTGTCCTGTTTCTATGATACACGCAAGCACTTTTGTACCTTAATATAGAAATTCAACATTCCAGCTCTGTTCTGATGAGTTTATCTTTTTGCTCCCTTCATACCTACACAGGTCAAGGGAATGCTTAACCAGCCCATGTGTTTTTTGATGCAGCTTTGACCGGCATAGTGACGACGACTGAGATAACCGTGAACTGGGTCGCGTTTTACAGTCGTAGGCGCTGTTGGACATTTATTTTACCATCATGCAAGTTGAGGTCAGATGTTGCGTCCATAATTTTAAAAAACATTAATCAATCAATTAACAGGGACTTTGGTCGTCATGTTTCTATGATAAAAGTACGGTTAGTAGCTTAGTTAATGACAATTCCTATTACCTTATTATTATTAGCCAGTTGAGTATGTTTTATTTAAATTATTGTTAGTACAAATATAAAGGGCCCAATAGTCGTAGGTTGTTAGTTATGCGTTTTTGCATAAAATCAAGGGGAAAGTTTATATTTTATGTTTGCGCGTGGGCACCCATTACAAAATGACAGTTTAATATATCATTTTAGTGTTATAATTATTGTTATTGGGTTACGGTTATAATTTATGTTTACGTTGTATAGATAAGTTTTAAGGCGACCGTGGTGTAGTGGCAGTGCAATGGTTACGCAAACCGTGAGCACGAGTTCAAAACCACCCACCGGTACCAATGTATCTTTGATATATGTACTTTGGTTGTCTTGTTGCTATGACACAAGCACTTTAGTAGCTTAGTATAGAAATGTAAAAAATGACACCTATAAGATTTTTTTAACTTGTCTTAATTGTGATTTCATTTTTTTAATATCTAATTTTACTAACCTACTACCGGTACTAACCGGCAAGTAGGTTTAAACCGAAAGCTCTTGATGTACTAGACCAATTTTCTGCCGCCAGATCACAATTTGAAAGTTTGAATTATTCTGTTTTCGCTAGGGCCATAGGATAACTCAAAAGTATTATTTTTACAAGATATACAATATATCCTACTTTTGATTTGAGAGGTATCGATATGTTGAATTTTCAATAAAACTAAGTTACGTTGAAACTGGTTCGGTGAATAGCTTTTCAAAATGGCGTGCAAAACACATGGTAATTCAATCATGCGTATGCGCACATCTCGTCCGATTACATCCCATATACCCTTTTAGTGTGAAGTGAGAGATTTTTTTTGGTGTAAAGAAAAAAAATTAGGTTAACTCGGGGAATGTTGCAGCCGGCTTTTTCTTGTGTATTAGCGATTTGACATTCGGAACATTAAAATACTGGTAGGCAGACCGTGAAGTGATTTAGTCGCGTTACGGGATCACCTTGTAAATTGCTGGTTTCAACAGAGCCGACATAGTAGATGCGATTTAGAAACTGTAGTAGCAATAGTGGTTTAGTGGCAGTGCAATGGTTACACAAACCGGAGAGCACGAGTTCGAGACCACCCACCGGTACCAATGTATCTTTGATATATGTGCTTTGGTTGTCCTGTTTCTATGATACCAGCACTTTTAGTAGCTTAGTATAGAAATGTAAAAAAATAATAAAATAACCTTTATTAAAGGACGCAATCTAGCTTTTTTACATCAGACGAGATGCTGTCATATGTACGGCATAGTTACGGCGACTGAAACAACCGTGAAAGACGGTATTTTTGTGTTATTTTTCAGTCGTAGTCGCTTTTAGAGCTTTCGGCTGTTGCTTTCGATCAGGCTAGTCGAAATCATAAAATAAAATAAAAACATACATACATAAAAACAGCCAATACATCAAAATTTAAAGGCCGTCGATACATACTGAACAATAGAACAACAACAAAAAAAAACTGGACTCCTAAAGGTGCCAGCGAAATTGTTTTGTTAAAAATTCAATACGAAGTCAGGAAATATTATAATTTAGAAAGAATTGTTACGAACAGTTTTGCATCTACTAATATATATATATATATTAGTAGATGCGATGGATAGGATGAGTGAAAATAGATTGACGAAAGGAATTATAAAGTTGATGTGGATGGATGCGTTAAACAAGGCAGGCCCAAGAGGGTGTTCTCCGACCAAATCGGAGACATTTTTAATAAAGCTAGGTTGCCTAGTGCCCATGACTGTAGAGCTTGTGTGAAGAGAATTGTGGATGTGAGGGAAGCGAGGGAGTTGTGTCAGGATCGTGGTAAAAATGCGTAACAATTTGTTTGTTTGATATTGTCGCGAATAACCGGTGGATGCAACTGGCATCTTGTCGTTTGGAATGGCTTTCGAGGAGCCCTATGTTCAGCAGTGGGCTGATGATAACGATGATGATGATATATTCTTTCATTCTTGGTTACAGAAATGACTACCAGCTGTCTGCCTACCACTCTTTCTATTTATTTTATATTTTATAAACGAATTAAATCGCAAACTCATCAACCTTGACCTGAGAGGACCACCCATATGTTTTCATTTTCTTTCAAATAGAAATCTGATCCTATGGAAGCGAATCATATGGAAAGGCTTTGTGTCAATCCTGTGGGAATAAATCCCCTTTACACCTTTTGCATAAAAAGGGGTAAGCACAGGTAGTGGTACAAAAAAATGTATACAAATAACCTTCGATTATTGTTCTGTTATTCTTAAGGGATTTTGTGGTGATATTTTCGTTTAAATCCAATGTTCTTTCATGTTAAAGCGACTGTAATCGTGTTTGACATTAAGCCGACCGTGGTGTAGTGGTAGTGCGTGGGTAATGGTCACGCAAACCAAAAGCCACCAATGCCGGTACCAATGTATCTTTGATATATGTACTATGGTCGTCCTGTTTCTGTTTTATTTATTATTGTGACGACATATTACAGCACCCCGCTTGATATTAAGCTGGAGTGTGGTCCATGAATGAATGTCTACAATTCAATAACTGTAAGTAGCAGTACCATCCACTATGCCACTATGTTTTTTTAACTATAGTATTATCTTATTTGTTTATTTTAAAACCTAATGCACTATGTACGAATGCGGACATTTTTGATCAGTTAAACTTATGGATCAACGAAATGTTCAATCAATCAACAAAAATCAACCAACCACAATATATAAAAAACACGTTTATTTAAATATTTTATTTGTACTAGTGTTAACTCAAAAAACGAACTAAAAATGTGCAATACGTGAAATAAAGTAAGTGCTTAAAAAAGTGGTAGTTATGTCAAACATAAAACGTAAAAGAGTGAAGATCAAATAAGAAGTTCTAGGAAAACATAATGGCTGTGAGGCAAGACCTTATGGAACAATCGTTGCTGCCAGCCGACCCGCCGCCCATAGAGAGCTACCAAACCAACTTGGCATCGGAATACTTCAACACCTTCAGTCAGATATGCGATCCTGGTTACAGAGACGATGGTAACCTCCGACAATCGGACTCAATACGATTAACGTCGGAAATAATCGGCGGCATAAGGCCTGAGAATGAATATTTGACCACGGACTTCCTTGGTGCTGAGAAGGCGTTCTCCAATGTGAAGGAAGAACAGATATTTCAGTTTGGTCAGCCTGATGCCTCCGCGCTGTTGCGGCACAGAGCCAGGCGGAGATTCAACGAAGAGCATGGACTCCAACCACCTCCTGTTACTAGTCAAGAAAGTGGGGTAAGATTAGAATTAGGTTTTATTTTTTAATAACTTTTTTTATTGTGACTCAACATATGACAGTTGTTAAGCTGGAGCACGGTCCATGAATAAAGATGACTGCTACTACAGTTTAATAACTGTAAGTAGAAGCCACATTCACTATTCCGGCCTAGTTGGAACCGGCAACTTACAAGCTGATCCCGAAACGCGGCTAAGTCACTTCACGGTCTGTATAGGTAAGTAGTGGTACTACCCCGGATCGGCAGGCTGGCTGCCTACCTCTCTTTGACAACTAGCACAATATATCCCTCTTTTTTTTTCATTGAATAATTGCATCTAATGTGGATGGATGCGTTAAACGAGGCAGATCCAGTTTTTTTAATTTTTCGACCAAATCCGAGACATCCTTAAGAAAGTTGTTGCCTAGTGCCCATAACCGTAGAGCTTGTATGAAAAGAATTGTGGATGTGAGGGAGTTGTGTCAGGATCGTGGCAAGTGGCGCTACTTTGTCCTCTGCCTAATAATTAGTATTACTTATGTATTTATTTGTTTGTTATATAATTTGCGTACGCGGCCGTTGCGTGGGTGTTCGTTTGAGATGCGCTCCAAAGATTATTATCACACATTTTTTAGAAGCTATTAAGGAGCTATTTCTATAACACTAATTGTATTTTAATATTTGTTATGTTATGACGGCCGTGGTCGCCAAGGAATGAAACAGAGGTCTGGCTGCCTCCCTACCACTAACTCTTAAAAACAAGCATGTTTCAAGACGCTTTTTATATTTTTTTATATTGTGACTCGACATATGACAGCACCCTGCTTGATGTTAAACTGGAGTGTGGTCCATTAATGGATGTCACTGCTACTACAATTACATGACTGTAAGTAGCAGTCACCTCAAAGAATAGTATAGAGAAATTACTGTTAAAAATCACATATAATAGGCGACCATGGTGTAGTGGCAGTGCAATGGTTACTCCAACCGAGAGCACGGGTTCAAAACCACTTGCCGGTACCATTTGTATCTTTGGTTGTCCTGTTTCTATGATACAAGCACATTAGTAGTTTAGAATATGAAATATAATAATGACTAAAAAGCATATTAAAAAATTAAAATGGGTGCTTAAATAGTACTTAAAACCTGTTTTAATATTTAAGGGAGGGAGTGTCTGACATCTATCTACCTTAGGAGTACGCTAATGGAATTTGTAATTCGATATTTATGACCTCTCTTAAATTACAACCAAGTTTTCTCTACATCTAAAGTATATTTTTTATTTTGACCCGATATTTGACCTCCAACCGTCTGATGGTAAGAGGAGGCCCAAGAGTACCGGCGACTGCAAAAACTGAGTCAGTTTTTGGACCTTCATCGTGCTTACCAATAGGTCGAGGTCAAATTTCAGAATTATAAAAAAATTACCGAAACAATCAAATTGTCACGTCTTTTCCCCACAGGGATAGGCAGAGACAATGGAGCGCCACTTGCCACGATCCTCGCTTCAATGCCGAATGACGTTAATTATTTTTGAATGAATTCCCAAAACAGGATGCGTTGTGTATAGTTGGTTGTTATGCGTCATGGCGGCGGATTCCTGCAGGAGCATTGACTCACGCGATTCAGTTATTTGCATATATCAAGGAAGAAACGAATACATCAATGGCGACCGTGGTGTAGTGGCAGTGCAGTGGTCACGCTAACCGAGTGCACGGGTACAAAATGTATCTTTGATATATGTACTTTGATTATGCTGTTTCTATAATACAAGCACTTTAGTAGCTTAGTATAGAAATAAATAAAAAAAATAAAAAACCATAGGCAAAGACAACAGACCCCCTTCGAGATGACACAACTCCCTCTCTTCCATCACATCCACATTCCTCTTCATACAAGCTCTATGGTTATGGGCACTAGGCAACAACCCAGCTTATACTTAAGCCGTTCTCTGATTTGGTCGGAAACACCCTCGGGTCTGCCACGTTTTATTATTATCGAATATTTGTTACATATTTTAATATTTTCCCCGACCGGGAATCGAACCCGGGACTTTATGCATCACATAACTCCTCCGTATATTCTACGGACTCCTGTCGTATATTCTACTTGTATGTATGCCTAGTCGTAGTTGATCTTTTAAAGGACATAATTCATTTTGTATGAATGGGGACTTGGGCTTAATTGTATTAACAGTTGCATATACATTTTAAAATAGTTTAATGTACGAAGATTACAATGCAATTGGAATATATCCTTTATTATGCATAGTTTAGGTGTGCAAAATGATTAAACTATAATTATGACAGTACAAAGCAGAACTGTTAATATGGCGTGTCTTTGTGATTGACGATACAAAATCCATATTGTATTTTCCAAATAACTCAATTGCACAGCAATTATAAGCAAAATTGTTATTAGTTTTATCAACACAAGTATCGAAACTACCATTTGTATATTTTTTATCATTGTCCAAATGCATCTCTTTAATTATCAAATCAATCAAATTGTCATGCTTGTTTCCCACAGGGATAGGCAGAGACAATGGAGGGCCACTTGCCACGATCCTGACACAACTCACTCGCTTCCTTCACATTCACAATTCTCTTCACATAAGTTTTTTGGTTATGGGCACTAGGCATCCCAGCTTTCTTGAGGGATGTCTCCGATACAAACAAACACCTTCCTGAGCCTGCCTTGTTTAACTATCTTTAATTAACGATCATGAAATCTCATAGGGTCTTTCTATATCTTTTTTTTTATTGTGACTCGACATATGACAGCACCCCGCTTGATGTTAAGCCAAAGTGTGGTCCATGAATGTATGTCACTGCGACTACAATTCAATAACTGTGAGTAGCAATCATATCCACTATGCCGGCCTAGATGGAACCGGCAACTTACAAGCTGATCCCGAAACGTGACCAAATCACTTCACGGTCTGTATACTTGTAAGTGGTGGTACTACCCCGGATCGGCAGACTGGGTACCACTGCCTACCACTCTTCTCTGACATATCTGACCATATGTTTCATTATGATCTAATCTGAGTGGTCTATATATATATGTATATGTAAAGTGTATTACTCATTGCAATTATATCACACGTTTTATTATAAAACATTAAGATAAACTATGTGTCATGTGTCGGTGTATGGAATGCTTTACATAACCTCTTCGTTAGTTATGGCAGCCTGGTACTTAATTTCAATAATCTGTGTAGTATAAGACAATTAAGATCGACTTACGAGCACACCCGTCTGATGTTAAGGTGGAGTGTGGTCCATGACTGGACTGTAAGTAGCAGTCACGTCCACTATGCTGGCCTATTTTAAACCAGCAACTTACAAGCTGATCCCGAAACACGACTAAGTCACTTCACGGTCTGTACACTTGTAAGTGGTGGTACTAACTACCCCAGTTCGGCAGACTGGGTACCGCTGCCTACCTGTTCTTTAGTTATGGCAGCCTGGTACACATGCCGGTTGCCTAAATCGCTGTCACTATGGCGACCAAAGGTCTTTTTACGATTTCAGGATTCAAGCTCATAAAATATGGAAAATCAATCGATCAATCAAATTGTCACGCCTTTTTCCCACAGGGATAGGCAGAGACAATAGAGCGCTACTTGCCACGATCCTGACACAACTCCCTCGCTTCCATCACATCCACGATTCTCTTCATACAAGCTCTAAGGTTATGGGCACTAGGCAACCTAGCTTTCTTGAGGATGTCTCCGATTTGGTCGGCAAACACTTTACTGGGCCTGCCTTGTTTAACGTATTCATTCACATGAGATTTATAATTTTTTTTCGTCAATCTACTTTCACTCATCCTTTTCATGTGCCCAAACCATCGAATCATCCCTTTGTCAATCCTTGTCACTACATCTTCTTTCAAAGCACACCTATCACGCAGTGTGCTATTACTTATTCTATCCGCTATCGTCACTCCACATAACGCATTTCTTCAGCGTTAATTCTACTCTCATGCTTCTTCTGCCACACCCAACATTCACTTCCATACAATAATGTAGGAACAAGCACCGCATTATGAACATACATACGCTGATAAAAGCTAAATACCGTTGATTGTTTTACAATGAAACGAAGCGCCATACCTTTTGGTTTTGTTGTTTTCTTCTCAATTTTTTATTGTGACTCGACACCTAAGCGTGATGGAGTTCCAAGAGTGCCGATGGCTGAAAACTGATGACTGTGCCTAGTGATCACGCCCGCCGCCCAAGGTGCTTCTTCACCCATCGCTAGAAGGATTCAATTGTTCAGATATCATCTCGGAGTCTTGCCATCTAAACTAATCCTACTCTCCACTATGCCGGCTTCAGAGTGTCCGTTGCCATATCTAGGTGGTGCTCGTAAGTGAAAGTTGTTTAATTTCTTTTTCACAATAACCAATTTGAATGCGGCTTATAATTGTGAAACGAATGTTTGTTTCTTGTTTTGGTTAAAACATTGCTATTGTTCTTTGTAAGGGATTTGTGCTGCATTTACACCATGGCACTTGTGCTACTAGCGCTTAACTGTGAAGAGTCCTACCGTTAGTGAACGGTGCGGGAGGGATTTCATTTTGTTCTAATGTTACCCCATCCGCAGTGCTTTCACCATCGTAGACACCTACCAGTTAAGCGCTGCTGTATCCATTGATTTAACAAAAGGGGAAGTTACAGTACGCACACAATACGCGTGGAACTTGCAAACTACGTCTAACTGACGCACTTGAATCCAAAGCACCTATACTCATGCATTCTGTCTCGCTCGCGTCCCACTGTGACAAAATTTTCTATCTCTTTCGTTACATTTGTCGTTAACGGAATAGGAGATGCAACTGTGGGTGTAACTTTGCGTGTAGTGGTGTATCGGTTCTACATTTTGTAGTAAACAATGAAGTGAATGCCGTATCTTCTCTTTTTGCTTTTACGAGTATCTAAGGCTATATCTGTAATTTTCACATCAAAATCATCTGATGAAAGAAAGACTCGGTGCCAAGTCATGCAAGAGTATGTATGTATGCCTAGTCGTAGTTGATCTTTTAAAGGACATAATTCATTTTGTATGAATGGGGACTTGGGCTTAATTGTATTAACAGTTGCATATACATTTTAAAATAGTTTAATGTACGAAGATTACAATGCAATTGGAATATATCCTTTATTATGCATAGTTTAGGTGTGCAAAATGATTAAACTATAATTATGACAGTACAAAGCAGAACTGTTAATATGGCGTGTCTTTGTGATTGACGATACAAAATCCATATTGTATTTTCCAAATAACTCAATTGCACAGCAATTATAAGCAAAATTGTTATTAGTTTTATCAACACAAGTATCGAAACTACCATTTGTATATTTTTTATCATTGTCCAAATGCATCTCTTTAATTATCAAATCAATCAAATTGTCATGCTTGTTTCCCACAGGGATAGGCAGAGACAATGGAGGGCCACTTGCCACGATCCTGACACAACTCACTCGCTTCCTTCACATTCACAATTCTCTTCACATAAGTTTTTTGGTTATGGGCACTAGGCATCCCAGCTTTCTTGAGGGATGTCTCCGATACAAACAAACACCTTCCTGAGCCTGCCTTGTTTAACTATCTTTAATTAACGATCATGAAATCTCATAGGGTCTTTCTATATCTTTTTTTTTATTGTGACTCGACATATGACAGCACCCCGCTTGATGTTAAGCCAAAGTGTGGTCCATGAATGTATGTCACTGCGACTACAATTCAATAACTGTGAGTAGCAATCATATCCACTATGCCGGCCTAGATGGAACCGGCAACTTACAAGCTGATCCCGAAACGTGACCAAATCACTTCACGGTCTGTATACTTGTAAGTGGTGGTACTACCCCGGATCGGCAGACTGGGTACCACTGCCTACCACTCTTCTCTGACATATCTGACCATATGTTTCATTATGATCTAATCTGAGTGGTCTATATATATATGTATATGTAAAGTGTATTACTCATTGCAATTATATCACACGTTTTATTATAAAACATTAAGATAAACTATGTGTCATGTGTCGGTGTATGGAATGCTTTACATAACCTCTTCGTTAGTTATGGCAGCCTGGTACTTAATTTCAATAATCTGTGTAGTATAAGACAATTAAGATCGACTTACGAGCACACCCGTCTGATGTTAAGGTGGAGTGTGGTCCATGACTGGACTGTAAGTAGCAGTCACGTCCACTATGCTGGCCTATTTTAAACCAGCAACTTACAAGCTGATCCCGAAACACGACTAAGTCACTTCACGGTCTGTACACTTGTAAGTGGTGGTACTAACTACCCCAGTTCGGCAGACTGGGTACCGCTGCCTACCTGTTCTTTAGTTATGGCAGCCTGGTACACATGCCGGTTGCCTAAATCGCTGTCACTATGGCGACCAAAGGTCTTTTTACGATTTCAGGATTCAAGCTCATAAAATATGGAAAATCAATCGATCAATCAAATTGTCACGCCTTTTTCCCACAGGGATAGGCAGAGACAATAGAGCGCTACTTGCCACGATCCTGACACAACTCCCTCGCTTCCATCACATCCACGATTCTCTTCATACAAGCTCTAAGGTTATGGGCACTAGGCAACCTAGCTTTCTTGAGGATGTCTCCGATTTGGTCGGCAAACACTTTACTGGGCCTGCCTTGTTTAACGTATTCATTCACATGAGATTTATAATTTTTTTTCGTCAATCTACTTTCACTCATCCTTTTCATGTGCCCAAACCATCGAATCATCCCTTTGTCAATCCTTGTCACTACATCTTCTTTCAAAGCACACCTATCACGCAGTGTGCTATTACTTATTCTATCCGCTATCGTCACTCCACATAACGCATTTCTTCAGCGTTAATTCTACTCTCATGCTTCTTCTGCCACACCCAACATTCACTTCCATACAATAATGTAGGAACAAGCACCGCATTATGAACATACATACGCTGATAAAAGCTAAATACCGTTGATTGTTTTACAATGAAACGAAGCGCCATACCTTTTGGTTTTGTTGTTTTCTTCTCAATTTTTTATTGTGACTCGACACCTAAGCGTGATGGAGTTCCAAGAGTGCCGATGGCTGAAAACTGATGACTGTGCCTAGTGATCACGCCCGCCGCCCAAGGTGCTTCTTCACCCATCGCTAGAAGGATTCAATTGTTCAGATATCATCTCGGAGTCTTGCCATCTAAACTAATCCTACTCTCCACTATGCCGGCTTCAGAGTGTCCGTTGCCATATCTAGGTGGTGCTCGTAAGTGAAAGTTGTTTAATTTCTTTTTCACAATAACCAATTTGAATGCGGCTTATAATTGTGAAACGAATGTTTGTTTCTTGTTTTGGTTAAAACATTGCTATTGTTCTTTGTAAGGGATTTGTGCTGCATTTACACCATGGCACTTGTGCTACTAGCGCTTAACTGTGAAGAGTCCTACCGTTAGTGAACGGTGCGGGAGGGATTTCATTTTGTTCTAATGTTACCCCATCCGCAGTGCTTTCACCATCGTAGACACCTACCAGTTAAGCGCTGCTGTATCCATTGATTTAACAAAAGGGGAAGTTACAGTACGCACACAATACGCGTGGAACTTGCAAACTACGTCTAACTGACGCACTTGAATCCAAAGCACCTATACTCATGCATTCTGTCTCGCTCGCGTCCCACTGTGACAAAATTTTCTATCTCTTTCGTTACATTTGTCGTTAACGGAATAGGAGATGCAACTGTGGGTGTAACTTTGCGTGTAGTGGTGTATCGGTTCTACATTTTGTAGTAAACAATGAAGTGAATGCCGTATCTTCTCTTTTTGCTTTTACGAGTATCTAAGGCTATATCTGTAATTTTCACATCAAAATCATCTGATGAAAGAAAGACTCGGTGCCAAGTCATGCAAGAGGCCTGCCATCGGCAAAAGCTTGAGGTTCTTTGTACTCAGCACTTTAGAATCAATCAATCTAATTGTCACGTCTTTTTCCCATGGGTAGAAATAATGGAGCGCCACTTGCCACGATCCCGACACAACTCCCTCGCTTCCTTCACATCCATTCCTTCCTTCACATGAGAAATGGACCATAGTAAACAGTATATATATATCTAACGTATAAAATTCTAGTGAAACTATGTTTGTAACAAAACTCCTCCGAAACGGCTTAACTGATCCTTATTAAATTTTGTGTGTATATTCAGTAGGTCTGACAATCAAGATTATGTATACATACTGTGCGGGAAACTAATAGGTTAGTTCCACACGGCCCGCTAAATTAAATAAACTAAATTACTTACCTGTATTGACCTGACTCGATTGTCTGGGGTACCCCTTGACTCCTCGAAGTGTCCAGCTAGGTACAATCAAGGCGCACTAACATGGTCGGTTATGATGACTAAGTTCCAATAGTTAAAACGGTCTTAAAATGCCTTCAAATAGATTTTAAAAAGAGTTACCTAAAAAAAGCTGCTTGCTAGCGCGTTACAAATTTCTGACAACTACTAATTTTTGACAATTATTATTTTTAACTTTACAACAAATCGAGGCCATGGAATCAAGTTTCATACAGGCTTGATTCAATGGCCTGGTAAAGATCGACCACATACATAAGAGAAATACTGATTATTGACCCATTAAGCGTGCGATGTATTTTGACCCGGGCAACGCCGGGTTACGCAGCTAGTATATAAACCGTTTTTACGTCTAAGAGGTGTAAATATGTATCTACTTGTACAAGTGATAACTGGCTTCTATTATTCTTTAAACTAATACTCATAAGGAATTGTGTTCTATATTCGTGTTATTAACTTGGCTACCGTATCTGCAATCAAATATAAAACTTAGTATAGGTTTATTGTTATTAGCCTATTTAGTGTTTTCTTAAATTTTGCGCGAACATTGATTATTAAATTAAATAAATTTTATGCGGCTTACTATCGCGTTTAATTTTTAAACGTTTAACTCCCCGTGACCATGCTGGCTGCAAAGCTCTCGAAACGTCGGAATAATAAAACATTGTAAAATCAATAACCAAAATAAACGCGATAGTAAGCCGCATAAAATTTGTTTAATTCAATTAGCCTATTTATTTGTCCCACTGCTGGGCAATGACTTTCTATTACTTACATTTGGCGATCTCTTGCCACGAACTGTTGTAGGAGTCCATCTCATCTCGCCATCTCCGTTTGGGTCTGCCGCGAAGTCTTCTGCAATCTGAAGTCCACTGTAACGTATCCACTTTAGCCGCTTTCGAAACGTCAAATTAAAATAAACGACAATAAGCCTCAAAAATCTTTTATTTTATGTAACCCATTGTTTTTTTTATCCTTATTAATATTAAAGAAAATTATTGTTTATGAAATGTAGACAATATTTTTCTATTTCTTCAATTTTTTAATTAAAATGTGACCGTGGTGTAGTGGCAGTGCAATGGTTACTCAAACCAAAGACCACCCACCGTTACCAATGTATCTTTGATATATGTACTTTGGTTGTCCTGTTTCTATGATACAAGCACTTTATTAGCTTAGTATAGATTTTTTTTATTTTTTTCATCTACATTTCTATACTAAGCTATTATAGAAACAGGACAACCAAAGTACATATATCAAAGATAAATTGGTACCGGTGGGTTGTCTCGAACTCGTGCTCTTCGGTTTGCGTAACCATTGCACTGCCACTACACAACGGTCGCCTTAAATAAAATTTTTAAAAAATTTAAAAATTGACCTATTTTTTAACAAGTTTTATCTGTTTTTAATTCCAGTACGGCAGCGATGAGTTCGGTCACGATTCCCCTTCACGTTATGCGTCACCGAAGGGCGCCGGAGCTGGTGGTGCGGCGAGTTATCAGGAGCCATATTACTCCGGCGGTGACTGGCCCCCATATTACCAACCACCGCCGTACCAACACGACCCCTATGCTGTCTCACCAGGTAACAATACGACCTTTTTTAATACAGTAGAACCTCGTTAAGTCGAACCTCGATAAGTCTAAAACCTCCAAATCTCGAAAAAATGATTTGTTCCCTTCCCTTTAAACACCAAAACCTCTATTACTTGAAATCTTGACCCTCTGTTAATCGAAATAATCACCCAGTCCCTCCAAGCCATTTTGGTACACATTTTCACTCTATAACTCGAAAAATTAAATTTGACCTCTGTATCTTGAACATAGCAACGTTTTATTTTACAACCTTTACAACTTGATCATTTGGATTTTATTACCTCTATAGATGCTATGCTCTACCAATGGTATAGATAGAGAACAACCAAATTATCTAAAGCAAAAAAAATTACTGACTTTTTTTAATGCCATATTTTTTATTTTAAAATGATTTGAAATAATGTTGATAAATAAAATATGTTTGTCACCTTAAGTTTTTATTTATTTTACCTCTCTAACTCAAAATTTATAAGAATAAACCTTAAACTCTTTATGTCGAATCAAAATCCGCCTAAGTCGAAATCCTCCATAAGTTGAAAACTCTATAACTCGAAATTTTTGGCGTCTCCCTTGATGTTCGACTTATAGAGGTTCGACTGTAATTAGCGCTCACCCTTTGACAGCATCACGTTTGATGTTAAGCTGGAGTGCTGTCTATGGATAGATGCGACTGCTACTACAGTTTTTAATAACTGTAGTAGCAGTCGCATCCACTATGCTGGCCTGCTTGGAAACGGCAACTTACAAGCTGATCCCGAAACGCGGCTAAGTCACGTCGCGGTCTGTATTCTTGTGGTGGCCACGCCTTTTTCCCCCTTTTTCCACCATAAGCAGAGACAAAGGAGCGCCACTCGCCACGATCCTGACACAATTATCTCGCTTCCCTCACATCCACAATTATTTTCATACAAGCTCTACGATTACGGGCACTAGGCAACCCATTTGTTCGGAGAACACCCCCTTCCTGTGTCTGCCTTGTTTCCATCCACTCAATCTTTCCATGTGCTTAAACCATTAACATTCCTTAATTAACGCTGTAGAAATGCGCTCGTTAAGGAGTGTATGTGGAGTGACGATAGCGGATAGAATAAGGAATAGCACATTGCGTGATAGATGTGGTTTGAAAGAAGATGTAGTGATGTTGTCAGGAGGGATGTTGTCAAAAGTATTATCTTAAACATAACTCTTTTCTTTTTGAATTTCCGACCAGATCGGAGACATCCTTAAGAAAGCTGGGTTGCCTAGTGCCCATAACCATAAAGCTTGTATGAAGAGAATTGTAAATGTGAAGGAAGCGAGGGAGTTGTGTCTTTAACCTTGTTCCTATCTCGTCCTTTCACACCCGTAACCTTTGTCACCCAGGTCGGGGAAAGCATCCGCATCTTGTCGACCGAATCGGCAGTCGAACTAATAAGTTCGGTGCGTCTTTTCTCTATAGAACAATTGACAAATGGAATGCTTCACCAGCCCATGTTTTCTCTTCTTTATTCTATAACCTTGGATTTTTCAAGCGATGCGTAAAGAAGGACCTTAGGCCGGCAAAGTGACGGCGACTGAGGCAGCCGTGAACTAACTCGTTTTTTCAGTCGTCGTCACTCTTTGACCTCCTTTTGCTTATCATCAGACAGGTCGAGGTCAGATGTCGTGGCTCAATTGAAAAAAGTGGCAAGTTGATTGATTGATTGTTTTTTTTTCATTTTCAGGTCTTGGCGGCGGCGAGGCTGCGGCTGCTGGCACGGAACTCCCCCTACCCCCGATGTCATCATTCAGAGCAGCGGCACCATCACACTCACCCACAGATCCAATGCTATTAGGAAAGACGACGTTGCAAGCCGTAAGTTGACTGCTATTCGAGAGCCATTGCGAACGACCACAGGCGTGGCTCGATCTAACTGTCACGCCTTTTCCCCACAGGGATAGGCAAAGACAATGGAGTGCCACTTGCCACAATCCTGACAGAACTCCCTCGCTTCCCTCACATCCACAATTCTACTCATACAAACAAGCTCTATGGTTATGAGCACTAGGCAAATATTTGCTTCATAGTATTTAAATACAAGCATGCAATGCATACTCTTTTATATGAAGAGAATTGTAAATGTTAAAGAAGCGAGGGAGTTGTGTCAGGATCGTGGCAAGTGGCACTCCATTGTCGCCACTTGCCACGAATTAGCTTGTAAGGCGCAGTGGATGTGACTGCTACTTACAGTTATTTAACTATACGCGTAAGTGGCAGATCACACTCCAGCTTAACATCAGGCGGAGTGCTGTCATATGTCGAGTCACTAACAAGTATATAGACTGTCGCGTATCCATTTTTTTTAATTTTTTATTGTGACTCGACATATGACAGCACCCCGCTTGATGTTAAGCTGGAGTGTGATCTGCCACTTACGCGTATAGTTAAATAACTATACGCGTAAGTGGCAGTGACATTCCATGAATGAATGTCACTGCTACTACAATTTAATAACTGTGAGTAGCAATCACATCCACTATGCCGGCCTAGATGGAACCGGCAACTTACAAGCTAATACCGAAACGTGACCAAATCACTTCACGGCCTGTCAGTTTGCAAAGATTTCTTAATTTTTTTATCATACATTTCTATACTAAGCCACTAAAATGCTTGTATCATAGAAGCAGGACAACCAAAGTACATATACATTGGTACCGGTGAGTGGTGTCGAACCCTTTGCCAATTGGCTTACGTAGCCATTGCACTGCCACTACACCACGGTCGCCTTAATAACTAATTCCATAATAATAATACCTTCACCTAATTTATGTGCTCCTATTACCCACAGATGTATCCCCATGGTGCAGTGTCAGCCGTATCAGCCGTCTCTGAGCCAGCTGGTGGCTCTCTATCATCATACAGCTCGCCGAGCACCCCAGTACACTCGCCCCCGCCACTCCACGCGCGACTCTACACAAGAACGCAACCGCATCCCACGCAACATCCCCATGCGCATAATGGACAGGTAGGATTCTATTTGAAAAAAAAAAGTCACGCCTTTATCCCACAGGGATAGGCAGAGACAATGGAGCGCCACTTACCACGATCCTCACACAACTCCCTTGCTTCCTTCACATCCACAATTCTCTTCATACAGGCTCTGTGGTTATTCTATTTGACCGTTACTTTTTTATTGTGACACGACATCTGACTTCCACCCGCCTGATGATAAGCGTGATCCAAGAGTGACGACTATGCCGGCCAAAGGTGCTTCTTCACGCATCGCTTGAAGGATTAAAGGTTACAGGATGGAGAGAACACATGGGCTGGCAAATCATTCCACCTGTCGATACTTGTTTCTACATTCTTGTATGGAAGTGAATATTGGTCAGAAGAAGCATCAGAGTAGAATTAACGCTGAAGAAATGCGCTCATTAAGGAGTGTATGTGGAGTTACGATAGCGGATAGAATAAGGAATAACACAGTACGCGATAGTTGTGGATTGAAAGAAGATGTAGTGACAAGGATTGACAAAGGAATGCTTCGATGGTTTGGCACATGGAAAGGATGAGTGAAAGTAGATTGACGAAAGATATTTATCAATCTGATGTGGACATCCTCAAGAAAACTGGGTTGCCTAGTGCTCATAACTGTAGAGCTTGTATGAAGAGAACTGTGGATGTGAGGGAAGCGAAGGAGTTGTGTCAGGATCGTGGCAAGTGGCGCTCCATTGTCTCTGCCTATTTCTGTGGGAAAAAGGTGTGACAATTTAATTTAAAAATCAATCAATAATAATGTTGTCAAGCCTCTTTCCCACAGGGATAGGCATAGACAATGGTGCGCCCCTTGCGACGATCCTGACACAACTTCTCCACTTCCTTCACATGCACAATTCTCTTCATACAAGCTCTACACAGTCATGGGCACTAGGCAACCTAGCTTTAGCTTTAGACGCGTAAAGTCTAAGAAAATTCTATAATATTTTCAGCCTTCAAATTGGACCCAACCGGGCCTCTCGCCACCCCCAGCGAGTGCCGTGAACAATGGACCACAAACGTTGATAAGTAATGGCGCGCCGCATCATCAAGTCAACGTGTTCCCACCTGTCATGGTAAGATTTCCCATCTGTCGATTTTGCGTAGATGTACGTTTTGCGTTTGGTTAATGTACAAGTTGTTTAATAGGAGAAGCTACACACAGGTGGTCATTTTCCCGGTCATTACAAGTTTACATATAGTTCCCGGCAGATAAAAAGAGCGTTGGACTACTGCTGTTGAAGCAAGTCCGCGCATATACTATGTCGTGCTCATAATTAATAAAATAATAAAATTTATAGTCATTCGAAAAACGTAAAGTAAATAGGTAACAAAACAAGTTTGTATTTTATTAGATTTTGCGCGAACATTGATTAAGGCGACCGTGGTGTAGTGGCAGTGGCAATGGTTACACAAGCTGAGTGGCACGGGTTCGAGACCACCCACCGGTACCAATGTATATAAGTGCTTGTATAACAGGACAACCATAGTACATATATCAAAGATCCATTAGTATCGGTGGGTGGTTTTGAACTTGTGCTCTCGGTTTTGCGCCATTGCACTGCCACTACACCACGGTCGCCTAATGGCTCCAATAGTTTTTATTCGATATTAAGAATTAAATTTTAACTTCTGTATTGTTAAATAATTTGTACATTAATATGAGAAATAAAATTAATATGGCATGTTTTTCGTAGGCATGACTTTTTACATTATCTTTGTGAATTAAGCTAATTTATTTAGCTTTTTTTATAGTTTTTTTTCTAGTCTAATTAGGTTTGGACAAGATCTTTTTTCATTTCTTTTATACTATGTCTGAAACGTAATAAATTGATAGGTTTATTTACTCATGGTTGACTTACAGGTAGTAGGATGTAGAAAATAAAACTAATATAGGGCTACTAGTTTAAGATATCTTTGGCCGGCATAGTGACGGCGACTGAGGCAGTGACAATTTGATTGATTGATTGTTTTGTTGTGGTCTGGCATATGACAATTAACGACCCCACAAAATTAATTTTAATTCAAAAATTATATTTTTAATGACAAGACAAAAATATGAAAAGAAATGGAAAGATTTCTCGTAACGTAACTTGTATAGAATTATTGTTTAGAAATTGTTACTTAACTTTGTAAACAGTCATCTATTGAGTTTCTACTATCCCCTTATTGGATTTTAAGGTTTCTCTTATAAGGCGACCGTGGTGTAGTGGCAGTGCAATTGCTACGTAAGCCGAATGGCACTGGTTCGAAACCACTCATCGGTACCAATGTATCTTTGATATATGTACTTTGGTTGTCCTGTTTCTATTATACAAGCACTTTAGTAGCTTAGTATAGTAATGTAAAAAAAGAAGAAGTTTAGTATGTAGTAACAAATAAATGAAAGTAGACAAAAACAATATGGCTGGTTACATAGTTTACAATTTTTAAACATAGGCTGGGAATACACGTCAGATTTTGTTTCCGATTGTCTGATTGTATTTACTCCTCACGTCTCATTCTTTTTCTTAACCCAGTCGCTCTTAAGCTTTGAGTGTCTAGACCAGAGAGTCAACTGGTAAGTAGGAAGAAGGAAGGAAGGAAAAGACTGCAACATCAGTCCGGACCGGCGATAAAATCGTTATCTACTTGCCGGTGTTTCCGACTCTGACGATATTTATTCAAACAAATTCATGGCACGAGTTCTTTCCGATGGTCTATCGGTCTATCGGAGAGAAAAATCGGACGTCTATTCCCAGCCATAGTCATGTAATTTTAATTTTCAAGTTTTTTTTTGTTTTATTTTTCTTTATTAATGTGTGGGCCTGTGATCTTACTTTTTTTTACTTAGTGTCGTTTTTAGTTGTGAGTTTTTTTCTGACAGAAAACTTTTTAGACGAGTTTGTCAGTAACTGACATCAATTTAGTCAGTTCGTTAGTAGTTTGCCTTTAATGAAGATGGATGAGTGTCAAATATTGATAAACGGTTTGTAATTAAATTTCAAAGAGTGGTAGGCAGTGGTGCCCAGTCTGCCGATCCTGGGTAGTACCACCACTTACAAGTATACAGACCGTGAAGTGATTTGGTCAGGTTTCGAGATTAGCTTGTAAGTTGCCGGTTCCATCTAGGCCGGCATAGTGGATGTGATTGCTACTCACAGTTATTGAATTGTATTAGCAGTGACATTCATTCATGGACCACACTTTGGCTTGGTGCTGAGTCACTATAAAAATAAAAAAAGATTTTGGTATATTTTTCTTCAAAGCTTCTGGAACATTCGAAATTACTTGTATGTAGGTATGCACATACAATGTAGGTAGCAGTCACCTCCACTATGCCGGCCTAGTTGGAACCGGCTACTTACAAGCTTATATTATTTATTTAATGTGACTTGACATATGACAGCACCCCGCTTGATGTTAAGCTGGAGTGTGGTCCTTGAATGAATGCCACTGCTAATACAAATTAATAACTGTGAGTAGCAATCACATCCACCATGCCAGCCTAGTTGGAACCGGCAACTCACAAACTGATTTCAAAACGTGATCAAATCACTTCATGGTCTGTATACTTGTAAGTGGTGGTACTACTCCCGGATCGGCAGACTGGGTACCACTGCCTACCACTCTTTTTCAACCATGTTAGTGCTTTTAACCATCAGAATTGTTTTTATATATTTATTATATTTAAAATTGCATAACATAAGTATTAAAAGGTGTTTTTTTTATATAGTTAGTTATTGTCTTGTAGGAAATAGTATATTTTTTATCTTATTTTTGAAATGAGTAGTGTATTAGTGTGTAGATGTTTTTTTTTTATTATAATTTTTGTGATTAATATTTTCTAAGTATTTTTATGTGGATTTTCTTAACGATGTTTCATCTTTGTTTTTAATGTTACTATAATCGAATTTAGTTTACATTGATTCGACAACGTGTGTTTTTTAAATTTACTTTTAGGTTACTTTATATATATTGCAATTCAATAATTTTAATTATAATTGCGTTTTAATATAAATAATGTTTTAAATAATAGAAATAGATAGTTTTACTTGTTAATTAGTAGGGTAATATATTTTATTTTGTAAAAAAAAATATAAAATCGATATGTAACATGTAAATGTTGTGTCAGGATCGTGGCAAGTGGCGCTCTATCCATTGCCTATTCCTGTAGGAAAAAGAAGTCTATTTCTATTTATCTACTATGTTCAGTCAGTCGGCTCAACATCTACGTCTACCATATATTAACTATTTTAGATATTGTATTAAATGGTTATTTTCCTGTTTAATTTAATAGTATAAATTTATAGTTAGAAGGAATAAAAATTAAATACAATAATATCTATTGATAGAATATTAATCAGAGGTAATTGGAAGATAAAACGGGAACGAAAACCTCCGAGTTATAATGTAGAGAATTGTGGATGTGAGGGAAGCGAGTGTTGTGTCGGGAACGAAAAATTTGCACCCCATTCTCTGTCTAACAATTTCGTTGAATAATAGAGACTTTATTTGGGCTATTTAATTGTGGATGTGAGGGAAGCAAGGGAGTTGTGCAAGGATCGTGGTAAGTGGCGCTCCATTGTCTCTGCCTATCCCTGTGGGAAAAGGCGTGACAATTTGATGGATTGATTTTTTGGGCTAGTATTGATGATAGGGCATTTAATTTAGAATTCTAAATGTGATTAGGTTTAAATAGTGAGTATAAGTGAGTAAGGTTAGGGCCCACACTAGAATGACATATACCGAAAACAGGGTGCCCCAGCCGACCAGAGGCGACTCGACGAGGCGATCGTTTTCCTGCGGGATCACAACGAACAGGCAGTGAGTTTGTATACAATTATTAATAATAATAAACGTTCGGAATAAGGCTACACATTACTGGGCGACGAATAAAAACACAATAGATTTCTCATGGTCAGTTGCAGAAAACATCAAATAAATCTAACAGTTATTTTGACAACTGTTGTTAGAAACTCTGGTAACTTTATATTATATTGGCTGGCGATAGTGACGGCGACTGGGGAAGCCGTGTGCTAACTCGTTTTTTTCAGTCGTCGTCACTCTTGGATCTCCTCTTGCTTATCAGGCGGGTCGAGGTCAGATCATAATAAAAAATAATATTTGCGTCAAATGACATTTGACATTTGCTCTACGAAAGGCGAAATTGTTTTTACACTAGAGCCATTACGAACGTGTGAATTGAGTAATATTATTAACGGATCTCTCGCTCGCACTTGTGCAGCCTTCGCACAATCCTTTGACATAAAGGGCGTGACAAATATCCAATCTACTGACATTTACTTAAGGCGAAAAGGTTCTATACTAGAGCCACTACAAACGTGCCAACTGAGTCTTAAATCATGTAAAAGGGTTGTGCGAAGGCTGCACAAGTGCGAGCTAGAGATCCCATAATAATTATTAGACTTAATTTGCACGTTTGTGATTGGATTTAGTATAGTCATGGACACGCATACCAAGAAAAACCAATGGCCAGTACTCACACAGTACAGTTTTTATGAGTACTCATCACTGTAGGTACTAAGTGTGCTAATTGTTGTAGAAATTAAAAAAAAATGTATAAAATACTTTTGAGGCCAAGAAATTTATATACCTCAAAATAAAAACGGAATAGGATTTTTTTTCTCTAATTTGTGCAACTGACTGTTAACCAGATAGGATGTAATATATATTTGTAATATATATATATATATTTGTTGGTTTAACCCTTTAATTCGCAATGTTAAGTGTACTTAACATCCCAAACAAAAAAAAAATCCCGCGTATTTATAACTGGCAGCCGTATTTATATATTTATATATTAATCTTATTACTTGAATAAATGCTCTTTCGAGATTTAAGATTTTTAAGATTTAAGATTCACTAGGCTGCCAGTTATAAATACGCGGGATTTTTTTTTTGTTTGGGATGTTAAGTACACTTAACATTGCGAATTAAAGGGCTAATATTGAACAACATGATCGCGGTTCTCTTCGGAAGTGTATAAAAAAACTGTTCGTAGTTTTTGGCATGTTTTTGTGCATGTTTGCTTTATTGTTTAATTTGCAATTGTTTGTATTGTTATAGTTTATTATTATTCTATGTGAGTGGGGTAGGTAGACAATTGGTAATCATTTGCCCAGTCTGCCGAACCTGGTTGTACCACTACTCTTCAAATGTACATGTGAAGTGACTTCTGTCACGTTTTGGGATCCAACTAGACTGCTACGTATAATTATTGAATTGTACGTAGCAGTGACATCCATTCCTGGACCACACTCCAGCTTAACATCAAGCGGGGTGCTGTTATATGTCGAGTCATATTTAAAAAAACATCCGGCGGGGTGCTGTCAAACGTCGAGCCACACCATAGAATCTTGAACATCTATGTATGGCAACGATGACTGAGGCAACTGAATTTGTTTTTAGTCGTCGGCGCTTTTGGACTTGCCTTTGCTTACCATTAAGTAAGTCGAGGTTAGTAGGTCGCATCTAACATTAAAGAAAGTGAAGAACTATGAAATAATTGACCTCGACCCGCCTGTTGATAAGCATGATGAGGTCCAAGAGTGACGACGAGTGAAAAAATCGAATCAGTTCACGGCTTCCGTAATCACCGTCACTATGGCGGCTAACGGTGCTTCTTCACGCATCGCTTGAAGGATCCAAGGTTTGCCAGCCAAGTGAACACATGGGCTGGCAAAGCATTCTACTAATGTGTATTGTCCAATACAGGGCGCTCGGATGGAAGAGAGATTAGATGACGCAATTAATGTATTACGCAACCACGCGGAAGCACCAGACTTATATCCTGATATGCATCATCCACATCCCGCAGCGACGGCTGGTAAGTTGGTTAAATTAAATTCATACAATTAGACTTCTGGTTGATCCTGTGTTACTACATTCTTTTAATTTCTGTTACATCACTTTATATTTATGTTAAATTACCTTTATTATCTGTTACATTACCTTTAATTTCTCTTACATCACTTTATATTTATGTTAATATACCTTTATTAACTGTTACATTACCTTTAATTTCTGTTGCAATACCTTTAATTTCTGTTGCAATACCTTTAATTTCTGCTACATTACCTTTAATTTCTGTTGCAATACCTTTAATTTCTGTTACATTACCTTTAATTTCTGTTGCAATACCTTTAATTTCTGCTACATTACCTTTAATTTCTGTTGCAATACCTTTAATTTCTGTTGCAATACCTTTAATTTCTGTTACATTACCTTTAATTTCTGTTACATTACCTTTAATTTCTGTTGCAATACCTTTAATTCATATTACATTACGATTAATTCCTGTTACATTACCTTTAATTTCTGGCCAGGCAGGTTATCGCCACTGGCGCGTACATTTTAACATTAATGTTTCATAACCTTCACCAAGTTACATTAATTCGTAATTTCCATAACCTTAACTTCACAAGTCACAATAATATCACCTTACAATTGTAACGTGTTACAGTGAGTCGTGTGGGTGGCGTTCACAATGAGGTAGCAGTCAAAATGGAAAAACACGCATTACCCAACACAAGTGAGTTTGCGCTATTTCATTACAATGGCCGGCATAGTGACGGCGACTAGAGTAACCGCATGCTGAGACCGGAGTATTAGTCGTCAGCGCTCTTGCTTACCATCACTTTCAACTTTGAACACGAAACGCGACTGAGTCACTGCTGTAGTATTTATATATACTTGAGAATCGTCGCACTATCTCGGGTCGCTAGGTTAGGTTTTAGAGAGGAGACCACGAACCGGCAGACGCAGCGTAGGTAGCCACCTCCTCTAGGTGGACTGACGACATAGTGAGAGTAACAAATAACCAGTGGATAAATTAAACTATGCAAAATAAAGGACATTGCTGGGTTGCCTAGTTCCCATAACCATAGAGCTTATATGAAGAGAATTTTGAATGTAAAGGAAGCGAGTAAGTTGTTCAGGATCGTGGCAAGTGGCCCTCCATTGTCTCTGCCTATCCCTGTGGGGAAAAAGCATGACAATTTGATTGATTTGATAATTAAAGAGATGCATTCGTACAATGATGAAAAATATACAAATGGTAGTTTCGATACTTGTGTTGATAAAACTAATAACAATTTTGTATTTAATTGCTGTGCAATTGAGTTATTTGGAAAATAAGATATGGATTATGTATTAATCACAAAGACACGCCATATTAACAGTTCTGCTTTTAACTGTTATAATTATAGTTTGATCATTTTGCACATCTAAACTATGCATAATAAAGAATATATTCCAATTACATTGTAATCTTCGTACATCAAACTATTTTAAAATGTATATGCAACTGTTAATACAATTAAGCCCAAGTCCCCATCCATACAAAATGAATGATGTCCTTTTAATCTATCTATATTTGATAATATTAAATTGAATTGATAATAAAAAATTAACTTAATTATGTTAAATTAAAATTAAATTATAAATTTTAATCAGTACTTTGATAGTATTTTCTTAGATTTTGCGCGAACATTGAATTAAATAAATTCATTCTAATCCAAAATAAACGCGCTAGTAAGCCGCATAAAATTTGTAAAAAGTACTTTTATTTTATTTACATTTCTTTACTAAGCTACTGAAGTGCTGTATCATGGAAACGGGACAACCAAAGTACTCAAAGTTACATTGATACCGGCGAGTGGTTTTAAACCCGTGCTCTCGGTTTGCGTAACCATTGCACTGCCACAACACCACGGTCGCCTTATAGGTGTACATTAACTTTGTTTTCATATATTTCTTTTATCTTTAAACAGAAAAACGCAAAGAGCCGCCCGACTCCGGCTTAGATTCAAAACCTTCGTCCTCCGGCTCAGCGGACTTACTTGGGAAATCAAATCAAAATAAACGATCGAGGAGATAGTAAGTACTTTATTTAAATATAGTTTTAATGTAATTTTCATGTTGATTAAAGTTCTTGCCTTTTTTTCCTTTTTTCTTCTACTTATTCGTAACTTTTTACGAATTCGTAAATTAATTTTTTTGGTACAACCGGCTGTTAGAGTTGTAACTGTATCTTTTAGTGTATGAATCATTATAATGTTAATTCCTTTTCTCCTCTAAAATGTAGTATGAATAGTTGTTCGTCCGCTGATGAGGATGACGTCGACCCTGACACGAAAGCGGCGCGCGAAAGAGAGAGACGGCAAGCGAATAATGTGAGAGAAAGGTATGTCCTTCTATTCGCTCATATAACAGCTGAGAGAAATCAAAACACAGAGTTACTAGGCATTATTTTTATTTGCAGGTTTATAAACTTTAACTTTGGTTTATAAACTTTGGCTAAAATATGTCAAGTATTTTATATGCAGTCAATGTTCATTTAGGGCGACCGTGGTATGGCAGTGCAATGGTTGTTACGCAAACTGAGAGGGTTTAAAACCACTTGTCGGTATCAATTTATCTTTGATATGTGTACTTTGGTTGTCCTGTTTAGTAGCTTAGTATAGAAATGTAAAAAACATTTTGTTTTGATTTGAGTCAGCTGTGATAGCCATTTTAAGAATCCATTTTGTGTCTTGCAATCGACAATCACTCTATACATTTAAATTTAAAGGAAATGTCAAATGCGGTGTCAGGAAAACGGCAAAAATGCCTTTTTTATAACTATATACTCGATAACTACTAAACCGATCGGAGCTCAACAAAGCTTATTTAAATCGTCGTTTGACTGCTTTCATACATAAACCTTTTTTCCGTCAAATGCAGTTTTTGACGATTATTGACAATTTGACCGATATCCTGACGCAGCATCTGTGCCTAAACTTGGTTATGCTATTTGTGACGTTTTCTAATAACAAAAACTTATTAATTATGTAAATTTTAAGCTTTAAATCGGCAAAATCTGCCGGACTAATTAAATAAGCAATCATTTTCTAGCATTATTTATGTATATCTATGTTTATTATCCATCCGCTATGGCCGACTTTTGTTCTGGACAACTTTAAAAGTACCAGGAGTGCATATTAGTGTAGTAGGTATGAGTAAATATAATAGGTTTTATCGGTAGGATATTTTTTTCTTAGATTTTGCGCGAACATTGATTAATGAATTAAACAGCCATCGTGTCTCTCCGTGACCACGATGGCTGCAAAGCTCTCGAAACGTCGGAATAAAAAAAATATAAAAGCAAATTAAACGCAATAGTAAGCCGCATAAAATTTTTGTTTTAAATTTGACAAATTGCCGACGATTTGTTGAGCTTTTCGAACGTCTTCTATTTTGGATCGTTGCATACGTTTGATTGATTGATTAACCTTTTATTATTATTATATTATTTATTTCTATTTAAAAATACTGTATGGGTCCAATTACATTATATGTGTAAATAGAAAAAAGGTAAGTGGTATTTTTGTGTCTTGTTTCTCATTACATAGGTGTGTGCGGAAAAGGGATGGCTATACGTCACTTGTTCATTCTGTTAATGCTTTCCAGTTCATTATTAACAATGTTTTTTATTATTATTATGGATATTGTAGAATATTTAATGGATCACCATTCACTATGCTTGCCTTATTTAATGTCAAAAAGTAATCATTAGTGTTTTTTTTATTGTGACACGACACCTGACCTCGACCCGTCTGTATGATAAGCAAGAGGAGGTCCAAGTGACGACGACTGAAAAAACCGAATTAGTTAGCGGCTCAGTCGCCATCACTATATCGGCCGGGATACTTAATAATCACAATAGTTTTTAATTGACATTAAAAGTACCAGGAGAAAATGATTTAGTAAGAGTTAACTTAAACAGGATTGACAAAGGAATCCGGTTTGGGCACATGGAAAGGATGAGTTAAAGTAGATTGACGAATGGAATTTATAAATCAGATGTGGATGGATGCGTTGAGCTAGGCTGACCCAGGAGGGTGTAATCCGAAAAAATCGGTGACACCTTCAAGAAAGCTGAGTTGCCTAGTGCCTATAACCACAAATCCTGTATGAAAATTGTGGATGTGAAGGAAGCAAGGGAGTTGTGTAAGGATCGTGGCAAGTGGCGCTCCATTGTCTCTGCCTATCCCCCATGGGAAATAGACGTGACAATTTGATTGATTGATTGATTTATGCCCATAATTTACAATAATGGTAACTTTTTCACAGGTTATCAAATTTCCTTACCAGGGAAGCATAAGTTAATTAGGTGATTTAAAAATACATTTAAAGGAACACATTGTTTAGTGAATTAAGAACTAAACTTAAAAAAAAACTCCTTAACTTCATGCTATTAATTTTTACGAAACTTTATAAGCGGGTTACACGTTAATACGGCTATCATAGCGCCAGTATAGTCGCTATGTGTCTGTGATACAAGCACTTAGTATGTTGTATAAATTACAATGTAAAAGTACCAGGGAAGCATAGTAGCGTAGGAGGTGTATTCTTAATATCCATAATAATATTACAAAGGGCACAACTTCATAATAACATTTGCAATAGCATTTGTGGTGTTGTGTTGTTGATAACCGTTGTTCTGTTGGAGCGATGTCGCCTCTCTCTCGAAAGCGCTGCCTTCGTTGTCAAGGTAACGTTATATTTTAGTATAATAGTGGTAGAATTAAAATATAAGAGTGGTAGGCAGAGGTACCCAGTCTGCCGATCCGGGGTAGTACCACCACTTACAAGTATACAGACCGTGAAGTGATTTGGTCACGTTTCGGAATCAGCTTGTAAGTTGCCGGTTCCATCTAGGCCGGCATAGTGAATGTGATTGCTACTCAATGTTATAGAATTGTAGTAGCAGTGACATTCATTCATGGACCACTCTTCGGCTTAAGATCAAGCGGGGTGCTGTCATATGTCGAGTCACAATAAAAAAAAATCTGTTGGAATATAGTTAAGAAAGTGAATGTAGATTGACGAAAGGAACTTATAAATCTGATGATGTGGATGGGTGCGTTAAACAAGGCAGACCCAGGAGGGTGATTTCCGACCAAATCGGAGACATTATCAAGAAAGCTAGGTTGCCTAGTGCTCATAACCACAGAGCCTGTATGAAGAGAATTGTGGATGTGAAGGAAGCAAGGGAGCTGTGTAAGGATCGTAGTAAGTGGCGCTCCATTGTCTCTGCCTATCCCTGTGGGAAAAAGCGTGACAATTTGATTTGATTTTCATATAGTAATTAATAATAATATGAACGCGGTCAGTTGTTCAAGTGCTGACGAAGGCGACGAGGATCTTGATCCCCAGGCGAAGGCCTTCAGAGATAAAGAGAGGCGGCAGGCTAACAATGCCAGAGAAAGGTAAGTGGCAACAACGTAGCTCTCTAACGAAATTATGGAAATATTGAATTTTAAAAAAATATGCGGCTTACTATCGCGTTTATTTTTGGTTATAGATTAAACAATGTTTTTATTAATCCGACTTGAAAAGTTATAAAAAAAGATTGTAAAATCCATGATATTGTAAAATAATGCGATAGTAAGCCGCATAAAATTTGTTTAATTCAATAATCAATGTTCGCGCAAAATCTAAGAAAATATTATAGAAATATTGTTTTTTTTTTAATTATTTATTTAAATCCTTTATTGCAACAAAATAAACCTAAAATAGGTACATAGGCGAGTTTAATGCCTGTTAGGCATTCTCTAACAACTAACATTAGGGATGATGAGAAATTATGGCCAGGGTGCAAATATACTTTTCCTATACTAAGCTACTAAAAGTGATTGTATCACCTTCGCTTATAGACCGCACTCCAGCTTAACATCAGGCGAGGTGCTGTTGTATGTCGAGCCACAATAAAACAAACAAAAACTTGTAGGGCAATCATCATTTGGTTTCCAAAAATATCATCGAGCTCAGCAATAGCTACAATATTAATGCTGCAGCATAGATTTTCAGTCGTGGACGAACGGTTACCGATTGGATGGGAAATATTTGCTGATAATAAAAGGCGGATATTTGCTTCGGGTCTAGTTATCAAAGAGTGGTAGGCAGTGGCACCCAGTCTGCCGATCCGGGGTAGTACCACCACTTACAAGGGTATAGACCGTGAAGTGATTTGGTCACGTTTCGGGATCAGCTTGTAAGTTGCCGGTTCCATCTAGGCCGGCATAGTGGATGTGACTGTTACTCTATCACACAACTTTGGAAACAGAAGTGGTTAGCAGATGGGTTTAAGGGAAACATAACTGTCAATTTTTTTTAGCCAGAACGAAGGACCAATATTTTAATTTTAAATATATGTTTTTTTAAATATAAAATGCATTGTGATACTAATATGTTTTAATAATTCAATATTAATGTTGCCTTTTGTAAAATTTGTTTTTCTAAAAATCAAAAATAATATTTAAATTAAATTGTGTCTCCTATAGTACTTTTAATTACTACCCGGTTACATTATAGACCTAGCGTCGATCACGTCACGTCGGCGATATTATGGTACGGTGTGATAAAACAAAAATAAGTAATAGATAATCACAGATTTTCTCACAATAATGTTTTTTTTTATTATACATTTCTATACTAAGCTACTAAAGCGCTTGTATCATAGTAACAGGACAACCAAGGTACATATATCAAAGATACTTTGGTACCGGTGAGTGGTTTTGAACCCGTACCACTCGGCTTACCATTGCATTGCCACTACACCACGGTCGCAGTTTATCGTTGATAATGTTAGACTATACAAAAAGTGACAACTATAACAAAAAAACATCGCCAGCATTAATAATTGTCTCTATGCCTGACATTAAATCTTCGTCGTCGCTAACGCTACTAACCGTGCTGACACAACGGAGCGAGCGGGGGCTGGTGGACAGGGGAATGGTGAGGGGCTGTACATTCCAGTGAGGTTTACAGATAATGTAACCGATTAGTACGTTCGGAATTCAGTATACTAATTTACATTAAAATGCATAAATACAAAGTCATTATTATTCAATAATAACGACTTTGTATAAGATCCCTGGCAAAAAATATATCATGTCCAAACAAATTCGGACATGTTATTATTTATCTGCCATTATATTTATCCATCAATAAATGCGACCTAAGAAACATAGAAATGTTTTTTTTTTAAATTATATTATTTCATTATCATGTTCAGACAAAATGTTGTCAAAATCTGACTTACGCCGAGGGTCGTTTGCCGTATGTGGATTAAAAAGATCATATTTTTAAATATCGTGATTTACAAAACGAAGGCTAGTATATTATTAAGAACATTGTATATAAGCTTGTATAGAAAGGACATTATCAACTAAACTTGTTTCGCGAAGATACCATCATTTTAGTTCGCACGCCAATTGGCGGGCACCGTATGTCGAATAAGAAAAAAATTACGCCAATTGGCGTGCGCCGTAGCGAAAGGGTTACCTACGCGCATGTGAACTTGAGCGTGACTCTTGCTCCGTTGCCTGTCACTTTTAAAATAGCTTGTCGTCTTGACATTAAACTAGTATTAAGTCTTTTTTGGCTGGCATAGTGACAGCAACTGAGGCAACTTAACTGAAACAGTATTTTCAGACGTGCTTCGGCGCGCATGGACCTACTCTTGCTTATTATATAGCAAGTCAAGGTTATACAGGATGCGATTGGCAAGCGAGCAAATATTTTTATAATAAATACTAAAAGAAAATTAAGTAACTATGTATTTTTTATTTTAATACCACTCAGTACTAAAATCTTAAGTAACGGAGCAGAGAAGTTTTCCTGAAAATGTCGACGATCATTGTGAGCCTAAACTACGTTCGCGCGAATGTTGAATGAATGACTTAAGAAATTTGAGCCTGTATTTGTTTCTCTCTATTTCGTAGGAAGTCTCGGGGGTGTGAGCGAGATAGAAAAAGCCGCGCTCGATGCATATGGCTTCTCATCTAGCTTTATGTGTTAGAAAGAGATACATTATACAACTATTGTTTTGTTTCACACAAGAAATAAAATTAACAAAACTAAAAGTCAAATTAAATTAAATAATACCTAAAAAAATAATAATACAAATCTGTTATCAAAAAGTAAAAGCTTTTAATTATTTATCAGAAATTACTTACCATTATAACTCAGTAGTACTTCAGTAAATGTTCAAATTGTACTCCATTTTTCTCTAAGCAGAGTTTTGCACGCTTTTGACAATTGTTTTTTATTTTATTTAAAACTACCGTATCGCTTTTTAGTTCATTAAACGCGCGTTTTATTAGCGTTTTTAAGTGATCTCGGTTTTGGGCTTCCTCAACATAAACTCTGCGCTTTATTTCGCCCCACATAAAAAAGTCACATGGTGTGAGATCTGGTGAACGTGGTGGCCATGGAACAGGACCCCCACGACCGATCCAGCGGTCACCATATTCCCTATTTAAGTAGGCGCGGACAGCGGAAGCGAAATGAGGAGGAGCCCCATCCTGCTGGAAATACAAATTCCTATGGAACGCGAGCGGCAATTCGTCCATAAATTCTGATATCACTGTTTGAAGCATTGTAAGGTACGTGCCTCCCGTTAATCTCCCCTCGATAAAATATGGCCCCAAAAGTTTATTTCCCACTATTCCAGCCCACACATTAACCTGAAGCGTACTTGGTGATGCGTTTCCCTAATCATGTGCGGGTTACGAAACGACCACCAATGTTCGTTATGTTGGTTGTATAGACCCACTCGCGTAAATAAGGCTTCATCGGTCCACAGAATGTTCGAATCTCCGTGTGCGATTAACCACTCACAAAATTGTCTACGGGGAGCGGCATCAGCGTCATTTAGAGCTTGTACTTTCTGGAAACGGTATGGGTATAACCCAGAGCTATTTAAAAGTTGCCAAACTTTAAAGCTGCTAACGCCAAACCGTCGCGCCGCATCTCGGGTGCTGGTTCTGGGCTCTCTCTCAAAATAATTAAAAATCTCTTCGTCTATTTCAATATTGCCTCCTGGTCCACCATGTCCTCGAGCATGCGAAGGCAATGAAAATTGGCCATGGTCCAGAAGTCTTTGCACCGTTACCACAATCGTACGGGGTGTTGGTACACGAGGGTGTAATATGCCCTGATTTTGCAACCGAGGAACAGTTTCTGCTGCGTACATCCTCTGGGCTGCGAGTGCAGACTCGCCACATAAATGATAACATCGTACCATTTCATAGCACTCTCGAGATGAATAAGACATTTTTAAGTATCAATGCGGGCGGACACGTGCGATCGTTCGCGGGCGCCGTTAGCTACTGACTGGCTACTAAAGGAAGCGGGGTGACCTTGACACACTTCTATCACGTTTCGTGTATAGGCCGCCGGACGTGGCGGCGCGCGCGCCGTTTATTTACCATGCAGTAGTGTTTTACTATCAGGACAATTTTTATTATCTTGAAAAAAAAAATCCTTTTTTATTTCAAAAATGGGTTCTAATACTAACACCTGAAGCCTAAAAAAAATATTTGCTCGCTTGCCAATCGCATCCTGTATATTGCGTCTAAAAAAATCTCAGGCTAGGGTAAAATCAGATTTGCTTTTGACGATCGAACACCATCGTTTTTCAAAAGTATGTTCGATGCATTGTCGATTGTTTGGAATGCAAAGTTGACCCGGCTCGAAGGACCAAATAATTTTGACAAATACCCTCTTTATAGGATAAGGATACGTGATATAAATGAAGCGCTTAAGGAGCTCGGGCGCATGTGTATGACACACCTGAAGAGTGACAAGCCGCAGACCAAATTGGGGATATTGAATATGGCGGTGGAGGTCATCATGACGTTAGAGCAACAAGTTAGAGGTCAGTACGATGCTATAAGAATAAGAATAGGACGGGCTGTTGACTAACTTCACTTGACTGATTCAACGACGGTCCGCAAAGAAAACGACACTATACAAAAGTGAAGTTGGGTGCAGAGTTAGACGTCACAAAATTGCGCCGATTGCGTCCTATTCTTTTTTTAATCGCATTATACATTACAATTGGAATAGAAACGATAAATAGTAATATTTGCTTCGGGTCAAAGCGTGGTAGGCAGTAGTGCCCAGTCTGCCGATCCGGGGTAGTACCACCACTTACAAGTATACAGACCGTAAAGTGACTTTGTCGCGTTTCGAAATTAGCTTGTAAGTTGCCTGCTCCAACCAGGCCGGCATAGTGGATGTGTTTTCTACTTACAGTTATTAAACTATAGTAGCAGTGACATCCATTCATGGACCGCACTCCAGTTTAACATCAAGCGGGGTGCTGTCATATGTCGAGTTACACATCCATATACAAGATAGACCGAAGAGCTGCTAAAGATGCCGTTTTCAACTAGGCCGGCATAGTGACGGCGACTGAGGCATTTTTCTCATTTGTATGCATTCTTACACCTCCGTTATACCATCAGGCAAGTCGAGGTCAAATGACGGGTCACACTGAAAAAAGGCCGGAATAGTGGATGTGACTGCTATTTTCAATTATTTAAATTGTAGTAGCAGTCGCCTCCATTAGCATCAGGAGTGCTGTCAATTTGTCGAGTCACAATAATAAAAAATATAATAATATAATTTCCAATATTTTCTTGTGCAATAATTTCCAGAACGTAATTTAAATCCAAAAGCGGCGTGTCTGAAACGTCGCGAAGAAGAGAAGGCTGAGGAAGCGCCAAAATTGCTGCCCACATCCTTACCACACTACCAACCCATGCCGGTATGTATTACATGTTATTGAATTTAATAATTTCTTAGCAACCCTGAATTGACGAAAGGAATTTATAAATCTGATGTGGATGGATGCGTTAAACAAGGCAGGCCCAGGTGGGGGGGATTCCAATTAAATCGGAGACATCCTCAAGAAAGCTGGGTTTCCTAGTGCCAATAACCATAGAGCTGCCGAACCCGAACTGCACCCAACTGTATGAAGAGAAGAGATCGTGGCAAGTGGCGCTCCATTGTTTCTGCCTATCCCCGTAGAAAAAAGGCGTGACAATTTGATTGATTAAAATTAATGCAGATATATTTTCGTCGCTTGCCTCCCTGACTACTCCTAGCAGCTAATGGTAAATTATTTCAGTATTGTAATCTTGTCTGGTTTGTTTTCAGGGCATGAGTCAACTACCAGGACCTCCGAATGGTCCGCCGCAATAACGAAGCCACTTCGCTGCGGCACACAGATAAACACTTTCAAATAAATAAATAAATATACAATGAAGAACTTAATGAAATTACTTGGGCTTAGTCTGCGACTGGGCTCAACTACAGCTTGGCCTACTTCTTTTGAACGACAATGGAATTAAATGCAAAGGAAATTAGGCCTAGATTTTTTATCTTTATAAAAAAATATTGTCTAAATGAATACAAATGTGGTTTTAGATTAGAAAGTGTTTACAGTGCTGGAGTGTTCCGTAAAATGATAATGAAGGACTATTTTTAGATTAATAAGGAGTTGTATATATATTAATCTTAAACTTAATTAAGTATTGAAGTAAGAATTATCCCACGCCATTTTTGTTTAATCAATTACTTTGATGTGTTTAATTTTTTAACAAAAATGTTAATTCTATGTTTTTCCAAGGGAACGGTTATGAATAAAATAAAATTCAAGAAAGGTAGTACCACCATTTACGAGTTATGGACCGCGAGGTGACTTACTCGCGTTTTTTTTTAAGTTGGCGGTTCCTAAGTAGTTAAAAGTAAGTTGCTACTATTATCCACATAGGCCAGCTTAGTGGATAATAGTAGCAGTTGCCCCCATTTATAACCGCTCTTTATTGAGATGTAATATCAATGAATTATTTGTTTTTGTTAAAAAATAATTACGACATCGAAGGTTTATCTTACATAAGGTAAGGTTCGTATTCGCCCCCAAACTGATTCGTCCCACGGGGGCGGATGTATTGTATGCCGTTCGAGCGCGTTTTTATTTTATCACGAAAGTGCCAATTTGTCGTTTCAAATGTTATATCTTTGATATTATTAGTTTATTACTTACATTTAAAAGAAAAAAATTTTTTTAAAATATAAACCTAATGAAATATTTACTACTTAATGAATTTCTTTATATTTTAACTTATTAATATTTATAAATTACTTTTATAATTTTAATTTATAATATTTTAAATAGCATTTTTCTATAGCCTAGGATCTTCTGCCTACCTTTTACCACTCTTCTCTGTACGACGACTCGCCCCCTTTACCATCAGTCAAGTCGAGATCAGATACCGACTGGTTTTTCTTATAATTTCAAGTCTTTATTATTAATAATATCAAGTATATAACATTTGGCGATGCTTTTAATGTAAATAAATATCAATATTGACAATATGGACAGAGTATATATTTTAGAACGGTGTCTGTGGCGGTTTGGACTGAGCTAATTTTGGTCTATTCGTCAAAAGAAGAAAATGCAGTAATTAGAATAAAAGATTCGTTTTTTATGATTTTTTTCTCAAAAAAAAAAACTATTTCTATCTTTGGAGTGTTAGCGCTCTGTCTATTATTCCTGACGTGATATATACAATCTCTAAATTTTCTATTCATCAAATTTATTTATCTCTCTTTATCATTATTTTTTAAATAACATCTCGCCCTAATTTCTGCAGGGATAAGCAGCGACAACTGACGGACACTGTCTATTATCCTGACACGACTCTCTTCAATAAAATTAATAAATATATATATATTTATAGCAATAGATCAAATTGGCGAGGTTCATAATCAGCCGTATGTTATTGAGTGTAAGACGCAATTTGTAATATATAAATATAATTTTAGAAATAATAATATTAATAATAATAATAATGAAAAGATTTAATAGGGAATATGCATGTGGTTTAAATATTGCTGCAAATTTTTTCCCCGATTCTTTATTGTACTAACATCATGCTAAAATAATTATATTTTTAATTTTCTTTGTATATATTGCATAAAAGATTAAGTAAAAAGTGAAAGATAAGCAAGTGAAATTTAAATGAGTGAAACGCATCACCATTGGCCGAATGAAACGTGACGTCACATGACACGTTCGGGGTCGAAGCTCATATTGTGCGCGTAGTGTTTAAGAGAAAAAATAGCTGTTCTTTGTGTTTATGCAGTGTTTTTGTTTAGCTATTACAACTTAAAAATCCACATAAATAACAGTAACACTTGTAGTAAACAAATACTGGTCCTAACGTGTGACGTCATCAAAAGCCCGCGCTAGATGATGGCGTTCAAATGTGTCAAATTTAATCGAAGTATTAAAATTATTTTTAAAAAATAATTAGAACTTTTCCAACAATATTTATATTTTTTATTATGTTATAACGATGTAATAAGTGAATTAAACACATAAAAAAAATACATGCATATACCCTATTGTATAGAATTTATAATAATAGTAAAATGATAATAGTGTTTTATTTTTAATATTATTTCGCTGCCATACTGTTTGAGTAAGAGATATTTGTGGAAAATGGTGTTTTGATGAACTTTCTAAAAGTTAATTCATTTTTGGGTTTATGACACTAGGTTTTGCTGTTTTACTAGTAATTTTAACAGTGAATTATATTTGCGGTTTATATTCATATCGGTGGTTACACTTGCGGTTTATATTCTCATCAGTGTTTACACGTGCGGTTTATATTCTTTTCGGTGTTTACATTTGCGGTTTATGTTTTTATCGGTGTTTACATTTGCGGTTTATGTTCTTATCGGTGTTTACATTTGCGGTTTATATTCATATCTGTGTTTACACTTGTAGTTTATCTTCTTATCGGTTTTTATAGCAAATTCCTAATTATTTACCAGTGAAACTATCTGCTATAAATCCATTTTTTATGCATAGGTTCTGTCCGTTTATTTTTATTTTGTGATGCTTAACAAAAGTCGCCTCCAAGGTCCGTTAAAACTATTTTTTTTTATAAACCGTATTTTAATCAAAATTATTCTTTTGCCATCGAAATGAATGCATTTGCAAATGAACCTAATTCGAAAGTGTTTCTTTGTCAGTTATAACTCTATTCACTAGAGGCATACGATATTTTGATTTAACTACAGTTTATTTATTAATTACGGATCGTTTATTTATTTATTAATTTAAATAGCCATTTTGTGTTCTGAAGTCCAATTTTTCGCTAATCATTATTTGTTGTCATCACGCACAAAGTCCTCGGGTAGGATCGCTTGACATCGGGCGTTTGAGCGACCCTAGATTGATAATTTATTTAAATAAATTCGTATCAATTTATAGTTTTCCATGCCATCCACTATATCGGCATGGGGCACACTCCAGATTAATAATCAACTTATATTTTAACTTATTTATAAAACGACCTAAATGACTGCCGATAGAGTTATTTACAAGTTGTATGACTGAGTCGCGGTGATTTACGTCGTTTTGTGTTCGGAATTATGACTTATGGATGTGAAGGAAGCAAGGGAGTTGTGTAAGGATCGTGGTAAGTGGCGCTCCATTATCTCTGCCTATCCCTGTGGGAATAAGGCGTGAAAATTTGATTGATTGATTGAATTATGACTTATCAACCCAAATTACCATGGTTATCACTGGATGTATAAGAGTGGTAGGAATGCTGTCTGGTGTTGTTGGCAGTCGTCTAGACTTATAGATCGCACTCCTAAGACAGTGTGCGGTCATGGCGTTTGAACTAAAGGAACTAAAGAAAAACTGTTTTCTTTATTGTTTAATCTTGGACCCTTCAAGCGACTGGTGAAATGGCACGTTGGCCGGCATAGTGACGGCGACTGAGGCAACTATGAGATGAGACGAGTTTTTCAGTATTCGGCACTCTTGGACCTCCTCTTGCTTATCATCGAGGTTAGATGTCGCGTTTTAATAAAGAAATATATGTATTTATAAATATAAAGTACCAGGCAAGCAGAATACTGTAGGAGGTGTGTCGTTAATAAGGAAAAAGAAATGATACGAATTTGTTTAATAAAAATTAAAGTTGGATTTCTCCTTGATTATCTGTGGCATCTATTGTTTCGTAATTTAATTTATGTTCGTACTTAAATATAAAATCGTTACACATATCCAGTGAAATGTTGAATAGTATTTTTTTTATATCCTAAAAAAATGGTTTTTCACATGCGTGATTTTAAGCTGCAGAGATTCTTGAGCTATGAATAATGGTAGTTAGATACCATAGGAGAATTATTACTCAATAATCATTGACATTGTCAAGTTTTAGGCAATTTTAAAACTTGACGGCAGCCAAATCCATTTTTTTTTTATAAGTATATATGATATAAAGAAAACTATTACTATTTAACTAAATCCACTAACTAACTTGCAACACGTGTTGGCTAAGCATTGAAGCTGTTTGAAATAAGGGCGGCGTTTGGATAAAAAATACTGACACACTAACATAAATAGAATTTTGATAACTTGCTGACATTGACAAACAATTTGCTGCCTATTATATATTATTGGTAAGTTGTCAGATAAATTGCTGACAAAGTGAAAATTAAATAACTGACAAAGCGACATATAATTTGGTGACTGACAAACATTTTTGCTGACGACAGACAATTTGACAGATAAATTCCTCTTTGATAAAATTTACTGTCACTAGACTAATAAATTACTGACAAAATGACAGATAGATTGCTGCCAAATACAAAAGCCAACCATTTTTCAAACACTTTAATGTCACTGCCACGTGCGTATCCTCTGCAGCAGTGAGTTATGGTAAACAATTATGTTTTTATTCTCCATCAGCGAATTTTGTACTAATTAGGTCCCGGTGATCTACTTAAATGTAGTTTTTATTTTATTTTAGTTTTTAAAATAGTATTATTTTATTTTAGGTAAAATCAAATTGGTAGCTATTTTTTTTACATTACGAGCACAATGAAATTTATTTTTCCAAGAAAGTAAGTTTTTTGCTTTCGTTAGTATTTATTTTTGATAAAGACATGTATTTTATTACTGGGTTAATTATAATTTATTAGTTTTTGGCTTATATATAAATCATAGTTTTGGAATATAAAGAATGATTTCACAAGGACAACTTAACAACTAGCACATGCCACTAAAAATAAATCTTGAACTAAGTGTATGTTTTGGATAAAATGAATAGTACTTTCCAGATTGGAATGTTGCTGACGTCCCTAATTATAAAAAATCGGACGATCAATCAACTATCTGAAGGATAAAATATTTTAATGCTACACAAAACACTATTTCTGGGTTGTTTTCTGTATAAAGTCAATTAGTAAAGTTAGATGAATTTCTGACATTTTAACTGACTTATTACTGACAAGCTGATAAATTGCTGACTTTATACAAAATCCAATCTTGCTTTTATGTGTCAAGGCGTCTAGACGGGTTAGTGAGTCATGCGCAATCACTTCTATTATAAATTTGACGCTCAATTATTGATGTTTTTTCTTTGGACAATCAATTTTTTAACATGACATCAGGATTTTTTTAATTTTATTATTTTAATAATGTTTGTTTATTTTGGCTTGTTTGAAGTCGATTTTTTCTTTGAAAGTCGCATTTTTTTTCTTTTTTTTTCAATAAATAGGGGATAGAGTGTTTGTATTCTTTGTTTTGTTATAATAAAAATGAACTGTTGTATTGAATTTATGGACTGTTGACCGCTTTATTTTATTTTTTATTTATTTTATTTTAACAATTAGTGATTGTATTATTAAAGTAATCTCCTTTTAAAGATTATGAGCAAAGTACAATTATTCATAGTTGTTTATTATTATTATTTTTTAAATGTAGCATAATTATTTTATGCCGGTATAGTTGGGACTGTTCTTTTTAGGATTCTGTTCATAGGACGCTTTATCAAATTGAGTGCGGTATAAGCTAATATCTAAAGTTTTTCGTAAATTATATTTTCATTAAAATAAGCAAAATACGTACTAAAAACAAATATAAATATTTATTTAATTAGGCTATGTTTAAAAAATAAATAAAAAATGCGACTTTCAAAAAAAAATGTTTAGGGTTTGTTTTCAACTCTAAAGACAGTGTATTTAGTTATTTAAGTTTTATATTTTTTATGTATGAAGAAAAACACCAAAATCACACACAGTTATAGCCCTCGTAATTTTGTCAATTCGTTCGGGCCAACGATATGACAAATAAAATTTTTATTTACAGGAAATATTCTATTTTATTTATATAAAAATAGTTTTTTTTTTAAATATGAAATATCTTATTTTCTATATATTTTGTATTATTTGTATGCAAGCTTTAGTTATGTGCTTAACTATGACAAAAGTTTAAAAATCTGATGGTAATAAACACTTAAGACTATTGTCAAATTATTTTAATCATTATTAAGTTCATGAAGCTATTATTCTAATTCTACGCACGCCGAGGCTATGACAACACTACACAGACGACAATAAGCTATTGGAATAAGGCCGGAATAAGTGTTGTCCGACAAGCTGTCAGCAAATTATCTGTTATGTTGTCAGCAAATTGTCTGTTAAGTTGGCAGCAATTATCTGATAAGTTGGCAGTAAATTGTCTGTCAATTTTTCAGTTCTTGTACAATGTACAATAAATATACTTGTACATTGAGCATCAGGTCACGTGCATACCCTCTGCGTGCGCCTCACTGGAAGAGTGGCTTTAACCTTTGTTTACGTCAGAGTTGAGTAGAATTTATTGACTTATTTTTTTATTTTAGTTCTTAAGTTAATCAAGTTAGGTTTTTTTTTCTTAATTTAAGGTCGCCACAATTAGGTTTTTATGATGCCTGTCTTTCTTCCATTTTATTTTATTCTTAGATTCTAAGTATTTTTTCTCTATTATTTTTATAGTAATTATGTTTCTTTTTTGCAATGAATTTAATTGGAAATCAAAACGTCAAGCCTCTATTCACACATTGATAGGCAGAGACAAATTTAATTAATTTGCTGAAAATAATTGTTGATTTTAAGCCGGTTTTGTAAGTCTATGAAATGTGACAAGTAACGTTACAATAATACTACTGAAAGTTAACCATTATGTAATATATAAAAGAGTAAAAGTGAGTGTTATATGCAGTTTTCAGTATATTATGAAACAATCATGAAATTCAGTAATATTAAAAAAAATGTATATGGCTACCTCACAGTTATGTTTCTTAGTACTATCCGTTTTAAGTGTCGATATAATTAGAAATTCAGACATTCAGTCTTTTGGACTGTCGGCGCTCTTGGACCTCCTCTTGCATACCATCAAGCAGGTCTCAATAAAAAAAATGTAAGGGATGCGGTTTAAGTTTAACATTTATTTTCAGCTAGAACTTAAACAAATCTTTAATAAAAACGTAATTAGTTTGCATCGCTATGACATTTATTCATTTAAATAATTTAAAAATATTTATCATGGCTTACCATTGCTTACTTTTAAAATTAATAAAATGGGGAAAAGGACATCATTCATTTTGGACTATTTTAGTAAAGCCCAATGATGAAAATGGTAGTTTGATACATGTATTGATAAAACGGATTTTGTGTCGTCTCTCAATCACAAAGACACGCTATATTAAACAGTTCTGCTTTGAACTGTCATAATTATAGTTTGATTATTTTGCACAAACAAACTATGCATAATAAAGGATATATTCCAATTGCATTGTAATCTTTTTACATTAAACTATATTAAAATGTATATGCAACTGTTAATACAATCAAGCACAAGCCCCCATACAAAATGAATGATGTCCTTTTGTTAGTTGTTGGTCGTCCATTCTCTATGTCACAGGCACGTTGATACGCTTAGCACGTTTTTAATATTATTTGTCATTTAGTAAAGTACAACGCAATAAGTAAGCCATCAAATATTTTATATTTTTTAATTTAAATATTCTCGCTATGTATTAAGTCTTTTATGCCATATGTTTTAAGAAACCTATTTTTCCCCTTTGAGGCACTCTTTGGATTTAAAAAAAATATATTTTTCTTTTAATTATAAGCCACTGATCCACTACACACGCAGAGGATGCGCTAAACTTAAAGGAACACTTTTTTTAATAAGCATTGTGTTTATATATGTTGCTAACTAGGCCGGCATAGTGGATGCGATTGCTACTTGTAGCCATTTGATTGTAGTATCAGTCGCCTCCATTTATAGACCGCACTCCAGCTTAATATTAGTCAACTTACATGTAAATGTAAATAAACTACTCACAGCTGTCAGCTGCGTGTAGTTTGCTGATACTGTGACAGATAAAATGATATGTCAAAGTGTCAGGAACCTGTCAACTATATAAAAAAATCCTTATTTCATGTAAAAATACATCATAGGCCTAGTTTTCAGTCGTCTTCACTCTTTGACCTTCCCTTACTTACAATCAGGCAAGTCGAGGTGAGATGTCGCATCACAATTTAAAAAATGCAGTTCTCTGCGCGCGTTTAGTAAAACAGTGTCTTTATATAAATAATTGAGGCTCTTGTGACATGACATTTTGTTTAAGCAATTTAATAATTATATATTTATACATATATTTGTAATGTTTTTATTTGTTTATATATATGTTTTGTTCGCCGAAATTGTGTTTTTTCTAAAACAGTTGTAATTATATAAAAGAAATGGATAATTATGATTAAATATAAATGTGCCATTAATTTTTGCATATTTTGCGTGTTTTCATTTATATCCTTGCATTTCAATTATTTTTAAAAACCCTTTTTATTTATAACCATAGAGCTTGTATGAAGAGAATTGTGAATGTGACGGAAGCGAGGGAGTTGTGTCAGGATCGTGGCAAGTGGCGCCCTATTGTTTGTGCCTATCCCTGTGGGATTAAGGCTTAAGATTTTTTATTTTTCTTGATCAATTCAATGACATTTTTTGTTGTGATTCGACCCGCCTGATAGCAAGCATAAGGAGGTCCAAGAGTGCCGACGACTGTAAAGAGTCATCACGGTTGCCTCAGTCGCCGTCACTATGCCTGCCAAAGGTGTTTCTTAACACATCGCTTGAAGGATCCAAGGTCATAGGATGGAGAGAACACATGGGCTGGCAAAGCATTCCACTTGTCAATTGTTCTACAAAGAAAAGACGCACCGAACTATTTATTCCGATGCTTCCTCCGACCTGTGCGGGATAGAGGACGCACAAAGACAAAAAAAAGTTTTTTATTGTCATCATAGCACCCCGCCAGACGTTAGCAGTGCGGTTCTTGAATGAGGGCTGGAAGAAGCCCAAGAGCTCCAACTAAAATTATGATTTAGTTTACGGTTGCCTCAGTCGCCGTCGCTATGCCGGCCAGATGTGCTTTTTCACGTCTGATGGGAAGAATATATAGACTGGTAAAGCATTCCGTAAGTTGTTTATTCGACAAAGAAAAAACGCGCTCGTTAGTTTAGTTCCACTGTCGATAAAATGCAGATCTCTTTTTATTGCGACTCGACATCTGACCTCGCTCCGCCTGATGGTAAGCAAGAGTGTCGACGACTGAAAAATCCTAGTAAGTTTACGGCTGCTCCAGTCGCCATCAATATGCCGGCCAAAGGTGCTTCTTCACGCTTCGCTTTAAGGATCTAAGGCTATAGAATGAAGAGAACACATGAAAGGTTATAGCAAAAGGAAACCACACACTAAATAAAACAAAAGTATCTTAAAAAAGTTTGTATATATTTGTATATCACAGAGGTGTATATTGTTTCTGTGTTCTAATAACACCGAGCGAGTTATTCGTTATACTTGATAAACGCCATTTCGCACCCATGCATATGTCTAACACTTCTAATGATAGACCCTCCCAACTGAAAGTAAAGACAAAATATTAAAATTAATAATTGAGCCACCGTGTATATTTGATATAATTTGTACGATGGTCGTCATGTTTATATGATACAATCATATTTAGTAGCTTAGTATTATCATCAGCCAGAAGGCTGAACATAGGCCTCCCCCTTAGAACGCTATTCCGAACGACAAGATGCCAGTTGCATTCACCGGTTATTCGTGACTCTTACTATGTCGTCAGTTCGTCTAGTGGGAGGCCTACTTCTATCACATGTAAATTCACACAGGGACAGGCAGAGACAATAGAGCAGACACATTCCGCGTTCACATCCACTGTTCAATTCAAAGGTGGTTGAGGCCAGCTGCAGTTAAGAGTATGGTCAGTACAGTGGCGTAGCGTGGGGGGGGGGGGGGGGGGGCGGCACATTTAGGGGGCGGCAAAATTTAAGAAAACTAAAATTAATCGTTAAAATTTGAACCTGAAATTCATATTTTTGTTGTACCTATGATTGAAACTCCTAAATGAGGGGGCGGCTGACTTCCACGCTACGCCACTGGGTCAGTAGCAGTTACATCCACAGCAGTTGAAATCCTCATGGGTACCCCTGGTTTAGGGTTATGCCGGACTCCTATCGGCTAAATACCTACGGTGCCCTCTTTCATCACAAACGCTGGAGATTGGGAGCTGGGGTACGTTCGTCCGACATCTCCACTATGCCAACTAAGTTGAAACCGACAACTTACAGACAGATCCCGAAACGCGACTAAGTCCCTTCAAAAGTAAACTCCAAATCCCTTTTAAATGCATCTTTAGTTGATGATAATCTGATTGATTAGTAAAAGTAGATTGGCGAAAGGAATTTATAAATCTGATGTGGATGGATGCGTTAAACAAGGTAGGCCCATGAGTGTGTTCTCCGACCAGACTCTCCGGAGACATCCTCAAGAAAGCTGGGTTGCCTAGTGCCCATAACCGTAGAGCCTGTATGAAGAGAATTGTGGATGTGAAGGAAGCGAGGGAGTTGTGCAAGGATCGTGGTAAGTGGCGCTCCATTGTCTCTGCCTATCCCTGTGGGGAAAAAGGCATGAAATTTGATTGATTGATTGATTGATTGATAACGTACCTCTCCCAAACAGGTAAATGATTGACACCATTTAATTCTTGTACTTTTTTCCTTTTATTAATTAATTTACATGCAAGTGATGATCTGATTAATTCTTCTGCGAATTTCTTCATTGCACAATGGATCAGTGCGTGGATTATGCTGGAAAGAACAATGCCAACATTAACAAAGGTAGGCAGACAGACTGCCAATCTGAGTGAAACAACCACTTTGAAGTGTACAAACTGCAAAGTGACTAAGTCACGTTTCGGGATTAGCTTAAAAGTTGCCAGTTCCAACTAGACCGGCATAGTGGATGCGACTGCTACTTACCGACGCGTCGAGTAAAAACACGAGGTAGGCACAAGGTTTAAAGAACTCAAAATATTCTAAGATCTAATCGAAAACATCCCCAAGAAAGTTATAGGTTGCCTAGTGCCCATAACCTTAGGACTTGTATGAAGAGAATTGTGGATGCGAGGGAAGCGAGAGAATTATATCAGAATCGTAACAAGTGGGACTCTATTGTCTCTGCCTATCTCTGTGGGAAAAAAGACAATTTGATTGAAAGCCTGCCAAGTTAAAGTGCTCTAGAGTTCGTGTGAAGTCCGTATTTAGTGCATCGGAAATCCAGTAATGAATACGGACAACGTCTCCCGTTCGCATGATCTTTATACTTCTATAAATTAAGGCGACCGTGGTGTAGTGGTAGTGCAATGGTTACGCAAAACCAAGAGCACTGGTTCAAAACCACTTGCCGGTACCAAAGTATCTTTGATATGTGTACTTTAGTTGTCCTGTTTCTATGATACGAATTGGTCACGTTTCAGGATCAGCTTGTAAGTTGCCGGTTCCATCTAGGCCGGCATAGTGGATGTGACTGCTGCTCACAGTTATTGAATTGTATTAGCAGTGACATTCATTAATGGACCACACTTGGGCTTAACATCAAGCGGGGTGCTGTCATATGTCGAGTCACAATGTAAATCAATAATAATCTTACCTATAGCAATATCCATTACCGATGTCATTATTTGTTATAATAATGCCTAATTTGGAACATGTCTCCTCAATATAGGCGTATATATCATAATTGGATTTGTCGTCCATTGTTAAAAACTCCAAATGAGGCGTCTCTGACGTTTCGTCATTCACTATATTTGGTGGGTCTGGAATGAAAAAATATATTCAAAATGGTGACCGTGGAGTTTCTTATTTATTTTTTAATGTGGTTCGGCAAATAATCCCTCGTCTGATGTTAAGATGGAGTACGGTCCATAAATGAAGATTACAGTTAAATACAATGCCGGCCAATAATAATCATAATATAATTCTCTGTTAAGGGTGTACAAGATGAATACAGTAACTTTTAGTCGCATCCAGAAACGCGATTCAGTCACTAAACGGCCTTTACATTTAAAGTTTTTCTCTCCGTCCTATAAGCTTCGATCTTTCAAGGATGCGTAAATAGGCACCTTTGGCCGGCATAGTGACGGCGACTGAGGCAGCCGTGAACTGAGGTGTTTTTTTTCAGTCGTGTCACTCTTGGACCTCCTCTTGCTTATTATGAGGCGGGTCGAGGGCAAATTTCGTGTCACAATAAAAAGCTTCTTTACGCTTGAAGGATCCAAGGTTTTAGGAGGGAGAGAACACATGTACTTTGGTTGTCCTGTTTCTATGATACAAGCACTTTAGTAGCTTAGTATGGAAATAAATTACCTAGACTTTCAACATCTACATCATCTTCCAAAGTCAAATCAATCTCCCTTATTCCATCATCTTTGTATTTATCATCCGGGAACACATTCAAAGTGTTAATCACTTCATTTCTATCAACTGCGACCGGTGGCCCATCATCTATGTCACCTGTTTTCATTGGATAATAGCCATAGAGGCGGGAATATAATAGTATCTGCTTTGTCCGCCATATTGGGGCGCCATTTTGGAAATGTGTTTGTAGTATTTTGTTTATTAATTTTGCTCTTGACCACTGTGAAATATAAATTAAAAAAATACTGTGAAAATGCATAATAAAAATATAATATAGGAGTAGTTTAGTGGTCGGACAAAAACCGGGTTTGATGCCCGGTCACAGTTGATCGACTTTTATCAATCAATCAAATTGTGACTTCTTTTTCCCAGGCAGACAATAGAGCGACACTTGCCACGATCCTGACACACCTCGCTTCCTTCTTCGGTTGCCTAGTGCCCATAACCGTAGAGCTTGTATGAGGAGAATTGTGGATGTGAAGGAAGCGAGGGAGTTGTTGACCTATGTGCATGCGTAAATTAATGGTATATTCTAGATAGTATAAATGGTAGGCAGACAATTGCCTAGTGGGTGGTCACGTGCCCAGTCTGCTGATCCGACTGACCGTGAAGTTGCGTTTCGGAATCAGCTTGAATTCCGATTCCAACTAATTCGACCGAATCGGCAGTCGAACTAAAAAGTTTGGTGCGTCTTTTCTTTGTAGAACAATTGACAAGTGGAATGCTTTGCCAGTCCATGTGTTCTCTTCATCTTATGAACTTGGATCCTTCAAGCGATGCGTGAAGAAGCACCTTAGGCCGGCATAATGACGGCGACTGAGGCAGCCGGGAACTAACTCGGTTTTTTCAGTCGTCGTCACTCTTGTACCTCCTCTTGTTTATCATCAAGCGGGTCGAGGTAAAATGTCGTGTCACAATAAAAATATAAAATAACAATATAGGATGCGACTGTTGGTTAACATCAGGCGGGGTGCTGTCATATGTTAAGTCACATTAAAAAAGGGGCAATTCCAAGAGCTCTGACGACAGAAAAAAGATTCAGTTTACTCTTGCCTAAGTCGCTGTCACTATGCCGGCCAAAAAATCGAGATTACTTGATAGACATCCAGATCAAAAGTACCAGGAGACTATAAATTAATAGAAGATATACTGACCTCAATATTTCTTCTCTTAGTAATATCATATGACCAATAGACATCTACATTCGGGACCATAAACGGAAAGTATCTCAAATCAGCATCCTTACTAACAATTGGTACTTTACTCAGCAAGTACATAACGGCTACACGTACACATGTAAATTTGGATACATTTGTACACAATTCATCATAAAATTTACACTTTTCTTGTTCCCTTTTCAAATATTTAATTTTCATCTGATTTAGTTTTGAAATGTAACAATGATCATTTCTAATGTGAGGGTAGTCCTCGTTTTTATTATTCGAATTCGAATTTAAACCGTTAATCGATGTCTTTGCGTTAATAATTATTTCTTGGACCATATTAACATCTAAACTTCTGTCCATTTCTAAATAATAAATCTTCTTACTGCTAGGGTCTATGTATTTCACTAATCGTTTCCCAGGATTAGGTTCTTCTATGGGTAAATTAACTTCTTTCCTTTCCTCTTTTCTCTCCTCTTTTATCTCTTGTTTAACTAACATTTCATCTATTTCTATATTCTTCGGTTCTGTGAAATATTCCAGCCATGGTTCTTCCGCATTTTCAGGGATTTCTTCTTTGATTTGCACACGAGGTATTGTTGTTTCATTTTCATTGAATGCGTATTGCATCATCTCTTGGTTGCTATAAAGCCATAGGTCCACCACTGTTTCCGAACCTGAGATAAACTTAATTTTGAATACAAATCATTATTATGCCCTGCCTGATGTTAAAAGGTTGGTTTATGAATGGAGGCGACTGCTACTACAGTTTAATAACTGCAAGCAGTAGTCACATCCACTATGCCGGCCTAGTTGGAACTGGCAACTTTAAGTAGATCTTGAAACTAAACGGTCTGTACACTTAAAAGTTGAACTATTCAGGTTATATAGACTGGGAAAACGACTGCCTATCTTAACATTATTTTATTTGTGACTCGTCTTGCCTGATGGTAAGTAACGGTAAGTTAAAGAGTGCCAACGACTGAAAAACCTACTAATTTTTTTTATTGTGACTCGACATATGACAGCACCCCCTTGATGTTAGGCTAGAGTGTAGTCCATGGATGGATGTCACTGCTGCTACAATTCAATAATTGTAAGTAGCTATGACATCCACTGTGCCGGCCTAGTTGGACCGGTTTCAAGTTGATTCCGAAACGCGACTAAATCACTTCACGGTCTGTAAACTTGTAAGTGATGGTACTACCCCAGATCACAATGCCGGCCAGTATTAAAACATTGACTTACCTAAAGTTTGCAATCCAGTATAATTTCTATCTAATTTAATTGTATGCTCCAAGTGGACTGGTCTATTAATTTCTGGCAATTTGAAATTTAATTTCAATTTGGCGGGAAATTCGCCCCAACCTCTACGAGATAAATGGAATGGCGGTTTGCTGTGAACAAATAATGAATATTTAAAAGGACGACATTCATTTTGGGCTTTTATGTATTTCTTTTGTAATGTCCAATAATGAAATAATATATAAATGGTAGTTTCGATACTTGTGTTGATAAAATTAATAACAATTTTGCTTTTAATTGCCATGCAATTGAGTTATTTGAAAAATACAATATGGATTTAGTATCGTCTCTCAATCACAAAGACACCATATTAACAGGTCTGCTTTGAACTGTCATAATTATAGTTTGATCATATTGCACACCTAAACTATGCATAATAAAGGACATATTTCAATTTGTTCATTACAAATATTTGCTCCGACCAGGAATCAAACCCATCGCTAACCTGTCGCCACGCCTGTCGTCAATAAAAAAGCCCAACTTACTCTATAAGGACATTGTGATGTGGCGAGTAGGAATCATGCAAAGTAACATTGACTGAACATATAATCCCTGACACATCCGGATGTGAATGCGGACCACGGATGTAGAGCAACCACTTGTGTGTGGACCTGTCCACTTTGGACGAAGGTGGGGCATACTTTGATGTGTTACCTGGAAACAATCAAACAATCAATCAATCAACCGTGGTGTAGTGGCAGTGCAATGGCTACGTAAGCCGAGTGGCACGGGTTCAAAACCACCCACTGGTACCAATGTATCTATGATATATGTACTTGGATTGTCCGTTTCCATGATACAAGCACTTTAGTAGCTTAGTATACAAAATGTATAGTAAAAAAAATTTAAAAAAAACCATAGTTAAAGGCGACCATAGTGGTAGTGGTTACGTCGAGAGCACGGGTTCAAACCACTCGCCGGCATCTTTGATATACTCGTATATACCTTGGTCATCCTGTTTCTATCATACAAGCACTTAGAGCAATGCGTGAAGAAAGAAGCATCTTTGGCCAGCATAGTGACGGCGACTGGAGCAGCCGTGAACTAAGAAACCTATTAATACCATGTTATGCAATTTTAAATAAATAAATAAAAAGAAACTAAGGTTTTTCAGTTGTCGGCACTGGGATCTCCATCATGCTTACCATGCTATTTGAATAAGAATAGGACGGGCTGTTGAGTAACTTCACTTGACTCATTCAAAGGTGTTTTTTTCTTGACGGTCCGCAAAGAAAAAGACACCATACTAAAGTGAAGTTGGTTGGAGAGTCACAAAATGGCGCCGATTCCGTCCTATTCTTATTTTAATCGCATGTCACGGATGTCGAGGTCTTTTTATTCATACTTCCCCTTGCTTAGCGTCAAGCAAGTGGTACGATCCGGGGTAGTACCACCACTTACAAGTATACAGACCAGGCCAGCATAGTGGATGTGATTGCTACTTGCTACTTGTCCAACTTAACATCAAACGGGATGCAGTCATATGTCAAATCGCAATAAAAATATAATTGTGTATGATTTGCATTTCATTCAGACCCAGGAGGGTATTTTCCAACCAAATTGGAGACATCCTCAAGAAAGCTGGGTTGTTTGGTGCCAATAACTATAGAGCTTGTATGAAGAGAATTGTGAATGTGAAGGAATCAAGGGAGTTGTGTTTTTATTTATTTTAGTTTTATTGTGATTCGGAATATGACAGCACCCCACTTGATGTTAACCTGGAGTGTGGTCCATGAATGGATGTCACTGGTACTACAATTGAATAACTGTAAAGCAGCAATCCACTATGCCAGCCTAGTTGGAACCGGCAATGTACAAGCTGATCCTGAAACCAAATCACTTCACGGTCTGTATACTTGTGGTGGTGGTACTACCCCGGATCGGCAGACTGGGTACCACTGCCTACCACTCTTTGATAACCAGACCCGAAGCAAATATCCAAGTCTTTTTTTTTATTACCAAATTCTTTATTAAATATTACAAATAAAGGCTATGAAACACATATTTGCTCTGACTGGGAATCGAACCCGGGACTACTATGTGTCAGAATGATAGTGAAAACTTGGGCGTGACAATATGACTGATTGATTGTTCAGTGCATTAAGCCGAGATAGCGTAAAAGAAAATCAATAATTACCAATAATAATCCTATATCTAGTTTTTTGTTTATTCCTCTTACATTCATTTACATTAATAACGTCTAATTTTGGTTTTAATGAACGCGGCACCCTCTTACTACTACATGGTATCTCCGATTGATCAGGGTTTGAGTCCGGTCGCAGTGTTGTAATATTCTCCGCTGGTATTGTTGAGTTTTTCTTTTGTAACATTGCCTGTAAAATATATAAATGTTATTAGTGTAGTTTGTGGTCCACAATTGAAGGCGATCGCTACTACAGTTAAATAACTACAAGCGATTGATTTGTTGGGCGTAACGTCTAAGGTTCCATTCCCGGTCAGAGCAAATATTTGTCTTATAGCTTTTAATTGCAATATTTAATAAAGAGCAGGTAACCTGCATAAAAGTGCATGGCAAACAACAGATGCAGGTAGTCCCAGGAAGTCCTTCCTAATGTGGATAGACGCTTGTCCAGGCAACTGCTATATCTTAGCAGAGCTAAGTTCCATATCATGGTAGGTACCATAACAGGGCAATGTGCTTTTAATAATACTCAACATTTCATATAGCCTCTTTTGTAGGGGCTGTCTGAAAGAGGAGAAAACAGCTGCACATGTGCTCGAGTTGCAGAAGCGTAGCCGAAGCGAGACAGAAGTTCGTAGACAACGCGAGGATGCTTCCAGAGGTCTGCAGGAACGAGAAGAGTCTACTGGCGTTCCTGGAGATCGGGTGGCCCCACTGAGAGCAAACCGTTGTAGAACACACAAAGAAACCGCAGAGGGGTCCAGTGAGGAAACAAGCTTGTATATAACAATAACAAAAATGGATCGCCATCCCTCCAGTGATAACTAACGCACAACGTTTATAGTTTTATTGGAAACTACGGACTTACCATGTAATTTTTACGAACAGCACTCCGTGGGCCACGAAATTTAAATATCTCTTCTATATCAACAGTCCTCTTGCCAAGCAACTTCTTCACAGATGGATGTAATCTTTTCTGCTCGTTTTTTAATATGGCTGAAACCTGAATGTGAGAGAAATTATATTTGTGAGTGACGCAACTTATTTCAACTTCTTACTGTACTCGACATATGACAACACCCTGCTTGATGTAAGCTGGAGTGCGGTTCGTAAATGGAGGTGACTGCTACTATGGACTGGCCTAGTTGGAACCAGCAACTTACAAGCTGATCCCGAAAAGCGACCAAATCACATCATAGTGTGTATACTTGTAAATGGTGGTACTACCCCGGATCGGCAGACTGGGTACCACTGCCTACCATTCTTTGATAACAAGACCTGAAGCAAATATCCGTTTTTTTTATATTAATAAATATTTAACAAATAAAAGCTATGAAACAAATATTCGATTCGACCGGGAATCGAACCCGGGACTTTAAGCGCAACAAACTGGTGTGTTAAGGCTAATCAATCAGCCACGCTTGTCGCCATAACTACTGCTATATACTAGAGATGTTTTTATCTGAGGCATTAGTCATCTCCAATCATGTTTTATTATGACCTCGACCCTCCTGATGATAAGCAAAAGGAGGTCCAAAAGTGACGACGACTGAAAAAACCGAATAGTTCAGGGCTGCCTTAGTCACCTACATTATGCCGGCCAAAGAAAACATATGACAAAAGGTTTGTTATAATACATACAGCAGCTTTTGCCCTTGGCTCATGCTGTTCAGCAATTTGCTCCTGCACCTGAGCTTGCGTCAATGGGGTGTTGTAGTACTGGGTGACCGTTGCAGTCCGCAGTTTGTGCAGGTACATCCGAGACCACCATAACCTACAAATTAAAGAATTCCTTTCTTTATCCGCTTACAGCATGAATCTGTGAGTAATTTAGACCTCAACGTCTAAGGAGCCGGGTACTGCTGCACTACAAGCAGAGAACCTCAAGTAACAGACATATACCCAGCTTATTGGAGCAGAGCTCTTGAGCCGTGGGCACATGAAATTTTCACAGTGTTGTCCAAACGTTTAGTTTAGTTGCTTAGTGTTAGTAGACATGTAACTTATTCCAAATAGTAAACAAACATTAACTTGATTTTGTTATGAATTCCACAAGTTTAAGAATGTAAAAAGTGTTAAAAATATAATAATAAAAAAAAAACATGTAAAGCTGATCCCGAAACGTGACCAAATCACTTCATGGTCTGTATACCTGTAAGTGGTGGTACTACCCCAGATCGGCAGACTGGGTATCACTGCCTACCACTCTTTGATTGGTGGTAGTGTAAGTCTGTTTTTCTTTATAATATTTATTAGTTTATAAGAGTTGTACATGTATCACTGTTGGTGTGTCTTAATATAAATAAATGGTTGTGAGGGAAGCTTTTAACCAGCAGTGGGAATATTATCAATCAATCAATCAAATTGTCACGCCTTTTCCCACAGGGATAGGCAGAGACAATGGAACGCCACTTGCCACGATCCTGACGCAACTCCCCTGCTTCCTTCACATTCACAATTCTCTTAATACAAGGCTCTATGGTTATGGGCACTAGGCAACCTAATGGGGAAATAAAATGGTCTAATAATAAATAATAATAATCAGAGTTGTATCTTCATCCAAACATGTCTTATTAGATGCTATGGTACTGCATTAATTTGACGCATCATGCGCGCGAACACAACATAACCTATTATATTACATTTTAAACTAAACTACAATTAATTATTCATTTATAAAGTAATTAAATAATTTTACAAGCTTAATTAATACACACCTTTGCTCGATTTTGTTTAATTCTTCCTGCCTTGTATTGATTTCCGAAGCAAATTCTTTTTCGACAATAACTCTTATTTTTCTCAATTTATCATCTTGGTTTAGTACTGGACGTTCAAAGCCTCTACTGGTTGAAGGTACAGGATAATTTGGATCGTGATATTCGCTATTTCTATCCATTTTCCACGAAATGTATTTGCAAAAAAATATCAAACTGCACTCAACACGCCCTTATTGTGTTTCTCGATTTATTCACCACTTAACCAATAAACCATGTCATAAGGCACTGCTAAGGAAGCGGTCTGTTGCGTTTTACTTTAAAATAAATGTTTTTATTAATAAACAATGAATAAATATGAAATTATTCACTTTTTGGCAGTTTTAAAAGGTCAGTATCCGCGATTGATTATAATTTTTCAAGTCCACGTTAACGTTTAGATCTATCTATTTACCAAAATTAGATTCTATAGTGATTAACGTATGGTTCAAAATATATAGCTTAATTTATGTCAATAAGGTTGACATTATTACAATTATTTTTCGTAAGTGATGCTAGAAAAGAAAAATTAGGAAAATATGTGGAATATATACTTTTTATTAAATGTAAATTTAAAATATTGACTCTGTCTTTTTTTTAATAATTAATTGTTTCTTAGATAATCTAAACTGTATTTATAAATATATTTATTTCTAATTAATTTGCAAAAAATATTTCAAATTAGATTTAAAAATAAGTAGAAAACCAAATTGAAATATTGCAACACCGGACTTTTCTAAACAACTTTTGTGACGTATTTTTACGCACGTTCACATTTCAATTTTTATATCATTTTCTTAACAAAAAAGAGAGTATTCTTCAAAATAAGTGGTAAACGGAGGCCTCATTATCGCCCGCAACGATTCCGTCGTACAAAACATTCAAATATTAATGCCTTGAAGAAGGAATCGTCGCAAATGACTGAGCCACCAAATATTTCTGAGGCTATGGTGGAGCCTAGATCGCGGAATTTCCAATATCCAGATAGCAGCAGCGACACCGAGGAATATAGAAGAGATGCAGATGAGCGTCGTAAAAGGCTTTCCAAACGGTTGGGTCCAAATATTCGCTCGAGAATCCCGTCAAGCACAATGCTTCCTAAAAATCAGCCATCGACCTCAGCACAAGATAAAAAAGCGAACGACGATCGTATAACTTTAGTTGTGGATAATACAAGATTCGTTGTCGACCCAGCACAATTTACAGCACACCCCAACACCATGTTAGGACGTATGTTCAGCACAGGAATAGAATTTACGTACCCAAACGAACGTGGGGAATTTGAAGTAGCTGAAGGAATTTCCGCCACAGTTTTTCGCGCTATTTTGGAGTTTTATCGTGGTGGTACGATCCGATGTCCTCCAACGATGTCTGTGCAAGAGTTGAGGGAGGCTTGTGACTATTTGCTTGTTCCATTTGATGCAAATACAGTGAGATGCCAGGTGAGTTGAGAATGTGTTTAATCTTATTTAATACTTAAATATGGGAGTTGTGTCAGGATCGTGGCATGTGGAGCTCTATTGTCTCTGCCTATCCCCGTGGGAAAAAAGTGTGACAATTTGATTGATTAAATATGATCATGTTTCCCATTACCATATGCTACTTAAGTGGCTTCCCATCCGTCTGCTGGGATACGCATATTCTTTCCCTCTTGTACTTTGCAATGTTTGTAGATGTAGTAGTTATTAGCGGGCTCGTTTCCGCACTTGAAGTCCTCTTCGGTATCTTTGTGCGTTTGCAATGTTTAGTCTTAGTCCTCTTGCAATGCTGTTGGATAAAACGAATTTAAATTTTCTATCCACTTCTCATGACCTTATTCTTTGTTCCTCTCAGACACTACTTGTTCCTAGTCATTCCACTGCTGCTTGTTCTAAGTCTTTATCTGTCTATGCTGCTCACCTTTGGAATTCCCTACCTTTACATATTAGAAAATGTCAATCTCTGCATGCATTTAAAAGGATTTTAAAGGAACGCCCTTATGTATATGCATACTTATTATAATAGTACAGTAATACCCCGGACTTACGCGATAGGTGGGTCCGAGCGGTTGCCGTGTAAGTCGAATTCGCGTAAGTCGGGGTTCAACGTTGCATATAAATACATATAAAGTTTGTTTAATCGGGACCAGAGTTAAAAGAAAACAATAATTTAGAAGAAAAATGTTTAATAAAGTGTAGGATAATAAAAAAAATATTACATTGTTATGAATAAAGTAAGCTAAACCGAAGTTATTTTGATGTCGAAGGCTTCATATATTCTAACAATGTTGCCTGACGAGTTAAATTTTTCTTCTTTTCACGTAAAATTTCCTCGTAGCATACCAAAAATTTTTTTATCCCTCGTTTTGTAGTAGAAACGCGTTCTTCATTAGAATCATTTTTTTCTAAAATTTGTAACCCCTTTTCAATTGAATTGAGCCCTTCGGTTAAGTTTGCAATTGTCATTTGATTTACCGATTCAACTGGGTCTAGCGAATCAGTTTGTATAATGTCTTGCTCATACTTACGCAAATTGAACACTCAGTGAGCAGAGCGAGAGAGCCGATGCGCGCGGCAATCAAAATGAAAAACCGCGTATCTTCGAATTCGCGTAAAACGGGGTAGCGTAAGTCGGGGTATTACTGTATATATTTTATAGTATTATTGTGCCTGTAGAATATTTTTACTTTTAACTCGTTCACAGTCCTACGACCCCTTTTGGGGTAGCATGATTCTATACTCAGGAGTCCGCAACCCCTTTTGGGGTGCAGTGAATTATTATTCACGCGGGTTTTAGTATTGCTTATATTATATATATCAACTTAGAAAATATGTAAATCGTTTTCACATGAATTTATGACAAATAAATAATTATGTTAGGAGTCGCCTTCATTCACTGCTTAACTTTCGGAGTTGAGGACTCCTGAGTATAGACTCATGCGACCCCGATAGGGGTTGTGGGACTGTGAAAGTGTTAATATTACCTATATTTTATTTTATGTTGCTTTTCTTCTGGTTGCCTGGAAGATATTGCCACATTGGTGATAAGGCCGCCTTGAAAGTGGTGGTACTACCCTGTATTGGCAGACTGTGTCTACGTATTAGATGTCCACTGTTGAATATAGGCCTCCCCCTTAAGATGCCTTTCTGAATAACAGTTGCATCCATCAGTATTTTGTCATTCATGATTGTTTACCATAATCCCCATGCTTGGCAGGTGGCTTGAGGATTGCAGTATATGCAGTACCACCACTTATAAGTATACAGAAGTGACTAAGTTGTATTTCGGGATCAGCTTAAAAGTTGCCAGTTTTTTTATTGTGACATGACATCTAACCTTGTTCTGCCTGATTATAAACAAGAGGAAGTCCAAGAGTGATGACAACTGAGAAAACCGAGTTTGTTCACGGCTGCCTCAGTCGCCGTCACTATGCCGGTCTAAGGTGCTTCTTCACGCATCGCTTGAAGGATCCAAGGTCATAGGATGAAGAGAACACATGGGCAGGCAAAGCATTCCACTTGTTGATTAATTTACAAAGAAAAGACTCACCGAACTTTTTAGTTCGACTGCCGATTCGGTCGATAGAACGTGGATGCTTTCCCTGTGCGGGTATTACGGGAGTGACTAGGCCGTTATCTAACTGTAGTATTAGCAGGAATCACCTCCATTCATGGAACGCATTCTTCCAACCAGCTTAACATCAGGCTACAATAAAAATTAAATAATGGCCAGTGGTGGCGAAATATTGATCCAGGATATATGCAATGATATTTTTATTTTATTGTGTCTCGACATATGACAGCACCCCACTTGATGTTAAGCCAAAGTGTGGTCCATGTCACTGCTACTATAATTCAATAACTGTGAGTAGCAATCACATCGACTATGCCGGCCTAGATGAAACCTGCCTAATCCTAAATGTTTTAGGATTAGTGCTTATTTTGTTGTTAACTTGAATAAATAAACCGGCAACTTACAAGCTAATCCCGAAACGTGACTAAATCACTTTACGGTCTGTATACTTGTAAGTAAAATAAGGTAGAGATATACAAGTGTAAGTTGGATGGAAAGATAGTTATTGAGAGGCGAGACAAATATGTTGGTATGCATCGCAACACTTTCAGGTGTTTTTTTATGTTTTTTAGCATAGTTTTAAAGTGCCTCATTCATATCTATGTCTTTTCTTAAAATATCATTGGTGTCATGTCACAATAAAAATCATATTCTATGTTGCAGAATCTCCGTGGTCTCCTGCATGAGCTCTCCAATGAGGGTGCTCGGAGACAATTTGAATCATTCCTCGAATGCCTCATACTTCCCCTCATGGTTGCAAGCGCTGAAAAAGGTAGGTTGCTTGTTGTCTGCATATGGTTCCATTATATTACTTCTCATGTCAGATGCTGCCACACTCAATTAATTAAATTGTCACACCAATTTCCCACAGGGATAGGCAAAGACAGTGCAGTGCCACTTGCCAAGATGCTGACACAACTCCCTTGTTTCCCTCGCATCCACAATTCTCTTGATACACGCTCTATGGTTATAAGCACTTGGCTTTCATGAGGACGACTACTTTCTGATATAAAGCTTTTCTCATCGGAGGGTCATGATGCATGTTGATATCTAACCTGAAAAACTGGTGACTTAGTCATGTTTTGAGTTCAACTTGTAAGTTGCCGGTTCCAACTAGGCTGTCATAGTGCATGCGATGCTACTTACCTTAAATATAGAGACAGTCGCCTTCATTCGTGGACCGCACTTCAGCTTAACATCAATGAAGGCGACCGTGGCGCAGTGGCAGTGCAATGGTTATGCAAGCAGAGAGCATGAGTTCGAAACCACTCACTGGTACAGTCAGCATCAGATATATCTGAGCACGCAAAGTGATTAAAAGTATCTATACATTCAGACTGATCATAAATATCTACACACAACAGTTGTCATAATAATGTGAGCATTCAATGCGTCAAAAATATCTACACACGCAAATAGTCAAAAATATCTACACACTCATAAAATACGTAATATTTTAAAACAAATTTACTGAATTGTCTGTTGACATATTTTTGACAAGTGAGTGTGTAGATATTTTTGACTAACTGATTGTATAGATATTTTTGACGCATTGAATGCTCACATCATTATGACAACTGTTGTGTGTAGATATTTATGATCAGTCTGAATGTATAGATACTTTTGATCACTTTGCGTGCTCAGATATATCTGATGCTGACTGTACCAATGTATCTTTGATATATGTGCTTTGGTGTTTCTATATTTCAAGCCTAATATAGAAATGTATATTAAAAATAAAATAAAATAAAAAGAATAAACGTATTTTACTGATTATTTGAATTAAATATTTATTACAAACATTTTAGGTGACCGCGAATGTCACGTGGTAGTGTTGCTAGACGACGACTCAGTGGAATGGGATGAGGAATATCCACCTCAGATGGGTGAGGAATATTCACAAATTGTACTGTCAACACCATTATATAGGTTCTTCAAGTATATAGAAAATAGGTATGTTATGTTATACTAATATTTTTGTTTTTAAATAAAAGGCAAAGGAATTGTAATTCGTACAGCCTAATCTTGTTTTTTTATATTGTGACTCGATCTGCCTGATAATAAGCATGACGAAGTCCCAAGAGGGACGACGACTAAAGAAACCGAGTCAGCCACAGTCGCCGTCACTATGCCGGCCAAATACCCACCTTTCATCTTTAGTGGATAAATGATAGAGAAAAAAAAAACCTCAATTGTACAATTCCCCTACCTCAAAGGTAGCATCCGTTTTTTGTCGAACGAATCTGAAAGGTTCAACGCGTCGTTTCTCCAATCGAACAGTCGACAAGAGGAATACTTTACCAGTCGATATATTCTTTGCATCCTATAGCCTTAAATCCTTTAAGCAAAGCGTGGAAAAGTACATATGGCTGGCATAGCTTTTACCATGAACCATTGAAGACTAGCTCATTTTCTTTTTGTAAGCACGCAGACAGAACGTCAGACTAGCGTTGCGTCTATGCAGCATTTTTGTTGCGCTTATTGAATCGTAGGAATAAGAAGTCTATGTGAAGGGAGGGTAGCGGAATACCTTGGTAGCACAGTGCGCGTTAGATGCGGTTTGAAAGAAGATGTAGTGAAAAGGATTGACAAAGGAATGCTCTGATGGTTTGGACACATGGAAAGGATGTGTGAAAGTAGATTGACAAAAGGAATTTATAAATCTGATGTGGATGGATGCGTTAAATAAGGCAGGCACAGGAGGGTGTTTGCCGAACAAATCTGAAACATCCTCGAAAAGCTTGTATGAAGAAGATTGATGTGAGAGAAGCGAGAGAGCTGTGTTAGGATAGTGGCTCCATTGTCTCTGCTCATTGCTGTGGGATAAAGGCGTGACAATTTGATTAATTGATGATTGCGTTTAACAAACGCAAAAGAAGCGCAGACGCTCATGTGGAATAAACTTTAATTCTACAATATTAATAACAAAAACATATTTATCAACAGGGATGTCGCGAAACAAGTGATGAAGGAACGTGGGCTGAAGAAGATTCGTTTGGGAGTTGAAGGGTACCCAACCTATAAGGAAAAAGTAAAGAAACGCCCCGGAGGCAGAGCTGAGGTCATCTACAATTATGTCCAGAGGCCATTTATCCACATGTCGTGGGAGAAAGAAGAGGCTAAGAGCCGCCATGTTGACTTCCAATGTTTTAAATCGAAATCAGTTACAAATTTGGCTGAAGCGACTGCAGATCCAGTGATTGAGTTGCAGCCTCTTAGGGATGATGCGGAGGTTGTGACTGAGCAGGTGGAGGTCCACGCGGATTTAGAGGAGCCACAGTGATATTTAGTGTTAATAAAGACTTTTATGGCATGCTTCTGTTTTTGAGGCCGGTTTTGGTGATGCTTTATTTAAAATTTTAAATTATATTAATCTTGTATACAAATTCGTGTTTTCTTCTGAGAGTTTGTGTCAGGGTCGTGGAAAATGGCGCTCTATTGTCTCTGTGTGGACTTGAGTAAGTTGGTTGTCAAAGAGTGGTAGGCAGTGTTGCCCAGTCTGCTGATCCAGTAGCATAGTTCCCGGCAGGTAAAAAGAGATGACTCTAGATACAAAGGTATTGTCTGATAACGACAGCGCTGGACGCAAGTCCGCGCATTCTATCAATCGAATCAGCAGTCGAACTTAAAAGTTTGGTGCGTCTTTTCTTTGTAGAACAATTGTCAAGTGGAATGCTTTGCCAGCCCATGTGTTCTCTCCATCCTATGACCTTGAGTCCTTCAAGCGATGCGTGACGAAGCACCTTAGGCTGGCATAATGACGGCGGCTGAGGTAGCCGGGAACTAACTCGTTTTTTTCAGTCGTCGTCACTTTTGGACCTCTTCTTGCTTATCATCAGGCGGGTCGAGGTCAGATGTCGCGTCACAATAAAAAATCTATTCTGTCGTGCCCACAATCGATAAAATTTCAAACACATCCGAAAAACAATAAGGTAAGAAGATTTACTGCACTATTTTATCTGCCGGGCTATACAACCATATTAGTGTACAGACCTTTTAAGTGGCTTAGTCGCGTTTTGGAATCAGCTTGTAACTTCTGAGTATACATTCGGCTAATGTATAGTTAAATAACCGCAAGTAGTAGTCGCATCCACTATGCCGGCCTAGTTGGAGCATAGTTCACACTGATCTCAAAATGCAAATAGTAATAAAACAGAATACTTAATACCAAAAAACAATGTATTCATCTTACAACAAAACTATACTAACAAACTCGAGTAAACACTTACAAATCAATAATTAAAAAGTAACCTATGATATTTCACAATTCACGATATTAACATTTCTGTCATTCTGTTAATGCGTTCAATTTATGTAATTAAAAATAATTTATATTCTTAAAATTCACATCAAGTCTGTTTTTCTGTTTGATTAAAATGAAAAACTATATTCTTGCAACACTGCTGTAGCTATTCTTCTTGTAAAGATTATTTTAAAAATCTATTGGAGGTAATGATGGTGGCGATTTTTTCATATTCGAAATAGTGAATTTCGTCTCTTGAGAATCTGAAGAAAACATTAAGTTATACATTAAAGGGCCAATATCAATCAATCAATTAAATTATCACGCCTCTTTCCCGCGGGGATAGGCAGAGACAATGGAGCGCCACTTGCCACGATCCTGACACAACTTCCTCGCTTCCTTCACATCCACAATTCTCCTCAGTTATGGCTCTAGGCAACCCAGCTTTCTTGAGGATGTCTTCGATTTCATCAGAAAACACGCTCCTGGGCCTTGTTTAACGCATCCATCCACATCTGATTTATAAATTCCTTTCGTCAATCTACTTTTACTGATCCTTTCCATGTGCCCAAACCATCGAAGCATTCCTTTGTCAATCCTTGTCACTACATCTTCTTTCAAAGCACACCTATCGCGCACTGTGCTATTCCTTATTCTATCCGCTATCGTCACTCCACATACACTCCTTATGAACCGCATTTCTTCAGCGTTAATTCTACTCTCATGCTTCTTCTGCCACACCCAACATCCACTTCCATACATTAAAGATCTTGATAATATCTTATCAATATCATTTAATCAAATCGTCACAACTTTTCCCCAGTTTTTTATTTTTTTATTGTGACACGACATTTGACATCGACCTGCCTGATGATAAGCAAGAGGAGATCCAAAAGTGCCGACGACTGAAACAACCGAGTTAGTACACGGCTGTCTCACCCGCCGTCACTATGCCGGCCAAAGGTGCTTCTTCACGCATCGCTTGAAGGATCCAAGGCTGGCAAAGCATTCCACTTGTCGATTGTTCTACAAAGAAAAAAAAATAGTGATAGGCAGAGACAATTGAGCAACACTTGCCACGATTAAATAATAAAACTAAATTATTAATAAAAAAAGTAATTTCTTTCTAGTGTGTGATATTTAAACTATGTTTTGTCTCTTTTACGCATATGTTTATTTTACTTGATAAATAGAGACGTTTTTTTATAAATTTGTGACTCGACATATGACAGCGCTTAGCCTGATGTTAAGCTGGAGTGCGGTCCATAAATGGAGATAACTTCTACTACAATTACATGACTGTAAGTAGCAGTAACACTCATTATGCCGGCCTAGGTAAGAAAAAGAAAAAATAACGCACTCAAAGGTCAACTGTAACCGGGCATCGTATCGGCTCCATTCGCAATTTCGTCCTAAAAATTTTATTATAGTTTTACCTGTAGCCTTTGTGGACGGGTAATTGAATAACTTCTGTAGTATTACTTTGGAGGGCGACAGAGGGCGCTTGTGTAGATGCGTGACGGACATCACCCTTTGCTTAGACCGCCTCATTGAAAACCCTGCGAAATTTATTTATTTTATGCACCCTATTGCTCTATTTAAGACCCCTCTTTCCCGCTGAGATACCTCAATAAGATTCCAGTAGAAAATTTGTTAAAATAAAACAGTTAACAGTACGATAACGGAGATCCGACAGTGTCGTGTCGCCGGTGGACAGGGCCGGATCTACCATATGGCTTTTTGGGCTTCAGCCCAGGGCCCCGTCAAGTCAAAGTCAAAAATAGACGATAATGCGAAAAAATCCATAATTTTATAAAATTAAACATATCGTAAAGTTTGCAGCCCTGCAAATCCTGCGATTAATCAAACCTATTTAATTCAAGTCTACGTTCAGGTGTTGGTACTTCAAACTGACTTATTTTTTTCTTATACTTTGAGTAATTAGGTGCGCCCCTAAGTAGTATTAGCCCAGGGCCCCCTAAACTCACGGTCAGGCCCCTGTTGACATTCACAAATATCTTTGCGTTTGTATCCTCATTCATACAAACTCAGTGTACTCCTGATTTCACACACTCTCCCCACAGATCCCTGCTCTCTCTTCTCCTTTGTAAAGAGAGCGTTTGGTTTGGAGAATGGTTAGGTTTAAAAGTTACAGTCTTCAATATTTTTCTTATTAAAGTTTGCAAAAGGCTATAAATGATATATAAATAATTAAATTACCAGTATCGCGCGATTCGCTTTTCTCCAAGGCTGGCTGTGCGCAGGCGCAATGTGTACTCAGCCCGGCCACAGTGCCAAGCACGCAGAAGCCAAGCATTGTAAACAGAACAATGGTGTAACCCCACGTCGCGTTGATCCACTGTAACGATACAAACGCTTGAAAACCACAACACGAAACCACGGTAATCTTATATACTCGCACAAAACCACGGTAATGTTATATACATAACCACGGTAATCTTATAAACATAACCACGGTAATGTTATATACTCGTACATAACCATGGTAATTTTATATACATAACCACGGTAATCTTATAAACATAACCACGGTAATCTTATATACTCGTACATAACCATGGTAATTTTATATACATAACCACGGTAATCTTATATACTCATACAAAACCACGGTAATCTTATATACTCGTACATAACCATGGTAATTTTATATACATAACCACGGTAATCTTATATACTCGCACAAAACCACGGTAATGTTATATACATAACCACGGTAATCTTATAAACATAACCACGGTAATCTTATATACTCGTACATAACCATGGTAATTTTATATACATAACCACGGTAATCTTATAAACATAACCACGGTAATCTTATATACTCGTACATAACCATGGTAATTTTATATACATAACCACGGTAATCTTATATACTCATACAAAACCACGGTAATCTTATATACTCGTACATAACCATGGTAATTTTATATACATAACCACGGTAATCTTATATACTCGCACAAAACCACGGTAATGTTATATACATAACCACGGTAATCTTATAAACATAACCACGGTAATCTTATATACTCGTACATAACCATGGTAATTTTATATACATAACCACGGTAATCTTATATACTCATACAAAACCACGGTAATGTTATATACTCGTACATAACCATGGTAATTTTATATACATAACCACGGTAATCTTATATACTCATACAAAACCACGGTAATCTTATATACTCGTACATAACCATGGTAATTTTATATACATAACCACGGTAATCTTATATACTCATACAAAACCACGGTAATCTTATATACTCGTACATAACCATGGTAATTTTATATACATAACCACGGTAATCTTATATACTCGTACATAACCATGGTAATTTTATATACATAACCACGGTAATCTTATATACTCATACAAAACCACGGTAATGTTATATACTCGCACAAAACCACGGTAATGTTATATACATAACCACGGTAATGTTATATACTCGCACAAAACCACGGTAATGTTATATACATAACCACGGTAATGTTATATACTCGCACAAAACCACGGTAATGTTATATACTCGCACAAAACCACGGTAATGTTATATACATAACCACGGTAATGTTATATACTCGCACAAAACCACGGTAATGTTATATACATAACCACGGTAATGTTATATACTCGCACAAAACCACGGTAATGTTATATACTCGCACAAAACCACGGTAATGTTATATACTCGCACAAAACCACGGTAATGTTATATACATAACCACGGTAATGTTATATACTCGCACAAAACCACGGTAATGTTATATACTCGCACAAAACCACGGTAATGTTATATACTCGCACAAAACCACGGTAATGTTATATACTCGCACAAAACCACGGTAATGTTATATACTCGCACAAAACCACGGTAATGTTATATACATAACCACGGTAATGTTATATACTCGCACAAAACCACGGTAATGTTATATACATAACCACGGTAATGTTATATACATAACCACGGTAATGTTATATACATAACCACGGTAATGTTATATACATAACCACGGTAATGTTATATACTCGCACAAAACCACGGTAATGTTATATACATAACCACGGTAATGTTATATACTCGCACAAAACCACGGTAATGTTATATACATAACCACGGTAATGTTATATACATAACCACGGTAATGTTATATACTCGCACAAAACCACGGTAATGTTATATACTCGTACATAACCATGGTAATTTTATATACTTAACCACGGTAATCTTATATACTCATACAAAACCACGGTAATGTTATATACATAACCACGGTAATCTTATATACTCGTACATAACCATGGTAATTTTATATACTTAACCACGGTAATCTTATATACTCATACAAAACCACGGTAATGTTATATACATAACCACGGTAATCTTATAAACATAACCAAGGTAATCTTATATACTCGTACATAACCATGGTAATTTTATATACATAACCACGGTAATCTTATATACTCATACAAAACCACGGTAATGTTATATACATAACCACGGTAATCTTATAAACATAACCACGGTAATGTTATATACATAACCATGGTAATTTTATAAACATAACCACGGTAATCTTATATACTCGTACATAACCATGGTAATTTTATATACATAACCACGGTAATCTTATAAACATAACCACGGCAATCTTATAACATTACCGTAACGACACTTCAATGGCAATGTTAATCAAAGTAGGCGAAACGGAAGTCCAAGTTAGTATTCCATAGCAATATTTTAAGAAGAAAAGACGAAAGACGCACGTTAAAACTATGCTCAGAAGCAAACCAGAACACAGTGTAACGATGCAGAGTAACTCTCCAACCAACTTCACTTTAGTATGGTGTCTTTTCCTTCGCGGACCGTCAAGAAAAATACACATTTGAATCAGTCAAGTGAAGTTAGTCAACAGCCCGTCCTATTCTTTTTCTAATAGCGTACAAGCTCTATAATATCTACACAATTGATTCAATATGATAAAGTACGTACATCATACCTTCGATGTCTGCATAGTTTCGAGATACAATGTTTACTGCCTGGTGTTGCGGTTCGTGTTCCGGATGGGCACTCTTGGCATTTGTTGGCGCCTTCCTTGGAATACGTGTTCATCGGGCATGATACTGTCAAACAAGATAGGAGATAATATGATAGTAAATAGAAGACGATGAGATAAAAGATGATATAACAGTAGATAGAAGATGTATGATAGTATAGTTGGGGAACGAGTTAAATGAATTCGGAGGCTGAGGTGCGGTGGGGCGTGAAACGACCACCACCCGTATCTTAGCGGCCACTTTTAGTGACGCTCATAGCTCGGCGATGTCATTTAATATCGATAAAAACGTGTCCAAATTTTCTTTGTTTGATTATTAAAAAAATAGTGAGTTAATTAATAAAAGAGAGTCGTCATCCGTAGTCAGGCTAGAATCATTATCATCAAACGTGATTAAAATGTGTGAAAAAGAAAAAAAACATGCAGTCACTATTCTCAAAATTTAATTAATATATAATTCAATAAAATTGTTGCTGTCTAATGTTTATACTTCAATTAAATACACCAGTTAAGGAAAGTGTGTGTTTATTGTTATCGACATTTTGCATTTTACTTCACTATTCATAATAGACACGTGACCATGACGTCACAACTACATTCCTACCGTGTTCATTTAGCTCGTTCCCTTACTATAGATAGAAGATGATATGATAGAAAATAGAGAATGATAAGATAGAAAATAGAGAATGATAAAATAGTAACTAGAATATGATACGATAGTAGATATAAGATGATACGATAGCAGATAAAAGGTGATATGATAGCAGATAAAAGATGATATGATAGAAGATTAAAGATGATGATACAGTAGATAGAAGATAATGATTTTTGCTGGCAAAAATCATTATAAGACAAATTGGCGAGAGGCGTGGCGCATTGGTTAGCACTTAAGGCGTAAGGTCCTGGGTTCGATTCCCGGTTGGAGCAAATATTTGGTTCATAGCTTTTATTAAGTAATATTTAATCATTAGATTAAATTTTACAAATAAATTGTTAATTAAAAAATAGAGGCGGCATTTTCTCCCTGTCAAAGAGTGGTAGGCAGTGGTACCCAGTCTGCCGATCCGGGGGTAGTACCACCACTTACAAGTATACAGACCGTGAAGTGATTTAGTCGTTTTAGTCCTAGTCCTAGTCCTTAATTTAGTCCTAGGGTCGCATAAAATAGAAGAAGTAACTTACTACATATTTTGAGTTTCTTTTCCAAATAATAACCACCTGGGCATACGACCACAATATCTATATCACCAGGCTTCAAATGCCCAGATAACTTGTGACATTCACTGCGTCTAGAATCTGCGAATTAGGAGCAGAGAGTTAAACTACGTTTTTCTGACGCGACATCTGAACTCGACTTGCCTGATGCTAAGCAAAAAAAAAAAGCGAACTGAGGAGGGGCTTTTCAGCCGTCGGCACTCTTTTTTTTGTGACTCTGACCTCGACCCGCCTAAGAAAGTACGCTTTATTTAGATTAGTATGAAACTCACATTAATAACACAGTGCAAGTTTGCTGACAATAAGAGAATCGGGGCACAAGAGAGTCTAGACACAATAATAATTAAGAAAAACTCACGCAATGTGCGTGTCTGTGTCCATCCACGATGTCCTGGCAACGCTGGAGGAAATGTTCTGTTTGCATGATGTCCACGTAGAAATACTGAAAGCAGAAATAGTGACAAGGATTGTCAAATACTCGATAGTTTGGGCACTTTTTTTAAAATTGTGACACGACATTTGACCTCAACCCCACAGATAAGCAAGAGGAGGTCCTCCAAGAGTGAGGACGACTGAAAAACAAGTTAGTTCACGGCTGCCTCAATTGCCGTGACTATGTCGGCTAAAGGTGCGATTGTTCTACAAAGAAAAGACGCACCGAACTTTTTAGTTCGACTGCCGATTCGGTCGATTAAATGTGGATGATTCCTCCGAACAGTGCGGGTATTACGGGTGTGAAAAGTCGTGATATGCCTCGAGCTTGGAAAGAAGGGCCTTGTGTTAGACCCTGTCATGGAAATAATTAGTGAAAGGAAATTGCCGAAAGGAATTTACAAATCTGATGTGGATGGATGCGTTAAACAAGGCAGGCCAGGTGTATATATCGTAAATAGTTTTTGCAGCGCAAGCAAAATAATGACTTATTTATTTGAATTTCTTGGTAAAATAAAATTCACTTTTAAATCTTCTCATAGGGGAATCTCTTATTTCCTTGGGAATTTCATTACATACCATAAAAGACATGTCAAACACTTTTTATTGTAGAAATTGCCGTTTTGGGACAGTGATTTAAGACCAACATGTCACAATTTCGCGTATTTTTATTGTGACACGACATTTGACCACGACCCGCTTGATGATAAACAAGAGGAGGTCCAAGAGCGACGAAAAAACCGAGTTGTTTCACGGCTGCCTATGGAGAAATCATTTAGTCCATCGTTTTAAAGAAGTCAAACGAACCATCGACATTTAAAAGAAGCGGCATATTCCCAATGCATAGCAGCGCTATTCCTGTGTGTATGTTCCTCTTGCATTCAGCCGGACACCGGAATGGCTTCAGCTTCGTCACTATTTGCATCAGACCCATCGCACGCAGCTCCGTCCTAGAGCCAGCCTGGAGACAAAACGAAATCGGAATCACAATCAAATATAAGAAATTTGAATTAAAACTCGCTGTATATAATCAAATCAAACAAATTATCAAACCACATCGCTCGTAGAACCGACAACGATGGGGAAGAAAGGTTCTAGAGTGGAGACCACGAGCAGGGAGACGCAGCGTAGGTAGGCCTCCCACTAGGTGGACTGACGACATAGTAAAAGTCACGGGTAACCGGTGGATACAATTGGCATCTTATCGTTGGGAATGGCGTTCTAAGGGGGAGGCCTATGTTCAGCAGTGGACGCCTTCCGGCTGATGATGATGATGAATCAAATTATCACGCCTTTTTCCCACAGGGACAGGCAGAGACAATAGAGCGCCACTTACCACGATCCTTACACAATTCCCTTGCTTCCTTCACATCCACATTTCTCTGTTTATAATCTATAATATAAACGCTATAACCAAATATAATATAAAGCCAGACCCAGGAGGATGTTTTCCGACCTAATCTGAGACATCCTCAAAAAAGCTGAGTAGAATTGAACGAGAGAGTTGTGCCAGGATCGAGGCAAGTTGCGCTCCATCGTTTCTGCCTATTCCTGTAGGAAAAGGTGTGACAATTTGATTGATTGATTGATAAATACTTACAATTTCTTTCATGCAAACTGGTGCCTCAACTTTCATTGTACACACATGGTCAGTTTCACAGACCAAGGTATTCATTTCAGAAGATAAATATGCATCCACGGCTTTCAAATCCTGAAAATAAATAAAGACATTACTTTAAAGAAAATGAATAAGGTCTTCATTCAAGGCAGTTTATTCCTTGAATGTTTCAATTAACTGTTCATTCAAGACAGTTTATTCCTCGAATGTTTCAATTAACTGTTCATTCAAGACAGTTTATTCCTTGAATGTTTCAATTAACTGTTCATTCAAGACAGTTTATTCCTTGAATGTTTCAATTAACTGTTCATTCAAGACAGTTTATTCCTCGAATGTTTCAATTAACTGTTCATTCAAGACAGTTTATTCCTTGAATGTTTCAATTAACTGTTCATTCAAGACAGTTTATTCCTCGAATGTTTCAATTAACTGTTCATTCAAGACAGTTTATTCCTTGAATGTTTCAATTAACTGTTCATTCAAGACAGTTTATTCCTTGAATGTTTCAATTAACTGTTCATTCAAGACAGTTCATTCCTCGAAAGTCCCAATTAACTGTTCATTAAAGACAGTTTATTCCTCGAATGTCCCAATTAACTGTTCCATTTTTATACTCGCCATCAAAGTAGGTGCTATTTTAAAAAAAAAATATTTTTTATTGTGACTCGACATATGACAGCACTCCGCTTGATGTTAAGCCGAAGTGTGGTCCATGAATGAATGTCACTGCTACTACAATTCAATAACTGTGAGTAGCAATCACATCCACTATGCCGGCCTAGATGGAACCGGCAACTTACAAGCTGATCCCGAAATGTGACCAAATAATCACTTCACGGTCTGTATACTTGTAAGTGGTGGTACTACCCCGGCTCGGCAGAATGGCCACCACTTATTGACAAACAGACCCGAAGCAAATGTCTTTTTTTATTACCGTATGTATAATATTCAATTGAATTATTAAATATTACAAATAAAAGCTACAAAAAATTCTTTGCTCCGACCGGGAATCGAACCTGGGAATTTAACGCGCTTACCATCCTGTCCCGAAAATACACCAGGTATTGTTGCTTTGACAAGTTTCAGCTTCAATAAAAAAAACATCAATTTGACACCTTAACTCACACAGGGATAGGCAGCAACACCACTTTCCACGATGCTGCCACAACTTTCCTACTTAATATACTCGTCATCTGACTTCGACCCGCCTAATGATAAGCAAGAGGAGGTCCAAGAGTGACGACGACTAAAAAAACCTCAATAGTTTACGGCTGCCCCAGTCGCCGTCACTATGCCGGCCAAAGGTGCTTCTTCACGCCTCGCTTGAAGGATCCAAAGCTATAGAATGGAGAGAACACATGGGTTGGCAAAGCATTCCACTTGTCATCATAGGTCGATAGAATGCGGATGCTTTTCCCGACCAGTGCGGGTATTACGGGAGTGAAAAGACGAGGTAGGAACAAGGTTAAAGAGCTCCTCGGAACATTCTCCCTGGTATAGGCGATAGAGGACGTATAAATTCTACAATACCTTTAAACCGCAATGGGACCCCGTATCATAAACGGGCAGCGACAACAATCTGTACATTGGTACATCCACTATGGTGATTTTAACACTCCTCAGAAGCACTCCATCCTGCTAAATTGTTTATATTGTTATTATGGGTTTTTCATGAATGATTTTATTCCATTGGAAAAGGGGAAGAGGCGTGAACTTTCTTGAGGTGCCATGTTCGCGAATCAAGAAAGGGTTCATAACTGATCCAACTAGACCGGCATGGTGGATTTGAGTGCTACTTACTACTTAAATGGATTACACTCCAGCTTAACATCAAGCGGGGTGCTGTCATAAGTCGAGTCACAATAAAAAAAGCTTATAGAAATGTTAATAAGTAAAAAACAAAAAAATACTCATGTTTTCTCTGCATCCTATAGTCTTGGATCGTTAAAGCGATGGGTGAAGAAGCACCTTTGGCCGGCATAGTGACTGCGACTGGAGCATGTCTCGGGTTTTGCAGTCGTCGGCACTCTTGCGGCGGATCGAGGTTAGATGTCGAGTCACAATCCTACTATTATTATAAATGTGAATGTGAGTTTGTTTGTTACGTTTTGTTTGTTTGTACAACTACTTAACCGATAATCATGAAACTTTGTACACATATTTTTGGAAGTACTACAATTGACATAGGATACTTTTAATATAAAATATATATATATATATATATATATTACTATAGTTTCCAATTGACTATAGTTTAAGCTGTTTGAAATTTTTCTATATTTATTTTTATTTCTGTCTTGTCATTTTTATATGAGTTATCGAGTTATAAATACAAAAAAGGGATATACAGTCGAGTTGAGAACCTCCTCCTTTTTATGACTGTGTTATAAACCTAATTTTACGCGGGTGAAACCGCGGGCACAGCTAGTAATAAGTATTTTTTTAATTTTTTTTTATTGTGACTCGACATATGACAGCACCCCGCTTGATGTTAAGCCGAAGTGTGGTCCATGAATGAATGTCACTGCTAATACAATTCAATAACTGTGAGTAGCAATCACATCCACTATGCCGGCCTAGATGGAACCGGCAACTTATAAGCTGATCCCGAAACGTGACCAAATCACTTCACGGTCTGTATACTTGTAAGTGGTGGTACTACCCCGGATCGGCAGACTGGGTACCACTGCCTACCACTCTTTGATAACCACTTTTGACGACAGGCGTGGACGAACGGTTTAGCGACTGGTTTGTTGCGCGTAAAGTCCCGGGTTCGATCCCCGGTCGGAGCAAATATTTGTTTCATAGCTTTTATTTGTAATATTTAATAGTATTAAATATTGCAAATATTTGTTAATAAAAAAAAAAAGAGATGGATATTTGCTTCGGGTCTGGTTATCAAAGAGTGGTAGGCAGTGGTACCCAGTCTGCCGATCCGGGGTAGTACCACCACTTACAAGTATACAGACCGTGAAGTGATTTGGTCACGTTTCGGGATCAGCTTGTAAGTTGCCGGTTCCATCTAGGCCGGCATAGTGGATGTGATTGCTACTCACAGTTACTGAATTGTAGTAGCAGTGACATTCATTCATGGACCACACTTTGGCTTAACATCAAGCGGGGTGCTGTCATATGTCGAGTCACAATAAAAAAAAAAAAAAAAAAAAAAAAAAGACCCGAAGCAAATATCAGTCTCTTTTTTTTATTAACAAATATTTGCAATATTTAATACTATTAAATATTACAAATAAAAGCTATGAAACAAATATTTGCTCCGACCGGGGATCGAACCCGGGACTTTACGCGCAACAAACCAGTCGCTAAACCGTTCGTCCACGCCTGTCGTCAATAGTTTACAAAATACACACCTTACTACAGTTATAAACACCATCATTATAAACATCAGCATCTTTAATAGTAATCTTATCACTCTCCACAGCCACGTTGCTCTTTCTCATCATGTCAGCCCTCGAAGTCGTCCACATAACCTCATCATCTTCATCATCCCTTCTTTTCTCCTCGTCCGATTCACAATATAGAGTCGCTTTGTCTCCTTTCATAACGTAGATCTCGTTCTGTTGAAGAGTAAATTACATTGCTCCCACGGGTTTCGTGGCTGTGGCCGGACCGTGAGTTTAGGGGGCCCTGGGCTAATACTACTTAGGGGCCCACCTATTTACTCAAAGTATAAGAAAAAAATAAGTCAGTTCGAAGTACCAACACCTGAACGTAGACTTGAATTAAATAGGTTTGATTAATCGCAGCATTTGCAGGGCTGCAAACTTTACGATCTGTTTAATTTTATAAAATTATGGATTTTTTCGCATTATCGTCTATTTTTTACCTTGACTTGACTGGGGGCCCCTTGAATTTACGGGGCCCTGGGCTATTGCGACTGCTACTACAGAGTAAAATTATCAAAGAGTGGTAGGCAGTGGTACCCAGTCTGCCGATTCGGCGTAGTACTACCACTTACAAGTATACAAATCGTGTTTTATTGTCATTCGTCATATGACATTAAAAACCGCAAGTGGCAGTCGTATCCACTATGCCGGCCTACTTGGAACTGGAAACATACAAGCTGATGCCGAAACGCTTTAAATCACTTCACGGTCTTTACACATGTAAGTGGTCGATCCGGGGTAGTACCACCACTTACAAGTATACAAACTGTGAAGTGACTAAGTTGCGTTTTGGGATCAGCTTGTAAGTTGCCGGTTCTAACTAGGCCGGCATAGTGGATGTGACTGCTACTTAGAGTAATTGAATTGTAGTAGCAGTGACAACCATTCATGGACCGCACTCCAGCTTAACATCAAGCGGGGGGCTGTCATGTGTTGAGTCACAATATAAAAAGAGACGGTCAGATAAAGGACATAATTAATTTTGTATGGAGACTTGGGCTAAATTGTATTAACAGTTGCATATACATTCTAAAATAGTTTAATGTATGAAGATTACAATTTAATTGGAATATATCCTTTATTTTGCATAGTTTAGGTGTGCGAAATGATCAAACTATAATTATGACAGTTCAAAGCAGAACTCTTAATATGGCGTGTCTTTGTGAATGACAGGCGATACAAAATCCAACATCTGATTTTCCAAATAACTCAATTGCACAGCAATTAAAAGCAAAATTGTTATTAGTTTTATCAATGTAAGTATCTAAACTACCATTTATATATTTTTTCATCATTGGACATTACAAAAGTAGTACGTAAAAGCCCAAAATGACCCTTATTGGTTTACTTACTGTTGGAGCAATTCATTTCGTACCTTATCTAAAAGAAAGTCTGGTAAATTCTTCATTCCTTCATAAACAGAAGAAAGGTCTACTGATCTCGTGTCACGTCTCCTTCTACGTCTTCTATATATACCATTACTATCCTTTGTATATCTATCATAGCTCACTGATAGAAGAGATCGCTTTCTTCTAATCCAATCGAATTTTACATCGTTCGCAGTTTTGGCTCGTTCCTTATCAATGTTTTCGTCTAACAAACATCAAAATGCGATATTTATATATTTTATTGTGACTCGACATCTGACCTAGACTTGATGACAAGCAAGAAGAGATCCAAAAGTGCTATCGACTGAAAAAACCGAGTCTTCACGGTTGCCCCAACGCTGTCACTATGCATGGCTTGAGGGATCCATGGTTATAAGATGGATAGAACAAATGGGCTGATAAAACATTTCACTTGTCAATTGTTCTACAAAGAAACGACGCCCCGAATCTTTTAGTTTGACTGCCGATTCGGTCGACAAAATGCGGATGCTTCCCTCGACCTGTGCATATATATGTCACTGTATAATTGTGAATACGGTTAGTATACAATCTATCTCGCGAGTTTGTAAACTGTAGATAGATTGTGAAATGTATCATACCTACTGCTTACAATATATCATATTAACTTTCAATAGTTTATAATCTATCCATATCTAACTATATATATATCATATCTACTAACTATATATCCTATATTATAATCAATTATATATGGAAATGGATAGATTATAAACTATCGAAAATTGCAGTATTGTACAGTTCACAATTTATCGACAGTTTACAAACTCGCGAAATAATTATAAACTAACGGTATTCACAATTAAACGGTGACGGCGAAGCGTAAACACCTTGGGCCGGCATAGTGGCAGCGACTGAGAAAACCGTAAACTATAGCCGAGAGAGATTTTATATAACTATGTTAGTGAAACCATAGCCTCAGAGCTTGTATGAGGAGAAATGGGGATGTGAAGGTAGCGAAGGAGTTGTGTCAGGATCGTGACAAGTGGCGCTCCATTATCTATGCCTACACACGTGACAATTTGATTCATTGATTGATTGTTAGTAAAAGTATAAAACAGGGACGGGATAGATGATTGTTCACCGATCAAGTCTGGTTCATTGTTTAAAAAAAGGCACTTATAGTAGATAGTGTATGAAGAGAGATTGTGGATGAGAAAGAAGCGAGAGAGCTGTGTCAAAATCACAAAAACCCAATTGTCTCTGCCAATCCCTGTGGAATAAAATCAAATAAATAAAAACATCCATACTAACCATTTTCATAATCATCATATCTTCTTCTGTGCACTCTTCTACCATCTTCGGCCACTTCTTTCAGAGCGAATTGGTGTGGTGCAAAGTAATACCTTTGACAATTGATATTTTTGACATATTTTTCGAATTGGCGCGGCTCCATCGAATGGGATTTCTCCAGGATAAATTCATACGTGGAGTGAACGTCGCACAGACATCTTTGATTTGGATTCAATGGGTCGCAAGCCTCTTGAAAGCAATGCTACTATTATTTTAGGTTAGAAATGGTGGGCGGCAGCGCCGGATTTAGACTTGGGCGGCCCAAAGGCGTGGACGAACGGTTTAGCGGCTGGTTTGTTGCGCGTAAAGGTTCGGGTTCGATCCCCGGTCGGAGCAAATATTTGTTTCATAGCTTTTATTTGTAATATTTAATAGTATTAAATATTGCAAATATTTGTTAATAAAAAAAAGAGACGGATATTTGCTTCGGGTCTGGTTATCAAAGAGTGGTAGGCAGTGGTACCCAGTCTGCCGATCCGGGGTAGTACCACCACCGTGAAGTGATTTGGTCACGTTTCGGGATCAGCTTGTAAGTTGCCGGTTCCATCTAGGCCGGCATAGTGGATGTGATTGCTACTCACAGTTATTGAATTGTAGTAGCAGTGACATTCATTCATGGACCACACTTTGGCTTAACATCAAGCGGGGTGCTGTCATATGTTGAGTCACAATAAATAAATAAAAACCTACAAAAATTCCTTTAAGTACTACTCGTATCACTGAAGCAGGTTCAAACACGAAGAAGTAACCTTACCAGTGTTATTGTCCTCATGGATGGTAGTGTCAGCCGGCGCTGTATGGGTTGTAGTGGTTGTGGGCATCTCAAGAACAACTGGTGGATGAGGATTCTCATAGGTGTGTTCGGCACCTTCTGTTCGTGCAACTGGAGTAGTGGATTTCACCAAATCGTGATATCTATGATGACATTTCTTGGTCACTTCTCGTACAGATTTCTTAGAATTTGTATAATTTAGTGGAGCTCCGTTGTCTCTGCCTATCGATTTGATTATTTGATTGATTGCATAATTGCGTGTTGTTTCGACATGCTTTTCTGCTGTCTTTTGATTGCTTGTTGTTTGACTGTAATTTGGGTTAATTAGGTTAGGTCTGATTGCATAAATATTTGGTATAGAATGAAAGGAGGGTACTTTTAAATACATCAAAGCTTAATCTATTGGATATAGAAGCATTTAATAGTATCGTAGCTGAACCAATTCGGCACTCTTGGACCTCTTCCTGCTTACCATCAGGTGGGTCAAGGTCAGATGTCGGTCACAATAAAAAAAAAGGATACCGAGCGGTCCTACAAAAGAAGCTCACGTGCAGTAGCTCCGTGGACAGCGTGGGGTGTTTTGCAGCGCAGGTGAATCTTTTTTTTATTTTGACTCAACATATGACAGCACCCCGCTTGATGTTAAGCTGGAGTGTGATCCAAAAATGGATGTCACTGCTACTTCAATTTAATAACTGTGAGTAGCAGTCACATTCACTATGCCGGCCTAGTCCGGCGCTCTGGCTAGTAGAGTTAATTTAAAAGAAACTCCACTTAATTATTAAGTGTATTATATTAACTCCACTATTTAAAACAGTGTCCTATTCCTTCTCATCCAATGAAGTAACTTACAGCCCGACAGAATTAGTCGGAAGGAACAATTATTTCTTTCATTTTTAAATTATTTGTCAGTAATGACCAATTAGGGTGCTTGTTAGAAACACTCAAGCGCTTTATAAGAAAACTTTGGATTTTGTGGCTCGACATGTGACAGCACCCCGCCTGATGTTAAGCTGGAGTGTATTTCATGAATGGAGGCGTCTGCTACCACAGTTAAATAGGTTGTGTGATGTTGGGACGTGTTTAAAATGAAAGAGTGCTTTTTGCTGTTAACCTTGTTTTGTTGTTATAAATAAATAACACTTACCCCAGGAATATACTTTGGCGATTCATCAAATTTCTTTTATTTAACAACAGCTTATTTTTCTCAAATCTCAGTAAATCCAATAATAAATCCTTTGTCGGATTAATATTTTGCACAATTTTATGATAATTATCTTTGTTGAAAAAAGGCAATTTCGGAACTCGCCGATATTTTAACGTGATGCTAAACGGTGTTATATAATTTTCAGTACTTGAAGTTTCTTCATAAACAGTTTCCGTTTCAAAATTTTGTGCAGTTTGTTCATTTAAAGTAGAGTCATATGTTTCAAAATTAGATGATTTTGTTACACAATTTGTTGATTCAGTTTCCAAATTGAGTAATTCAGTTTCAAAATCTGCAGAAGTTTCAAGTTTTGCGTCATCAATATTTTGCATTGTTCTTTCATTATCAAAAGTTATTTCCTTTGTAGCATCAGTTGATATATTATAATTTATATCATTCTTATTATATGTTGAATTGTCTTGAATATTTTGTATAGTGTCTGTATTAGTGTCAATATTAGTATCAACCACTGTGTCATTATTGTTATAGTCAATACAAGTTTCTGATGTAGGACTTTGTACAGTGCCTTTTTCATCATAATACATCCTATTTGTGTCAAAAGACAAATAAGCCTTAGTGGTTGAGGTAAGTAAAAATGATAACTTTGCATCATTAATTATAGAAATTAATTGTAACAAATTGTCGTTTATAGAATTTAACAAATTTTCTGTTTTATTGTTTTTCCATTCATTTAAATTATTTTCTGTAGTCGGCATAATATTTACTTCGGATTTTACAATTTTTTTTGCAGATATTTTATCACTTTCTACAGATGAATCATATGTTTTAGATTTTAAATTATTAGATTTTTCTTCTTTTTCTTTAGTTTTTATAGTTGCATATTTTTTGGAGGTTAGATATTTATTTGCAGATGTTACATCACCTTTTGTAGTTCTCCTATCTGTTTCTGTTGTAAGATAACTATTCATAAAAAGATTGATTGGTTGATATTTTCCACTAACAGTTGCGGTAATTGCATGTTTTTTTGTAGTGCGTTCATCACTTTCTAGTAACTTTTCAATTCTATTTGTAGATGTTACATCATTTTTTAAAGATTCATTACCTTCTGTAGGATTCAAATTAGTTTTCGTTGGTTTTACATTATTTACTTTATTTGAATATTTCATCATACTGTCTGTAGTTATATCTGCGTTTGTTATTGAATCTGTTGTGATATGATTTAGTTTATTAAATAAGTCGATAATTAACTCATTAAGTGATTCGGGTGTAACTGTATTCTCTTTTTTAATTTCATTGTCAATGTTATGGCGATTAAAATATTCTTGCCAAAAATCGTCACCAATATATGATTTTGATGAAGTTTTAACTTGATTTGGAACTCTTACACGTTTATACTTTTTATTATATTTATTTGATAATAAATGCTCTAAATCTTCAATGCTTATAGAATTATCTTGATTCTCATGTCTTGATTCCTGATTATTAACCTGTGACAAATAATTATGTAAGAAAGTGTCTGCATCAAATAATGTTGTAGTTTCAATATTGTTTGAATCAGAATTATCTTTTATTTCTTGTGAATCATTTTCTTTATCGCCATTACGTAATAAGTTTGCTGCGTCAAATATCAAAGGGGTTTCAATTTGATTTAAAACTGTTTCCCGTTTCTTAAATATTTTATCATCATTTTTAATAAATTCATTCATACTCGTACTTAGAATTGTTTCCGTTGTTTCGTCTGGTTGATAGGATATATCAAAAATGCTTTTCAAGAACTTAACTAATTTCCACTCATTTGTAGATGGTTTATTATCTAAATCCGTTCTTTCTAAAGTGCCAAACGGTAAAAAATCAGTACTACTATTATTTTTATTATTATAAGTGATAATATTAATATTGAATTTATCAACAGAATATACATTGTTTATATCTTCATTTGCATCTTTCTTTTTGCGTTCATCTTCAACTGATTCAGGGTTAACGCAAAGCTTTATATTTTGAATGAAATCTTTAGCTTTTTCAAAGATATTCTCTTCTATACAACGATGATTAATCACATGACAAAATTTATTTATTAAATTTATTGTACAATTACAAATATCTGTGATTTTGAAATCGGATTGTGGTTTAACAACACTACAACACGTATTGGGGTCTTTCTTTTCGCATCCCTTAACTTTTTTATAATAGCTATTAATTAGCCTATCTAACTTATGAACTGACTCCATTAACTTTCTACCACCACTAGGATTCTGATAAAAATACATTTGTATCTCCAAACAGTGTTTGTTCATGTAAGAAGATAAGCCGTTAAATTCATTTATTATCTCTCTCATAACACCATCACTCGCGGCACAAACACAACACATAGTACGATTAGCATTGTCGCAATGCACTCTTTTTTTTATCGAAAACCAATTTCTTATGCCCCTTCTTTTTCTTTTAGCATGTCCGATCAGTTTATTTACTATATTACTCTTATCTTGTTTAACTTGTGTAGGTTTCATAGCCTGTGCTATTACAGTTATGTTTTGTAATAAATTTTGCAATTCATTTATTTGACTGGTTACAACCTTTTTATCTTTCATGGTATTAGTTTCATTAGAATCACTACTGATGCGGTTCTTTAATTCCGTTTCAGTTATTATTTTTATTAATTGTTTTATTAAATTTGTATTGGCTTCTTGTGATCTATTCGCAATGTGTAGTTTAAATATCGCATTATCTAATAGTTTTCCAATTATTTCATTTGTTTCTTCATTAGAATCTTTCATTTTATTTGTTTCTTTAGAGCTTTTATTTATACTGTATTTTAATTCCGTTTCTGTTAGTAATTTTATCAGTTGTTTAATTAAATATGTGTTATTATCTTGCGTTTTATTAGCAATTAGAACTTTAAAAGTTGGATTATCTAAATACTTTGAAGGGAAATCGTTTATTTCTACAGAATCTTTCAATTTGTTAGTTTTTATGGAATTTCTGTTTATACGATTTTTTAATTCTGTTTCAGTAATAGTTTTTATAATTTCTTTAATTGCATTTGTGTTAGTTTGTTGAGTTTTATTATCAAATTGTAGTTTAAAAGTGGCTCTATCTAATATTTTTGTGAGTAATTGATTTATTTCTTCTATAGAATCTTTATTTTTATTTTCTTTTATTTCATTGTTTTTGGAATTTCTATTTATTCCGTTGTTTAATTCCGTTTCAGATAATAATTTTATTATTTGTTTTATTGTATTTGTGTTGTCTTTTTGAGGTTTATTATCAATATCTACATTAAAAGTTGTTCGATCTAAAATTTTTGTAAGTAATTCATCTATTTCTTGTACAGACTCTTTTCTTTTACTATCAGATAATTTTAATAAACTTTCAGTAGTTGGATTAAGTTCAAAATTTGTAACCAAGTTGGTAAATTCATTGATATTATTTAAATTATTAACTTGTTTCTTAAATGCAGTTTTTGAGGCTAAATCATTAAGACTGATCAAATTAAAGTCTTTTGGTAGAGTCATGTTATTACTTAAAAGTAAATAGAGGCCAGGAGTTAATGGTTTCGTAGTTGACACGTCTGTGATTTCCCTTTTCTTATACGATGACACTTCAAACAATATATCAATAGGTTTTGAAAATTTAGCTGAGAATATCTTTCTTAATAGTTCATCGTAGCTTCTCTTCTTATTTATTTTAATGTTTTCCGGAATTGAAATGTGTACTTGTAGATTACTATTATTGTCATAAGTTTCATTGGTCACTAGTCGCTTAGCTCTCAGAAGGTCGATAATGAACTGTATGGTGTCTACATTCTTGACTGTAAAAGATTTCTCTGTATTCATATCATCTCCGCATCCATAGTCTAAAGGTAAAATACACATTTTATATTTTACGTCATCAGCATTTCGTTTTGTTTTTGTTTCGTTGTTCTGTAAAGTATTTTTGTTTATTGGTTTGCGTGTTACATCAATTATAAGTCTTAATAAATCCGTACTACTGAGCTCAACTGGTAGTATAAATGACAGTATTACGAGCGTAGTATGGAAAGATAGGAAACTATTTATTTATTAACGAAAATTACTAAAAGAAAAAAAAACACAAAGTGCCCGATACAAACACAGAACAGTAGCGGCGGCACAAGCAATACATTTTTACACTTTTATGATTTGATTTATTTGTTTGTATTGGAATTTACTAGTAGATTTGGCTGCAAAATCTGGTCAATATAGAAAAGCGTGCAAGGGCGGCTCTTGTTTTATTAACAAATATTTGCACTATTTATTATAATTAATAAATATGACAAATAAAAGCTATGAAATAAATATTTGCTTTGAGCGTGACAAACTAATGGGCCACGCCTGTCGTCAGAAAGATTACAGACTGTGCTAAAATATAGACATACATAGGTTTCTTGTCGGTTGCTTTCAGTCATCAGCATTCTTAGACCTTAGCTTACTATTCGGTAAGTCGAGATCAGAAGTCGAATCCATGTCGGCTTAGTTGTATAATTCGCTATGTCTGTCTGGCTAATTTTATATTTATTCCAATAATTTATTTCTATTCTTTGTACAATAAGGCCTTACAAATAATGACATCTAAATCATGTAACGGTATTGTCGTTTATTATTAGATTTATGTCAATTTAAAAAGTTAATATATCTTCAAACATTAATGTTAAATAAAAGTAAAGGGTAAATGTTAGGGTACTTACTTTCGTTTTAAATAAAGGATCCAACTCTGTGTATTTTATTAAGTTATAATCTGTAATAAACAGTGAGTATTAAAAGGACATCATTCATTTTGGGCTTTATGTACTACTTTTGTAATGTCTAATGATGAAATAATATACAAAAGGTAGTTTCGATGCTTGTATTTATAAAAACAATAACAATCTTGCTTTTAATTACTGTGCAATTGCACAGTAATTAAAAGCAGTTACTTGGAAAGTTATTTATTTGGAAATTTTGTATCGTCTGTCAATCATAAAGACACGCCATATTAACAAATCTACTTTGAATTGTCATAATTATAGTTTGATCATTTCGCACAACTAAACTATGCAAAATAAAGGATATATTCCAATTACATTGTAATCTTTGTACATTAAACTATTTTAAAATGTATATGCAACTGTTAATACAATCAAGCCCAAGTCCCCATCCATACAAAATGAATGACGTCCTTTATATTAAATTATGCTCACCATTACTGTTATTCGTGGCATGATCGTGCCCAAGCTCCATGCCGCTTCCGCAATCATAAATGAATATTGCCTGATGTGCTGCCGTGGTGCTCCAAACTTCTGTATTGCTTTCCACGCCTAAATATTTAATACTAATCACAATAACGTAGCAGGAACTTGGTTAACGTGATGTAGTGGCAGTGCAATGGTTATGGAAACCGAGAGCACGGGTTTAAGACCACTTGCCGATACCAATGTATCTTTGATATATGTTTTTTTTATTGTGACTCGACATATGACAGCACTCCGCTTGATGTTAGGCTGGAGTGTGGTCCATGAATGAATGACACTGCCAAGCACTTTGGTAGCTTAGTATAGAAATGTAAAAAAAAACGATCATTCATAATCTTAGGCTACAATACAATATTAGGTCCACTATTATACATTATGTCGCTGAACGCAATGATATTTATGAGAATAAAGAGACGCAGATATGTTATACGTACTACATTCGAGGCACGTTAAAACCATGCTAAAAAGCAAACCTGAACTAACAATCAGTGTCGCGATTCGCGATGCAGAGCACGTTGAGATTCGTGTCTTTTAATTTTTATCGAGACTCGTCATATGCCAGCACCGCGCCTAATATTAATCTTACGCGCGGTTCATGAATGGAGGTAACTGTTACTACAGTTAAATAAATGCAAGTAGCAGTCGCATCCACTATGCCGGCCTAGTTGAAACCAGCAACTTACAAGCTGGGCCCCAACCGTGGCTAAATCAATGATACATGTTGCGATACAAATCTTTACGTGAATAGGGCTTTGAGTATACATTTCCTATATGTATATATATATTTTTGTGACTCGACATATGACAGCACCCCGCTTGATGTTAAGCCGAAGTGTGGTCCATGAATGAATGGCACTGCTACTACAATTCAATAACTGTGAGCAGCAATCACATCCACTATGCCGGCCTAGATGGAACCGGCAACTTACAAGCTGATCCCGAAACGTGACCAAATCACTTCACGGTCTGTATACTTGTAAGTGGTGGTACTACCCCGGATCGGCAGACTGGGTACCACTGCCTACCACTCTTTGATAACTAGACCCGAAGCAAATATCCATCTCTTTTTTTATTAACAAATATTTGCAATGTTTAATATTAATAAATATTACAAATAAAAGCTATGAAACAAATATTTGCTCCGACCGAGAATCAAACGCGGGACTTTACGCGCAACAAACCAATCGCTAAACCGTCCGTCCACGCCTGTCGCCTGTTATATGCTCTAAGAAACTAATGATTTCAACTTACCACCATTTGTTCCAGACCTTTTAACTTTCTTGCGCTCTATTTGAGAATATGATGTTTGTTCATGTCTATAAACTTTAGTAGAATTAAAATGACATCAACTAACTAAGCTAAAAAACCGTTAGCGTTTAACGTGGATCCCTCCTCAAGAAAGCTGGGTTGCCTAGTGTCCATAACTGTAGAGCTCTGAGCTTGTATGAAGAGAATTGTGGATGGTTGCGTTAAAGAATAGAAGGGTGTTTTCTGACCAAATCGCAGACATCCTTAGGAAAGCTAGGTTGCCTAGTGCCCATAACCGTAAAGCTTGTATGAATAGAATTATGGATGGTTGCGTTAAACAAGGCAGAGCCAGAAGTGTGTTTTCCGTACAAATCAGAGACATTCTCAAGAAAGCTAGGTTGCCTAGTACCCATAACCGTAAAGCTTGTATGAAGAGAATTGTGGAAGGTTGCGTTAAACAATCCAGGCCCAGGAGGATGTTTTCCGACCAAATTACAGACATCCTCAAGAAAGCTGGGTTGCCTAATGCCCATAACCGTAGAGCTGGTTTGAAGAGAATTGTGGATGGTTGCGTTAAAAGAAGCAGAGCCAGGAGGGTGTTTGCCGACCAAATCGCAGACATCCTTAGAAAAGCTGGGTTGCCTAGTGCCCGTAATGATAGATACATAAATAATAGTGCTCGTAATATAGGTATACATCAGCGAAATGACTTGGCAACGAACTTGTACTGATTGGCTTTCTCGTGGGTAACTAATCGGAGAATAATCGAACGATTTGCAAATAACAATCTGCGGGTCGATCGCGTAACTCAAAGCTTTGTTTAGATAGTTGAACTCCATTAATGAACTTCAAAATTAAAATTGCGACCGCGCAACATACTAACAATCGATGTTGGTCTTCTATTCCTACAACCATAGAGTCTGTATGAAGAGAATTGTGGATGTGAAGGAAGAGAGAGAGAGAGATGTCACAAGATAACTCATTTCAAAACTATGGCAGGAAGATGATTATAAAATGGTAAAACATAATGTTTAAACTTACTCACTGTTAAGTGGCAGTGTAGTCCGTTTTCCTGTAAAAAAATTGTATTATATGTATTATAACTCGACGTATAACAGCTCCCCACCTGATGTTAAGCTGGAGTGCGGTCCATTAATGGAGGTAACAGCTACTTACAGTTAAATAACTGTAAGTGGCAGTCACTTTTACTACGCCTAGTTGGAACCGGAAACTTACAAGCTGATCCCGAAACGCAACTGGGCACCACTGTCTACCAATCTTTAAATAATAGTACGTGACATCTGACCTCGACTTGCCTGATGGTAAGTGAAAAAAAGACCCATAACAAAATGTATAAGATCAATAGGTGACCGTGATGTAGTGGTTGTGAAAAGGTCATGCAAACCAAAAGCTTCCGGTTCAATATCACTAACGGTCATGTATCTTTGATTTGTACTTTGATCGTCCTGATAAAAGTGTATGTGGAGTGACGGTAGCGGATAGAATGAGGAGTAGCACAGTGCGCGATAGACATTTTTTTAGATTTCTATACTAAGTTACTAAAGTGCTTGTATAATAGAAACAGGACAACCAAAGTACATATATCAAAGATACATTGGTACCGGTGGGTGGTCTCGAACTCGAGCTTGTGTAACCATTGCACGGCCACTACACCACGGTATCCTTAAATATGGTTTAAAATAAGAGGATTGACAATGGAATGCATAATAAATCTGATGTGAGTTAAAAGAGGCAGACCCAGGAGGATGTTTTAAATTAACTTGAATTTGAATTAATCTAATTATTGAATTAATCTTTTAGAACTGCAGGTATATGAATTAATTTTTAACGCTTACTTTGAAATAATCTTTTCAAACTTTTCTTGCGTTTTATAAATTTGTTTCTACCAAATTTGAATGTAGTTTGCGTTGTGGTCTTAACGTTGTCGTCATTGACGTCTACGATGTGCCCCTTCGTGTCTAGATTCATATATTCGATATTCGTTATTGTTGGGTTGACGGCTTTCTTAGTTGTTTTACCTGAAATTCCAAGTAAATTGTTGGGTAAATTGTTCTTTAAAGAGAATTGTGCCATTTCGAACGACAAGATGCCAGTTGCATCCTCCGGTTATTCGTGACTTTCACTATGTCGTCAGTCTACCTAGTGGAAGGCCTATCTACGCTGCGTCTTCCGGTTCGTGGTCTTAACTCTAGAACCTTTTTTTCCCATAGGTTGTGGGTTCTTAATGCGATGTGGCCAGTAGGGATTGGGACGTGACAATTTGATTGATTAATTGATGTATTATTTACCTTTTGCTTTATCTTTGTATCTTCCTTTAAATCTTCGTTTTAATAAATGTTTCGGTTCAATTTTGTGTAAAGCGTTTCTATTAATTGCATCATTCTTTGGTATAAATATTAGTTTCTCACTCACTTTGAAACTATTTTGATTTATTTTGTTTCCAGCATTTTTACTTACCACGTTACTTGGTTTTACTGTAAAATTTATAGTTTTTTTTTGTAATCTAGGGCAAGGCCAAAGAACAAGGCAAAAAGCAACTAAAAACAGATTCAATTTCCCGATGTCTCAGTTGCCTTATCTATGCCGGCATTTGGTCAAAAGATCTGTAGCGGACATCGCCACAAGCTGCGACTTGAAAAAAAGAGATTGTCTGTGCCAATGGGACCGACCCTAGATTGGCCGGCAAATTGGTCGGCAAATTGGCTAAAAGATGAAGTCATTCACTTTCCTGGATAAAACTTTCAAGTTAGGTGACTAATGAATTGGCAGTCAGTGGTAGGTAGACTGTTGGTGGTTATTTGTCCAGTCTGCCGATGCGGGGAAGTACAGACCATAAAGTAACTTAGTATCGTTTCGGGATTAGATTGAAAGTTACTGGTTTCAACTAGTCCAGCAGCATATTGGCTTCGATTGCTGCTTGCAATTATGGACCGCACTTCAGCTTTATATCATATGATCTGCAGTAGTGTGCCAATTTCAAAAGTACCAGGAGAGTATAATATATTAGGAGGTGTACGATCATCGTGACCCATTGAATTAGAACTGATCTTACCTGAAGTATAAAGGGTAGCCTTGTTCAAAGCGTTTGTTATATCATTAAGTAAATTGGAATAATCATACGTTGTGCTTGTCTTTGCTTTACTCAATGATTTCATAGCATTGTTATTAAACTTATTGTTATTGAATGTGAATGTTGTTTGATTAAGTTCTTTACCAAGAGCATCTATCATATCGTTTGAATATTTCGTAGTGTCGAATAAAGGGGCAAGTTCTTTTTCTATTAACGAGAATCTGTTATCGTTAACGTTCTTTATGACGAAAGGGTAAGTTGAAACTACTTGTGTTGTTTCCTTTCTTAGCGGTGCTGTAATCAGTTCGTTATCTATGAATTTATTTTCATTGCCACCAACATTTGTAAATACGAGTATAATTAGTGTGAACGTTATAATTGAAGATGTGACTCTTGCATGCAGACACTTATCTGTAGCAGCAGTGACCTCCATTACGGCTTAATATGTGCGTCTGTATCCATCTCACCAATTTTTCTATTTTGTACTTAAAATACTAACCATGTTAAAATGATTGTAACTACCTTTCTATAGAGTTTGTTTTTATACTATTTATAAATAGAATTACTTTCATATTTCTCGAAAACATGATACTTTATATAATATAATAATAACAATGTAAAATTGGGGAGCGAGGGAGTTGTAACAGGATCGTGGCAAGTAGCGCTCCATCGTCTTTGCCTATCGCTGTGGGATAAAAGAGTGACAATTTGATTGATTCATAATGTAAACTTAGTCAAAGTATTTAAATAACATGTTCTCATGTATGTAAAAAGACCAACGGCTAAAACCTAATTAATATTTATGAGTTTATCAAATATACGTTGAAAAGGTAAAAGACTGAGTAATATTTTCCGTATAATCGAGTTTTAATCGGCCTTTTGCCTTTCCAACGTCATTTACATACATACTTTCACTTGATTGTGCATTTTCTGCAGTTGTAAAAGGTTCGAAAGCATCGAAGCCTATGTTGTGGAATGTTTCAATGAAATTGTCATTTTCTATTGAGTACATATCTCCGCCAATCTCTGGGATCTCCTTCATCATGTCCTCGATTTTGCGATCATTACTAATGTCTCCTTCGATTCTTTTTTGCATTGTTGGCGTATTCGTCTTTTTAGTGGTTATTCCTGTGATTGTTTTGTTTTAATCTTATTTGTCAGAGCGACCGTGGTTTGATGGTTTGGGATTTCCAAGTATGTGTGTTCTAAGCCCAGCACCGGTACTCGTGTACGTAAAATGTGTATTTGTACTTTTAATAGGAAAACGGTGAGAAATATTCCGTTGTTTTTATTGTGACTCGACATGTGACCTCGACCCGTCTGATGGTAAACAAGAGGAGGTCCAAAAAGCGAGTCAGTTTACGGCTGCCCCAGTCGCTTCCACTATGCCGACCAAAGGTGCTTCTTCACGCATGGCATTGAGAGAACACATGGCCTGGTAACACACTTGTCGATATTTCTACAAAGAAACGACGCACCGAACCTTTTAGTTCGACTACTGATTAATTAAACTAACTTGTGACTATTTCACATTTCAGTATTATTATTAAATCGTATAATATTAAGTAATTATGATACCCCATTAAGGTAGATTCTATGAAAGTAGATTGACGAAAGGAGTCTATAAATCTGATGAGGAGGAAGGTGTTTTCCGACCAAATCGGAGACATCCTAAAGAAAACTGGGTTACCTAATGCCCATAACCATAGAGCCTGTACGAAGAGGATTGTGAATGTAAAGGAAGCGAGGGACTGTCAGGATCGTGGCAAGTGACGCTCCATTGTCTATGCCTAAAAGGCGTAACTATTTGATTGCTTTATTGATTAATCAAATTAAAGTTGAAATTACGTTACCAGGACTTCATAATATAACAGAAGGCATACGAATTTAAATTAGCATTTGTAGTAAAGAGTAAGTTGTGTAATGGCTTGCCAGAGCAAGTTTTTTTTAATGTTAATGGATCAATTTAAATTCGCAGTAAAAAAACTCCTAATGGAAAGCTAAGAACTATACTTAATAATTGCCACTGTAATTTTTTTATTGTGACACGACATCTGACTTCGACCAAGAGGAGGTCCAAAAGTGACGAAAATACCGAGTTAGTTCAAGGCTGCCTCAGTCACTATGCCGGCCAAAGGTGCTTCGTCACGCATCGCTTGAAGGAACCAAGGTCATAGGAAGGAGAGAACACATGGGCTGGCAAAGCATTTCACTTGTCGATTGTTCTACAAAGAAAAGACGCACCGAACTTTTTAGTTCGACTGCCGATTCGGTCGATAGATTACTAACCTAACAATACTCATAATAAGCAAATATTATACTATGTTCTTGAGTTAATAAAGTTTCTATAAACTTAAATTACATCAAACTAACCAATCCATTTTCTTAATTTCTGAAAAGGACAAAACCGCGTGCACATAGCATGCCTTTTAGTCTTCTTTAATTTTGGTGTTTTGGTGGTCTTTTTATAAAATTTGCGAAAAAAATTTGGTAATTTCAGGCTTTTAGTATCATTTGCAGTTCGGCTCTTTACTCGTTCCTTATTGCCTTTCAGTTCCTTCTGCGGTTTGTATTCCAAGATGTCTGGTTCTGTAAAACAAGCCTACATACGTAAAGATCTATTTTCTGCTTTATATGCTGTTGATGACATATGGCACGGAGACGAGGCCCTTAAATGTTGGCCTGTTGGAAAAGCTTAGAGTCACTCAGCAGGCAATGGAGAGAGCTATGCTTGGTGTTCCTTTGAGCGATAGAATGCGGAACGAGGATATTCGCCAAAGAACCAAAGTTACCGACATACCCGGTAGGATTCTTAAGCTGAAGTGGCAATGGGCTGGCCACATCGCTCGAAGAACCGACAACCGATGGGGAAGAAAGGGTCTAGAGTGGAGACCACGAACCAGAAGACGCAGCGTAGGTAGGCCTCTACCTACTCTACCTCCTCGTCGCACCACTAGGTGCGACGAGGAAGTGCAACTGGCATCTTATCGTTCGGAATGGCGTTCTAAGCCTATGTTCAGAAGTGAACGCCTTCTGGCTGATGATGATGAGTTGGGGTAAATTACTCTAACCGCTGCATCCGCTATTAAGATCTCACTCAATTATATAGGGTTTGTTTTAAGAAATTTCAATATTTATAGAAATTCCATTAAATTTTAATTTTTTTAAGGCGACTACATCTGACCTCGACCCTCCTGATTGTAAGCAAGAGGAGGTCCAAGAGTGCCGACGACTGCGAGAACCGAGTCAGTTCACGGTTACCCCAGTCGTCACTCTCCTGACAAAGGTGCTTATTTACGCATCGCCTGAACGATCCAAGGTTATAGGATGGAGAGAACACGGGCTGGTAAAGCATTCTACTTGTTTTATAGAGTCGAAGTTAGATGTCTAGACTTTCCTGATGGCAAACTGATGGAAGTTTTAAGAGTGGTAGGCAGTAGTACCCAGTCTGCCGATCCGGGGTAAATATATTTAAATTCATTCAATACTATTTTACGGTTCCCTCGATGCCGTTGCTGACGTAAATATCAATACGATGACTTAGTACACTTACAGACCGTGAAGTGATTTGGTCACGTTTCGGGATCAGCTTGTAAGTTGCGGGTTCCATCTAGGCCGGCATAGTGGATATGATTGCTACTCACAGTTATTGAATTGTAGTAGCAGTGGCATTCATTCATGGACCACACTTCGGCTTAACATCAGGCGGGGTGCTGTCATATGTCGAGTCACAACAAAAAAAAAATAAAAAAAAAGTTCAAGAATGCCAACGACTAAATGCAGAACGTGAAGTGACTTAGTCGCGTTACGGAATAAGCTTGTAAGTTGCCGGTTCCAACTCCAACAAAGGCCGGCATAGTAGATACAGCTGCTATTATATTTGCAGTTGTTTACCGGTTTATTCAACATCAAGGAGCACCAGAGAAGTTTTAGAGCATACCAGTGTTATCGATCTTTAGAAAATTTTCTATTTCCTTAACATCCTTTTCATTTTTAACTTTAGACGCATCCATTAAGAAGTCCTTGATGTTAGGCGTCTCTGTGTTCACCATTGGTATAGTCTGTGACGTGTAGTACTTCTTCGGTATCAGCTTTCTATGTGGTGCGAAACGCTCCAACCAGCGGTCCTTTCTTGTTGGCTTGTAATGTCGTGGCAGTTTTGATAGTATGTGTTTACCTAAATTAAACATCCTTTATTTGGTTTCGCAAGCTTAAGTGGCAATGGGCTGGCCACATCGCTCGAACAACCCACGGGGAAGAAAGGTTCTAGAGTGGATGCCGTTTAAAGACCGTGGCGTAGTGGTAGTGCAATTATCACGCACTACCACTACCCCTTTAATACATAAAATAAAAATAAAAAATCTATTTTATTTTGTTTTATTGTGACAATAAGCACCGATATCGCCTGATGATAAGCAAGAGGAGGTCCAAAAGTGACGACGACTGAGAAAACCGAGTTTCTTCACAGCTGCCTCATTCGCCGTCACTATGAACATATTTGACTCATCCATTGGCATTTTCAGTTGGTCAGTTTGACGATTAATGTAGTAAGTACCACCACTTTTAATTGTACAGACCGCGAAGTTACTTAGTCCCGTTTCGGTATCAGTCACAACAAAACAAAAGCACCACCATGCCGGCCTAATTAGAACCGTAAATATTTGTAATATGTAATGTAGTTACGAGTATTAATCGGAAACATCCTCAAGAATCCAGGGTTGCCTAGTGATGTGATGGATGTGAGGAAGCAAGTTAGTTGTGATCAGGATCGTGGCAAGTGGCGCTCTATTGTCTACGCCTAACCCTGTAGGAAAGTGGAGCGACACTTTATTTGATTGATTAAAATATTACAAATAAATGCGTCGATTGGGAATCGAACCCTATGTCTTTACGCCAATGTCACCCAAACATACTTTTTTTATATTTTTTATTGTGACTCGACATATGACAGCACCCCGCTTGATGTGGAGCCTAAGTGTGGTCCATGAATGAATGTCACTGCTACTACAATTCAATAACTGTGAGTAACAATCACATCCACTATGCCGGCCTAGATGGAACCGGCAACTTACTAGCTTATCCCGAAACGTGACCAAATCACTTCACGGTCTGTAAACTTGTAAGTGGTGGTACTACCCCGGATCGGCAGACTGGGTACCACTGCCTACCACTCTTAAACTTACATGATAATGTAAAACATACCTATATCATCTACTCTATGATGTTTATGCGCCTGGTATTTGATGCGGTCAGAAAAGTCATCGTCATCTTGCTCTTTTTGAAAATTTAAATAATATTTATAACCATTGACATAGTCTCTGTAAGAATTGCTGAAATTCTTCAAGCTCGTCCCCTGCTTGTCGAGACCGCTTGGTACATCTCTTTTCTCTTTCTTCTGAGTACCTTCTAATATTAATTTTTTTGTTGTTTTCAATTGATAATTCATTGTTAAAGGACTTGTTTCTAAATTGTTTTCTTCTGTACTCATACTGCAACCGTCAGCGTTTCTACAATGGATGATTTTCTCTATTTGGTCCAGTGGTGTTTGAGCATATTTACGCATGGTGTTCTTCATTTCTATCAATCTCTTCTTCATTTCCGTAGCTTCTTTACATAATTGACATTTCATTTTATTAAATTCGCAGCCTAACAAATTATCTTTATTAACTGTTGAACAATTTTCTTTATTGGCCTTATCACCCTTTTTTGAAACACACCTCCTTTTCTTATTCCTCCGTAGAGATCCTTTCTTATTAAACTTCATAAATATGTTTTGAAATTCTATGTTTTTATTGGGATTATCATTAAATAATTTGTTACTTTGCGTAAGTGAATCTAAAGCTCGTCGTTTTAGTTCATTTATAAGCTCTTCCAGTTCTAATGTATCTATTATAGTGGTGACTTTATTCGTGAAGTCATTTTCTAAATTTTGTTCGCTGGTTTTTACATCATCTTCATTTTTATTTTCCGATTTGGGTAAATTAATGTTAGGATAAGTTGTTGGTATTATATCAAAATTCATGTGATTCAGGTCGCTTAAAATTTTTGTTGTGATTTTTGTAATATTCCAAACCATTGTGTTTTCATTATTTAAAGTTTTGTCTTTGTTTTTGTTATTTAAATCATTAATGATATTATTGTGTAATGTTTGTGTTGTGGTAATGGGAGTTTCAGTAGTTTTACTACTACTATTTGTACTAAACTTTAAAGCTTTAGTTGTTAACTGTCTTTTCACGTGTTTCTTTTTCTCTTTTTTGTCCTTTTTGTGTTTCTTTGTTGATTTTTTATTATGTTTTTCATTTTTCATTTTATTATATCCTTTTATGTTTTCAAAATTTTTACCATTATTTGAATGACCAGTGAATTTTTTTGCAAAGTTTTTCATCGACAGTTGTTCGTTGTTTGTTGACTTTTTTGTAGTAATGGCTTCGGTGGTGCCTTGTTTGCCCCAAAAATGCAATTTCCGTTTTGTTTTGTTATGTTTTGTAGTTTTATGAGTAGATTTTTTTGACTTTTTACCATTATTACTAGCATTTTCTCTAATAGCAACTTGTTTAACTAAATTATTATTTATATGTTTATATTTCTTTAAATCTTCTATGTTTTGTTCGAATAAATTCTCATCTAAATCGAAGTAATTCCCTTTTTCTATAACTTTTGTCTTCTTTGGGGCTATTGTATGGCAATTACATAGCACTATTAGGTTAATAAAACTGAAAATTATATTATGGTATTATAGATCCATTTTTTTATATCAAAAGAATGGAAAAACAAACAAATAGAAGATATTGTATTAACTGTATGAATCTAAATTATACGTTTTCCTTTTCTCTGCCTTTAAAACCTAAGAGAAGCGTGAAAAATATCTCTGGCTGGCATAATTAAGGCGTTAAAGACAATCATCAATTCAGATTGAATTCAGACAGTCGTCAGCGTTCTGTTTACCATCAGGCAAATTATGATAATAATCACGTGAATTAGATATCACGGCATAATGATCCGCAAACAGCTTGATGTTAACCTGGAGTGAAGATGACATAGGTGCAACAACTAGATCCCGCAATCATTAGGGGAATTCACTAACTGACCTAGGATATCCTAAAACTCGATCAGTTTCAGCGGAGGATAGGCAGCAGCAGCAGAAGCAGGTATATAAATTTATTATTTTTAATCACTTACCATAAAAATTGCACAAATAACATTTGATAACAAAATAACAGAAAACTACCATTATATCATAAATTAATAACAATTATAATAACAAATAAACAATATAACTAATATATAATAACAATAATACGCTTTTCTATGCGTTAAAATTAATTCGAAATTATTGACAATTTGGTGACAGTACAAATTGACTTTTGTCAAAGTGACGGTTATTTTTTAAAAACGAATCCAACTGTCATGTCTGCATCCCCAAAAGGAAAGGCCAAGATAACTGGTTTTTAGAGTTCCGTAGTAAAAAACGGAACCCTTATAGATTCTTCATGTCTGTCTGTCCGTCGGTTTGTCACAGCCCCTTTTTTTTTGAAACTATAAGAGCTATTCTGTTAAAACTTGGTAAATAGATGTATTCTGTGAACCGCATTAAAAGTTTCATACAAAAATATAAAAAAACAATAAATTTTGGGGGTTTCCCATTTTTTGAACTGAAACTCTAATTTTTTTTTCATTAAACACATACGTTTGGGGTATCTATAGATAGGTCTTCAAAAATGATATTGAGGTTTCTAATATCATTATTTTCTAAACTGAATAGTTTGCGCGAGAGAAACTTTCAAAGTGGTACAAAGTTGGACCCCCTGTAACTTCTAAAATAAGAGAATGATAAAGCTAAAAAAAATATATGATGTACAGGCGCGTTTATAAAGTAAGGGCCGTTTGGTCACAGAAAATAATATACCCATAAGAAACAAATTTTATTGTAGTGGTTTGAACGAAAATTAGTAAGTAGGTTTTTTTTAATGCGTCATAAATCGAAAACCGCAATTTATCTTTCATTCAATCAACTCAAATATAAAAATCGATCAACGAACTACAAGAACTTTTATATTTTGTTACTTGCTGCTACGGAACCCTTCATGGGCGAGTCCGACTCGCACTTGGCCGCTTTATTATTTTATTGATAGAGGTATAGATTTAGTGGCGTAGCGTGAAAGTCGGCCGCCCGGGGCGGAAAAAAAATTTGCCGCCCCCTTATTTAGGAGTTTCAATCATAGGTACAACAAAAATATGAATTTCAGGTTCAAATTTCAACGATTTATTTTAGTTTTATTAAATTTTTCCGCCCCCTAAAATGTGCCGCCCGGGGCGGGCCGCCCCCTCCGCCCCCGCCACGCTACGCCACTGTATAGATTTATCAAGTTTGATACAAAAATTGTAGATCAAATAAAAGATGATCTTCCATGTAATCAATCGTGGTGAATCAACCAACAGATACAAGTGACATGGGCATGGCCCGGTAATGTCAGGTCAGAATATACCATCCTCATCATCAGTCATCACTCAATCAAACTGTCACGCCTTTTTCCCACAGGGATAAGTAGGGACAATGGAGCGCCACTTGCCACGATCCTGACACAACTCCCTCGCTTCCCTCACATTCACAATTGTCTTCATACAAGCCCTACGATTATGGGCACTAGGCAACCTAGCTTTCCTGAGGGTGCTCTCTGATCTCCTGGGTCTGCCTCGTTTAACGCATCCATCCACATCAGATTTATAAATTCCTTTCGTTAATCTTTTTTCAACATTTTCACGCCTTAAATTCCACAGAGTGCGCCACACACACCCTGACACAACTCTCTGTAAAAATGGAAGCACAGGATCGTGGTGCGTAAATCTCGTCAAAAGGATGTAAAATATTAACACGTTTTTTTAGCTTGACTTGTATTTTTTATATTTTTTTAATGTGACTCGACATCTGACCTCGTTCCGGACCATCCAAGAGTGCCGACGACTACACTGCCCCAGTCGCCGTCACTACGCCGGCCAAAGTTGCTTCTTCACGCATCGCTTGAAAGATCCAAGGTTACCTGTAAGTAAACACATGGCAAAGTAAACACATGGGCTGGCAAAGTATTTTACTTGTCGATTGTGGAAACGACGCACCGAACTTTTTAGTTCGACTGCTGATTCGGTCGACAAAATACAAACCGGCAACATACAAGCTGATCTCAATACGCGACTAAGTCACTTGACGGTCTGTACACTTGAAATAAAACAGCAATTATTTTAAAAAACATATTTAGTTTATTTATAAATAAAATTTAAAAAAATATATTTAATCGAATTGTCACCTCAATCCCCACAGGGAGAGGCAGACGCAATGGACCGCAACTTTCCACTTTTATAATTAATGTCTTTAAACTACTTTCCATTAATTTATTTATTTACATTTCTATACTAGGTTTTCTAAAAGTACATATATCAAAGATACATTGGTACCGGCAAGTGGTTTTGAACCTGTGCTCTTGATATGCGTAACCATTGCACTACCACTACACCACGGTTGCTTTTATCACCTTAACTACATAATTTATTCAATCCATAAATCAAATTGTTATGTCTTTTCTCTATTGGGATAGGCATAGACAATGGAGCGATCCTTGCTACGATCCTGACACAACTCCCTCGCCTCCCTCACATTCACAATTCTCTTCATACAGGCTCTGTGGTTATGGGCACTAGGCAACCCAGCTTTCTTGGGGTGTCTCCGATTTGGTATTATCTTATTACTGGTTTATAATTATAAAATCACAGAAAAAACCAATGACAATGAGTAGATACGTTACCTACACGAGTTTTACAGCCGGTTGTACCAAAATTATAATTTACGAATTTGTAAAAAGTATCGAATAAGTGAAAAAATTGGTTGCACCACTCTTTAACTTCACATTTACATTTACGTTTAACGGATATTTTATACAGAGCTAAAGGACATCATTCATTTTGGGTTTCTATGTACTACTTTGGTTATTTCTAATGATAAAAACATATATATGAATGGTAGTTTCGACATAAAATTCTTAACAAATGTAATAGTAAACGTAATAGAATAAGTATAAAGTAAAACTAAATTCGTAAATCTAAACTTTTTTGGTACAACCGGCTGTAAGTGTTTTCAAAGGTTTTAGTGAGTTTGAACGATCAACCACGATCAGGCATATATAAAAGTGTAAGTATGATGGAATGATAGTTATTGAGGAGCGAAAAAGAGATAAATATATGTTGCTCTGCATCGCGACACTGAGTTCAGGTTTGCTCATTGGCATAGTTTAAACCTTCCTCGATTAGATTACGTATAACATATCTGCGTCTTTTTTTTAAATATCATTGGCATAAAGGTGCCCATAACCGTAGAGCTTGTATAAAGAGAATTGTGGATGTGAGGGAAGCGAGGGAGTAGTGTCAGGATAGTGGCAAATGACGCTCCATTGTCTCTGTCTATCCCTGTGGGAAAAGGGCGTGACAATTTGATTTGATACTTTATTTTAAGGACATCATTCATTTTGTATGGGGACTTGGGCTTAATTGTATTAACAGATGCATATACATTTTAATATAGTTTAATGTACGAAGATGTAATGTACATTGTAAGTAATTGGAATATATCCTTTATTATGAATAGTTTAGGTGTGCAAAATGATCAAACTATAATTATGACAGTTCAAAGCAGAATTGTTAATATGGCGTGTCTTTGTGATCCGATCCAAAATCTTCCAAATAACTAAATTGCACAGTAATTAGAAGCAAATTCTTATTAGTTTCATTATTACAAGTATCTAAACTACCATTTATATATTTTTTCATCATTGGACATTTACAGAAGTAGTACAAAAATATCCCAATTTGAATGATGTCCTTTACACCATTTTAAAACAGTCTTAGCCGTTCGCCTATGAATGGAATGAATTCTTCTTGTACATAAATAGCTATATCATAATCCAAACCTAAGCCGCGTTCACTTTTTAGTCTTAAATTGACAAACTGGTGGCCAACGCCCCCTGCTGTGATGTTTATCGAGGACTTCGAATGGAGCTGGTCTAATGCTTGGATACCCTGTAAAAGAATACATCTCCTTTATTGTCATGTTTTCCTGGTAGTTTTAATTTGGGATTCATTATATTGTAGCTAACTGAGTCGAAGTGGAAGGTTTTTTTTATTCAGTCGTCGACACTCTGAAACCTTGATTATGCTTACCATCAGTCAGGTCGAGGTCAAGGTCAAATAACATAGAGCATAAGGATAACAACAACTTTTAACGCTCATTTGGTCGCGTTGCCGCCAGGATAGTAAAGACGACTGTGGAAGCCGTGAACTGACTCGGCTTTTTCAGTCGTCGGCGCTCTAGAACCATTGGGCAGATCAAGGTCGAACGTCGAGTCAAAATTTAAAAAGTTATGTATACTCTTAAGTGGTGGTACCTACCACTCTTAGATAACCAGTCAATTGTCACGCCTTTTCCCCACAGGGATAGGCAGAGACAATGGAACGTCACTTGCCACGATCCTGACACAACTCTTTAGCTTCCCTCACATTCACAATTCTCTTCATACAAGCTCTATGGTTATGGGCACTAGGCAACCTAGCTTTCTTGAGGATGTCTCTTGAGGATATAGAAATGCGTTCGTTAAGGAGTATATGTGGAGTGACGATAGCGGATAGAATAAGTAATAGCACATTGCGTGATAGATGTGCTTTGAATGAGGATGTAGTGACAAGGATTAACAAAGGAATGCTTCAATAGTTTGGGCACATGAAATGGATGAGTGAAAGTAGATTGACGAAAGGAATTTATAAATCTGATGTGGATGGATGCGTTAAACAAGGCAAACCTAGAAGGGTGTTTTCCAATCAAATCGGAGACATCCTCAAGAAAGCTAGGTTGCCTAGTGCCCATAACCTTAGAGCTTGTATGAAGAGAATTGTGGATGTGAAGGAAGCGAGGGAATTGTGACAGGATCGTGGCAAGTGGCGCTCCATTATCTCTGCCCATCTAATGGGAAAAAGGCGTGACAATTTGATTGATTTATAAAAACAGCACTTACTGTAATATTTCTTTGTCCAGAATAGAAAAATTGTTTAACACGTTTAACGAAAGGTATGGCGTTATACTGCAGCCTGGTCTGATTCGCCACAACAACACGATTGGACACATTGCCCGTGACGAAATGGTCGCACGTAATAAACTTTCTCGTTAAGAAAATTGTAACGAATAATAATATTAAAAACTTCATATTGATATCTTGAACGCGTCTGTAAGACACGAGTCTTGATTACTTTTGTAATTCGAACTTGTTGTGAGATATGTTAAGGTCGTGTAGGGTGGTTACCTGTTGTGTTAGGTATTGGGATAGTTTTAATAACTATTATTATACTAAATAATAGTTATTAAAACTATGATGGCCATTTTGAATGTTCCAAAAAGCTTTTTAAGCTTGTTCCTACCTTGTCTTTTTACACCCGAGATTGCGGGTATTACGGATCGGGGGAAGCACCCGCATTTTATCAACCAAATCGACAGTTGAACCAAAAAGTTCGGTGCATCTTTTCTTTATAGAACAATCGAAAGGTGGAATGCTTTGCCAGCCCATGTGTTCTCTTCATCATATGACCTTGGATCCTTCAAGCGATGCGTGAAGCACCTTTGGCCGGCATAGTGACGGCGACTGGGGCGGCCGTGAATTAACTCGGTTCTTTCAGTCGTCCGCACTCTTGGACCTCCTCTTGTTTATCAACAGGTGGGTCGAGGTCAAATCACGTTTGAAGGAACAATTGTTGATCTTTATAGTGACAATAAAAAACAGCAATTTGCTCCTTCTAACATAATTAATAAATACGAAACTTCATGAGCGGGTCAAACGTCAAAACAGACGTGCCGCTGGTATAGTGACGGCGACTGAGAAAACTGTAAGTAATACGTTTTTTGGGCGTTGGCGCCTTTGATCATCCAGCTTACTTAGCCAAAGGGTCAGATCACGCGTCTCAATAAAAAAATATTATTTTTCGATCGAAATCATTTATTTGTTAAACATAGGTACATTAAGAATGGTAAATAAAATATCAAATTGGTAACATGCTAAAAAGCCCTTGCTTAAACATTATTATGCTTTTTTTTTATTGTGACACGACATCTGACCTCGACCCGCCTGATGATAAGCAAGAGGAGGTCCAAAAGTGACGACGACTGAAAACACCAAGCTAGTTCCAGGCTACCTCAGTCGCCGTCATTATGCCGGCCTAAGGTGCTTCTTCACGCATCACTTGAAGGATCCAAGTTCATAGGATGGAGAGAACACATGGGCTGGTAAAGCATTCCACTTGTCAATTGTTCTACAAAGAAAAGACGCACTGAACTTTTTAGTTCGACTGCTGATTCGGTCGATAGAATGTGGATGCTTTTCCAGACCTGTGAGGGTATTACGAATGTGAAAGGACGAGGTAGGAAAAAGGTTAAAGAGCTCTTCGAAACATTCTCCGTGGTATAGGCGATAGAGGACGCGTAAAGCCGCCATGTCTCTGCGTAATTGCATGGGCTCCAGAGTTCGCGTGACCTCTGCATCACCTATAATTCAGACAGCTCGGCGCTGCAATAAATCCAGGGCATTGAGAAGATACTTGTCAGAACCGTCCCAGAGGTGCGAACAGTACTCCGCGCAAGAGCGAATCTGAGCCTTGTATAATAGCAGGCGAAGCTCTGGCGCGAAGAACCGCCGCACCTTGTTCAGGATGTTGTAGCTCGAGATATCTTATCATTTCGCCTGATGTTAAGCTGGAGTGCAGTTCATGAATAGATTCTTCATGAAATGAAGATGATACAGAGTCATCGAAGCTCCACAATTCTAGCTGTCACTTCCATTCATGGAACACACTCCAGGTTAACATTAGGCGAGGTGCTGTCAAATGCCGAGTCAGAATAATTTAAACATATATTTATTTTTGTCCTTATATTGTAATAACTCATAGACCCACCACAAATCATTACGTATTATGTTTGTGAATCGACCTCAACAATTCTATGAATTTATAAATATTTATAAATACTATATAAACTACTCGTATATAGTATTTCATAGGGAAAACATAATATTAACTCGTGGTCGGAAATCCTCAGATAAAACTAAGGCCAGATTTTTTTATTGAAACCAGCGGGGTTAGGTTGGGCAAGTTAAAACGATTATCGTCTCTCGTCAGCGATTGTCAAAATAATAAAAGCTAGGCTAAATCCAATAAAACGAGACACGTTTGATCATTATCATCAATAGTCTCATTTTGGTGGATTTAGCCTAACTTTTATTATTTTGCCAATCGTCGACGAGAGACGATAATCGTTTTAACTTGCCCAACCTAACCCCGCTGATCTGACCTCCACTTATTTGATGGTAAATAAAGGTAGGTTCAAGAGAGACTACTAAAATAATCATTATAGTGGTCACGCAAACCGAGAGCTCACTGGTACCAAATTATCTTTGATATATGTACTTTGTTTGTCCTGTTTCTATAATACAAGAACTTTTTTTATTTTATTTATTATACATTTCTATACTAAGCTACTAAAGTGTTTGTATCATAGAAACAGAACAACCAAAGTACATATATCAAAGATACATTGGTACCGGTGAGTGGTTACGAACCCGTGCCACTACACCACGGTCGCCTAAAGTAGTTTTTAGCTTAGTATAGAAATGTAAAATAATAATAATCTAACAATTGCCTCGGTCGCCGTCACTATGCCGGCCGAAGGTGCTTTCTCACGCATCGCATAAATCTACTACAGTAGAACCTCGATAACTTAAACCTCGGTAACATAAAAAGCTCTGTTACTTCAAAAAATACTATGTTCCCTTCCCATCAGAGCCCAAAACCTCTATAACTTAAAATACGCAACCTCTATAACTTAAATAAATAATCTCTGTATAGGCCCTCAGTAACTAAAAGAACAAAAGAAAATCACAGATTTTTTAAGTAGACTAAACCTTTAGTTGTTGTTTTATTTTTATGTAATGTAAGTAATGTGAATAAATATGATTACATATTTAATTTTCAGTATTTTATTGAACCCATCCTTCTGATGCATTCGAGTAAAAATGGGAGCAAGGGTACATAGAAACATGTACATACCTCTATATTAACCTTTACCTAACATAAACCCTTGATAACTTAAAACCTCTATAACTTAAAATATTTTGTGTTTCCCTTGGACTTTAACTTATCGAGGTTCTACTGTATTATCCATACTTTAGCTTTTTTTTATTGTGTCTACATATGACAGCACTTTGCCTGATGCGGTCCAAGAATTGAGCCGACTGCTACTACTCTTAAATAACTGCAAGTAGAAGTCGCAATCACTAAACAACCAGACCCAGAGACCGAGGAGCTCTTTAACCTTGTTCCTACCTCGTCCTTCCACACCCGTAATACCCGCACAGGACGGGTAAAGCATCCGCATTTTGTCGACCGAATCGTCAGTCGAACTAAAACGAAATAAATTAGGTGCGTCTTTTCTTTGCAGAACAATCGACAAGTGGAATGCTTTGCCAGCCCATCCTATTACCTTGGATCCTTCAAACGATGCTTGAAGAAGCACCTTTGGCCGGCATAGTGACGGCGACTGGGGCAGCTGTGTACTAACTCAGTTTTTTTTGTCGTCGTCACTCTTAGACCTCCTCCCTCTTGCTTATCATCAGGCGGGTCGTGATCAAATCTCGTGTCACAATAAAAAAAACTATTGAAACACTTGAACTAAAATAACCCATATTTTCCACACATAATTTTTATTTATAAAAATAAAAAATAATTATCACGCTTAAATTCCCACAGGGATAGACAGACACAATAGAACACCACTTTCAACGCTCCCAACACAACAATCTCTTCCTTCACATATACAACTTTTATTTAATATTTATTTATAAACTAAGCTACTAAAGTGCTTGTATCATAGAAACAGGACGACCAAAGTTCATAATTTACCAAAGATACATTGGTAACGGTACATACATAGCCTTCTCTTTAAATAAGTTATATTTTATTTTTATTGTGACTCGACATATGACAGCACCCCGCTTGATGTTAAGCCAAAGTGTGGTCCATGAATGAATGTCACTGCTACTACAATTCAATAACTGTGAGTAGCAATCACATCCACTATGCCGGCCTAGATGGAACCGGCAACTTACAAGCTGATCCCGAAACGTGACCAAATCACTTCACGGTCTGTATACTTGTAAGTGGTGGTACTACCCCGGATCAGCAGACTGGGTGCCACTGCCTACCACTCCCATTAAACCAGACCCGAAGCAAATATCTGACTCTTTTATTCTTATTAAAAAATTGTAATTATCAATCAATCAAAATTGTCACGCCTTTTTCCCACAAGGATAGGCAGAGACAATGGAGCGCCACTTATACGATCCTTACACAACTCCCTTGCTTCCTTCACATCCACAATTCTCCTCATACAGAGCTGTGGTTATCGGAAACATCCTCTAGAAAGCTAGGTTGTCTAGTGCCCATAACCACAGGGCCTGTAATAATATTAATGTTATCTAATCTAATTTATTAAATATTACAAATAAAACCTATAAATTTGTTTGCTCTGACCGGGAATCGAACCCGGGACTTTACGCGAAACGAACAGGTATATTAACCAATGCGCCACGCTAGTCGTCTATTCATCATCATCAGCCAGAAGCCGTCCCCTGTTGAACATAGGCCTCCCCCTTAGAACGCCATTCCGAACGACAAGATGCCAGTTACATCTATCGGTATTTTCTCGTTCATAATGGGGACTTGGCATACTGTTTGGGGACTTGGGAACTTGGCAGACGGCTTGGGAACTTGGCAGGCGGCTTGCGGACTTGGCAGACGGCTTGGGGACTTGGCAGGCGGCTTGTGGACTTGGCAGTCGGCTTGCGGACTTAGCAGATGGCTTAGGGACTTGGCAGGCGGCTTGGGGAGTTGTCAAGCAGCTTAGGGACTTGGCAGACGGCTTGGGGACTCGGCACACGGCTTGGGGACTTGGCAGGCGGCTTGGGGACTTGGCAGTTCGTCTATTCACTTAACAACAATTTCGAATAATCCTTCTCTAATGCTTGCAGTAATAAATCAGTGCTGAGCAATTGATTTTGATGTTTCACATTATCAACGAGCTGTTTCAGCTTCTCAACATTGTGTTTCAGCGCTTTATTACTGTTTTCAAGCTGCAATATTGTATTTCTTTGCGTAGCTGAATGTGTGCGTGATGTGTCGCGAAATTCCTGAAAAAAAAATTGTAGCTTAGTTAGAAATATTAATTTCTACGATATATTTTTTTTAATTTCTATACTAAACTACTAAAGTGCTTGTATCATAAAAACAGGACAACCAAAGTACATATATCAAAGATACTTACGTAAAGATAGCACTCGGTTTACGTAACCATTGCACTACCACTACACCACGGTCGCCTTTATTTATTTTATATCTATCAATCAAATTGTAAATATTTATTTATATAATATTAATGTTCAGGTAATTTTCTCACCAGTTTGTGACGCCCAGTCGAGGTTCGATTCCCGGTCAGAGCAAATATATGTTCATGAGGCGACCGTGGTGTAGTGGCAGTGCAATGGTTACGCAAGCCAAGTGCACGGGTTCAAAACCACTCACCGGTACCAATGTATTCTTTGATATATGTACTTTGGTTGTCCTGCGTAACAAACCAATCGCTAACCGTTCGTCCATGCTTGTTGTCATAAGCGTACATACATCAAGCGAAGCGAAATTAGGTATCTTTGGCCGGCATAGTGACGACGACTGATTTAATCGTAGACTGAATCGATTTTTTCAGTCGTCATCGCTCTTGAACTTGGAATTGAGATCAGATGTCGCGTCTAAATAATAATTAATTAAAAAACTACTCCACGTGTGTGCAAAGAAATACTAGGCTATCATAAGTTCGTAGGAGTTATCGTTAATGAGGTCATCACTGTAATCGTGATTCATATAGAGCTCGGAATAAAGTGACGTCATTACTTATACGGTAGGGCCGCGGCATCCGGACTCCCGCTTGTTCGGTAATCCGGCCGGGCAATGGGCATCGAAATGAGGTACGAAAATTATAAACAGAAGAGTACTACAGACTTTTTCAAGAAGAATTAACTAATGTTTTATTTTAACTTGCTGTTTTTCTTACATCGTTGTAATTTTCAACATATTCATTTTTGTCTTTATGCTTTAATTTAAAAATTAAATAATCAAACTAAAATTTAACATGTATATATGACGACAGGCGTGGACGAACGGTTTAGCGATTGGTTTGTTGCGCGTAAAGTCCTGGGTTCGATCCTCGGTCGGAGCAAATATTTGTTTCATAGCTTTTAATTGTAATATTTAATCATTTTAAATATTACAAATATTTGTTAATATAAAAAAGGAGATGGATATTTGCTTCGGGTCTGGTTATAAAAGAATGGTAGACAGTACCACCACTTACAAGTATACAGACCGTGAAGTGATTTGGTCACGTTTCGGGATCAGTGTTTCAATTTTGTTAACAGCTTAAATATTTAATGCCTATTGGTCAATCCGTAACAACTCAAGGTTTAAATGTGTATTACCAAAATGTTAGAGGCCTTAGAACAAAAACTATCGATCTTTTCAACAATGTTTTATGTAGTGATTTCGATGTCGTGATTTTTAGCGAAACTTGGCTGAACAGCAGTGTCCACAGCTCCGAAATCTTTGACAACCGATATAATGTGTACAGAAGAGATCGTGAGACAAGCGGGTTTCACAATGGAAAGGACGGTGGCGGCGCACTTATTGCTGTCTCTGGGAATATTCAATCAACTCGCTTAAAGGAATTTGAGTCCAACTGCGAAGACGTCTGGGTATCTTTAGAGACGCGCAATACTAATAATGCCGCTATAAAATTGAACATATGTTGCGTCTACATACCTCCTCCTGTACAACTACACGTGCTTGACCATTTTATAAATAAAGTTAATAATAATACTGAACTCTATAATGCAAATAATTTGATTGTTGGTGATTTCAATCTTAGCAATATATTATGGTCCAAATCGAATGACACCGATGCCCTCACAGGTAATCCTAACTCTAGTTTTCTTAACACTACTCTTCTGGATTTTTTATCCCTAAATAGTCTGGAGCAGTACAACAATGTGGTCAATGTCAAAAACAAAACTCTTGATCTCGTACTGAGCGATTTGTCAATTGCCGATATCGGAACACATACTGACCCTTTAAGCATCGTTGATCCATTACACCCGCCGATACAGTTCACTATTCCCTTGCATCATCCCACTAACCTATCTGCGAACCCTGTCTCAAAATATAGGTTTTTTAAAGCAGACTACGTTAAAATTATAAACGATCTTAACGATATACCGTGGAATAATCTATTCTTGGAGGAATATTCTGTAGATGAAACTGTGGAGATATTTTACAAAAATGTGAATGATATAATCCGTAAGAATGTCTCCAAATCTAATATTACTAAAAACAAATATCCAATCTGGTTTAATAAAAATTTGATAAACTTATTAAAAGAAAAATATAAATGTAGAATAAAATTAAAAAAAATTAAAAATAATCCCCGGGATGTTCTAATACATGAACTTCTAAGTAAAAGATGCAAGCGTTTGCAAAAGTTTTTGTATAATAAATATATAGCCGATTTGGAAACGTCATTGAGATCCAACCCAAAATTATTTTGGTCATTTATTAAAAAAAAAAGGAATACCAACAGTACTTACCCAGCAAAAATGTCCGTTAATACAAAAATAGCTACCGAAGGTGGAGACATTTGTAACCTATTTGCCAAGCAATTCTCATCAGTATTTTCCAGTGCATCGTTGCCATCTAAGGATACAGATAACATTGTGAGATCGAACACGTGCTTATCGACTATAGAAATCAGTAAGAAACAGGTTCATAATGCGTTAAAAAGACTTGATGTTGCTAAGGGAGCTGGTTCTGATGGCATCCCGTCAGTGTTTGCTAGAAATTGTTCGGAGGCACTGTCCTATCCCTTGACAATAATATACAATAAATCCTTGAAAGATGGTGTGTTCCCAACGGTCTGGAAGGAATCTAAGGTGATACCCTTGTTCAAGGGGGGCGCAACCGAGCTTGTAGCAAATTACAGACCCATATCTATTCTGCCAGTCTTCGCAAAAGTGTTTGAACTTCTCATAAGTCCTATCATATCTTGGCAATTTAAGCAAATCCTTAGTCCCGAACAGCACGGATTTGTAAAATCAAGATCAACGACTACTAATCTCCTCTCGTTTACTCACGATGTGACTGAGTCTCTGGACCGAAACATATCTACTGATGTCATATACACCGACTTCAGCAGGGCATTCGAAAAAGTCAATCATGAAATCTTGGTTCGACGTCTGGCTGAGATCGGTGTATCTGGAAATCTACTATCTTGGCTTAGGTCTTACCTTGTGTGTAGGAAATCTTACGTTGTTGTCAATGGCTTTAGATCGGAACTGTTTATGGCCCATTCAGGCGTCCCACAGGGTTCCCACCTAGGCCCAGTGCTTTTTAACATTTTTATAAATAATGTATGTCATAACCTCTCCAACTCTAGATTTTACCTGTTCGCAGACGATCTCAAAATAATGAGAAGTATTCAAACAATCGAAGACTCTCTGTGTCTACAAAATGATTTGGATCAAATTTCAAAATGGTGCAAAGCAAATGGCATGGAACTAAACGCAAGAAAATGTCATGTCATTCGATTTTCTCGCAGTAAAAATATGAAACCATTTACATATACTATTGATGATACCCCACTAGAAGTTGTACACAGCACACGGGACCTAGGGATAATAGTAGACAACAAACTGCGGTTTAATACACATATCGACCAGATAGCTAACAATGGTTATAAAATGTTGGGTTTTGTTTTAAGAAACTGCCGTGATTTTAAATCCCCCGCAACCAAAATTGCAGTATACAATGCGTTAGTTCGTAGTGGCTTGGAGTATGGTAGTGTAGTGTGGAATCCCCACTATGATGTCTACATCAAGAGATTAGAACGTATTCAGAAACGATTTCTGTGGCATCTGTCATACAGCTGCAATCTTGCGAAAACCTTGCCAAGCTATAATGAGAGATTAAAACATTTTAAAATGAGCTCATTGCAGCAGCGCAGATACCAACTTGATGGAATGTTCTTTCATAAGCTGATGAATGGTTTGATAGACTCCACGCACTTGCTGTCAAAAATTGCATTCTATACTAGCAAGAAACGTTCTAGAGCATCTACATACAGGCCTTTTCTAACGTTTGGATCAAAAACCAATCTTGGTCATTTTTCGGCTCTAAACAGACTCATTATTCAATACAATGCATTGCACAAAGATCACGATTTCGACATATTTTGCTCTGGGAAACAAACATTTAAATTTAAACTCAGACAATTAGGGATCGATGGTTGAAGGGATCGATGGTTAATTTGTAATAATTTTTATTTTTATATTTTATTTTATTTTATTAAAGATTGTAACATTTTATTATTTTTATTTAATAATTGTATTTTTTTTTTAATAATTGTAATTTTCATATTTTTTATTTATTAATTGTAATTTTAATATATCTCCTTATATAAGATAGATAGTGTCATTATTATTGTTAATGCATGCAGTCCTGTCCTATAAGTAAGATTGTATTCAGCTTAATTACATAGTGCTATATGAGTGTGTATTGTATACAATGCAATCTTGTTGGAAGGCTTAATAAATAAATAAAATAAATAAATAAAATAAATCAGTGTTTTATTACGATTAACTATAATCCGGAAATTGTCTTGTTTTTGCCTCTCTGGGTTAAGGAAGCGCTACTGTATCTTTTTAAAATTTTTATACTAAGCTACTGAAATATATCATAGAAATAAGACGACCAAAGTACATAATATCAAAGATACATTGGTACCGGAAAGTGGTTTCGAACTGACGATGATGACAACACGTTTAACATCAATTATTTAGTCTTTTCTTCGATTTTGCGCGAACATTGATTAATGAATTAAACAAAATTTTATGCGGCTTACTATCGCGTTTATTTTCGTTATTGATTTTACAATTTTTATTATTCCGACGTTTCGAGAGCTTTGCAGCCATCGTGGTCACGGAGATCTCCATTAATGCGTTAATTTGTTTTTTAATGAATTAAACAAATTTTATGCGGCTTACTATCGCGTTTATTTTCGTTATGATTTTACAAATTTTTTTATTTGTTCGACGTTTCGAGAGCTTTGCAGCCATCGTGGTCACGGAGAGACTGAGGTGTTGGTCGTCCTATAGGTAAGCCGCATAAAATTTGTTTTTTTAAATTTACATTTCAACTCTAAGCTACTAAAAGTGCTTGTATCCTAGAAACTAGACAAACAAAGTAAATAATATTAAATATACATTGGTATTAGCTGGTAGTTTTGAGCTCTTGCACACCTATCCTCTACTCCCAAAGTCCCGGGTTCGATTAATCCGACCGGGAATCGAACCCGGAACTTTACGCGTAACAAACTTGGCCACGCCTCTGCCTACCACTCTTAATATTTGTAATATTTACCTTTTCACTAATTTTCATACTTTCAATAATATTTTTTAATCTTTTAATTTCGTCCATTTGATTGATTACTTGTGCCTCAAGCGTCGCGTTCTTATTTCGAAGTCTTTTCGTCTCGTTCGTTAGTGTGTCTGTCTCGCTCCTTTGTTCTATGTGAAGGCGCTCTTTCTCCTAATAAAGAAACAAAAACTTTTTTTAAATTGTGACTCGACACATGACAGAACCCCGCTTGATGTTAAGCTGGATGTATAATAGTCCATAAATGGAGGTGACTGCTACTACAATTCAATAACTGTGAGTAGCAGTTACTTCAACTATGCCGGCCTGGTCGACGACGACAGGCGTGGACGAACGGTTTAGCGACTGGTTTGTTGCGGGTAAAGTCCCGGGTTCGATCCCCGGTCGGAGCAAATATTTGTTTCATAGCTTTTATTTGTAATATTTAATAGTATTAAATATTGCAAATATTTGTTAATAAAAAAAAAAGAGATGGATATTTGCTTCGGGTCTGGTTACCAAAGAGTGGTAGGCAGTGGTGCCCAGTCTGCCGATCCGCGGTAGTACCACCACTTACAAGTATACAGACCGTGAAGTGATTTGGTCACGTTTCGGGATCAGCTTGTAAGTTGCCGGTTCCATCTAGGCCGGCATAGTGGATGTGATTGCTACTCACAGTTATTGAATTGTAGTAGCAGTGACATTCATTCATGGAACACACTTTGGCTTAACATTAAGCGGGGTGCTGTCATATGTCGAGTCAGAATAAAAAAAAATTTAAAAAAAACCGGCAACTTACAAGCTGATCCCGAAACGTGACGTGACGTGACGGGGTGCCGACTGCTTATGACATTATAAGTAAAATCCAAGAGTTAACAACTAAACAGTTTTCTATTCGTATGCAGTGGATTCCTTCTCATATTGGAATTAAAGGTAATGAAGAGGTCGATAAGTTAGCTAAAAGTGGATGCCTAATAGGCACACAAATTCAAACACTCCCTGCTTATTCTGAAATCTTACCAAAGTATAAAGCAAGATGCTATGAACTATGGAAGATATACTACGAAAGCATATCAATAAAGAAGGGTTTATGGTACAAAACAATTCAGAGTGAGCCACTGTGTCTGCCTTGGTTTATAGATGGAAAATTTGATAGAAGTACTTTGATAAATGCGTTCAGACTTAGGACGGGCCATATTCCTTTTAATAGTTTTGCATTTCTTATGAAAAGAACCGATTCACCCAATTGTCCACATTGTGGTCATGTTGAAGATGTCATGCATATTTTGTGGGATTGTGACTTGTGTCGGTCTGAGCGCACTAGTTTAATTAGTCATCTTAATATTAATTTACTTAATGTAGGCGTCTTAAATGGCATTCTGGCTGAACCAACTTCTGATTCCGCTAGAATGTTATTTGATTACGTAAATGTATATATTAAACATAGAATAAGTTAGATTTATTATTACATTACTATAGATATAAGTTGCCAGTATTATGTTTAGTGTGGATATAATGAGGCCGACATATTCAGATTTAATGAAAAAGGCCTCGACAAAAATTTTGAAAAAAAAAAAAAAAAAACGTGACCAAATCACTTTACGGTCTGTATACTTGTAAGTGGTGGTACTACCCCGGATCGGCAGACTGGGCACCACTGCCTACCACTCTTTGGTAACCAGACCTGCAGAAAATATGTACCTTTTTTATTTATTGACAAATATTTGCAATATTTAATATATATTTTTAATATTACAAATAAAAACTACGAAACAAATATTTGCTCCTAGTGGGAATCGAACCCGGTACTTTACGTGCAACAGTTCGTCCACGCCTGTCGTCAAAAATATAATACTAATACATACGCTAAGTTTATTTTGTAATACAATATATTTATTCTTAATATCAACAGCTTCCATTTTATAATTGTTCATTTGATTTAATAATTTCATTCGTTCACTTTCCAATTCTGCGTGTTTTGTTAAATGCACCTCGCACTGTACGATCTGTAATTTAAATAATTTTAAATACATATATAAATTCAATAAATCAAATCAAATTGTCACGCACACGAACCACGATCCTGACACAACGCCCTCGCTTCCCTCACATCCACAATCCTCTACATATAAGTTATACGGTTACCTACAATACCACAGGGAGAGGCAGAGACAATGGAGCGCCACTTGCCACGATCCTGACACACTCCCTCGCTTTCCTCACATCCACAATCCTCTACATACAAGCTATACGGTTACCTACAATACCACAGGGAGAGGCAGAGACAATGGAGCGCCACTTGCCATGATCCTGACACAACGCCCTCGCTTCCCTCACATCCACAATCCTCTACATACAAGCTATACGGTTACCTACAATACCACAGGGAGAGGCAGAGACAATGGAGCGCCACTTGCCATGATCCTGACACAACGCCCTCGCTTCCCTCACATCCACAATCCTCTACATACAAGCTATACGGTTACCTACAATACCACAGGGAGAGGCAGAGACAATGGAGCGCCACTTGCCACGATCCTGACACACTCCCTCGCTTTCCTCACATCCACAATCCTCTACATACAAGCTATACGGTTACCTACAATACCACAGGAATAGGCAGAGACAATAAAGCGCCACTTGCCACGTTACTGACACAACTCCCTCGCTTCCCTCACATCCACAATCCACTTCATACAAGCTCTATGATTACCTTCTTATTAATATTAGTTTGTAATTTATCACATTGGTCCTGCAGGAGTTTAATTTTGGACGCCATGAATTTGCAAACACTCTCAAAGTTGTACCTCTCTGAAATAATTATTAAGTATGTTATGAAATTTTTTTTATTATTATTTTTTTCGTGTATATATATTTATTAAATCGATGTAGTTTCCTTTAAAAAGTTAACTAAAATACATTATATAATAAAATAAAAAAAATAAAAATGAAATAATTGTGAAAAATAGATTTAGTTTTTTTTTAATGCGATTTGACATCTGACCTCGACCAGCCAGACCACTGCAAAAACCGAGTCGTCACGGCTGCCTCAGTCGCCGTCACTATGCCGGCCAAAGGTACTTCTTCAAGCATCGCTTGAAGGATCCAAGGCTATAGGATGGAGAGAAGAAATGTTCCACAAAGAAATAATGCTCCGAACTTTGTAGTTCGACTGTCGATTCGGTCGACAAAGAACGGATGCTTTTTATTTACATTTCTATACTAAGCTACTAAAGTGCTTGTATCATAGAAGCAGGACAACCGAAGTACATATATCAAAGATACATTGCTACCGGTTTTGAACCCGTGCATGACTATTGCACTACCACTACACCACGGTCAACTTTGTGAAAAATTTTTGTGTATGGTAATAGATGTGGTTTGAAAGAAGATTTAGTGGCAAGGATTGACAAAGGAATGCTTCAATAGTTTGGGCACATGGAAAGGATGATTGAAAGTAGATTCATGAAAGGTATTTATAAATCTGATGTGAATGGATGCCTTAAACAAGGCAGAGCCAGAAGGGCCTAGTACCTATGCTCGTAGAGCTTGTTTGAAGAGAATTCTGAATGTGAGGAAAGGGAGGTAGTTGTGTCAGGACCGTGGCAAGTGGCGCTCTATTGTCTCTGTCTACTCCTGTGGGAAAAGGGCGTGACAATTTGATTGACTGATAATACTTTAATGTGAAGCAGTGAGAACAGGCATAGACAGACGTCAACAGTTACCCACTGAGCACAAACAACCAGTGGGTAGGCAGTGGTACCCAGTCTGCCGATCCAGGGTAGTACCACCACTAACAAGTATACAGACCGTGAAGTGATATGGTCGCGTTTCGGGATCAGCTTGTAAGTTGCCGGTTCCAACTAGGCCGACATAGTAGACGTGTTTGCTACTTACATTTATTGAGTTGTAGTAGTAATAGCATTCAGTCATGGACGACACTCCAGTTTAACATCAAGCGGGGTGCTTTCAAATGTCGAGTCACCATAAAAAAAAGAGTAAAAAGGAACTAATACCTTTCAAAAAACTCCCCGGAAATACCTTTGTCTGAACATTCAAATGAACAAATGCATTCAAAAATTGCACATTATCATTAACTATCTCATTATTACAACAGCAGTTATGAATTGTTCTCGCTTGGTCTGTTCTTACGTTTTTACCGGATGGACTGTCCTGTATACAAGTTTTACCAGATGGACTGTCCTGTATACAAGTTTTACCAGATAAACTGTCCTGTATACAATTTTTACCAGATACATTGTCCTGTGTCAAACTTTTACTGGGTGTGACTTGTGTCGTGTTGTTTTGAATTTGTGTTTTAACCTTACTTATATTGTTAGTGAATTCCGAGAAAATGTCTTGCTTTTGCTGGAAAATTAAATTAAATAATATTAATTTTTTTTATTTACTAAGCTACCAAAGTGCTTAACTTAGTAACAGGATAACTAAAGTACATATATTAAAGATACATTGGTACAGTCAAGTGGTTTTGAACCCATTCTTTATGTATGTAACCATTGCAATGCCACTACACCATGGTCTCACTTCACTCTTACACAACCTACCGAGCAGAACTAAGCTTTGCATCATGGTAGGTGCTATAACAGGACATTGTGCTTTTAACAAACACCTTTACAACCTCAACATTTATAGCCTCCTTTGTAGGGGCTATCCGAAAGAGGAGGTGAGGAGGTGACTGCGCATGTGCTCTTATGTTGCAGTAGTGTGGCTGAAGCGAGACAGAAAGACGCTTCGGGAAGTCTGCAGGAATGAGAAGAATTTCCTGGCCTTCCTGGAGAAGATCGGGTGGCTCCACTGAAGGAGAACCGTTGAAGAACGCACAAAGAAACCGCAGAGGACTCAAGTGCGATAACAAGCATGCACATAAAAGTTCCTACCGTGTATTAATAATAAATTTAGATGTAAAGTATTGCTCCATTATCTCTGTCTATATCCGTGTGAAGGTATGATGATCCGTGTAATGAAGTAATTTTTGACCTTTAGACAAAAGGTCAGAAATTACTTCGTTTCTGGGCAAAGGAAACCCTTGATTCTTTTCACAACTCACGCCTTTACACCACTCTTGTCTAATTGAAGTACTTTTAGTACAGACATATGAACAGATAAAACAAATGCGAAATTTAGAAAAAATAACAGTGATCGAATCACCAGGGTATTCGCAACCGTATATCCTGGTGGTTAGAAAGAACACTATTTACTATGAAGTGGGACACTGAAACTATTGAAATAAAATCAAATGTGATCAAAAGCTGGTAAAGAAATTTCAAGAGTTTTCAAGACATGTAAAATTCATATTATTAAAAACATACCATAACATTTTCAATTTCTTTCATTAAACTATCAGTTTTCTTTTCTAATTGCCTATTTAACTTTCTAAACTCTTCTTCACGAGCTAATAGATCTTCAGAATCCATTTTTATATCAATAATTATTTTATGGATTCCGAATTTAATAAACAAAATATTTTCTCAAGCTCGCCATGTTTTATTTGTTTTCAAGAATTATACGTAAATTTACAGTTGTTTTAGTATTTAGTCTTATTGTACTAAAAAGACTGATTTTTTAATTATTCGCATTATAGTGCAGTAGGACTCGTTACCATGGTAACGTTTACAATCGATCGGTAAAACAGTTTACTTTTTATTAGTCGAAACATGTTTGTATATGAATAGTATTACAAATAGTAACACTTAATTACTTTAAACTGTAATGTTTATTTCATTATATGGTATAAATATGAATTATTGTTTTAATTCGTTGTAATTATTTTTGTATTACCTTACATGTCTGACTGCCATCTAGTGTGTAAGCAATAAACTAAAATGAAATTATAACTTCCTGTTTGCCACCCGTCAAAAACAGCTGGGTTCTGACCAATCAGAGCAAACTTCTCAAATGTCAATACAGCAACTTGTGTAAAACATGGACACATATCAAATATGTTGACACAAGGCTTTGTTTTCCATATGTTTCTTGTCTTGTAATTGCCGTAATAAACTAGCGATAGCTTGTATGTAACTTACATGAAACTATGTTAAATAAATAATTTCATTAAAACAACGTCGGAAAATGCGTGGAAACTAAAGAAAACTGTATCAAGGCCGAGATGTTATTTGATGTGGGAGTAGGAAAGAAGATTGTAAGAGTGTAACAGGGTTATAAAAGTGTGTTTATGTTGTTAAGTACATGTTGACATTTAATCGATCCACCAATGAGAGTGTTCTTTGGCCAGCTGACCAAGTTTGATCGAGCAGTATTTGTGAAACGCGGACGTGTGGATACGTTTGCGTGGCGTTCGGGCTGCAAATAGCAATAAAAAGTTGAGTTTTTGGACGGCCTTGCACGTCTTAATCGTTTGATAGTTGTAATAATGTATTTAAAGAGAAAAAAACATAGTTTTCCTAACGTAATATTATAGCGTATGCTGTTTTTGTGGAGTGAACGGTGTTTCGAATAAAAGGTAAGTCCGTATCCAGTTCCTACGTAGTAACAAGCTATTTAGCAAGCAAGGGAAAGTTAATGATTAAAAAATGTCACGAAAGAGAACTATTTCGTTAGTAAAATTCATGTAACTTAGTGCACATTACTACCTACGTCTTATTTAAAACAAAGCGTTTTGTTGTTAACTTTTGCCTTTTAAGAAGGTCCTATTTTTTTCTTAAATGGCAAGAGAACTCAAATAAAATTAAGTGTTGTTACCGTATTTAAATTCTATATTTTAAGCCGTGTTGCTTAATTTCTAGTAAATAGTCTATGTAGTCCAAAATATCATTATTTTATATACAAATACGGTTTTAATTTAATTTGTTTATTTAACTTAGTGTAAATAAATAGATTGGTTACGAACGTGGCTAATTCCATTGTTATCTTGCAGTCAATTTTATGAAGGCGTGTGAATTATTTATATGTTTTCGTTTATATCTTCATTTAAAGGAAACGTTGTGAAAACGTAGGAACGCAGTTTACCTAGTTTTTAACTACCCTAAGGTATAAACAAAAATCAGCTGTTTTTTATTTTGATATCAAAAGAAAGAGAGTTTTGTCAGGATTATAAAACGTGCAGCCTATCCATGTGGGAATTGAGGCGTGGTATTTTTGATTGAAGAAAATTGTGGATGTAAAGCAAGCGAGGTAGTTGTGTCAGGATCGTGACAAGTGGCGCTCCATTGTCTCCGCCTATCCCTGTGGGAATAATGCGTGATAATTGATTGATTGATTAGAAGCTTCTAATACTTAATTGGATGTAAAATCCTCTAACCAAGGCCTAAGTTTGACCAATATTATAAAAATAATAATCTTTCAAAATAGACATTTCATTATCAGCTTTATTACTATGTTTATAAAGTCTAAAATCTTACGATTAGATTATAACTTAATAATTATATTTCACGATTATTAACTTCTACCTATACCAGAAAGTAGGTGGTGACTAAATCCGTACAAAAGATAATAAGTACCAGGAAACCATAAAGAATAGAAGGTATAATTTAATTCTATAAACTCGGAGTTGGTAATTTTTTCCTAAAATAGGTACCTACATAGATAAACAAGAAATCAGCTGTTTATCAATTCTGAAACTGTTTTTTTAGCACATCTTTCAAGAACAGGTAGTGGTCCCTTTTTTTAAGCTCTGGTTGGGTTGGGGTACGCGACCGTGCGAGCCGGTTTTATGACCCGACACACACACACACAAACAAACACACGCACGCACACACATATGAAATTTTATATAAGTACCTACTTTATATATATACTTATGTATACATTTTTGCAATGCATTTTCAAGGGAGTTGTTCCAGGATCAAAAATAAATCTCATGTGGATGGATGCGTCAAACAAGGCAGGCCCAGGAGGGTGTTTTCAGATCAAATTGGAGACATCCTTAAGAAAGCCAGGTTGCCTAGGCAGAGCAAATATTTGTTTCATAGCTTCAAATTGTAATATTTAATAATCAAGTATATTAAATATTGCAAATATTTGGTAATAAAAAAAGGGGTGAATATTTGTTTCGGGTCTGGTTATCAAAGAGTGGTAGGCAGTGGTGCCCAGTCTGTCGATCCGGGGTAGTACCACCACTTACCAGTATACAGATCGTGAAGTGAATTGGTCACGTTTCGGGATCAGCTTGTAAGTTGCCGGTTTCAACTAGGCCGGTATAGTGGATGTAATTGCTACTCACAGTTATTGAATTTTAGTAGCAGTGACATCCATTCATGGACCACACTCCAGCTTAACATCAAGCCTACATGTTTGGCGTTGGCTGTAAGTGTTAGTTTGTAAATGAAAAAATAAATAAATATGTCGAGTCACATACTTCTTTCACCGGGAACCGAACCCTGGACTTTATGCGTAACGTTCTAGTAGTTACGTCATCATCATTAGACGCTGTTGACTTACGCTTATGATTCATTAAATTAGTTTATATCAAAAAAACGTGTTTCTAGAAACAATAGTCTGTTGGTGACATAGACTGGGAATCATTATGACATGGCGGGGTATCCGTCCGTCCGTCCAAGGAAAAATTATTACTCCTAGGTACTTCTTAAGTAGATAGAAAAATACTAGGTCTTGAAGCTAGAGTGCGGTCTAAGAGGCGACTGCTACTACAGTTAAATAGTTACAAGTCGCATTCCCTATGCCGGCGTAGTTGGAAGATAAATAATTTTAGGACATGTTCATAAACCTTCTAACAAAATTTTGGGAGTGCTTCGATGGTTTGGGAACATTGAAAGGATGAGTGAAAGTAGATTGACGAAAGGAATTTATAAAACTGATGTGGATGCATCATCGATGTTTATCGATGGGATGCATGCGTTAAAAAAGGGTGTCTTCCGACCAAATTGGAGACATCCTCAAGAAAGCTAGGTTGCCTAGTGCCTACAACCACAGAGCCTGTGTGAAGAGAATTGTGGAGGGTCAATGAAACTCTAATAAAATCAATCAATCAAATTGTCGACCCTTTTTCCCACAGGGATAGGCAGAGACAATGGAGCGCCACCTGCCATGGTCCTGACACAACTCCTTCGCTTCTCTTACATCCACAATTCTCATCATACAAGTTTTGGGCACTAGGCAACTAATAAAACTCGTTATAAATATAGTATAGCTACCGGCAAACAAAAAGGGCGCTTTTGAGCTGCGCAGTATAAGTATCTGCGGACTAGAAGAATGGATTAGAGAGTCGTGCACATAAGTACCTAAGAAGTACCTAAAGAAACACAGAGCAGCTTCAATGCAATCGCTCTTTTTGTCTGCCGGGATAAATACCAATTAAAGTTTCTAATAAAACGTTTAATTATAAATTAAATAATTAATCATAAAATAAGTCATAGGTAACTAGACCTAAATTTTATTTTTTTAGGGCCTTTTGACTTTTTTATTTAAATAGATATTCAAATATTAAGAACAAATGATTCTATTTGTATATTTTAGGAAATATAGGCCTTTTAAAATAGGAAGAACTAAATATATAAATACAGTTGATAAATCGAAAAATAAAAGGATTCACAATCCAGAGATCAGTTTTTTTAAGTATAATATTTAAATATTATTATTTTAATAAAATAAAATAAAACCTATCTGGGAGAACAGATAGGTTGGCAACCCTAATTGACAGGAACCCTGCTTATCCCCCATTCGGGAATAAACCCGTGTAACATATCTGCGTATTTCGTTAATGATCAGGAGTACATGAGTTATTAAGAGTTATTTCTTCCTAGTTGACTTGGCAACTGTTATTGAATCATTCAAGCCAAAACACCGTACACGCGTCAATACGTTTTTTCTTTCAACTCGAACAAGCAATTATAAAACGTATTCCTTTAAAATAAAGATTAAATTTGTACGTGGGTATTTAATCGTTTTGTAATTATCGTACAAGCCATTATGAATCCTAATCCTCTAACGATAAAGATTAAATTAAAAAACATGTTTTTTTTAATTGCCCTCGTACAATCAATTGTAATTCTTATTCGTATTGTTTTAATGTTAAAAACTGTTTGATAAGTGAGAATATGATTAATGAACAGACGCATTGGCGACATTATACTATTGTATACCTATCTATAAATACTAAACTATATTGTATAGAACGACCTTGTTTTGGATCTCTTTATTTAAAACGTTTGTGATTAGTGTGAACGATTTTGAAAACGGTGTAATCTACTTTCTATTAATTCATGAAGTCCTAGTACATACGTAGACAAGTCACCAGGCCAGCATAGCTTTATCTAAATACTGCTTGCAGACATGCGTACGAGAATGTGACTACCGTAAAGTGACCCAGTCGCGTTTCGGAATTAGCTTTTTGCCTCTTTTAACTAGTCCAGCTTAACATCAGGCAGAGTTTTGTCATAATAGCCACAATACAAAAATAATTACATAGGTATTCCAGGTGTGAAAGATTATTAATAATTACATATATAATATTTTTTTACATTCCAACACTATCATATAAACAAAACGACCAAAGTACATAATTATATCAAAGATACATTAATTTCGTCAAGTGGGTTTGGATTTGGTTTTAAGGCGACCGTGGCGTAGTGGTGGTACAATGGTCACGCAAACCGAGAGCACGGGTTCAATACTTGCTGGTAGATAAAAAATATATAACTCGCCAAATAAAAAGAGCGTTGAATTTAAACTGCGCAGTATAAGGATCGGCAGAATATAAGAGCTCTGGACGACTACGAAGGAAGCATCCGCCTATCTATATAATAATATTTTAATTTTATACACATAAGTAAAACGAAGGAAGCAAGGGAGTTGTGTAAGGATCGTGGTAAGTGGCGCTCCATTGTCTCTGCCTATCCCTGTGGGAAAAGGGCGTGACAATTTGATTTGATTTGAAGTAAAACGAAAAGTAAGTAGGTAACAGGACAAGTTACTGCGCAGCTTCAATTCCAGCGCTCTTTTGTCTGCCGAAATCTATACCAATGTATCTACAATCGACAAGGAATGCTTTGCCAGCTAATGTGTTCTCTCCATCCTATGACCGTGGATCCTTCAAGCGATGCGTGGAGAACCACCTTTGGCCGGCATAGTGACGGCGACTGGGGCAGCCGTGAACAAACTCGCTTTTCTCAGTCGTCGTCACTCTTGGATCTCCTCTTGCTTATCATCAGGCGGGACGAGGTCAGATGTCGAGTCACAATAAAAAATAAATAAAAAATGTGTACTTTAATCGTCCTGTTTCTATGATACAAGCAAGCACTTTGGTAGCTTAACTTAACTTTTCTTTGATTATTGTACATTTCTATACTAAGCTACTAAAGTGCTTGAATCATATTGTAGGAACAGGACAATCGAAGTACATATATCAAAGATGGGGAGCGATTTCAAACTCGTGCACTCGCCTTACGTAACCATTGCATTGCCACTACACCGCGGTGGCCTTTAGAAATGTAATTCCAAAGATAAATATTAAAATAAAGACCACACGCGGTCAAGATTATTTCAACAATGTACTAAAAACTAAAAATTGGCTGTAAGGAGTGGTTTGAAATGCATAAAAAAACTTTTGGCGTCAATCTTCGTACTATAACCTAATCCGTCCTTGGCGAAGTCAACGGCCTGACGAAATGAGCGAGCATTTTTTTTATAAACTAAATCCAGCCGTAAGCTTTTATTTAAAAGGGTTCTTTCTAGAACTTCGCTTATTTGGGTCTTTATTGGTTTTAACATTCAAATAGATTTTGTTGCCTAGTGCCCATAATGGGCGTTCTCACGGGGCGATTTTAGTTGATCAATATTTGTCGTTTAACAAAAATTTGAAAGTAAATATTGACGGTAGCGTTCTCACGATTCAATAATAATCGACTCAATATTACTCGTGGATATGGACGCCACAATTCACATTTTATTTTACAAACAAACAAAATACTGGTGATAGAGGAATGCAATATACAGTACATAGGTACTCAATCGCGCTGATTGACTGACTGATTGGACTGATTATTCAATGCAAGTTGAACGAACAAGTTCAGACGAGTCGATTTGCTGTCAGCTGTCAAATGAATCAACAAAAGTCGAAAGGTCTTTTGTTGAATAGATATTTATTGCTTCAACTTGATTGAAAGTCTGTTCAGACGGTTCAAATCACGAACGATTTCGCAGTTGATCAACTAAAATCGCCCCGTGAGAACGCCCTATAACCTTAGAGTTAGTATAAAGAGAATTGTGAATGTTAGAAGCGAGGAAACAAGCTTCCTACATTAACGTATTGTGTCAATGTTGGATGTGGCAGAAGAAGCATGAGAGTAGAATTAACGCTGTAGAAATGCGGTCGTTAAGGAGTGTATGAGGAGTGACGATAGCGGATAGAATAAGTAATAGCACAGTGCGCGATAGATGTGGTTTGAAAGAAGATGCAGTGACAAGGATTGACATAGGAATGCTTCGATGGTTTGGGCACATGGAAAGGATGAGTAAAAGTAGATTGACGAAAGGAATTTATAAATCTGATGTGGATGGATGCGTTAAACAAGGCAGGCCCAGGAGGGGTATTTCGACCAAATCAGAGACATCCTCAAAAAAGCTGAGTTGCCTAGTGCCCATAACCATAGAGCAAATTTTAAAGCTTGAGGTGATTGAATTTAGCGATTAAACTTATCCATTCCACATTTTAGAATGTAATAAAAATGCGACTTCTACTGTTTTATATTTGAGGTGTCATCGTACTCGTACTTTGTTGATAGAGATCTTTAGTGGTCCTTGCACTTAATATTTGAATTTCGAATGTGTGCTATGTCTAGACGGTTATGTAGGTAGGTGTAAAAATATTGTCTAGCTTACAGATGCATGCTCAGACCTTCAGTCGGCTGCCGGCAGCCGTGCCGTGCAGACGTCTGCATTTGGATGGAGATGTAATTTTGTACCTTTAAAATCGGTGTTTTTAGAGTTTGATTTGAAAGTCTGTTTTCTTTTGTTTGAAAAATGTTTTGCTTCTTTGGTAGTAAGTATTTAGTTTTGATAAAATAAATATTATTTATTAAAATATAATAATTTTAACGGTTCTTAACATCAATTAATCAAATGGTCACGCCTTTTTCCAAACTGATAGGCAGAGACAATGGAGCGCCATTTTCCACAAACATGACATAACTCCCTTGCTTCCCTCATATCCAGAATTCTCTTCATATAAGCTACTGCATTATTAGGTCTAAGCTCTGACCTGCAGCGTCCGTGCCCCAGCAAATTCCTTTACAATGAATAAAAATATTTATGAATAAGTTAGTCTGGATGGGGTACCTACTTACTACACAGTACCTATACTTTCGAAGTAGCTACGTCGCTCGAAGAAACGACAACGATAGGGAAGAAAGGTTCTAGAGTGGAGACCACGAACCGGAAGACGCAGCGTAGGTAGGCCGGTGGATGCAACTGGCATCTTGTCGTTCGGAATAGCGTTCTAAGGGGCCCTATGTTTAGCAGTGGACGCCTTCTGGCTGATTTTTTTTTTTATTTTTTTTTTTATTGTGACTCAACATATGACAGCACCCCGCTTGATGTTAAGCTGGAGTGTGGTCTATGAATGAATGCCACTGCTACTACAATTCAATAACTGTGAGTAGCAATCACATCCACTATGCCGGCCTAGATGGAACCGGCAACTTACAAGCTGATCCCGAAACGTGACCAAATAACTTCACGGTCTGTATACTTGTAAGTGGTGGTACTACCCCGGATCGGCAGACTGGGTACCACTGCCTACCACTCTTTAAAAATCACTCTTTAATGATCATAATCAGCCAGAAGGCGTGATGATGATGATCTATACAATATATCCGTTCGTCCTTATACTACAGTGGCGTATCTATACGTAGTTTTTAATTCACCGCTGAACTGTAAAAAAAATCAATACAATTCGCTACGTTAAATTTGTGGATGTGAAGGAAGCGACATAATTAGGTCAGGATCGTGGCAAGTAGCACTACATTGCCTTTACCCGTGAAAAGGACATCATTTAGTTTGGGCTTTTATGTACTACTGTTGTAATGTCCAATGATGAAAAAATATATAAATGGTAGTTTTGATACTTGTATTGATAAAACTAATAACAATTTTGCTTTTGATTTTTTTATTACTTATACATTTCTATACTAAGCTATTAAAGTGCTTGTATCATAGAAACAGGACAACCAAAGTACATATATCAAAGATACATTGGTACCGGTGAGTGGTTTCGAACCCGTGCCACTCGGCTTACGTAGCCATTGCACTGCCACTACACCACGGTCGCCTTGTGTATTATTGCTGTGCGATTAAGTTATTTGGAAAATAATATATGGTTATTGTATCGTCTGCCAATCCATGTGTTCTTCTCATCTTAAAATAATGCATTCGTTGGGCAAAGCGTGGACCTCTGCTGACTTAGTGACGGCGACAGTAAATTTCTTCAGTCTCAGCACCATTTTGTTTATCATCAGACAAGTTGAGGCCACAATAAAAAAACAATTCTGGATTTTCTGCAGTATTAATTGGACTAGTTGCATATTAAATGTTTGTGTACTTCGGTCGTCCCGTTTCTATGATACATGCACTGTTAGTATAACTACCGGCAGAAAAAAGAGCGCTGCGACTGCAGACTGCACTACTGGTTTGTATGAGATAGATTCCGGGCAAGGCGACAATGAGCATTTTCTAAGTCATATATTATAAATATGATATTTTCATAAATTATTGTATTATAGGAACTTTGCTTGTTTGGTTGAAAAGGAGGGTGTTTTCCAACCAAATCGGAGACATCACCCATAACCACAGATCCTGTATAAAGAGAAATGTGGATGTGAAGGAAGCAAGGGAGTTGTGTAAAGATCGTGGCAAGTGGCGCTCATTTGTCTGCCTATCCCTGTGGGAAAAAGGCGTGACAATTTGATTGATTGATTGATGTTCGGAAACAATATTACCGCGGCAGATGCAGACTAGTGTCGCCTTGGACGGAATCAATCTCATACAAACGAGTAGTGCAGTCTGCACACCTTAAAACGAAAATTAGGTAACAAAACAAAATAATTGACCGTTGAAAATAAAAGTTAAAAAGCGACCGTGGTCTAGTGGTACTTAAAAGAAGTTTCCCAGACCCAGAGTTCTTGGTTCTAAACCACTTAACAATGTATCTTTAGTTGCCCTGTCTGTGATCAAGAAAGGATAGTGAGCTTTGTATAGTTTTAAAAAAATACTACACTTTAAGATTAATATTTTTTTACCAAATTAGCAGAAATTGTAAGGGGGTGTCTAGACTCCGGCTAGACTAGAACACCCCTTACCTGGGTCAATGTTCAGACGACAAAGGAATCTCGGAAATCAACTCCTTGCTCAATCTTCTATCCTGGTATTTTGTCAATGCTGTTTTATTATTATTATTTCTGCTTTCACTTAGCTAATACGTACGTGCTCGCAATATAGATTTATTTTTATATTTTTTATTAAGTTTTTAAGTGCTTGTATCATAGAAACACGACAACCAAAGTACATATATCAAGGATACATTGGTGCTCTCGGTTTGTGTAACCATTGCACTGGCACTACACCACGGTCGCCTTAGATGTACTGGACGATCAAACTACTTTTCTCAATAAAGTTGGTAGTTATTTGCCCAGTGTATGCAGAGTTTTAAGTGTGTGACTGTTAAGTCACTCAGTCGCGTTTGTTGCCGGCATAGTGGATGCGACTTGTACTTTAAGTTATTTAACTGTGGTAGCAGTCGCCTCTAATCACACAAAAGTAATTAGGAGTTAATGTTTTTTTTATTATTTTCTTCATTTTTGTGATGTTCCGCGGAGTTCCTGAGGAAGAAATGTCAAATAATTTCCAGTCGTTCCAGTCGTTCTTCCTCGAAGTCCTATCGCAGTTGCAGCTTTCGTAGTTGCTGCCAAAACAGGACTGAATGAAAGTTCGCTATCGTTCGATTTTGTGTCCGTTGATGCTATTGTGTCGAACATATTGTTCGCGATCGTTTGATTTTGTGTCCGTTGATGCTATTGCGTCGAACATATTGTTGTTTTTATTTATTTACATTTTTAAAGAGTGAAAGACAAAGAGAGATCCGAGGTTGTACCACCACTTATAAGTATACGGACCGTGAAACGATTTAGTCGCGTTTTGGGATCAGCTTGTGAGTTGTCAGCATAGTAGACGGGATTGCTACTTACAATCATTGAATTGTAATAGCAGTGTCATCCATTCATGAATCGCACTCCAGCTTACCATCAAGCGGGGTGCTGTCATATGACGAACCACAATAAACAAACAAAAAATTGGGTATTCTGGAAAAGTCGCTCTTCCTGTGGATGAGATTAACAATGAATCCGTTTGTGAATGGATGCAACTGCTACTAAACTCATCTTTATTTACCTTTAGGGTAAATTACTGATACTATTTTCAAGAGTGGTAGGCAGTGGTACCTAATCTGCCAAACCGGGGTAGTACCACCACTTACAAGTATACAGACCGTGAAGTAATTTGGCCACGTTTCGGGATCAGCTTGTAAGTTGCCGGTTTTCATCTAGGCCGGCATAGTGGATGTGATTGTAGTAGTAGTGACATTCATTCATGGACCACACTTCGGCTTAACATCAAGACGGGTGCTGTCATATGTCGATTCACAATAAAAATATAAAAAAAACTATAAAAAACATTCGTCAATCAGTAATCCACTGATTGACGAATGTAATTTAATCAATCTGCTCAAAAGCGTATATTGTAAAAGTAGTTAAAAGTTGTTTTTCTATTAACTTAATCAAATTCAATTCGTTACCAAATAATATAAAAGGTCAGGCGATGCAACCTTGTGTGCGTAGGGCTTGGTACTAATCAAGGTCCATAGTTAATACAATTGAATATTGCCTCATAACTTATGTACTCCTGGTACTGTTCAACGTTTTACTATTCAATCAATTCACGTAAGCTGGATCGCGGTCATTGGCTGGAAGCGACTGCTACTACAGTTCAATAACTGCAAGTATCATCCACTATGCCGGCCTAGTTGGAACTGGCACATTTGAAGCAGACTGGACCACCAACTATCTGCCTAGGACATTAAAATATCCAGACCTGGATCAAATATCAGCCTTTTTTATTACCGTAGAGCTCGTATAAAGAGAATTGTGGATGTGACGGAAGCAAGGTGTTGTGTCAGGTGGCAAGTGGCGGTCAATTGTCACTGCCTACCCCTATGGGAAAGAGGCGTGACAATTTGATTGATGCACCAAACCTTTGTGAACCTCGCTTCCTTCGCATTCACAATTTTCTTCATCTAAACAAATATTTTTTTATGTTTACTTCTCTATACTAAGCTACTAAAGTACTTGTATCATAGAAACAAGATCACCAAAGTACATATATCAAAGATCGTTGGTAGCGGTGAGTGGTTTTCAACCCGTGCTCTCGGTTTGCGTGACCATTGCACTGCCACTACACCACGGTCGCATATTATAAGAAACAAATGCTATTCCGAATGGGAATCGAACCCGAGTGTTACGCGTTGCAGACTGGTGTGTGGCGGTCAGACTCGTCAACTTGCCGTAAAATTAGTTTTTATTATTATTTTTGTTCTTTGGTAAAGTCTGTAGACATGCCTGTTTTATTAAGCAACCTTTGTTAGAACAAAGTCAAATTAAAGTCAAGGTCATATCAAAGTTCATCGCGGTCAAAGTTAATAAGATGTTTCTTTTTTATTTGACATTTTTAGTAGGCAGACAGACTGGTGATCATTTTCCTAGTTTACTGATCCATGATAATACCACCACTTTAAAATGTACAGACTGTGAAGTGACCTTTTTTTATTGTGACTCGACATATGACAGCACCCCGCTTGATGTTAAGCCCAAGTGTGGTCCACGAATAAATGTCAGTGCTTACTACAATTCAATACCTGTGAGTAGCAGTCACATCCACTATGCCGGCTTAGTTGGAACCGGCAACTTACAAGCTGATCCTGAAACGTGACCAAATCACTTCACGGTCTGTATACTTGTATGTGGTGGTACTACCCCGGATCGGCAGACTGGGTACCACTGCCTACCACTCTTTGATAAGCAGATGAAGCAAATATCCATCTCTTTTCTTTTTTATTAACAAATATTTGCAATTTTTAATATAATTATTAAATATTACAAATAAAAGCTATGAAACAAATATTTGCTTCGACCGGGAATCGAACCCGGGACTTTACGCGCAACAAACCAATCGCTATACCGTTCGTCCACGCCTGTCGTCAACCTAGTCGCGTTTCAGGATCACCCTGAAAGTTGCCGGTTCTGATTAGTGTTGCAGTAATTTAATTGTTAATTAAACAAATTTTATGCGGCTTACTATCGCGTTTATTTTTGGGGAAGTCTCTGTGACCACGATGGCTGCAAAGCTCTTAAATCGTAGGATTTTTTGAAAATCATTAACCATAAATAAACGCAATGGTAAGTCGCATAAAAGGACCTCATTCATTTTGGGCTTTTATGTACTACTTTTGTAATTTCCAATGATGAAAAAAATATATAAATGGCAGTTTAGATACTTGTGTTGATAAAACTAATAAAAATTTTGCATTTCATTGCTGTGCAATTGAGTTATTCGAAAAATAAGATATGGATTTTGTATCCTCTGTCAATCACAAAGACACGCCATATTAAAAGTTCTGCTTTGAACTGTCAATTATAGTTTGATCATTTCGCACACCTAAACTATGAAAAATAAAGGATATATTCCAATTACATTGTACGACAGGCGTGGACGATCGGTTTAGCGACTGGTTTGTTGCGCGTAAAGTCCCGGGTTCGATCCCCGGTCGGAGCAAATATTTGTTTCATAGCTTTTATTTATAATATTTAATAGTATTAGATATTGCAAATATTTGTTAATAAAAAAAAGAGATGGATATTTGCTTCGGGTCTGGTTATTAAAGAGTGGTAGGCAGTGGTACCCAGTCTGCCGATCCGGGGTAGTACCACCACTTACAAGTATACAGACCGTGAAGTGATTTGGTCACGTTTCGGGATCAGCTTGTAAGTTGCCGGTTCCATCTAGGCCGGCATAGTGGATGTGATTGCTACTCACAGTTATTGAATTGTAGTAGCAGTGACATTCATTCATGGACCACACTTTGGCTTAACATCAAGCGGGGTGCTGTCATATGTCGAGTCACAATAAAAAAAAAAAAAAAACTTCGTACATTAAACTATTTTAAAATGTATATGCAACTGTTAATACAATTAAGCCCAAGTCCCCATCCATACAAAATGAATGATGTCCTTTGTTTAATTCATTATTCGCGCGAATTCTAAGAAAATACTAATTAAATTTTGTTACAAGTCGCAATCATGGACAACACTCCAGCTTAATCTTAACAAATCAGGCGGGGTAACATCAGGCTTAACATCATCTAATCGTAATATTTAATTCCTTGTTGCAGGTGAGTGTAAAAATATATTTAAGAAGTGTGAAGATGAAGAGCAACCTTTCAATGATGTAAGTCGCCTCTTAGATTAGATCCGCCTCACTATACCGGCCAAAGCAATCGTATTTTTTATGTAACTTAATAAACAACTATGCGTTATTACGCAACTTATAATTTTATTCTATAAGCCTATAATTTAGGTGAAAGTTGATAATTATATTATAAACATGTTTATTTTAATGAATTAAACAAATTTTTATGCGGCTTACTATCGCGTTTTTTTTTATTTATTGTGACTCGATATATGACAGCACCTCGCTTGATGTTAAGCCAAAGTGTGGTCCATGAATGAATGTCACTGCTACTACAATTCAATAACTGTGAGCAGCAAATCTTGGTTTTTGTAACCATTGCACTGCACTACACCACGGTCGCCTTTTTGCCCAGTCTGTTGATCCGGGGTACAGACCGTAATGTGACTCAGTCTCGTTTCGGGATCAACTCAAAAGTTGCGGGTTCAAACTAATTCGGTATAGTGGATGCGGCTGTCAGTCCTTCCAATATTGGTTCCAATAATAAATTAATATAAAAGTACCAAGCAACCATAAATAATAAGAATGTTGTAGAAACATGCCTCGTTCGTTCGCAATGCAAACTTTCACTGACACAGAAAAAGAGTATCGTCACATTTTATGAGTTCCTGGTAAACAATTATAACAAATGTATTTTCACGCCCTTTTTTAGTAGTCGTCAGCGCTTATAGACAGATCCGGGCTAGTACCACCACTTACACACCGTGAACTGACTTGGTCGCGTTTCGGGATAAGCTTTTAAATTGCCGGTTACAACTAGTCTGGCATAGTGGATGCGACTGCCACTACTTGAAATTATTTGAGTAGTAACCGTTATTAAGATCAAGCGGTGATGATCTTGCGTCAAGGCGAAAATGTCAAGCCACAATACTGGCTCAGTGGCGTAGCGTGGCGGAGGCGGAGGGGGCAGCCCGCCCCTGGCGGCACATTTAGGGGGCGGCAATTTTTTTTCTGAAATTTTGATCCTGAAATATTTTTTTTTGTTGTACCTATGATTGAAACTCCTAAATAAGGGAGCGACAAATTTTTTTTCCGCCCCGGGCGGCCGACTTCCACGCTACGCCACTGTACCGGCTAAAGGTTCTACACGCATCGCTTGAAGGATTCAAGGTTATAAGAGACATCCAATGTATCAGTTTTTATGATAATATCACTTTTAGTACGTTTAAAAAAAACATATTTTTATTGTGACTCGACATATGACAGAGCCCCGCTTGATATTAAGCTGGAGTGCGGTCCATGAATGAAGGTAACTTCTAGTATAATTCAATAACTGTAAATAGCAGTCACATCCACTATGGTGGCCTAGTTGGAACCCGTAACTCACAAGCTAATCCAGAAACGTGACTAAGTCACTTCACGGTCTGTATACCTTGTAAGTGGTGGTACTACCTCGGATTGGCAGACTGCCTACCACTCTTTAAAAACTGACAAAATTAAAAAAACGTCCAAGAATACATTTTTCCGAATACATGACTACACTTTTTCACAATATTTCATCATTTCCCACAGTACGGGAATGTGAGGTTACTCACAGGAAGTCAAGAAAAAATTGAGTTTGATTTTTTATTATTATTCGACATCTGACCTCGACTTGCCTGATCAAAGGAATGTCACAGAGCGTTGACGACTGGAAAACCGACTTATTTTACGTTTGAAGAGATTTTTATGTTATAGATGCGAGTAATTTGTGTCAGGATCGTGGCAAATGGCGTTCCCTTGTCTCTGCCTATCCCTAAATATAAAAAAAGGCGTAAAAATTTGAATGATTTTCCGGTTAGCTCAGTCATGTTCCTTGACCTCTCCTTGCTTAATATTAAAAAAAATGAGTTTTGATGAGTCACAATTATAAAAAAACTGGTATTATATTATTAATCTTGTAGTCTACCCTTAACAGCCCCCATCTAGTGACAAGGAATAAAATCGAGATTTTTCTGCTCAAGCGATCACCCATCCAAATACTGACCAAAAACTATTTCACTACTTTATCGAATGAACTACGCGTTAAGCACTCCGTTAATACTTCACTTCACTCGTATAAAACTGCAAGTAACAGTCGCATCCACTATGCCGGCCTAGTTAAAACCGCCAACTTTCAAGCTGATCCCGAATCGCAATTGAGCCAGTTTACGACCTTCCTTTAAATTTTTGGCTGATTTCTTTATTGTGCCTTAAGTTGTAATCAATCAATCTTCTTTGCAGCCTTTTCCTGCAGAGATAGGCAGAGATAATGGAGCGTTACTTGTTACTGCTACATTAACTTGTAATCGGCAACTTTGTCCTTTGTTTGTACAAAAACACAGAGTTCTTTGTCCTAATAACTTCATTAAAGTTGTTCAACACACTAACCTGGGTTATCTTTATGTTTTTTGTTTATACAAATTCGTTGCAAAAATATATAGTATTTATTGATAAGTTGGGGTCAGACGCCTTTGCCCGTTATAAATAGATTGTGCGACATTGCACCTTCGCGCTTATACGCTCCTGGTACTTTTCCTTTGTTCTCTTGTTTAAATGGACACGGATTATTGACATTTCAACAATTTTGGTGGGCCAGTGCCAACGAACGAAAGAATTAACCTAACGAAAATATTAACGAATTAACGTAACGAAAACAACTAACGAAATAACAAGGCAACCGTGGTGTAGTGTCACGTTAACCTAGAACCCCCAGTATGAACTACTTGTCGGTACCAATTTATCTTTAGTAGCTTATAGTATAGAAATGTTTTTATTTGTTTTTTTTTTATATATATATTTTTATACACATATGACAGCACCCCGCTTGATGCTAAGCTGGAATGGATCCATAAATGGATGTCACTGCTACTACAATTCAATAACTGTAAGCAGTAATCACATCTATTATGCCGGCCTAGTCGGAACCGGCAACTTACAAGCTAAACCCGAAACGCGACCAAATCACTAACCAATCGCTAACCGTTCGGCTACGTCGTTAATGTTCCTAGATTTTTTAGGAATGGGGTTTTGTAAGATTTTGTAAGATCCTATGGATAGGGGATCTAATGATATCCTTTGTTAATGCCGCGGATTATCAATCAAATTGTCACGCCTCTTTCCCACGGGGATAGACAGAGACAATGGAGCGCCACTTACCACGATCGTGACACAACTCCCTCGCTTTCTTCACATCCACAATTCTTCTCATACAAGCTCTATGCTATGATCACTAGGCAACCCAGCTTTCTTGAGGATGATGTGTTACAAACCGTAAAGTGATTTAGTCGCATGTCAGGATCAACTTGCCCGTTCTAATTATTCTGGCACGTTTAACTTGCCCCCTCACCTTCATTTATGACCGCACTCCAACCTAATCCAACAGGCGGGTTGCTGTCATATTATGTCAAGCCTCAATAAAGCCTGCAGTTACCAGAGAGTTGTGTCAGGATCGTGAAAAGTGTCTCTCTGTCCACCCCATTGGGAATTAAGGTTAAGACCGGTTAGGGCTTGGTACTAAGTAAATCAAAGTACCAGGCTATCATAAATCAAGTGTAGTATGTCTAAACAATTGACCGTTCAAATGAAGCAAATAAACAGGCAGACGGATCTCCCGTTAACAACCGATACGTTCCCCTTAGGTACATATAGGGTAAGGGTAAATTTGCTCTAAGCACTGTTTGTACCTCTGGGACGGCTCTCCCAATTATCTTTCCGTTAGCCTGGATTCCTTGCAGCCCTGAACTGCCGAGTTATAGGAGATCCTAAGGTCCTTTATCACCTATACTACTGAGAATGTTCTGAGGAGCTCTTTCACAATGTTCCTACCTTGGCTTTTTATATACCATATTAATATTGGCCTGTTGGAAAAGCTCAGGGTCGCTCAGTGGGTAAACTATTTGCAACTGTTAATACAATTAAGCCAAGTAAGTCTCCACACAAAATTAATGATGTCCTTTGTTTAATTTAGTTATTTTTCTTTTGAAAACTATAATGCGGCAACCCTAATTGCAGGGGGGATATGCACAAGTATCAATGACCTTTTACCACGTGGTGGGGTCGACGGACGAATGACGCTTGCATACGAAAAAACAGTCCACTTGTTTGGCAAGTGCTTTTTTATAAAGGACATCGAGTCACCTACCAACAACCTCTGTTGTCCTGGTATTTTTTTGCTGGTGTTCTTATCATGTATACCAATTATATCGTATTTGAATCAAAGATATCCGCTAACGCATAAGCACCTTTGGCCGGCATAGTGACGGCGACTAAGGCAGCCGTGAATTAACTCGGTTTCTTCAGTCGTCGTCACTCTTGGATCTCCTCTGGTTTATCATCAGGCGGGTCAAGGTCAAAATTCGTGTCACAATAAAAAAAACTCCTGGGTTCGATTTCAGGTCGGAGTAGATTTGACTTTGCATTTTTTTTTATTGAGACTCGACATCCGAGCTCGACTTGCCTGATGGTAAGCAAGTCACTTTACGATTTATACATTTGTAAGTGGTGGTACTCCGGATCGGCATACTGGGATTAACACAGACAAATGACCACCAACTGTCAACCTACCAGTCCTCGCCAAATATGCCTGTTTTTTAGGGTTCCGTAGCAAAATACGGAACCCTTATAGATTCGTCATGTATATCTCTCTGTCTGTCTATCCGTATGTCACAGCCACTTTTTTTCAAAACTATATGAACTATACTGTTAAAATTTGGTAAATAGATGTATTCTGTGAACTGCGTTAAGATTTTCACACAAAATATAATTAAAAAAAACATTTAATTTTGGGGGTTTCCCATACTTAAAACTGAAACTCAATTTTTTTCATCAAACCCATATGTGTGGGGTATCTATGGATAGGTCTTCAAATGATATTGAGGTTTCTAATACTTATCATTTTTTGCTAAACTGGATAGTTTGCGCGAGATACACTTCCTGTAACTTCTAAAATAAGTGAAAGATAAAACAAAAAAAAAATATAATGTACATTACCATGCAAACTTCCACCGAAAATTGGTTTGAACGAGATCTGGTAAGTAGTTTTTTTTATTACGTCATAAATCGTAAACCGCAATTTACCTTTCATTCAGTCAACTCAAATATAAAAATCGATCAACGAACTATAAGAACTTTTATTCTATGCTACTTGCTGTTACGGAACCCTTCATGAGCGAATCCGACTCGCACTTGGCCGTTTTTTTTAGCATAATTTATAATTTAAGGTTTTGCAGCTAGTGGCCAAAACTATAGAGCTTGTATGAAGAGAATTGTGGATGTGAAGGAAGCAAGGGGGTTGTGTCAGGATCGTGGGAAGTAGCGTTCCATTGTCTCTGTCTATCCCTGTGGGAAAAAGGCGTGACAATATGATTAATTGATTGATATTTGTAATATTCAATCTAATATTAAAAATAAATGCTAGGAAACCATTTTGAAACATATCTCTGCTTGTGTGTTACATTAAATCCGCACACTAAAATAATCAAATTAGTTCTTGCAACTATTCTTTGCAGAATACTCGTGGCCGTATCGACGGTCAAACTATAAGGTTCGGTGTATCGTTTCTTTGTAGAACAATCGACTAGTGGAATGATTTACCAGCCCATGTGTTCTCTCCATTATAAAACCCTGGCATAGCCCCGATTCTCCTAATATCCTCCTAAGGCGACCGTGGTGTAGTGACAGTGCAATGGCTACGTAAGCCGAGTGGCACGGGTTCGAAACCACTCACCGGTACCAATGTATCTATGATATATGTACTTTGGTGGTCCTGTTTCTATGATACAAGCACTTTAGTAGCTAAGTATAGAAATGTATATTTAAAAAAATACATTATGGCGACGTAAAATCCGTAAAATTGCGTTGCAGTCGCAAGTAACCAATCAACGTTTACCTATTGATTTGTTATTCGCTGATTGGTTACGAAGTTGTCAAATATTAGTGAAAGTTCGTCATTTAGCTGTCGTGTATTAAGAACATTAAGCCCCTGTGTCTAGTCACATTAAAAAAAAACTATAGGCAGGTTATTTTTGTTAAAATTGTTATTTTGTTAATTTTAGCTACGTTTATATTTAGCGTCATTTTGCGGCTCATTTACGTGTACTAATAAGACGCTAAGTTATAATTACACTGTGTTTGGTTACGGAATTAATGTTTCTAGATTTAACTACTAAAGTGCTTGTATCATAGAAACAAGACGACCTACTTACAGATATTGAATTGTAGTAGCAGTGACATCTATTCGTGGACCCCTCTTCAACAACTCTTCCTCTTCTTAACATCAAGCGGGGAGCTGTCATATGTCGAGTCATAATAAAAAAAATGTCGAGCCTTAATAATAAAAAAACATATATACTGGACAACTAAAGTACTTATATATCAAGGATACATAATTACTGTGATTTTGTGGCGTGACCATTTTATTACTGCTAAACCAGGGTCGTATTTTTCTGAGTTATCATTATTTTAAATTAATATCGATATCATTGTAATAATTCACATCACTTATCCCCATTCTCTTTTCAAATATATAAAAATTAAATATCCTATTAGTTTGAGCGCTGAGTGTATTTTGACATATGACAGCAACCCTCCTGATGTTGAACTGGAGTGCGGCCCATAAAAGGATTTCTCCGCCTCTTTTTTATTAACAAATATTCGTAATATACAAATTTAATTATTAGGTAAATATTTGCTCCGACCAGGAATCGAACCCCGGACATCGAACCCAATGCGCCACGCTTGTCAACTTTGAAATGTTTCTGATGCTCGTGTATTTTATTACTTTCGCTCCATATATTGTCCGCACTCTTTCCGAATATTAATCTGGAGTCCGATCCATTATGCCCTAATAACTGAATCTAACGTATAGGCGGATTGTACGTCCGCATTTTATCGACCGAATCGACTGTCAAACTAAACTATTCTCTGTATAAAGCAAGCGTTTCATTGTCTTTACCTATCCCCGTGGAAATTAAAGCGTGTCCACCACTTTCAAGCGTACAGACCGTCAAGTGACTCAGTTGCGTAGTTACAACTTGGGAAATAGTATATTTTTTTATTGTGACTCGACAAGCACCCAGCTTGATGTTAAGCTGAATTGTGGTCCATTAATGGACGTCTCTGCTACTACAATTCAATAACTGTAAGTAGCAGTGACATCCACTATGCCGGCCTAGTTGGAACCGGCAACTTACAAGCTGATCCCGAAACGTGACCAAATCACTTCACGGTCTGTATACTTGTAAGTGGTGGTACTACCCCGGATCGGCAGACTGGATACCACTGCCTACCACTCTTTACCACACTAGACCCGAAGCAGATATCCGCCTCTTTTTTATTAACAAATATTTGCAATATTTAATATAATTAATAAATATTCCAAATAAAAGCTATGAAACAAATATTTTCTCTGACCGGGAATCGAACCCGGGATTATAAGCGCAACAAATTAATCGCTAACCGATCATCCACGCCTGTCGTTAAAATGTTACTGCTACTTGTAATCAATAAACTGTAGTAGCATTAGCCTCCATTCATGGACCGCACTCCAGAAGTGCTGTCATATGTCGAGTCACAATATAAAAACGACAGCGCTTAGCTCTAACCTTGTATAATATTCCGCTTGACGACAGCCGAATCTGTGTCAAAGGGGAACGGAGCGTGCGTGACGTCACATAATGTGCATTACATTTTCTATCGCATGTAACCTATTTGAGGGCAATTTAGATATACCACTGTTTTCTTATGATATCCTGGTACTTTTTTATTTCATTTAATGGCTACTTACTGACTCTGACCTCGACCTGATGATAAGCAAGAAGAGGCCCAAGAGTGCCGACGACTGAAAAAAACGAGTCACACAGTCAAAACGGTTGCCTTAGTCGCCGTCACTATGCCAGCCAAAGGTGCATAATAAAGGCGACCGTGGTGTAGTGGCAGTGCAATGGTTACGTAAGCCGAGTGGCACGGTTTCGATACCACTCACCGGTAGCAATGTATCTTTGATATATGTACTTTGGTCGTCCTGGTTCTATGATACAAGCACTTTAGTAGCTTGGTATAGAAATGTATACTAGAGCGTATAACAGCAATTTAGTATAGCTAATGACTATTGTGTTATCCATAAAAAATCATAATATTAAGTCGCGGTAAAGTTGTGTCGCCCTCTTTGCAGGCCTGGTTGGAAACTGCAACATTTAAAATGATTCCGAAACGTCACTTTACGGTCTGTACACTTAAATGTACAGACTGTAAAGTGACGTTTGAGGCGACCGTGGTGTAGTGGCAGTGCAGTGATTACACAAACGGGCACAAAACAACTTGCCGGTATTAATGTATCTTTGATATGGTACTTTGGTTTGTTCTGTTTCTAGGATACAAGCTTAGTATAGAAATGTAAAATAAATAAAAATGGTACTACAACCTCTGTCACTCTGCCTGCCATTTTTCAAAATCCAGACCCGAATCAAATATTTGCCTCATTTTTTATTAACAAATATTTGCAATAATTAAATATTACAAATAAATACTATGAAACAAATCTTTAAAGCTTAGAGCTTGTATGAAGAGAATTGTGGATGTGAAGGAAGCGAGGGAGTTTTGTCAGGATCGTGGCAAGTGGCGCTCCATTATCTCTGCCTATCCCCATGGGAAAGAAGCGTGACAATTTGATTTTTTATTTTGAACATGAATCTTTAATTTGCACGGGAATCGAACCCGGAACTTTACACGTTAACAACTATTGCGCCACGCGTATCGTTGTTTTTATGGAAAGGTTTTTTGATGTTAACATGGTTACTAATACAAAAATCTATTATTAGGTATTAAATGACATTATTACGGTTTTTATTTGAAAGGGCGTGGCCAGAGGCGATTGACCTTAAAATGTATTTTGCGTCTCAGCTAAATCCTAATTAACATACAAACAAACAACTACGCAGTATTATTTTTATATAGATATGCCTCTAACAATTACCAGGAAATCATAAATAGATAGAAGTATTCAAAATTAGTCAATAAATAATTGTACCTAGGTATTAAATTTTTTTTTTATTAAGTGGATTGCGTTATCAAAACATAGTACAAAACATACTAGTATACATTTATTATTCAGAAAGCGACTGATAAAGCGTGAACGTCTTTTCAGTCATCAGTGCTTCGGTCACAATAAAAACATCACAAATTATTTTACAACGAAATAAATATTTTTATATATTAAATAAAACAACTGATAAGACCCAATCCTTACTTATATTATAAACGCGAAAGTTTGTGAGGATGAATGGATGTTTGTTACTCTTTCACGCAAAAACTACTGAATGGATTTTAATGAAACTTTACAATAATATAGCTTATACATTAGAATAACACGTAGGCTATAATTTATAAACATATTGTGTGAATAATGAATAAAATATAAAAAAAAAAATTTTCTATACAAAATTGCGTGCGTTTAGAAATTAATTTTGGGTAAACTAAGAAAAATATGTCAAGCTATTGAGAAGAGAAAAAAGGAGTTTTGGCGGGCAACTGCAACTGACAGGACGCGCAATTTTGGATTATTTGAAAAGCTTGTTTTTCCTAAATATTAATGTGTAATAATGGTGGAATTGTTATCCAGTAATAATTTTTAAGTTGATCAAGTATAAACAAGTAATTTAAAGTTGTGAAACGTGTTTCTTCATGTTCCCTCCAAGACTCCTTCTGAAGTTTTAGTAAAGGCTTTCCACCACTTTACTAAAACAATCATCATCATCATTTGATGAATCACTCGCGTGGTTCATCTTCATCTTTACTTGACTATTTTTTAACATTGAACCATATATTTTTACTTTGACACTGGCAAGTTAAATACTAAAGCCATAAACAAGAAGAAAAAAAGCTGTTGAGAAGAGAAAAAAAATTGTCAATTTTGGCATATCAAATTTTTGATTCACCCAACTTAAGTTCAGCTAATCTGTAACACAACATTCATTGACTTTTAGGCGGTATGAAGTTCGCCGGGTGAGCTAGTTATTAAAAAAGGGTAATAAGTCACAGATAATAAATAACTATACGGTGTTTTCTTTACATAGTGGTAGGCAGAGAGTTAATGATCATTTGTCCAGTCTGTCCATCCAGGGTTGCATCCACTTTTGACTCCTCAGCTTGAAAGCAGTTTTAAGTACTCCAGCTTAACATCAGGCTGGGCGCCGTCATATTTACACAAGTAAATCACTCGTAAATAAAGTCGATATCTAATTTAGATTGTGCATCACCATACAACACTAGTTCTAGTTTTGACTTTCGACTGGGAAAGTTGCAGCAACGAGTCAGCCTTGGCACAGATAAATCACCTTACTGACCGAGTATTTAAAGACTATTTTGCAATAGCAAATAGCTTGTGTTTATCACATTTTCATTTACCTCAATTTTTAATTAGTTTATATCTTTGTTACTTTTGATATCCTGGTGTTTTGACCGTTGTTTACTTCCAATATTTGAAATGTTATGAATAAAATCAATCAATCAATTTGTCATGCCTTTCCACGATCCTGACCCAACTCCCTCGCTTCCTTCATTCGCAATCATGTTCATAGAAGTTTTAAATTTAAGGGCACTTCAATAAATCAATCAAATTGTCACGCCTTTTTCCCACAGGGATAGGCAGAGACAATGGAGCGCCACTTACCACGATCCTTAAACAACTCCCTTGCTTCCTTCACATCCACAATTCTCTTCAAGAACACTTTTGATTGAGAAACAATAAAAAACGAAAATCGTCCCGTTTTATTCTTCCACTTCTGGTTTATAAATCTCTTTCGTCAATCTCCTTTCATTCATCCTTCCAGTTTTTACAAACCAACGCATTTACAAATTGTGAAATTGAGAATTGTGAAGCGAAGGAGTTTGTGTCAGGATCGTGGCAAGTGGCGCTCCATTGTCTCTGCCTATCCCTGTGGGAAAAAGGCGTGACAATTTTGATTTGAATTGCTATTTTATACAAACCTTACAAGTATACAGACCGTGAAGTAATTTGGTCACGTTTCGGGATCAGCATTTAAGTTGCCGGTTCCATCTAGGCCGGCATAGTGGATGTGATTGCTACTCACAGTTATTGAATTCTAGTAGCAGTGACATTCATTCATGGACCACACTTTGGCTTAACATCAAGCGGGGTGCTGTCATATGTCGAGTCACAATAAAAAAATAAATAAAAATTGTATAAAATAGCCACCTGTGGTCCAAGACATGGCTGCTCTTATCGTCTATACTACGAAGAATGTTCCCAGGAGCTTTTTTAACCTTGTTCCTACCTTGTCATTTGCTCCCGTGAAACTCCGAGGGAAGCATCCGCTTCTATCAACCGAATAGACAGTCGACAAGTGTGGAGTGCCTTACTTGCCGATGTTGAAGAAATAAAAAAATGGGTTCTACAAATTGTATTCAGCGACCATTGATTCAGTTTTTTCAGCCGTCAGCGCTCTTGCTTTAGGCAAGTCGAGGTCGGATGTCGCATTTAAACATTTAAAGATTTATTAATTTAATACCTGTCTGTATTCGAAATTTAAATATTTTATGTTTTTCACTTTCCCTACCTTACCTATAGGCCAAGGTTTCGATAAGCAAATTGTTTTATCGCTAACTAGCACACAGCTGCAATACAATTATTTATAACACTATAATGGTCTTTAATTACATATGTATAAAGCTCATTTTCATGTGACTTTGTACTGTGTAATTTGTCATAGAATTATTGCACATACATTGATGTTTTTGTTTGAATCCGCATTTAAAAAGATCATAAGGAGCAGTTAATGTATTTCTAATTTGTATCTATTTATAATTGTTTTTTTATATCAAAGTATAAAAGGATTTGTGTTTTTTAAGAAAGTAAGAGATTATCAAGGATCGCGGAAAGTGGCGTTCCCTCTAACAAAAACGCAACTAGGAACGAGAATGAAAGGACATTAATTTTGGGCTTCTATGTACTACTTTTATAATGTCCAATGATTAAAAAATATATAAATGGTAGCTTCGATACTTGCATTGATAAAACTAATAACAATTTTGCTTTTAATTGATGTGCAATTGAGTTATTTGGAAAATAACATATGGATTTTGTATCGTCTTTTAATCAACGCCATTTTTGTTCTGCTTTGAACTGTCATAATTATAGTTTGATCATTTTGCACACCTAAATTATACAAAATAAAGGATTATTTTATTGTGACTTGACCTATGACAGAACTCCGCTTGATGTTAAGCCGAAGTGTGGTCCATGAATGAATGTCACTGCTACTATAATTCAATAACTGTGAGTAGCAATCACATCCACTATGCCGGCTTAGTTGGAACCGGCAACTTACAAGCTGATTCCGAAACGTGACCAAATCACTTCACGGTCTGTATACTTGTAGTATAGTATATTAAACAACTTCTTAGAGTTTTTATTTTCGTATTTTTCTAGTAGATAATCCATTGCTGTTTTTTAAATGAAGTAGTATTTGTAAAGTTAATTCAAACCCATCAGTGTATTATCAACACAGAAACGGTTTTAATGAAAACAAAACAACGGGAATAAACTTGTGATGCGGAAGAACTCTGTTCTAAATTCAAACATTCAGACGTAATGTTGACAAACAAATGTCTGTCTCTCTCACACTTATTGAATTTTCTATCTATTAAGATTGCTATCCCTTTTACACTCGCATGTTTGTTTATAGTACACGCTCGATGGTGTAATGTTGATTTGTTTTTAATTTTCCGCGCTTGGAGCATTTGACATGTGGATATTTCCCGAACGTGTTTTTCCAACACTTTTTCGCTAGAGATGTTACTGAGGTATTTTATTTCGGAGTTGATGTCGGAGTACTTAAAGGACATCATTCATTTTATATGGGGACTTGGGCTTAAATGTATTAACAGTTGCATATACATTTTAAAATAGATTGATGTACTAAGATTACAATGTAATTATATATCCTTTATTTTGTAAAGTTAAGGTGTGCAAAATGATCAAACTATAATTATAATAGTTCAAAGCAGAACTGTTAATATGGCATGTCTTTTTCCTTATTATTCTATCTTATTATCCAAATAACTCGATTGCAATTAAATGCGAAATTGTTATTAGTTTTATCAATACAAGTATCGAAAATGCCATTTGTATATTTTTTCATCATTGGACTTTACAAAAGTAGTACATAAAAGCCCAAAATGAATGATGTCCTTTGGTTTGTTAAAGTCGGAACCCAAGTCAGAGACAGAGATATGTTAAGGGAAGGCCTAAGGAAATAAAAGTAAAGACGAGGAGGGGTACCTCCGCGACATGCTTAAACCTTTTTTTTTTTGGGCAGAGGTGAACTAACTGTTTATTTATGGTTAAAATTTGCGCATGATATTATTTATCTTTTTTGGCAAATAAATCGTTTAAATGTTATCGTGAAGGTCGCGTGTTGATAATGGCTTTTGGTTTAACATTGGTGTTTTTATTATTATTTTGGTTCGGCATCTGACCTCGACGAGCCTGGTGGTAAGCAAGGGGACGTTGAAGAGAACACTAATGTGACATAGCAATATACTTCTTTCTGTTTATGATTTCCTGGTACTGTTGGGATGTTAGTCAGTTTTGAAATAGAAATAAAAAAAGGTCACCCATTTTTCCCATGGGGATAGGCAGAAACAATGGAGCGTCACTTTCCACAATCCTGACACAACTTCCTCGCTTCCTTTACATCCACAATTCTCTTCATACAAGCTCTATGAGCACTAGGCAACTTAGCTTTCATGAGGATTTAAAAAAAATAATGAATCCTATATACAATGCCAGACAGAATAATTATTGTTATTTTCTATTGAAAAAAGCCGCCAAACTAAAGTGGGACTGGGCAGGTCATCTCTGTCGCATGTCCGATGCATTATGTGCCACGTCCACTGCTGAGTGGACTCCACATTGCAGAAGACTTCGCGGCAGGCCCAAACGGAGATGGCAAGATTAGATGGACTCCTACAATAGTTCGTGGCGAGAGAGAGCCAAATGTCGTGAGTCATGGAAAAAAGAGAGGAGTTTTTTTTATAATTAATAATCGATAATAATCTATTGAACCATCTACCCTTGTGTCGCGTGTTAGTGAATCCAAGAGCGCAGACGATTGAAAGATCTGACTCAGTTTACGGTTGCCTCTATCGTCGTCACTATACCGGCCTAAAGACGCAAAGTGAATTTACTCGCTTCGCTCAAAGGATCCAATGATCCAAGAATGAGGAGAAGACAACATGGAATTAAAGAATACCCCCGTTATTATAGGAAAAGTCTAAGAATATGGAATGAATAGAATCTGTGCTAAAATAAGAACTAATTCAGTGTTATCCATCTCATTTATATTATGTTTATACCACGTGTGACTGAAAGGAGACAACTACTTGTACTTTAATTCCTTTCTTTCAAAGGTTGTCACTACTTTTTGCATTTACAATTTTTGCAATTTTAATTGTGGTTGACTTTCAATACTGCTTAATTAAAAGTCACGTGGGTAGTAAGAATAATGGCATAATTGTTTCGTCATCCTTTTTTAAAGTATTTTAATGTCATTTGTTATTGTGTCAAATTAGCTTGTCAAATTATCATCAAACCTAGTGACAACCTTCTAAATTACGATTGTAGAAATGTATATTCATCCCCTTCTGTCTTCTTATTAATGCCATAAGTGAAAATAGTATAAACCCTTGTATTTTGTAGCTATTTTAGGGCTCCTTCTATTTCTTAAGTCCAAATTCTTTGGGAAAAGTTTTGTGATGTGTTTTTTAAATGACGATAACGATTGAGCAAACCATAAACGTGACCGTTTACATTACAAGTGCTTCGATAGCGTAACCACACGTCAAACCACAACCAGCTGCCGATTACAACACTGCCTACGTTCATATGACGCCCTGGTAACTCGTATTCAAATATTTATACATTTTTAAATGAAAATTTACTATCGAGGATTTACTATTTATTTATTATTGGTAATAACTAAGGCGACCGTGGTGCAGTGGTAGTGCAATTATTACGCAAGCCGAGAGCACGGGTTCAAAACCGGTGCCAATGTATCTTTGATATATGTACTTTGGTTGTTCTGTTTCTATGGTAGAAGCACTTTAGTATAGAAATGTAAAATAAAAAATTAAAAATAAATTAATTTTCTTTATTTATTTATTTTATAATAATTGTGGCCGGCATAGTGGCTATGACTGAGGCACCCGTAAATGTTTTATCAGACCGTCAGCGGTTTTATAAGTTTGTCGATGGTCGATAAAATTAAAAATAGAAATTGGAAGCAAAACCCACTTTCAGATGAGTCTATCATCTGTAAAATATATTGATCACTATGCGATGCGTAAAGAAGCACCTTTGGCCGGTATAGTCATAGCATTTGTCGGTTTTAGCTATATCGATGGTTTTAGCAGTCGTCGTCACTCTTGGACCTCCTCTTGCTTATCATCAGGCGGGTCGGGGTAAGATGTCGTGTCACAAAAAAAACTAGTTTACTAATCGATTCCGAGGACAGAATGCGGATGCTTTCCCCGACCCTGGAGTAAAAGACGAGATAAACAAGGTTAAAGAGCTCCTCGGAACGTTTTCCATGTTACACGGCGTTCTCACGGGGCGATTTGAGTTGATCAACTGCGAAACTGTTTGCGATTTGACCCGTCTGAACAGACTTTCGACCAAGTTGAAGCAATAAAAATTCATTCAACAAAAGTTAAAGACCTTTCTACTATTATTGATTCAACTAATAGCTGACAGCGTATCGTCTCGTCTGAACCTATTCGTTCAACTTGCATCGAATAAAAAGTCAAATCAATCAGTCAATCAGCGCAATTGAGTACCTAAGTACTGTATATTGTATTCCTCTGTCACCAGTTTTTTGTTTGTTTCTAAAATAAAATGTAAATTATGGCGTCCGCATCCACGAGAAAAATGCTAAATGAACAGATAGTGTAATAACACGTGTAATATTGAGTCGATTATTATTGAATCGTGAGAACGCTACCCTCAATATTTTCTTTCGAATTTTTGTTAAACGATAAATATTGATCAACTAGAATCGCCCCGTGAGAACGCCTCATTACTTAAAACTAAATATAATTTTCTTTTGAAATACTTCATTAGTTAATTTGTAATTAAGATATCGTTATCTTAAAGATAATTATGTAATTACAATAATTCGATCGGTTAACGATTGGTTTGTTGCGCGTAAAGTCCCGGGTTCGATCGAGGATCAAATATTTAATAATTATATAAAAAAGAGGTGGATATTTGTTTCGGGTCTGGTTATTAAAGAGTGGTAGGCAGTGGTGCCCAGTCTGCTGATCCAGGGTAGTACCACCACTACTAAGTATACAGACCGTGAAGTGATTTGGTCGCGTTTCAGGATCAGCTTGTTAATTGCCGGTTTCAACTAGGCCGGCATAGTGGATGTGATTGCTACTTACAACATGGACCGCACTCCAGCTTAACATCAAGCGGGGTGCAGTCATATGTCGAGTCACAATATAAAAAAACAAGAAATTGTGTTGCACATTTAATTAAGATTTCAAATAATAATATATTCACAGTTAAAAATGGTCAATATTTATTATTTTTGGTTTGGGTTGGGTTGCCTAGTGCCCATAACCGTAGACCTTGTATGAAGAGAATTGTAGATGTGAGGGCAGCGAGGGAGTTGTGTCAGGATCGTGGCAAGTGGCGCTCCATTGTCTTTGCCTATTCCTGTGGTTGTCAAAAAGTGGAATTTTTCTAAAGATGTCTTTTAAAGATGAGTTTTGTTTTACACAGTCGTCTCTGACAATGGTTTTATATTTAGAAAAATTTAAAAAAAACATTCACACAAAACACACTCAGTTCAATATAAAACCGAGAACACGGGTTCAAAACCACTTGTCGGTACCAACGTATCTTTGATATGTGTATACTTATCTGTTTCTATGATACACTTTACTGCTTTAGTAGATTAATATAGTATAGAAAATAAATTAAATGATGCGTACCAGGATATCATAACTACGAAGAAATAAGTGCAAACATTTAGAACGCATCTGTTCCTCTTCCATATTCTACATTTAAATCTAGGTGACGTGCGAAAGGGATGGCGAATCCAAATGACGTAAGAACGAAAGAGACAGGTGTACGATGCGCACGATTTGACACTGGTGATTCACGAATAGTCAGTTACAAGATAATTGATTTTAGTAAATATTTTGTTATTTTTAAAAATATCTCGCCTATCAACTATTTTGACAAAAATAGTCATTCCATACTGTATTTTGACGACAGGCGTGGCGCATTGGCATATGCGTAAAATACCGACTTCAATTCCCGGTCGGAGCTAATTGAGCTTTCATAATTAGATTGAATATTACAAATATTTGCTGAGACATCCCCAAGAAAGATGCGTTGCTTAGTGCCCATGACCATAGAGCTTGTATGAAGAGAATTGTGGATGTGAAGAAAGCGAGGGAGTTGTGCAAGCGGCCCTCTATTGTCTGCCTATCCCTATAGGAATAAGGCGTGGCAATTTGATTAATTGAGAGATATTTTCTCTGAGTCTGGTTGTCAGAGTGGTATAGGCAGTAGTGTCCAGTCTGCCAATCTGGAGTTATACCACTACTTATAGTTTAGGTGCGGTGAGGCGTATCTTAGTGGCCGCTTTTAGTGACGCTCATAGCTTGGCGATATCATTTAGTATCGATAAAAACGTGTCCATATTTTCTTTGTTTGATTATTGAAAAATTAATGAGTTAATTGAATAATAGAAAGTCGTCATCCGTAGTCAGGCTAGAATCATTATTGGAAACGTGATTAAAATGTGTGCAAAAGAAAAAAAAACATGCAGTCACTATTCTCAAAATTAAATTAATATATAATTAAATAAAAATTGTTGCTGTCTAATGTTTATACTTCAATTTAATACACATTTATAATTTTTGATAACTAAATCTATTTGCGTTTTAAGGAAAGTGTGTGTTTATTGTTATCGACATTTTGAATTTTACTTCACTATTCATAATAGACACGTGACCATGACGTCACAACTACATTCCTACCGCGTTCATTTAGCTCGTTCCCTTACTATACATTTATCGCGTTCTTTAACTGTAGTAGCAGTCCCCATACAAAATTAATGTAGTCCTTTGGATTATCTAAACGCAGGCAAAATGGGAGCAAAGGGCGTTAATTATTGCAATTAATACATTGCTTCTTTTGTTCAAACAAAACGTGATAGAAACCAACCAATGCTATTAATGTACTGTAACCATCTTTTATATGCATTCAACTTACACGCGAATATATTTCTTATCGCACATGACATAAATGTCATTATTACTTGGTAATAAAATTTAATGATTATTTATATTATTATTAGATAAGAAAGCGATAAACATTGCATCTAAATTTATATGTTACTAGGTTTTGTAATAATTTTAAATAAAAACAGCTGATTTTAATTTTTTTATTATACATTTCTATACTAAGCTACTAAAGTGCTTGTATCATAGAAACAGGATAACCAAAGCACATATATCAAACATACATTGGTACCGGTGAGTGGTTTCGAACCCGTGCCACTCGGCTTACGTAGCCATTGCAATGCCACTACACCACGGTCGCCTTAAAATTGAGACTCGACATCAGCCCCCGCTTGATGTTAAGCTGGAGTGTAGTTTATTAATGGATGTCACTGCTACTTACGGTTAAATAAGTAGCAGTCACCTCCACTATGCCGGCCTAGTCGGAACTAGCAACATACAAGCTGATCCCGAAACGCGACTTTACGTTCACTGTACATTTCTCTTTGTTACCTCAACGTGGGGCGTGGTTGCTTGCATCCGAATCACCTTGACCTCTATGACACAATTTCCCTTTATCCGCACCCCCGCCCCCGACGTGACCGTCCCACTTAAAAGCAACCCTGTGCCGAACTCGTAATATAGTCAGGGTGGTGAACGGGTTTTTATTTTAATGTTGATAACATAAACTAAAAAGTCTGTTTTTTTATTGTGATTCGACATATGACATGATCTCGCCTGATGTTAGGCTGAAGTGTGCTCCGTGAATGGAGGTGACTGCTACTACAGATAAATAACTATGGCGTTCAATTTACAAGCTGATACCAAAACGCGACTAAGTCACTTCACGGTCTGTATACTTATGGATGTGAACTTTTTTTAAATTATAATTTCTATACTAAGCTTCTAAAATGCTTATAACATAGAACCAAAGTACATATATCAAATATAAATTGGTACCAGCTAGTGGTGTTGAACTCGGTCTTTCGGTTGAGAGAGTGCAGTTCTATTGTCTGCCTATTCCTTTGGGAGGCGTTGTGTTGATGATTTTTTTACAAACAAATTACAAATTGCATCACAATTCATACTTTAACCTTCGTACTTGTTTTTGTTATAAATCTTAAAACCCCCAATCACTAGCAAATAAAGTACCTAACCAATTAATACCAATCTATAAGTATCAATACCAAAAAGTGTTAAAATAAGTTTAAAATACGCTAACAATCAACGCCACATGGCCGGTATAATGACGGCGACTACGACAACCGTGAACTGACTCGTTTTTTTTTAGTCGTCGGCACTTTTGGCCCCCCATCATGCTTACCATTGGCCGGTTGAAGGTCAGATGTATGAGATTTGACAGAAGTTTCATGTGTTTTTAATAGACCGTCTAACTTCCACTTGTCAGTATGCCTAGTCGTGGTTTATCGTTCAAACTCGTGCTTGATCTTTTAAACTCGTGCTATTTACGAACTCTAAAACCGTGTAGTTGAATGAAAGGTACAAGAGTACCGGCTATGGTCAAATGTAAAAACTGTAAAACCAAAGTTAAAAAAAATGTCGGTTTACGTCTCAGTTTATTTTGGTGAATAAAATTTCTAAATCCAAAATACACAGCTAGTTTCCTGACTATAATACTATGAGCCATTTCGAGGTTGTTTGTGAACGATAGAAGAACCCTACCACGAGAACTGATATGACGTCATAATACAAATTTTAATATGCAATTATGACTCCTATTTACACGCTTGTAAATTCAATTTGTCATGGCAACGTGTTTTTTTATTGTGACTCGACATATGACAGCATACCGGTTGATGTTAAGCCGAAGTTTGGTCCATGAATGAATGTCACTTCCACTACAATTCAATAACTGTGAGTAGCAATCACATCCACTATGCCGGCCTAGATGGAACCGGCCACTTACAAGTTGATCCCAAAACGCGACCAGATCACTTCACGGTCTGTATACTTGTAAGTGGTGGTACTACCCCGGATCGGCAGACTGGGTACCACTGCCTACCACTCTTTGATAACCATGGTATTTACTTCATATTTATATCTTTGTTGTCATGGGAACATAAGCCCTAAATCCTAGGTCGTAAGAGGCATAACTGCAGTAATATTTTGGTGTAGTTACGTTATACTAAATCGTAGTAGCGCTGTTCTATTTTTTGAAAGTTGGGCGTTGGCAACAGCAGGTTTTAGAGCATAAATAAATAGAGAATGCATAAAGTGATGAGGCTTATAGATTTTTTACAGTTTATATGTTTTTACGCAACCATTCACATGAGATTTATAAATTATTTTCGTCAATCAACTCTCACTCATCTTTTCCACGTGCCCAAACCATCAAAGCGTCCCTTTGTCAATTCTTGCCAAAAGGAGGCCCAGGAGGGTGTTTTCCGACCAAATCGGAGACATCCTTAAGAAAGCTGGGTTGCCTAGTGCCCATAACCACAGAGCTTGTATGAAGAGAATTGTGAGGGAAACGAGGTAGTTGTGTCAGGATCGTGGCAAGTGGCGCTCCATTGTCTCTGCCTATCCCTGTGGAAAAAAGGCGTGACAATTTGATTGATTGATTGATATATGATATATTGATTGATGATATTGATATATTGATTCTTTTACATTATAAAGATGCTTTGTTTGTTTGGTGCAGCCGTTAGGACTCGGTTTTCGCAGTCGTCGACACTCTTGGATCTCTTTTTGATTATAAAAAATGATCCTCAAGCAAGCTGGGTAGCTTAGTGCTCATAAAAGTAAAGCTTGTATGACTAGAATTATGGATGTGAGGGAAGCGGAAGGGAGTTGTGTCAGGATCATAGCAAGGGACGCTCCATTGTCTCTGCCTATCCTTGTGGAAAAAAGGCGTGACAATTTGATCTATATGTATGGTATGCGTTTTACTTAGTAGATACGTGTTGGTGTGTGCGCTCTGTTATATTCTTTGATCTGCAATATAAGCATAAAGCGCTGTAAGTGCACGCTTGAAAGCGAGGCCTTCTAATGATGGTTGAAAGAAATGCAGCGCTTTTTACGCTGCCTTTGTTTTGTTGTTCGTAGAATGTCTTTTGTTATTTTCTTCTTTATACTTGCGATGCAGACCACAGACCAACGTACCAAATAGATTCCGCTTTGAAAATTAGTTTTCTGTCTATAAATAAAAGTTTTTATTAAAAATCAAATAGTTCACCGTCGAATTCCGAAAGGCTTAGATTCTCCCCAGGACACATGTTTTAGGTTATTAATTGTGCATGTTTTTAATTTAAGTTATCGTGGCAAGTGGCGCTCCAATGTCTTTGTCTATCCTTGTGGAAAAAAGGCGTGACATTTTTATTGATAGATTGATAAATAGGTCTAGTGATACACAGTAACAGACGTCTAAATTTCAGACGGTGCCACGCCTGTCGTCAAAGGACATCATTCATTTTGTATGGATGGGGACTTGGGCTTTATTGTATTAACAGTTTCATATACATTTTAAAATAGTTTAATGTATGAAGATTACAATGCAATTGGAATATAATCCTTTATTTTGCATAGTTGGGTGTGCAAAATGATCAAACTATAATTTTGAGAGTTCAAAGCAGAACTGTCAACTGTTTAATCCATATCTTTTTTTCCAAATAACTCAATTGCACAGCAATTAAATGCAAAATTGTTATTAGTTTTATCAACACAAGTATCAAAACTACCATTTAAAATTTGTTTATCATTGTACATTACAAAAGTAGTACATAAAAGACTAAAATGAACGATGGGCCTTAGACATTACTATGGCCATAAAAGTATTTTGATAACATAATATGGTATAGAAACTGTGGATATGATTTCGGCGGGTCCAAACTATTTATTTCATTTTTTTATTAAACATTTCTATACTAATCTACTAAAGTGGTTGTATCATAGAAACAGGACAACCAAAGTACATATATCATAGATATTTTGTTACCGGTGAGTGGTTTCTAATCCGTGCCACTCGGCTTACATAGACATTGCACCGCCACTACACCACGGTTGCCTAAAACCATCTAAAACCATAAAACGATTTAAATCTTTGAGTTTAGCCATAAGAGTAGTTTGACAACGTCTAATAGTATATAGACTATAGTTATTTGTATTAAATCGAAATGTTATAAACAACGGTCAGTAAAGATAAACTTGCGATCATAACTATGAGATCATCATAATTAATTAACTAATGCATTAATATTTTAACTACCGAACTAATTCGAACTCTGTGCGTCCTCTATCGCCTATACCACGGGGAATGTTCCGAGGAGCTCTTTAACGTTGTTCCCACCTCGTCTTTTCACTCCCGTAATACCTGCACTGGTCGGGGGAAGCATCCGCATTTTGTCGACCGAATCGGCATTCGAACTAAAAAGTTCGGTGCGTCTTTTCTTTGTAGAACAATCGACAAGTTGAATGCTTTGCCAGCCCATGTGTTCTCTCCATCCTATAATCGAATCGAACCCGGGACGGACAGATGTGTTAACCATTACGTCACTCCTATCGTCTAATCTGTCACAATAAAAAAATGCGTTTTGCTGTTAGTCAATCAATCAATCAAATTGTCACGCCTTTTTTTCACAGGGATAGGCAGAGACAATGGACCGACACTTACCTCGATCCTTACACAGCTCCCTTGCTTCCTTCACATCTACAATTCTCTTCATACAGGCTCTGTGGTTATGGGCACTAGGCCACCTATCTTTCTTGAGGATGTCTCCGATTTGGTCGCAAAACACCCTCCTGGGCCTGCTTTGTTTAACGCATCCATCCACATGAGATTTATGAATTCCTTTCGTCAATCTACTTTCACTCATCCTTTCCATGTGCCCAAACCATCGAAGCAAATAATAATAAGTACCTAAATAATTATGTTTATCTTGTTTCGCGACCTACTGGAAATCAGTCGGTTATACTATTTCCTTTCCTTTTTTTACTTTTGATAGCTCGCGTCGCGTATCAACTGATCTGCCTGTTTATGGTTATTATGTCAAATTATTTAAAAAACCGATTGACAAGAGGAAGTTATAAATCTGATGTGGATGGATGCTTGAGGCAGACCCAGGAGGGTGTTTTGCGACCAAATCGGAGACTTCCACAAGAAAGCTAGGTTGCCTAGTGCCCATAACCATAGAGCTTGTGTGAGTAGAATTCTAAATGTGAAGGTAGCGAGGGAGTTGTGTCAGGATCGTCGCAAGTGGCGCTACATTGTCTCTGCCTATCCCTGTGGGTAAAATACAATTTGATTGATTGATAATTTAAGAGAATAGTTTTAAATTAGTATTGTGGTAGGCAGTGGTACCCAGTCTGCCGATCCGGGGTAGTACCACCACTTACAAGTATACAGACCATGAAGTGATTTGGTCACGTTTCGGGATCAGCTTGTAAGTTGCCGGTTCCATCTAGGACGGCATAGTGGATGTGATAATTTATATAGCAACTCACAGTTATTGAATTGCAGTAGCAGTGACATTCATTAATGGACTACACTCCAACTTAACATCAAGCGGGGTGCTGTCATATGTCGAGTCACAATAATAAAAAAGAACGATGATGTTAATATTGTTGTTAATGGTTTTTTTTGTTGTTAATTTCAGATGCATAGCTGTGAGTCAATACCATCACCATCGGCTTCTGGGCCAGACTTGCTGCTCCAGTTGGGGCGTCTGATCATCCGCAGTCGGAGCCCAACGAAGTCCCCAAGACCCCCAACGGCAGATGTCCACGAGAGGCTCTTACAGGCGAAACTGCTCGCGGCCAAATCGCTCGTGCCCAATGTTCAGCCCTCTACTAGTAAGCAGGTGAGCTCTTACGTTTTATGCGAGCCTGGTACTTTTACTGCAAACACACATTTCTGCAAGCGTCGCATCCACTATGCTGGCCTAGACTTCATGGTTGGCTGGAGTGTGGTCCATAGAGGCGACTGCTACTACAGTTGAATGACTGAAAGCAGCAGTCGCATCCACTATGCCGGCCTATTTAAAGTTAATGACAATGATAAATGAATAAAAGTAGTTTTTGACAGTTACAGCGACCGCGTAACTTTATGACAAATGGGAATGAATTTCATACAAGAGAAGCCCCCTGTATACAAGAGACCAATTGCCTGCCTACCTCTTCTAAATAGAAGTTAACACTTCTTTCGTTTTATGTACTCTTGGTACATACTTTTTTCGTTATGTATGATAGTTATAGATGCCGGCAGAGAAAAAGAGCGCTGGGAATTTGAATTTTTTTTTTTTTTTTTTTTAATGTAATTTATTTAAAGTCGCTCTAACAACAAGGTCCTTTGCGACTACAGTAGATATTTTGTTTCAGTGGAGATTTTAACAGTGGGATTACAGAATTAAAAATTATACCTTTTCATACATATGAATAAATTTTAAAAAGCCTAAAACATTATTATAATTATCTTCATTTAAACAATTTTGAATATTTCGCTTTAATTTAAATGTTTCCCTTTCTGAATTATATCCAGGACAATGTAATAATATATGAGAAACGGACAACTCCCCATCACATTTTTCACATTTATTTTTTCCTTCTTTTGTTATAAGGTGAATATGTGTAATATTTTTGTGACCGATCCTTAGCCTTAATAATACTGATTGATCCTTTCTACATGTTAGTGGAACCGGAGTCTTTTCAAATATAGTTGCACGTATAAATTTTAGAAATCTGTGTTTACCATTAATCCATTGTTCATTCCAGTGTTTATTAAATGCATCTTTTATTACCCTTTTAAAATCAGTGTATGTCCATTTATGACTTTCATCTATTGAATTTTCATTTGTAGCTTCCTTTGCTTCTGTGTCTGCCTTTTCATTTCCTGCAATATCTTGATGACTAGGTATCCATACTAAGGCAAAGGAATATCTATTTAGTAAAAGTTGTATTATTAACTGCTGTATTTCTTGAATGAGGGCATCCTTAGTCAATTTATTATTTAGAGCCATAAGACATGATTTGGAATCGGTATAAATAACATATTCATTAACAATAGATAACTTACTTATAATTTCTAGGCATTTCAAAATTGCTATAGCTTCGCATACAAATATGGATGTTAAGTTCGGAAGTCTAAATCTATAATATTGGTTTCCATAAACAACTGCACAGCCTGATTTATTATATATACACGACCCATCTGTATAGAATGATTTATGATTCTTATATTTATCGTTAACCATTTCGAAGAATAATGATTTATAAATATAATCGGGGGTATCATCACGTATGTTCACTGAAAGTTCTAAATTAATTGGAAAATTTAATTCTTTTCATGGAGGATAATTCCCTATTATATTATTTCTAATAGAGGGAATCGAAAGATTGATCTTGGATATGTATTTAGAAACTCTAATTCTAAATGGCTGTGGTTGATTTGAATTACTGTGATATATAGAGTCTGATGTTCTTTTCCTATTATAATAATCATATGCTGGATTATTTGGTCGTGATAATATTCTTGCCGCATAGCTTACACTTAGTTCCTGTCTTCTAATAAACAATGGCATTTCTTCAGCTTCCGCTAAAATACTATCACAAGGACTTGTTTTAAAGGCTCCAATAGAAAGTCTTAATGCTGTGTTTTGAATGGATTCTAGGGATTTAAGAACTTTTAGAGTGGCTGAGCCATATACTTCACTACCATAATCAATTTTTGATCTTATTAGCGCTTTATAAGTCATAAGTAAACATTTCCTATCAGACCCCCAACTAAACGATGATAAGGTTTTAATTATATTTAATCTTTTCTTGCATTCCGATTTTAATTTTTGAACGTGATATTTCCAATTAAGTTTTCTATCAAAATTCAAACCTAATAATTTAATATAATTTGTGTTTTTAATAAATTGATTATTTATTTTTAAAGAAGATAAATCAACAGATTTAATATTTTTACGTGAGAAAATAATGTATTCAGATTTATTTATTGAGAATTTAAATCCCGTTTTGTTCGACCAATTTTGTAGGTGATTTAATGTTTGCTGAATTAGTTGAATAGTTGGATCTATATTATTCCCACTACATAAAATTGTCAGATCATCCGCAAATAGAAAGCCCTTTACTGGTTTTTGAATATTAGAAAAAACATCATTAATTGCCAAAAGAAATAATATAACACTCATAACAGAACCCTGTGGTACACCATTCTCCATTAAAAAAGAATTTGAATAAACCTTATTAATACGTACGCTTATAGTTCTTTTGTCTAAAAAGTTTTTGGTAAAAGCTAAAATGTTACCTTTTAAATTATTTCGCTCCATAATTTTAAGTACCCTATACTTCCAAACCATTTCATAAGCCTTTTCTATATCTAATGCTACTGCTATGACATGATTTCCCCTTGAAAATGATGTCAGAATTTCATCCTCTAAGTTCATTAAAAGATCCAATGTTGATCTTGACTGCCTAAATCCATATTGAAAATGAGAGAATAAATTGTTCGATTCTAAATACCATCTTAATCTTTTGCATACAATTTTTTCCAGTATTTTACATAGGTTACATGTAAGTGAAATGGGTCTAAAGCTCGATGGAGACGAAGATAATTTTCCAGGCTTTAAAATTGAGATAACGAGAGCGTGTCTCCATTTATCTGGAAATACTTGATTGACCCACATAAAATTATATATATCCAATAAATAGTTTAGTCCACAATCAGGCAGTTTTTTAATAATTAAATTTGGGATGTTGTCTGGTCCAGGACTACTGTTACTTACTTGAGATAAAACTTGTAAGAGTTCTTGTTTTAAAATTTCATTATTTATTGGATTTTTATTATCATCAATATTTAAATTATTTGATTCTTGATCATTTTTATACAGTAAAAATAAAGGATCATAGTTGTCAGATGATGAATTTGATGCAAAAGTTTTTGCTAAACAGTTTGAAGTTTTATAAGGATCCGCGCTAAGTACATTTTTTGAAACTTCTAATATAATACTATCTTGTTTCTGATTAAATTTATTAATACTACGTATCTTTTTCCACACTTCATTTAAAGGAGTTCCACTGTTAATTGATGATACATATTCCTTCCAAAATGTTTTTCTAGCCTCTTTAAGCATTCTTCTAGCTTTAGCTCTTTTATTTTTGAAGTCAATTTTATATTCAGAGTTATGATCATTTTTAGCCAATTTTTTAAATAATCTATAAGCCTTCTTTGCATCTGTAACCGCAATCTTACATTCTTCATTCCACCATGGAAGATAATTCTTAATGATTTTACCAGAACTTTGTGGAATATATTTTCTAGCAGCTTTATATATCATACTAGAAAATTTAGAGACGATTGTGTTTATATCGTTATTGTCAGTAATGCTTGATAAAATTTTAGGTAATTTATGAATGTTGTCTTTGATATCTTTCTGAAATAGTGACCAATCAGCGTACTTAAACTTCCATTTTTTAGCAATACTAACTGAATCACATGGGGCGTTATTTATTAGGGATTTTAAAATAATTGGGTAATGATCACTATCATATAGATCTTCAAGGACACACCAATCAAAATATGAAGCTATATTATGTGATGAAATTGACAAATCAATATTGCTGGTGGTTCCATATCGACTACTGAAGTGTGTAGGACTATTAGAATTTAGTAAAGATAAATAATCATGTGAATCCAACCAATTCGCTACTAATATTCCTCTTGAATCACATTTTTCTGAACCCCAATCGTAGTGATGACTATTAAAGTCCCCAACTAGTATAAATGGTTTAGGAAGTTGCCCAATTAACTCATTTAATTCTTTTATTGATAACTGATAGCTATTAGGGAGGTAAATATTACAAATTGTCATATTAATAGGAAATTTAATTTTAATCGCAATTGCCTCAATATTGGTATTCAAAGCGACTTGCTCAGATAAAGAACATGCTTTAATGAAGATAGCTACACCACCACTAGCTTTTGAATAATTTAGACGATTTTTAAAATAGTGCTGGTAGCCAGTTAATGTACCGCAAAAATTAGCAATAAAGTTTGTTTCTTGCAGGCATATGCAAGTTGGAGTTATCTTACTTATTAATATTTTCATGTATTCTAAATGTTTGTAAAATCCGTTAATATTCCACTGTAAAATATCCATTACAATTAATATATAAAAATAAACCTAATTAATTAATTAAATATAAATAATTAACTACTTGTACGTTAAACTTGTGATTCGTGTCCTAATTTTGAGTTTAATATTTCATTTAATTTTCTGTTGAGCCGAGAACATCTATTTTTTAAACTCCGGTTCATTTTCGGATGTAAAAAATTACTAAGGTTCACAAGCTCCTTAATATCACCAGTATAATCATAAACTATATCTTTAATATTACTCTGACCTTTAATTGAATCCAATAAACTTACAAATTGATCTATATCAAGTGGAGATAATATCTGTTCTTTTAATTCATTCCTTATATCTGTCCACACTTCTTTGTCGCTTCTTTTATCTTCAGTTTTTGCTTTCTTCTTCTTTTTATTTATAATATTACAAGAAATTTCTGCTTCCAAGGATTCTTGAGAAAAGTGACTACACGATGAATTATCAGTATCATATTCTAATATTTCATTACTATTATTACATTTGGATTCAATAACTGGCTTATTACTCATGCTTGATTCACTAGTAGTAATTGAGTGATATCTTTTAATACCCTTATCTCTTAAAGTTGGAACAAAATCTTTAGGTATCTGAAAATTAGTATTTGGGGTAAAAGTTTCCTTAGTGGGTTTTGGGTTTAAGGTTTGCTCATCGATTTTTTGAGAATTATTTTCTTGAGAATGTTCCATAATAATTGTATTTTTTGGACAATTTTTTGCCAAATGTCCCATATTGTTACATGTGAAACATTTCAATGCATCACTTGTGACATAAATCCAGTAATTTGTATCCTCATAATTAATTTGAAATGAATCTGGTAAAAGTTTAATATCTTCAGGAGTCACAAATAGTTGACGGCGGAAGCTTAAAATATGCGAGTAACCTGGTTCAGTCATTCCTACTTTCATGAATGTTACCGGGCTCATTGGTGTTACTTTTAATTCATGTAATTTTTCCTCGATTATGTGATGAGGGATAATCGGACAAACATTAGATAACACAATTCGCTTATTTCGTGAAATGTAAGGTGAAATCTTCAATGATTTACCATTTAATTTAATTTCTTTATCCAATATTGTGTCAACTGAATCTTTACTATCTAGATAAATACATACCCGCGCATTTGATATTCTTGAAATAAACTTGATTTTGTTTGAATTTACCAGTGAGGAGAGAGCCATAATATACTCCCTAAGAGCGATTCCTTCTATAGATTCCAAAATAATTGCTTGATCTTTCTTGGGAAAAGAGATATTTGAAGTGACATTTGCGTAACTTTTTTCTTGAATAACATTATTAGGTGGGTTCGTTGGGGTTATAATTTCCATTTTTTAAGGAACTCCAGACAACACCTGGAGTTCCGTAGATACAAATAACATAAATACACGTGATAAAATTATTATTTAAAATTATTTTTATCCGGAAAAATTAAAACACGTTCAACTGTCATAGGCGTCAGTTGACATTGAATATTTTTTTTGTTACCCATTTACTTTTAGTTTTTCGAATGACTATGAATTTTAGTATTTTGTCATTCATGAGTACAACAAAATATATATGCGCGAACTTGCTTCTATCGCAGTCATCAAGCGCTATTTTTCTCTGTTAAGAACTATACTGTTATTATAAAAACTGCGCGATTGTGGTTGCAAAATCATTCTGAAAGTCGAACACTGTCCATTGCAGGTCTTGAACCAACCACGAGCGGACTCCGCCGAGCCAAAGCCAGTAATAGAAGCGCAACTAAACCACCACGTACACTCATTGTGGAACAAACAGATACCAATTTGCATCGACGTGCTACTTGCACCAAATTGCACTAACTGTTATTCCAAAATTGCAAAGGTCGACGATGAGCTTGGCTTTGAAGTCTCTCCGTATGACAGCCGCTTCGTACTGTTGGAACGTTGGACTATGTCGGTGCTTATGAAGAAGTAAGTTTACTTCTATTGTTTCATAATATCCTGGTAGTTTCACTGGGATTACTTGTGAAACTACCATCTTTTTGCCGCAACAGTGGTGCTGGTTGGTACTTTTTAAAATATTTAATTTGGTTGTACGCCTTCTGATGATAAGCTGAAATGCGGTCCATGAATGGAGACGGCTAGTACAGTTAAAACACAGCAAGAAGCAGTGGCCAGCCTAGTTAAACATATACATATACTTATCACCATTTCAAATTAATCATAATAATCCACACGACTTGGGAATTTAGTCCTAAAACTCAATCAATTAAATTGTTAGGCCTTTTTCTCACACGATCCTGACACAACTTCCGCGCTTCCCTCACAGTCACAATTACTTCATACAGGCTCTACTATTATGGACACTAGGCCGCCCAGCTTCATTGAGGATGTCTCCGATTGGGTCGGAAAACACCCTCCTGGACGCCTACCTTTTAACGCATTCATCCACATCAAATTTATAAATATCTTTCGTCAATCTACTTTCACTCATCCTTTCCAAGTGCCAAACCATCGAAGCATTCCTTTGTCAATCCTTGTCACTCATCTTCTTTCAAACCATATCTATCGCGCACTGTGCTATTCATTATTCTGTCCGCTATCGTCACTTCAAATTAACAATATTTTTTATCAAAATTGCAGGAACAACGAAACTGAAGCTCATATAACATCGCAATGGTTACTAAACGCAGTTAGATCTCAATTACATTTCTCTCAACTATCAGCATGGCTTTCTCGATTGATTTCCACCCAGACCGAAGGTGTCGTCGACCCAAATGAGCGTCAAAGGAAACTCAGCCGAGAACAATGCAACATAAAGAAATTAGAAGCGAATTGCGACCAAGATGATGGCTCACAGCGCAATCTAAACATCGTGTACTCCATAAAAATCCCAGGCGTAAGCTATAAGATGTCCACATTCACGCGCACACCAACAGAACACACATTCCCCATAACCGACATAGGAAATAATGTATTTCTCAAAGTTTTATTACAAAGTTTACCGCGTAGAGATGATATCCCCATCATCAGGTGTCCGTGCCAATTGCCAAAACGGCGTGCAAGTAAGGAAATGCCCATGAACCTCCACGAAGAATTAACTCTACGCATGAACGATCTCAGTTTGGGTACTGACCGTCAGGAGTACCGCAAAGGCGCCAAATTTACAAATGATCTCGGACAAATTAATTCTAATGTTAGAAGATCTATTTATGGCAATGATTATGATAAGAAAGATGATAACGAATTAAAGGGAGACAAACAATATGTATTAGATGATAGAATGCACACGACGTGCGGGGAGAGCGGTAAACACAAATGCAATTGTGACGACGAGTCAGACAATGGCAATAGACAGTCTTCCACTAGTTATAATACAGAGCCTAAGAAGTTGGACGAGAGACGTCTCAAAGAGATAGCTAGATACAAAAGGCGTTTGAGGAAAGAGACCAAACTCAGGAAATTGAGAGAAAGTGGTACATCGGAGAGCGCCACCTCGGATGGGGATGGTCTAGTAGACACGCCTAAAAGAAAAGAAGAAACCCACACTTCTATTCCTATCTTACAGGCAGCTAGATTTGATAGGCTTAGAGCGATAGGTTGCTATAGAAACCAAACGTATTTGACACTGCCTGCGAGCCGTATTGAGAGTAAATCGCCTTTTATACCTGAGCCGATTGCGGTCACACCGCCAGAGTATCGCAAATCCGTTTCTGTGGCAACACAGACCGACGATCCAAAGTGCGGTTGTGGAGCGATAATGGAAGTGCATTGTGTGAATTGCAACCGAGGCATGGTTAGATCTGAGGCGAATTACGATCTGGCAGCTTTAAATCAATCGGAGATGCTCCTGAAGGCTATAAGTAAAGGCCACGAGGCTACGAATGGAGCTATAGCTGGAGCGGAAGCTAAAAAGCAAAAATGTGATATAATTAATAGTTTTGAGTGTGATAATATAGTTAGTAACGTAGGTAATAGTTGTAGTTTAACGACAAACTCTAATATTCGCAAACATATAGACGACGATGAGGAAGAAACTAATATAATTAAACGTCCAAAATTGAAACGTTTTATTCCATACGTCGAACGTTTGGACCGAATAGTGAGTGACCGGAAAGTACCAGGGAACAATGACGCTGAGGAGTTGCTTCTTAACGATGACGATTCGGTTTTCGCTAAAGGTCGACTGAAGACTACATCTACAGGGGACGAGTACATGATGTATGAGAAGAATGATTATGGTAGTTTTGATACCTGTGATACGCCTACGACACCTGAAGGTGACAAAGTGCCTTCGCCTACTGATATGGATAGATTCCGTTGGCGTTTCGATTCAGCCGCCTCCATGGTGTTTCACACAAGGACAGGGCTACCATTGACATCCAGTCCAGCGCCATTAAAGAGAGGAAGCAACTGTTTTGACTATGACGACTCCATTAATGGAATTTCTGGTATTAAAAGGTAACATTTGTTATTATTATTCATTTAAATTTAAAACATATTCACAGCTGGTATTACTAAGACATTAACCTTGTTCCTACCTCGTCTATTTACATCCCCAATACCACTACAGGTCAAGAAAAGCATCTGAATTGTGAAAGGTTCGGCGCATCGTTTCTTTGGAGAACAATCTTCAAGTGAGCCTATGTTTTCTTCCCATCTTTTAACCTTGGATCCTTCAAGCGAAGCCTCTTAGGACGAATGACGCAACCGTAAACTGGATTGATTCATTCAGACGTCGGCGCTCTTGAAATTCCCCTTTATTAAAATCAGCTAAATCAAGGTTTGGTGTCGAATAAAACAAAATAATATTTAGGTATATATAACTCCAACATCGCTCGAAACCGACAACCGATGGGAAGAAAGGTTCTTTAGTGTAGACCACGAACCGGAAGTCGCAGCGTAGGTAAGCCTCCCACTAGGTGGACTAACGACATAGTGAAAGTCACGAATAACCTGTGGATGCAACTGTCGTTTGGAATGGCGTTCTAAGGGGGAGGCCTATGTTCAGCAGTGGACGTCTTCAGGCTGATGATGTTAACCCCAGGATATGTACGACTACAGAATCATTTGTTTTACAGCATAGGATCGATCAATCATTGATCAATCATCGATCCACTTATGTGTAGATCTTGATAAAGTTAGATAAGTACCAGGAAATCATAACTTAATTTGTATTTCTTTTAATTACAGCGCCTTATTTCACCCAGTATCAATTCCCCCCACCGAGGAATGGGTATCTCCCAACTCCTCTGCTTCCCCACTCCCAAAATCCCCCGCCTCTACCCCCTTGCCAAGGAAAGTCCTTCCACGGGAACCAACCATCAGCCGACCCAGGAGAGGGCCCAGTGCAGGGTTATTAGGTAAACAGCTTTTTTTTATTGTGGCTTGACATCACCCCTGCTTGATGTTAAACTGGGGTGCGGTCCATGAATGGAGGTGACTGCCACTACAGTTTAATAACTACAAGTAGCAATATTCTCATTCATTCGGAGAAATCCTCAAGAAAGCTGGGTTGCCTAGTGCCCATAACCATAGAGAATTTTGAATGTGAGGGAAGCGAGGGAGTTGTGTCAGGAACGTGGCAAGTGGCGCTCCATTTTCTCTGCCTATCCCTGTGGGAAAAAGGCGTGACAATTCGATTTGAAGTAGCAATCGCTATGCCAACCCAATCCGAACCGGCAACTGTTAAGCTATCTCGAAACGCGACTTAGTCGTTCTACGGTCTGTGCACTTGAACCCCAGATGGGGTAGACTGAGCAAATGACCACCAACTGTCTGTCCAGGGGGCCGACCGCGTAACTACAATGGTAATAACAATGAAATTCATTCCTATTTGTCAAAAAGTTACGCGGCCGCTGTTAGTGTCAAAAACAACTTTTATTCATTCAATAAGCTTGAACTGTCAATGAAAATGAACCACGAATCTTAGTGTGTGGCGCGGTCGTAATTTTAATTTTGAAGCTTATTAATGGAGTTCAACTGTCTAAACAAATCTCATTGAATTACGCGGCCGGCCCGCGAGAGCAAATATCTGCATCATTTTTCAATATTTACATTAATACGTTTACAGGTAGCTTCGAAGAGTCTGCGTTGAAAGGTCGTTTGGAGCCCGTCGCCACTGTCCATGGGTTCACGGCTGAAATTGGTGCCTCCGGTGCTTTTTGTCCGCCTCACAAAAGACTGCCAGTCACTGTGTTCTTTTACGCGCCGGGCGGTACCAATGCGCCTTATATGGTAAGACACATTACTATTCATTTATGATTTCCTAGTACACCTCACTCAGATCATCATTGGCAATCGTTTTTTTTTATTTAAGTTGCTATATCTGACCTCGACTTGCCTGGAGAGGCCGACTTGTACGGCGTTCTCACGAGGCGAATTTAATTGTACAATATTTATCGTTCAACAAAAAATCGTTGAAAGCTGTAATAATAACGTTCTCACGGTTCAATAATAATCGACTCAATATTACGTGTCATTACTTTCTCGTGGATGCGGACGCCATAATTTACATTTTATTTTACAAACAAACATAAAACTGGTGACAGAGGATACAATACATACTAAATCGCGCTGATTGACTGACTGATTGAACTGATTATACAATGCGAGTTGAACGAACAAGTTCAGACAAGTCGATTCGCTTTCAACTATTAATTGAATCAACAAAAGTTAAAGGGTCTTTAACTTTTGTTGAACCGATATGAATTGTCTTAGATTTTGCGCGAACATTGATTAATGAATTAAACAAATTTTATGCGGCTTACTATCGCGTTCTTTCAGTCGTCGTCACTCTTGGACCTCCTCTTGCTTATCATCAGGCGGGTCGAGGTCACAATAAAAAAAAGACATGACGATTAAAATAACAATGCTATAAGAAATGGTGGTACGCCCGCAGGTGAGTTTACTAATTGGAATTTTACTCTCAATTACACTTCTCGTTTACTTTTCGCATTACATGGAATCCTGGTACCTTAACTTTACCTACAGAAGTATTTTGCAACTTTAATTTTTGTTTTATATTAGCCACTACATGACCGCACTCCGCCTCATGAGTGCGGTCTACGAGCTGAGGCGACTCGCCACGGTCGAGCCTGAGGCAGCAATCGCGCCATTTTCACTGACGTTTACCATACGAAAGTACTTCACTCATAATATCCTAGCCGATATTAACTGTTGCGCATGCACACGACACATTGACACTAAAAACTATACATTATTTCACTTAAAATAAGGACGATTTTTGTATAATTTCTGTAGACTGTGAGCTAAGGAATAGTATTAACACAAAGACTGCCTTATTTCAAATGATTTAGAGTCTATTTCAGCGTCACTGTATCGTGCGTAGACTTTGCGTAACAGTAGAATGGTGGCTTACTTATTTGTCTCATCTACCAGGGCCACATAAACCTCGGATCGGGCGGCTATCGTGTGTCTCGCTCTGGCACGGTGCAGGTGTCTCTCTTCAACCCGCACGGGACGTTGGTGAAGATGTTTGTGGTCCTTTACGACTTGACATCAATGCCACCTTCTGCGAAGACTTTCCTGCGTCAGAGGACTTTGTACATGCCAGTTGGCACCACTGAACCGCCGCCAGCGAGGTCTTCATACAAGTGGTTGAGATATCTCATACATTTAAGGTGAGACTCCTTTACGTTTATGGTACACTAGTACTAATTTTATTGAGTACGGGGAAAAAGCGTGACAATTTAATTGATTGATTGATTGAGTACGCGGAAGACCAAGAGCACCGCCGACTGAAAAAACTGACTAATTCAGTTTACAATTGCCTCCGTCGTCGTCACTATGCCAAAGACAATTGAGCGTCACTTGCCACGTTCCTGACACAACAAGCTCCTCCCTGACGACCACAATTGTTTTTATTTGTTTTTATTTTATATGATAAGCAATAGGAGGTCCAAGAGTGACGACGACTGAAAAAACCTAGTTATTTCTCGGCTACGCTAGTCGCCGTCACTATGCCGGCCTAAGGTGCTTCTTCACGCATCGCTTGAAGGATCCAATATAAAGTAAAAATTGTGACTCGACATATAACAACACCCCGCCTGATGTTAAGCTGGAGTGCGGGCCATAAATGGAGGTGACTTAATAACTGTGTGTGTAGCAGTTGCATTCACTATGCCGGCCTAGTTGGCACCGGCATATTAGAAACTGATCCCGAAACGCGACTAAGTCACTTCACGGTCTGTAAGTGCTGGTACTACCCCGTGCCCAGTATCGGCATACTGGGCACCCTCCGATCGGGAATCGAACTGGTGGTGCTAACCAAACCAAAACGTCACGTCTGATTATTCAAAAATATTTTTACTTTTTATTGTGGCACGACATTTGATCTCGACCCGCCTGATGATAAGCAAGAGGAGGTCCAAGAGTGACGACTGGGAAATCCGAGTTAGTTCACGGCTGCCTCAGTCGCCGTCACTATGCCGACTAAAATAATTATTGATTTAATTATTTCTTTTCTAGGTTTCTGACCTCCAAATCCGGCAAATTGTATCTCCACACGGACATAAGAATAATCGTATCAAGAAAATCAGACCTCGACACTGCCACAGCTCATTCAGCCATTTTAAAAAATATAACCACCAATCAAAACGAACCGCCTAAAAAGACCACCAACGGTGAGAAAGAAGAATGGGCAAGAATGAAACCGACCAATGGGGTAGAGGTAACAAAGAAATTGACCAATAGCGCGCGAGTAAATCGTGTTTATGGCGGCTGCGGGGATTACGATGCGGCACAGGAGGTTCCGCAGGAAAATTCCCGATCTTATGAGTTGCGAAGTTTTACTTACGCGCCAGATAATCCAAAATTTTCGCCAAGATAATTTTCGGATTGTTTTCGTATGTGTGGCAGACAAATAATGTGCCTATCAATCTTGAAAAGGATATTTTGTTATTCACGAAATAATTACTGCGAATTAGATGAACAATAAATAAAGCTATTTTTCAAAGACTAGAGATTTAAGCGAATCGATTGCTGCTTCTAAAATTTCATAGAACGCATGTAATTTTATATAATGGTTACTCAAATAAAAGACAATGCGTTTTATGACAAGTTTTATTGACCTGTCAAATTGTTAACAATGTATTTTTCAAATTGTAAGCAACATATCTGTCAAATTGTGTGCAATTTGTCTGTTAAATTCTGAGCAATTTATTAGTTAAACTGAGAGCAATTTATCCGTTAAATTCTGAGCAATTTATTAGTTAAACTGAGAGCAATTTATCCGTTAAATTCTGAGCAATTTATAAGTTAAATTGAGTGCGATTTATCCGTTAAATTCTGAACAATTTATTAGTTAAATTGAGTGCAATTTATCCGTTAAATTCTGAACAATTTATTAGTTAAATTGAGTGCAATTTATTAGGTAAACTGATAACAATTAATCTGTCAAATTGTAAGTCAAAATGTGAGCAATATTGGTTTAGCGACTGGTTTGTTGCGCGTAAAGTCCCGGGTTCGATCCCCGGTCGGAGCAAATATTTGTTTCATACCTTTTATTTGTAATATTTAACAATATTAAATATTGCAATATTTGTTAATAAAAAAAAGATATGGATATTTCTTCGGGTCTGGTTATCTAAGAGTGGTAGGCAGTGGTACCCAGTCTGCCGATCCGGGGTAGTACCACCACTTACAAGTATAAAGACCGTAAAGTGATTTGGTCTCGTTTGCGGATCAGCTTGTAAGTTGTCGGTTCCATCTAGACCGGCATAGTGGATGTGATTGCTACTTACAGTTATTGAATTGTATTAGCAGTGACATTTATTCATGGACCACACTTTGGCTTAATATCAAGCGGGCTGCAAGCGACATATGTCAGTCGAGTCACAATTAAAAAAAATTTGTAAAAACGTAAGCATATTGAAACGGCGTCGATTGTGAATACACTGAGAGATCGATTCCAATGTATCGTGGCGACAGAGACCACCGTAAGCTGCATTTGTTTCACTTCACTCAGTCGTCATGAATGTCCTGTCACTATAATAAAAATAACACTGTTCTCAATCGAATACTAGTAATGTAAACTGATAGCTCTAGCGACACATCCGCATTATTTAAGATATTATTAAAAAGTCTTGGACTTGGACTAACAAAAAAATATAGACAGAGCTTTTTCTTAGATTTTGCGCAAACATTGATTAATGAATTAAACAAATTTTATCAGTCACGGAGAGGCTACGATGGCTGCAAAGCTCTCAAAACGTCGGAATAATTTTAAAAAATTGTAAAATCAAAACCATAATAAACGCGACAGTAAGCCGCATAGACATAGTGTTGCATTCATCCATGATCTTAACTATACGGCAAAGTCAACTGTTATTGTGCTAGTTGATCATTAGAAGCCGCCGATTTTGTATTTACATGTCATATTAATTGCAATCTTAAATTAATTTTTAAAATCAATTTTTAAATCAATTAAGATGAGATGGACTCCTACAATAGTTCGTAGCGAGAGATCGCCTAATGTCGTGACTCACAATCCGTCCGGTCACACGACTTGTGAGTCATGGTAAAAAGAGAGGGAGGCCTTTGTCCAGCAGTGAGACAAATAAATAGGTTAAAAATAATAACAAAATATAATCGCTCTAATTGTGACAAGGATAGATAGAGACAACGGAGCGCCACTTACCACGATACTTTTATAACTTTCGGTTCCTTTGTGTTCTTTAATCATCAGCTTATATACGTTTCACTAGTAAGTATAGGCCTCTGTCCGGATCTTAGTTATCCAGATAGGATTTGGTCACTTCCCCACGCTTGCCAAGTGCGACAGTTTTAAGAATCAGTCACGGGTAGGGCCGAGATTTTCTTTTACTAGCGGTCACCCATTTTACTACTGGCTGCTACATTTGTTGTTTTACCTAAGTGATCAAATAATCTTTGCAATAACCACTTGTATATGACCCCACTACAGGCTCTATAAATCTCATAAATCTGGTTCGTCAATCTCCTTCATACCGTAACTCAAATTGAAATGAGGTTGCGTTTGATTGTCAGAATACAATCATAATTGCGCTGGGTCCACGATCTCTCCCACGAAATCACTTTTTATTGCATTATTTGTGCGCTCCGTTTTGCTTTTTATGTTGGTCTGTGTACTCTAAAACATCGTAGTTACGAAATATCCTTTTCAAAATGAATTTTGTTTGTAAAATAATTATTTTTAATTACTATTTTAAATAACCCTATGTTTAAAGATATAAAAAAATGATATATTTTTGGTTTTTGTAAAAGATATTAAAAAAAGAAATATATATTACTATAGTATTTTAAAATATTGTTTTATTTAAAAAAAATGTAGCTCAACAAATGACAACACCTCGCCTGATGTTAGGTTGGAGCGCACTCCATGAATGGATTCGACTGCAACTACAGCAAATGTGACAAACGCATGCAATATTCTGGTCTAGTTCAAACTGGTCACTTACAAGCTGATTTCGAAACGCGGCCGTGTCACTTTATAGTCTGTACACTTGTAAGTGGTGGTACTACCCCGGATCAGCAGACTGGATACCACTGCTGCCTGCCACTCTTTGATAACCAGACCCGAAGCAAATTTTTTTTTCTGCCTCATTTTTTTTAATAACAAATATTTGTAATATTTAATCAAATTATTCAATATTACAAATAAAAGCTATGAAACTAATATTTGCTCTGACCGAGAATCGAACCCGGGACTTCCACGTAACACACGTGTCGGCAAAAAACCTTGACTCTACTGATGTTTAGCAAGAGTGCCGATGACATAACAAAACAGATTTTTTAAAAATTGATTCAGAGAGATCTCCAATTGAAGTGACAAATCTAAATAAAGGCGAATGTGGTGCAGTGGTAATGAAAGGGTCTCGCAAACTGAGAGACCTCGGTTCAACTTACCGTTACCAATGTATCTTTAATATATAAAGTACATATATTCGTCCTGTTTCTATGATATAAATGTAAATAATAAATAAATAAATGTACAGAAAATGGGTAGACCGATGTTTGACCTGACACTCGCTTCCTCCACCTCCACAATTCTCTTGGTACAACCTCTACTATTTTATTAGGTAAATAAAATAAAAGCTGGGTTGCCCAGTGCCCATAACTATAATTGTGGCAAGTAGTGATCCATTGTCTCTGCCTATCTCGGTGGAAAAAAGGCATAACAATTTGATTAAAAATATAAAATAATAAAATAAAAACGACAATTTTTTTAAAATAATTTATTTTATTAAAATTAATAATAAATAAATAAATAAGCAAATGGCAATAAATTAAAATTAAAAAATAAATAAATTAAATAATAGAGTATTAAATACAGGCATTCAAATTTCTTTTTTATTTAAAAGTAATAAATAAAATTTTTATAATCAATTTTGTATTTTTATTATTACTTATTTTGACTTGACATTATGACAGCATCCAGCCTGATGTTAAGCTGGAAAACCAATTCAACTTATAGTTGCCTTAGTTGCCCTCACTATGCCGGCCATAATAACCAACGAGTGGAGGAATAACAGTCTGCCTACCACTACCAGTTCTTTAAAAGTGTTAATCTGAGGCGGTGTTATGTTGAGGCGGCCGTGGTGTAGTGGCTGAGGCGGCCGTGGTGTAGTGGCTGAGGCGGCCGTAGTGTAGTGGCTGAGGCGGCCGTAGTGTAGTTAGTGGCAGTGCAATAGTTATACAAACCGAAAAGCACAAGTTCGAGACCACCCACCGGTACCAATGTATCTTTGATATATGTACTTTGGTTGTCCTGTTTCTATGATACTTTAGTAGCTTAGTATAGAAATGTAAAAAAATCTTTCTAAATAGAAATTACCATTGACGTTCGTTTAATATTTGTAATGTCCAAAACTGCAATTGATTATAATAAAATACTTTTTATTTATTATTAAGACTAAAACTAAGTAATAAATAAACTTAAATTATTAAAAAATAAATAAATAGAGATGACTAAATAAAAGTATATGTCGATTATTTAAAGCTGACACACTTAGGTACTCGTAAATCTAAAGCGTTCAGTCACCTATTTTAGATTAATATGTGTTCTCTCCATCCTATAGCCTTGGATCCCTCAAGCGATGCGTGAAGAAAGACCTTTGGCCGGCATAGTGGTAGCCGTTGAGACCCGGTTTTTGCACTCCCAGCTGTACGGGTGTAGTGTACAGGGCTCAACTTAGCCGGTGACGTCTCTTCGTTGGAGCGCATATATATTGATTACTTTGTCGGTAAATCGTTTGCGAGATTTTGGATACATGCAACGCCATCTAGCGGTAGCATGTAGCGGTCGCTACAAGCTAAAACTACCACTACCACAGCGTAAAACGCTTATTAAGATACTTTTGAAATGTTAATCAGGCATTCACAAACAATTTTGCTCGACGTAGTGACAGCGACTGAAGCAACTATACGAATACGGTTTTGTTTTTAGTTGTCGGCACATTATGCACCTCGGCACCTCTCCTTGGTTACCATAGGACAAGTCGAGGTCAGTGTCGCGTCTCAAATGCGCGTGTCAGCTTTCAACAATCGGCCTAAAATTAAATGCAACTTTTCCGAATTAATTTTTTACAATTAAAGCTTAGATTTTTTTATAAATAATTGCTCAACACATTCATTCATAATTCGTCAGAATTACTTTTTTTATTGTGGCCCCATATGACAGCACCGCGCTGATGTTAGGCTGGGGTTCTGTCCATAAATGGACGCGATCGCTAATACAGTTTAATAACTGCAAGTAGCACTTGTATTGTATCTACTATGCCGGCTTTGTTAGAACCGGTAACTTACGATACTCGACCGATACCACTTAAAAAATATTTAGAAATTTTCATGTAAATCTGACGAATTACTGATAAATCTAATAACTATTATCTAAAAATAAATAATTAATCCATTAAATAAAAAAATCGCTTTAAATTTAAAATATAAAAAGTAAAGATTAAATTAAAAGTGATTTTTTAAAAACTTAAAAGTAAAGAATAAATTAATATCATAGACCATATACTGTTTAGACTCAGCTTCAATAAATAAAACGTCAATATTTCACCCAGCGATTACCTATATCAAACATTGATATTGTAACGCGACCAAGTCACTTAACGGTCTATACACTTAAAAGTTGTGGTTCTATCCAGGATCCAGTGCTAATCCAGTATATGTTCTATAATTAAGGTTGTTCTTCTTATAAATAAATAAATATATTTTTTAGAAATTGTGGCCTAAACAAATTTGTTTTTATAGATTTACACTATAAAAAATACTATTTAAAATCATGCCTCTTACCACGATCCTGACACAACTCTCTCGCTTCCTTTATATCCACAATTTTCTTACCTATTATTATTGATATTTATTAAATTATATTATAATATAATATATTAATCGATTTGTATTGTAGTTAGCAAGAGCCACAAAGACTAAAGAAACCGTTTACGGTTTTCCTAGTAGTTTCCTAGTACAGTTTTCCTTTTCTAATTTATTTAAGTTAGTTTTTAACGTTATTAAATTATACACAAAATTATTACAACAAAATTCCTAAAAAAAAAGATAATGGAGAAGAGAGAAAGAGACTTATGTTAGAGTTGGACGAACAAATACTTGTGGGTTCTTATCGTATGCTCTGTATGGGGTATTTTGAACTGGAGCTTCTCCCTCGGTTTCCTCCTAAAAAGAGAATTGCTCGAAATTAAAAACAACTACTGCCATCTATTGACGAGTAGTATAACTAAAAGAGGGTTTAATTGTGATTTTATTAATTGGTAAATGCCATCTAGTAGTAAATAGTTGAACTAAAAAATTTTGAAATGTGACAATAATGCCTTGGACAATTTAAAAGACAATTTAAAGTTAGTCTTCATAAAATTAAAATAAAATTATCTAGTATGTACTGCCGCATATTAATTTCAATTACAAAAGATTGGATTTTCTTTTAACTTTTAAATTGCACGCCATCTAGTATCGAATAGCCATAACATTTAAAAAACAATAATATTGTTATACTACAATGTTATGAGCGCCACCTTGTAGTAAGTAGTGGTAATTATTTATTTAACAAGTAGTTTCAAAACTTGGCTTTTACCTCTGGGTCAATGCTCCTCGACCATGGTGCCCATCCATGTTCATCCTCGTGGTCGTAATGGTGTTGGTGCGACGCATGCTCATAATAGACCACCTGCAGAATTAGAAAAATATGAATGTAGATAAATTTAAATATTGTCTATTTATACCATGAAAAATGTTTTAAAGATCTCGTTCTATCTCGTTCTATTCTATTCACTTCTGTGATGCCTGCGATCAAAGCATCTACATTTCGTCGACCGAATCTAGTGTACATTTAAATTAAAGTTTTTTTTTGTTGTTGAATATTAGGCCGGCATAGTTGATTATATTTGCATTATATTTTCTTAATCCAATAAAACAAGACAATTAATCGTTGTGATGAATATCGTCTGTGCGACGACACGTTTGATCATTATCATCAATAGTCTCATTTTGGTGGATTAAGCCTAACTTTTATTATTTTGCCAATCGTCGACGAGAGACGATAATCGTTTTAACTTGCCCAACCTAACCCGGCTGGTCGTTCTAATGGTTGATGCTGTTATTTGTTCCAAAATAAACGCGATAGTAAGCCGCATAAAATTTGTTTAATTCATAATATTATGTCTATTGCAGTTATTGAATTGTAGTAGCAGTCACGTCCATTTACGGGCCACATTGCAGCCTTACATCAGGCAGGCTCTCTATGTTGTGTCACAATAAAAATATGTTACAAAACATAAGACCAGGCTCTCATAAAACGCAAGAACTTGCGCGAGATTACAGAGATGGCCAAAGAACACAATAAGGCCATAAAGTATTTTATAGTTTCTATCAAACAAGTAGGTTCTAGTGACATTCCTGGGCTGCGCCTGAGACCTAGTGAAAGTGCTCAGTTCAAGTTCACAGGCAAAACCTTAAGGTCACGACTTTATAGAAATCGAGGATAAACAAGAAATATATTATACAGCATGTTTTAATGCAACAATTTGGTATTTTAATAATTATAAAATATTTTTTGGAGACATCCTCAATAAAGCTAGGTTGCCTAGTGCCTACAACCATAGAGCTTGTATGAAGAGAATTGTGAATGTGAAGGAAGCGAGGGAGCTGTATCAGGATCGTGGCAAGTGGCGCTTCATTGTATAGATATGGTTTGAAAGAGGATGTATTGACAAGGATTGACAAAGGAATGCTTCGATTGTTTAGGCACATGGAAAGGATGAGTAAAAGTAGATTGACGAAAGGAATCTATAAATCTGATGTGGATGGATGCGTTAAACAAGGCAGGTCCAGAAAGTGTTTTTCGACCAAATAGCATCCTCAAGAAAGCTAGGTTGCCTAGTGCCCACAGAGCAACTCATAAATTGCTTTTTTAGGAGTGGTAGGCAGTGGTGCAGAGTCTGCTGATCTCACAAGTATTCACACCGTGAAGTGACTTAGTGGCGGATCAGCTTGTCGGTTCCAACTTAGCTGGCATAGTGGATGTGTCTGCTACTTTCATTAACTGTAGTAGCAGATTTCATTCATGAACTGCACTCTAGATTAACATCAGGCAGGGTGTAGTCATATGTCAAGTCACAATTAAAAAAATCTCGTAAAAAAATTGCCTTAAAACTAAATTCAATCAAATTGTCATGCCTTTTTCCCACAAGGATAGGCAGAGACGAGGGAGCGCCATTTGCCACAATCCTGACACAACTCCCTCGCTTCCCTCACATCCACAATTCTTTTCATACGGACTAGTGCCAGTTTCTTAAGGATGTCTCTGATTTGGTCGAAAAACACTTCTGTGCCTGCCTCGTATAACGCAAAATTAAAAAAAGTTCTTTTATTTTATAAAACTATTTGTAAGTCACCTACAAATCAACACAACATTTCTCGCACATTACAAACTTACTGACACAATGTGCAATAAAAAAAGTCATAAATAGAATATGCAATGAATAAATAATCAAATAATCATGCTGTATATAACGAGTCCCAGTTGCAGCGGGGTGCGGCTTGCGGTAGAAAGTGCAATGACACTGAATCCGCAGTAGGCAACAAGTTAGAGATGGCCATGCATTAATTATGCTACAAGACAAGGCGATAAACTAAACCAAATTGCCGACAGGCGTGGCGCGTTGGTTAGCCTAAAATACCTCTTGCTCATTGTCATACTCTACCATAATTTCGGAAGAGCATATGAGAAGAAGAAACTCGTCAAACAGTCTATAACTTTGCTATCAAATTATATAACGTTTTTATTTGTCTTGTAAATATAAGTCCCCGATAAGCCATTTTACTGTTTAGATCATTAATTCGCAAAGTTGTCCAGGGGTCCACGGGAGACTCGACGGGGGTCTTGACAAAAATTAGGGGTTCACAAAGTGAAGAACTAAAATGTTATTAATTTTTTTATTGTGACTCGTCATGTGACAGCACCCCACTTAATCTTAAGCCGAAGTGTGGTCCATGAATGAACGTCACTGCTACTACAATTCAATAACTGTGAGTAGCAATCACATCCACTATCCTGGATGGAACCGGCAACTTACAAGCTGATCCCGAAACGTGACCCCCCCCCCTCTCTAGTTTGAACGACAAAATACCGTTGGATGCAACTGGCATTTTGTCGTTCGGTATGGAACATAGAGGGAGGGCTACGTTCAGCAGTGGATACCTTCTGGCTGATGATGATGAAGATGACTGACTATGCCACATTATGACGAGCCACGATAAAAACTACCAGGAGTGTATAACATAGTAGGAGGTCATTATGTCGTGCGTTAAAAGAAACATATTTCTTACCTTTTGCGGTTGCTGATGGGACTTCTTTAGATCTAGCCAGAATCTGGCCAAGTTGATGCCAAGACCAATCAGGGCTATTAGGAAGAATTTCACCTGAAAAAAGAAGACCAGTGAGTGTTTTTATAACACTTTTAAGAAAAAAGACAAATAAGTCGACTGTCGCCTTATTAATTGTCGATCTTTGATATAATGTACTTTGGTTGTTTTGTTTCTATGATACAAGGACTTTAGTATAGAAGTGTATATAAATAAATAAATCAATAATTTTGTCACGGCTTAATTTCCAGAGGGATAGACAGAGACAATGGAGCGCTAATTGCCACAAATTTGAAACAACTCCCTCGCTTCCCTCACATCCACAATTCTCTTCATACAATCACTACAGTTATGGGCACTAGGCAACTCAGCTTTCCTGAGGATGTCTCCGATTTGCTCAGGGAACCACTTAACCATCCATCAGATTTATAAATTCCATTTGTCAATCTATTTTACTAATCCTTTTTATGTGTCCAAAGTGAAAATGGAATAAATAATGTCCACTCCAAAATCTCTTCCCACAGGAAGACTCGAGGGAAGAGGCCTCGCCCACCAGAGGTCCCTCTCCCTCCCTTAGCACACTAGTAACCCCAGCATACCTCACATTCATTGTCAGGTATGCTGGGGGTATTATATTTCTCATGGACCCGCTTCACAGGGGGTCCATCACTCAATCGCACTGATATATCCGAATGGAAGTTAAAACCTACAGCAATTCTTCTCATAAAAATAAAAAGATTAAAGGATATCCCCGGTGGATATTCCACCTAATCTTACCTGTAGTTTGAATGATAGAATTTGTAATAAGGATCCAATTTTAGCCTTCAGCACAGCGCCGAGAATAAGTAATTTTAAGATGGCCTTCTTTTTCTTCTTCTTTTTTCCTCTTTGTTCTAGAATTTGTTATAAAGTATTATTAATATTGTTTTATTGTGACTCGACATACAGGTATGACAGCACTGGTGGTCACATCCACTATGCCGGCCTAGTTAAAACCGTAACTTACAAGCTGATCCCCAAATGCGACTATAAAGTATAAGTATAAGTATAAAGTATAAGTCACTTCACGGTCTGTATACTTGTGTAAGTGGTGGTACTACCCCGGATCGGCAGACTGGGAACCAATGCCTATCACTCTTTACTTATATAAGTTAGGAGAATTATCCTTTTTTCATGCCTCAATGTGCTTAAAAGTGCACATAAAATAAAAGGATATCACAAGATGCAATCAAAAATGCAGTTAAAACTAATTCATGCTAAATCTCATGCCTTATTAAGTAGTAGTTTGAAGATGAACGCGCCGAACGAACCGGACGAATCCAACGCACCAAAAGAAATATATGAATCACAATACATCGTGCAATTGTCGAAATTAAATTTAATTTTTATTTCTTTATTGTGACTCGATATCTGACCTCGACCCGCCTGGTAAGCAAAAAGAGGTCCAAGAGTGTCGACGACTGTAAAAACCTAGTCTTCATGGTTGCCCCAGTCGCCGTCACTATGGCGGTGGAATTTGACGATAAGGTTCGTGAATTCGGGACCTTTCAAATCTATTTAAGTGATTCGTAGAGATCAACGCGGGGAGTTTCATATTATTTCGTACAAAGAATTCTGAAGTTCGGTTCGTTCGGATCGTTCGGTGCGAACAAGTTATCGTTTTACCTTTACTGTCATAACCGAGTAAGTTCCTGCGATAATGAAGCGCTGCATGATGGATGAATTGTAAACGAAAACACCCCCTTCTCCACTACCACAGAGGAACCTACTCAATTAGGCGCTAGTTTTATAAAACATGCTAAAATTTAACTTTATGAAACTAGGAACATTTCCATCAATAAAAGAAACTTGATATTTGTCCGTAGACTAGCAAGAAAAAAGAAAGAAAGACGGCGTGCAGAGAACAAGTTAACTGGTCAAACGAGAACGTGCTTGCCTACATACTCACACACCCATTCGTGTTGGTGATAGAACCTTATTTTTAACATACAAATAAGATTTACGTATGACAGCACCCCGCCTAGGTAACCTGGAGTACGGTCCAAGAAAGAAGGCGACTGGTAATCTAGTACACTCGATCCCTATGCAGGTGCAGACTGCAGGCCTAGTTGGAACCGACAACTTACAAGCTGATACCGAAACGCGACTAAGTCACTTCACGGTCTGTACACTTGTAAGTGGTGGTACTACCCCGGATCGGCAGACTGGGCGAATGACCACTAATTATGTGTCTACAACTCTTTAAGAAACTCGTCCTTAAAACAAATAGTAACTTTTAAGCGACTCAGGTCAGATGTTTCGTCCCAATAAACGTGACATCTGACCTTAACTTGCCTGATGATTAGTTAGGGGAGGTCTAAGAGCGCCAATGACTGAAAAAAACCCGTTGTAGTAGTTTACAGTTGCCTCAGTCGCCGCCAACTATCGTTGTACGCCTATTTCTTGTTTGTCTATATGCTGGTGATATAGATGATTAATGGATCTATAGAACATTAATTCATGTAAATCTAAAAGATAATGACGCGAATTTGAACCATATGATTCGCTAATACCAACACTTAAAAAGTGTTAGTCAATATCCAAAATAGATCCATCAATAACCTATCTAACCCATGCCATGCTGTACCCATCACCCACCTGCAAGAGAACTCTTATCATTTCCTAAGCCATTCTCCGCATTTTCATTTTCGACAACATGCTCGGCGACCGCATCTATTGCCTTCTCGCCCATCTCCCATGCCTCCTCTAACAAGCCACGTGATTCTCTAACTCCTTTAACTTCTGCATTCCTGGTACGTGCGTTATCTCCTTCAACTTCTGTGCTCCCAGTACTATCTTGCTTATCATTCCATGCATTAAATTCATGTGCTTTTCTAACTCCTTCAACTTCTTCATTCCTTGTATTATCTTGTGCTAACTGCTCCTTAGCCTCAGTACCAATGACCCAGGATTGAACGTGCGACTTTCCAAAATGTGTAAAAGATCGACCTTTGGACTTCTGTTGGTGGAACATTGGGTGTGCTTGAATGAGATGGATCTTTGGTGGTTTTCCCTTCTTCTTCTTTTCCTTCTTCTTATCTGGTGCAGTTGAGATGGTTATTGAATCAATACCGCCCTGCTTCTTTCTTGCTGTTGCCCTGGTGACAAAGAATAATGTTACATGAATAGTCTTTTAAATAAGCTTAAACTGCAGTACAGACAGTGATAATTGAGCGTCACTTCTCACGATCCTGACACAACTCTCTTTATGTGATAATGGATAATTTGTTGTAAAGGATTGTTGTGTCAGGATCATAGAAAGCGTCGCTCTCTTATATTACTATCTCTGGAAAATTGCGACGTGACAATTTTATTGTTGTTTGCAATATCTTAGGACTCTGAATCAGTTAACCTACTGAAATAATTTAATAAAAATAATGATATTTTGTACACTACAAGTTATTTTAAGTTTCATTATTTGCCATTTTATCTTTTTTCATCTAGTTTGTTACTGCTTCATTTATTTATTTATTTATTTATTTATTTCCATTTAGCCAATCCAACAGTACAATTCATGATATATATTTACTAGAATAATTAAAAACACTACCATTAATAGGATTGATCAATAATTTAAGTATGTATTTACACTACAAGGTAACTAAATAGTTTTTACTTAACAACTTTAAAGAAAGAGAAAAAAAAACTAAACGTAACCAGTATAAAATTTGTGTGTGTGTATGTGTGTGTTGTGTGAGTGTGTGTAGGTGCGTGTGTGTCCATTAATTTATAAAATTTCCTTTAAATGCTTTTATAGTTATTTGCTTCTTCTTTATAGTTATTGGTTTTATTAGTATTTTTTGTTAATAATGTTTAATGGATTCATGTTTAGTTTTAGTTTTGTTTCCTTAATCACTATTTTCGTATTAATGTTGTGTATACTTGTAATTGGCAGACATATTATGTACCTATTTTAAATTTATATCAATAATAAATGCTAATATTATGCTGGAATTGTACCTTTTCCATAAATATATAAATTAATTATTGAATTTTTAGTGACATACTGCAATAATTTTAAAATGCTAGATGTTTAAAAGCAGAACTATCCAGAGGTCTGGACTACGAGGTTAAGAAAGATGCGAATAATAAAGATCAATATGAATACATAAAAGTAATACAAATAGTAACAAACATCGAAAATAATGTTAAAGAAAGCGAATTTAAAATTATGCAAGTAGATCTTAAGAACGGGAAACGTGACCAGTATAAATTCCAACGTTTAACTACAAACAAACATGAACTTTATTACCGTACAATACTGATCAATTTAGATCGTAATTAAAATTAATATAACTACAAAGGAAAACCAATTCTAAAAGAATAAAGATAATGGTTAAATTAGATTACTATCGTATCTGGGTACGTAATTACAGTTTCGATGTGTGATAGATTTGTAAAGGATTTTATTTTAGTTTTTATAGGTTAATCATGATAATTTGGTTTAGTTGTTTTTACTTTTAGATTTTCCCATGATATCATAGTTATTTACTCATTTTAACGTGGGATAATTGTCTCCCAAACGATCGGATAGAAAGAAAAACGTTGCGTTTAACCCAGAATTCGGATGCTTTTCAAACTTAACTTGCGTGCTTCAAATGCTAAAAATAAATTTTGGGCACAAAATAGATGATATTCTGTATAATTTTACTGGTTTAGGTAATGTTGAATAAATAACTAAAATAGTACATTACAAAGGCGACCGTGGTGTAGTGGTAGTGCAATGGTTACGCAAACTGAAAGCACGGGTTCAAAACCACTCGTGGTACCAATGTATTTTCGATATATGTGCTTGGGTTGACCTGTTTCCATGATACAAGCACATTAGTAGCTTAGTATAGAAATGTAAAAAACGAGTATGAAAAAAATATAATTGGTCCTAGGGTCCTTTTGGCTCTGACTATCTCTGTGGGAAAAAGGCGTGACAATTTGATTGATTGATTGATTTAGCCACAGAATAGGTATCCAAGTGTACTTTGAAGAACTAACTTTAAATATGGTTCGCTTTAAAAGCAAGAAAAGGGATTTAGAAGAAAGTTTTATCTTTTAAACACAAATATACATAATTTTTGGACGCAGGGTTATTAATATGAAAAGATTTAATATTAAATATCTTTCAATTTGTACGACCTAGTTGGAACCGGCAAGTTTTAAGCTGATCCTAAATCCCCGGATAAGACACTTTACGGCCGGGTCCACTGTCTGCCAACCACTCTTAAATACCCAGACCCGGAGCAAATATCTGCCTCCTTTGTTTTACCAGTCTTAAGGAAAGAAATCCCTAAATTATATTCAGTCATGTCATAAATTTCACTGCAATGTTAAAAAGACAGTTTTCTATTTTTCTATTTACTTATCTCAAATCGCATTTAGTCGTGAAGTTTAGTTCCGCTAACGGCCTCTAAGGTACACCCGTAACCGTGTCAATGCGTTAACTTCTTTAATTTATGCTTCCCTAGTAGTTTTTGATGACGTTTTTATTATTATGTTGATTTTTTATTGTGACTCGACATCTGACCTGACACGCACTTATGAGGTCAGATGTCAGGACGACCATTTAAAAAAAAACACGACTCAATTCGCGGTGTACTCAGTCGCCGTCACTATACGAGCCAAAGGCGTACCAGCCAAAGGCGCTTCTTCACGCATCGCTTGAAAGATTCAGTGCAGTTGAAAAGACGAGGGAGAAACAAGTTAAAAAGCTTGGAACATTCTATATTAAGCTACTAACGTGTCATAGGCTATAGTTATATAACTAATTAATTATTAATTTAAGGCGGCCGTGGTGTAGTGGCAGTGCAATGGGTACGCAAACTGCAGAGCACGAGTTCGAGACCAACCACCGGTACCAATGTATCTTTGATATATGTACTATGGTTATTCTGTTTCTATCATACAAGTAGTCCATCCACTATGCCGGCATAGGACTTCTGGTAATTTGGCAAAGATCAAGTCTGGCACAATAGCTACCAGTATACCCGGCGCTGGAAGCTGCGCAGTAATTTGATTTGTTACCTACTTATTTTCCGTTTTACGAACATCCGTTTTAAGAACGTCATTCATTTTGTATGGGGACTTGGGTTTAATTGTATTAACAGTTGCATATACATTTTAAAATAGTTTATTGTACCAAGATTACAATGTAATTGGAATATATCCTTTATTATGCATAGTTTAGGTGTGCAAAATGATTAAACTATAATTATGACAGTTCAAAGCAGAACTGTTAATATGGCGTTGTTGGACAGATGATACAAAATTTATATCTTATTTTGCAAATAACTCAATTGCACAGCAATTAAAAGCGAAATCGTTATTAGTTTTATAAATAAACTACCATTTGTAATTTATTCATCATTGGACATTACAAAAGTAGTACATAGAAGCCCAAAATGAATGATGTCCTTTTATTATATTATCAATTATGTACACGACTGTATAGATGCGTGAAGAAGCACCTTTGGCCGGCATAGTGACGGTGACTGAAGAAGCCGTGAATAAACTCGGTTTTTTCAGTTGTCGTCACTTTTGGACCTTCTCTTGCTTATCATCAGGCGGGTCGAGATCAGAGGTCGTGTCACAATAAAAAAAAAAAGATGCGCAGATTGCTTCCACTGCCATCACCCAGCGCTCTTGTAATCGGCCGATACTTACTGCGTTCAAGGGAGTTCAAAGGACAGCGTTTTTTTGCCGGGAACTAAATGACAGGGAGAATGCGTGTATGAGCTTTTTCTTTGAGGATTATACAAATAAAAAAACATTTAAGTATTCCAAATTCAAATAATCTTCAAACAGTAATATAATACTTAGTAATTAAAAGTAGAGTTTCTCAACATTTCAACCTACATTTAACATTTTGTACTCATTAACGTTTGTTTGCCGAAAACGACACGCGTTTTATTACACGTGAAAGTGCTTTGCCCAATATAAATAATACGGTTGTGTTAGGACGTTATGTTTGGGCACAACTTGCAGTTTTAGGCTGCTGGTGGAACTATCACTCGTACGATGGGCGTTTAATATTTTATTGAGAAGATACTTAAGCATATACTAAAGTAGTAAAATACTTTTTAATTTAAACTTCCCGGGCTTATCTAAATGCATTTTTGTTTCTTATGTTGGCTCAACCTTAGCTGGCTTCCTTGCCTAATTACGTGACAGAAGAGTTAGTTGTTTATGAGTTACGCTTGTTGGCTTTAACCTCTAAAAATATTCTATATGTACAATATTTAATATTATGTTTTATTTATTTTAATAGTCAGAATGATGTCATTTAATGCATTTAATTTTGTTATGAATTAAAGGACATCATTCATTTTGGGCTTTTATGTAAGTACTACTTTTGTAATGTCCAATGATGACAAATATAAATGGTAGTTTAGATACTTGTATTGATAAAACTAATAACAATTTTGCATTTAATTGCTGTGCAATTGAGTTATTTAGAAAATAATATATGAAATTTGTATCGTCTGTCAATCACAAAGACACGCTATATTAAGAGTTCTGCTTTGAACTGTCATAAGTTGGCTAGGGCCTGCTTTGGCGCAAGATATCTATCAGCTCCATTTGATCCACGTAAACTGTACTTGGGTTTTATGTTGGGAAGGCGACCGTGGAAGGACACACATGGTCTCGCAAACAAAGCGGACCACTATGCCTGCCAGTACCAATGTATCTTTAATATAATATATACTTTAGTTATCCTATTATAATGATCGGCGTCTAGGGCGACCGTTCTTCTACCTCCAGGGGGCCGATCGCGCATCTTTAATGATAATGAAATTCATTTCCATTTGTCAAAAAGTTACGCGGTCGCTGTTAGTGTCAAAAACAACTTTTATTCATTCGGACAATGAGTTTCAATGAGCTTCAACTGTTAATGAAAATGAACATCAATTACGAATTCTTCCTGGAGGACTGTATACAATTTTTGAAAGCATCTATTAGATCTCGTATCGAAGAATATTGGCATAAAAGAACATAAAACACAGCTTTAATAGTGTCGGCAACAAAAGCGACTGACTCGGTTTTGCAGCCGTCAGTGCTTTTGGAGCTCCTTTTTGGTCCTATAGATTTTAAAATGTTCCTAAAATTTTTATATTAAATACAAATATAATACATATCAGCAAATGATAATTAACGGGTTTACAAATCTAAATATTCAAGGATTAAAATGATTAAATATGTCTTATTATATTTGTTATTGTTGCCCTAGGTATAAAGAAATTTAATTGTAACTCTAATTTTTATATTGGTACAGTCAGCATCAGATATATCTGAGCACGCAATGTGATCAATAGTATCTATACAATCAGAGTGGTCATAAATATCTACACACCATTAGTTGTCATATTAATGTGAGCATTCAATGCGTCAAAAATATCTATACAATCATTTAGTCAAAAATATCTACACACTCACTTGTCAAAAATATGTCAACAGACAATTCAGTAAATTTGTTTTAAAATATTACATATTTTATGAGTGTGTAGATATTTTTGACGCATTGAATGCTCACATTAATATGACAACTAATGGTGTAGATACTTATAATAACCCTGAATGTATAGATACTTTGGATCACATTGCGTGCTCAGATATATCTGCTGCTGACTGTACGTACATGTTTTAAAAGGAACTTCAAATAAATATTTTATTAATAATAATTAATAAAACGCGGTTTACTATCGCGTTTATTTTTGTTTAGATTTTACATTTTTTTATTATTCCGACGTTTCGAGAGCTTTGCAGTGCAGCCATCGGGGTCACGGAGAGACTGGGGTGTTGGTCGTCCTATTGATTGATGCTGTTATTGTTTCCAAAACTACCCCGTTTGATATTTTGTTTTTCTGTTCTCATTTTATTTCCCGGTTTATAATAAATAATTGTAAAATCTAAACCAAAATAAAGCGATAGTAAGCCGCATAAAATTTGTTTAATTCATTAATCAATGTTCGCGCAAAACCTAAGAAAATACTAAATATATATTTTATTATTTTTTATTATTTAATATTAGTGTGTTGCGCGGTCGCAATTTAAATTTTGAAGCTCATTATTGGAGTTTACCTGTCAAAACGAAGCCCATTGTCAGTTTCAATTGTAAATTTAACTTTTAGGATTATATTCGGGTGAATAGAATGACACAAGAAGTACCAGGATCGCATCAACAGCAACAAGTAAAAGGAACTACCTGTTATTATTAAGTTTAAGCGCGCTCTCGCTTTCACCTGACCCCGATCTTTGTAAAGCATGCTGCCAATGTAAATCACACTTATTAATATTCTAACAAATGAGTCACGTATGTGAACATTACACCTCTCTGTCTTATACAAATTAAAAACATCAGTTTAAGGTCTAGTTCACCAAGAATGCAGTGGTGCCGATCCGGGTAGTACCACTACTTAAAAGTATACAGACTGAAGTGACTTCGATTTTGGGGATAACCTTAAAAGTTGCCGGTTTCAACTAGACCGGCATTTAACTGTACTCCAGGTTCTATCATAATGTCGCCACTAAAAAATTAAAATTGAATCACTATAGTTTTTCTTTTTGTGACTCGACATATGACAGCACCCCGCTTGATGTTATGCCGATGTGTGGTCCATGAATGAATGTCACTGCTACTACAATTCAATAACTGTGAGTAGCAATCACATCCACAATGCCGGCCTAGTTGGAACCGGCAACTTACAAACTGATTCCGAAACGTGAACAAATCTCTTAATGGTCTGTATACTTGTAAGTGGTGGTACTACCCCGGATCGGCAGACTGGGTACCACTGTAGTCATGCTTCTCAGTACAAAGTCAATCAATTAATTAAATTGTCTCTGTCTTTTTCCCACAGAAATAGACAGAGACAATGAAGCGTCCAGGATTCTCTTTATACAGGCTCTACGGTTATGGGCACTAGGCAACCCAGCTTTTCTGAGGATGTCTCCGATATCATTGCAACTCATTTTAAACAACTTATCAGAACCGTGCTTTAACCGTGCTCTAAATATATATATTCAAAGGTTCTTATAGAACAAAGTTGAAACTTAAGTAAGTTCTAGGGGGGCAGGTCAAGGTGTGGTAAAAAGATGAATTACAGGAATGAATGTCAAAGTATTAAGAGTCAAATTTAGTCAAGATAATTATCGACAACGTTATTTCGAAACTATAATAAAGTAGGGGGGTACTAAGAACTAGTCTATTAGATTAGAAATTAAAAAAATAGTTTTTTTATTAACATTAAATTTTACATTATAAATCTGTGAAATGAAGGTCCCTGTACTAGGTCTGCGTGAGACACTGTGTTACAGGACAACCCCGTCTTTCCGTGACTCATACAGCAAGCTATAAGATGTATATAAAAAAGAACAAAAGGAAAAAATAACAAAACAGGAAACAACAAAAAAAAAAAGATACATGCTAATCTTTTATACAGTAATAAATGCTAATAAGAAAATATGAGTATTTTATAATAGAAAATATACATATATATAATTTGTATTGTTGTGAGTGGTGTGGTATTGATGTATTTCATTAAATTACCTTGTATAATAACATATGAGTTTATTCTAAATTTCTAGAAGCTAAAATACCTCTGTAAACATGTCATATCAATCTATTCTACAATAATAATCGTCTATTATTCTTTAAACGGTAGCTTGTTCACCGATCTAGTTTCATAATAATGAAATACAATTTATATATTTCATATCATGATATAGAATTATCATTGATATAGAATTTCAAATTACATATCATGATATAGAAAAGATATAGTAGAATGTATAGACATTCCGCGTTCCCGACGTATAGAACTTCGGACAGACTAATAGATAGATAGACATCTCAGAAACGGATGCAGTTTTTAATTTATATATTTATTTTTTATTGTGATTCGACATATGACAGCACTAATCTTAGGCTGGAGTGTGGGTTATGAATGGGGGCGACTGCTCCTACAGTTAAATAATTGTAAGTAGCATACACTATGCCGGCCTAGTTAAAACCGGCAATTTACAAGCTAATCTCGATCTAATCAGTCTGCCCAGAAAAAGGTTGATATCCAGATGGTGATGCTGAATAATATGTAATACCAGGTGAGGTGTTACAGTACTACCTCGGATTGTCAGACTGAGGTCAATCACAGCTGTCTGCCTACCACTCTTTGTAAGTGTTTTATTACTGCATTCTATTTCAGACGAATCAGCGTCCACCAGAAGAAGTCGAGTGAGACCTGATTTTGGAGACAATAATTCAAAGATAGTTCGTACTAAAGGAAGAAAAAAAACTATCAGAGGATATCTTGGAGTGAGTAATTTGGGTGGAAGGCTTGACCTTTAGAAGTGTCTGTCTGTCATAAGAACGACATTTATGCTGCGCAAATCAGCTTGTTCTTGTGCATCTTACCCTGTCCCCTCTTTTCCGCTGAGCACTCTGGGCGTCCAGCCCAGGGCCCCGCGTCCGAGTCACAGGGCCGCCCCCCGAGTTAGGAATATATTTTATATCGATTTATTTAATGTGACTGTAAAGAAAAAAGAACAAATCTGTAAGCCCCCAATAGGTTAAGGACACCACTGATCTGTTGTGGCGAACTATTTCCGTTTTTTATTTATTTGCGGTCAATTCAGCGTGGGTAAGAGGCCACTTGCCATGATCCTGCACACCTCTCTCGCTTCCTTCACATCTAAAATTCTCTTCCTACTGATTTATGGTTACGTTTACCACTATGTCGATTTATTGAGAACTAAGTTAATTCATAGCGTGGTTAACACTCGATAAAATAGAGTGTAGATACACTTACACCGGCAGATGACGAATCAAACCGAATGTTATTCGAAAATGTCCATTTTAAGAAATTGAGGTCGATACGACGATAACCAAATAAGTAAAAGTGAAAACCTAGCATTTATGATGTTAATCAGGTAAGCGATCACGTATTAGAAGAGATTTAGAAAGAAAGTTCATATGCTTAAACTAAATATGAAGTACCAGGGCATCATAAGCTATTATTTATTTTTATTACGGCTCGACTATACTAACCTTACATATTACATATTGTGAAGTGACTTAGTGGCGTTTCAGGATCAGCTTGTAAGTTACATACAGTCGCCTCCATTTATAAAAATAGTAAAATAACTATCCCCTATGCAGGTCTAATGATCCTGAAGCCACATCGCTCGAAGAACCGTCAACCGATAGGGAAGAAAGGTTCTAGAGTGGAGACCACGAACCAGAAGACGCAGCGTCCTACTAGGTAGACTGACAACATAGTGAAAGTCACAGGTAACCAGTGAATGCAACTGGCATCATGTCGTTCGGAATGGCGTTCTAAGGGGGAGGCCTATGTTCAGCAGTGGACGCCTTCTGGCTGATGATGATGATGATGATGATACCGGTCTAATTGGAACAATCACGTTCCAATCTAATTCTGAAATGCAACTAAGGAGCGGCTTCACGGTTGGTACTCTTTACGCACAGAGAAAGATATAGTTTCCTTGTAGAAAAACTATATCTTTCTGTGGGGAAAATACTTTTGGAGGTTAAATCCTTATAGGTTAAGTAAAGAAAATTTCAATTAATCAATCAAATTGTCACGCTTTTTTCCCCACATCTACGATTATTTTTATACGATCTCTACGGTTATGGGCACTAGGCAACCCAGCTTTCTTGAGGTTGTCTTCGATTTGGTCGGAAAACACCCTCCTGGGTCTGCCTCGTTTAACGCATCCATCCACATCTAATTTATCAATCTTTCGTCAATCTATGAACATGATTACCTAATATAAAAAAGCGATTATCATTAATTGTTTGCTGGTACAGAAAGTAGTAACTCTAAGGGGAAAGCCTATGTTATGCAGTGGACATCTTCCAGCTGATGAAAACGACAGAAAATATATTAAATAGTATGTAAACTTACTTGGCAATTCCCTTCTGAACAATCTCGGATAGGGAATGAAGTGAGGCTTCTACTTCTGTTCCAATTGCTGACGGAAGTTCTGACGTAGACCTGCCAGCAGATATTACCTCGGAATCTGCTGCTTCTGTAAAGAAAATACATAAATAAATAACCTTTAAAGTGACGCATCAATAGGATCAAATGTCAAATCTTAATTGTAGAACAATCGACAAGTGGAATGCTTTGCCAGCTTTGCTTTGCATGTGTTCTATAATCTTGTATCCTTCAAGCGATGCGTGAAGCTCCTTTGGCCGGCATAGTGACGGCGACTGGGGCGGCCGTGAACTGAAACGGGTCGGCACTCTTGGGCCTCCATCAAGCAGGTCGAGATCAGATATCGAGTCACAATAAAAAGTTCAATGTAAAGACTTCATGATCGAATCTGCTTGCAAATAAATTGATCTCTGCAAGCACCAGTTGCAGTCAATATGTTTTGAAACGCAACTAGAGTAAACCTAATTTCAAGATTGCCGATTGTTCGTTTAGTCCGAAATTCGAGCTGTTCGAAGTTGCTATTTTGGGCCGTCAACTGATGTGAGCCCTCGTCGACGCCGGTTTGCGTCGAGCCTGGTAGTTACTATTTCCAGAAGACTTTTGTAAACTCCCGCATCCATCGCATCAGAGACGCTCTGAGTGGCGTAACAATATCATTAAGGTGTGTGGCAAATCTATAGCAGGAGCTCTTTCCTCAACGTAAAGAAGCTCACCTAAACATATAGTATTTTTAAATAAAGCATAAGGTACGTATAGTATAATACACACCTAGGAAGAAAATCCGCGTGAATTGACTTCAGAGCCAAAGGCGAGGGTTGCAAACACACAGGCGGGATGAGATGCCTTACTTCTCTCCCTAGGGTAGTATATTTTTTCACACGGTCGACAGAATGCCGATGCTTCCCTCGATCTATGCGGGTATTACGGGTGTAAAAAGACAAGGGAAGAACAAGGTCAAAGAGCTCCTCGGAACATTCTCCGCGGTAAAGGCGATAGAGGACGTGCAGAGCCGCCATGTCTGCGAAGTTGCAGCGGCTTCATATTTCGCGAAAAAAACGCTGTTTAGATATGGTTTAGATTTAAAAGTACCAGGAAAGAATGATGAGTTAAAAATTAGAATCACAAAATGATGTCTGAAGATAACTGAGGATTATTATAGTGAAACTGTTATAAACAAAAATAGATTGTATTGTTTAAAAAACACTTGTACAGGTAATAACTGAAAATACAATGGTGCCGTTGAAAGTGATAAAAGTCTCACGCTGTCGATAATAATTCTTTATAATAGATTAGAGAACAAAATGGCAGTTAGAAATGGTAAAAGGAAAAGTGAAATTAAAGTTTTTCTATATTAAGCTACTGGAGTAAAGAATCCAGGGTTATATGATGGAGAGAACAAATGGGCTGGCAAAGCACATGGGCTGGCAAACTTGTCGATTGTTCTACAAAGAAAAGACTTTTTAGTTCTTTTAGTTAGTTAGCATCGAACTTTTTAGTTCGACTGCCGATTCGGTCGACGGAATGCAAATACCTTACGAGGGATATAAGGGAGGCAATAATTTTATCCATTATGTCTGATGCTATCGTTTCTTTCATTAGGATATTACATGAGGATGAAGATGGTGGACACCGCTTTAGGTGAAAAAACTTAACTAATACTTTTACGAGGTTTTGGAGGATATAACGTGGCATTGATGATAGGCGCATTTGTAATATTTGTAATAATTAGATAAAATATTACAAATATGTACGAGTTTAGACAAAATATTTGCTCTGGGACTTGTTATTTAAGAGTAACCAGGCAGTGCAGTGGTGCCCAGTCTGCGGATCCAGGGAAGTACCACATACATACTCCAGCTTAACATCAGGCGGGGTGCTGTCATATGTCGAGTGCAAGCGTCCCACGACAGCTAACTTTTTTATACTTATTTTCATTTTATATTCTTTATTTGAATTAAAATTCAATGCGCGTTTTATGTGTAAAACAGGTTTTACGTTATGTAGGCTTTTATGCCGCATTATGTACCACCAATGCGGTTATGTTCCTCAGGGGCCGACCGCGCAACTTCAATGGTAATGTCAATGAAATTCAATCAATCAATCAAATTGTCACGCCGTCAGGGATAGGCAGAGACAATGGAGCGCCACTTGCCACTTGCCACTGACACATCTCCCTGAAATTCTTATTTAATGAATTAACAAATTTTATGCGGCTTACTATCGCGTTTATTTTGATTTTACATTTTTTTATTGCTCCGACGTTTCTAGAGCTTTGCAGCCACCGTCCAACCATCGTAAGCCATATAAAAGAATAATTCATTAATCAATGTTCGCGCAAAATCTAAGAAAATAATTCATTCTCATTTGTCAAAAAGTTACGCGGTCGCTGTTAGTGTCAAAAACAACTTTTATTCATTCAGACAATGAGTTTCAATGAGCTTAAACTGTTAATGAAAATGAACATCAATTCTTAGTGTTGCGCGGTCGTAATTTTAATATTGAAGTTCATTAATGTTCACTGTTGTTCAACTGTCAATTTTCTACGTTTTTATTTAATTCTACCATTAAGACAAGACGACCGTGGTCTGGTGCACTGTAATTTTTACTCAAACGTAGAGTCCCCGGCCCAAAACCACTGCGGCCAGTGTATTTTTGTGAAGCGACTTTTGACCTCGACTTAGTCCTGATGGTAAGCTTGCAGCAAAGCTTGTCCTCACTATGCCGGCCAAAGGGTTTTTTCCTCATTTCGCTCAAAGGATCCAGCGTTGTAGGATGGAAGAAATCAGGGACAGAGTGGTAATATCACCACTTAGAGACGACTTAGTCACGTTTCGGGATTAGCTTGTAAGTTGCCGATTCCAACCAGGCCGGGATTAAGCGAAAAAAAGGGGCGGATATTTGCTTCGGCTCTGGTTATCAAAGAGTGGTAGGCAGTGGTACCCAGTCTGCCGATCCGGGGTAGTACCACCACTTACAAGTATACAGACCGTAAAGTGATTTAGTCGCGTTTCGAGATCAGCTTGTAAGTTGCTGGTTCCAGCAAGACAGGCATAGTGGACGTGACTGTTACTTACAGTTATTGAACTGTATCACCTCGATTCATGGACCGCTCTCCAGCACGCGGCGGGTGCTGTCATATGTCGAGTCACACTATACCGGTTATACCCTACCGGATGCGGACACTTTGTGTTTTTTATATTTTTATTATTATTATACATTTCTATACTAAGCTACTAAAGTGCTTGTATCATAGAAACAGGACAACCAAAGTACATACATTGGTACCGGTAAGTGGTTTCGAATCCGTGCCACTCGGCTTACGTAGCCATAGCTACTACACCACGGCCGCCATTTTGAAACCACACGAGACTAGCTTTGCCTTCCCAATTCCTATCTACTGTGTTCTGCCCACCCTTTACTGTGAAGATAACATCCGTGAACGTACGGGGCATGCAAATAGGTATTTAGAACATTCTGATACTGGTTTAGGAACCTGTTTATCTTAAACGATCAAGGCGTAATGATAGACTATAGTAATTGATCGGATATGCTTAGAAACATACTCAGACAGGTTCAAATCCTGTTCCGGTAACCTATCTCCTAATTCCAAACGTTATTCATTGAAAAAGGTTTCGGGACATGGAAAGGATGAGTAAAAGTAGATTGACGAAAGGAATTTATAAATCTGATGTAGATGGATTGCAAGCAAGGCAAGCATAGGACATAATTCATTTTGTATGGGGACTTGGGCTTAATTGTATTAACAGTTGCATATACATTTTTAAAATAGTTTATTGTACCAAGATTACAATGTAATTGGAAATTATCCTTTATTATGCATAGTTTAGATGTGCAAAATGATCAAACTATAATTATGACAGTTCAAATATGTTGTGTCTTTATGATTGACAGACGATACAAAATCCAAATCTTATTTTTAAAATAACTTAATTGCACAGCAATTAAAAGCAAAATTGTTATTAGTTTTATCAATGCAAGTATCGTAACTACCATTTATATATTTTTTCATCATTGGACATTACAAAAGTAGTACATAAAAGCCCAAAATGAATGATGTCCTTTACAATACCTAATATTTAATGTCAGGATCGTGACAAGTGGCGCTCCATTGTCTCTGCCTATACCTGTTGAAAGAAGGCGTGACAATTTGATTGATTGATTGATATTTAAATTGACTGTGAAAAAATAAGAATAAATGTAGAAATTTTCTTGTCCACTTTCTTTGACTATTTTTACAAACGGCCTAGTTGAAACCGGTGATTAACAGGCTGATCCCGAAACGCGACTAAATCACTTCACGGTCTGTATACTTGTATAATAAAGTGGTTAACAATCACTTTATTAAATTAAATATATTAAAATTAATGTTCTCTTAATAAACACCCGTCGTAACTTTCCCATTTCATCAATTTGCGGTGATAGACTAAATACTATAAGAGTATAGACGTCACACTTTCTCATTTGTTTAGTAATTGTTAAGAATGGTAGGCAGACCGTTGATCAGGATAGATAGTCTACATCTATCCTAATCAAATCCTACATCAAATTTACATTTGTATACTAAACTACTAAAGTGCTTGTATCATAGAAACAGGACAGGCGGGGACGAACGGTTTACCGACTGGATTGTTGCGCGTAAAGTCCCGGGTTCGATCCTCGGTCGGAGCAAATATTTGTTTCATAGCTTTTATTTGTAATATTTAATAATATTAAATATTGCAAATATTTGTTAATAAATAAAAGAGATGGATATTTGCTTCGGGTCTGGTTATCTAAGAGTGGTAGGCAGTGGTACCCAGTCTGCCGATCCGGGGTAGTACCACTACTTACAAGTATACAGACCGTGAAGTGATTTGGTCACGTTTCGGGATCAGCGTGTAAGTTGCCGGTTCCATCTAGGCCGGCATAGTGGATGTGATTGCTATTCACAGTTATTGAATTGTATTAGCAGTGACATTCATTCATGGACCACACTTAGGCTTAACATCAAGCGAGGTGCTGTCATATGTCGAGTCACTATAAAAAAAAACAAAGTACATATATCAAATATACATTGGTGGATGGTTTTGAACTCGTGCTCTCGGTTTGTGTAACCATTGCATTACCACTACACCACGGTAGCCTTATTCGGAGTAGTACCACTTTTAAGTGTTACAAACCATAGTGTGACGGAAATAAGCATAAAAAAGCCGGTATACTGGGCTGGCGTACATAATACTGCTACTTAAAGTTATTGAATTGTAGTGGCAGTCGCTTTCTATAAACGAACGCAACTATCAATCAATCAATCAAATTGTCACGCCCTTTTCCCACAGGGATAGGCAGATACAACGGAGCGCCACTTACCACGATCCTTACACAACTCCCTTGCTTCCTTCACATCCACAATTCTCCTCATACAGGCTCTGTGGTTATGGGCAATACGCAACTACTATTGGAAATATTTATAAAAAGACAGTAAAGTACACTTTCACCAGCAACTTAAACATACATTAAAACACGGAAATGTTTAAACAAACGTTTGTCTGGCACCACACGCTAAACGTCAATTTTAACGTTAAAACGTTTATCAAAATGTCAAAGTTAAACCCTAATGTTTTTTATATTTTTTTTATCCCACTGTGACTCGACATATGACAGCGCCCCGCTTGATGTTAGGCTAGAGTGTGGTCCATGGATGGATGTCACTGCTACTACAATGTAATAACTGTGAGTAACAATCACATCCACCATGCCGGCCTAGTACCACCCGGGGTAGTACCACCACTTACAAGTTTACAGACCGTGAAGTAATTTGGTCACGTTTCGGGATCAGCTTGTAAGTTGCCGGTTCCATCTAGGCCGGCATAGTGAATGTGATTGTTACTCACAGTTATTGAATTGTATTAGCAGTGACATTCATTCATGGACCACACTTTGGCTTAACATCAAGCGGGGTGCTGTCATATGTCGAGTTACAATAAAAAAAGCATTATTTAAATCTTTCAACAAATAGGCAGTGTCTATAAATATATAGTCTACGTTTGTGGTTAACACTACAACTATTAAGTTTCTAATAATATTTTAATTCTTAGAAAAGTAATATTTTTATTATTTTACTCTGCTACTGACTTTAACGATATATTCAAAGAACAAAACAGCCCGCTTAAGTCCCAGGTTCGATTACCGGCCGAAGCGAATATATATTAGATAGTACAATTATTTGTTGAAGAGAATTGTGAATGTGAAGGAAGCGAGGGAGTTGAGTCAGAATCGTGGCAAGTGGCGCTCCATTGTATCGGCCTTTCCCTGTGGAAAAAAGGCGTGAAAATTTTATTGATTGTTTAAAAAAGAGACTGATATATGCTCCGGGTCTGATCTGCAAGCCGACAGCGTTACTTATTGGCAAGTTTAATCAACAAGTGGAATGCTTTGCCAGGCCATGTGTTCTCTCCATCCTATGACCTTGGATCCTTTAAGCGATGCGTGAAGAAACACCTTTGGCCGGCATAGTGACGGCGGCTGGGGCAGCCGGGACAAAAAACCCGGTTTTCTCAGTTGTCGTCACTCTTGGACCTCCTCTTGCTTATCATCAGGCGGGACCAGGTCAGATGTCGTCACAATAAAAAAAATAAAAAAACCAAGGACAATGGGCTTTTGACAATGAATGAATAAAACAGTTGAACTCCATTAATGAGCTTCAAAATTAAAATTGCGACCGCGCAACACACTAAGAATTGAAGTTCATTTTCATTAACAGTTCAAGTTCATTGAAACTCATTGTCCGAATGAATGAAGTTATTTTTGACACTAACAGCGAGCGCGTTACTTTTTGACAAATGGGAATGAATTTCATTATCATTTACATTGATAATTAAATTCGCCCCCCTGGGGTATTAATACCACTTACAAGATGTACAGACGAAGTTGCAGTTTCCAACCAGCGTGGTTAGGTTGGCAAGTTAAAGCGATTATCGTCTCTCGTCGGCGATTGTCAAAATAATAAAAGCTAGGCTAAATCCAATAAAACGAGACTATAATCGTTGTGACGAATATCGTCTGTGCGACTACACGATTTATCATTATCATCAATAGTCTCATTTTGGTGGATTTAGCCTAGCTTTTATTGTTTTGGCAATCGTCGACTAGAGACGATAATCGTTTAAACTTGCCCAACCTAACCCCGCAGGCCGGCATAATATATGTAACTGCTACTTACAGTTATTTAAATGTACTAGTTCGAGGTGAACTTGTTTCTTGATAAACAGTTCATATTAAATAATTTGTCACAAAAGATAATTGTGTATGTTTATTTTTACCTACATACATGTATGTATGTACTTGTGATACTTGTATGTAGTTTATGTAATTGTAGTTTGTAGTATATTTGCGCCCTGCCCATAATTTCTCATCATACCAAAGGTTAGTTGTTAGAGAATAGGTACATAGGCATTAAACTCGCCTATGTACCTTTTTTTAAGTTTACTTTGGTGCAATAAAGAATTTAAATAAATTAATAAATTCATGGTCCACACACCAGCTTAACATCAAACAGGGTGCTGTCATGTGTCGAGTCACAATGCGTCACGTGTTAATAATTCTCAAGTTACTAAGTATATCTCAATTGTTTTCGTTATAAGAGTCGCATGAATAAGGCGATTAAGATTATATTAACCAATTAGAACGGTCTATTTATAACGTCAACAGATTGTCAACCAATCACAGCTAATCTTCGTGGGAAATGTCAACTTTGATCTAATTTTTAATTGGTTTAAAATACTTTTTATGGAATATGACTCGTTGATAGATATTATTGTTTCGCGTGTAATTAATTATGTTTTTAAGTTTATATGAGGTTATTAAACTGTAGTTTATAGTTTAATAATCTATTTATCACGACTTTATTCTCACAGGGATAGGCAATGATAATGGAAGGCTAATTTCCACACTGCGCGGTAGATGTGGTCTGAAAGAAGATGTAGTGACAAGGATTGACAAAGGAATGCTCCGATGGTTAATGGCTGATCCCGAAACGTGACCAAATCACTTCACGGTCTGTATACTTGTAAGTGGTGGTACTACCCCGGATCGGCAGACTGGGTACCACTGCCTACCACTCTTAATGATGTGTGGAGCCACAGTAAATTTATTACAGTAGTTTATCCGTGAAGTATAGCAGTCACGCCATCTATATTGTTGCAGTTTGCGGCATTGACGCAACTTTATTTATTGACATTGCATCGTTATTAATTTATGTCATTTCTAAGTCAATAAATAACATTGATGATTAGGGGTGTCAACATTTTTTATGACTGAATTTTAAATAATCTATTTACGAATTAAACAAACTTTATGCGGCTCACTATCGCGTTTATTTTGGTTTTGATTGTACAATTTTTAACGGAATAATAAAAAAATGTAAATTCAAAACCAAACTAAATGCGATAGCAAGCCGCATAAAATTTGTTTAATTCATTAATCGATGTTCGCGCAAAATCTAAGAAAACACTAGTCTATTTGTTTTTTACTGAGAGTCGACATTTGCCTCGACTTGAATGATGGTAAGCAACGGAAATTCCAAGACTAAGAAAACCATCTTTACGCCCTAGACCAACCGAACGACGAATCGAACTCGAGACTTCTCGCGTTACAAACTGGTGTGCTGACCGTCTGTCGTTTAATCAATCAATGCTCAAAGTGCGTCATCGCATTCAAATTCGATGCCAGTTCACAATTTGACGGTTCGAATGAAGCATCCATGGATTCTCCGTGCGGGTGCCGGGTCCATAGCGTGGCAGGCAGGAGAGTGAATGCAGCGTTCCGGACTTGTGACCGAAATGTAGGTCTCAAAGCTTTTTGTGACAACACCCGCCTTCCCTGCCTTCACTATCCCCTCTACCCAACCAAATATTTTAAGACTCACCAATGTTTATAATATAGTAGATGAATTAAACAAATTTTATGCGGCTTACTATCGCGTTTATTTTGGTTTTGATTTTACAATTTTTTATTATTCCGACGTTTCGAGAGCTTTGCAGCCATCGTGGTCACGGAGAGACTGAGGTGTTGGTCGTCCTATTGGTTGATGCTGTTATTGTTTCCAAAACTACCCCGTTTGATATTTTGTTTTTCTGTTCCCGGTTTATTTCAAATTTTTGCAAAACGTCGGAATAATAAAAAATTGTAAAATCAAAACCAAAATAAACGCGATAGTAAGCCGCATAAAATTTGTTTAATTCATTAATCAATGTTCGCGCAAAATCTAAGAAAATACAATATAGTAGATTATAAAGTATCGTAAATTATGACGTTATATTGTAAGCAGTATGGTACTGTTCACAATATATTGACAGTTTACAATCTAGCGAGATAGATTGTAAACTAACGGTATTCACAATCATACGGTGATATGTGTGTTTTAAGTATACATATATGTCATTCATTAAAAAAATTCTAATTGAAAAGTTGAGTTCGAAATTCATTAAAAAAAGCGGCCAAGTGCGAGCGGTCAAACCAATTTTCGGTGGAAGTTAGCATTGTAATGTACATCATATATACTTTTTTAGTTTTATCATTCTCTTATTTTAGATGTTACAGGGGGGGTTCGACACACATTTGAGTTTCAGTTTTAAGTATGGTGAACCCCCAAACTTTTTCGTTTTTTTTATCTATTTTTGTGTGAAAATCTTAATGTGGTTCACAGATTACATCTACTTTCCAAGTTTCAACAGTATAGTTCTTATAGTCTCTGTCCGAATTATAGGTGATGCAGAGGTCACGCGAACTCTGGAGCCCATGCAACTACGCAGAAACATGGCGGCTTTGTGCGTCCTCTATCGCCTATACCACGGAGAATGTTCCGAGGAGCTCTTTAACCTTGTTCCTATCTCGTCCTTCCACACCCGTAATACCCGCACAGGTCGGGGGAAGCATTCACATTTTATTGACCGAATCGGCAGTCGAACTAAAAAGTTCGGTGCGTCTTTTCTTTGTAAAACAATTGACAAGTGGAATGCTTTGCCAGCCCATGTGTTCCTATGACCTTGGATCCTTCAAGCGATGCGTGAAGAAGCACCTTAGGCCGGCATAGTGGCGACGGCTGGGGCAGCCGGGAACTGACTTGGTTGTTCCAGTCGTCGTCACTCTTGGACCTCCTCTTGCTTATCATCAGGTGGGTCGAGGTCAGATGCCGTATCACAATAAAAAAAAAGTTTTGGAAAAAAGTGGCTGTGACATACATACAGACAGACATGGCGAATCCATAAGGGTTCCGTTTTTTGCCATTTGGCTACGGAACTCAAATTTTTTTGGCTAAGAATGCTATTTTACGTTTCTAATTTCTGCTTTGCTTGTATATGTTATAAACTATAAGTACGACTAGTTTATACTCGTATCTATTACCAATTGATTTTCGGCAATTTCTCGTGTTTATTGATGTTATTCGTAACCACTTGCCTGTACGTACGTATTTAAAATATGTACCTGGTCGTTTGTTTTCTATGATACAAGCAAGCACTTTAAGTAGCAAATATTTCTCTCCAAATTATTACGAACCGTATTTACAGCATTAAAATATTAAAATTTTGAATGTGTTCAAGTTATGTATACATCTAGTACGGTTGACAACCCTGAAGTCATTAGACAATTTTTCAACGTGAAATAGGAAAACACATATCGTGCAATAATAAATTAGAAGCGTGCGACATGCATATTAAAAAAAAACCTACTAAGCACAGGAAATAGAATATGAACTCCAAAAAAAAAAGAAAAAAACTTTCACCGATTTTCGCGAACCGGTTTTTTCGAATTCAGAATTTAAATTATCGATTCGTGAAGGAAGATGCGGCACTACAATTTAAAAAACAAACCTGTTCCTTTTTTAAATTTGATGTAAAGGGGCCGTGATGTATTTGGTGAGAACGACTCTCGTTCAGAGTTGCATGCAATTAAATAATTGTCCAATTTATGCTTTCCTGGTACTTGTCACTATCAACCAATCAAATTGAGACGCTTTATTCCTACAGGGATAGGTAGAGACAATGAAGCGTCACTTGCCACGATCCTGACACAACTCCCTCGCTTCCTTCGCATCCACAATTCTCTTCATACAAGCTCTACGGTTATGAGCACTGGACAACCCAGCTTACTTGAGGATGTCTCCGAAGAGTCTGGTCGGAGAACACACTCATGGGCCTGCCTTGTTTAACGCATCCATCCACATCAGATTTATAGATTCTCTTCGTCAATCTACTTTCGCTCATCCTTTCCATGTGCCCAAACCATTGAAGCATTCCTTCAATACTACAACCACACCTTCTTACAAACCACAGTTTTTAATTGAGTTTAAAGGACATTCATTTTGTATGGGGACTTGGTCTTAATTGTATTAACAGTTGCATATGCATTTTAATATAGTTTAATGTACGAAGATTACAATGCAATTGGAATATATCCTTTATTATGCATAGTTTAGGTGTGCGAAATGATTAAACTATAATTATGACAGTTCAAAGCGGAACTGTTAATATGGCGTTGATTGACAGATAATACAAAATCCATATCTTATTTTCCAAACAACTCAATTGCACTGAAATTAAAAGCAAAATTGTTATTAGTTTTATCAACACAAGTATCGGAACTACCATTTATATATTTTTTCATCCTTGGATATTACAAAAGTAGTACATAAAAGTCCAAAATGAATGATGTCCTTTATTTAATTGAGTACACATAGTGTTATTAATATTAATTACGAACTGATTCCTATAAGGTCAGGAGTCCGCGCTGCACATAACAAGATTCGTAGATCGTGAGCTGTGTCAGAATCGTGGTAAGTGGCACACCATGGTCTTTATGGAAATGGTGGCGTGATTTGATTTAATTGAATTATTAAAACGTAATTAAATACAAATAAATTTAGAAAACTTTAAATTAGATGAATTGTTATATCGACTGGCATTAGCAATGATGGCGACTGATAAAAATCGTATAATGAAACGGTTTTTCAGTCATCGGTGCTCTTGACCTTCCCTTACTTATTATCAGGCAAGTCGAAGTAAGATGTCGCGTCTCATTAACAATATACAAAATTAAAATATGACAAGATCTTATAATAGGTTTTATTGCGTTTTTTTCTTGATTAATTGCTTGTTAAGCTATTAAAAAGTAGTATTTGATTAAATTATGTAAATAAAATCATTAATTGATTCATATCTTCTAAAATAATATACATATTTATTTTTTGAACATAGAAAGTAAAAGGCACGGAAACAAATTAGTAATTCCACTAAAAAGTTAGTTAAACATAACCTCGACACTGACCTTTCCAACTTCGTCGTTGAGCATCGTTTTCTTTCTCCCACGAGTCCAAGATTTTTGCAGCTTTCTGCTTACTACATAACCACGGATCTTCCTCAGACAAACAGTCTAAAATAGACATAACATTCGGCGCTAAACTTTTGCCAATATTTACAACATATTCATATGATCTTTCCAACAAACTAGCACTTTCAACTCGATTAAAATTACCCAATATGAATGCGAAAAATAAATATTTTAATTTTAATTCCATTGTGGCATTTATTTTGAGTCCTTGGCCATGAATTTTTTTATAACTGTTAATGTCAATTGTGTGCGCGCTTTCTACCGCTCGCGTTGAAAGACTGCCGGGGAAATTATTTTGTTTCATTATTTATACGAACTTTCTTTTTTGTTTTATTAAATGTTCAAAGGCGTATGTGTTGAGTGTTTTAACGCGTGTTAAGACGTTTTAAAATTAAAAAAGATGGCGGATCTTACTATGTTGCGGTGCTAATTCTAATTATTAGGTTCAAGATGGCAAGTGACGTACAATTCTAATTTATTTAATTGTTTTAAAACGTTTTAAGTAATTGTATTGTTTTAAAACTTTTTACATACTTTTTTAAACAAGTTAAATGACTAAATGTTAACGAATATTTTTTTAAAAATTTAACTGCAATACCGGAAACTAAAGTTCGATTATAACCATTAAAATTAAACGAAGATAAGGAGCCTATGAAAGTATAGCAGTTTTGTAAGCCTAAGTGCTAAGAGGGCCCTTACGGTTTTTTCAGTCATCGTCACTCTTGGACCTCCTTTTGCTTATCATCAGGCGGGTCGAGGTCAGATGTCGTGTCACAATGAAATAATTAAAAAAATAGTCCCAAGATTTTTTAAATTATAACTCGACATATGACAGCACCCCGCTTGATGTTAAACTGGAGTGCGGTCCATGAATGACATCCACTACACGATGGCTACTACAATTCAATAACTGTCATAGCAGTCAGTAGCAGTCATATCCACTATGCCGGCCTAGTTGGAACTGGCAAATTACAAGCTGATCCCGAAACGCGATATCACTTTACGGTCTGTCTACTTGTAAGTGGTGGTACTACCCGGGATCGGCAGACTGGGCACCACTGCCTACCACTCTTAGAAAAATCATTTTATTTTTCATTATTTCACGTTTATTTTATCAAACTCTAAGAGTGCCTTTAGAAGTCAAATTAAAACCGAAACGAGTCTTGTGAAAACCAAGTTACCATCTAAGGAGTATCTTGAGCTAGTGTCCTATTAAACAACAGTTTCTTTATGTGGGTAGTTACCAAAACGTTGATAACTACCCACATAACCGTACTTTAACTAAAATATTGGAGCCTACGTACACTTTGGCTCCCGTCAGCGCTGCCGGAGAAGTAGGGTAATTACCACAAACTAGTAGAGTATCAGGTATGTTATGGATATGAAATTTCGGATATAAAAACGGATACAGATATAGAAATAATTTTATACCGGTTCAGATACGGTTACGGATATAGAAATAATTTTATACCGGTTCAGATACGGTTACGGATATAGAAATAATTTTATACCGGTTCAGATACGGTTACGGATATAGAAATAATTTTATACCGGTTCAGATACGGTTACGGATATAGAAATAATTTTATACCGGTTCAGATACGGTTACGGATATAGAAATAATTTTATACTGGTTTCAGATACGGTTACGGATATAGAAATAATTTTATACCGGTTCAGATACGGTTACGGATATAGAAATAATTTTATACTGGTTTCAGATACGGTTACGGATATAGAAATAATTTTATACCGGTTTTAGATACGGATACGGATATAGAAATAATTTTATACTGGTTTCAGATACGGTTACAGATATAGAAATAATTTTATACTGGTTTCAGATACGGTTACAGATATAGAAATAATTTTATACCGGTTTTAGATACGGATACGGATATAGAAATAATTTTATACCGGTTTTAGATACGGATACGGATATAGAAATAATTTTATACTGGTTTCAGATACGGTTACAGATATAGAAATAATTTTATACCGGTTTTAGATACGGATACGGATATAGAAATAATTTTATACTGGTTTCAGATACGGTTACAGATATAGAAATAATTTTATACCGGTTTTAGATACGGATACGGATATAGAAATAATTTTATACTGGTTTCAGATACGGTTACAGATATAGAAATAATTTTATACCGGTTTTAGATACGGATACGGATATAGAAATAATTTTATACTGGTTTCAGATACGGTTACAGATATAGAAATAATTTTATACCGGTTCTAGATACGGATACGGATATAGAAATAATTTTATACCGGTTTTAGATACGGATACGGATATAGAAATAATTTTATACCGGTTTTAGATACGGATACGGATATAGAAATAATTTTATACTGGTTTCAGATACGGTTACAGATATAGAAATAATTTTATACTGGTTTCAGATACGGTTACAGATATAGAAATAATTTTATACTGGTTTCAGATACGGTTACAGATATAGAAATAATTTTATACTGGTTTCAGATACGGTTACAGATATAGAAATAATTTTATACTGGTTTCAGATACGGTTACAGATATAGAAATAATTTTATACCGGTTTTAGATACGGATACGGATATAGAAATAATTTTATACCGGTTTTAGATACGGATACGGATATAGAAATAATTTTATACCGGTTTTAGATACGGATACGGATATAGAAATAATTTTATACTGGTTTCAGATACGGTTACAGATATAGAAATAATTTTATACCGGTTTTAGATACGGATACGGATATAGAAATAATTTTATACTGGTTTTAGATACGGATACGGATATAGAAATAATTTTATACTGGTTTCAGATACGGTTACAGATATAGAAATAATTTTATACTGGTTTCAGATACGGTTACAGATATAGAAATAATTTTATACTGGTTTCAGATACGGTTACAGATATAGAAATAATTTTATACTGGTTTCAGATACGGTTACAGATATAGAAATAATTTTATACCGGTTTTAGATACGGATACGGATATAGAAATAATTTTATACCGGTTTTAGATACGGATACGGATATAGAAATAATTTTATACTGGTTTCAGATACGGTTACGGATATAGAAATAATTTTATACCGGTTTTAGATACGGTTACAGATATAGAAATAATTTTATACTGGTTTCAGATACGGTTACAGATATAGAAATAATTTTATACCGGTTTTAGATACGGATACGGATATAGAAATAATTTTATACTGGTTTCAGATACGGTTACAGATATAGAAATAATTTTATACTGGTTTCAGATACGGTTACAGATATAGAAATAATTTTATACTGGTTTCAGATACGGTTACAGATATAGAAATAATTTTATACCGGTTTTAGATACGGTTACAGATATAGAAATAATTTTATACCGGTTTTAGATACGGATACGGATATAGAAATAATTTTATACTGGTTTCAGATACGGTTACAGATATAGAAATAATTTTATACCGGTTTTAGATACGGATACGGATATAGAAATAATTTTATACCGGTTTTAGATACGGATACGGATATAGAAATAATTTTATACCGGTTTTAGATACGGATACGGATATAGAAATAATTTTATACTGGTTTCAGATACGGTTACAGATATAGAAATAATTTTATACTGGTTTCAGATACGGTTACAGATATAGAAATAATTTTATACTGGTTTCAGATACGGTTACAGATATAGAAATAATTTTATACCGGTTTTAGATACGGATACGGATATAGAAATAATTTTATACTGGTTTCAGATACGGTTACAGATATAGAAATAATTTTATACCGGTTTTAGATACGGATACGGATATAGAAATAATTTTATACTGGTTTCAGATACGGTTACAGATATAGAAATAATTTTATACCGGTTCTAGATACGGATACGGATATAGAAATAATTTTATACCGGTTCTAGATACGGATACGGATATAGAAATAATTTTATACCGGTTTTAGATACGGATACGGATATAGAAATAATTTTATACCGGTTTTAGATACGGATACGGATATAGAAATAATTTTATACTGGTTTCAGATACGGTTACAGATATAGAAATAATTTTATACCGGTTCTAGATACGGATACGGATATAGAAATAATTTTATACCGGTTCTAGATACGGATACGGATATAGAAATAATTTTATACCGGTTTTAGATACGGATACGGATATAGAAATAATTTTATACCGGTTTTAGATACGGATACGGATATAGAAATAATTTTATACTGGTTTCAGATACGGTTACAGATATAGAAATAATTTTATACCGGTTTTAGATACGGTTACAGATATAGAAATAATTTTATACTGGTTTCAGATACGGTTACAGATATAGAAATAATTTTATACCGGTTTTAGATACGGATACGGATATAGAAATAATTTTATACTGGTTTCAGATACGGTTACAGATATAGAAATAATTTTATACCGGTTTTAGATACGGATACGGATATAGAAATAATTTTATACTGGTTTCAGATACGGTTACAGATATAGAAATAATTTTATACTGGTTTCAGATACGGTTACAGATATAGAAATAATTTTATACCGGTTTTAGATACGGATACGGATATAGAAATAATTTTATACCGGTTTTAGATACGGATACGGATATAGAAATAATTTTATACCGGTTTTAGATACGGATACGGATATAGAAATAATTTTATACTGGTTTCAGATACGGTTACAGATATAGAAATAATTTTATACCGGTTTTAGATACGGATACGGATATAGAAATAATTTTATACTGGTTTCAGATACGGTTACAGATATAGAAATAATTTTATACTGGTTTCAGATACGGTTACGGATATAGAAATAATTTTATACCGGTTTTAGATACGGATACGGATATAGAAATAATTTTATACTGGTTTCAGATACGGTTACAGATATAGAAATAATTTTATACTGGTTTCAGATACGGTTACAGATATAGAAATAATTTTATACTGGTTTCAGATACGGTTACAGATATAGAAATAATTTTATACCGGTTTTAGATACGGTTACAGATATAGAAATAATTTTATACTGGTTTCAGATACGGTTACAGATATAGAAATAATTTTATACCGGTTTTAGATACGGATACGGATATAGAAATAATTTTATACTGGTTTCAGATACGGTTACAGATATAGAAATAATTTTATACCGGTTTTAGATACGGATACGGATATAGAAATAATTTTATACCGGTTTTAGATACGGATACGGATATAGAAATAATTTTATACTGGTTTCAGATACGGTTACAGATATAGAAATAATTTTATACCGGTTTTAGATACGGATACGGATATAGAAATAATTTTATACTGGTTTTAGATACGGATACGGATATAGAAATAATTTTATACTGGTTTCAGATACGGTTACAGATATAGAAATAATTTTATACTGGTTTCAGATACGGTTACAGATATAGAAATAATTTTATACTGGTTTCAGATACGGTTACAGATATAGAAATAATTTTATACTGGTTTCAGATACGGTTACAGATATAGAAATAATTTTATACCGGTTTTAGATACGGATACGGATATAGAAATAATTTTATACCGGTTTTAGATACGGATACGGATATAGAAATAATTTTATACCGGTTTTAGATACGGATACGGATATAGAAATAATTTTATACTGGTTTCAGATACGGTTACAGATATAGAAATAATTTTATACTGGTTTCAGATACGGTTACAGATATAGAAATAATTTTATACTGGTTTCAGATACGGTTACAGATATAGAAATAATTTTATACCGGTTTTAGATACGGATACGGATATAGAAATAATTTTATACCGGTTTTAGATACGGATACGGATATAGAAATAATTTTATACCGGTTTTAGATACGGATACGGATATAGAAATAATTTTATACTGGTTTCAGATACGGTTACAGATATAGAAATAATTTTATACCGGTTTTAGATACGGATACGGATATAGAAATAATTTTATACTGGTTTCAGATACGGTTACAGATATAGAAATAATTTTATACTGGTTTCAGATACGGTTACGGATATAGAAATAATTTTATACTGGTTTCAGATACGGTTACAGATATAGAAATAATTTTATACTGGTTTCAGATACGGTTACAGATATAGAAATAATTTTATACTGGTTTCAGATACGGTTACAGATATAGAAATAATTTTATACTGGTTTCAGATACGGTTACAGATATAGAAATAATTTTATACTGGTTTCAGATACGGTTACAGATATAGAAATAATTTTATACCGGTTTTAGATACGGATACGGATATAGAAATAATTTTATACCGGTTTTAGATACGGATACGGATATAGAAATAATTTTATACCGGTTTTAGATACGGATACGGATATAGAAATAATTTTATACCGGTTTTAGATACGGATACGGATATAGAAATAATTTTATACTGGTTTCAGATACGGTTACAGATATAGAAATAATTTTATACTGGTTTCAGATACGGTTACAGATATAGAAATAATTTTATACCGGTTTTAGATACGGATACGGATATAGAAATAATTTTATACTGGTTTCAGATACGGTTACAGATATAGAAATAATTTTATACCGGTTTTAGATACGGATACGGATATAGAAATAATTTTATACCGGTTTTAGATACGGATACGGATATAGAAATAATTTTATACTGGTTTCAGATACGGTTACAGATATAGAAATAATTTTATACCGGTTTTAGATACGGTTACGGATATAGAAATAATTTTATACCGGTTTTAGATACGGATACGGATATAGAAATAATTTTATACTGGTTTCAGATACGGTTACAGATATAGAAATAATTTTATACTGGTTTCAGATACGGTTACAGATATAGAAATAATTTTATACTGGTTTCAGATACGGTTACAGATATAGAAATAATTTTATACCGGTTTTAGATACGGATACGGATATAGAAATAATTTTATACCGGTTTTAGATACGGATACGGATATAGAAATAATTTTATACTGGTTTCAGATACGGTTACAGATATAGAAATAATTTTATACCGGTTTCAGATACGGTTACAGATATAGAAATAATTTTATACCGGTTTTAGATACGGATACGGATATAGAAATAATTTTATACCGGTTTTAGATACGGATACGGATATAGAAATAATTTTATACTGGTTTCAGATACGGTTACAGATATAGAAATAATTTTATACCGGTTTTAGATACGGATACGGATATAGAAATAATTTTATACCGGTTTTAGATACGGATACGGATATAGAAATAATTTTATACCGGTTTTAGATACGGATACGGATATAGAAATAATTTTATACCGGTTTTAGATACGGATACGGATATAGAAATAATTTTATACCGGTTTTAGATACGGATACGGATATAGAAATAATTTTATACTGGTTTCAGATACGGTTACAGATATAGAAATAATTTTATACCGGTTCTAGATACGGATACGGATATAGAAATAATTTTATACCGGTTTTAGATACGGATACGGATATAGAAATAATTTTATACTGGTTTCAGATACGGTTACAGATATAGAAATAATTTTATACCGGTTTTAGATACGGATACGGATATAGAAATAATTTTATACCGGTTTTAGATACGGATACGGATATAGAAATAATTTTATACTGGTTTCAGATACGGTTACAGATATAGAAATAATTTTATACTGGTTTCAGATACGGTTACAGATATAGAAATAATTTTATACCGGTTTTAGATACGGATACGGATATAGAAATAATTTTATACCGGTTTTAGATACGGATACGGATATAGAAATAATTTTATACTGGTTTCAGATACGGTTACAGATATAGAAATAATTTTATACTGGTTTCAGATACGGTTACAGATATAGAAATAATTTTATACCGGTTTTAGATACGGATACGGATATAGAAATAATTTTATACTGGTTTCAGATACGGTTACAGATATAGAAATAATTTTATACTGGTTTCAGATACGGTTACAGATATAGAAATAATTTTATACCGGTTTTAGATACGGATACGGATATAGAAATAATTTTATACCGGTTTTAGATACGGATACGGATATAGAAATAATTTTATACTGGTTTCAGATACGGTTACAGATATAGAAATAATTTTATACCGGTTCTAGATACGGATACGGATATAGAAATAATTTTATACCGGTTTTAGATACGGATACGGATATAGAAATAATTTTATACTGGTTTCAGATACGGTTACAGATATAGAAATAATTTTATACCGGTTTTAGATACGGATACGGATATAGAAATAATTTTATACCGGTTTTAGATACGGATACGGATATAGAAATAATTTTATACTGGTTTCAGATACGGTTACAGATATAGAAATAATTTTATACTGGTTTCAGATACGGTTACAGATATAGAAATAATTTTATACCGGTTTTAGATACGGATACGGATATAGAAATAATTTTATACTGGTTTCAGATACGGTTACAGATATAGAAATAATTTTATACCGGTTTTAGATACGGATACGGATATAGAAATAATTTTATACTGGTTTCAGATACGGTTACAGATATAGAAATAATTTTATACTGGTTTCAGATACGGTTACAGATATAGAAATAATTTTATACCGGTTTTAGATACGGATACGGATATAGAAATAATTTTATACTGGTTTCAGATACGGTTACAGATATAGAAATAATTTTATACTGGTTTCAGATACGGTTACAGATATAGAAATAATTTTATACTGGTTTCAGATACGGTTACAGATATAGAAATAATTTTATACCGGTTTTAGATACGGATACGGATATAGAAATAATTTTATACTGGTTTCAGATACGGTTACAGATATAGAAATAATTTTATACCGGTTTTAGATACGGATACGGATATAGAAATAATTTTATACCGGTTTTAGATACGGATACGGATATAGAAATAATTTTATACCGGTTTTAGATACGGATACGGATATAGAAATAATTTTATACTGGTTTCAGATACGGTTACAGATATAGAAATAATTTTATACTGGTTTCAGATACGGTTACAGATATAGAAATAATTTTATACTGGTTTCAGATACGGTTACAGATATAGAAATAATTTTATACCGGTTTTAGATACGGATACGGATATAGAAATAATTTTATACTGGTTTCAGATACGGTTACAGATATAGAAATAATTTTATACCGGTTTTAGATACGGATACGGATATAGAAATAATTTTATACCGGTTTTAGATACGGATACGGATATAGAAATAATTTTATACTGGTTTCAGATACGGTTACAGATATAGAAATAATTTTATACTGGTTTCAGATACGGTTACAGATATAGAAATAATTTTATACCGGTTTTAGATACGGATACGGATATAGAAATAATTTTATACTGGTTTCAGATACGGTTACAGATATAGAAATAATTTTATACCGGTTTTAGATACGGATACGGATATAGAAATAATTTTATACTGGTTTCAGATACGGTTACAGATATAGAAATAATTTTATACCGGTTTTAGATACGGATACGGATATAGAAATAATTTTATACCGGTTTTAGATACGGATACGGATATAGAAATAATTTTATACTGGTTTCAGATACGGTTACAGATATAGAAATAATTTTATACCGGTTTTAGATACGGTTACAGATATAGAAATAATTTTATACCGGTTTTAGATACGGATACGGATATAGAAATAATTTTATACCGGTTTTAGATACGGATACGGATATAGAAATAATTTTATACTGGTTTCAGATACGGTTACAGATATAGAAATAATTTTATACCGGTTTTAGATACGGATACGGATATAGAAATAATTTTATACCGGTTTTAGATACGGATACGGATATAGAAATAATTTTATACTGGTTTCAGATACGGTTACAGATATAGAAATAATTTTATACTGGTTTCAGATACGGTTACAGATATAGAAATAATTTTATACTGGTTTTAGATACGGATACGGATATAGAAATAATTTTATACTGGTTTCAGATACGGTTACAGATATAGAAATAATTTTATACCGGTTTTAGATACGGATACGGATATAGAAATAATTTTATACCGGTTTTAGATACGGATACGGATATAGAAATAATTTTATACTGGTTTCAGATACGGTTACAGATATAGAAATAATTTTATACTGGTTTCAGATACGGTTACAGATATAGAAATAATTTTATACTGGTTTTAGATACGGATACGGATATAGAAATAATTTTATACTGGTTTCAGATACGGTTACAGATATAGAAATAATTTTATACTGGTTTCAGATACGGTTACAGATATAGAAATAATTTTATACTGGTTTCAGATACGGTTACAGATATAGAAATAATTTTATACTGGTTTCAGATACGGTTACAGATATAGAAATAATTTTATACCGGTTTTAGATACGGATACGGATATAGAAATAATTTTATACTGGTTTCAGATACGGTTACAGATATAGAAATAATTTTATACTGGTTTCAGATACGGTTACGGATATAGAAATAATTTTATACTGGTTTCAGATACGGTTACAGATATAGAAATAATTTTATACTGGTTTCAGATACGGTTACAGATATAGAAATAATTTTATACTGGTTTCAGATACGGTTACAGATATAGAAATAATTTTATACTGGTTTTAGATACGGATACGGATATAGAAATAATTTTATACTGGTTTTAGATACGGATACGGATATAGAAATAATTTTATACCGGTTTTAGATACGGATACGGATATAGAAATAATTTTATACTGGTTTCAGATACGGTTACAGATATAGAAATAATTTTATACCGGTTTTAGATACGGATACGGATATAGAAATAATTTTATACTGGTTTCAGATACGGTTACAGATATAGAAATAATTTTATACCGGTTCTAGATACGGATACGGATATAGAAATAATTTTATACCGGTTTTAGATACGGATACGGATATAGAAATAATTTTATACTGGTTTCAGATACGGTTACAGATATAGAAATAATTTTATACCGGTTTTAGATACGGATACGGATATAGAAATAATTTTATACCGGTTTTAGATACGGATACGGATATAGAAATAATTTTATACCGGTTTTAGATACGGATACGGATATAGAAATAATTTTATACTGGTTTCAGATACGGTTACAGATATAGAAATAATTTTATACTGGTTTCAGATACGGTTACAGATATAGAAATAATTTTATACCGGTTTTAGATACGGATACGGATATAGAAATAATTTTATACTGGTTTCAGATACGGTTACAGATATAGAAATAATTTTATACCGGTTTTAGATACGGATACGGATATAGAAATAATTTTATACTGGTTTCAGATACGGTTACAGATATAGAAATAATTTTATACTGGTTTCAGATACGGTTACAGATATAGAAATAATTTTATACCGGTTTTAGATACGGATACGGATATAGAAATAATTTTATACTGGTTTCAGATACGGTTACAGATATAGAAATAATTTTATACTGGTTTCAGATACGGTTACAGATATAGAAATAATTTTATACTGGTTTCAGATACGGTTACAGATATAGAAATAATTTTATACCGGTTTTAGATACGGATACGGATATAGAAATAATTTTATACTGGTTTCAGATACGGTTACAGATATAGAAATAATTTTATACCGGTTTTAGATACGGATACGGATATAGAAATAATTTTATACCGGTTTTAGATACGGATACGGATATAGAAATAATTTTATACCGGTTTTAGATACGGATACGGATATAGAAATAATTTTATACTGGTTTCAGATACGGTTACAGATATAGAAATAATTTTATACTGGTTTCAGATACGGTTACAGATATAGAAATAATTTTATACTGGTTTCAGATACGGTTACAGATATAGAAATAATTTTATACCGGTTTTAGATACGGATACGGATATAGAAATAATTTTATACTGGTTTCAGATACGGTTACAGATATAGAAATAATTTTATACCGGTTTTAGATACGGATACGGATATAGAAATAATTTTATACCGGTTTTAGATACGGATACGGATATAGAAATAATTTTATACTGGTTTCAGATACGGTTACAGATATAGAAATAATTTTATACTGGTTTCAGATACGGTTACAGATATAGAAATAATTTTATACTGGTTTTAGATACGGATACGGATATAGAAATAATTTTATACTGGTTTCAGATACGGTTACAGATATAGAAATAATTTTATACCGGTTTTAGATACGGATACGGATATAGAAATAATTTTATACTGGTTTCAGATACGGTTACAGATATAGAAATAATTTTATACCGGTTTTAGATACGGATACGGATATAGAAATAATTTTATACCGGTTTTAGATACGGATACGGATATAGAAATAATTTTATACTGGTTTCAGATACGGTTACAGATATAGAAATAATTTTATACCGGTTTTAGATACGGTTACAGATATAGAAATAATTTTATACCGGTTTTAGATACGGATACGGATATAGAAATAATTTTATACCGGTTTTAGATACGGATACGGATATAGAAATAATTTTATACTGGTTTCAGATACGGTTACAGATATAGAAATAATTTTATACCGGTTTTAGATACGGATACGGATATAGAAATAATTTTATACCGGTTTTAGATACGGATACGGATATAGAAATAATTTTATACTGGTTTCAGATACGGTTACAGATATAGAAATAATTTTATACTGGTTTCAGATACGGTTACAGATATAGAAATAATTTTATACTGGTTTTAGATACGGATACGGATATAGAAATAATTTTATACTGGTTTCAGATACGGTTACAGATATAGAAATAATTTTATACCGGTTTTAGATACGGATACGGATATAGAAATAATTTTATACTGGTTTCAGATACGGTTACAGATATAGAAATAATTTTATACTGGTTTCAGATACGGTTACAGATATAGAAATAATTTTATACTGGTTTCAGATACGGTTACAGATATAGAAATAATTTTATACCGGTTTTAGATACGGATACGGATATAGAAATAATTTTATACTGGTTTCAGATACGGTTACAGATATAGAAATAATTTTATACTGGTTTCAGATACGGTTACGGATATAGAAATAATTTTATACTGGTTTCAGATACGGTTACAGATATAGAAATAATTTTATACTGGTTTCAGATACGGTTACAGATATAGAAATAATTTTATACTGGTTTCAGATACGGTTACAGATATAGAAATAATTTTATACTGGTTTTAGATACGGATACGGATATAGAAATAATTTTATACTGGTTTTAGATACGGATACGGATATAGAAATAATTTTATACCGGTTTTAGATACGGATACGGATATAGAAATAATTTTATACTGGTTTCAGATACGGTTACAGATATAGAAATAATTTTATACTGGTTTCAGATACGGTTACAGATATAGAAATAATTTTATACTGGTTTTAGATACGGATACGGATATAGAAATAATTTTATACTGGTTTCAGATACGGTTACAGATATAGAAATAATTTTATACCGGTTTTAGATACGGATACGGATATAGAAATAATTTTATACCGGTTTTAGATACGGATACGGATATAGAAATAATTTTATACTGGTTTCAGATACGGTTACAGATATAGAAATAATTTTATACTGGTTTCAGATACGGTTACAGATATAGAAATAATTTTATACTGGTTTTAGATACGGATACGGATATAGAAATAATTTTATACCGGTTTTAGATACGGATACGGATATAGAAATAATTTTATACTGGTTTCAGATACGGTTACAGATATAGAAATAATTTTATACCGGTTTTAGATACGGATACGGATATAGAAATAATTTTATACCGGTTTTAGATACGGATACGGATATAGAAATAATTTTATACCGGTTTTAGATACGGATACGGATATAGAAATAATTTTATACTGGTTTCAGATACGGTTACAGATATAGAAATAATTTTATACTGGTTTCAGATACGGTTACAGATATAGAAATAATTTTATACCGGTTTTAGATACGGATACGGATATAGAAATAATTTTATACCGGTTTTAGATACGGATACGGATATAGAAATAATTTTATACCGGTTTTAGATACGGATACGGATATAGAAATAATTTTATACCGGTTTTAGATACGGATACGGATATAGAAATAATTTTATACCGGTTTTAGATACGGATACGGATATAGAAATAATTTTATACTGGTTTCAGATACGGTTACAGATATAGAAATAATTTTATACTGGTTTCAGATACGGTTACAGATATAGAAATAATTTTATACTGGTTTCAGATACGGTTACAGATATAGAAATAATTTTATACCGGTTTTAGATACGGATACGGATATAGAAATAATTTTATACCGGTTTTAGATACGGATACGGATATAGAAATAATTTTATACTGGTTTCAGATACGGTTACAGATATGTAATTATTTTGGAACATCCGATAGTTTCGCTTACGGATATTAGATTTTTCTTTAACCCTTCGTAATGTTTAAGTTATAAGTAGATACGATTCGTACCTTTGTATAGAAAAGTATTACAACAAAAACAACTAACGCCATCTACTGGTGATGTGTAGAACTACTGATTATAAGTTTCACAGAGTATTTTAAGAGTGGTAGGCAGTGGTGCCTGCAGTCTGCTGATCCGGGGTAGTACCACCACTTACAAGTATACAAACCCTGAAGTGAACTAGTTGCGTTTCGGAATCAGCTTATAGTTGCAGTTTCTAACTTATATAATAGTTATTAACGCCTAAAAAAATAACATTTTAGGCGTTAATAAAATATTAAGGCGTTTTAACTATTAAAAATAAATTCTTGGACTAGAATAGTCTGAAGTACTTTATTGATTTCGAAATTAATCTGGATAGCTCTAAAATATATTTAAATTACATTAAAATAATTTATTCTAATAAAGATTTTAAATATTTAGAGAACGATCTGGAATGTTTTATCCTACGGATAACCAGCAGTAAACATTTTTATGCGATTGATTTTTTGGTGGGTTATTTTTTGATATATACTGATACACTGATACTGAACTAAGTTCTCGCTGTTTTTTTTTAATAAAAATGCCACTTTATTGTAAAAAAAATGGTTACAAACGAATCATTCAAAATATTTCCCATCGCTAGCGACAACTTTTCCCCATCTTTTTTGCAGAGCTCGAATACTGTCACGGTAGAAGTGTTCGTCTTTCGAGGCTATCCACGAATCAAGCCAATTTGAGATATCTTCATATGAGCAGAACTGCTGATTAGCCAGACCATGTGCCATCGAACGAAACAAGTAATAATCGGACGGCGCAATATCTGGGGAATATGGCGGGTGGGGTAGGACTTCCCATTTGAGCGTTTCTAAGTAGGTTTTAACGGGTTTGGCAACTTGAGGCCGAGCATTGTAATGCTGTAAACGCACTTTTTCGTGTCTCTGGATGCAATAGTGGATGTGAGCGCTACTTATAGTTTTCAAATTGTAATAGCAGTGACATCCATTCATAGACCTCACTACAGCGGGGTTAGGTTGGGCAAGTTAAAACGATTATTGTCTCTCGTCGGCGACTGTCATAATAATAGAAGCTAGGCTAAATCCAATAAAACGAAACTAATAATCGTTGTGACGAATATCGTCTGTGCGACGACACGTCTGATCATTATTATCAATAGTCTCATTTTGGTGGATTTAGCCTAGCTTTTTTTGTTTTGCCAATCGTCGACGAGAGACGATAATCGTTTTAACTTGCCCAACCTAACCCCGCAGCTTAACATCAGGCTAGGTGCTGTCATATGTCGAGTCACAATAAAAATATCATTATCATCATCATCGTGTACTCCATAACATAATGACATAGTCTTATTCACTCGTATGCAACATTACCTATGACATTACATCAACTCTATAATCCAATAAAATTACTATGGCATCGTTCTATGACCGCCATGCATCCGGTATACAGGTAACGAATTGAGTAATCAAACGGTAAGTCTTCATTGCCTGGTCGGTATAAATGACAGCCAAACTCAATAAATTGACATAAACTTCGCGCACCTATATTAAGGTGCGTTGCCAGTGAGGACATATGGCACTGAGACGTGGCCCCTAAATGTTGGCCTGTTGGAAAAGCTCAGAGTCGCGGGCGCTCTCTGATATAACACTCTGATATTAACCAGACTTACCGACATAGCTCGTAGGACTTGCAAGCTGAAGTGGCAATGGGCTGGCCTCATCGCTCGAACTACCAACAACCGATGGGGAAGAAAGGTTCTTGAGAGGAGACCACGAACCGGAAGAATCAGCGTAGGTAGGCCCCCCACTAGGTGAACTGACGACATAGTGAAAGTCACGAATAAACAGTGAATGCAACTGGCATCTTGTTGTTAGGAATGGCGTTCTAAGGGGGAGGCCTATGGTCAAAAGTTGACGTCTTCTGGCTGATGATGATAATCCTATTTTACGTCCTCTGTGCGTCCTCTATCGCATATACCACGGAGAATGTTCCGAGGAGCTCTTTAACCTTGTTCCTACCTCGTCTTTTCACACCCGTAATACCCGCACTGGTCGGTAGAAGCATCCGCATTCTATCGACCGAATCGGCAGTCGAACTAAAAAGTTCGCTTCCTCCTTTTTTGTAGAACAATCGACAAGTGGAATGATTTGCCAACCCGTGTGTTTTCTCTATCCTATGACCTGGGATCCTTCAAGCGATGCGTGAAGAAGCACGTTTGGCCGGCACTGAGGCAGCCGTGAACTGATTTGTTTTTTTCAGTCGTCGTCACTCTTGGACCTCCTCTTGCTTATCATCAGGCGGGTCAAGGAAAGATGACGTGTCACAATAAAAAAATGTCCTCTTCATTTTCCATCACGAGATAAGTTGATCTACTAGTGATAAATATGTGACATATTTTTACATATGACACGTTTCATATAAAACAGAATATCATTCCATGTTGCAGTTAAAGTTTTTTAAATATTTTATTTTGACTCGACATATGACAGCACCCCGCCTGATGTTAAGCTGGAGTGCGGTCCATGAATGGATGTTACTGCTATTACAATTCAATACCTATATTGTATATACCTAAATAAATAAATAAATAAATAAATACCTAGATAAATAGCAGTCACATCCACTATACCGGCCTAGTTGGAACCGGCAACTTACAAGCTGATCCCGAAACGCGACCAAATCACTTCACGGTTTGTATACTTGTAAGTGCAGACTGGTCACCACTGCCTACCACTCATGAAAACTTATTAGTAGGGTTTTAATATTAATTTCTTGCAAATAAAACATTAAGACAAGCAAAAGTAAAACTAATTGAAAGAAAAACTGACGACAGGTTTTGCGTATTGGTCAGCAGCACACCAGTCCGTTACGCGGAAAGTCCTAGGTTCGATTGCGGAAAAAAAATGTCACGCTTTTTTCCACAGGGATAGTCAGAGACAACGGAGCGCCATTTGCCACGATCCTGACACAACTCCCTCTCTTTCTTCACATTCACAATTCTCTTCATACAAGCTCTATGGTTATGGGCACCAGGCAACCTAGCTTTCTTGAGGATGTCTTTCGATTCCCGATCGGAGCAAATATTTGTTTCATGGGTTTTATTTGTAATATTTACTTTGATTGAATATTTCAAATATTTGTTAATAAAAAAATCAAACAATTATTTGGGTCTGGTTTTCAAAGAGTGTAGACAGTGGTGCCCAGTCTACTGATCCGGCCCAACTAGGCCGGCATAGTGAAAGTGACTGCTACTTACCACTTACTTACTATTTAACTGTAGTAGCAGTCCTCTCATGGACTGCACTCTAGCTTAAGATCAGGCGGAGTGCTGCCATGTCGTTCCATTGCCTCTGCTTATCCCTGCGTCTAGTGAGGCGTGAAATTGTTAGTGTTAATGATTAGATAATTAGTAATTAATTAAAATAACCAGTTAGTCGTTTTGTAAATTGGCATTATTCAATTAATGACTGCAGCATTTAACTTATTGGCTATTTAGTTTAAGAACTAGGTAGCATTTGTCTAGTCAAGGTGTGTTTTTTAAAAGTAATATTAAAAATAGTTTTATTTTTAAATAATAATATAAAAAATAAATAGTTTTGTGACGTAAAAATTTGTGAATGTTACGGAAGCGTGGGAATTGTGTCAGGATCGTGGCAAGTGGCAATACACTGTCTCTGCCTATCCATGTGGAATCAATTCGAATTGTTTTTTTATTGTGACACGACATCTGACCTCGACCCGCCTGATGATAAGCAAGAGGAGGTCCAAGGGTGACGACAACTGAAAAAACCGAGTGAGTTCACGGTTGCCCCAGTCACCGTCACTATACCGGCCAAAATAGTGGATGTAATGTGTGTCAGCCCTGTAGGCGGCTCGGACATATGACAGCACCCCGCCTGATGTTAAGCTGGAGTTGGCGACTATTATTCCAATCCAACGACTGCAACTAACAGTTACATCTACTATGCCGGCCTTGTTATAACCAACAACTTTCAAGCTGATCTCGAAATGCGACTTAGTCACTACATGGTATGTCACTGCACTACACTTGAAAGTGGTGGAAAAATATTATTTTTTAAATTCTGTATACCCCTAATAGATTAAAGTTATAATTGTGTAATAAAAATAAAAGTAAAAAGTGTTCTTTCCGAAGTAAAAACGCGAAACAAAAATGGCGGACTTAGAAGCAGGAATAAAAGTGTGTTGTAAAAAGCGAAATTTAATAAGAAAATTGTTGATTTCAATATTGCATTTGTTGTTCTTTATACATCACTTGTTGTCGAATGCTTACGGCGCCATAGTTATGAGGGTAGCGCTGGCGTCAACGTTGGAAGAAATACGTGACTTGGCCGTGTTTGTATATGCATACGGTACCAATTGGAATTTTGTAAGTATTTTTATTATGCAATACTCTATTGCGTTTTTATATTTTTATTTAAGTATTTTCATTTCTATACTAAGCTACTAAAGTGCTTGTATCATAGAAACATGACAATCAAAGGACATTATATCAAAGAAACATTGGTACAAATGGGTGGTCTCAAACCGTGCTCTCTGATTGTGTAACCATTGCACTGCCATTATACCACGGTCGCCTTGAAACAAACCTTTTTCCCACATGGATAGGCAGTGACAATGGAGCGCCACTTGCCACGATCCTGACACAACGCCCTCGCTTCCTACACATTCACAATTCTCTTCATACTAGCTCCATGGTTATGGGCACTGGGCAACCTAGCTTTCTTGAGGATGTCTCCGATTTGGTTGGAAAACACCCTCCTGGGTCTGCCTTGTTTAACGCATCTATCCACAACAGATTTATTTTCTTTCGTCAATTATATTTTTATTATTACGACGTTTTGAGAGCTTCGCAGCCATCGTGGTCACGAAAAATTGTAAAATCAAACCCAAAACAAACGCAATAGTAAGCCGCATAAAATTCGTTTAATTCATTAATCTAATTTTACTCAAATGATTTTAATTTTTTTTTATTTTTTTTCTACAATAACAGTATACATGAATGGTGGTTACTCTAGTAGCAGTCCCCTCCATTCATGGACAGCACTCCAGCTTAACATAAAGCGGAGTGCCATAAGAGGGCCGCATAAAAAAGCTATCCATATTACTCAACAGGATGTATTTAATTTTGGACTTTAAATCACACCCGGATTATAATTTTATTATACTCTTCTCGTATATATAATATAATGTAAATAACTGATAAAGTTGTTCTTTATCTTAAAATATGTATTATACAGGGTTTGAAGTGTTTTATTTTACAAACGCAAAAACGTCTCTAAGCTCAAAACTAAACATAATGATAGGAGATCGTAACATCTTTATCTACCGCCTCGACATAATGGAAACGCGCTCTTAGGCGTGTGTACTACACATCATCATCATCATCATCATCATCAGCCAGAAGGCGTCCACTGCTGAACATAGGCCTCCCCCTTGGAACGCCATTCCGAACGACAATATGCCAGTTGCATCCACCGGTTACTACAAACACTACTGCAAATACAAAAACGTCTCCAAGTTAATTTGACTGTAGTTAAAAATCGAGTTTATTCACGGCTGCTTCAGTCGTCGTCACTATGCCGGCCAAAGGTGCTTCTTCACGCATCGCTTGAAGGATCCAAGGTCATAGAATGGAGAAAACACATGGGCAGGCAAAGCATTCCACTTGTCGATTGTTCTACAAAAAAAGACGCACCAAACTTTTTAGTTCGGCTGCCGATTTGATCGATAGAATGCGGGTGTTTTCCCCTACCTGTGCGGGCATTACGGGTGTGAAAGGACGAGGTAGGAACAAGGTTCAAGAGCTCAGGTTGTTGCCTATGGGCCGCCACCACACCACAAAAAAAATAATTAAATCGTCTCAGTAGAAACAAAAAATACTGAGTTTATTTATTATTTATTTTGTTACAAATAGACAAAAGACTTATTTTTTTTCTTTGAGCGGGAAAAGTTAACTTTTACGAGGCTGAAAGATCTTTTTCAAATCTGAAGCTCAAAAAAATGAACTCCGATGTTTCATGACCGAGGACAAATAAATATTTTGGCTCTCCTTAGTTTAGAGAGTGATGTTTTGAGGGTAACAGACTTCGACGATATTATCGATACGTTTATTAATATGAAAGTCAGACGAAACATAATTTAGCTTTTAGGTACCTAAGTTTAATTTTGAATGAATTTTATGTTAGCCAACTTATTCAGTTGATCTTTTCTTCACCTTGACCGTAATAGAAACTTTTAACAGTTAACCACAAATGATTCGAGGGCCTCCACCACATGCTCTGCCTAAGGGTCACACCACTACACCAGTCATCTTAAAGCACAATCGTTAGTAACAACTGTACTGTTATATCTACTATAAGTTTTTAATTATTTATCCGTCGTAGCAGTCCCCTTCTTTCATGGACCGCACTCCAGCTTAACACCAGAAGGGGTGCTGTCATATATCGAGTCATATATAACAAGAAATAATAGTAGACTCAAAAACTAATGATAAAAAAGAGTGGGTTATATTTAAAATTGCTACAATACAAAGTAAAGAGTCAAAAGTCAAACATAAATTATAATATTTTATTATATTTAACTTTATTTATATTCTATGACTAAAAACATGTGACTAAAATAAAGTAATAAGTAATATTAAAAAAAAAAGTTTATTTTCATTTCTTAATTTATATAAATTTTATATGCTAGTATATTTTATATGAATAGTAAAATAATATCCAAAAAGTCACGGATATTGGTTCATAATGCGGTACTTGGCAGAAGAAGCATGAGAGTAGAATTAACGCTGTAGAAATGCAGTCATTATCCGTAATAATGAGCGAATGTGAAGTGATGATAGCGAAAGAAATGAGGAATAGCACAGTGCGTGATAGATGTGGTTTGAAAGAAGATGTAGTGACAAGGATAGCTTTGATGGTTTGGGCACATGAAAAGGATGAATGACAGTAGATTAACGAAAGGAATTTAGAAATCTGATGTGGATGGATACTCAACACCCTGTTCTCCGACCAAATCAGAGACATCCTCAAGAAAGCTGGGTTGCCTTGTGCCGATAACCGTGAGCTCTATGAAGATAATTGTGTTTGTGGAGGAAGCGAGGGAGTTTGGCAGAATCGCGGCAAGTGACGCTCTATTGTCCCTGTGGGGAAAAAGCGTGACAATTTGATTAATTGCTTGACGTAGCAATAACTACAAAAAGATTCTGCATTTTACAAGAATCGCCCAGTGGTAGTTTTTATAGTTACCAAGTCCAAAAGAAAACCATTTAGCGACAGAAACCGACTTAGAACCCCTGTCTCGCAGTTGACCTACGTGCACGCGTAAATTTTTCCATCAGTATAATTCAATTCAAATTTAATGGCGTCTCTGAAGTTAGCCGATGCGCAATACATAAAATACTCAATAGCGATCTCGCAATAGGTGATAGAGCTTATTATTGCCACTGCATCTGCGCAAAGTCGCGCTCGCAGCTAACTTCGGAGACGTCATAAAGTCTACAGAGGTCTACAGCTAATTGTAAATTTATGGAAACACAATCACACTGTATTTAAATCAATTTATACAATAAATTATACAATTAGCGTTCTAAATTATCATAAATAAATTTGTTGCCAAACTAGACAGAACTCGGTTAATAATGTTTTTTAATATATCATTTTTATCAAATGTTTTGAAGAGGAGTTCTAAGAGAACTGAGTTATCTACAAAACATAAAGGTTAGTAAACATTATAAGTAAATTGTATAGTCATCGTTATCATTATCTTTATGCCAGCCAATAGTTATCCACCGCTCTACAAAAGGCCTACCTAAACTGCAGCTTTCGATCTATGATTTTCTCTATCCGGGGTATAGTGGCGCCCCTCTCTCCAGCGTTTGAGATAAATTATTTAAATAACTCACCAAAATAAAAAGTATATAATGCGATTAAAATAAGAATAGGACCGAATCGGCGCCATTTTGTGACGTTTAATTCTGCAACCAACTTCACTTTAGTGTGGTGTCATTTTCTTTGCGGACCGTCAAAAAAAGACACATTTGAATGAGTCAAGTGAAGTTAGTCAACAGCCCGTCCTATTCTTATTCTAATAGCATTATACTTGTGGTGTGGGCTTAAAAGAACCCCGACGCTTTACACTCTTAAGTCAACGCTTAAGACAACTCTGTTTCCGTATGCTAGGCGCTTTATAGAGCAAGTTATTTACTTTCAATAATATTATAAATTATGATTTTGGTCCGCGCCCCCTCAAACTGCCGCCCAGGGCGTGTGCCTCGGTTTGCCCCCGTACCTCACGTTTCGGTATCTTTTTGGATTGTGACTCGACATCTAACCTCAGCCCGCCTGATAGTAAGCAAGCGAAGGTCCAAGAGTGTCGTCGACTGCAAAAACCGAGTCGCCGTTACTAAAAGTGCTTCTTCACGCATCGCTTGAAGGGTCCAAGGTAATAGGATGGAGAGGTAAAGCAGGTAAAGCATTCCACTTGTCGATCGTTCTACAAAGAAACGACGCTTCGAACCTTTTAGTTTGACTGTCGAATAAAGACGGTTTACTGATCCTATGTTTGTATGTCGTGACACAAATAAATGCATACCTGGACCTAGACATACCTAGACAGCAGGAAAAAAGTGAAGAGACCGTTGGCTGTTGCGTGTTGGAATTATCGGTTGCGGGAGTTCAGGGGAGTGTCGTCCACGAATGGAAGCAGCCGCATCTAATAACCCGGTCTGGTTGGAACCGGCAACTTACAAGCTGATCCCTTAACGCGACTCAGTCACATCGCTGTCTCTACACTTGTAGGTGATGGTACTACTCCGGATCGGCGAACTGGGCACCACTGCCTACCACTCTTTGACAATCAGACGCGAAGCAGATATTTATATCTTTTTTTAATAGCAAATATTTGAATATTCAATCTAATATAAATATTTGTATTACAAATAAAAGCTTCATGCAGTCGCGTTTCAGCTTGGAAGTTGCTCAGGGGAAGCATCCGCATTCTGACGAACGAATCGACCGTCGAACTAATAGATCGTTTCTTTGTTGAACAATCGTCAAGTTTTACCAGCCCATGTGTTCTCTCTATCCTTGGATCATTCAAACGATGCGTGAAGAAGCATTTTTAGCCGGCATAGTGACGAGAACAGGGTCAGTCGTGTACTGACTCGGTTTTTTCAGTCGTCGGCACTCTTGGACCTCCTCTTGCTTACTATCAGACAGGTGATGGCAGATGTCGAGTCACAATAAAAAATAAAAAAAACTTGCAGTTATTTACGCAGCAGTAGCAGTCACCTCCATTCATAGACTTCCGTACAGCCTAGCATCCGCAATGCTAGCTAGTCATAAATTTTAAAGTACCAGGGCACCATAAAACAGTAGAAGTTTGTTTTAGCCATGAATGTGATGTACTTGAAAATTGCGTTACATACCGTTGGTTTAATTCACCATATTGTTGGCAATGTATGTGGTGCATATTTTCTATCGAATTTCGGCAATTCTGAACATGAAGAGGTGAGGGTCATGAAGTACTACTCCTGGGGAATGCTGACGAATTGGAATTTTGTAAGTTTTATTATAATTTTTTTACTAAGACTAGACATTGACATTATCTTTTTTAATAGCCAAATAATTAATAAATTATTTTATGCGGCTTACTATCGCGTTTATTTTGATTTTGATTGGTCTCTCTGTCGTGCAAGTAAATGTTCGTGCAAAATCTATGAAAAACCCAAATAATGTCCGAAAAGCCAAGAAAAACGGATGGCTGTTCATAATGCGGTACTTGTTCCTACATTAATGAATGGAAGTGAATGTTGGCTGTGGCAGAAGATGAAAGTAGAATTAACGCTGTAGAAATACGGTCAAGAATAAGTAATAGCTCAGTGCGCAATAGATATGGTTTGAAAGATGTAGTGACAAGGATTGACAAAGGAATGATTCGATGGTCGGGACCATGGAAAGGATGAGTAATAATGTTGGCAAAAGTAATTTATAAATCTGATATAGATCGATCCGTTAAACGAGGCAGACCCAGGAGGGTATTTTCCCACCAAATCGGAGACATCCTTAAAAAAGCTGGGTGGCCTAGTGATAGGATCGCAGAGCTTGTATGAAGAGAATCGTGAATGTAAGGGGAACGAGGAAGTTGTGTTAGTATCGTGGCAAGTGGCGCTCCTTTGTTTCCAGTTGAAAAAAAGCGTGACAATTTCGATTCTGTGTTTCTTTGGCGTTCTTTCTGCTACTTCTTTCTGTAGAGAATGAATATCAACCTCTTTCCCTACTCTTTGTATGTTTTTGAATGTTGTGCACATTTGTAATTTGTTGCATATTAGCAAAAGAACATAAATATGAAATTATTGTCAATGTAAAATATGTTAACTGTCATCATCATCATCATCATCATCATCAGCCAGAAGGCGTCCACTGCTGAACATAGGCCTCCCCCTTAGAACGCGATTCCGAACGACAAGATACCAGTTGCATCCACTGGTTACCTGTGATTTTCACTACGTCGTCAGTCCACCTAGTGGGAGGCCTACCGACGCTGCGTCTTCCGGTTCGTGTTAACTGTAAATATGCCTAATAAATAAATAAATAAATAAATACTCTACGGTTATAAGGTAGTGAAAACATATCTTTGACTATCCTTGTCTGAACAGAGGCGTGACAGTTCAGATTAATTAAATTAGTACGTCAATATGAGTGGTAGGCAAACAGTTGCTGCTTATTTGCCCAGTCTGCCGAACCGGGGAAGTACCACCACTTACAAGACAGACCATGATGTGATTTAGTCGCGTTTCGTGATAATCTTGTGGGTTTTAACTGGGCTAGTATATGCAGTTAATTGGTATAAATATTACTAATATAATTCAAACTATATTGATAACAGTTCACGTCCTCTCTCATAGTAATTAAGATTAAATAATTATTTGTAAACAGAAATAATTATTTAAATAATTATTCTACTTAATTGTCAATAATGTGTCTACTAGAAGTCGCACTATTATGAACTTCTAACCGACTGCATCGAGTACCTAATAACGTAATTACCCAGAAAGAATCCATTCCGCAAAACACTAAAGGACATCATTCATTTCGGGCTTTTATGTACTACTTTTGTAATGTCCAATGATGAAAAAATATATAAATGGTAGTTTTGATACTTGTGTTGATAAAACTAATAACAATTTTGCTTTTAATTGCTGTGCAATTGAGTTATTTGGAAAATAAAATATGGATTTTGTAATGTCTGTCAATTACAAAGACAATCCATTTTAACAGTTCTGCTTTGAACTGTCATATTATAGTTTGATCATTTTACACGCCTAAACTATGCAAAATAAAGGATAAATTCCAATTACATTGTACTCTTTGTACATCAAACTATTTTAAAACGTATATGCAACTGTTAATACAATTATTAACAGTTGCAAGTCCCCATACAAAATGAATAATGTCCTTGAACACTACCTAAATTCTAACCACTTAACTACAAACAGACAAACTTTCTAGACCATCAATCAATCAATTAAATTGTCACGCCTTTTTCCCACAGGGATAGGCAGAGACAATGGAGCGCCACTTACCACGATCCTAAGGATTGTGGTAAGTACATATTCTTTCTATTTCTAGACCATAATCTCCCATTTATCACTTTGGACATATTTTTAATCCATTGATCGATTATTGACTTTTTTTTAAACTCTAATATTGCACGGACTGCGGTGACGTTGGTTTATGCAATTAAAATAAGAATAGGACCGAATTGGCGCCATTTTGTGACGTTTAACTCTCCTACCAACTTCACTTTAGTATGGTGTCTTTTTCTTTGCGGACCGTCAGGAAAAAGACAACTTTGAATCAGTCAAGTGAAGTTAGTCAACAGCCGAGTTTTGGCGGGCAACTGCAAGTGACAGGACGCGCAATTTTGAATTATTTGAAAAGCTTGTGTTTTTTATAAATATTAATGTGTAATAATGGTGGAATTGTTATCCAGTAATCATTTTTAAGTTGATCAAGTATAAACAAGTAATTTAAAGCTGTGAAACGTGTTTTTTTCATGTTCCCTCCAAGACTCCTTCTGAAGTTTTAGTAAAGGCTTTCCGCCGCTCTAAAACGATCATCATTAACCTCACTATCATGATCATCATTTGATGAATCACTCGCGTGGTTCATCTTCATCTTTACTTGACAATGTTTTAACATTGAACCATATATTTTTACTTTGACACTGGCAAGTTAAATACTAAAGCCATAAACAAGAAGATAGAAATAGTCAACAGCCCGTCCTATGTCCTATTCTTATTCTATGTCCTATTCCTATTCTATTATTATTCTCGTAATAGCATCATATTGCAGTCATTATTGTTTAATTTTTTCTGAATAAATATATTTTTTAAATAAATATTGACTATCAAAACTTTTTGTATATTATAATTTATTACGCAACCAGCCTCCAAATATTCACTCAACGCGCCATTATTATCAAATTAATAATAATAATTGAACACACACAGAATAATTGTTCCAATAACGAATAGATATCACTTTTATGATAAACTAAATAGGGTTGTCTCACTATGTTTGCTTAAATAATTTTAATAATTAAAATTATTAATAAATCCCCCCTCTCTTTTTGCCCAGCAGTGGGACAAATAAATAGGCTAATAATTTTAATAATAAAGAGGCTAAAGAGGCTCTTGTTAGGTAGCTGGATCAAGCGTTGGATTCAGAAAGCAGTACTCCTGGACACGGCACGTATTGTTAGGAGGTTCCTTTCTCAGGAGCCCTGACCACCAGTGGCTTGGACCCTGTTCCCGATGCCGGTGGACAACTATTTTTAAACTAGTTTTATTTAAAAAATATAAAAAATAAGAATTATATAAAATAAATAGAATAATAATAAATCCTAGACGTGGTTTAAAAGAAGATATAGTAACAAGAATTGACAAAGGAATGCTTAGATGGCCACATAAATCTGATGTTGATGGATGCGTTAAACAAGGAAAGCCCAGGAAGGTGTTTTCGACCAAATCGGAGACATTTTCAAGAAAGCTAGGTTGCCTAGTGCCCATAATAGTAGAGCTTATGAAGAGAGTTGTGGATGTGAGAGAAGCGAGGGAGTTGTGTCAGGATCGTGACAAGCGGCGCTCCATTGCCTCTGCCTATCCCTGTGGCAAAAAGGCGTGACAATCTAATGGATTGATAAGTTCTTTATTTTATAAAAATAGTTTTACAAGTAGAAAGAAGAACTTTATACAATTTAGATATATTTTCCAGATAGCCCTTGAAACATTTAACCTTGTTCCTAACTCGTATTTTTTAATCCGACACGTCGTTTCTTTGTCTGACATTCAAAAAGAAAAGGGTTTTACCAGCCCAGGTGTTCTTCCTATCATCTTGAAGGATTAACCAAGTAGGTTTGTTCAGTCGTTGGAGGTTTATTCTCTTGCTTAAGAAATTAACCCAAAATAAACTACAAATAATAAAATATTGATATTTATATTAAAATTAATACACTTACTACGAGTATTGAAAATATGCCAAATATATTTAATATTACTTTAAGTATAAGTTAGTAATAATGCAAACGTAGCCTAATGGTAGAGAAATGGACTTACAAACCATAATCCCCGATTCAAGGCACTGGTCGATTAACTTTCTACTAAACTAGTATCTTTCATAGATTAATGGATAGACGAAAAACCACTTGTGCTCCGATGCGATAGCGATCGACGAACTGGTGTTTGTCGGTTAACCCTATGTGCTGATTCTGTCTGATTTTTATTATTTTTATATACAATAATAATTCTAGCATAAGAATATGCTCAAATTAATAAAAAAAAAATTTTTAGATAATGATAAAAAGAAATAAAAACAATAATGTCGTCGACAACCCTAAATCTAAACTAACTTAAAGTTTTAGTTAACTTCGAAATGAAGAATCAGACAGTAGTGTTTTGAAAATAGAAAACAAGTAAATATAAAAAAAAACAAAAATAAAAATAAAAATGGAAGAAATAATAACCGACAACATAACGATAGAATTAAACAAACGAAACATTTTTTATAACGTATTTTGTTTTTTATTAAGTTTAAATAAAAAAATAGGTGAATTTGATACTTTTTTGTTACTAAAAACCATATTGCATGGCTCCGGTGCTATTCACCATCTAGTCGTATGTTTGTATGGAATTTACATGGACTTGAAAAACTATGACCATAGTCTTATGAAAGACATAAGGGACTATGGACCTGCCTTTTTGACCGGCTGGAATATTGTAAGTATTGCACAAATAAGTAGAATTTTCAAGAGTGGTAGGCTATGCTTGGTGTTTCTTTGCGCGATAGAATCCGGAACGAGGATATTCGCCAAAGAACCAAAGTTATCGACATAGCCTGTAGGATTCTCAAGCTGAAGTGACAATGGGCTGGCTACATCGCTCGAAGAACCGACAACCGATGGGAAAGAAAGGTTCTAGAGTGGAGACCACGAACCGGAAGACGCAGCGTAGGGAGGCCTCTCACTAGCTGGAATGATGACATAGTGAAAGTCACGGGTAACCGGTGGATGCAGCTGGCATCTTGTCGTTCACAATGGCGTTCTAAGGGGAAGGCCTATGTTCAGCAGTGGACGCCTTTTGGCTGATGATGATAAGTCAGTGGTGCCCAGTCTGTATCATCACTCACTAATATTAGGATCATTAAGTGACTCAGTCGCGTTTCGTGTTCACCTTGTTAGTTGCAGGTTTCAACTGGATGACTTACTACTTACTTCATAGACCGCACTCCAGCTTAATATCAGGCGGGTGCGGTTATAAGTCAGACAACTTTTAACTGGGTATCGAACTCGATGTCTGTCGTTTATCGCGCGACTGCTTTGACTACTAAACTTAGCGCCTCTGTAGATAGTGACGTTAAAATTCTTCCGTCCTATCTCTTCACGCAATTCATCAGTGGCGGACTAAGTCTTTCAGTCATTAAGACCTATGAGGCTCTCAGTCTAAAAATAATCCTTTATTAAGAAACAGATAAAATTATCCCATCAAAAACAATACTTGTCAAAAAAACCAAGTCTCGCAACTCAGTTGTTCTGCGGTAAAAAGTTGTGAGATCCATGTAAAACCAAGTCGGTTATTAATTTATTCAGTCTCTACTTAAGCGACTTTCTGTCTTAATACGTCCAGTCTCTAAGACCACGATCGTGGTCCATAACAATTGAAAATCAATTGTGTCTGGAATCTCCGTACTCGAAGCATTAAGTTATTACGTAATAATTAACAACATCTTATAGTGACGCATATCAATATTAAAATTCTTTAATGTTTTATATAAATATATTGAGACTTGGCCATCGCCTGAAAACACGTGTAAATTCAATCGCCTGAAAACACATGTAAATTCAATTATTTAGTGCGATGGCCAAGTCTCAATATATTTATATAAAACATTAAAGAATTTTAATATTGATATGCGTCACTATAAGATGTTGTTAATTATTACGTAACAACTTAATGCTTCGAGTACGGAGATTCCAGACACAATTGATTTTTAATTGTTATGGACCACGATCGTGGTCTTAGAGACTGGACGTATTAAGACAGAAAGTCGCTTAAGTAGAGACTGAATAAATTAATAACCGACTTGGTTTTACATGGATCTCACAACTTTTTACCGCAGAACAACTGAGTTGCGAGACTTGGTTTTTTTGACAAGTATTGTTTTTGATGGGATCTCATTTCTTTTTGTATTTTGTAGACGGTTATTTTGTAATGCGCTACCACATACTCGATTATAGCAAGTCTAATATCATACGACGACTCAATATTCCCATACATAGAGAATGACAAAGAATGAAATAAACACGAACCATCACCAGGTATAGGAATAACCCAGTGTGGACAAGGCTGATCATTCACATACAGTATTACTGAATCCATTGCGACTACCTACAAGTTAGATTGCAAAGTTATTTTTATGCAGAAATACGATTAGATAATAAGAAAATTATAAATACTTAGGTACTTAAAGTATCAATAATTAATTTAAATTATTTATCCGAACAACGTCCAAATTGTAAGCAAATAATATCAGTAAACCAATGAGAGTAGCCTTTAGTCGTCAAACTAATATAGCAATCGAAATTATCAATGAAAATCGCAAACTTATAGGTAAGAATTCTGGGCACATCCGAACAGCATTGGGTCGCTCGCGCGTATGAGCCACAGATAACTATTATACTAGTAATACAGATAGGACAGCTGCTTTGACTTTGTTGACTGAGTTTTAAAGGTTCACACGCAGCGCTAGCGTCGAATATGACTGATATTGACAAGCTGATTTTGGAAATCAAAATGGACGAAGGAAATCAAAATGGCTGCATATCGACGAGTTCTCCGCAAAAAGAAAAATTCTTCCTTTATTTATTTTAAATAGAAATCTTATATTATGATAATAAAACAAAACAGTTTATTTTTAAAATATATATATTATGTTTAGTACTTTTCTAATGCCAACTTTTGTAGCATTTCCATTTTCAAAACAAACTTTTCCTGGATTGATCTGTTTAGCAATATATTAATTATGTTGCATCAAATGTGTAGTTTATCTCTTAAACATCGTATACTGCATGATAGTTCTTCAACATTGCAGCTATATGTATGGTCTTCATGTAATTCTAAAACAAACATCAACATTATAAAAGCCTTATCAACCTACAAACATTAAATGACTTTTCTATTGTTACTATTGCAAATAAGTATGCGATATTTTAGTAAAACTTACCGGGTGTACATAATATTCTAAAAACAACTTCTTCAGCAGATAGTAATAACAGAAAACTAAGTAACAAAAACACAATGAAAATAACACGCAAGAAGGACGCGAACGCCATTTTCACTCCATAGTAGTGATGTGCATAATCGAATGACGATAATCGAATTAATTGATTTCAGTAATCATTCGACTTAGTTGATTGTTAATAAGGATTAGTTATTAACAATCAACAACGGAGTTTATTGTATAATTACAATAAACTCCGTTGTAATTATTTACTAGCATACATTCGTTTAAAAAATTAGCTTTTCGACAATTCGAATAAATTGATTAAAAATTAGTATTATGGATTTATTGCAACTACTACTGTTTTATTAAACAAAAAGTAACAACAAGCGTGTCCGAGCAAGATGATCGTCCGCGTATTAAAGTAAAACAAAACTAATATTTAAAAACAATCATTCAATTAGACACAAAGAAATAAACGGGAAAAAATTTTTTTTTTTTGTTTGTCGTAGATCTGCGACAATGGAATACGACGAGTTAATTTAATCAGATAAAAATAAAATGTATAAGTAAATGTATAATGTAAATGTATTAGTATTATCATTCGATTATATTAGTTCAAAAATCAATTGGTTATTCGATTAATAAAATTATTCGACTTGCACATCGCTACTCCGCTACTACTGCAGCGCTTCGTGTGAACTCGAAGAACAAAGCTGTCACCCCCCTGGTATGAGCGCGGCTGCTGCACGCTCGGCGACATTCACCTTTCCGCGCGCCCCGCCATTGTCCCCGCCCCGCGCCCCGCCACTGTCCCCGCCCCGCGCCCTCGCGCTAGCAATATTAATAATTCCCGTAAAATAAATAGCAATAATAATAATTGCCGTAAAATAAATAAAATCTCAAAACATCGTTACGAATAAAGCCAATATTGAAAAATTTAACTGAAGACTTGGCTGTATGGGCTTAATTTTCTTTGCGGTCTTTTCTAGATTTTTTAGTTTTTCCTTGATTCATACACCAAACACTACATATATTCCAAATTTGAAGCTTCTAGGTCTGCTTAGAGCCTTAGAATTTTGATGATCGGTGAGTCAGTGAGTGACAAAATTTAAGAAATTTGACCCGTTATAATTCTTAAAATACTGGTTCAAATTGAATGAATTTTGAAATATACGTGTCTTTACAATGCCTGCATGTGGTTACTGAAAATTTCAGTCTTCTAGTTTTATCCACAACGAAGTTACAGGGGGTCGAAAATGGTCTGAATTGCTTCGAGAAAAGGATGGTACGGCCGTGACGCTTTGCTCGACTTGGTCGGGGGCACGACCGTGCCCCCAGAAAAGTATAATACTCGTAACTATAATTAAACTACAAATAAAGAATATCATCTAGAGAAGTCGCATCAGAGATAGTCCCAAGGAGACTGGCAACATTTCCCCTTTGTATAGCAAGGCTAATACGTTGGCAGAAATAATTGCCAGCCTTCCTGTCTCCAGACTTCTCCGTCAGCCGCTTAGATAACTCCATGGCCAGGCACTTAGCTGAAGGTTCCCAAGGGTCTATCGTCTCGACCTCGAACGTCGCAAGTTCGTAACCTGTACCGAGGTTGGAGTATTTTAAAGGTTGATGAAATTTTACAAGCTTTTTATTCAGTTCACATTTGTATGTAAAAGTGTGTATTAAGTTCAAATTTTGCAAGTGAAATTTAATGTATGAAGATTACAATGTAATTGGAATATATCCTTTATTATGCATAGTCTAGGTGTGCAAAATGATCAAACTATAATTATGACAGTTCAAAGGAGAACTGTTAATATGGCGTGTCTGCGTGATTAGGAGAAAATACAGAATTCATATCTTATTTTTCAAATAACTCAATTGCACTGCAATGCAATTTAAAAAATTCATTAAACTTAAATTGTGCCAAAAGGCTTACTATAGCATTAGAGATTTCTTTGACGACAAGGCTGCTTGGCAGTGAATGAATTGCTAGTTCCCAAGATAAAAAAGATGTAATAGAATATAAGACTAAGTTGAAGGAAGCCGGACTGGAGTTTCTTGAGTGTTCTTCTCAGTCTGTAGCCTTTCCGAACACTCGGTAGAGTTCCCTCACTCTTTCTTAATGACGTTTCTAGGTGTTTGTAAAAACCAAATGAATAAATGACTTTGAATTTTGAATTAAAAGCACAACTGTTATTAGTTTTATCAACACAAGTATGGAAACTACCATTTATATATTATTTCATCATTGGACATTACAAAAGTAGTACATAGAAGCCCAAAATTAATGATGTCCTTTAAAAGTTGATAGCTACACCACGGCGTCAGCGCGTGGGGCAGGTCAGGCACCGGACGTAGCACTCGAGGTCATCGACCTTACATCTGATAAACGACACGATACCGGCTCGGTAAAAAATAATTACATAAAATCTTATTAATTTTATCAACGGAGACATTCTCAAGAAAGTTAGGTTTGCCTAGTGCCCATAACCGTAGAGCTTGTATAAAGAGAATTGTGGATGTGAGGGAAGCGAGGAAGTTGTGTCAGGATCGTGGCATCTATCGGTTATTCGTGACTTTCACTATGTCGTCAGTCCACCTAGTGGAAGGCCTACCTACGCTGCATCTTTCGGTTCGTAATTTCGACTCTATAACCTTTTTTCCCCATTTATTGCCAATTCAGATCGCAAATCCTACGAGCTAAGTCAGTAACTCCGGTTCTTTAATGAATATCCTCGTTCCGGATTCTGTCGCGCAGAGACACACCAAGCATAGCTCTCTCCATTGCCCGCTGAGTGACTCTGAGCCTTTCCAACAGGCCAACATTTAAGGGCCACGACTCAGTGCCATATGTCATCACTGGCAACACACTCTAGTTGAAGACCGTTGTCTTCATTATTAACAATAGCAGCGCCGTCTTAAGCATATTCAGCGCTGGGGTGCGAAAGTCAAGGCTCCGCTCGCGTGGTCTCAGTGTAGTAGGTACCTATCGAAATTTATGGCGGTCGGCATGCGCCCCCTAGGACTCTGCGCCCGGGTGCACCGCACCCCTTGAACCCCCGGGTAAAGACGGCCCTGAACAATAGCATATTTACGTTCTTTTGCTAGGTTTACGAGTATATGCAGAGGTCTTTTTAGAGATGATTCTTCTAAAGGTCATTATGCAACTTGTCTCTATATATTGCAATAACCTATCTAATTGTTTTGTCTGTCCGTTTGTCCGGGTCAGCGACCTCATTACAAGCGATAATATTAATTATAGTTTACATTTCACCTTCGAAAATCGATCAGATATATTCGTACGAGAACATAAATCACTAGGAGAATAAAAATAATGTTATTCTATAAAATTAAAGTTATGTTTAGGGTGTAGGCAGAGATTCTACCATCACTATTAAAAAGTTCGGTGCGTCTTTTCTTTGTAGAACAATCGACAAGTGGAATGCTTTGCCATGACCTTGAATCCTTCAAGCGATGCGTGAAGAAGCACCTTTAGCCGGCATAGTGACGGCGACTGGAGCAACCGTGGACTAACTCGTTTTTTTCAGTCGTCGTCACTCTTGGACCTCTTCTCGTCGTGGCACAATAAAAAAAACAACATTAGATGTAGTGACAAAGATTGACAAAGGAATGCTTCGATAGTTTGAGAACATGGAAAGGATGAGTAAAAGTAGATTGACTAAAGGAATTTATAAATTTCATGTGGATGAATGCATGGAGGGTGTTTTCCGGCTAAATCAGAGACATTCTCAAGAAAGCTGGGTTGCCTAGTATATGAAGCTTGTATGAAGAGAATTCCTTGGATTCTAATGGTTCATCATCAAGTACTCCAGATCTTTAATATGATAAGAACCCCAGATATTAGTTAATTATTAATATTTACCATATTACCTAATCGTTAAATGTGATAAGAAGTGAGGAATTCATCTTTTTAGACACGTTTATAATTATCAAATTAGTTTTCGTATAGTCTTCCTTCTAGTGATAAAGGTGGCCGGCCCAAGTTTATCGACAAGACGACCTATGTCTGACACTTTGATGAAACACGTGATTATACAAACGCTCGTATATATTGCTTTTTAACACGCTTCTATTAGTTTTATTTTTAATTTTTATTGTGACTCGACATATGACAGCACCCCGCTTGATGTTAAGCCGAAGTGTGGTCCATGAATGAATGCCACTGCTACTACAATTCAATAACTGTGAGTAGCAATCACATCCACTATGCCGGCCTAGATGGAACCGGCAACTTACAAGCTGATCCCGAAACGTGACCAAATCACTTTACGGTCTGTATACTTGTAAATGGTGGTATTACCCCGGATCGGCAGACTGGGTACCACTGCCTACCACTCTTTTTGACTTGTATTTATATAATAACTAATACGGCGTTCTCACGGGGCGAATTTAGTTGATCAACTGCGAAATCGTTAGCGATTTGAACCGTCTGAACGCTTTCAATCAAGTTGAAGCAATAAATATCGGTTCAGCAAAAGTTTAAGACCTTTCAACTTTCATTGGTTCAATTAGTAGTTGACAGCGAATCGACTCGTCTGAATTTGTTCGATCAACTCGCATTAAATAATTAGTCCAATCAGTCAGTCAATCAACAAAATGTAAATTATGGCATCCTCGAGGAAAATGCTAAAATGGACAGATAGTGTAATAACACGTGTAATATTGAGTCGATTATTATTGAACCGTGAGAACGCTACAGTCAATATTTGCTTTTGATTTTTTGTTGAACGATAAATATTAAACAACTAATTTCGCTTCGTAAGAACGCCGAATTACCAATGATATTTAAAAAAAATATATTTTTCTTTAAACGAAACAATATAACAGAATATTTTAAATTAATTTTCGCCCACGTATTAAAAACCGATGACAATACAATAATTGCTTTAAATAATGTTTTTGGCCGGCATAGTGACGTTTTTAGTTCACATAGTCACATAAGCGTGTTGTTTAGTTTTTTTTTACTATAGTTAAATTTATTTTGTATACCTATATATTACTTTTTTTGTATACTTATTTTATTGTACTTTAAATTAAACAAATTTTATGCAGCTTATCAATCAATCAATCAAATTGTCACGCCTTTTTCCACAGGGATAGGCAGAGACAATGGAGCGGCACTTACCACGATCCTTACACAACTCCTTTGCTTCTTTCATATCCACAATTCTCCTTATACAGGCCCTGTGGTTATGGGCACTAGGCAACCTAGCTTTCTTAAGGATGTCTCCGATTTGGTCGGAAAACACTCTCCTGGGCCTGTCTTGTTTAACGCATCCATCCACATCAGATTTATAAATTCTATTCGTCAATCTACTTTCACTCATCCTTTCCATGTGCCCAAACCATGCATCTTACTATAGCGTTATTTTGGTTTTGATTATATAAAATAAAATTGTAAAATCAAAACCAAAATAAACGCGAATAATGTTTAATTCATTAATCAATGTTCGCGCAAAATCTAAGAAAATATTATATTGTACTTTGGTCGTAAGTAGAAACGGTATGATACTTACGAGTAGTAAAGAATTAATTAGATTTATAAATTTCTTTCGTCAATCTACTTTCACTCATCCTTTCCATGTGTTTTAACCATCTGCATCAGAGCATTCCTTTGTCAATCCTTTGGCAGTGCAATGGTAACGCAAACCGAAAGCACGGGTTCAAAACCACTTGGGCACACGGAAAGGATGAGTGAAAGTAGATTGACGAAAGCAATTTATAAATTTCATGTGAATAGATGCGTTAAACAAGGCAGACCCGGGAGGGTGTTTTCCGATCAAATTGGAGACATCCTCTAGAAAGCTGACATGCCTAGTGCCCACAGTGCAAAGGATTTATATCAGGATCGTGGCAAGTGGCGCTCCATTGTCTCTGTCAATCCCTGTGGGTAAAAGGTGTGACAATTTGATTGATAGCACTGCCACTACACCACGGTCGCCTTAAAATGACCACCACTGCCTACCACTCTTAAATAATTTAATTTTATTGTTCACAGACTTTTCAAAGTATATACCTAGTAATAGCCCTTCTATACGATGGCTTAGAATGGACGAATCGCAGCCAAACAGGATTCGGCGTCAAATTGAAGTACTGGAGAGATATCGTCTTTACTGCGCTCGTGTTTCCTGTTACTTGTGTGAGTTACCCATTTTTATAGAGTGGTTAGCAAACGCGGAAAGTCCCGGGTTCCATTCTTGGTCGGGGCGGTGCTTGTTCCTACATTAATGTATGGGAGTGAAGGTTGGGTATGGCAGAAGAAGCATGAGAGTAGAATTAACGCTGTGGAAATGCGGTCGTTAAGGAGTGTATGTGAAGTGACGATAGCGGATAGAATAAGGAATAACACAGTGCGCGATAGATGTGGTTTGAAAGAGGATGTAGTGACAAGGATTGACAAACAAATCGGAGACATTCTCAAGAAAGCTGGGTTCCTAGTGCCCATAACCACAGAGCGTATGAAAAGAGTTGTGTATGTGAAGGAAGCAAGGGAGTTGTGTAAGGATTGTGACAAGTGGCGCTTTATTGTCTCTGCATATCCCTGTGAGAAAAAACGTGACATTTTGATTAATTAATTGATAATCTAATTTTTTAAACTACAATTTTAGTTATAAAAAAGAGGTGGGTACTTGGTCCGGGTCTGATTATTAAAAAGTTATACAAGAGTTAAGTGTTAGTAGTAGTCACATCTACTATGCTGGCCTAGTTAAAACCGACAACTTACAAGCTGATCCTGAAACGCGACTAAATCACTTCACGGTCTGTATACTTGTAAGTGGACCCGGATTTGCAGACTGGGTACGATTGCCTACTAGAGCTTGTATGAAGAGAGTTGTGTATGTGAGGGAAACGAGGAAGTTGTTTTAGAATCGTGGCAAGTGGCGCTCCATTGTCTCTGCCTATCGCTAAAGGAAAAAATCGAGGCGATTTGTTAGCTAATTTAAAGTTATTAACCGACTTCAAAAAAAGAGGAGGTTCTAAATTCGACCGTATATATATTTTTTTAAGTTTGTTCGCGGATAACTTTGTTGTTTATGAACCGATTTTAATTATTCTTTTTTTGTTGGAATGAAGATATTTCAAAGGTAATCCCATGATAAGGAAATCATGGTTTAACCGACTTCAAAAAAGGAGAAAGTTTCATAATTTAACCGTATATATTTTTTTAAATTTCAGTTCGTATCTTCAATGTTCTGGTCACTGTACTCCATTGATAGGGAGCTGGTCTTCCCTACCATCTACGACGACGTGGTGCCCTGGTGGTTTAACCATTGCGTTCATACGAACATCCTAATCCTCGTTGCTATGGAAACCATATTGGAACCCAGAACCAAACCCATAGACAGGAAATTAGAGACGACACTCATTTGGAGTGTCAATATGTGTTATACTGCTATGTAAGTATTTTTTTAAATTGTGACTTGTCATGTGACAGCACCCAGTCTGGAGAGAAGTCCATGTAAGGAGGCGACTGCTACTACAGTTAAATAATTTATTTATTTATTTATTTATTTTAGGGAAACTTACAGCTCTTTTATAAATCTAGATACAAACTATAATAAAACTAAGCCTAATTAGTTCCCACCTATATATAATACAAACGAAAAATAAACCTAAAACACTACAAAACAACTAACTACTACAATAAAAATATCTTAGCATTAACAAAAATATAATTTAAGGCATATATTCATTGAGTAATACAACGGACAAGTGTTTTCTTATCTGATCAATATTGCTTACAGTACAGGTCCATGGTTGGACAGTATGTATTAAAAGTTTTTGCCGATCGAATAAAGAATGAGAACTTTCTATAATTAGTGGTAGCGAATGGTATATGGAGGATATCATGATTTCGATAATTTCTTTTGGGTACTCGCAAAGACACACGGATTAGGACCGTTAATAACCGTGAAGTGATTTAGTCTCGTTTCGAAATTAGCGGGCCGATTAAGTTTTATTTATTCGGACAATGAGTTTCAATGAGTTTGAACTGTTAATGAAAATGAACATCGAATCTCAGTATGTTGCGCGGTCGCAGTTTAAATTTTAAAACTCATTAATCTTTAAAACTGTTTAATCTGTTAAAGAGTGGTAGGCAGTGGTACCCAGTCTGCCGATCCGGGGTAGTACCACCACTTACATGTATACAGACCGTGAAGTGATTTGGTCACGTTTCGGGATCAGCTTGTAAGTTGCCGGTTCCATCTAGGCCGGCATAGTGGATGTGATTGCTATTCACAGTTATTGAATTGTAGTAGCAGTGACATTCATTCATGGACCACACTTTGGCTTAATATCAAGCGGGGTGCTGTCATATGTCGTCACAATAAAAAAAAAAAACGAAGCCCATTTTCAACCACACTCAGGGGTGCCTACCAGTTAAAAATATTTAGAGCAAATATCTGTCTTTTTTTATAACCAATATTTGTAATATTTATTTAATTGATTTTAATTGATTATAATATTTATTTTAATTTTAATTGAATAATTGGTAATATTACCAATTATTTAATCATCTTTAATCAACATAGTGACGGCGTCTGAAGCAGCCGTGAAGAGTGTGAATCACCTTTTTTAAAACAGTAGAGTTGAGATTTCGCCCATCATCCCGTTGCCTGTAAAAATACTACTAACGTATTTTTATACATAATTTACGATTTTCCCTTTTCAGATATTACTGCGTGAAAATCTTCGCGAATCGTTGGCTCTACCACATATTCGCGATTTTAAACTGGTGGCAGCTAATCCTCTATCAGCTCCTCATATGGTTTTCAGCTTACTTCTACTATTTACTCCAATATCCATTAAATAATTTAATCCATGGCAGACATAGGTCTAATGAAACTAATGCTAAAATAAAGTGTGACGTCAGAGAACGTGATGACGTAGATTCTAAATTTGAATGTGATATGAAACCTATTCATTTGAAATATAGATCGTAGTTACATCTTTCTGTTTCATTTGTTTAACCTTGTTCCTACCTCGTCTTTTCACCCGTAATACCCGCACTGGTCGGGGGAAGCATCCGTATTTTGTCGACCGAATCGGCAGTCGAACTAAAAAGTTCGGTGCGTTTGTAGGACAATCGACAAGTGGAATGCTTTACCAGCCCATGTGTTCTCTCCCTCCTATAACCTTGGATCCTTCAAGCGATGCGTAAAGTCTTTTAAGTCGTTGTCACTCTTGCTTATCAACAGGCGGGTTGATAAGCATAATTAAATGATAGCGAAATGACTTGGCAACGAGCTTGCACAGCTTTTTCGACGTGGCTTTTGCACTTATGCGTTTTCGCAGAGGTAAGTAAGAACTAACAGTGAAGACCTATTGCTAATTTCTTGTTAATGTACCTTCTATTATACCATGTTTTCCTGGTACTTTAAGTCAAAGAAAGTATTCTATAATGCGTGAAGCACTGGCATAGTGACGGCGACTGAGGTAGCCATGAACTAACTCGGTCTTTGCAGTCTTCGTCACTCTTATTTTTTTTTTATTGTGTCTCGACATATGACAGCATGACCGACAACTTACAAGTTTATCCCGAAACGTGACTAAAATCACTTCACGGTTTGTATACTTGTAAGTGGTGGTACTACCCCGGATCGGCAGACTGGGTACTACTGCCTACCACTCTTTGATAACCAGACCCGAAGCAATTATTAACAAATATTTAATGTGTTTTGCTCCGACCGGGAATCGAACCCGGGACTTTACGCGCAACAAACCAATCGCTAAACTGTTCATCCACGCCTGTCGTCAAAACCTTCTCTTGCTAACTTTTGGACCTTCTCTTGCTGATGATAATGATAAGGCGGGTCAAGGGCAAATATCGCGTCACAATAAAAAAATAGGCAGAGGTAAGTAAGTACTAACAGTAAAGACCTGTTGCCAATTTCTTGTTAATGTACCTTCTACTATACTATGTTTTCCTGGTACTTTGAGTCACAAGAAGACCTGTTGAATGCATTTTTAGTTCAATAAATAAACCTAGTTAGTCTCCTACTATGTTATGCTGTCCTGATACTTCCAACCTGTTAAAGACCTGTTGCTCTGCGTTTATTTTATTTAGTTACTATGTTATAATATTTTCCTGGTACTCCAAAGCCCAAGGAACCACCTGGTGATCCAACTCTACAATAAATTTATATTACTATATCATTATGTTCCCCTGGTATTTTTACTGAATTGCCTAGTAGAGCTTGTATGAAGATAATTGTGGATGTTTTATTTATTTATTTATTTATTTCTTTGTACAGGCGTACAGGCGGACTTAAAGCCCGATGGCTTTATCTTCCAGTCAACCTTCAGAAAAACAGATAGTGAAAGGCAGGTGCATGAAACAATGTTTAACATAGATACAATTTTAAGAAAAATTAAAAAAAAAAAAACTTAACACTAAAGATTTAAGTAACAATAAACGTACATATATAATAGGTAAAAATACATAAATAGATATATATTAAAAATAATACATATATATATATATATATATATATATATATATATATATATATATATATATATATATATATATATATATATATATATATATAATATATACAATATATAATATACAATACATAATAATATTATAATCTATATTCATCCAAAGAGTACTACGATTTTTGAGTGAGATGTTTCCTAAGTTGGCTCCTAAACGCCACTCTGTTTCGGGACTTTCTAATATCGATAGGAAGGTTATTCCACAGGCGAGCTGCCTGCACCACAAATGCTTCATCAACTGCTCCCTTATGATGGAGAGGGATTTCCAGCTGTAACGTGTCTCCTGACCGAAGGTTTAATTGATGAGAGTTTGAAAGAAAGTTAAATCTATTTTTAAGATATATAGGGGAAGTAGTCTCCATGAGAATAGGATAAAGAAAATTAAGGAGTCTAAATTTTCTGCGGTCACGGATTGTTAGCCAACCAAGCTGCCGACGATATGAGGAGATATGGTCATATTTCCTCAGCCCATAGATAAATCTGATACAATTATTGGAAAGACGCTCAAGTTTATCAGTAAGAGTTTCGTTAAGATCTAAATAACACACATCGGCGTAATCCATAATTGGAAGAATAAGCGCTTGAACTAACAATTTTTTGGTACTAGACGGTAACAGGTTCTTAAATCTATAGAGATATCGCAGTCCATTTACTACTTTGCGACTTACTTCAGTGATATGTGGCTGCCAAGAGAGGGAAGCATCAATATTTAATCCCAGATTTTTTACCACTTTACTAACTGGTATAGCCACTCCATCATACTTAATTAGAGATAATAGATCCGGGTTCAACTTACACATCGACCTACTGCTCCCTACAATAATACACTGACATTTGGCCGGATTCACTCTAATTCCAAAATCATTGGACCAAGAATTAATATAGTTAAGATCTTGATTAATTAAGTCAATTGCCGAATTTATGGAGTCCAATGGGGCTTGTGTGTAAAGTTGCAGGTCATCTGCATAAAGGTGATACGAGGTGATACGAGGATGTGAAGGAAGCGAGGGAGTTGTGGTTGGGACTGTGGCAAGTGGCGATCCATTGTCTCTGCCTATCCTTATGGGAAAAAGGCGTGACAATTTGATTGATTGATTGATTGATTGAAAACCTTTTGGTATTGAACGTGTCGCCTCTTCCTCGTTTACTCGACCTCGACCCTCCTGATGGCAAGAGGAGTTCAGAACTGTTAAAAAAACAACAAAAAAAAATTTAAAGTTTATTTTTCCTATAAATTATAATTAAAAAAATATATTTTACAACCGATTTAAAACTAGTTACAAAAAATCTGTTTGCATTTTTACAATTTTTGTGGTAACCTTTGAAAAAAAAAATACATTTTTATTATATTTTAGAGATGCGCTTGCACATAATTTACTAACAACCTTTCGCTATCCTGCCGCATTTGTCTGGGCAACTCTTTTAATTCTAGAATGTTCTTAAATTTTGTTTGAAAATTGATTAATGATAATTTAAAAATTAAAATATTATAGCCAACTTTTTATTTATTTACATTTTTATACTAAGTGCTTGTATCATAGAAACAGGACAACCAAGATACATTGGTAACAGCAAGTGATTTAGAACCTTGGTTTGCGTAATAATTGCATTGCCAATACACAACGGACGCCTTAAATTAAAACAAATTTTATGCGTCTTATTATCTATTTTTGGTTAATAATTTTACATTTTGTTTTATTATTCCGACGATGGCAGATCCTTAGATTCTTTGAACTCTGTTTTTCCAGAGTGATTTGAATAGAAACAATATAGTGCAAGCCTGCCTCTCTTTAAAAAATGTAGCTTAAAAATTAAGGTAACTTAAAGAGTATTTTATTTAATTAAATTAATTTACTTATTTTAATAATTGGCAGTGATATATTATAGAATTTTTACATAAAAATGGACATGTTTTTACTAGTTCTATAGACAGATATTTATTTTATTTAAGAGCAGTTTTTGATGGCGATTTATTACAGTTTTTAGCAGACCCAATTTTGCCGATTTTTTTACTAGTAGACCCATTTTATTGACATACATTTTTTAAAGTATTTCTACTACCAGACTTATATTTTGTTCGTATTTCTACTGACATGGATGTAGTGATTCTCTACCAGCCAACCTTTGGGACAAAGGAAGTACGTCCAAAATGTGAGCAAGACATTTTTCAATTTGACTTTAATTTAAAATGATAATTAAATACTTAATAAATATACCTATTATTCAGATTTTTATGTAATATTGTAAAAAACTTAAGATTATATCTTAAAATACATCTTTCAAAGGTTACCAAACAAAGAGCGAATAAAAAAAATTCTTGTTTTGATTAGTTTCTAACAGATGGCGCCGCTTAAGAGGGAATTAATGTCAATTTAGACATGAATCTTTTGACACAATGTTTATTTTAATTAATCTTGTTAATACTTTGACAATAATTCCCTCTAAGTCATCTTCATTTTAAACTACATGAAAATCGCTCATTACAAATACATATCAACGCTAGAAAGGTAAAAAATAAAAGCGACAAAATTTTACTTTTTGAGAGATCCACCTTTTGCAATCTAGAAAAATTCAGGCGTTCTTAACTTTATGCAGGGTGTAACATTAAGATGGGTCAGTATTTATTGTAGAGTTGATATTGATTGCACTATGTTCGGTTAAAATAATCAAAATCGACGCGCATTCGTAACGCGACTAGGTCACTTCACGGTCTGTATACTTGTAAGAAGTGGTACTACCCCGGATCGGCAGACTAGGCACTACTGCCTACCTCTCTTTAAATTTTATACTCATATTAAACCTTTATAATGTTTCACCCGTTATAAAACTGAATTTCGCACAAAAACCAATCATTATCCTTTACATTTATAGAGCCGATAATTCCCTATACGAAACTCAACAATATCTAAAATTCGATCACATTTTCAAATTAAAAAAAGTTACCTAAATTCACGTGTCTATATACTAGATTTCTAGGCCTATTATCCGTATAACCTAACCTAGAAGGCTGTATAAAATAGGACTGAGGCGTCCTTAGACTAACTCCAGATATCTGTGGCTGAACCGGCCTCTTTCTAACTTGATAATTGCTAATATCCGACGCAGCGTATTGAGGATCTATCGGATGACTTCTGAAACGCGAAAAGGTATAGTCTCGATCACTTGGAACTAAAAATCCCTGAGGTATATGACTTACAGCTCTAACGTTAGGAGTTATAGCTTCATTTAGTGTAACATCGAATTCATTTTCGATTGAATCAGCTAAGTTTTGTTTTATGGATAGGTTTTCTGGTACTTTCAACGGTTTGCCAGTCGGTGCGTAGGGTTTTGATATTTCAATTTTGGGAACTGATTTCAGAATATGTAAATGAGCATATTCTGGCATTTTTTCTACTAGTTTTTCCTTTTTTGGAATTGGCAACTCCGTCGAATATGCTTCTAAGTATTGCTGCTGGAGATAGTCGCCAGGAGTTATCGTACTTTCAAGCTTATCTCTTATTGCTTCATAGTTTTCTTTGTAAATCTTCATTACTTTATCAGCTAGTTTTTGTGTGTGTTGATCTAAGTTGTAAGGAGTAGTTGGGACGTACGGTGATTGAGTTACAGTAATCGTTTCTGGTTCACGGTACTTCTGGTCTTCTTTCTTAGGTTCCTGTTGAATTCTTTCAGGTTCAGGCTCAGGTTGAGCTTTCTCGTCTTTAACAGGCGTTTCAGGCTCTTCGTATTCAACCTCTTCCTCGTCATAATATTCGTATTCAGGTTCGGCTTCAGTTGTTGTAGAGGGTTTGACGGTTGTAGTAGGTTTGACAGTTGTTGTAGTAGGCTTTACAGTTGTTGTAGTTGTAGTAGGAGCTTCTGTAGTTGTAGTGGTTGTCGTTGTTGTAGTGGTCGTTGAAGTAGTAGTAGGTTTAGGAGTAGTTAAAGGGACGGCACTGAGATTTTTCCCGCCGATCGGTTGCAGACCACGGGGTAAGTATGGACTGCCGCCCCTAGACGGTAAAAAAGTCCGTTTAATAACTTTCACGTTCATTCTTACGTCTTTAGGTTTAGGTTCTTCCACGTGGTCTTTTTGCTTACCCTCACTTGGTCTTTCGCGTTTTTCGTAATAGTCATCATAGTCTCTAGCATCTACCGGTCTTTTAGGCTTCTCGGTTCTTTGATAAGTGTACTTAGGTTTGGGCTGTTCATAATCGTAGTCATCTTCGTAGTCTATCGGTCTTTTAGTAGGTCTTTTGATCTTATAAGATGCTGGGCTGGTAAATTGAGGTCGAGGTTTAAATTTCTCTTTTTCTGCAGCTTTTGGTTTCTGTACAGTACTTGTTTTGCCTGAAGGAGACGGTCTACTCGTGTCGTCTTCTTCGTACTCGTCATAATACTCATCTTCTTCTTTAGGTTTTTGTGTTTTAGGCGTTGTCATGGTAACGTACGCGTACTTGTCCTGCGCACTATGTGGTACTGGTCTTTTGACTTTAGGTGGCACGCGTGGTTGGCTGTAGATACTGTGCCCACTTGGTTTGACTAAGGGTTGCTCTGCAGGTTTTCGTTCATCTGAATAAGGTCTGTCCTCCTCATCTAGACGATCAGGTTTTAACCTATCCCTGTTATCGTTCCTATAGGGTCTGTCATTGTAACGTCGACCTTCATCCCTGTAACGGGTATCATCTCGTCTATCATCACGAGGTCTTTGCTTATCATCTCTGGGACGTATGTCGTCTCTAGTACGACTTTCGTCTTTAGGGCGAACTTCATCCCTTGGACGAATCTCATCTCTTGGACGGATTTCATCTCTTGGACGGATCTCATCTCTTGGGCGGATCTCATCCCTTGGACGTATTTCGTCTCTGGGCCGTATTTCATCCCTAGGGCGAATTTCATCCCTTGGACGTATTTCGTCACGGGGACGTACTTCGTCTCGTGCACGCCCTTCATCCCTTGATGGGATTCTATCTCTCGATTCACTTTCGTCTTTGGTACGACTCTCATCTCTTGGACGAGCCTCGTCTCTAGTGCTTACATCTTTCTTTTCATCATCTCTCGGTCTACTATTCGGTCTTTTTGTTCTATCACCATTCCTGTGAGGTCTTCTATCTTCCTCTTCATCGTAAGGTCTTCTCTGATCATTGTGATAACGATCTGGTCTTTTATTTGTTGTTCTTGGTCTTTCGTAGGAACGGCGATCTTCGTAATCCTCCTCGCCTTCTTCCCCAGTTCTGGGTGGCCGACGTTCATACCTAGAATGGACAAGGTTATTTTATTAACATCACATTAATAAGAGTATCAAATATCAATCATAATCATGTATTATGATTTACCTATCATCTTCATAATCATCATATGGTCTCCTCTTCCTTCCAGGTCTTGATTGTGGTCTGGGCCTAGGTCTTCTGCGACTACCTCTGAAATTTCAATTACAAATTAATTCGCACCCACTATGCCGACCTAGTTGGAACCGCCAGCTTTTAACAAAGAAAGAAAGAACATTACTGGAAATAACTAAAAATATATTTGTATTTTCGGCATCTACATAACCAGGGCAACATAATGACATCTGATCTTAAGTTGTCTGATGGTATCCAAGGGGAGGAAGGTCCAAGAGCGCCGTCAATCAAAAACACCGTTTCAGATTGTTGTGACTCGACATATGACAGCACCTCGCCTGATGTTAGGCTGGAGTGTGGTCCATGAATAGATGTCACTGCCATCCATTTAATAACTGTTTGTGATACACTATGCCGGTCTAGTTGAAACCAGCAATTTACAAGCTGATTCTGAAACGCGACTAAGTCACTTTACGGTCTGTATACTTGTCTGGTTATCAATCCGGAGTAGTACCACCACTTACAAGTAAAGTGATTAGTTCGCGTTTTGGGATTAGCTTGTAAGTTGCCAGTTCCAACTAGGCTGGTATAGTAGATGTGACTGCTACTCACTGTTATTGAATTGTAGTAGCAGTGACATCCATTCATGGACCACACTCCAGCGTTAGTTTACGTTACTAGGAAATTGTCCAAAGTACCAGAGTATCATAACAACTGAGAAAATAAACTAACCTTTCATCGTAGTACTCGTCATCTCTTGCTGGATAGTAATATTCATCGTCGTAATAGTCATATCTGTAGTGTGGTCTTCTCCTGGCTGGTCGTGGTGGACGCGTGGCTGGCGCTTGAGTGGTGGTAGTGGTGGTAGGGGGCGGTGGCGGGGGGGATGTTGATAGTGGCTTATATAGAGCTTCGTTTCTGAAAACAAGTTTAAATTGTACTGAGGCGAGGCCTTCCTTTGTAATTATGGGGATTCCCTTAATTAAAATACAGCGAAACATTGAAATAATATTACTAGCGTATGGAACTCGCTTGCCCGCTCTCTTCGCGACAGCACGGCAAAATCCTGATTAAAATACAACTTTAAAAATGCCAACGTTTGTATTAAAATTAAGTATCGCATTAAGTATCTACTATTCCTACCATTTCTATATAATAGTCATAGACTATGAAAAGCACGGACGTTTACGTAGGTACTAAACTTTGGTGAACTATATGACTTAGGCGTAACTAAGTCACACGCGTGGAGCATCATTTCTATGATAAATCAGAGTGAGATATTTTTCGTGTGAGTGTCGTGTCTATGTAGTTAGCGCGAGTGCATATTCTATGACAAGTAGCCTCTACCCGTGCACCCCCCCCGCGCCGTCACGTGGCTGCCGGCCGGCGCACAAAAAATGATCGCGGTGTCGCTTCTATACGTTAGCGAAAGAATTAAATAGAATAGAATTAAACAAACTTTCGGCATGATAAAAGATAAAAGATAAAAAACTAACTACTGACGCGAGCAACTTACAAGCTTATCATAAAACGCGACGGTTTGTATACTTGCAAGTGGTGGTACTACCTCGTATCAGCAGACTGGGAACCACTGCCTACCATTCCTAAAGTAATTTTAAAGTGCCTGCTAAAGTAATTTTAAAGTACCTGCTAAAGTAATTTGTAAGTACCTTCTAAAATAATTTTAAAGTGCCTGCTAAAGTAATTTGTAAGTACCTTCTAAAGTAATTTTAAAGTGCCTGCTAAAGTAAGTTTAAAGAGCCTGCTAAAGTAATTTTAAAGTGCCTGCTAAAGTAATTTTAAAGTGCCTGCTAAAGTAATTTTAAAGTGCCTGCTAAAGTAATTTTAAAGAGCCTGCTAAAGTAATTTTAAAGTGCCTGCTAAAATAATTTTAAAGTGCCTGCTAAAGTAATTTTAAAGTGCCTGCTAAGGTAATTTTAAAGTGCCTGCTAAAGTAATTTTAAAGTGCCTGCTAAAGTAATTTTAAAGTGCCTGCTAAAGTAATTTTAAAGTGCCTGCTAAAGTAATTTTAAAGTACCTGCTAAAGTAATTTTAAAGTGCCTGCTAAAGTAATTTTAAAGAGCCTGCTAAAGTAATTTTAAAGTGCCTGCTAAAGTAATTTTAAAGTGCCTGCTAAAGTAACTTTAAAGTGCCTGCTAAAGTAATTTTAAAGTGCTGGCTAAAGTAATTTTAAAGTACCTGCTAAAGTAATTTGTAAGTACCTTCTAAAATAATTTTAAAGTGCCTGCTAAAGTAATTTGTAAGTACCTTCTAAAGTAATTTTAAAGTGCCTGCTAAAGTAATTTTAAAGAGCCTGCTAAAGTAATTTTAAAGTGCCTGCTAAAGTAATTTTAAAGTGCCTGCTAAAGTAATTTTAATGTGCCTGCTAAAGTAATTTTAAAGTGCCTGCTAAAGTAATTTTAAAGTGCCTGCTAAAGTAATTTTAAAGTGCCTGCTAAAGTAATTTTAAAGAGCCTGCTAAAGTAATTTTAAAGTGCCTGCTAAAATAATTTTAAAGTGCCTGCTAAATTAATTTTAAAGTGCCTGCTAAAGTAATTTTAAAGTGCCTGCTAAAGTAATTTTAAAGTGCCTGCTAAAGTAATTTTAAAGTGCCTGCTAAAGTAATTTTAAAGTGCCTGCTAAAGTAATTTTAAAGTACCTGCTAAAGTAATTGGGTGAATTCTTGCAGTCGACTTCAGATACGAAATGGCATATAAACGTTTTCTGATCAAAAGCCGTGTAGTTGGCGCACAGGAAATCGAAACGCGTTCCATACAGACAATGGTGGTAGACCTAGAAGAAGAGATTTTAGTAAATAATAATAACATAATTTTCAAAGAGTGGTAGGCAGTGGTACTCAGTCTGCCGATCCGGGGTAGTACCACCACTTACAAGTATACAGACTGTGAAGTCACGTTTTTTTGGTCACGTTTCGGGATGAGCTTGTGCCGGTTTCAACTAGGCCGGCATAGTGGATGTGACTTCTACTCACAGTTATTGAATTGTAGTAGCAGTGTCCTCCATTCATGGACCACACTCCGGCTTAACATCAAGCGGGGTGCTGTCATATGTCGAGTCACAATGTCACAAGTCACAAGTCAGCGGGCCGACCGCGCAACTCAATGAGAAAGTAATGACCAATAAGAATTGTATTTTGGTGTGTTGCATCTAAATTTTATATTTTTTCTTGTGCATAAAGGCATAGACAGACTTTAACTAAAAAACTGACAATAATGGATCGCCGGGCAGGACGAGCATCATGACGAGTAACGCAGCCACACTATGTCCCTGCCTATCTCTCTTGCTTCTCGTTGATTGTGTGGCCGCTGGGTAATGTAGAGATAATTGTAGATGTGAAGGAAGCGAGATAGTGTCGCTCCATTGTCTCTGCTTATCCCTATGCAAATTGAGGCGTGACATTTTGAATGATTTATTAATCAGACTCCAGCTTAACAGGCGGGTGCTGTCACATGCCACAATAAATATCAAATCAATTCGTCACGCCCTTTTCCCACAGGGATAGACAGAGACAATGGAGCGCCACTTGCCACGACTCTGGCACAACTCTCTCGTTTCCCTCACATCTACAATTCTCTTCATACAAGCTCTACGGTTATGGGCACTAGGTCAACCAGCTGTCTTGGGGATGTCTACGAATTGCTTGGAAGCACCATTCTGATTGACGAAAGGAATTTATAAATCTGAGGTGGATGGATGCGTTAAACAAGGCAGGCAGACAGAGCTTTGGGCTTTTGCCAGCCCATGTGTTCCCTCCATCCTATAACCACGGATTCTTCAAGCGATGCGTGAAGAAGCAACTTTGGTCGGCATAGTGACGGCGACTGGGGCAGCCATGACTTACGCAGTTTTTTCAATCGTCGTCACTCTTGGATCTTCTCTTGCTGATTAATCAGGCGGGTCGAGGTTAGATGACGTGTCACAATAAAAAAAGGCCGGATCTAGAAACTTACTTGACATTTATGAGGAACCGAAGCGTAGAACCCATCGTGTAGACCATCACATTTGAAGTCCATGGTCTCTGGAGGTGGCACCGTCTCATAGAACGGGTAATCAGAGAGGTTGTACCCGTTCAGCTCACGAGGTAAATTGGGATCGTATATATAGTCCATTTGAGGGTTTCCTGACAATTTCGAAGTTGTGTTAGAGGGTAGATCACCTCCTTCTGCTGTTGTTTCCACCTGGAATTGACAAATAATTGTTATAATGGTGGTCGTCAGCGTTCATGTATCGCCACTGTCTGCGTACCATCAGCCCAGTCAACGTCACATGTGGCATCCTATTTTTTTTTATTGTGACACAACATCTGACCTAGACCCTCCTGATGATAAGCAAGAGGAGGTCCAAAAGTGACGATGACTGAAAAATAATTTTTAACAAAAAAAAGAACCGACTTCAAACTGTAAACTAAAAAGCAAAAAATAAATTTTCTTCGCACAAAGTAATACGTATTTTCATTTAGTTAAATAGATATGAATAAATAATAATTTTATAATTTTGGAGTTGGTGCGAAGTAAAACAATAACTGTGTATAGATATTATGAATCTTTCTAATAAAAAAGTTACTTTAATAATTAGTAGGTACCGATTCTTATATTTTTCTAATACTGCTATTGTTTTGCAAATGCTTTAATATATTTAATAATATTGTGTGTACTTAGTAATTTGATATAGTAGTAAGGTTGTTGTAGCATTAACTTGGCACCGACTTATAAAATAATTATTTATTCATTTCTATTTAACTAAATGAAAATACGTATTACTTTGTGCGAGTACTGTTATTACTGTACGAGTTTTTAGTTTACTGTTTGAAGTCGGTTCTTTTTTTTGTTAAAAATTATTTTATTTTACGATTTTAAGTGATGGGTAGACCGAGCAAGGATGCTTCTCGAATGAGGAGACGACGGTTACTTGAGACGAAAAACGATTAGACATAATAAAAAAAAACTTAACAAACGCCCCTTCGATTGATATGAATGTTCCCCTCGATTTCTCTGGTCTGTCATCATCAATCTTATTACCAACAAAAAAAAGAATAATCAAAATCGGTTCATAAACAACGAAGTTATCCGCGAACAAACATAAAAAAGCATATATATATACGGTCAAATTGAGAACCCCTTCCTTTTTAGAAGTCGGTTAAAAAGCAAGTTAGTTTAAGGCTGCCTCAGTCGCCGTCACTATGCCGGCCAAAGGTGTCCTATTTAATTAAACAACGGTCTAGTGGCGGCGACTAGGTGACAGGCGAGGCGTAGTGGTTAACACTCCAGTCCGTTACGCGGAAAGTCCCGGGTGTGATTCCCGGTCGGAGCAAATATTTGTTTCATAGCTATTATATGTAATATTTAATCTAATTATTTAAATTACAAATATTTGTTATTAAGAAAGAAGCAGATATCCCGGTTGTCAAAGAGTGGTAGGCAGTGGTGCCCAGTCTTCGATTCGGGGTAGTTTTTTTTTATTGTGACACGACATCTTACCTGAAGTGATTTAATCGCGTTTCCAAAGTAAAGGTTTGCGAGACCATGCCATAAATAATATCTTAGGTTATCCACTGCACTCACCAATAGGGATTATTTGTATGAGAAAGAATTGTGGATGTAAAAAAATCAAATAAAAATGACGATAAGTACCAGGATATCATGAAATATAAAAATTATTTGTACAAGGAAATATAAATTATTACAAGGTGGTACACTTTCGATAACCTCGCCCACCACACTTGCGTTCGTATTTTGATGTACTTTTTTATTGAGACGCGACATGAGAAAAGATATCGCAGAAGAGGGAATATTAAAGAGCTTCTTAAAAAGTTCTCCGTGGTATAAGCCATAAAGGTTACTACGAGTATGAGATTTATTTATGGAGTAAATAGAAATTCTTTATTTAGATTAAAATTAAATTATAATTATATTAACTATAAATTTAAAAAATCATTTAATGACGTCGCATCAGATATAGTTAGTCCCAAGGCAACATTTCCAACGTTAATTCAATTCAAAGTCGACATAAAACCTTAAAGCTTGAGACGGCAAAACATGTTTTCAAACCAATATCTTTTTAGCTTGTTCTTTCAAACATACAGTAACACCAAAAGCTATTAATATTGCTGCAGGTATTTTGACGACAGGCGTGGAAGAACGGTTTAGCGATTGGTTTGTTGCGCGTAAAGTCCCGGGTTCGATCCCCGGTCGGAGCAAATATTTGTTTCATAGCTTTTATTTGTAATATTTAATTATATTAAATATTGCAAATATTTGTTAATAAAAAAAAGAGATGGATATTTGCTTCGGGTCTGGTTATCAAAGAGTGGTAGGCAGTGGTACCCAGTTTGCCGATCCGGGGTAGTACCACCACTTACAAGTATACAGACCGTGAAGTGATTATTTGGTCACGTTTCGGGATCAGCTTGTAAGTTGCCGGTTCCATCTAGGCCGGCATAGTGGATGTGATTGTTACTCACAGTTATTGAGTTGTAGTAGCAGTGACATTCATTCATGGACCACACTTCGGCCTTACATCAAGCGGGGTGCTGTCATATGTCGAGTCACAATAAAAAAAAAAGGTATCTCAGACGTTTTGGAAGTATCCATTATACCGAAAGACTAGATTTTGTATCGCAATACAAAAATCAAAATCAACGTGTGTATAGAAACTTTGCGATAGTGAGCTTGGACATCAGTGTTGCAATGGTGTAACTTAACCATAAACTGTGTTTAAGGGTTGCAAACACCTTAGAAATTTCATATTTTAACCAGGCGTTCATATATTTATTTTGTCTACCACCTGTAGATGGTAATACATGCGCCAAAGTATACTCGTAAGTCAATTACATCGATTTACATTCTATATAGAACAAAAAAATGTCCAATTCTTATATTGTTTTCACACTAATTCTATTGTTCATTTTGCTATACGACATTCAATAGTATTGTAATTGCTTTTATCATTACGCAACCGTTATATATGATTTGGTTTACTACTACACACTTATGTACTCCTGGTACTTTTTATTTCTTAACAATCTATTTATTTTTTATTGTGACTGACAGGGAAATGTTCAAGAGTGGCAACGACTGAAAAAAACGTCTTAGTTCACGGTTGCTACAGTCGCCGTTACTATTTAATGTATTATTGGTTAGCTCCCGGGTTCGATTCCCCGTCGGACCAAATATTTGTTTTATGGCTTTTATTTGGAATATTTGTTAATTTGATCAAATATTACTTTAGACAAGGTCAAAAATGTGGTCAAATCAATTAAATTATCACACCTTATTCCCACAGGGATAGGTAGAGACAATGGAACACCACTTGCCACGATCCTGACACAACTCCCTCGCTTCCTTCACATCCACAAATCTCTTCATACAAGCTCTAAAAAATTATAAAATAATTTCTAACAAAAAAAAACCGACTTCAAATAGTAAACTAAAAAGCAAAAAATAAAATTTCTTCGCACAAAGTAATACGTATTTTCATTTAGTTAAATAGAAATGATTAAATAATTATTTTATAATTTTAAAGTCGGTGCCAAGTAAAACAATAACTGTGTATAGATGAATCTTTCTAACAACTGACGATAATATTAGTAGGTAATTATCACGAAATATCTGTTCTGTGGTAATTATCAGTACTTCCTTATTATCCTTGTTTTGGTTTTGCTAACAGATTTTGTGATTTTTTTTTATTTAATACGTTCATGCTATTATTATAAGTATTGGATAGTTATTAATATTTAAATGCCATTGGATTCCATTTTGAGTATTTCATTTTAGTAAATTCTTTTGATTTATTTCAACATTGATATCTTGAGTACATTTAGTTTGAGTTATGTAAATAGCTACTATATGTCTAAGTTGTATTCAGTGTTCTTTCATAATTCGTTTTCATTTACTAGTAGTTTGTAAGCCAGTATTTAGGTACATAATATTAAAAAAAGTTACTTTGATAGTTAGTAGGTACCGATTCTTATATTTTTATAAGAATATTTAATAATATTGTTTGTACTTAGTAATTTGATATAGTAGTAAGGTTGTTGTAGCATTGACTTGGCACCGACTCCAAAATTATAAAGTAATTATTTAATCATTTCTATTTAACTAAATGAAAATACGTATTACTTTGTGCGAAGAAATTTTATTTTTTGCTTTTTAGTTTACTATTTGAAGTCGGTTTTTTTTTGTTAGAAATTATTTTATTTTACGATTTTAAGTGATGGTTAGACCGAGCAAAGATGCTTCTCGAATGAAGAGAAGACGGTTACTTCAGACGGAAAATGATAGACGGAAACGATTAGACATAATAAAAAAAACTTAACAAACGCACTAGTCGCCCCTACGATGAAGATCCCCTCGATTTCTCTGGTCTGCCATCATCAAACCCTGATTTTCTTATCATGGGTCCACCTTTGAAATATCTTCTTACCAATAAAAAAAGAATAATCATAATCGGTTCATTAACAACGAATATAAACGGCTGAATTGAGAAACTTCCTCTTTTTTTGAGGTCGGTTAAACTTTGATTCCTTTATCATCAAAATCGGTTCATAAACAACGAAGTTATCCGCGAACAAACATAAAAAAGATATATACAGTCATTTTATAAACCTTCTCCTTTTTTGAAGTCGGTTAAAACCCTTCAAAAAATTTCTTTATCATGGGACCACCTTTGAAATATCTTCTTTTCAAAAAAAAAATAATTATCAAAATCGGTTCATAAACAACGAAGTTATCCGCCAACAAACATAAATTAGAATGTTGAAAATTTAAGACTTATATGATTTTCTCATGGATGCCATTATCAGAACTGGACCAAATTAAAATGGGACCAAACGGGAAGCATCAGCTATCAAATAAAAAAAGAATCATTAAAATCGGTTCAACCAGTCAAAAGTTTTGAGGTAACAAACATAAAAAAAAAAAAACAACATACTGGTCGAATTGAGAACCCCCTCCTTTTTTGAAGTCGGTTAAAAATACTATGCTGTGTAAGAAGGTGGACCCGGAGTAAATTAGCTGCTACATAAATTATGTCAGGATCGTGGCAAGTCGCGTTCTATTGTCTCTGCTTATCCCTGTGGGGGGAAAGCGTGACAATTTGTTTGTTTGATTGATTGATTGATAAATAAACGTGTGTACCTGAGATCCATCATCGAGTTCTGCAAGCTCTTCTGGTGCTGCTGTTGTGCTGGTGGTCTTCGCAAAGATCAAGGCGGTTGCTTTCACAGCAGAGCTGGTCGGTAGATCTGATATCAGGAAAAAGCAGACGCCTGGAAAAAGTTGTATTTATGATTTAATTTTTTATTATTAAGATTCGACATTTTTTTTTATTTTATTAAACATTTCTATACTAAGCTACTAAAGTGCTTGTATCATAGAAACAGGACAACCAAAGTATATATATCAAAGATACATTGCTCTTCGGTTTGCGTAACCATTGCACTGCCACTACACCACGGTCGCCTTAAAATAACCGATTCCCTTTACGGTTACCTTTTTTTATTGTGACACGACATTTGACCTCAACCCGCCTGATGATAAGCAAGAGGACGACGACTGAAACAACCGACTTAGTTCACGGCTGCCGCAGTCGCGGTCACTATGCCGGCCAGGGCTGATTTTTTACGCATCGCTTGGATGTTAAAGCTTGTTTTTTGTTTAATATTTTTTTTTAATTTAGACAACAAACAAGTAACTTAAAAATAAATTTTACAACAATACCAGATAGTGCCGAAAAGTTGTTACTACGCGACGAACTTTTTAGTTATTTCTTCCATAGCTTTTATTTGTAATATTTAATAATTATATTAAATATTGTAGATTTTTGTTATTAAAAAAAGAGGCGGATATTTGCTTCGGGTCTGGTTATCAAAGAGTGGTAGGCAGTGGTACCCAGTCTGCCGATCCGGGGTAGTACCACCACTTACTTACAAGTATACAGACCGTGAAGTGATTTGGTCGCTTTTCTCAACTTGTAAGTGACGGTTCTAACTAGGCCGGCATAGTGGATTTAATTGCTACTTACAGTTATTGAATTGTAGTAGCAGTGACGTTCATTCATGAACCACACTTCGGCTTAACTTTAAGCTGGGTGCTGTCATATGTCGAGTCACAATAAAATAATATAGAAAATGTCTTTTAGAGTTATTTCCTAACAAATCTGGCCTCGCGATCTCGTTAAGAACACTTGACCATGTGTCCATATTAAACGTCTATTTGAAATCGAAACCCGTTTGCCTTCATTTTGGTAGTTTTCTTAGAATTCGTTGTTTTTGTGAACACCCATATTTTAATTAAGGCGACCGTTGTGTAGTGGCAGGTGTAATGATAACACAAACCGAGAGCACGAGTTCGAAACCACCCACCAGTACCAATGTATCTGATACTTTGGTTGTCCTTAGTATAGAAATGTAAAAATAAATAAATGTTCTTAGATTTCGCGCAAACAATGATTAATTAATGAATGAAACAAATTTTATGCGGCTTACTACTGCGTTTATTTTTGGTTATTGATTGTACATTTTTTTATTTCGACATTTCAAAAATTGTTCAATCCTTAACCAAAATAAACGCGATAGTAAGCCGCATAAAATTCTTTCGTTCCTCAAAGTTTTCTTGACTAAACTTTCTCCAGTAAAGGAAACATAGAGATGTAAATTTTAAGGTAGGTCGCTAGTAGCGACTCGCTACCTTGGATTTTTTTAAATATATATTTTTATTATGACTCGACATATGACAGCACCCGCCTAATATTAAGCTGGATTGCAGTCCATGAATGAATGTCACTGCTACTACAATTCAATAACTATAAGCAGCACTCACATCCACTAGTTGGAACCGGCAACTTACAAGCCAATCCCGAAACGCGACCAAATCACTTTACGGTCTGTATTAGGTAATCAGGTAGTTGACTTACTTAAAATGAGAAAACCACACCGTCTATATCGGGATCTCTTCATGATGCCAGCTTGATCTGAAACAATTAAAATTACTATATTTTCATTTATTCAGGAAACTTAACTATTTTGGCCGGGCCATATAAATATGGACCTCTTTTTTGTTTATTGTATTTTATTTATTGTATGACAGCACCCCGCTTGATGTTAAGCCGAAGTGTGGTCCATGAATAAATGTCACTGCTACTACAATTCAATATATTTAAGTAGTCCGTTAAACATTTCTATCCTTCTATCCATTAAACATTTTTAGACCCCTATCGTATCCTACTATTGTTATAAACTAGCTGTGCCCGCGGTTTCACCTGCGTAAAATTAGGTTTGTAACAGACATAAAAAAAGAAGGTTCTCAATTCGACTGTATAACCCTTTTTTGTATTTATAACTAGATCTCATTTAAAAATGACAGACGAAAATAAAAATAAATATAGAAAAATTCTAAACAGCTAAAACTATAGTCAATTGGAAACTATAGTAAAAAATATATTTTTTTTAAATAAGAAGTAACCTATGTTACTTGTAGTATCTCCAAAAATATGCGTACAAAGTTTTATGATGATCGATTAAGTAGTTGTTGCGTGAAAACGTAACAAACAAACTCACATTCACATTTATAATAATATTAGGATAAATGGCCAGTTATTTATGGTAGAGAGTTACATGTAACTTAGGACCACCTTAAGACAAACAACAATGATATTCACTTGCAAAAGGGAACATTATCACATCTGCTACACGAAACCCGAATGATGTAAAGGACATCATTCATTTTGTATGGGGACTTACAGCCGGTTGTACCAAAAATTATAATTTACTAATTTGTAAAAAGTATCGTATAAGTAAAAGAAAAATGGGTTGCACCACTCTTTAACTTCACATTTTACATTTACGTTTAACGGATATTTTATACAGAGCTAAAGGACATCATTCATTTTGGGTTTCTATGTACTACTTTTGTTATTTCTAATAATAAAAACATATATAAATGGTAGTTTTGATATAAAATTATTAACATCCCAATTCACGATTTCGTAATAGTAAACGTAATATTTAATAAGTATAAAATAAAACTGAATTCGAAAATTGAAACTTTTTTGGTACAACCGGCTGTTAGGCCTAATTGTATTAATAGTTGCTTATATATTTTAAAATACTTTAATGTACGAAGATTACAATGCAATTGGAATATATTCTTTATTATGCATAGTTTAGGTGTGCAAAATGATCAAACTATAATTATGACAGTTCAAAAGTGAACTTTTAATATGGCGTGTCTTTGTGATTGACAGACGATACAAAATCCATATTTTATTTTCCAAATAACTCAATTGCACAGCAATTACAAGCAACATTGTTATTAGTTTTATCAATACAAGTATCTAAACCATTTATATATTTTTTCATCATTGGACATTACAAAAGTAGTACATAAAAGCCCACAATGAATGATGTCCTTTAGAACTCATTTATTATAGTTAGTATCAGGGCCGTCTTAAGCATATTCAGCGCCGGGGTGCGCTCGCGTCGTTTCAGTGTAGTAGGTACCTATCGAAATTTATGGCGGTCGGCATGCGACCCCTAGGACTAGGACGCCCGGGTGCACCGCGCCCCTTGAACCCCCGGCTAAAGACGGCCCTGGTTAGTATATAAAAAGCCCGTCCGACGTCTACCTAACCCATTTTAAGGTAAAGTCGTGAAGTATCCAAATGTGTTGTATGTATTCGTACAACAAAAGCCTTGCTTTGTTATGTTGCTAGTGATGTTACTGTATCGATAAAAATGATTTTTTTATTATTTTTTATTTATTGTGACTAATATGACAACATGGGCGAGGATGATGTTAAGCCAAAGTGAGGTCCATGAATTGAGGTCCCCGCTACTACAGTCAATTAACTGTAAGTAGCAGTCACCTCACTGTGCCGGCCTAGATGGAATAGGCAACTTACATGCTGCCTATGCCGAGGCAAATATCCACCTCGTTTTTATTAACAAATATTTGACAAATATGAAACAACCCGACCGAATCGAACACGGGACTTTACGCGCCAATCGTTAACCGTTCGGCGACGCCTGTCGTTTATCACTTATCAATCTTATTGATATACTTATCAAGTAACACACATTGAGTTCCACATACTGACACCAATATCTCGCTTCCTTCATTTACATCCACAATTCAATTCATACAAGCTATTAGTTTAGCCCTCTGATTTTGATTTTATAATATTTTTATTATTATAAAATATAAAATCGCGCACATTGATTAATAAATTAAACAAATTTTACGCGTTACTATCGCGTAATTTTGTTTTTGATTTTACATTTTTATTTTATTTTATGATTCAGAATAATAAAATAAATTTGTAAACTCAAAACCAAAATAAACGCGAAAGTAAGCCGCAAACTAAATATTATTACTATACCTAAAAATATAACAATTAAACTAAAACTAGAAACAAGGAATAAATTATAAATTAAAACTTGTAATATTTTTAAAAGGATTGTCTTTTATTCATAAGGAGATGTGGTCGAATTTTTTTATCGATATTAAAAACTATCGATAAAGCAGCATCACTGTTAACAATGGGAAAGATTTCATGATATGCAATCCCCTTCCTACTATTGTTTTGTTAACTGCGTACATATAAAAATACATATAGACTTAATTAAAAATACATTCGTACATACAGTACCTAAATGACCTACTAGTTATTTTATTATTATTTTACTTACTAGCTGACCCGGCGAACTTCATACCGCCTAAAAGTCAATGAATGTTGTGTTACAGATTAGCCAAACTTAAGTTGGGTGAATCAAACATTTACATCGATTTAAATCTTTGTTGTGAATTGAGTTTTTTTTATTGTGACTTGACATATAATCGTTTCTCTTTATAAATAATACAACATAGGTTTTTGAGCAAAATATTTTTACTGATATGCCAAAATTGACAATTTGTTTTCAATTCTCAACAGCTTGATATATTTTCTTTAGTTTACCCAAATATCTCAATTTTGTATAGGAAAATGTTTTTTTCTTTTCTTTTATTTATTATTCACACAATATGTTTATAAATTATAGCTTATATGTTATTCTGATGTATAAGCTATATTATTGTGAAGTTTCATTAAAATCCATTCAGTAGTTTTTGCGTGAAAGAGTAACAAACATCCATCCATCCATACTCACAAACATTCGCGTTTATAATATAAGTAAGGATATTCCTATATTAAACTTTGGCCGGCATAGCGACAACGATTGAGGCAGCCGTGAACTGACTCGATTGTTTCAGTCGTCGTCACTCTTGGATCTTCTCTTGCTTATCATCAGGCGGGTCGAGTATATATGTACTTTGGTTGTCCTGTTTCTATGATACAAGCACTTTAGTAGCTTAGTATAGATATGTAAAAAAATCACAATGCTTTCCTTATACAGTGTGGGGTTTCACAAATAGCCTGCCCATTCCACCGTGGCGACACCGTGAAGGCAACTCGAGTAATTACTAGCAAATAAAGAAATCCGAGGCCAATCGAAGACACCGGTCTTCCAGAGTGTATGGCTCCGTTTCCATTGTCAATTAACGAGACGGCAATTACGAAACATATTTCTTAATGTTTTATTTTATTAGGTAAGACGCGACCTTTGAACCTAGACTTGCTTAATTTATTTTTATTGTGACTCGACATATGACAGCAATATGCTTGAGGTGTGGTCCATGAATAAATGTTACTGCTACTACAATTCAATAACTGTGAGTAGCAATCACATCCACTATGCCAGCCTAGATGGAACCGGCAACTTACAACCTGATTCCGAAACGTGACCAAATCACTTCACGGTCTGTATACTTGTAGTAATTGCTACTTACAGATATTGAATTGTAGTAGCTGTGGCATCCATTCAAAAACCACCCTCCATATGTCGAGTCACAATAAATGAAAGGGGAAGTACAAGAAGAACTGAGAAACGGTCCAAATATTTTTTTTTTACACTAAGCTACTAAAGGGCCTGTGTCATAGAAACAAGAAAACCAGAGTATATTAGCGATGGGAGATTCGAGTTCCGGGGTTATTTCTCCAACCCGTCGACTAGAGTTTATTTTTTTCTAACTCGATTGAACCGGGTTGAATAATTTACGACCCGTTCCATCACTAGAGTATATACATATATCAAAGATACATTGGTACTGGCAAGTGGTTTTAAACTTGCGTAACCATTGCACTACCACCACACTACGATTCCCAAAATTAAATTAATGCCGAAAGTTTGTTTGCCGAATAAGAAAAAATGTACTATATAAGGTAACATCATAAACCGTATCACGCAATGGAAACGTAGACGTTTGTGCATCGCCGCACACCACTTTCACTCTTAATATCCACTTGTACATAAATATAACAGATAAAATTTATAACAACTCCACTTATACTTTTAGATATAAACACGTTTGTCGCATCACTAAATCATTCGCTTCGTACAACTCTCCTATTATGTTATGGGTGCCTGGTACTTTTATTTTAATTAAATTAATTTTTACGCCCCAATTCCTGCAGAGTTACAGAGCGCCACTTACCACGATCCTGATTCAATTATTTTTCTTTATTGTGACTCGACATATGACAGCACCCCGCTTGATGTTAGGCTGGAGTGTGTCTTCCATGAACGGATGTCACTGCTACTACAATTCAATAGCTGTAAGTAGCAGGCACATCCACTATGCCGGCCTAGTTGTTACTAGTTGGAACCCGGGGTCAGCTTACAGTATACTTGTAAGTGGTGGTACTACCCCGGATCGGTAGACTGGGTACCACTGCCTACCACTCTTTGATAATCAGACCCGAAGCAAATATCCACCTCTTTTTTTATTAACAAATATTTGCAATATTTATTATAATTATTAAATATTACAAATAAAAGCCATGAAACAAATATTTGCTTCGACCGGGAATCGAACCCGCCTATCGTCAAACCTGCTTCACAATTTTATTATGGATACTATTACTTTTGCATTTTTAGGAATTCTGTCCATACTACTTTTTAAGAGTGGTGGTCATTTGTCTATTCATCTTATCTTATCGACAAGTGGAATGCTTTGTCTGCCCATGTGTTCTCTCCATCCTATGACCTTGGATCCTTCAAGCGATGCGTTACTGCGATCCTTTATACTGACGGCCGGCATAGTGGCGGCGACTGAGGCAGCCGTAAAATAATAACCTCCTCTTGCTTATCATCAGACGACTCTAGGTCAGATGTCGTGTCACAATAAAAAATATAAAAAAATCTATCACTATTCCATTTGTTAAACATATGTTTGACAGGTCTTAATAAACTAAACCAAATGTCAAATAATGCAAATTTCCATTGCACAAAATGTCATTAAAACCCAATGACATTTCGTTAACAGAGACGAAAAAAATACATTGGGTAACAATTGTTAAAATAACTATTTCGTTACTTTAAATTACCTTTTTTATATTTTTGAAGTAGGCAGTGGTGCCACCACTTACAAGTATACAAACCGTAAAGTTACTTAGTCGCGTTTCAGGATCAACTTGTAAGTTGCTAGGTGACCGCTACTTACTCCATTCATAGACCACACTCCACAATTCTCTTCATAAAAGCTCTACTATGATATATGACATATGATGATAAACTCGTATGATAGGGTTCTCCTGTTTTATTTTTAGGACTAAAGATAACTTATACCACACCTAAATTATGAAAAATAAAGAATATATTCCAATTACATTGTAATCTTTGTACATTAAACTATATTAAAATGCATAATGCAACTGTTAATACAATTAAGCCCAAGTCCCCATACAAAATGAATGATGTCCTTTATCTTTATTCAATTCATTTAGCTAAAGCGTGCAAATACAGGTGTCTAGGCTCCGAGTATGATTTTGTGCCATTCGGTGTCGAGACCCTTGGTCCGTGGGGTCCTAGCGCTTAAAGGCTTTTTAAGGAAATATCAAAAAGGTTAGTCGACATCACAGGAGACCGAAGAGTTGGCAGCTACCTCGGACAAAGAATTAGTCTAGCTATTCAAAGGGGGAATGCTGCCAGTATATTCGGAACCTTGCCTAAAGGGACTTCTTTTAATAATGTATTTTAGTTATTATTTTTATCAATATATGTATTATATAATAAATAAATATTAATCAAAACAAACAAACAAACCGACTTACTTTCGTATTTAAAATAATATAGTTTAGATTACATATAAATACACATTTATTTATTTTTTCATTCGCATTTCTATACTAAGTGTATGTAGAACCAGGCCATCCAAAGTACATATATCAAAGATACATTGGTACCGGTGGGTGGTCTTGAACTCGTGCTCTCGGTTTGTGTAACCATTGCACTGCCACTACACCACGGTCGCCTTAAAATGTTTTATTCTTTATAATATTGATTAGCGAAATAGGTGAAGGTGACAGCTGAAACATTCTAAAACGTGACTGAACACAAACGAGACACTAAATCATGTCATTATTATATGTTCTAATATTTTCTAGACTATTTATTTTATGAATTAAACAAATTTTATGCGGCTTACTATCGCGTTTAGTTTGGTTTGATTTTACAATTTTTGTTATTCCGACGTTTCGAGAACTTTGCAGCCATCGTCGGAATAATAATCAATCAATCAATCAAATTGTCACGCCTTTTTCCCACAGTGATAGAAATCAAAACCAAAATAAACGCGATAGTAAGCCGCATGAAATTTGTTTAATTCATTAATCAATGTTCGCGCAAATACTAGAATGAATGCCACTGCTACTACAATTCAATAACTGTGAGTAGCAATCACATCCACTATGCCGGTCTAGTTGGAACCGGCACTTACAAGCTGATTCTGATACGCGACTTAGTCACTTTACGGTCTGTATACTTGTAAGTGGTGGTACTACCCCGGATCGGCAGACTGGGTACCACTGCCTACCACTCTTTGATAACCAGACCCGAAACGAATATCCGCATGATGTGGCTGGATGCGTGCATTTTTCGAACAAATCAGGGACATCCTCTGTCATGACGGTAGAGCTTGTATGGAGAGAATTGTGGATGTGAGGGAAGCGAGGGAGTTGTATCAGGACTCTGACAAATGTCTCTGCTGTCTTTAAGGATTAGCTTGTATCAGGCAGAGTGCTGTCATAAGTCGAGTCACAATTAAAAAAAAAAACATCTTTCTATGCACGTACATTTTTATTTTATAAATCCACGATTCTCTTCATACAAGCTCTAAGGTTATGAGCACTAGGCACTGGGAGTAATGTCAGGATCGTGGCGAGTAGCATTCCATTGTCTCTGCTTATTCCTGTGAAAGAAGGCGTGACAGTTTGATTGATTAATTCATATGCTGTATTTGAACTTTAGTACAACGTCTGTCGCGGGTAACCGTTGGATGCAACTGGCATCTTGTCGTTCGGAATGGCGTTCTAAGGGGGAGGCGACGTCTGTCGGGTCGGCTAGTATAATAAAACTGTGACCCTGGTAGCAAATGTGCGAAGTATGTCAAAGTGTCTGAGGCTGTATATTCACATCACGTGCGCGCAGTGGTCCCTACGTGAAACCGTGACATAACGGTGTATTACATTTTTCGTAACGTGTTATGAAAAGAAACTGGTACCGGACTTCTTAATAATGCAGTTGGCAAAGAATTTGGACTTAAGAAACAGAAGGAGCCCTAAAATAGCGACAAAATACAACCGTTTATACTATTTTCACTTATAGCATTAAAAAGAAGTCAGAAGGGGATGAATATACATTTTTACATTCGTAATTTAGAAGGTTGTCACTAGTTCTGATGATCATTTGACAGAATAAGAAATGACATTAAAATACTTTAAAAAAGGATGACGGAACAAGTATGCCGCTACTCTTACTACCTCGTGACTAAATTAAGCAGTATTAAAAGTCAACCACAATTACAAGTGGTTGTATTTGCAAAAAAGTAGTGACAACCTTTGAAATAAAAGTATTGAAGTACAATTAGTTGTCTCTTTCAGTCACACGTGGTATAAACATAATATAAATGAGACAAATAGCAATGAATTAGTTCCTATTTTAGCCCAGGTCTTTTCTTTCCAAATTCTTTGGTAGTTGTTTTTTTATTTTGGCTCGGACATATGGCAGAACCTCGCCTAATGTTAAGCTGGTAGCTTTAATATAGCAACTGCAAGTAAGCCTAGTTGGAACTGGGCAACTTTTAAGTAGATTCTGAAACGCAACTGAGTCATTAAACACTTTAAACATTACGTCCAGCGATCGAATTATTTTTCTGCATCGGCTGTCTGGAGTAACAATGTTGCGATAAGTTTTCGCACAAGTACCAGGAGCGCATAAAATAGTAGAAGGTGTAGCAATTACAAATGAATCAATTTAAAATGGCCGTTTATTGACCTGTATTTATTTGTTCCCTAATATAGATATGTGGGATAATGGGTGCTACCATTTAAAGGTATCTAGAACAAACAGTTATAAATGCATTTCTATTAAATAAATGCAAGGGTATAGACCAGGGATGTAACGGAGGTAGTTTTATCGGAACCGAAGGAGGAGTCGGAGTTTTTAAATTTGTTTTATCAGATTCGGAGGCAGGATCAGAATTCTATAACCTATGAACGTGTCGTGTGCGTAACAAATAAACAAGTGAAAAAATAATTGACGATAGAGTGCACGTAGTGGGAGTCGGGGGGATTCGACATTTATGAACCTGTTCATAAATGTCGACACAGGCCGCCGCCGCCCTTATGTTATGCTTCGACCTCTGATTAAAACCTATGAACGTCGGAGTAATAAAAAATTGTGAAATCAAAACCAAAATAAACGCGATAGTAAGCCGCATAAAATTTGTTTAATTCATAAAACCTATGATTCAAAAGTGTCGGAACCGAAGTCGGAGCCGAAGTCGGAACCGAAGGTGTAATAATAATCGGAAGTTCCGACTTAACGGAACCGGAGTCGAAGCTCCAGATATAGACATAGCTCGAAGGATTTGCGAGCTGAAGTGGCCATGGGCTGGCCACTTCGCTCGAAGAACCAACAACGAAGAAAGATTCTAGAGAGAAGACGCAGCGTAGGTAGGCTGACGTGGGACCTAGTGGGAGACTGACGACATAGTGAAAGTCACAAATAACTGGTGGACGCAACTGGCAGCTTGTCGTTCCGAATGGCGTTCTAAGGGGGAGGCCTATGTTCAGCAGTAGACGGCTTCTGGCTGATGATGATGATGATGAAGGGTATAGTTAATTAGAAGGTAAATAAGGCGACCGTGGTATGGTGGTAATGAAGTGAATAAATTTGTCGAGCTATATGTTATGTTATACAACTGTGGTAGCAGTCTTCTCCGTTCATGGACCGCATCAGCGGGGTGCTTTCATATGTCGAGTCACAATAAAAAAAAGAAAAAGATGTATTATTTATTTGCAAACAAAAGGGCAAAGACCATAGTTCATTGATCCTAAAAAAATCACACTTAGGTGACGGGCCTATGCCTACCTACCTATACACAGATATTTTTATTATTGTCACGCCATTTCCCACAGGGATAGAAATGGTAGGTAGCGGTGCCGGGTAGTATCACCACTTACAAGTAAACAGACCGTAAAGTGACTTAGTCGCGTTTCGAGATCAGTTTGTAAGTTGCCGGTTCTAACTAGGCATGGTGGATGTGACTAGTACTTAGTTATTGAATAACATCAGCTTAACATCAGGCGGGTGCTGTCATATGTCACAATAATTAAGTAAAAAAGAGACAATAGAGCGCCACTTGCCACGATCCTGACACAACTCCCTCGCTTCCCTCACATACACAATTCTTTTCATACAAGCTCTACTATTATACGGTCTGTATACTTGTAAGTGGTGATACTACCCCAGGTCGGCAGACTGGGTACCACTGCCTACCATTCTTTGAAAGAAGCAAGCAATATCCAAGACCCGAAGCAAATATCCACCTCTTGTTTTTTTATTATCAAATATTTAAATATTTGCTCCGACCGGGAATCGAGATCGGGACTTAACGCGCAACTAACCATTCGCTGATAAATCGGGCACGCCTTTGTCCAAACCTAAAATGCTTTTAAAAAAGCCCGGTTATTAGAGTGTTAAAAGAATCATTGCTTAAATATCTCATTGTTTTCTTTGTGAATTATTGACTCGTGATTGGAATAAATTGTATTCTCTGAATAAAATAAATTATTGTCTTCTTAGAAGCGTATTTGGTCGTGATTGTACTTGGGAGTTACGAAAAACATTAACCTTCAACTAACTCATGATTCCCTAGTACTTTTAAAATTTAATACTATCCGAAAATAAAAAATACAAATATCAATCAAATCAAATCAAATCAAATTGTCACGCCTTTTTCCCACAGAGGGGCAGAGACAATGAAACGCCACTTGCCACGATCCTGACACAACTACCTTGCTTCCTTCACATCCACAATTCTCTTCATACAAGCTCTACGATTATGGGCACTTGGCACGTTATTTAAGTTATGCACGAACTAACACGCTTTATTTATTTATTTTATTGTGACACGACATTTGACCTCGAACCGCCTGATGATAAGCAAGAGGAGGTCCAAGAGTGACGACGACTGGAACAACCGAGTCAGTTCCCGGCTGCCCAGGCCGCCGCCGCTATGCCGGCCTAAGATGCTTCTTCACGCATCGCTTGAAGGATCCAAGGTCATAGGATGGAGAGAACACATGGCCTGGCAAAGCATTCCACTTGTCAATTGTTCTACACCGAACTTTTTAGTACTTGGGAGTTACGAAAAAAAATTAACCTTCAACTAACTCTTGATTCCCTGGTACTATCAAATTTAAATACTATCAAATTGTCACGCCTTTTTCCCACGGGGGGACAGAGAGAATGGAGCGCCACTTGCCACGATCCTGACACGACGACGAGACTGATCACAAACCACGGGTCCCTACACCGAATGGGATAAAATCATATTAGGAGCCTAGGTCCCTGTATTTGCACGCTTTAGCTTTTTCACGCTTTACATTTCTATACTAAGTTACTAAAGTGTGTATCATAGAAACAGGACGACCAAAGTACATATAGTGATCATTGCACTACCACTACACCACGGTCGCCATAAAACAGTTACGAAATATCTCCTAAAAACCTAAATATAATAACAAAGTATTATACTAAACAATATAAATATAATAATGGAAGAATAATTATATTTGTAATTTGTTATAAAAGATTGCCAAGTCATGGCGGGCACGACTAAGCCTCCATACTGCTTCCATTGTCTAACGAAAACCATTTTTATTATTATAGACGACTGTGAACTGACTTTTTTTTAGTCGTCGTCACTCTTCCACCTCCATCATGCCTACCATCAGGCAGGTCGAGGTGAGATGAAAAAGTACCTTTGGCCGGCATAGTGACGACGACTGAGGCAGCCGTGAACTAACTCGATTGTTTTAGTCGTCGTCACTCTTGGATCTCCTCTTGCTTATCATTAGGTGGGTTGAAAAAAGATATCGAGTAAAAAGAAAAAAGTGTAGCGGTAGTAAATGGTCACGCAAACTGAGAACTCCCGGTTCAAACCAATTTCCAATGTATCGTAACTTAGATGTAAATTAATTTTTAGTCGTAGAGTTTCTATGATACAAGCATTTTTAGTAGCGTATTGGTATAGAAAAGTAAAATAAAACTATAGTTAAAAACTTTAAAGAAAACATTCTTTGTTCCAGTGCATCCTTACTTCCTTACTTATGTTATAAACGCGAAAGTTTGTGAGTATGGATTGATGTTTGTTACTCTTTCACGCAAAAACTACTTAATGGATTTTAATAAAACTTTACAATAATATAGCTTATAAATCAGAATAAATTGTGTGAATAATAAATAAAATAAAATAAAACACATTTTCCCATACAAAATTGCGTTCGTTCAGAATATTATTTTGGGTAAAGGAAGGAAAATATATCAAGCTGTTGACAACTAAAAACAAATTGTCAATTTAGCATATCAGTAAAAATATAATGCTCAAAAACCTATGTTGTATTATTTATGAAGAGAACCGATTATATGTCGAGTCACAATAAAAAAAACTCAATTCACAACAAAGATTTAAATCGACTTAAATTTTTGATTAAACACAACATTCATTCAACATCATAGGTGGTATGAAGTTCGCCGGGTCAGCTAGTATTAAATAAAATATCGTACCGTCTTTGATAATGGAAACAGTACCTACATCTATTACGTAATGAATTAAGATTGCTATGTGTAATACGAACCAGTTGACCCAGGTTCGATACCCAACAACAAAAAAGAACTAGATCAAGAAACAAGTTTTTCTAAATTAGTTAACAAGGTATATACCGAATTACATTTTTCGAGGTAAATAAAATGTGATTTAACCTGTTTTCTAACAATTAATTAATTATTGTTAAATGGGATATTTATTTCAAACCACATATTTCGCGCACTGTGCTATTCCTCATTCTATCCACATCAAATTGTCACGCCTCTTTCCTACGGAGATAGGCAGCGCCACTTGCCAAGATCCTGACACAACTCCATCGCTTCCTTCACATCCACAATTCTCCTCCTTCAAGCTCTACGGTTATGGGCACTAGGCAACCCAGCTTTCTTGATGATGTCCTCGATTTGATCGGAAAACACCCTCCAGGGCCTGCCTTGTTTAACGCATCCCATCCACATCAGATTTATATATTGCTTTTGTCAATCTACTTTCACTCATCCTTTCCATGTGCCCAAACTATCGCAGCTTCCCTTTGTCAATCCTTGTCACACCATCCTCTTTTAAAGCACATCTTTTGCGCACTGTGCTATTCCTTTTTCTATCCGCTATCGTCACTCCACATACACTACTAAACGACCGCGTTATTTCTACAACGTTAATTCTACTCTCATTCTTCTTCTTTAGTTTTGCTGATCTGATGGAGTAGCGATAGCGGAAAAAATAAGGAATAGCACAGTGCAATAGATGTGCTTTGAAAAGATGTAGTGACAAGGATTGACAAAGGAATGCTTCAATAGTTTGGGCACATGGAAAGGATGAGTGAAAGTAGATTGACGAAAGGAATTTATAAATCTGATGTGGATGGATGCGTTAAACAAGACAGACCCAGGAGGGTGACATCCTTAAGAAAGCAAGAAAGCTTGCTTAGTGCCTATAACCGTAGAGCTTGTATGTAGAGAATTGTGGAAGTGAGGGAAGCCGTGCCAGGATCGTGGCAAGTGGCGCTCCATTGTCTCTGCCTATTCCTGTGGGAGAAAGGCTGACCCCGTCGGTACGTCTAATACTTTCGTCGTCTAATTTCTATGATACAAGCACATTAAGTACAATAAATCTATACATCTATACTCTATACATATAAATAAAATTGGAGAGTGTCTGTTTGTAATATTGAAATAACCGTTTTTTTACTACATGTATATGAATACGGTACATACACCAAAATAACATTTTTTACATTTTTTGTCTGTCTGTCTGTTTGTTCCGGCTAATCTCTGAAATGGCTGGACCGATTTTAACGGGACTCTTATTGGCAGGTAGCTGATGTAATAAGGAGTACTTAGGCTACGTTTATTTTAGAAAAACTCTGTTATTACAAATAAAATTTATGAAACAAATATTTGCCCCGACCGAGAATCGAAATCGGGACTTTACGCGCAACAAACCAATCGCTAACCGACCGTCCATCTGGGTTGATATATGTATGATATTAAAAACAAGGAGTACCTGATAATGAACCATGAGGACCCCTTTCCTGTCATGTGCTCACATTGCGATTACAGTTTATTAACGCGGGCGAAACCGCGGGGAACAGCTAGTAAAAGATAAAACAGATTAAATTATTCTTCATAATAGAAGCTATTATATCGAAATACTATTCATTTACAATTATATTGTTCTCAATTTTTTTATTATAATATTATATAATATAAATGAAATAATTGCAAAATGAATAGAATAATACTTGTAGCTGATGTACAAATAAGAAAAACAAACTCAAATGAACAGTATGTGTGTTTCTGTGTCAATATTATTTGTATTGTGTATTTAATATATTGCATTATGATATTTTTATTGTGACGTGACGTCCAATTTATATATATAATATATAACTATATATTATATAGTCGGATAAAAAATAAAAAAGTACCAGGAGAACATAACTTGACTGGAGGTGATAAGTAGGTCTGCAAGATTACGAACTCGTTTAACCTAAGGTCGAGAGTTCACGCTAACTTCCGACTACCAATGTCTATTGCCTAAACTATTAAGGCGACCGTGGTGTAGTGGCAGTGCAATGGTTACACAAACCGAAGAGCTCGAGTTCGAGACCACCCACCGGCACCAATGTATCTTCGATTTATGAAGATTAATTTTTTTTTTAATTTTGAAGGATATATATAAATATATATTTTTATTAACATTTCTATACTAAGCTACTAAAGTGCTTGTATAATAGAAACAGGACAACCAAAGTACATATATCAAAGGTACATTGGTACCGGTGGGTGGTCTCGAACTCGTGCTCTTCGGTTTGTGTAACCATTGCACTGCCACTACACCACGGTCGCCTTAAAAGGAGGTCCAAAAGCGCTGCCGACTATTTTACAATCAAATTGACACACACACCTTTTCCCCACAGGAATAGGCACAAAAAATAGAGCGCCACTTTCTACTACCCTAACACAACTCCCTCGCTTCCCTCACATCCACAATTCTCTTCATTCAAGCTCTATGGTTATGGGCTTATACTAGTGTAATCAACTAAAATACAATTGCCGCATTCGTGGACTTTATGCCGATCAGCCGTAAAATAGTCCAGAATATGTTTCTTTGCCCGTAATGAAGTTTTTTTTAAATTGTGACTCGACATATGACAGCACCTCGCTTGATGTTAAGCTGATGTGTGGTCCATGAGTGGATGTCACTACTACTACAATTTAATAACTATTATGCCAGCCTAGTTGGAACCGGCAACTTACAAGCAAATCACTTCGACCAAAACGCGACCAAGTCACTTCACGGTCTGTATTCTTGTAAGTGGTGGTACGACCCCGGATCGGCAGACAAGGGGTAACCACTGTCTACCACTCTTTGATAATCAGACACGAAGCAAATATCCATCTCTTTTTTTATTATCAAATATTTGCATTTTATATAATTAATAAATATTACAAATAAAAGTTAAGTAATAAATATTCGCTCCGACCGGGAATCGAACCCGGGACTTTACGCGCAACAAACCCATAGCTAACCGTTCGTCCACGCCTGTGTGGATTCAGGACAGGAAGCACAATAACCAGTTATAGCTGGTTATTGTGCTTCCTGATTCAAGGAAATACTCGTAGAATGGATAAGTCACACAGTCTACTGGTCTACAGACCTAGTAGGAGCTTCGTGAAGATTTTGTTTGTTACATCTTCACGTCTAAACCGCAGAACCTATTTTGTTGAATTTTGGTATAGAGATATGTGTGTGGAGTGACGATAGCGGATAGAATAAGGAATAGCACGGTGCGCGATAGATGTGGTTTAAAAGAAGATGTAGTGACAAGGATTGACAAAGGAATGCTTCGATGGTTTGGGCACATGGAAAGGATGAGTGAAAATAGATTGACGAAAGGAATTTATAAATCTGATGGTAAACAAGGCAGGCTCAGGAGGGTGTTTTCCGACTAAATCGGAGACATCCTCAGGAAAGCAGGGTTGCCTAGTGCCCATAAACATAGAGCTTGTATGAAGAGAATTGTGAACTCCTTAATGACTGCATTTCTATAGCGTTAATTCTACTCTCATTCTTCTTCTGCCACACCCAACATTCACTTCCAAACATTAATGTAGGAAAAAGCACCGCGTGTTCATAACGCCATCCGTGACTTTTGGGACATTATTCCATTGTCTCTGCCTATCCCTGTAGGAAAAAGGCGTGACAATTTTATTGATTGATTATTTATTTCTTTCCAAAATTGCAGAGGTTGTAGAGTTCTAGAAACTTCAACATCGCATGTTATTTGGACAACTCGACGCTGCAAATTTTACTTTGTCAAAGCAAACTGTACTGTATTATTAATAAAACACAGTTTTTATTTGCATAAAATAAATTCCTAGTCGAAGTCAATAGACGTTTATTAAGGTCACTATCACACTTGAGATGTAACACACATGAAAGAGTGAGACAAAACAAGTTTTCTTAACAATAACTCTTTGTTGCTTAATAGTTATGTAAGTTTAGGCAATAGACATTGGTAGTCGGAAGTTAGCGTGAACTCTCGACCTTAGGTTAAACGAGTTCGTAATCTATGCAGACCTACTTATCACCTCCAGTCAAGTTCTGTTCTCCTGGTACTTTTTTATTTTTTATCCGACTAAATTCGAGACATCCTTAAGAAAGCTGGGTTGAGAGGCGTAATATGTAGTAGAGCTTGTATGAAGAGAATTGTGGACGTGAAGGAAGCGAGAGAGTTGTGTCAGGACAGTGGCAAGTGGAACTCTATTGCCTCTGCTTATCCCTGTGAAAAAAGGGCGTGACGTTTTGAAGGCAGAAGAAACATGGTCCATACAGCCTAAGCTTCAGTATAATACTTTTTTTTAATTATTGTGACTCGATATATGACATAGGAGTGCGGTTCATGAATGGAGGTGACTTCTATAATTGTGAATAGCAGTAACAGTTACTATGCCGGCCTCCCGACCTTACCAGCTGATCCCGAAACGCGACTAAATCACTTTACGGTATATACTTGTAAGTTATTAAGCCTTTAGTGGATAAATGAAGAGAACAAATTACGTATTTAATTATTATCTATTCATATTTATGAAAAAAAAAATAGAATGGGCATTGCTTAAAAACCGAGAACTTGGATATCAAAAACTATTTTTGGGAATAAGGCGTGACAATTTGTTGTTGATGATGATTTTTGTGATAAAGTTGCATAATTTTTGGAACGAAGTTCCTTATTGCGCGTTGCGAAAGGGGGCTAGACGGAAAAAATTAGGACCAAAAGTTGTAACGACACTTTTTAGGGTTCCGTAGTAAAAAACGGGATCCTTATAGATTCGTCTGTCTGTCCGTCCGTCCGTATGTCACAGGCACTTTTTTCCGAAACTATAAGAGCTATACCATCGATGCAGTTTTCAAGACATTTAAATAAAATAGAATCCCAAACATATTATGTTTCCTACTTCAGTTACCACAATCCAATTATTACTAAAATTAAGCCTACTAATTAAGTTTATATTATATTTGATAATAATAATTTTTGTTTCTATTATTACAATTCCTTCACTAATTAATCGAAAGGAACTTCGTTCCATCCGGGTGTCCCTTGACACCTCTCAAGTTTTTTTTCTAAAACAATACAAAGTATTTGTGAATTCTGTTCGAATGTTTTAAAGAGCATTTCTTCTTTACACATTTTTTTGAGTTAAAAATATTTCAAGAAGTATAGTTATTTAATCGTGAAAAGTACCTCAGAATATCGTCGAAGATCCCTTAAGATCTTCTTAAGAGAATCGAGGCCCAGTCAGCACCATCTTTAAAAAGCTTTTTGTCTTTGTCATATTATGTCCAGTCACAATAGAGAAACATAAATCGGAGAATCTATTGTAAGAATGTGTCGGGAATACAACGAAATGGCAAATAATCATAAGGATAAATTAGATATATTTAATCCCAAATTCTCGTCCTTTAAAAGGGGCGTCACCGACGTCCTCGAGAAGTCTGCCACCCAGTAAACCTATAATAGTTTCGTATCAAATTGTTAAGTTTTATCTGTTAATCTTAGTTATTTGGAAAATATGTATTGGGATTTAGTTGGATTTTTTTTATTTTATATATTAAGTTATTGTTATTGTCCTTGTCTTGGTTGCTGTCTTTGTTTGTTATGTTTTTTTTTTTGTTACCGTCAATTGCAACTGTTGATGCTGTGTGTATGCAGTAATGGGATACAACCTTGATTTTTAAATTATGTTCAAATAAATTCAGGTAAAGGTTGTCTTCTGTTGTATACACCTTTAATAAATAAATAAATATTACAAATAAATCGATTCATATCGCGACCTTATTACTCGTAGTCGTATTTGCGTGTAAAAACAAAACAAGTCCTAGGTGTCTTAAGTTGTTTCTTGTTGGCCTTCTGGTGTTGACATGTTGTGAAAGTACAATGCCCTTAACTATAACTGCTATACTATATCTATGGAACTAGCGCAGATAGGTGTAAGTCCACGTTTGTCAATTTTATCAATCAATCAATCAGTCTCACGTCTTTTTTTAACAGGGAAAGACAATGCAGTGCCACTTGCCATGATCCTGACACAATTCTCTCGCTTCCTTCACATCCACAATTCTTTTCATACAAGCTAGGCAACTTAGCTTTCTTGAGAGTGTTCTCCGATTTGGCCGGGTTGGGGTCGGGGTGGGAGCCCATAACCGTAGAGCCATAAACGTGTATTGTGATGTGAAGGAAGCGGGGAAATAGTGTCAGGATCGTGGCAAGTTGCGTTGCATTGTCTCTGCCTATCCTTGTTGAAAAAAAGCGTGACAATTTGATTGATTGATATTATTTTGTTTATGCAAGTATTGGCAGTAAAAATGCAAAAAAAAAACAGAAAAAGTTTTATATCTATTTTTTGGGCCCATCTCTTGTAGAGACTCCAAAGAAGTAGCTTGAATGGAGCAGCCGTAAAACGACACGATTTATTCAGTCCTGGTATTGTTGGAATTGCCTTAACTGCGTAAGTAAAGGGAAGTCTAAGAACGCTAACGTCAGGAAAGTCGGTGGTTATCTGTGGCTACAGACTGGTTTTTATTATTTGTAATAACGTTTTTGGGTTTAAAACAATTTGGGTTATTTTCCAATGTTTTGTTATAAGCTATAATAATAAAAAAAAATTGTGAGTTCGTCGTGTGCCTTTCCGAAATCGTAGTGGACAGACAAACAAAACAAATAAATAAACAAATAAAACGTTTTGCTCTTTATTAGTAATATTTGTTAATAAAAAAAAGGGAGATATTTGCTTCGGGTCTGGTTATCAAAGAGTGGTAGGCAGTGGTACCCAGTCTGCCGATCCGGGGTAGTACCACTACTTACAAGTATACAGACTGTGAAGTGACTTATTTGCATTTAGGGATCAACTTGTAAGTAGCTGGTTCCAACTAGGCCGGAATTAACAGAACGGAACTATCAGGAGACAGAGTCGTTTATAAGAGTTGTTAGCAAGCCCTGCAATAATTTTATGAATGACTGTTTTTAACTCAAACATATAAATGATATATGAAAATACAGACCAAAGCTTCTTCAAAACAATTATGTACTATTTTTACTTTTACTGTTATAGTATGTAATTTGAATTTAAGTAATTTAGTGTATTTTGAAATTAAAGATGTGTACATGTCAACCTTGGATGATGGAAAATCGAAGGTTGTTTTCAAACATCCTTTTGTTGGGTTCCATAAGACAGGCGCTCTGCCTAGTATGGGTCCACAGTCCACCACTCATTCAGATTTTAAAATGTCCCTAAAATTTAAATTACAATAAACATGTCTTATTATAATTGTTATGATGCCCAGGTATAAAGTAATTTAATTATATTTAAAAATTTTATATTGGCTACTATAGTGCTATTTATAGTTAATTAACAGTAGAAGCAGTCGCGTGGACAGCACTCCAGCTTAACATCAGGCGGGGTTCTGAGTTCTGAGGCCATTCCTGAGCATAAATACTTGAATATAAACAAATATTTATAATTATTAATGAAGGTTTCGATTTAAGAATAAAAAACCTGTTTTAGTCAAAAGGCCACTTGTTATTGCCTAATGATACGCCGCGTTTAAAAAAGAACTTGATTTAAAATAACATTGTATTTTTATATTTAAAAAAAACGTAACCAGTGGATGCAACTGGCATCTTGTCATTCGGAATGGCGTTCTAAGGGGGAGGCAGTGGACGCCTTCTGGCTGATGATGTTTTTTTTTATTTTTTGGTACTAAGTGGTGGTAATACCCCGGATCGACAGACTGGGCACCACTGCCTACCACTCTTTGATAATAAGACCCGAAGCAAATGTTTGCCCCTTATTTGTAATAAATATTTAAATAAAAGCTATGAAACAAATATTTGAACCGACCGGATATCGAACTTGGGACTTTACACGTAACAAACTGGTGTGCTAACCAAAGCGCCACGCCTATCGTCAATATCTAACGTCGAATTGCCTGGTAAGCAAAGGGTAAACCAAGAGTACCAATGACTGAAAAAACTGACTATGTTCACGGTTACCTCAGTCACCGTCACTATGAAGACCAAAAAATCAAGTACTACCACTTGTTAATAAGCTTTATTTTTATTATTTACTTGACTTGTATGTATGTAACTGAATTCTAACAATACAATAAAATATTTTTTCGGTCGGCATAGTGACGGCGTTTGAGGCAACCGTGAACTGGCCCGGTTTTTTTCAGTCGTCGGCACACTTGGAACCTTTTTTTGCTTACCATCAGGCGAGTCGAGTCACAATAGAAAAGTATTGCTCGAAAAAGTCATTTTTACAATTTTGACAATCGTTTGGGGCCCTGCAACCTCCCCTTACAGTGCCCGAAATCGTAAAGTGTCCGATTTCGTCAACTCTTTACTGCAAGGTATCGACTATTTATAAGTCATATAAGGGTGTTCTTTTAGTTTTTTTTATGAACTTTTAGTTTTTTTTTTACCAAGAACTCATCAATCTTAGACATTAAAAATAATAGCTCAATTTAGTACTCACCAAAAATAAAAACTAAAGTGAAAAATCCAAAAAAAAAATTAAAAAATCCAACTTCACTTCGAAAACTCACTTCACTTCATCGAAACCAAAATAATAATCATAATAATAAAATATTAAATAGACAACGAGAGCGGTTATTGCGAATTTAAAATACAAATACACAAAGTCTTTCAAAAAACCCACGAAATTCTGAAAAAATGTCCTCCTCACTTCAGGCATTTATTTTTAAAACACACTATTAAAAACCTTTTTCTTAATTGACTTGTCCGAAAAACTGTTATTCAAATCTGAAACAAAACAACAACAAAAAAATAAATCAATCAATCAAACAGACAAACCGAGAGCACGGGTTCAAAAACTTTAGTTGTCCGGAAACAAGCACTTTAGTAGCTTAATATAGAAATGTAAAATATAAAAATATTAAATCAATCAAATTATCAAGCTCACTAGGAATAGGCATTAACAATGGATCGCCACTTGCCACGATCCTGACACAAATCCCTCGCTTCCTTCACATTCACAATTCTCTTCATACAAGCTCTACGGTTATGGGCACCAGGCAACCCAGCTTTCTTGAGGATGTCTCCGATTACAATTAAACAGCAAAAATCACCAACACTATATTTGCACTTATAACATTATTCGTATAAGCTCTAAATTAATAATAAATATAATTTAAAAAGTATCACACCTCGATTTAGTAACAGCCTATACCGCAACACGTCAACTTTAACACTGCATTCGAACATTCGCTTCACACCGCAAGCCACAAGAGTGGGGTTAAATTAGATTGACTAGTTTTAAAGGCTCTTATACACTTTGCACCTTATGCGTCTAAGGTACATAAAGTACGACGAACTTAATCAGTGATTTTTAAAGATGTCTATTGTTGATTGTTAAGGTTATGTATCATAATATCAATCAATCAATGCAATATTATAGAAGTTATTTATATTTAAGGGTTGAAAAAAGCTAGGTTGCCTAGTGAAGTGAATGTGAATTGTGAGTGAAAGAAGAATTGTGAATGTGAAGGAAGCGAGGGAGTTGTGTCAGGATCGTGGCAAGTAGCGTTCCATTTGATTGATTGATGAATTTAGAGGGGCAAGCATGGGAGTTATGTCGGAGTCGTGGTAAGTGGTGGAGCGCCTCTGGCACTCTGTGGGAAAAAGGCGTGACTTTATTTCACAAGATTATTTTTTATTGAGGCTCGATACATTTTTGACTTGCTTTTATTGTTACAAAGGATGGCTAGTAGAGAATGCTAACTAGCATTAAGTTTGCCTGCGTGCATCTTAGTACGGCTAGTTATAAACAAAAAAAAACATAATATGACAGCAACCCGCCTGATGTTAGGTTACACGTCCCATGAATAAAGGCGATAACTACAGTTAATTAGATAACCTAGTTGGAACCGGCAACTTACTAGCTGATACAGAAATTAGACTAAGTCAGGTCTGGACTCTTAAAAATGGTGGTATCCGCCAACAGTCTGGATACCAAGCTAAAGTGCGATCCATGATTTTTTCATGTACGGTTCGTGACCACAGGGTGTTAGAATAGTTTGGATAGTTGCAAGGAAGACATTGAAAGTTTTTGGACCTTGTGACATAATCTTACGGTGATCCCAATCGTCGGGCCTCTGAACCTTCACTGCGGAATGACACGACATCTGACTTTCAATTGCAAGGGCACAGTTTGCCGATTCGGGGTAGTACCACCACTTACAAGTATACCTACAGAACGTGAAGTAACTTGGTCGCGTTTCGGGATAAACTTGTAAATTGTCATGAACCGCACCCCAGCTAACAGAGGTGGTATTATATGTCGAACCACGGCAGGGCGGCATTTTTTACTTGTTAAGAGCCTTTCTAGAGTCTCCTTCCTCCTTTAGATAAGTTTCTATAAATAGGTAAGCCGCCTATCTATGGCTTATAATGTTTATAAAGTGTGTAACTGCCTTAACTCTTTACGTCACATTCAAGGCCGTTGAGTTCTTTTATTTAAACGAAAGTGAAATAAATCGGAAGCGTTATAATTCGAATGTTTTATGCGAATTATAAACGTTACTGGAAGTCGGTTTTTAGACATTATGTAATATATACACTTTTGCAGGGAAGACGTTAATCGTTTAATTGTAGTCGCGAGGTATAATAGCGTATATAGTCTTTAGAATTAATGCGAATGGATGCGTTAAACGAGGCAGACCCAGGAGGGTGTTCTCCGACAAAATCAGAGACATCCTCAAGAAAGCTGAGAGCCCGAGTGTCCTTAACCCTTAGATAATTTAACTGTCTAGATAGAGCATATGATGGCGCACGGGCTAAAAAAAATACCGGCCAACTGTTGGCCGATACACTCACTCGCGTTTGTCAGTTGCGTAACAGACACCGTTCGGACGCCACGCGAAATTTCTCTGTGATTTTTTCGATAATAATGACTGTTTGCGCCATTAAATTGTGCCGAACTTACAAAGGACGCTTGAGAACAACCAAAGCTGTCACTTATCATCATTAAGTAGATTTTAAATTACTATAAACAATGGAAATAATTATTTAAAAAATAGTTCAATTTTTTACCTAAGATGTTAAGAGTGTTGCCAGGTTTTGAATCAAAATATTCCCGTGAATATTTTGGTTTTTATAATGAAGTAGATTTGTTGTATATAAAAAAAACAAGTATCACTTTAACACTGTTATTATATATAATAACATGTTATAACATCTGGGGGCACGGTCGTGCCCCCGACCAAGTCGAGCAAAGCGTCACGGCCGTACCATCCTTTTCTCGAAGCAATTCAGACCATTTTCGACCCCCTGTAACTTCGTTGTGGATAAAACTAGAAGACTGAAATTTTCAGTAACCACATGCAGGCATTGTAAAGACACGTATATTTCAAAATTCATTCAATTTGAACCAGTATTTTAAGAATTATAACGGGTCAAATTTCTTAAATTTTGTCACTCACTGACTCACCGATCATCAAAATTCTAAGGCACTTCTAGCAGACCTAGAAGCTTCAAATTTGGAATATATGTAGTTTGGTGTATGAATCAAGGAAAAACTAAAAAATCTAGAAAAGACCGCAAAGAAAATTAAGCCCATACAGCCAAGTCTTCAGTTAAATTTTTCAATATTGGCTTTATTCGTAACGATGTTTTAAGATTTTATTTATTTTACGGCAATTATTATTATTGCTATTTATTTTACGGGAATTATTATTATTGCTAGCGCGAGGGCGCGGGGCGGGGACAGTGGCGGGGCGCGGGGCGGGGACAGTGGCGGGGCGCGCGGAAAGGTGAATGTCGCCGAGCGTGCAGCAGCCGCACTCATACGCGCGAGCGACCCAATGCTGTTCGGATGTGCCCAGAATTCTTACCTATAAGTTTGCGATTTTCATTGATAATTTCGATTGCTATATTAGTTTGACGACTAAAGGCTACTCTCATTGGTTTACTGATATTATTTGCTTACAATTTGGACGTTGTTCGGATAAATAATTTAAATTAAATATTGATACTTTAAGTACCTAAGTATTTATAATTTTCTTATTATCTAATCGTATTTCTGCATAAAAATAACTTTGCAATCTAACTTGTAGGTAGTCGCAATGGATTCAGTAATACTGTATGTGAATGATCAGCCTTGTCCACACTGGGTTATTCCTATACCTGGTGATGGTTCGTGTTTATTTCATTCTTTGTCATTCTCTATGTATGGAAATATTGAGTCGTCGTATGATATTAGACTTGCTATAATCGAGTATGTGGTAGCGCATTACAAAATAACCGTCTACAAAATACAAAAAGAAATGAGATCCCATCAAAAACAATACTTGTCAAAAAAACCAAGTCTCGCAACTCAGTTGTTCTGCGGTAAAAAGTTGTGAGATCCATGTAAAACCAAGTCGGTTATTAATTTATTCAGTCTCTACTTAAGCGACTTTCTGTCTTAATACGTCCAGTCTCTAAGACCACGATCGTGGTCCATAACAATTGAAAATCAATTGTGTCTGGAATCTCCGTACTCGAAGCATTAAGTTATTACGTAATAATTAACAGCATCTTATAGTGACGCATATCAATATTAAAATTCTTTAATGTTTTATATAAATATATTGAGACTTGGCCATCGCCTGAAAACACGTGTAAATTCAATCGCCTGAAAACACATGTAAATTCAATTATTTAGTGCGATGCTTAATGCTTCGAGTACGGAGATTCCAGACACAATTGATTTTCAATTGTTATGGACCACGATCGTGGTCTTAGAGACTGGACGTATTAAGACAGAAAGTCGCTTAAGTAGAGACTGAATAAATTAATAACCGACTTGGTTTTACATGGATCTCACAACTTTTTACCGCAGAACAACTGAGTTGCGAGACTTGGTTTTTTTGACAAGTATTGTTTTTGATGGGATTTATATTACATTACCCACCTAAATGTGTGTTCTGTATGTACAACAATATGTTTATTAATTACAATATTATTTACAAGTGGATGCACTGTTTACCATTCATTACTGCACTTCGGCTAAACATCAAGCGGGGTGCTGTCATATGTCGTGCCATAAAAACAATAATAATGTATCATGCTTAGACAAGGCAGCAATAAATAAACTGTTGTTACAGAATACCTAAAGATCCAGTTTTTAGGTAGGTAGGAAACTATGTGACACTAGAAGACATAAGTGTTCTAACGTGCTCTTCATCAATAAAAAGTATAAATGAAACTGTTCCTTCGTTAAGGGAAGAAGATGAAGAGGAACATGACGTTGACGACGAAATTATCTACAACGATGCCGGCATTATTTACTATTCGGAATTATGTGAATATACACAGCAAATCGTCGGCTACATAGCAGGCTTTGTTGTTAAATGTTTGCACAAAAAAATAAGTGTATTAATTGTTTGGACATCAAATGAAAAATTGCCGCACCATTAATTGGTTAAATTAAGAGATAAAGGGACTCATCTATGCCTCTCAGGATGTATATTTTATTTTCTGATCTGCTGAATACATAATTCGACAGTTTTTAAAACAGGATTTTACTATGACTCCCTAAAAATATGCAAAAATAGTATCTACTGTAATGAAACAATTTATTGGAGGCCCAAATTACTGTGAGGTAAAAGCTGAGCATGTTTGTGGCCACCTCCATCAAACTAATTTGATTAAAAGTGTTGTAGAAAAATATTTATTATAGATTTACGATATTATTACAAGATAAAAATTAATAACAACAATCGTGATGCAGCATCAAAACTTTTTTATTTATTTGTATAAATAAAAAAATATACTCTTATTCTTTTTTTTATTACCCCTATCAAATATTGTGCACTGGACTATTAAAATAAAGTATATGTGGTATTTATTATCATTAGTAATGCTTATTCACATAAAAGTACGGTTTTGTACAAGTAGAGTGCAATTTCTTGCACAAAACCGATAATTCTTCAATTTCGTTAATTTTGAAGAAAAGACCACTATTAGTGGTTTCGATAGTTCTATCAATTTACCAGGTCAGTACTATCAATAATATTACTGTTATTAATAGTTTGCGCTGTCTATAGCCCTATCGGTTGAGTAGATGGTTTTGGTGTTTACTACCGATAACAAAACTATCGAGTTTTTGCAAACACTACTTGCTGCTGTTTTTACATCCATTGCCTACCTCCCTATTGTTTTTCTCAATTCCTAGGTTTCATATATTTCTGGTAACATATACACATACTATAACAAATTAAATAGTAAACAAATCTACATTATTATTAATTTATGTATGTATAAAACGCATATCAAAAGTGCATATTTTTCCCTACTTAGTGGGTAATATCGATAAGCTGGTATCATTTCACACACACGGGCGTGGCCCGACGCACTTGTAATGATATCGTAATGGAACGCATCTGTGTGTGTGACACGCACACAATCAGTTCAACGTTGGCCTATGTTTGCATTGCGATTGAATCGCGACACTCTATCTAGACAGTTAAATTATCTAAGCCTTAACCATAGAGCTTGCATGAAGAGGATTGTGGATATGAGGGAAAAAACCGTGACAATTTGATTTTATTAGAATTAAGAAGGGTATGTTGCGTTCGTTGAAAGGATAGATGAAAGAAGATTGATGAAAGAGATTTAATGTATGATGCCGACCCGGAGAAGTACCACCACTTTCATAGAGACTGAGAAGTTACTAAGTCACGTTTTGTGATCAGCCTGAAAATTGCAACAACGCGTATGGAGCGGTCACGCAGGAAGTCCATCTAGCCCCGCAGACGGACATTGTGCCAGACCCTGTCAAACGCTTTGGAGATATCCAAGCCGATAGCAAAAGCCTCTCCATTACCATCCAACGCTTTACCCCAGACGTGCGTGGTGTACGCCAGAAGGTCACCAGTTGACCGTTTCGGCCTAAAGCCATATTGACGGTCATTCCAATTCAACTTTCGTTTTTTTTCTTTTAGCGAATTTGTTTATTTCCAGTCATCGGTGCTCTTGTATCTCCTTAGCTTACTATCAGGCAAGATCTGATAATTAATAAGGCGACCATGGTCTGGTGGTAGTGAAATGGTTAAGCAAACCAAGTGCCTCCGGTCCAAATCACCAATGTATCAAATACGTGCTTTGTTCGCCAGTTTCTATTTATTTTTTTAATTTACATTTCTATACTAAGCTACTAATGTGCTTGTATCATAGAAACAGAACAACCAAAGTACATACATCAAAGATACATTGGGACCGGTGAGTGGTTTTGAATCTGTGCTCTCGGTTTGCAATGACACTACACCACGGTCACCTTAGTTTCAATGATACAAGCAAGTACTTTGGGTTGGTTTTTTATTGTTCTCGACATCTGACCTCGACCCGCCTGATAGTAAGCAAGAAGAGGTCCAAGAGTGCCGACGACTGCAAAAACCGAGTCTTCACAACTGCCCCAGTCGCGGTCACTATGCCGAGTAAAAAAGTCTTATTATTGACTTTAATTTAAAAAAAAGAGAGCAATATATTTAAAAAAGTACCAGGCATTCATAATATAGTAGAAGGTGTATTAAAGTGTTTCTCATATCAAGAGTAGGTATTATTTATGTGCATTAATTTTAAATAGTATTAAGAGTTTTCAAATTAGCAAAATTAATATTAATAAGCATTTTTACATATTTCTAATTATGAATTTATTATATAAAAGTTTATTTTTACGACAAAAATTGACGACGTAGTCAAACGGTTCACTATTTGTTGCGCGTAAAGTGTTTGTGGTTATTTAATTATTTACATTTATTTACTAAGCTAATAAAGTGCTTGTATCATAGAAACAGGACAACCAAAGTACATATATCAAAGATACATTGGTACCGGCGGGTGGTCTCGAACTCGTGCTCTGCAGTTTGTGTACCTATTGCACCTGCCACTACACCACGCCTTAAGTCCCGGGTTCGATTTCCGGTCGGAGCAAATATTTGTTTTATAACTAATAAAAAAAAGGAATGGGTATTTGCTTTGGGTCTGGTTATCAAAGAGTGGTAGGCAGTGGTACCCAGTCTGCCGATCCGGGGATCAGCTTGTAAGTTGCGGGTTCCTACTAGGCTGGCATGATTAATGCGACACAGTTATTTAACTGTTAGTAGCAGTCACCTCTATTCATGGACCGCACTCCAGCTTAACATCAAGCGGGGTATTGACATATGTCAAGCCACAATATTAAAAAAAATTGAAGTGTCATAGTCGCGTCTCGAGTTCAACTTGTAAGTTGCCGGTTTAATCTAGGCCGGCATGGTAGATGTGACTGCTACTTGCAGGTGTTTACCTGTATTAGCAATCGCCTCCATTTATTATATTGCTGCCAATGGAGCGCCACTTGCTAAGATCCTGACACAACTCCCTCGCTTCCCTCACATCCACAATTTATATAGATAGTTAAAAAATAAAATCTTAAGCTAAGTCATGCACTCAAAGAACTTTTTAAGTATCATTTCAATTAAAAACGCGAGGTAATATAGAGAAAAAGAAATTAATAAAAATTCAGGGAAAAAGGAAGGAAATTCCGCACGTCCGGTAAAAAAAACTGTTTTTCATACAATTTTTTTCTATAAAATTTATTAATTTAACAATTTTATTTCCGACTGTACCGATCACGAATTTGTTTCGAACACGTCAATTTAATTACACACGATGTGCACCCTTAAATACATCGCAATAAAGGTTAATTTCCTATCAATTAAATTAATGTACAAACGAATATGATCAATTTCTATTTATACTTTTAAGTACATAATTAACTTTTGTTAACATTGCATTAAGAACTAATTTTCTATAAACTGCGTCATAATAACTTTTAATGCTATATTGATCTTTGTTTCTATTAACAAAAGGTTGATAATTGCTTGAATTATGAAAATCGATTATGTATAGCTAAGGTACGGTTCGAATTCACTATCCATAGTAACAAGTTTGTAAGTTTATAATTCGATTGTAATTTGTGGTAATCGAACCGGGAAGTTATTGTATTATTTAATTGCATTGTTTTAAATACATATTTTAACTAGTAATTAGTTAATTATGTTGAACTATTAAACACGGACAACATTTTTAAGTCATTTAAATATTAGTTAAAACACGTTTAATAATTTTCCTATGACTAAAACAGGATTATCTCTGCCTATCTTGTGGGCAAAAGGCGTGACTATTTGATTGATTGATTGACTAAACTTAGAGCTTGTATAAAACTATGAATAGTTGTGTAAAGATCGTGGAAGTCGTCTCTGCCTATCCATGTGAGAATTGATTGATTGTATAAAGCAGCGTTTACAATATAGGATAAAGCAATCTTTAGTAACAAACCACTTTCTCTACAAAGTTACGCAAATTGAGACCAACCGCGGCCGGCACGCGAATACTAAATACAAGCGACGAATATATCAATATATACCTATAACTTATAATACATATAGACTTATACATTATTAGTCATTTACTTCCTTAAACAATATAGGCTCCTGGTAATTTTAATTTCACAACTATAAATCGCTGCACCCCTGATGTTAAGCTGGAGTGCTACCCATGATAGAAGGCGATTCCTGCTATAGTGGCGCAATGGTTAACACTCCAGTCCGCTAAGCGTATGTCACGGGTTCTATTCCCGGTCGAAGTAAAGATTTGTTACATGTATGTAATTTAAATTTGTAATATTGCGAAGCCTAGTGCCCACAACCGTAGAGCTTGTATGAAGAGAATTGTGGATGCGAAGGAAGCGAGGGAGTTGTGTCAGGATCGTGACAAGTGGCGCTCCATTGTCTCTGCCTATCCCTGTGGAAACAAGGCGTGACAATTTGATTAATATTGCGATGCGTGTAGAAGCACCTATGGCAGGCATAGTGAAGGCAACTGAAGCAGCCGTGAACTGATTCGGTTCTTTCAGTCGTCGTCACTCTTGGACCTCCTCTTGCTTATCATCAGGTGGAACGAGGTCTGATACTGTGTCACAATAATAAAAAAAAATAGACGTAGATATGTTATACGCGCTCCAAACAAGGTACGTTAAAACTATGCTAAATGAACTCAATGTCGCAATGCAGAGCAACATAATATATATTTGTCTCTTTTTCGCTCTCAATAACTATCATTCCGTCCACTTCCACTTCGTCGTGGTTGACCGTCCAAACTTGTACCATTTGCGAACACTAAAACTGGTGCATATCTACATCATTTTACCTAATATCATTGATTTTAATATTCATCATCAAGCCTTAACTCCTACAGGGATGACCACTTTACCACGATCCTAACAAGAGTCCGCTTCCTTCACATCCACAAAAATCTTTATACAGACTCTATGGTCATGGGCACTGCGAACTCTTTCTTCTACATGAAAGTCTTTGATTTGTTCAAGAAACAATCATCTCGGTAGGTCCTGTTTTATCTGGCTTATTTTACAAATCCCCTTAAATAGAGGAACCTTGCAGTCGTCGGCACTCTTGGATCTCTTCTTGCTCACCATCAGGCAGGTTAAGGTCAGATGTCAAGTCACGATAAAAAAATCATCAATTCCCCATAATAATCCCCCTTAAAGGACAAATGTGGAATACAAAAACTATAAAGGGGATTTCTAGGTTATTTATTCATGATGTGGATGGATGCGTTAAACAAGGCAGGCCCAGGACGGTGTTCTCCGATCAAATCGGAGACATCCTCAAGAAAGTTAGGTTGCCTAGTGCCCATAACCATAGAGCTTGTATGAAGAGAATTGTGGATGTGAAGAAAGCGAGGGAGTTGTGTCAGGATCGTGGCAAGTGGCGCTCCATTGTCTCTGTCTATCCCCATGGGAAAAAGGCGTGACCATTTGATTGATTGATTATTCATTTGAGTAAATTAGTCTGAGGGTATTTTTTAGGGCGGAATAGTGGAATAGGCCTTTCATTCACCTTTGATTTATCCATTCCATCCATAACCCACTCTCCTTTCATCCATTCTTTTAAATTAAATGCATTATTATTGTATAAGTGTGTTGCATAAATGGATATATTTTGAATAAATTGTATTACGTGAACGCTACAGGCTGTGGTTGACATTATTAACTCTATATAACATTCATCATACTTCTTGTCCATTTATGTACTCCTAGTACTTTTAGTTAAAATAAAACGGTATTTCTACTAGCGCTTAACTGGGAGCTTCATGCAGTTAACTTCCTTCTTGTACGTTATCGTTTACAAAAGAGGTTCGTAGAGCTGCACCTACTCAGTTAACGGTGATAAACGTTCTTGTATCATAGAAACTGGGTGACTAAAGTACCTACGTAAGTACAATGGACATTAGATACATAATATCAAAGGTACATTGGCCCTTAACACCGCATGTGGCGCTCCATTTTATTCACTTGATGTTTATTATTTACATTTCTATACTAAAATTTATATAAAACTTATCTCATATAAACCGGACGACTAAAGTACATAATACACAGTGGACATTATCACAGATACATTGATGGTCTCGTTGAACCCGTGCTTTCGGTTAGCCTAACCATTTTTTATTTATTTACATTTCTATACTAAGCAACTAAACTACAGTGCCTTGTATCAAAGAAACAGGACAACCAAAGTACATATATAAAAGATACATTGGTACCGGTGAGTGGTTTTGAACCTGTGCTCTCGGTTGACCATTGCACTACCACACCACGGTCGCCATATTTTTTGATTAAATTTTTTGCCACTTCTCTATTTAGTTAGACCCCTCACATACTAGCAGTAGTAGCAGTCGCATCCACTATGCCGGCCTAGATCATGAGGAAAACTAAATGAAAGTACAAGGAGTACATGAACGAGTAGATACATTTAAGTTTATTATAGGCAATAATTAGAATGCTCGGTATTCGATTTTCAAACGATTTTCTCCTCGATGAAGACACGCTCTGATTGGCCACACGTATGCTCGCACGCTATTGGTTATTGTTTACTGGCTATCGAAACGTACGCAATGCAGTTCAAGTTATAAATACGTAAAAACACTATAAAGAGTGGTAGGCAGTTGGTACTAAGTTTGCCGATCCGGGGTAGTACCACCAGTTACAAGTATATAGACCGTGAAGTGATTTGGTCACGTTTCGGGATCAGCTTGTAAGTTGCCGGTTCCATCTAGGCCGGCATAGTGGATGTGATTGCTACTTACAGTTATTGAATTGTAGTAGCAGTAACATTCATTCATGGACCACACTTTAGCTTAACATCAAGCGGGGTGCTGTCATATGTCGAGACACAAAAAAAAGACAATCAGAGCTGGAGCAAATATCTGCGTCTTTTCTTTAATTAACAATTATTTGTAAAGGACATCTTTTTTTTTGTGACTCGACATATGACAGCACCCCTCTATGTTAAGCCAAAGTGTGATCCATGAATGAATGTCACTGCTAATACAATTCAATAACTGTGAGTAGCAATCACATCCACTATGCCGGCCTAGATAGAACCGGCAACTTACAAGCTGATCCCGAAACGTGACCAAATCACTTCACGGTCTGTATACTTGATCGGCAGACTGGGTACCACTGCCTACCACTCTTTGATAACCAAATCCGAAGCAAATATCCATCTCTTTTTTTTTTATTAGCAAATATTTGTAATATTTAATACTATTAAATATTACAAATAAAAGCTATGAAACAAATATTTGCTCCGACCGGGGATCGAACCCGGGACTTTACGCGCAACAAACCAGTCGCTAAACCGTTCGTCCACGCCTGTCGTCGTCATTCATTTTGGGCTTTTATGTACTACTTTTGTAATGTCCAATGATGGAAAAATATATAAATTGTAGTTTCTAAACTAGGATTAATAAAACTAATAACAATTTTGCATTTAATTGCTGTGCAAAAATAAGATATGAATTTTGTATCATCTGTCCAACAACGCCATATTAACAGTTCTGCTTTGAACTGTCATAATTATAGTTTAATCATTTTGCACACCTAAACTATGCATAATAAAGGATATATTCCAATTATTACATTGTAATCTTCGTACATCAAACTATTTAAAAATGCATATCCCATACAAAATGAATAATGTTCTTTAACTAAATTAATAAATATTTATTGGACCGATCCTTAGTCTTTAAAACATAATTTTATTTAACTCCGTTTAAAGTTTTTGTGTAATCGAGCCTTTAATTATAGATCTAATTAATTTTTATTTAAATTAAATTACGCAAAATGTCATTTCAATTTAATTTTACGCGTAACCGCATAATTATGGGTTACACTGTAACTGTCTCTAAGGATGATGTTACACGGTAAAATTAATTTGACATGGGAAACCGTAGTTTTGTGGTAGTGAACCACGCAAACCACGCATCTTTACATTAAAAACCACATGTCCGTACTATTCGACAATGTACTTTGGTTGTTCAATGTCTACGGTACACTTTTATTTATTGTGACTTGACATATGACAGAACCCCGCCTGATATTAGACTGGAGTGCAGTCCATGAATGGGTGCATAGTTTAGGTGTGCAAAATGATCAAACTATAATTATGACAGTTCAAAGCAGAACTGTTCATATGGCGTGTCTTTGTGATTGACAGACGATACAAAATCCATATTTTATTTTTCAAATAACTCAATTGCACAGAAATTATAAGCAAAATTGTTATTAGTTTTATTAATACAAGTACCGAAACTACCATTTATATATTTTTTCATCATTGGACATTACAAAAGTAGTACATAAAAGCCCAAAATGAATAATGTCCTACACCTCTATACTCCTTTACCTTGTTCCTACCTCGTCCATTCACACCCGTAATACCAGCACAGGTCAGGGAAAGCATCCGCATTCTATCGACCGAATCGGCAGTCGAACTAAAAAGTTCAATGCTTTGCCAGCCCATGTGTTCTCTCCGTTTTATGACCTTCGATCCTTCAAGCGATGCGTGAAGAAGCACCTTGCGCCGGCATTGTGACGGCGACTGAGGCAACCGTTAACTACTCGTTTCTTTAGTCGTCGTCACTCTTGCTTATCATCAGGCGGGTCGAGGTCAGATGTCGTGTCACAATAAAAAAAATACTTCAACTCTGGATAAATTGTAAAATCAATAGACAATCGTAAACGCCTAGACTTACACATGTTGACTTGTGACTGTGAAGGTGGACAGGTTTTGCACCTAGCAACACTAATTGAGGTTAAAAAACGTGCGCTTGATATTTATCAAAACAAATTGTCACGCCTTTTCTCACAGGGATCGGCAGAGACAATGGAGCACCACTTGCCACGATCCTGACACAACTCCCTCGCTTCCCTCACATCTACAATTCTTTTCATATATTATAATAAAGCTAGGTTGCCTAGTGCCCATAACCACAAAGCCTGTATGAAGAGAATTGTGGATGTGAAGGAAGCAAGGGTTGTAAGGATCGTGGTAAGTGGCGCTCCATTGTCTCTGCCTATCCCTGTGGGAAAAAGGCGTGACAATTTAATTGATTCATATAATGCGATTAAAATAAGGATAGGACGGAATCGGCGCCATTTTGTGACGTCTAACTCCCCAACCAACTTCACTTTAGTATGGTGTCTTTTTCTTTGCGGACCGTCAAGAAAAAGACACCTTTAAATCAGTCAAGTGAAGTTAGTCAACAGCCCGTCCTATTCTTATTCTAATAGCATTATACAAGTTTACAACGTCTACGGTTTTGGTTATAGGGTAGTATAGTCTGTCTAAGCCGAAATGACGCGCACCTCCACTGCATTTACGCACACGAGTAACTATAAAATATGGATAAAACACACCGAAAATCCATTTGTAATTGGTCATTCAGTTGCTGGTTGGACACAAAAGGAGAAGCACTCTGATGAAGTATAATAGTATTTGAATTAACACATTTAAATAAACTAATAAAGTGGAGGGGCGCGTCATTTTGTCATTTGACGACAGGCGTGGACGAACGGTTTAGCGACTGGTTTGTTGCGCGTAAAGTCCTGGGTTCGATCCCCGGCCGGAGCAAATATTTGTTTCATAGCTTTTATTTGTAATATTTAATAATATTAAATATTGCAAATACTTGTTAATAATAAAAAAAAGAGATGGATATTTGCTTCGGGTCTGGTTATCAAAGAGTAGTAGGCAGTGGTACCCAGTCTGCCGAACCGGGGTAGTACCACCACTTACAAGTATACAGACCGTGAAGTGATTTGGTCACGTTTCGGGATCAGCTTGTAAGTTGCCGGTTCCATCTAGGCCGGCATAGTGGATGTGATTGCTACTCACAGTTATTGAATTGTAGTAGCAGTGACATTCATTCATGGACCACACTTTGGCTTAACATCAAGCGGGGTGCTGTCATATGTCGAGTCACAATAAAAAAAAATATAGTTAGACAAGCTATACCTCCACTTACAAATATTTGTAAATAGTGTACACAGACTGTGAATTGACTTAGTCGCGTTTCGGGATTAGCTTGTAAGTTGCCGGTTATCATCACTAGCTTATGATTAATTTCCTATGCAAATAGAATGCAGTTTTATTTGAAATTGACGTAATGCGAAGTGTTTGGCAAATGGTACCCCGACCGGTTGCACAACTAGTTTAGCAACTGATCGGTCGCTGTTGGCTTTGTGGCGAAATTGCAACGCTCCGTCCATCTAAATTAAATATACTATATTCATTAAACACTATTAAGGCGACCGTGGTGTAGTGGCAGTGCAATGGCTACGTAAGCCGAGTGGCACGGGTTCAAAACCACTCACCGGTACCAATGTATCATTGATATATGTACTTTGGTTGTCCTGTTTCTATGATACAAGTACTTTAGTAGCTTAGTATAAAAATGTATAATAAAAAAATCTATTAATTTTACATTTACGTATTATCGTAGTTTGAAAAAGGCGCGGCGTGGCCTAACAGTAGGTTTGGCTAACTTCCTAACATAACGGGCCTAACATTCCCGGTCGGAGCAAATATTTGTTTCATAGTTTTTATTTGTAATATTTATTAATTACAATTTAAATATTGCAAGGATTTCTTAATAAAAAAGAGGCGAATATTTGCTTCGGGTCTGGTAAGCAAAGAGTGGTAGGCAGTGGTACCCAGTGTGCCAATCTGTGGTAGTACCACCACTTACAAGTATGGTACTACCCCGGGTTGGCACTTAGTGATTAGGTTGCGTTTCGGGATAAGCTTGTAAGTTGCCGGTTCCAACTAGGCCGGCATAGTGGATGTGATTGCTACTTACAGTTAGTGGTATAGTGGTAGTGCAATAGTTCCGCAAACCGAGAGCACGGGTTCAAAACCACTTGCTGGTACCAATGTATCTTTGATATATGTGCTTCGTTTGTCCTGTTTCTATTTTTAGCATTTTAGTAGCTTAGTGTAGAAATCACTATGCCAAACTTTGCTTGATGGATCGAAGGTTTTATGATGGGGAAAACTCGTATGTTTATATAGTCAAATGATTTTACTATTATGTTAGGTCAGAATCGTGGCAAGTGGCGCTCCAATGTCTCTGCCCATCCATGCGGGAAAAAGGCGTGACAATTTGTTGATTAAAATACGTATGCGCTAAAAAAGCCTCCATCGGGAAGAAGGGCACAAGAAACTCAGCGTTATAGTCATAAAATATTATAAATAATTCTCTAAAAAGCATATAAAAATACAAAGTTATCTTAAAATGGACGTATTTAAAAGAAAACACTATTATGTCACTGATCGTCAAGCAGAATAAAAAAAAAACTTACTTTCGATTTTAATGAAATAATTTCCCTCAATTTTTTCACACTAGCATCACTAAACATAAAAACGCGGGAACTCGTCTCAAGAAATGGGAATTTTAAAAAGAAAAAACGGGATTTGACACTTATTTTTTTAAATTTTCTGTAATGGCAGAGAGCGCACGTCCGCTCCTCGCTGTGGCGCTAACGGACTAGTTTGTCTCTGGTATTGCATAGCGCATTCAAACTTGCTTTTGTAAAGGTGTGTGCGCACTACAGACATTACTTGGTTTTTTTTTTTTATTGTGACTCGACATATGACAGCACCCCGCTTGATGTTAAGCCAAAGTGTGGTCCATGAATGAATGTCACTGCTACTACAATTCAATAACTGTGAGTAGCAATCACATCCACTATGCCGGCCTAGATGGAACCGGCAACTTACAAGCTGATCCCGAAACGTGACCAAATCACTTCACGGTTTGTATACTTGTAAGTGGTGGTACTACCCCGGATCGGCAGACTGGGTACCACTGCCTACCACTCTTTGATAACCAGACCCGAAGCAAATATCCATCTCTTTTTTTTTATTAACAAATATTTGCAATATTTAATAATATTAAATATTACAAATAAAAGCTATGAAACAAATATTTTGCCTAAATTTCTTTTGCCTAAATAATAATTTTAGGCGCGGGAAGTGCAGTAATTTCTGCTGAGAACCTCAAGCTACGCAAATACGTTAAACTCGGTACTGGGTACGAATTTGAGGCGTTTGGAGTCGAGACGATGGAGACCAAACGGACCAAATCAGAGACAATCTCAACAAAGCTAGTTTTTGGAATGTGGAATGTGGAGGGAGTTGTGTCTTAGGATCGTGGCGAGTGGCGTTCTATTATCTCTGCCTATCGCTGTAGCATGACAATTTCATTCGTGGTGTAATGGTAGTGCAATAGTTACGCAAAGTAATCGCACGGGTTTTAACCACTTACCATTACCAATGTATCTTTGATATATGTACTAGCTTAGTTAGAAATTTAAATAAAATAAAATAATAAAAGCACAACCGTCGTCTATATATGAACACGTCTTTATATTACAAATGGCGACTATAGTGCATGGACACGGTCTTTTTACGCACACACACAAACACACACTAAGACACAATGAATTATCCATGTGTGTTATTATTGCCTTGTGTTACGTTATTGTGGATGAGAAGGAAGCAATAGTCATGTTAGAATCGTGGATAGTGGCGCTCTGTTGTCTCAACCTGTCCCTTTTTTTTTATTTTTTTTATTGTGACTCGACATATGACAGCACCCCGCTTGATGTTAAACCAAAGTGTGGTCCATGAATGAATGTCACTGCTATTACAATTCAATAACTGTGAGTAGCAATCACATCCACTATGCCGGCCTAGATGGAACCGGCAACTTACAAGCTGATCCCGAAAAGTGACCAAATCACTTCAGGTCTGTATACTTGTAAGTGGTGGTACTACCCCGGATCGGCAGACTGGGTACCACTGCCTACCACTCTTTGAATTTTTTTTTATATTTTTTTAATAACAAATATTTGTAATATTTAATACTATTAAATATTACAAATCAAAGCTATGGAACAAATATTTGCTCCGACCGGGGATCGAACCCGGGACTTTACGCGCAACAATCTAGTCGCTAAACCGTTCGTCCACACCTGTGGGAAGGCATGGAATTGATGATCATGATGTAAAAGGAAACTGTGGCTTAGTGGTTCAGATAAACTTTCTGGTACCATTGTAACTTTGATACATGAACTATGGTGGCCTGGTTTCTATGATACAAGCACGTTTTGTATCATAGTATAAAGAAGTTTCAAAAATCCTAGAATAATAAAAAAAAACAACTATAAATCAACACATTTATTACAATAACTAAAATAATGATTTAAACCCTAAAACCTATTTTATTTGTAATAAATAGTTAACAAAAGTTAAGTCACAATAAAATATAAAAAATCTACTAAAAACACTATTATTATTTACATTTTTACAACACAATAGTGAGAACTGAAAAGAAAGAATAGGCCGAATCAATCAAATTGTCACGTCTGTTTCCCACAGGGATAGGCAGACCCAATGGAGCGCCACCTGCCACGATCTTGACACAACTAACCTTGCTTCCCTCACATTCACAATTCTCTTCATATAAGCTCTATGGTTAAATATTGGGCACTAGGCAACCCAGCTTTATTAAGGATGTCCCCGATTTGGTGGAATACACCCTCCTGGGTCTTCATTGTTTAACGCATCCATCCTTATCAGATTTATAAATTCCTTTCGTCAATCTACTTTCACTCATCCTTTTCATGTGCCCAAACCATCGAAGCATTCCTTTGTCAATCCTTGTCACTACATCTTCTTTCAAACCACATCTATCGCGCACTGTGCTATTCCTTATTCTATCCGCTATCGTCACTCCACTTACACTCCTTTATGACCACACATATTATAAGTATCGTGGTTGTCAAATAAATATTCAAAGGGTGGTAGGCAGTGGTACCCAGTATTCCGATCCGGGGTAGTACCACCACTTACAAGAATACAGACCGTAAAATGATTTAGTCACGTTTCGGGATCATCTTGTAAGTTGCCAGTCCAGCTGCGAATGCAACTTGCAGTTTTTTACATGTAGTAGCAGTCACCTCCTTTTATGAACCAGCTTAACAAAAAGCTTACCACTGCCACCACCACCACTACCACTGCTATCACTTTTTAACAACCAGTCTCGATGCAAATATTATCTTCCATTTCTTTAAAAAGCTTTTATTTAACTTCACTTATATGTCCTGAAATGTTGCAATCAATATTTCCCCCACTTCCACTGAAGCTATTTAATTGGGCTGAAATTTGGCATACGTTCTCTTGACATGGTTACTTAAATGCCGCCATTTCTAATTCAATATGGCGGACGTTACAAAATGGCGAACTAGTTATTTTTAGTGCTCTCTCAAGATATGGGTATCAAATGAAAAGTTTGCTGAGAAGAATACCAAAAATATAACGACTTTCTGATTCCAATATGGCGGACTGGTTGTTTTTTGTGCACCTCTATTTATTATTAGCAACAAACGTTTGTAATATCTAATTTAATTACAAATATTACTAATAAATACTATGAAACAAATCTATATTGCGACCGGGAATCAAACCCGGGACTTCACGCCTAACGCACTGGTGTGTTACCAAATCAGCTACGCGTGTCGTCTAAGTTTCATTAACTATGGCATTTTAACTTTCAGTTTCGGACTTAATTTCAGTTTCAGCTACTGAAATCTTAGCTTTCCTCTGTCGCCTCATTAGCCCAACAAAAGCATTTCTGCAATGCTTTTTGTTGCAAACGAAATTCTTCCCCTTCGGCGGCTGCGCTGTCGTCTCTTCCTCCGTTTCTCCATTTATGCCTGTTCTCCTTGCCTTCCGACGTATTCGTCCGTCTTGTTGCCAGGTCCTTAAAAATATATATTTTTTTATTCATTTCTATATAAGGTACTAAAGTATCATAGAAATAGGACAACCCGTGGTTTCGAACTCGTGCCACTCGGCTTACGTAGCCATTGCACTGCCACTACACCACGGTCGCCTTAAATAATAAATAATAATAAAAGTATAAATAATAAAATAAAAAAGTAGTGAACGGTGCCATCCATAGTATAATGAACAGCCAAATAATGTCCCAAAAGTCAAGGATGGCTGTTCATAATGCGGTGCTTGTTCCTACATTATTGTATGGAAGTGAATTTTGGTTATGGTAGAAGAAGCATGAGAGTAGAATTAACGCTGTTGAAATGCGGTCGTTAAGGAGTGTATGTGGAGTGACGATTAACGATAGCGGATAGAATAAGGAATAGCACAGTGTGCGATAGATGTGGTTCGAAAATAGATGTATTTAAAAACAAGGTTTGACAAAGGAACCAATGTGTCTTTGATATCTGTACTTTGGTTGTCCTGTTTCTATGACACAAGCACTTTAGGAGCTTAGTATAGAAGCTTCGATGGTTTAGACACATGAAAAGGATGAGTGAACATAGATTGACGAAAAGAATTTATGATTCTGGTGTAGATAGATGGATGATTTGATTTAATCTGACGTTAAACGAGCAAAATCAGAGACATCCTTAAGAAAGCTGAATTGCCTAGTGCCCACAGCCGTAGAACTTGTATGAAGAGTATTGTGAATGTGAGTGGAGGAGTTCAGAATCATGGCAAGTGGCGCTCCATTGTTTCTGCCTACTTCAGTGGGAGAAAGGCGAAGGAGAAATTTGATTGTTTAATTGATTATGAAATATGGTTTTGAGGGCCACAATAAAAAATACTTCCTTGCTTCGACCTGGAATATGTTTCTTAGTATTTATTTGTAATATATATTACATTAAATATAAAATAAGGAAGATATTTGCTTTATGGTGGTCATTGGCCTAATCTGTCGAACCAGGGTGTACTTTCAAGTGTGCAGAAGTGACTCAGTCGCGTTTCGGGATCAGATTGAAAGTTGTCAGTTCCAACCGCACCCAGCCTAACATCGGCATTTTATATTATAATACATATTTAAAACTCTAAACTATGAGTATATTAAATAAATAAAACAGAAATATAACATATTGATAAAAAAAAAAAAACTAAAATACATTATTAAAAGGAGTCCCTTTAGGCAAGGTTCCGAAGATACTGGCAGCGTTCCCCCTTTGAATAGCTAGACTAATTCTTTGTCCGAGGTAGCTGCCAACTCTTCGGTCTCCTGTGATGTCGACTAACCTTTTTGATATTTCCTTAAAAAGCCTTAAAGCGCTAGGACCCCACGGACTAAGGGTCTCGACACCAAATGGGACAAAATCATACTCGGAGCCTAGACCCCTGTATTTGCAAGCTTTAGCTTTTTCAGCCGCTTCACAAGCCGCACCAGCTCTGCTGTTGGTTCCATGTAGATGGGAAGGTTGCAATGAATGTCTGAACAGGTTGCATCCCATACCAGCACCCGGCCCATCTTCCATGGAATCAAACTCATACCATCCGGTCTCTTACCATCATCTCTTGCAATACCGGTCGGCTCAAGTAGACTTGGCACGTTGACGGAGGCAAGAGACCGGCGTATGATATCGTTAAGTGCGGCATGTCTCGAGAACCGGCCTGCACTTTTTTGGCATGACAGTCCGTGATGTCCTAGCTTGTCGACATCACTGCCACAGGGACATTTATGAGGAGCGCAGACCGGAACCCCAAGCCGTAGACAGGTTGCGATTCGGAGCGTGTCAGGCTCAAGAAATGTTCCTGTATTTGACGAAGGGTACGCGTGAAGCCAGTAGCCGGCCTCATGCGTACCCACGACCAAAAGCCTAGCACGCGCCGAACCTGTACTACTGCTCAATAGATTGTCATAAGTACATATTTTTGAAAATAATGTGCAGGTATTAAGAAAATAACAATAGGTTTAAGATATACTGTTCCGTGCAATAAAAAAAATGTTTGTCTCCCTTTAAAAAGTCTCCATTTGCAAAAGTTCTTAAGAATAAAAAGAGAAAGGAAAATGAGTAAAAAACATGCTAATGAAAAAATAAATTTAATTTTTATAATTTTTACAATAATTTTTAAAAGTAAATTAACCTATATGTACTTGGTATGTATAGTCTGTTTCAAACTTAATGACGTGTCTGAAGTTAGTCGCAAGTCGATGCGCAATACGATATGAAGCTCATAATGTGACTGTACCTGCGCGAATTCCCGCTCGCAGCTAACTTCAGACATGCCATAAATTTGAAACCGATTATATAGTGGTGTAATAAGAGATTCGAGATAATCGCGATAATCAAACCCTCTGGGATTGCTCGGAGCCACGGCAAAAGACCCGACGGCCGTGGCCGTTTGGTCGTGGACTTGGCAGCTCTTTGGTGTGGGATGCGACTTGTGTAGACACATTAGCCCCATCTCACATCCAAGCGACCTCGTTAAACGCGAGAAGTGCGGCAATTTCTGCTGAGAACCTCAAGCTGCGCAAATACGCCAACCTCGGTACTGGTTACAAGTTTGCGCTGTTTCGGGTCGAGACGATGGACCCTTGGGGACCTTAAGCTAAGCGCCTAGCCAGGGAGTTTTCAAGCGGTTGACGGAGAAGTCTGGAGACAGGAAGGCTGGCAATTATTTCTGCTAACAAGTTAGCATCGCCATACAAAGGGGAAATATTGCCAGTCTTCTTGGGACTATCTCTGATGGGATATCTCTAGAGGATATTTTTTATTTATAGTTAATTATATTTTTGTGTATTTATAAAGATTCGAGATATAAGAAATAATAAGAGATAGAAGAGATAATGTAGTGTAAATAACCCAGATGCTAATCAACTAAAAAAATACTATACTAAACTGACAGAAAGCATGTGCAATTATTTTGTAAAAAATGGCATCAATGATACGGTGTCTATAATTATAATGTTTTAGATAAGGTTGGTGACGATCGGCATACCTTCTTTTATTTATTTACCTTCGAGAGTAAATGTTAACTACCTAAAAGATAATTAGTAGTGTCCGAACTAATTTCGATTTTCTACCAAGGATCGTCCCCAACCTAACTAAACTTAAAAAACTAATATCTAACTACAAAAATACGAATAAATGGTAACTAAATTGGTAACTACAGTTAAATAGAGTAAAACAGGTGTCATATATCACGCAGTGGGGTTTGGTGAATGTTTTTTGACAGCATCCCTCCTGATGTTAAGCTGGAGTGAGGTCCACGAATGGAAGTGACAGCTACTACCGTTAAATAACAAAGTAGCAGTCCATTCACTACGCTGATCCAGTTGGATCTGGTAACTTACAAGCTAATCCCGAAACGCGACTTACAGCCGGTTGTACCAAAAAAGTTTCAATTTACCAATTTAGTTTTACTTTATTTATACTTATTCTATTACGTTTACTATTACGAAATCGTGAATTGGGTTGTTGTGAATGGGGTATTCAATTATTTTACTATCGGAACTTGAAGACCTTGTTGAAGACATGGCGCATAGAATTAATGACAAAAATGACAGATTTTACAACACATTTTTCCTTTTTTATTTTACTCATACGTTACTTTTTACAAATTCGTAAATTAAAATTTTTGGTACAACCATCTGTAAGACACTTCACAAATCTGTATACTTGTAAGTAGTGGTACTATTCAGGATCGGCAGACCCCTCTCTTTATCCTACTATCTTTCAAGTGATGCTTAAGTAATCCAATTAAAGTGCTGACTTAGTTTACGTCCGCTTTAGCCGCCTTTACTGAGGTGATCTCTCGACTTTCACGGTCCGCTTGAAGGATCCAAGGTTATATAGGATGAGAAAAACACATGAGAGGGAAAACATTCTACTGATCAACGGAGAAACGACTGTTAAAATGTTTAGTTCGTCTGTCGATTCGGTCGACATAATGCAAAAGCTTCTTAGACCTTCGACAGGAGTAAAAAAGACGGGGTAGGAATAAGATATATGTGGAATCCTTATGGGAGGTTCAAATCAGTTCTACACAGGTTTTGAACCAATTATTCTCTTTTATTAGGCCTTGACATTTGACCTTGATTTGCCTGATGGTCAAAGGGGGATCCAAGGGCACCGATGGCCGAAAAAACGTTTCAGTTTACTTGCCTCAGTCGCAGTCGCCAGAAGTGATAATTGAAATTTCTTATTGGTATGAGTCATATCAAGCATGCAATCAACAGGTATTCCAAACTCTAAACTACCAGGAGACGAGAACATGGTAGAAGGTGTACCTTAATAATAAACTGCATTCAACAGGTTCTCCAAGGATCAAAGTACTAAGAAGGTATAGTCAACTGTAGTATGTAGAAGTATTGAAATGGATAAGCAACAGGTCTTCAACAGGTTGAAAGTACCAGGGCAGCATAATATAGTAGGAGGTGTAGGTGATACGAGTGGAGATTCAACAAGTCATCATGGCTTAAAATGGAAAGTGTAATCAACAGGATTCTATCCGCGAGGATATAGCTGGAATTCGATGCTTAGAATTACGCTTCGTTTGTGATAACTCTTAGAGTTTATATTCCATTTAAATAGTCAGACAATCTGACGGCAACTTATCTGGTGATGAGCAAGGGAAGGTCCAAGTTTTCTCAGTCGCCGAAATTATACCAGCCAGAGGTGGTATTAAGCCTTGCTTGAAAGACCCAAGGGTCCAGGATGAGAAGAACACATAGGCTGGCAAGCATTTAGCTTGTTGATTACACGACAAAGAAAGAATGCCGCTGAACCATTTAGTTCGACTGCCTATTCAGTCGACAAAATGCGGATGCTATCCCTGACCTGTGATGGGTTTTACATGAGTAAACAGACGAGGTAGCAATAAGGAGAAGTACTTGGTGCTGAGATGTCACCGACAATTTAATTTGGCAAGATTTTCTGGACAATTAATCAATCAAACTGTCATGTCTCTTTCCCACAGAAATAGGCAGAGACAATGGAGCGTGTCGATCCTGACACAACTCCCGCGCTTCCTTCACTTACAAAATTCTCTTCATACAAGCTCTATTGTTGGTTGGAATACACCCTTCTGGGTTTGCGCTGTTTAACGCATCCATCCACATCAGATTTATAAATTCCTTTCGTCAATCTACTGCCACTCATCCTTTCCATGTGTGCAAACCATCAAAACCATTCCTTTGCCAATCCTTGTCACTATCTTCTGTATGTTTCTAGACAATTCGGACAAAAATCTCATAAGCTTGGTCTTCTTCTAGTGAAATAAAATATACCTTGTTTTAACTTGAGGTTTTATAATCCATTTATAATCCTAACTCATCCTTTCACACCCGTAATACCCGCACAGGTCGGGGAAAGTATAGGCATTCTATCGACCGAATTGGCAGTCGAACTAAAAAGTTCGGTGCGTCTTTTCTTTGTAGAACAATTAAGAAGTGGAATGCTTTGCCAGCCCATGTGTTCTCTCCATCCTAACGTTCAAGCGATGCGTGAAGAAGCACCTTAGGCCGACATAATGACGGCGACTGAGGCAGCCGGGAACTAACTCGGTTTTTCATTCGTCATCACTCTTGGACATCCTCTTGCTTATCATTAGGTGGATCGAGGTCAAATGTCATGTTACAATAAAAAAAATGGATAACGTCATGCAATATAGCATTTACAAAAGGTAAAAAGTTTATACCAATTTATTTTAGATATTTTATAAAGAGTATATTTTAAAATGGAATTCGTGATCAATATAAATAAGGAACTTTTCGCCAAACATCACAAATGAGGTTCTACAAGGTACTTTAGCATCACCTTTGTTTACATTGTAGTTCACGAATTCCATTTCCAAAGTAAAGAATCCATCCACATAGATTTGGTCCATGATGTAATTTAAAGTAGGCTTATTGATAATTAGAATAATAAACGGAAGAGGATTAAAATAACTATCAGACAGGCGTTATTCTGTCCGAAATAAAAAAAAAATTAACGCCACCTATCAGGCGCTTCTGTTGGTATTTCTGTTTTTTTTTTATTGTGATTCGACATATGACAGCACCCCGCTTGATGTTAAGCCAAAGTGTGGTCCATGAATGAATGTCACTGCTACTACAATTCAATAACTATAGGTAGCAATCACATCCACTATGCCGGCCTAGATGGAACCGGCCAAACTTACAAGCTGATCCTGAAACGTGACCATCACTTCACCACTGCCTACCACCCTTTGTTTTTACAAGAATACAATTTACAAGTACCAGGGCAACATAGCACAATAGGAAGTGTGACGTCATTCCTTAAAAACATTCACCAAGTTAAAGCTCAAGAGTTAAAAGATAGTTATGTAATTATTAATGTCTACTTTTTGCCAACTATGAAGTTTCCTGCTTCGTCCTTGTATAAATCTTCGTTTATGCCGTAGTAGGCCTGCGCGCTGGGACAATCCACCTGCAACAATATAACTTTAGGAGTGGTAGGCAGTGGTGCCCAGTATGCCGATTGCCGATCTTAGGTAGAAAAAGAGCGCTGACCTCTATAGCAGGCACCTCAATTCATGGATCGCAATTCAGCTTAACATCAGGCGGGGTCCTGTCATATGTTGAGTCACAATAAAAAAGTCTTATCCACTCTACATTTAGTGTGGTCATAGTGTAGCCGTGAACTGAATCATTTTTTTCAGTCGTCGTGACTCTTGGATCTCCTCTTGATTATCATCAGGCGGGCGAGGTCAAATGTCGTGTCACAATAATTTAAAAAAAAAATTAAACCAGCAATCCTGAATCGCGACTGAGTCACTTCACGGTTTGTACACTTCAGAGTTTATCCCCGAATTTTCATTACAATGATTACGAAATATCTTCATACCACGGTTAAATTCAGGTGTAGTGTGTAGAGTTGGATCGCTCATGGACCGCTCTCCAGCTTAACATCAGGCAAAAGCCTCCAAAATCAGGGGATCCCTTTAAATCTCCGGTATGGCCATATCGCTCTAAAAACCGACAACCGATGGGAAAGAATGTAACTAGAGTGGGCTGTCGACATAGTGAAAGTCACGAATAACCGGTGGATGCAACTGACATCTTGTCGTTCGGAATGGCGTTCTAAGGGGGAGTAGATGTTCAGCAGTCTACGTCTTCTGGCTGATGATGATGATAATTATGATAGGCGATAAAGTACTTACTTTGAAGAACCAATCGCAGACTCTAGTGCGTTGATTGAAGACTGTACCAGGAGTGCATATGAATGAGTACATTATATTACCACCTATGCTTGGCACACACCAATGCCATACCTGAAAATTAAAAAAAAACATTAACAACTTTTATTAAGGCAACCGTGGTGTAGTGGCAGTGCAATGGTTACACAAACCGAGAGCACAGGTTCTAAACCACTCGCCGGTAACAATGTATCTTTGATATATGTACTTTGGTTATCCTGTTTCTATGATACAAGCACTTTAGTAGCTTAGTATAGAAATGTAAAATTAAAAAAATCAAATGAATGAATCAAATTGCGTGATAGATGTGGTTTAAAAACGATGTAGTGACAAGGATTAACAAAGGTATGCTTCGATGGTTTGGGCACATGGGAAGGATGAGTGAAAGTAGATTGACGAAAGGAATTTATAAATCTGATGTGGATGGATGCGTTAAACAAGGCAGACCAAGGAGGGTGATTTCCAACCAAATCGAAAACATCTTTAGAGCTTGTATGCAGAGAATTGCAGATGCGAGGGACGCAAGGGAGTTGTGTCAGGATTGTGGCAAGTGGCGCTCGATTGTCTGTGCCTATCCTTGTGGAAAAAAAATTGACAATTAAATTGATTAATTAAGCAATTTTCATGCGGCTTACTATCGCGTTTATTTTTGATTATTGGTTCTAAAATTTTTATTTCTCCGTTACCATGATGGCCGCAAAGCTTTCGAACCGTCGGAATAATAAGCGAAAAAAAAGTAAAATAATTACCCAAAAATAAACGCGATACCAAGCCGCATAAAAATTGTTTATTTCAATAATCAATGTTCGCGCAAAATCTAAGAAAATACGTATTTGATTGATTGATTGAAACATAATTTCCTCATACCTGACACTGTGTTTCTGGATCAGCATAATACCCAGGTATTTTGTCCTGGCACGTAAATGATAGTCCCTTTGGTACCTCGCTGTACGTGGGGTAGTCTTCGCCAGGCACATAGCCGTCAAGCGCCTGAAAATTATTTAATAATAAACATTAGTACAGGTAGTATGTAATATTAAGCTGACAGAAGGCGTAGAGCATTGGGTTTGATTCCCGGTCGGAGAAGCTGTTGTATGTAACGGTCATGTCCACGGTCCTGACATAACTCCCTCGCTTCCTTCACATCCACAAATCTCTTGATACAAGCTCTATGGTTATGGGCACTAGGCGACCTAGCTTTCTTAAGGATAGTATTTTCTTAGATTTTGCGCGAACATTGATTAATAAATTAAACAAATTTTATGCGGCTTACTATCGCGTTTATTTTGGTTTAGATTTTACAATTTTCAAGCATCAACAGGACGACGCCAACCACTACATCCGTTTCGACAAACCGAAGATCCTCGCAAAGGAAAGTCGACTGATAAGCAGGATGGTACGCGAGGCTATTGAGATTAAAAACACAACCTAATTTCAATAGAGAAGGTGGTTGGCGATTATCTAACACCTGGGACCCCATAATACACTAACTCAAATCCCAGCAATCTGCCAAACCAGATGACACCGTCAGTTATTTTTGCAAAAAATTGAAATAAACCGGGATCAGAAAAACAAAATATCAAACGGGGTAGTTTTGGAAACAATAACAGCATCAACCAATGGGACGACCAACGCCTCAGTCTCTCCGTGACCACGATGGCTGCAAAGCTCTCGAAACGTCGGAATAATAAAAAATTGTAAAATCTAAACCAAAATAAACGCGATAGTAAGCCGCATAAAATTTGTTTAATTCATTTGAAAACACCCTCCTCACACCTGAGTCTGCCTAGTTTAACGCATCCATCCAATCCTAATAAAAAATGCATAAAAAGTCTGTCGGTATCGTGACAAGGGACCTCTCTCCGTGTGTCTGAACACGTGACAAAATAATGAATACAGATTGATAGATGAATAGCCTTAATTATTCTTTGAAGGTATAATTGATAAAAAAATCAGCGTTAATCTGATAATAAATCATACATAATTCATATTATTATAACTAGGAGTATTGCGATTCAATGTAAAAGAGTATAAGTCAACAAATATTACTCTGTGAGGGAAGCGAGGGAGTTGTGTCAGGATCGTGGCAAGTGGCGCTCCATTGTCTCTGCCTATCCCTGTGGGGAAAAGGCGTGACCATTTAATTAATTGATATTACTTTTTCCACACCTTTTTATTGCTTTTTAAGGGGGGAAAGTACCCCATAAAGAGTGGTAGGCATTGGTACCTAGTCTGCCGAGCCGGGGTAGTACCACCACTTACAAGTATACAGACCGTGAAGTGATTTGGTTACGTTTCAGAATCAGCTTGTAAGTTGCCGGTTCCAACTAGGCCGGCATATTGTATGTGATTGCTACTTACAGTTATTGAATTGTAGTAGCAGTGGTATCACACTCCAGCTTAACATCAAGCAAGGTGATGTCATATGACGTCACAATAAAAAAAAATGTTGACACAATATGAAAAACTGTATAAAAAGCCACCGTATCAAAACCACTTTCCAGTACCAATGTATACGTGACAAATGTGCTTTTGTCGTCTATTCAAGCTGTTTCTATGCGTGAAGAAGCACCTTTGGCCGGCATAGTGACGGCGGGTGAGACAGCCGTGTACTAACTCGGTTGTTTCAGTCGTCGGCACTTTTTTGATCTCCTCTTGCTTATCATCAGGCAGGTCGATGTCAAATGTCGTGTCACAATAAAAAAAAAGCGCTTTTAGTAGCTAAGTACAGAAATATAAAAAAGAATTAATCAAAATTGTCACGCCTTTTTCTCACAGGCAGAGACAATGGAGCGTCACTTGCCACGGTCCTAACCACCACTCCCTTGCTTCCTTCACGTCCACAATTCTCTTCATACAGGCTCTGTGGTTATGGGCACTAGGCAACCCAGCTTTCTTGAGGAAATCTCCGATTTAGTCGGAAAACAACCTCCTGGGTCTGCCTTGTTTAACTCATCCATCCACATCAGATTTATAAATTCCTTTCGTGAATCTACTTTCACTCATCCTTTCCATGTGCCCAAACCATCGAAGCATTCCTTTGTCAATCCTTGTCACTACATCTTCTTTCAAACCACATCTATCGCATAATAATGTCAATTTCTGCCTTATTATCTTTTGTAACTATATTTAATTAACTAATGACATTAATTATGTTTAATTAAACATTAGTTTTTAATTACAATTATGGGAATATTAAAATAATAACAATAATATAATTAATACACGATTGTTTGTCTGTCTGTAATCATGATATAGATTATCTATTTACATACTTTATGAATGATGGGGACAACGTTTTTTAATGTGTGATTCCGCCGACGACTGCAGACCGCAGACTGCATTACTTGTTTGTATTTTTTTTTGTGACTCCACAGCACCCTGCTTGATGTCAATGCTACTACGATTCAATAACTGTGAGTAGCAATCACATCCACTATTGCAGCCTAGTTGAAACCGGCAACTTACAAACGGATCCCGAAACGCGACCAAATCACTACAAGGTCTGTAAACTTGTAAGTGGTGGTACTACCCCGGATCGGCGGACTGAGTACCACTGCCTACCACTCTTTGTTAACCAGACCCGAAGCAAATATTCACCTCTTTTTTTTATTAACAAATATTTGCAATATTTATTATAATTATTAAATATTACGAATAAAAGCTATGAAACAAATATTTGCTCCGACCGGGAATCGAACCCAGGAATTTACACGCAACAAACCAATCGCTAACCGTTCGTCCACGCCTGTCGTCAAAATAACTGTAAGTAGGGTTTTCGACTTTTACACTATTTTTTTATCATTTCTATAACTTTATTACTAAGCTAATATAAGAGTTCTCGTATTATAGAAACAAGACGACTAAATAACATATTATATCAAACTTATGTTTTTTATTTTAAATTTACAATTCTCTTCATACAAGCTCTATGGTTATAGGCTCTAGGCAACCTAGGAAAACACCCTCTTGGGCCTGCCTCGTTTAACGCATCCATCCAAATTAGATTTATAAATTCCTTTCGTATTTCAAATCTCTTTTATGGATCTGAGGGAAGCGAGGGAGTTGTGTCAGGATCGTGGCAAGTGGCGCTCCACTGTCACTGCATATCCCTGTGGGAAAACGGCTTAACAATTTAATTATTTGATTAATTTATGTACATTTCTATACTAAGCTCCTAAAGTTACCACAGAAACAGGACAACCAAAGTACATTAGTACTGGTTTTGAACCTGAGGCTCTCGGTTTGCATTACCACTATACCACGGTCATCTTTAAACATAATGTATACTTACAGCTAATGTATAGTCACATATATATACTATAACAGCTACACATCCTATAAATCTGATTGAATCACAAAGCCTTCTGGAGTACATTTTCAACAGCCAGTTTAGGACAAGCTCTCTATTGTATCTGAAATTGAAGGAAATAAAACATTAATCAATCAATCAATCAATCAAATTGTCACGCCTTTTTTCCACAGAGATAGGTAGAGTCAATGGAACCTTTTTTTTATTGTGACACGACATTTGACCTCGACCCACCTGATGATAAGCAAAGATCCAAAAATGGCGACGACTGAAACAATCGAGTTAGTTCACGGCTGCTTCAGTCGCCGTCACTATGCCGGCCAAAGGTGCTTCTTCACGCATCGCTTGAAGGATCCAAGGTTATAGGCTGGAGAGAACACATGGGCTGGCAAAGCATTCCACTTGTAGATTGTCCTACAAAGAAAAGACGCACGGAACTTTATGTTCGACTGCCGATTCGGTCGACAAAATACGGTCTCTACTTGGTCTCTCTATTGGTCTACTGGTCCTCTAATCAAACTCCTCATAATCCTGATACAACTATCGCTTCCCTCACATCCACAATTATCTTTATACAAGCTATTACGCGAAAATTCCCGGGTTCGATTCTCGGTCGGAGTAAATATTAATTGTTTCATAGGTTTAATTTTAATATTTATTGAAATTACAAATATTAGTTTATAAAACAAGAGGTCGATATGTGCTCTGGGTCTGATTGTGTGTACCACCACACACAAGTATACAGACCGTGAAGTGACTTAGTCGCGTTTCTGGATCAACATTTTTTTATATTTTTTTTTATTGTGACACGACATCTGACCTCGTCCCGCCTGATGATAAGTAAGAGGATGTCCAAGAGTGACGACGACTGAGAAAACCGGGTTTGTTCACGGCTGCCCCAGTCGCCGTCACTATGCCGGCCAAAGGTGCTTCTTCACGCATCGCTTGAAGGATCCAAGGTCATAGGATGGAGAGAACACATGGGCAGGCAAAGCATTCCACTTTTCAATTGAACTACAAAGAAAAGACGCACCGAACTTTTTAGTTCGACTGCCGATTCGGTCGATAAAATGCGGATGCTTTCCCCGACCTGTGCGGGTATTACGGGAGTGAAAAGATGAGGTAGGAACAAGGTTAAAGAGCTCTTTGGAACATTCCCCGTGGTATAGGCGATAGAGGACGCACAGACCCGCCAGAGCTTATAAGTTGCCGGTTTCAACTAGGCCTGCATAGTGGATGTGAATGCTACTTACAGTTAATTGACTGTAGTAGCAGTGACATCTATTCATGGACCACACTCCAGCTTAACATCAAGCGGGGTGCTGTCATATGTCGAATCACAATTATCAACAGCTCGATCAAATAAAAAGTTCCCAAATGCAAGTCCATTTAGTCACCAGCCATTCTAACTTAGCCTTGCACAAAATCTCACTAAAACTAGATACAAAGAAATATCGTGTGAAGTACGGTTAGCAATAAAAGTAACAAAAATGGGAAAATTATTAAATATTCAAAAGCAAGGTTGGTTATGACAAAAATATTGTGAAATTGTTAAAAATTGTCTTTGTTTTTGTGAGTATTAAATATTGCAAATATTTGTTAATAAAAAAAAAGAAATGGATATTTGCTTCGGCTCTGATTATCAAAGAGTGGTAGGCAGTGGCCAGTCTGCTGATCCGGGGTAGTACCTACAAGTATACAGACCGTGAAGTGATTTGGTCACGTTTCGGGATCAGCTTGTAAGTTGCCGGTTCCATCTAGGCTGGCATAGTGGATGTGATTGCTACTCACAATTATTGAATTGTAGTAGCAGTGACATTCATTCATGGACCACACTTCGACCTAACATCAAGCGGGGTGCTGTCATATGTCGAGTCACAATAAAAAAAAGTATTTTATTAGTTTCTGTGACATTTGATTTTTTATAATAATCACATAATTAGCACAATATTGCTAAAAAAATAAATTAAATTAAATGGAAGGATAAAATTATTGACTTAGAACAGGGCCACTACACCACGGTCGCCTTATAGATGTTGGGTTTGGTAGAGCAACCATGAGAGTAGAATTAGGCTGTAGAAATGCGGTGGTTAAAGAATGTACGTGGAGTGACGATAGCGGATAGAATAAGGAATAGCACACTAGGTTTAAGAGAAGATGTAGTGACAAGGATTGACAAAGGAATGCTTCAATGTTTTGGGCACATGGAAAAGATGAGTAAAAGTAGATTGAGGAAAGGAATTTATAAATCTAATGTGGATGGATGCGTTAAATGAGGCAAACCCAGGAGGGTGTTTTTCGACCAAATCGGAGATATTCTCAAAAAAGCTACCTAGTGCCTATAACCGTAGAGCTTGTATAAAGAAAATAGTGGATGTGAGGGAAGCAATGAAGTTGTGTCAGAATCGTGGCAAGTGGCGCTCCATTGACGCCTATTCCAGTAAGGAAAAGGCGTTACAATTTGATCGATTCATTGTCAAATTTACATAACCAATTCATACAAAACATAATTTTAAAATAAATACAAATTCTAGCTGATTAATGAATTAGACCAAAATAAATGCGATAGTAAGCCGCATAATTTTTTAAAAATTCATTAATCAATGTTCGCGCAAAATCTAAGAAAGTACTTCTCGCTGATTATTCAAACGGTACTCGAATCGAAATCATTATTGTCTTAAAATTATTACAATTAATAATTATTTCTTATTTCTACGTTTGTTATTATTTTAGCAGGACAAAATGGCGGCTTTTTGTCCCATTTGAGCTTAAACAATGGTACGGGTAATTATAAAATGAATTGTTTCTGTCATATTGGACTATTTTGTAACAAATTGTTGATTTTTTATTTCTTATATATGCTATTGTTTATACCACGGAGTAAGGAGATCTTTTACACTGTTCCTACCTCGTCTTTTAACTATCGTCATACAGATTCCTGATGTTAAACTGAAGTGTGGTCCATGAATGGAGTAACCTCCATTCATGGACTACACTGCTACTTACAGTTAATTACTGTAAGTAAAAGTCACGTCCATTAAGCTGATTCCGAAACGCGACTAAGTCACTTCACAGTCTGTATACTTGTAAGTGTGATACTACCCCGGCTCGGCAGACTTCAATACTGGATCCAATTTTTCACAGATTCTTGACATATAACAGCACCCCGCCTGATGTTAAGCTGGAGTGTGATCCATAAATAGATGTGACTACCACATACATCTATATAACTGCAAATAGCAGTCACATCCACTATGCCGGCTTAGTGATAACCGGCAACGTAAAAGCTTATTTCTATTATTGCTGAACCTATTATTTTTGCTTATGTTCTTCTTTCTTCTTGTTTATGGCTTTGGTATTTAACTTGCCAGTGTCAAAGTAAAAATATATGGTTCAATGTTAAAACATTGTCAAGTAAATGTGAAGATGAACCTCACCTCACTATCATCAAATAATGACGATGATAGTAAGGTTGATGATCATCGTTTTAGTAAAGCGGTGGAAAAACTTTACTGAAACTCTTCCTAAGGAATCCTAAAGGGCTATATTTTTTATATGCCAGGCAAGCATAGCGAACAGTTTAATAATTCATTTACAAATATATGACCGCATATTTGTTAATTAAACCACATGAATTGAACGCGGAAAGTAATCGATATTGACCGCAAATTATTGTGAAACGTTTTTGCGTTGCTAACCGTACGTTAGGTCGGTATCGTGAAGACTAGTTACTCGTAGCTCGTAGGTACCCAATACCATACACTTATTACGTTAATTAGTTTTTATATTTCTAAGATACTTATAGTGCTTACCTGTATCATAGAAACAGGACGAACAAAGTACATAGTATCAAAAATATAAGTAGTGGAACCGGGGAGGCATTGGTGTCGAGAATCCGGGGTACCTTCAAGTATACAGATCGTAGTGTGAAGTGACTATGTCGCGTTTCGGGATTAGCTTCAAAGTTTTCGGTAGTAAAGTTGCGGAAAAAGTTGTCATGAAATGGTTACGCTTTAAAATACTGATATAATATATCTTCTTCTATGATCGTCTTCTAAGTCGTCGTCACTCTTGGACCTCCTCTTGCTAATGATCAGGCGGGTCGATGTAAGATGTCATGTCACAATAAAAAAAACTAGTATCATAGAAATGTAAAAAATTAATTAAAAAGTATATAAAAAGCTTTCAAAATTCAATAGCTTTTAATTTTTAAATACTAAAAGTCATCTTAAATTAAAGGACGAACTTAATTTTAATTAGTTTAATTAAAATTAAATTCGAGAGTAAATTACAACAAAAGTCCTTGTGTCGCATTTATATTTAAATTGTTCATTAACTTTAATCTTTTCTTTATGCAATATTAACTTTAATCGCGCTTTAATAATGTCGCATCTCATCATTTCAAAATTTCTAGTTACATACATCTACTATGTCAGCGTGATTAAAACTGATACCTTTCAAGCTGATTTCGAAACGCGACTAAGTCACCCCAAATCAATAGATCAGTTGAAAGATCAACAGACTAGACAAAAGTCCAAGCTCTCGATTCTCCTAATACACGATGGCAAAATGACGCACTGATAATTGACATCTTCGTAACTAATCAGCAAAAAATAAATCATTAGGTAAACTACGTTGATTGGTCACTTGCGCGGTACTGATAATTGACATCTTTGTAACCAATCAGCGAATAACAAAACAATAGGTAAAATACGTTGATTGGTCAATTGCAAAACTGCCAAATATCAGTGCGCAAGCTCTTTTTTTTTCAGGGCCTGGTAGTCTGTAACTATTTCTACAATTGTCGGTCAACTTTAGTGGGTTTACAGAATTGTAAAAAAAAATACACTTTATTAAATATATAAATGGATTTAAAAAATGTAATACATTTGAATAATTATCTTCATATATATCAATATATCTTTAAGACATTTCTTCAATTTATATTTTTCACTTTGTAAATTGTAATCTTTACAATCTAATAATTTACTTGTAGTTGTTAGAATCTGTAAAATACACTTTACATTAGGTTCTGTATTTCTGGTACTTTATCCTTACAGTCATGTGTTCTCTCCATCCTTGGATCCTTCAAGCGATGCGTGAAGAAGCACCTTTGGCCGGAATAGTAACAGCGACTAAGACTCTTGGACCTCCTCTTGCTTATCATCAGGCGAGTCGGGGTACAATGTCGTATCAAAACAAAAAAATATAAATAATGCGAGTCATCAGGATTAGCTTGAAAATAGCTCGATTGTACTTTCGGCGTATTCTAAATCGATTTTGCCTCGTCATCATACCGGCTGTAGTAGTAGGAAGTGTAAAAACTTGACGTAGATTACTCGCATCATTAAACGTTTCGTGAAATAATATTATTAATTATGTAATTTATATTTTAATAGAAATGTAATCATTATGTCTATATATTTAATATTCGCAATTTATTCTATTGTTCTAGGTCGCGTCTACATTATTAACATCTATATCTTTTTATTTTCACTTTTCTATGCTGTTTCTGCGTAGTTGCAGGGGCTCCAGAGTTCGTCAGACCTCAGCATCTCAATTACTTCAAATTCATAATTAAATATTTTTTTAGCAATGTAGCAGGAATTCACAGGGCCTTTGGCACATGCCCAGAGGCTTAATGAGAAAGATAGACTAGGTGGTGTAGTGGTAGTGCCAATGGTTACGAAAACCGAGAGTACGGGTTCAAAACCACTCACCGGTACCAATGTATCTTTGATATATGTACTTTGGTTGTCCTGTTTCTATGATACAAGCACTTTGGTAGCTTAGTATAGAAATGTATAAAAAATGTGCCCAGGGCCTCATAAAGGTTAAAGACGGCCACAGTCGACATATGAATGAAACAATTTCTTAGCATCCGTGGATTCTCCGTGCGGGTGCTGGATCCATCTTGTGACCGAAATGTAGGTTTCAAAGCTTTTTGCAACATGTCTTTGCGACGTTGCTAATTTAAGTAGTCTGTAAATTAATTAAACTAATTTTATGCGGCTTACTATCGCGTTTTATTGTTTGTTTTGATTTTACATTTTTTTTTATTCCCACGTTTTGCAGCCACCGTGGTAACGAAGAGACTGAGGTGTTGGTTGTCCTATTGGTTGATGCTGTTCTTGTTTCCACTACCCTGTTTGATGTTTTGATTTTGTTTGTCTGTTCCCGATTTAATTATTTTTTGCAAAAATAACTGAAGGTGTCATCTGGTTTGGCAGTTTGTTGGACTTGGGACTTGAGTTTGTGTATTATGGGGTCCCAGGTGTTAGATAATCGCCAACCACCTTCTTTATTGAAATTAGGATGTTTTTTTAATCTCAATAGCCTCGCGTACCATCCTGGGTATCAGTCGACTTTCTTTTGCGAGGATCTTCAATTTGTCGAAACGGATGTAGTGGTTGGCGCCGTCCTGTTAATGCCGCATAAAATTTGTTTAATTCCTTAATCAATATTCGCGCAAAATCTAAGAATATAGTCTGTAAATGCCTTTAACGAAGAGCGTGTTCCAAGTATTCGCATGCATACAAACTTCCGTCTGCAGTATTATAATGCAAGTCTCTATATTTCCTCATTTTAATAATAAATGTCACTTTCTTTCTATGTACGGTCGCCGTATTAATCTTAAACTTTTATATCGATCACACCTCCTACTGTAATATGCTCTCCTGGTACTCACGAAATATGATAGCACCTTGCCTGATGTTAAGTTGGAGTTAATCAATCAATCAAATTGACACGCATCCATTTATGGACAGCACTCCAGCCTAACATCAGGCAGGGTGCTGTCATATGTCGGGTCACAATAAATTAAAAAAAATATATCCATAGTTATAAACGAGTAGGCTTGACAATTAAATAATTAAATTTTCAAAATTACATACCTAAATTATTAATTTTTCTAAAATATTAATTATATCACAATTATAAAAAAAAACACTTTAAATACAAAAAAGTCACGTCCGTATGCTTTCGTTACAGTTCAAAGACTGAATTGTAAATTATATTGTAATGTTGTTTTATAAAGGGAGTGGAGAATAATATGGATAGGCACATAAAATAAGAATACGTACACTGCGAAAAATAAAACCAGTTTTATTTTCAGGCGACTACACCCAAACCGAGAGCTTCCGGTTCAAATTGGAGCACCGGTACCAATGTATCTTGTAGTTTGGTCGTCCTGTTTCTATAAAACAAATACGACTGAAGTCCAAGGGTGCCGTCAACTCAAAAATCTAAGTCAGTTTACGCTTGCCTCATTTACTGTCCAATGCCGGCCTAAAGTGAAAAACTTTCAAGCTGGTCTCGAAATGGAACGGAGCTCCGCGGAGTTAATTTATGGTCTACCCGAATCGGCAGACTGGACCTTACCACTTATAGACAACAGGTCTGGAGAATATATATCCTTTTTTAATAATCAAATATTTGTAATATCTTATCCATAACAATTACAAATGCTGTTTTTTTATTGTGACTCGACATATGACAGCACCCCGCTTGATGTTAACCTGCAGTGTGGTCCATGAATGAATGTCACTGCTACTACAATTCAATAACTGTGAGTAGCAATCACATCCACTATGCCGGCCTAGATGGAACCGGCAACTTACAAGCTGATCCCGAAACGTGATCAAATCACTTCACGGTCTGTATACTTGTAAGTGGTGGTACTACCCCGGATCGGCAGACTGGGTACCACTGCCTACCACTCTTTGATAACCAGACCCGAAGCAAATATCCATCTCTTTTTTTTTATTAACAAATATTTGCAATATTTAATACCATTAAATATTACAAATAAAAGCTATGAAACAAATATTTGCTCCGACCGGGGATCGAACCCGGGACTTTACGCGCAACAAACCAGTCGCTAAACCGTTCGTCCACGCCTGTCGTCAATTCCGTTACAATCAATATTATTATTTAGATTGGCTTTATGTCACCTGGGATACCCGAAAACTCGACTAGTCTTACCGAAGGACAGGAAGCAAAGTCCTCTTAACATGCGGTGAGTTAGAGGACTTTGTAATGATGATGATGTCACGTTGATAAAGCAGTGCAAGTTCGCTGTTGTGTATCAAGAGAATTGGAGCCTCATTTATAATAACTTTATTATTTGGAAGTCAAGCATGGCTGTTTATAATGCGGTACTTGCTCCTACATTAATGTATGGAAGTGGATGTTGGGTGTGGCAGAAGAAGCATGAGAGTAGAATTAACGCTGTATTTCTACGGTCATTAAGGAGTGTATGTGGAGTGACGATAGCGGATGGAATGAGGAATAGCACAGTGCGCATAAGATGTGGTTTGCAAAAAGATGTAGTGACAAGGATTGACAATGCTTCGATGGTTTGGGCACATGGAAAGGATCAGTGAAAGTAGATTTTAGGAAATTATAAATCTGTATTATAGAAAGTAGGAAGTTATAAATATGATGTGGATGGATGTGTTAAACAAGGCATGCCCAGGAGGGTGTTTTCCGACCAAATCGGAGACATCCTCAAGAAAGCTGGGTTACCTAGCGCCCATAACCGTAGGTAGAGCTTGAAGAGAATTGCATTGAAATGAAGAGAATTGTGGATGTGAAGGAAGCGAGGTAGTTGTATCAGGATCGTGGCAAGTGGCGATCCATTGTCTCTGCCTATCCCTGTGGGAAAAAGGCGTGACAATTTGATTGATTGATTGTTATAAACCTAAATTTACGCGGGCGAAACCGCGGGGCAGCTTGTTAATAAATAAAAAACTTGTTACAAATCTTATAAATATATTTTTTTTAATGTTGTTCTATACTTAACCATAACCACAGAGCCTGTATGAAGAGAATACTGGATGTGAAGGAAGCAAGGGAGTTGTGTAAGGATCGTGGCAAGTGGCGCTCCATTGTCTCTGCCTATCCCTGTGGGAAAAAGGAGTGACAATTTGATTGATTGATTGTTCTATACTTGCATTGGACTTTAAATAATAACTGAATTATGTAAAAGTAATATCCATATTATTGTATCGCATCTCTCACGCGTATTGCGTTTATTAACAACTTTGTGTAATGTTACTTTGGTGCTTACTCGCTTTACATAGTGCTTGGACGATTCGCAATCGGCAATGGAGACTTCTGCCAATCTGTACAAAAAGTGGTAGGAAGACCGTTAAGTGACTTGGTCGCGTTTCGGGATCAGCTTGTAAGTTGCCAACTGAGTTGGGGCTAGTACCATCACTTCCAAGAGTGTACAGACTGTAAAGTGATTTAGTCGCGTTTCGGGACAAGCTTGTAAGTTGCCGGCAAGTGCATAGGAGTGGTGTCCAGGCTGCCAATCCGGGATCTGTATACTTGCAAGTAATACCATACCACCACTTACAAGTATACAGACCGTAAAGTGACTTAGTCGCGTTTCGAGACCAGATTGTAAGTTGCTGGCCTATTCAGGGCGACCGTGGTGTAGTGGCAGTGCAATAGTTACACAAACCGAGAGCACGAGTTCGAGACCACCCGGTACCAATGTATCTTTGATATATGTACTTTGGTTGTCCTGTTTCTATTATATAAGCACTTGGCCAAGCGTCAAACTAAGATGATCTCCATATTGGATGTCCTATACGCAGATGATGTTTGTTTAATGGCAGATTCTATGGAGTCTCTGCAAACGTATGTAAACGCACTTAATGCATCCTGCTGAAGGTTCGGTCTGGTTATAAGTGTCTCCAAAACTCAAATACTTAAACAACCACCCAGAGGTAGTGACAAAGACCACTCCAACATTATTTTAAATGACGCAAATTTGGAAGAAGTGTCATGTTTTAAGTACTTGGGAAGCCGTATAAGATGTGATAACACCTTAGCATCTGAAATACCTGCTCGTATAGCAAGCGCGGCGGCAGACTTCGGTAGACTGAGAGCTGGTGCTGTTATAGAGGTGATATCAAGCAGTTGGACATTTTTCACCTCAAATGCTAAAGTGGCAGGACCGCGTCACAAACACAGATATCTTGAGACGCGCGGAAATTCCCGGAGTGGAGGCGCTCATCATGAAACACCAGTTGAGATGGAGTGGACACGTCGTGAGTATGGATGACACTAGGTTGCCGAAAGCTGTTTTCTACTCAGAACTTTTACATGGCAAGAGAAAGCAGGGCGGACAGTATCTTCGCTATAAGGACGTCCTCAAACGGCACCTAGCTGCTAGTGACATTCGTAGTGATGGTTCGGAGGAAATGGCTGGTCACAGAACGGAATGGCGGAATGTTGTTTCCACTAGCGTGAATACTTTTGAGCAAACTCGACTAAAAACGTTAGAGGAAAAGCGCCATGTTCAAAAATCTAGACCCAAACGTAGCTGTCATTACACATAGAGCGCTAATGGACAACTCTTTAGTGAACCCTGCAACCGCACATTTAAAACTAAAGTTGGTTTTGCGAGTCACATTAGAGCACATCATAGTACTGACTAAGGAGTCGCTGTTGCCGGACACGGCAAGGAGATCATCATCATCATCATCATCATCATCATCATCATCATCATCATCATCATATAAGCACTTTAGTAGCTTAGAATAGAAATGTATAATTAAAAAAGTTAGAACCGGCAAGTGTGTAGGAATGTTAGGCTGTGGTGCCTGAGTGTACAGACTGTGAAGTGATTGAGTCGCGTTTCAGAATCAGCTTGAAATTTGTTGGTTTCAACCGGGCTGGTTCAGTAATTGTGACTGCTACTACAGTTTTTTTATTGTAATAGCAGTTAAGAAACTATATTAAATAAATATTTATATTTTTTTATTATTATACATTTCTATACTAAGCTACTAAAGTGCTTGTATCATAGAAGCAGGACAACCAAAGTACACATATCAAAGATACATAGGTGTTAGGTAGGTACCGGGAAGTGTTTCGAAACCGTGCTCTTCGGTTTGTGTAACCATTGCACTGCCACTACACCACGGACGCCTTTTTATATTTTGCAATATTTATCTTATTTAGTGAATTTATTTTAAACTGATTTTGTCATAACACCAAATTGTCGCTTTAGTAATATTTACAATTATAATAAAAATTATCTTTTATGTTTCATGACGACGTCGTTCGTTGGCAAAATGCATTAACAATATTTTTTTAAATTTCAATCAAGCAGTGCCAGATTAAGCCAGCGCGGGGCCTATAGCATGCCGGCCTACTATAGTTGGATGATGATAGATATACTGTACCATCAAACTGTTTTTTTATTATTATTGTGACCTGTCAATCTAGTTATATCTCTTGTTGATTTGGTGATCTAAGAGTATCCATGATCCAAAATGTTTTCTTTCATCGTACCTACTTTTCTACACTTAGTTCCCTACAGTCAAGATGAATCTCATGTGCCCAAACATAGTAAACTCAATAAATTTAAGCCCATCCAGGATTTCGTCTCCTACCTTCGAGCTCCATCATTAGAGTAGCTCAGTGGTACCAGTTAAAACACCCATGTATGCGTATACATAGGTGTTTCAAATTTTAGGTCACAGATATGTTTAAAAGTAAAATAAATACCGATTATGCGTCTAAGATCGCTACCGCAGCTAACAAAACGAGCTTTTGACCTTGAAACTCCTGATTAGATCTTCATCAATTGTAGCTAAGAACCATCTCGATCATGTCAGCTTTCAACCAAAAAAAATTTTTTCATCAATGTTTCACAATATCACGTAAAACTATCGTCCGTAAACCGACTTTACAGACAACCAATTTTTTTATACTGCTGTTTGTCATTTGACAACGGTTGTTATTACCTATATCAGGTCAGTGTGTTACCCAACTTAATGATGATCACCTACCAAATGTCATGGCCAAACTATAATACGATGGTGAGAGTAAGTTCACGCCATCAAAATGGCAATTAGGGGTAAACAAAGATATTTACAAGTAAAATCTATTAACTATTGAATTAAACAAATTTTATGCGGCCTACTATCGCGTTTATTTTGGTTTCGATTTTACACTTTTTTATTATTTATTATCAATAGATTTGCAACCATGGTTATCTAACACCTGGGACCCTGACGACAGGCGTGGACGAACGGTTTAGCAATTGGTTTGTTGCGCGTAAAGTCCCGGGTTCGATTCCCGGTCGGAGCAAATATTTGTTTCATAACTTTATTTGTGATATTTATTAACATTAAATATTACAAATATTTGTTAATAAAAAAAATAGATGGATATTTGCTTCGGGTCTCGTTATCAAGGAGTGGTAGGCAGTGGTACCCGATCCGGGGTAGTATTACCACTTACAAGTATACAGACCGTGAAGTGATTTGGTCACGTTTCGGGATCAGCTTGTAAGTTGCCGGTTCCAGCTAGGCCTGCATAGTGGATGTGATTGCTACTCACAGTTATTAAATTGTAGTAGAAGTGACATTCATTCATGGACCACACTTCGGCTTAACATCAAGCGGGGTGCTGTCTTTTGTCGAGTCACAATAAAAAAAAAACATAATACACAAACTCAAGTCCCAAGTCCAGCAAACTGCCAAACCAGATGACACCGTACCACCACTTACAAGTATACAGACTGTGAAGTGATTTGGTCGGGTTTCGGGTTCAAATTAGCTTGTAAGTTGCCGGTTCTAACTAGACCGGCATAGTGAATGTGACTGCTATTTATAGTTATTTAACTGTAGCAGCAATTACCTCTATTTATGGACCGCACTCCAGCTTAAAGTCAGGTGGGGTGCTGGCATTGTCAAAAAAATAACAATAACATGTTTTCACAACTGTAAATGTCATAAATAACCCTTAAAGTACTAATATAAATCATAGTATATTCTAAATATCTCATCATTTAAGGTTTAACCTTGATAAATGATGGATGTTACTTTGTTGCGTAAACAATGTTGTATGGGAAAAGTTACCTGTCGTAGTATATGAAAAGAATGCAGATAAAACCATTTATTACCACGCTTTTATTAGCTTGACTTGTATGTATGTAACTATACATACAAACATACATACTATACTATACATACCACTTCTAGAGGTCTGAATAGTTTGAAAAGGACATTATTCATTTTGAGCTTCTATGTACTACTTTTGTAATGTCTAATAATGAAAAAATATATAAATGGTAGTTTTGATACTTGTGTTGATAAAACTAATAACAATTTAGCTTTTAATTGTTGTGCAATTGAGTTATTTGGAAAATAAGATATGGATTTAGTATCATCTATCAATCAACGCCATACTTGTTCTGCTTTGAACTGTCATAATTATAGTTTGATCATATTGTACACCTAAACTATGCATAATAAAGGATATATTCCAATTACATTGTAATCTTTGTACATAAAACTATTTTAAAATGTATATGCAACTGTTAATACAATTAAGCCCAAGTGTCCATACAAAATAAATGGTGTCCTTTGTACACGTATTGAAAACCGATGACAATACAATAATTTCATTAAATATTTTTTTTGGCCGGCATAGTGACGGCGACTGAGGTAACCGTGAACGGCATCGGTTTTTTCAGTCGTCGGCATTCCTGGACCTCCTCTTACTTACCATTTATTTACTTTTTAGTTCACATTGTCAGATAGCGTGTTTTTTAGTTTTTTTTTACTAGTTTTATTTATTTTTGTATTTTAGCTTGAGAGTAGAATTAACGCTGAAGAAATGCGCTCATTAAGGAGTGTATGTGGAGTGACGATAGTAGTTAGAATAAGGAATAGCACACTGCGTGATAGATGTGCTTTGCCAGAGGATTTAGTGACAAGAATTGACAAAGGAATGCTTCGATGGTTTGGGCACATGAAAAGGATGAGTGAAAGTAGATAAACGAAAATAATTTATAAATCTCATGTAAATGGATACGTTAAACAAGGCAGGCTCATGTGATCCTATATCAAGTTCTGTCCACTAGTTTTAAAGTGATAATGCGTATTTAATTGAGTTCGACTACGTTGATGATTTTTATATACACTAGTGGAAAAAATTAAGGGATCAAAAAAATTTCATTTTTTTTTTAAGTTTTTCAAGTGGCTGTATTTCCCTTAAAAATGGTCATACTGGAAAATTGAAAAGCTCGAAGTTTCTAGTTTCGAGATCTTACGAAAAAAAAACAATTTTAAGGAATGTGTTCGGCTAAATCATAATGAATGCCGAAAAAAAATTTTTCGAAATTTGTTTTGGTCTACGAACTTGAAACAATTTTTTCTCTATCAATTATGGATTGATTCTTTTTTTGTATATTGCGTGACTTTTATCTGTTTTTCATTGGGACCAGACATATACTATAAACTAAATATCAATTTAAATTGTTAGATAAAGGTCTGAACTAATTGTTAAAAGTCGTGCGTAGAATTGGTTATAGCTTGGGGCAAGGCGCGGTACAATTTTAGGACACTATTCTTTAAACCTTAGAGCTTGCATGAAGAGAATTGTGAATGTGAAGGAAGCGAAGGAGTTGTGTCAGGATCGTGGCAAGTGGCGCTCCATTGTTTCTGCCATTGTTCCATTGTTCTGCCTATTGATTGATTATTCTTTACTTTTCGTACACTTGAATGGCCGGCATAGGGACGGCGACTGAGGCAACCTTAAACTGACGAAGAACCGATAACTGATGGAAAAGAATGTTTCTAGAGTAGAGACCATGAACTGGAACAAGCAGCGTAGGTAAGCCTCCCACTAGGTGGACTGACGACATAGTGAAAATAACGAATATCCAGTGGATGCAACTGGCATCTTGTCGTTCAGAATAGCGTTCTAAGGGGGAGGCCTATGTTCAGCAGTGGACGCCTTCCGGCTGATGATGATGATGATCGATGCTATTTGATAGTTATTCATATATTAGAAAACACATGCATATAACATTAAATACAGACAGACATGCAATCCCAATATAAATAATTCGTATAGTTTTGTAACATTAATAACGCGAATTCGCATGTCTTCATTCAAATTAACCATATTATGTTGTTTTCATTATAAAAGGGTATTATGTTATTTTGGAATGCATTTCACGATGGATGCAGAGACAATGGAGCGCCACTTGCCACGATCCTAATAACTCCTTCGCTTCCTTCACATTCACAATTCTCTTCATACAAGCTCTACAGTTATGGGCACTAGGCTACCCAGCGTTCTTGAGTATGTCTCCGAAAAACACGGTCCTGGTTCTGCCTCGCATCCATCCACATCAGATTTAAAAATTCCTTTCGTCAATTTACTTTTCCTGTGCCCAAACCATCGAAGCATTCCTTTGTCACTACATCTTCTTTCAAACCACATTTAGAGCGCATTTAGCTTCTATTCGCTATCGTCACTCCACATACACACCTTAATGATTAACAAATATTTGTAATATTCAATTTATTTATTAAATAATACAAATTGAAGCTATGAAACAAATCTATGCTATATATCCCGGCAGATAAAAAGAGCGCTGGCAGTAACTTGTTTTGTTGCCTACTTACTTCTCAGTTCTCGAATGTACTATTATATAAAGGGACATCATTCATTTTGGGCTTCTATGTACTACTTTTGTAATGTTCAATGATGAAAAAATATATAAATAGTAGTTTCCATACTTGAATTGATAAAACTTATAACTATTTTGCTTTTAATTGCTGTGCAGATATAGATTATGTATCGTCTGTCAATCACAAAGGCACACCATATTAACAGTTCTGCTTTGAATTGGTCATAATTATAGTTTGATTATTTTGCACACCTAAACTATGCATAATAAAGGATACATTCCAATAACATTGTAATCTCCGTACATCAAACTATTTATAAATGCATATTTAAACTGTTAATACAATTAAGCCCAAGTCCCCATATTATTATTTACGTGCACGACTGTATAGATAGGCAGACCATTGCACTGCCACTACACCACGGTCGCCTAATGCGACCGAGTACAGGCAGCTCCTGTGAAGTCAGCGCTCTTTTTCTCTGCCGGTATTCACACCACTGGAAACTCGAGACTTTAGGTGGAATTGGTGTGGTAACCAAATCGCCACGCCTATCGTCAAACAGGCTTTGCTTCGATGAAATTTCCTATTCAAAGCAGGCTAACTTGTAAGTTGACAGTTATAAGGTGCTTGTCACATATTTAGAGATAACAGATAATCTCTAGAAAACAATAATTTAACATTAAAATAATTTATTATATGTGAATTTTTTAATTAAATACAATGCATTTGTTTGGTATAAAGTAAGTCATGGTTAATTTAAGATGCTGTTTTGTAATGAATTTAAGAAATTTTATGCGGCTTTATATCGCGTTTACTTTGGTTTTGATTTTACAATTTTTAAATAAATAAATAAATTAAAAATTGTAAAATCAAAACCAATATAAACGCGATATAAAGCGGTAAGCCACATAAAATTTAATTCATTAAATTATGTTTACGCAAAATCTAAGAAAATAGTAGGCTGTTTTGTTTGTCTAATGTATTTTTTTTATATACATTTGTATAATTGTGGCTTTGGTTATAATAACATAGTTTACATTTTTATACTCAGCTACCAAAGTGCTTGTATTATATATAATACAATTAATATTGGGGACCATCGTCTAAGCGCCTGGCCAAGGAGTTGTCTAAGCGGCTGACGAAGAAGTCTGGAGACAGGAAGGCTGGCAAATATTTCTGCCAACGCCAGTCTCCTTGGGACTATCTCTGATGCGACGTCATTAGATGATATTTTTTATTTGTAATTTAAAAATAGTTAATATACTTTTAATTTCAACTGGTATGTGGAATGTCGCATATTAACCCGGAATCAAAGTGGTAGGCAGTGGTACCCAGTCTGCCAATCTGGGCTTACAAGTATACAGACCGTAAAATAACTTAGTCGCGTTTCGGGACCAAGTTGTAAGTTGCCGGTTTCAAATAGGCCAGTATAGTGATGTGACTCACTAACGTTATTTAACTGTAGTAGCAGTCACCTCCATTCATAGACTGCACACCAGCTTAACATCAAGCGGGGAGTTGTCATGCGTCACAAAAAATATTATAAAACTTAATCGATGTGCGGTAGTTTTTTTTTAATATTGTGGTATAAAACAGCAAGTACATAAAAAAAAATACTAAAACGTCCGGTTCGTCTTCTTTGTAGAACAATTGACAAGTGGAATGCTTTACCAGGCCATGTGTTCTCTCCATCCTATGACCTTGGATCCTTCAAGCGATGCGTGAAGAAGCACGTTAAGCCGGCATAGTGGCGGCGGCTGGGGCCACTCGGTTATTCCAGTCGTCGTCACTCTTAGACCTTCTCTTGCTTATCATCAGGCGGGCCGAGGTCAGATGTCGTGTCACAATAAAAAAAAGTAGCAGTCGCATCCACTATGCCGGCCTAATTAGTGGTCAAATGTCGCTATAAAGTACATTTGATAATAATGTCGAAACATCACTAAATATAGAGTACGTTGGGATGCAATAGTTATGTAACTCAAGACAATGTGACTCCGTGAGGTATTTTTGAATAAATAGTCTTGATACTTTGAAATTAAAGGACATCATTCATTTTGGGCTTCTATGTACTACTTTTGTAATGTCCAATAATGAAAAAATATATAAATAGTAGTTTTGATACTTTTGTTGATAAAACTAATAACAATTTTGCTTTTAATTGCTTTGCAATTGAGTTATTTGAAAAACAAGATATGTATTTTGTATCGTCTTTTAATCAACGCCATACTTGTTGTGCTTTAAACTGTCATAATTATAGTTTGATCATTTCGCACAGCTAAACTATGCAAATAAAAGATAATTTCCAATTACATTGTGATCTTCGTACATTAAACTATTTTAAAATGCATATTAAACTGGTAATACAGTTAAGCCCAAGGCCCCATACAAAATGAATGATGTCCTTTAAGAGTAGTAGGTAGACAAAGACATCCTCAAGAAAGCTGAGGTGCCTAGTGCCCATAACCATAGAGCTTCTATGAAGAGAGTTGTGCGTGTGAGGGAAGCGAGGGAGTTGCGTCAGGACTGTGACAAGTGTCGATCCATTGGCTCTGCCTATCCTTGTGGGAAATTTGATTGATTGAAGTTGACAGTCGGTGTCATTTTCCCAGTCTCCCGGTCCAGGGTAGTACCACTAAGTGAGGCCGGAATAGTGAATTAGACTGCCACTTGCAATCATTTAAGTCTAGTAGTATTAGTCACCTCTAATCCAGATTAACAGCAGGCGGGGTTTCGTCGAACGTCAAGACATCATAAAGCTTAGGTTTTACCTCTTTATTAAGAAACAGATAAAATTAAAAGTATATGTATTTTTTTTTGTGACTCGACATATGACAACACTCCGCTTGATGTTAAGCCGGAGTGTCGTGTGTGTGGTCCATTAATGAATGTCACTGCTACTACAATTCAATAACTGCGAGTAGCAATCACATCCACTATGCCGGCCTAGTTGGAACCCGCAACTTATAAGCTGATCCCGAAATGTGACCAAATCACTTTACGGTCTGTATACTTGTAAGTGGTGGTACTACCCCGGATCGGCAGACTGGGTACCACTCTGCCTACCACTCTTTGATAACCAGACCTGAAGCAAATAAACACCTCTTTTTTTTATTAACAAATATTTGCTCCGACCGGGAATGGTACCCGGTACTTTACGTGCAACAAACCAATCGCTAAACCGTTTGTCTACGCCTGTCGTCAATTATAATTAAACTATAAATAAAATTAGTTTTGTTGGGTTCTTTCACATTGTCAAATAATTTAATAAGCGAGAACTTTCAAGTATACAGACTGTAAAGTTACTTAGCCGCGTTTCGGATTAGCTTCAAAGTTACCAGTTCAAATTAAATCATATTGTTACGACTTTTTCATACAGGGATAGGCAGAGACAACAGAGCGCCACTTGCCACGATCCTGACACAACTTCCTTGCTTCCTTCACATTCCAATTCTCTTCATACAAGCTCTACGGTTATGGGCACTAGGCAACCTAGCTTTCTCGAGGACTTCTCTAATATTTGCCAGTTCCGACAATAAAAAAAATATACAGTATCCTTACCTAGGGAATATGTGCAATAGTGCATACCTAGATAGAGCATTCGCCATTGTCGTGTGCTGAGGTCTGCTTAGAATTTTGTATCATTATGTTCGTACAAGTTTTTGAAAAGTATCAAGACTATTTACTCGCTGTATAAGGTTACAAATTGTTGTGGGAACAACATTACGTTCGAAATCTTGATCATCTGCAACCTTGCGAATGTCCACTCTGACGAAACTAACACCCCTTACTACTTAAGCACTCCTGGTACTTTCGACACTTCTCTCTATCAAACTAGCACCCCTTACTACTTATGCACTCCTGGTACTTTCGACACTTCTCTCTATCAAACTAGCACCCCTTACTACTTATGCACTCCTGGTACTTACGACACTTCTCTCTATCAAACTAGCACCCCTTACTACTTATGCACTCCTGGTACTTACGACACTTCTCTCTATCAAACTAAAACCCCTTACTACTTATGCACTTCTGGTACTTTCGACACTTCTGTCTATCAAACTAGCACCCCTTATGCACTCCTGGTACTTTCGACACTTCTGTCTATCAAACTAGCACCCCTTATGCACTCCTGGTACTTACGACACTTCTCTCTATCAAACTAGCACCCCTTATGCACTCCTGGTACTTACGACACTTCTCTCTATCAAACTAACACCCCTTACTACTTATGCACTTCTGGTACTTTCGACACTTCTCTCTATCAAACTAACACCCCTTACTACTTATGCACTTCTGGTACTTTCGACACTTCTCTCTATCAAACTAACACCCCTTACTACTTATGCACTCCTGGTACTTTCGACACTTCTCTCTATCAAACTAACGGGTAAGGGGTAGTTGTCCAACTTGTTTAAGTTGGACCACATGCCTTCACTAGGGGTCGTGGTCCTCGGTTTCCCATTTAGAAGAATTTTTTAGGGTTCCGTACTTTAAATGGGAAACCAAGGATCACGTTGTTGTCTGTCTGTTTGTCCAAAGCGATGACGTATCTACCATCTGTTGACCTGGTACAGCAGTCGAACTGATTTTTCTCTAAAAGGTTTGGCGGGTCGTTTAGTTGTCAAACAATCGATAAGTGTCCTTTACCAGCCCATTTGTTACCCACGTTCTATTAACTTTGGTCTTTAAAGCGTGAAAATCACCTCTAAACGGTATGGTGACTGCGACTGAGGCAGTCGTAAACTGAGTCGGTTCCTTTCAGTCACAGTTCAAGCACTCTTGAACTTTCCTTGCTTTTCATCACGCAAGTCGAAGACAGATGTTGAGTCACAAAAAATTAGCATGCGCCTTAAAAATACTTATAGCTACATATTTTTGCTTATAATAATTTATCAGGCGTTTAAGTGTTTAGTTCACTCGTTATACTTTAATGATGTACTGTTTCATACTATAGCACACGCGCGTATAGTAAATAGTTTATCTATACGTTACCAAAAGAAATTGTCAGTACCTTACCAAAAGAATATATTAATTATTTTGTTTATCGTGGATTTCAGGCGCTTAATTTGTATTATTGCATTTGTAACGATGTACTAAGTTTTGGCAGTTTATTAAGGCAGTAAAATTGGCGACGGTAATTTTGAACCGGATTGTTTGGGTTTTGAGACTATTCCTAGACCATGGTCACTATTACCACCTAATTTACTAACATTGGATTCTCCAAGGCTATCGCACTATTATTTTTATTGATACTCGACTTGCCTGGTGGTAAGCAAGGGTGTGAGCCCCCACGACTGAGAAAAACCGATTATGCTCACGGCTGCCTCAGTCACCGTCACTATTTTTTTACGTTTCTATACGAAGCTACTAAAGTGCTTGTATCATAGAAACAGGACAACCATAGTACATAATTATATCAAAGATACATTGGTACCGGTGAGTGGTTTTGAACCCGTGCACTCGGTTTGCGTAACCATTTTACTGCACTACACCACGTGCCGCCCAAATATGTTTTTTCACGCTTGGATGACAACGCCCCCAACCTTTTAGTTCGACTGCCGATTCGGTCGACCGGATGCTTCCCCCGACTTGTGCCGTATCACGGGGGTAAATACGATACTGTCTACCCTAATTAGTTGCAAAGTGTAACCGTGAAGCTCCACTGACTTAGGGGTCAAAATTTTACGTTAAAATATACGATCACTGAGGCAAAACAAAAATGAAAAAACAATGTATAACATTCTATATGGATAAGGATGTGTTATGCAGTCACTAACGAATAGAATTATGCTCTACTTTATTTATTACTAGCTGCCTAACCCGGCGTTGCCCGGATATAAATACATCGCACGCATAATGGGTAAATAATCAGTTTTTTTCATTATGTATGTAAAATCTATACACCTACCATTAACGTATGTTTTTGTATATAATGTATATAAAATTAATTCATAAATTTACTTAACAAAATTATCAGTCGTGTCCAAAAAAATAAAATAAAATAAACTTTTGAAAATCCAATATAGCCTATGTTACTCACGAAGAATGTAGCTTTCTAATGGTGAAAGAAGTTTTGAAATCGGCCCAGTAGTTTTCGAGCGTATTCATTACAAACAAACTTACAAATATTTCCTCTTTATAATATTATAGTATGAACTAGCAGTTTGTACCCGCCACTTCGTAGGCGGAATGAAACAAAAAGATAAGATAGACATAAGACAATATATTTTATGCTTGCCTATGAAGGTGTAAAGAATGAGTGTGGTGCTTTCTTCTGCATATCACTGTAGAAATGGAGGCGTTACAAGATCTCAATAATTGCCTTCTAATAATCTCCCCCCTATCTCAGTGGCAGAGATATGATTTTTTAAAAATATATTTTAGGGGTTTTCACATCATTCTGACTATTTATAGAACACTCCAGAACATCCTAGAACATTCTGAAGTATTGTGAAATGCTCTTGAATGTTCTGAAGTCTTCTCAAATTTTCTAGTAAGCGAAACTTCAAGAATCTTTAAAATTAGGCCCATATCCACTCCCTTGATCCTACTCAGCCCCCCTAGCACAGCAATCTAAGAAGCAAGATAAAGTCTTGCAAAGAATATCATTTCAACTCATTTTAAATAACTTACTAGAACAGTGTATCAAAAAAGATATCTAAATGTACTGTAAAACTTTACACAAAACAACAATAAAATCTTTAATAAATATTTTTTAAAACATTTTGATGTGTCGGCCTTAATACATTATTAAAAATGAGTTACAATAACATTCCTTGCAGTTCTTTATCTTGCTTCTTGGATTGCCGTGCTAGGGGGGCAGTATTCCTTTTTAAGTTTTATCGGCACCCAGACTTTCTATTATTATATATATTTTTAATTGTAGTTCGTCTTTTTATTTTGCGACGACATCTGACCTTAACTTGTCTGAGAGAAAGCAAGATGAGGTCCAAGAGCGAGATAAGATTTAAATAATCAATAGTAAAAGGTTTTCTAATCGCAGTATCTGCCGTATCAATTATACGGTGGATACGGCGACGTAAGCGTGCGTTTTAAAAATTATTAAAAACATTTTTTTTCTTTTGTGAGTAATCTACCCTTTCTAAGGGCCCCCAAACAAATTTTTATAGTGGCCAAGGCACGCTACGTTTTGTCACCTAGTAAGTCATTTTTTTTATTGTGACACGACATTTGACATCGACCTGCCTGATGATAAGCAAGAGGAGATCCAAAAGTGCCGACGACTGAAACAACCGAGTTAGTACACGGCTGTCTCAGCAGCCGTCACTATGCCGGCTAAAGGTGCTTCTTCACGCATTGCTTGAAGGATCCAAGGTTATAGAAGGGAGAGAACATATTAGCTGTCAAAGCATTCCACTTGTCGATTGTTCTACAGAGAAAAGATGCACCAAACTTTACGGTCCGACTACCGATTCTGTCGACAAAATGTGAATGCTGCCCCCGACCAGTGCGGGTGTTACGGGTGTGAAAAGACGAGATAGGAACAAGGTTAAAGAGCTCCTCGGAACATTCCCCATGGTATAGGCGATAGAAGTATGTATGTATTATCAAATATTTTAAAATATTCCATGTGTCATTATTATAGAAGGGTTTGCTATAGATAAATGATTAAAAGAGTGGTTTAAGTAAACAAAACAAAAAGAATCAACGCGCGCCGCACGCGAATCAACACAACACACATACAAGCATCCTATACATTCACATAAGCAGGTTACTCACACATAAACAACATTTACTATCTATTATACTTAATGCATTTATTTGTTATTCACACAATGACATAATGTAGCTGAGCAAACAACTAGTCATGTTGTAAATTTTCCTTTAATTAGGAAATATTAATATAAAGTAGTATTATTTGGGAGGGATTTATTAAACATGATTTAAAATTAGGTTCTTTTAATTTACATTTCTATAATGATCTTCTAAAGTGCTTGTATCATAGAAACAGGACGACCAAAGTTCATAAATATATTACAATATCAAACTCGACATATGACAGCACCCCTCCTAATGTTATGCTGGAGTGCGGTCCATGAATAAAGTTGACTTCTATTACGTTCAATAATTGTAAGTACCAGTTAAATCCACTATGCCGGCCTAGTTAAAACCGGCGACTTACGAGCATATCTCAAAACGAGACTAAGTAACTTCATAGTCTGTATACTGGTAAGTGTTACTACCCTGGATATGCAGACAGGGTACACCTGTCTACTACTCCTAGACAACTAGACCCGGAGCACGGAGCAAATATCCGCCTCTGTTTAAATTAAGAAATATTTGTATACAATCTAATCATAAATTACAATTTAATTGTTTACAATATAATACTAAAGCAGAGTAAACAGTTAGTCATGTCGTCTGCACAAAACAATACGTACCACAGGTGGATGCACACACACTTACACACGCATACGTGCATGTGTTTACTCACACATGTTTACTAGATACAGCGTGTTTTTATTTACCACACTTTTATTAGCTTGACTTGTATGTATGTAGTAATCTTTAGCGGGCTCGTTTCCGCACTTGAAGTCCTCTTCGGTATCTTTGTGCGTTCTTCAACGGTTCTCCTTCAATGGAGCCACCCGATCTCCTCCAGGAAGGCCAGGAGACCCTTCTCGTTCCTGCAGACCTCCGGAAGCGTCCTCGCGTTGCCAAGAAACTTCTGTCTTGCTTCTGCTAAGGCTGTGCTCCTGCAACTCAAGAGCACATGTGCAGCTGTCTCCTCCTCATTCAGACATCCCCTACAAAGGGGGCTGTCTGATATGTTGAGGTTGTACAGGTGCTTATTAAAACCACAATGCCCCGTTATAACACCTACCCAAGTGCGGAGCTTGGCTCTGCTAAGGTCTAGCAGACGTCCAGTTAAGCGTCTGTCGATATGAGGGAGAGCTTCCCTGGACTGTTTGTATGTATGTAACTATGTAACGGAATCTTTCCAATTAATTTTCACCCACTTCTAGAGATCTGAATAATTTGAAAATTTGTACACGTATTACAAACGATGACAATACAATAAAAACTATTAATTATTCACTTTTTAGTTGTCATAAGCGTGTTATTTATTGTTAATTATAGTTTTATTATATTTTAGTGTCCATAACCATAGCGCTTGTATGAAGAGAATTGTAAATGTGAGGGAAGCGAGAGAGTTGTGTCAGGATCGTGGCAAGTGGCGCTCCATTGTATCTGCCTATCCATTTGGGAAAAAGGCGTGACAATTTTTTTAAATACAGATTATAATTGCAAGCACGGATACATATTTGTTATTATTTTTATGATAAAATACGGTTACTTTAAGTAATGAATTAATTAATTTAATTAAATAATTAATTAATTATTTAAATTAATGAATTAATTAACAATTAATAAATAAATTAATTAATTAATTACTTTAAGTACTTGCAAGCATTCGTATTCAATCGACATATTAATTAAATAATAAGAAATATTTATTACACTAAATAAGGCATTTTTTTATTGTGACTCGACATATGACAGGATCCCGTCTAATGTTAAGCTAAGTGATATTAAGCTGATGTTATTGCTACTGCAGTAAAATTTCTGTAAGTAGTAGTCGCATCCCCCATGCCGGCCTAGAATTATTTAAATGTTTTGCGTTTGTGAGTAATAAACATCAATCAATCAATCAAATTGTCACGCCTTTTTTTCACAGGGATAGGCAGAGACAATGGAGTGCCACTTGCCACGATTCTGACACAACTAACTCGCTACCCTCATATTCAGAATTCTCTTGATACAAGCTCTATGGTTATGGGCACTAGGCAACTTAGCTTTCTTGAGGATTCCGATTTGGTAAAATCATTGAGTAAAATCTGAATCATGCTGTACTTCCTTATCACGGCAGGTAAGCACACTACGTAATAAAAAAAACCGACGCATTCACACTTGCGCAACGAACAGAGAGAGTCGTCTAAACACTTTGAGCGCGAAAATACGAAGTTCGAAATACGAATTTGAAGAATTTGAAAAATTAGTTCTTTTTTTAAAGTGTAGTTAGTGTTTTGTTTTTTTGAATAGTGTTGTTGTTTGTCGTAATTTCCTCGATATATTTTGTAAGTATTGTTTTTTTTTAATTGAATTGTTGTTATCAATGTTTCGTTTTTATCTTAAATCGTTTTTAGTGTTGTTCACTATTTCGGCAAAGTTTTTTTTTATTGTGACATGACATGATATGACAGCACTCCGCCTGATAAGTATTAAGCTGGAGTGTGGTCCATGACTGCTACTGCAATTCAATAACTGTAAGTAGCAATCACATCCACTATGCCGGCCTAGTTGGAACCGGCAATTTACAAGATGATCCCGCAACGCGACTAAATTACTTCACGGAGCATGGATCAAATACCTATCCCGCCTCTTTTTTAAATTAATAAATATTACAAATTAAAACTATAAAACAGATATTTGCTCCGACCGGGAATCGAACCCGTTGACTTACTCAACGACTGAATAAACCGACATAGTTTACGGTTGTCCCAGTCACCGTCACTATACCTATTATATTAAATGATTGCGCCTTAATTCCCACAACGATAGGCAGGGACAACATAATTGTGGCGACCGTGGTGTAGTGGTAGTGCAATTTTCGCAACCCAAAAGCACGGGTTCAAAACCTTGCCGGTACCAATGTATCTTTAATATATGTACTTTGGTTGTCCTGTTTCTATGATACAAGAACATCAATCAATCAAATTATCACGCCTTTTCCCCGCAGGGATAGGCAGAGACAATGGAATGCGAAAATATAAAGTTCGAATTAAAGAATTTGATAAACCACATCTATCGCGCACTGTGCTATTCTCATTCTATCTGCTTTCATCAAATATAGTTAAAAATAAGAATAAATAAAATAAATCTAATTAAAACGAGATTCATCATCATCATCAGCCAGAATGCGTCCACTGCTGAACATAGACCTCCCCCTTAGAACGCCATTCCGAACAACAAGATGCCAGTTGCATCCACCGCTTATTAGTGACTTGTCAGTATGTCGTCAGTCCACCTAGTGGGAGGCCTACCTACGCTGCGTCTTCCAATTCGTGGTCTCCACTCTAAAACCTTTCTTCCCCATCGGTTCTTCGAGCGATGTGGTGATTAAAACGTGATTAATGTCTCAAATGATACTTGGTACAAACCCAAACGTGAGGAAAATATATAAATATATTTAGATTATCAATAAGTCTGAATGATAAGATAGATATATTAAAAAGTAGATAAAGATATTTTAATAAGTTACTTGGTAGGCAGGCAGTTGGTGGTCACATATCCCGGCACCACCAGAGACAATGGGACGCCACTTGCCACGATCCTGACACAACTGGCGGCTTTGTGCGTCCTCTATCGCCTATACCACGGAGAATGTTTTGAATAGCTCTTTAACCTTGTTCCTACCTTGTCCTTCCACACCCGTAATACTCGCACAGGTCGGGAAAAGCATCCGCATTTTGTCGACCGAATCGGCAGCCGAACTAAAAAGTTCAGTGCGTCTTTTCTTTGTTGAACAATTGACAAGTGGAATGCTTTGCCAGCCCATGTGTTCTCTCCATCCTATGACCTTGGATCCTTCAAGCAATGCGTGAAGAAGCATCTTAGGCCGGCATAGTGGCGGCGGTTGGGGCAGCCGGGAACTGACTTGGTTGTTCCAGTTGTCGTCACTCTTGGACCTCCTCTTGCTTATCATCAGGCCAGATGTCGTGTCACAATAAAAAAAAACTCCCTTGCTTCCTTCACATCCACAATTCTCTTCATACAAGCTCTACGGTAATTATTAGATTTATTATTACAATAAGGCGACCGTGGTGTAGTGGCAGTGCAATAGTTACACAAACCGAGAGCACGAGTTCAAAACCACCCACCGGTACCAATGCATCTTTGTTATATGTACTTTGGTTGTCCTGTTTCTATGATACACTTTAGTAACCTAAAATAAATAAACAAAATATTTGTTATTAAATTTAAAAAAGGCGGATATTAGTTTCGGTTCTGGTTATCAATGAGTGGTAGGCAGTGGTACCCAGTCTGCCGATCCGGGGTAGTACCACCACTTACAAATATTAAAGACCGTGAAGTGATTTGGTCACGTTTCAGGATCACCTTGTAAGTTGCCGGTTTTAACTAGGCTGAGATAGTGAATGCGATTGCTACTTGAATTTATGTATCTGTAGTAGCAGCCATCTCCATTCATAGACCGCACTCCAGCTTAACATCAGGCAAAGTGCTGACATATGTCAAGTCCCAAAAAAAAAAACGAAAATGAAAATAAGATTAAAAAAATGTATTTGTGAAATAAAATGTGATTATTTATTATTACCAAGTTATTAATTATCCCATTGTTAGACATAGGCTACTCTCACGTTCATTTTTCACTTGTAACGTACTTATTATTTACTTGATGAAATAAAAATATATATTTATTTACATATTTACATTAAACTCTAATATATATATTGATTAAAAACAAATACATTATTAAAAGGAGTCCCTTTAGGCAAGGTTCCGAAGATACTGGCAGCGTTCCCCCTTTGAATAGCTAGACTAATTCTAGATTAAAATATATCTTTTTAAAAGATATTATTTTACACCAGGTTCGATCGCAATCGCAATCGCTTTCCTCACTAATTTATAATAGTTTATGTTTACCAAGAATGTAGTTAATAAATCTATTATTATGAATCGATAAAAAATAAAACGTGGTTTAGAATTCAAAACGTGCCACTGCATTGAATAAGTTTGATTTACACTTGCAGACAATATTAACGGAACATAATCATTAATACAATTTCAAAGAGTGGTGCCCAGTCTGCCGAACCGGAGTAGTACAAGTGTACAGACCGTAAAGTGATTAAGTCGCGTTTCGAGATCAACTTGTAAGTTGCCTATTCCAACTTGGCCGACATAGTGGTTGCAGTTATTAAACTGTAGTAGCAGTCACCTCTATTCATGACCCTCCAGCTTAACATCAGGCGGGTGCTGTCATATGTCTACAATAAAAAAAATGAAGAAAGCAAGACTTTAATTTTAGTTTAGTTAGTTATAGACGGTTATAGTACCTTCATTTACAAGTATGCAGAACGTAAAGTGATTTAGTTGAGTTTCGAGATAAGCTTGTAAGTTGCCGGTTCCAACTAGGCGGGCATAGTGGATGTGATTGCTACTCACAGTTATTGAATTGTGTGGTCCATGAATGAAAGTCACTGCTACTACAATTCAATAACTGCGAGTAGCAATCACAGCCACCATGCCGGCCTAGTTGGAACCGGCAACTTACAAGTTGATCCCGAAACGTGACCAAATCACTTCACGGTCTGCACACTTGTAAGTGGTGGTACTACCCCGGATCGGCAGACTGGGCACCACTGCCTACCACTCTTTGATAACCAGACCCGAAGCAAATATCCATCTCTTTTTTTTATTAACAAATATTTGCAATATTAAATATTATTAAATATTACAAATAAAAGCTATAAAACAAATATTTGCTCCGACCGGGGATCGAACCCGGGACTTTGCGCGACAAACCAATCGCTAAACCGTTCGTCCACGCCTGTCGTCTGACGGATATACCTAGGCACACGGTGCGTATGAATACTTATACGTGTTCCACACAATACTATTAATCCGGCCGGGTATCCAGTGACTGGGACCTACCCGGCCAATGCTACTACACCAGTATGTGTGAATGCGGTAGTACATGCTCATACACTTCGCCATCGGATACTCTACCGGTACATCCAGTTTCACGTCGCTAACATGAAACAATGGCGCGTGACACGGGCCTCGGAGTAGGAAAAATTGTAGATGTAAGGGAAGCAAAGTAGTTGTGTCAGGATCGCGGCAAGTAGGCGTAAGCACAGTTTAGTAAAGCGAACTTATTGGTGCTAAAGATAATGTACTGTATATAATAAAGGCGACCGTGGTGTAGTCAGGGCCGTCTTTACCCGGGGGTTAAAGGGGTGCGGTGCACCCGGGCGCAGAGTCCTAGGGGGCGCATGCCGACCTCCATAAACTTCGATAGGTACCTACTACACTGAGACTACGCGAGCGGAGCCTTGACTTTCGCACCCCGGCGCTGAATATGCCTAAGACGGCCCTGGGTGTAGTGGTAGTGCAATGGTCACGCAAACCAAGAGCATGAGTTCAAAACCACTTGCGCGTCCTAAATAAAATAATGTGTTTAAATAATTTTGTTTGCAAGTGTATGCTTTCGTGATTTTGTAACACGATTTGGCCAATTTCTCTATTACAACAATGTAATACGGACGACAGCGGTTTTTTTACTAAGTCTGTTAACTAACTAACTAAGTCGATTATTTTCAGTCTAAGCACACTAAGTCCTTACTTGATTACTATCAGATGCCGAGGTCAGATGTCGAGTCACAATGAAAAAAGTCTATAATAGGCCGGTTAACTAAATAGTTAACGGTTTAATAAATTAACTAGGCCGGCATAGTGGATGCGTATTCACTGTAGTTCTTTAACTGTACTAGCCAGGGTCCACGTTCTCCTAATAGATTATGGTGTCAATCTACTAAGTCACTGCATACCACGCTTTTAATTCTATTTTTTTTATTGAGAAACAGATAAAACTAAAACTATAATTAAACTACAAATAAAAAATATCATCTAATGACGTCGCATCAGAGTTAGTCCCAAGGAGACTGGCAACATTTCCCCTTTGTATAGCAAGGCTAATACGTTGGCAGAAATAATTGCCAGCCTTCCTGTCTCCACACTTCTCCGTCAGCCGCCTGGACAACTCCTTGGCCAGGCGCCCAAGGGCCCATCGTCTCGACCCCAAACGGCGCAAATTCGTAACCAGTACCGAGCTTAGCGTATTTGCGCAGCTAGAGGTTCTCAGCAGAAATCGCCGCACTTCCCGCGCTTAACGAGGTCGCTTTATCCTAATTTCAATTTAAATTCCTATTTCTTTTCTAAAGCAAAATCATAAAACCTTGAAAAATATAAGATAAGAAGACTGTAAATATTAAACTAATTACGTAAAAATATATTTTATGGGTTATGGCGTCATTTTCTAAGCTGGTTTACTTCGGACGCTATATACTAACATTACATTTTTTTGAATTAAACAAATTTTATGTGGCTTACTATCGCGTTTATTTTGGTTTAGATTTTTTTTTATTATTCCGATTTTTATTTTTCGCATTAGTAGGCCGCATTCATCAATCAATGTTCGCGCAAAATCTAAGAAATTACATTTTTTTTATTGTGACTCAAAATATGACAGCACCCTGCCTAATGTTAAGCTGAAGTGCGGTCCATGAATGGACATTACTGGTACTACAGTATTTTTTTTCTTGTGATTCCACATCTGACCTCTACCAACCTGATGATAAGCAAGAGGAGGTCCAAGAGTGTCGACGATTGTAAAAGCCTAGTCTTCACGGCTGCTGTCACTTCTTCGCGTATCTCTTAAAGGAAAGCTGATTTGCCTTGTGCACTTAACCGTAGAGCTTGTGAGGAGAATTATGGATGTGATGGATGGATATGTATACTTGCAGTCATGGACCACACTCCAGCTTAACATCAGGTAGGATGCTACCATTTCTTTATTGTGACCCGCTAGATGATAAGTAAGAGGAGGTCCAAGAGTAACGATGACTATAAGACGAGTTAGTTCACAGCTACCTCAGCCGCCGTCACTATGCCGGCCAAAGTTTATTAGTTTTGTGATTTCTATTTTGTTTCAAAAAAGTATTAGTTTCATATTATTTATTCAGTTTTTCTTTTTTTCTTTTATATTTCTATACTAAGCTAGTAAAGTGCTTGTATTATAGAAACAGGATAACCATAGTACATATATCAAAGAAACATTGGTACTGGCAAGTAGTTTCGAACCCGTGCTCTCGGTTTTTGTCGACCGAATCGGCAGTCGAACTAAAAAGTTCGGTGCGTCCTTTTTTTATAGAACAATCGACAAGTGGAATGCTTTGCCAGCCCATGTGTTCTCTCTATCCTATGACCTTGGATCCTTCAAGCGATGCGTGAAGAAGCACCTTTGGCCGGCATAGTGACGGCGACTGAGGCAGCCATGAACTAACTAACTCTTGCTTATCACCAGGCGGGTCGATGTCGAATGACGTGTCACAATAAAAAAAAAACATTGTACTGCCACTACACCACTGTCGCCTTAATAATTCGCACCTTAATATTTTCACCTGTTCCGTTATCTGATTATAAAATTCAAACAACATATGTTCGGACCGTTTGGTTCCGAATAAAAAAAAGTTTATTCAGAGGGGGAAAGTTACCCCGCGCCGTCTTTACCTAACTAAACTAAATTGTCTCGTCTTGCTTCCTTCATATTTTTTTATTGTCGACATATGACAGCACCCCGCCTGATGTTAAGCTGGAGGGTCATGAATAGAGGTGACTGCTACTAAAGTTTAATAACTGCAACCACTATGTCGGCCCAGTTGGAAACGCGGATTAATCACTTCACGGTCTGTATACTTGTAAGTGGTGGTACTACCCCGGATCGGCAGACTGGGCACCACTGCCTACCACTCTTTGATAATCAGACCCAGGGCAATTATCTGCCTCTTTATTTATTAACAATAATTTATACTTTTTAAATTCAAAATTCAAACATTTTATCGCCTATACCACGGAGAATGTTTCGAAGAGCTCCACCTTGTTTCTGCCTCGTCCTTTCACACCCTTAATACCCGCCACCCTTAATACAGGTCAGGGGAAGCATTTGCATTCGGCAGTCGAACCCTGTTAATCAATCGACTAGTGGAATGATTTCCCAGCTCATGTGTTCTCCTTATCCTAATCTCTTTAATATTTATCGCTAAGGTAGTCAATCCGTTAGACATCAAGAAACTATTTAAGGACCAAACTTATTAAAGAAAGGTTTTTCCTTAACATTTCCATACTAAGCTACTAAAGAAAGTGCTTGTGTCATAGAAACAGGACAACCAAAGTACACATATCAAAGATACATTGATACCGGTGAGTGATTTTGAACCCGTGCTCTCGGTTTGCGTAACTATTGCAATGCCACTACACCACGGTCGGCTGTTTTTTTTGTGTTGATCTATTTACATTTTTAAAGTCTATTGTCTCTGCCTATCCCTGTAGGAAAAAGGCGTGACAATTTGATTGATTGATAAAAGTATATAATTTTCTTGTTTCAGATAAAAAACAATGGATTTATATTATTACAAATTAACTAATAAGTGATAATTTAAATTAGAAAACAGAAATAATACAAAGATGGCGGAGCAAGAGGGAGCTGTGACAATAGACGATCTTCCAATCACGTTTCAAGTTAGTATGAGATATCTTCTTTTTAACATATGAAATGAAATGAAATGATAATAGTTAATTGTTACATCACATTTACTTTTGTTAGGTATAAATTTCGTGAATTAATTAAGAAAGTGATGTGGCAAAGGATTAGACTCAGCTTTTGTCGAACAATGCCCCGACAGGTTGGCACACTGTTCGACGCTGTTTTTCAGCCCAACCCCACAATCACATGCTAAAAAAAATACGTAAAAAAAACACACACACACATATGCTGAGTGAACATAACGCTAATATCACAAAAAAAAAACAATATTATTATCGGCTTTTCAGTAAGGTTCTACTTTTATACATATGACCGTTAATTACACCGACCGCGTAATTCAATGGACAACAGGCTTCGTTTTGACCGCGCAACTCACTAACATCTGGTTGTACCAAAAATTATAATTTACGAATTTGTAAAAAGTATCGTATAAGTAAAAGAAAAAAAGAAAAATGTTTTGCACCACTCTTTAACTGCACATTTTACATTTACGTTTAACGGATATTTTATACAGAGCTAAAGGACATCATTCATTTTGGGTTTCTATGTACTACTTTGTATTTCTAATGATAAAAACATATATAAATAGTAGTTTCGATATAAAATTATTAACAACCCAATTCACGATTTCGTAATAGTAAACGTAATAGAATAAGTGTAAAGTAAAACTAAATTCGTGAATTGAAACTTTTTGGTACAACCCCTTACAGCCGGTTAATGAAATTAATGAAATGAAACAACTGTTAATGAAAATGAATCTTGTTGTTGAATGTTGAAACTCATTGTCCGAATAAATAAAAGTTTTTTTTATTTTTTTATTGTGGTTGTTTTTGACACTAACAGCGACCGCGTCTTTTTGACAAATGGGAATGAATTTCATTGTAACAACCATTGCGTGGTCGGCTCCTGATAGCTGAAGTGCGGTCTATGCATGAAGGTGACTGCTACTACGGTTAAATAACTGTAGTTGCATTCACAAATTTTGAGCTGATCCCGAAACACGACTTACAGTTGGTTGTACAAAAAAAAGTTTCAATTTAAGAATTTAGTTTTACTTTAACATATACTTATTCTATTACGTCTACTATTACGAAATCGTAATTATTTACTAATTATTTAATAATGTATTTACTAACCCATAACAATAAATAAATTATTTGAATTTGAATTTGAATTTGAATTTGTAAATTGGTTGTTAATAATTTTAAATCGAAACTACCATTTATATATGTTTTTATCATTAGAAATAACAAAAGTAGTACATAGAAACCCAAAATGAATGATGTCCTTTAGCTCTGTATAAAATATCCGTTAAACGTAAATGTAAAATGTGAAGTTAAACAGTGGTGCAACCCATTTTTCTTTTTTTCCTTTACTTATACGATACTTTTTACAAATTCGTAAATTATAATTTTTGGTACAACTGGCTGTTAGTCTAATTATACTTGAAAGTGATGGTACTAGCCTGCCTGCCTACCACGTTTAGAAAACCAGACCCCTTACTCCAACCAAGAATCGAACCCGGCGGTACCCAGTCTGCCGTAAAAGTATACATACCGTGAAGTGATTTAGTCGCGTTTCGTAACTAAACTAAAAAATAATAGTTAAGGCGACCGTGGTGTAGTAGTAGTGCAATGGTTACGCAAACCGAAGAGCACGAGTTCGTGACCACCCACCGGTACCAATGTATCTTTGGTATATGTACTTTGGTTGACCTTTTTCTATGATACAAGAGCACTTTAGTAGCTTAGTATAGAAATGTGACTAAAAAAAATAGGCCGGTATAGTGGATGCGACTCTTACTTGAATCTACTTACCTGTAGTAGCAGTCACACTCCAGCTTAACATCAGTCGCATCCACTATGCCGGCCTGTGTTACAAAGTTAGTGGAACAATATACCGTTTTCCATGTCGATCGAGATAAAAACTTGTAACAATACGAAAAACCAATTGTAATAAAACTGGAGCGATCTATTCACACACCGGAAGTGACGTCACCGCCGCCATTTTGTTCGAGGCCTCTTCATTTCGCACTCGATGTACAGAGAATGAATGTAGCGTGAATAATTAGTTATGCATTATATATGGATATAATTATATATTTTTTTGTTGTTATATATTGGTCAACGGAATTCTTCCTGTAGTGTTATGCGTTCCTAGTACTTTTTAGACTGGCTAGAGAGCCGTAAGTGGATACAAATCCAGAGAGATTTACTGTAGTAACAGTCGCGTGGATACAAATTCAAAAAGATTTACTGTGGTAGCAGTCGCGTGGATACAAATTCAAAAAGATTTACTGTGGTAGCAGTCGCGTGGATACAAATTCAAAAAGATTTACTGTGGTAGCAGTCGCGTGGATACAAATTCAAAAAGATTTACTGTGGTAACAGTCGCGTCTGGATTTGTATCCACTAACAACACTTTTTTGTATTTTTCCGTCATCCGTTGAACAAAATTTTTTTTGGTGTGACTCGACATCTGACCTCGACCCGCCTGATGATAAGCAAGAGGAGGTCCAAGAGTGACGACGACTCAGTTTACGGCTGCCTCAGTCGCCGACACTATGCCGGCCAAAGGTGCTTCTTCAGGCATCATTTGAATAAAACCGTTATAACTGTTATAGCTTGTATTAATTTTGGGGATCCCTCAAACGCGAGAGAGTTGTGTCAGGATCGGATGCCACAAAGCAACCGAAAATAAACTTCGGACAAACTGGACATCTTAGGGATGTCCCTTCGCAGGCAGCGAACTGAATCAAACTTGACATCCTGAACAAGGTGCGGCGGTTCTTCGCGCCAGAGCTTCGCCCGCTACTTTACAAGGCTCAGATTCGCTCTTGCGCGGAGTACTGTTCGCACCTCTGGGACGGCTCTGCCTCAATGCCTTAGAATCATTGCAGCGCCGAGCTGTCCGAATTATAGGTGATGCAGAGGTTACACGAACTCTGGAACCAGTCGGTAGTTCCAAAAAATTTCATTTTCCGAATTTAGTTTTACTTTATACTTATTCTATTACGTTTACTATTACGAAATCGTAAATTGGGTTGTTAATAATTTTATATCGAAACTACCATTCATATATATGTTTTTATCATTAGAAATAACAAAAGTAGTACATAGAATCCCAAAATGAATGATGTCCTTTAGCTCTGTATAAAATATCCGTTAAACGTAAATGTAAAATGTGAAGTTAAAAAGTGGTGCAACCCATTTTTCTTTTTTTCTTTTTCTTTACAATACTTTTTACAAATTCGTAAATTATAATTTTTGGTACAACCGGCTGTAAGTTATAGGTACTGTGGACCTCTGCTTTTTAACAATGTCCATGATCTCTGTTTACCCCATTTAATACGTGAAGTAACGTTATATGAACAATGAAAGTACCAGGCGAACATAAATTAGCAGGAGGTGCCCTGAATATTTACTATCAACAATAGACAGCTATTTGTGTGGTTTGAATTTAAAGCAGATTTCAAACGCAGATTTTCAATATTATATTTTTGAGTATATGATATACGACAGTGTACTGTTGATTTAAAACGCGACTAAATCACTTCACGATTCAATTGCTTCTTAAATTCATAGAATTTTTTCATATTGTGACTCGACATATTCCAGCACCATGATGTTAAACTGGAGCGTGGCTCCTAAATTAAGAGACTGCAACTACAGCTGAATAATTTTCTCTATGCCAGATTAGTTGGTACCAGTAACTCCCTACTTCACCCAATGATATTTAAAGAGAAGACTTAGATATGTTATAGGCGCTCCAAACGAGGCACGTTAAATCTATGCTAATAAGCAAACCTGAACTCAGTTTCGCAATGCAGAGCAACATATATTTGTCTCTTTTTCGCTCTCAATAACTATCATTCCGTCCTACTTCCACTTGTGTGTATGCCTAGTCGTGGTTGATAGTTTAAACCCGTGCCATGAAATTTGAACCGCCTGATGATAAGTAAGAGGAGATCCAAGAGTAACGACGACTGAAACAACCGTGCCTTAGTCGCCGTCACTATGCCAGCCAAAGGTGCTTCTTCACGCATCGCTTGAAGGATCCAAGGTTATAGAATGGAGACACATGGGCTGGCATTCCACTTGTCCACTTGAGTCCTCTTCGGTTTCTTTGTATTTTCTTCAACGGTTCTCCTTCAGTGGAGCCACCCGATCTTCTCCAGGAAGGCCAGGAGACCCTTCTTGTTTCCGCAGACCTCCGGAAGCTTCCTCGCGTTGCTCAGCATGCGCAGCTGTTTCCTTCTCGTTTAGGCAGCCTTTACAAAGCGGTCTTTTTGAAATACTGAGGTTGTAAAAGTGCTTGTTAAATGTCCCGTTATAGCACCTACCATGATGCGGAGTCGGAGCTTAGCTCTGCTTAGATCCAGCAGTCGTCCGGTCGCGCGTCTTTGACGCTACGTGGTCAATGACGTAATGTAGGAAACGCTCAAGTTTAAATCGTAAAGAAGACTTTTCTTTTCTTTCTTTCTTTCTTCTTGTTAATGGCTTTTAGTATTTAACTTGCCAGTGTCGAAATAAAATATATGGTTCAATGTTAAAACATTGTCAAGTAAAGATGAAGATGAACCACGCGAGTGATTCATTAAATGATGATGATGAGAATGAGGTTGATGATGATCGTTTTAGTAAAGCGGCGGAAAGCCTTTACTAAAACTTTAGAAGGAGTCTTGGAGGGAACACGAAGAAACACGTTTCACAGCTTGTTTATACTCGATCAACTTAAAAATGATTGCTGGATAACAATTCCATCATACGAAATAATAATTAGGAAAAACAAGCTCTTCAAATACCTAATTGACAACATTTCATATTTTTAACCTGTATTATTACGATCTGTGGTATACAGACCGTGAAGTGATTTGGTCACGTTTCGGGATCAGCTTGTAAGTTGCCGGTTCTATCTAGGCCGGCATAGTGGATTTAATTGTTACTCACAGTTATTGAATTGTAGTAACAGTGGCATTCATTCATGGACCACACTTCGGCTTAACATCAAGCGGGGTGCTGTCATATGTCGAGTCACAATAAAAAAAAATGATATAATTTTTTTTTGAGAACTTGAAAAAGGTTGCATTACGTCTATCCATATGAGGAAAGCTTCCCGGGACTGTCTGCAGTCAGTTTAGAATTATAGTTAAATATTAATTTTTAATTTCCAGGTAAAATACCTAGGTCAGAGTGATGCCCGTGGAATATGGGGAATCAAACATACTAGGAAACCTGTTGATGTTATGGTGGCCAAAGCCAAAGCACTACCACCAGGTAACTTTTTTATTGTTGTTAAATATATGACAACACCCCGCTTGATGTTAAGCTTAAACGTGATAGGCTTTAGAGTTTTTAAGTGGAAGGCAGTGGTGCCCAGTCTACCGATCCGGGATAGTACCACCACTTACAAGGCGACCGTGGTGTAGTGGCAGTGCAATGGCTACGTAAGCCGAGTGGCTCGGGTTCAAAACCACTCACCGGTACCAATGTATCTTTGATATATGTACTTTGGTTGTCCTGTTTCTATGATACAAGCTTGGTATAGAAATTTAAAATAAAATAAAAAAGTATACAGGCTGTAAAGTTACTTAGTCGCGTTTCGAGATTAGCTTGTAAGTTGCCGATTCCAACTAGGCCGGCATAGTGGATGTAATTGCTTCTTACAGTTATTGAATTGAAGTAGCAGTGAAATTCATAGATCACACTCCATCTTAACATCAGGCCGGGTGCTGTCATAAGTTGAGTCACAATAAATTACTTGTAAGTGGTGGTACTACCCCGGATCGGCAGACTGGGTACCAACTGCCTACCACTCTTTGATAACCAGACCCGAAGCAAATATCCGCCTCCTTTTATTTGTAATATTAAATATTTGCAATATTTAATATTACAACTCTGACAAATAATTTGTAATAATGCATTAATTTCGACCAAATTTAATTATCATAAAAACGGTTATTGTGAGTTAATCTTAAAAGATAGACATTACTTACGGTCGCGGACATTGTTTTAGATAATTTAAAGAAGAATAATTCTTTCATACATATTTTTTGGGTATCTTGAACGGTTTTCACAGCGCACGCAACGGAAGCCCTCAAAGATAAATAATATTCCCCGTTTTTCCACATTTTCGACTGTTCCTTCGCTTCTATTAGTCGCAACGTGTTGTTTAATAGCCTAAAGCCTTCCTCGATAAATGATCTATTTAACCCAAAAAAAAATTTTTATTTCGAACCAGTGGTTCCTGAGATTAGCGCGTTCAAACAAACAAACAAACAAACAAACCCTTCAGCTTTATAATATTAGTATAGATTACAGCATTTTTTTTGTCTTTTTTGTTAAATTTGTCACCGATTTCTAGAATTGCATTTAAATAACCCAAAGCGAAAGGGTTAAAGTCGTGTACAGTCCATTTTTAAATTGCCCCCCTTAACTATCAAATTAGGCCCTACGTTGGGAAACACTGGTATAGATAGACGGATGCTCCCAAAGTCAGCGTATATTTCTCTGCTGGGACCTATACCACATCGCTCGAAGAACCGACAACCGATGGGGAAGACAGGTTCTAAAATGAAGACCACAAACCGAAGGACGCAGCGTAGGTAGGCCTCCCACTAGGTGGACTGACGACATACTGACAAGTCACGAATAACCAGTGGATGCAATTGACATCTTGTCGTTCAGAATGGCGTTCTAAGGGGGAGGCCTATGTTCAGCAGTGGACGCCTTCTGGCTGATGATGATGATGATAGGACCTATACCAACTTTCACTTGGTTTAAATTTCAGGTGAAATTCTACCAATAGTAAAACTCCTAATATCAACGGATGGAGTTCAATTAGAGACAGTGAACCATGGAGCGAAGAAAGAAGACTATGAGTACATGTCTGTCTTCTTTAACATAGAATCAATATCATATGGAGTCCAGGATTTAGTTTATACTAGAGTTTTCTCCATGATAATAGTGAAGGAGAACGCGGATCTGAAGGGGTTGAACCCATTCGAATGTCATGCGTTTGTTTGTGATTCTAGGTATGTTGTTTTTATATATTTTTTTATTGTGACTCGACATCTGTCCTCGACCCTTCATTTAGTAAGCAGGAAGAAGTCCAAGAGTAGCGACGACTGCAAAAACCGAGTCTTCACGGTTGCCCCAGTCACCGTCACTATGCCGGGCAACTGTTAAAATATAGCTCGTTGAATTGAGTTACGCGGTCGACCCACAGGACAACCAAAGTACATAACGCTCTCCATTCATGGACCTCACTCCAGCCTAACATCAGGCGGAGTGCTGTCACATGTCGAGACACAATAAAAAAACATCAATCAAACAAATTATCACGCCTTTTCCCCACGGGAATAGGCAGAGACAATGAAGCGCTACTTGCCACGAACTTAACACAACTCCCTCGCTTCCTTCACATCCACAATTCTCTTCATACAAGCTCTACGTTTATGGGCACTAAGCAACCTAGCTTTCTTTAAGATGTCTCCGGAAAACACCCTCCTTGGTCTGCCTTGTTTAACGCATCCATCTACATCAGATTTATAAATTAAGGCGACCGTGGTGTAGTGGCAGTGCAATGGTTACGCAAACCGAGAGCACGAGTTAGAAACCACCCACCGGTACCAATGTATCTTTGATTCATGTACTTTGGTTGTCCTGTTTCTATAATACAAGAACTTTAGTAGCTTAGTATAAAAATGTGATTATTTTATAAATTATTATTTTATTCATTTCTTATCTACTTTCACTCATCCTTTCAACGCACCCAAACCATCAAAGCATTCCTTTGTCAATCCTTGTCACTACATCTTCTTTCAAACCTTAACAGTATTTATTTTCTGAAAATTATAGCTTGATTTAAAATAATGAGTTTTCTTCGCACGGTTTATTTATTGTTTATCATATTTGTTTTATGATAATGATATGATTTGATATGATATGATACCATTACATATTGATAATAATGAAACGACCTACTTTATCATATATAAAAGATAAAGATTCGATAGTATTGTGAGGAGACAAGCCGGTGCTTTTATGAAATGTAATCAAATAATCAATCAAATTGTCACGCCTTTTTCCCACAAAGATAGGCAGAGACAATGGAACGCCACTTGCCACGATCCTGACACAACGTTCTCGCTTCCCTAACATCCACAATTCTCTTCATACAAGCTCTACGGTTCCTAAAATAAAATCAATTATCTATTTAAACAATTTTTTTGCGGCTTACTAACGCGTTTATTTTGGTTTTGGTTTACACTTTTTAATTTTTTATTTCGTTTTGAGAGCTTTGTGGTCACGGAGACAGTAAGCCGCATAAAATTAGTTTAACACATTAATCAATGTTCGCGCAAAATCTAAGAAAATACTATTTTAAGGCGACTCTGGTGTAGTGGCAGTGCTTTGGTTACGCTGTGGCGATCGCTACATGCTACCGCTAGATGGCGTTGCATGTGTCCAATATCTCGCAAACGATTTACCGACAAAGTAATCAATATATATGCGCTCCGACGATGCGACGTCACCGGCTAAGTTAAGCCCTGTACGCAACACCCGTACAGCTGGGAGTACTCCTTTACTTTTCTAACATAGTGGAATAATGCACTGCTAAAACGCAAACCGTGAGCACGGGTTCAAAAACTTTCACCGGTACGAATGTATCTTTGATATATGTACTTTGGTTGTCCTGTTACTATGATACAAGCACTTTAGTAGCTTAGTATATAAATGTATTAAAAATAAAACCTTTTCACCTGTTTTACAGAAATTCTGCCAGAAGACTCACATATTCCTTAGCTGCTGCATTCCAAGATTACTCTAGAAGAGTGAAGGAAGAACGCGCTAGACCAGGTACCTACGTTTGTCAATACTCATATTTTTTGGCCGGCATAGTGGCAAAGACTGTGGCAGCTGTGAACTAATTCGGTTTTTTTAGTCGTCGGCAATCTTGGACCACTATCAGGCTTACTATCAAGCATAAAACAAGTCACAATAAAAAAATGCTATTTATGAATGGAGGCTAAATAGTAAGTAAGTAAGTAGCAGTCGCATCCACTATGCCGGCCTAGATGGAACCGGCAACTTACAAGCTTATCCTGAAACATGACCAAATCACTTCACGGTCTGTATACTTGTAAGTGGTAGTACTACCCCGGACTGCCAACTCTCTGCCTACCCCTCTTACTTGAAATATGCTTTTTTTTATATTTCCAGAACATTTAGAAAAGCCAAATTACAAGAAAAGATTCGCCATAGATTTAAGGACACCAGAGGAGATTGAAGCTGATCTGGAAACCGAGGCTTAGCAATACAATAATGCTATAACGGCGTAATCAATCAATCAATCAATCAATCAAATTGTTACGTCTCAATTCGACCATGTATGTCTTCTGTCCCGCAGACATACATTGTTCAATCGGGGACATAGGCACTTCAAAACAGCAGAGGCCGGCATAGTGGATGTGATTGCTACTTACAGTTATTGAATTGTAGTAGCAGTGACATTTATGCATGGACCACACTTTGGCTTAACATCAAGCAGGGTACTGTCGTATGTCGAGTCACAATAAAAAAAAGGTTCGTAGTTGCGTTGCGAAGCTAGAGCCCATAACCGTAGAGCTTGTATGAAGATAATTGTCGATGTGAGGGAAGCGAGGGAGTTGTGTCAGGATTGTGGCAAGTGGCGCTTCATTGTCTCTGCCTATCCCTGTGAAAAAAAGGCGTGACAATTTGATTGATTGACTGAGATACGTAGTGCCAATAATCATAGAGTCTGTATGACAATAATTGCCTTGGCCGGCATAGTGACGCCGACTGAGGCAGCCATGAACTAACTTGGTTGTTTCAGTCGTCGTCACTCTTGGATCTCCTCTTGCTTATCATCAGGCGGGTCGGAGTCCAATGTCGTGTCACAATAAAAAAAGAATTGTGGATGTGAAGGAAGCGAGAGAGTTGTGTCAGGATCGTGGAAGGTGGTGCCTTGTTTCTGCCTATCCCTGTGGGAATTAAGACGTGACATATAATAATGATAAAGATGTAGATTTAGTTAAAAGTGTGTTAAATAAAAAACCAAATTAATTTATAAGATTAATTACTGAAACGTCTAAAAGACGTTAATAATAATATGTATATAGTGTTATATCAAATACACCAAATAAATAATAATGATTAAGTGTGTTTTATCAATGTTTTTTTATTTATATTTTATTAGTTAAAGTATTTTTAGTATTTTAGTACTTAGTATTTTTTTAGGATTTTACGCAAACATTGAATAATTATTTAAACAAAGGACATCATTCATTTTGAGCTTTTATGTACTACTTTTGTAATGTCCAATTGCATTGTAATCTTTGTACAATAATCTATTTTAAAATGTATATGCAACTGTTAATACCCCATACAAAATACAAATGAATACTTTAATGCGGCTTACTATCGCTTTTAATTTTGGTTAATGGTTGTACAATTTTATTCCGACGTTTCGAGAGCTTTGCAGCCATCGTAGTCACAGAGAGTAAGCCAGATAAAATTTGTTTAATTCATTTTTTTTGTCTTTTTATTAACTTTATAAAATAGTAGGCAGGGAAGACAGATGGTGGTTCTTTGTCAAGTTTGCCGATCAGGGATAGTACCACCACTTACATGTGTACAAACCTTGAAAGTTGTCGGGTGCAACTAAGCCGGCATAGTGGATATGACTGCTATTTGCTAATGTAGCAGTCGCCTCTATTAAAAGACCGCACTCCACATTAACTTTAGGTTTTTTTTTTTTTTTATTGTGACTCGACATATGACAGCACCCAGCTTGATGTTAAGCTTAAGCTGTGGTTCATGAATGGATGTCACTCCTGCTACAAACAAATAAAAGCTATGAAACAAATATTTGCTCTGACCAGGAATCGAACCCGGGACTATGCGCTTAACAAACCAATCGCTAACCGTTCTTTCAGGCCTGTAGGTACTGTTTTAAATCGATTTGCAATATAAAAAAAATAAAAAAACAAAAGTATTGATTAGGCTGGGGTGAAGAGTGATGTCTATGAATGGGCTGCTTACGAAACCGGCAATTTACAGCTGATTTCGAAACGCGACTCAGTCACTTAAAATTGACTAATTCTCCGGATCAAGTACACAAAATAAAAACACAAATTAAAAACCTAAAATTCTTTTACTAATAACAAAACGTGTTTCATCACTTCAGTGTCGGGCTTCAATTCCTTGTTACTTCTGAAATTCTTTTCAACTCTATCGAGAAGATTCGTCGTGTATATATGCAGTAATATTCTTAGCAATTCTTCTTTATTAAACTCTTCTGCTACTCGATTCTTTAGCACCGTGAACCATATTTGATTGCGGTACGTCAAGTTCGTTTTATTTATATGCATATGAAGCTGAAAAAATATATATTTTTAATTTATTTTTATTGTGACTCGACATTTGACAGCACTCCGCTTGATGTTAAGCCGAAGTGTGGTCCATGAATAAATGTCACTGCTACTACAATTCAATAACTGTGAGTAGCAATCACATCCACTATGCCGGCCTAGATGGAACCGGCAACTTACAAGCTGATCCCGAAACGTGACCAAAATCACTTTACGGTCTGTATACTTGTAAGTGGTTGTACTACCCCGGATCTGCAGACTGGGTATCACTGCCTACCACTCTTTGATAACCAGACCCGAAGCAAATATCCATCTCTTTTTTTTTAACAATATTTGCAATGTTTAATATTATTAAATATTACATTAATATTATTAAATATTACAAATAAAAGCTCCGACCGGGAATCGAACTCGGGCCTTTACGCGCAACAAACCAATTGCTAAACCGTTCGTCCACGCCTGTCGTTATGGACTCCTGGTACTTTTAGTATGTTAAACTAGAGAGGTGACTGCTATAGTCCCCGGTAGATAAAAAGAACGCTGAATTTTAAGCTGCGCAGTATAAGAATCGTCTGAAAGAAGAGAGCTGGACGACTTAGAACGCTAAGATACCAGTTTGTACATGTTAGACGTGTTTTATTTATTCGGGTTAACAACAAAATAAGCACTAATCCTAATGTCTAACATTACAATGTCTAATGTGTAAGTGTTATTTCAATTATACTTAACCAGAGCATTCGTGTTAAATCAAATCAAAGCAATTTCCATTCGCGAACCTTTAACAATTGTCAAATTTAATTATGATTTGAATATTAAAAAAAAAGAAATAATAAATTGAAAAGAGAAAATTATATCTAATTAAAAAAATGAATCAAACCAAGTTAAATTAAATTAAATAAAATCAAACTAAATTAATTACTGTGCAATAAAAGAATTTATCTACTTACAGGACTCAATTTAGCTTCAAGATCAATAAGAAATCTAACAAAATCATCATCTCGCACTTTACTATCTATTGTTAACTTTTCCCACGAGCTGTCTGTCCCAAAGTAATGGTTATATGCCTTCCCTACATCTTTTAAAAAGATAGGTACAGGCTCTTGCCACATTGGACTTTCAGGCACATACGTTTCAGTTTTGAATTTTGGTTTAGCATCGTTGTAAAGTGTTTTGAAATAGTTGAGTAACTTCATATCTATTGAGCTTATAGTATTGCCCTTCTTTAGTGTATCTCTGAAATAAATTATTCAGGTTCATTACTACCATCTTGTCGTTGGAAATGGCGTTCTAAGGGGAAGGCCTATGTTCAGCAGTGGACGCCTTCTGGCTCATGATGATGATATTTATATGTAGTTTGACAAAGGATTGACAAAGGAATGCTCCGATGGTTTGGGCATATAGAAAGTATGAGTGAAAGTAGATTGACGAAAGGAATTTATAAATCTGATGTGGATGGATGCGTTAAACTGCCTTGTTTCAATCGATCAAATCGGAGACATCCTCAAGAAAGCTAGGTTGCCTAGGGCCCATAACCGTAGAGCTTGAATAAGGAGAATTGTGGATGTGAAGGAAGCGAGGGAGTTAGGATCGTGGCAAGTGACGCTCCATCGTCTCTGCCTATCCCCGTGGAAAAAGGGGTGACAATTTGATTGATTGAAGTGCGGAAATTTCTGTTGAGAACCTAAATCTGCGCAAATACGTTAACCTCGGTACAGGTTACGAGTTTGCGCCGTGTTGAGTCAAGACGATGGGCCCTTGAAGACCTTTAGCCAAGCGCCTAGCCAAAGAGTTGTCCAAGCGTCTGACGGAGTAGTCTGGAGACAGAAAGGCTGGCAATTATTTCTGCCAACGTATTATCCTTGCTATACAATGCTTTACTAGTCCATGTGTTCTCCCCACACTAAAAACAACCGTGCTTCCTAACCAGTCTTTGTTAGAAACTCGTTGTCTAGTGACTCGACATATGACAGCACCTCGCTTGATGTTAAGCTGGAGTGTGGTCCAGAAATGGATGCCACTGCTACTACAGTAACTGTAAGTAGAAGTCACATCCACTATGCCGGCCTAGTTGGAACCGCGAAACCCGACTAAATCACTTCACGGTCTGTATACTTGTAAGTAGTGGTACTACCCTGGATCAGCAGGCTGGGTACCACTCTTTGATAACTAGATCCGAAACAAATATCCGCCTCTTTTTTTATTAACAAATATAATAGAAACGTTGAAACAAATATTTGCTCCAACCGGGAATCGAACCCGGGACTTCACGCGCAACAAACCAATCATTGGACAATCGGCCACGCCTGTCGTCATAGTGTTGAACATTTATTTTACTTTTCTGGTTTACCAAAACCTGCTCAATCTAACGAGCCAGACCTGGGAGGGTTTTCCGACTAAATCGGAGACATCCTTAGGAAAGCTGGGTTGCCTGTAGAGTAGCCATGACTGTAGAGCTTGTTTCAGTTGTGTCAGGATCTTGGCTAGTGAGCACTCCTTTGTCTCTTCCAATCCTTGTTAGAAAAAGGCGTGACAATTTGATTGATTGATTGATTGTATTACCAAAAAACTTACTCAATACTTACGCAGAAGTGATAATTTTATCAACGGCAGCTAGGAAATCAACCGTGCTGCCCAGCCAGTCGTATTTTGTAAGATATTCGTTGTCTCTTTCAAACATATCCTTTAGGACTTCCAAATTCTGCTCCACATTCATTCTACTTTTCTGCTTCAACTCAACGCGCTCTGTAACTTCTTCTGACTGCTGTCGTCCGTTGTAATAGTCCAAGGCTATAGAATCTACTTTTGGCGTCATCAGGTCGACGGTTCTGGAGCTGTCGGAATACATTTTTTTTACTTTTTTAATTGTAGCTCGACATATGACAGCACCCCACTTAGGATACGGTCCATGGATAGAGGTGACTGCTACTACTGTTTGTGGAACAATCGACAAGTGGAATGCTTTGCCAGCCCATGTGTTCTCTCCGTCCTATAACCTTGGATTCTTCAAGCGATGCGTGAAGAAGCACCTTTGGCCGGCATAGTGACGGCGACTGAGGCAGCCGTGAACACACTCGTTTTTTAACAGTCGTCGTCACTCTTGGATCTTCTCTTACTTATCACCAGGCGGGTCGAATTCAAATGTCGTATCACAATAAGAAAAACTGTAAGTAGCAGTCATGTCCACTATGCCGGCCTAATTGAAACCAGCAACTTACAAGCTGATCTAGAAACGTGAATAATACGGCGTTCTCACGAGGCGCATTTCTTGTTCAACTGCGAATCGTTCGTTTGGACCGTTTGAACAGACTTTTAATCAAGTTGAAGCAATTAATATCGGTATCAACAAAAGTTAAAGACCTTTCAACTTTTATTTATTCAATTAATAGCTCAATCAGTGCGATGTATATTACATTTCTCTGTCACCAGTTTTTTTTGTTTGTAAAATAAAATGTGAATAAAATGTAAATTATGGCGTACGCATCCACGAAAAATGGATGTAATATTGAGTTGATTATTATTGAACCGTGAGAACGCTACAGTCAATATTCGCTTTCAATTTTTTATTAAACATTAAATATTGAACAACTAAATTCGCCTCGTAAAAACGATATATAAGTTACTTCAGGGTCTGTATACTTGTAAGTGGTGGTACTATCCCGGATCGGCAGACTGGGCACCACCGCTCTCTAAACTTCTATTTCTTACCTAACGTCGTTTAGTGGTGATTTCTGCAATGGAGAGATTGGCACGTAAGGTGGTGGTGGTAATTTAGGTTCATACAAACTAATGTCATAGTCAAAAAACTTATTTGGTACATTCTGCTTCTTCTGCACATAACGAGTCTTCGGATTAAAATATGCATTTTCGATGCCATAATTGTAAACAGGGATCGGACGTTCTGGTTCTGATTTCTTTTTATCACTGTTATTTTCGTAGATGTTTTCTGGTAAATATAGGTTTGTATTTGATGGATCTGTAAAATATACACATACTGAGCAACTAAATGTATCATGAAGACTTGGAGACCAAAGAATTGTACAGGATTTTTTTGTGACTCGAAATATAACATAAGGATGAGTGAAAGTAGATTGACGAAAAGAATTTATAAATCTCATGTGAATGGATGCGATAAACAAGGCAGACCCAGGAGTTTGCAGACCAAATCGGAGACATCCTCAAGAAAGCTAGGTTGCCTAGTGCTCATAACCATAGAGTATGAAGAGAATTGTGAATGTGTAGGAAGCGAGGGAGTTGTGTCAGGATCGTGGCAAGTAGCGCTCCATTGTTTCTGTCTATCCCTGTGGGGAAAAGGCGTGACAATTTGATTGATTGATTGATATAACAGCACTTCGCCTGATGTCCATTAATGAAGGCAACTGCTACCACTTACAGTTATATAACTGTAAGTGGAACCAAATCGCTCGAAGAACCGACAACTGATAGCGAAGAAAGTTTCTAGAGTGGAGACCACAAACCGGAAGACGCAGCGTAGGTAGGCCTCCCACTAATAGGACTGACGACATAGTGAAAGTAACAAATAACCGATGGATGCAACTGGCATCTTGTCGTTTAGAATGACGTTCTAAGGAGGAGGACTATGTTCATCAGTGGACGCCTTCTGGCTGCTGATGATGATGATAATTTGAAACTGGCAACTAACAAGTTGATCCAGAAACGCGAAAGTCATTTCACGGTTTGTAGTGGTACTACCCCGGATCGGCAGACTGGTCACCAATCTTTGACAACCAGACCCGAAGCAAATATACCTAAATATACTCTTTTATTAACAAATATTTGTATTAATAAATTTAAACATTAAACAAACATAGAAATAAAAGCTATGATACAAATGTTTTCTATATTAACTATACAATCTTCATATTTAAGAACATTACGCCAAATTTAAGCTATTTACCTATTTCTTTAACTTCAAAGTCGTCTTTATTTTGTAACGCTTCTTGGACTATTTTCATTTCATTTTCAACTGATTTTTCTTCCTCTGATTCAATTCTAAGTGAATCATTTTTGTTCCCACTTTCAAGGACTTCCCGAACTTTTAGGCCCTTATTAGGTTGCAGACCCTTTTGCACTGTTTCATTTTTTAATGTCTTTATATTCAAAAGTACTATAGGTTCTTTTGGTTCGACAATTGTTCCTTTTTCAAGTACTTTAATCGTTGGTACATATACACTTTCTCCAAGCTTTGGAGTAGATACTTTTTCTAAAGGTTTTGGAGTAGATACTTTTTCTAAAGGTTTTGGAGTAGATACATCTTCTATAGGTTTTAAAGTAGACACTTTTCCCGTAGGGTTTGAAGTAGATACATTTTCAGTAGGTTTTAGAGTTTCAATGCTTTGTGTAGGGTTTGGAGTAGCAACGCGTTCTGTACCGTTTCCACTATCGACTTCATCTTTATGTTTCTGACCTTCTTCTGAATCCATATATGTTTCAGCAGCTTGTCTTAATACTTTAACTACGTAATCATTATGTTTATCCATGTCTTTTTCACTTAACTCTATTTCTTCTTTAAGCGGTTTAGCAGTTGATGTTATTTCTTCTCCAATTCTCAGAGCAATTTTATATAAAACTTTATCTTTATCTTGCTTTGGTAGCATGTTGATAAACTTCTCTTCTAACGTATTACACATTATTTCTTTTATTATAATAGTTATTATTGCAAAAAATATTTTACTCATTTCTTTATTATTTTATTTGCTTACTTTTAAGTTGTTTTTTGTCTTCCAATCCGATAATAGTAATAGATTTTACTTTAATGTGCCGTTGTATAGGTTTTCTTAATTGAATTTTGATCGTTAAATAATTCTAACGTTGATTATTTTACAGTATAGTAGTGCAGGCTTAAATATATATTGTTTTTATTGCGACCGTATATTAATTCATTTTTTTTATTGTGACGAGACATCTCACACGACCCGACCGATGATAAGCAAGAGGAGGTCTAAGAGTGACGACGACTAAGAAAACCGGGTTTGTTCACACTGCATAATTGTCACGCCTTTTCCCCACAGGGATAGGCAGAGACAATGGAGCGCCACTTGCCACGATCCTGACACAACTCTCTCGCTTTCCTTACATCTACAATTCCCTTCATACAAGCTCTATGGTTATGGGCACTAAGCAACCAGCTGGGTTGTCTACGAGGATGTCTACGATTTGGTCCGAAAACACACTCCTGGGCCTGCCTTGTTTAACGTATCCGTCCTTATGAGATTTATAAATATTCCTTACGAATGTATATAAATTTTAAAATATCATCAATTATATAAAGATATGAAGAGAATTGAACATGTGAGGGATCGTGTCAGGATCGTGGCAAGTGGCGCTCCATTGTCGCTGCTATTCCTGTGGGAAAAGGCGTGAGAATTTGATTGATTGATTGTAAATTAATTAATTAATAAATAATGAAAATTACATAGTAATCGTATTTTGGACACATAATCCAGCTTGAGCACGTCACAAATATGGCCGGAAATTACCTTCCTGGATCTGCCTCGCTTAACGAATTTATCCATATCATATTTATAAATATAGGTCCCGGCAGATAAAAGAAACGCTGACTTTTGAGTATAAGGATCGGCGGATTAGAAGAGCGCTGGATGACTGCGGTGAGAGCAAGTATATAATATAGAGTCGTGCACATCATTGATTATATTTTAAAATGACTTCATTTATATTGTATGGGGAATTGTGCTTAATTGTATTAACAGTTGCATATACATTTTAATATAGTTTAATGTACAAAGATTACAATGTAATTGGAATATATTATTTATTATGCATAGTTTAGATGTGCAAAATGATCAAACTATAATTATGACAGTTCAAAGCAGAGCTCATAATGGCTTGTCTTTGTGATTGACTGACGGTATAAAGCTATATCTAATTTTCCAAATAACTCAATTGCACAGCAATTAAAAGCGAATTTGTTATTAGTTTTATCAATACAAGTATCGCAACTACCATTTATATATTTTTTCATCATCGGACATTACAAAAGTAGTACATAAAAGCCCAAAATGAATGATGTCCTTTATATACATTCGTAATACGGAAATTAAGTAGGTAACAAACAAGTTAATGCGCAGCCTCAATCCCTGCGCTCTTTTTCTGCCGGAATATATACCTTTCGTCAATCTACTTTCACTGATCCTTTTTCTTATTGTGACTCGACATATTGACAGCACCCCGCCCGATGTTATGCTGGAGTGTGGTCCATGAATGAATGTCACTGCTACTACAATTCAATAACAGTGAGTAGCAATCACATCCACTATGCCGGCCTAGTTGGAACTGGCATCTTTACAAGCTGATCCCGAAACGCGACTAAATCACTTTACGGTCTGTAAGTGGTGGTACTACCTTTTTATGTGTGTAGGTATGTCACTAAATAAAAACCACGTTACAAAAGTATAATCATTTATTTATTCATAACCCTTCGTAGGTATAGAAATCTTAGACGACATCTGCCTTAAATCTAAAAAATCCACCTCGTTTCTTTTTACGTTCAGATACTATTCTTTCTTCAATTTCCGTTCCATCTGTTTCTCTTCCTATATTTTCTCCAAATGCATCTGCTACGTTTGTTCCTTGTACATCTGTAATAGCTAATTCCTCTGCATATTTATTCTTAGTTACAATCTCCCTATCTGCCGATTCGATCTTATTTTTGTTCTTCTGTTTAACTTCTAGAACTATGTTCTGTTTTCGTTTTGTACCTTAAAAAGTGAGTACTTATTTAATTATTTATTTGTTTATTTAACTTTATTGAGGAAACATACAATTATTTAATGCATAAAATTTAACATAAAAATAGATTACAAATCAGCAAAGGTTCCAAATAATTATAGTACATACAAAGAGATAGCAATTTTACACAAAAAAGGATTTAAAAACTATATGGTAAAAAAAAACCTAAAAAATTACACTAACAAAATCAATTTTCAATTACTTAAGCTAAAAAAGAAAGGAAATGAAGAAATGTTAATAGTGTTGCAAAGTCACTTCAGTCATTAATAAATTTAATCTGCATATAATATTAGTATTTTTCCAGGATAGACAAAGGTAAGTTATGTTTAAGCCTGCCTATCCAGAGTAGTACCACTACTTATAAGTATTAGACCGTAAAGTGACTTAGTTTATCGTCTGTATACTTGTAGGTGTTGGAACTACCCCGGATAGGGAGACTGGTCATCACTGCCTACCACTCTTTGACAACCAAAATCACCTATTGTTTTACCAAATATTTATAATATTCAATCTAGTTATTAAACATTACCAATTAAAATGACCACATCGCTCAAAGAACCGATAATTGAAGGGGTAGAAAAGTTTCTTAGTAGAGACCACGAACCGGAAGACGTGTAACGTAGGTAGGCCTCCCACTAGGTGGACTGACGACATAATGAAAGTCGCGAATAACCTGTGGATGCAACTTCTTGTCGTTCAGAATGGCGTTCTAAGGGGGAGGTTCAGCAGTGGACGTGTTCTAGCTGATGATGATGATGACAAATAAAAGCTAGGTAACATTGTTCTGCCTTGTGTGATGACCAATGCGCCAAGCCTGTCGTCATTATTTTTAATTACATTTACCTTTTCGTCTCTGTTTAATTGTTGTCTCTTTCTCTTCTATTTTATTTGTCATCTCCTCGTCCTTTTCGATCTTTCCTATGTCCATGTTTTTATCATAGTACATTGGAGAGTCCGCGCAGTCTATTGCGTCGCGTGGCCTGGTGCATACGAGGACTTCCTGAAATAAAATCAAAATTAAAATTTTAAAGGAACCCCTGAAATGCCTGAAACCACTTTACTCATACAACCAGACTTATAGAAATGGTTCCATAATTATATTTCCTTTAATATTCCTTGCATCCTCATGGTGCATCATCAGGCTCTATAGTTCTTGTTGATTTGCTCATCTCCTACCTTCGAGCTCTATCATCAGAGTAGCTCAGTGGTACCAGTTGAAACACCCATGTATGCGTATACATGGGTGTTTCAAATTTTAGGTCACAGATATGTTTAAAAGTAAAGTAAATACCGATCCCTACAGCAGCTAACAAAACGAACTGAGAACCTTAAAAACCCTGATCAGATCCTCATAAATTGTAGCTAAGAACCATCTCGATCACGTCAGCTTTCAAACAAACAAAACCGCATCGTAATCTGTATTCGTTAAGGAGCTACGATGCCACAGACAGACACACAGATTCACAGACGCGCTAAACTTATAACACCCCTTATAAGAAACCGAAAGCGCCGAGGCCTGAGAAAAAACCGACCCGTATTTTTGCGACTTGACAGCACTCTACCTGATGTTAAGCTGGAATGCTGTCCATGAATGAAGTACCACTACCTACCACTCTTTGTCAAGCAGACCCGGAGCAAAAATGGACAGATAGTGTAATAACACGTGTAATATTGAGTCGATTATTATTGAACCGTGAGAACGCTACAGTCAATATTTGCTTTCTTAATTTGTTGAAAGACAAATATTGAACAACTAAATTCGCCTCGTGAGAACGCCATTTCAGGAGACTATCGAACCCGGGACTTTCACCGACTAACTAACCAACACGCCACAACTGTCGTCACTATAAATTGAAAATTAAACTAACCTGATTAAAGACAGTCTCTTGTGGGCATATAAAACTCCATCTGTAAGTGGTATTTCTCCCTGATGAGGACTGAGTTGGTAAGCAAACATGGAACACTTGGCAATCATTATCCACATCAGCGTAGTAACCATACGTGAGACCTTCGCAACTGTGGATAAAACATTTCAAATTAGAATGCTTTGCCAGCCCATGTGTTCTCTCCATCCTATAGCCTTGGATCCTTCAAGCGATGCGTTAAGAAGCACCTTTTGACAGCATAGTGAACTGACTCGGTTTTATCAGTCTTTTTTTAAATTGTGACTCGACATATGACAGCACCCCGCTTTGTGTTAAGCCAAAGTGTGGTCCATGAATGAATGTCACTGCTACTACAATTCAATAACTGTGAGTAGCAATCACATCCACTATGCCGGCCTAGATGGAACCGGGAACTTACAAGCTGATCCCAAAACGCGACCAAATCACTTCACGGTCTGTATACTTGTAAGTGGTGGTACTACCCCGGATCGTCAGACTGGATACCACTGCCTACACAATGTATGTATCTTTGATCGTCTTGTTTCTATGGTACAAGCTCTTTAGTAGTTTGAAATAGAAATGTAAATAATATGCAATTTAAAAGACTACGGTTGCCTCAGTCGCCTGCCCTATGCCGGCCTAAATTAATAATGATATAGTCACGAATAACCGGTGGATGCAACTGGCATCTTGTCGTTCGGAATGGCGTCCAAGGGGGAGGCCTATGTTCAGCAGTGGATGTCTTCTGGCTGATGATGATGATGATAGTAATAAATCTTACCTGAATGTATCTGTTATATTTTCTCTAATAGATGTAGCATTTGATGGGAGATTCAGTGTGTCTGCCTTCGTCTGGTTTACGGTTTGCTGAAGCGAAAATTGAAAAAGTTATTTTTATTGTGACACGACATTTGACCTCGACCCGCCTGATGATAAGCAAGAGGAGACCCAAGAGTGACGACGACTGAAACAACCGAGATAGTTCACTACGCCGGCCAAAGGTGCTTCTTTACGCATCGCTTGAAGGATCCAAGGTTATAGGATGGAGAGAACACATGGGCTGGCAAAGCATTCCACTTGTCGATTGTTCTACAAAGAAAAGACGCACCAAACTTTTTAGTTTGACTGCTGATTCGGTCGACAAAAAGCGGATGCTTCCCCCGACCAGCCCCCATGCAACGGCCGCCGTGGCTAGTTCTTGTCACAGACCTAAACGTAAAACTAAATCTGTGCATTAACTATGGTCCTTGTTCCGGTCTAAAAAAAAGATCAGACAAGAATAATTTTATTGCATTTTTTGGTCAATGATATTAAGTGATATTAAATTTTAAAGAAAACCCCGAATCACCTGAAACTTTAGTCATATCACCAGCCTTTTAGTAAGAAACAACGTTAGTCATGGCTCAATAGTTATATTCCTTTAATATCTCTTGCAACCTAATGGTGCATCATCAGATAATACTTCCGTTACTTAGTTGGAGCTAGAGTACAAGTATTAGAATTAGAGTAACAAGTACTATAGTTCCATTTCATGTTGATATGCTGATCTTAGAGAATCCATGATCAGTTTTATTAGATTCAGAATGTTTTATTTCATCGCACTTACTTTTCTACACTTAGTTTTTTACAGTCAAGACGAACCTAATGAGTCGAAACTTAGTAAATCGATTAGGTTCCATCATTAGAGTAGCGTAGTGGTACCAGTTAAGACACCCGTATACATGTATTTGTATACGTTTGTGTTTCAAATTTTAAGTAACAGATATGTTTCAAAGTAAAGTAAATACCGATTATGCGTCTAAGATCCCTACCGCAGCTAACAAATCGAGCTGATGACCTTGAAACCCCTCGTTCGATCTTCATCAATTGTAGCTAAGAATTATCTCGATCACGTCAGCTTTCAAACGAAAAAAACCGCAACGTAATCGGTCCATTCGTATAGGAGCTATGATGCCACAGACCGACACACAAATAATAATATAATATAATATAATATAATATAATATAATATAATATAATATAATATAATATAATATAATATAATATAATATAATATAATATAATATAATATAATATAATATAATATAATATAATATAATATAATAATGATATAATATAACTTATAACACGAGGGGTGAGTCGGGGGTTAAAACAAGCTACTATCATTACCCTAATAATATTCATAGCCATTTTCTCATCCATTTCCAAGTCTATGTCATCAGCTACACAGGTTCCCGCCAAAATCAGAATCAGCAGCCATCTTGAAAAAGTTGGAGACTCCATTTTGTTTTTGTAATTAACTGTGAATTGGAAAATATTTGAACGTATTTAATAATAAAACCAGAGTTAAAAAAAACTTAGGTAATTTGAACTAAAAAGTGAATTATTTTTTTGTTGCAACTTTACATCTGACCTCGACCCGCCTGATGGTAAGCAAGAGGAGGTCCAAGAGTGACGACGACTGAAAAAAAACGAGCCAGTTACGGTTGTCTCAGTGGCCGTCACTATGCTGGCCAAAACGATATTTATTGAAATTATTGTATTGTCATTGATTTTTAATACGTGTACAAATTTTCAAATTATTTAGACCTCTAGAGCATAGAGATATATGTTATGTAATATATATCTATGCTCTAGAAGAGGTTGAAATCTAATTTGAAAGATTTCGTTACATAGTTACATACATACAAGTCAAGCTAATAAAAGTGTATTAAAGAAAAGATCACATTTTAATTTCCACAGAGGTAGACAGAGAAAATAAATCACCTTTCACGATCCTGACACAACTTTTTTCCGCAACGACCGCTTAACCGTAGAGCTTGCACGAAGAGAATTATGCGAAAAAAGTGGGAGATGTGTCAGGATTGTGGCAAGTGGCGGACTATTGTCTGCCTATACCTGTGGAAAAAAAGGCATGACATTTTTGTTACATTTCTATACTAAGCTACTATGATATAAACAATACAACCAAAGTACATATATCAAAGATACATTGGGTGCCGGCGAACTCGTGCTCTCAGTTTGGTTAACCATTGCACTGCCACTACACCACGGTCGCCTCAAATTAAAATTGATAATAATAAAAACACTCACTTGGTTCTTAACCGTAAAATCACATTAACATTTTAAATAAATCTAAAAACACTTTTACACATATTTATAAACACAATACTTTATAAATTAATTTGACAATTAAAAAATAACTATTTTATCTAAATAGCTTGATATTAAGCTAACACGAAAGCTGTAAAGCTAATGCGGTAGTAATCCACAAACGTACAGCTTTTATAAACTTCGAGCCAAACAATATCTTCAGTACTCATTTAGAATATTAAATAAATTTGGGTAGGGTCTGACCGGGTTGAAACACACCTTTAGCCGTACGGTAAAGTGAACATCTTTAGATCTTCTACAGCGATAATTTTTATAGTGTCGCCGCATCTGTCTTTAACTTGCCCGGTGGTAAGCAAAGGAACGATGGCAAGTAAAAAATGCCGACGATTTTTTATTTATTTTTATTGTTACTCGACATATGACAACGCTTTGCCTGATATTAATCTGCAGTGCGGTTTATGAATGGATGTGACTGCTACTACAATTCAATAACTGTGAGTAGCAGTCACATCTACTATGCCGACAACTTACACGCTGATCCCGAAACGTGACCAAATCACTTCACGGTCTGTATACTACTTGTAAGTGGTGGTACTACCCCGGATCGGCAGATAAGGCACCACTGCCTACCACTCTTTGAGTTTACAGTCTCAGGCACAGTCATTATGTCAGCCAAAGGTGCTTTCATGTTACGCTTAAAGAATCCAAGTTCATAAGATGAGTTTTAGTTCGACTGCCGATTCAATTCAATCAAATTGTCACATGTTTTCCCACAGGTATAGGCAGAGACATTGGAGCGCCACTTGCCACGATTCTGACACAACTCTCTCGCTTCCCTCACATCCACAATTCTCTTCATACAAGCTCTATGGTTATGGGCACTAGGCAACCCGGCTTATTTGAGGATGTCTCCGATTTGGTCGATCAAAGTACATAATGTATCAAAGAGGGTACCGGCATATATCTTTTGTTAAATGGTAGAAAATTTCTTAAGTTTAAAGTCAGAATTTTGAATGATTTTTACTAATTTTAATTTTGTAATATAATGACAAATATTGACAAAGGCTTGATAGTTTGGGCACATGGAAAGGATGAGTGAAAGTAGATTGACGAAAACAATTTATAAATCTGATGTGGATGGTTAAACGAGGCAGACCCAGGAAAGTGTTTTCCAAACAAATCGGAGACATCCTCAAGAAAGCTGCCTAGTGCCCATAACTGTAGAGCTTGTATGATAATAATTGTGTTTGTAAGGGAAGCGAGAAAGTTGTGTCAGGATCGTGACAAGTGGCGGTCCATTGTCTTTGTCTATTCCTGTAGGAGAAAGGCGTGACAATTTAATTGATTGATTTTTTAGGAGGAATAAATAAATAATTTTTTTAGCAGTCACATCCACTATGCCGGCCCAGTTAAATTTTATTTACCACAAAATGAACCTCAAAAGATAAGCATCAGTGATAAGAATGCTATTATAACTGTGCGTAACGGAATTCGCGACCCAAAAAAAGGAATACGCGAATTTATCAATCAGCGCATTTTGCACGTGTTCAGAATAAGGATTAAGACTTTTTGGCATTTTTTTAGGAGTTCACGAAAAGGTATTGAGTCGCGAGGAAAATAAATAGTTATTTATTAAATCAAAATCAAATTGTCACGCCTTTTTCCTATAGAGATAGGCAGAGACAATAGAGCGTCACTTGCCACGATCCTTACACAACTCCCTCGCTTTCTTCACATATACAATTCTTTTCATACAGGCTCTATGGTTATGGGCACTAGGCAACCTAGCTTTCTTGAGGATGTCTCCGATTTGGTAGGAAAACAGAGATTTGATTTGTAAATCCCTTTCGTCAATCTATTATCACTCATCATTTCCAAGTGCCCAAACCATCGAAGCATTCCTTTGTCAATCCTTGTCACTACATCCTCTTCACATCTATCAAATTATTTAAGTAAAAACCATCAATCAATGAAATAAATTGACACGCCTTTTTCCCATGGGGGATAGGCAGAGACAATAGAGCGCCACTTGCCACGATCCTTACACAACTCCCTCGCTTCCTTCACATCCACAATTCTCTTCATACAAGCTCTACAATTCTAGGCAAAGTAAACACAATACCTAAACATATGTATTTTTTATATTTCCATACTAAGCTACCATAGTGTATCAGAGAAACAAGACGACTAAAGTACATATATCAAAGATACATTGGGTGCAAGTGGTTTTGATCCGGGGTCTTTCGCTTTGCATCACACTATTGCACTATCACTACACCACGGTCGTCTTTGTAAAGATGTCGAATCTAAATAATTTAAAAAAGGATAAATTATTTACGGACGGGCGGATAGTGTTGTATTTATATAATATTAACTATAAAAACTCTTTGTATACAATCAATTAATCAAATTGTTACGCCTTATTCCCACAGAGATAGGCAGAGACGATGGAGCACCACTTGCCACGATCCCAACACAAAGCCCTCGCTTCCCTCACATCCACAATTCTTTTCATACAATACTTTAAAAGCTACTTGATGTATTTTTATTTGCAAAGTTCAATGACCTCGTGAGAATTTCTATATCCTAGACATTATTTCTAAATACGTTACTTGAATATCAAATATGGTTTCACGTTGACCGCTGGCGCAGCTAACCATCGTCAGCTCTGACCCTGGAGTACAGCGAGAGGAGCAGTCGGTCTAGACGCCAGGGTGACAAGGGCGCCAAAAAGCCAAAAGTTAAAAAATTACATTTACTACTGATTTCCCTAGACTTGCAGCTCCAAACTTACTTTAAATTCAATTAGTATTGATCATTTTATCATTTAGCTTGTATCATAGAAACTATATGACCAAATTATTTAATAAATTTCAAGGATACATTTGATATAACATATAATAATATCTACTAAATGATATGGAATGCTTCGATGGTTTGGGCACATGGAAAGGATGAGTGAAAGTAGATTGACGAAAGGAATTTATAAATCTGATGTGGATAGATGCGTTAAACAAGGCAGACCCAGAAGAGTGTTTTCCGACCAAATCATCCTCAAAAAAGCTAGGTTGCCTAGTGCCCATAACCACAGAGCCTGTATGAAGAGAATTGTGGATGTGAAGGAAGCAAGGGAGCTGTGTAAGGATCGTGGTAAGTGGCGCTCCATTGTCTCTGCCTATCCCTGTGGGAAAAAGACGTGACAATTTGATTGATTAATTGATAAATGATATCATTCATTTTGTATGGGGACTTGAGCTTAATTGTATTAACAGTTGCATATACATTTTAAAATAGTTTAATGTACGAAGATTACAATTTCATTGCAAAATTAATGACGTCCTTTGTAAAATAATAAAATAAAATGAGTTACAATGCAGGTGTGGATTTTTTTTAATTGTGACTCGACATATGGGAGTACCTCGCCTGATGTTAAGCTGGAGTGTGGTCCATGAATAACTCTTACTACAGTTTAATACCTGTAAGACGAGTCACATTCACTTTGCCGGTCTAGTTAGAACCGGCAACTTACAAGCTGATCCCGAAATGCGACGAAGTCACTTCACGGTCTGTATACTTGTAAATAAACACATTATTTAAATTTTAAAATACCAGATCATAGAAATAAGAAAATTCCTCAGCATGTGAACGCTTTACGCATACGTTATTTTATTTCCTAAACAAAGAGTATTTACTTGAAGAGAGAATAAACTTTACACCTGACCTTAAGCTGGAGTGCTGTCCTATGTCGAGTCACAATAATAAAAAACAAACCTTCCTAAGAATGTTTTATTCAATTAATTAATCAAATTGTCACGCCTTTTTCCACAGGGATAGGCATAGACAATGAAGCGCCACTTGCCACGATCCTGACACACTCCTTCACTTCCCTCACATGTACGATTCTCTTCATACAAGCTCTATGTTTATGGGCACTAGACAATCCAGCTTTCTTGAAGATAAGAACACTTATTATTCAATCAATCAATCAATCAATCAAATTGTCACGCCTTTTTCCCACACGGATAAGTGAGACAATGGAGCGTCACTTGCCACGATCCTGACACAACTCCCTCGCTTCCCTCACATCTACAATTCTCTTCATACAAGCTCTATGTTTATGGGCACTAGGCAACTCGGCTTTCTTGAGGATGTCTCTGATGTGTCCTCCTTGGTCTGCCTCGTTTAACGCATCCATCCACATTAGATTTATAAATTGCTTTAGGTTTATTCTATGAGGAATATTGCAATAGAACATTGAACTTAGATTTTACATAACATTGTAAATTTTATTATTTGTAACATATATTTGAAACTTTGCCAGGAAACTTGTTTTTCTACAATTTATTATTCATATATTTAATTCTGTATATGCAACAGCCATATACAGAATCGTAGAACTTGTATGAAGAGAGTTGTGGATGTGAAGGAAGCGAGTGAGTTGTGTCAGGATCGTGGCAGAGGCGCTCCATTGTCTCTGCCTATCCCTGTGGGAAAAAGGCGTTACAATTTGATTTATTGATTGACAACAGGTTACAAACTAAAATTAGCAAGTAATTAAAACATTCAAATTTAAGCTGGTTTGCAACCTAAAAGCTTTAAATACACACGTAAAGCTTTTTGAAATTAATATACGCAATTGAAAAAAAAGGTAAATAAACAGTGGCGTAGCGTGGCGGGGGCAAAGGAGGCGGCGCGCCCCGGTCGGCACATTTAGGGGGCAGCAAAATTTATAAAAACTGAAATAAATTGTTAAAATTAGAACCTGAATTTCATATTTTTGTTGTACCTATGAATGAAACTCCTAAATAAGGGAGCGGCAAATTTTTTTTCCGCCCCGGGCGGCTGACTTCCACGCTACGCCACTGTAAATAAATATTAATAACAAAAATGATTAATGAATACAAAAATAAAAAGTGCAAATATAAATAAATATATATTTTTTTATTTTATTTACATTTCTATACTAAGCTACTAATGTGCTTGTATTATAGAAACAGGACAACCAAAGTACATATATCAAAGATACATTGGTACCGGTAAGTGGTTTTGAACCCGTGCTCTCGGTTTGCGTAACCATTTCACTGCCACTACACCACGGCCGCCTTAAAATTACTATATTTATTATTGTCCTGCTACATCAGACATTGACTTACTTAATGGTGAGCAAAATATCCAAGAGTACTAACGACTGGAAAACCGACAACCGGGGTGATACATTGGCACACCAATTCGTTTCGCATAAAGTTCCGGGTTTAAATCCCAATCGGAGAAAGATTTTTTTATAAATCGATGGTTTTATAGCTTTTATTTGTAATATTTTATATGAATATTACAAATGTTTGTTAACAAAAAAAGAGGCTATTATTTGTTCCGGGTTCGGACGTCTTAGAACGGTAGGCAGCAGCGGCGGCATTACCCATTGCGAGGCTCCGGGCAGCAGGTCTTTGCGAGGCCCTTTGTCCTACTGAAAAGTACCTATATCATGCGAAAGTAGGTCTGGTGGTTTGGTAGGTATTCGTTATGTTTGACGAGAAATGCTAGTTAGACAAATAAATAAAATTTGAGTTTTAAAATATTTTACTTACATTGAAAGATTTATAAAATTAACAAATACAGTGATGATAAATTTTAAAATTGTTGTTTGCGGCTTTTATTAAGACTTAAATGAATAATTAAGAATTAAAATAAAAGTTTTAAATAAAAAAAATGTAGGTAAAAAATCAGTATTTTCATTTGCTTTACGCGAGGCCCCTGCAAGAGCGAGGCCCCGGGCGATTGCCCTGTTCGCCACCCCCTACGGCCGCCACTGGTAGGCAGTGGTACCCAGTCTGCCGACCCGGAGTAGTACCACCACTTACAAGTATATAGACCATGAAGTGACTTAGACGCGTTTTGGAATCAGCTTGTAAGTTGCCGGTTTCAACTAGGCTCGCATAGTGGATGTCTGCTACATAGTTATTCAACTGTAGTAGCAGACACCTCCGTTCATGGACTGCACTCCAGCTTAACATCAAGCGGGGTGCTGTCATATCACGTTACAATGCTTAATCTGGATGCCCGACAACTGGAATGCCTTCAGATTATTTGTTTTCCTCATTCTATAATATAATGTTCCTACCTCGTCTTTTCACACCCGTAATAGCACAGGTCGGGGGAAACATTCGACCAAATCGGCAGTCGAACTAAAAAGTTTGGAGTCAAATGGAATGCTTTCCAGCCCATGTGTTCTCTCCATTCTATAGCCTCGAATTCTTTAAGCGATGCGTGAAGAAGCACCTTTAGCCGGCATAGTGACGGCGACTGGAGCAACCGTGGACTCGGTTTTCGCAGTCGTCGGCATTCTTGGACCTCTTCTTGCTTACCATCAGGCGGGTCGAAGTCAGATGTCGTGTCACAATAAAAATTTAAAAAAAAGGTAAAAATAAAACAAATGAATTTTATAGGCACTTCTTTTTATAATTTATAAATTAAATATCTATTATTTACATCTTAAAATAAACATATTATTAAAAAATATTATTGCATTTAAATAGTACTACATCATCATCAAAATGTCACACGTTTTCTAACAGGGGTAGGCAGAGACAATGGAGCGCCACTTGCCACGATCCTGACACAACTGCCTTGCTTCTCTCACATTCGCAATTCTCTTTATGAAATTCTTTAGCATTATTAGAAGAGTATTACTAGTAAACACATGTTATTCAATATTCATCTTTAAAACTATGAATACAGAGTACAGAAATGAATACTGCTATAGTGTGGTCGCGGAGCAGAGTGAGTTTTGGCAATAAACCCAGTGGCAAAGGACCTCATTCATTTTGGGTTTTTATGTACTACTTTTGTAATGTCCAATGATGAACAAATATATAAATGGTTGTTTAGATACTTGTGTTGATAAAACTAATAACAATTTTGCTTTCAATCGAAATATATCCTTTATTTTGTATAGTTTAGTTGTGCAAAATTATCAAACTATAATTATGACAGTTAAATTCAATGGTGTGTCTCCGTGGTTGACAGACGACACAAAATCTATATCTTATTTTCCAAATAACTCAATTGCACAGCAATTAAAAGCATAATTGTTATTAGTTTTATCAATACAAGTATCGAAACTACCATTTATATATTTTTTTCATAATTGGATATTACAAAAGTAGTACAAAAAAGCCCAAAATGAATGATGTTCTTTCATTTATTGCTTAAATCACTATCTATGCTCAAACTTATTGGCTCCGTAACAGTGGGGACTGATTCTGTATATTTTTTCCTTGAAACATCAATATTGTGTCTTCGTTTCATGTGTTTCTTAAAGTTAGAACCATTCGTAAAGCTTCTTTGGCAATAAATACATGTGTAGGGCCTCAATCCTGTGTGTTGGCGTAAATGTAAGTTAAGACGAGTTTTAAATCGAAACTCTTTCTGACAATACTCACACTTGTATGGCATTAAATCAGTATGAACAATTGAGTGGCTTTTTAAATGTCGTTTGGCTCGGAAGCTTTTACCGCATTGTTCACAAATGAATGGTTTTGATCCCGTGTGCAGGCTTAAATGTGAAATTAAGTTCCCTCTAGCTTTGAATCCCATTTGACAGAACTCACATTGAAACCGTTTCAAATCGTCATGTACAGACATATGGGTGCGTAAAGCTCCTTTTGTGAAAAACATGTTTCCGCAGACATGGCACGAAAAGTCTCTAGAACGTTCAGTATGTACTAGTCTATGTGCTTTCAAATTGCTTAAAGTTTTAAATTCTTTCGTACACTTATCACATTTAATTGCATTGTTTAAATTTTCTTTTAACTTTTTGGATTTACGACATACTCCCTTAGCATACATAAATATGTGGTCTTGCAACTGTTCCGTTGATTCGAAATAACCTCCACAGTTTGGGCAGCAGAAAGTAAACTCATTCTTATGTTCCGTTAACTTGTGCTTTTTCACATAATGTAGCAACGTAAAATTCTTATTACAATATTCACAAAAATATCTTAAATGGTTATAATGCATCCGAATATGACTTATGAAGTTGCGGTAATTAGTTATAGTCTTATTACAGTCTGAGCATTTGAATATTGAACAACTTGAGTGGATTTCTAAACTATGCAAACGGAGAGACGAGGCTGTTTTACATTGGGCATCACAACTTCCGCAGCACCAAGTGTAATCCTCCCAGGACATGTTATATAGAGACATGTCCAATGGTATGGCATCAGCTGCAGGGTTTGGCAATAAATCAGATGCATCAATTTCCTCATCACAAATAATTTTATGCTTCTTCCTTTTCTTCTTTTTATGCTTTTTAGAGATTTTTAACAGCGGTTGGTCACTATCTGTGTTCAACCCTTCACTTATACTATCATTAAAGTTTGTATTGTCACCAATTTCTACTTTTACATCTGTCAGTAATTCGCTAGGATCTATTGTGATTTCGTCTAAAAGTTCTTCTTTGACTGGTTTAGAGTCTTGGAATTCATCCCAAGACTTGTCTACAGGTTTCCCCGCACTGGCTATACTAGTATCAGCAATCTCAGTCTTCTCGTCCGGCGAAGGTTTAATAATTTTACCAAAAATAAAATAGAGCTTTTCTTGAGCTGTTCTTACCTCATGGAGGAAGTTCCAAGTTCTTTCGAGCAGATCGAAGCATGAAAAACATATTGTTTTTGGTAAATTGTTGTTTTCTTTTATATCTATGTTGATCCAAAGCAGTTTTGTCTCCACTTTGGACGTTAAAGCAACATCATCACAAGTTTTTATTAATTGCTCTTCAGGTGTCACTTCGGCGCACAAACGACAGTAACAAATAGTTTCCGTAGACATTTCATTAACTATTAATTACGAATCTTTAGCGTTATTTTCATATTTACTATATGAAAACACGATTCATCCCCCTTATGTAGAAACGATTCACTTCGCAATTTACAAACAAGAAAATTGTAAACTCTTGACAGATGCACAATAGTGTTGCCAAGAAATAATAGAAAATATTAAATTATAAAAATCTTAGTTCAACCTTTAAGTAGGTTAGATATCAATAATTCTTTGGCCTTCATAGTGACGGCGTCTGAGGCAGCCGTAAAATACTCGGTTTTTTCAGTGGTCACTCTTGGCCCTCCTCTTCTTTATCATCAGGAGGGTCGAGATCGTCACAATACAAAAATAAAAATTCTACCTATTAAAAGCTATATTGTTTATTTATTTCATTATTGAGAACGAAAATGGCCATGAATGATGGCGACTACTACTACAGTTAAATAACTACAAGTAACAGTCGCATATCCACTACTCCGGCCTACGTGAAATCAGCAACTTACAAATTGATCCCTAATTCCTAAATGAGTTTAGAAATTAGGGATCAAATTGGTGCTATCTATAATCTTCCTTCAAACGAAGCTTAAAAATACTTCTAATCGGCATAGTGGCGGAGACTGAGACAGCCGTCTTATGTTGAATAAATAAAAATTACCAATACAAAAATCAACTTTATTTGTAAATACATATCAATAAGTCCGCAGTCAAAGTTTTAACAAGACCTTTTTTAACCTATTCTAAAAACAACCAATCGTTGATTTTAGGAAAATCCTCACACTTTCATATATTTTTTATGTCCACACTTATGGCTCCATAGCAGTTGGAACGGATTCTGTACGTTTTTTCTTTAAAGTATCAATATTGTGCTTCCGTTTCATGTACTTCTTGAGGTTGGATCCGTTCGTAAAGCTTCTTCTACAATAAAAACATGAGTACGGTCTAGATCCAGTGTGCTGTTGTAAATGTAGATTAAGATGAGTTTTAAATCGGAATTCCTTCTGACAATACTCACACTTGTATGGCAATAAATCAGTATGAGCAACTAAGTGATTGTTTAATAATTGTTCAGCTCGGAAACCTTTGCCACATTGATCACATATGAATGGTTTTAATCCCGTGTGTACACTTAAATGAGATATTAGGTTCCTTCGTGATTTGAATCCCATTTGACAGAACTCACATTGGTACAGTTTTAATTCCTCGTGTACAGGCATATGGGTCCGTAAAGCTCCTTTAGTGAAAAACATCTTTTCGCAGATATGGCATGAGAAGTCTCTAGCACGTTCCATATGTAGTAGCTTATGTTCTTTTAAATCACAAATTGTACCAAATTCTTTTTTACACTTCTCGCATTTTAATGCTTTGTTTTTATTTTCTTTTATCTTTTTCGTTGCATTACCTACTCCTTTAGCATATGTTAATTTGTGCTTTTTCAACTGCCCGATTGATTCGAAATTACCTCCACATTTCCGACAACAGAATGTAATCTCATTCTTATGTTTCGTTAACTTGTGTTTCTTCACATCATGGAGCATCTTAAAGTTTTTATTGCAATATTCACAAATAAGTCGTAAATGATTATAATGCATCCGAATATGACTTATGAAGGTGCGGTAATTAGTTATAATCCTATTACAGTCTGAGCATTTAAATACTGAACAACTTGAGTGAATTTCCAAACTATGCAAACGGAGAGACGAGGCTGTTTTACATTGGGCATCACAACTTCCGCAGCACCAAGTGTAATCCTCCCAGGACATGTTATATAGTGACGCGTCTAAAGGAACGGCATCAATTTCAGGGTTAGGCAACAAATTTGAAGCATCCATTGCTGCGTCACAACAAACTTGATTTCTACTTTTGCCTTCTTTACACTTGACCGAGACTTGTTTTACTAATGGCTGGTCACTATCCGTATTTAGATCCTCACTTATACTATCATTATAGTTTATATTGTCACTTATTTCAGCATTTAAATCTGTCGGCAATGGATCAGTTGTGGAAATTCTCTCTGAAAGTTCTTTAACCTGATCTACAGGTTTCCACGCATTTCCTTCACTAGTATCATCAGATTCCGCTTTCACCTCCAACGAATGCTTGACAATTTTACCAAAAACAGATTCGAGCGTTTTCTGAGCTGCTTTTACCTCGTAAAGGAAAGTACAAGTCTTTTCAAGCAAATCATAGCAAGGCAAACATATGGATTTGGGTAAACTGTTATTTTCTGATATGTCAACGTTGATCCAAAGCAGTTTTGTTTCCATTTTGGATGTAAAAGTAACGTCGTCAGTTTTCATTAATTGCTCTTCAGGTTTCTGCTCGGCGCACAAACGGCAATAACAAATAGTTTCCATTGACATTTTATTACTATAAATAGTATTATCTTATGTTATTTGCGTATTAACAATATGAAAACACGTTCTAGCCCAGTTATGAAAAATATGTAGGACAGGAGGCGTGAGCGTGACAGCAGTTTTTCTTTTACAATTAAAGGCAAAGGAAACTTAATGCACATAGCCTAGTCTTCAGTAAAATAGTTATTATATTGTTTTCAGTGGAGTAGGGAAGGTATAGCTTGTCTAACTATAAATGAAGCGCCCCTCCACTTTATTAGTTTATTCAAATGTGTGAATGCAAATATTTCTAATTATACTACTATACTTTATCAGCATGCTCCTCCTTTTGTGTCTAACCAGCAACTAAATGACCAATTACGATTGCATTATCTGTGTGTTGTATTCATATTTAATGTTTTCTCGTGTGCGCAAATGCGGTGGAGGGGCGCGTCATTTCGGCTTATACAGACTATAATGATGATGAGGATGAAGATGATGGTTTCACACCTTAGTCTAAACTCGATAAAATTTTAATCAAGGAACATTATACTCTTATACTTAAGCTTATGCATTATGCTTTTAATATTCAAGAAAAATAAGCTTTACAAATAATTTAAAATTGCACGTCCTGTCACTTGCAGTTGCCCGCCAAAACTCAATGCCGTACCAAGAGATCTTGTTTAGATTTTACGTAATTTTGTTTTTTTTTAAATTTATTTTTTATTTTTTTATTGTGACTCGACATATGACAGCACCCCGCTTGATGTTAAGCTAAAGTGTGGTCCATGAATGAATGTCACTGCTACTACAATTCAATAACTGTGAGTAGCAATTACATCCACTATGCCGGCCTAGATGGAACCGGCAACTTACAAGCTGATCCCGAAACGTGACCAAATCACTTCACGGTCTGTATACTTGTAAGTGGTGGTACTACCCCGGATCGGCAGACAGGGTACCACTGCCTACCACTCTTTGAAAAGGTTATTAATTACTTCGACTGACGGCTGACTCTGGAAGGCCAAGATTGTTTAAAATATGATTTTTAAGCAAAGCAAGGTTTTTGATGGTACCTTCACCTTTTGCACCAACTTCTACTGTGTAATGCTGGGTTTTACACCCATTTCTTGTCATATCGTTCGTTAAATTCATGTTGTGGTCAGGGCCGTCTTTACCCGGGGGTTCAACGGGTGCAGTGCACCCGGGCGCAGAGTCCTAGGGGGCGCATGCCGACCGCCATGAATTTCGATAGGTACCTACTATCGAGCGGAGCCTTGACTTTCGCACCCCGGCGCTGAATATGCTTAAGACGGCCCTGGTTGTGGTCCTTTGGAATTAAGAGCGGGGCCCAGTCTGCCGATCCGGGGTAGTACCACCACTTACAAACATACAGATCGTGAAGTGACTTATCCGCCTTTCGGGATCAGATTGTAAGTTGCCGGTTTCAACTAGGCCGGCATAGTGGATGTGACTACTACTTAGAGTTATTAAACTGTAGTAGCAGTTACCTACATTCATGGACCGCCCTCCAGCTTAACATAAAGCGCGTGCTTGCACGGCAGACTGGCTGGGCACCGCTGCCAACCAATTTCCTGAGATGGGACTTTTACAAAAGTGTCTTTCATTTGTTTGTGGACAAACAGACCGGTTATTTGTTATATTTTGTTATACAGACCGTGAAGTGATTTGGTCGCGTTTCGGGATCAGCTTGTAAGTTGCCGGTTCCAACTAGGCCGGCATAGCGAATGTGATTGCTGTTTATAGTTATTGAATTGTAGTAGCAGTGACATACATTCATGGACCACACTCCAGCTTAACTTCAAGCGGTGTGCTGTCATATGTCGAGTCACAATGAAAAAAACTTTTTCAGCTCTGACAATGCTTATTAGACTTACTAATTCACAGATTTTGTAAATTTTATATTTATATGTTTTTTTATAAATAAATTATTTTCAAGTTCTCAAAAGGATCTCTTCTCTCTGCCTATCTTATTGTGAACAAGAGCGTAACAGTATAGTTAGAACTAGTTCTAAATTCTAGTATTTCCTAACAAAGCATGTTCCTAAAGAATAGTATTATATTTCCTTTTATTTAATTGTTTAAGATTATATTACAAGCTTTTTGTAAGCAGGAGTGCGGTCCATGAATAGATGCGACTTCTACTACAGTTAAATAGTCTTTAAGTGACTCAGTTGCGTTTTGGGATCAGTTTAAAAGTTGCCAGCTCCAATTCCAGTGGATACAACGGCCACTTGAAGTTAGTTATTCTATAGTATCTGTTGTCTCCATGGATGACACTCCAGCTTAAAATCAGAAGGGGTGTTGTCTAATGTATGTTGAGTCACAATGAAAAATATTTAAATACATAAAAACTCATGTCTTTTATCTTCGTCATACATAACACCACTCTCTAGTACTCGTACACAACAAAGAATAACTTAAAACAGATAGGACGCCATAGTGACTGTGACTTAGTTGACTTAGTCACCATATTGACAAGAATATTGTCTATATGGCGACAGGCGTGGCCGATTGTCCAGCGATTGGTTTGTTGCGCGTAAAGTCACGGGTTCAATTGCCGGTCGGAGCATATATTTGTTTTTCATAGCTTTTTTTTTATGTAATCTTCTATACTATATATATACTATAATATAATAAAGCGGAAGAGTTTGTTTGTTTGTTTGTTTGTTTAAACGCGCTAATCTCAGGAACTACTGGTTCGAATTGAATAATTATTTTTGTGTTGGATAGATCAATTATCGAGGAAGGCTTTAGGCTATAAAACATTACGTTGCGACTTATAGAAGCGAAGAAACAGTCGAAAATGTGGAAAAAACGGGGAATATTATTCGTCTTTGAGGGTTTCCGTTGCGTGCGCTGCGAAAACCGTTCGAGATACCCAAAAAATATGTATGAAAGAATTATTCCTCTTTAAATTATCTAAAAAAATGTCCACGACCGTATATGTCTATCTTTTAAGATTAACTCACAATAACCGTTTTTATAATAGTCAAATTTGGTCTAAATTAATGCATTATTACAAATTATTTGTCAGAGTTGTATTAACATAATAATATTATTCTTTATCGAAATAAATGTGTTAATAATTAAGAGTATTTAACTGTGAACAAAATTGTCATTGACATCACCTAATTTCAATAAACTTCTTATAAGATAATACAATTTTAAAATAACTCTGAAACAAAATTCACACGCGTCGCATGATGAGCGCTAACCGGCGGGCGAGGAGAGGCGGTGCTTGCGGGCGAGGCGGAGGGGGTGTAGCTCTACGAGGTATAGTCTGTCTAAGCCGAAATGACGCGCCCCTTTACTGCATTTACGCATACGAGCAAATATAAAATATGGATAAAACACACCGAAAATGCAGTAATTGGTTATTCAGTTGCTGGTTAGTTAGTAATATTTGCATTCACACATTTAAACAAACTAATAAAGTGGAGGGGCGCGTCATTTATAGACAGACAAGCATACTATACGGTCGGCTCCCTACTGATCGGTTGAATGCAGCGTTAATTTGTTTTTACGATTTAATATCATCGTGCAAAATCCTTTTTTATACAATTTCATTTTATAGTAGTTTTCTCTATAGTAGGTAGTGTTTGTTTTAAGTATAGAATTTTGTTTCTAATATTTTCACAATAACACTTTTTTGTTTTGTTGTAAATAATACCTGTAGGTGTCATCTACATTCTTTCAAGGTTAGGTTTTACAATTCTTATTAGGTTAGGTTTTAGTTTAAGCATACAGTTAGTTTGGTTAAGTTTTCATTTCCTTTCGTTCTTTCTTCGTCACTGTATTTATTGCCTAGAAAAAGGACTCACCGTTTTCGGCAGACTGCTGCTGCAAAGCGGCTGCGAGTTTTGCGCACAAGAAAATAAAACTGAAAATATAATTTACGCAGAAGTACTTTAAAATATATTTTATTAGTTACGTAATTTAATCGTCTAAAATAAGTTGCGGGTAATAGCTATAGGTAATTTATAATAAAGCTGAGCAGGTAGGTAAACAAAAAATTAATATGATTCCCAAAATAACTATTTAACGCGGACGCAGTCGCGGGCACAGCTAGTATTTAATATAATTAGATTAAATATTGCAAATATTTGTTAATAAAAAACGAGGCGGATATTTGTTTCGAGTATGGTTATCAAAGATCCGGGATAGTGCCACCACTTACAACTAGGCCGGCATAGTGGATGTGATTGCTGTTTACAGTTATTGAATTGTAGTAGCAGTGACATCCATTCATGGACCACACTCCAGCTTAACGTAGGTGGGATCTGGGGTGCTGTCATTGTCGAGTCACAATAAAATTTAAAAATATATTTTTATTTTATTAATAAAATATTTATGTCTTATCTGTACATAAAACGCTCATTGTCCCAACTATGTCGCAGTGGCACGCAAGATCGGACGGGCGCGACGATACGATCCGGCGCGTGCGCAACAACGCAACTTACACGTGATTAATAAGGCACGGATGCATTGGAAGATTTATTATATTATACATTTCTATACTAAGCTACTAAAGTGCTTGTATCATAGAAACAGAACAAAGTACATAATATAAGATATAGCGGCCGGGGCGTTCTTGAGCGGTCAAAAAGTAGTGGGAGGCAAACCGCGCATCTGTACATTCGCATGCAAAATATTTATAAAATATTAAAACTTATCTTGTAATTTGTATGACTTTTTTATATTCAGGTAAAATTATAATTAAAATAATTTATCTGTTATTTTCATATTGATTTATTTATAATTTTATAATTAAATTGTAAGTACCTTAGTTGATTATAATATATCAACAAATAACCAACTTGTCGCGCATGTTCCCACAGTTTGTACCCATACTAATGTTTTATCGATTTTTTTGCATTAGGTTTTAAGTAAGTACTGATGATGAGTGAAAATCAAATGCTTGTAAAAAATATATTAAATCTATTTTGTTTATAATTCGTTGTTGGAGCGAACTATAAACAATAACATCTTTATCAGCCTTTTTCATAAAACAATAAACGTCATATAACATTTTACTTAGGTATTTATTAAAAGAAAGTGTTTAATAAATACGTAAGGATTCTACAATCGAAAAACAATTAAAAAAAAATGTATTAATTACTAAGTGTAATTGCATGCGAGTGTACTTTCTAATTGCGAGAAGCGTCAGGACAGTGCGAAAGCCAACATCGTACTAATTGATCCAATAAATAGATTCGTCGATAATGCTAAGCCCCGCCCATCGCGTCAATTAGACCTAAAATGTGACTTCTGCGCATGTAACGGTCACCGCTCAAGAAAGATCCCGACATCGATACTAAAGTGCTTAATATCATAGAAACAGGACAACCAAAGTACATATATACTCGTAGTCGAACTAAAAAGTTTGGTGCGTCCTTTCTTTGTAGAACAATCTAAAAGTGGAATGCTTTGCCAGCCCATGTGTTCTCTCCATCCTATTACCTTGGATCCTTCAAGCGATGCGTGAAGAAGCACCTTTGGCCGGCATAGTGGCGGCGAATGAAACAGCCGTAAATAAACTCGGTTTTTTCAGTTGTCGTCACTTTTGGACCTCCTCTTGCTTATCATCAGGCGGGTCGAGGTCAGATGTCGAGTCACAATAAAAATAAAATTAAAAAACTTAAAGATACATTGATACCGGTGAGTAGTTTCAAACCCGTGTCACTCGGCTTACGTAGCCATTGCACTGCCACTACACCACGGTCGCTACTACACCATTCTAATGGCGATTGCAGACCGCAGACTGCACTACTGGTTTGTATTCGGGATGATATGGATATTTATTTAATATATGGATATTTATATATTTTTTTATTATTTGGATATTTATTATGTTTCTTTAATATGGATGAGTGAAAGTAGATTGACGAAAGGAATTTATAAATCTGATGTGAATGGATGCGTTAAACTAGGCCCAAATCTAGGTTTGCCATATATATAAGGGAAGAGAGGGATTTGTGTCAGGATCGTGGCAAGTGGCGCACACAAGTGGCGCACTATAGTAAAGGCGTGACAATTTGATTAATTGATTGATTTAAAAAATAAATATACAATTTTTTCACCATAGAAAAATTCTATTTACCATTATTTTTTTTATTATATTTTTGACGAATTTTAATGCTGGTTTTGTTTTTCTCTTAAATATGTATCTTGTTTCTAAATAAATGTTAAAATATGTCTGTCATGTCCCGATCTCGTGTAAGCCAAAAAATCACCTAACCATGACCAAAACAAAAGCGCCGTAGATTCTTCTTTAGTCGAAGACAAGAAACACATCCGACTAGATTTCCACAAAATACAAACTGATAATAAAACAAAATGTTAACAATTTAAACAAAAAACATAAATATTAATAAAATCAGTGTAAAACAAATTAAAAAAAGTAAAATGTCAAAACTTTTGTCGCTCCGGAAATAATTTCAAAAAAAGAACACTTAATTAGCGCGCAATTTTTGACAGTTATATTTTAAAATGTCACCGTGTTATGGAGTTTTGTTTTTCGCTTTTGCATTATTACAGAAAAATGTGATTGCTGAGGATTATTACAAACGGGTAAGTCAAAAATATTAAATTTAAACTGATCGACATTAATTTTTTCAATGGGATTCGTCGATATACGACAGCACCCCACCGGAGTTAGGCTGGAGAGTTGTCCATAAATGGAGGTAGCTACAACAATCAAATTACTACAAGAAGCAGTGTCAGTTAAAAATGTAAAGTTTTAAACTGTTAACGAAACGCGACCAAATCACTTCGCGGTCTGTATACTTGTAAGTGGTGGTACTACCCCGGATCGGCAGACTGGGCACCACTGCCTACCACTCCCAACAAAAAAGTTGTTCAGAAATATTGGCTATCAATGTGCAGAGTAAAAAAACGCCCATGTGATTTGACTTTGGCTGGCATAGTGACGGCGACTGAGGCAGCCGTAAACTAACTCGGATGTTTTAGTCGTCGTCACTCTTGGATTTCCTCTTGCTTATCATCAGGCGGGTCGAGGTCAAATGTCGTACCACAATAAAAAAAACTAATTTCGACTTTATAAGATATAATTACTAGGAGAGGTCCAAGAGTACTGACGACTGTAGTTTAAGGCAGTGTAGTTTAAACTAAGAACCGACTTAGTTTAAGGCTGCCTCAGTCACAGTCACAGATGTGTTTATTACGCCTTACTTAAAAGATGCTGAGTTATAGGATGGCGAGAACACACGGGCTGCCAAAGCATTTTACTTGTAGATTGTTCTACAAAGAAATACCGTGAAGTGATTTAGTCGCGTTTCAAGATCAGCTTGTAAGTTGCCGGTTCCAACTAGGCTAGCATAGAGGATGGGTTTGCTACTGCTGTGATTTAACCTCTATTTATTGACCTCATTTCAGCTTAGTTCGTACAGCTCCTGACACAACTCTCTCGCTTCCTTCACATCCACAATTCTCTTCATAGTAATTAGTGCATAAACATAGATTTCCTTTCTTTTAATAGAAACTTCCTGCTTGCATGACAATAGTACGTATATTATAAGTAATTTAGTTTTATCTTGATTTAAGATTAATCTTGGCTGGAGCTTGTTGAAAGATAAACGCCTCATCAGGCTAATGGATGAGAATGAAAAACATATTTTGACGACAGGCGTGGACGAACGGCTTCGCGATTTGTTTGTTGCGCGTAAAGTCCCGGTTCGATCCCCGGTCGGAGCAAATATTTGTTTCGTAGCTTTTATTTGTAATATTTAATAATATTAAAATATTGCAAATATTTGTTAATAAAAAAAAATATTTGCTTCGAGTCTGGTTATCAAAGAGTGGTAGGCAGTGGTACCCAGTCTGCCGATCCGGGGTAGTACCACCACTTACAAGTATACAGACCGTGAAGTGATTTGGTCACGTTTCGGGATCAGCTTGTAAGTTATTGAATTGTAGTAGCAGTGACATTAATTCATGGACCACACTTTGGCTTAACATCAAGCGGGGTGCTGTCATATGTCGAGTCACAATAAAACAGAGAAAAAATCAGAAATGACGTCCAGTTTTAATAATACAAGCACATTTAGTATAGTAAATGAAAGTACAAAACCTAATTTTCAGTCGTCGGTACTCTTAGACTTTCCCTTGCTTACCATCAGATAAGTCAAGATCAATAGTCGCGCCAAAAAAAAATTGAATGAAACAAATTTTATGCGGCTTACTATGGCGTTTATTTTATGATTTGATTCTCCGTGACCACGACGGCTGCAAAGCTCTCGAAACGTCGGGATAATAAAATAAATATGTAAAATTAAAACCAAAATAAACGCGATAGTAAGCCGCATAAAATTTTATTATTCAATGTTCGCACAAAATCTAAAAATCTTTTTATTGTTTTATTTACATTTCTAATTACTAAGCTACTGAAGAGTCTGTATCATGAAAACAGGACAACCAAAGTTCATATATCAAAGACACATTGGTACCGGCGGCGAGTGGTTTTGAACCCGTGCGTGACCATTGTACTACCACTACCCACGGCCGCCTTAATTTCCCAACTTTATAATTCACAATTGCTTTTCGTTATGTCATTAGAGGAAGTCGTTTTTAACAATACCTATTATAAAACACACTTTCCATTGTTACAATCATAACACACAACAGGGATAGGCAGCGACAATGGAGCGCCTTTTGCCACGATCCTGACACAACTCCCTCGCTTCCCTCACATTCACAATTCTCTTCATACATTTCTCAATGGTTTCTCTCTGTCATTCTCTCTATGGTTATGGGCACTAGGCGCTGGGTTGTCTTGAGGATGTCTCCGATTTGATTGGTCAACTCCCTCCTGGGTCTGCCTTGTTTAACGCATCCTTGTCTCTGCCTATCCCTGTGGGAAAAAGGCGTGACAATTTGATTGAGTGATATATATATATTCAAACCCAGGAGGGAGTTTACCAATCAAATCGGAGACATCCTCAAGACAACCCAGCGCCTAGTAACCTAATATATATATATATATATATATATATGACCTATATATATATGACCTTGGATCCTTCAAGCGATGCGTGAAGAAGCACCTTTGACAGGCATAGAGACAGCGACTGAGGCAGCTGTGAACTTATTCGGTGTTTTCAGTCGTCGTCACTCATCAGGCGAGTCGAGGTCAGATGTCGAATCACAATAAAAAATAATAAAAATTCATTTATTTGTTTCTTGCACCTGTTTTTCAATTTAGGGACAATCTTTAGTTTAACTGGAAGATAAAGCCATTTGACTTTAGCGATTGGTTTGTTGCGCGTAAAGTCCCGGGTTCGATTCCCGGTCGGAGCAAATATTTGTTTTATAGCTTTAATTTGTAATATTTAATAATTATATTAAATATTGCAAATATTTGTTAATAAAAAAAGAGATGGATATTTGCTTCGGGTCTGGTTATCAAATATTGGTAGGCAGTGGTACCCAGTCTGCCATCCGGGGTAGTACCACTACATACAAGTATAAGACCGTGAAGTGATTTAGTCACGTTTCGGGATCAGCTTGTAAGCTGCCGGTTCCATCTAGGCCGACATAGTGGATGTGATTGCTACTCACAGTTATTGCATTGTAGTAGCAGTGACATTAATTCATGGAGCACACTTCGGCTTAACATCAAGCGGGGTACTGTCATATGTCGGGTCACAATAAAAAAAAATCACCTTTGCAACTAGCTAATAATAAATAAATAAATATTATGAAAACATCAAAACGTTATCAAAATAAATAAAAAGTTAAGCGCTATACTTGTAGGTAAATACGCAAAAAAATAAGCAACAAAATTACTCATATTGTTGCGGTAAATTACCCCAACAAATCGGTAATGGGCTAAGCGTAATTATTTATGACAAAAGGTTGTGTTATTCTTTTACCGTTTCTTGTTCATGTTTAAAGACATTTTTGGGTTATATGTAGAACAAAGAACTGGAACTGTCGGTGGAAATGACGATACAATATAGGTTGTAGATCGATTGAATCGATTGAACCTCGATGCCACTTTACAGCAGCCACTCATTTAATACTTTATAAGTTGACAATGCCACTAACTTGGCCACTTTTGACACTAACAGCGAGCGCGTAACTTTATGACGTGTAGGAATTCATTCTCATTCTCATTGAATTTCCGCGGTCAGCCCTCCAATCGGAGCAAAGATTATAACAAATCCACGCTGCAACCACAAAGATACTAACACGCAGAATAAAATTGAAAAGAAAAGAATTTTATTTTTATTGTGACTCGACATCTGACCTGATGGCAAGCAAGAAGTGTGCCGATGACTGCAGAAACCGAATCTTCACAGCTGCCACAGTCGCCGTCACTATGCCGGCCAAAGGAGCTTCTTCACACTTTGCTTGAAGGATTCAAGGCTATAGGATGGAGAGAACACATGGGCTGGCAAAGCATTCCACTTGTCGATTGTTCTACATGGAAACGCACCGAACTTTTTAAATCGACTGCTGATTATGTCAGGATCGTGGTAACGGTCTGCTGTCTAAGCCTATTTTTAAGGCTCATGAATCCGGGTATAATACACAGGATGTTCTGACCTGCATTTATTTATAATAAAAGAAAAAAATGTCACGCACATCCTCTTGAAGCAATTTAAATTATATAATTTTTTTACCTATTTTATTGTCTTTTAACCTTCACGGTGTTTACTTTAAGTGTCGGTGTCTCAGGGATAAAAAATATACAGAATGACATGTACCAAATAGTTTTTTTCATTTATTTATTGTGACTCGACATATGTGACTCGACATATGACGGCACCTTGCATAACTTTTTATTATTATTATTTTTTTCATTATACATTTCTATACTAAGCTACTAAACTGCTTATATCATAGAAACAGGACAACTAAAGAACATAAATATGAAAGATACATTGGTGTCGGTAAGTGGTTTCGAACCCGTGCTCTCTACCACTACACCACGGTCGCCTAATAAACTATAAATACCTAAATAACTTTCATTTTTTATTGTGACCTAAATCTGACCTCGCTAGATAGACTAATTCCTCCCCTGAGAGATAGAGAGAACGAAGAAAACGCTGATGGGAGTTACAGAGGAATTGAAATAGGTTTTGTAGTCTGTTTGTCTAATTTTAGGAGGAAGGGAAATTCATATGGAAATTCACCTGTTTTTTTAATTTTTAATTGTGACTCGACATATGACAGCACCCCGCTTGATGTTAGGCAGAAGTGTGGTCCATATGAATGAATATCACTGCTACTACAATTCAATAACTGTCAGTAGCAATCACATCCACTATGCCGGCCTAGATGGAACCGGCAGCTTACAAGCTGATCCCGAAACGTGACTAAATCACTTCACGGTCTGTATACTTGTAAGTGGTGGTACTACCCCGGATCGGCAGACTGGGCACCACTGCCTACCACTCTTTAAACTGTCTGAAACGAATTAAATACAGCGTTGTTTTCTGATTCTGAAGGCATTTTGCTGAGGTCCTGGGATCCAATACCCACTAACTTTTATTACTTTCTCAGGGCAGCAACACGAATGCAGCTGAAGCCATACAATTTCTAAGGGAGTATGACAGGGAAGCTTCAGGCATGTGTTATAGGTAAGTATTATACTAATAGGTATCATGTTGTACGACCGGCGTAACCCGACGGTTAGCGACTGGTTTGTTGCGCGTATAGTCCCGGGTTCGATCCCCGGTCGGAGCAAATATTTGTTTCACAGCTTTAATATTATTAAATATTGCAAATATTTGTTAATAAAAAAAGAGAGCAATCGGCAGATATAAAGAGCGCTGTCTTGAGCTGCTCTGTATAAGGATCGGTGGATACGAAAAACGCTGGACGACTGTGACAGGAGGAAGTCTGTGCATCTGTACAGTTAGGTACAAGAGATAATAATATTTTTAAAAATACTATACTTTCGAAAAGTTTGTAAATAGGCAACAAAACAAGTAATAGTCTGTCTAAGCCGAAATGACGCGCCCCTCCACCGCATTTGTGCACACGAGAAAACACAAAATATGGATGCAATGCAACACACCCAAAATGCAATTGTAATTGGTCATTCAGTTGATGGTTGGACACAAAAGTACTATACTATTATACGCTGATAAAGTATAATAGTAAAGTTAGTAATATTTGCATTCACACATTTAAATAAACTAATAAAGTGGAGGGGCGCGTCATTTATAGTTAGACAAGCTATACTCTGCTTTTTTTTTTGCCTGGACCTAACTATATCTGCGGTTGTTGATAATACTTGTTATGTATATTGTAGTTGCAGTGGCATCCATTCATGGACCACACTCCAGCTTAACATCAAGCGGGGTGCTGTCATATGTCGTGTCACAACAAAAAAAAAGTGTCGAGTCACATTTTAAAAAAAACCTATGGTAAGAAAGTCAAACAAGTACCTCGGAACATTCTCCGTTGTAAAGATGAAAAAGTACCAGGCGATCATAATAACACAGAAGGTGACGTGTTCCATTTCCAGATTAACCCTATCACAATGGAGGTTCGTGACGAATATAACTGACTACAACAAGAGGCGGATGCTGGAGGAACTTGCACTTAACTCGAAGTTTGAAAGGTTAGTAGCCGACATTAATTCATTTGCGTCATCTGACCTCGACTTGCTTAATCGTAAGCAAGGGAATCCTGATGGTAAGCAAAGCGCCGTCACTATGCCGGCAGAAGTTCCTTTTTCATGTTTCGTTCGAAGGATTTAATGCATGCGCGATTCTAGTCTATTCAATCAATGGAGCGCCACGATCCTGACATAACTCTCTCGCTTCCTTCACATTCACAATTCTCTTCATACAAGCTCTATGGTTATGGGCACTGGGCAACCTAGCTTAATTGTGAATGTCTCCGATTTGGTCGTCAAACACCCTCCTGGGCCTGCCTCGTTAAACGCATCCATTCGCATGAGATTTTTAAATTATTTTCGACAATCTATGAATATATTTGATAGAGTTTATAATCAGCTACTTGGTTTTATCCTTCTTCTTAGCAGTTTTCGAGCAAATTGATGTACTAATAATATTTTGTTGTAGATTATCATGGAGAAAGGCAGCAGCTTTCGATGCAAAAAGACTTGGTGATCCACAAAGCCGCAGACAACTTCAGAAGATCATACAATCAAGCCGAGCAGCTCTTCCTGACGATAGATTCTCTGAGGTAAAACTTCTACTGTAATCTTCTAGGAAACTAATAATAATAAAGATACTAGAGTAGCACTATGCCGGCCTATTAGAGCTGAAAACTGCCTTGAACATTCATTATTTTATTTTTTATTGTGATTCGACATATGACAGCCCCGCTTGATGTTAAGCTGGAGTGTGGTCCATGAATGGATGTGAATGCTATTAAAATTCAATAACTGTAAGCAGCAATCACACCCACTATGCCGGCCTAGTTGGAACCGCCAACTTACAAGCTAATCCCGAAACGCGACCAAATCACTTCACGGTCTGTATACTTGTAAGTGGTGGTACTTACCCGGATCGGCAGACTGGGTACCACTGCCTACCACTCTTTGATAACCAGACCCGAAGCAAATATCCACCTTTTTTTTATTAACAAACATTTGCAAAATTTAATATAATTATTAAATATTACAAATAAAAGCTATGAAACAAATATTTGCTGCTAGTGGAAATCGAACCCGGGACTTTACGCGCAACAAACCAATCGCTAAACGTTCATACCACGTCTGTCGTCAAAAATAAAATTTCATGCTCAGAAGACAGTTTCTATACCAGCCAGTAAATCATATAGGCTGCTCTCTAACTATGGTGTTTTCTAAAGTGTTGTTATGGACAAAAAACTAATGTCGTTTTCACTGTCGTCTTCACTGTTGTCTTAAATGCTTATGCGTAATCCATCTTTTATCCAGATCCAACAGCTGATAACTGAAATGAAAGAGATTTACAACTCAGCCAAAATATGTCCATACGGCCAAAAACCTCTAGACACGCACACCCAAAAACCATTCTACGAACCAGACCCGTACGACCCAAGACGGGTCACGAATGGCCACCAAATTTACAAGCCGTACGAGCAGCAAGAAAACACGGACTATCCGAATTACTGCGACATGCAATTAGACCCGGAAATCTCGAGAATCTTGGCCCATTCACGGATTGAAAGTGAACTTCTATATGTCTGGAAGAGTTTTCGGGATAAGACCGGGCCCAAATTGAAGAACAGATTCATGAGATATGTTCAACTGGCCAATCAGGCGTCTGTTGCTGCTGGTAAGTTCATTTCCTATTGTGACTCGACATATGACAGCAATCTGCTTGATGTTAAGCTGAAGTGCGGTCCATAGAGGTGATTGCTACTACAATTAAATAACAGTAAGTCAGGCAATCAAGTTGTCACGCCTTTTTTCCACGGTGATAGGCAAAGACAATGGAGCGCCACTTGCCACGGTCCTGATACAACTCCCTCGCTTCCTACACATCCACGATTCTCTTCAAACAAGCTCTATTGTTATGGGCACTAGGCAGCTTTCTAAAGGATGTCTCCGATTTGGTCGGAGAACACCCTCCTGTCTACCTTGATTAAAGCATCCATCCACATCAGATTTATAAATGTCTTTCGTCGATCTACTTTCACTCATTCTTTCCACGTGCCCAAACTATCGATTTTAACTAGAAGTAGCATAAAATCCTAAATTTCCAGGTTTCTCTGATGCTGGAGACCAAATGAGAGCTGCATACGACGATCAGTCTTTCAGAGAGAGCGTATCTGAAATCTACAATCACATAGCACCGCTGTACAAACAATTATTCACTTACGTGAGAAGGAAATTGCTGCAAAGATATGGTGAGAGGACTATAAGACCAGATGGTCCAATACCAGCTCATTTGTTAGGTGAGACTTCTTTTTTATTGTTAATAACGTCGACTGCTACTTCAGTAACCCACTATGTCGCTCTATTTTCACATAGCGGGTGATCCCGCTGATCCCGAAACGCGAGTTAGTCATTTATGGTCTGTTCATGGAAAATGTTGGCACTACCTTCGCACGCAACTTACCAAAAAAACAGACTTGACTCGACATATGACTTTGACTTGACACCACTCTCTATATAAATAAAGACATTCTTAATAGTTATTGAGTGGAGATCACGAACTGGAAGACGCAACGTAGGTAGGCCTCCCGCTATGTGGACTGACGGCATGGTGAAAGTGACGAATAACTGGTGGATGCAACTGGCATCTTGTCGTTCGGAATGGCGTTTTAACGTTCAGCAGTGGACCGTCTTTTGGCTGATGATGACGACTCCTAATAGAGCAAAATACTAGAATCAGGATTGTGAATGTCTTTGTTAATGCGACAAAAATTCAGCGGTCTGACATGTGAATTTTAACCCTATTGCAGGAAACATGTGGGCTCAAAATTGGAAATCAATCATGGACCTTGTGATGCCATTCCCTCAATCACCAAATGTAGATGTTACTTCAGAAATGTTGAGACAAGGATTTACACCACTTAGGTAGGTAATCGTTCTTCTTTCAATAACTAGCACAAAATTCCTTCCCACTCCTCAAGCAGATATTCAGATTCCTTTACTTTACGACTCGTAAAAACGTCATTATAAGGTTGCCTTAGTTACGTCACTATGCCGGCCGTGTTTTGTCACAATTCGCTTAAAGGATCCAACATTATAGGATGGAGAGAATCCACAATTCTCTTCATACCCTCTCTACGGTTATGAGTACTAGGCAATCCAGCTTGAGGATGTCTCCGATTCAGTCAGAAAACGCCTCGTTTAATACAAATCAGATTTATAAATTCCTTACGTCAATCTACTTTTACTTATCCTAAACATAACAATTTCTATCAAACTTCTAGAATGTTCCAAATGGCAGAAGAATTTTACACTTCCATGGGTTTGAAGCCAGTGCCGCCAGAGTTTTGGAGACACTCCATGCTTATTCGACCAGCAGAACGCAGCGTTCAATGTACTGCCAGCGCTTGGGACTTCTGTAATAGAATTGATTACAGGTAAGCGTGGCGAATTGAAAAATAAAAGGCGAATATTTGCTTCGGGTCTAGTTATCAAATAATGGTGGGCAATAGTAGCCAGTCTGTCTTTCAAATTGCCAATCAAATTGTTACGCTTTTTCCCGACACTTGCTTCGATCCTGACACATCTCCCTCGCTTCCCTAACATGCACAATTCTCTTCATACCAGCTCTACTAGAAAATCTTTTTTCACCTCCTGGAAGTTGGAAGCGCATCGCGCTGGGTGAAGAATTCGGGTAAACGTAACATCGCTAGAAAACCGACAACCGATGGGGAATAAAGGTTCTAGAATGGAGACCTCGAACCGGAAGACACAGCATAGGTAGGCCTCCCAGTTGGTGGACTGATGACATAGTGAAAGTCACAAATAACCGGTGGATGCAAATGGCATTTTGTCGATCGAAATGGCGTTCTAAGGGGGAGGCCTTCTGGCTGATGATGATGATGAACCGAGGTTACGGAATTACGGCTCAGTCTCATTTATTACCGACAAAATAAGGTGATAAGAGCGTCTAAAAAGGGTTTCAATTTAAAAGTGATCGGTTAGGATACGAGTAGCATAAAGAAGAATACAGTAAACCTAATTGTATTTCAGAATAAAACAATGTACGGTGGTTACGATGCAGGATCTAATTTCAACCCATCATGAAATGGCCCACATTCAGTACTACTTACAGTATTCTGAACTGCCGCAATTGTTCAGGGAAGGCGCCAACCCTGGTATGTATGACTTTCTTAATTGTGACTCGACATCTGACCTCCACCCGCTTGACGGTAAGCAACAGAAGATTCAAGAGTGCTGACGAACAAAAAAACCGAATCAGTTCAACATTGCTTCAGCCGCTCTCACTATGCCGGCCAAAGGTGCTTCTTCACGCATCGCTTGAAGGATCCAAGGTTATAGGATGGAGAGAACACATGGGCTGGTGAAGCGTTCCATTTGTTAATTGTTTTACAAAGAAACGACGCACTGAACTTTTCAGTTCTACTGCTGATTCGGTCGACAGAATGCGGATGCTTCCCCCGACTTGTGTAAAAAGACGAGGTAGGAAGGTTAAAGAGCTCCTCGAAACTTTCTCCGTTATTTGGAAAAAAAAGCAGCGGTCACATCCACTATGTCGGAACCGGTAACTTTCAAGTTGTTCACAAAACGTGACTGTGTCCGTTTACGATCTGTTTCTTACACTTGCCCAGATCTTAAAACTGAAATACTTGTTTCATTGTTTCAGCATTTCACGAGGCAGTAGCAAATGCAGTAACGCTGTCTGTTTATAATTTACCACATTTACAAAGAGTTGGCCTTTATCACAATAGGTGAGGATTTCATCAATCAAATCAATCAAATTGTCAAGCTATTTCTTCATAAGGATAGGCAAAGACATTAAGCTAATTATGCCACGATCCTGACACACCTCCCTCGCTTCCTTCACATTCACAATTCTCTTCATACAAGCTCTACAATTATGGGCACTAGTCCTGTGTGACTAGCACTAGTCAAGGCAGGCACGTCCTGGGCCTGCCTTGTTTAACGCATCCATCCACATCAGATTTAAAAATTCCTTCGTTAATCTACTTTCACTCATCCTTTCCATGTGCCCAAACCATCGAAGCATTCCTTTGTCAATCCTTGTCACTACATCCTCTTTCTAACCACATCTATCGCGCACACAACCTTATTCTATTCGCTATCGTCACTCCACATACACTCCTTAACGACCACATTTCTACAGCGTTAATTCTACTCTCATGCTTCTTCTGCCACACTCGACACAACATTCACTTCCAAACATTTTTTTTTCATAATAAATAAAAACAATAATAATGGCTTGGTGAATACTAAAAGCTCGTCATTGCCGGTGCATAAGACCGCCAATGACCTCCCTTCACTCTCCCTTCACTGGTGTAACGTATGTGATGTGTGTGAAAGAGAGGAAATACTCCTATATTACAATAAGGAAAAAGAAAATCGGAGACATCCTCATGAAAGCTGGGTTGCCCATTGCCCATAACCACAGAGCTTGTATGAAAAGAATTGTGGATGTGAGGGAGCGAGGGAGTTGTGTCAGGATCAATATTTATTTAAATCAATTTGTCACGCCTTTTCCCACAGGAATAGGATATGTCGAGTCATAATAAAAAAAATATTTTATAATTGTGACTCGACATCTGACCTCGACCCGCCTGATGGCAAGCATGAGGTGGTCCAAAAGTCCTGACGACTGCAAAAACCGAGTCTCCACGGTTGATCCAGTCGCCGACACTATGCCGGACAAAGGTGCTTCTTCACGCCTCGCTTAAAGGATCCAAGGTTATAGGATGGAGAGAACTAATGGGCTGGCAGAGCATTCTACTTGTCGATTGTTCTACAAAGAAACGACGCATCGAACCTTTTACTGCTTTTTTTGATTGACTTTTCCTTTTTTTCAGGACAAACGACCAATATGAAATAGGGATGAACTTCTTAATGACTATGGCGTTAGAAAAATTAGCATATCTTCCATTCGCATTCATGGTTGACCAGGTAATTTTTTATTAATATTACTCGACATCTGACCTCGACTTGCCTGTTCATAATCAAGTGGAGGTCAAGTAACCTCTCAGTCGCTGTCGCAATTCAATTTTCGAATGTTCCAAAGTGCTCTTTAACCTTGATCCTACCTCGTCATTTAACACCCGTAATACCCGCACAGGTCGGGAAAAGCATCCACATTCTATCGACCGAATCTGCAGTCGAACTAAAAAGTTCGGTGCGTCTTTTCTTTGTAGAACAATTGACAGTGGAATGCTTTGCCAGCCCATGTGTTCTCTTCATCCTATGACTTTGGATCCTTCAAGTGATGCGTGAAGAAGTACCTTAGGCCGGCATAATGACGGCGACTAAGGTAGCCGGGACTAACTCGTTTTTTTCAGTCGTCGTCACTCTTGGACTTCCGCTTGCTTATTATCAGGCGGGTCTAGGTAAAATGTCGTGTCACAATAAATAAAAAGTTCGACACAAAGTAACTATACGCCAAACCGTAGTTCCTCTGTCGATTAAGTTAACAAAGAAGTATAACCAGATTAGGAAAGTATAAATTAATAAAATCAATTTAGGCGCAAAATTTCACGAACCTGATACTACTGTCTTGGTTCCTCACATCCGCAACACTCTTCATATATTCATGTACGAGCTCTTCTTGGTTGTCCACGTTCTATTCTTTAACTCAGCTCTCATTTATAAATCTCTTTCATCAATCTTCTTTAACCTATCCTTTATAATAATTGTTCTTAGTATTGATTGTGACATTCCACGGGGCTCTTAAGAATATTTAGCGGAGCATTATTCCACTATGTTAGAAAAGGAAAGGAGTACTCCCAGCTGTACGCGTGTTCCATACAGGGCTCACTAGCCGGTGACGTTTCTTCGTTCGAGCGCATATATATTGATTACTTTGTCGGTAAATCGTTTGCGAGATATTGGACACATGCAACGCCATCTAGCGGTAGCATGTAGCGGTCGCTACAAATACAATCAAATGTCGATTTGTTAAAGAAGCACTTTATTTGCACAATCCAAAAAAGTCAAGTCAAATACGTCCTTATGTGGTCCTCGAAGTCGTATCGCAGTCGCAGCTCTCGTCGGTCCTAAAGTCTTTATTCCTAATCGCAGTAATAGTATATCGCTGGTTTCACTATCCAACCAGGGCTTCCATTCTTTTAATACATAATGCCGATGAAAATGCAGTGAAATTGCGTCGCGGTTGCAAGTGACCAATCGCATAAACCAAAACATAGTTTACCTATTGATTTGTTATTCCCTAATTGGTTACGAAGATGTCAAACATCAGTGCATTAAGATAACCGGCGTTCTTCCGCGGCCTCCTTAAATTTTTATTTGGATCTAACACGTATTGTTTACGTTGTTAACAAGACACGGCTTTGTTCTCTAACAAAGGAAAGTCGCTATATTTCGGTTTTGTATCCTTGGGTGCTATTGTGTCGAGCCTATTGTTTCGAGCCCTTTGCTGTTTTATCTATTTATTGGGGAAATCTGTATGTAGTTTATGCAATTGTAGTTTGTAGTATATTTGCACCCTGCCCATAATTTCTCATCATCCCAAAGGTTAGTTGTTAGAGAATGCCTAATAGGCATTAAACTCGCCTACGTACCTATTTTTGAAGTTTATTTTGATGCAATAAAGGAAAAATAAATAAATAATTTTAAGGGCATTCTAGATATATAAAAATAACTCTCCTTGTAGGTCAGATTGACAGTATTTGTTATATTATGATCTACTGGTGTCTAATTATCTATATCAATTTCAGTGGCGCTGGTCAATATTCGAGGATGGCGTGCATAATATGAATTCAAGATGGTGGCAAATGAAATTACGATATCAAGTAAGACGTTTGAAATATTTTAACTCCTCACATGGTAATAACCTTGTATTTTTACTCGCGTAATACCCGTCTAGGGGGCCGACCGCGCAACTTTAATAGTTTGTTAAAAAGTTACGCGATCGCTGTTAGTGTCAAAGACAACTTTTATTCATTCAGACAATGAGTTTCAAATGAGCTTGAACTGTTAATGAAAATGAACATAGATTCTTAGTGTGTTGCGCGGTCGCAATTTTAATTTTGAAGCTCAATAATGGATTTCAACTGTCAAAACTAAGCTCATTCTCATTGTCATTGCGTTACGCGGTCGGCCCGCAGGTCTGTTGACCGCATTCTGTCGAAAGAATCCACAGTCGAACTAAAATTTAGGCACATCGTTTCCTTGTAAAACAATCTTCAAGTGAACTGTTTTACCAGCCAGTATGTCGTTACAATTTTAAAAATCTCTAATAGCAGTCCAATCTACTATACTATCCTGATAAATGCATATTAAATTTGTCAATTTATTTCTGTTTTAGGGTGTGGTACCACCAATACCAAGAACTGAAGCTGACTTCGACCCAGGATCAAAATATCACATAATATCTGATCAGGTATTATTTTCTTTTTTAATTGGAACAAACTTCGTTATCGCGCGTTGCGAAAGGGGGCCAGACGGAAAAAATTAAGACCAAAAGTTGTAACGACAATTTTTAAGGTTCCGTAGTAAAACGGAACCCTAAAAGATTTGTCATGTCTGTCTGTCCGTCCGTTTGTATGTCACAGCCACTTTTTTCCGAAACTATAAGAGCTATACCATCGATGCAGTTTTCAAGACATTTAAATAAAATAGAATTCCAAACATATGTTTCCTACTTCAGTTACCACAAGCCAATTATTACTAAAATTGAGCCTACTGATTATATATATTACATTATATTTGTTAATAATAAAATAATTTAAAAAAAATATACAATCCCTTTACTTATTAATCGAAAGGAACTTCGTTCCATCCGGGTGACCCTTGACACCTCTCAAGTTTTTTTTTAAATTACAATATAGCTGGGCACTGAATCTATTAATATATAATAGCGAAATGACTTGTCTACGAATTGCCACTGCTTTATCAATGTGACTTTTGTATCCATCTAAACTTTTATGGTAACGGAATATTGACGACAGGCCTTTACGCGGAAAGTCCGGAGCAAATAATTTCATGGCTTTTATTTGTAATATTTAATAAATAAATAAAATTTACTAATATTTGGTAATAAAAAAAGCTGATAGTTGCTTCTGGCTGTCAAAGAATAGTAAGCTGTGGTGCCTAGACTGCCGTACCGGGGTAGTAGCACCACTTACAAGTATACAGACCGTGAAGTGATTTGGTCACGTTAGTTCTTTTCTATGATACAAGCACTCAAGTAGCTTAGTAGAGAAACGTAAATAAAAAAATAATAAATGTTTAACAGGAATACATAAAATACTTCCTGGCGACCATATTGGAGTTCCAGATCTTCGAGCAGCTCTGCTTGGCTGCTGGAAATAATGGACATCTGCATGATTGTGACATTTATAGGAGCAGGGAAGCTGGCAGGATACTCAGGTAGGTTTCTTGTTGTGACTCGACATATGACAGCACCCCCTGATGTTAAGCTGGAGTGCGGTCCATGAATAGAGGTGTCTGTCTGCTACTACGGGTAAATAATAACAAGTAGTAGACGCATCTTTTTTATGTTTTTATTGTGACTCGACATCTGACCTCGACCCGCCTGATGCAAGCAAGACCTCCTCTTGCCGTGACTGCAAAAACCGGGTCTTCGCGGCTGCCCAAGTCACCGTCGAGGTCAGAAGTCGTCTTACAATAAAAAAAAAATAGAGAAGTTTAGAGTGGTAAGCAGACGTTTGTTCGTAGTTTGCGCAGTTTGCCGATCTGGGGTTAACAGTTTCACAGTTTCTACACTTGTAAGTGTAGAAACTGTGAAGTGACGTAATCGTGTTTCGAGATGAGCTTGTAAGTTGCCGGTTTCAGCTAAATTTAACATTTTTTAAATTATATTATGTAACATAAAATTTGTTTAATTTAATAATCAATGTTCGCGCAAAATCTAAAAAATACTAATTTTCATAATTCATAATTATTTTTCATAAATAATATTTTTTTCATAAATCATAATTTTTTTGGTAACTTATAATTTTTCATAATTTTTCAGTGAAATAATGCAAAGTGGTGCGTCGAAGCCTACTTCAGAAGTTATACGCACACTAACACGTGGTAAAACAAACAGAATATCACCAGAGTCTATTGTTAGGTATGTTGACATAGATTTACTAGAGATAGCAAGCAGTTCGACGCGTCGTTTCTTTGTCGAACGATTGACAAATGGTTGCTTTACCATCCCATGTATTTTCCCTATTTTGGATTGCACATTTTGGAGGCGGCACATTTGGTCAGAATAGTGCCGGCTACTGAGACAAATCTTTTTATTGTGACCGTGACTTACAAGTATACAGGCCGTGAATTGACTTAGTCGCGTCTCGGGATCAACTTGTAAGTTGCCGATTCTAACTGGGCCGGCATAGTGAATGCGACTGCTACTTGAAGTTATATAACTGTAGTAGCTTACGCATTTATTTTTAGACCGCGCTCCAGCTTAATATCAAGCGAGGTGTTGTCATACTTGGATCCTTCAAGCGATGCAGCCGTGAACTAACCCGGTAGTTTCAGTCGTCGTAACTATTGGATCTTCTTTTGCTTATCATTAGGCGGGTTGAGGTCAAATGTCGTGTCACAATAAAAAAAAAACGCAAGGGGAGGTTTTTTTTTTTTTATTGTGACTCGACATATGACAGCACCCCGCTTGATGTTAAGCCAAAGTGTGGTCCATGAATGAATGTCACTGCTACTACAATTCAATAACTGTGAGTAGCAATCACATCCACTATGCCGGCCTAGATGGAACCGGCAACTTACAAGCTGATCCCGAAACGTGACCAAATCACTTCACGGTCTGTATACTTGTAAGTGGTAGTACTACCCCGGATCGGCAGACTGGGTACCACTGCCTCCAAGAGTGACGACGACTGAATAAACCAATTCAGTTTACGGTTGTCTCGGTCTATTTAATTTGGCTCGATTTTTTTATATGAGAATACCTCGTCTAATTTTAAGCTGAAGTGTGGTCCAAGAATGGAGGTAACTGCTACTTACAGTTCAATAACTATAAGTAGCAATCCCATCCACTATGCCATCCATCTATGTACTAGTACTTGTAGGTGGTGGTACTACCCCGGATCGGCGAACTGGGTACCACTGCCTACCAGACCGGAAGTATACATCAGCTTTTTTTTTTATTAACAAATATTTGCTACGACCGGGAATCGAACCCGGGACTCCCGCGTTACGTACTGGTGTGCAATCACTACACCACGCGTGTCCTCTAAAGTTAGTTTACCTTGCGTTTTATTTCACAGATATTTCCGTCCTCTAGAACTATGGTTGCGGGTTCAAAACCGGGACGAGTCACTCATTGGGTGGAACTCCAACTATAATGACATTGGCCTGTTTGCTCCACAACGATCCAATGCGAACAAAATTCAATTAACAAAAGTTACAATAATTTGTTTATTTTTATATTTGTTATTAAGATAAGAGTTAATAATTAAAAAGATTCCTTAAAAAACAAGCTTTTTATTAAATGTATCCGCTGTATGTAATAAAATAAAAATTATTATAATGTCCGCCATTATTACTATGTCCGCCAACTTGGGGTGTCCGCCAAATTTAATGATCATTAGGAAATACTTTCATTTGATCATAGGAATGCTAAACAAATAATTGGTCCGCCATCTTTAGAAGTCCGCCACTTTAGATTTAGAATAACGTCACTTAGCTAACCATGCATTTGTCATCCAAACTTATCGTGGAAAATTAGAGACAAATCGGAGACATCCCTAAGAAAGCTGGGTGGCCTAGTGTCCATAACCGTAGAGCTTGTATGAAGAGAATTGTGAATGTGAGGGAAGCGAGGGAGTTGTGTCAGGATCTTGGCAAGTTCGATTTGTTTCATAGCTTCGAAATAGATTTTTTCTAAGCTATGAAAATAGAGTTGAATGAAAGCTATGAAAAAGATTGAATACTTTCTATGTATCTTTTCAGCGGCAATAGGTACATAGAAAGTATCAATTTTTGGTTTGTAAATAGTTTTTGTTTTGGTAAATTTTTTTGGTAATTTTTTGGTAAATTTGGTAAATAAATAAAAACACATAATAATTTTAACTCACTTTATCAATCAAATTGTCACGCCCTTTTCCCATGGGGATAGGCACAGACAAATTACTTATTTTAAATTTAAATTAATCAAATACATACTTAAATCTAATAAATGCAATCAAATATTTAGTACAATAAAAGTTAGATAAAGGACAATTCGTGCACCACGGCCTATTGCAACCAGGAATCGAACTCTGTACCTCACCACTAAACTAAACAGCATTGGTAGGCAGTGTTGCTCAGTCTGCCGATCCGGGGTAGTACCACCACTTACAAGTATACAGACCGTGAAGTGATTTGGTCACGTTTCGGGATCAGCTTGTAAGTTGCCGATTCCATCTAGGCCGGCATAATGGATGTGATTGCTACTCACAGTTATTGAATTGTAGTAGCAGTGACATTCATTCATGGACCACACTTAGGCTTAACATTAACATCAATTTAAAAAACTTCTAACTCCACTTTACCCCGCCTGGTGTTAAGCTGGAGATCGAACGATGACTGGATGCGACTTCTACTGTAGTACAGATAAACTACAGATAAACAACCGCAAGTAGCAGTCGCATCCACTATGCTGACCTAGTTGGAACCGGCACCTTACAAGCTGATCCTGAAACGCGATCAAATTACTTCATGGTCTGTTTACTTGTAAATGGTGGTACTACCCCGGATCGGCAGACTGGGTACCACTGCCTACCAGCTTAACTAACTAATTATATTATTTATATTATATTATTATATTTATTTTTCCATCCAATTTTTATTATTAATTCATTCATTTTTAATTATACCATTAGAATATGACAAAAATAAATAATTAAAAAAAGTGTAACAGATTTAATCGGACCGTACAATTATATTTTGAATAGACTGGCTCTACCTGTAGCTCGTACAGACTAATCCAAACCCTAGTAATGAAATGTTTAAAACCAGGATAATGTTTCTAGGGTTGCCAACCATACTTTATAATAACGTATCTTACGTTATTTTTGGTAATTATACTTTATACTTTTGCATACAAATAAAGTATGTGAAAATACTTTATTTTGATTGCGTAGAAAACGAATTGCTTATTTAGGCATATAAAGGACATCATTCATTTTGTATGGGGACTTGGGCTTAAATGTATTAACAGTTGCATATACATGAACTATAATTATGTCAGTTCAAAGCAGAATAAATGTAGCGTTGATTGACAGATGATACAAAATCGATATCTTAAAAATTGTTAGCAAATGCTAAAAGCACACAAAATACGTTTTTAAGGCATAAAATTTTAAAAATACTTTTTTTTTCTTTCAAATACTTAATTTTAATCCTTTTCAAACAATTGTATACGTTTTTTTTTGTCAAAAAAGTTGGCAACCCTAAATGTTTCCGACCAAATCGTAGTGTTTTAAGCATTCATCCACATGAGATTTATGAATTCCTTTCGTAAATCCATTCTCTTTCAAACCACATTTATCGTGCACTGTGCTATTTCTCATTCTATCTGCTATCGTCACTCTACATACACTCCTTTACATTTCTAATTCTAATTATACAAACTGTAGAGTCCTGATTTTTCCTGCGTACCTAAATATACACAAAAATGTAGGCTCTTTCAAACTAAGGAGACTAATCAATGGAAATATATAAATATTGTACAGTCCGAAGAAACATTCATAACACAGACTACAAAACTATTAGACAGTGCATTTACAGTAAAAATAATAGTATCATTTTTAAAAGTAATTTCAAATACCATTGTACATAGAATTTTCTTTGATTTTTTCTTAATATTGATTAATGAATTAAACAAAATTAATGCGGCTTACTATCGCGTTTATTTTTGCCTAATGATTGTACAACTTTTTATTCCGACGTTTTGAAATAAAAACAGCTTTCCAGTCTTTCCGTGACCACGATAGCTGCAAAGCTCTCAAAACGTCAGAATAAAAATTGTACAATTAATAACCAAATATATACTATTATAAATAGCAGGGCCGTCTTTACCCGGGGGTTCAAGGGGTGCAGTGCACCCGGGCGCAGAGTCCTAGGGGGCGCATGCCGACCGCCATCAATTTCGATTGGTACCTACTACACTGAGACCACGCGAGCGGAGCCTCGATTTTCGCACCCCGGCGCTGAATATGCTTAAGACGGCCCTGATAAATAGTACGCCGTATAAAATTTGTTTAATTTATTAACCATTCTACACAATTCAATTAATTCATTATCATTGGAATACCAACGGCATGCTATAGCCGTTTTGAAATTTGACCCGCTCGTGAAGTTTCGTACAAGTTATTTATTTATACTATAAAGAACAACAATTGTTCCTTCAAACTTAATTATTAAACCAAATCTAATAGTCACGCCTTCCTCCCACAGGGATAAGCAAGGACAATAAAGTTCCACTTGCCACGATCATGACACAACTCCCCCGCTGAAGGAAGCGGGGATCCACAAATCTCTTCATACAAGCTCTACGGTTATGGGCATTAGGCAACCTAACTTTCTAGAGGATGTTTCTTATTTCGTCAGAAAACACCCTCCTGGGTCTGCATCCATTCACATAAGATTTATAAATTCCTTTCGTCAATCTACTTTCACTCATCCTTTCCATGTGCCCAAACTATCGAATCATTCCTTTGTCAATCCTTGTCACTACACCTTCTTTCAAACCACATCTATCGCGCACTGTGCTATTCCTTATTCCATCCGCTATCGTCACTCCACATACACTTCATGAGCGGGTCAAACGTCAAAACGGCTAGTATAGTTGACTACATAAGCGTTTCTATTTATTAACCTCAATCTCATAATCACTTAATGCCATCGGAACATGCCAATTTGTGTCATTTCTGGCATTTTCAATACTGTTGTTGTTTTTGGCATAAATTGCAATGGAAACTTTGGATGTATATTTGGGATTGTCAGCTGCATCCACTTTTGTACTAGTTTCGACTACATCACTAGCGGCATCTGTGAACAATAAATCACATGCCATTAGGTCTCTATCGTCTCTTGTACGTCTAATAAAAAAAACGCTGGAGTGAGGGGCTCCACTATCAAGTTTCTATCCCGGTTCGATAAAATAGTCAATCCGCAGCTGCTACAACGCTAGCCTTAGATTAAAAGATAAGGAGTTTTGTTTTAATCAATGACGCCGGCCTGGATTATAGAAAAAGTTGGTTACAGAGCAAGTTGTCAATGTTTCCTTTAACAAAAAGCTCTCAGCTTGCGCAACCATTGCACTGCCACTACACCACGGTCGCCTATAAATTTATAGAAATATAAAAATTAATGACTTCTTTGATCTCTGTAGTCGTAACTGGAAAAAGGGTCGTGTCCGCCGCCATGATGATGAGTTGGTATGGTCTTGTATGAGTTTTCATGCCAGTCTACTGAGGGATGACTTTCTTTTGTATGCCAGTCCGGAAGGTAGCTGTGATCTGAAAAGGAACAGGAAATTTTAGATTACTAAATATACATGGCGACTCTGTGCGTCCTCTATCGCCTATAACCACGGAGAATGTTCCGAGGAGCTCTTTAACCTTGTTCCTACATCGTCTTTCACTTCCGTAATACCCGCACAGATCAAGGAAAGCATCCACATTTTATCGACCAAATCGGCAGTCGAACTAAAAAGTTCGGTGCGTCTTTTCTTTGTAGATCAATCGACAGGTGAAATGCTTTGCCTGCCCATGTGTTCTCTCCATCCTATGACCTTGGATCCTTCAAGCGATGCGTGAAGAAGCACCTTTGGCCGGCATAGTGACGGCGACTGAGGCAGCCGTGAACAAACTCGGTTTTCTCAGTCGTCGTCACTCTTGGTTATCATCAGAAGGGACGAGGTCAGATGTCGTGTCAAAAAAAAATACTTTAATATTATTAAAGTATCGCTCGAAGAGCCGACAACCGATGGGAAAGAAAGGTTCTAGAGTGGAGACCACGAACCGAAAGACGCAGCGTAGGTAGGCCTCCCACTAGGTGGACTGACGACATAGTGAATGTCACGAATAAACTGTGGATGCAACTGGTTTCTTGTCGTTCGGAATGGCGTTCTAAGGCTGATGATGATGATGGTGACGATGATGGTGGTGGTGACGATGATGATGATGATGATTATGGTGATGATGACTCACAGAACACTTATAACTATTACATTACTTTATTTCGATTTCAATACATTTGATTTTACATCTTTAAGTTAAAAAATTGTTTAATCAATCAATCAAATCAAATCGTCTGGCCTTTTTCCCACAGGGATGAGCAGAAACAATGGAGCGCCACTTGCCACGATCCTGACACAACTCCTTCGCTTAGTGACAGTGGCTGAGGCAAACGTTTTTTTTTTATTGTGACACGACATTAACATCGACCCGCCTGATGATAAGCATGAGTAGTTCCAAGAGTGACGACGTATGAAACAACCGAGTTAGTTCACGGCTGCCTCAGTCGCCGTCACTATGCCGGCCAAAGGTGCTTCTTCACGCATCGCTTGAAGGATCCAAGGTCATAGGATAGAGAGAACACATGAGCAGACAAAGCATTCCACTTGTCGATTGTTCTACAAAGAAAAGACGCACCGTTATTTCAGTCGTTAGCGCTCTTGAACTTCAGTCAATCTTACTATCAAGCAAGTCGAGGTCAAATGTCGAGAAAAGTCGCCATCACTACGCTAGTCATTATTAAAACAACTCTTACCGTTATTTTTCAGGCTTCTGAAATGATCTGAAACCATAAATAACTCAGTTTTATTTATTGCACATAAATCTGTTATTAGGCCGGCATAGTGACGGCGACTGTGGCGACTGTGAAGTCGGTGCTCTAGGACTTGTAAGTGGTGGTACTACCCCGGATCAGCAGACTGTGCACCACTGCCTACCACTCTTTGTTAACCAGACCCGAAGCAAATATCCGCCTCTTTTTTAATAACAAATATTTGCAATATTTAATATAAATGCTCCGAAATTTTTGAAACAAATTTTTGCTCCGACCGTGAATCGAACTGTCGTCAAAATAACAAATATTTGCAATATTTATTATATTATAAAAAGTGTACTTGTCGATTCTTCGACAAAGAAACGACGCATCGAATCTTTTAACTACCTTTCGTCATACTCGAATAACTCCAAATACTTGCTTTATTATGTTTAGTAGCTTTTCAAAGAGTGGTAGGCAGTGGTACCCAGTCTGCCGATCCGGGGTAATACCACCACTTACAAGTATACAGACAGTGAAGTGATTTGGTCACGTTTCAGGATTAGGTTGTAAGTGGCCGGTTCCATCTAGGCCGGCATAGTGGATGTGATTGCTACTCACAGTTTATGAATTGTAGCAGCAGTGACATTCATTCATGGACCACACTTCGGCTTAACATAGCGGGGTGCTGTCATATGTCAAGTCACAATAAAAAAAAAAGTAATGACTAATGATATTAAGTCTAAGACTAATGATATTAAAATAAGTAGATACGTCACCTACACGAGTTTCAGTGTTCGTAAATGGCACGAGTTTGAACGATTAACCACGACTACTTACACATACAAGTGTAGGTAGAACGGAATGATAGTTATTGAAAGCGAAAAAGAGACAAATATATGTTGCTCTGCATTGCGACACTGAGTTCATAGTTTTAAAGTGCCTCGTTCGGAGCGCCTATAACATATCTATGTCTTTTCTTATTAAAATATCAATAGTAATGACAACTTACCGTCATGAACGTACGAATGGTGCCCGTGATCTTTTTGTTTCCACGCAGTAAAGAAGGCAGAAACCTGGAAGATTTACAATTTTTATACTAAGCTACTAAAGTCCTTGTACCATAGAAACAGGACTACCAAAGTACATATCGTACCAAAGTAGGTATATCACAATCGTGCCACCAAGTCTTGCAGAAAGGTTTTTAAAAAGGCGGAGGCACAGCGCGTTTCCAGGATTGGCGAGAGTCTATTAGCGCACCCAACGGGTAGTCGCAGCTTTTGGAGTCTCGCCAAGACTGTAGAATCTAACTTCTGTCGTTCTGTACTGCCACCGCTGAGACAGCCTGATGGCTCACTGGCGCATACGGCGAAGGCGAAGGCCGATCTACTGGCCGAAGTCTTTGCCTCAAATTCGCATATTGACGATCGTGGTGCAGGGCCACCCACCCTGCGTCCATGCGGACATACGATGCCTGAGATTCGTATCAGACAACGCGATGTCCGCATGGAGCTACGATCGCTTGATATCCGGAAGTCCAGTGGTCCCGATGGTGTCCCAGCGCTTGTGCTTAAAACTTGTGCAGCGGAGTTGACTCCCGTCTTGACGAGGCTATACCGGCTCTCGTACGCATCGGGCTGCGTGCCTCGGGCTTGGAAGGGGGCCAATGTGCAACCGGTCCCAAAGAAGGGCGACCGCTCGGACCCGTCAAACTACCGTCCAATTGCTGTAACCTCAGTACTGTGCAAGGTTATGGAGCGAATAATTAATATTCGCCTCATGGCCTACCTGGAGGGTCACCAGCTGATCAATGACCGTCAATATGGCTTCAGGCCGAAACGGTCAACTGGTGATCTTCTAGCGTACACCACGCACGTCTGGGGTGAAGCGTTGGATGGTAATGGAGAAGCCCTTGCTGTTGGCTTGGACATCTCCAAAGCGTTTGACAGGGTCTGGCACAGGGGCCTTTTATCCAAGCTCGAGGCATACGGTTTACCTGACCGTCTGCGGGGCTGGATAGCTGACTTCCTGCGTGGCCGCTCCATACGCGTCGTTGTGGATGGAAGCGCGTCGCGCAGGATGTCGGTGAATGCCGGCGTCCCTCAGGGCTCCGTGCTGTCGCCGACTTTGTTCCTTCTGCATATCAATGACATGCTGGACCTCGGATCCGGCATTCATTGCTATGCAGACGACAGCACGGTGCATGGACGCTACACTGCCCGCCCCGCAGCCGGCAAACAGGAGATAGCCGATATGAGAAAGTCTGTTGTAGCGGGACTGAACCGGGTTCTTGATCGCATTACCCACTGGGGCGACAAGAACCTGGTTCAGTTCAACGCAGACAAGACTCAGGTATGCGCGTTCTCGACGAAAAAATCCCCGTTTACTCCCCTTCCCTCTCTTTGTAACATCTCCCTCAGTGCTTCGGACAGACTGGACATTCTTGGAATGTCCCTTCGCTGCGACCTGAATCACAGGGACCACATCGAGCGGGCCATTAAGACCACCTCCCGCAAACTTGGCATCCTGAACAAGGTGCGGCGGTTCTTCGCGCCAGAGCTTCGCCTGCTTCTTTACAAGGCACAGATTCGCTCTTGCGCGGAGTACTGTTCGCACCTCTGGGACGGCTCTGCCAAGTATCTTCTTAATGCCCTGGATTCATTGCAGCGCCGAGCTGTCCGGATCATAGGTGATGCAGAGGTCACGCGAACTCTGGAGCCCCTACAACTACGAAGAGACATGGCGGCTCTGTGCGTCCTCTATCGCCTATACCACGGGGAATGTTCCGAAGAGCTCTTTAACCTTGTTCCTACCTCATCTTTTCACTCCCGTAATACCCGCACAGGTCGGGGAAAGCATCCGCATTTTATCGACCGAATCGGCAGTCGAACTAAAAAGTTCGGTGCGTCTTTTCTTTGTAGATCAATTGACAAATGGAATGCTTTGCCTGCCCATGTGTTCTCTCCATCCTATGACCTTGGATCCTTCAAGCGATGCGTGAAGAAGCACCTTTGGCCGGCATAGTGACGGCGACTGGGGCAGCCGTGAACAAACCCGGTTTTCTCAGTCGTCGTCACTCTTGGACATCCTCTTGCTTATCATCAGGCGAGACGAGGTCACATGTCGTGTCACAATAAAAAAAAAAAAAAAAAAAATATCAAAGATACATTGGTATAGTCCGCGGCACGTAAGTTGGCAAGATTTTAACGTAGTGGGGGAACGTTTTCGCATGTACACTGGCTGTGCAATAAAAAAGGGTCTCTTTAGATTCATAAAAATTAATAATAGTAGTTTGAATGAAAGAGTTTGACGAAAGAAACTTATAAATCTGATGTGGATGGATGAGTTAAACAAGGCAGGCCCAGGAGAGTGTTTTCCGACAAAATCGGAGACATCCTCAAGAAAGCTAGGTTGCCTAGTGCCCATAACCACAGAGCCTGTATGTAGAGAATTGTGGATGTAAAGGAAGCAAGGGAGCTGTGTAAGGATCGTGGTAAGTGGCGCTCCATTGTCTCTGCCTATCCCTGTGGGAAAAAGGCGTGACAATTTGATTGATTGATTGATTTTGATGTTCGCGCAAAATCCAAGACAATATTTAAAATATACATATAAATATAAACAAACCTTAGCTGAGCTGACAGCAATTTTGAAGACCAGCAATAACAAACCGATGGCAACGGATTTGACAGTCAGTAACCCAGTGAGGATCAGCCATGTTGACGTGGCACCAACTTGGAAGACCAGCGGCAGTAGTGCACTATGGATTTTAGCTCCACGACCTGCTGGATGAGATTTCTGAGGTGATTTGGTTCACAAGTAAAAAAAAACTGAAAATTATTAGATTTTTTTGTTATTAATGTGGTCGTAGTGTAGTGATAGTGCAAAGGTAACGCAAACCGAGAGCACGGGTTCAAATGCACTTGCCGGTACCAATGTATCATTGAAACAGGTTTCTTTGATCGCCCTATTACTATGAAATTTTTATTAACAAATATTTGTAATATTAAATCTAATAACTTAATATAACGAATAAAATCTCCTACCGGGAATCAAACCCGAAACTTAAGGAGGAACCTTTGTAATTATACAATAAACACGTTTAGCCTTTCCACAAGCCAAAATAAAATTTTACATAACGAGGAGGTAATGGTAACAATGAGAATCGTCAAATTAATCTAGGCAAAATCAAATGATGATGATGATAGTGAGGTTGATGATGACCGTTTTAGTAAAGCGGCGGAAAGCCTTTACTAAAACTTCAGAAGAAGTCTTGGAGGGAACATGAAGAAACACGTTTCACAACTTTAAATTACTTGTTTATACTTGATCAACTTAAAAATGATTACTGGATAACAATTCCACCATTATTACACATTAATATTTATGAAAAACACAAGCTTTTCAAATAATTCAAAATTGCGCGTCCTGTCACTTGCAGTTGCCCGCCAAAACTCCCAAATATCTGTTATTAAAAAAGATGCAGATAAAATAGTTGTTTAAGAGTGGTAGGCAGATACACAAACCGTATCTGAAGTAAACTATTCGTGTTTCGGGATCAAATTAAATGTTGCTGGCTTTAACTAGGCCAGCATAGCGCTACTGCAGTTATTCAACTGTACTATCAGTCGCCTCTATTCATGGACCGCACTCCAGCTTAACATCAAGCGAGGGGCTGTCATATGGCTGCCACAATAAAAAAACACACTGCTTAAAGAAGCTTTTTTTTTTATTGTGATTCGACATATGACAGCACCCCGCTTGATGTTAAGCCAAAGTGTGGTCCATGAATGAATGTCACTGCTACTACAATTCAATAACTGTGAGTAGCAATCACATCCCCTATGCCGGCCTAAATGGAACCGGCAACTTACAAGCTGATCCCGAAACGTGACCAAATCACTTCACGGTCTGTATACTTGTAAGTGGTGGTACTACCCCGGATCGGCAGACTGGGTACCACTGCCTACCACTCTTTGATAACCAGACCCGAAGCAAATATCCATCTCTTTTTTTTTATTAACAAATATTTGTAATATTTAATATTATTAAATATTACAAATAAAAGCTATGAAACAAATATTTGCTCCGACCGACTTTACGCGCAACAAACCAGTCGCTAAACCGTTCGTCCACGCCTGTCGTCAAGCTTTAAATAAAAGCTAAAAATACAAGTCCAGTAGGTTATTATTCTGTTAAGTAATATTAAATAACTACACCTTTGGCCGGCATAGTGACGGCGACTGAGGCAGTCGTGAACTAAATCGGTTGTTTCAGTCGTCGTCGCTCTTGGATCTTCTCTTGCTTATCATCAGGCGTGTCAAAGTCAGATGTCGAGTCACAATAAAAAATTTAAAAAAATAGTTTCATCGTCGATTTTCATGATTTCATGACTAATATGACTAATCATGACTAATTCCGTAATGCGACTGAATAAATCACTTTATGGTCAAAGTAACTATTTTATATAATAAATATATATAATCTAAATATATAATATAATATATAATAAATAATATATATATAAATACTTACGTCTGGCAATACTTCCACGATCAATTTTACTTTTCAAACTCCTGTAGTAACCACCAAGGAAACCAGAACCAAGATGTCTGTCATTAAAAACTTCCAAATTACGCGCGAAATCATTACAATAATCACCTAATTTATTTATTAATTTATCTTTTAAATTTAATGATTTATCTATTGAATTTTCGGCTAAAACTTCCGTCGAAACTAAAGCGATAAATATAAATAATATTTTATTTAAATACATATTTTTATTAATAAATATATTTATTCTAAAACAGAGCGTGTGTACTACACAATTGCAAATAAGTAACTAAATTATTCATGCAGCGAATGTCAAAAAATGCTTTTTTTTACTATGTGGCTAGTAACGTTATATTTTAAGATGTTTTTTTATGATTCTCTCGTTGCTTCGACATAAGTAGAGCTGTCGTAGTCATTTTAAAAATTATAGATTTGAAATTTCGATTAAATTAGCTTACATCCGGTTTTTAGAGGCCTATGTTTTTGATAAAACTAAATGCGTGAAGGAAGTCTTAATCGAGTATTGTGTAGTTAAATAATGTAATTTGAAAGTTGCGGTGATTTTAGCAACCGAGGCAACCCTGAACTAAAGGTACCCATAGTATTTTCTTAGATTTTGCGCAAACATTGATTAATGAATTAAACAAATTTTATGCAGCTCACTATCGCGTTGTAAAAAATTGTAGTCTAAACCAAAATAAACGCGGTAGTAAGCCGCATAAAATTTGTTTAATTCATTAAAGGTATAGCTTAGCAGTCAGAAGGTTGGGTGTTAGGCGACAGAAGGTTCGATCCCCGGATGTCAGAAGCTTTCTTGACGATGTCTCTGATTTTCGACCTACTAGTATTAATGTATGTCTCCAAATCGGAGATATCCCCAAGAAACCTGGGTTGCCTAATGCCCATAACCCTAGAGCTTGTATCATGAGAATTTTGGATGTCAGGCAATAGAGTAATCTCTATTGAGAGGATTACTCCTGGTTTCATTTAGGAGTTACAGTATCACCACTTATAAATAATCTTAATACGAAGTCACGGACAATGTCAGCCAGTAGTCACTAGACTTATATAGCAGTGATGGGGCCTTAGGTAATTTAATTAATATATTGTCATTTAATAGTTTTAATAAGAACTATTTATGAATGAGGACTTTTTTTATTAAGACTCGCCATGTGACCTTGATTTACGTGAGCAAGCCCAAGAGCGCAAACAACTGGTGTAGTTTAAGTTTAACAACGTTTAAGGCGACCGTGGTGTAGTGGCAGTGCAATGGTTATGCAAACCGAAGAGCACGAGTCGGAGACCACCCACCAGTACGAATGTATCTTTGATATATGTACTTTGTATAGAAATGTAAATAATAATATAAAAAACTGAAAATACCGATTCAGTTCACGGTTGGTTAAAGGATTCCATTTGTCGATTGTTCTACAGAGAAACGACACAATGAATTAACTTCAGCATATGTAACTATTTACATTTATAAAATCAAAATTAAAATTTTAAAGGAACCCCCGAAACGCCTGGAACCACTTTGGTCATATCATCAGCTTTATAGTAATAAACAACATTAGTCATGGCTCAATAGTTATATCCCTTTAATATCCCTTGGATTCTTATGGTGCATCATCAGATAACTACTCCAGGTCTTCAATTTAATAATGGCCCAGCTAATGGCTCATAGAGAGTAACAATTTTAGTTCAAGCACTATGATATTATCTGTTATTGATTTGCTGATCCGAGAGGATTCATGATCAGATACTCCCGATCTTCAATTTGATAACGGCCCAGCTAAAGGCTTAGTTAAAGCACTACAGTTCTATCTCTTTTTTTGCTGATCAATTGATATCAATTTGCTGATCTGAGAGGATTCATAATGGTGCATCATCAGATTGCCCGGTCTTCAATTTGATGACGGTCCAGCTAAATGCTCTTAGTGAGTAACAATTTTAGTTAAAGCACTATAGTTCTATCTCTTGTTGATTTGCTGATCTGAGAGGATTCATAATGGTGCATCATCAGATACTCTCGGTCTTTAATTTGATAACGGTCCAGCTAATGGCTCATAGTGAGTAACAATTTTAGTTAAAGCACTATAGGTCCATTTCTTGTTGATTTGCTGATCTGAGAGGATCCATGATCAGATTTTTTAGATCCGGAATGTTTTATTTTATCGCACTAACTTTTCTACACTTAGTTTCCTACCTTCAAGACAAATCTAATAAGTCCAAACTTAGTATACCAAAAAAAAGTTTGAACACATCCAGGATTTCGTCTCCTACCTTCGAGTTCCATCATCAGAGTAGCTCAGTGGTACCAGATAAAACACACATGTATTTGTATATGTTTTTATTTCAAATGTTAAGTCACAGATGTGTTTAAAAGTAAAGTAAATACCTATAAGGCTGGGAATTCAAGTCCGATTTTCCTCTCCGATAGTCCGATCCGATTGTCTGATCAGACAATCGAAAAGCACTCGTACCATACATTTGTTTGAATACTTAATACACGTCAGATCCGATAGTCGGATCGGATGTCAGAATCGGAAACAACGCCAAGGCGCTTACGATTTTATGGCCGATCCGATTGTCTGAAGGTGCAGTTTTCATACAGAATACAGAAACAAAATAGACGTCCGATTCCTACTTCCGATTTGTAAATAATTTGCTCAGCAATATCGGACGTGTATTCCCAGCCTTATGCGTGTTTAGAACGACAACCCTTGTACGTCGCTATGCGACGAAGATTGTTATTTTATGTCAAATAAATATGCCATTGTTAAAACACGTAAAAAATGTTATAATTTTTCCCCTAAAATATTCAATCAAGGTAATCGATCTAAACTGCAAACCAACCTCGCCATTTGAATATTTTAAGGGAAAAATTATAACATTTTTTACGTGTTTTAACAATGGCATATTTATTTGACATAAAATAACAATCTTCGTCGCATAGCGACGTACAAGGGTTGTCGTTCTAAACAGCGCGTCTAAGATCGCTACCGCAGCTAACAAATCGAGCTGATGACCTTGAAACCCCTGATCAGATCTTCATCAATTGTAGCTAAGAACCATCTCGATCACGTCAGCTTTCAAATGAAACAAACCGCATCGTAATCGGTCCATTCGTTTAGGAGCTACGATGCCACAGACAGACACACAGATACACAGATACACAGAGCCACAGATACACAGATACACAGATACACAGATACACAGATACACAGACAAGTCAAACTTATAACACCCCTCTTTTTTGGTCGGGGGTTAATAAACAGATAGTGAAGTGACTTAGTTGCGTTTCCAACTATGTATGCTACTTGTAGTTATTTAACTGTACCAGAAATCACCTCCAGTCATGGACCACACTCCAGGCTAACATTAGGCGGGATGCTGTCATATGTCGAGTCACAATAAAATAAATACCACAGGTTTTGTTTCAAAGTTGTTAATGCCCCAGTTCACAGATTAACGGACTATTACCTAAGATGATCGTCCCCTTTAATTTAATTTCTTTTTGTGACATTTAACCAAGCTAATCCTCTAGTAAAATACCTGAGAACTAGGTCTCTATTGATAGTCTAAAATAATACTATCAATCAATCAAATTGTCACGCCTTTTTCCCACAGGGATAGGCAGAGACAATGAAGCGCCACTTGCCGCGATTCTGATACAACTCCATCACTTCTCTTACATTTACAATTCTATTCATACAAGCCCTATGGTTATGGGCACTAGGCAACCCAGTTTTCTTGGGGATATCTCCGATTTGGAGACATAAAATAATACTAGTAGGTCGAAAATCAGAGACATCGTCAAAAAAGATTCTGGCATCCGGGGATCGAACCTTTTGTCGCCTAACGCACAACCTTCTGACCGCTAAGCTACACAGACTTACCTATAAGGGTTTTATCGAATTTTACTACTAATTACTAGTATTTTATGTATACTCAAAGAGAGTTTCATTACCAGCCCATGTGTTCTCTCCATCCTATAACCTTGGATCCTTCAAGCGATGTACCTTTTACACGAAGCACTTTTATTTATTTATTTATTATTTATAAACTCTTTATTGCACAAAAATAAGGTACATAGGCGAGCTTAATGCCTTAGGCATTATCTACCAGCTAACCTTTGTTGTGTTGTGCTGTGATTAACTGGGTGCAAACCATTTATTATAAAGATTTAATATTATTTTAATTGACATTGGTTATAAAAACATATATATATATATATATATATATATATATATATATATATATATATATATATATATATATATATATATATATATATATATATATATATATATAAATATAAGCAATACATACATTAGGCAACATATACACAAATATACATAAGATTAAACACATGTATGAGATAATAAGGATGTTATAAGGTTTGTTTATTTAAAAAGTGATTGGTGAGTAGGTGTTTAAAGTTGTTGATAGTTGGGGCTTGTCTGATAGTCAGGGGAAGCTTGTTCCACTGGTGAGCTGCAGAGACTGTAAAAGATTCGCCGTAAGCAGAGGAAGAATGAGTTGGAATTTTTAGTTGATTATTTTGGGATGAACGAAGAGAAAGCTGGTGGGAGTTACAGAGGAATTGAAATCGGTTTTTTAGATAAACAGGAGACAATGGATTGTAAAGGATATCATAAAGGAAGGTAAGGAGATGTGTTGACCTGCGAAAGCGTATGTTAAGCCAATTTAACTGAGTTCGATAAGCAGAGACGTGATCATACTTACGCAAACCAAAGACGTAACGTATGCAAAGATTCAGCAACCGTTCCAACTTGTTTAAAAGATCTTCGTTTAGATCACAATAACAAATATCAGCATAGTCAATTATAGGGAGCAATAGCGAGTTCACCAGCATGAGTTTCGCCTGGATAGGAAGGAAAAACTGAAGCCGCTTGAGCTGATGCATAGTGTAAAAAACTTTCCGACTTATCTCGGACACCTTTTGGCCGGCATAGTGACGGCGACTGCGGCAATCATGAACTGAGTCGTTTATTTCAGTCGTTGGCACTCTTGGACTTCCCCTTCCTTACCATCAGGCAAGTCAGATGTCGAGTCACAATAAAAAAACAAACCGTAACCTTTTTATCTGCTGTTTTAATGCAACGTATTATAAACAATAACTTTTGTAACTTATATAAAAATAAAAATAAAATAAACTTCGCAACCGCAAAATGTATCAAAAAATTAAATCTTGTATGATCAATCATAGGCCGTTGTTTACAAATATTTAAACTATGATTAATCATTATTTTTCTGAATTAGATTATTTATTAATCTATAATAACAGATACGACGAAAAATAAAAATAATGGACGTCTTACAATATGCTCTAAAGCAGAAGTGGAGGTGGACACTGGAGATAACAATATGGCAGGGACCATCAGGAAACATAAGAAGGAGACGTCTTATATAAAGGTGGATAGAAGATATAAAAGCATTAGCAGGAATCGAATGGAGAAAGAGAGCAAAAGACAGAGAGGCCTATACACAAAGGTGGTTCCGATCAAAGGTGTGAAAAAAATAAATGATAATTCGTGTAATAGGAATTTAGGATTAGAAATAAATAGCAGACATTGCGGCTCTGTACGTCCTCTATCGCCTATACCACGGAGAATGTTATGAGGAGCTTTTTAATCCTGTTCCCACCTCGTCTTACCACACGCGTAATACCCGCACAGGTCGGGGAAAGCATCCCCATTTGTCGACAGAATCGGCAGTCGAACTAAAAAGTTCGGTGCTTCTTTTCTTTGTAGAACAATCGACAAGTGGAATGCTTCTTTGTGTTCTCTTCCTCATATAACCCTGGATCCTTCAAGCGATGCGTTAAGAAGCACCTTTGGCCGGCATAGTGACGGCGACTGAGGCAGCCGCGAACTAACTCGGTTGTTTCAGTCATCGTCACTCTTGGATCTCCTCTTGCTTATCATCCAGCGGGTCGGCTTAATAATGCTGGCTTGCCTAGTGCCCATAACCGTAGAGCTTGCATGAAGAATATTGTGAATGTCAGGGAAGCGAGTTATGCATCGTAGCAAGTGGCGCTCCATTGTGTCTGCCTATCCCTGCGGGAACAGGCTAATTTGATTGTTATTTTGATTAATTGATCTAAAGAAGGATTAACTTATACTTTAATAACCAGTTTATTCTACCGACCCTCCTAAGTGTGTATTAAGTCTAAGCAAAACCACAGGCCGCCATGTTGGCATACATAAACATGCGATTTCATTTTCGAAATTTAAAATGGCAGCCATTTTGAAAAAAAAAACAGGTCTAAAGAACGTAGGAGAAATTTTTGAGTTAATTTTTTTGCAAAATTTTTTTTTCTTTTATGAGAAATCTTTACCCCTCCTAAGGGCCCCAAACAATTTTTATACGGGGCCCCGCCAAACAACGCTACGCTTCTGGTAGGCTTATAAAATTGTTATGTTAACAACCATTAAGAAATCAATTGACTGCTTATTTTATACAATGGTAAAAATCGATTTACTATTCACGAGACTCAATGGGGTTTTTTTTTGAAAAGATATTTAAAATTAATCATGGTACTTTTGAAACTCGATAATACTCGTACATTTATATTTTGTGTGACTCGACATTTAATGTAATAATCGCGGTGGTACGTTTTAACGTATCCATTCGCATTAGATTTAACGAGGCAGGCCCAGGAGGGTGTTCGCCGACCAAATCGAAGACACCTCAAGAGAGCTAGGTTGCCTAGTGCCCATAACCATAGAGCTTGTATGAAGAGAATTGTGAATATAAAGGAAGCGAAGGAGTTGTGTCAGGATCGTAAAGAGTGGCGCTCCATTGTCTCTACTTATCCCTGTGGGAATAGGCGTGACAATTTGATTGATTGATTGGTACGTATTGGAATGACTATTGATGTGACGTCACAAAACTGCCAATAGTAATTTTATTCAAATAAGCATACTTGACGTACGAATTGACATTTGACAATTAAAATAATATTGCTATGAGAATTGGTGGTGCGCCCGCAGGTCGGGGAAAGGGCAATCTGTAGTCTGTAGTAGACCTACTGCAATATTATTTTCTTTCTTCTTGTTTATGGCTTTAGTATTTAACTTGCCAGTGTCAAAGTAAAAATATATGGTTCAATGTTAAAACATTGTCAAGTGAAGATGAAGATGAACCACGCGAGAGATTCATCAAATGATGATGATGATAGTGAGGTTGATGATGATCGTTTTAGTAAAGCGGCGGAAAGCATTTACTAAAACTTCAGAAGAAGTCTTGGAGGGAACATGAAGAAACACGTTTCACAACTTTAAATTACTTCAAAATTGCGCGTCCTGTCAGTTGCAGTTGCCCGCCAAAACTCCATATTCGGCGTCTTGTCAAACAATTGATGAAGTTTTTTTTCAGGAGTGGTAGGCAATGGTGCCTACTCTGCCGATCCAGGGTAATACTACCACTTACAACTATACAGACAGTGAAGGTCTTTAGTCAGGTAACGGACTAAATCGGACCGCATCCTAGTTAAACATCATGTAAGTTAATGAATTAAACGAATTTTATGCGGCTTACTATCGCGTTTATTATGGTTTTGATTTTACTTTTTTTTTATTTTATTATTCCGACTTTTCGAGAGCTTTGAGGCCATCGTGGTCACGGAGAGGCCTGTAGATGCCCCTATGACTATTGGAATATAGTTTCGTGATTTAATTTAATTTAACATTTTGACAATTTTAAATAACATTTTTTCTATTATTTACCTAATTAATTTGACATTTAATATTGAAATTTCTATACTCGATAGGGTAGAGCACGACTATACAAAATATTGTATATAGACATCTTTTTATTTAACCGTTGTTCAACAATTAAATGATTTTGATATTAAAATTGTAAAATCAAAACCAAAATAAACGCGATAGTAAGCCGCATAAAAATGGTTTAATTCTTTATTCAATGTTCGCGCAAAATCTAAGCTAATATTATCATAAAAGTAAGTTGTTGTCTTATGTCGAGTCACAATAAAAAAAAATGAGTTTTTTCGAGTTTAAAAGAGTGATAACGGCGAAACGTTACACTTACTTTCATTCGAGTTTTGTTTTTTCTTCAAAATACTTTGTCGGAGTTTATTATGATTGTGTATGATAATTCAATCAAATTATTTTGTTTAATTTTATAGAAAGGGAAGATGACATGATTAGATTTATTAAATTTTAATATCTCACGTCTCGAATCACACTGAGAAAGAGAGGCTGACACAATTTATTTTATTGTCAAACTAAAAATGAAATTGTCACGCCCTATCCTCACAGGGATAGGCAGAGACAATGGAGCGCCACTTGCCACGATCCTGACCTGACACAACTCCTTCGCTTCTCTCACATCAACCCTTATCTTCAATGTTATATATGTTACTCGACATAATGACAGCACCAGGGGTGGTGTTAAGCTGGAATGCAATCCACAATTAAAAAAAAAAGTAGCAGTCACATCCACTATGACGGCCTAGTTGAAATCGGCAACTCACAAGCTGATCCCGAAACGCGACTAGGTCACTTCACGGTCTGTATACTTGTAAGTGGTGATACTACCCGAAACACATATCCGCCTCTTTTCTTTATTAACAAATATTTACAATATTTCATATAATTATTAAATATTACAAATAAAAGCTATAAAACAAATATTTGCTACGACCGGGAGTCTAACCCGGGACTTTACGCGCAGCAAACCAATCGCTGGACAATCGGCCACGCCTGTCGTCAAAATTATATCATGTGTGAGAGCCATATTTGGTCTCAAGCCCACTGATAGCTGTAAAGAATATTTTATTAAAGAAAAACTCTTAACTTTTCCCAGTCTTTACATACTAGAGATAGCCTTATTTGTAAAAAATAATAATCATTTATTCACTGTGTCTAATCAAATACACAATAGAAATTTAAGAAATAAAGATAAACTTTGGTTAACTCAATGTCACACAACTCTAATGGAAAAAAGTGTTATAGGTATGGCTGTGAAAATATATAACCATATTCCAGACACAATTAAGGTGTATCCATTAAAGAAGTTTAAATATATTTTTGCAAATTTTTTGTTGGGAAAAGCCTACTACACTGTTAGCGAATATCTCTTAGACAAATCCATACAAAATCTAAATGTTGATTAATACTGTTAACTTTACTCACGCGAAACTTCTGCATAGTGCTTAATATATATTTATGATTAGCCTAAGTGACATTTTGTTTCAAAATACAGACATTAAATATGTACTAATAAGTAAATAATATTTGTAAGCCCAAGGGCAGGTCATAGCGATCATATCAATATATTTTTAACAACCTGTAACAACCTATGTACCACGAATAAATAATTTCATTTCATTTCATTTCATTTCATTTCATTTCATTTCATTTCATATCATGTTTATGTTTTTTTTTTTGGTGTAGCGACCACCACATGCTACCGCTAGATGGCGTTGCATGTGTCCAATATCTCGCAAACGATTTACTGACAAAGTAATCAATATATATGCGCTCCTGTGCGCAACACGCGTACAGCTAGTAGTACTCCTTTCCTTTTCTAACATGCGCAATAATGCTCCGCTAAACTAGCAATAACAGTAGATTACGCGTGTATAACATTTTTGGAGTAATTAGAATAATAATTAAAATAATAGGCATAAAAAAGTGTTACGAAATGTCAATCAAAATAGATGGCATAGTTCACAAACATGTAGACTTAATAAATACAAAAGGACATCATTCATTTTGGGCTTCTATGTACTACTTTTGTAATGTCCGATGATGAAACAATATATAAATGATAGTTTCGATACTTGTATTAATAAAACTAATAACAATATTGCTTTTAATTGCTGCGCAAATGAGTTATTTGGAAAATAAGACATGGATTTTGTATCGTCTGTCAATCACAAAGACACGCCATATTATCAGTTCCGCTTTGAACTGTCATAATTATAGTTTGATCACTTTGCACACCTAAACTATGCAACATAAAGGGTATTTTTTTTTTCCATTACACAACCGAGATTCATACAAACCAGTAGTGCATTGTTAATACTGAAAGTATATTAAAAAATGACATAGGCTGTTTGAAGATCAAAGTAAGACTTCTAGAGTCTACATTGTTAGCGTTTTTATTGTTTCTTTATTTTTCCAAAATCGTGACCTACCATGTTTTTGTTTTTATAAAAATCAATCTGTCTTTAGTAGCCCATACAGAGTTATTATGTAAAATAACGCGCTGTCTATCCATTTATAGTCTGAATAGTAATATTACCCTACCTAATTAAAAAGAGCAGTTAAACTAGTATGTGACTATGAGTTGTCATTTAGAAAACGGTACAATAAACTAAATGGTGCACTACTGCCTGTTTATGGTCGCCTAGTACTTAATTAGATTATGTTAATAACATTAAGAGTGGTAGGCAGACAGTTGGTGGTCTGGGGCCAAGTCTGGCTGTCCGGTCCACCAGTCCGTTATGCAAAAGTCCCGGGTTCCATTCCCGGTCAAAACAAATATTTGTTTCATAGCTTTTAGTTGTAATATTTATTAATTTGATTTAATTTACAAAAAATTATTAATAAAAAAAGAGAGCAAGGGAGTTGTGTCAGGATCGTGCCAAGTGGCGCTTCATTGTCTCTGCATATCCCTGTGGGGAAAATGCGTGACAATTTGATTGATTGATTGAAAAAAAAGTATACATCACTAGCAAGTATACAGACCGTAAAGTGACTTGGTCTCGTTTCGGTTCAGCTTCGAAGTTGCCGGTTCCAACTAGGCCGGCATGGTGGAGGTGACAACTACTTACAATTATAGAACTGTAAGTAGTAGTTAGCTTAACATCTGGACATTTTTAACGACAGGCGTGGCCGAAAGTCCTGGGTTCAATTCCCGGTCGGAGTAAATATTTGTTTCATAGCTCTTATTTGTAATATTTAATAATTATATTGAATATTGCAAATATTATATTTGTTTATAAAAAAGAGGCGGATATTTTCTCTGGTTCTGGTTATTAAAGAGTGGTAGGCAGTGGTGCCCAGTCTGCCGATCCGGGGTAGTACCACCACTTACAAGTATACAGACCGTGAAGTGATTTGGTCACGTTTCGGGAGTTGCCGTAAGTTGCCGGTTCTAACTAGGCCGTCATAGTGGATGTGATTGCTACTTACAGTTATTGAACTGTAAGCTTGACGCTTAACGCTTAACATCAAGCGGGGTTCTGTCATATGTCGAGTCACAATAAAAATATTAAAAAAAAATCTTTGTTGATCTAAGTACCAAATTCGTTCGCGAACTTTCGCAAGCATACAATTTTAATTATCGGATACTGAATGTAGTTTTTTTTACATCAGCTGGACAATTTCCTATGCGTGATTGATTTTGTTTTACACAAAAAAAGTAAATACATAGTTAAAATTGTTTAGGCATTAATAAATGTAGTGTACTACCAAATACCCGCACTGGGCGGGGGAAGCATCCGCATTCTATTTTAGTGTCTTCTAACTGCATTGCTAGTTTTTTTTTGTTGGGATTTTAATACATCCATAACATGGAGAGAACACATAGGCTGGCAAAGCATTCCACTTGTCGATTGATCTACAAAGAAAAGACGCACCGAACTTTTTAGTTCGACTGCCGATGTGATCGACAAAATGCGGATGCTTTCCCCGCCCTGTGCGGGTATTACGGGAGTGAAAAGACGAGGTAGGAACAAGCTTAAAGAGCTCTTCGGAACATTCTCCATATCTCTGCGTTGCATATATGAAAATAGATAGGAAAAATAAACGAGGGATTCATTATTATTATTGTGACTCGACACCTGACCTCGACTTGCGTAATGGTAAGCAAGAGAAGGTCCAAGAGTGCCAGCGACTGGAAAACCGCTTCAGTCGCCGTCATTAAGTCGACTAAAATGATTTCCACTCCAATGAAATTACCAGGCGATCATAACATAGTAGGAAGTGGTTGAATTAATTGTCAAAGCTGCTAAATGCCACAGTAAGGTCAGTAACACTAAGCAATTTGATTTCGTTAAATAAAAAGTAAAATGATTTTTTTGCTATCTGTACTCATTCGTTAAAACTAGCGCGCGACTTGTTAATCTATCTGATCAAAATTTTAGTATTGTTTTCCACTGAAAGCTACAAGCTATACTCGCTATTATTTTATAGACGTGTCATCTGACTTCGATTTGGTTGCCTAGTGCCCATAACCATAGAGTTTGTATGACGAGAATTGTGAATGTGAAGGAAACGAGGAAGTTGTGTCAGGATGGCTGCATAACCCTTTGGGAAAAAAGCGTGACAATTTAATTTGATTTATTTGAATGTAAGAAAGTTGGTGAGTGCTGACGACTGAAAAAACAAATCCGTTTACGATTACATCAGTCGTTTTTACTACGCCAGCAAGAGGTGCTTTTTCACGCGTCGAGTGTAGAGTCCAAGGCCATAAAATTTAAAAATAAAAGCGACTGCTACTACAGTAAGTGCAAGTAGCAGTCTTATACACTATGCCTAGTTGTAACCGAGAACTTACAAGCTTATCCCGAAACAGGGTTAAGTGAATTCACGGTCGGTAGACTGGATACCACTGCCTGCCACTCTTTGATAACAAGACCATGAGCAAATATCCGCCTCTTTTTATTAATAAATATTTGCAATATTTGATTAAATATTACAAAGAAAAGCTATGAAACAAATATTTTGTTCGAATGAATGATTCCCTCCACCTCGACGGGTATGTACTTGGTACTCGTATTACAGAGGATTTTTACATTTTAAGAATGATCAAGAAACAATGTTCTTAATCATCCCTGTTTAACCTTTCCACTCGTATCCGTTTCGTATCGTTTCACCTATTCTTTCAATACGCCTAAACCAGCTATCGTAGCTTCTTTTTCTTTTCTAATATCGTGACTCGACATCTGACTGGTGGTAAGCAAAAGGTACATGAATGCCGACGACACAAAAAAACCGAGTCAGTTCACGGTTGCCTCAGTCGCCGTCACTATGTCGGCCAAAGGCGCTTCTTTACGCATCGCTTTTTCGCTAAGGTCCAAGGTTATAGGATAGAGAGGGCTAGCAAAGTATTCCACATGTCGATTACTACAACGACGCCGACGCACCGAACCTTTTTTTTATTGTGACACAACATGAGTGACGACGACTGAGAAAACCGAGTTTGTTCACAGCTGCTCAGTCGCCGTCACTATGCCGGAACCTTTTAGTTCCATTGCTGATTCGGTCGACAGAATGCAAATGCTTCCCCTCTTGTGCTAGCTTGGGTAGCTGTTAGTGTGGTGCAATCTTTATATTCAATATAAAAAAAGCTTCGCGGCCAATGTCAGCCATTTTGAACAAAATTACATACGTCTGGTACACGAAAAAAAAACTAATTGTCACGCCTTTTTCCCACAGAGGTAGGCAGAGACAATGAAGCCCATTTGCCACGATCCTGACACAACTCCCTCGCTTCCCTCACATCCACAATTCTCTTCATACAAGCACCATGGTTACGGGGACTAGGCAACCGAGCTTTTAAAAAACGTTTGGTTTTTGTTTCAAATTTTAATTTTGGATATAAAAACTGCATTCTAACGATCCAATAGACAATTAGAATGCTTTATAGTTCACGGCAGAAAAAAAGAGCGCTTTTGAGTTGCGCAGTATAAGGATCATCAGTTTAGAAGTGCTCTGGACGTCTACGGTGAGACGTCCAAGTTTGCCTATTTAAACAATTGTACACATAAATAATTATATTTTAAAAGGACATCATTCATTTTGGGCTTTTATGTACTACTTTTGTAATGTCCAATGATAAAAAAATATATAAATCGTAGTTTTGATACTTGTATTGATAAAACTAATAACAATTTTGCTTATAGTTGCTGTGCAATTGAGTTATTTGGAAAATAAGATATGGATTTTGTATCGTCTGTTAATTAAGACACGCCATATTAACAATTCTACTTTGAACTGTCATAATTATAGTTTGATCATTTCGCACACTCATAATAAATGATATATTCCAATTACATTGTAATCTTCGTACATTAAACTATTTTAAAATGCATAATGCAACTGTTAATACAATTAAGCCCAAATCCCCATACAAAATGAATGATGTCCTTTATCTATATACAATTCATCAAAACAAATAAACAGATAACTAATAAACTTTCGTATTTAAAATAATACAGTATAGATTACAAACAAATACAGATTTAATTATTTTAATATGTATATGCAACTGTTAATACAATTAAGCCCAAGTCCCCATACAATATGAATTATGTCCTTTATACACATTCGTCAAACGTAAAGTAGGTAACAAAACTTATTTGGGATCTATACTTGCCCGTGTTCTCCCCATCCTTGGATCCTTCAAGAGATGCGTGAATGCCCCTTCGGCCGAGGACTGTCCCGAGCTCAATCCTGGTCGGAGCTAATATTTGGTGTATATGTACCTAACTGTAGAGCTTGTGTGAAGAGAATCGTGGAAGGGAGGGAGTTGTGTCAGGATCGTGGCAAGTGGCGCTACATAGTCTATGCCTATCCCTGTAGGAAAAAAGCGTGACAATTTGATTGATTGGTTGAAATAAAACAAGTTTATAATAGAAAATAAAATATTTTTTTATATTTAAAAAAGATCACAATAAATGGATGGAATCGTAATATAAATTATTTGTCATATTTTTTTAAATTGTGACTCGACATATGACAGCACCCCGCCTGATGTTAAGCTGGAGTGCGGTCCATGAATGGATGTCACTGCTACTGCAGTTTAATAAGTCGGCCTAGCTTTTTTTTCCTATAACCTTGGATCCTTCAAGCGATGCGTGAAGAAGCACCTTTGGTCGGCATAGTGACGGCGAGTGGGACAGACGCGAAGACTCGGTTTTTCAGTCGTCGGCACTCTTGGATCTCCTCTTGGTTATCATCGGGCGGGTTGAGGTCAGATGTCGAGTCACAATAAAAATAATTTAAAAGACCGGCATCTTTTAAGCTAGGGGCCGACCCTGTAACTTTAAGGGAATGAAAATAAAATTCAAGGGACTTTTATTAATTAGTCAAAAGTTAAACAACTTTTAATCATTCTGACAATGCCTGACAGGCGTGGACGAACGGTTTAGCGATTGGTTTGTTGCGCGTAAAGTCCCGGGTTCGATCCCCGGTCGGAGCAAATATTTGTTTCATAGCTTTTATTTGTAATATTTAATAATATAATAATTTTATATTTATTTATATATATTTATATATATATAACATATAATAAATAATTATTTACTGATATACATATATGTATAATATTGAGCATTTCATCTGACATACGCCTTGCATTTTCAACGGTATTTTCTCTTTTCTTGTTTTATTTAAGACGACCGTGGTCTAGTGGTAGTGCAATGGTTACGCAAACCACTTGCCGGTATCAATGTATCTTTGATAATGTACTTTAGTTGTTCTGTTTCTATGATACAAACACTAGTAGCTTAGTATAGAAATGTAAATACATTTTTTTTTCATATACCTACATTAGATATAACTTAATACATACATCATATCATATATCAAATACATATATCATGTATATCATATACACACGCGACATTTGACCTCGACTTGCCTATTGGTAATCAAGAAGAGGTCCAAGAGTGCCGACGACTGCAAACACCGAGTCTTCACGGCTGCCCCAGTCGCCGCCACTATGCCGGCCAAAGGTGCTTCTTTACGCATTGCTTGATTGGATCCCAAGGCTATAGGATGGAGAGAAGGCATTCCACTTGTCGATTGTTCTACAAAGAAACGACGCACAGAACTTTTTAGTTCGACTGCCGATTCGTTCGAGAGGATGCGGATGCTTTCCCCGACCTGTGCGGGTATTACGAGGGGTGAAAAGACGAGGTGCGAATAAGGTCCTCTAACCTCCTCAGAACGTTCTCCATGGTATAGGCGATAGAACGCACAAACACTTGCATATTCCATAGGTCAACGTGTCGAGACCTGCAAAGTGGTTTCGGCGAGTTTTGGGAATATCGTAGATTTCCTGTAGCTGAATTAGCTACAGGGAGGGAGTCCACCGGAATCAGAAAAATATAAAGCCTTTAAAGAAAATTTTGTTCTACGAGAAAAAAGTTTGGTAACCTCTGCTCAAAGCAATGCGTGAAAAAACACCTCAAACCAACACAGTCGCATCGACTGAGGCAACTGTAAACGAGGACCTCCATCAGGCTACGCCAAAGCCAGATGTTTTTTTAGTTTTTATTGTGACTCGACATATGAAAGCACCCCGCTTGATGTTAGGCCGAAGTGTGGTCCATGAATGGATGTCACTTCTAATACAATTCAATAACTGTGAGTAGCAATCACATCCACTATGCCGGCCTAGATGGAACAGGCAACTACCAAGCTGATCCCGAAACGTGGCCAAATCACTTCACGGTCTGTATACTTGTAAGTGGTGGTACTATCCCGGATAGGCAGACTGGGTACCACTGCCTACCACTCTTTGAAATGTCGTGTCACAATAAAAAAAAACCTACATCTGTGAAAATTTCCTAAGGCAAACACCTAAAAATATACACAATGTTATCAATATGGAGTCGCTAACCAAACTTAACGTATTATTCTTCCTAAATCTTCTATTTTTCTTATTCAGACGCCTCTTATCGACATTTAGAATTTTCGGCCAAGATTTAAAATCATTCGGGACTTCCCTACACTGACTTTTAAACCAATTACGCGGCCCCTCTTTTGAAGTTAGTGGGTGGATACAAATCTCGAGTCCGCCAACGGGGATTCCCGCTTTCATGACGTCATCAACTGTCAAAGTGACAGATCGTAAGTTGTAAGAAATAGTATTCGAATAGAATATGTAATTTGTACTGTTTCGAATGAAAACCAATGTGTTTGCGACATCTTCGTTTGTTAATACAAACCAATGGACGTAGATAGATGATTGAGCACTGTAACAAATTAAATTATCATTGTTAGGATGTAAAGGAAGCAAGGAAGTTGTGTCAGGATCGTGGTAAGTGACGCTCCATTGATTGATTGTTAGCTTTATTGTTTTGAATAATGCGATGTGGTTTGAAAGAAAATGTAGTGACAAGGATTGATAAAGGAATGCTTTGATGGTTAGGGCACATGGAAAGGATGAGTGAAAGTGTAGATTGTCGAAAGATATTTACAAATCTAATGTGATTGGAAGCGTTAAACGAGGCAGGCCCAGGAGGGTGTTTTCCGACCAAATCGGAGACATCCTCAAGAAAGCCAGGTTGAGAGAGCTTGTATGAAGAGAATTGTGAATGTGAAGGAAGCGAGGGAGTTATTATTATAATCTTTGCTTCGGGTTGGACCTAGGGGGGGTTCCAATCTGTCGACCAGGACTAGTGTGACAACTCAGTCGCGTTTCAGGATCAGCTTCAAAGTTGTCGGTTACAGCTAGGCCGGCAAAGGGGATACGACTGCTACTACAGTTAATGAACTGTAGTAGCAGTTGCCTCCATTCAGAGACCGAACTCCAGCCTAACATCAGGTGTGGTGCTGTAACATGTTAAGGCTTGATAAAGATGCAGTCACGACAGGCGTAGCGTAGCGTAGCAATTGGTTTGTTACGCGTCAAGTCCCGGGTTCGATTCCCGGTCGGAGAAAATATTTGTTTCATAGCTTTTATTTGTAATATTTATTAATTATATTAAATATTGCAAATATTTGTTAATAAAAAACAGAGGCGGATATTTGCTCCGGGCTGGTTAACAAAGAGTGGTAGGCGGTCTGCATATCCGGGGTAGTACCACTACTTACAAGTATACAGAACGTGAAGTAATTTGGACGCGTTTTGGGATCAGCTTGTAAGTTGCCGGTTCCATCTAGGCCGGCATAGTGGATGTGATTGCTACTCACAGTTATTGAATTGTAGTAGCAGTGGCATTCATTCATGGACCACACTTCGGCTTAACATCAAGCGGAGTGCTGTCATATGTCGAGTTACAATTAAAAAAAAAACATATTTACTATAGTCACATGATGTAGATCGCACTTCAGCTTATTATCAGGTAATGTGCTTTGTCATATGTCATGACAATATTTTCAAGAGTAAAAGTACTAGGAAAGTATAATATAGTAGTAGTAGTACAACTTACAATTGTATATCACGGAATGCCAAATCAGGTTCAGCTTCGTAATCATATACGAATTCCTCGTCAGTGTTTCTATACTCCAAAGTTCTATTTTCAATCTCAGGGTTGCCAGTACAAATTAACCTATCCTCATCGAATTCTAATAATTTTAATCCAGCTAATACGGGGGGCTCATTACATTTTAAATTTAATTTATCATTTTTCATTAAAGAAGGCTTTTTGTGATTCAAATAGTGTATTAGAGGACGAGTTAAACAGTCACAGATTAAATTATTTCCATCGAAATCAACTACCAAGTTATCTTTCTTGATTTTACGAACCAAATATGGGTCGAAAAACGACAAAGAATTGTTTTCTAAATTTAAATATTTCAAAAAAGTGGAATTAACAATTTTCTTCGTTGGCAACACTGTCAATTTATTATTTGACAAATCAATGTGAGTTATATTTGGCGGAAACGAGATCTTTTCATTCGAATTCAAAACTTTCAAATTTGTCAATAAATTATTTGATAAATCTAATATTTCTAGTTGCGTTAAATTGCTCAAAACGTGGTTTCGAATTTCTCGCACGCCATTGTAACTTATATTTAATTTCTTTAATTTTTTAGTGCCAAACGTCAAATCAAACGTCAAAACTGGAATCGAATTATGGCTTAAATCAATTTCTGTCAATTGATAGGGAATGTAAGGGTTACTAGGAAACATTTTTTTAGTGAAAACACTAAATTGGTTATGACTCAAGTCTACCTTGTTTATGGAAAGGCAATCGTCTAGCAACCCATGAGTTTTGTTGTCTATTCTCTCCATAAAGTTGTGGGACAGGTCTAGAGTTCTGTAAAAAGTAAAAAATCTAATTAGACATTTATGGAAAGGACATCATTCATTTTGGGCTATTTTTGTACTACTTTTGTAATGCAAAATGATGAAAAAAATAGAAATGGAATGGATGCGTTAAATAAGGCAGGCCCAGGAGGGTGTTTGCCGACCAAATCGGAGACATCGTCCAGAAAGCTGGGTTGCCTAGTGCCCATAACCATAGAGCTTGTATGAAGAGAATTGAATTGGTAGGCCTTGTTTATAAATTTAACGTATTTATAATTTTTTTCGTCAATCTACTTTCACTCATCCTTTCTCAAATTTTACCACTTTATAATATTAGTTTGGAAGATAAGGAAGCGTATGATTAGCAACAGGTCTCGAAGGATTAAAAGTACCAGGAGAACATAATGTAGTAGGAATTATCCTACTTGTTGAAGGATTGTATCAACAGGTACCTTGAAGCTGCGAAGTACAAGGAAGGCATGAATAGCGTTGATGGAGCTAAAACTAATGAACAGCAACAGATGTTCAACAAGTTGGAGGTACCAGGGCAGCATAGTATACTAGAAAGTGTACTCAATTTATTCATTGAAGCATAGTACATGTCAGCGAACAGCGGATCAACTAAATTCGTAAGAACGCCGTATTAGCATCTGGCTAGGCGCTATGTAAGAACCAAGTAGCGTAAAAGGTCAGATTTAACAGCGACGTTGGCATCTAACGTCGACCTGCGGTAAGCAGGGGCAGGCCTAAGAGCGTCGATGACTGAAAAAGCGAGACAATTGCCTCAGTCACGAACTTTGGAGCCCCTGCAACTACGCAGAGACATGGCGGCTCTGTGCGTCCTCTATCGCCTATACCACGGAGATTGTTTTAGAGAAGCTCTTTAACCCTGTTCCTACCTCGTCTTTTTATACCCGTAATAACCGCACTGGTCGGGACAAGCATCCGCATTATATCGACCGAATCGGCAGTCGAACTAAAAAGTTTTTTCTTTGTAGAACAATCGACAAGTGGAATGTATTGCCTGCCCACGTGTTCTTTCCATCCTATGACCTTGGATCCTTCAAGTGATGCGTCAAGAAGCATCTTTAGCCGGCATATTGACAGCGACTAAGGCAGCCGTAAACTAACTCATTTCTTTCATACGTCGTCACTCTTGGATCTCCTCTTACTTATCATCAGGCGAGGTCGAGGTCAAATGTCGTGTCACAATAAAATTAAAAGAAATTAAAATAAAGTTACCGTCACTATGCCGGCCAAAGATAATATTTCACACTTTAAGGATCCAAGATTAAAGGATAATAAGAACGCAGATGAGTGAAAGTAGATTGACGTAGGGAATTTATAAATCTGATGTGGAAGGCCCAGGGAGGGTGTTCTCCGACCAAATCGGAGACACCCTCAAGAAACCTGCGTTGCCTGGTGCCTATAACCGTAGAGCTTGTATAAGGAGAATTGTGGATGTGAAGGAAGCGAGGGAGTTGTGTCAGGATCATGGCAAGTGGCGCTCCATTGTCTCTGTGGGAAAAGGCGTGACAATTTGATTGAAAACGCAGAGCTGGTAATTTTTTCCAATTTTTGTTCTTTAAAAAAATGGAAGCGCCGTTATTTTTAAATTAGGACGCGACATCTAACTTCGACTTTTCCAAAAGCGCAGACGACTGAAAAACCGTTTCATTTTACGGTTGCTTCAGTCGCCGTCACTATGCCGGCCAAAGATGATAATTCACGCTTCATATTAAAAGCAAAAGTACCAGGAGTTCATAACGCAGTAGAAGTTATCTCACCTGAGAGCAACCAATCCTTTGAAAGCCTCATTGGTTATTTTTACTAGCTGATTATTTCTCAGAGATAAATAGATCAACTGTTGCATCCCTTGGAAGGCTTGTGGGGATATGTCAGATATTTGGTTCAAACTTAAATCCAGCTCGAACATCGTCGGCAAATGGCCGAATGAAGATTTTCCTAATACTGTCAAATTGTTGTTCTGAAAAAAATTCACTATAATTTAACTATAAATAAAGAATATCATCTAAATATTGTCCCAAGGAGACTGGCAACATTTCCCCTTTGTATGCAAGACAAATACGTTGGCAGAAATAATTGCCAGCCTTCCTGTCTCCAGACTTCTCCGTCAGCCGCTTGGACTACTTCTTGGTCAGGCGCTTAGCTGAAGGTCCCTAAGGGCCCATCGTCTCGACCACAAACTTGTACTGAGGTTGGCTGGCGTATTTGTGCAGATTGAGGTTCTCAGTAGAAATCGCCACGCTTAACGTGATCGCTTGGATGTGAGATGGGGCTAATGTGTCTACACAAGTTGCATCCCACACCAGAGACCTGCCAAGGGTCTCTTGCCGTCCGGAAAATTAAATACCATTTACGCTTTATTCCTTAACAAAATACTAAAAGAGCTTCTTGAATATCATCATCAGCCAGAAGGCGTCCACTGCCGAACATAGGCCCTTAGAACGCCATTCGGAACGACAAGATGCCAGTTGCATCCATCGGTTATTCGTGACTTTCACTATGTCGTCAATCCAGGTAGTGGGAGGCCTACATACGCTGCGTCTGCCAGTTCATTGTCTCTACTCTACAACCTTTCTATCCTATCGGTTGTCGGTTTTTGGAGCGATGTTAATTATAATATTTAAAAAAAGAGGCAGTTATTTGCTCCAGGTCTCGTTGTCAAATAGTGGTAGGCAGTGGTACCCACTCTGCCGATCCGGGGTACAACTATACAGACCGTGAAGTCGCGTTTCGGGATCAGCTTGTAAGTAGCCTGTTTCAACTAGGCCGGCATAGTAGATGTGATTGCTACTTACAGTTATTAAATTGTAGTAGCAATCACCTCCATTCATGGACCACACTCCAGCTTAATATCAGTCGGGGTGCTAACGATTTCAAATCACATTTTAAAAATCTGATGCAGATGGATGATTGATTGAATGATATTTTCATTGATTGATTGATTGCTTGATATTGCATTGATGGATTGATTTCTATTATATTATTGGATTCATTTATATTTCATTGATTGATTGATTGTTATTTCATTGATTGATTGATATAAAATAAAATACCTGCATAAACAAATACTGCAAGCTAGTCATCGAGTTGAGTGCTTCCCATGGTGGTTTGAACATAGAATTATTTGACAGGTCCAATTTTTGCAATGTCAGCAATCCGCGAAAACTGTCACCTGTCAAATTGTCTGACAGCAGATTCGACGACAGATTCAAACGCAATAGCGCATTCATTGTCGGCCAAGTGTTTGCAGGTATTTCAGTAAGTTTATTAAAGGATAAATTTATTTCACTGAAAAAAAAATGATTTTATTTTTATTTTTTTATTGTGACTCGACATCTGACCTCAACCTGCCTGATGGTAAGCAAGAAGAGGTCCAAGAGTGCCGACGAGTGAGAAAACCGTGTCTTCACGGCTACCCCAGTCGCTGTCACTATGCCGGCCAAAGTTTGTAGTACAATCAATGATATTAGGTAGATACACAATAATAAAGAATAATAGCACAGTGCGATGGTTTGAAAGAAGATGAGTGACAAGGATTGACAAAGGAATGCTTCGATGGTTTGGGTACATAGAAAGGATGAGTGAAAGTAGATTGACAAAAGGAATTTATAAATCTGAAGTGAATGGATGCGTTGAACGAGTCAGACCTAGAAGGGTGTTTCTCGACAAAAACGGAGTCATCCTCAAGAAAGTTTGGGTACCTAGTACCGTGCTAGTGAGAGAAGCGAAACAGTTGTGTCAAAATCGTAGCAAGTGGCATTCCATGGTCTCTGCTTATCCCTGTAGGAAAAAGGCGTGATAATTTGATTCATAAGTAGATACGTCACCTACACGAGTTTTAGTGATCGCAAATGGCACGAGTTTAAACGATCAATCACGACTAAGCATACACACAAGTGGAAGTAGGACGAAATGATAGTTATTGAGAGCAAAAAAGAGACAAATATATGTTGCTCTGCATTGCGACACTGAGTTCAGGTTTGCTTATGCTAATAGTTTTAACGTGCTTCGTTCGGAGCGCCTATGACATATCTACGTAGTTTCTTATTAAAATATCTCGGCAGTCTTGAACCTACTCTTGCTTACCATCAGGAAGCTTAGCATCGGGGTCAGATAAAAAGTCACAATAAAAAAAAGGAAAAAATAGCAAGTGGCAAGTGGCGCTATATTGTCCCTGCCTATCCCTGTGGTAAAAAGGCTTGACAATTTGATTGATTGATTGACTCCATAATAACATTCGCACTTACCCCAAACTGATAGAGATTTGGAATAACTTTTCCAAGAAATTGTGACTTAAATCCAGAGTTCTGCAACTTGCTATGTTTGTAAGACCACTCCTGGCAACTTCAACTAAGTTATTATAAGACAGATCTAACTCCAACAATGTATATATAGTGCCAAATGTACTTGGCCTTATTTTCTCCAACGCATTGTGACTTAGGTTTAGATATCTACAATAGAAACACAAGAAAATTAAAAAATAATAATAATAATGAATTAAACAAAGGACATCATTCATTTTGTATGGGGACTTGGGATTAATTGTATTAACAGTTGCATTTACATTTTAAAATAGTTTAATGTACGAAGATTACAATGTAATTGGAATTAATCCTTTATTTTGCATAGTTTAGGTGTGCAAAATGATTAAACTATAATTATGACAGTTCAAAGCAGAACTGTTAATATGGCGTGTCTTTGTCATTGACAGACGATACAAAATCCAAATCATATGTTTCAAATAACACAATTGCACAGCAATTAAAAGCAAAATTGTTATTAGTTTTACCAATGCAAGTATTGAAACTACCATTTATATATTTTTCATTAGTGGACATTACAGAAGTAGTACAAAAAGGCCAAAATGAATGATGTTCTTTAAGCGGATTACTATCGCGTTTATTTTGGTTTTGATTTTACATATTTTTTTTATTATTCCGACGTTTCGAGAGCTTTGCAGCCATCGTAACGACATAATAACGCGATAGTGAACCGCATGAAATTTGTTTTATTTAACAATAACGAAAATAAAAAGTTAAACGAGAAAAAAATACAGTAAAAAATGAATATTTAATGATTTAGGTTTAAATATTTAAAAATAAAACATTGCACATGGAAAGGATGAGTGAAAGAAGATTGACGAAAAAATTTATAAATCTCATGTGGATGGATGCGTTAAACGAGGCAGGCCCAGGAGGGTGTTTTCTAACCAATTCGGAGACATCCTCAAGAAAGCTGGCAAGAAAGTTGCCTAATGCCCATAACCATAGAGCTTGTATGAAGATAATTGTGGATGTGAGGGAAGCGAAGGAGTTGTGTCAGGATCGTGGCAAGTGGGCCTGGCCACACAATGAAAATATTGGAAAACTGTAAATATTGTAAAGTACAAATAAAGTTATTTATTATTATTTATCTCTAGGAAAAATTGTGACATGCCTATAGAGGGCGTTCCAAAGATAGTATCTGCGCCGATGGATAGATGGAGCTGCATGTGTCCGCCGTGCCATAATGTTCGCAGATAGTCACTTGAACCAATGAGATTGCGTGTATAGGACACGCAAACGGTTTCTCGACAAAGCGTTAGTATATATATACGCTTTAACGACGAGACGTCACCCCTCCCGAGCGCAGCACGCTTGGACCATCCCCCAACCCCTCTCACCCACCGGCCGCAAGTCAGAGCCTGTCCTCGGCCTACTTGTCGGTTCCCCTCCCCTTTGAGCGGCAAGACAGAGTCTGTCCTCGGCCTGCTTGCCGGCCCTTCCCTCTCCGGCCGCAAGACGGAGCCTGTCCTCTCCCCCCCCCCCCCCTCAGCCGCGCTGTAAAGTCTCTTATGGACAACAGCAAAAAAGAAGACGTCACCCGGCTAGTAGAGGCCCTGTACGCAGTAAGAGATCTCCTTTCCTTTTCTAACTTGTGGAATAATAGTCCGCATAAGATTGATTGATTGAAAAAACCTCACCTCAAACTCAACAACGTCTGAAATATCCCATTATATATTTGCGATATATTATTGTATGCCAAATCAATCGTATGCAACTCGTTCGACTTTAACAATGACGACTTCGAGATCGAATTCAATTCATTGTGCGATATATTCAACACTTGGAGTCCAGCCATATGTTGTATTGGTAACTGAAACAATAAATCAAAGCAATCAATCAAATAATCTATTTAACCAATCTAAATAATCAATCAATCAATCAAATCAATCAATCACTCAAATCCACCAATAAATCTGATTAACCATTAAAAAACAACCAAACAATCTAATTAATCAATCTAAATAATCAATCAAATTATTATGCTCCAATGAGTGATCTTCAGATAGCATTACTAAGTAACTGGGCACCACTGCCTACCATTCTTTGATAAACCAGACCTGAAGCAAATACCCCCCCCCCCCCTCTTTAATTAAAAAATATTTGTAATATTGAATCTAATATTTATGACAAAAAATCTATAAATCAAATATTTGCTTCGGCCGGGAATCGAACCCGGGTGTACGCGTAACGAATTGGTGTGCTTACAAATGCGCCACGCGTGTCGTCAAATAACTTTTGACTACATTGTATATTTCGATAACATGTTTTATTTAAAATAAAATAAAATAATGAATTAAAGTAATTTATGCGGCCTACTATCGCGTTTATTTTGGTTTAGACTTTACAATTTTATTTTATTTTATTAATCTGACGTTTCGAGAGGTTTAGTCTCATCGGAATAATAAAATAAAAATGTAAAACAAAACCAAAATAAACGCGATAGTAAGCCGCATAAATATGTTTAATTAATTTAACAATTCGCGCAAAATCTAAGAAAATTATAATTAAATTAATTTTTAAAAAAAATTAAAAAACTACTCACATGTAAAATATCTTTAAAATAATTATACGAGACTTGCATAACCATGGGGTATGAATTATCGTCAAACGTCCCTTTCTTGATTTCTGTCAAATTATTGTGACTCAAATCGAGAACTGTCAAATTGTGACAGTTCTCGAAAGCGCTTAGCTCGATTTCTGTCAAGCTATTGTGAGATATATTGACAACAGCTTGATATATATTTGTAAAAGCTTGTTTCTCAATTATTTTTATTTGATTCTCTGCTAGATTAATATTCTGTAAGAATAATTATTTTATTTAGCATTTTTATTTCAAGCCAAAACCTGTATATGCTTATAAGGCGACCGTGGTGTAGTGGCAGTGCAATGGTTACGCAAGCCGAGAGCACTGGTTCAAAACCACCCACCGGTACCAATATATCTTTCATATATGTACTTTGGTCCTCCTGGTTCTATGATACAATTACTATATGCCGTTTTCTATGATCATATATGACTAACGATCTTTAACATTCATTTGTATGGGGACTTAGGCTTAATTGTATTAACAGTTGCATTATGCATTTTAAAATAGTTTGATGTACGAAGATTACAATGTAATTGGAATATATCATTTATTATGCATAGTTTAGGTGTGCAAAATGATCAAACTATAATTATGACAGTACAAAGCAGAATTGTTAATATGGCATGTCTTTGTGATTGACAGACTATACAAAATCCATATTTTATTTTCCAAATAACTCAATTGCACAGCAATTAAAATGTTATTAGTTTTATCAATACAAGTATCGAAACTACCATTAATATATTTTTCCATAATTGAGCATTATAAAAGTAGTACATAGAAGCCCAAAATGAATGATGTCTTTTAGTTACAATTATAAAAAAGTTAACCGGTTGAAGTTAAACGGTCGTAAATTTTGTATTCCTCAAGAAAGCTGGGTGGCCTAGTGCCCATAACCGTAGAGCTTGTATGAAGAGAATTATAGATGTAAGGGAAGCAAGGAAATCGTGTCATGATCGTAGCAAGTTTTTTTTTGAGACTCGACATATGACAGCACCCCGCTTGATGTTAAGCCGAAGTGTGGTCCATGAATAAATGTCACTGCTACTACAATTCAATAACTGTGAGTAGCAATCACATCCACTATACCGGCCTAGTTAGAACCGGCAACTTACAAGCTGATCCCGAAACGTGACCAAACCACTTAACGGTCTGTATACTTGTAAGTGGTGGTACTGCTCCGGATCGGCAGACTGGGTACCACTGCCTACCACTCTTTGAAGTGGCGCTCCATTGTCTCTGCCTATCCCTGTGGTAACAAGAGCGTCACTATTGATTATTATGATTGATTGTTCATTTAATTACCTCAGCATATTTGGCATTGTTAAACATTTGATAGTCAACTTTGTTAATTTGGTTTCTTGACAGATCAACGGTACCTATTAAGGTTACACTAGCAAAGGTGCCCCTGCCTACGTCGGATATTATGTTATCTTGAAGGTATAGACGTCTGTAAATAAATAAAAAGTATATATAAACTAATAGAAATAATGTTTTAAGAGTTTTATTTAAAATATATAATAAAATATATAATAAAAATAAAAATAAGAGTTTTATTTAAGAATTTAAAAATATTTGTCAATTTAAAAAAAAGGCAGGTATTTGCTCCGGGTCTGGATATCAAAGAGTAGTAGGCAGTGGTGCCCAGTCTGCCGATCCGGAGCAGTACCACCACTTACAAGTGTACAGACCGTGAAGTGATTTGGTCATGTTTCGGGATCAGCTTGTAAGTTGCCGGTTCCAACTAGGCCGGCATAGTAACTGTAGTAGCAGTCACCTTCGTTCATGGACCGTACTCCTGCCTAACATCTGGCACGTGCTGTCATATGTCGATCACAATGAAAATAAAACATCCACTATGCCGGCCTAATTTAAAAAACAACGAGTACTCACCTTAAATATCTTAGTCCTTTAAAACTGTTCCCATCAATTTTCTTTATTTTATTATTATTTAGATTCAATACTTTCAGTAATAAATTTTTCGCGAACATACCTCTGAAAAGAAATAGAAATAATCAACATATTCATCATCTTCATAAGACAGAAGGCATCCACTGCTGAAAATAGGCCTCCCCTTAGAACGCCATTCGGAACGACAAAATGCCAGTTGCCACTGCACTAGTGGGAGGCCTACCTACGCTGCGTCTTCCAGTTCGTGGTCTCCACTCGAGAACTTTTCTTCCCCATGGGTTGTCGATTCTTTAAGCGATGTGGTGTGGTAATAATAATCATTGACTGCATGCAATCCTCACAGGGAAAGGCAGAGACAACGGAGCGTCTAACACACATTATGTCCCGGGTTCGATACACGGTCGGCACAAATGTTTGTTTCATACCTTGTCTGTGATGGTAATATTTACCATTATCACAAGATAATGGTAAATATTACAAATATTTGTTAGTTAAAAACTGGGCGGTATTTGCTCCAGGTCTGTTTGTCTTAAAGGGGTAGCAGTGGTACCACCACTTACACTTGTATACTTAGACGGACCGTGAAGCGACTTAGTCGCGTTTCGATATCAATGAGGATATCGATATCAAATGGGAATGAATTACAATAATTCATTCCCATTTGTTAAAAAGTTACGCGTTCGCTTTTAATATCAAAAACAACTTTTATTCATTCAGACAATGCTTTTCAAATGAGCTTGAACTGTTAATGAAAATGAACACCGATTCTTATTGTGTTGCGCGGTCGTAATTTTAATTTTGAAGCTCATTAATGGAGTTCTACTGTCAAAATGAAGCTGATTTTCATTGTCATTAAGTTACGCGGTCGGCCCGCAGGTCTCCTGATAGTGGTTACAACAAATATCAATCAATTAATCATCATTTCACAGGGATAGGCAGAGACCATGGAGCGCCATTTGCCACGATCCTGACAAAACTCCCATGCTTTCCTCACATCCACAATTCTCTCCATTGTGACTTACCTTGGTATATCCGATATAGAATTATGACTTATATTTAGCCAAGCCAAGTTTGTCAAATCAAATATTTGGATTCCTGTCACACTTGTCAAGTTATTAAAGCTGTAAATAAAATATATATATATATATAGATTTTTTTTTATTAAAACGCTTTTGTTAGCTTGACTTGTATGTATGTAACTATGTAACTAACTTCTGGATGTCTAAATAATTTAAAAATTTGTACACTTATTAAAAACCGATAACAATATAATTTGATTAAATACTTTTTTGGTCGGCATAGTGACGGCGACTCAGGCAACCATGCTCTGACTCGGTTTTTTTCAGTCGTCGGAATTCTCGGACCTCCTCTTGCTTATCATTTATTTACTTTCACTTTTACTTGTTTTAGTATATTTTATTTATTTATGGAGACTCGACACATGACAGCACCCCGCTTGATGTTAAGCTGGAGTGCGGTCCATAAATGGATGTCACTGCTACTACAATTCAATGACGAAAATTAATTTGAAAGATTCCATACATAGTTACATACATACAAGTCAAACTAATAATAAAATAATAATAATAGCAATAAGCGTCATTAAAAAATTTGTTTTCGTTTCCTTAATTTTTTTATTATACGTTTCTATACTAAGCTACTAAAGTGCTTAGAATTATGACTTAGAATATGAAGTATCATAGAAACAGGACAACCAAAGTACATAACTATATCAAAGATACATTGGTACAGTCAGCAGCAGATATATCTGAGCACGCAATGTGATCAAAATCAATGTGTATCTATACATTCAGAGTGGTCATAAATATCTACACACCATTAGTTGTCAAATTAATGTGAGCATTCAATGCGTCAAAAATATCTACACACTCATATAATATGTAATATTTTAAAACAAATTTACTGAATTGTCTGTTGACATATTTTTGACAATTTATTTTAATAAATATTTTTGACGATATTTATGACCAATCTGAATGTATAGATACTTTTGATCAGATTGCGTGCTCAGATATATCTGCTGCTGACTGTACCGGTGGGTGGTCTTGAACCCGTGCTACTCGGCTTACATAGCCATTGCACTGCAACTACACCACGGTCGCCTTAATTGCGGAAACGAGCCCTATGCGGAGCATTATTCCACATATTAATATAGGAGGGAAAAGCTCCCTGCTGCACGCGTGTTGCGTACAGGGCCTCAACTAGACGTCTCGTGTCGGAGCGTGTATATATACCAATACTTTGTCGATAAACCATTTGCGAGATTTTGGACGCTCAATCCCATTGGTTGCAGTTGCTATCTGCGTTCACATAGTGTTGGCGACACATGCAACGCCATCTATCCTTCGGCGCAGACACTATATCTTTGCAACGCCCTCTAGTGTTGCCAGCGTGTAACTGCGTTCGCTACAAGCCCGTATAACAGCAGCAGGGTTAGTTACCTTAAATCCAGAACATCTGTTTTCTTCAATCCTTTAAACTGATTCCTTTCCAATGAACTAATATTGTTCCCGTGTAAATCTAATACTTTCAGTTTACCCAAATTCTGAAACAAATTACATATATAATTTTGTATATCAAATCGAAGACATCCTCAAGAAAGCAGGGTTGTCTAGTGCCCATAACCGTAGAGGTTGTATGAAGAGAATTGTAGATTTGAGGGAAGCGAGGGAGTTGTGTCAGGATCGTGGTAAGTGGCGCTCCATTGATTGATTGATTGAAGTTAAACACTAAGCCATAAAAAACCGTAAACAAATAATAAAAAGCATTAAGAGTTTTGGTAATGGTGGAATTGTTATCTAGTAATATTTATTAAGTTGATCGAGTATAGACAAGTAAATTAAAGCTGTTTAAGGTGTCTCTTCGTGTTCCCTTCAAGACTCAGTCGGAAAGGTTGTAGTTAACCATCTTCTTCATCAAATAAAGGCATTATAACTATTTTATGGAATACTAGGCTGTATGGACTGTTTCCTTTGCCTATCCAGAAAGGGACAATTGAACAGAAGGAGAAGAAAAAGCATTAATCCTACTTTTCATGCTTCTTCTGCCACACCCAGCATTCACTTCCATACATTAATTAAAATGTCAATGCTTACCATGAATAATTTGGCTGGTATTTTATTAATCATCCCATTGACAATGTGTAGTTTCTCTATGGTGCCAGCCATGTTACTGCCAACGAATGTATCTACATCCAATTTGCTGATCCCATGACCATCCAGCACCAAAGTTGATAAGTTACCTAGGATCTGTTGGATAAACATACAGGGTGTCAGACACGCTTCTGAAAATAAAGTGGTAGGTAGTGTTTCAAAAGTCAATTCAAAGTGTCACGCCTTTTTTCCACAGGGATAGGCAGAGACAATGGAGCGCCACTTGCCACGAACCTGACACAATTCCCCCGCTTCCTTTACATTCACAATTCTCTTCATACAAGCTCTATGGTTATGGGCACTAGGCAACCCAGCTTTCCTGAGGATGTCTCCGATTTGGTCGGCAAACACCCTCCTGGGCCTGCCTCGTTTAACGCATCAATTCACACGAGATTTATAAATTATTTTATAATTCTTTTGTAAATTTATTTATTTATTATGATTTGATTATTAAATCAAATCAAGAATCAATCAAATTGTCACGCCTATTTTCCACAGAAATAGGCAGAGAAAATGGAGCGCCACTTGGAGGGTGAATGAAAGTAGAATGACGAAAAAAAATTATAAATCTGATGTGGATGGATGCGTTAAAAAGGCAGGCGCAGAAGGGTGTTCTCCGACCAAATCGGAAACATGCTTCACATCCACAATTCTCTTTATAGAGCTTGTATGAAGAGAATTGTGGACGTGAAGGAAGCGAGGGAGTTGTGTCAGGATCGTGGCAAGTAACGCTCCTTTATTAGTAATAAGATTTGGAAACTCTACCAAACCACTGTATATTTGGAAGCGTTCTAGAGACACCTGTATATGTATATACATTTTTTGTATATTCTTAAGCAGTAAATAATAATCTATATAAATTAGTAAAGACATACAAAATACACATTTGACGATAGGCGAGCGAATTGTTTAGCACACCAGTTTGTTACAGGCAAAGTCCCAGGTTCAATTCCCGGTCGGAGCAAAGGTTTGTTGTATAGGTCTAATAACCAATTGGTAATATTTAATAATTATATTAAATATTGCAAATAATTGTTAATAAAAAATACAAGTATACAGAGTGTTAAGTGACTTAGTCGCGTTACGAGATCAGCTTGTAAGTTGACAGTTAACTAGGCCGGCATAGTGGATGTAAGTGCTACATACAGTAATTTACCTCTAGTAACAGTTACCTCAATTCATGGACTGCACTCCAGGTTCACATCAGACGAGGTGCTGTCATATGTCGAGTCATAATAAAAAATATTAGTAAGTAACTAAACGTGTTTGTAATTATCATAGAAACTGGGAAACCAAGGTAAATATATTAAAGATACATTGGTACCAGCAAGTGATTTCCAACCGGGAACTCCTGGTTTGCGTGACCACTAGACCAAGGTCGCCTTTAAATGGCCAGGATCACTGTCAAATGCTAAAAAAACTTCCGACGTCAAAGAATAAAAAAGTCTATTAAATAAACAAATTAAAAAACAAAAAACGAAAACAAACAAACAGACAAAATGGCACACATAATTATCAATTAAATATTATGTACCTTTTTAACTCTTCTTTAAAATTCTCATCTGAAAAAAATATTTACTTTTATAAGCATCGATCATACTCATATATTTTTAACACATACAAAATTATAAAAGTAACCGCACCCAAGAAAATGAAGTAATAGTGCTAAAATAAGAACTAATTCATTCTTATTTGTCTCATTTATATTATGTTTATACCACGTTTGACTGAAAGAGACAACTACTTGTACTTCAATTCATTTATTTCAAAGGTTGGCACTACTTTTAGCAATTACAACCACTTGGTCACGTGGTAGTTAGAGTAGCGTCATAATTGTTCCGTCATCCTTTTTTGAAGTATTTTAATGTCATTTGTTATTCTGTCAAATGATCATCAAAACTAGTGACAACCTTCTAAATTACGAATGTAGAAATGTATATTTATCCCCTTATGATTTCTTTTTAATGCCATAAGTAAATAAAGTTTAAACGATTGTATTTTGTAGCTATTTTAAGGCTCCTTCTATTCCTAACGTCCAAATTCTTCGGCATCGATCATATATTTTTAGTCCCATAGAAAATAATGTCATAAAAGTAACCGCGCGTTAGAATTCACTTAAACCGATATAAACGATGTAAGTGAATTGAATGTGAATTGTAAAATGAACCTTATTACATTGTTTTGAAGTATACAATTGTCACAAATGTAATGTCACAAACAACATTTAGGACTGAGAACAAATTACGACAGGCGTGGATGAACAATTAGCGATTGGTTTGTTGCGCGTAAAGTCCCGGGTTTGATTCCCGTTATTTGTTTCATAGCTTTTATTTGTAATATTTAATAATTATATTAAAAATTCAAGATTTGTTAATAAAAAAAGAGGGATATTTGCTTTGGGTCTGGTTATCAAAGAATGCCGATTTACTGGATCAAATCAGTGTCATAGTGATTTTAAATAATCGATTTTTAAGAAATCGTTTCAACTTTGATCTCATATCACCATCCCTACCCCAGTAGCCGTCACTATGCCGGCAAAACCTTTCTAGTTCTTTCATACCTTAAAAGCATCCTTTGGGAATTCCTCAAGCTTTGAATTTATGATCCTTAACTCCTGCAAAGTCCTGTTAACTCCAGCAAATGCATATTCGTCTATACTTTCTACAGGTGTATCTTCGATCAATATTTTTTTTATAACAGAACGATGAAACAGTGACCCAAAAAGACGAGCTGCAAAAAAAATCTATTGTAATATGTTCTCCTGGCACTTTGTTACTCTGTGCTGTTTTTTAATGCCGTAATTTGTGTTCCTTTATTGCCCATGCCACAGATAATGTTCTGAGGAACCATTAATCTATTTGCTTTTTGAGGAAGGTATGTGTTTATCGTCAGAGCCGTCTTTACCCGGGGGTTCAAGGCAGTGCACCCGGGCGCAGAGTCCTAGGAGGCGCATGCCGACCGCCGTAAATTTCGATAAATACCTCTGTATTAAATATTACAAATATTTGTTAATAAAAAAAAGAGATGGATATTTGCTTCGGGTCTGGTTATCAAAGAGTGGTAGGCAGTGGTACCCAGTCTGCCGATCCGGGGTACAACTATACAGACCGTGAAGTCGCGTTTCGGGATCAGCTTGTAAGTTGCCGGTTCCATCTAGGCCGGCATAGTGGATGTGATTGCTACTCACAGTTATTGAATTGTAGTAGCAGTGACATTCATTTATGGACCACACTATGGCTTAACATCAAGCGGGGTGCTGTCATATGTCGAGTCACAATAAAAAAAAAAACTACTACACTGAGACCACGCGAGCGGAGCCTTGATTTTCGCACCCCGGCGCTGAATATGCTTAAGACGGCCCTGTTTATCGTTATCAACATTTTGCATGTTACTTCACTATTCATAATAGACACGTGACCATGACGTCACAACTGCATTCCTACCGCGTTTATTTAGCTCGTTCCCCGACAGTATACGTATAATTACTAGATGTATGTGACGCGCGTGGCATGATACGTTGGGGAGCCTGTGATTACAGTAATCCTTAATTATCAGTGTTACTACTGAGTGAGGTACTATACAAACACTATACATAGGTTCCTAAACTTTTTTCTCATAGACTACTTTTAAAATTTTTAAGGTTCCGGTGGACCCTCTGAATACAGTCCCTTAATATACTTCCAAACACAAAGGACTTGAGTTTCATTTTGTATGGGGACTTGGGCTTGTAGTCTTGTAGTCCTTAGCGGGCTCGTTTCCGCACTTGAAGTCCTCTTCGGTATCTTGGGACTTGGGCTTAATTGTACTAACAGTTGCATATATATTTTAAAATAGTTTAATGTACGAAGATTTCAATGTAATTGAAATATATCCTTTCTTTTGCATAGTTTAGGTGTGCAAAACGATCAATCTATAATTATGACAGTTCAATGCAGAACTGTTAATATAGCGCGTCTTTGGCGTGACATAACAAAAGTAGTACAAAAAAGCCCAAAATCGAAAGATTTCCCTCTAATGAATTGAACAAATTTTATGCAGCTTACTATAGCGTTTATTTTGGTTTTGGTTTTACAATTTTATTTTATTATTCCGACGTTTGCAGCCATTGTGGTCACGGAGAGACTGAGGTGTTGGTCGTCCTATTGGTTAATGCTGATATTGTCTATGGCTGCAAAGCTCTCGAAACATTGGAATAATAAAATAAAATTGTAATATTGAAACCAATATAAACGCGATAGTAAGCCGCAAAAAATTGTTTAATCCATTAATCAATGTTCGCGCAAAATCTAAGAAAAGATGTCCTTTAAATTAAAACTTACCAATATGACATTCCTTCAAAACCAATTCCACAACAGGCATACCAATCCCAGCTAAATTTCCAAGACCCACACTCAATACAGCAAGACCTGTATTTTCGCAGCGGACAAACAATCCATCATCTGTCCCTTTCTCACACACGCATGGGTAGAGTAGTAACCTCTCTGTCTCTTTCGGACATTGGTATTTTGGTCCGGGAGGAATATATTCAGTTCTTGAAATAGGTAGCCATGTCACAAAAATAATGATTGGGAGTATTTTGAGCATGGTGATGGTCTGTGAATGAATACAAATGTATTTTATTTATACTCGACTTATGACAGCGCCTGCCTGATGTTAAGCTGGAGAGCGATCTATGAACGGAGGAGACTGCTACTCTAGTAGCAGTCACATCCACTATGCCGGCCTAGTTGAAAACGACATCTTACAAGTTGATCCCGAAACGCAACTAAGTTACTTCACGGTCTGTATACTTATAAGTGGTGGTACTACCCCTGATCGGCTGACGGATACCACTGCCTACCACTCTGAAGGCTAAATTATTCAATTAAAAAGAAACGAGCATACCTTATCCATTTCCTGTTATGATACCTTCTAATTATGAAGGATAGTTATATGTTTTAAAATTATTATAAAGAATTTAAACACGAAAACATTTATGAAGGTCATTTCTCTTCAATTTAATAAAGTAATGAAAAAAGAATAGAAAACTTACATTTACTAATCGATTCACAAGTAATGATTTTTAACAATAATTAATTCAATTTTAATTAATAATTAAAATATAATTAAAGGTATATTAAACAAGTGCGACATAACTTTCTAATTTCCTAAAATGAATTTATCACATTCTTACCTGCGATTTTACGGGCTGCAAATGAATATTTATATAGTATAGCCAAAGCTAATGGTTTTTACATGATATTAGGATGCATTACTAAGTAAAAACATGATAAACAAATGCGCGGAAAGCACCATATCCGCACTCACAAATCCTCAATCCAAACAAACCTGTGGAGGTCAGAAATGAATCAGATTGAAACAGATAAATAAACATAAACGTCAGCTGTCTTTTTTTAAAATTTAATTCTAAGAAGGCACAGGTCCATTAAACTTAGTCCATAAAGCTTCATTCATATTGTTATTTTTTTAGTGGATTAATGCTCAATAAGAATAAAGCGTTGAAAAAACTACTAAAGCTAGAGTATAGAGCGCCACTTTCCACGATCCTGACACAACTTCCTTGCTTCCCTCACATCTACAATTCTCTCGTATGCACATTTAAAGCAGGTTTCACAGCGTTAAATCCGGGGGCGTAGCTACCGCCGTATCTGCCGTATTAATTATAACCAAAAATACTAAGAAACATTTTATTTCTTTTGTGAGAAATCCTCCAACAAAGGGCCTCTAAACAAATTTTTATACGGGGCCCAAGGCACGCTACGATTCTGTTTAAATTAACTTTTAATTGATTACCGGATAACAATTCTATCATTATTATACGCTAGCTGCGTAACCCCCGGCGTTGTCCGGGTCAAAATACATCGCTTAATGGTTAGACGCAAATAATCAGTTTTGTATACATAATCTTTGTACCCACCATTAATTGTACCATGTAATTGTAACCACCAGTAGTTGTGTATATAAAAATGATTCATTAAATAACTTATCAAAATAATTATAAATTAAATTCTATAGTAGTTTGTTATATTTAAAAACCCAAAAAATCCTGATTTCATACTTTACAGCACTGATTGTAAAGATACTCAAGCTATAGATGATCCAGTCACTGTTAAAGAAGATATGAATTGTGCAGATGCAGATTTGTGAAAAGAAGCTATGTTAGAAGAATACGATTCACTAAAAAAATTGGAACTTTTCAGTTAGTAGACTTACCTCCGGGTAGAACTTTAGTGACAAAAACCTTTTTGCCACTAAAGTTTACACAAAAATATGGTGTTGGTTCTTTTTCACGAGTTGTAAGAACAGCTACAATACGGTTGTTGTTAGCTATGGCAGTTGGTCTGGATATGGATGCAGAACACTCTACTTTTCTGGAAGTTTCTTTTCTATTCCTTTGTGAATTTTATTTTTAATTTAAAAAACTCAATTCTCTCAACTAAGGTATGTAACCTTTCTTCCTTGGCCGAAAATAATTGCAGCTTAGCCTAACACACACACACACACGCAATTTGCTGCCAACGTAAAGTGACATTATTTGCGGCATGCAGCTGGTGTGCATTAATTTATAAGACGTTATCACGTCAAAAACGATTCACTCTGAATATATATCGACCTAATCACATTTCATTTAATTTTTCTATGGCCAAGATCATCTGTTAATAAAATAACATAACAAAAATCACAATCAAATCAATTATTTTGCCTTGGTTTTATCGGCTATTGCGCACTAGTAAATACTTTGTACATACTTTTCTTAGCTTTAATTTGACATAAGCAAGTTAAATACTAAGCCCTAAAAAATATCTGAGTAGATCTCGCTTTTTGGCTATTTTATTTTTTGAAAGATTTTTGTTTTGTGCTCATATTTTACATCGGTACCACATAAAATTATTAATAAATAATGGGGAAGACACTAAAATCATCAGATTATGATCAAGCACAAAAAAGAGCGAAAGCAAAGAAAAGAATAGAGAAGGCTCGCAAAAAAGGAAAGAAGGGAAAAAAGAAACCGAAAAAGAAGAAGGTTAAGCCAGAAACACCTAATAAACTGCATTGCAGGGAGAGTGTTCTTTGTCAAATGCACGCGGTGAAAACAATGAATTTCCTCGAAATAATGTTCTGTCCATGCATGCTCATTCAGAATATATTATGGTTCACAATCCGTGGTGTGTCCAGTAACATATTGATCTTCTGGATTGCATTACAGTGGATTATATGCAAAGCATTCAACAGCACTTGCTTCCAGTGCAGCTATTATCGATATCCTCTTCGCCTTTACGTGTACATGGCTTTCGCGTTTATAGGATTTGTAATTTTCGCTGTCATATTTATGATTCCTGACCATGAACTCTTGTGGAAGGAAACTCAAAGATGGTGCAAGCGGATAGGATATGTGGTATTTAGGCTTGTTAAGTCATCATTGGGGTTAGAAGTTGATGTGCCATTTACTAAAATAAAGCGTTACTGTTTCACAAAAGGAGAGATTATGGCAGTGGTTCCAATTGATTTTACATAAAACATCTCGTCTCAATTCCCGCAGATTTAAGAGCTTTCTTATCAGGCAGCAGTAGCAATGGATTGCAATGAGTAACATTGGTGCTCTAGCTTTTTTTTGTTATTATCCTTCGACGCCATCGACGTCGCCTAAATAAACGAAAATGACAATATTGGTTAAGTCTGAAATCGGCATTGTGTAACAGTATTTAAATTAATAAATACTAAAATGAATGAATGAGTTTACTAATATATCACTAGTGAATCCCCATACTAGACTGTTTATTTTTGATTGTGACTCGACGACTGACCACAATTTGCCTGATTGTCGGAGGTTCAAGAGAGCCTAACTTATACGGCGTTCTCATGAGGCGAATCTAGTTGTTTAACTGCGAAATCGTTCGCGATTTGAACCATCTGAACTGACTTTCAATCAAGTTAAAGCAATAAATATCGGTTCAATAAAAGTTAAAGACCTTTCAACCCTTATTAATTCAAATAATAGCTGAGAGCAAATCGACTCGTCTGAACTTGTTCGTTTAACTTGCATTAAATAATCAGCGCCATTGAGTATCTATTGCATTCCTCTGCCACCAGTTTTTTTGTTTGTTTGTAAAATAAAATGTTATAGCGTTCGCATTCACGAGAAAAATGCTAAAATGGACAGATATCGAATTGACTCAATATTACAGATAGCACGTGTAATATTGAGTCGATTATTAGTGAACCGTGAGAACGCTACAGTCAATATTTGGTTTCGATTTTTTGTTAAACGTTAAATATTGAACAACTGAATTCGCCCCGTGAGAACAGCGCATTTTTTTAAATTTAAATTTCTATACTAAGCTACTAAAGTGCTTGTATCATAGAAATAGGACAACCAAAGTACATATATCAAAGATACATTGGTACCGGTGGGTGGTCTCGAACTCGTGCTCTCGGTTTGTATAACCATTGCACTGCCACTACACCACGGCATTAAAACTAACTGTTTATTTTACGGTTGTTTCAGTAGCATTTATTTACTATGTCGGCGCTTTTACTATTTTGGACGCTTCGCTTGTTTTTGTGCTTTCCACGTGTGGGCTCCCACACGGAAAATTCGTGGACGCTAAGGAATTGTCTCTGTCAAGTGGAATTGACTCCTTTATGCTGCATACAAACCGATCCAAGCCACGATCAACGAAACGCCACTTTACAAGATAATTACACTTGACTGAATTTTATAGCATAAATTAAGAAAATTATTTAATTAGAATTGGAGGGTGGAGAGAGGATGAAATGACAGGATTTGAGATAATGATAGACGGAAAGAAAGTAAAACAAGTCAAACAATTTGTTTACTTGCGAAGTATGTTACAAGGGATGGGAAGTGTGATGAAGATATCGAGAGAAAAGTGCAAAAAGGGAAACGTAGTGAATGGTGCCATCCATAGTATAATGAACAGCCAAATAATGTCCCAAAAGTCACGGATGGATGTTTATGATGCGGTGCTTGTTTTTACATTCATGTATGGAAGTGAATGTTGGGTGTGGGGGAAGAAGCATGAGAGTAGAATTAACTTGTAGAAATGCGGTCGTTAAGGAGTGTAAGTGGAGTGACAATAGCGGATAGAATAAGGAATAGCACATTGCATGATAGATGTGGTTTGAAAGAGGATGTAGTGACAAGACTAGTCAAAGGCAAGCTTCGATGGTTTGGGCACATGGAAAGGATTAGTGAATTGAAGAAATTAATTTATAAATCTCATGTGAATGGATACGACAAACAAGGCAGGCCCAGGAGGGTATTCGCCGATCAAATTGGAGACATCGTCAAGAAAGCTAGGTTGCCTAGTTAGTGCCCATAACCATAGAGTTCGTATGAAGAGAATTGTGAATGTGAGGGAAGCGAGGGAGTTGTGTCAGGATCGTGGCAAGTGGCGCTCCATTGTCTCTGCCTATCCCTGTGGGAAAAAGGCGTGTCAATTAGTTGTTGTTGTTAATTAGAATTCTGATCACGCTGTCCTAATTTAGTTACTGAATCAGTTACCATTAAGTGCAACGAAGTCGTATGTGTCGAGTCGAGCTCCAGTACTGTATAAATACTAAAAAATAAAACTTTATAAAAGGCCAACCGACTTTAACAACCTCGAAATCCCTACACTAAAAACCGTTTTTTCTACATTTCTATACTAAGCTGCTAAAGTGCTGGTATCATAGAAACAGGACAACCAAAGTATATATATCAAAAATAATATCAAAATAGATTGGTACCGGTGGGTGGTCTCGAACTCGTAATGTCGCCTTACAAAATTACAAAATACAGGTTATTACTTTAAAAAGAACAAAGCACGTAATATTTTTATTTATTTTTGTCTTTCTTTGTTCAGTACGAAGTAAGTTAATTACTTATTAATCAATTTATTTACATTTGTAATCTATCTATTGTTTAGATAGATATCTAATTGTTTATTTTGATAATTGCTAGCTGTTTCCCGCGTTTATAAACTCTTTATAAACGTCACAAGACCCCGTGCATCCTTGTCGTCCATGATGAGGTACTCCAGCCCCCCTAGCACGGCAATCCAAGTAGCAAGATAAAGATTTGCTAAGAATATCATTCCAACTCATTTTAAATAACTTACTAGAACAGTGTATCAAAAAAAATATTTAAACGTTCTGTAAAACTTCACACAAAACAATGTTGAAAACTTTAATAATTTTTGTTAAACATTTTAGTGTGCCGGCCTAATACGTTATTTAAAATGAGCTTTAAAAAAAATATACAATAATATTTCTATAGTATAGTAAGAAACAATTTTAGTATGTATGTATTATGTATCACCATAGATACATCTTTTTTTTCTATTTTTTATTGTGACACGACATCTGACCTTGTCCCCCCTGATGATAAGCAGGAGGAGGTCCAAGAGTGACAACGACTGAGAAAACAGAGTTAGTTCACGGCTGCCTCAGTCACTATCTATTACATATCCTCATGGTCAACATCAGGTACTTTAGGTCTTAAATTTGATAACAGCCCAGCTAAAGGGCTCTTATCACATTAATCTGATGATGGAGACGTTGGAGTATCTGATGATGGACCATGAGGACGCAGGCGATATGTTAGAGATATAAGGATGAATGGAGGTGACTGCTACTACAGTTAGATAACTGAAAGTAGTAGTCACATCCACTATGCCGGCCTAGTTGGAACCGGCAACCTACAAGCTAATTCCGAAACGCGACTAAGTCACTTTACAGGTCAGCAGAACGGCACCGCTGCCTACCATTTTTTGACAACCCGGAGCAATCATCTGCCTCTTTTTTATTTATATATTGTGGATGTGAAGGAAGCAAGGGAGCTGTGTAAGGATCGTGGTAAGTGGCGCTCCATTGTCTCTGCCTATCCCTGTGGGAAAAAGGCGTGACAATTTGATTGATTGATTGATAATATATATTTGTAAAATTTAGTTTTACTATTATAGCCTACTATCTGTATAAAAGAAAGCATAAAAAGCTACAAAAAAAGCAAAACGAAGATAAACTTGCTAAATAAAAACATGGCTGAAAGAATAGTATCCAAGCCATAACAAATATAAAAAAATAACGGAATGTCAAATATATTTTTTCAGTCAGTCCACACCAGTCAGTCCACACCGAGGAGAATGGCGGAAGGTCGGGAGTGTGTCAGTGTCATCTTCATTTCACAATTTTAAGTTAATTTTTATAAGAAAATTGCAGATGAAAACTATTAGAAATTGTAAAAGATAAATTACAATACATTACAAACAAATTTATGAGTACTGGTGAGTTGCTTTAATTGATTTCCGTTATTAAAATGTAGAGTGAAACAATTCAATTTCACATAACTTGGATTGAAGTTAATGTATTATTATTTAAATTATATGAATAATAAATACGCTTTCTAGAGTTGAATGAAGCTGGGAGTTATTTTTGTGAAGTTATCTCTAACGTTAGTGTAGGTCATCTTAATATATTCATTGTTTATTATTAAAAAAATCATTATAGGCGTTTCCGTAGTAGGTCGCGTAATTATACTTAAAACTAATTAATAATAACACGCACGAATGTTAAATATCATTAATAACATTGGAGATTATTCTCGAAAAGTTGTTTTTTTATTGTTTTAATGTTTTAAACTTTGCCGCGTTATATATATTTGAACGGTACTTTGGCGCGACTATCATTTCTCGGCCAACATGCTCATGACCTCGATTTGTGGCATACTTTCATAATACCATACTCAAATGCTAATACCAGTTTTGCCTAATATATTTGATTTTGTAATTTGTTAAATATATCACTATATTTGGTGACCCTGGCCCCTTAAAGAGGACAATGACTTGCCACCAGTGCTATATTTCTTCTTTTTTTTATTGTGACGACATCTGACCTCGACCCGCCTAATGGTAAGCAAGAGGAGGTCCAAGAGTGCCGACGACTGAAAAAAACTGAGTCTCCACGGTTGCCCCAGTCGCCGTCACTATACTGACCAAATGTGCTTCTTCACACCTCGCTTGAGGGATCTAAGGTTGTAGGATGGAGATAACATATAAGCTGGTAAAGCATTTCACTTGTTGATTGTTCTACACACTAAACCTTTTAGTTTGACTGCCGATTCGGACGACAAAATGCTTTCCCTGCCCAGTGCGGGTATTACGGGTGTGAAAAGACGAGGTAGGAACATGGTTGAAGAGCTCCTCGGAACATTCTTTAATCATAAAACAGTTAAATAGATTAAACTACAAAGGATTAAAATCAGTTGATCCTGTATTTAAATGCGGATCACATGAAGAAAGTTATTTGATGCTAATTAAAAAGCATTTAATCAACAGTAAAGAAAATGTTTTATCAATTAATGAAAATAATATTTTCTTAGATTTTGCGCAAACATTGATTAATGAATTTAAAAAATATTTTGCGGCTTACTATCATGTTTATTTTGGTTTTGATTTTTAATAATAACAGCATCAACTAATAGGACAACCAACACCTCAGTCTCTCCATGGCCACGATGGCTGCAAAGCTCTCTAAACGTCGGAATAATAAATCAAAACCAAAATAAACGCGATAGTAAGCCGCATAAAATTTGTTTAAATCTCTAAGACATAATCTAATCTCTAAGAGTGGTAGGCAGTGGTACCCAGTCTGCCGATCCGGGGTAGTACCACCACTTACAAGTATACAGACAGTGAAGTGATTTGGTCACGTTTCGGGATCAGCTTGTAAGTTTCCGGTTCCATCTAGACCGGCATAGTGGATGTGATTGCTACTCACAGTTATTGAATTGTAGTAGCAGTGGCATTCATTCATGGACCACACTTTGGCCTAACATCAAGCAGGGTGCTGTCATATGTCGAGTCACAATAAAAAAAAAAACATAATTTTTAATTTTTGACATTTTTTTTATTGACAATTTTTACTTTTTTATATTACTTTTCTATTTACCTGACTAAGTTTTATTGCATTTGTAATATTGTACGCTTAATGGGCAAAAGGTTGAGGACTGAATAATATGTAATACCAACTAGTTACAATTGATTTGATTTAGAAACAAATTTCAGATACCGTATCTGATACAAATCTTTACATGAAATTATATAGCTATACCTATAAATTGTTTTTTATTGTGACTCGACATATGACAGCACCCCTCTTGATGTTAAGCCGAAGTGTGGTCCATGAATGAATGTCACTGCTACAACAATTCAATAACTGCAAGTAGCAGTCACATTAACTATGCCGACCTAGTTGGAACCGGCAACTTACAACCTGATCCCGAATCGTGACCAAATCACTTCACTGTCTTGTATCATAGAAACAGGACAACCAAAGTACATCTTTGATATAATATCAAAGATACATTGGTACCGGTGGGTGGTTTCGAACCCGTGCCACTAGGCTTACGTAGCCATTGCACTGCCACTACACCACGGTCGCCTTGTTATGTAGTTAATAGGAATGCGTCAGGAAATTATTTATATTCGATATGCGTACGTGCCCACTTTAGAATTGTTATGCAAATATGGACTTTATTTACTTAGAAATACGTACTTGTATTAGTTACGTCAAACTATCCATATACGTTCCTAGTAGGTAGGTAAAGGTGTGACTGCGACTGCAGACCGCAGACTGTACTACATGTTTGTATGAGATTGATAAGCAAGAGGAGGTCCAAAAGAGATGACGACTAAAAAACCAGAGGCTGCCTCAGTCGCCGTCACTATGTCGGCCAAAGGTGCTTCTTCACGCATATCTTGAAGGATCCAAGGTCATAGGATGGAGAGTACACATGGGCAGGCAAAGCATTCCACTTGTCGATTGTTCTACAAAGAAAAAACACACCAAACTTAGTTCGACTGCCGATTCGGCCGACGAAATGTGGATGCTTTCCCCGTCCTGTGCGGGTGTTACGGGTGTGAAAGGATGAGGTAGGAACAAGGTTAAAGAGCTCTTAGGAACATTCTCCGTGGTATAGGCGATAGATATTTATAATGACTTAACAAATGTTGATTGTGCAATAGTGTCGCCTTGCACGGAATCAATCTCATACAATCGAGTTGTTTGTATCAACACAAGTATCGAAACTACCTTTTATATGTATTTAAATCTTCGGACATTACAAAAGTAGTACATAAAAGCCCAAAATGAATGATGTCCTTTTACGAAAGTACCAGGAAATAATAAAACAGTAAAAGGGCGCAACAAAAACTGTATTATTTATAACTCTCACAAAATATCACGTAGTTTTAATCATTTCGTGTAGCGCTATGGACCCCAGGCATTGGGTCTATCTGGGGTGAGGGAGTAACGTTTAAAATAGAATAATTTATTATATTTCTTCAATTAATTTTATTCTTTGTCAATCAATCAATCAAATTGTCACGCCTTTTTCCCACAGGGAAAGGCAGAGACAATGGAGCGCCACTTGCCACGATCCTGGCACAACTCCTTCGCTTCATTCACATTTACAATTCTCTTCATACAAGCTCTATGGTTTTGGGCACTAGGCAACTTTTATTCTTTGTTTTTTCTTTAAAATACAGTCCTTGGCAATTGCTTGCTCAGTATCCGGGTTTTTGTTTTAAAACTACTTCTTTGACTAAGGGGAATCCCCAGCCATGGCGACAGTGTTGCCAGTAATAAAACTTCAGCAAACATTGGTAGAAAATTAAGTTCCCTCTTTTTTATTTACCAAATTTTCTAACCAATTCTCCCCAATTTTGGTGGCCTAGGCCTTATGTAGCCTATGAAAAAATGCGTTGCTTATTGTTCTGCCTCTTTGGCCGGCAAAGTGACGGCTACTGTTGCAGCCGTAAACTGATTCTGTTTTTGCAGTCGTTGGAACTCTTGGATTACCAAGCAGGTCGTGCTCAGATGTCGAGTCACAATAAATTATAATAAAAAAATTAATGAACAAATGAATTAAACAAATTTTATGCGGCTTACTATAGCTTTTATTTTGGTTTTGATTTTACATTTTTTTATTATTCTGACGTTTCGAGAGCTTTGCAGCCATCGTGGTTACGGAGAGACATAATGGTCTAATCTAAACCACCTAATCCAAAATCTAAACCAAAATAAACGCGATAATAAGCCGCATAAAATTTGTTTAATTCATTGATCAATGTTCGCGCAAAATCTAAGAAAATACTAAGTGAACAAACTTTTAATTCGTCCTTTCTCTTTCTACTTTATTAAGACTTTAGTTTACGAAAGTACCAGGAGACAATAAAACAGTAGAGGTGGATGGGTCGCAACAAAACATGCATTATTCATAGCTCTATAAGATCAGGGCCATTTTGTGTTTTTTAAAATTCGCTCGTTTGAGGTTAACGTGTTATTTTCACTTTCAAAACTTTACGTTAAACATCCGGATAGCGACGTACGTGACCTTGGTACCAATTTATGTTGATTTATATTGAGTGCGTGTTGTTCCTTTAGAGGTGACAAGGATTTGAACTGGGCTTTGATGGAGCCCGAGAAAAACTGCGGGCCGACCTACGCGACCTACCGACTCAATGATAATTGACTATGTTGTATAGTACCTCATGCAGTAGTAACACTGATAACTAAGGATTACTGTAATCACAGCCAGTGCCGGATTAGCCACGTAGCAAGAGTAGTAAATGCCCCACGAATTTGAGGACCCCGCGCTCCAACGCCTGTCTGATATTAATAAAAAAACGTAATAAAAAAATATTTATTTATATAGGAGCGTAAAATATCTTGCATGCCTGAAACGCGAAGCGCTTTCTTTGCTTCACTTCCACTTGAAAATTAAAGTCGATATTGTTATCTCTAAATTTGCCCATATTAAATCCAGATAAGTTTATTTGTAACAGTTTTGTTTTATTTAATACTCTAAACTTGAGAATCTAAAGCAAACCAAGGGCCCCTTGACAGAATTTGCTACAGGCCTCGCTTTGGCCTAATCCGGCACTGATCACAGCACAGACTCGCCAACGTATTATGCCACGCGTCTACCCTCGTCAAAGGGCAGACGTGTACTCCGATACGCTTGAGACTGTGCCACGCACATCTAATAATACTACGTATGCGTGTGTAGCCCTCAAACACGACAGGCTTCGTTTTGAAAGTTGAACTTCATTAATGAGCTTTAAAATTGCGACCGCGCAACATACTGAGAATTTCTGTTTATTTTCCATTACTAGTTCAAGCTCATGAAACTCATTGTCCGAATGAATAAAAGTTGTTTTTCACACTAACAGCGAGTTATAAATCTGATGTGGATGGATGCGTCAAACGAGGCAGACCCAGGAAGGTGTTTTGCGACCAAATCGTAGACATTCTCAAGAAAGCTGGGTTGCCCATGATAGCAGAGCTTGTATAAAGAGAATTGTGGAAAAGCGAAATAATACGTCAGGATCGTGACAAGTGGCGCTATTGTCTCTGCCTATCCCTGTGGGAAAATGGCGTGACAATTTGATTGATTGATTGTCAAATTGTCACACATTTATGTGTTTAAATTGAAACTGGAGGTTAAATTGCATAGACTGATTGAAAATAGTTTCTACTGTTCACACATTGCTTACAGTTCAAACTCTATCACGCGTGCTCCAGTTAATCCAACTCTAAAAGATAAACAACGTCTTTATAAACTTTAACCAGTTTCTTTGTGAATACTCTAAATTCGTCTTTACCGAATTCGTTTAATAACAAGTTTATTAACTAATAATAAACCTAATAAAACTACTAGGTTAATAAACTTAATAGTTTATAGTATTTTCCTAGATTTTGTGCGAACTTTGATTAATGAATTAAACAAATTTTATTGGGCTCACTACTCTCCGTGGCCACGATGGCTGCAAGGCTTTCGAAACGTCGGAATAATAAATAAATGTAAAATCAAAACCGAAAATAAACGCGATAATAAGCCGCATATTTGTTTAATTCTTTAATTACAGTTCGCACAAAATCTAGGAAAATACTATAAACTATTAAGTTAACAAACTTTAATAGTTTATTAAGTTAGTTAATAAACTATTAAAATTCTTAACTACCCACCTATTAACTTAGGGTAACTATTATCTTTTCGGCGTTGATTCACGTCAAGGTTTGTTGGCCGGCATAGTGACAATGACTGAGGCAACCGTGAACTGAGACTGTTATTTTCTTACGTCGGCACTCTTGGACCACCCTGCTTACCATTAGGCTGATGTCAAGTCACAATAAACAAACAATGTGAATGGATACCTTAAACAAGACAGGACCAGGAGGGTGTTCGCCGACCAAACCGGAGACATCCTTAAGAAAGCTAGGTTGCCTAGTGCCTTAACCATAAGGCTTGTATGAAGATAATTGTGAATGTGAAGAAAGCGAGGGAGTTGTGTCAGGATCGTGGCAAGTGGCGCTTTCTTGTCTCTGCCTATCCCTGTGGGAAAAAAGGCGTGACAATTTGATTAACAAGGCGACGGTGGTGTAGTGGCAGTGCAATGGCTACGTAAGCCGAGTGGCACGGGTTCGATACTCTCACCGGTACCAATGTATCTTTGATATATGTACTTTGGTTGTCCTCTTTCTATGATACAAGCACTTTAGTAGCTTAGTATAGAAATGTATAATAAAAAAATAATAATTGATTGAGTCTGTCGAGGGCTGTTAAAGCCTTCCATATTTCGATTGCTCGACAAAGAAACGACGGCAAAGAACCGTTCGATCTTGCATGAATAATCAATGACATTAGATGACGTTGAGTTTGTCGTAGCCTATTTAAATTTATTCAGAATAATATTAAACTTTTATCTGATCATAACGTTCAAATAAATGAATAAAACGACAAAAGACGACCGTGGTGTAGTGGTAGTGCACCACGGTCGCCTTTATGTTATGCAAATATAAAGACCCCAGTTCAAAACTGATTGCATGGTACATGTTTTTTTTTATTTTTATTTTTTATTTTTTTTATTGTGACTCGACATATGACAGCACCCCGCTTGATGTTAAGCCAAAGTGTGGTCCATGAATGAATGTCACTGCTACTACAATTCAATAACTGTGAGTAGCAATCACATTCACTATGCCAGTCTAGTTGAAACTGGCAACTTACAAGCTAATCCCGAAAAAAGCGACCGAATCACTTAGGTCACTATACTTGTTAGTGGTGGTACTACCCCGGACCGGCAGACTGGATACCACTGCCTACCACTCTTTGATAACCAGATTTGCAATATTATAAATAAAAAGCTATGAAAAAAATATTTGCTCCGACCGGGAATCGAATTCGGGAAAACAATCGCTACGCCTGTCGTCATTATTCTAAATTACCTCCAGTTGTGTTTTACCCAGTTGGGATCTGACTAACATGATTCGCATTTATTAATATGGCTATACGACGTGATTTTGAAAAAATTGCTACTGACAGTTATTGAATTGTAGTAGCAATGACATCCACTCATGGCCCACACACCAGCTTAACATCAAGCGGGGTGCCGTCATATGTCGAGTCACAATAATAAATATATATATATTGTTCGTTTTGCGAAAACCCATTCAATTAACAATAGTTTAAATATTGTTTCAGAACACGACACGATGAAGGTTTGGGGGGCTCACGGCGAATTTTGTGCCAAACATCAATGGGAAGTGATTGTGGCCACACTAGCACTCTTGGCATGTGCTGCTAGCGTTGAAAGACGAGGTGCAGGCATGGCAGGCGGCGACAGGTGCGCTGGGTGGGCCAGAGCATGCCCAGGACTAGAAGCAGAATACCAAGCAGCAGACGCGGTCGTCATGACTTTCGTCAGGTGTGCAGCCTTACTTTACGCCTATTATCAATTGACAAATCTACACAAGATAGCCTCAAAGTATCTCCTCATCATAGCAGGAGCGTTCTCGACCTTCGCCAGTTTTATATTCACTTTCGCATTAGCAAATTTATTTTGGGCTGAAGTAGCTAGCGTGAAAGATGCTCCATTCCTATTTTTATTAGTCGCTGATGTGGCTAGAGGAGCACGATTTGCCAGAGCCGGTTGGGCTGCTGGAGAAGGCCAGGGCACTAGAGTTGGGAGAGCTTTAGCCTCTCTTGGTCCAACAGCTACTTTGGATACTTTGTTAGCAGTTTTGTTAGTGGGTGTTGGAGCGTTATCAGGAGTGCCTCGGTTAGAACATATGTGTACTTTTGCCTGCCTCGCTTTGGTTGTGGACTATTTAGTTTTTATTATATTTTACCCGGCGTGCTTGGCTTTGGTTGCCGATTTTATGTCTGGAAGGAAAGAACTGAAGTCTGATAAACTGTTGACTGATGAGGATTTGAAACCCAATCCTGTTGTACAGAGAGTTAAAATTATAATGGCCGCTGGGTTGCTATGCGTTCATTTGACAAGCCGTTGGCAATGGAGCAATGAAGGTGGGATTATAGAAGGCCCAATGGCTGATAATTCGACGCCTCCGGTCCATGATAATGTTTTAATGCATTCCTATGTAAAGTGGTTCTCTGTCAGCGCTGACTACATAGTGATAGGTACATTACTCTTTGCCCTAATTATTAAGTTTGTATTTTTCGAACATCGAAATATAATCATCGATATGAATGACATGAGTATTAAAGAAGAGAATGAAAAGGAAGATTTAAAAGCAACTGAGAAAAAGCCAATGTTTTCTTTTGGAGACGAAGCTTCTTCATTCGAGGTAATGACACAAACTGATACAGAGAGCCATTCAGACGACCAAGAATGGCCTGTATTGTCACCAAGTTCCTCAGCTAATCGTCTGGCTGATAAAAAGCGTAACATGGTTGAATGCTTAGAAATATACAGATCTGAAGGAGATTGCACCTCCCTCAGTGACGAAGAGGTTGTAATGCTAGTTGAACAATTACACGTACCTCTTCATAAACTAGAAACTGCTGTAAACGATCCCTTGCGTGGTGTAAGACTACGTAGAAGAGTCATAAGTAATAGATTTCAAACAGAAACAGCTATACAAAAGCTACCATACCTCAATTATGACTATAGTAAAGTGCTAAACGCTTGTTGTGAGAATGTAATTGGTTTTGTTGGGGTTCCTGTTGGGTATGCTGGTCCATTACTTGTGGATGGTAAGCCTTATATGATCCCTATGGCTACTACCGAAGGAGCGTTAGTGGCTTCGACGAATAGAGGTGCAAAGGCAATAGGGCAGAAAGGTGTCACGTCAGTGGTTGAAGATGTAGGCATGACAAGAGCCCCGGCAGTTAAATTTCCAAACATAGTACGAGCTCATGAAGCCAGACAATGGATTAATGATAAAGTTAACTATGCGTTAGTAAAGGAAGCATTCGATAGTACATCTAGATTTGCAAGGCTACAAGAAGTACATATAGGTGTTGACGGTGCTACACTATATCTACGTTTTAGGGCAACAACCGGTGACGCTATGGGTATGAATATGGTTTCGAAAGGTGCTGAAAATGCATTGAAATTAATCAAAAACTACTTCCCAGATATGGAGGTTATAAGTCTATCTGGAAACTACTGTTCAGATAAAAAAGCAGCTGCAATAAATTGGATTAAAGGTAGAGGGAAGCGGGTTGTTTGCGAGACAATAATTTCAAGTGATAATTTACGTACTATCTTCAAAACCGATGCGAAAACTTTGTCTCGATGTAATAAGATTAAGAATTTATCTGGATCTTCATTAGCTGGGTCAATTGGAGGTAATAACGCTCACGCAGCTAACATGGTTACAGCAATTTTCATTGCAACCGGCCAAGACCCAGCCCAAAACGTCACAAGCAGTAATTGTTCGACCAGCATGGAGCCTTGTGGAGAACATGGTGAAGATCTATTCGTTACCTGCACGATGCCTTGTTTAGAAGTCGGGACAGTAGGCGGGGGTACAGTTTTGACATCCCAGAGTGCGTGCTTGGAAATTTTAGGTGTTAAAGGGGCTGGGGAGACGCCGGGTGAGAATTCTTGTAGATTGGCGTCGTTGATTTGCGCCACTGTCTTGGCTGGGGAACTGAGTTTAATGGCTGCCTTGGTTAATTCTGATCTTGTGAAGAGTCATATGAGGCATAACAGATCGGCAATAAATGTGGCACAAACTTTGACATATGAAAACGGTCCAATGCTGAATGTACCAAAATTATAATAGTAGATGTTTATGTAGAAAAACGCTAACGTAATATTTTGTATATAATGTAATGGGCTTGATTTTGACAAGGCATCAGTTGAGTGTATGTGGAGTGACGATAGCGGATAAAATAATGAATAGCACAGTGCGCGAAAGATGTGGTTTGAAAGAAGATGTAGTGACAAGGATTGGGAAAGGAATGCTGCGATGATTTGGGCACATGGAAAGGGTGAGTGGAAGTAGATTGACGAAAGAAATTTATAAATCAAGGCAGACCCAGAGGGTGTTCTCTGACCAAATCGGAGACATCCTTAAGAAAGTTAGAATAACCATAAAGATTATATGAAGAGAATTGTGGATGTGAGGAAAGCGAGGAAGTTGTGTTGGGATCGTGGCAAGTAGCGTGACAATTTGATTGATTAATTAATGGATTTCATTCATAAGTTCATTAATTCTGTTCTACTGTCAAAATTAAGTCCATTTCGTTTGGAAATTACGTGATGATAGTCTAGCAGTTTTCTGAGCGAAAATTGCCGAAGAAAGAGTTCTCTACTCACGATTGATTGCCAATCACAAAAATTTCTTATTATCAATTTAGTAAACTGATAGTTATTTTCGCTCAAGGAACGAAAGGGAAAGTCTGTTTTTACAATTTTAATGAGAATAATTTGGCTTCTAGCATTCTAAAAAAGCTTAAATAGATTTTCGGTTAATCGCTTTAAAATGTAAGCGGTTTGACATTTTTGTTATTTTCAATTCCAACGTTTTAACCCTAGCTAGTAGCTAACAGACTTGTTTTAAAATTATTGAGATTTAATTGAACATCGGTGTAGGTTTTTTTTGTAGAAAATCGAATTTTTAAATGACCTTAAGTTAATATTCGACGTTTATAATACAAATAATATTACAGTGAACCTCCGGTAATCCGGCGCCCTCCATAATCCGACATGACCTTTTTTTTATTGTGACACGACATCTGACCTCGACCCGCCTGATGATAAGCAAGAGGAGTTCAAAGAGTGACGACGACTGGAAAAACCGAGTCAGTTCCCGGCTGCCCCAGCCGCTGGCCTAAGGCATCGCTAATGTAGATAATGCATTATTGAACAGGTTACAACTCGTACGCGCCACCATTGTATTTGTGATATGTCGGATTACAGGGTATTCTTTTGTAAAACAAAAAATCCGGACTTCTTAGGCATTACTCTATAATCCGGCAAATTCGATAGTTCGACACTGTCCTGTAAAACGTTTGCCGGATTACCGGGGGTTCACTGTAATAGTAATACTGCTAAGACGTTTGTCTTTACAGTAACTGCTTAAATAATAAACACCATTCAGATATAATCGGTCTCAAACTCTATGACGTCTCCGAAGTTAGCCGCGAGCGCGACTTTGCGCAGATGCAGACACAATAATAAGCTTTATTACCTACTGCGAGGTAATAATTTTACTGCGAGATCGAATTTTATGTATTGTGCATCGACTCGCGACTAACTTCGGACACGCCATGAAGTCTTAAACTAGCTATATACAAATATTGTTATAAATTAGATACATGTAATATCTGTGACCATTCAATGACGATGAATAATCAAGAATTGACGTAAAGTTATTTTATTTACAGCATAAAATTAAGTTATGAGGCTTTTTGTTATTATTAAACTTCTTTGGGGCCTTAAATTGTTATTAATTATGAAATATTTATCTAGATTATTATTATTATTGTTAGATTAATTCAGAACAAAATTCGAATTTAACGATTTTTTAGTCGATGTTCGATTTAAGGTGAACGGGCACTTGTTCGCGCCGAACAAACCGAAAGATCTAAAAGCTTGAACAGATTGTTCGCGCCCAAATAAATATATAAAGTACACTCTCACCGCTAGGCTCAAAACTACAGCGCTAACACTAAGACTGTAAACACGAAATTAGCGATGCAACGAGCGATAGTGGTGCGTGGCGGGGGAGCGGAAGGAACCATTTGTTAGAAAGTGTCACTCGCACGCTGGTATCCGCCCACCCAGAGCGGCGATACTCACCGCGTTGCTCCTCTGTCGAATCGCTCTGCAGACGCTGTTTTCGTGTCCGCAGCCTTACAAGAGAATTATTTTATATAAGTTGCTTCTATATTTGCTAAGGGGTCTGTAATTGGTTTCCGATTTGGGCCAAATTCATATGAAGATAAAATAATTTGGCTAAAATCAGGCTCATAAGCCGGCATAATGAATGCGATAAAATTAAAATTGAATAAAAATTATCGAACTATAATTTTTTTTAAAAGGGCCCAGTTTTCTGGGTCCACTTGCAGTCCGGACTCTTTATCAGGGATTTGAAATGTGTATTAAAATCAATGTATATTATTATTTAAGGTAATAAATGTGAAATTGGTATTATTATTTTTGTATTACAAAATATATGTTTTTAATTATACCCTCATATTTTTAACACATGTTAACACTAAAACATGTATTAGAAAGGCCAGCATTGCAGATACGATCTGTGCTAGCAATCTAAATCATTGCACTTCCGTCTAACATCACAATAAGAAAAGATAAAATACATAACAAGAGTAATAGGCAGTAGTACCCAGTATGCAGATCCGGGGCGCCACTTTAGTATACAGACCGTGAAGTGATTTGGTCACGTTTCGAGATCACCTTTTAAATTGTCGGTTCCAACTAGGCCGGCATAGTGTATGTGATTAGTTATATACGCTACGCTACGGTGACATCCATTTATGGACCACACTCCGGCTTAACAACAAGCGGGTTGCTGTCATATGTCGGGCCATTTAAGAAACGTTTTAGTTTGGTTTTAAGATGGGTTTTAAGAATTTGAAGGTTAGTTTAAAATTGTATTACAAAATGAATTACGTGGATATGTTTTATTAATTGTAGTTTTGTGCGAGCGCATATCAGCGACTTTTTATTGTGACACGACATCTGACCTCGTCCCGCCTGATGATAAGTAAGAGGAGGTCCAAGAGTTTCGACGACTGAGAAAACCGAGTTTGTTCACGGCTGCCTCAGTCGCCGTCACTATGTCGGCCAAAGATGCCCGGTTCCTATAATAAACTATCCGTCATCGGTAACAGTAACCATTTATTGTCCACTTCACGGAAGTAATAGAAAAAAAACAGTATTACACTTTTTCATACTTTATTTTAGTAGTTGTCGGTAACTTTACTTATGAAGGGTATTTTATAAGAACGGTTTTGACCTGCGGCTGGTTTTGACGATCCGTTTAACCAGTAAGACGGCGTGGGCCAACGCACACGGCCTCGCGCCTAATTTTTTTTTATTGCACTTTATTATTACGTGACGGCCCTAAAACGACCCCGCGGAACCCTATTTTCGACGTCCGTTTAAAATTATAAATAATGGAGTTACGATTACGGAAGTAGAGACTTATTGTTATGAAATTTTCTCCTCTTTAAGGATCTTTTTTAAAATTAAAGCTATCTCAAATGGTTTTTGAGTTATAACTCTAAAATGGAGACCCCCCCTTTTTTTCATTTTGTTTCTAATAAATTGAGGGCCTCGCGAAATCTGTTTTGCCCACATCAAATTTAGGTCTTGCCCCGCCACTGCGTTTGACATACGAGTACATACAGTGGCGTAGCGTGGAAGTCAGACGCCCGGGGCAGAAATCAGTCGCCCGGGGCGAAAAAAAAATGCCGCCCCCTTATTTAGGAGTTTCCATTATAGGTACAACAAAAATGTGAATTTTAGGTTCAAATTTTAACGATTTATTATAGATTTTTTTTAACTATACCCTCTACTATGCAAGTATATTTAAAAAACGCTGACGTTGAACTCGAGTTCAATTGACAATTTAGATTTAAAGTGTTCGAAGCGCCACTTGACACAATTTCCACGCTTCCTTCACATCCACAATTCTCTTCATACAATCTCACGTTTATGGGCACACTAGGCAACCCAGCTTTCTTGAGGATATCTCCGATTTGATCAGAAAACACCCTCATGGCTCTGCCTCGCATCCAACCACATGATATTTATAAATTCCTTTCATCAATCTACTTTCACACATCCTTTCCATGTGCCCAAACCATGGAAGTATTCCTTTGTCAATCCTTGTCACTACATCTTTCAAACACCCTCCTGGGCTTGCCTTGTTTAACGCATCCATCCAAATCAGATTTATAAATTCCTTTCGTCAATCTATTTACTTTTATTTGAGTTTGAAGTTGAGATTAAATTTCGCGTCACAAAAAAACATTTTTATCGAGAATTCTTGTCGCCTGTATGCGCTTGCACTGGAGTATTTTAATAAACGGATGCTTTAAAATGTGTGTATTGTCTTCCATATTGTATTATAAATGTTTTTGTAATTTAGATTATATTATGTGTTAATAAAATAATGTTTTTATTATTTATTTTGGTTTATTTCCTTGTCCAATGCTAGAACGTACTGTAAAATCTGTAATGAGAAATGAGAGAAAACAATTCGATCCGACCTGTCGCTTATTTCAATCGATCAATCAAATTGTCACGCCATTTATCCCACAGGTATAGGCAGAGACAAAGAAGCGCCACTTACCACGATCCTGACACAACTCCCTCGCTTCCCTAACATTCACAATTCTCTTCATACAAGCTCTACGGTTATGGGCACACTAGGCAACTCAGCTTTCTTGAGGATGTCCCCGATTCGATCGGTAAACACCCTCCTGTGCCTGCCTTGTTTACCGCATCCATTCACATCAGATTTATAGATTATTTTCATCAATCTACTTTCATTCATCCTTTCCATGTGCCCAAACCATCGAAGCATTCCTCTTGTCACTACATCCTCATTCAAACCACATCTAAATATTTTCTTTATAAAGCTATTCAAATCAGGGTTAGTAAAGTTGGTAACAAAATGAAACAAAACTTGTTATAAATATAATAATATTTATTCTCTCGCATCATCAACCGCATCATTTTCACATTATCAACTAAATTATACAAATAAAACACACGCACACATTTATTTAATTAAAGAGATCTTTTTCATTTATTAGTCCCATATTTCATTTGAAACGCAAACGTGGACCGAATTATGCTCGGCTGTCATGTACAGTAACATCTTTGCGCAAAAGTGGAGACAAAATTGTACAATGTTGCGCGAAAGTTGAGACAAAATTGTACAATAATTTACAGTACATCTTTGCGCAAAAGTGGAGTCAAAATTATAATCATAATTTACAGTACAATATAGTGTAAAAGTTGAGACAAATTGTACAATATTTTTCAGTACATCTTTGCGCGAAATTGGAGTCAAAAACCAATCGTCATAGACGTTGTTTATAGTTACTATTATTATAACGCAACATCTGACCTCGACCTGCCTGTGGGTAAAGGAAAGATGAGGTCTATGAGTGCCGACGACAAAAAAAAAACAGCTGCCTCAGTCGCCGTCGTCACTATGTCGGCCAAAGGTTATAAACCCCTCGCTTGCAGGGTTATAGGGATGATGTATATGAATAAAAAATAAGATTAAAGTGACTGGTCTTTATACTTTGCGGATGCGTTTGTTTTCAAAGAACAATTTATAATAAATATTATTCTTGTTGGCTCGAAATATGACCACCGACTGATGTTAAGCTAAATTGCGATCACAATGAATGAAGGCGACTGCCACTACAATTAAATAACTTTAGGTAGCAGTCGCATCCGCTATGCTTGCTCTAGTCGGAACTTCACGGTCTTGGCAGATTAGCCAAATTACCTAGATCCGAAATTAAATAATTAAGAATTTAAATTAACAAACACTTGCCTATATCAAATGTCGCAGATATGCAAAACGGCATGGGCTATGTAAAATTAGCCGTGGTTACCTTTAATAACAGGTCAAAAACTATTTCAAAACTGAATTTTCACACAGATTTGGAAACTCACAAGCCGATTCCGAAACCCGACTAAGTCACTTCACGGTCTGTATACATCTACAATAGGTTCTAAAACCTAATAAAATATTGTTTGCGCTATTTAAATCAAACCGGTACTAACAACAGGACGTCAAACAAGAATCGATACAAAACAGTACACACGATTACAGCTATATCCGTCTCTTTCTATCGTGTGTATCTTTCAATTACGACACGCTGTCGTTTCTCTTTCGTACAACTACTAAACGCACATGATAGAAAGAGACGGATATTGATTTGGGCGTTCTATTAGGGAATTTGGTATTGCTTTTCGCTTTAACTGTCAAACTCTATTCACGCTGAGATTTGTATCGGTTTCAACATCCATACAACCTATGTTTTTTGTATCGCGATACTAAATCTAGTTTTTCGGAATAATAGATATCTAACACGCCTGAGATACCTCCAGCAATATTAATAGCTTTTAATGTTACTTTTACAGTCTGTTCGAAAAATATATAAGTTTTAAAAAGCATGTTACATTGCCGTCTCAAGCCAGTGGCGTAAAACCGATAACGCTATATCTGATGATACCTTGATACTTTGAAAACATCGTTTACACGAGATTAGTATCATGATACTGAATAAACGATACATGTTGCGTTACAAATCTCAGCGTAAATTGGGGCCATTATGAACAGGCTGAGGGTAGTTCGAGAAGAGGCTGAGGGTAGTTCGAGAAGAGGCTGAAGGTAGTTCGAAAACACGCCGACGCGTCACTTTTGCAACTAAACGCCCCCGCGGTGTGATTTATAATCTCATAGACAAATTTGACATTGGCAGAGCGGTCATTTCGCGGTGCAGCTAGCGCTGAATGCGAGCTCCACGAACGACTATTGGTCGTCGAACATCCAACGCTTAGCGGCACAAAACGAACGCTTTGCAAACGAAAAATTAGTGTATAAGGTAATAAATCTACGTGTAGTTAGAGGGCGTATGTAAGGTAGTTAAAGAAAGTGTTTTACGAACAGGAAAAAATCATTCAAACAATGAAATTTGACATACATAGAGTTACATAGAAATCATTCTTATTCCTGTTAAAATTAATTTTACTGAGTTTTTATCGCCTTCTTTTATCCATAGTATTCGGACAGGAATACTAATTATTTCTAGATAACTCATCTTGGTCCAGTTTCTTAACTGCTAACCACAATTACTTGTTTTATGACGTGTCAAAATAGATTGAGAGTTGATAAAACTAATGTGTACACTTTGACATTAGTTTTATTAACTCTACTATCACTTCAATAAAATGACAGCTTTACAAAATATCAAAACTGTTTATGGAAACGAGTTTCGAACCTGGGGGCCTGACGTTAATAAGTTAGGTAGATTTCTTCCTGCTCGTCTTGGGATATAATTTAGAATATACAATCCAAATAATAAAATAACTTAATTACTTTACCTAAACAATCAATTAAATAGTAATAGAGTATCGGCGTGTTTTCGACTGATTTAGGATTTTCTTTTAGTCGAGGGCGGCATCAAAGGAGTCTTACAATATTTGGTTGGGTGGAGAGGAGAGCGAAGGCAGTGAAGATAAGTGTTGACATGTCGTAAAGGCCTTTAAACCTTTTCACCGTCCCAAACACTGCCTTTACTCTCCCCTCTACCACACGATGGACCAGAGAATCCATAGAAGCTAAGAAAACTGTCCCATGTTTAGGATCAACTGCTGATAGTCATTTGTATTTTTATGGTAGCCATAACGCCTAAATGAATTTAGGTTTATTTTTTACCTATTATATTTTATTGAAGCTATTCGATCCACGTTTATTCTTACATTCTAATATATCATCTAATATAAAGATCGCAGTTTTTCTGTGAGTGGAGGTTCTGTCATTATCAGCTGAAACAGAAAGAAAAAGTTAAATTAATTATCTTGTTTAGTTTTTTTGCTTTTTCAATGCTAATACATATCTCCCTATAAACTTACAAACATTCAAAATATCAATTAAAAGAACTGCACCATGTAAACAAAGAATAAGTGACTCCTATTAACTGGCAAACATCTATTAAAAGACCTACACTGTGAAAACATAGAATAAGTGACACCTGGTTCTATTCATGGTTTCCTCGTGAAATATTTCTATCAAAGTTTTATACTAATTAAATAAGGTTTTTTTATCATTATACAATTATCTATTATAGCACTCTCAGATCATCTTTTGCTTATCTACAGGAAACAACAGGTAAGTTAGGTTAGTAAGATGTCAACAAAAAAATATTGTGACATCTTACTTGCCTGAGAGGTGGTCGAAGACTGCCAGCGACTAAAGAAACCTCCTCAAATCACAACTGCCTCAGTCGCCGCCACTAAGCCGACTTACTTAAGGCGACCGCGGTGTAGTGGCAGTGTAATGGTTACGCAAACCGAGAGCACGAGTTTAAGACCACTCTCACCGGTACTAATGTATCTTTGTTATATGTACTTCGGTTGTCCTGTTACTATGATACAAGCACTTTAGTAGATATACAAGCAAATGTACTTTAAAAATAATAATAATAATGTATATATTATTATTTTAAAAAAAATTATAAATCTGATGTAGATGGATGCGTTAAGCAAGGCAATCGGAGACATCCTCAAGAAAGCTAAGTTGCCCAGTGCCCATAACCACAAAGCCTGTATGAAGAGAATTGTGGATGTGAAGGAAGCAAGGGAGTTGTGTAAGGATCGTGAAAATAAGGCGTGACAATTTGATTGATTGATTATTTAAATCGTATATTCACCTTATAATTTAATTTTCCTTTACATGTACCCTCGTACCAAGCCAATCTCTAAATCTTTTCCTTCTCTTCGCCCCAAGTGTCGCCTGTGATAATCTCGCGGCACGCAACGAACCCTCCCTGTACAAGTGATGCGGTCGCATTGCGATCAGTCTCACACCGTGCGCTAGTTGAGCGTCCTGCTGGTCGTGTAGTCTGAAATATAGAAAATAAAACATAGATTTTGCACGAACATTGATTAAAGAATCGACCAATTTTATGCGGCTTACTATCGCGTTTATTCTTGGTTTTGATTTTACTTTATTACGACTGCAAAGCTCTCGAAAAGTTGGAATAATAAAATATAAACGCGATAGTAAGCCGCATAATTTTTTTTTAATGTAAAATAACATTAATTAAATCATCATCCTGGTGTAGTTGGCAGTACGGTGTACCACCTATGGTCGTAATGTTTCTATTATACAAGGAATAGAAACATTACGACGACTTTTTTGACGACAGGCGTAGACGAACGGTTTAGCGATTAGTTTGTTGCGCGTGAAGTCCCGGGTTCGATTCCTAGTCGGAGCAAATATTTGTTTCATAGCTCTTATTTGTAATATTGAATATTGCAAATATTTGTTAATAAAAAAAAGAGGTGCATATAAGCTTCGGGTCTGGTTAACAAAAAGTGGTAGGCAGTGGTACACAGTCTGCCAATCCGGGGTAGTACCACCACCTACAAGTATACAGACCGTGAAGTGATTTGGTCACGTTTCGGGATCAGCTTGTAAGTTGCCGGTTCCAACTAGTGGATATAATTGCTTCTCACAGTTATTGAATTGTAGTAGCAGTGACATTCATTCATGGACCACACTTCGGCTTAACATCAAGCGGGGTGCTGTCATATGTCGAGTCACAACAAAAAAAGCAACTCACCTCAATGGCTTCCTCCTAGCATGCGTATTCATAATACTACTCGCGGTGCTAGCCGCGGACGCCACAGCGGAACTCTCCGCGCCGCCACACCTCCGAGCGTTCCTCCGCAGGAACACGGCCTTATTCTGCGTCAACGCCATACTCATTCTGTTGCAGGCGTAACGCTCGGTGTAGAACGACCAGGCCGCTACACGAGAGACCGCTGATTCCGATCCACGACCGGATCTTGACTGAAAGACGAAAATTGTACATAGAGACGACTGCTACTCAATCAATAATCAAATTAGGTGACCGTGGTGTAGTGGCAGTGCAATGGTTACGCAAACCGAAAGTACGGGTTCAAAACCACCCACGGGTACCAATGTATCTTTGTTATATGTACTTTGGTTGTCCTGTTACTATGATACAAGCACTTTAGTAGCTTAGTATAGAAATGTATAATAAATTATGACGCCTTATTTCACACGGATAGGCAGCAGAGACAATGGAGCGCCACTTGCAACGATTCTAACACAACTCCCTCGCTTCCTTCACATTCACAATTCTCTTTATACAAGCTCTATGGTTTTAGGCACCATACCCTTCTGGGCCTGCCTTGTTTAAAGTATCTATTCACATAAGATTTATAAATTTCTTTCGTCAATCAACTTTCACTTATCCTTTCCATGTGCCCAAACCATCGCAGCATTCCTTGACACTACACCTTCTTTCAAACCACATCTATCGCGCACTGTGCTATTCCTTATTCTTATGGTGTACTGTAGAGCATGTATGAAGAGAATTGTGAATGCGAGGGAGTTGTGTCAGAATCGTAGCAAGTGGCGCTCCATTGTCTCAGCATATCCCTGTGGCAGGGAGGCGTGACAGATTGATTGAATCCTATAAATTATTAGAGAATATTATTTCGCGCTTTTCTTTTTTTTCCTACTACCAAAAGCCCCTCAATTCCGGTAAATCCTAAACGGGTATTTGCTGTCCATTCGAGAAAACCCATCTGTGCACAGAGTTACTGTGTAAAGTTTATTTTTATTGTGACTCGACATATGACAGCACCCCGCTTGATGTTAATCTGAAGTGGTTCACCGCGCTACTACAATTCAATAACTGTGAGTAGCAATCACATAAACAATGACGGCCTAGTTGGAACTGGCAACTTACAAGCTGATCCCGAAACCCAATCACTTCACGGTCTGTATAAGCATACCTGATTTGTGGGTGATAGCCTTGAACTTTCATTATTATTTGGCGACGTCCTTCCTTCACCGGCTGCGTCTAATAACGTGTACGTTACTTTACATTCGTTTCCACCATACTGTGAAAGAAAAAATGAATAATTTTAGGAGCCTATTAAAGAATAAGGCGACCATGGTGTAGTGGCAGTTCAATGGTTGCACAAACTGAGAGCACGAATTCGAGACCATCCACCGGTACCAATGCATCTTTGATATTATGTACTTTGGTTGTCCTGTTTCTATGATACAAGCACTTTAGTAACTTAGTATAGGAATGTAAATTAAAATAGGTTTAATTCGATGTCAATTTTATATTGTGGCTCTACATAGCACCCCATCTTTTTTTATTGTGACACGTCATCAGACCTCGACCCGCCTGATGATAAGCAAGAGGAGGTCCAAGAGTTAAGACGACTGGAAAAACCGAGTGAGTTCACGGCTGCCTCATCGCCGTCACTTAGCCGGCCAAATGTGCTTCTTGACGCATCGCTCCCAGGATCCAAACTGTACTCAGACCCGGAGCAAATATCAAGTTCGTTTTTTTCTCTATTAATAATAGACATCAGTAGGAAGGCAGCATGCGTTTAAACATCAACAAATATCAGAAAAAGCACATCGCATGAGTTACATCATTTGTCTATTATTAAAAGGTCAGCATGGTGGAAACAAAATGGCACGCCTCCTTCCCACAGGGATAGGGTGAGACAATGAAGCGCCACTTCCACAACTCCCTCGCTACCCTCACATACACAATTCTCTTCATACAATCTTTACGGTTATGGGCACTAGGCAACCGAGCTTTCTTGAGGATGTCTCCGATTTGGTCGAAGAACACCCTCCTGGGTCGTTTAACCCCTAGCATGGCAATCCAAAAAACAAGATAAAGAACTCCAAGAAATATTATTGTAACTCGTTTTAAATAACTTAATAGGCAGACACATGAAAATGTTTAAAAATATATTTATTAAAGTTTTCAACGTTTGTGTAAAGTTTTACAGAACGTTTTAATAATCTTTTTTGATACACTGTTCTAGTAAGTTATTTAAAATGAGTTGGAATTATATTCTTTGCAAGTCTTTATCTTGCTTCTTGGATTACAGTTCATAAATTCAGTCAATCTACTTTTATCCTTTTTATGTGCCCAAACCATAATAGCATCTACGGTTCAGTCACCATCACTATTCTGGCCAGAGGTTTTACTATATAACTTACAATATTAAGTAGAAATGAGCTATGTTCGACAGCGAGGGCTCTCCGCGCTCGTCTGACATAGCCGGGACCTCCCCGCCACGCCAACATCGCCGCACGCCATGACCAACTCTCGGACACGCAATGTTGTAACTGAAATATAATATATACATGAACAAACTACAAATGAACTGTGAACTTGTCAGTCGTCGTCACTCTTCACACTCTGTCACTTTACAGGCTGTAATGGCTGAATTATGTAATATTCACCTGTCTAACAGCATACGAGACTAATTTGTCTAACGTATAGGCAGGATATGCTTTTATTCCTAACATTTCGCGCGCCGCATCCTCGTAGGCGGAAGCTTCAATGTTTCCGTCCAGCACACCCTTCACCAGCTCCAATAAGGCGTTGTAGTATTCCGAAGGCGATGTTACGTCCGCTGGTAGATCTAGGTAGGGAAGAACAAAATCAATTATTAATCTGGCACTATGTTTTTGGAACGAAGTTCCTTATCGCGCGTTGCGAAAGGGGACTAGACGGAAAAAATTAAGACCAAAAGTTATAACGACACTTTTTTAGGGTTCCGTAGTAAAAAACGGTTTGTCTGTTCCGTCCGTCCGTATGTCACAGCCACTTTTTTCCGAAACTATAAGAGCTATACTGTTAAACTTGGTAAATAGATGTATTCTGTGAACCGCGTTAATATTTTCACACAAAAATATATTACAATTCCTTCACTAATTAATCGAAAGGAATTTCGTTCCATCCGGGTGTCCCTTGACACCTCTCAGTTTTTTTTTATTGTGACTCGATATGTGACCTAGACTCGCCTAAAGATAAGCAAGAGGAGGTCCAAACGACGAATGTAAAAAACTAGTCAGTTCACGGTTGCCCCAGTCGCAGTCACTATGCTGGCTAAAGGAAATACTTGCAGTTATTTAACTGTAATAGCAGTTGCATCCAAGCATGATACAAATTGCAGCTTAACATCAGGCGAAGTGGGCAGCACTTCGCCATCAATAAATAGGGGCACATGTCGACTGTCAATAAATAGGTTTCAAAAGAACAGGCCGGGACAATAGAGCCTGCAACTGCGCAGAAACATAGCGGCTCTGTGCGTCCTCTATCGCCTATATTACGGAGAATGTTCCGAAGAGCTCTTTAACCTTGTTCCTACCTCGTCCTTTCACACCCGTAGTACCCGCACAGGTCGGGGAAAGCATCCGCAGTCGAACTAAAAAGTTCGGTGCGTCTTTTCTTTGTAGAACAATCGACAAGTGGAATGCTTTGCCAGCCCATGTGTTCTCTCCGTCCTACGACCTTGGATCCTTCAAGCGATGCGTGAAGAAGCACCTTCAGAGGCAGCCGTGAACTACTCGTTTTTTCCAGTCGTCGTCACTCTTGGGCCTCCTATTGCTTATCATCAGGCGGGTCGAGGTCAGATGTCGTGTCACAGTAAAAAAAATTGAACTGAAGAACTATAAAAAAGTAAATTCAACTTACTATTGGGCCTTAACCGCAAAGCCAACGCGACTGAGGGATGTGTCTTTACGTTGTTACTGTTGTTGTTATTATTATTATTATTAAACAGGGCCGCTTGCCTCGCAGCCACAAGCCGCTGACACAGCACCCCGTGCAACCGAAGGAATAGATACCACGACATGGAACATACGAATCTGCTCTCCTGAAACAATACAAACTCATACTATAGTCGCAGCCACGAGAAGCGCCACATATTCAAGTATACCGATTGCCAACCAAACGTGATAAATAGGTAAACAATTTTTTTACTTCACAAAATTAAAACCTTTCTTTTATAGATTTTATTAAATCCATGTGTTTACCCGCAATATAAAAATATATAGAAAGCTTGTATTTTTTTCTAATAAAATTGTCACGCACACAAGTATAGGTAGAGACAACGGAGCGCCACTTCCAGATGCGAAGGAAGGTAGAGTTGTTTCGCGACCGTGAAAAGTAGTCTTTTTTTCCAACATTCCTTTGGTCCTTCAGTTTCTATGATACAAACATGTTTAGTAGTTTGTAAATAAATATAATATCAAAAACCTGTACTTACATTTGGTGGTACATCTCCATCGTAATCAGTTTCTAATTTGATATCAGTTTTTTGATCGTCACTACTTGAACTACGTTTTAAACTTGAATTACTATTATCTGTGGACAAAATAATAATTAAAATAATCATCATTAGCTAGAATGTGTCCACTGCTGAACATAGGCCTCCCCCTTAGAACGCCATTCGGAACGACAAGATGCCAGTTGCATCCACCGGTTACCTGTGACATTCACTATGTCGTCAGTCCATTAAATATACTTATAGGGAAAAATTATTTTATTGAATAAAGGAAGAGTCTTTTTTATGGCTTGACATAACCAGCCTGATGTTGGACTGGAATGCGGTCCATCAATAGATGCTACCGATACTACAGTCAAATGGCTACAAGTAGCAGTCACATCCACTACTCCCGCCTGGATGGAACCGGTAACTTAAAAACTGATCCTGTATTACGGACTATGAGACTAAGTTTCTTTGGTTGTTCTGTTTCTATGATACAAGCACTTTAGTAGCTTAGTATAGATATGTAAATTTTAAAAATATAAAATAATCTATAATAGACATCAGTAGGAAGGCAGCATGCGTTTAAACATCAACAAATATCAGAATAAGCACATCGCATGAGTTACATCACTTGTCTATTATTTCTGTATAAATTGTGATTATTTGTGTATAAATTGAGATTATTTGTGTATAAATTGAGATTATTTGTGTATAAATTGAGAATATTTGTGTATAAATTGAGATTATTTGTGTATAAATTGTGATTATTTGTGTATAAATTGTGATTATTTGTGTATAAATTGAGATTATTTGTGTATAAATTGAGATTATTTGTGTATAAATTGTGATTATTTGTGTATAAATTGAGATTATTTGTGTATAAATTGTGATTATTTGTGTATAAATTGTGATTATTTGTATATAAAGTCTCACAGTCTGTAATACAGCAGACTAAAAGCTGAGAGAAAGACACGCCTGATGAGAAGTAAAGATGGCCTAGCAAATACCACTGGAGCAATCTACAACTTATTTGTGATTCTTCCGTTTTAGTTGTTTAGTAGGAGTTAGATGACAAACACGTACATCTAACTCCTCCTGAACGGCTAGACTGATTTGGATGAAAGGACATCATTCATTACGGGCTTCTTTGAACTACTTTTGTAATGTTCAATGATGGAAAAATATATAAATGGTAGTTTCGATACTTGTATTATTAAAACTAATAACAATTATGCTTTTAATTGTTGTGCAATTGAGTTATTTGGAAAATAAGATAAATGGATTTTGTATCATCTGTCAATCAACGCCATATTTGTTCTGCTTTGTACTGTCATAATTATAGTTTGATCAATTTGCACACCTAAACTATGCATAATAAAGGATATATTCCAATTACATTGTAATCTTCGTACATTAAACTATATTAAAATGTATATGCAACTGTTAATACAATTAAGCCCAAGTCCCCATACATAATGAATGATGTCCTTTTGTGTGTACATTCAATTCAATTGAAGAATTAAATAACCTACGAATTTAAATTAAATTAAAAAAACTTAGCCATAGAGACCATACTATACAGTGAAATATCCAAAAATAATGATGATATTTAAATATTCAAAATAAAATATATTTAATTTGACACTGCAACAGGACGATGATTGCCGGGTCCGCTAGTGTAAATATAATATCAATCAATCAAATAGTCACGCCTTTTTCCCACGGGGATAGGGGAGACCATGGAGCGCCACTTGTCACGATCCTGACACAACTCCCTTGTTTCCTTCACATCCACAATTCTCTTTCATACAAGCTGTATGGTTATATATAGCAATCTTTACCTTTATTATTTTCCGTGGTAATATTATTCTTAGGTGTATTCTCTTTATTATTTTTATAATTATTATTTCTACTGCCCTTATCCGAATTATTATCTGATTCTGATGTCTGTAACAAAACATATTTATATTATTAAGTTACCTATTTTATACTTAGGCTAGAGACTATGCCTAGGGGCGACTTATTCACATATCACTGTCACCTTCGAATCACTCTCCAGACGGAATACTTTTTATTTATTGCAACATGATATTTGACCTCAACCCGCCTGCTGATAAACAAGAAGAGATCCAAAGTGCCGACGACTGAAACACCGAGTTAGTACACGGCTGCCTCAGTCGCCGTCACTATGCCGGCCAAATTTGCTTCTTCACGCATCGCTTGAAGGATCCAAGGCTATAGGAGAGAGAGAACACATGGGCTGGCAAAGCATTCCACTTGGTAATCAGGAGTGCGGTCCATGAATTGAGGTGACTGCTACTATAGTTTAATAGCTGCAAGTAGTGGTCACATCCACTACGCCGGCCTAGTTGGAACCGGCAACTTACTAAGTGGTTCCGAAATGTGACCAAGTCACTTCACGGTCTGCCCACACTTGTGAGTGGTTGGTGATATTGTCGGAGTCTGCAGATTCGCTAACTGACCAAAAAATGGCTCTTTTTTTATTTCACATATCTTTTTTAAGTGTTTCTCTATTAGTTCTACGGGTCAAAACCACTTGCCGGTACCAATGTATCTTTGATATGTGTACTTTGGTTGTTGTGTTTCTATGATACAATCACTTTAGTAGCTCAGTATTGAAATGTAATTAAATAAAAACGTTTAATAATAGATATCAGTAGGAAGCATGCGTTTAAACATCAACGAATATCAGATAAAGCACATCGCATGGGTTACATCATTTGTCTTATCATTTGTGTATAAATTGTTATTATTTGTGTATAATTTGTGATTATTTGTGTATAATTTGTGATTATTTGTGTATAAATTGCTATTATTTGTGTATAAATTGCGATTATTTGTGTATAAATTGCGATTATTTGTGTATAAATTGTTATTATTTGTGTATAAATTGCGATTATTTGTGTATAAATTGCGATTATTTGTGTATAAATTGCGATTATTTGTTAATAAATTGTGATTATTTTCATATTTCAATTTACAACTTTCATACCTCTGGTTTTTCTTGTTTAATACTAGTATTCTTATTGCTTGTGCTATCCTTGTCGTCGTCAGCCATTGGCGAGTCGTCAGGGCTGACGGACTCGTCTTTCTCATCTGCAAAAATATAACAGCTATTACAGTTAAAGAGTGGTAGGCTCTTTAATAATCCTGTACACTACTCCCTCGCTTTCTTCACATTCACAATTCTCTTCATACAATCTCTATGGTAGTGCCCGATCACTAGGCAACTAGAAGATTCTGTTACATAGTTACATACATACAAATCAAGCTAATAAAAGCGTGTTAAAAACAACAATTAACTAACCCTCATCCCTCTCATCGTCCGAGAGTGGTTGCCTGGGATGATTCAACATGTCAGGTAGGAAATGCCTTAGTAGCCGTTTGATTCTCCGCTTCTCAGTTTTCTGTATTGCCGTTTGACGGCGCGCGTGGTGTATCAGCAACTCGGCTGCGTCGCGCACTACTTTTATTGCTGGAAATTAAACAAATACGGTTAAATACGCCAACCTCTGTACTGGTTACGAATTTGCGCCGTTTGGTGTCGAGACTATGGGCCCTTGGGGACATTTAGTTAAGGGCCTGGCCAAGGAGTCGTCCAAGCGGCTGACGGAGAAGTCTGGAGACAGGAAGGCTGGCAATTATTTCTGCCAACGTATTAGCCTTGCTATACAAAGGGGAAATGTTGCCAGTCTCTATGGGACTTCCTCTGATGCGACGTCATTAGATGATATTTTTTATTTATAGTCAATATGCCTTTATATTTTTATTAATTGTGCTGAGACACATTATGTCATAAAAACAGCACAACCAAAGTACATATATCAAAGATACATTGGTACTGGTGAGTGGCTTTGAACCCGTGCTCTCGGTTTGTGTAACCGTTGCGCCCCACCAGGCCACAGGCGCCAGCCAATTAAAACTATAGTTTTTTTATAAATAAGATAAATAATTATAAATAGACATCAGTAGGAAGGCAGCATGCGTTTAAACATCAACGAATATCAGAATAAGCACATCGCATGAGTTACATCATTTGTCTATTAATTATGTATAAATTGTGATTATTTGTGTATAAATTGTGATTTGTTTTGTTATACATTGTGATTATCTTTGTATAAATTGTAATTCTGTACTAATAGTAATTGTGATTATTGAATGTACAAATTGTGATCATTTATGTATAAATTGTTACTATTTATTTTTGAGATTGTAATTATTTCTGCATAATTTGTGTTTAAGTATAAATTGCAATTCTCACCTTCAGCCCGGCTCTTAACATTATAGTCCACAGTCAGATGTGGCCCAGCTTTGCTCGCAGTGAACGCCGCAACCATTTCATTGAACAGCGACTTCGAGCGCAACGCCTTTAAGTCGTTCTGTTTGAAGTTGATGCCTTGATGGTCGAGGGACTTCAGATAATATTTCTCGTTCTGCTCACGCCACTGTTTGTTAAAGCCCTGTGTAATAAAAAAATAATTAGAAAAAAATGTGTGGCAAAACTCACAAAGGAAAATGTTACACTAAGATTTTTATTCATTAATTGTGGCTCGACATATGACAACGCCCACTACAGGCGACTGCTACTACAGTTAAATAACTATAGAAAACAGTCACATCCACTATGCCGGCCTAGTTAAACGGGCAAATTGTAAGGCAACCTCTAACACACCAGATCTGGACCAAAAAGCCCTCTATTTTATTTAAAACATCTGTAATATATAATCTAATTATTAAATATTACAAATAAAAGCTATGTAACAAATATTTGCTCCGACCAGGATTAGAACCCGAGAATTTATGAGTAACGATCTGTTCTGCCAACCAATGCACCACAACTGTCCCACAGAAATAGGCAGAGACAAAGGACTGCCTTCGTCCACGATCCAAACATAATTTTCTCGCCGACATTAAGTCGTTATTCAACCAGTCTTTAGATCTGTCGTAGACCATCACCTTTAAGCGTACAGTCTTTAAAGTAAATTAGTCGGGTTTCCGTATGCGCTTGCAAGTTGGCGGTCGCAACTAGTCCGGCATAGTGGATGCTATATACAGTTACTTAAGTATAGCCGTAAAGTTTACTGCCAAACAGAATTGCAAATGATCCTTCAGGTTGAAAAAGTTTATCTCTATTAATAATAGACATCAGTAGGAAGGCAGCATGCGTTTAAACATCAACGAATATCAGATAAAGCACATCGCATGAGTTACATCATTTGTCTATTATTTCTGTATAAATTGTGAATATGTGTGTATAAATTGTGATTATTTGTGTATAAATTGCGATTATTCGTTTATAAATTGCGATTATTTGTGTTTAAAAATTGCGATTATTTGTGTATAAATTGTGATTATTTGTGTATAAATTGCGATTATTTGTGTATACACTGTGATTATTTGTGTTTAAATTGCGATTATTTGTGTATAAATTGTGATTGTGTATTAATCGTCATTGTATTTGTATAAATCTTAATAATCCATTATTTCTGTGATGATTTTTGTATTAAATGTGATAATTAAAATATATATCGTGGTTACTTCTATATAGATTGTGATTATTTGTGTATAGATTGTAAATATTTTTGTACAAATTGTAATTATTTTTGTATAAATTGTGATAATTTACTTTTTGCGCGTCCCTCCATTCTTCTTCTTTAGTCTTAAGTCTTCTTAAAACGACTGGGACGGCAACGGCGGGGTTCTTCTTCAATCCGGCAATAATATCCACTGCCTGTTTAACAAAAAAAAAACACTAATTAAAAATAGTACTAAACATTTCATACTAATTAAGGTTTCTACAGAATAATATTTTTATTTTAAAAATTATTTTATTTACATTTCTATACTAAGCTACTAAAGTGCTAGTATCATAGAAACTGAATAACTAAATTACATTTATCAAAGATACATTGGTACAGGAAAGTGTGACTTTGAACCCGTGCTCTCGATATGCACTACCACTACACCACGGTCGCCTGAATGCAGAAGTTTCCATTTTTTTTTTTGCTTAAATAATAGGTTTAGTTTCTGTCAAAACAAAGATGGGCTAACACATAAGTCAATCCATCAATCCCTGTGGGATCACACAGTTTCCCACAGGGATAGGCAGAGACAATGAAGCGCCACTTGCCAAGATCCTGACACAACTTCCTCGCTTCCCTTACATCAACAATTCTTTTCATAGAAGCTCTACGGTTAACCCAGGTTTTCTTGAGGATGTCCGATTTAGTCAGAGTACACCTCACTGGGTCAGCCTCGACGCATCCATCCACATCAGATTTATAAATTTCTTTCATCTATCCACCTTCACTCATTCTTTCCATGTGCCCAAACCATAGAACTTGTGGTATCCAATCCAGAGGTGGTAGATCGTTATACTGCGCAGCTCAAAAGTAAATCAATCAATCAAATTGTCACGCCTTTCCCCACAGGGATAGGCAGAGACAATGGAGCGCCACTTGTCACGATCGTGACACAACTCCCTTGCTTCCTTCACATTCACAATTCTCTTCATACAGGCTCTGTGGTTATGGGCACCAAGCAACCCAAAAGTCAAAATCTCAAAAGTCAGCGCTCTTTACTTGCTGGAACTATAACTGCTTGATGTAAGCAAGCAAGAAGTCCAAAAGCACCCAAGTTTTTTTTTATTAGGAACGACTTTTGTCCTCCTCCTACCAAAGGAGGTCCAAGACGACTGAGGTAATCGATTCAACCGTAAATGCTTCAGTTGTCGTCGGTATGCCGACCTAGTTGGAACCGGCAACTTACAAGCTGATACCGAAACGCGACCAAATCACTTTACGGTCTGTATACTTGTAAGTGGTGGTACTACCCCGGATCGGCAGACTGGGTACCACTTCCTACCACTCTTTGATAACCAGACCCGAAGGAAATATCCAACTCTTTATTTTTAATTAAAAAATATTTGCAATATTAAATATAATTATTAAAGATTACAAATAAAAGCTATGAAACAAAAATTTGCTCTGACCGGGAATCGAACCCGGGACTTTACGCGCATCAAACCAATCGCTAACCGTTCGTCCACGCCTGTCGTCAATTTAAACACAAAATACCAAGTTAACAAAACAACACAATTATGTAACAGAATGACTTGTTAGAAGCATTAGTACTGTGAATTAAACTAATTCTACATTACATCGGTTGAGTATTGCAATTTTTTTATTGTGACTCGACATATAACATCACCAGCTGGAGTGCGGTCCATGAATAAAGTCGACTGCTACTACAGTTTAATAAATGTAAGTAGAAGACACACAACACACACTATGCTGGCCTAGTTGAACTTACAAGCTGATTATGAAACGCGACCAAGTCACTTCACGATCAGTATCTTGTTCTACCTCTGATTGGCGGTAGATTGGTTCCGCGTTATAGGGGTTAATGTTCCACCGACATCGTATGTGGGAAATCACCGCGGTATGTGGGGAAATCCCCGCGTTATATGGGGGGAATTCCCGTGTTATATGGGGGATTAATGTATCTGATTTTTGCAATAACCAAACCGACATAAAATAACCTAGTAAGCGTAATGAATGATTTAAACAACGTTTGCCGTACCACCTTATCTCCGTATATTCGACGCAACGCCCTCTGGTGGATGGTGGGTGAGTTGCCACCCAAACAGTCATCCAGTTTGTACTTGGCGGCGTCCTCGGAGGTCATTCGAGATATCTTCTTCTGTACTCCTTCCAACACTCGTATAGTAGCTGCGTTCGTTTCAATCACCACGTCCAACTGTGAATTATAAACAAATTAGGATTAAAAAAAACTCGTTTTTTAGATATTAAAACACAAGCATAGTGCCCAAGACTGAAGCGACTATAAATTGTTTTTTATATTTCTGTGACTCGACATATGACAGCATCCCGCTTGATGTTAATTAAGCTGGAGTGTGCTCAATGTCAATGTCACTGCTACTACAATTCAATAACTGTGAGTAGCAATCACATCCACTATGGCGGCCTAGTTAGAACCGACAACTTACAAGCTGATCCCGAAAAGCGACCAAATCACTTTACGGTCTGTATATTTGTAAGTGGTGGTACTACCCGGATCGGTAGACCCGACCCAGTTCACAGATGCCACAGCCCCCTTGAAAAATAACTGTAGTATTTGCATAGTACCTCATGCAGTAGTAACACAGATAACTAAGGATTACTGTAATCACAGGCTCTCCAACGTATTATGCCACACGTCCGCCTTCGCCGAATGGTAGTCGTGTACTGCCGATACGCTCGAGATTGTGTTACGTACATATAATAATTGTATATCTTGTCTAATAAATGACGCGCCCCTCCACTTCATTAGTTTATTTAAATGTGTGAATGCAACTACTATACTTCATTAGCGTGCTCCTCTTTTGTGTCTTACCAGCAACTAAATGACTAATTACAATTGCATTTTTGGTTTGTTGCATCAATATTTTATATTTGCTCGTGGGCATAAATGCAGTAGAGGGGCGCGCCATTTCGGCTTAAACAGACTCTAACATTGATAACTGTAATCAGAGGCTCGCCAACGTATTATGCCACGCGTCTGCCCTTGCCGACGGCTGTCGTGTTCTGCCTGATACGCTCGAGATTGTGTCACGTACATGTAGTAATTGTACATGCATATATATGTGCGTGTCCCTTATACACTACAATAACCATAGGCATAGCAACCCAACCAACCTCAAACCGTTCATCTTCACACCGGTACATGTACTCTTCATATTGAGTCTTCCGGCTGGTGACAAAAGTTGAGTCCTCACTCCAGCTGGGGAACGACACCCAGGTGTCATTGAGCACTTCCCGGCAGAGTGGTGTGCGACCAGAACACTTGCGAGACGCGGATTCCGACGAGCCACGGGGCAAGGCGCAGTAGGACGTGCCTAGACGCTTGCACGTGCTTAGATCTGTGAATAGATATCAAAGGTTTATAATCAAATCAAATTGTCACGCCTTTTCTCCCACAGGGATAGGCAGATACAATGGAGCGCCACTTACCACAATCCTTACAAAACTCCTTCACATCCACAATTCTCTTCATACAATCTCTATGGTTATGGGCACTAGGCAACCTAGGTTTCTTGAGGATGTCTGTCTCCTATTTGTTCGGAAAACACCCTCCTGGGCCTGCTTGTTAAACGCATCCATCCACATCAGATTTATAAATTCCTAGTGTCAATCTACTTTCACTCATCCTTTCCATGTGCCCAAACCATCGAAGCATTCCTTTGTCAATCCTTGTCACTACATCCTCTTTCAAACCACGTCTATCGCGCACTGTAGGAAACAAGCACCGCATTGACCAATCGAGAACTGACAAATGCATAGTTTTTTTATGACTAGTCTCCATCTGGTGCTCCCGTAGTAGCGGTCGCTTCGACTATGCCACTAAGCTGATTTAGTAAACGCGACTTGACTTTTACGGTCTGTATAACTCGTATGTGGTGGTACTACTCCGGATCAGCAGACTGGATACCAATGCCTACTACTTTTAAACGGTTAGGTCTTTTACGGCATGTCAACGCTCCCTTCACTGCCCTCACTTCCCCTTTTACCCACACCAAAATCTGATTAATTAAATGACACTTACCGACATCCATAGCGGCATCACCCTGAGGCCTGTCATGTCTCAACTGAGCCCCCATAGGGCCCAAAGTCTCGTATCTCACTCTCTCATTCTTAAGGGCGTCACATGTTCTATCTCTGTCATACGACAACAGACTGTTCGCGTTCGGAGTGTAAGGATTATAATCTGTCAAAACAAATTAAATAATTATGAGATAGTATATTGAGGATATTCGCCAAAGAACCAAAGTTATTGACATGGCCCGTAGGATTCTCAAGCTAAAGTGGCAATGGGCTGGCCACATCGCTCGAATCCATTGTCTCTGCCCATCCCTGTGGGAAAAAGGCGTGACAATTTGATTGATTGATTGAACTTTAAAAAAACGCGATAGTAGGTAAGGCGCATAAAATTTGTTTAATTTATATTTAATGATATTAAATATTGCAAATATGTATTTCTTAATAAAAAAAGAGGCGGCAAGAACATCATTCATTTTGGGCTTTTATGTACTACTTTTGTAATGTCCAATGATGAAAAATATATAAATGGTAGTTTAGATACTTGTATTGATAAAAATAATAACAATATAGCTTTTAATTGCTGTGCAATTGAGTTATTTGGAAAATAAGATATGGATATTGTATTATCTGTCAATTTACGCTATATTTGTTCTCCTTTGAACTGTCATAATTATAGTTTGATCATATTGCACACCTAAACTATGCAAAATAAAGGATATATTCCAATTGCATTGTAATCTTCGTACATCAAACTATTTTAAAATAAATATTAAACTGTTAATACAATTAAGCCCAAGTCCCTATACAAAATGAATGATGTCCTTTGCTTCGAGTATCAAAGAGTGGTACAACCAACCACTTAAAAGTATATACACCGGCATAGTGGATGTGATTGCTACTCACAATTATTGAATTGCAGTAGCAGTGACATCCATTCATGGACCACACTTCAGCTTAACATCAAGCTGGGTGCCTACGCCACGCCTGTTGCCTCAGTCGGGTGCACTATGACGGCAATATAGACTTACTTGTGTGAGTGTTGGTGGGCGTGTGCGGCGGCGACATTGGCCCAACGAAGTCATGCAGCCAACGCTTCAGATCTGGATGGCGACAGAAGAAATGGGAAGTCATCTGCACCAGCTCCGATGAGGAGATCACTTCGTTCGTGAACAGAAGTAGGCATCTATAAACAAAATACATTTATTAATATGGATAGTGATTTGAAAGAAGGTGTAGCGATGACCCGGTTTCGTTTCCCGGTCGGAGCAAATATTTGTTTCATAGTTTTTATGAATTAAACATTATGTAGCGTACTATCGCGTTTATTTTGGTTTTGATTTTACAATTTTATTAGTCCGACGTTTCGAGAGCTTTGCAGCCATCGTGGTCACGGAGAAAATTACCGCGATAGTAAGCCGCTTAAAATTCGTTTAATTCATAAAAGCTATGTTTGTAGTATATTTGCACCCTGTTCATAATTTCTCATCATCCCAAAGGTTAGTTGTTGGAGAATACCTAATAGGCATTAAACTCGCCTATGTATCTATTTTTAGGTTTATTTTGGTGCAATAACGGATTTATATAAATAAATAAGCTGCTTAAAATTCTTTATTTCATTAATCAGTATTCGCGCAAAATCGATAAAAATATAGTTTTTATTTATTTCGACCAAAACTTTATGCTTTTGATATTAAAATGATAATGCCCTTTATAATAATGCCTAATACGATTAAATGATAGATTAATAGATATTTAATTAGTAGTTGTGTCAGAAAGTGGCTCTCCATCGTCTCTGTCTAACCCTGTGGGAAAAAAGCGTGACAATTTGATGCATTGATTGATTAATTAATTAGTAGTTAATGAATATGTAATTTTTCATTATTGTTTGCAGTGTGTGCATAATTTTTATGTTGCAATCTGGTTTGAAGTAGACAATGTATTTTCATGCCGAATCAAAGAATGCAATTTGTTATGCACACCAATAAAAAATAATAATAATCGGAGACATCCTCAAGAAAGCTGGGTCGCCGAGTGCCCATAACTGTATGAAGAGAATTGCGGATGTGAGGGAGGCGAGGGAGTTGTGTTAGGATCGTAGCAAATTACTGCTATTTTTATGAATTTGTCATTTTACCTTACAAGTAATTATTTATCTTTTGTTCCCACTAATGCACTTCCACACACTAATTCAAGATTCACAATAATACTAAAGCTATGACTAATACAAAATGACTAGAGAGCGTTAACTCAAATTTTCGCCATTATAAAACAATAAAATTATACATAAACAATAAAAAATATATAGTATTAAATCGATTTTTCATTATTATATTATTCGAATTAAAATTAATAATTAACAAATAGTTTTATAAATAAATAAAAAAACCTAATTTAATGCCCTAGCGCGGCATACCCTCCGACTACAGTAACTAACTACCTGTCTTCTCAATAGCATAAATTTGTTACACCAATCAAAACTACTAAAAACAGTATTAGGTACCAACCTAACATTCTCAAAATGTGATTGGACGGACTATTCAAAACAAAGCTACCAACTGCTAAGTATTAACACAGCGTTGCCAGCCTAAAAAAAGGGTGGGCGCCAATTTTAAAATTAACGATGTTGCTACATTAAAACTTATTTATTTATGCACACGACATGACAGAACACAACCATTAATTAATTTATTTATTGTCACGCTTTTTTCCCACAGGGATAGACAAGAGACCTCGCTGATCTAGCTACCCTCACACCCGAAATTCTCTTCATACAAGCTCTACGGTTATGGGCACTAGGCAACTTAGCTTTCTTAAGGATTGGTCGGAAATACACCCTTCTGGGTCTGCCTCGTTTAACACATACATCCCTACCTTCGTCAATTGTATTTTACTCTTAAAATAATTTAGGGCGACCGTGGTGTAGTGGCAGTGCAATGGTTACCGCAAACTGAAGAGCACCACTCACCAATACCAATGTATCTTTGATATATGTACTTTGGTTGTCCTGTTTCTATGATACAAGCACTTAAGTAGCTTAGTATAGAGATGTAAATTAAAAAAGGCTATTATCTACCTTAGGAAATTATCATAAACTTCTTGGTTCTTCAACGCATGCCGTACTCTATCGAAGAAATTGTACTCCTGCATCGTGCCGTACTTTGCTGCCTCCGCGAAAGACACGTCGCGCAGACTCCCCGAGTATGAAACTCTCACTTTCTTGGGAGGCGGTTGACCCGTATCTGTGAGAATAAATATTTATTAGTAAATTGCCTACCCGTGCCTGATAGAGGAGAAAGAGATAGCTACGCATGTGCGAGACGGAAAGTCCTTGGCAATGCGAGGACAAGTCCCGGGGTCGATTCCCGGTCGGAGAAAAAAAAGGTAGATATTTGCTTCGGGTCTGGTTATCAAAGAGTGGTAGGCAGTTGTACCCAGTGTGCCGATTCGGGGCAGTACCACCACTTACAAGTATACGTGAAGAGATTTGGTCGCGTTTCGTGATCAGCTTGTAAGTTTCCGGTTCCATCTAGGCTGGCATAGTGGATGTGATTGCTACTCCCAGTTATTAAATTGCAGTAGCAGTGACATCCATTCATGGACCACTTTTCAGCTTAACATCAAGCGGGGTGCTGTCATATGTTGAGTCAAAATAAAAAGTAATATATTTTAAATCAATATTAAACTCACTAATTTGAGATGATGTTGAGAAACTGGGCATCCTCTTCAGATGTAAGAGCTGTTGCGATGGGGTCACTTGTGCTACGGGACCGCTGTGTTTTGGTGCCTGTTAAAATCAATCAATCAATCAAACTGTCACGCCTTTTTTCCATGGGTAGAGACAATGGGGCGCCACTTGCCACGATCCTGACACAACTCCCTCGCTTCCTTCACGTTCACAATTCTCCTGATACAAGCTCTATGGTTATGGGCACTAGGCAGCCTAGCTTTCCTGAGGATCGTCTCCGAACTTGATTGGAAAACACCCTCTTGAGCCTGCCTTGTTAAACGCATCCAGCCACATCAGATAAATTGCTTTTGTTAAAATAATTCATATTAAAAAAAAACAAACGTCTTAACTCTAGAGAGAGGTTGGCAGACAATTGGTGGTCTTTAGCCGGCATAGTGACGGCGACTAAAGCAGCCGTGAACTAAATCGGGTTTTTCAGTCGTCGCCCCTCTTGCTTATCATCAGGCGGGTCGAGGTAAGATGTCGTGTCACAATAAAATAAGTCATTTCCTCAGAAGAAAGGTTTTTGGGTGGAGACCACGAACCGGAAGACGCAGCGTAGGTAAGCCTGACGACATAGTGAAAGTTACGAATAACCGGTGGATGCAACTGGCATCTTGTCGTTCAGAATAGCGTTCAGCAGTGGACGTCTTTTGGCTGACGATGATAGATAACTCTCTCAAAGCTATTCTTTATCTATGAGAGTAGTATTGAAGCGAAAGGGCACATTTTGACGACAGGCGTGGCCGATTGATTAGCGAATTTGTTGCGCTTAAAGTCCCGGGTTCGATTCTTTTTGGGTTATAAATATTTGGTAATAAAAAAGAGGCGGATATTTGCTTTAGGTATGGTAGAGTGGTGCCCAGTCTGCCGATCCGGGGCAGTACCACAACTTACAAGTATACAGACTGTGAAGTGATTTAGTCGCATTTTGGGATCAACTTGTAAGTTGCCAGTTCCAACTAGGCCGGCATAGTGGATGTGATTGTTACTTACAGATATTAAAATGTAGTAGATATTAACATCCATTCATGGACCATATTAAAGCTTAACATCGAAGTCTTAATGTTAGCTTAATGTCGAGTCACAATATAAAAAAATTACCTGCACGTGATGTTGTGGCGACACGGCGGGGGGCGGCGGCAAAGTCACTTGGGGTGGGCAGCGGTTTTGCTCACAGTCACAGTCGCCTTCGTCGCTCGCACGCAACTATGGAGTGACAATAAGAAAACTTTTGAAATCCCAACAATCAATCAATCTGTCACGCCTCTTTCTCACGGGGATAGGCAGAGACAATGGAGCGCTACTTGCCACGATCCTGACACAAAACCTTCGCTTCCTTTACATTCACAATTCTCTTCATACAAGCTCTAAGGTTATGGGCACTAGGCAACCTAGCTTTCTTGAGGATGTCCCCGATTCGATCGGTAAACACCCTCCTGTGCCTGCCTTGTTTAACGCATCCATCCACATAAGATTTATAAATTCCTTTCGTCAATCTACCTTCACTCATCCTTTCCATGTGTCTAAACCATCGAAGCATTCCTTCGTCCATTCTTGTCACAACATCTTCTTTCAAACCACATCTACCGCGCACTGTGCTATTCCTTATTCTATCCGTTATTGTCACTATTAAAAGAACAAGCATTTTTTTCTTAGGACGCAACATCTTACCTCGTCTTGCCTAATAGTAAGCAAGGAGAGGTCCAAGAGCACCGAAGGCTGTAAACACCGAAAATAATAAAAAATAAAATCTTAAATTTTGCGCGAACATTGATTAATATGAATTAAAAAACAATTATGCGGCTTACTATCGCGTTTATTTTTTTATTTCAAAACCCTCATAAAAGTTAGGTTGCCCAGTGCCCATAACCACAGAGCCTGTATGAAGAGAATTGTGGATGTGGAGGAAGCAAGGGAGTTGTGTAAGGATCGTGGTAAGTGGCGCTCTATTGTCTCTGCCTATCCCTGTGAGAAAGAGGCGTGACAATTTGATTGATTGATTGATATCATTCCGACGTTTCGAGAGCTTTGCAGCCCTCGTCTCTCCTTGACCTCGACGGCTGCAAAGGTCTCGAAACGTCGGAATATTAGAAAATGTAAAATCAAAATAAACTCGATAGTAAACAGTGGTAGCCTGTCTGCCGATCCGGGGTAATATAACCACTTACAAGTATACAGGCTGTGAAGTGATTTGGCCAAGTTTCGGAATCAGCTTGTAAGTTGCCAGTTCCAACTAAGCCGTTGTCACAGGACATGGAAAGAGTATTTCCGCTATCTATACAGGAAATGAGACGCGACACATTGATTAATCGCACGTTTCGAAAGCCTTTTTTTTTTTGTGACTCGACATATGACAGCACCCCGCTTGATGTTAAGCCAAAGTGTGGTCCATGAATGATTGTCACTGCTACTACACAATTCAATAACTGTGAGTAGCAATCACATCCACTATGCCGGCCTAGGTGGAACCGGCAACTTACAAGCTGATCCCGAAACGTGACCAAATCACTTCACGGTCTCTATACTTGTAAGTGGTGGTACTACCCCGGATCGGCAGACTGGGTACCACTGCCTACCACTCTTTGATAACCAGACCCGAAGCAAATATCCATCTCTTTTTTTTATTAACAAATATTTGCAATATTTAATACTATTAAATATTACAAATAAAAGCTATGAAACAAATATTTGCTCCGACCGGGGATCGAACCCGGGACTTTACGCGCAACAAACCAGTCGCTAAACCGTTCGTCCACGCCTGTCGCCATCATGGTCGTGATTAAACTGACAGCTATCATGGGATGTACTTACCTGTGGCGCTGGCGTCGCTTTGGCATCAGGCAGAAACTGACCAAACTCAACCAACAGGTCTTCCTGATGCTGGAATAATCTTGCAACCTGCAGACAAATTTATAATATATCAGTATCAGCTGTAATTTTGACGTTGGGTAAGCGATTTTTGCGCGTAAAGTCCCGGGTTTGATTCCCGGTCGAAGCAAATATTTGTTTCATAGCTTTTACTTGTAATATTTATTAAAATTATTATATCAAATATTTGAAGAGTGTTGTGAATGTGAAGGAAGCGAGGGAGTTGTGTCAGGATCGTGGCAAGTGGCGCTCCATTGTCTCTGCCTATCTATGTGGGCAAAAGGCGTGACAATTTTATTTTGATTAAAATATTATTTAATAAAAATGGGTCTGGTTATTAGAGTGATAAGCAGTGGTTGTCTCTGCCTATCCCTGTGGCGGAAAGGCGTGACAATATGATTCATTGACTACGAAATGACTATGAAACAAATCTTTGCTCCGACCGGGAATAGAACCCTGCACTTTACGAGTAGTTTGGTATTTTATCAATTGTTTTCTTCTTACCTGTGAATAAACTTCTTGCTCCGTCTGCTGCCTATCCCTGGCATCTCTATGACCTCTCTGGTATGCGTGCAGAATCTCCAGAAACCTTTTGTACTTTTCTGGCTCACGGGAGAAACGGGACTGTGGACAAAAATATATACATTTTAACATACATATTTAATACGTATCATAGAAACTATACAAGCAAAGTTATTATATCAAAGATACATGATGATAAAATTCCTGCACAATCTTTTAGATTTTTTTTAAATCACAGTATACAATATGTGTGACATGTTGTAGAAGCACCTAAGGCAGGCATACTGGCGGCGACCGAGAAAACCGCGAAGTAGCTTTTTTCAGTCGCCGGCGCTCTAGGACCTCCCTTTGCTTGCCATCAGAAGTCAGATGTCGAGTCAAAATACATTAAAAAAAACAATAACATAAAAATACGTCAACTGTGGACTGCCGGTTTGGTAGGCAGAATGCGGACCCTAGTCCTTACAAAATAGACATATCAATCAATCAAACTGTCATGCCTTTTTCCCACGGGGATAGGCAGACAATGAGCGACATTTGCCACGATCCTGACACAATTCCCTCGCTTCCTTCACATCCACAATTCTCATCATACAAGCTCTATGGTATGAAGAGAAATTGTGTCGAAAAGTCCTCATCGATCAAACGCGTGTTAAAAAAAACGCGTTTCAAAGGTGAAAAGTTATTTGACCTATTTTTGTGATTAATTTAATCGGATTACCCCCGTCCTTAGCCGAATAGAGTTGCAATATGTTTATAAATTTTAAAAAATGTGTCTTACCTTAATTTTATTAACATACTCAATTGCATGATTGAACTCGACAGGTTGGTTTGGTTGTGCAGGCGTGTGATTGCCAGAATTTTGTACGTCACCAGCTGCAAAAGAAAAACATCACTATTTAGAAGAAAAAGAGAAACAAGTTTTTACTAAAAATTTATTTTACACAAAATCAGAACTCAAAATGAGCAGCCGCAAGTTTTTATCATGTATATTTTTTTCTTAAATACATCAATCGGTAATTAATTTCATCATATTGTGAATCGGCATATGACGACACCCCCCGCTTGATAACTGCTAGTATAAGAAAATAACTGTAAGTAGTCGTCACATCCACTATGCCGGCCTAGTTAAAACCGGCAACTTACAAGATGATCCCATACGCGACCAAATCACTTCAATCATCAATCTGTATACTTGTAAGTGGTGGTACTACCCCGGACCGACAGACTGGCTACCACGGCCTACTACTTCTACCGATAGTCATGTAGACGCTGGAATCCTAGCAGAGACATGGAGACTTAATTGAGCGCTAATTGCCACGATCCTGACACAACTCCCTTGCTTCCCTCACATTCACAATTCTCTTCATACAATCTCTATGGTTATGTGCACTAGACAACCTAGCTTTCATGAGGATGTGTCCGTCCGATTTAGTCGGAAAACACCCTCCTGTGTCTGCATCGTTTAACGCATCCATACACATCAGATTTATAAATTCCTTTAGTCAATCTACTTTTACTCATTCTTTCCATGTGTAAAAACCATCGAAGCATCCCTTTGTTTATCATCTTCTTTCAAACCACATCTATCACGCAGTGTGCTATTCCTAATTCTATCCGCTATTGTCACTCCACATGCACTCCTTAACGACCGCATTTCCTCAGCGTTAACTTTACTCTCATGCTTCTTCTGCCACACCTAACATTCACTTCCATACATCTAGGAACAAACACCGCATTATGAACAGCCATCCATGACTTTTGGGACATTATTTCACTACGACACTTTTGCACTCTTTTGTAGGAACAAGTACCGTATTAATCTGTAGCGACCGCTACATGCTACCGATAGATGGCGTTGCATGTGTCTAATATCTCGCATACGATTTACCGACAAAGTAATCAATATATATGCGCTCCAACGAGAAGACGTCACCGGCTAAGTTGAGCTCTGTACGCAACACCCGTACAGCTGGGAGTACTCCTTTACTTTTCTAACATAGTGGAATAATGCTCCGCTAAACAACCTATTTTAACAATAAAAAAATGCAATATACCTTGCGGATGATGTCCAGCTTCGATCTGCTGATGTGCCTGCGAAATATGGTGCAGCGTGTTTGCTTGCGGCGCTGGTGGGGCGTTCACAGATAAGTTGTGCACTATGGCCGCCGCTGTTGTCCTGTGGAATTATTTATTTATATATTGAACTTAAATCCAAAGCACTAAGCAAGCGTGGGATAGTAATGGAGAGGCCCCTGCCATCAGCTTGGACATCCCTTAAACGTTTGACAGGGTCTGGCTAAAGGCCCTTCTTTCCAAGCTCTTTATTTTATATTTAAAAGCATATTTTGTATTGACGAAGGGCTCTAGGGGGGAATTATTAAGACAATGATTATTATTGACAATGGGTTTCAGCCTATCCCTGTTGGAAAGAGGCGCGACAATTTGATTGATTGATTAACACAAGACAGCACCCCTTCTGGTGTTAAGGGAATGTAAGGCGACTGAAGCAGGCGTGAACTGACTCGATTTTATCAGTCGTCGGCACTCTCCACAATCAATCAATACAAATATTTGTTACTAAAAAAAGAGGCAGTGGTTCCCAGTCAGACTGTAAAGCATTAATGTGGATGCTTTATCAGCCCATGTGTTCTCCCCAAACTACAACTCTGGCCAGCATAGCGACGGTGAAAAAGGCAGCTGCACAACAGCATAAATTATTAAGTCGTTGACGCTTGACCTGTCCTCACCACGGGCAATTCGAGGTCATCTGACCTCTCTAAGGCGACCGTGGTGTAGTGGCAGTGCAATGGCTACCTAAGCTGAGACACACGGGTTCAAAACCACTCACTTGTACCAATGTATCTTTGATATATATACTTTAGTTGTCCTGTTTCTTTAATACAAGATGATTAGTAGCTTAGTATAGAAATGTATAATAAACAAAATTGAATCTAAAAGAAAATGTATACTCACGGTTGATGCTGCGGTTGCGGGACAGGCAGTATATGGAGCAGCTGTTGCTGGGGGGCGTGGTGTATCGTCATTGCGGGCGACACTCCAACAGTGGCAGCCAACGACGTGGGCGAAGGCATGGACACAGATACCTGCATACAAATATTCTACACATCCCACTATTTTATGCTCTCCTGGTACTATTTTAGTCACTTATAGTAAAAATAAAAACTTATCAAACTAACTTATTGAATTAAACAAATTCTATGCGGCTTACTATCGCGTTTATTTTGGTTTAGATTTTACATTTTCTTATTATTCCGACGTTTCGAGAGCTTCGGTCTCTCCGTGACCACGATGGCTGCAAAGCTCTCGAAACGTCGGAATAATAAGAAAATGTAAAATCTAAACCAAAATAAACGCGATAGTAAGCCGTTTTACTAACTTAATTTTAAATTTATTTATTTTAATAGTATTTTCTAAGATTTTGCGCGAACATTGATTAATGAATTAAACAAAGGACATCATTCATTTTGTATGGGGACTTGGGCCCAATTGTATTAACAGTTGCATATACATTTTAAAATAGTTTAATGTACGAAGATTACAATGTAATTGGAATATATCCTTTATTTTCCATAGTTTAGGTGTGCAATATGATCAAACTATAATTATGACAGTTCAAAAGAGAACTGTTAATATGGCGTGTCTTTGTGATTGACAGACGATACAAAATCCATATTTTCCAAATAACTCAATTGCACAGCAATTAAACGCAAAATTGTTTTTAGTTTTATTAATCCAAGTATCAAAACTACCATTTATATATGTTTCCATCATTGGACATTACAAAAGTAGTACGTAGAAGCCCAAAATAAATGATGTCTTTTATGCGGCTTACTATCGCGTTTATTTTTGTTTTGATTTTACAATTTTTTATTATTTCGACGTTTCGAGAGCTTTGCAGCCATCGTCACAGAGAGACTATCACGGCGATAATAAGCCGTATAAAATGAATATTTAATTAATTCATAATTTATTTTAAGTCGCTCCAACATTGGAGGTCAATAGCGACTACGGTTGATGGTCAATTTGACATCCTACTATTTATTGCTTTCCTGGTACTATTAATCACTTATATTAGATAAAAACAATAAAACAAAAAAACCTAGACTGACTTATTTGTTCCTTTAATGCAGAAAATCTTAGGCCGGCATAGTGACGGCGACTAAGGCAGGTTAGTTCCCACTCGTTTTTTAGTCGTCGTCATCTGCCTGCCGGTAATAATGATGAGGTCAAAGAGTGCCGACGACTGAAACGGTTGCCTCTCAGTCGCCGTCACAATGCCGGCCAAATTTCCTCTGAAATCAATATAGCCGAATCTACATTTTTTATTGAAACAAAAGTACATGTACCTAACTACATTTATAATGTGGCGATATATAGGGCAACTTTTGGGTTGCTTGGGAGCGTAGAAAACAATCCTGAATAATACTTTTATGTATTATCCCCACGGCAGTAGCTAAAGACCCGACAACCGATGGGGGAAGAAAGGTTCTAGAGTGGAGACCACGAACCGGAAGACGAGGCGTAGGTTTTTTTTTTTTTATTTTTTTTATTGTGACTCGACATATGACAGCACCCCGCTTGATGTAGGCCTCCCACTACCTAGTGGTCTCCAGGTAGGTCTCTGGAAGGTAGGCTCTCCACCTGGAAGTCACGAATAACCGGTGGGTGCAACTGACATCATGTCGTTTAAAATGGCGTGGAGGCCTATGTTCAGCAGTGGACGCCTTCTGGCTGATGATGCGCTAATGCTAATGCGCTAGAACCCTCATAAATAGCGACGTCAATCAAGAGAGGTCGATCTTGTATGGTGGGCTATCTAAGCGCGTTAGCAACAAGACAAAGAACATCATTCATATTGTATGGGGTCTTGGGCTTAATTGTATTAACAGTTTAATATGCATTTTAAAATAGTTTGATGTACGAAGATTAAAATATATCCCTAATTTTGCATATTTTAGGTGTGAAAAATAATCAAACTATAATTATGACAGTTCAAAGCAGAACAAATAAGGCGTTGCTTGACAGATAATACAAAATCCATATCTTATTTTCCAAATAACTCAATTGCACAGCAATTAAAAGCGAAATTGTTATTAGTTTTATCAATACAAGTATTAAAACTACCATTTATATATTCTTTCATTATTGGATATTACAAAAGTAGTACATAGAAGCCCAAAATGAATGATGTCCTTTACTTGTTCTCAGATTTTTAATAAATTAAAATCATCTACATAGAAAACGCGTAACGCAGACCGCTTGTTCGTGTCCTACGCCTAAGATTTCGCAGATAGGAAGCGATCTGCATTCGCCTATGCGCTGTTTAATTTCAATATAAATGTACTATGTAACCGTTTTTTATTTATTTTTTATCGTATAATCGTTTTTTTAATTAAGACTTGATATGACAGCTCCTGGCTGATGTTAGGCTGCAAGTTACATCCACTATGCCAGCCTAGTTGGAACCGGCAACATACAAGCTGATTCCAAAAGCTACTAAATGACTTCGGTCTGTACACTATTTATTTTAAAATGTAAACTAGCTACAGACAATTTTTAAATATCCAAAATATTTGAATTTATGCTATAAGAAATAATTTACATATTTATATCCGACATGAATAAAAATACACGTAACTTCTTCAATTTTGCTCCAATCTATAGTAAGGGCACGAGCTAAATGAACGCGCGAGGAATGTAGTTGTGACGTCATGGTCACGTGTCTATTATGAATAGTGAAGTAACATGCAAAATGTCGATAACAATAAACACACACTTTCTTTAAAACGCAAATTGATTTAGTTATCAAAAATTATAAATGTGTATTAAATTGAAGTATAAACATTAGACAGCAACAATTTTTAATGAATTATATATTAATGTCAATTTGAGAATAGTGACTGCATGTTTTTTTTTCTTTTTCACACGTTTCTAATAATGATTCTAGCCGGACTACGGATAACAACTCTCTTTTATTCAATTTACTCACTAGTGTTTCAATAATCAAACAAAGAAAATATGGACACGTTTTTATCGATATTAAATGACATTGCCGAGCTACGAGCGTCACTAAAAGCGGCCACCAAGATACGGGTGGTGGTTGTTTCACGCCCCACCGCACCTCAGCCCCTGAAATCATTTAACTCGTTCCCCAACTATACTTGAAATTTTGACACAATATTCTTAAGTAATTATGCATTCAATAAAAATAAAATAAAAATTCAATTCATAAACTTTTTTTTTTAATTGACTTGAGATCTGACCTCGACTTGCCTGATGGTAAGCAAGAGGAAGTCCAATAGTGCCGACGACTGAAAAAATCCCCGATCGCCTCAGTCGCCGTCACTGTGCCGGCCAGTTTGAAAGGGTCGGTATAATCTATTATTATTTCTTTATATATTATTAAATATTATAACATATATCGCTTGTTTATCACAAGAACGAACAAATGAAATTAAATATATATATATATATATATACCAGCGTTTGACGTTTGAAGTTCATAAAGTTTCGTATATATTAATAATCACGTTCCAAGAAGCAAATTGACGTTTTTTATTGTCACCATAAAGAACAGCAAATTGCTTCTTCAAACTTAATTATTAATCTATACAGAGCTTCATTAACGGTCAAGGTGTGATTCCGCTGGCGACTGAAGACCGCACTACTTGTTTGTATTTTTATTTTTTTATTGTGACTCGACATTTGACAGCACCCCGCTTGATGTTAAGCCGAAGTGTGGACCATGAATGAATGTCACTGCTACTACAATTCAATGACTGTGAGTAGCAATCACATCCACTATGCCGGCATAGATAAAACCGGCAACTTACAAGCTGATTACGAAACGTGACCAAATCACTTCACGGTCTGTATACTTGTAAGTGGTGGTACTACCCCGGATCAGCAGACTGGGTACCACCACTCTTTAAAATGAGATTGATTCCGTGCAAGGCGACATTAGTCTGCAGCCGCCGCATTAATATTGTTTCCAGACATCATATTTATAATCTATGACTAAGCAAATGCTGATTGTCGCAACAGTGTCGCCTTTCACGGAAGTAATCTCATACAGACAAGTAGTGCAGTCTACAGTTTGCAGTCGCCGGCGGAATGACACCTTCAAACTATACATGCGCAAAACGCTTCCATCAAATGATACGGAGTGATATGTATATTTTTTCCATCGGAACTAGTTCACTCATCTAGTTCACTAGCTCATTTAGTTCACTAGCTCATTTAGTTTAAGGAAGCGCATTCGGTTAGTTCATTCGGTAAAGAAAAGCTCCAGTTGTTCTGAAAAATCAAGATATCCTTTCTATAGAATTATTTTAGATCATATACTTCACAAATGTACACAGAAACTATAATAAACAATAATTATAATCACAATTACCAATTCGCATAATTTAAAACTGCAAATATTCGTTAGAAAAATACGTTATAAAAAGACGACGAGTTGCTGCTCTCTTCAACATACTTTCCCACCATTACTGGTAATGCACGCGGTGTAAATATTTTCTTGTGCACGCGGAGAGCAATGGATATATAAAATATACTTTCACGGTATTACGCGAAAATACTAGGTACGAGTAACGACCGAGGTACGATTCCGTACGAGAATGTACGATGTGTTTATATCTCGTTCCATCATAGGAGTGGTGAGTGAGTGGATATGCGATGCATGACTCGGAACGAAATGAACTAGAGACACATTTGAATTTGCAGTGAACGAGTGAGTGGTGTAGTACCAGGATCGGAAGTATATCATTTTAGTGACTCGTTCCGGAACTACCCAAGTCTACTTCAAACGTCAAAACAGCCATCAATCATGGCGTACAGCTGGTAACATAAAAACACCGATAGATGTCGCTGTATCGTTTCGAGTAATATTCAAGCGATACTATGAATTCTAAATACAGTGGACCCCTGGTAATCCGACAAACGTTTTGCAGAGCCGTGTCGGATCATCGAATTTGTCGGATTATAGAGTACTGCCTAAGACGCCCTATAGTCCGTTTTTTTTTAAAGAGTACCTTCTAATCTGACAAATTACTCGACAAATAGATTCGATGATAGGATTTTATATGTTATATACATATATGTTATAACTCGTTCAATCTTGTATCAGGACCGTGCCGGATTACCGGGGGTCCACTGTAATGATAAATACCTTCACAATATTCCTAGATGCCTTGAGAGAGAAGTTGGTTCGTTAGGTAAATTATCAATTAAAATTCTAACATGCTAAATAATAAATTAATTTATTAACTAAAGGCAAAATTAGGACCAGTAGTATTTCTATTTATGGCTGGCATAGTGACGGCGACTGAGAATTTTTTCTGTCGTCTGCGCTCTTGCTTAACCAGCAGGAATGTCGGGGTCACAATAATAACAAAAGGACATCATTCATTTTGGGCTTCTTTGTACTACTTTTGTAATGTCCAATAATGAAAAAATATATAAATGGTAGTTTCGATACTTGTATTGATAAAACTAATAACATTTTTGCTTCATCTGTCAATCACAGAGACACCACAGCTTTGAACTGTCATAATTATAGTTTGATCACTTTGCACACTTAAAACTATGCAAAATAAAGGATATATTCCAATTGCATTGTAATCTTAGTATATTAAACAATTTTAAAATGTATATGCAACAGTTAAGGGGACATGCTCCATACAAAATGAATGATGCCCTTTCATACGAACGTAAAGACAGCCATTTTTTATTATTTTATCTTGCGCAGATCCGTGGGTATTTTATTGAATACCCACGTATATCAGTATTTTTATTGAAACGATTGATGATAGCAAAATTTTGGATGACTGAAAAATCAATCTCAGTCGCCGGCTCCTATAAACACATCGAGATGCTTATTCGTGCAAAGATTACAGAGCCACGGTTTATTGTGGTTTGACGACATGACAGAAAGCCGACTCATGTTAAACTGGAGTGCGATCCATGAATAGAGGCGACTGGTACTTTAGTAAAATATCTGCTAGTAGCGGTCTCATCTAGTAGGTCGATCTAGTTTGGAACCAGCTTGACATATGACAAAACTCCAGCTGATGTTAATCTGGAGTGCGATCCATGAATGGAGGCGACTGTTAATTCAGTAAAATAACTGCTAGTAGGAGTCGCATCCACCAGACCGATCTAGTTCGGAACCAGCTGATCCTAAAACACTGTTCACATTTTGTAAATTGCTTTTGGGAAGTTCGTTCAAAAAAAGTTATTGACATTTCCAACGAAAGGTGCAGTAATACCAGCAGCATGCTATGTTACACTGAAGTGTGGTGGATGGATGGATGTCACCGCTACTAGAATTCAATAATCCCGAAACGCGACCAAATCACTTCACGGTCTTTATACTTGTAAATGGTGGTACTACCCCGGATCGGCAGACTGGCCAGACCCGAAGCAAATATCCAACTTATTTTTTATTAACAAATATTTGTAATATTTAATATATATTTAAATATTACAAATAAAAGCTATGAAACAAATATTTGCTCCGACCGGGAATCGAACCTGGAACTATACGCACACGCAACAAACCAATCTCTAAACCGTTCGTCCACGCCTGTCGTCAGTTTCATATAATTTAATAAATACGTTTGAAGGAGCAAACTGCTGTTTATTATAGTGAAAATAAAAAACGTCAATTTACTCCTTTAAACGTAATTATCAATTTATACGGAACTTGATGAACGGTTAAAAACGTCAAACGTCTACCATAGCATGCCGCTAGTACAGTTATCTGTGACTTATAAAGCTGCTAATCATGCTTGCTAAGATAACAGATATACTACGCGTGCACAATAGATCCGTCCGTCCGTCCGTTTTACATGAGGTAATCAAACGAGACTAAAAAACGTATTAGCCGGGAGTGTGTGTGGGAGTCGGGAAGTGGACAGTAACATGAGAATGAAGAATCCAGTCTCATGTTTTTTTTTTGTGACACGACATCCTGACCTCGACCCGCCTGATGATAAGCAAGAGGAGGTCCAAGAGTGACGACGACTGAAAAAACCGAGTTAGTTCCCGGCTATCTCAGTCGCCGTCATTATGCCGGCCTAAGGTGCTTCTTCACGCATCGCTTGAAGGATCCAAGGTCATAGGATGGAGAGAACACATGGGCTGACAAAGCATTCCACTGGTCAATTGTTCTACAAAGAAATGACGCACCGAACTTTTTGTTACTGTCTATCTGCCTTAATTACTACAAGGATAGGCAGAGACAAATGATCGCCACGTCCTGATTCCGCTTCCATGATTCTCTTTAGAGTTCAGACTAAGGTTATGAGCACTGCGTAACTATTTTTTAGAATTGTACACACGTAGTAACATACAGAGATACATTTAGCAGATATATATGTCTGATATATACCGTTTAGTTTATAATCTCGCGAGATTGTAAACTGTCGATAAATTGTTAACTGAACCATACTGCTTACAATATAACGTATTAATTTACAGTCCACAAACTCGCGAGATAGATTATAAACAAACCAAAAAAAAACGAGCCCTTTTCTGCCTTTTGTTAATAACTAAATTCCAAAACAAAACCCATAACTCCGAATTGATATTTTGCAACGAAAATAACAACAATACATTAAAAAGGATAATTATGAATTTATGTTATCCTGGTACATTTAAGAATGAAATTAATCATTGCGTGCGACATTTAAATATTGTTTAAGCTAAACACCGACCTAAGCACAACTAGTTTAGACCATAACATTTACATGCCCATACTATTCCAAAATAAAAGTACCAGGAGTGCATAAAATAGGAGGTGATTCATTGTTATGCCAGCGGCACGCTATGATGGCCGTTTTAGGGACCATTCAAGTACTAGGTATAGTATAGTTATCACGTAAGTTGGCAAGATTTTAACGTAGTGGGGGAACGTTTGTGCATGTACACTGGCCGTGCAATAAAAAAGGGTCACTTTAGATTCATAAAAAATAATAATAGTAATTTAAGTGAAAGTAGATTGACGAAAGAAATTTATAAATATAATGTGCATAGATGCGTTAATCGAGGCAGACCCAGGAGGGTGTTCTCCGACCAAATCGGAGACATTCTCAAAAAAACTGAGTTGCCTAGTGTCCATAACCGTAGAGCTTGTATGAAGAGAATTGTGGATGTGAGGGAAGCGAGGGAGTTGAGTCAGAATTGTGGCAGGTGGCGCTCCATTTTCTCTGCCCATCTCTGTGGGGAATAGGCGGGACAATTTAATTAATTGATTTTTAGTTTATAACGAACAGACAGACGCGGCAGAGGACTAATATGTAGTAAAATTATTAGTATGATACGAAAAACAGTGGTCAAATTTCAGTGCACCCAAGTGTACGCGGGAGCAAACGGAGCGTGGATGCCATGCGGGAGTCGATGATCGACTGGCTAACCAATCGCGCGCACGGAACTTTGTTACCTCATGCCCCGCGTCCCTCGCGTACCTAAACACACCTAAAAAACGACTTCTGCGCATCTGACTACTCTTGCCAACTTACGTGACGCGACCTATAAACATTTTAGGGGGGCGGGTGGTGAATAATTGTATATAATAACAGTTCATAAAGTTTTTCGCATAAATCAAAAAGTACGTTTGAAGAAGAAAAACTTCACGAACAATCAAACGTCAAAACGGGCATCATAGCGTGCCGCTGGCATAACAATAAATCACCTGCTATTTTATGCACTCCTGGTACTTTTATTTTAAAATAAGAATTTAGTTATTTACCACTTTGCTGGCCTTTACTTTAAAAACAGTTTGAATATTGATAAAATTGTCAATTATAAATTATCACCCTTATACTGTTGTCCTGGTACTTTTTTTAGACAAAAGATACACATTGCTAAGAACGGACTAAGCTCATACCCAGCTGGGCTACTTAACGGGTAGCCAATATTTAAGCACGACCTAGATTAAGCACATACCTATAGGTATAAAGCATTAAATATAATGAGAAGTGTTAATAATATAGATAGATAGATAATCATGACATTATGAAACTTCTTAACAATTATGCACTCCTGGTACATCCAAATTTGAAAAGTGTAATTCTTAACAACACAACATCAATATACGACAACGAACATGCTAAGTGTAGTCACAACATACATATGACAGCACCCAGCTTGATGTTAAGCTGGAGTGTGATCCATGAATGGATGTCACTGCTACTACAATTCAATAACATGACGAAAATCTGGGTTATACTTCAATTCTACAGTTATATCGAGTTATCCTATGCTAAGGTTGAAGCTCCGATAACAGAGGTGTCAGCTACTACAGTTTATTAATTTCAAGTAGCCGTTGCTAACTTGACTGGCAACTTTAAAAGTAATCCTGAAACGCGACTGAGTCACTTTACGGTTTGTATACTTAAAAGTAAAGGTCGATTAGTAGATTGGTCGGCAAGTGACTCTCAATGGTCTAACCTGCCAGGGAGGAACTTTGTATGGAATTGTATGGAAAATATTAAAGCGTGCACATCGGTAAGACTGGGAATCAAAACCAATGTCTGACCACTAAGATAGACAGCACCTTTAAACATGTCAAGTTAAGGCACAGGCAGGGTTCGATACCCAGTCGTAATCTATCTAAGTACATACGGATTTTATCTATACAATTAATACAATCAATCAATCAAATTGTCACGCCTTTTTCCACAGCGATAGGCGGAGACAATGGAGCGCCACTTGCCACGATCCTGACACAACTCCCTCGCTTCCCTCACATTCACAATTCTCTTCATACAAGCTCTATGGTAATTAAGACAAAAATAAATAATAATAGTAAAATCCACCAAACAAAATTGACTACCTAACTTGAATATGGGTGGGTGATTGGTGGATATTTATTGGAATATTTTTTTATATAAAAAAATAATAGTTCAAACCACGCTGTTTTTACTCCCAAACCAGGGCAACACATGATTGACCATAGTATCGATGGTTCTAATTATTCCACACTATGCCAGTCCAGTTCAAAATTCGGTACACGCAATAAATTGTAATATAACCCAAATAATCTCACATCTTGTGAAAAATGAGGACCATTGAGAAAAAAGATTAAACCTAATTCACGGATACTTTTTACTTAGGATTCAAATGACAGCTGATGTTAAACAGTGGACTGCTACTACTTGTTAAACATCTAATAGAAGTCGCACCCACAATGCCGGCCTAGTTGACACAAATTCTACATTATAGCCAAGATAGGACCATCTAAACACATTTAGTACTTTAAAAGTACGCTAGGTGGCGCTGTACATATTCCTATAGGAGTACGCAGGCAATGCCAAAAATTAAAAAAAATATCCGTGAAATTAAAACGAAAATAGTATTTACTTTACACCACAGATTAAATATAAAAAAGCTTTATAACTATTTATTTAGTAGAATAAAAAGAAAAAATTCCCCATATAAAGACCACGCATTTCCACTTTCTATGCACGATACTGTCACGCCCAAAAGAAGCAAATAGCCCTTGGATATTAACTGTTCTTTGCTTTAACACAGTAACTCAATAAATTATAATACGACCTTATTTGCCGGCATAGTGACGGCGACTGGGGCAGCCGTGAAATGACTGTTTTTCGTCAGTACTCTTGGACCTTCTCATTTTACCATCAGGAGGGTAAAAGTTAGATGTGGAGTCACAATAAAAAAATTGCCCGTGCAAAAACATCCTACTGCCTTAAGGTTAGGGGGTTATAAAGATCTTAAAGGTCAGGCAGTTAATAGTAAGTACTACATGACTTGGACGTACAATTTTTCATATACAAATGGAAATTGTCATACAAAAACCAACCTTAACAAAAGACAAATATAGTCTTCTTTTGAGCGTGAAGACAGCATCTTTGTGCACGTGTTATTCAAAATCGCCCCTTAAGAGCGTAATAGAGAGTTTTAATCTCGCCTTAATCACTAAGGGTATATAGTGGATATTTTATTTTGGACTTTAATAAAAAAAAAAAAGTAAATAGCCACTAATAACCCTTGCAAAATTGAACCAAAGTTCACAACGCCCCATTATACTCCTAAATTCCTCTATATATACCCGGCAAATAAAAAGAGCACTGGACGACTGCAGTAAGAGCAAATCCGCCTATCTAAACTGTCGTGCACGTACTATTTTAACTCTAACAGCCGGTTGTACCAAAAATTTTAATTTACGAATTTGTAAAAAGTAACGTATAAGTAGAAAAAATGGGTTGCACCACTCTTTAACTTTACATTGACGTTTCACGGATATTTTATAAAATTAAAGAAGTAAAATGTGTCTTTTTTGTCATTTATTCTATGTGTGATGTCTTCAACAAGATCAAGTTCCGATAGTGGAATAATTGAATAACCCATTCACAACAACCCAATTCACGATTTCGTAATAGTAAACTTAATAGAATAAGTATAAAGTAAAACTAAATTGGTAAATTGAAACTTTTTTGGTACAACCGGCTGTGAGATTTTAAATTTTATTTTATGCACATGCGTAATACGAAAAGTAAGTAGGTAACAAGTTACTACGCAGCTTCAATTCAAGCGCCCTTTTTTACTGCCGGTATCTATACCATGAGAGGAAACGTTTGGAATTGTAGGTTAACCGTTGTGGAATATACGGGTTTTTATATAAGCTTATGAAACAATACAAACTCAATGGCGTCTCCGAAGTAGGTGAGAGAGCTTATTATTGTGACTGAATTGTAGTCAAAAACGCATCTAACTTGAGACGTAATAGAGTTTGTAACTAGCTATGGTAGTCTCGACCTGACCTGTTGATGCGCTATTTTATGCAAGATATCAGTAGCAACAAATCAGGGGGAGAGACCTTAAGACAGATATTACATAGTCATATTTAACATTATGGACCTTTTTACTAACTATTATAACTTTTTTTTATTTGTGACTCAACATATGACAGCACCCCGCTTGATGTTAAGCCAAAGTGTGGTCCATGAATGAATGCCACTGCTACTGCAATTCAATAACTGTGAGTAGCAATCACAATACTATGCCGACCTAGTTGGAACCCGCAACTTACAAGCTGATCCCGAAGCGCGACCAAATCATTTCACGGTTTGTATACTTGCAAGTGGTTGTACTACCCCGGATCGGCAGACTGGGTACCACTGCCTACCACTAATTCAAGTCTCATTCGCCCACGCCTATGGTCTATCGTCCAGATTGCAACCAGCTAAGCTTTCCCCACCATAGTAGTATTTTATTGATGTAAATAGCCACCATATTTATCAAAAATTTACAAAAGTTTGCTTCAGTGACATTAATTTTTAAGTGTACTGTCCCAGGGATGATACGTTTTTTGTAGTTTAGTAGCCCAGGGGAAAAATTCGTTTTATTGGCATATTTTCTTCTATAGTTTGGCGGCCTAGAGAAGAAAATATTGCGTTTTCTTGTGGTTTAGTGGCCCAGAGTCGTATTGTATAGTCGCCCAGGGGAAAAAATATTGAGTGCTAGTCTCTATGATAAAATATGACAGTGTAATAAATGCCTTATGACCGCAGACCGCCTAATGTTAAGCTGGACAGCGATCTACAAGCGGAAGCGACTGCTGCTGCAGAGAAGGGTTGCATGTGGGCTATGTATGACGTATGATAATATTGTAGCAGATTCTGTATTGGCTCGGGCTTAATTTATATCACAAATTTATACAGTATTTTCTTAGATTTTGCTCAAACAATGATTAATGAGTTTAAAAAAAAATATACGGCTTACTATCGCGTTTATTTTAGTTTTGATTTTACATTTTTTTATTATTCCGAAGTAAAATCGTAAAATCAAAACCAAAATATACGCGATAATAAGGCCGCATAAAAATTGTTTAATTAAACAGTATTGTTTTTATTGTGGTTTGAGATGTGACAACACCCCGCCCTGATGTTAAGCTGGAGTGCGGCAGACCATGAATAAAGCAGACTGCTAGAGCTAGTAATAAATAAAATAACCCACAAATGTTTGCAAGCAGCAGTCGCATCCACTATGCCGGCCTTGCACGTCTAAAGGTGCAATTCCACCAGCGATCGCAGACTGCACTAGTTTGATTTTCCATGCAAGGCGACACTAGTGTGCAGCTGCCGCATTAATATTGTTTCCAAACATCATATTTATAATCTATGACTTAGCAAATGCTGATTGTCGCAATAGTGTCGCCTTGCGCGGAATCAATTACATACCATGCTATTAGAATAAGAATAGGAATAGGACGGGCTGTTGACTAACTTCACTTCACTGATTCAAAGGTGTCTTTTTCTTGACGGTCCGCAAAGAAAAAGACACCATACTAAAGTGAAGTTGGTTGGAAGGTTAGACATCACAAAATGGCGCCAATTCCGTCCTATTGTTACTTTAATCGCATTAACAAACAAGTAGTACAGTCTGCGGTCGCCAGGGGAATCAAATCTTAAAGCATGAATTTAAAAAAATTAGATAGCCATAATAGTGACGTTGCAATTCAAACTCACCTGTCCGTTGCTCTGCACTTCGATTTTATACCCTGGCGGAAGGAATGTATTGAAGCCCACAATAAGCTCCGTGTGCCCCTTGAAGAGATTCGATACCCTGGTTATGACGCCAGGTGTGTCGATTCTGAAATAGGTCAAAACTAAAATAAATATTTTTAATATATATTTTCAAATTAATTTCTTTATTATTTATATATCAGTACATTAAATAAATGCAGCCATTAAACTTTTCATTAAAATTCAAACGGTAATTGTTTTCCTCATTTTGTAATTAAAATAGTTTCTTATATAAACCGTGAAGTGATTTAATCACGTTTCGTGATCAGCTTGTAAGTTGCCTGTTCCAATTAGACCGGCTAAGTGGATGTGATTGCTACTCACAGTTATTGAATTGTAGTAGTAGTGACATTCATTCATGGACCACACTTCGGCTTAACATCAAGCGGGGTGCGTCATATGTCGAGTCACAATATATAAAAAATAATAGTTTCACGAAACTACGACCGCCACTATCCGCGATCCTCACACAACCTCGACTCGAATCGTCTTTCGACTTGCTTTAGTGTAAGCAAAGGAACGGCATTCCTCTTAACGACTAAAGGAAAAAAGACAACCAGTTTAGGTTGTCCGAAGGTGCTTATTACCTTTCAATTGAAGGAACCAAGGTTGTAAGATGAAGAGAACATGTGGATGCCCCGAAGAACCCTTACTTTCAACAAGTCGATTCAATCAACAAATTCAGACGCTTTCTTTAAACTATGCCAACAGGAAAGGTTGGTAAGGGGATTCCCAAAAGAGATTTATAAAACACAGATGAGTGAAGGGGTAAAACTGGGATGACTTAGAAAATTCGTTCTTTTTTATTCGTTATTCAACATATGATGGTGAAGTGGAGGTGACTGCCGGCCTAGTTGAAACCTGCAACTTACAAGCTGACCCTGAAACGCAACCAAGTCACTTCACAGTCTATATACTGTATAGTGGTGGTACTACCCAAGATCGACCACTAATTATTTTTTAATTCATTGTTCCATTGGCTGACATAGTGACGGCGACTGGAGCAAACTTATAGTGAATATAATGTTGTTTTCAGTCATCGGTGTTCTTGGACTTGCCCTCGACATCAGGCAAGTCGAGGTCGAGGCTTCAGTCACCATCATTACCTAGCATTCGCTCAAAGGATACAATATTAAACGATGGGAAGAATACATGTGACGAAAGCTAGTGAGTTGTATCCAAATAGTGTTGCTCAATTGTTTCTGCATATCCCTGTATGAATTGGGGCGCAATTACTTAATATTCTTCTTAGATTTTGCGATAACATTGATTAATGAATTAAACAAATTTTATGCGGCTTACTATCGCGTTTATTTTAGTTTTTGATTTTACAATTTTTTTTTTATTATTCCGACGTTTCGAGAGCCTTTGCAGCCATCACGGAGAATCACAAAACGTCGGAATGTTAAAAAAAATTGTAAAATCAAAACTAAAATAAACGCTATAGTAAGACGCATAAAATTTGTTTAATTCATTACTTAATAATCACAAACAAAGCAAGACAGAAGTTTATTTATTTATTTATTTATTTATTTATTTAATAATGGGTCATCAACAAAATATACACTGATACAAGCACTTAACGTAATAATTACAAAATTATCTTAAATCTAAGTGTTATTTTAGTTAAAGATAACCACAACATGCATTTAGCTACATTTTCAAAAAAAAACTTAAATACTAATTAATATACAAATTAAACATATAAAAATTACACAAAAAGTTAAAATAAAAAAACTAATAAACTATCTACTTAAAAAATCATTGTAAAATGAAATTATGTTTTAATTTCATTTAGCAATGATTTTAATTTAGTTTTGAATTGATTTAAATTATCGTAGTTAATGTCTACGTCCATACGCTTCGAGGCGAGCGAGTTATATTCACGGCTTAGTCTATTTAGGGGTGAACTGTCCCCTAATTTGGTTTTACACACTTTCACACTAAATAATTTACATTGTTTTCTGGGCATTTTACGTGGAACATTAAACAATATCCTGTTGACTAGTTGAGGGCAGTCAACTTTATTATTTAGCAATTTATGAAGGAATGTCATACCCAACAACGAACGTCTCTGGCGAAGGGAGTGTAGTTTAAAGTGTTTAAGGTGGTCGTAATAGGATTTCTTTGGTGGATTAAATCGATACACGAGATACCTGATCAGCCTTCGTTGCACTGACTCGATTCGCTCTTTATGAACTTCATATAATGGGTCCCAAACAGTGCAACAGTACTCCAGCTTACTTCTGACGTAAGAGTTGTAAAGCAGAATTATTGTAGATGCATTTTTGAACTCTCTTGCGCATCTTATGATAAAGCCTAAGGACTTGTTTGCTGAAGCCAAAGTATTATCTATGTGATTAACAAATTTAAGCTTCCTGTCCACTATCAACCCCAAATCACGAATCTCATTAACTTCAGTCAATGGCTGCTGTAGTATGCTATACTTAGATGAAATAATATGAGTCTTTTTTCGAGTAAATTTAATGTGATAACATTTTGTGGGATTCAAAAACATCCTGTTACGTTTACACCACTCAACCAACCTATCGACATCATCCTGCAGCAATGCAACATCGTTATCGTTTACTATTGTGCGCGTAAACTTGAGGTCATCAGCAAACATGTAAAAACGCGAATTTATAAATGAGCTTTGCACATCGTTTACAAAAACATTAAATAACAATGGTCCTATGTTTGAGCCTTGAGGAACTCCAGACGTTGCTATAAATTCTTCAGATTGGTTTCCATCTATTACGACTCTAGCATAACGCTGTTTAAGATACGAAGCGAACCATTTAAGCAATGATCCTGATATACCAACCATACTTAATTTTTTTATGAGAATGCGATGGTTGATGCGAACTTTGTCGAAGGCTTTCGAGAAATCCGTGTAGACCACGTCCACTTGAAATCCTTGGTCAACAGAGTCTACTAAATCAGATATATAGTCAGTAAGGTTAGTCGTGGTTGATCTTTTTTCCATAAAACCATGCTGATTTATTGAGAGTTGGTTGTGAATGTATTTATAGATATGTGGATACAACAGAGACTCAAAGACCTTCGCCACGGTTGAGATAATTGATATAGGTCGGTAATTAGTTATTTGATCTTGTTTCCCACTTTTGTGTATTGGAACTATTCGAGCCTCTTTCCATTTGTGCGGATACACTCCAGAACTTAATGAAAAATTAAATAATTTAGTTAAAGGCATGGACAAGGGCTGAGCACAATTTACTAGAAACACAGGTGGTATATTATCAGGTCCAGAACTTTTTGTTTCATCTAGTGATTTTAATTCCTTTATTACTTCATTTTGTGCTATTGATACAATATGTATCCCATCAACGTAGGAAAAATTCTGAAATTCAGGCTCGTGATCCGTTGGTTCATAAACTGACGAGAAGTGTTTCGCAAATAACTTGCATGTCTCCTCAATGTTGGTTGATGTAGCATTGTTAAGGACCATCGCAGTTGGTATGGATGAGCTAGTTTTACGCAAGTTTTTAATATGAGTCCAGAAGTACTTAGGATTTTTCTTAATTTCTTGTTCAATGGATTGTATGTAGGAGTTGTAACACTTTTTCATCAACGTTTCACAGTCCTTACGTAAATACTGAAATTCCAAGTGATCTAAAGGATTACTATATTTTTTTATTTTTTTATGGCATTTTTGTTTATGTTTAAGCAGATTTATTAAAGACGGTGAGAACCAAACTGGGTATTTGGACTGACTACTTTTTTTAATGGTTCCTTGGCAATGCGAGGACGCTTCCAGAGGTCTGGAGGAACGAGAAGGGTCTCCTGGCCTTCCTGGAGGAGATCGGGTGGCTCCACTGAAGGAGAACCGTTGAAGAACGTACAAAGAAACTGAAGAGGACTTCAAGTGCGGAAACGACCTCGCAAATAACTACTACAACTACATCACAAACAAAACTCACGTTTGACTCTTGAACTCCTTCATGATGTCCAGAAAGTCATTGTAGACTTGTGGTTGGGTATTGAATTTGAATTTCACTTGATCCAAATACGACAAGGCATCTTCGACCTTGAGTCTTTGAAACTGCTGTCCAGGCCCAGTAGACGGCGCCACAATGGGGATAGGAGTCGCCACTTGTGGAGCCACGACCTGGACAGGCGGCCCAACCGCTGATCCAGGCGTCGTCGAAGATACTGCATTACCAGGGGACTGGCTTCCTAGAGGCTGAAAGTTTTTATTAAACAATTATTAATTATATAAATAAGATTAATAGTGGTTTTATCAACTGTCTTGTAAAATCAGTACATTTAAAAAAATGCAGCCGAAAATAGTTTTTCATGTATTTCAAACGGTAATTAATATCATCATTTTTTATAGATTCGGGGTTTGATTCTCAGTTAAAACCAATACAGCAATGAAAAAAAATGCCACAGGGACAGGCAGAGACAACAGAATGCCACTTGCCATGATCCCAATATGTCTACCTCGCTTTCCTCACATCCACAATCCTTTCCATACATACTCTACGGTTATGGGCACCAGGCAACCCAGCTTTCTTGAGGATGTCTCCAATATGGTGGGAAAACACCCTCCTAGGTCTGCATATTTAACACATCCATCCAATCAATCAATCAAATTGTTACGCCTTTTTCCCACAGGGATAGGGAGAGACAATGGAGCGCCACTTGACACGATCCTGACACAACTTTTTTTATTTATTTTTATTGTGACACATCTGACGTCGACCCTCCTGATGATAAGCAAGAGGAGGTCCAAGAGTGCCAACGACTAAGATAACCGAGCTTGTTCACAGCTGCCTCAGTCGCCGTTACTATGCCGGCCAAAAAAAGTCCCCCGCTTCTTTCACATTCATAATTCTCTTCATACAGGCTCTCCACATCAGTTTAAAAGCAGCTGTACCTTATGCCTGGGTGTAATATTCCCCTGTGCCTTGTACTGAACTCCAGGTTTAATATAATTAATGACCGGTGTTTGTGGTCTTGCACCACGGACGAAACTGCTGGCGCCTCCGACGATCATTGGACCAGCACCTGTTCAAAAATAAATCATTAGGTATTTTGTCATGTATTTGTCAATGTGGGTAGTTACATATATTACGTAAAGAGTGGTAGGCAGTAGTAGCACCACTTACAAGTATACAGACCATGAAGTGATTTGGTCACGTTTCGGGATCAGCTTGTTAGTTGCCGGTTCCAACTAGGCCGGCATAATGGATGTGATTGCTACTCACAGTTATTGAATTGTAGTAGCAGTGACATCCATTCATGGACCACACTTCGGCTTAACATCAAGCGGGGTGCTGTCATATGTCCATCACAATAAAAAAAAAATTACAATTTTTTATTATTCCGACGTTTCGAAAGCTTTGCAGCCATCGTGGTCACGGAGAGACTGAGGTGTTGGTCGTCCTATTGGTTGATGCTGTTATTGTTTCCAAAACTACCCCGTTTGATATTTTGTTTTTCTGTTCCTGGTTTATTTCAAATTTTTGCAAAAATAACTGACGGTGTCATCATGTTTGGCAGTTTGCTGGACTCGGGACATGAGTTCGTGTATTATGGGGGTCCCAGGTGTTAGATATAGATATATTTGGTTGTGAAATGTAAAACCAAAATAAACGTATAAAATATGTTTAATTCATTATTCAGTGGGGATGACAATGAAATTCATTCCCATTTGTCCAAAGGTCGCTGTTAGTGTCAAAACAACTTTTATTCATTCAGACAATGAGCTTCAATGAGCTCGAACTGTTAATGAAAATGAACATCAATTCTCAGTGTGTTGCACGGTTGTAATTGTAATTTTGAAGCTCATTAATAGAGTTCCACTGTCAAAACGAAGACCATTGTCATTGAGTTACGCGGCCCCGCAGACAGGAAACAAGTTTTTTTACAAGTTGTCTATTTTTGTAAAGGTAGAGAATGCTTTGGCATTAAGTCCGCCTTTGAGCTATTGTGCATTAAGTTCTTAATTAAATTCTAATTTTTTTGCATTTTTTTATTTACATTCCTAAACTAAGATATCAAAGTGCTTGCTTGTATCAAAGAAACAGGACAACCAAAGTACTAATATCAAAGATACAGTACTCTCGGTTTGCGTAACTATTGCACTACCACTATACCACGATCGCCTTAAGTTTATATGCAGTGTGTAATATAAAAGTACCAGGAAAGCATAATACAGTAGTAGGTGTACTCACCGATCATCGGAGGTTGCGCTGTTTGTGCTAATGTATGCATATTACTTGTACCAGGCTGCTGCGTAATCTGCAACAATATCTACAGTTTGATATTATATACGTTATTTTCCACGAGGGTGATTTCCGAACAAATCGGAGACATCCTCAAAAAAGCTGGATGCCCAGTGCCCATAATCCTATGATTAAGGCAACCCGCTAAACTAGACTCTAACAGCATGTATAAAGAGAATTGTGGATGTGAGGGAATTTTGCCAGGATTGTGGCAAATGGCACTCCATTGTCTCTGCCTATCCCCGTGGGAAAAAGGCAGTACAATTTGAATGATTGAAATTTACATTAAAACTTAAGGGATGATTTTAGAGTTTTTTTTTCTTTTTTTTTTAGTTTTTTTCTGTCGTCTGCGCTCTTGATCCTTCTCTTGCTCATCATCAGGCAAGTCGAGGTAAGATGTCGTCACAATAATAAAAAATTGCATTGACCATAAGGTTTGATTCAATCAACAAGCTTTTTTTATTGACTACCCTGATGATATGCTGGAGTGCGGTTTATAGATTAAGTCAAATGCGACTGCAAAGTGTGGAAAGTCTGTGTCTACACTTTAAGGGAGTTGTACTACCCTGAATAGGTATATCTATTACAAAGAAAAGTTATAAATCAAATCTTTTTCCAACCAGGGATCGAACCTGGGACTTTACAGTTGTCAATATTGCTTCTTGGATTGCTATGCTAGGAGGGAATGGTGTGAATAAAGGTGATTCCGAAGGCCACCGCAGACTGCAGTAACACCTTGAACGGCAACATTCTGATACTGATTCATACCAACTATACCAGGGGCACGCTATGAAATCAGTTTTGAAGTTTGCACCATTCCAAAAAAAAAATTAAGTTTCATATTAACAAATAATTACATTGAAGGAACAATTGTTGTTCTTTATAGTTACAATAAAGAACCGCAATTTGCTCCTTCAAACGTTATTAACAATTAATACGAAACTTCATGAGCAGATCAAATGTCAAAACAGCCATCATAGCATGCTGCTGGTATAGTAGTTCTGCAGCCTGCATTCTGCATCGAAATAGCACCTCAAAGGTGTGATTCCGCCGGGGACTGCAGACTGTACTACTTGTTTGTATGAGATTGATTCCGTGCAAGGCGACACTAGTCTGCAGCTGGCGCATTAATATTGTTTCCAAACATAATATTTATAATGATAGGATGAGTTAAAGTAGATTGCCGAAAAGAATTCATAAATTGTGAATAGATATGTTAAACAAGGAGGGTGTTTGCCGACCAAATCTGAGACATTCTCAAGAAAGCTAGATTGCTTAGTGCCCATAACCATAAAGCTTGTATGAAGAGAATTGTGAATGTAAAGGAAGAGAGGAAGTTGTGTCAGAATCGAGGCAAGTGGCGCTTAAATTTGATTAATTAATATTTATAATCTATGATTTAGCAAATGCTGATTGTCTCAATAGTGTCGCCTTGCACGGAATCAATCTCATACAGACAAGTAGTACAGTCTGCAGTCCCTGGCGAAATCGCACCTCAGGCGTTAAGGCAACTTACTGGTTGTGCGTGCGTTGGCATCGGCGGCTGCTGTGGCTGCTGCTGCGGTTGCTGCTCCTCGGGTCCACCGAGGCGCGGTACACCTTGTCTCTTCATGATGGCTTATATGCCCATGACACGATCTGAAAAATTAAAGAGACAGACTTTCAATATAAATTTTTTCATTGTGATTTGTCTTGTTAGTAAGCAAGGGGAGTTCAAGGCTGCCTCAGTCGTCATCACTATTGTTGGCCAGAAATAATTTAATAATTATTATTCAGTCGCGACTTCGACTGACGTTAAGCAAGAGGCAGTTTCAAGCTGATCCCAAAACGCAACTGAGAGACTTCACAATCAGTACACTTAAAAACTTATTTGTTACATTTCTGGACTGCCATATGTCAAGTCACAAGTCATATGTCTTAGCTCTATAAGGCTTTTTAAGGAAATAGCAAAAAGGTTAGACATCACAGGAGACCGAAGAGTTGGCAGCTACCTCGGACAAAGAATTAGTATAGCTATTCAAAGGGGGAATGCTGCCAGTATCTTCAGAACCTTGCCTAAAGGGACTCCTTTTAATAAGGTATTTTAGTTTTTTTAAAATATATATATATATATTAGTTTTTTAGTCACTATTAAAGAAATGTCTGATCATTATCAGCACGTCACAACACAAATCCATGCATCTGACGCTTCCAATGACCACTTTATGTCTCCCTTCTACGCAGTCCACACTGTAAATGAGTTATACAGAGGACGGGAATCAGGGAGAATGATTATCAATCAATCAATCAATCAAATTATCATGCCTTTTCCCCACAGGGATAGGCATAGATATTAAAGAGACACTTGCTACGATCCTGGCATAACGACCTCACTTCCCTCACATCCACAATTCTTTTCATACACAAGCTCTACTATAACGGGCACTACTAGGCAACCCAGCTTTCTTGAGGATGAGAATAATAGAAAAAATAAGGCAACCGTGGTGTAGTGGCGAAGCAATGGTTAAGCGAGCCAAGATCACGCGTTCGAAACCACACACTACTCACCAGTACTAATGTATCTTTGATATATCTACTATGGTTGTACTGTTTCTATGATACAAGCACTTTAGTAATTTAGAATAGAAATGTAAAGAAAAAAAAAACAAATACCTACATGTGCTATTTTCCCTAGTATAGTGAAGGCAAATGAGTGAACCGTGTTGAATCAGTTTTTACAGTCAAGATTCTTGGTTACCATATCGCAACCATAGGGCAGTTATTGCAATCAATCAATCAAATTGTCACGCCTTTTTCCCATAGGGATAGGCAGAGACATTAACGCGTTATTTTTATTTAGTAGCGGCCTCTAATTTCCTAACGGTAAACAAAGAGAAATCCAAGACAAAAAAAACGTTACTTCAGTCGCCTTCACTATGCCGGTGATTTTTTATTATTTAGTCGCGACCTCGACTTGGTTAATGGTGAGCAAGAGAAAGTTCGGTTTACGACTAGGTCGTCACCACTATGACAAATAATATAGTTTAATTAAATAACTTTAAGTGACAGTCGGAACTACCAAGTCCGCCTAGTTGGAACTGGCAACTTTCAAGTTGGTCCCGAAACGCAACTAAATCACTTTACAGTTGGTACACTTGAAGTGGTGGTGGTATTTGTTGAGGTAATTTCATAATCAGGTAATAAAATATTAGGATTTTTTTACATTGTTATACTAAGCTATTAAAGTGCTTGTATCATAGAAACAGGACAACCAAAGTACATTGGTACCGGTGGGTGGTTTCGAAATCGTGCCTCGGTTTGCGAAATTATTGCACTGCCACTACAACACGGTCGCCTAATTTTTAGCCGACATTTTGTAGTAATTTGCGCAAGAGTACAGACTACCATGAAGTAACTTAGTCGCGTTTCGAAATCAGTATAAAAGTTGCCGATCTTACTTAACACAAGGCACAGGGTGCTGTCATATGACGAACAAAAAAAACAGGTTTCAATGGCGTGGGCTAGAGACACAAGTTATTAAAGTTGACTTTCATACCAAGATCTTATGCAACAAACCAAAAACAACAAAAAAAAAGACGTAAACACTGAATAAATTACGCTAAGAGGCGTGCACGAGTATAAACACGGAAAGGTGGTCATACTAAACTTATTTTTAGAGTTTAAAAACAAGATCGATAACGCATTGCGACTTAAACGTACCTAGATCTACCTATATAACAAAAAAACGGACGATCGCACCAGCCGAACTATCGTGCGAGATAAAACTCGACAATTCGACAACAGCGGAAGACATTACCGCGCATTTTAAAAGAGATCTCAATTAATTCATTTTTTTTTTAAATTACTGTCCAGTCTAAGCAAAATTGAGTTTATTATTATTTCAACAATGATTCACAGCAAGCGGATCTCATTAGAAAATACCATACCGGCGGATTATTATCTTTCTATTGTTAGACGTAAGGTCGAGTTTCCTGCGACGCCGGCGAAACGAGGACGGGCGAGTATTCGTCAGTGTGGTAGAAAATGGCGACCAACAATTACAGCGAGACCACCGAACCGAATTTTATAAAAGCACACGGTAATAATGACCAAAACCATTTTGTATTATTGACTATTATGTATTTAAAAAAAACGATAGCAATGTCATAACACAGATAAGAGACCCCGCACGCGTAAGGTAACGCATGTTCTAAAATACCATACATACCTTGAATACAATCTCAAAGTAACGTTTTTCTTAGTTTCACCAATAAATCACGTTACGTGCGAACAGAAAAGGATTAAAATAACACCCAATATGGATAATAAAGCGTTACGACACGTCTTCTAACCGTACACACGAGCGACTTAGCGTAGCGCAACGGCGCAACTCCGAACGCGCCATCAAATCAACACGGTCAGGTGGGCGAGGTTGCGACACAGCGATATTGGCATCTCGCTCTTGCTGCGACAGCGCGGATAGCATGCATTCTCGCTCACACATAGGGAACAAAGGGGATTACGACAAAAGGCCTAGCGTACGAACGTCGCGCACCAAGTTGCGCGGCCGACTGACTGCGAGGCGACGAGCAAACGCCAAGCCCCAGGCCGCTGCGGGAAAAGCGGCAACGTCGCGCGAGCCACAAATGCCACGAGCCTCTCTCCAAAGAGGTGAACCAAAACAAAAATCTCCTTTCTCTCAAATTATACAACACCGATGACGCTCTCTAATTCAATCCAACTGATAATATTTAATAGTGATAAAGACCGAAAGAAAGTTGCCGATTCATAATATATTTTTATTTATTGAGACTCGACATCTAACCTCGAATTGACCGGCATAGTGGCGGCAACATACCTTCTCTTGTTTAAAAAAAATTGCCTGATTTTTGCAATTTTAATACCGGCAAGTGGTTTTGATTTTGAACCGTCAACTCCTAATCACTACCACTAGACCACGGTCGCCTAGTTAATGTTTGCTTTCTTCGTCAGCAGTATGGCCTTGTCGAGTAATTGCCTTTTCATAAGTAAAAGTTAAGGTTATATTCTCAAGGTTTATTATGGTTCATGCAATATTCCTAATAACGGTAGTAGCGGTTGTTTTTAACGCCATAGTGACTGCGACTGAGGCATCCATAAGTTTGTTCAGTCGCCGTTACCCTTGGACTTCCTCTGTTTATTATCAGGCGGGTCGAGGTCAGATGTCGTGTCACAATAAAGGAGGCGGATATTTGCTCCAAGTCTGGCTTGTCAGAGTGGTAGGCTAAGCCTGCCAAACGGACCGCAGCCCAGCTTAACATCACACGGGAAGTTCATAATATCAAACTACATTTAAATAAATCATAGTACACCTATTCAGGGGTCAATGCACTTAATATCTACTTCATGACTCTTTATGATGTTTGTACCACGTGTTCTCCCTATCCTAAGCCAGTCGAGAACCAAGAGCGCCTACAACTTAAAACACCGCTGCAGTTTTTAATTGCCTTATTGTCGTGCTGTCTTTATGTTGGGCAAAAGAAATACTTCCTATTTATTATTATTATTATACATTTCTATACTAAGCTACTAAAGTGATTGTATCATAGAAACAGGACAATCAAAGTACATATATCAATGATACTGTATTGTTTGCATAGTACCTCATGCAGCCCCCCTAGCACGGTAATCCAAGAAGCAAGATAAAGAACTGCAAGGAATATTAGTGTAACTCATTTTAAAAACTTAATTTAGCAGCACATAAAAATGTAAAAAAATTGTTTTAAAGTTTTGAACGTTTTTTTGTGTAAAGATTTTCAAAACGTTTAAATATCTTTTTTGATACACTGTTATAGTAACTTATTCAAAATGAGTTGCAATGATATTCCTTGCAAGTCTTTATCTTGTTTCTTGGCTTGCAGTGCTAGGGGGGCAGTAACACAGATAACTAGGGATTACTGTAATCACAGGCTCGCCAACGTATCATGTCACAAATCTGCCCACTCCGAAGGGCAGACTTGTACTGCCGATACGCCCGAGATTGTGTCACATACGTCTAGTAATAGTACGCATACAGGGTGTTACAAAATACCCCCTAGAGCCGTAAGGGGGTTAAATGGTCCCTTATAAAGAGACAAATTATAGTATTTTGAAACTGCTTTGTGCATGTATAACTTATTGCAAAAAAATCATTAATGTGACAACCCTGTTTCAGTGAAATCAAAGAGTAAATTACATAGAACTATCATAACATTCTGAGAATACATAGCCATTTTTAGAACATACGAGTAGTTGGAAAATGAACAAATTTCAAAACTTTTGTTAGGATGATTAAAATTTGACAGCATAATATTGTTTTTATTTTTATTTAGGATGGTTGAGAAAGCAAACCTTTGTGAACAAAAAAAAAAGGAAAAATGGTTAAAGTAAAATTATTATTATCCCCTCTGTAATAATAGTCTTGCCTTCTGTCATGACAGATACTAGGGTTGGCAATATTTTTGGCTTAATAATTTGTTACAATTTTTACGACTTGTGTGTGGGTATCGTTCATACACTAAAGATACATAGGTACAGGCAGGGGTTTTGAACCCGTGCTCTCGGTAACCATTGCACTGCCACTACACCACGGTCGCCTTAGAGTTTATTATCAATCCTTGCTGCTGGACCTCCCTAGCTTACCATGTCTACTTACAAGAAAAAGATAGGTAGGTTTTTATATTGTGACACATTAGAACTCGACCCGCCTGATCCAAGAGGGAGAGAAGATCCAAGAGTGACGACGACTGAAAAACTGAGTTAGTTCACGACTGCCTCGTCAGTCGCCGTCACTATGCCGGCCAAAGTTTCTCACGCATCGCTTAAAGTATTCAAAGTCATGGTATGGAAAGAACACGTCTCCATACTATGACGTATGCAGTCACGGTCTGCTTGTAAGTGGTGGTAGTACCCCGAATCGGCCAACTGAGTACCACTGCCTACCACTCTTTGATAACCGGACCCGAAGCAAATATCCGCCTCTTTTTTTATTAACAAATATTTGCAACATTTAATATAATTATTAAATATGACAAATAAAAGCTATAAAACAAATATTTGCTTCGACCGGGAATCGAACCCAATCGCTAACCGTACGTCACGCCTGTCGTCAAATAACTTGCCACGACCCTGACACAACTCCTTCGCTTCCTTCACATCCACAATTCTCTCAATAACCAGCTCTATGGTTATGGGAACTAGTCATAATGTCATGTCACAATAAAAAAAACAACAATAATATTATTATAAACAATGCTATCGTGAATGTAATGAAAAGGCAATTTTATCTGTGACGCACTTAAAAACAGCTGTGTCATATTTGTAATTACTAAAAGTTTAAAGGACATCATTCATTTTGTATGGGCACTTGGGCTTAATTGTATTAACAGTTTTTTTATTTTATTGTGACACGACATCTGACCTCGACTCGCCTGATGATAAGCAAGAGGAGGTCCAAGAGTGACAACGACTGGAATAACCGAGTCAGTTTCCGGCTGCCCCAGCCGCCGTCACTATGCCGGCCTAAGGTGCTTCTTCACGCATCGCTTGAAGGATCCAAGGTTATAGGATGGAAAGAACACATAGGCTGGCAAAGCATTCCACTTGTCGATTGATCTACAACGAAAAGATGCACCGAACTTTTTAGTTCGACTGCCGATGTGGTCAACAAAATGCGGATGCTTCCCCCGGCCAGTGCGGGTATTACGGGTGTGAAAAAGCGAGGTAGGAACTCCTCTGAACATTCTCCGTGGTAGATAGAACACACGGGCTGGCAAAGCATATACATTTTAAAATAGTTTAATGTACGTAGATTACAATGTAATTGGAATATATCCTTTATTTTGCTGGCCATATAGGAGACATCCTCAAGAAAGCTAGGTTGCCTAGTGCCCATAACCATAGAGCTTGTATGAAGAGAATTGTGGATGTGAGGGAGGCGAAGATTTTTTTTATTGTGACTCGACATATGACAGCACCCCGCTTGATGTTAAGCCAAAGTGTGGTCCATGAATTAATGTCACTGCTACTACAATTCAATAACTGTGAGTAGCAATCACATCCACTATGCCGGCCTAGATGGAACCGGCAACTTACAAGCTGATCCCGAAACGTGACCAAATCACTTTACGGTCTCTATACTTGTAAGTGGTGGTACTACCCCAAATCGGCAGACTGGGTACCACTGCCTACCACTCTTTGATAACCAGACCCGAAGCAAATATCCATCTGTTTTTTTTTATTAACAAATATTTGCAATATTTAATATTATTATGGACCGTAGTTATGGACACCAGACAAAATTGCTACGTTTTTCTCCAATACAGTACAATTTGTTTAATATTTTGTTTTAATTTTTATTTGACATAAATTTGATATAAATACTTAAATTATTGTATGCCCGATGGGAGAAACATAGAGGAATATGCATTAAGTACACACAAAAATACCTGTTTGCGATAAAAAAAAATTAAAACAACTTTTGACATGTGACGGCGACTGAGGCAACCGTAAAATGAAACATTTTTCAGCCATCAGCACCTTTTTCTCTAGCTTGCCATTAAGTAAGCCGAGGTCAGACACCGCATCTCAAAGAAAAGACGCAATACATAGCGCAAAAAAAAATAGAATACTAGCTAAATAGAATCAAGTTTAGATTAATAAAGACAAAAAAAAAAAAAACAAAGCGTGACGTCATACCCCGATTATATACAATACAACTATATAACTAGTAAACTACACAATAATATTTTTTTAAATTTTAATATAATATAAACTCTTTAGTACTACAAATAAGAACTTAAAGTCTCCAAATTAGTTTAGTACTAGTCATTGATGGTTTACTGTTGACAATTTTTTTTATTGTGACTCGACATATGACAGCACATCGCTTGATGTTAAGCCAATGTCACTGCTACTACAATTCTGTAACTGTGAGTAGCAATCACATCCACTATGCCGGCCTAGATGAAACCGGCAACTTACAACCTGATCCCGAAACGTGACCAAATCACTTCACGGTCTGTATACTTGAAGTGGTGGTACTACCCCTGATCGGCAGACTGGGTACCACTGCCTACCGCTCTTTGATAACCAGACCCGAAGATTACATCGATCTACACTTTATTACATCGAAATGTAATACAAAACAGCCATCAGTTACCTAAAAATATCAGATCGCGTGTAAAACTTATTACGACAAGCCATAATATACTCTTTGTAGGTTGAAATAAGAACGAATTTTAATTGAATTACGTCTTGATAACGTGTAGATTAACCTCAATTGATTAATAAGCTATCGGACAAGTTACAAGGTTTGGCGCGTCGTTTCTTTGTAGAATGTGTTTGTTCTCTTCATCTCCCAAGCGTAAGAAAGCACCTTAGGACGGCGCGTGACGGCGATTGAGACCGTAAAAAGCTTACTATCAGGTGAATCAAGGTCAGATATAGCGTCTAAATAAATAAAAATTGTATCATGGGTCCGAATAGGTAGATTTTTTTTATTGTGTCCCGACATAGACGAACAGCACCACACCTGCGGGGTTAGGTTGGGCAAGTTAAAACGATAATCGTCTCTCGTCGACGATTGACAAAATAATAAAAGTTAGACTAAATCCACCAAAATGAGACTATTGATGATAATGATGAAACGTGTCGTCGCACAGACGATATTCGTCACAACGATTAATAGTCTCGTTTTATTGGATTTAGCCTAGCTTATTATTTTGACAATCGCCGACGAGAGACGATAATCGTTTTAACTTGCCCAACCTAACCTCGCTAATGTTAGCTGACGTGCGGTCCATGAATAGAGGTGACTGCTACTACAGTTAAATCCTGTAGAACTGTCTGTAAGTAGAAGTCACATCAACTATGCCAACCTAGTTGGTTATTTAGTTATTTAATAGTTTAATCAAATTGTAGAATAAGAAAAAGTGCTATAAGGCCCCCTTTCACGCTCAGACACGGTATCTGAAATCTGTCGCAGAGATTTGTATCAGTTTTAACATCCATAATTCCATACACACGTTGATTATGGTATCGCTATACAAAATCTATTATTTCCGTGTAATGGATACCTCGAACACGTATGAATGTTACTTTTACTGTTTAATAAAAAGCGTAAAATATATTAGTCTGAACCAGTGTTTCCCAACGTGGGCAAAAAGTCTAATTCTCAAAAAAATGCAGTAATCATTTATATTTTTTTAAAGGGTAAAAGTTATGTATGGGGGCATAAAAACTTTAGAAGTGTTAACCCTATAAAAGGTTGGGAAACACCGGTTTAAACTCTAAAAACATGTTGCATGATACCGCTTTGCCGTCTCAAGCCAGTGGCGCGAAACCGGTATCGCTGTATCTGATCCTTGATACTCTGAAACCATCGTTTACACGTTGAGATTAGTATCATGATACGGAATCAACGATCATGTTGCGATACAAATCTCAGCGTGAATGGCGGCCTTAAAATGCAAAACGAAAACAAAAACACGCTAGTCGAGCGCGTTTGAAGATGAGTATCTATTGTAAAATTAAACACGACGATTCTTATACAAAATAACCTTGACGAGTTCTTATCGAAGAGGTGCAGATTGCTATGTTGCCAACTCTCGCGATTAACTACGTCTTACTTTTTTTAACACTAGCCGCCATCTTGTTTTACATATCATGTACTCGCGAAAATCTCGGTCACACAACCAAAGCCACAATTGACCATGTTCTAAACAAATTGTAAACTAAACCTTACTGTATTTAAAATATAGATATTATAAACACATTTTACAATTTGATGCTACAATTTTACTCTCGAAATGCTGAAATTACCTACGTGATTGGAACATAAATATCATTCATTATCTTTATAGGTATTACAAAATAATACATATACCAAGGTATAGATATAGTGAGTGAGCCCTCGCGATGCACACAGCCGGGAGCCGTCGCGAATAGGGCCACTCGTATATCCATACCTATGCATGTAGCACAAGCAAAGTGTCGGCGCAAATGGTGAATACGTACTTCTCGCGGGTCGGGAGCTGGCTCCAAGGAGCGAAGCTCGTCTCTCGAGCTGCCAGGAACATACTCGGGCCGACCCACAACTTTATTCAACACAAAACAAGACATTTTGTTCAAATTTTCACAGTATCGATCACACACAGACGCCATTTTGAACCGACACTGAACAACGGAGAGCGCGCGACGTTGCCACGTCGTCGGCGAGCTCGCTCCGCGCTATTTCCAGCGAGTAGCTCCCCCCGCCCCGCGGGAAGTGACGTGCGGAGGTCGACAAACACTACGCTCTTCGACAAAACATCCACTCAAATAAGCCCGCCGAATATCGCTATCTGCACCGCACGTATACGGAATAAACGCAGAATCTAGAAGGCTTCACAAATGAGACGAGGGGGGGACGAAGCAACAGTGCATCGATATAATATCTATGTAGGTGGTTATAGATAGACCTGAGTCGATCGTGATTGATCGAATCACTTTCATTCGATCATTTACGGCGAGCGAGTGATTCGATCACCTTTTTAAAAATGATTCGATCATTCGGGTGTTCACTGATCGATCTATTTGGTTTGACAGGTCGCGACGCGATCGAATACTTCGTGACTCACGAGTCGTTTTTATGCCATTGTATTAAAGCTCACAATTCTATAGCCATTTTCGAGATAGAAAGGGTTAGTGAATGTGAATAGAATAGTACCATACTACATTCGAACGCGTAAGGTGCCGAGTACACGAATGCAAAACACGAGTTGAGACTCACAAACGCATGCATTTATTCTATACTAGCGGCCCGTCCCGACTTCGCACGGGTGGACATAAGTTTTTTTTATTTAATTTTTAGCTTTTATTTATATTTAGTTTTTGTTTTATTTTTATCTATTCTATCTATTTATACTTTCAATTCGAATTTGTACATCGTTTTTTATTTAATTTAAGTAACGTATTTAAACTTAAGTGAGAGAGATTACTCAGTACTATTTTATTTATTTATATTTTTACAATATTTTACACGCTCCTGCTAAATTTTTTAAAAAGTAATCTACATGTATCAAGAGAATTTTGAATACAAAATAATTTATTTTGATAAGGATATAAACAAAAGTATAAATGGTGTGGTCTAATTTTGGTCGTTATTTCTATCAACTTTAAAATGTGAAAAGTGTTTTTTTGACATAACAATAATAGTTGGACATGTGGTATCGCGAAGTTTATTGTAGATATTGATTTGTTTTTTAATATTGTAGAAGATACTTTTGTTCTGTCATCATAGTTTCCGCGACGCATGCGATGAAAGACGTTTTGGGGCACATTTTTACACTTTGGGTTAGTAAGAATCCCTAATTTTTTCTAGCAACAAATATAGCCTATGTCACTCAGGGTAAATGTAGCTTTCCAATAGTGAAAGAATTTTTGAAATCGGCACAGTAGTTTTAGAGTTTATTCATTACAAACATACACACACACACACACAAAAATACAAATCTTTCCTCTTTATAATATTAGTATAGATGTCGCAAGTGTCAGTTAAGTAATTCAGAACAAATGCGTCTTTACGTTATTGTAATAAATCCCATAATTCTATAGCAATTTATACATTTAACAATTGAATCAATTCATAATTCGATCTTTACAACAATAATACAACTTGTTTCAGCGATGTCAATTTGGCACTTTACTATAGTTTAATTTTGTTAAATTTGGTTTGTTTTCTTATTATAAATATAAGAAACAAATCAAATTAAAGGCGACCGTGGTGTAGACTGTAGTGGTAGTGCAGCGGTTGCGCAAACCGAAAGCACGGGTTCAAAACCACTCGCCGTTACAAATGTATCTTTGATATATATACTTTGGTTGTCCTGTTTCTATGATACAAGCAGCTTTAGTAGTAGCTTGTTATAGAAATTTGGACTGTGCTGTGACAATAAAATGTTATTACCAATTTTGTTATAAGTGATTGTAAAAGATAATACAATGCCTCCCTCATAATTTTCAATAAAAGTGAAAATATTTCTATATATCATTTTGCTTTTAATTTTATTTCAATACGTTTCGTTCCGAACGGAACAGTCCTTTTTAGGATATTGGTCCCGTTGTCCCTGTAATCCCAAAATTGTCCTAATTTGCAAACCGCATGATAATTAGCGGGCTATTGACCCGCCAGCGCATCGAAGAGCCGATTCCGCGTCCGCCGCTCCGCGCGGGTAAATTGATCTATGACCCAAATGATCGATCGAATCTTTTGATTCGATCACCTATTCAATGGGTCGCGATCGACCCGGGTTACAAGAAAGCAACGATCGACTCAGGTCTAGTTATAGATAGTCATGCGAGCGGGGAACGGGCCGGGCCGGCTTTCACCCGACCGCGGGGCGAGGCTGTCGCGCAGCGACATGTGCCATTGGCCACCATCGAGATCGATAGCAAGCGCAAACGAGGACACATATATATCAAGCGATTATGTGCCTTTTGTCGGTGAACATAGAGCTTACAATTGTATGATATCAATAATAAACAAACTACTGCACAACTACATAGATATTCATCACGTAGGATACGCACACAATCGCAAAAGAGCGACGCGGTTGGACGACGTAGAGCGCTTATGATATTATGGCACTTTCGTAAAGTCGAGAATCCCATGCCACGGCGCACCTACTACCGCGCAGAGGGACAAAGGGATCAACTTATAGGAAAAACAAAGGGAAAGCCGGCAAAAATATAGCACTGTTTTTATAAATATAATAACTGGTTCCGAGTTAAAAATTCTTATGCCTATGCAAGTGAGCTGCCAAGACGTCATCGAGTGACTAGGGCAGTCACGGAGCTAATTCTAATATTATGAAAATTAAATTTCTGTATATGCACGGTCATTATAATTGCCTGTTGATAACGAACATGCATTATTTGATAACATACAGGAATAATTTAGTTTTATGCCACCGTATGGGGGGAAGAGGGAAAATTCAAAGTAGACCGATTTCAATGAAACATATCTCAAAATGTAGCCAATGCCCGTAGAAATGTGCTGATATGGTTTATTTACAATAATAATAGCTATTAATAGCAAAAAGTCACCTAATAATGCATAGACGCAGTCCTTTCGACCACTCACTTACCTCTATTTTTACACGAAAACTGCTCGTCCTTTCTCAAGAATCACTTTAAACTGACTTGTTCACAATCTGAACAGAGAAATCAAGGTATTTTGAGAATTGTGAAGGAATTAATTTCAACAAAAAAAGTAACCATTTCACGATATAACGCCCTTCTCGCAATAGAGCAGAACGCAAACTGGCGATTTGTTCTTGTGTTGGGTCGTATGATGGAGGGGGACGGTCGTCGTGTGGACGGAAGTAGAATATAATTCATATATTATAAAATAAAATATTGAAAGACATGTTTAAAACATATAATATCAAAATATTTATAATATTTTTTTATTTCCTCATAGAAAATATAAGAGTTAATTTTCGGGAAATTAATTTGAAAGTATTTGCACGATTATCCTTTTTCAATATAAACTTCCGATCGGCAAATATTGTGCATTCAAAATAATTATGAGCGCTATTTATAACCATATTTGATTTATTCAGAATTCATAACTGTAACTAGTTAAAGAAAATAAAACATATTAAACACAAAATGTAATCAATTAATAATAATTTTCTCGAAATAACAAAATTGTCCATGATAAGTATTTATATTATACGAATAATTTAAATAGCATTAAATTTTCAACTATCCCGTTATTAATAGCATGATTTGAATGTGTTCGGTTAATAACTACTGCAACCAATCATAAAGTTTTGTTTAAGGTATTTTTAATTTTAACCAATCGAAAGTAAGTTCGTGTTTTTGACGGACTGTTGACATTGACAGCTCTTAAAAACTGATAATATTTTTTACACGTATACGTAGCCGCGAATTAAGAATTTGTAATATATATCTGTAATTTTATCAAAGATAAAAGTGGTATTAATTACGTAAAGGTGAGCAAACGTGTACAAAATGAAGCTCTCTATATTTTTTCTGTCAATAATTGTATTAATAAATACTATTTCGGCTAAAATTGATCCGAAAAACTTAAGATGTTTAGGTGTGTATAAATATTATATATTATTTCCTTGTATGTTTTCTTTTGTTTTATTGATGTAATTTTTCCTTTAGTGTGCCGGACGACCTTCGCTGAGCTTAATAAAGTTATCCTTAACGTAGACAAGTGGAAAAAAGTAGATGTAAGTATGCAAAAATTGTATTTTTTACTAAATTATGAAAAACTATAAACATTTTTTACTAAATTATGAAAAACTATAAACATTTTCTTACAGTGACTGGATATCTGATAGGGCATAGGGCAATTCTGTGCCCTATGCAAGAGCACTGCTATCTTTTCTTTTTGTTTATTGTGACTCAACATATAACCGCCTGATGTTGAATGGAGGTGACTGCTACTACATTGTCTCTGCCTATCACTGTGAGAGAAGGACGTGACAATTTGATTGATTGATTGATCTAAATGATGTTACATCAGAGATAGTTTCAAGGAACAATTTTGGCAACATTTCCCCTTTGGATAGCAAGTAAATACATTGCAAGTAATAATTCCTGCCTCCAGAATTCTCCGTGAGTAGCAATCAGATCCACTATGCCGGCCTACATGGAACCGGCAACTTACAAGCTGATCCGCAAACGAGACCAAATCACTTCACAGTCTGTATACTTGTAAGTGGTGGTACTACCCCGGATCGGCAGACTGGGTACCACTGATGATGAATACTTTTTGTGCAGGTTGGCAATTTCAGAATGGATGCTGAAGGCAATACAATGCAAAAGAAGGTCCCAGCGCATAGATCCAGTGCCTATATTTCTGAGTTAATTGAGGATGTTTGTAAGTATGCAATAACGCAGCCAGCTTAGTGGATGCGACCGCTACTTACATTTATTGACTGGTAGTAGCAGCTACCTCCTTTCATGGACTGCACTCCAGCACTGCCTGCCCATGTGTTCTCTCCGTCTTGTGACCTTGGATTCTTCAAGCGATGCATAAAGAAGCACCTTTGGCCGGCATAGTGACTACGACTGAGGCAACGGCGGCAGATACGGTGGTAGCTACGCCCCCATATATAACTTTATAAGCAACAGAATTGTAAATATTGTCGCCAACTGGTAATTCATTCAAAAACAAAGTGGACTTGTGGTTAGAGACTATAGATATAGACTTATGAACTTTTAACCTGTGCATGTAATAGGCATATCAGCAATGAGCTGCTCGTCTATAAATTAATAATAAAAAAGTATCTTGATCTGGCTCGCGAGGTTGTCGACATGTGGAAGGTGGATGCAGCAATCATTGTGCCAATAGTCGTGACTGCCAATGGTTTAATAGCCAAGAGCCTCGATGAACACCTAAAGAGGCTCTCGTTAGGTAGCTGGATCAAGCGTTTGATTCAGAATGCGGTACTCCTGGACACGGCGCGTATTGTTAGGAGGTTCCTTTCTCAGGAGCCCTGACCACCGGTGGCTTGGACCCTGTTCCCGATGCCGGTGGGCAACTATTTTTTATATTTTTGATTATTTTATTTTTAAATATAAGAAATAAGATTAAAGAAAAATAAATATAATAATATCTTATATATTAATAAATAAATATAATAATAATCTATATATCTTTAAATATTATAATCTATCATGGATAGATTACAAACTATCGTGAATGAAAATGTTATATTGTTTTTTTTTTATTGTGACACGACATCTGACCTCGACCCGCCTGATGATAAGCAAGAGGAAGTCCAAAAGTGACAACAACTGAAAAAACCGAGTTAATTCACGGCTGCTTCAGTCGCCGTCACTGTGTCGGCCAAAGGTGCTTCTTCACGCATCGCTGGAAGAATCCAAGGTCATAGGATGGAAAGAACACATGGGCTGGCAAAGCATTCCACTTGTCGATTGTTCTACAAAGAAAAGACGCACCGAACTTTTTAGTTCGACTGCCGATTCGATCGATAAAATGCGAATGCTTTCCCCTACCTGTGCGGGTGTTACGGGTGTGGAAGGACGATGTAGGAACAAGGTTAATGAACTCCTCGGAACATTCTCCGTGGTATAGGCGATAGAGGATGTATATAAGCAGTAAGGTACAGTTCACAACTTAAAAAAATTACTAGCTCGCAAGACCTCCATTCATGGACTGCGCTTCAGCTTAACATCTGGAAGGATGTTAATAACTACAGTGGAATCTTGATAACTCAAACTTCAAGGAAAATGCATCCTTTCCGTACGGCGCACGCCAATTGGCGTAAATTTTTTCCTATTTACCGTACGGCGCACGCCAATTGGCGTGCGAACTAAAATGATGATATCTTCGCGAAACAAGTTTTGTTGATAATGTCCTTTCTATACAAGCTTATATACAATGTTCTTAATAATATACTAGCCTTCGTTTTGTAAATCACGATATTTAAAAATATGATCTTTTTTATCCACATACGGCAAAGGTAAATCAGAAATTGACAACATTTTGTCTGAACATGATAATGAAATAATATAATTAAAATAAAACATATTTATGTTCCTCATAAATATCGGTCGCATTTATTGATAGATAAATATAATGGCAGATAAATCATAACATGTCCGAATTTGTTTGGAGATGACATATTTTTTTGCCAGGGATCTTATACAAAGTCGTTATTATTGAATAATAATGACTTTGTATTTATGCAATTTAATGTATATTAGTATACCGTCACGGTATTATATACTTTGGGGGATTCCTGTGGTAGTGCCTTACATCATACCGACATCAAGTTCAATGCCCCTACGATTTGCATGAAGTTACTTGGGGTACCGCAAACATTTCACAATGGACTCGCTAGGCGAGTTAGCGGCATTACAGTTTGAAATCAAAGGACTCGCTAAGCATTAAGAAAAGATAAATTTAAGTTTTTGCTATTTTCGTGGTCAAATAGTTATTATCAAACGGACATGAATAGCTTGGTCACATAATTAAAACAAGTAATTTAATGTTGTAAAATTTATTAATTCAGGCTGATACCTTAAATAACTAATTATAATTCCTCTAAGAATTTCATTGTTATGTTTATAATAACATAATATATTATAAATAATGTTAAAAGTTGTTTTGTTAAATAATTTATTGCTACAGGTTTTTTTTGGCGGTGACTCTGATAGTGTAACAAAGGCAACTCTTTTGAATATGAATTCTTTTTGTTACTTGCGCCATTTCTCGATAAATTTACTAATGAAATTATAGAAACGCTTTCTTTAGATAAACATGGTTGTTTGGTGAAAACAATTACTTTTTTTATTACTGCTTGGTTATAAAAGTGAAAAAAGACAACAAATAAAGCACCGCTTCTTTTTACCCGAATACGGCGAAGCACCCGATAATGGGCAATGATTCAAACATAATTTTTATCCAAAACTACTTGAAATACGTATTTCATTATAAACTATAATACATTTGTTCAAATTATATTTACGTGTGTAACACAATGACATAAGATGGAACCTCTACATATTAAAGGCGGTAGGTTAAAATCTTAACAAGTGATATTTTTATTTAAAGCGGATCTGCAAACCTTTTTTTTTCCACAAAATTATAACCCCGAAAAAAATGTAAGTTGTTTATTTATTACACAATAAATATTGAATAGTTTGCACATAACAATATCAGATGAGAATATTTTCTTGATTTTTGTTTTAGAGCGTGATTTTCCAGTACTCGGGTTTAAGATTTTGAGCTTACTTTTTATTAACGTAACTTCTCTAAAGGTCTTGGCTTGAACTTGTGACTGTGAACGTCATTGCCGCTTCTTTTTAACCCCCGACCCAAAAGAGGGGTGTTTTAAGTTTAGTGCGTATGTGTATCTGTGTGTCTGTCTGTGGCATCATAGCTCCTAAACGAATGGACCGATTACATTGCGGTTTTGTTAGTTTGAAAGCTGACGTGATCGAGACGGTTCATAGCTAAAATTGATGAGGGTTTTGAAGGTCATCAGTTCGGTATTTACTTTTCAACATATCTGTGACCTCACGTTTGACACACCCATGTATATGAATATATGTGTGTTTTAACTGGTACCACTAAGCTACTCTGATGATAAAGCTCGAAGGTAGGAGATGAGTAAATCAACAAGAGATAGAACTATTGTCCTTTAACTAAAACGTTTACTTACTATGAGCTTTTAGCTGGGCCGTTATTAAATTGAGGACCGACGCGACGCGAGAGGTCCGCGGAATGACGTATTAAATTACACAAATTGTTTAAAAAAAACTAAAATATTATTGAATTAAACAATAAATTTATAACCAAAATTATTTAAATATAATTTACCATAGATGGTAAATTGACAAAATGTTTACCATCTATGGCGTGAATAAAATCTTTACCTACGATCGGCGCACGCCAATACGCGTGCCAGCGATAATAGCGGGCCGTACGCGGGTATAATCTGCGTTGTTGAGCGTCGTGTTGAAAGGGTTAACTAGATATTCGGATACAAAGGATTTACTTGTTAAAACTTTGACTTAAAGAAGCTGTCATATCCTCTGATATCTAATACTGTCCATGAAGTGACTTAGTCACGTTTCGGGGTTAGTTTGTAAATTGCTGGTTCCAATTCGGCTGGCATAGTGAATGCGACTGCTACTTAAATTTATTGAATTGTAGTAGCAGTCATCTCCATTCATGTACCCCACTCCAGCTCCAGCATAAAATTTGTTTAATTCAATATATGTATATAATTTTTAATATTTCAGGCAAGAAACTAAATGACTATGTCCGCGTTACTTACAAAACAACTGGAAAATTGTCTTTAATGAAGTTGATGGGTGACGACGGCCACATGAATCCGGATTTCGCCAAGACTGTATTTGTTACTGATGATGATCTTAATAAGAGTTTGGAGTATTATGTAAGTTGTCAATCAATCAATCAAATTGTCACGCCTCTTTCCCACAGGGATAGGCAGAGACAATGGAGCGCCATTTACCACGATCCTTACACAACTTCCTTGCTTCCTTCACATCCACAATTCTCTTCATACAGGCTCTGTGGTTATGGGCACTAAGCAACCTAGCTTTCTTGGGGATGTCTTCGATTTGGTCAGAAAACACTCTACTGAGCCTGTCTTGTTTAACGCATCCATCCACATCAGATTTATAAATTCATTTCGTCAATCTACTTTCACTCATCCTTTCCATGTGCCCAAACCATTGAAGCATTCCTTTGTCAATTCTTGTGCTATCCTTATTCTATCCACTATCGTTACTCCACATACACTATTTATGCAAGTTATCTATACTAATATTATAAAAAGGAAAGATTTGTAAGTTTGTTTGTAATGAATAGGCTCAGAAACTACTGGGCCGATTTTTAAAATTCTTTCCCCATTAGAAAGCTACATTCTTCGTGAGTATCATAGGCTATATTGGATTTTCAAAAAGTTTAGGGTTCCGTACGAAATCTCGAATAATGTAACATAAGGTGTAAAAAATTACTCATAAAATTCCTTACATCGCGTACGCTCCAAAAACTGTTGACGATATATGAAATAGTGTTCTATAAAGTACTATAGTGCGACCAATACCGCTGTACCGCTCCTTGGTAGGTGCGCGGCGAGGTGGGGGCCGGGAAGGAAAGAGCATGACTTTACATGAGATTGATATTGTCGGATAGATCTTACGATATCAGTTTACAGTTCTAAGGCACGCCAGTTTTTTACACGCCAAATGTTGTGCATAGGCTGTATGCAATAGAATTTTATAGTCTGTGGACATTAAAAAAATGTTCTACTTCTTGTCGCTGTCTGTGTTAGTTATGGATGTTAATTTGTACTCTGCTAAAATACGAATAAAATATATATATACAAATATGTACTAAATTAGCGAAAGTTATTTTAACATAGATTCTGCTTCAACTTCATCTTCCATTTCGCCATCAACATCATAACGCACGACCCATCTTTGAATATTTATCTCATGTGCTTTTGACATAAACAGTCGAGAGTCGAGCGCAACAGCCGATGGTGCCCCCCGCTTCGCCGCGTGCATACCCAAGGCGCGGTACAGCGCTAATGGTCAAACTATAGTCATGATTACTCACAAAAAAGTCTGTCATGGTATATGCCTAAAATGGTTTGATATTTACGCTTCTAGTGAACTTTATATGTTTATATTTGTGAGTTATTTTAAAGTAATTTATCTTTAAAAAACTAGAGAGAGGGGAGCCACTATCACGTTTCGGCCCCGGTTCGTAAAATTACAAGCTGATCCCGAAACGAGACTAAGTCACTTCATGGTCTGTACACTTGGATATGGTGGTACTACCCTGGAATAGCAGACTGGACTGATGACCAACGACATCCAATACAAAGTGTGGTAGGCAGTGGTACCCAGTCTGCCGACCACCACTTACAAGTATACAGACCGTCAAGTGGTTTGGTCGCGTTTCGGGATCAGCTTGTAACTTACAAGTTTTAACTAGGCCTGCATAGTGGATGTGATTGCTACTTACAGTTGTAGCAGTGACATCCATTCATGGACCACACTCCAGCCTAACATCAAACGGAGTGCTGTCTAATGTCGAGTCACAATAAAAAAAATAAAAACAATCGACAAGCTATCGTCGACCCTATAACCTTGGATCCTTCAAGCGATGCGTGAAGAAGCACCTTTGGCCGGCATAGTGACGGCGACTGAGGCAATCATTGACTGAGTCGGTTATTTCAGTCGTCAGCAGTCTTGTACCTCCTCTTGCTTGCCATCTTGCTTGCCTGCCTAATCTGTATTATAATTTGATTATTGTTTCAGTGCGAACGGCTGTTTGAGGAGAATGATGAGGAAATATTAAGAATGTACACGGACAGACCACATGACAACGTTATGCCTGATGCTGAGAATGATGTAATTATTTTTGTTATTTATTAAGCCTTTCAACAAGATTTTTTTATTGTGACTCGACATATGACAGCACCCCGCTTGATGTTAAGCCGAAGTGTGGTCCATAAATGAATGTCACGGATACTACAATTCAATAACTGTGAGTAGCAATCACATCCACTATGCCGGCCTAGATGGAAGCGGCAACTTACAAGCTGATCCCGAAACGTGACCAAATCACTTCACGGTCTGTATACTTGTAAGTGGTGGTACTACCCCGGATCGGCAGACTGGGTACCACTGCCTACCACTCTTTGATAACCAGACTAATATCCATCTCTTTTTTATTATTAACAAATATTTGCAATATTTAATGTTATTAAATATTACAAATAAAAGCTATGAAACAAATTTTTGCTCCGACCGGGAATTGAACCCGGGACTTTACGCGCAACAAACCAATCGCTAAACCGTTCGTCCACGCCTGTCTTCATTGTTACATTGTTTACAATACACTATACAGGGTGTTACAAAATACCCCCTAAAGCCGTAAGGGGGTTAAATGGTCTCTTATAAAGAGACAAATTATTGTATTTTGAAACCGCTTTGTGCATGTAAAACTAACTGCAAAAAAATTCAATAAATTTTGGTAACGGCGTTGCGAAAGGGGGCTAGACGGAAAAAATTAAGACCAAAAGTTGTAACGACACTTTTTAGGGTTTCGTAGTAAAAAATGGAACCCTTATAGATTCGTCATGTCTGTCAGTCCGGTTTTCCGTCCGTCCGTCCGCATGTCACAGCCACTTCGTTCCATCCGGATGTCCCTTGACACCTCTCAAGTTTTTTTTAATAATGTGCCAACCCTGTTTTAGTGATATCAAAGAAAAAATTACATATACTATCAAAATATTCTAAGTTAGAATACATAGCCATTTTTAGAACATTGTGGAAACCAACTACTTGTGGAAAATGAACTAATTTCAAAACTTTGCTAAGATGATTTAAATTTGACATATTGTTTTTATTATCAAAGAGTGGTAGGCAGTGGTACCCAGTCTGCCGATCCGGGGTAGTACCACCACTTACAAGTGTACAGACCGTGAAGTGATTTGGTCACGTTTCGGGATCAGCTTGTAAGTTTCGGTTCCATCTAGGCCGGCATAGTGGATGTGATTACTACGCACAGTTATTGAATTGTAGTAGCAGTGACATTCATTCATGGACCACACTTTGGCTTAACATCAAGCAAGGTGCTGTCATATGTCGAGTCACAATAAAAAAAAAAAATTAAACCATTTCATTTTGAAGTCAGTACTTTGAGCATATTAGTATGGTGGATATAGAACAAAAAAAAGGATAAAATGAGTTATATTTTCGGTGGCGTGCGTAGCTCGACGAAGGACTTTAGTTAAATAATAACACCATGAAGATAAGGTCGATACTGATTTAATTCTCATTGACAATGGTTTATATATTGGTGTCGAACAGTTACAAAAAAACATGGAAGATTCCATCCCACGATTCTAGCGTTAATACATTATTCTGAAATTGATTATTTTTAGTGATAAACATAATTTATTATTTCCAAAAGGGTCCGAAGACTGGGGCCAAAGTTCACATTCTATTTGTAGCGATGGTATACCATTACGCTGACATAACTAATGTTAAAGTAAAATTATTATAATTGTTGTGCAATTTAGTTATTTGGAAAATAAGATATGGATTTTGTATCTGCTGTCAATCACAAAGACGCGCCATATTAACAGTTCTGCTTTGAACTGTCATAATTATTGTTTGATCTTATTGCACACCTAAACTATGCAAAATAATGGATATATTCCAATTACATTGTTATCTTTGTACATTAAACTATTTTAAAATGAACATGCAACTGTTAACACAATTAAGCCCAAGTCCCCATACAAAATGAATTATGTCCTTTAAATTTCTTATATTTCAGATTTGCTTCGAACACGCCGGCTACTGTGAGGATTGGATGTTGCCAAACGCAGAAGACACAACATGGACACAAGAAATGGAAGCTGAATATGTTAAGGTATACTTCTTACTACGTTAAGATACCCTGGTACTTCAATTTTTAGATACCTCTCTATTTTTATATACTATAGATACCTTTGGCCGGCATAGTGACGGCGACTGAAGCAGCCAGGAACTAACTCGGTTATTTCAGTCGTCGTTACTCTTGGACCTCCTCTTGCTTATCATCAGGCGGGTCGAGGTCACAATAATAAATTTAAAAAACCTCTATTATATTGAGATTCGACATATGGACTGGATCCCGCTTGATGTTAAGCTGGAGTGTGGTCCATTAATGAATATCACTGCTACTACAATTCAATAACTGTGAGTAGCAATCACATCCACTATGCCGGCCTAGTTGGAACCGGCAACTTACAAACTGGACAAATGACCACTAACTTCCTGCCTCTCGGCTGAGAACCTAGGGCTTCGGCAAATTCGTCAGCCACTACGCCAGTACTTACTGGTTACGAATTTGCGCCGTTTGGGGTCGAGACGATGGGCCCTTGGGGACCTTCAGCTAAGCGCCTGACCAACGAGTTGTCCAAGCGGCTGACGGAGAAGTCTAAAGACAGGAAGGCTGGCAATTATTTCTGCCAACGTATTAGCCTTGCTATACAAATGGGAAATGTTGCCACGTCTAGCTCTAATGCGACGTCATCAGATGATATTTTTTATTTGTAGTTTAATTATAGTTAATAGTCCATTGTCTCTGCCTATCCCTGTGGGAAAAAGTCGTGACAATTTGATTTTTAATATACTTTTAATTTTATCTGTCACTCCTAAATCTTAATAATAATAAATCTTTGACGACAGGTGTGGACGAACGGTTTAGCGATTGGTGGAGAGTGGTAGGCAGTGGTACCCAGTCTGCCGATCCGGGGTAGTAGGTAGGTAGGGGGGTAGTGGTGGTCACTTACAAGTATACAGACCGTGAAGTGATTTGGTCACGTTTCGGGATCAGCTTGTAAGTTGCCGGTTCCAACTAGGCCGGCATAGTGGATGTGATTGCTACTCACAGTTATTGAATTGTAGTAGCAGTGATATTCATTAATGGACCACACTCCAGCTTAACATCAAGCGGGTTGCTGTCATATGTCAAGTCATAATAAAAAAAAGTTGTCTTGAAATTTCAGATCCACGGAACAGACCCATATGGCTTTGGAATTCAAAAACCGCAGATGATTCCACGAACTGAAGAGGACCCTGATCCTGAAGATGTTGAAGATGATGAAGATGCAAGAGATGAATTATAAAAGATGTTTGTGAAAGGCCGGCATAGGGGGTGCAATTTACAGTTTTGTTAATAATAGACTTTCACTGGTGTACCGTCAATAGAGTCAGTCGCCTCGGCCGGCATAGTAGATACAACTGGTACTTGTTATAGCAATCACTTCTATTTATGGACAGCACTCTAGCTGAACGAAGCTGACATGTCGGGTCATAGAAATACTGTTTCGTTATTTTGGTTTATTAAGTCAAAAAATGGAATTAAAAAAAATATATTTGACAGGTATAAATAAGACAAAGTTCCATTGCATAAAATGACATTAGAGTATGAATTCCATTTATTTATAACTACCGGCAGATAAAAATAGCGCTGACTTTTAGCTGCGCAGTACAGGGTAGGCAGATTATAAGAGCACTGGACGACTGCGCTGGAAGCAAGTCCGCCTATCTATACAGACGTGCACATTTTTTTTTAATCGCCTTAAAATATTGTTTGTAGCCATGGTGTAGTGGCAGTGCAATGCTTACGCAAACCGAGTGCACGGGCTCAAAACCACCCACCGGTACCAATGTATCTTTGATATATGTACTTTGGTTGTCCTGCTACTATGATAGTAGTATAGAAATGTAAATAATTTTTTTTTTAAAAGTCATTCGTAAAACTGAAAGTAATTAGGTAACAAAACAAGTTACTTAGTAGCTTCAATGCCAACACTATTTTTATTTGCCGGGATATACTAGAGATATAACGACTCGACTTTTCAACACGGGTTAAACCGAGTTAAAACCTAAACCGAGTTGGGTCAATTAACATCTACAATAAACCGGTTTGAACTATTATATACTTATGTATATATAAGTTTAGATCAGATACCAGAGGACATCATTCATTTTGTATGGGGACTTGGGCTTAATTGTATTAACAGTTGCATATACATTTTAATATAGTTTAATGTACGAAGATTACAATGCAATTGGAATATATCCTTTATTTTTCATAGTTTAAGTGTGCAAAATGATCTAACTATAATTATGACAGTTCAAAGCAGAACAAATATGGCGTTAATTGACAGACGATACAAAATCCATATCTTATTTTTCAAATAACTCAATCGCACAACAATTATAATTTGTTATTAGTTTTATCAACACAAGTATCTAAACTACCATTTATATATTTTGTCATCATTGGACATTACAAAAGTAGTACATAGAAGCCCAAAATAGATAATGTCATACATACACATTCGAAATTCTATAGCAAACCACACCGTTTATTAGATTGTCGGACCGAATCGTCAACTCGGTTTGTAAACAAGTTTGAATCGAATTCATTCGGTTCGCGAATCGGGTTAACCATATGTTGGCTTAACTCGGTTCGAAGAAATTCGAGATCGTCCCATCTTTGGTATATACCTTTTGTTAATTTATTAGGGTTTAATTTATAAGTGGTTTTATTATTGTTTGAAGTTTGTTTTGTTTATACCCCGTACAGATTGTTGTAACGTATCATAGGTTGTAATGCCGTTTTTCCTTACATGACAAAAGTAGTAAAGAAACTTTAATAAGAAAAGATGTATAGTTGGGGAACGAGTTAAATGAATTCGGGGGCTGAGGTGCGGTGGGGCGTGAAACGACCACCACCCGTATCTTAGTGGCCGCTATTAGTGACGCTCATAGCTCGGCGATGTCATTTAATATCGATAAAAACATGTCCATATTTTCTTTGTTTGATTATTGAAAAATTAGTGAGTTAATTAAATAAAAGAGAGTTGTCATCCGTAGTCAGGCTAGAATCATTATTAGAAACGTGATTAAAATGTGTGAAAAAGTAAAAAAAACATGCAGTCACAATTCTCAAAATTAAATTAATATATAATTCATTAAAAATTGTTGCTGTCTAATGTTTATACTTCAATTTAATACACATTTAAAATTTTTAATAACTAAATCTATTTGCGTTTTAAGGAAAGTGTGTGTTTATTGTTATCGACATTTTGCATTTTACTTCACTATTCATAATAGACACGTGACCATGACGTCACAACTACATTCCTCGCGCGTTTATTTAGCTCGTTCCCTTACTATAGATATGTTAGAGGCACGATGAAACTATGCTAATAAGCAAACCTGTACTCAGTGTCGCGATGCAGAGCAACATAATATATATTTGTCTCTTTTTCGCTCTCAATAACTATCATACCGTCCTACTTACACTTGTGTGTTAGGTCGTGGTTGATCGTTCAAACTTGTGCCATTTGCAAACACTAACAGCTGGTTGTACGAAAAAAGTTTCAATTGACGAATTTAGTTTTACTTTATACTTATTCTATAACGTTTACTATTACAAAATCGTGAATTGGGTTGTTAATAATTTTATATTGAAACTACCTTTTATATATGTTTTTATCATTAGAAATAACAAAAGTAGTACATAGAAACCCAAAATGAATGATGTCCTTTAGCTCTTTAAAATATCCGTTAAACGTAAATGTAAAATGTGCAGTTAAAGAGTGGTGCAACACATTTTTATTTTACTTATATGTTACTTTTTACAAATTCGTAAATTATAATTTTTGGTACAACCGGCTGTAAAACTGATATCATTGTGGTCTGCAAATTGTTTGATACATTTCACCTAATCTGGACGGGACGGGTTCATTGGGATTATTCAAGTTTCGCGGGAGTTTTCTATTGTGCTGACGAAAAGGGTCACCACAACTGTCGAAAGGGTACTACAGCCTAAGTGTGGTAGGCAGTGGTACCCAGTCTGCTGATCCGGGGTAGTACCACCACTTACAAGTATACAGACCGTGAAGTGATTTGGTCACGTTTCGGGATTAGCTTGTAAGTTGCCGGTTCCACCTAGGCCGGCATAGTGGATGTGATTGCTACTCACAGTTACTGAAATTGTAATAGCAGTTTTATCCATTCATGGACCACACTTGAGCTTAACATCAAGCTAGGTGCTGTCATATGTCAAGTCACAATAAAAAAAGTATTGAAACTTTTCCACTTGGAACATGAAATTATTCGAGGTTGGTGGAAACCATTGAATTAATATTACTAAGGTTTGTAAAATTTAGCTTGGGTCCTATGACAGATGCCAAAATGACTTTAATAGTCCCATCACTATTATAGTACTCGTATTTTTATTAACAGATTACATTGACGGAGGGGCAAGATTTCTTTTTGTTACATGATTTATTTTTGTTTGTTTTAAAAATTATCGTGTTATTATTGTTATTATATTATTGTATGATAAATATTATTGGTAAGCTATGATTGTAACTAAGAAAATAAATAACTTTGAAATGAACGATCGAAGAGAGACGCTGCTACAATGTTAAGTCGTCCGAAAATTTCTCATGCGTCACAGGACCCAAGCTACATTTTACAAAGTATAGCGTAATACTCGTATTAATTTAATGGTGGAAACTGAATAATTTTTTGTTCTGAGTTTTAAAGGAATTGTAAATTGTTCTTTAAATTGTATTATAATAGAGATTATTTTTGTGTTGAAATAAATATTTTAAATAAAAACGAGTTTTTTATTTATTTAATGGCTACAATGGGATTTGTAGTCTAGGGGGCCAGCCGGGTAACTTTATTCATTTCCATTTGTCAATATTTAAGCTGTTGCTGTTAGTGTGCATATGTAATATGCATATGCATATGCATATGTAACTTCAACCTTAAGATACAATATAATATTTTGGGGTAATTCAGTAAATAAGGATTCGGTTTTCAGGGCTCAAAAGCGTTGTTTGAGAGCTATGTGTGGACTCAAGTGGGACGAAAGCTGTAGAGACACCTTTATAAGACTCAAGCTTTTGACGTTCCCATGTTTGTACATTTACGAGACGGCTATTTTTGTAAAAAAAAACATTAATTTATTTGACATTAAATTAGCACCAAAAAAAATATTACGCCCAAGGCCACGACACCAATTAGTGACTCTGTCAGCTAAAAAAATGTTATTACATAAAAACATTTTTGGAATGGCTCCTAAGATATTTAATAAATTGCCAGATTGCCTAAAAGATCTCAATTTTAATTTATTTAAGTATAAGTTAAAATTATTGTTAATTAAAAAATGCTATTACCGAATTGACGATTTTTTAACCCCCGACCAAAAAAGAGGGGTGTTATAAGTTTGACTTGTCTGTGTATCTGTGTATCTGTGGCTCTGTGTATCTGTGTGTCTGTCTGTGGCATCGTAGCTCCTAAACGAATGGACCGATTACGATGCGGTTTGTTTCATTTGAAAGCTGACGTGATCGAGATGGTTCTTAGCTACAATTGATGAAGATCTGATCAGGGGTTTCAAGGTCATCAGCTCGATTTGTTAGCTGCGGTAGCGATCTTAGACGCGCTGTTTAGAACGACATCCCTTGTACGTCGCTATGCGACGAAGATTGTTATTTTATGTCAAATAAATATGCCATTGTTAAAACACGTAAAAAATGTTATAATTTTTCCCTTAAAATATTCAAATGGCGAGGTTGGTTTGCAGTTTAGATCGATTACCTTGATTGAATATTTTAGGGGAAAAATTATAACATTTTTTACGTGTTTTAACAATGGCATATTTATTTGACATAAAATAACAATCTTCGTCGCATAGCGACGTACAAGGGTTGTCGTTCTAAACACGCATAAGGCTGGGAATACACGTCCGATATTGCTGAGCAAATTATTTACAAATCGGAAGTAGGAATCGGACGTCTATTTTGTTTCTGTATTCTGTATGAAAACTGCACCTTCAGACAATCGGATCGGCCATAAAATCGTAAGCGCCTTGGCGTTGTTTCCGATTCTGACATCCGATCCGACTATCGGATCTGACGTGTATTAAGTATTCAAACAAATGTATGGCACGAGTGCTTTCCGATTGTCTGATCAGACAATCGGATCGGACTATCGGAGAGGAAAATCGGACTTGAATTCCCAGCCTTATAGGTATTTACTTTACTTTTAAACAAATCTGTGACTTAACATTTGAAATAAAAACGTATACAAATACATGTGTGTTTTAACTGGTACCACTGAGCTACTCTGATGATGGAACTCGAAGGTAGGAGACGAAATCCTGGATGTGTTCAAACTTTTTTTTGGTATACTAAGTTTGGACTTATTAGATTTGTCTTGAAGGTAGGAAACTAAGTGTAGAAAAGTTAGTGCGATAAAATAAAACATTCCGGATCTAAAAAATCTGATCATGGATCCTCTCAGATCAGCAAATCAACAAGAAATGGACCTATAGTGCTTTAACTAAAATTGTTACTCACTATGAGCCATTAGCTGGACCGTTATCAAATTAAAGACCGAGAGTATCTGATGAGGCACCATCATTAATCCTCTCAGATCAGCAAATCAACAAGAGATAGAACTATAGTGCTTTAACTAAAATTGTTACTCACTAAGAGCATTTAGCTGGACCGTCATCAAATTGAAGACCGGGCAATCTGATGATGCACCATTATGAATCCTCTCAGATCAGCAAATTGATATCAATTGATCAGCAAAAAAAGAGATAGAACTGTAGTGCTTTAACTAAGCCTTTAGCTGGGCCGTTATCAAATTGAAGATCGGGAGTATCTGATCATGAATCCTCTCGGATCAGCAAATCAATAACAGATAATATCATAGTGCTTGAACTAAAATTGTTACTCTCTATGAGCCATTAGCTGGGCCATTATTAAATTGAAGACCTGGAGTAGTTATCTGATGATGCACCATAAGAATCCAAGGGATATTAAAGGGATATAACTATTGAGCCATGACTAATGTTGTTTATTACTATAAAGCTGATGATATGACCAAAGTGGTTCCAGGCGTTTCGGGGGTTCCTTTAAAATTTTAATTTTGATTTTATTAAATGATAACAATGACCTTATTATTATATGACATTAATATTTTGAATTATTTTGACATTGAATTATTTTTCTATTTATTATTTGCAATTATTTTAACGTTATTTTTTTCCCTATTTGAATGTTATTATGTTATTAAATTATTATTTGTTAATGACTGTTTGTTAAGTATTATAGTAATTTTTAATATTTTGTAAACACCATATATTTATACACCCAAATGGGTAGTTATGGAGGAACACTAATATAGAAATAAGACCAATGTATTTACTAACCCATAACAATAAATAAATTATTTGAATTTGAATTTGTGAAAAACAACTTTTATTCATTCGGACAATGAGTTTTAACCCTTTCAACACGACGCTCAACAACGCAGATTATACCCGCGTACGGCCCGCTATTATCGCTGGCACGCGTATTGGCGTGCGCCGATCGTAGGTAAAGATTTTATTTACGCCATAGATGGTAAACATTTTGTCAATTTACCATCTATGGTAAATTATATTTAAATAATTTTGGTTATAAATTTAAATTGTTTAATTTAATAATATTTTAGTTTTTTTTAAACAGTTTGTGTAATTTAATACGTCATTCCGCGGACCTCTCGCGTCGCGTCGGTCCTCAATTTGATAACGGCCCAGCTAAAAGCTCATAGTAAGTAAACGTTTTAGTTAAAGCACAATAGTTCTATCTCTTGTTGATTTACTCATCTCCTATCTTCGAGCTTTATCATCAGAGTAACTCAGTGGTACTAGTTAAAACACAGATATATTCATATACATGGGTGTGTCAAACGTGAGGTCACAGACATGTTGAAAAGTAAATAACGAACTGATGACCTTCAAAACCCTCATAAATTTTAGCTATGAACCGTCTCGATCACGTCAGCTTTCAAACTAACAAAACTGCAATGTAATCTGTCCATTCGTTTAGGAGCTATGATGCCACAGACAGACACACAGATACACATACGCGCTAAACTTATAACACCCCTCTTTTGGGTCGGGGGTTAAACGGAAGCGGCAATGACGTTCACAGTCACAAGTTCAAGCCAAGACCTTTAGAGAAGTTACGTTAATAAAAAGTAAGCTCAAAATCTTAAACCCGAGTACTGGAAAATTACGCTCTAAAACAATAATCAAGAAAATATTCTCATCTGATATTGTTATGTGCAAACTATTCGATATTTATTGTGTAATAAATAAACAACTTACATTTTATTCGGGGTTATAATTTTGTGGAAAAAAAAAGGTATGCAGATCCGCTTTAAAAAAAAAATCACTTGTTAAGATTTTAACCTACCGCCTTTAATATGTAGAGGTTCCATCTTATGTCATTGTGTTACACACGTAAATATAATTTGAACAAGTGTATTATAGTTTACAATGAAATACGTATTTCAAGTAGTTTTGGATAAAAAATATGTTCGAATCATTCCCCATTATCGGGTGCTTCGCCGTATTCGGGTAAAATGAAGCGGTGCTTTATTTGTTGTCTTTTTTCATTTTTATAACCAAGCAGTAATAAAAAAAGTAATTGTTTTTACCAAACAACCATGTTTATCTAAAGAAAGCTTTTCTATAATTTCATTAGTAAATTTATCGAGAAATGGCGCAAGTAACAAAAAGAATTCATATTCAAAAGAGTTGCCTTTGTTACACTATCAGAGTCACCGACAAAAAAAACCTGTAGCAATAAATTATTTAACAAAACAACTTTTAACATTATTTATAATATATTATGTTATTATAAACATAACAATGAAATTCTTAGAGGAATTATAATTAGTTATTTAAGGTTTCAGCCTGAATTAATAAATTTTACAACAATAAATTACTTGTTTTAATTATGTGACCAAGCTATTCATGTCCGTTTGATAATAACTATTTGACCACGAAAATAGCAAAAACTTAAATTTATCTTTTCTTAATGCTTAGCGAGTCCTTTGATTTCAAACTGTAATGCCGCTAACTCGCCTAGCGAGTCCATTGTGAAATGTTTGCGGTACCCGAGGTAACTTCATGCAAATCGTAGTGGCATTGAACTTGATGTCGGTATGATGTAAGGCACTACCACAGGAATCCCCCAAAGTATATAATACCGTGACGGTATACTAATATACATTAAATTGCATAAATACAAAGTCATTATTATTCAATAATAACGACTTTGTATAAGATCCCTGGCAAAAAAATATATCATCTCAAAACAAATTCAGACATGTTATGATTTATCTGCCATTATATTTATCTATATCAATAAATGCGACCGATATTTATGAGGAACATAAATATGTTTTATTTTAATTATATTATTTCATTATCATGTTCAGACAAAATGTTGTCAATTTCTGATTTACCTTTGTCGTATGTGGATAAAAAAGATCATATTTTTAAATATCGTGATTTACAAAACGAAGGCTAGTATATTATTAAGAACATTGTATATCGATACCTTAATTCGCAAACCGGCTAACTCCATTTTTACCGAATTTTAGTTTTTGATGCAGGATTTAAGACTGACATAATTCGCACATTTTAAAATAAATAATAACTCTCTAAACTTTAAACTTCTTGAATCAATCACCACAAGAAAACCGAACAACTCCAAGCAATACATAAAGTCCACGATTATGACGGCTAACTCCAACAAATCAATTTTGTTTGGCGTATTACACGTGTGCATACAGTAATATTTAATCAAAAATCAGCAGAGACAATGGAGCGCCACTTGCCTCGATCCTTACATAACTTTCTTGCTTCTTTCATATCCCCAATTCTCGTCATATAGGCTCTGTGGTTATGGGCACTAGGCAACCCAGATTTCTTGACCTTGTTTAACGCATCCACCCACATCAGGTTTATAAATTCCTTTTGTCGATCTACTTTCACTCATCCTTTCCATGTGCTCAAGCCATCGAAGCATTCCTTTGTCAATCCTTGTCACTAGATCTTCTTTCAAACCACATCTATCGCGCACTGTGCTATTCCTTATTCCATCCGCTAACGTCACTCCACATACACTCCTTAATGACCGCATTTCTACAGCGTTAATTCTACTCTCATGCTTCTTCTGCCATACCCAACCTTAACTTCCTTACATTAATGTAGGAACAAGCACCGCATTATGAACAGCCATCCGTGACTTTTGGGACATTATTTGGCTGTTCCTTATACTATGGATGGCACCGTTCACTACGTTACCCTTTTGCACTCTTCTCTCAATATCTTTATCACACTTTTCATCCCTAGTAAACATACTTCCCAATTAAACAAATTGTTTGACTCGTTCCACTTTCTTGGTGACGCTACACAACCATTGGCAACCCTAAAGGTGTCTTACACATTTAGAGATGCCAAACCAGTCAGATAGCGCCTCATTAATTTGAACACATGCACTGGAATCCTCATAGAGAGATTTCAGTGCACGGACCAAACGCTCCCTTAACCCAAACCCGGACAGCTGCCGCCACAATTCATTCCTGTTCACTCTACCATAGACCTTCTCAAGGTCAACAAAAGCACAAAACACCTTATGGTATTTTGCCAACATTTTTCGCTGACGCATCTTAAAAAGAAGATTTGATCAATACATCCCATCCCTTTTTGAAATCCCGCTTGCGCATCCTAAATTTCATCATCTGTTTCATGCATCACCCTTTCAATCAATTCTTTTGCATACAACTTGCCAACAATATTGAGAAGGCTTTTAGGTTCCTGATGTGACAAGATCTTACGATAATTTGCCGCATGACAGCTTAACTTTACAGCCAGCATAAATACAGCTTCCTCGAGCAACAGACTGTTATTTAGCATGATCATGTATGTTTCACAAATGAACAACAAAGTATTAGTTTACATTCTACTAGAGGTAATGATTTATGTTCTATCCCTTCTACTTCATGTACTAACACAATGTTGATGTCTGACTATGAAATAGTTGAGAATATTGTATTGGAAAAAATAACTGAAACTGAAATGAACACCTCATATTCTCCAAGTTTATTGAGCCATAATCAAGCTATAACTCATTTGGACATAACTAACAGTGACTGCATCCAAACACATGTTTTAGATAATTGCATATCAAACAATTCCTTAACATTAGATAAGATAGCAGCATGCCTCAAGAGCTCTTTTCCCCAACAGATTTTTAACCAGATGTCTTTACTTCATTTTAGAATTAAACTACACACACCGGCAAAATTAGAGGAACATAACAAAATTCTCAATATTTTTGAAAATAATTTATTGCCTATGTACTTTTAGCACATTTATTTAATTATTTATATATGAGAAGCTAAAATAACACAAAATTAGGTTATAAAAACTTGTAACATAAAAAAAAACAGCAAAAAGTATAAATAAACAAAATCTTTGAAACATGAGTAACAAGTGTTGAAGTAAAATTATTAACATTTATAAAAGAAATGCAAAGTTAATAGCGTGTACTGCCTTCTCTGGCTCTTATAAGAGCCTGGATACGCCTTCCCATACTCTCAATTTGATTGTTAATCATTTCTTGTGGGATATTCTCCCACTCCTCCAGTAGCGCAAACTTAAGCTCCTGGACATTTCTTGGAGCTGGAGTTTTAGCTCGTACCCTTCTTCCAATGATGTCCCACACATGCTCTATAAGGTTTATACCCGGGGATCGCGCTGGCCAATCCATCTGGGCAATACCAACATTATTAAGTTAATTTTGTACGATGTTTGCGGTATATGGCCGCGCATTATCGTGCATAAAAATGAAATTTTGCCTACAAATAAGACAAAAGGCACACCATGGGGTTCTAAAATGTCTGTTATGTATCTCTGTACTGTTAAAGAACCACCGTCAACGATCACAAGCTCTGTGCGGGCTCCCAAACATATGCCACCCCAAACCATGACGGAGCCTCCACCATAAGCCACTGTTTCCGTAAAATTTGTTGGGTTATAACGTTCTCTGCGAAATCTCCACATTCTTTCTCGCCCATCAACAAAGTTTACACAAAATCTAGTCTCTTCACTGAACAAAACTCGACTCCACTCACTTGTCCAATTTTGGTGTTACGTGCAAATAATAATCTGGCTCTCCGATGTCCTGCCTCCAGTTTCGGTGCTTTTGCTGGCACCCGTAAGTTTAATTCAATTTCTTTAAGTCTTCTTCTCACTGTACGTTCGCTTACACGCACATCTCGGACTGCACAGCTGTTTGACGGCGATTTCTTAAGGTTCGTCTCTTATAAAACGGTCATTCTCTATCGTTTTCGCCCGATGTCTGCCTTGTCCTCGTCTGCGAACGTAAGATCCAGTCTGCCTGTAACGTTGAACATCGCGATGGACCACAGAAACCGATACACCTAAGGCCTGACTGACCGAACGGTAGGTGTGATCATGGTTACAGCCCTGGCGAGTGTAGTTGCTGGCAAGTCACTCATTTTGTATTAAAACGATGTGTTCTTTTTAAAATCAAACGATAAAATGAGCTAAACTTACATTGCACTACACAAAACACCGTTTTTATCAAAAACACTTATAACGTCAATCATCGACAAACACTTATAGGGGTAGGATTTCAATTTAAAAAAATAATAATTTCCCCTTCAATATTTTATTTCTTAAATGCGTCGGAAACTATAAAAAATAATTACACGTCGCTCGACCCACTTGAATTCAAGATATGGACCTTTTTACCAATGTTCCTCTAATTTTGCCGGTGCGTTTAGTTGATTATAGTAGCTCTGATAGTAAATCATATGAGTATCAACTTAACGGAAATAACGATGTGAAGGAAAAGAATACTGCGGCAAAAATAAAATTGATGGTACATGGAAGAAAGATATAAAGAAGTTTCAGAGATTTCAAATTTTATAAGTCCATAGGACCAGGCAAAATAAAAAAAGATTCAAAGGCCAAAGGTGTGTGCAATTTTAATATTGTCTTTTTAGAAGAATTAATTGCTTACGCAAAGACGACATTCTTAAGTTACTGCTATAAAATAAATATTTGGATCTTCAACAACTCAAAACATGCCCATAGATTATGAAACCAATTATAAAAACTTACCTCATGAGAATTGAATAAAATTTTAGTAAAATATACTATTATTTTCATTAAATTGCACAGTTTTATTTTTCCCTATAAAAACATACAACTCCCTCTTCATTCGTATTTTGAATTTAAAAATCCGGCCAACTCCTAAATCGGGTCATTTAATAAGAATAATAAAAATGTTTATCTGTCTATTAATAAAAAAAATGTGTATTTACTTATTATCTACCAACGGGATTTTCATTTTTTCTAGATTCCTCATAGTTTAGATATAAATATGTTTTTAGTGTCTCCTGTAAAATTCACTAAAATGGAGTTAGCCGGATTGCGAATTAAGGTATCGATATAAGCTTGTATAGAAAGGACATTATCAACAAAACTTGTTTCGCGAAGATATCATCATTTTAGTTCGCACGCCAATTGGCGTGCGCCGTACGGTAAATAGGAAAAAATTTACGCCAATTGGCGTGCGCCGTACGGAAAGGGTTAATGAGCTACAGCTGTTAATGTAAATGAACATCGATTCTTATACAGCGTTTTCACGAGGCGAATTTAGTTGATCAACTGCGAAATCGTTCGCGATTTGAACCGTCTGAACAGACTTTCAATCAAGTTGAAGCAATAAATATCGGTTCAACAAAAGTTAAAGATTTGTATTAATTCGCTTTACGGTAAACACTGTTGTAATGAAACAAAATAATAATTACAAAAAATATATTTACTAAGATTAACAATAATTAATATCACATTATTTTGGCATATATATACACATAATATACATAATTCATTTTTAATAATAAGCGCCTTTTCACACGACCCGGTTACCCAGCGGTCAGTCGTCCTGGGTCCCGATTCTTTTAAGCCCGGCTCCTATATCTGCCAAACGGATCGTTTTGACGTGACAACGCCTTATAATTCGATGGAGACATAACTCATGCGGCGTTACCGCGTTCCATTGAAGGCTTGAAGTGCAAGCGAGAGCGCGGAACGAGCGACAAAGAGGCACAATCGGCCTCCGCGTTCGACATCTGTCTCTCTCCTACTTGAGTAAGCGATGCGTACTATTAATATTTTATTATCCAATTTAAAAAAAATGACATAGGGGAAGTGGGGGCATAACCACAATTGGGGGTACAACCGTTTTCTACTATTTCTACCTTTATTTTTTAAGCAGCGACATTTTTTTCAACATGGGCACACATTCCCGCTGGCTTCTCTCTTATCATGTTGTTGTCAGTGTTGCTGGTTGTACGAAGAAAAAGTTTATTGCATTTTTGTTCAATTTGGTAAGTTTTTTATAATTACGTTACAATTTTATAGATGCGATAGGTACACCGATTACTGGTTTTATAATTAAGTGCTTTGCTAAGCTTGAAAGTCTTTATTTGCGTTTTGTCTACATCGTCTACATCAAAAAACCAGAAACAGCAAACTTCAATTTGCAAAACGAGCTCTTGGGGTAAAATCACATAGGGGAACAACTACATAGGGTGCGGTTATGCCCCCAAAATATTATAATAAATGCATAATTTTCTCAGAGATATACTCTAGATCAAAGTCAACAGATAGTTGGATTAAATGTACAAAATGTTCCGGTTGGGCTCATGATGCCTGTGCAGGCATAGATGAAGAAGACGATTTCAAGTATGTCTGTGATTTTTGCCAATAACGGCTAAAATCGCTTCTGCTCCCGATAAAAATTTGAAAAGTGCCCCACTGTAGGGGCAAAACCGTTTTTTTTTAATATGGGTCTATACGCGCAACAAATCAATCGCTAAACCGTTCGCCCACGCCTGTCGTCAAAAGGCGAAAACTTAAGAGGAATATTTTATAAGAACGGTTTTGACCTTTTGTTATTGTAACACGACATCTGACTTCGACCTACCCCGGTACTACCCCGGATCGGCAGACTGGGCACTACTGCCTACCACACTTAAAATCTGGACTCGACCCGCCTGATGATAAGCAAGAGGAGGTCCAAGAGTGACGACGACTGAAACAACCGAGTCAGTTCCCGGCTGCCCCAGCAGCCGTCACTATGCCGGCCTAAGGTGCTTCTTCATGCATCGCTTGAAGGATCCAAGTTCATAGGATGGAGAGAACACATGGGCTGATAAAGCATTCCCAGCCCATGTCACATGTCAGAACATGTCAATTGTTCTACAAAGAAACGGTCGCACCAAACTTTTTAGTTCGACTGCCGATTCAGTCGACAGAATGCTCATGTAAGGTTGAATTTCAACAGCATAAATATGATTTCTGCACTTCGCCATGCGCAATGCTGGATCTACTCCATGGAGGAACTTCTTCGTTGCCAATATTCGAGGCTGACCCCGCAGACGGATTCCCTGGATAAATATTTTTAAACGTTAAACGAGGCAGACCCAGAAGTCTGACCGCGTAAATTCAATGGGAATAAAATTGTAATACATTCTCATTTGTCAAAAAGTTACGCGGTCGTTGTTATGTCAAAAACAACTTTTTAAATTTTTATTATACATCAAATCCATCAATCAAATTGTCACGCCTTTTTCCCACGGGAATAGCCAGAGACAATGGAGCGCCACTTATCCTGACACATCCTGACACAACTCCCTTGCTTCTTTCACATCCACAATTCTATTCATACAGGCTCTGTGGTTATGGACACTAGGCAACCTAGCTTTCTATACTAATCTACTAGTGCTTGTATCATAGAAACAGGACAACCAAAGTACATATATCAAAGATACATTGGTACTGGCAAGTGGTTTTGAACCACGGTCACCTTAAATTAAACCTATAAATATCATAATAGTATTTATTAGATCACCTGTAGGCAGGGGGTCATATTCGCCGTCGATTGAGTCGTACATCCTTAGAGTCGATATATGCGCATTCGTTGACAATTTCAGGAGTTCTGCTGCTGTGCTCTTAAACACTTGCTCTATGCCCTGAAACATAAAATGAAATACATAAACAGACAGGCATGGACGAACGGTTAGAGATTGGTTTGTTGCGCGTGAAGTCCCGGGTTCGATTCCCGGTCGGAGCAAATATTTGTATTATAGCTTTTATTTGTAATATTTAATAATTATATTAAGTGTCACAAATTTGTTAATAAAAAAAGAGGTCTGGTTATCAAATAGTGGTAGGCAGTGGTACCCAGTCTGCCGATCCGGGGTAGTACCATCACTTACAAGTATACAGACCGTGAAATGATTTGGTCACGTTTCGGGATCAGCTTGTAAGTTGCCGGTTCCATCTAGGCCGGCATAGTGGATGTGATTGCTACTAACAGTTATTGAATTGTAGTAGCAGTGACATTCATTCGTGGACCACACTTCGGCTTAACATCAGGCGGGGTGCTGTCATATGTCGATTCACAATAATTAAAAACGAAACGAAAATGAAAAAGGGTGATTTAGGAGGTGCTAGAGAGTGATCTAAGAGGTGCTGGAGAGTGATTTAGGAGGTGCAGGAGAGTTATCTAGGAGGTGCTAGAGAGTGTTCTAGGAGGTGCTGCAGAGTGTTCTAGGAGGTGCTGGAGAGTGATTTAGGAGGTGCAGGAGAGTGATCTAAGAGGTGCTGGAGAGTGATTTAGGAGGTGCAGGAGAGTGATCTAAGAGGTGCTGGAGAGTGATTTAGGAGGTGCAGGAGAGTTATCTAGGAGGTGCTGGAGAGTGTTTTAGGAGGTGCTGGAGAGTGATCTAAGAGGTGCTGGAGAGTGATTTAGGAGGTGCAGGAGAGTGATCTAAGAAGTGCTGGAGAGTGTTCTAGGAGGTGCTAGAGAGTGTTCTAAGAGGTTCTGGAGAGTGTTAAAGGAAGTGCTGGAGTGTTTTCGGAGGTGCTGGAGAGTGTTCAAAAAAGTGCTAGAGAGTGTTCTAAGAGGTTTTGGAGAATGTTTAAGGAGGTGCTAGAGAATGTGCTAAGAGGTTCTGGAGAGTGTTCTAGGATGTGCTGGTGATTTACCTGATCATGTAATGCTGACGTCTCATAATACTGCCCCCCTATGCTGGCCGCATACAAATTAGCCTCCTCTATGGTTATTTTTCTTTCTTCAGTCAAATCATTTTTATTACCAATCAATGATAAAACCATTGGATCAGCTATATTACTGAAAATAATACAAAGAGATGACAACAGGCGTAGCGCATTAGTCCCGAGTTCGATTCCTGGTCGGAGCCAATCCATCTCTTTTTTTATTAACAAATATTTGCAATATTTAATATTACTAAATATTACAAATAAAAGCTAGGAAACAAATATGTGCTCCGGCCGGGAATCGAACCCGGGACTTTACGCGCAACAAACCAATCGCTAAACCGTTCGTCCACGCCTGTCGTCAAGCTAATAAAAGCGTGTTAATAAAATAAATACAAGTCAAGGTAATAATTCTTATATTAGCTATGAAATAAAATATTTTGGCATTATTAAATAAGAATCGGAGACATCCATAAGAAAGCTAGGTTGCGTAGTGCCCATAACCACAGAGCTTGTATGAAGAGAATTGTAAGTGTGAAGGAAGCAAGGGAGCTGTGTCAGGATCGTAGCAAGTGGCGCTCCATTGTCTCTGCCTATCCCTGTGGGAACAGGCGTGACAATTTAATTGATTGATTGAATAAGTTATATTTTTTTTTATGCCTTTTTAAGCGCAACATAGATAATCTATTTTTTTTACCATCCTTAATGAAATCATTTGTTTGACGAAAAAATGATTTTGATAAAATCAATCGCAAAACTCACCTCTGCAGTTCTTTCACCCAACTTTTGACCGCATTGTAACTGTGCAGAGACGTTATATCAAATACTAATAACGCGGCGTTCGCATTCCTATAATACATCGGCGTCATAGACCTGAATCGCTCCTGACCTGCCGTGTCCCATACCTGAAAAATTACAACATTATTTAATTAGAGCTGGTATGAAGAGACGTGACGACAGGCGTGGACGAACGGTTTAGCGATTGGTTTGTTGCGCGTAAAGTCCCGGGTTCGATCCCCGGTCGGAGCAAATATTTGTTTCATAGCTTTTATTTGTAATATTTAGTAATATTAAATATTGCAAATATTTGTGAACTAAAAAATAGGATATGGATATTTGCTTCAGGATTGGTTATCAAAGAATGGTAGGTAGAGGTATCCAGTTTGCCGATCCGGTGTAGTACCACCACTTACAAGTATACAGACCGTGTAGTGATTTGGTCACGTTTCGGGATCAGATTGTAAGTTGCCGGTTCCATCTAGGCCGACATAGTGGATGTGATTGCTACTCACAGTTATTGAATTGTAGTAGCAGTGACATTCATTCATGGACCACACTTCGGCCTAACATCAAGCGGAGTGCTGTCATATGCCGAGTTAATATAAAAAAAAAGAGAATTGGGAATGTTAGGGAAGCGAGGGAGTTGTGTCAGAATTGTGGAGCTCCATTGTCTCTGCCTATCCCTGTGGGAAAAGGGCGTGACAATTTGATTGATTGATTGATATATTGATATAATACAATATCATATATTACTAGCTATCCTGATACAAATGTTTGACGACAAGCGAGGGAACCGAATTGGGTATTTTTATTGTGACTCGACATATGACAGCACCCTGCTTGATGTGAAGCTAGAGTGTGGTCCATGAATGGATGTCACTGCTACTACAATTCAATGACTGTTAGTAGCAATCACATCCACTATGCCGGCCTAGTTGGATCCGGCAACTTACAAGCTGATCCCGAAACGCCGCCAAATCACTTTACGGTCTGTATACTTGTAAGTGGTGGTACTACCCCGGATCTTTGATAACTAGACCCGAAGCAAATAACCACCTTTTATTTTTTAATTCACAAATATTTGCAATATTTAATATAATCATTTAAATATTACAAATAAAAGCTATGAAACAAATATTTGCTCCGACCAGGAATTGAACCCGAGATTTTACGCGCAACAAACCAATCGCTAACCGTTCGTCCACGCCTGTGTTCGTACCGTATCCTTTTTTTAACCGACTTCAAAAAAGGAGGGGGTTCTCAATTCGACCAGTATGTTTTTTTTTTTATGTTTGTTACCTCAAAACTTTTGACTGGTTGAACCGATTTTAATGATTCTTTTTTTATTTGATAGCTGATGCTTCCCGTTTGGTCCCATTTTAATTTGGTCCAGTTCTGATAATGGCATCCATGAGAAAATCATATAAGTCTTAAATTTTCAACATTTTAATTTATGTTTGTTGGCGGATAACTTCGTTGTTTATGAACCGATTTTGATAATTCTTTTTTTTTGTTGAAAAGAAGATATTTCAAAGGTGGTCCCATGATAAAGAAATCAGGGTTTAACCGACTTCAAAAAAGGAGAAGGTTTCTAAATTGACTGTATATATCTTTTTTATGTTTGTTCGCGGATAATTTCGTTGTTTATGAACCGATTTTGATGATAAGGGAATCAAAGTTTAACCGACTTCAAAAAAAGAGGAAGTTTCTCAATTCAGCCGTTTATATTCGTTGTTAATGAACCGATTTTGATTATTCTTTTTTTGTTGGAAAGAAGATATTTCAAAGGTGGTCCCATGATAAGAAAATCAGTGTTTGATGATGGCAGACCAGAGAAATCGAGGGGATCTTCATCGTAGGGGCGACTAGTGCGTTTGTTAAGTTTTTTTTATTATGTCTAATCGTTTCCGTCTATCATTTTCCGTCTGAAGTAACCGTCTTCTCTTCGTTCGAGAAGCATCTTTGCTCGGTCTAACCATCACTTAAAATCGTAAAATAAAATAATTTCTACCAAAAAAAAACCGACTTCAAATAGTAAACTAAAAAGCAAAAAATAAATTTTCTTCGCACAAAGTAATACGTATTTTCATTTAGTTAAATAGAAATGATTAAATATTTACTTTATAATTTTGGAGTCGGTGCCAAGTCAATGCTACAACAACCTTACTACTATATCAAATTACTAAGTACACACTATATTATTAAATATTCTTATAAAAATATAAGAATCGGTACCTACTAACTATCAAAGTAACTTTTTTAATATTATGTACCTAAATACTGGCTTACAAACTACTAGTAAATGAAAACGAATTATGAAAGGACACTGAATACAACTTAGACATATAGTAGCTATTTAGATAACAAATGTACTCAAGATATCAATGTTGAAATAAATCAAAAGAATTTACTAAAATGAAATACTCAAAATGGAATCCAATGGCATTTAAATATGAATAACTATCCAATACTTATAATAATAGCATGAACGAATTAAATTAAAAAAAAACACAAAATCTGTTAGCAAAACCAAAACAAGGATGATAAGGAAGTACTGATAATCACCACAGAACAGATATTTTGTGATAATTACCTACTAATATTATCGTCAGTTGTTAGAAAGATTCATCTATACACAGTTATTGTTTTACTTGGCACCGACTTTAAAATTATAAAGTAAATATTTAATCATTTCTATTTAACTAAATGAAAATACGTATTACTTTGTGCGAAGAAAATTTATTTTTTGCTTTTTAGTTTACTATTTGAAGTCGTTTTTTTTTGTTAGAAATTATTTTATTTTTTGTTTAATCAAAGCACTTTACCTGTAATTTCACACCGGTGTCGCCGAAATTAATTTTGCATGTAAAAAACGAAGCCCCAATCGTAGGTGGTATGCGGTTATAAAACATCTTCCCTATATACCTTACAACCAAACTCGTTTTTCCCACACCTGCAATCAAAGACAAAAACCTATAGTCATTTTTTAATTTTTTGACGTGACAACCTCTTATAATTCGAACGAGCCCGCTGCACGCACGAGAAAACATGACACATGCGGCGTTACCTCGCGCGTTCCATTAAGGCTTGAAGTGCAAGCGAGAGCGCGGAACGAGCGACAAAGAGGCACAATCGGCCTCCGCGTTCGGCAGCGTTCGACATCTGTCTCTCTCCTACTTGAGTGAGCGATGCGTACTATTAATATTTAAATATACAAATAAATGTAACTTGATCAATACAATTGTGATTTCCATTTACCTCCTTCTCTATATCCATACAAAATATCTATCAAACGAATAAAATTAAAATTTACTTTTGAAAAATGCAACCATTCCATCAGTTTTTCCTTATGATGTTGTCACGTTCAACTATCGTCAGTAAACCGACTTTACAGACAACCGATTTTTTATTATACATTTCTATACTGAGCTACTAAATTACTTGTATCATAGGAACAGGACAACCTAAGTACATATATCAAAGATACATTGGTGAGTGGTTTTAAATCCGTGCCACTCGGCTTACATAGCCATTGTACTGCCACTACACCACGGTCGCCTATGCCGGCCAAAGGTCCTTCTTCACGCATCGCTTGAATGATCCAAGGTTTTAGGATGGAGAGAACACATGGGCTTATAAAGCATTCCACTTGTCGATTGTTCTACAAAGAAACGACGCACCGAACCTTTTAGTTTGACTGCCAATTCGGTCATTGATATTTTAATAAGAAAAGATGCGCTCCGAAAGTGGCCCGTTAAAATTGTGCTAATAGGCAAACCTGAATTCAGTATCACGATGCAGAACAACATATATAATATGTCTCTTGTAGTTTTGTAGTCTTTAGCGGGCTCGTTTCCGCACTTGAAGTCCTCTTCGGTATCTTTGTGCGTTCTATATGTATATATATGTCTCTTTTTCGCTCTCAATAACTATCATTCCGTCCTACTTCCACTTAGTACGAGTATAACAGCACCCCGCCTGATGTTAAGTTGAGGTGCGGTCCATGAATGGAGGCAACTGATGCTACAGTTAAATAATTGTAAGTAGTTGGTTGGCCTGCCCCCCTAGCACGGCAATCCAAGAAGCAAGATAAAGAACTGCAAGGAATTTTATTGTAATTCATTTTAAAAAACGTATTAGGCCGGCACATCATAATGATTAAACAATACTTATGTAAGTATTCAAAGTTGTTTTGTGTAAAGTTTTACAGAACGTTTAAATATCTTTTTTGATACACTGTTCTAGTAAGTTATTTAAAATGAGTTGGAGTGATATTCTTTGCAAGTCTTTATCTTGCTTCTTGGATTGCCGTGCTAGGGGGGCTGGTTAGCAATTCACAAGCTTGAACCCGAAAAGAGACGAAGTCACTTCGCAGTCCGTGAGTGGTGGTAGTACTATCCCGGAGCGGCAGACATCCGGGGTAATAACCGGATCCGGTGACAACCAGACTCGAAGCAAATATCCGCCATTTTTATTATTTATTAAAATTTGTACGAGTAATAGACAATCTACTCAACTATACGGGCACTTGGTAACCCAGCTCTCTTACGCCACATTGCTCTATGGTTATGGTCACGGACCCCTGTTTTTTTTTAAATATGTCCCCTATTATAAATAAATAACTAATATATAATAATACGTATTAACATTGACATCTGTATAGGCTAATTTATAACGCTTAATGTCATCCATAGATTATGTCAAGATAAATACAATACTAGCTGTCACTGCGATTACATCCGTGTTTATTTTATTATTGTAACTCGACCTGCCTGACTGAAAATAATCGCCATAGTTCGCGGCTACCTCAGTCGCCGTCACAATGTATAATAATGTCTATATTAAACTACTAAACTTGTATCATAGAAACAGGATAACCAAAGTACATATCAAAGAAACATTAAGGCGACCGTGGTGTATTGGCAGTGCAATGGCTACGTAAGCCGAATGTGCCATTTCGTGAGTGGGTTTGATACCACTCACCGGTACCAATCGGTACGGTATCTTTGATATATGTACTTTGGTTGTCCTGTTTCTATGATACAAGCAATTTAGTAGCTTAGTATAAAAATATATAAATAAATAAAAAGGTGAGTGGTTTTGAACCCGTGCTCTCGGTTTGCGTAACTATTGCACTGCCACTACACCACGGTCCCCTATGAAGGCCAAAGGTGCTTCTTCACGCATCACTTAAAGGATCCAAGGTTATCGGATGGAGAGAACACATGGGCTGGTAAAGTATTCCACTTGTCGATTGTTCTACAAAGAAACGCCTCGAACCATATAGTTCGACTACCGATTCAGTCGATAGAATGCGGATGCTTCCCCCGACCTGTGCGGGTTTTACGGGTGTGAAAAGACAAGGTAGAAACAAGGTTAAAGAGCTCCTCGGAACATACTCCGTGGTATAGGCCGCCATGTCTCCGCTATATCATGATTTTATTTCTATGGTTTTATGGTTTCCAGGTACCAATTAACAAGGTTAAAGAGCTCCTCAGTACATACTCCGTGGTATAGGCCGCCATGTCTCTGCTATATCATGATTTTATTTCTATGGTTTTATGGTTTTCTGGTACCAATTAACAAGGTTAAAGAGCTCCTCAGTACATACTCCGTGGTATAGGCCGCCATGTCTCCGCTATATCGTGATTTTATTTTTATGGTTTTATGTTTTCCTGGTACCAATTAACAAGGTTAAAGAGCTCCTCGGAACATTATCCGTGAAGGCGATAGGGGAATTTGGTTCAGCAGTTTAGGTGTAACAAACAGACAAACCTACTTTAGCATTTATTATATTAGTATACTCGTACAATAGATAGGATTGTTTTGTACAACAGGTTTATCTATTTGCAATATTTTGATTGATGTACTACTGTCTTAAGTAATCATTTTACGAGATTAGAATACTGAATAAACATCTGTTATTTGTTAGAAATAGTGATAAGTGTGATTTGGAAGATGTACAGTCAGAAACAAAAACACCTGTTATTTTAATGCGAGTTATATTTTTTTTTTATTTTTTTTTATTGTGACTCGACATATGACAGCACCCCGCTTGATGTTAAGCCAAAGTGTGGTCCATGAATGGATGTCACTGTTACTACAATTTAATAACTGTGACTAGCAATCACATCCACTATGCCGGCCTAGATGGAACCGGCAACTTACAAGCTGATCCCGAAACGTGACCAAATCACTTCACGGTCTGTATACTTGTAAGTGGTGGTACTAACCCGGATCGGCAGACTGGGTACCACTGCCTACCACTCTTTGATAACCAGACCCGAAGCAAATATCCATCTCTTTTTTTTATTAACAAATATTTGCAATATTTAATACTATTAAATATTACAAATAAAAGCTATGAAACAAATATTTGCTCCGACCGGGGATCGAACCCGGGACTTTACGCGCAACAAACCAGTCGCTAAACCGTTCGTCCACGCCTGTCGTCAGAATGGCGGTTCCTTTTAATTTTGGCCTGCCAATGTTAGGCCAAAGGCCGAAAAGTTTCTTTAATTTATTTTTTATTTACATTTTTATATTAAGCTACTAAAGTGCTTGTATCATAGAAACAGGACAACCGAAGTCCAAGGAAAATACATCAAAGATACATACATTGGTACCGGTGGGTGGTCTCAAAACCGTGCATTCGGTCGCCTCGATTATCGATTAATATAATATCAATCAATCAAATTGTCGCGCCTTTTCCCACAGAGACAATGGATCGCCACTTGCCACGATCCTGACACAACTACCTCGCTTCCCTCACATCCACAATTCTCTTCATACAAGCTCTACGGTGATTGTCACTTTCGTATTAGCAAAATAAAATGAACTTCCACCTGAGGTCAGGGCGAAAACCTACCACTATTCCATCCATTATGCTGGCCTAATTGGAGCACAACTAATAAACAGATCCCGAAACGCGACCGAGTCACTTTACGGTCTGTACAATTGACCAACAGCTGTCTGCCTACCACTGTACATCTATCAATCTGGAGTATCTGACGAAGGTAAGGCACGAGTTTGAACGATAAACCACGACTAGGAATACACACAAGTGGAAGTAGGATGGAATGATAGTTATTGAGAGCGAAAAAGAGACAAATACATGTTGCTCTGCATCGCGACACTGATTTCAGGTTTGCTTATTAGCATAGTTTTAACGTGCCTTGTTTGGAGCGCCTATAACATATCTACGTCTTTTCATTATATATCCAGTGCCAGATTAAGCCAGCGCGGGGCCTATAGCTAGTTCAGTCAAGGGGCCCTTGGTTTGCTTTAGGTTCTCAAGTTTAGTGTATTAAATAAAACAAAACTGTTACAAATAAACTTTTAGCAAGTTTAGAGATGACACTTTCAATATCGACTTACATTTTCAAGTGGAAGTGAGGCATAGCCTAAGCGCTTCGCGTTTAAGGCATCCAAGATATTTTACGCACCTATCTAAATTAATATTTTTTTATTACGGTCAGACAGACGTTGGAGCGCGGGCCCCCAAGTTCGCGGGGGCCGTAGTATTTGCTACTCTTGCCACGTGGCTAATCCGGCATTGAATATATCATTGTACGAAGGACCATAAATCAATATAGAGAACAATACATCATATCTATAGGTATTTTGTAAAGATTATCTATTATTACATATTTTAAATGTAACTTAAAAAATATCTTTTTATCTAAATCCATCTTTTAATCTGCAATAATAGTATTAATAAGGTAAACATACAGGGAAAAGAATCCAGTCAGCCGGTCCAATTAGGCCAGCATAGTGGATGTGATTGCAGTTATTGAATTGTAGTAGCAGTCACCTCTATTCATGGACCACACTCCAGCTTAACATCAGGCGGGGTGCTTTCATATGTCGAGTCACAATAAAAAAAAACAACAAAAAAAATTAAGCAGATATTTGCATCAGGTCATCAGACATCAGCTTGTTAAAGAGTGGTATAGTCTGTCTAAGCGAAATGACGCGCCCCTCCACCGAATTTGCGTACACGAGAAAACATAAAATATGTATGCAACACACCGAAAATGCAATTGTAATTGGTCATTCAGTTGCTGGTTAGACACAAAAGGAGGAGCACGCTGATAAAATATAATAGTATAGTTAGTAATATTTGCATCCACACATTTAAGTAAACTATAATAATAAAGTGGAGGGGCGCGGCATTTATAGTTAGACAAGCTATAGACGACAGTTAGTGGCCATTTGTCCAGTCTGCCATCGCGGAGTAGTATCTTCAATTGACAGTGAAGTTTTATAGTCTCTATATTAAAAGCCTGGTCCCTGGTAAAAGCTTCTTGTCCCAGGAAGATTTTTATATTATGACTCGACATATGACAGCACCACACTTGATGTTAAGCTGGAGTGCAGTCCATGAATGGATGTCACTGCTACTACAATTCAATAACTGTAAGTAGCAATCGCAGTTGTAAGGCCTAGTTGGAACTGAGAACTTACAAGCTGATCCCGAAACGCAACTTAATCACTTCACGGTCTTGTAAGTGGTAGTACTACCCCGGTACCCAGACTGGGGACCTAATCTAGAATAATATAATATAATAATAATAATCTTTATTAAAATAAGTTATCCTATGTACACATTTGGCTCTGTACCGAAAGTAGTTAGGGAACTGTATCTTCGGTTACAATCGAGTTTACAAAACATTATTATTGGACACTTTTTACATTTATATAACTTACTACAAAATATAAACCTAAGAGTTAGTATTATTGTTAGGGTGTTAGTATTAGGTGTAGTGTGTGTGTGTGTGTGTGTGTGTGCGTGTGTGTGTGTGTGTGGTCCTCTAGTTGTGTAAAATATACGATTCTTCATTTAGTTACATTCAATATTTCCTCTGTATCATTATAATTCAAATGTAATAACCACTTTTCTACGGTGGTTTTACATTGACCCTTATTTGTTTTCAATATGTTGAGCTTTTTATTTAATTTATTATATACAAATGGTCCCAGAAAACAGTAAAAACGCATTGTCAGTGTTAATTTAAATACTAAATTTAATAATATACAAATGAAATATGAGTAGAAGTCATATTTGTTACGGACTATTTGTCAAACAAGGTCATACATAATCTATACTGTGTTATTTCTTACTTGGCACAAATAGTAAACAATCATGAATATCACCATTTCTCATGCCCTTTATCTAAGGAAACTGTTTAATTCTATAGAATAAACATACACAATGTAACAAACGCACAAAAGTTATTAAAATCGAAGACATATATAGATTATTTTTTGAATTAAACAAATTTTATGTGGCTTACTATCGCGTTTATTTTAAAATAAAATTGTAAAATCAAAACCAAAATAAATGTAATAGTAAGCCGCATAAAATTTGTTTAATTCATCAATCGTTGTTCGCGCTAAATCTAAGAAAAAAATATTTTTTATCAAATACCATTTATTTGGAAACAGAAAATTCACAAATGCCAAATGTTGTGCCCCAATATAAAAAAAAAATTCACTGTAATTAAGTTAAGTAACACATCTGGGATATCCTAAAACTCGATCAGTCTCATGAGAGGATAGGCAGCAGAGTCTTCTTAGCGTGCAGTGAGTATACTGTGATCCCCAAGCCGCCTGCCAAGCGCGGAGATTATGGGACCCTACCCCCTCCTCCCTTTGCCCCATTATAAACAACAAAATACCGATGTATGCAACTAGCATCATGTCGATCGGAATGGCGTTCTAAGGGGGAGGCCTAAGTTCAGCAGTGGATGTCTTCTGGCTGATGATGATGATGATCGAATGTATTTTATTGTGACATCTGACCTTTACTTACCTGATGGTAAGCAAGGGGAGGCCCAAGTCAAAAACTACAAGTAACAGTAGCATCCACTACACCAGCCTAGTTAGAACCAATAACTTACGGATAGACCAGGCGTCGCTGCCTACCACTCTTATTGTTAGACAACCATACATAACCGTAGAGCTTGTGAGGGAAGCGAGGGAGTCGTGTCAGGATCGTGACAAGTGGCGCTCCATTGTCTCTGCCTATCCCTGTGGGATAAAGGCATGACAATTTTATTGATTGATTGTAAATTCAAATCTAATTCAAACTCATCTTTGATATAAACGGGATTTAAACCCAGGACTTTTCATTTTTTTTTATTTACAAATTACCATCACTTCTATAGATAAGAGTATTAGAAAATCATGGAAGATTTTTTATTATATATTCCTTTAATATAGCAAAATCAAAGTTAATAATAGTTAATTATTTAACTATTTAATAAATCAAATTGTTGTGTTCTAATTACAATAATCCTAGGAAAAGAATGGAGTGCCACTTTCCACTATCCTGACACAACTCTCTCACTTCCTTTACATCCAAAATTTTGGCACAAGCTCTATGTTTATGCAAATTAATTTGTAAATAGAAAAGTTTAAAAAATATTTGTGTTATTTACGTAGGTATGTACAATAAATAAGTCATATATTTCCCTTAATATTACTCATTGACCTTGTTTTAAAATGATAAGTAAATAATGAATAATTAATTCGGTATAGATGTTTATCAGCACGAAAAAGATTGTATAATGTGTACGATGAACTATATTACAAATAAATAATTGTAGTTTCGTATTAAGTAACCTCTAGTCAAGTATTTTAAGCGAACAAGCATCCTTTCATGCGTAACAAATAAAATTATTAAAAAAACAAATCCACCCGCTATTTATCTGTACAAGGATAATTACCTTGAGAACCAAGAACGACGACTTTTCCCTCCACAACTTTCATGGTGATCTATTATTTACACAACACTATTCGCAAATTACATTATATTGTTTAAAAAAATAGTTTAGCTACAATTTTGTTCAAATGTTATCAACCGCGACTATCTTCCCCGCCAGAATTCGTTTTCATTTGACAGAAAAATATTGTTGCCAGTTTTGTTTCCTTTTTTTAGGCCAAATGGGCAAAGGAAATATGGCCGTTTGCTTATAACTTATACTATTTGCTTTATGATTTTGCTGGTAAGTACTTAAAAACACAATTTGTTTTCTAAATAATTTACTACCTAATACTATTAAAAAATAGGATATAATAAAGGATATATAAATTGACTTTTAGCGGTATCTTTAGTTCTTTCAATTGTAACTAGGTGGCGCGCAACAATTTATAATAATACTCTTGTAAAAGCAAAAAGGTTGGTTTATTATTAAAGTAATTTTATTTTTAGTTTATTTATTACTAAAGTTATAATTTATAAATAATATAATACATTAAAAACAAAATGAATAGTCTATAAAAATAATTATTATTTGCTAAATTATTAAGCCCAAATCAAATGATAACAAGTCTGCTGAGTTTATAACCAATTAATCATCGATGCTATTAATCAAATGTTTACGTCTACCACAGAGTTAGACAGATATAGGATTATTTTTCAAAAATAGGAGCATGTGATCCATTGATTGTTTGATACGTATATCGAAATAAAATCACGCCATCTTCTTTTATATGCATTATATCGTTATTAGACTTTTAAATGGCAAACATGGGTCCTTTACTTTTGTATGAGGCAATAAAATTTACATTAAACACATATGAACTCACAGACAATATTATTTACATAAGTATCCCTCCCCACCGACGTGAGAGCTACTATGAACATTTTTAGATTGAAATAAACTCCTAGTACTTTATGCTCGCCTGGTATTTAAAAAAAAATATTGTGACAGTGACAGCACCCCGCCTGATGTTAAGTTGAAGTTAGCCTGATGTTAATCGGTCTATAAATAACTGTAAGTAGCAGTCGCATCCACTATGCCGGCCTAGTTGAGACCGGCAACTTACACGATGATCCCGAAACGCGACTAAGTCACTTTACAGTCTATATATTTGTAAGCGGCAGATGAGGCAGACTTCATTATAATTAATAAATAATAAAAGTTATGAAACAAATATTTGCTATGACCGGAAATCGAACCCGGGACTTAACACGCCACTGTCATCTTTAATTTTAAAATTGGTGATAGCACATACAACTTTGTCACGTCATTTTTTAAATTGAAACGCGACATCTCATATTGACATGCCACATGGTAAGCAAAAGGAGTTTTAAAAACTAAAAAAACGACTGAAAAAAAAAACAATTTCTCAGTCGCTTTTACTGTGCCGGTCAGAGAGACTTATTCACGCTTCGTTTGAAGGATCCAAGGTTTTTTGAGGATGGAGAGAACACATGGCCTGGTAATAGCTCGACCGAACTCGAACTGAACTAACAATATTTTGACGACCCTTAAAGTCCCTAGTTCGATTCCCGGTCAGATAAAGATTTGTTTCGTAGCTTTTATTTGTATTATTTATTAACTAGACTTAAGTACCTATATATATTTGCTCCGGGTCTAGTTATCAAGAAGTAGGCAGTGGTCTCAACATTGCAATATTTTAATCAATCAATCAAATTATCACGCCTTTTTCCCACAGGGATAGGCAGAGACAATAAAGCGCCACTTGCCTCGACCCTAACACAACACTCTTTGTTTCCCTCATATCCACAATTTAAAAAATACAATATTTAAGTATGCGTCTTGTACGGCGTTCTCACGAGGCGAATTTTGTTGTTAAACTGCGAAATCGTTCGCTATTTGAACCGTCTGAACAGACTTTTAATCAAGTTGAAGAAATAAATATAGGTTCAACAAAAGTTAAAGGCTCTTCAACTTTTATTGATTCAATTAATAGCTGACAGCTAATCGATTCGTCTGAACTTGTTCGTTCAACTTACATTCAATAATCAGCGCGATTGAGTACCTATGTATTGTATATTACATCCCTCTGTCACCAGTTTATTGTTTGTTTGTAATATAAAATGTAAATTATGGCGTCTGCATCAACGACAAAAATGCTAAAATGGACAGATATTGTAATGATACGTGTAATATTGAGTCGATTATTATTGAACCGTGAGAACGCTACAGTCAATATGTGCTTTCGAATTTTTGTTAAACGATAAATATTGAACAACTAAATTCGCCCCGTGAGAACGTCGCATTACTATCGTGTTTATTTTTGGTTTATATTTCGACGTTTCGAGAGCTTTGCAGCCATTGTGGTCACGGAGCCGATAGTAAACCGCATAAAATTAGTTTAATTCATCAATTAATGTTCGCGCAAAATCTATATGTAAGAAAATTAAATATTTATGTATTAATCTATTAGATTATTTCAATATAAATATTGCAATATTTGCATGTCAATATTTCTGTATTATATTCAAATGTTCATAGTAAACACTTATATATTAGTAAAATGGTGATAAATCTTTCCACTCGAACGGCAATAAAGCTAAAAACCACACTAAAAGTTACCTATTAGTTGAACGGACGACAAATTGACTATTCTGAATGGGGTGCACGACGGACGGCCATTTTAAATGTATTCGATTTCACTTGGAAGCAATTATTCGGCCCAAGTGGGACGAGTTTATATTATTTTTATTATGGTTTGTATCAGTTTCATGCAAAGTGATGTGGATTGTTTTTTTTGTTATGATTGTGACTCGACATAATATAATAGCACTCCTCCTGATGTTAGGCTGTAGTGCAGTCTGTGAACGGAGGTAACTGCTACTACAGTATAGTAACCGTTACATACAGTCACATCCACTATGCCGGCCTAGTTGGAACTGGCAACTTACAAAATGATTCCGAAAGGCGACTAAGTTACTTTACGCAGGGCCGTCTTTACCCGGGGGTTCAAGGGGTGCGGTGCACCCGGGCGCAGAGTCCTAGGGGGCGCATGCCAACCGCCATGAATTTCGATAGGTACCTACTACACTGAGACCACGCGAGCGGAGCCTTGACTTTCGCACCCCGGCGCTGAATATGCTTAAGACGGCCCTGACTTTACGGTATGTACACTTGTAAGTGGTAGTACTACCCCGGATCTACAGACTGGGTAGATAACCATAAAATAATTTACTTATAATTTGCTTTTAAAATGTTTAATTTATACTATTGTATGATTTTTTATTGTGAGTCGATTCCGACATGCCTTATTATTATCCTATGGAATTATAAATATTTAAGTAGTCTGTGGTCGGACTATTGTCAATGTGAAAATAGTCAGTAAGTGTTTTCAAGTAGTTAAAGTAACGCAGTCGCGTATTTTGCTGCGATTTTTTAACGCCGGGAATTCGCCGGTTCTAACTAGACCGGAATACGACCGCTACTTGCAGTTATTTAACTGTAGCAGTCGCCTCCAATCATGGACACTCCAGATTAACTTCAGGCGGGGTTAAAATGGAACTAAACTAGCAATTCGTCCCATAGAGCGAATAATTGTTAACGAAGTCAAAACCCGCTCAAACGTTAAATTAAATCACTAGTTAGCGCCACCTAGCGGCATCTCATGAATGTGTGTGCAAAAGCGCGCGCAAATAACTAAAATGGCGGAGCGTAACAAATTATTCTTTTTATTGTTATAGCTTAGCTTTTAGCGTGATGAGTTTCTTGTGATTTCTAACTAAACATATTTTCTTGATGTAAGTTTTCTAGATTACAGTATTGTCCCCTTTGGTAGGCCAAGTTTTGACTTTTTTTGGTTTAATTAAAGACAATGGATTAATTTACCAGTCTTCACTTTTTAGTATCATTTATCTCGTATATTATATTTAGTATATGATAAGAATTAGAAACCCGTTAAATAGTAGGAATTGGTAAGCTACAGAAACCCGGTTCGATCCCCAGGCGCCGCTGACCGACGTGTACGCGTGATTTTCTATTTATACAATTTTCATTGTTAATTTTTACAGTAAAATAATTTTTTTTATTGAAAAATTATATTTTATTAAAAACCAAATTAGGTATAAAATAATTTAAACTGAACCCAGAAAAATCGACTTAGTCGTCTTATTTGCTGTTATAATCGGGCAACTTGAGGTCAAATTTCGAGCCAGTTTCAAATCACAACTAAGTCGTTATGCTTTCCTTTTCTCTTACTATACCTCTCTCGTTCGTCACTTTTCTCACTCTTTCTGTCCGCTGATCTATTTACATAGACAGACAGTATTTTTTTGCATTTAACATCTTTTGGCATCCTTTTGGTCGGCAAACACCCTCCTGGGCCTGCCTTGTTTAACGCATCCACCCTTATCAGATTAATAAATTCTTTTCGTCAATCTACTTTCACTCATCCTTTCCATATGTCCAAACCATTGAAGGATTCCTTTATCAATCCTTGTCACTACATCCTCTTTCAAACCACATCCATGGCGCACTGTGCTATTCCTTATTCTATCTGCTACCGTCACTCCACATACACTCCTTCACGAGCGCATTTCTACACCGATAATTCTACTCTCATGCTTCTTTTGACACACCCAACATTCACTTCCATACATTAATTCAGAAACAAGCACCGCATTCTGAACAGCCATCCGGAGACATCCTTAAGAAAACTAGGATGTCTAGGAAGCAAGAAAGCCTAGTGCCCATAACCATAGATATTGTATGAAGAGAATTGTGAATGTGAAAGGCGAGGGTGTTGTGTCAGGATCGTGGCAAGTGGCGCTCCTTTGTCTCTGCCTATTCCTGTGGGAAAAAGGCTGACAATTTGATTCATCTTTTTGTGAGAATAAGGTCGATCTCCATACATGGCTTCAAAAGACTATGATACTGAATGAGCTACAGGTCAAATTATGGAGGTCAAAGTAGAACTCTTGCAAAGATTACCATCGTAAGAGTTAATTTGGTTAATGTATCGTGATTTCTCTTATTGCAGTATATATTTGTGCGTAATTTCTTTTTGGATGAATAAAAATAATCCCCTATGCCTTGTTAGAGGAATAAGTTAGTTGTTTATGGTCATTCCAATTTGCGTAATAGACAATTTGTCAAGTGTTATAAATAATAAATGTTATTTGCAAATGATTAAAGTTATTTATTTATATTTCTATACTAAGCTAATAAAGTGCTTGTATCATAGAAACAGAACAACCAAAGTACATATATCAAAGATACATTGGTACCGGTGAGTGGTTTCGAACTCGTGCTCTCGGTTTGCATAACCATTGCACTGCCACTACACCACGGCCGCCTTAATAATATATTAGATTTATTGATATATTAGAATCGACAGTCAAACTAAGGTTTTGGCGCGTTTCTTTGTAGAATAATCGAAAAATAGAACATTGGATCTTACAACTTACAACATTGGATCCTTCGACCGATGCGTGAAGAATCTCATTTGGCCGGCATAGCGACCTCATTGCACAGCAATACTTTATTAGTTATAATAATAAAAGTATCGAAAGTTCATTTATATATTTTTCATCATTGAGCCTTACAAAAGTAGGCCTAAAAAGCCCAAAATGAATGATGTCGTTTAGAAAAAAGAATGATTTTAGGTAATATTTCTCCCATGTTCTCTAATCTACCCCTGACAACAATATTATAGTCGTAAATATAATAATAACTATAAAATTAATGACAATATTTTATAGCTTAAACCATTAACTATAAATCTGCTGCCGAAAATAATAATCTATTAGGTTCTACTTTTTCCAATGAATGAAGAAAAACAACACTTCCCACAAATGACGATTATTTGGCACAAAATCAGACATTTTCGCACAACCAAACCCACTAATGTGTCAAAGCGGTTTGTTTACCATATGTCTAAGCTTATATTCATGACATTTTGATCATGTCTTAATCGTCCAGCACTTACTAGTAGAGCTATCTCTTGAAAAACAGAGAGAACTTAGTTAGCGCACCTATAGTAAGGGAACGAGCTAAATGAACGGACTAGGAATGTAGTTGTGACGTCATGGTCACGTGTCTATTATGAATAGTGAAGTAAAATGCAAAATGTCGATAACAATAAACACACAAAACGCAAATAGATTTAGTTATTAAAAATTATAAATGTGTATTAAATTGAAGTATAAACATTAGACAGCAACAATTTTTAATGAATTATATATTAATTTTATTTTGAGAATAGTGATTGCATGTTTTTTTTTCTTTTTCACACATTTTAATCACGTTACTAATAGAGATTCTAGCCTGACTACGGATGACGACTCTCTTTTATTCAATTAACTCACTAATTTATCAATAATCAAACAAAGAAAATATGGACACGTTTTTATCGATATTAAATGACATCGCCGAGCTATGAGCGTCACTAAAAGCGGCCACTAAGATACGGGCGGTGGTCGTTTTCACCCACCGCACCTCAGCCCCCGAATTCATTCAACTCGTTCCCCAACTATATGTAGAATCTTATGTCGTTATTTATAATTTTTTATCTTTATACCACTAAAATATTCCGAGGTTCTTTAAAGTTGTCTTTTTTACAGCCGTGATATAGTAACCAGCAGATAAAAAGAGCGTTGGCATTGTAGCTGCGCAGTAACTTGTTTTGTTACCTACTTACTTTTCGTTTTACGAATGTTGACGACAGGCGTGGACGAACGGTTTAGCGACTGGTTTGTTGCGCGTAAAGTCGCGAGTTCGATCCCCGATCGGAGCAAATATTTGTTTCATAGCTTTTATTTGCAATATTTAATACTATTTGTTAATAATATTGTTAATAATATTTGTTAATAAAAAAAATTAAAAAAAGAGATAGATATTTGCTTCGGGTCTGGTTATCAAAGAGTGGTAGGCAGTGGTACCCAGTCTGCCGATCCGGGGTAGTACCACCACTTACAAGTATACAGACCGTGAAGTGATTTGGTAACGTTTCGGGATCAGCTTGTAAGTTGCCGGTTCCATCTAGGCCGGCATAGTGGATGTGATTGCAACTCACAGTTATTGAATTGTAGTAGCAGTGACATTCATTCATGGACCACACTTTGACTTAACATCAAGCGGAGTGCTGTCATATGTCGAGTCACAATAAAAAAAAATGTTTACAGAATATTAAATATTAATAATTTTGTGCACAACTGTATAGATAGGCGGACTTGTTTCTACCGCAGTCAGCCAGTGCTGTTCTTATTTGCCGATCCTTATACTGCGCAACTTAAAAGTTAGCGCTCTTTATATCTGCCGGTATCCATATCACGGCTGTGAAAAGACAATTTTAAAGAACCTTGAAACTTTTTTATTGATATTTTTTAATTATAAATTTCTATACTAAGCTACTAAAGTGATTGTATCATAGAAACAGGATAATTAAAGTACATATATCAAAGATACATTGGTACCGGTGATTGGTTTCGAACTTGTGCCACTCGGCTTACGTAGCCATTGCATTGCCACTCCACCACGCTCGCAGTGCAAAACCCCGATTCTCCTAATACACGTCAGCGAAATGCAACAAATAAATGCAAGTAGCATCCATTATGCCGGCCTAGTTGAAATCGTCAACTTCAAAGCTGATTATTACTGTGTTTTTATTTAGTGCAGCAGCTTGGTACTAATTAGGGATGTTATGGAGAAACTATCGGATATTCGAAATTAAAACCTATCCGTAACCGAATCCGTTATAAAAGTTTCGGATATGACGCTTTTGTTTCTTTCTCGCCGACCAAGCCGACATACTAGTAGGTAGCTGTAATCATTGGCGTAACTAACTAGGGTAGGGCACTGGGCGCCATCCAAAAGGGGCACGATTTGCAAATAATAAAACTTAAAAATATTACTAAACCAAGAAAAAATCAAATTGTCACGCCTTCTTTCCACAAGGATAAGCTGAGACAATGGAGCGCCACTTGCTACGATCCTGACACAACCCCCTCGATTCCTTCACATATACAATTCTCTTCATACAAGCTCTACACTAGGCACTAGGCAACCTAGCTTTCTTGAGGATGTCTCCGATTTGATTAGAAAACACCCTCCGGGACCTGCCTCGTTTAACGCATCCATTCACATGAGATTTATAAATTTCTTTCGTCAATCTACTTTCACTCATCCTTTCCATGTGCCCAAATCATCTTCCTAGCCATATCTATAGCGCAATCTATCCGCTATCGTCAGTCGGCCCTCCACATACACTCCTTAACGACCGCATTTCTACAGCCGAAAAATCAGTTCTAGTTTTTTCTTGGTTTCTTCTAGATATTTCTAAAGGACGGTGGAAGCTTAATTGAAGGATACCTTAAGCAAGATCTAATATATTTTATTAAGTGTAGGTATATGTGTATTTTACATTTAGGTAACTTACGAAGGGGCGCATCCTCGATGCTTGCCCTGGGCGCCGTATGCGATCGGTACGCCACTGGATATAATAACTTATGTAACTGGGTCAAGGTCATGTGTCGATTCACAATAAAAAAATGTAATGACAAAAAATTACCTTTTTTTTATTATTGTGACTCGACATCTGACCTCGACCTAGTCATAAAAGTGAATATAGCCATTGGCGTACCGACTGCGAAAACCGAGTCTTCACGGCTGCCTCAGTCGCCGTCACTATGCCAGCCAAATGTGCTTCTTCACGCTTGAAGGATCCAAGGCTATAGGATGGAGAGAACACATTGACTGGTTAAGCATTCCATTTGTCGATTGTTCTACAAAGAACAGTTCTACATATAAAAGGCGACCGTGGTGTAGTGGCAGTGCAATGGGTACACAAACCGGAGAGCACGAGTTCGAGACCACCCACCGGTACCAATGTATCTTTGATATATGTACTATGGTTGTCCTGTTTCTATGATATAAGCACATTAGTAGCTTAGTATAGAAATGTATAATAAATAAAAAAATATTTACATTTTACTTTTAAAATGCCCTAAAAATCCTATATCCGTAAGCGAAACTATCCGAAACTACCGAATGTTTCGAAATAATTACGTATCCGTAACCGTATTTGAAACCGGTTTAATATATATATTTATTTTAAAGTGTGGTAGGCAGTGGTACCCAGTCTGCCGATCCGGGGTAGTACCACCACTTACAAGTATACAAACCGTGAAGTGATCTGGTCACGTTTCGGGATCAGCTTGTAAGTTGCCGGTTCCATCTAGGCCGGCATAGTGGATGTGATTGCTGCTCACAGTTATTGAATTGTAGTAGCAGTGACATTCATTCATGGACCACACTTTGGCTTAACATCAAGCGGGGTGCTGTCATATGTCGAGTCACAATAAAAAAAAAAAAAACATATATCAAAGATACATTGGTACCGGTGAGTGGTCTCGAACTCGTGCTCTCGCCTTGCGTAACCATTGCACTGCCACTACACCACGGTCGCCTTATTATTCCTTTATCCGTATCCATATCCGAAATTTCATATCCACAACATCCCCAGTCCTAATAGCCGTTTGAAGTGTGTGTTTTGGCGGGAAAATTTATGATTCATAAAATCCAATCAGAATATTATTTTGGTTCATTGATTTAATGATGTTTTAATATTATATTAAGTATGTGATCTGAAAGACCTTTGGCCGGCATAGTGACGGCGAGTGTGGCAACTGTTTATGTAATATAGATTTAGAATTTAATTACTAATTTTCATTTTATGTTTTAGGAGATTTTAATTTCTTGTTTTGCTGTGTGTACATAATTTTGGGACACATTCTATTATAGTTCATAATTGTCATTTTGCGTAAATAAATTTAATGTAACGATTGTGTCCTGTCATGTATGCCCATTAATAAATAAATAAACTGTGAATTAGGAAGGTTTTCTCAGTCTTTGGTACTCTTTAACCTCCCCTGGTTATAAACCCGGCAGATAAAATGAGCGCCTGGCATTGAAGCTGCGCAGTATATTGTTTTGTTACCTAATTACTTTCCGTTTTACGAATTTGTATAAATTATTATTTATGTGCACGACTCTATATATACATGGACTTGCCTCAGTCCTACTTCAGTCTTCGAGCGCTCTTTTTTAATTTTTTTTTATTGTGACTCGACATATGACAGCACCCCGCTTGATGTTAAGCCGAAGTGTGGTCCATGAATGAATGCCACTGCTACACTACAATTAAATTTACCGGCAACTTACAAGCTGATCCCGAAACGTGACCAAATCACTTCACGGTCTGTATACTTGTAAGTGGTGGTACTATCCCGGATCGGCAGACTGGGCACCACTGCCACTCTTCTAATCTGTCGATGCTTAGGTATACTGCTCTTCCTTTTAAATTTGAGACATTGCAGTTAAATATGCGTTAAACAAGGCAGGCCCAGGAGGGTGTTTTCCGAACAAATCGGAGACATCCTTAAGAAAGCTAGTTGTGGCAAGATCGTGGCAAGTGGCGCTCCATTGTCTCTGCCTTTTCCTGTGAGAAATAGGCAATTTGATTTAATGAATTGATTGCAGCTAAATAGCTGGCGAATCCAGTATACGGCAGCTAAAAACGTCACTTCACGGTTTGTATACTTGTAAGTGGTGGGTGGTACTACTAACCGCGAATCGGTCTCTATCGCGAGTCTGGAGTGCAGTCCATGAATGGAGGTAACTGCTATTACAATTAAATAACTGTAATCCAATAACTGTCGGCCTATATACATATCTATACTCACGCAAGTATAATAGCCGACTCCTGAAACGTGTTACAGGACACAATCAAGTAGGAATCACACGCTCCTTGTGTAAATTCAGTGTTTGCTTTGCGTAAGAATTATATGGATATCACTGCATTGTTATGAAAATTATTATAACTATTATCATACGTACCAAACAATCCTTTACTTTAGAGTTAAGACGTCCTGTTTCTATGATACAAGCAATCTTGGTTCCTTTGTAAAGAAATCCTTTGTTTTTGACGACAGGCGTGGACGAACAATTAGCGATTGGTTTGTGGCGCGTAAAGTCCCGGGTTCGATTCCCGGTCGGAGTAAATATTTGTTTCATAGCTTTTATTTGTAATATTTAATAATTTATTAAATATTACAAATATTTGTTAATAATAAAAAATAGATTATTATTAATGATTCAGTCTGGTACTACCCTGATCCAAATCGACAACCGATAGAAAAAAAAGGGGTCTAAAGTGGAGACCACTAACCGAAAGACGCAGCGTAGGTAGGCCTCCCACTAAACCAGGTGGACTGACGACATAGTGAAAGTCACGAATAACCGGTGGATGCAACTGGCATCTTGTCGTTCGGAATGGTCGTTCGGAACTACGTCACTTCACGGTCAAATCTGTTGTGGATGGATGCGTTAAACGAGGCAGGCCCAGCAGGGTGTTTTCCGACCAAATCGGAGACATCCTCAAGAAAGCTGGGTTACCTCGAGTAATCATAGATTTTTTGAATTGTGGATGTGAGGAAAGCGAAGGAGTTGTGTCAGGATCGTTGTAAGTGAAGCTCTGTAGGAAAAGGCGTGATAATTTTATTATATTTATGTTCAGTTTTATACTAAACTACTAAAGTGCTTGTACCATAGAAACAGGACAACCAAAGTACATGTACCGATAAGTAGTTTGAACCCGTGCTCTCGGTTTGCGTAACCATTGCACTACCACTACACCACGGTCGCCTTGAATCAATGAATCATTTCTTTACCATTTACACAATAAATAAATAAGGTATTATCCATAACAAGACAGTCCTACCACAAACGAGCAATCAGCTAGCGATCGGCTAGCGGGCGTCGACAATGTCGAGTTTAACTCCCCCCCTATTTCACGAGCGACTGCTACTCTTCCCCCTCTCCTACCCTGCGGCATGGCTCCTTGATTTCAAATCCAATTTACACCAATCAACGCGCGTCTTCACGCCTTCCGCATTGTTGAGTGCCCGTAGACAAGATAGACTTTTTGGTTGTCTATGCTCCCGTTTGTTTATGGTATAGGTATGTTCGTTAGGTTTGAATTTTAGAATGTTTATTGATTTTATTGTGGCTGACACGTGACGTTTATTTACAAGTTAATTTAAGGACGGCAGAGTTGGGACCGGCAACTTATAAGCTGAACCCGAAACGCGAATAAGTCACTTCACGAAATGTACCCTTGTAAGTGTTTATTAACATTTAAGTATACTTCAATCAATCAATCAACTTGCCAGTCTCTTTGGGACTATATCTGATGGGTCAATTCCATTTATGGATCGCTCTAACATCAGGCTATTTGAGGGATATAAATATGGTGCTATGACTAAAATTGTTACCTATTATGAGCCTTTAGCTGGGCTGTTATCAAATTGAAGACTTGGAGTACCTAATGATGCACTATGAGGATGCAATGGATATTAAAGAGATATACCGATGACTAATATATTAGTAATATTGTTTCTTACTATGCGCCTTTAGCTAGTCTGTCACGCAAAGGTTATGGACACGCCACGCCACGCATTTGGTCTGACCCAGGCTTAAAGGTCTGAACTACCTGATGATGACCATTAGGATGCACGGGATATGTAATATATATATATATATATATATTTTATTGTGACTCGACATATGACAGCACCCCGCTTGATGTTAAGCCAAAGTGTGGACCATGAATTAATGTCACTGCTACTACAATTCAATAACTGTGAGTAGCAATCACATCCACTATTCTGGCCTAGATGGAACCGGCAACTTACAAGCTGATCCCGAAACTCGACTAAATCACTTCACGGTCTGTATACTTGTAAGTGGTGGTACTACCCCGGATCGGCAGACTGGGTACCACTGCCTACCACTCTTTATCTATTGTAGATTGACAAAAGTAATTTATAAATCGGATGTAAATGCATGCGTTAAACAAGGCAGGCCCAGAAGGGTGTTTTCCGATCAAATGGAAGACATCCTCAAGAAAGCTGGGTTGCCTAGTGCCCATAACCGTAGAGCTTGTATGAGGAGAATTGTGGATGTTAAGGAAACGAAGGAATTGTGTCAGGATCGTGGCAAGTGGCGCTCTGTTGTCTCTGCCTATCCCCGTGGGAAAGAGGCGTGGCTTTCTCACGGGGACTGATTGATTGATTGTTTCTTACTATTAGCCTATACCTGCCCCCCTAGCACGGCAATCCAAGAAACAAGATACAGTAGGCATGTGTCGGATATATCAAAACGAATCTAAAATCCGATTTCAGTCACAAATCGATTTGTATCGATTTCCGAAACTGATAAATCGGATTTTAAAAAACCATAAAAACGAACTAGCGATGTAGCCGAACCAAAACACCAACCGCACAAAAACGTTAAAAAACTAAAAACTGATAATGAAATTCGCTTTGTTTCTGTCTAACCCAGCATACCTTAGCGGAGTAAAAGGGATGGGGCGAATTTTAACGGTTTTGGATTTCTGTTTGGATATTTGACGATCGCACATAGAAACATAGAATTACTCGCGAAGTAATAAGATCTATTTTAGATTACATTTGGATACGCTATTAGTTTTTTTTAACGTTGTGCAACGCATTATATCCTTACCTTACTTCTTTGCCTATGTAATTAGAGACCATATTTGCGTACATGATTGCAATTACTTGATACTTGGATTTGTTTATGTTTGGAGTTCTGATGAGTGAAAGAAATGTATTAGGTGTTTTGTTTCGTTGCAAGTTAGGCAGTTTGACCTTGGTGACACATGCGTGAACTTCGTACGTAAATTGGTTATTTTATGTTTAGGTAATAATTTAAATAGGTAATTTCTCAAGTACTAGACTTTGTAAATTTATATTATAATTAAAAATAGATAGGACATATTAGTGTTGTGTTTTTATTGTGTATATAATTGTTAATTGTAATTGTAAAAAAAGAGAGATATTTGCTTCGGGTTTGGTTATCAGAGAGTGGTAGGCAGTGGTACCCAGTCTGCCGATCCTGGGTCGCGTTATGGGATCAGCTTGTAAGTTGCCGGTTCCAACTAGGCCGGCGCGGCGTAGTGAATGTGAGTGTTACAGTTATTGAATTAACATCAAGCGATGTGCTGTCATATGTCAAGTCACAAAAAAATACATATTTAACTTGGACTTTAAAATATTTAGTTTGCTCGTTTTCAGTTTACCATCGTTTTTTTTTTGTTTTTTTATCACTCGAAATGTCACGAAAACCTTGTGAGGTATGGATTCATTTTCAGAAAAAAGAGTCAACATATTTTAAAAAATATACTTAAACAAAATCTATTAAGATAATTTATATTTTTTTATTCTGACTCGACATATGACAGCGACCTTCCTGATGTTGAGCTAAATTGCGGTCCATGAGTGCACATCCACAATGCCAGGCTATTTGAAACCGGCAACTTACAAGCTAAATCCGAAGCTGACGCCACCAAGTCACCTTACAGTCTGCCTACCACTCATAACAATTTATAAATTATTATGAAATATAGATTATAAATTATTATAGGTACAATTTTAGTATACATTGTATGAGTACCTATATACTACCAAATAAAACATTAGTTTTGAAAATATATGTTATTAAGAAATAGTATATAAAAAAAAATAGATAATATTTAATCATTTACTTTTTAAATTAATCTATTTCCTTATCTATGCACATCGAAATAAAATCGATTCGTATAAGTTTGTCGTTTGCTAATAAAACCAAATCTATGGTATGGTAAGGCGCTACTAAATTAAAATCGGATTTCTAAAATCGGATTTTGAAATCGATTTCAAAATCGAAAATCGGATATATATCGGTTTGCGGAAAAAAATGAAAACGCCCATGCTTAAGATACAGACCTGCAAGGAATATTATTGTATCTTAATTTAAATAACTTAATAGGCTGGCACTTAAAATGTTTATTAAAAAACATTAATATTTATTAAAGTTTTCAACGTTGTTTCCCTATATTTATTTACATTAAACTCTAATATATATATTGATTAAAAAAAATTTAACTAAAATACATTATTAAAAGGAGTCCCTTTAGGCAAGGTTCCGAAGATACTGGCAGCGTTCCCCCTTTGAATAGCTAGACTAATTTTTTGTCCGAGGTAGCTGCCAACTCTTCGGTCTCCTGTGATGTCGACTAACCTTTTTGATATTTCCTTAAAAAGCCTTAAAGCGCCAGGACCCCACGGACCAAGGGTCTCGACACCGAATGGGACAAAATCATACTCGGAGCCTAGACCCCTGTATTTGCACGCTTTAGCTTTTGCACCAGCTCTGCTGTTAGTTCCATGTTGATGGGAAGGTGCCAGCGTGTCTGAACAGGTTGCATCCCATACCAGCACCCGGCTCCATGGAATCAAACTTATACCATCCGGTCTCTTACCATCATCTCTTGCAATACCAGTCGGCTCAAGTAGACTTGGCACGTTGTTTTGTGTAAAGTTTTACAGAACCTTTAAACGTTTATTTTGGGCATTATGATGCAGTGTTTTTATTTAGTAAGATTCTTAAAATGAGTTACAATGATATTCCTCGCAGGTATTTGTCTTACTTCTTGGATTACCGTGCTAGGGGGGCTGGGCTAATATGATTTTTTTTTTAATATATTCCTATACTAAGCTACCAAAGTGCCTGTATCATTGAAACAGGACAACCAAAACATATATCAGAGATACATTGGTACCGGTGAGTGGTTTCGAACCCGTGCCACTCGGCTTCCGTAGCCATTGCACTGCCACTACACCATGGTCGCTTTAATTACTCCAGACAGATCTGGAGTACAGGGAGTACAAGTAAGGGGGTCTTGTAACGTTTATAAAGAGTCACAGTTTATAAACGCGATTTACAGCTAGTAATAAATACAAAGAAATATATTTTATGATTTTGTTTCATTTCTGAATATCATGAAAAAACATTGTTTATTCAGCCAATAGTGAAACTGAAACGATCGTGTTTCAATATTTGATTTCACCGCGCAAACGCCGACGGGGGATGAAAATTCAAATGACACCCATTCTACCTACCCCACAATTGAATTCCGTATGCGTGAATAAATATTTTTTTGGTTTCATGTAACAAAAATTTTACATAACTGCTCTCAGGCACGTAGCCCAAAATCACCTTTAGGGAGGAGATTTTTATTTTATTGTGATTCGATATATGACAGCACCCTGCCTGATAGAGAGCGATCCATGAATGGAGGCAACTGCTACTAGTCGGGGGAAGCATCCGCATTCTGTCGACCGAATCGCCAGTCGAACTAAAAGGTTTGTTGCGTCGTTTCTTTGTAGAACAATCGACAAGTGGAATGCTTTATTAGCCCAAGTGTTCTTTCCATGCTATAGTCATGCGTGAAGAGGCACCTTTGGCCGGCATTGTGACGGCGACTCGGGCAATCGTTAACTGACTCGGTTTTTCAGTCGTCTGCCCTTTTGCTTATCACCAGGCGGGTCGAGTTCAGAAGTCGAATCACACTTAAAAAAATATAAAAAAAGTTCACGGCTACCTCAGTCGCCGTCACTATGATGGTCAGAGAATTTAAAATTAAAGTGACGACAGGCGTGGCTGATTGGTTATCTCCCCAGTTTGTTACGCGTAAAGTTCCGGGTTTGATTCTCGGTCAGAACAAAAAAATTGTTAATAATAAAAAGAAGCGGATATTTGCTCTAGGTCTGGTTATTAAAGAGTGGTACCCAGTCTGCCGATCCAGGGTAGTACGAGTACCACCACTTACAAGTATACAGACCGTGAAGTGATTTATTCGCGTTTCAGGATCAGCATGTAAGTGGATGAAACTGCTACTTACAGTTAATTAAATTGTAGTAGCAGTGGCATCCATTAATGGACCACACTCCAGCTTAACACCAAGCGGTGTGCTGTCATATGTCGAGTCACAATGTGTCTAATAATTGTAATCTGCAGTGTTATAGAATATCCCTCTGTTAAGCAAACAGAGAGATATTATAAGGAAAATATTGATATCACAAAGCGAAGGGAAGCCATACTTGTTTAAACAATTTACATCAATCACCGCTGCCAACGCCCATTCGCTCACATCTATAGACTGGACAACACTCCTGATGTTAAGCTGGAGTCCAAGAGTAGTGTATTTTATTAACATGGCAAGAAAGCTATACAAGCCCAAGTGCCGGACTCTCACCGACTAAAACCTCCCACGCCGTTTTCACAGAGCTTCATCGGCGGATCACTGGTATCGCGTGAGCAAACCCTCGTAACTCTGCCGACGTTGGCTCTTTCGGGCCCCAAATAACAATGTGACCCGCTCAATAGCGACATGCTGACACGACGAGCAGGCGCCTCTTTTTGTGCGGAAACGGCTGCATGCACCTTCCGCTTCACTTCGGGCTATGCTAAGAAGCACTTCCCGAGAGAGTGATTTGACTACCATTGATTTGGCGCTGCTGAGCAACCGCTCATGCAGCGCCAAATCAATGGTACGCAACGGAGTCACCGTCTCGGCTTTCCCCTATCCGCCACCTGGGGAAGCGCCCGATGGGAGACTACCAACTCCAGCAATCACTCCCGCGCGATTGCCGTCACCACAGAACATAGTCTGCGGGACCACGGGATTTAATGGTTTAATAGAGGTTGTGCCGACCATTTTCAAGTTCGCACTACACTGGTCGAAAAACACCCTCAATCACTGCTAAAATATTTTTTGTTAGTAGGACCCTAAGTGCTCTCTATAGAACCGTTCATCTGCTACAAACTGAAGACAAAGAGCGAGACAACCACATAGTTACATCTCACCCTAACACTACGAGTATAGAATATGAAAAGCGTTTTTACCACGTAATTTATACCACCCCCCAGACTACTCTTCACAATATCACTTTGACCTGCGATTTTTGACCCTTTTACTTTTTTTTCGGGCTAAACAATAGTTTTCTTAAAAGAAGAAAGAGTAATTCTCTCTATAAAGAAAAAGCCAACGTTCGGAAATATGCGGCTTACTATCGCATTTTTTATTACTTTGATTGGGAGATTAGGCAGAAAACCATTCGCATCAAGAGGAATCATTTGAACCCGCTTGGAGTTGGTGGTACGCCAACTGCAAATCAGGTTAGTACGTTATTTTTGGTTTGAATAAGTCGCGTGACCCAGGTTCCGCTATATTGGAGGTCCGCCACGCGCGAATTCCTAACCCCAGGAAACGAATCGTACACAGAGCAAGGAGCACACATAGAACCAGCAGCTCACCACCAGCGTACACAACGACCGTCGTCAAACGGCGGTCACACCAATTGTCTTGTCGTTTATAAATTGGGTTACCACAAAGAATATGGACTTTAGACACAGAAGAAGCCCTAAAATAGCTACAAAATACAACCGTTTATACTATTTTCACTTACGGCATTAAAAAGAAGTCAGAAGGGGATGAATATACATTTTTACATTTGTAATTTAGAAGGTTGTCACTACTTTTAATGATCATTTGACAACATAATTTGACAGAATAACAAATGACATTAAAATACTTCAAAAAAGGATGACTGAACAGTTATGCCGCTACTCTTACTACCACGTGACTTTTAATTAAGCAGTATTAAAAGTCAACCACAATTACAAGCTGTTGTATTTGCAAAAAAGTAGTGCCAACCTTTAAAATAAATGAATTGAATTACAAGTAGTTGTCTCTTTCAGTCACACGTGGTATAAACATAATATAAATGAGACAAATAACAATGAATTAGTTTTTATTTTAGCACAGATTCTGTTCTTTCCAAATTCCTTGGGTTACCATAATCCCCACTCTTGGCAGGCGGGTTGGCAGTGACAATAACATATAAAATAAAAAGTTACAGGTCAAATTTTACAGGTCTTGAGGTTTCCACCCAAAACCCTTAAGGGTGGTTGGGAGGGATGGAAACTTCTTGATTGCTGACAGTATGTGCCATTCATTAGGGATGAATTTTAAGTATTTAGCACCAGGAAGATCCGTGGTTCCGTAGCTCAGGGGTTCGTGACATCTATCTGTTAGTAGGAAGAAAGATACTAATAAAATAGAAGATTTACTTAGTTTATTGTGATTTAAATTGTTTAATTTAGTATGAAGAGAATTGTGGATGTGAAGGAAGCAAGGGAGTTGTGTAAGGATCGTGGTAAGTGGCGCTTCATTGTCTCTGCCTATTTCTGTGGGAAAAAGGCCTAATTGTAATCGTATAGATGTATTTTTTTGTGACTCGACATATGACACAGCCCCGATTGATGTTAAGCTGTAATGTGGTCCATGAATGGATGTTACTGCTACTACAATTCAATAACTGTGAGTAGCAATCACATCCACTATGCCGGTCTAGTTGGAACCGGCCCCTTGCGAGTTGATCCCAGGACGTGACCAAATCACTTCACGGTCTGTATACTTGTAAGTGGTGGTACTACCCCGGATCGGCAGACTGAGTACCACTGCCTACCACTCTTTTATGCTAAGTATTAATATAAAGTATGTTAACTGTGAATATACCTAATAAATAAATTATTGCGGCTTACAATCGCGTTTATATAGATTTTCCAACGATTCGATTATAAATGGATACATTAAACGAGGCAGGCCCAGCGGGGTTAGGTTGGGCAAGTTAAAACGATTATCGTCTTTCGTCGACGATTGGCAAAAAAATAAAAGTTAGGCTAAATCCACCAGAATGAGACTATTGATGATAATGATCAAACGTGTCGTCGCACAGACGATATTCGTCACAACGATTAATTGTCTCGTTTTATTGGATTTAGCCTAGCTTTTATTATTTTGACAATCGCCGACGAGAGACGATAATCGTTTTAACTTGCCAACCTAACACCGCAGGAGGGTGTTCTCCGACCAAACCGGAGACATCCTTAAGAAAGCTAGGGTGCCTAGTGCCCATAACCTTAGAGATTGTATGAAGAGAATTGTGAATGTGAAGAAAGCGAGGGAGTTGTGTCAGGATCGTGGCAAGTAGCGCTTTGGTGTCTCTGCCTATCCCTGTAGGAAAAAGGCGTTAAAGTTTGTTTGATTGATTATAGGGTTCTTATTAAAAAAACACACCGAAAATTAACATATATTTCTATATATTTATTTAATTTACATATTATAGGAATATTCGATTTTTATTTTTATTATTATTAATATTAATATTAATTATTATTTTACCTTACAATTACTTAAGGAGATCAAAAATAATACAGTTTTTAAATACATTATTTACAGTCTTTAATTGGCATTTTTAATATAAATATTTATGTAAATAGAATTACGAAGAAAACATGAGAAAGTAGGTTTTAGTATTATCTTAGATTTTGCGCAAACATTGATTAAGAAATTAAACAAATAAGCGGCTTACTATCGCGTTCATTTTGGTTTTTGATTTTACAATTTTTTATTATTATTCCGACGTTTCCAACCACTACGATAAACCGTTTCGATAAACCGAAGATCCTCGCAAAAGAAAGTCGACTGATACCCAGGATGGTAGACAAGGCTATTGAAATTAAAAAAACATCCTAATTTCAAGAGAATAGTTGGCGATTATCTAACACCTGAGACCTCAAGTCCAGCAAACTGCCAAATCAGGAGACACCGTTAGTTATTTTTATAAAAAAAATGAATTAAACCAGAAACATAAAACATCAAACATCAAACAGGGTAGTTTTGGAAACAATAACAGCATCAACCAATAGGTCGACCAACACCTCAGTCTCTCCGTGACCACGATGGCTGCAAAGCTCTCGAAATGTCGGAATGATAATAAAACGCTAATTCTGACAACGCTATGTCTGCCTAACCCCATAGACATAAAGAATGGACTGGACGTTCCCTAACCAGATATAAAGTAAATCGGGCGGCAAAGCTTGAGAGGGAGACAAAACAATCATGCGGCCACTAGTTTTAGGTTATTAAATATTATTACTAAAATATACACAAAAATATAATAATTAAACTATAAATAAAAAATATCATCTAATGACGTCGCATCAGAGATAGTCTCAAGGAGACTGGCAACATTTCCCCTTTGTATAGCAAGGCTAATACGTTGGCAGAAATAATTGCCAGCCTTTCTGTCTCTAGACTTCTCCGTCAGCCGCCGCTTGGACAACTCCTTGGTTGGGCGCTTAGCTGAAGGGCCCCAATATAACTTAATTTATATTTTATTGTAAGGATTTAAAAAAAAATAAAAAATAACCTATTAAGCGAGGTGGCCGCATAGTCTTGTTGTCTCTTTCTAGTGAGTGGTCTATTTTGTGAGTCTATTGCTCAGTCTATTCTCTTTGTCTCTGCCTAACCCTGTGGGAATTTAGACGTGAAACTTGATAATTAAATTGAAATAATACTGATATAGTAAGATGTCCTTCGTTCTTAAAATTAAATTTAATACTTATTTTAAACTAATATTTATCTAAATTACTTAAATTTGGCTTTTTTTTTAAATATTCTAATGTGGATGGATTATGTGGATGCCACTGCTACTACAGTAGAACCTCGTTAAGTCGAACCTCGATAAGTCAAAAACCTCCAAATCTCGAAAAAATGTTTTGTTCCCTTCCCTTCAAACACCAAAACCTCCATTACTTGAAATCTTGACCCTCTGTTAGTCGAAATAATCACCGAGTCCCTCCAAGCCATTTTGGTACATATTTTCACTCTATAACTCGAAAAATTAAATTTGACCTCTGTATCTTGAACATAGCAAAGTTTTATTTTACAACCTTTACAACTTGATAATAATATATTGATAAATAAAATATGTTTGTCACCTCTGCAAGTTGAATTTTTATTTATTTTACCTCTCTAACTCAAAATTTATAAGAATAAACCTTAAACTCTTTATGTCGAATCAAAATCCGCCTAAGTCGAAATCCTCCATAAGTTGAAAACTCTATAACTCGAAATTTTTGGCGTCTCCCTTGATGTTCGACTTATAGAGGTTCGACTGTAATTAGCGCTCACCCTTTGACAGCATCACGTCTGATGTTAAGCTGGAGTGCTGTCTATGGATAGATGCGACTGCTACTACAGTTTTTAATAACTGTAGTAGCAGTTGCATCTATTAACCAAAACTTTTAAAATGATTTGAAACGCGACTAAGTCACCTTACGGTCTCTGCCTGATGTTAACCTGGAGTGCTGTCCATAACTGATAGTCGCCTCCACTATGCCGGCCTATCATCGAGATATTATAATTTGATAGTTTTCATCATAGTACCTAAACAAACATACATTCATACGTTCTCCAATGATATTAAGTAAAAGGTAGATACGACACCTACACGAGTTTTAGTGTTCGCATTTGCTCAACGATCAACCACGACTAGGCATACACTGAAGTGGAAGTAGAACGGAATGATAGTTATTGAGAGCGAAAAAGAGACAAATATATGTTGCTCTGCATCGCGACACTGAGTTCAGGTTTGCTTATTATCAAAGGATATCATTCATTTTGGGCTTCTATGTACTAACTTTGTAATGTCCAATGATGAAAAAATATATAAATGGTAGTTTAGATACTTGTATTGATAAAACTAATAATTTTGTTTTAAATTGCTGTGCATTTGAGTTATTTGGAAAATAAGATATGGATTTTGCATCGTCTTTCAATCACAAAGACACGCCATATTAACAGTTCTGCTTTGAACTGTCATAATTATAGTTTGATCACTTTGCACACATAAACTATGCAAAATACAGTATATAGGTATTCCAATTGCATTGTAATCTTTGTACATTAAACTATTTTAAAATGTATATGCAACTGTTAATACAATTCAATCAATCAATCAATTAAGCCCAAGTCCCCATACAAAATGAATGATATCCTTTTAAGATAACTCGTATAACATATCTACATCTTATTTTAAAATATCATTGCAGGAGTCTAACTCATTTGATGTTTAAGGCCGCGCCATATTTTGACACGACATTTAACCTCGTCCTGCCTGATGATAAGCAAGAGGAAGTCCAAGAGTGACGACGACTGAGAAAACCAATATTGTTTACAGCTGCCACAGTCGCCATCACTATGCCGGCCTAAGATGCTTCTTCACGCATCGCTTGAAGGATCCAAGGTCATAGGATGAAAAGAACACATGGGCTGGCTAAGCATTGCACTTGTCGATTGGATGGATTATAATGCATTATTTAAATACCTTTTATAATTCCCTAAACTATAAATACACTAATATTAATCTTAACTATTTATCTCGCTCTAATGTACAAGAGGAAGCGAGATAGCAACAATTTAGTTATAAATATATTTGTACCCATTTATTAGTATTCCACAAAACTTATTCTCATACAACGTAAGGCCTAAACATATCCATAGGTCGTCCGCCATCTTGGTTTAAGACAACCAATCCGCGGCGTCCATTCGAATTGTTTTCCAAATTAGAATTGAAATTCGCCGCGGCAATAGCTCGCTCTCGTTCTAACGCGATAATTCTGTCCCTGTCTAAATGCGGTTGAGTTTTGACAGCTGTCAAATCCGCTGGTATAGGAGGTGTTTTTTCGTTGTCAATTTGATGCTCTGGCTTAGGTTTGTTTTTGTCCTCATTTTGATGGCTGGAATGTGATTCTTTCTTGGACTCTTGTTGGGCCTTTTTTGAACGTTTCCATTTCATTCGGCGGTTTTGGAACCATATTTTAACCTGGGGACAATATATTATACGCGTTAGTTATTAAGAAAGATTGTAAACTGTACTGCTTACAATATAACGTTCTGGCACAACGCGAAATATACAAAATATGTTTTATAATATTTTTCTATCATTTTTTTTTATTGTGACCCGACATCTGACCTCGACTCGCCTGATGATAAGCAAGAGGAGGTCCAAAAGTGACGACGACTGGAATAACCGAGTCAGTTCCCGGCTGCCCCAGCCGCCGCCACTATGCCGACCTAAAATGCTTCTTCACGCATCACTTGAAGGATCCAAGGTCATAGGATGGAGAGAACACATGGGCTGGCAAAGCATTCCACTTGTCAATTGTTCTACAAAGAAAAGACGCACCGAACTTTTCTATAGTACCACCACTTACAAGTGTACCGACCGTGAAGTGACTTAGTCACGTTTCCAAGTTGCCGTTTCCAACCAGGCTGCCGGATGTAGCTGCTACTTTCAGTTGTTTAACTCTAATAGCAGACGGGGTGCTGTCATATGTAGAACGACTATAAAAAAACTTGTCTAAGCCGAAATGACGCGCCTCTTCACTGCATTTGCACACGAGAAAAAATATAAATATAAATGCAACACACCGAAAATGCAATTGAAATTGGTCATTCAGTTGCTGGTTGGACACAAAAGGAGACGCTGATTAAATATTTTTTTTTAAATTTATTTGATTTTTTATTGTGACTCGACATATGACAGCACCCCGCTTGATGTTAAGCCGAAGTGTGGTCCATGAATGAATGTCACTGCTACTACAATTCAATAACTGTGAGTAGCGATCACATCCACTATGCCGGCCTAGATAGAACCGGTAACTTACAAGCTGATCCCGAAACGTGACCAAATCACTTCACGGTCTGTATACTTGTAAGTGGTGGTACTACACCGGATCGGCAGACTGGGTACCACTGCCTACCACTCTTTGATAACCAAACCCGAATCAAATATCCATCTCTTTTTTTTATTAACAAATATCTGCAATTTTTAATATTATTAAATATTACAAATAAAATCTATGAAACAAATATTTGCTCCGACCGGGGATCGAAGACGGGACTTTACGCGCAACAAACCAATCGCTAAACCGTTCGTCCACGCCTGTCGTCAAATAGTATAGTTAGAAATATTTGCATTCACACATTTAAATAAACTAATAAAGTGGAGAGGCGCGTCATTTATAGTTAGACGAGCTATACTGAAACTGAATGTACAGTATCCATAAATCCCCACTGAAACCTTTACAGCATAAGAAGTGAAGGGTATAATGACCATACAGCCATAAACAACCCCAAGCCGCACATGAAAACAGGCACTTTACAAAATTACTTAGATTTTTCACCACATGTCGTTCAAACTTCCCCTAATCCGAAAACGTCATAACAATTTCAACTCTATTACATTAAATGTAAAGTATATATTCGTTTTGTTTTCATGTAAAACCCGCCCCTGTGATAAGCTTTGGGAAATGCAGGGAAATCTCTGTCCCCTATTCGTCAAATGTCAAAGCTTAAAATGGACGCTGACACTTCTAAACATTTATTTGACACTGTGTTTTGTGTCATTTGTCAACGGACGTTTTAGGTTAGGAATACGCGTCAGATTTGGTTTCCGATTGTCTGATCAAACTGTTTTTATTATTACATTTCTATACTAAGCTACTAAAGTGCTTGTATAATAGAAACACAGGCGTGGACGAACGGTTTAGCGACTGGTTTGTTGCGCGTAAAGTCCCGGGTTCGATCCCCGATCGGAGCAAATATTTGTTTCATAGCTTTTATTTGTAATATTTAATAGTATTAAATATTGCAAATATTTGTTAATAAAAAAAAGAGACGGATATTTGCTTCGGGTCTGGTTATCAAAGAGTGGTAGGCAGTGGTACCCAGTCTGCCGATCCGGGGAAGTACCACCACTAACAAGTATACAGACCGTGAAGTGATTTGGTCACGTTTCGGGATCAGCTTGTAAGTTGCCGGTTCCATCTAGGCCGGCATAGTGGATGTGATTGCTACTCACAGTTATTGAATTGTAGTAGCAGTGACATTCATTCATGGACCACACTTTGGCTTAACATCAAGCGGGGTGCTGTCATATGTCGAGTCACAATAAAAATATATATATATACATAATATATCAAAAATACATTGGTAAAATTGATAGTCTACAGCAAGTGGTTTTTGAACTTAGTTTGTGTGAATATTTCACTACCACTATACGAGGTCACCTATCATCATCTTCCTTCACTTACATCCATACATTATTGTATGAACCATAGAACAGAAAATTGGATATATATTTTTTTTGTGTCCATAACCGTAGAGCTTGTATAAAGAGTATTGATGAAAGTGAGGGAAGGGAGGAAGTTGTGCCAGGATCGTGGCCAGTGGCGCTCCATTGTCTTTGCCTATGAATTAACAAATTTCATGCGGCTTACTATCGCGATTATTTTGGTCTCTCCGTGACCATGATGGGTGCAAAGCTCTCGAAACGTCGGAATAATAAAAAAAAAAAAAAAAAATAAACGCGATAGTAAGCCGCAAAAAAATATGTTTAATTCAATTTTAATTTGATATTTCTCTGTTCTATAATATAATATAGACATCTTTGTCCAAAAGTACCAGGAGATAATAAAAGTAAAGGAGGTTAGGTTATACCTGTGTTTCCGTTAACATCAGACTGGTGGCTACTTCAAACCGCTTTGGTCTTGAGAGGTATTTGTTCATACGGAATTGCTTCTCCAGTTCGAGGAGTTGCTGCGACGTGAATGCTGTTCGTGGACGCCTGGTCTTCCCGAGGAGGGCGTGAGGAGCTAGATAACAAAAATAAATAAATAAATAAGTAATCGAAGACATCTTTTAGGCGACAGGCGTGGACGAACGGTCATCGATTAGTTTGTTGCGCGTAAAGTCCCAGGTTCAATTCCCGGTCGGAGCAAATATTTGTTAATAAAAAAAGAGATAGATATTTGCTGCGGGTCTGGTTATCAAAAAGTGGTAGGTAGTGGTTCCCAGTCTGCCGATCCGGGGTAGTACCACCACTTACAAGTATACAGACCATAAAGTGATTTGGTCGCGTTTTGGGATCAGCATGTAAGTTGCCGGTTCCATCTAGGCCGGCATAATGGATGTGACTTCTACTTATAGTTATTGAATTGTAGTAGCAGTGACATCCATTCATGGACTACACATGTTTAATCAAGCGGGGTGCTGTCATATGTCGAGTCACAATAAATAAAAAATCTTCAAGAAAGCTAGGTTTCCTAGTGCCCATAGCCGTAGAGCTTGTATGAGGAGAATTGTGAATGTGAAGGAAGCGAGAAAGTTGTGTAAGGATCGTGGCAAGTGGCGCTCCATTGTTTCTGCCTATCCCCGTGGGAAAGAGGCGTGACAATTTGATTGATTGATTGGTTGATAAGTAAATAAGTATCAAAATACTAGTAGTTTTGTTTTTATTGTGACTCGACATATGAAAGGCGCCCATGTTAAGCTGGAGTGATGTCCGAGAATAGAGGTAACTCTTACTTATAATTTAAGGCGACCGTGGTGTAGTGGCCAGGGCCGTCTTAAGCATATTTGGCGCCCGGGTGCGAAAGTCAGCCTACGCCCCCCCTAGTTTTGTCAACAACAAAAAAAAACGCTATATAATTTTTATGTTTCATTTATTTATTCCTCTGAAATTAAATTATACGAGTACGTGGGGTTCACTGATAGTTTTTCGTATGCGCCCCTAGTACTTTGCGCCCGGGTGCACCGCACCCCTCGAACCCCCGGGTAAAGACGGCCCTGGTAGTGGCAGTGCAGTGGTTGAGCAAACCAGAGCGCGGGTTCGAAACCATTCGCCGGCATTAATGTATTTTTGATATAAGTACTTTGGTTATTCCTGTTTCTAAGATACAAGCACTTTAGTACCTCAGTATAGAAATGAGAAAAAACTGTAAGTAACAGTCACCTCCATAATGCCGTTGGAACGAGCATCCTATAAGCTGATTCCGAAACGCGACTAATAGTTTTTGATTCTTAATAAACAGAAAAAAACATGATGACACCGTCAGTTATATTTAAATTGAACCGGGAACAAAAAAACAAACAAAACAGTTTTGGAAACAATAACAGCATCAACCAATAGGACGACCAACACCTCAGTCTCTCCGTGACCACGATGGCTGCAAAGCTCACGAAACGTCGGAATAATAAAAAAATATAAAATCAAAGCCAATATAAACGCGATAGTAAGCCGCATAAAATTTGTTTAATTCATTAATCAATGTTCGCGCAAAATTTAAGAAAATACTAAACAAAAAAATCTTTATAATTGTACCATTTTGTACTATAATACATATACATATAAATGTTGGGGCGGCATAGCGAGAGGGTGGTGAAAAATCGTGGCTTTTCTAATCGGAAGCTTGTATTCAGGGTGGATATCACATAAATCTTTGCTCCCAGTACCAAATACAAAGAAAGAAGTTACAGTATGCTCTACTTTATTTAAAAATTGTATAGAAAATCTCACTTGCATCGGCTGCGACAAGGTAACGAACCCGGCTCGTATCTAATGCGAATCAGAAGCATATTATATTTAAATAATTTAATATACTTTTTATAATATATTTTAAGCAGTCATTAAGGAGTGTATGTGGATTGACGATAGCGGATAGAATAAGGAATAGCACATTGCGCGATAGATGTGGTTTGAAAGAGGATGTAGTGACAAGGATTGACAAAGGAATGCTTGGGCACATGGAAAAGATGAAAGTAGATTGACGAAAGAATTTTATAAATCTGATTTGTATGAATGCGTTAAACAAGGCAGGCCCAGGAGGAGGACCAAATCGGTTGCCTAGTGCCCATAACCATAGAGCTTGTATAAAGAGGATTGTGGATGTGAAGGAAGCAAGAGAATTGTGTCAGGATCGTAGCTAGTTGCGCTTCATTGTCTCTGCCTAGCCATGTAGAGAAAAGTAGTGACAATTTGATTGATTTACAATTATGCTACTAAAGTGCTTGTTACATAGAAACAGAAGAACCAAAGTACATTGGTACCGGTGGGTTGTCTCTAATTCGTGTTCTCGGTTTGCGTAACCATTGCACTGCCACTACGCCACGGTCGCCTTGGACGGAAATAATCTCATACAACCTAGTAGTGCAGTCCGCGGTCTGCGGTCTGCAGTCGCCGGCGGAATCACACCTTCAGGCAACTTGAGGTCAGATGTCACGTCTCAATAATAGACGAACGGTTTAGCGATTGGTTTGTTGTGCCCAAAGTCCCGGGTTCGATCCCCGGTCGAAGCAAATATTTGTTTCATAGCTTTTATTTGTAATATTTATTAATATTAAATATTGCAAATATTTGTTAATAAAAAAAAAGAGATGACTATTTGCTTCGGGTCTGGTTATCAAAGAGTGGTAGGCAGTGGTACCCAGTCTGCCGATCCGGGGTAGTACCACCACTTACAAGTATACAGACCGTGAAGTGATTTGGTCACGTTTCGGGATCAACTTGTAAGTTGCCGGTTCCATCTAGGCCGACATAGTGGATGTGATTGCTACTCAGAGTTATTGAATTGTAGTAGCAGTGACATTCATTCATGGACCACACTTCGGCTTAACATCAAGCGGGGTGCTGTCATATGTCGAGTCACAATAAAAATAAAAAAATAAAATGAAATATCTAACCCGAGTTATGTCAGCGTAACAGACATAGTATAAATTATAATTATCACTAGAAATAGGATGTACACTTTGCCCTCCGGACCCTTTGAGAAATTATAATATATTTTTATCACTAAAATTATCAATTTCAGAATAATGTATTAACGCTAGAATCGTGGGATGGAATCTTCCATGTTTTTTTGTAACTGTTCGACACCAATATATAAACCATTGTGAATAAGAATTAAATCAGTATCGTCTTTATCTTCGTGTTGTTATTATTTAACTCAAGTCCTCCATCAAGCTACGCACGACCCCGAATATTTAACTCCCGGCGTAATATTATACAGTAACTTATAACTTAACTTACTTAACTTAACCTCGATAACTTAAACCTCGGTAACATAAAAACCTCTGTTACTTCAAAAAATACTATGTTCCCTTCCCATCAGAGCCCAAAACCTCTATAACTTAAAATACGCAACCTCTATAACTTAAATAAATAATCTCTGTATAGGTCCTCAGTAACTAAAAGAACAAAAGAAAATCACAGATTTTTTTAAGTAGACTAAACCTTTAGTTGTTGTTTTATTTTTATGTAATGTAAGTAATGGGAATAAATATGATTACATATTTAATTTTCAGTATTTTATTGAACCCATCCTTCTGATGCATTCGAGTAAAAATGGGAGCAAGGGTAAATAGAAACATGTACATGTACCTCTATATTAACCTTTACCTAATATAAACCCTTGATAACTTAAAACCTCTATAACTTAAAATATTTTCTGTTTCCCTTGGACTTTAACTTATCGAGGTAGAGGTAGTAGAGCATACGTTGTGTGAGTGCGTCTGTAATCTGAAGCAATTGGGAGAGCGTAGCATCCATAAATAAATTCGGGACATCCTATATATATTACCTATATATACCTACATACTACATACTTTATATTTATATTTTATCGACCAAATCGGCAGTCGAACTAAAAAGTTCGGTGCGTCTTTTCTTTGTAGAACAATTGACAAGTGGAATGCTTTGCCAGACCATGTGTTCTCTTCATCCTATGACCTTGGATCCTTCAAGCGATGCGGACAGCCGGCAAACGACTCAGTTTTTCCAGTCGTCGTCACTCTTAGACCTCCTCTTGCTTAACATCAGGCGGGTCGAGGTCAGATGTCGTGGACGTGGACGAACTGTTAGCGATTGGTTTACCGCTCGTATAGTTCCGGGTTCGATTCTCACTAGGAGCAAATATCTGTTTTATAGCTTTTATTTTATATTATTTAATAACTAGCTGTGCCCGCGGTTTCACCCGCGCAAAATTAGGTTTATAACAGTCATAACAAAGAAGGAGGTTCTCAATTCGACTGTATATGCCTTTTTTGTATTTATAACTCATATAAAAATGAGACGGAAATAAATATAAATATAGAAAAAATCCAAACAGCTGAAACTATAGTCAATTGAAAACTATAGGAAAATATATATTTTTATTATTATTAAAAGTAACCTATTTTACTCATAGTGCCTCTAAAAATATGTGTACAAAGGACATAATTCATTTTGGGCTTCTATGTAGGTACTACTTTTGTAATGTCCAATGATGAAAAAATATATAAATAGTAATTTCGATACTTGTATTGATAAAACTAATAACAATTTTGCTTTTAATTGCTGTGCTATTAAGTTATTTGGAAAATAAGATATGAATTTTGTATTATTTGTCAATTAACGCTATATTTGTTATGCTTTGAACTGTCATAATTATAGTTTGATCATTTCGCACATCTAAACTATGCATAATAAAGAATATATTTCAATTACATTGTAATCTTTGTACATTAAACTATTTTAAAATGCATATTAAACTGTTAATACAATTAAACCCACATCCCAATACAAAATGAATGATGTCCTTTCATGATGATCGGTTAAGTAGTTGTTGCGTGAAAACGTAACAAACAAACTCACATTCACATTTATAATAACAGTAGGATATATCACTTTTTTCTAGTTTCAGTTTAATTATAGTTAATATAGTTTTACATTAATTTTTAATGTGATTAATAAATATTAAATACCGCCGTTTACCCTAAAAAAGCTCATTCATAACCGCGCTAATCTGCCTCGCCGCTAAATCGGTGACAGATGCGTTGTACAAATAAATTGTGCGGCTTTATCACACACACCAAATGTACAACAAAATGTGCGGCTAATAAGTTAATAAAATAATCAAATTGTCACGCCGCAATCCACACAGGGATAGGCAGTGCCGTCGGTAACCTATTGGAGGCCCCGGGCACATTAGGATGTATCGATGTATCTGTCTAAATCGAAATGACGCGCCCCTCCACTGCATTTAAGCACACGTGCGAATGTAAAATATGAATGCAACACACCGAAAATGCAATTGTAATTGGTCATTCAGTTGCTGGTTGGACACAAAAGGAGGAGCACGCTGATGAAGTATATTAGTATAGTTAGAAATATTTGCATTTACACATTTAAATAAACTAATAAAGTGGAGAGGCGCGTCATTTATAGTTAGACAAGCTATACTTATATCAAGAATTATTCTTATTTCTTTACAGTCACATTAAATGAATAATCATTATCATCATCAGCCAGAAGACGTCCACTGCTGAACATAGGCGTTCCCCCTTAGAACGCCATTCTGAACGACAAGATGCCAGTTGCATCCACCGGTTATTCGCGACTTTCACTATGTCGTCAGTCCACCTAGTGGGAGGCGTACATACGCTAGCTGAATAAATATAATATAATTCACAAAAGTAACTCTTTTAAAATTCACACAAATTAAACTAATGATAAATAACATGACCTTACTCGGAACGTATCTCACCGACTCCGGAATTACTACAGCACTAAACGAAAAATTTGATAAGCTCAAATTAGCCACACGTAGATTGAAAGACATTGACTCACATATTGCTTTTTACCTTTTAAAGAATTGCCTCGCTGCCCCTAAGTTCATTTACAGTTTACGCACCACACCATGTTGGGATTCAGAGATACTATCAGATATAGACAATCATTTAAAAATAACGCTTGAAACAATCTTAAATATAAGCCTCACTTGCGTTCAATTTACCCAAGCATCTCTTCCAGTTAAATTCGCCGGCTTAGGAATTAGAAAAATTTCCGACCTTACTGTCCCTGCTTATCTCTGCTCCATTAATTCTACAAAATCTCTCTGTACCACAATTTTATCAAAGACATCCTGTAACATTGATAAATTCCACCGAGAAGAAGAAGCTCTTGCCTTGTGGAAAACTCTATCATCAGAAGACCTACCACCTGTATCACCTTCTTTAAAAACATCACAAAAGGATTGGGACCGTCCCATTACAATAAAAATATATAATTCATTACCTAGGTTGTCAATAACGGAAGAGGCTCGTCTACGAGCATCTTGTGTGAGTGAGGCTGGTGCCTGGCTACGTGCTATACCTTCTCCCTATACAGGCACGCTGCTAGACGCCAGCACACTCCGCATTGCTGCAGCCTTAAGACTGGGCTGCAAGGTCTCCGGTCAACATATTTGTTTTTGCGGTGACAATGCAGACGAACTAGGTCGCCATGCCTTATGCTGCCAAAAAAGTGCCGGCAGAATCTCAAGACATCATGCTATTAATGACATCCTGTCAAGGGCGCCTACAACTGCTAACATCCCCTGCATCCTAGAACCATCGGGGATAGTTAGAAATGATGGTAGGCGTCCGGACGGGATGTCATTAATTCCATATACTAGAGGCCGCGCACTGGTTTGGGATGCCACATGTGTTGACACACTCTGCCAGTCACATGTGACATCCAGCCATAAGAAACCTGGGGCCGCTGCAGAATCAGCCGCACGCCTTAAGCGCAACAAGTACGCGGAGATCATCATCAATCACCATTTTATTCCATTTGCAGTTGAAACGATGGGCCCGTGGTCCGAGGATGCTCTTGTGTTCTCCCGCGAGCTTGGCGAGAAACTCTACTTGGCGACGGGCGACCCTTTGAGTAGAGAATATCTCGTTCAAAGGGTCAGCCTCGCTGTTCAACGGGGGAACGCAGCGAGTGTCCTCGGCACACTACGCCCATCGAATAGTCGTAATTTTATTTATTAATTTTTAGTTTTTAATTAGTTATTTTGTGATTTGTTAATTCTGTCAAATATTTTGTTCTATAACTAATGATATATTTTAGTTTAACAATTCGAAAAACAATAAGAAACTTTTAAAAGGACATCATTCATCGACAGGGGCAATCGCGCGTGGTACATACCGCCACTTACAAGTATACAGACCGTGAAGTGACTTAGTCGCGTTTTGGGATTAAGTTGTAAGTTTGTAAGGAATCGCTTCACACTCGGCATAGTAGATGTAACTGCTACTTACAGTTATTTAACTGCACTTCAGCCTAACGTCAGTCTGCCTCAGCCTAACGTCAGGCGGGGCGTTGGCATATGTCGAGAAACAATAAAGAAAAAAGCCTCTTTAAATCTCAGTTCAAACATTTACCCTTCCCAGAGAAATAACATAAAAAAATCATTACAGAGAGAAAAAGAATATGATTATCTAAGATGGCCGCCGACGCACCGTCACGTGTTGCAGAGTCACGTAAAATCAATAAAAATCATCCGTGTATATTAATTCATTGAAGAACCACACTTGAGCACGTAAAGTTTGTTTACTTTATAAAAGAAACTTGCATTTAATTTATTTTTAAACTGTTTTTTTAAATACACAGCGATCGCTTCTTGTTGATATTATTAATAGGTTATAGGTGCAAACTTACGCCCCGTTCCTATATCTAACGGATCGTTTTTGATACGAATAGTTAAATTATCTACCAGCGGTAAGTCAAAACCAAAGAATTTGTTGGACTTGGAAACAGAAGGAGCCCTAAAATAGCGTCAAAATACAACCGGCAATACACTTATGGCATTAAAAAGAAGTCAGAAAGGGATGAATATACATTTTTACATTCGTAATTTAGAAGGTTGTCACTAGTTTTGATGATCAATTGACAACCTCATTTGGCAGAATAACAAATGACATTAAAATACTTCAAAAAAGGATGACGGAACAATTAAGCCGCTACTCTTACTACGTGACTTTGAATTAAGCAGTATTAATAGAACCACAATTACAAGCGGTTGTATTTGCAAAAAAGTAGTGCCAATTGAAGTACAAGTAGTTGTCTCTTTCAGTCACAGGTGGTATAAACATTATATAAATGAGATAAATAACAATGAATTAGTTCTTATTTTAGCACAGATTTTATTCTTTCCAAATTCTTTGGTCAAAACCGTTCCTATAAAATACGCTAGCATAAAGTAAAGTAAAACTTTTTCTTATATATTATTTTTGAAACGTCAGTGATATGTGAAGTGAACAACGAATGGTTACTGTTACCGATGACGGACAGTTTATTATAGGGGCATAAGAGACTCCAGTTCTAAACCAAACCATGTCACGCCTTTTTCATATCCTTCATATCCACAATCTCATCATACAAGCTCTACAGTCATGGGCACTAGGCAGCCCAGCCAAAACACCCTCCTGAGCCAGTGTTTTATCCGTCTTTAAATGACCAATACAGAGGAAGTGTCGACAAATAGAATCTATCATTTTTTACATTTCTATACTAAGCTACTAAAGTATTAAAAAACAGGATAACCAAAGTAAAGTATAAAAGATACATTAGTACCGGCTCTTTGAACCCGTGCTCTCAATTCGCATAACCATTGCACTACCACTACATCACGGTCGTCTTAATTTGTATCTTTGACATATGTACTTTTATCGTCATGTAACTATGATACAAGCACATTTAGTAGATTAGTATAGAATCGTAAAACTACCCGTCATTTGTAGGTATATAGAACAGATGAAAGACTCGAAGAAGAAGAGAGATAGACTTAAGGCATACCTATCTAATTATAGCCCCTAATTTTTGTCACCCCCCTATTTAATCCCCCTACTAATTCAACCCTCGCTAATAATCTGTTACGTCGGCAAGTAGCTCGCTTAATTACCGTCGTGGGGCTCCCTCTTCGACAATAAAGTTAATTTGAACACTTAGCTGCAATTAGATATATATGTGACGTTTAAATTTTGACAAGGTATTCACTGTATACTATTTATTATTACATTTTTTTTATTGTGACTCGACATATGACAGCACCCCGCTTGATGTTAAGCCAAAGTGTGGTCCATGAATGAATGTCACTGCTACTACAATTCAATAACACTGAGTAGCAATCACATCCACTATGCCGGCCTAGATTGAACCGGCAACTTACAAGCTGATCCCGAAACGTGACCAAATCACTTCACGGTCTGTACACTCTGTAAGTGGTGGTACTACCCCGGATCGGCAGACTGGGTACCACTGCCTACCACTCTTTAATTAATTTGTGTTGTTATAAAAAGGAGGCAACAGCGAAGAAGTAATGAATTAAACACATTTTATGCTGGTTACTATCGCGTTTATTTTGGTTTTGATTGTTTTTAAACTGGAACTCTCGGTTTGTGTAACCTTTGCACTACCACTACACCATGCCACGGTCGCCTTATGATTTCATTTATCACATTACGAGATTTTTAACGGATATGATATTTTATATTGTGACTCAACATATGAAAGAACTCCGTATGATATTAGGCTGGAGTGCGATCCATGAATAGCACTGCTACTTAAAATTTAATAACTGTAAGTAGCAGTCACATCCACAATGCCGGCCTAGTTAAATTCGCGAAACATTATAATATATATTTTTTTTTATTTATATTTCTATACTAAGCTACTAAAGTTACATCAAAGATACATTGGTACCGATGGGTGGCTCGAACCTGTGCTCTCGGTTTGCGTAACCATTGCACTGCCACTACACCACAGTTGCCTAAAACCGTCAGTAAAGTAATAGAGATAGTTGTAAATGGAATAAAATTGGGGTGCTTTTAACAGAGGGGTGGTTTAACAGTGACATATTTTGCGTGACAGGTGGGAGAGTTGTCCACTTTACGCCAATGTCCTCGCGCTGATGAAAAACACCGCGTTTTTATCACAACAAATAAATAACAATTATGATTTTTGTTAATGCTTTTTGGTGATAAAAAACAATTTGTCATTGATAAAGTGAATAAATACTATCAACTAGCTATGCCCGCGGTTTCACCCGCGTAAAAAAAAGGTTTATAACACAGTCATAAAAAAGAGGAGGTTCTCAATTCGACTGTATATCCCAAAGAATTTGGAATTAAGAAAGTCAAGGAGCCCTAAAATAGCTACAAAATACAACCGTTCGTACTATTTTCACTTATGGCATTAAAAAGAAGTCAGAAGGGGATGAATATACATTTTTACATTCATAATTTAGAAGTTTGATGATCATTTGACAACCTAATTTGACAGAATAACAAATGACATTAAAATACTTAAAAAAATGATGACGGAACAATTATGATTGGTTAATGCTTTTTGATGATAAAAAAACAATTTGCCTTTGATAAAGTGAATAAATAATAATTATTAGTTATTTTAGTTTTTTTTTTACGAAAGGCCCGTGTCAGTTGGTTTTTCTGTCCGTTACGCGGAAAGTCGCAGGTTTGATTTCCGGTCAGAGCAATGGTTTATTGAGAGAAGAGTGCAAAAGAGTAACTTAGTGAACAGTGCCATCCATCCATAGTATAATGAACAGCCAAATAATAGTCAAGGATGGCTGTTCATAATGCGGTACTTTTTCCTAACATTAATGTGAATGTTGGGTGTGGTGTGGCAGAAAAAGCATGAGATTAGAATTAACGCTGTAGAAATGCGGTCGTATGTGGAGTGACGTTAGCGGATAGAATAAGGAATAGCACAGTGCGCGATGGATGTGGTTTGAAAGGATGAGTCAAAGTAGATTGACGAAAGCAATTAGATCTGGTGTGGATGGATGCGTTAAACAAGGCAGGCCCAGGAGGGGTGTATAACCTGGAGGTGCCTATAACCTTAGAGCTTGTATGAAGAGAATTGTGGATGTGAGGTAAGCGAGGGAGTTGTGTCAGGATCATGGCAACTGGCGCTCCATTGTCTCTGCCAATACCTGTGGGAAAAGGCCGAGACAATTTGATTGATTGATTGATTGATTAAACATCTAAAAGTGGGTGAAAATTAATTTGGAAGATTCTGTTACATAGTTACATACATACAAGTAAAGCTTATAAAAGCGTGTTAAAAACCTTTGTTAGATGGGGAGATCACATGGTCTGGTGAAGGCAAGTTAGCGCAACTTATTTTAACAATAAGGAGGGGGGGGTTGTTAATTTTTCGCAGACGTCCCCTGTTGCTAAGCCAATTATGTTAACAATTTCCGTGAACAAACAATGTGTGGGGGCCTTCGCAAATTAGATAACAAAATAGGGATGAGACACTTCATAAAATAATTATATCGAGTGCATGTGGAGTGACGATAGCGGATAGAATGAGTTAGATCGATACACAGCAGTTATCTTCATATTTTATTTAAATAAAATAATAATTTATCATTTTATTATATTTATTCTTTTAAATCAAAAACCTCTTAAGTGTCAATAACTGTTAAACATAAAGAAAATTAAAAAAGAATTAGACCTGGGTCGGCCACAATGAGGAATAGCATAATGCGCAAAGATGGTTTAGAAGAAGATGTAGTGACAAGGATTGATAAACAAGAAAAGGATGAGTGAAAGTAGATTGACGAAAGGAATTTATAAATCTCATGTGGGTAGATGCGTTAAACAAGCCAGGCTCAGGAGTGTGTTTGCCGACCAAATCGGAGACATCCTCAAGAAAGCTAGATTGCCAAGTGCCCATAAACACAGAGCTTGTATGAAGAGAATTGTGAATGTGAAGGAAGCGATGGAGTTGTGTCAGGATCGTGGCAAGTGGGGCTTCATTGTCTTTGCCTATCCCTGTGTGAAAGAGAGGTACAATTTAATTGATAATTTAATTTTTAAATAGTACAAATAAAAGATATGAAACAAATCTTAGCTCCGACCAGAAATCAAACCCGGAACCTTACTACTAACGAACTGGCGTTCGTTAATAACGCGTGGCCTGTTGACAAAACAATAGTTTTGCTTCATAATAATATTTTTGTAAATTTATCGATATCGATAAAAATAATACTAATTTTAGTACATAACTATAAACCGCTCTACTGAACAGATTTAGGAAATTTTCAGCAATTTTCAGTCTATTTTCATGACGGTACTTGTTTGTTGAGAAAGGACACACAATCACGACAAATTAGCTTATCTATATATGTATATAAATTTAATTTGTATATTTGTACAGGACTTTCTATTGTCTCTGTCTACCACTGTGGGTTATAGGCGTAAACATAGAGGTTTGACTAGACATTCTTGGAATGTCCCTTCGCTGCGACTTGAATCACAGGGACCACATCGAGCGGGCTATTAAGACCACCTCCCGCAAACTTGGCATCCTAAACAAGGTGCGGCGGTTCTTCGCGCCAGAGCTTCGCCTCTTATTATACAAAGCTCAGATTCGCTCTTGCGCGGAGTACTGTTCGCACCTCTTGGACGGTTCTGCCAAGTATCTTCTTAATGCCCTGGATTCATTGCAGCGCCGAGCTGTCCGAATTGAAGTACCGAAAGTAGGTGATGCAGAGGTCACGCGAACTCTGGAGCCCATGCAACTACGCAGAGACATGGCGGCTTTGTGCGTCCTCTATCGCCTATACCACGGAGAATGTTCCGAAGAGCTCTTTAACCTTGTTCCTGCCTCGTCCTTCCACACCCGTAATACCCGCACAGGTCGGGGAAAGCATCCACATTTTATCGACCGAATCGGCAGTCGAACTAAAAAGTTCGGTGCGTCTTTTCTTTGTAGAACAATTGACAAGTGGAATGCTTTGCCAGACCATGTGTTCTCTCCATCCTATAACTTTGGATCCTTCAAGCGATGCGTGAAGAAGCACCTTAGGCCGGCATAGTGGCGGCGGCTGGGGCAGCCGGGAACTGACTCGGTTATTCCAGTCGTCGTCACTCTTGGACCTCCTCTTGCTTATCATCAGGCGGGTCGAGATCAGATGTCGTGTCACAATAAAAAAAAAGGTTTATGACTCAAAAACATCATAGTATAATTATTTTCAGTTACTTGTCATTCCCAGTTCTTGGGACTATCTCTGATACGACGTCATTAGATGATATTTTTTATTTATAGTTTAATTATAGTTAATATACTTTTAATTTTATCTGCTTTTCAAATTTTTGTTCGAGCTGTGTAAGGATCGTGGTAAATGGCGCTCTATTGTCTCTGCCTATCCCTGTGGGAAAAAGGCGTGATAATTTGATTGATTGATTGTTCGATAATTTTGAAACTAGATAGTGATTTCAAATATAATGTAATGATGGAAAGAAAAAGGTGTTTTCCGATCAAATCGGAGACATCCTCAACAAATACAATTATTTGTGTAAGGATCGTGGTAAGCGGCGCTCCATTGTCTCTGCCTATCCCTGTGGAAGAAAGGCGAGACATTTTAAAAACAAAAATAAAAAACTACTTACTAAATATAAAAACGAAAAAAAGGAAACGATTAATAATGTAATTTTCTAAACGCAGATACTTATTTGTTTTAATTATGAACAATTATAGCTAGTAATCAATAAATCAATCATATTGTCACGCCTTTTTTTTTATTGTGACTCGACATGTGACAGCACCTCGCTTGATGTTAAGCCAAAGTGTGGTCCATGAATGAATGTCACTGCTACTACAATTCAATAACTGTGAGTAGCAATCACATCCACTATGCCGGCCCAGATGGAACCGGCAACTTACAAGCTGATCCCGAAACGTGACCAAATCACTTCACGGTCTGTATACTTGTAAGTGGTGGTATTACCCCGGATCGGCAGACTGGGTACCACTGCCTACCACTCTTTGATAACCAGACCCGAAGCAAATATCCATCACTTTTTTTGCAATATTTTTTAACTAATATTTTTTGTATTATTTGTAAATAAAAGCTATGAAACAAATATTTGCTCCGACCGGGGACCGAACCCGGGACTTTACGCGCAACAAACCAGTCGCTAAACCGTTCGTCCACGCCTGTCGCTTTTTACCTACAGAGTCAATGGAGCGCCACTTGCTACGATCCTGACACAACTCCCTCGCTTTCCTCACATCCACAATAACCTCGTCCCACCTAATGATAAGCAAGAGGAGGTATAAGAGTAACGACGACTGAGTAAACCGAGTTTGTTCACGGCTGCCTCAGTCGCCGTCACTATGCCGGCCAATGGATGTACTTGCAATTATCTAACTGCAATAGCTTTACAATTGCAATAGCAAGCTGTCATATGTTGAGACGCAATAAAATAATAAATTTATAATTATTTTATCAATCAATCAATTAAACTATCACGACTTTTTCCCACAGGGATAGGCAGAGAGCGCCACTTGCCACGATCTTAACACAACTCCCTCGCTTCCTTCACATTCACAATTCTCTTCATACAAACTCTATGGTTATGGGCACTAGGCAACCCAGCATTCTTGGGTCTGCCTAGCTTAACGAGAGCACATCAGATTTATAAATTCCTTTCGTCAATCTACTTTCACTCATCCTTTCCATGTGCTCAAACCATTATTTCAATATATTTTATTTGCTATTGAAGCATTTAAACTTCAATGTAAGGCGTAATAATTAAAAAATGTTGTTTTTTGTTTGATATCACAAAGTTAAAAGGCGACCGTGGCGGAGTGGTAGTGCAATGGTTACGCAAGCCGAGAGCGCGGGTTCAAAACCATTTACCAGTACCAATGTATCTTTGATATATGTACTTTGGATGCCCTGTTTCTTTGTTACAAGCACTCTAGTAGCTTCGTATAGAAATGTAAAAAAAAGGATTTTTACTTATTTGGTAGTTAATTAAAAATAAAGTTTCTATAGTAATGTTTAAGGTTTATTTTTAAATAATGTTTGAAAAAGGCCAACTACCCCGTCGATGGTTTAGGCACATGAAAGGATGAGTTTAAGCGATTGACGAAAGGAATTTATAAATCTGTTGTGGACCCAGTTTTCTGACCAAATCGTAGACATCCTCAAGACCGTATTAAAATGCTGGTAAAACCGCGGGGTACAGCTAGTATTTAAGCAACTACTTATAACTTAAGAAGGTACGATCTCGAATTTATTTAAACCGAGTAAGGTCGATTTAAAGGTAAGGATAACCCGATTCGCACACCCAATTGATGAATTTGATTCAAACAGGTTTACAATACGGTCTGAGTATACATGTCCTTTATTTAGTCCAAATTTTACTAAATAAAGGACATCATTCACTGTATTAACAGTTTAATATGCATCTTTAAATAGTTTGATGTACGAAGATTACTCTGTAATTGGTAGGTGTGCATAGTTTAGGTGTGCAAAATGATCAAACTATAATTATGACAGTTCAAAGCAGAAAAAATATGGCGTTGATGATACAAAATTCAGATCTTATTTTCTAAATAACTAAATTTCACAGCAATTAAATGCAAAATTGTTATTAGTTTTATAAATACAAATATCAAAACTACCATTTATATATTTTTTCATCATTGGACATCACAAAAGTAGTACATAAAATCCCAAAACGAATGATGTCCTTCTCCTTTGGTGTCTGATCTAAAATTATACATATTTAAGTATATAATAGTTCAAACCGGTTTATTATAGATGTTAACCGACCCAACTCGGTTTAGGCCTTAACTCGGTTTAACCCGAGTCGTTATATATATATATATATATATATATATTTTTATTTATTTATTTTTTTATTGTGAATCGACATAATATGACAGCACCCCGCTTGATGTTAAGCCAAAGTGTGGTCCATGAATGAATGTCACTGCTACTACAATTCAATAACTGTGAGTAGCAATCACATCCACTATGCCGGCCTAGATGGAACCGGCAACTTACAAGCTGATCCCGAAACGCGACTAAATCACTTCACGGTCTGTATACTTGTAAGTGGTGGTATTACCCCAGATCGGCAGATTGGGTACCACTGCCTACTTATAACCCTGTCTTTTACATATAACTTTTATTAGCAATAAAAATTAATCTTCGAAATGGCACGCCATATGTTTAAGCAATAAAAATACGCATAATTACACCATCGATGTTTGTATATCTAATGACATGAATTAAACATGCCACCCCTGCGATTAGCCATGATCGATATGTCGACACTTTCGAGTGTTGTACATCACTATATGAAGAGTATGGATAAGTGTGGAGAGATTTTTTATTGTGGCTTGATATGACACAGTGGCGTAGTGTGGAAGACAGCCGCCCGGGGCGGAAAAAAAATTGCCGCCCCCTTATTTAGGAGTTTCAATCATAGGTACAACAAAAATATTAATTACAGGTTCAAATTATAATGATTTATTTTAGTTTTTTTAAACTTTGCCGCCCCTTAAATCTGCCGCCCGGGGTTGGTGCCCCCTCCGCCCCCGCCACGCTACGCCACTGACACCGCCTGATTGTCAAATAGATTATACTATTTTTACTTATGGCATTAAAAAGAAGTCAGAAGAGGATGAATATACATTTTTACATTCGTAATTTAGAAGGTTGTCACTAGTTTTGATGATCATTTGACAACCTAATTTGACAGAATCACGAATGACAATAAAATACTTCAAAAAAGGATGACGGAACAATTATGCCGCTACTCTTACTACCACGTGACTTTTATTTAAGCAGTATTAAAAGTCAACCACAATTACAATTGGTTATAATTGCAAAAAGTAATGACAACTTCTGAAAAAAGTAATTGAAGTACAGGTAGTTGTCTCTTTCAGTTACACGTGGTATAAACATAATATATAAATAACACTGAACACAGTTCTTGTTTTAGCACAGCTTCTGCAGTCGAACTAAAAAGTTCGGTGCGTCTTTTCTTTGTAGAACAATCGACAAGTGGAATGCTTTGCCAGCTCATGTGTTCTCTCCATCTTATAACCTTGGATCCTTCAAGCGATGCGTGAAGAAGCACTTTGGCCGATATAGTGACGGCGACTGAGGCAGCCGTGAACTAACTTGGTTGTTTCAGTCGTCGTCACTCTTTGATCTCCTCTTGCTTATCATCAGGCGGGTCGAGGTCAAATGTCGTGTCACAATAAAAAAATAAAAAATAGTCCGACTCCATATTTTCGCATCTAACAATTAGAACTAAGCACCGCGGGCACTTTGACAAATTATTCTATTAGGTGCCTCTTACTAACCCCCCCTATGGCTCCATTTAATATTATTTTTATTTATATTTGGGGTGATTTGATGGTTTAACTAACGAACCCAATAAAATTACGATAACCTCCTTTTGAGTTTTATTTTCGCCTTCATATATAGGAAAAAGCGCTGGTGACTGAAAAAGAAACTCAGTCGCCTTCACTATTTCTATAAAGAGAAAAATAATTTGAGTTGCCTAATGATAAGCAAAAGGGGAAGTCCAAGAGCGCCGATGACTGAATAAGCTTATCAGTTCACGAATGACACAGTCGCCTTTTCTATGCTGGCCAGAGACCATATGAATATTTTTTATTATTATTTATATTAGAGGTCATTTGATGATTTAATTAACAAACCTAATAAAATGACGATAACCTTCTTTTGAGTTCTAATGTCCTGGTACTTTCGAGGTTATTTTTTATTAAGACAACAATTTAAGTTATTGCCTGATGGTAAGTAAGCAAGAGGCAGTCCAAAAGCGCCGATGACTGAATAAATTTATCAGTTCACGGTTGGCTGAGTCGCCTTACCTATGTTTTCCTACCTATGTCGCCCTACCAATTTCTAACATCCAAATGTACGAAAAATATAATCAGGTTGCCTCAGTCGTCTTCACTATACCGGACGACCAAAGTACATATATCAAAGATACATTGGTACCGGCGTGGGTTCTCGGTTTGCGTAACCATTGCACTGCCACTACACCACGGCCGCCCTTTATTGTTTTACAGATTAAACACAAAACATACATGTTCTGATACTCTAATACTTGAAAGAAGATGTAAGGAGTTTTTTTATTGTAACTGAATTCCCTGCAGGTCCCAGAGTGCCAGCGACAGAAAAAATCCTTTCAGTCGCAGTTACTATATCGACCAAACTGGGGCTACTAAAGCATTCCACTTGTCGATTGTTTTACAAAAATTAAAAAGGCACCGCACCTTTTAGATCCACTGTCGGTGTCAAGGATAATAAAAAGATGGTTTGGGCTCCTAACTGTGCCGGCCTAAGAGCTTAACACCAAGCGGTGTCGTGTCATATGCCGAGTCACAATAAAATAAAATTAGGTGTCATTGTTAAGTTTGGTGACATGTGTGGCCAATGTGATTATATGGTATTAAACTACCCTTATAAATATATAAATAAAGGGTGGCCAAACATTTAACACTATTAGCTAGGGGATGTTTTCAACAACCCCATCTTTTATATAAAAAAAACTATTAGTTAATTTTCCAAGTGACTTGTTAATTTCAATGTTTATTTCTTAATAATATTTATTTTGTATTTTGGGCGTAAATCGATAAATGAATTAAATAAATTCTGATTAATGTAATAAAATAAAATGTAAAATCAAAACCAAAATAAACGCGATAGTAAGCCGTATAAAATTTGATTCATTTATTTATTTATTTATTCATTTTAAAGGTAATTTGTTAAGACTTGTTTAATTTCCCTGTTTATTAGTATTTTCTTAGATTTTGCGCTAACATTGATTAATGAATTAAACAAATTTTATGCGGCTTAGTCTCTCCGTGACCACGATGGCTGCAAAGCTCTCGAAACGTCGGAATAATAAAAAATTGTAAAATCAAAACCAAAATAAACGCGATAGTAAGCCGCATAAAATTTGTTTAATTCATTTCCCTGTTTATTTCTTAATGCAATAATTCTTTATTGAAAATACAAGAGTCAAACTATGTTTTACTGTGACTCGACGTATGCCAGCAACCCACCTGATGATAAACTGGAGTGCGATCCATGAATGGAGGTAACTGCTACTACAGTCCAATAACTGTGAGTAGCAAATCTCCATCCACTATGCCGGCCTAGTTGGAACCGGCAACTTAGAAGCTGGTTCCGAAACGTGACCAAATCAGTTTATGATCTGTATACTTGTAAGTGGTGTTACTACCCCGGATCGGCATACTGGGTACCACTGCCTACCACTTTTTTATAACCAGACTCGAAGCAAATGTCTATGTCTTTGTTTTTATAAAAAAAAATGCATTATTATTTGCTCCGACCGGGAATCAAACCCGGGACTTTACGCGCAACAAACCAATCTCTGATCGTTCGTCCACACCTGTCGTCAATTCTTATAGTTATTTTACTGTAAGTAGCAGTCACCTTTATTCATGGACCGCACTCCAGCTTAACATCAGGTGAGGTGTTGTTATATTAAACACATGTAAATGTAAATAGGTATAGATTCCGGCAGAAAAAAAGAGCGCTAGTATAGCTGCGTAGTAACTTGTTTTGTTATCTACTTACTTTTCGTATTACTAATGTGTATAACATTTTAAATATTATTAAAGTCTGATGGATAATTTATTGGCGCACGCAGCATTGACCAAAAGAACACAGTAAGAACAGTGGCGTAGCGTGGAAGTCAGCCGCCCGGGGCGGAAGTCGGCCGCCCAGGGAGGAAAAAAAAATTGCCGCCCCCTTATTTAGGAGTTTCAATCATAGGTACAACAAAAATATGAATTTCAGGTTCAAATTATAACGATTTCAGTTTTTAGAAATTTTGCCCTCTCCGCCCCCGCCACGCTACGCCACTGAGTAAGAATAAAAAAGGTTTTTTGAATCTTATCAAAATATTATCAAAATCAAACACACTATAAAAACTAAAAAAAATAAAAAAAAATAGAAAAAAAGGAATATGATGCAAAACTATGAATATGAACAAGAAAAAACGAATAAATTACATTGAGTGGAAAAACTTAATTAACTGATTTTTGAATATTTAAAGGTGTCACCAAAAATGTCTAGATCCTCATGTGAGTACATGTTTCAGTGTATTCCCTACATATTCGGATTACGGGTGCGTTAAATCTAAGGTTTGTTCTGCTAGAAGGGCAATATATGTAGTTAAATTATAGCTAATATAGTTTTAACTTTATGTGTTATGCAATAAAAAGATATTCATTATTTAAAAAAATATCAGCACGACTGTATAGATAGGTAGCCTTGTTCCCACCGCACCGTAGTCGTTCTATCAATCAATTAATCAATCAAATTGTCACGCCTTTTTCCCACAGGGATAGGCAGAGACAATGGAGCGGCACTTGCCACGATCCTTACACAGCTCCCTTGCTTCCTTCACATCCACAATTCTCTTCATACAGGCTCTGTGGTTATGGACACTAGGCAACCTAGCTTTTTTGAGCATGTCTCCGATTTGGTCGGAAAACACTCCTGGGCCTGCCTTGTTTAACGCATCCATCCACATCAGATTTATAAATTCCTTTCGTCAATCTACTTTCCCTCATCCTTTCCATGTGTCCAAACCATCGCAGCAATCCTTGTCACTACATCTTCTTTCAAACCACATCTATCACGCAGTGTGCTATTCCTTATTCTATCCGCTATCGTCACTCCACATACACTCCTTAACGACCGCATTTCTACAGCGTTAATTCTACTCTCAGTCGTTCAAAGCTCTTATAATCTGCCAATTCTTATACTTACTGCGCTATTTTTGTCTGCCGGTGTGTTTAAGTGTCCCCTATCAAATCAAATAGTTAACATTCAGTGGAGCTTGTTTAAACCTATTAATACACCCCACTGTGCCGGCCGTAACACTATTCGCAAACAACAGCGTGACAGGTCTTTGTTGATTTTTATACTTTGCATTTAGGTCGCATATGTGATGTTTGATACGAAGTTGACAATTGCTTTCTTATTGTTAGATACTTTCTCGATGTTTTTATTAATATTATTTATCATTTATTTATTTCTTTAACGTAAAATATACAAAAAAAGACTTAAAGCAGTGGCAAAGGATATCATTCATTTTGGGCTTCTATGTACTCCTTTTATAATGTCCAATGATGAAAAAATATATAAATTTTGATTTTTGTTAAATATTTTATTTTCTCTCCAATTTTCGAAATTCGTATTTTGTGTGTATCTAACACCTGGGACCCCATAATACACAAATTCGAGTCCCAAGTCCAGCTAACTGCCAAACCAGATGACACCGTCAGTTATTTTTGCAAAAAATTGAAATAAAACATCAAACGGGGTAGTTTTTGAAACAATAACAGCATCAACCAATAGGACGACCAACACCTCAGTCTCTTCGTGGCCACGATGGCTGCCAAGCTCTCGAAATGTCGAAATAATAAAAAAAAATCAAGACCAAAACAGTACCTAAGCCGCATACAATTTGTTAAATACATTTATTTTTTCCTTTAATTTTTCTTAATTTTCCTTTAATTTTTCTTAATTTTGTGAATATCTTTACTGTTATACACTGTTAAGAATACAGAATACAGAAACAAAACTAATTCACTTACCTCCTAATTCTGGAATTCTATGATAGAACATTCCAGTCCTAGCCAGCCATTCCAGCTGCATATGATGAAGAGCAACTCTCTCTGGGCCTGGATGGTGGAAGGCTGATGGCATAGGACCTGATCCAGGCATAGGGTGACCTTGGAGTTGACCAGGATAATTGAATAGAGCCCCAGATTGGGCAGCTAGGAGGGCTGGATTTTGAGGCAGAAGACCAGGTTTTGGTATGATTCCTGTGAAGAACAAATTTGATTTAGACGTCGCTTAATCCCAGCTTCGATTCCCGGTCATAGTAAAGATTTGTTTAATAACATTTATTTGTAACATTTAGTAAATTGGAGACATCCTCAAGAAAGCTGAGTTACCTAGTAAGTACCCATAACCATACAGCTTGTATGAAGAGAATTGTGGATGTGAAGGAAGCGAGGGATTTGTGTCAGGATCGTGGCAAGTGGGAGCCTTTGCCTATCCCTGTGGAAAAAAGGCAGAGTCAATACTAAATCAAGTAATTACATATTATAGGTCTGGTTGTTTAGGAGTGATAGGCAGTGGTACCCGGTCTGCCGATCCGGGGTAGTACCACCACTTACAAGTATACAGACAGTGAAGTGATTTAGTCGCGTTTTGAGATCAACTTGTAAGTTGCCCATTTCAACGAGACCTGCATAGTGGATGTGACTGCTACTTACAGCAATCACACTCAATCATGGACCGCACTCCAACTTCTTGATCGTATGTTCTGAGGGAAAAATCTTTTTTATTTTTTTTTCTAAGGCCATCGTGGTGTAGTGGCAGTGCAATGGTTACCCAAACCGAGAGCACGGTTTCAAAACCACTCGCTGGTACCAATATATCTTTGATAAATGTACTTTGGTTGTCCTGTTTCTATGATACAAGCACTTTAGTAGCCATGTATTGAAATGTAAATTAATAAAAAAAGTCCACAAAGTTCTATTTTACCTGGTCGATAGTTATCATAATCCTCTTGTCCACCTTCGACTCCTGGTGATATAGGTGGACTGTATGAGCCATTGGAACGGTTTCCATCATCAGAACCCACTGGACTACCACTCCTTGGTGAACTTACTCCAGATCTACATGAAGGTAAAAAATGATTGAGATTCAAGTATACAGACCGTGAAGTGACTTAGTCGCGTTTTGGGATCAGCTTGTAAGTTGCCGGTTCAAACTAGGCCGGCATAGTGAATGTGACAGCTACTTACAATTATTGAATTGTAGTAGCAGTGACATCCATTCATGAACCACACTCCAGCTTAACATCAGGCGGGGTACTGACAACATAAGTCCCCAATAAAAATAAAAATCGTAGACCAGTATAGCGGATGCGACTATATTGGTATAGCTTTCAGTCATTCATTTAGAACAGCAGTGGCCTCCTTGATGGAACTCCAGCTTAACATCAGATGTTGTTAACATACATCGTTCCAATAAAGAACCGTGTTATTAGTACCAGGGAAGCATAAAACCAAAGAAATAAAATCACGATATAGCGGAGATATGGCGGCCTATACCACGGAGAATGTTCCGAGGAGCTCTTTAACCTTGTTAATTAGTACCAGGGAAGCATAAAACCATAGAAATAAAATCACTATATAGCGGAGACATGGCGGCCTATACCACGGAGAATGTTCCGCTCTCTAACCAAGCTCTTTAACCTTGTTCCTACCTCGTTTTTTCACACACGTAATGGTCGAGGGAAGCATCTGCATTTTGTCGACCGAATCGGCAGTCGAACTAAAAGGTGCGGTGCGTCGTTATTTTGCAGAATAATCGTGGAACGTTTTACTAGCCCATAATCATAATTAAATATTGCGAATATTTGTCAATAAAAAAAATAGAGGCGAATATTTGATTTGGGTCTGGATATCAAAGAGTGGTAGGCAGTGGTACCCAGTCTGCCGATCCGGGGTAGTACCACCACTTACAAGTATACAGACCGTGAAGTGATTTGGTCACGTTTCGGGATCAGCTTGTAAGTTGCCGGTTACAACTAGGCCGGCATAGTGGATGTGATTGCTACTTACAGTTATTGAATTGTAGCAACACTCAGCTTAACATCAATAAAAAATCAATAAAAAAAATGTCAGAGTTAGATGTCGCGTCTGGATATTTCCTACCTTGGACTGCTACTAGCACGTCTTTCTTCATTTCTTCTTTCTTCAGAGGAGCTACGACCTTCTACCCTGGTTTCTGAATCATATTTGTGTATCATATTCCTCTCTATCTGATTATCATAATTATCATCCGTGTTTTGGTATCTCTGGATGAATTTCTGCTGATGATGAAAGAACGCGAAGTATTTCGGTTGGGATCTGTTTAAAGAATAAATTGTTTAAGTCGTGCTGGTTTAGATCTTACATTTTTTATTATTATTTCTACGTTTCGAGAGCTTTGCAGCCATCGTGGTCACGGAGAGACTAAGGTGTTGACCACAATGGCTGCAAAGCTCTCGAAACGTCGGAATAATTAAAAAATATAAAATCTAAACCAAAATAAACGCGATAGTAAGCCGTATAAAATTTGTTTAATTCATTAATCAATGTTCGCGTAAAATCTAAGAAATTACTATTGTTCTCGTTTGTCAAAAAGTTACGCGGTCGGCTGTTAGTGTCAAAAACAACTAAAGTATTCATTCGGACAATGAGCTTCAATGAGATTGAACTGTTAATGAAAATGAACATCGATTCTTAGTGTGTTGCGCGATCGCAATTTTAATTTTGAAGCTCATTAATAGAATTCAACTTGCAAAACCAAGCTCATTCTCATTTAATATTTTCTTAGATTTTGCGCGAACATTGATTAATGAATTAAACATATTTTATGCGACTTACTACCGCGTTTACTTTGCAGCCATCGTAGTCACGGAGAGACTGAGGTGTTGGTCGTCCTATTGGTTGATGTTATTGTTGTAAAATCAAAACCAAAATAAACGCGATAGTAAGCCGCATAAAATTTGTTTAATTCATTGTCAATTAGTTACGGGATCGGCCCGCTGATCAAATAAAGAGAGGTAAACAGACAGTGATCATTTGTCTGGTCTGCCGACCCTGGGTAGTAAGTAACTCGCTTCCCTCTCATCCACAATTCTCGTCATACAACATTGTTAATAAAAAAGAGGCGTATATATTTGCTTATATCTGGTTGCTTATATCGGCTTACTCGAGTTCCGGGATTAGCTTGAATAACCAGTTCCATATAGGCCAGCATAGAGAAGGTGACCCCGCACTCCAGCTAAACACCGGGTATAATAACAGTGTACTGCTCTCGGTTCGCGTGACCATTGCATTACCACTATAACCACGGTCGCCTACCTTTCCTGCTCCTCGTCAATTTGCTTCGACAGTAGGGCGTCAATACAAAATGACTTTTTGCCTTGGGATAACACAGTCTTCTCATCGTCGGAGTTCTGTCTCTTGTAATATTTTAAGTTCGTTGGGCTCTCCGGGCTGGTCGACCTCTCGTGGTCCATGGACTCCTGGTCCATGTCCACTGTTGAGTTACGTCGGTGGTACAGCTGTGGTATTATTTGCGAAGACATGCCGTTGTTAGTTCATAGCACTGCTGAGGAGAGAAAACAAATAATTATTAATGTGTTTTTTATTACCCGCCTGATGATAAGCAAGAGGAGGTTCAAGAGTGACGACAACTGGAAACCGAGTTAATTCCCGGCTGCCCCAGCCGCCGTCACTATGCCGGCCTAAGGTGCTTTTTCACGCATCGCTTGAAGGATCCAAGGTCATAGAATGGAGAGAACACATGGGCTGGCAAAGCATTCCACTTGTCAATTGTTCTACAAAGAAAAGACACACCGAAGTTTTTAAAATGCGGATGCTTTCCCCGACCAGTGCGTGTATTACGGGTGTGGAAGGACGAGGTAGGAACAAGGTTAAAGAGCCAGATTAGAGATTTGGGGGCCCCGCGCTCCAACGCCTGCCTGACCGTAATAAAAAAATATTAATTTAGATAGGAGCGTAAAATATCTTGCATGCCTTAAACGCGAAGCACTGCCTGCGAAGCTATGCCTCACTTCCACTTGAAAATTTAAGTCGATATTGAAAGTGTTATCTCTAAACTTGCCCATATTAAATCCAGAAAAACTTATTTGTAACAGTTTTGTTTTATTTAATATCCTAAACTTGAGAAGCTAAAGCAAACCAAGGGCCCCTTGACTGAATTTGCTATAGGCCCCGCACTGGCTTAATCTGCCACTGTGTATCGCTCAAAGAATCAATGGAAAAAAAAGATTGAGCGGAGACCAGGAACCGGAAGACGCTGCGTAGGTAGGCCTCCCACTAGGTGGACTGATGACATAGTTATAGTGAGACATAATGAAAGTCACAAACACCCTTATGCGACCATGGTGTAGTGGCAGTGCACGGTTTTGAAACCACTTACCAGTACCAATGTATCTTTGATATATGAACTTGCTATATATGATATATGACAGCTGTAAAGAATATTTTATTAAAGAAAAACTCTTAACTTTTCCTAGTCTTTACATACTAGAGATAGCCTTATTTGTAAAAAATATTAATCATTTATTCACTGTGTCTAATCAAATACACAATAGAAATTTAAGAAATAAAGATAAACTCTGGTTAACTCAATGTCACACAACTCTTATGGAAAAAAGTGTTATAGGTATGGCTGTGAAAATATATAACCATATTCCAGACACAATTAAGGTGTATCCATTAAAGCAGTTTAAATATATTTTTGCAAATTTTTTGTTGGGCAAAGCCTACTACACTGTTAGCGAATATCTCTTAGACAAATCCATAAAAAATCTAAATGTTGATTAATACTATAGACTTTACTCACGCGAAACTTGTGCATAGTGCTTATATATTTATGATTAGCTTAAGTGACATTTTGTTTCAAAATACTGACATTAAATATGTACTAATATGTAAATAATATTTGTAAGCCCAAGGGCAGGTCATAGCGATCATATCAATATATTTTTGTTTTAACAACCTGTAACAACCTATGTACCACGAATAAATAATTTCATTTCATTTCATTTCATTTCAGAACTTTGGTTGTCCTGTTGCGTGATAGATGTGGTTTAAAAGAAGATGTAGTGACAAGGATTGATAAAGGAATTCTTCTATGGTTTGGGCACATGGGGATGAGTGAAAGTAGATGGACGAAAGGAATTAATAAATCTGATGTGGATGGATGCGTTAAACAAGGCAGGCCCAGGAGTGCCTGGTGCACATAACCACAGAGCCTGTATAAAAAGCAAGGGAGTTGTGTAAGGATCGTGGTAAGTGGCGCTCCATTGTTTCTGCCTATCCCTGTGGGAAAAAGGCGTGACAATTCGATTGATTGATCGGTTGTCCTGTTTCTATAATTTATAGTCCTGTTATAGCATTTTAGTAGCTTAGTATACAATGTATGATAAAATAAATGAACAGATAACCGTCGGATGCAAATGGCATCTTGTCGTTCGGAATGGCGTTCTAAGGGGGAGGCCTATGTTCAGCAGTGGACGCATTCTGGCTGATGATGATGATGGTACGTGCTGCCAGAATCACTCGCAAAGAGACCGTATATTTCTATGAGCCCTCGGAATTTCCCCAAAGCAAATAGATACACAAAGTATTAAGAGTGGTAGGCAGTGGTGCTCAGTCTGCCGATCTTAGAAGTTATTCAGACCGTTAAAGTGACTTAGTCGCGTTTCGGGAACAGCTTGTAAGTTGCCAGTTCCAACTAGGCCGGCATAGTGGATGTGATTGCTACTTACACTCATTTGTCAAGTCACAATAGAACGAATAAAAAGTCTTGCGGATTATATTTATCGTATATACAAAGATTTTATTAAAACTTGAGTTCACCAACGTGCGTATCCAAATCAATGTAAATATCAAAAATATAATTATCATTTTGTGTAAATATTTGTTCAGTCATTCAGCGTATTGATTCTGAAAGTTGTGTAAATATTCCATTTTCGTGTGAATTTTTACATTGTCAATGTCTGGGAACGTCGCGAGGCATTCTCAGACATTTAAATACGTTATTGTTTATGTCATTTTACGGATAGAAGCTAAATTCGATACAAAGCTAGACTTTTGTAAGATGGATTCTGCATTAGAATTGACGAAAGGAATTTATAAATCTCGTGGATACTCGTGGGTGTTTTCCGACCAAATCGGAGATAATATTTTCTTAGATTTTGCGCGAACATTGAATTAATGAAACAAATTTTATGCGGCTTACTATCGCGTTTACAATAATAGTATCAACCAATAGGACGACCAACACCTCAGTCTCTCTGTGACCACGATGGCTGCAAAGCTCTCGAAAGGTCGGAATAATAAAATAAAATTGTAAAATCAAAATAAACGCGATAATAAGCCGCATAAATTTGTTTAATTCCCAAATTGGACATATCCACAAGAAAACTGGATTCCTTAGTGCCCATATGAAAATAATTGTGGATGTAAAGAAAGCGCATTGTGGCAAGTGTCGCTCCATTGTCTCTGCCTATCCCGGTTGGAATAAGGTGTCACAATATATATTTTTTTTAATATTTTTTTATTGTGACTCAACATATGACAGCACCCTGCTTGATGTTAAGCCAAAGTGTGGTCCATGAATGAATGTCACTGCTACTACAATTCAATAACAGTGAGTAGCAATCACATCCACTATGCCGGCCTAGATGGAACCGGCAACTTACAAGCTGATCCCGAAACGTGACCAAATCACTTCACGGTCTGTATGCTTGTAAGTGGTGGTACTACCCCGGATCGGCAGACTGGGTATCAATGCCTACCACTCTTTGATAGATTGAAGGATTGATTGATTATACAATTTGAACGGTGAATAAAATTAATTATTTTACGTTACGTTCCCCCCCGCACGTGCGAGTCACGTGACCAGATACAAAACACACACTTCATTAAATTGCAATATGATAGCATTTATGAATTATAAACATAATATAACGCCTGATTTACTAAAGGGGTTGGCAGGACTACTGGAATTATATTAGGTTTTTTTTATTTATTGTCACGACATCTGACCTCGACCCGTCTGATGATAACCAAGAGGAGATCCAAGAGTAACAATGATTGAAAGAACCGAGTTAGTTCGCGGCTGCCTCAGTCACCGTCACTATGCCGGCATATTGACTTAGCAGCTTTTTTTACATTTCTATACTAAGCTACTAAAGTACCTGCTTGTATCATAGAAACAGGACAACCAAAGTACTTTATTTTAATTTTTTTGTGACTCGAAATATGACAGCGCTTGATGTTAAACCGAAGTGTGGTCCATGAATGAATGTCACTGCTACTACAATTCAATAACTGTGAGCAGCAATCACATCCACTATGCCGACCTACTTGGAACCGTTAACTTACTAGCTGACCCCGAAACGCGACTAAATCACTTCACGGTCTGTATACTTGTAAGTGATGGTACTAGCCGGGATCGGCAGACTGGGTACCACTGCCTACCTCTCTTACCATGATCATCATGCTGGGTGCTGTCATATGTCGACAGCTGTCGACTGACATAAAAAAAAATCTATTGAATAATAAAAGCTTCAAGAGCCGTTTTAATCAATTCCAATTAGACACCGAATTATTGATACCGTATCTAATATCTAAATGTTTTCAATTATTTCTTTTATACAAAATTAATTAAACTAAGATAAGCAGTAATAATATAAATTAGAAATATTTATTTGTCTGATTATTTCCCTTTATTAATTTTTGTTAGCGATAACACTGAATTTAGGTAATATATAGATATATGAATATTTGACATATGACTCGACATATGACAGCACCCTGCTTGATGTTAAGCTGGAGTGTGGTCCATGAATATAGGTAACTGCTAATAGAGGCCTATTGACGAAGAGGATCGCCTTTGTAAAATGGTCCTAAGTAGTCCAAAAACTTTTTTACAGCCGTTTTTCGAGAGAACATTTTTTTAGCTGAGAGTTTACAGCTTAATGAAAAAGGGTTACAATAATGAATTAAACAAAACTATTGTCCCGAAACGCGACTAAGTCACTTCAAGATCTGTATAGTTGTAAGTGGTGGTACTACCCCGGATCGGCAGATTGGGTACCAATGCCTACCACTCTTTGATAACTAGACCCGAAACAAATATCCATCTCTTTTTTTTATTATTAAAGCCTGTCTTTCCGTGACCACGAGGTCAAAGCTCTCGAAACCTTGGAATAATAAAAAATGTAAAATCAAGCGGTTTTTCTTGCAAATCGCAAAAGAACCTCAATTTTTGGCTCATTTTTCGAAAATCAATAACTCGCGTTCTAATGATTTTTAGGAGCTTAAATACAAATACTGGGTAGTTATTGTAACCCTAGTATTTTCTTAGATGTTGCGCGAACATTGATTAATGAATTAAACAAATTTTATGCGGCTTACTATCGCGTTTATTTTGGTTTTGATTTTACAATTTTTTATTATTCCGAGAGCTTTGACCTCATGGTCACGGAAAGACAGGCTTTAATATTTGCTTCGGGTCTGGTTATCAAAGAGTGGTAGACAGTGGTACCCAGTCTGCCGATCCGGGGTAGTACCACCACTTACAAGTATACAGACCTTGAAGTGACTTAGTCGCGTTTCGGGAGCTTGTAAGTTGCCAGTTCCATCTAGGCCGTCATAGTGGATGTGATTGCTACTTACAGTTATTGAATTGTAGTAGCAGTGACATCTATTAATGGACCACACTTAAGCTTAACATCAAGCGGGGTGCTGTCATATGTCGAGTCACAATTAGTAGTGTGTGTAGTACACACGCCTGAGAGCGCGTTTCCATTATGGCAGGCGGTAGATTACAGTCAATAAACTGTAATAAGCAGTCACATCCACTATGCCGGCCTAGTTGAAACCGGCCACTTACAGGTTGATTACAAAACGCAACTAGATCACTTCACGGTCTGTATACTTGTAAGTGGATCGGCAGACTGGGCAACACTGCCTACCATTAAGTTGCCGGTTTCATCTAGGCCGGCATAGTGGATGTGACTGCTTATTACAGTTGTTCAACTAGTAAGTAAAGCAAGAGAGATCCCTGCCTATCTCTGTGAAAATCAAGGCGTGATAATTAAACCTTTTTTACATTTCTATACTAAGCTGCTCAAACTGCTTGTATCATAGAAACAATTGATGTTGATAGTGAGTTTAAGGCGACCATGGTGTAGTGGTTACGCAAACCGAGAGCACGGGTTCAAAACCACTTATAATGTAACTTTGATATAAGTACTTTAGTCGTTCTGTTTCTATAATACAAGCACTATTAGTAGCTTAGTATAGAAACTTTAAAATATTTATATTTACTGACAACTTAATAAAAAACACACAAAAAAATAATTACCTTAATCCCTACAATTAAAAAAAAACAAATCACCCAAAAAAAACACAGCACAAGTCTTAATTTCAAAATTAAAAAATAAACTGTCAACACTTTCGCGCGTAAACTTTTCCCTTAGCCGTTTCCATATAGACCGATATAGCGCACCCGTACGAGTATGGGAATACAACTGATTATTAATAAACGAGATTGGGCATTGTCGAGACAAAATGGGGGCGGTAGACTCCACCCCTATTGTCGTGCCACTCTAAAAATAACACCATCTCTTTCTCACTAAATGTTTTCTTCTCGTTTGTTATCGCTCACTTTTATCTAGTAAGCATTCAGCTATAAAGCGCTTTCGCGTTTATTTTTGATATCAAATCGTCGGAATAATAAAAAAATATAAAATAAGTAGAATTAGTAGAACCCATCTCCTACAATATTATGCTTGCCTGGTAGTATTGCAGTTAATTAGCTCATTTTATCTTACTACCATTCTTGCTGAAGAAGAGGAAGCGAGTGAATTGTGGTGTCAGGATAGTGGCAAGTGGCGCTCCGGTGTCTCTGCTTAACCCCGTGGGAAAGAGACGTGACAATTTCATTGATTGATTTAATATAAAATAAATATATATATTTTTTATAATGACTTGACATATGACAGCACCCCGCTTGATGTTAAGCTGGAGTGTGGTCCATGAGTGGATGTCATTGCTACTACAATTCAATAACTGTATCACTTTCACTATGCCGGCCTAGTTGGAACCGGCAACTTACAAGCTGATCCCAAAACGCGACCAAATTACTTCACGTTTTGTATACTTGTGGTACTACCCCGGATCGGAAGACTGGGTTACCACTGCCTACCTCTCGTTACCGCGATAAACGCGATACAAGTAAGCCGTATATTTGTTTAATTCATTAATCAATGTTTGCGCAAAATCTAAAAAAATCCATCCTATATTTAATTTAGAAACATTTTAAGTGTTAACCAAAACCCTTGGTTAGCAATAGGTGATGAATCTATTCCAATTAGGTCTTCACCACTTTCAATCAATCAATTAATCAAACTTCGTGCCCTTTTCCCCCAGGGATAGGCAGAGACAACGGAGCGCCATGTGCCAAGATCCTGACACAACTTCCTCGCTTCCTTCATATGCACAAATCTACTTTGATTTTTTAAATTAGGACGCGATATCTATTCTTGACATGCCCAATGGTAAGTAAGAACCCAAAAGCGCTGGCAACTTGAAATTCAGTTTCATTTTACGATTTATAAAAATGTTGTCTTTCACGCTTAGCTTGAAGAATCCCCAAGGTTATAGGATAGGGAGAACTTATGGGCTAGTAAAGGATTCCAAATGTCAATTGTTCTACAAAGAAACGATCCTAAATCCTTTGGTACCACTGTTGTTTTAGACTTTTTCACAATATAAAGTTTATTCAATGGAGTGTAACGTATAAGAGTTTTCCAGTACGACTGTTCACGGTTGCCTCAGTCGTTGTCACTATGCCGGTCAAATATTATTTTTAAGTATTTTTTAATAACCTAATTATATTATAAAGACATTTTATACAATATTTTAAATATGATAACATATTTAAACGTCGTTAACTATCAATAATTCTAATTGGTCCCCTTTTTTCTACAAGGATAGACAGAGACAATGGAGCGCCACTTTTGTTTTATTCTGACTCGACATATGACAGCACTCCGCTTGATTTTAAGCCGAAGTGTGGTCCATGAATGAATGCCACTGCTACTACAATTCAATAACTGTGAGTAGCAATCACATCCACTATGCCGGCCTAGATGGAAGTCACAATCCTGACACAACTCCCTCGCTTCCCTTACATCCACAATTCTTTTCATACAAGCTCTACAGTTATGGCCACTAGGCAACCCAGCATTCTTGAGAATGTCTCCTATTTGGTCAGGAAACACCCTCCTGGGTCTGCCTTGTTTAACGCATTTATCCACATGAGATTTGTAAATCCCTTTCGTCAATCTACTATCACTCATCCTTTCCATGTGCCCAAACCATCAAAGCATTCCTTTGTCAATCCTTGTCACTACATCTTCTGTCGTTAATTAATATATAGAGTATAATTCCGCTGTATCCAGCGCTTTTTCAGCTGAAAAGTTAAGTTAATAAGTATTTCTGAACCGCAATTTGGGATGATTTTCTATTTGTTCAACAAGACAAGGCACCTTCATTTGCGCTTTAAAGCGGAATAGAGCGCTTGTTGCAAACGCTGTTTTATTATGCATCAACTCTTTGGTTCTTTATTTGAAATTGTTCGAGAGATTTTACAAGAAGTTCTCAGTAATTAAACCTTCTACTGTTTATGCTAACCTGGTACTTTCGTTCCTAATTAGTTTTGTTTTGGTTATGTTGGAGTGCACTCCATGGGTTAAGGCGACTGCTACTATCAATCAATCAATCAAATTGTCACGCCTTTTTCCCATAGGGATAGGCAGAGACAATGGAGCGCCACCACGATCCTTACACAACTCTTTTGCTTCCTTCACATCAACAATTCTCTTCATACAGGCTCTATGGTTATGGGCACTAGGCAACCTAGCTTTCTTGAGGATGTCTCCGATTTGGTCAAACTTTCCGACTGCTACTACTCTGTTAAATAACTGCAAGTAGCAGTCCTATCCACTATACCGGCTCAATTTAAACCGGCAACTTTCTAGCAATTCCCGAAACGGAATTGAGTAAGTGCTAGTACCCACCCTCAACAATTTTATACTAATATACTAAATGTACTTGTATCATAGAAACAGGACGACCAATAATATCAAAGACACATTGGTACCGGCAAGTAGTTTTAAACTGAGGACTCGGTTGCTTTACCCCTTCACTGTCTTTTTTTTTATTGGGACACGACATTTGACCTCCACCCGCCTGATGATAAGCAAGAGGAGGTCCAAGAGTGACGACGACTGAAACAACCATGCCAGTTCAAGTTAATTATATTTCGCCGTAAAAGATAATCTGATAACTTTTAAATACTTTGATCAGTTACCACTTACCACGATCCTGACACAAATTTCTTTCTTTCGTTCACAAGCTAAGTAGATACCTACTTTAAATTTTTTATTGTGACACGACATCTGACCTCGTCCCGCCTGATCATGAGCAAGAGGAGGTCCAAGAGTGACGACGACTGAGAGAACCGAGTTCTACCTTTTAAAATTTTAACATCCTAATTCCCACAGGGATAGGCAGAGACAATGGAGCGCCACTTGCCACGATCCTGACACAACTTCCTCGCTTCCTTTACATTCACAATTCTCTTTATACAAGCTCTATGGTTGATATAAGTATGTAAGTATTTTTGGTCGTCGTGTTTCTATGATATAGGCACTTTTAGTTTTAATATAAACAAAAAATAGTACTTAAGACTTACGCGTATTGCTAAACAAAAGCGTAATTGACTGAAAAAAGTAATTTTAACTGAATCGTATCAATTATTCGTCAATTTCAAAGACATTACCTTTAGAAGAGTGCAGATAATTACTTTAAGTTTTAATATAGAGATGTAAACAAAAAATAGTTCTCAAGACTTACGTGTATTGCTGAAAAATCGCGTAATTGACTGAAAAAAGTAATTTTAACTGAATCGTATCAATTTCTCGTCAATTTCAAAGACATTACCTTTAGAAGAGTGCAGATAATCATTTTTCTTTTCATCTCACGATCATTGTCTACCTAATGAGAGGCGTGGCTGAAACTTTTTAAGCCAATCCCACCTTTAGTAAGACAGAGATAGCAATAGAGACAATGCTCTAAGTAAGAAAGGGATGGAATGATAATTTCTTAAAACGTTAAAAACTTTTTGATATATGACAATGGTACAAATTATATTTCTAAAATTGTTTTTTTTGGTAGTTTTATTTTTATTTTTTTATTGTGACTCGTCATATGACATCACCCCGCTTGATCTTAAGCCGAAGTGTGGTCCATGAATGAATGTCACTGCTACTACAATTCAATAACTGTGAGCAGCAATCACATCCACTATGCCGGCCTAGATGGAACCGGCAACTTACAAGCTGATCCCGAAACGTGACCAAATCACTTCACGGTCTGTATACTTGTAAGTGGTGGTACTACCCCAGATCGGCACACTGGGTACCACTGCCTACCACTCTTAGATAAATCAGTGTTAAATGATTGGCGGGGATTAATTTGGGGGAATCCCCGGGGACTTTTTTGTGTTAGAATTAGATGATGAATTTTAATTTTTCATCGATAGTTTTTTTATTGTGACTCGACATATGACAGCACCCCGCTTGATGTTAAGCCAAAGTGTGGTTCATAAATGGGTGTCACTGCTAATACAATTCAATAACTGTGAGTAGCAATCACATCCACTATGCCGGCCTAGATGAAACGGGTAGGCAGATTTTTTTATTGCAACGCTACATCTGACCTTTACTAGTCTGGAAGTGCGATCACTGAAAAAACAGTTTTAGTTCATGGTCGCCGTCACTATGCCGGCCAAAAAAATTGTTTGTCTTTCAAGATTAGTTAATCCAATTGACAAGTGGAATGCTTTGCCAGCCCATGTGTTCTCTCCATCCTATGACCTTGGATCCTTCAAGCGATGCGTGAAGAAGCACCTTAGGCCGGCATAATGGCGGCGGCTGGGGCAGCCGGGAACTGACTCAGTTATTCTAGTCGTCGTCACTCTTGGACCTCCTCTTGCTTATCATCAGGCGAGTCGAGATCAGATGTCGTGTCACAAAAAAAAATAAAAAAAGTTACCTATAAATATACTCTCTATTTATATAACTATATATACAAATTATTATTTGTAATAAATGCTATCTCAATGTGTCACGTCATTATAATCGATTTGGACATGTCACACTGTCAATAATTTGACAGCGTTCTCGAGATTTGACAGGTGACAAGCAATCGTTCATAAAATTGTTAACAAATTTATAATCCTTATCTATTTCTTAAAATTATTATAGTTCAGGAGAAATAATTTGTACACTCATAGGTTTTTTTTTATTGTGACACGACATCTGACCTCGTCCCGTCTGATGATAAGCAAGAGGAGGTCCAAGAGTGACGACGTCTGAGAAAACCGAGTTTATTCACGGCTGCTGCAGTCGCCGTATCTATGCCGGCCAAAGGTGCTTCTTCATGCATCGCTTGAAGGATTCAAGGTCATAAGATGGAGAGAACACATGGGCTGGCAAAGCATTCCACTTGTCGATTGTTTTACAAAGAAAGACGCATCAAATTTAATTTTTAGTTCGACTGCCGATTCGGTCGATAGAATGCAGATGCTTTCCCCGGCCAGTGCGGGTATTACGGGTGTGATAAGACGAGGTAGGAACAAGGTTAAAAAGATCCTCGGAACATTCTCCGTGGTATAGGTGGTAAAGGACGCATAGAGACGAGGTTTATTTATTTATTTATTTTATTTTTAAAATTTTATTCACTGTGTACAATTAATTACCACACAGCTTGTATGAAGATAATTGTGAATATGAAGGAAGCTAGGGAGTTGTGTCAGGATCGTGGCAAGTGGCGCTCCATTGTCGCTGCCTATTCCTGTAGGAAAAAGGCGTGACAATTTGATTGATTGATTGAATTAATAAATTAATAAAATTGTAACTTATTTTTCCTACAGGAATTGGCAGAAACGATAAAGCGCCACTTGCCACGATCCTGACACAATTTTCTCGCTTTCCGGACATCCACAATTTACAAAGTAGTCTATGAAAGGATGTCACTGCTACTACAATCCAATAACTAAGTAAGTAGCAGTCACATCCACTATGCCAACCTAATTAAAACCGGCAACTTACAAGATGATCTCGAAACGTGACCAAATCACTTCACGTTTTGTATACTTGTAAGTAGTGGTACTACCCCGGATCGGCAGACTGGGTACCACTGCCTACCACTCTTTGATAACCAGACCCGGTGCAAATATCCACCTCTTTTTTTTAGTCCCATTAATATTTTTCTTTAATCATATTTAAAGGTTACAAATAAAAGCTATAAAACCAATTTACTCCAACCGAGAATCGAACCCAGTGCTTCCCGCGTAACTGACTAGTGTACTAACCACTACGCCACGCCTGTCGTCAAAAAAGTATTCACTTTAAATAGCGTGTCCAATTATTTTCTTCTACACTATACACTTAGAAATTTCGTAATATGAATTGGCTAATATATCAATTTGGCTCCATATCACAGAACACAACTCCCAAATGATTCATCTCTATTGTTAATCGATCATCAATTTATTGATAACGAGTGATTCTATGGAAAAAACATATTTTTGATATCCTAAATACTTATTTCTCAAGTTAACATAAATCTATTCACGCTAATAAAATTTAGGTTAAATTCAATTGTCTCTGCCTATCCATGTGGGAAAAGGCGTGACAATTTTTTTAGATAAAAAAACTATGAAACAAATATTTGTTTCGTCTGGGAATTAAAATTAACTCCGGTTAGGGTAAATAAAATTAAAATTAAAATTACTGTAACTGCATAATCAATCAATTAATCATATTGTCACGACTTTTTCCCACAGGGATAGGCAGACACAATGGAGCGCAACTTGCCACGATCCTGACAAAACTCCATCGCTTCCCTCACATCCACAATTCTCCTCATACAAGCTCTAAGGTTATGGGCACTAGGCAACCAAAAAAGCTTTCTTGAGGATGTCTTCGATTTGGTCAGAAAACTCCTTCCTGGGTCTGCCTTGTTTAACGCATCCAAACACATGAGATTTATAAATTCCTTTCGTCAATCTACTTTTACTCATACTTGTGCCCAAACCATCGAAGCATTTCTTTGTCAATCCTTGTTATGAGTTAACTTCTCTTTATACAAGCTCTACGATTACATTTTTATTTTTTTATTGTGACTCGACATATGACAGCACCCCGCTTGATGTTAAGCCAAAGTGTGGTCCATGAATGAATGTCACTGCTAATACAATTCCATAACTCAATTCACATTCCAATTCATACGCTCGATCAAGGCGGCCGCTTGCAAGCGCGGAGTTATCGCATAAAAACCCACAGAAACCGGTTTGATCGACTACTCAAAGAATAGCAGAAAACAGACGGACTTTTCTTAACAATGGCAGTGTGTAAGGCATGTAACAAAACTGTTAAGAGTTCTGAGCAAATTAAGTGTTCTACACCTAACTGTGCTAACATATATCACTACGAGTGTGTAAGTCTAACAAAAAGGGAATATGCAAAGTACAATGCTGATGCAAAAGCCACTTGGAAATGTCCAGACGACTGTGTAACACGTGCCGGAAGAGGGGATGAGACACCAGTCAAGTCTTCAATTATTATTGCTGAGGATAAACCAGAAGTGAGTGATGACATTATTAATCTTTTAGAAGAACGAAACTCGAAGTTACTTACTTCTATAAATAAAATAATCTCTGATAAAATGAAAGAGAACAATGATGGCATATTGAAAAAACACCAAGAAATTACTACGCAGTACTCCCAAATGATTGAGGCAATAAACAAGTATTCGGAGCAATATGACAACCTTCACAAAGAGCTCAAAGAGATCAACAAACTACAGTCAAGAGTCGAAGACTTGGAAATAAAACACTCTCAACTGGCAATAAAATACCAAGAGATGGACACAAAGGTCAACAATATGGAACAGAAATTACTTGCAGCGGATATTGAAATTAGAGGAGTTACAGAAGATAGTTCCGAAAATCTTGTGCAAATATACAACAAGATCTGTAAAGTAGTTGGTATGGAGAAAACTGCACCGGAAATATCCAATATTTATCGAGATAGAAGATCGAAAAAAGGGACAATACGACCAATTGTTGTCACTCTGAGGAATATTGAGAAAAAATCTGAATTATTGTCAAGCATTAAAAAGTTTAATCTATCTTGTAAGGGACGTAGCATGCTGAACGAAAAAGATATAGGTATTGGCTCGGATAACTTAATATACATATCAGATAAATTAACTTTCAAAAACAAATTATTGCTTGCAACCTCAAAAAAGGCATGCAAAGACAAGGGATATCAATATGTATGGCTCCGCAATGGACGAATCTATGTACGTAAAAACACGGGGTCACCTAGCATTCTAATTGTAAGTGATACTCAATTACTTAATCTGTGACTTATTCCTCATAATAAAAAAATAAACCTAAAACACATTATTACAAAAAAATATTTACTTATAAAACTAAATTGCTTTATTGTTTTGAAGTTGAATGAATATGCCCTTCTGTGCGCCTTGCCTGCTCTTTGGTCACTCTTTGGTTATGATGACGATGTGATAAATCTACCTTCTTTATTATATTTTATCTACATTAAAAATGAATGTTCTTTATTAAAATATTATACAAAGTACAAACTAATATTAATTGTAAACTGTAACAATTGTAATACTTTATTATCAAGTAAATTTGAACTATGTATGTTGCTTTCTTCCAAGTTAAATTGTTGCAGGAGTATTTTAATAGTGAATGTTACAAATATCTTACTATATCCGTTTATATATCTATGCAAATACTGTATTTCTAAACACATTCACCGTAAGTATTGTAGGTACTATGAATCGTATGCCAATCTATATTATAAAGTAATTTCAATATTCATTATACTGGGTCCTAACTGTGTCCAAATAAACTATCAACATATATTAAAAATGAAAACATTTATCATTGTTTATCATTCAAAACAAGGTAATATGCACTACCGTAATAAACATACAATTATAATATTTATAAATGGCTAATATAATAGACTTTTTTGATGAGGTTGAGCCTTATAAAACACACATCTTAAATAACGGGCCTGAATGTGGCAAATTAGTTAGTGGATGTGATTTTGTTATTGCCTCCCAGAACATATGTAGTATTTATTCTAATATTGATAGTTTTCAACTGATGCTACAGTATTGTGATTTAAAATGTCAAGCAATGGTATTGTCCGAGTGCTGGTTGAATACTAACAAAGGCCTTAAGTACCTCCCTGGTTATGAAACGTATGCATCTACCAGAAACTATAATCAAAATGATGGTGTTGTCGTTTTTGTGGATAGTAACTGTAGGGTTGCTTGTACGGAGTCCCCATATATATTAGACTGCACAAATCTTGTGTTGACCATAAATGAACACATATTAGTGATAGGGATCTACAGGTCACCATCCTATAAAGATCCGACTAACTTCATCCAATCTCTTGACAGTTATCTTAGTCAATGCATCCAATATAAACATATCATACTTACTGGTGATATCAATCTTGATATTGGAGACGAGTCTAACATGTTCGCTCAGGAATACTCAGATTGTCTTCAGGGACAAGGATTTGTTTCGGCTATTAATATACCTACTCGCAATAATACATGTCTAGACCATTTTTATATAAAAACCAGGTCCAACATGATGGCAGGAGTATATCCCCAATCAGTGTCTGACCATTCACTCACATTCCTAGGTCTCCAAACAAATAATTCTTGTGGAAATTCAGCAGTCCCTAACTTACGCACTAAAGTGGTTGATTATAAGATGATAAACGAAATAATAGTTGGTGAAGATTGGACGGACTTATATGATATGACAGACAGCAACCTTGCTTTTACTAGCTACATTCAAAGATTGGAAGATATAATTAATAAATGCACAAAAACTAAAATTAGGCACAAACAACAAAAGCGTAAGCTCTGGATGACTAATGACCTATTGATTATGCTGAAGAAACGTGACGCCTTTCATAAGCGTGCATCAAAACATCCAGAAGACCTACATTTACAACAGCGGTACAAAAAGTTTAGAAACCACTGCAAATATCAAATCAAATTAACAAGGGCATCCTACTACAAAACATTGATTCAAGATAATAGCAACAATCCAAGACGCTGTTGGCAGTTATTAAACGAATACGCTAATGTCACAAATAAAAAGCATAATAACAGTATTGATAAACTAATGTTCAAATTAAAATCAGGTGACAACTCATCGCCCTTAGACACCATAAATGAGTTCTTTGTCAATATAGGCCAACAACTTGCGAATAAATTATTTATGGACACGGACACTACAATGACAGATTTAATAATAAAAGCGAGCCAGCAACAAACGACTTCGTCTACGACATTCTTATTCACTCCAATATCTTTAAATAAAATAAATAAAATAATATTAGGACTTAAAACTTCTTGTGCTCCTGGTGACGATACGATCAGTACGAGGATTCTAAAATCGAGTATTATATCGCTTGCTCGTCCTCTACAATTTCTGTGCAACTTAAGTATGTCTACTGGCTGTTTTCCCAATTGTTTAACAAGTGCTAAAGTTGTACCAATTTTTAAGAGCGGTGACCCAGAAGATATAAACAATTACAGACCCATATCGCTTTTAAGTGTCATCTCGAAAGTCCTTGAAAAGGTGGTCAAGAATCAACTGCTTGAATATCTGAACACAAACAAATTATTAAATTCCAACCAGTATGGATTCCAAAAAGGTAAAAATACGGAAGGTGCACTCTTACATATGACTTCCTCAATAGCAAAAGCTCTTGACAAGGGAGATAAATGTCTAGGGATATTCCTAGACCTTAAGAAAGCGTTTGATACCGTGGCAATACCAATACTACTGGTTGAGCTAGAAAGTTTAGGTGTGAAGCGTTTGGAACTTGAATGGTTTCGATCATATCTTATTAACCGCAGCCAAAAGGTTAATGTTTCTGGTTTAGCCTCTGAAAATCGTCATCTAAGCTACGGGGTTCCTCAAGGAAGCGTGCTGGGCCCAATCCTGTTTCTAGTCTATGCAAATAAGCTCTGTAATATCAAAATGCAGTGTGGTCAGCTAATTGCCTTCGCTGATGATACTCTTCTTTTGTTTACGGGAACGGATTGGAATAATACATTTGCTGCAGCCCAAAAAGGTTTTAACGATGTAAGCAAGTGGTTATCGTCTTATTTATTAACACTTAATATACTAAAAACTAAATATGTATGCTTTTCAATAAATAGTATAGGACAGCCGGAATCACAATACATGATTCGGGCATGTTATCACAAGTCACCAACACAATTAATGTGTGGGCAAGCATGCAAATTTCTTGAAAGAGTTGCAGAAATGAGATACTTGGGAGTAATTATAGATCAGCATTTAACCTGGAAAGCTCATATAAAATTCCTTAGTAGTAAATTACGAACCCTAATTTCATTCTATAGACAAGTGCGAGACATTTTGGATCCCACTTTACTACGAACTGTATATCATTCATTGGCACACTCCTTAATTAACTACGGAATATTAGCTTGGGGCGGTGCTGCTTCAACTATTTTAAATACTGCCCAGGTGTCTCAAAATAGTGTACTTAGGGTGGTTGGTCGAAAGCCATTCAGATACCACAATGCTCATCTATATAATGAATTAAAAATATTAGACATAAGGCAACAATATATATATAGGTTAATACTATATGTTAATTCTAACCTAAATTTGTATAATCCCGTTACACATAACAGAACCAGAGCGGCAAGGAGAGCCAATCTTATAGTGGTACCAGTCAAAACTACATTTGGAAGTAGATTTTATTACTGGCTGGGACCCAGACTATATAACAGTGTACCAACGGAAATGTTGCATTCATTGGGTCACTCACGGGGTAGGAAGGTAGTAAAAAATTGGATCCGTTCCCTGGGCATTATTGAGACCAGAAAAATGCTCCAGATAGTAAAGTAATTGGCATAGTTTAATGTAATAATTTTTTATTTTTTTTCTGCATATTTTGAAATGTTTTGTTTATGTGTATGAATATATATGTATGTGTATGTATGTGTTTATATATTTATGTATGTAGGGCATTAAGGTTGGGTTATTAATTAGTATATAGGTGAGGTTTATTCGTAAATGTTAAATAAAAATAATATATGTTAAATTGGAATCCCGCATGACTCCAGCACGGGTTTTCCTAGTGGAGTATGCGGAAACAGCATGCTACGTCTCACCTTATACATATTATAAATAAATAAAATAAATAAATAACTGTGAGTAGCAATCACATCCACTATGCCGGCCTAGATGGAACCGACAACTTACAAGCTGATCCCGAAACGCGACTGGTGGTACTACCCCAGATCGGCAGACTGGGTTCCACTGCTGCCTACCACTCTTTAAACATTAATTTAATAAAAATAAAAAAGGAAATGTTAGATTTAAATACTAAAAATAAACGCGTTAGTAAGCCGCAAAGATCTTGTATGAGTGAGGCACTTAGCCCGCATTTAACCGTGGGAACATATCTGCCTGCCCATTATAAGTTTATTTACTTGATAGTTTTGTAAGCAAACATTCCTATTAAGCAAACATATTATTTTGCGATAACATACTCGCTCGCACGCTTAACACAAATAAATTGATAATTTGCATATTGTAAATGATAGAGTAGGGTAGAGTAGACTAGAGTAGGGTAGAGTAGGGTAGGGTAGAGTAGACTAGAGTAGAAAAGAGCAGAGTAGAGTATAGTAGAGTAGAAAAAAGAAGAGTAGAGTAGAGTAGAGTAGGGTAGGGTATGGTAGTGTAGAGTAGGGTAGGGTAGGGTAGAGTAGAGTGGAGTAGTGTAGAGTAGGGTAGGGTAGAGTAGAGTAGAGTTGGGTAGGGTTGAGTAAAATACTATAAAGTAGAGGAGAGTAGAGTAGAATTAAGTAGGGTGGGGTAGAGATGAGTGGAATAGAGTAGAGATGAGTGGAGTAGAGTAGAATGGAGTTGAGTGGAATTGAGTTCAGTTTCTAAAGTACACGGTTAATTATGGATTTTAGATATGGATTATGTATCGTGACTAGACTAGAATAGAGAAGAGTAGAGTTGAGTAGGGTAGGGTATCGTCTGTCAATCACAAAGACACGCCATATTAACAGTTCTGCTTTGAACTATCATAATTATAGTTTGATCATTTTGCACACCTAAACTATGCAAAATAAAGGATACATATTCCAATTACATTGTAATCTTCGTACATTAAACTATATTAAAATGTATACACAACTGTTAATACAATTAACCCCAAGTCCCCACCATATAAAATGAATTATGTCCTTTTGAAAGATCTACGACCTCTACCTATCTCAATAAAGATCGTCGTGAGAGAGTCCTAAATTGACAATTAAAATGTATTATCGAGACAGGTGACAAAATGTTTGACGAGTGTCGTTTAGAAGATAAATTTTAGTAACGATATGTTTATATAGGAAAAGTAAATTTGAAATATGATTAATAAAATTCGAGACCATCCACCGGTACCAATGTATATTTGATATATGTACTTTGGTTGTCCTGTTTCTATGATACAAGCACTTTAGTAGCTTAGTATAGAAATGTAAATAAATAATAAAAAAATAAAAAACATCTTAGCATACATCACAGGCGTGGCGAATTGGTTAACTCAACAGTACGTTACGCGAAGTCCCGAGTTCGATTCCCAGTCGGAACATTTTTTTTTATTGTGACACGACATCTGACTTTGACCCGCCTAATGATTAGCAAGAGGAGGTCCAAAAGTGACGACGACTGAGAAAACAGAGTTTGTTCACAGCGGCTTCAGTCGCCGGCCTAAGGTGCTTCTCCACGCATCGCTTGAAGGATCCAAGGTCATAGAATGGAGAGAACACATGGGCTGGCAAAGCATTCCACTTGTCAATTGATCTGCAAAGAAGATTCGGTCGATAGAATGCGGTCCCCGACCTGTGCGGGTATTATTTATTATTATAAATATTTGTTACATAGTTTTTATTTGTAATATTTAATAATCAGATTAAATATTACAAATATTTCGGGGGTATTTGCCAAACAAATCAGAGACATCCTCAAGAAAGCTAGGTCTAGGCCCGTAACCATAGAGCTTGTATGAAGAGAATTGTGGATGTGAAGTGACTTAGTCGCGTTTCAGTTCCGGTTCCAAATAGGCTGGAACTGTTTGTTTTTTTCCGGTACCATAAAAACAAACATTTGTGAGAAATCTACCCTTCATAAGGGCCCCTAAACAATTTATTATACAGGGCCCCGCCAAGGCACGCTACGACTCTGTGTCGAACTAAAGAGTTCGGTGCGTCTTTTCTTTGTAGAACAATCGACAGAATGCTTTGCCAGCCCATGTGTTCTCTCCATCCTATAACCTTGGATCCTTCAAGCGATGAGTGAAGAATCACCTTAGGCCGGCATAGTGTTGGTGGCTGGGGCAGCCGTGATTTAACTCAATTGTTTCAGTCGTCCTCACTCTTGGACCTCCGCTTGCTTATCATCAGGCGGGTCGAAGTCAAATGTCGTGTCACAATAAAAAATATGTCGAATCACAATCAGCAATCACCGCCGCTATGCTGGCCTCATCAATTGCTTTACTATCTTCGTTGTTATCAATTCCATTAGAGTCATAAAAATCAGGATTTTGTAGATAAAATATTAATATAGTAAAAACGCTTGTCGGTTTGTTTGTTACTGTCAATTAGTGTCTATAGATAAAGCGGCCGTGGATTTTTTTATTGTGACTCGACATATGACAGAACCCCGCTTGATGTTAAGCTGGAGTGCGATCTACTAATAGATGTCACTGCTACTACAATTCAATAACTGTGAGTAGCAATCACATCCACTTTTTTGTTGCGGCAACTTACAAACTGATCCCGAAACGCGACTAAATCACTTCACGGTCTGTATACTTGTAAGTGGTGGAACTACCCCGGGTCGGCATACTGGGCACTACTTTTTGTTCTTACTGTGTCTTTTAACCGACTTCCTAAAAGAATGAGGTAGAGATACCGGCAGATAAAAGTAACTATGTGGTTAACGAAAATACATAGTTACTTTAAGTATATGTGGAGTAAGGATAGCGGATAGAATGAGGAATGGCACACTGCGTGATAGATGTGGTTTGAAAGAAGATGTAGTGACAAGGATTGACAAAGGAATGCTTCGATGGTTTGAGCACATGAAAAGGATGAGTGAAAGTATATTGACGAAAGGAATTTATAAATCTGATGTGGATGGATGCGTTCAGGGCCGTCTTAAGCATATTCAGCGCCGGGGTGCGAAGGTCAGGGCTCCGCTCGCGTGGTCTCAGTATAGTATCTATCGAAATTTATGGCGGTCGGCATGCGCCCTCTAGGACTCTGCGCCCGGGTGCACTGCACCCCTTGAACCCCCGGGTAAAGACGGCCCTGGATGCGTTAAACAAGGAAGGCCCAGGGGGATTAATTCTGATTAATTTGGAGACATCCTCAAGAAAGCTTAGTTGCCTAGTGCCTATAACCATAGAGCTTGTATGAAGAGAATTGTGAATGTAAAGGAAGCGAGGAAGTTGTGTCAGGATCGTGGCGAGTGGCGGTTTATTGTCTCTGCCTATCCCTGTGGGAAAAAGGAGTAACAATTTGATTGATTGTTTGATTACTTTAAGTTTTTTAAATAACTGTAGATTTAAAAATATTAATAAACATGTGTAAAACTGTACTTACGGATTGTCTCCTACCGCAGTCGTCCAATGCTCTTCTAACTTATCTGCCTATCCTTGTACTGCACATCACAAAAGTTAGCACTCTTCTTTTTGTCGGTAATTATACCTACCCTAAAGAATATGAAAAGAATAGAATCTGTGCTAAAATAAGAACTAATTCATTGTTGTTTGTCTCATTTATACTATGTTTATACCACGTGTGACTGAAAGAGACAACAACTTGTACTTCAATTCATTTATTTCAAAGGTTGGCACTTTTTTTTGCAAATACAACCACTTGTAATTGTGGTTGACTTTTAATACTGCTTAATTAAAAGTCACGTAGTAGTAAGAGTAGCGGCATAATTGTTCCGTCATCCTTTTTGAAGTATTTTAATATCATTTGTTATTCTGTCAAATTAGGTTGCCATATGATCATCAAAACTAGTGACAACCTTCTAAATTACGAATGTAAAAAAGTATATTCATCCCATTCTGACTTCTTTTTAATGCCATAAGTGAAAATAGTATAAACGGTTGTATTTTGTAGCTATTTTAAGGCTCCTTCTATGTCTTAAGTCCAAATTATACCTACCTATACAATTTGACCGTGTGTTTTTTTTATTATAATCAAAAGAGCGTCACGTGTCACTTAAAAGGCTAAATCACAAAGCAAACAAGATGGCGGCGTGTAATAAACAGAAACAGTTTGTTATCTTTGTGAGCAATTATTGCACTTATCAGTTAACATAATCAGGTAGCACTCACTGTCCATTAATATCAGCCATTAGCTTCGAAAGCATTGCAAATAAGTGCTTTTTATTAATAAATATTAAACACAATGACGACCTACAAGTCTAGTTCGATTAGGTGTGCAAAACAAGTTGCAATCTTTAATTCAGTATAAAAAAACATTGTAAACTTCAAACTCGACTGCAACTCAAAAATTAGGCACACACTGCGAACAATAAATAATTAATAATTACATAATTTAATCATAAAAAACAATATTAAAAATCACTAACTACTATTTAAACATCTATTAATCCATTATTCAAACATATTAGGCATTATAATTTCATTTCAATATCAAATCATAAAAAATAATATAAAAAAACATACATAAAATCACTTACACGGCGTTCTCACGAGGCGATTTTAGTTGATCAACTGCGAAATCGTTCGCGATTTGAACCGTCTGAACAGACTTTCAACCAAGTTGAAGCAATGAAAGATGGAAAAATTGGGTTTGTAAATGTCTATGTGATTAAAACAATCATTTGTAAGTAGATATAGGAGATGCAGAGGTCACGCGAACTCTGGAGCCCCTGCAACTACACAGACATGGCGTACCACCACTTACAAGTATTCAGACCGTGCAGTGATCTAGTCGCGTTGAGGGATCAGCTTGTAAGTTGCCGGTTTCAACTAGGCCGGTATAGTAAAAGTGACTGCTACCTACAGTTATTATACATAGCAGTCACCTGCAATCATGGACCGCACTCCAGCTTAACATCAAGCGGGGTGCTGTCATATATAAATAAAAAATAAATAAATAGAAAATGGAGTTTTGTTTTTTCTGCCTCGCCCTGTGAAAATAGAGGCGTGATATTGATTTGACAATATAGGTAGTAATAAAACCTAAGGAATTTTGTTGCGAAGTCAACAAAAAAAAAACAATCGCATTTGTAAGAGTAAAACCGCAAAAACACAAATAGATTAAAAAACACTACGTAATATTGAGTTTGACCAAACGATAGGTAGCAATCACAGACTACGAATTCTTAGACTCCACTTCCATAAAAATAAGCTAAAGGACTTCATTCATTTTGTATGGGGACTTGGGCTTTATTGTATTATTCTTTGTAAAATGTAGCTTGGGTCCTGTGACATATGAGAAATTTTCGGACGACTTAACATTGTAGCAGAGTCTCTCTTCGATCGTTCATTTCAAAGTTATTTATTTTCTTAGTTACAATCATAGCTTACCAATAATATTTATCATACAATAACATAATACAATAATAACACAATAATTTTTAAATAAAACAACAATAAATCAAATAAATCATGTAACAAAAAGAAATCTTGCCGCTCCGTCAAGGTTATATCTGTTAATAAAAATACGAGTACTATACTAGTGATGGGACTAGTAAAGTCATTTTGGCATCTGTCATAGGACCCAAGCTAAATTTTACAAACCTTAACAGTTGCATATACATTTAAAAATAGTTTAATGTACGAAGATTACATGAAAAATATCTTTTATTTTGCATAGTTTAGGTGTGCAAAATGATCAAACTATAATTATGACAGTTTAAAGCAGAACTGTTAATATGGCGTGTCTTAGTGTCAATCACAGACGATACAAAATCCATATCTTGTTTTCCAAATAACTTAATTGCAAAATTGTTATTAGTTTTATCAATACAAGTATCGAAACTACCATTTATATATTTTTTCATCATTGGGCATTACAAAAGTAGTACATGTCCAAAATAAATGATGTCCTTTCTAGGTGGGTTTTTCTTCAATACAAGCTGAAAGTAGAACCGCTTTACTAAAACCATCACCTTTATCCTTATGTCATGGATGAAACACAGAAGTACATTATAATTATTTTTCAGAAGACTAGGCTGTATGGACTAAGTTTCCTTTGCCTTCCCAGAAAGGAAGAATTGAACTAAAGAAAGAAAAGAAAATAAATGAATGGACAGAGTATAAGCCGTCTGTTTATTTCTTATCTACATTGTGAGAAATATAGAGGAATATATAGGTACATCGGTTTGTGGGGGGGTGTTTTGGGTGGATAGGGGGGAATAGGGGGAAGTAACATTGCCTCCAAGTTGGATAATTTGTCGGGTAATGGCTCCCGGGGCATCTCTTTAATCTCATCGCTAATTGGATACTGCACAGGGAGTTATTCTGCGCCGTTTATTCTGTATTATTATTGAAACAGAATAACAAAAACAGTTTTATTTAAATTGTGTTTCGACATATGACAGCACCCAAATGATGTTAAGCTGGAGTGTGGTACATTTCTATACTAAGCTACTAAAGTGTTTGTATCATAGAAACAGGAAAACCAAAGTTACAATCAAAGATACATTGGTACCGGCGGGTGGTTTCGAATCGGTGCTCTCGGTTTGCGTAACCATTGCACTGCCAGTACACCACGGTTGCGGTAGATGTTTTTTTTAATTTAAGACTTATTGTCTCTGCCTATCCCTGTGGAAAAAAGTCGTGACAATTTGATTGATTGATTCACGTGATCCTGCCTATCCCTTTTTCCCACAGGGATAGGCAGAGACAATGGAGCGCCACTCGCCACGATTCTGGCACAACGCCCTCGCTTTCTTCCAATTCACAATTCTCCTCATACAAGCTCTAAGGTTATGGCCACTAGGCAACCTAGCAACCTCGAGTAGAACACACGAGTTAGCAAAGCATTCCATTTGTCGAAGAATCGACAAAGAAACGACGAGTCGAACCAAAACTGCGGGGTTAGGTTGGGCAAGTTAAAACGATTATCGTCTCTCGTCGACGATTGACAAAATAATAAAAGTTAGACTAAATCCACCAAAATGAGACTATTGATGATAATGATAAAACGTGTCGTCGCACAGACGATATTCGACACAACGATTAATAGTCTCGTTTTATTGGATTTAGCATAGCTTTTATTATTTTGACAATCGCCGACGAGAGACGATAATCGTTTTAACTTGCCCAACCTAACTCCGCTGTCTTGTCGGTTGACAGAAACGAATCGGAATTTTCTATTGAATGTATGAACGTTTTATATTGAATTAATATTATTTTCATGAAACTTCGTCCTAATGAAAGGTAATTTTCAGTAATTATTCCAATTAGACCTATCTAAGTAGGTATATAGACATCCCAGTTTCAGGGATATACTGTAGTCTGAGAGGCAGGATAATGTTTTTAAAATTGTGACTCGACATCGAATCTTAACCCGCCCAAGTAAGCAAAAAGAGATCCAGATGACTGCTAAAACCGAGTTAGTCCACGGCTGCCCCACTATGCCGGCCAAAGGTGCTTCTTCACGCATCGCTTGAAGGAACCAAGGTTATAGGATGAAGAGAACATTGCTGGTCAAGCATTCCACTTGTCGATTGTTTTACAAAGAAACGACTGCCGATTTGGTCGACAAGCGGATGCTTCCTCCGATAGTTTAGGGCCCCGAATTTCTAAATACAACAGCAAAATAACTTGGCATAGTGACTTTGGCCGACATAGTGACGGCGACTGAGGCAGCCGTCAACTGACTCGGTTTTGTAAGTCATAACTCTTGGTCCTCCTCTTGCTTATCATCCGGCTGGTAGAGGTCAATTGTCTGTCACAATAAAAAAAAACCAATAAAACTTTTATACTATTTTTATTGTGACTCGTCATATGACAGCACCCGCTTGATGTTGGTCCATGAATGAATGACACTGCTACTACAATTCAATAACTATAAGTAGCAATAACATCCACTATGCCGGCCTAGTTGTAACCGGCAACATACAAGCTGATCCCGAAACACGACCAAATCACTTCAAGTCGCGCTCCGAGTTCAGCTTGTGAGTTACCAGTTCTAACTAGACCGGTATAGTGGAAGTGACTGCTACTGCTATTGAACTGTAGTAGCAGTCACCTCCATTCATGGACCGCAAAATCAGTCGAAGTGCTGTCATATGTCAAGTCACAATTAATAAATATAAATGTATGTAACCTCCTAGACTAGCGGGTGTCGGCAATAAAGCATACAAATGAAGATAATAAAATGAATAAAGCGGTGTTTCAATTCGGCACTAAGTGGCTACAGTGGACTGCTACTACTTGCAGAAACAAAACATCTACATCGATTTAGACATCCGCATAAATCGATGTAGATGCGATTGTGTAGCAGGTCGCGAGTAAAGGGACGATCTTGAATATTTCAAATTTTAAAAATATGGATAACCCGATTCGCAAACCGAATTGATGAATTCGATTCAAACCGGTTTACAAACCGAGTTGACAATTCGGTCCGATAATTTTAATTGCCTTATACACAGTATGATTTGCTATAGAATTTCGGATATCAAATATGGCTAAATAAATTTGGTGTCTGATCTAAAATTATATAGGTACCTACTTAAGTATATAATAGTTCAAACCGGTTTATTGTAGATGTTAACCGACCCAACTCGGTTTAGGTCTTAACTCGGTTTAACTCGGGTTGAAAAGTCGAGTCGTTACATCTCTAGTGGCGACGAGAAAGAAAGGGGCGAGCCCGCCTTTGGCGCGAGTCGCCTAGTAAAAAATAAAGAAAGGATAATTGTTACTGCCTTTTATTTATTTTTGACCCACTTAAGTTTTTTGTACAGATCCGCAATCGCGGATGTAAAAAAAACTGCATCCGCAATATGCCTAGTCCAGTTTGAATACAGTTTTAAGTGCAATGTATTTTCGGAATGCTCCGCTGGTTTGGGCACACGGAAAGGATGACTGAAAGTAGATTGACGAAAATAATTTATAAATCTGATGTGGATGGATGCGTTAAACAAGGCAGACCCGGGAGGGTGTTCTCCGACCAAATCGGAGACATCCTTAAGAAAGCTAGGTTGCCTAGTGCCCATAACCATAGAGCTTGTATGAAGAGAATTGCGGATGTGAGGGAAGCGAGAGAGTTGTGTCAGGATCGTGAGAAAGGCGTAGCAATTTGATTGAGTTTATTTTAATTGTGACTCGATGTTAAACTGGAGTGCGGTCCACGAATGGAGGTGACTGCTACGGCCACGGCAGTCAAATAACTGTAAGCATCAGTATTTTATATTGAGTAGCTCCATCTATGTGTATTTTCATGCGAACAGTAAAGTGTTGTCCTAAATAGTTCAGCTATTAGCTACTAGATGGCGCTAATTTATCTTCTAAAGGTGAACGAGCAGGCATAGTGACGCGGGCGTAGGCAGTCGTGAATTAAGGCGTATTTTTCAGTCGCCAGCACTCTCGGACCTCCCCTTGCCTACCATACTAATACCACCTTGTGAGTCTTTTCTTTGTAGAACAATTGACAAGTGGAATGCTTTGCCAGCCCATGTGTTATCTCCATCCTATGACCTTGGATCCTTTAAGCGATGCGTGAAGAAGCACCTTAGGCCGGCATAGTGGCGACGGCTGGGGCAGCCGGGAACTGACTCGGTTATTCCAGTCGTCGTCACTCTTGGACCTCCTCTTGCTTATCAGGCGAGTCGAGGTCAGATGATGTGTCACAAAAAAAAGGTGCAAGCCATAGAGTATAAATTATATATCAGACTCCACTTGACTTAAATGCACAAAATTAAAGGCGACCGTGGTGTAGTGGCAGTGCAATGGTCACACAAATCGAGAGCACGGGTTTGAATCCACACCCCGGTATTAATGTATCTTTGATACATGTACTTTGGTTGACCTGTTTCTATGATACAAGCACTTTAGTAGCTTAGTATAGAAATGTAAAATGAAAATTTAAAAAAAGATTAAAAAAAACTGCCACATCCACCATGATAAGGGCCTAGTTATTACTGGCAACTTACAAGCAGATTCCAAAACGCGACTTGGTCACTATTCTGTACCGCTTGTGAGTATAATGTTACTGATTGCAACAAACCCATGCAGCCTTTTTATATGACCATGGTGTAGTGGCAGTGCAATGGTTATACAAACCGATAGCACTGGTCACAGGTTCAAAACCGGGTGGGTTCTAAACCACCCACTGGTAACCAATGTATCTTTGATATATGTACTTTGGTCGTTCTGTTTCTATAGTACTTATAAGCACATTTTACTAGACATGCTTCGTAGGGGAAGTCCGGGACAGCCATCCGTGACTTTTGGGACATTACTTGGCTGTTCATTATACTATGGATGGTGCCGTTCACTACGTTACCTTTATGCACTTATATCTTCATCACACTTCCCATCCCTAGTAAGCATACTTTCCAAGTAAACAAATTGTTTGACTTGTTCCACTTTCTTTCCGTCTATCATTATCTCACATTCTGTCATTTCATCCTCTCTCTCCAAAACCATTACTTTAGTTTTACTTACATTCACTTTTATACCTTTTTTTTTAAATTCCGCATTCATTATAGTAACCATTTCCTGAAACTCATACGCCGAAGATGCAAGGATAACTTGATCGTCGGCGTGCAAGAGACATTTGATCACCAATTCGATCACCACAACTGTCCATGAATAGATTGAAGAGCCATTGTTAGTTATGAGTTATTATTATTGAGTTATTATTATTATTAGTTATTGAGTTATATATGTCATTTTATTTTAATTTCAAATAGTATTTGGTGGTTGTTATGATACGATATCTATTCAATACCTACGAGCAATTATTTTTCATCAACAGCTGTGCACAGTAAAACCCACGATTTTTGGAAAAAAATGTCTATCAGCAACACTAATACGACAGTGGCGACGCCTTCAATTTGTCACACTTTAGTTGAACACTATTTTCTATATATTTTGCTATCCAGTTACTGATCAAATAATTCCATAGTTTTTGTATATTGGAGTATTTATTGGTGTCAATAGTAAGTATAATTTATTAGCGTGAATAAAAGTGAAATCCTTCCTATCTTTATAGTAGATGTTTGCATACATAAAATAAATACTTCATCTTAGCTCTGTCTGGTTGTCAAACTATATTATTTACAATACTTGCTATGCTTTCTTTATACTATAAAGGCATTTTTTACACAATATTGATATTATTATTCATTAAAAGGAACTGGGTAATTGAACAAATGAATAGATATCATTTTGAACTGTAAGGTCTATAAATGAGAGCCAGAGGCTTACTACTTAAAAACGAAATACAGTGCTAAGGAAAAAAGGGAAATTGATTTATTAACTAGTAAATAGAGATATTTTAACACTCTGCAATGCTCTATATCTTGTTATAAATAACAGTTATGTACAAAAATAAACAAAATAATAAAACCTTAATACTTTTTATTAATGTCTGTTTGTCTTCACAGGGGTATTACAAATTAATATTAAGTAACAAAGTGTGTTGGGAATTGAGTGATGTTAGGAAATGTTCCTTTGCCTGTCCCTGTGGAAAAAAGGTGTGAGAAATTGATTTTATTTGAAAAATGTTAGAAAATTCAATAATAAGCATTTAATAATTTAAGATTACAAGAATATTGTAAGGAAAGTGAGGTATGTAATGACAAAAGATATGTTCACAAAAGTACATCCTTTTGTATGGGACATGGGCTTAATTGTATTAACAGTTGCATATACATTTTAAAATAGATTAACGTACGAAGATTACAATGTAATTGGAATATATCCTTCATTTTGCATAGTTTAGGTGTACATAATGATTAAACTATAATAATGATTGATCAAAACAGAACTGTTAATACAGTAATAATGGGAAACAATACAAAATCAAAAAGGAATGTATAAATCTGATGTGGATGGATGTGTTAAACGAGGCAGACCAAGGCCTGACAAGGTTTTCTGACCCATTTAGAGACATACTCAAGAAAGCTGGGTTGTCACTGCCCATAATCGTAGAGCTTGTGTGAAAAGAAGTGTGGATGTGAGGGAAGCAAGAGGGTTTTATCAAAATTGTGACAAGTGGCGCTTTATTGTCTCTGTCTATTCCTATGGGAAAAGGCATGACAAATTGATTGATTAAATATTTTATTAATGTTAGGATATTATCAAATTCATATTAAGTACCTAACAAACAACTTTTTAATAACATTATGTATATCAAAAGGACATAATTCATTTTGGGCTTTTATGTACTACTTTTGTAATGTCCAATGATGAAAAAACATATAAATGGTAATTTCGATACTTGTGTTCATAAAACTAATAACAATTTTGCTTTTGACTGCTGTGCAATTGAGTTATTTGGAAAATAAGATATGAATTTGAATAAGATATCTGCTTTGAACTGTCATAATTATAGTTTGATTATTTTGCACACCTAAACTATGCAAAATAAAGGATATATTCCAATTACATTGTAATCTTCGTACATCAAAGTATTTAAAGATGCATACTAAACTGGTAACACAAATAAGCCTGAGTCCCCATACAAAATAAATGATGTCCTTTATAAATATACTTACAGATACAGATTTGAATAAAATGGATGTACAATCTGAGGATTTTTCTGAGGTTGATCATGATAGTGCATATGATACTGAAAAACCTATAAAACTTGAATATGTCACTGAAGTACCTATAGAGCGGGATGATTATGCTACTGAAGTACCTATAGAGCGGGATGATTATGCTACTGAAGTACCTATAGAGCGGGATGATTATGCTACTGAAGTACCTATAGAGCGGGATGATTATGCTACTGAAGTACCTATAGAACGGGATGATTATGCTACTGAAGTACCTATAGAACGGGATGATTATGCTACTGAAGTACCAATAGAGCGGGATGATTATGCTACTGAAGTACCAATAGAACTTGATGAAGGTGCTACTAAAGATCCTTTAAAACTTGAAAAATATCGCAATGCTGTGTTTATTGAGGTAAAATTCTAATTTTACATGTAATAGATTGATTTATTAGGGGTATTTAAAAAAAACAATAGTAAACAAACAGCACTGAAAGAGAAAGCAAAGGACATCATTCATTTTGGGCTTCTATGTACTACTTTTGTAATGTCCGATGATGAAAAAATATATAAATGGTAGTTTCGATCTTTGTATTGATAAAACTAATAACAATTTTGCTTTTAATTGCTGTGCAATAGAGTTATTTGGAACATAAGATTTGGATTTTGTATCACCACATTTGTTCTGCTTTGAACTGTCATAATTATAGTTTGAACACTTTGCATAAATAAAGGATATATTCCAATTACATTGTAATCTTCATACATCAAACTATTTTAATATGCATATTTAACTTAATACAATTAAGCCCAAGTCCCCATACAAAATGAATGATGTCCTTTGGTTCTGATAAAATTCATTGCCCAACTAAGTCGAAGCAAAAAAGAGGGTTATCATTTTACCCTGTATGTTTATCTGTTCCCTCACAATTTCAAAACTACTTATCGTAATTTGATAAAAAGTAAGTTCAAAAATAAAACCTGACTACTGAAAAATCATGCACTAAAAATGTATGAAACAAGAAGATCAACCGTAGAGATTGTGTGAAGAGAATTGTGAATGTGAAGGAAGCTAGGGAGTAGTGTCAGAAACGTGGCAATTGCTTGCTTATCATCAGGCGAGTCGAGGTCAGATGTCGTGTCAAAATAAAAAAAAAATTGGTGCTCTGTTGTCTCTGCCTATCCCTATGGGAAAAAGGCGTGAGGATTTGATTGATTGATTTAAAAAAAACAATAGTGATGTCAAATATTGCTTAGTAAACAAACAACACTCAAAGCAAATGCAAATTTCATGTTGATAACCCATTCATTGCCCGACTAAGGAAAAGTAAAAAAAGGGTTATGATTTTTACCAGTATGTATGTATGATGAGTGAAAGTAGATTGATGACAGGAATTCATAAATTTGATGTGGATGGATGCGTTAAACAAGGCAGGCCCGATTTGGTCGGAAAACACCGTTGTTTCCGACCAAATCAGAAACATCCTCAAAAAAGCTGGGTGGCCTAGTCTAGTGCCGATAACCGATGAGCTTGTATCAAGAGAATTGTGGTTGTGAGGGAAGCGAGGGAATTGTGTCAGGATCGTGGCAAGAGGCGCTCCTTTGTCTGTGCCTGTGGTAAAAGGCGTTTTGATTGGTTGAGCATAGTGATGTTCGTAGGATGGCCAGATCGTAGGATTCCCCATTATTCTCTGAAGGCTGTATCAAGATTTATTTATTTATATATCTTCAAAGACAGGTGAAGAAGTATCAGAAGCCGAATTAGATGATGAGTGTGAAGATGATAATAAAATTGAAGTCAATTTGAATAAAAATGATACTGGAGAAATAGAAAATGAGCAATCAGTAAAAGGAGTGAAGTTTCAAGATGCTGTGCGGATACGGGTAAGATTTTTTTATTATTTTATAAATGAGCTCTGCCTTATAGAAAAGATAATCTGCGTTCATGGAGGCAGTTTTCCTATTTTTGACACTATAAAAATTCTAGTAGCTTCTTACAAAAAAGGCAAAAAAAAAACAATAAGGCTCTGTTAACCCTAAAAAACCCGTCGTTAAAACTTACTAAGGGGGTGGTTTGTGTTCAGCAATGGACGCCTTCTGGCTGATGATGATGATGCGTTTATGGCGCCGTGAATATTACGTAGAAGTCAAGCCGAAAAAGTGTTGCCACGTCATTTCGTTGATATGTACTTTTTTACATATGATAGAACCCTGCTTGATGTTAAGCTAAAGTGTGGTCCATGAATGGATGTCACTGCTACTACAATTTAATAGAATTCACATTCACTATGCCGGCCTAGATGGAACCGGCAACTCACAAGCTGTTTCCGAAACGTGACCAAATCACTTCACGGTCTGTATACTTGTAAGTGGTGGTACTACCCCGGATCGGCAGACTGGGTACCACTGCCTACCACTCTTAAATTTTACTCTTTATATTTAATACTATGCTTTTAATTTTAGGTAAAAGGTTTTGCAAAAGTAAAACAAAAGTCGTCTAGAAATCAAAATGATAAAGTTAATGTTGGCGCCAAAAAAAAATGTAAGTAAATTGATAAGTATGATGAGATTCATTAAAAGTTCCTTTCAGTATAAACAATATTAATTTTAAGGCAGGCCTCAGGTTCTCAAGAAAGCTAGGTTGCCTAGTGCCCATAACCATAGAGCTTGTATGTAGATATTTGTGAATTTGAAGAAAGCGAGGGAGCTGTGTCAGGATTGTGGCAAATGGCGCTCTATTGTCTCTGCCTATCCCTGTGGGAAAAAGGCGTGACAATTGCATTATTTTTTATTATATTATTATACATTACTATACTAAGCTACTAAAGTGATTGTATCATAGAAACAGGACAACCAAAGTACATATATCAAAGATACATTGGTACTAAATATTAAATATTATTTATTAAATATTTTTTTAGACAAGAAAAAGACTGGCAAGGAAGATACCGAAGAATCATTTTCAAAGAAAAATAAAAAGTTTGCAAATACGAAAGTTGGTGCTAATATAGAAAAAATCAAAAATAATAAGTTAAAAATTAAATTGATGCAAGATATATATTCAAAAAATATTAATGAGTCATTCCCTTCACTAGTTGAAGGAAATTTAAAATCACGAATTCAGAAAGATGCAAATGAAAAATCATTCCAATGTCATTTATGTGAATATAAGTCAAAACAAAAATATGCCCTAACCCTACACATTCGCACACATACAGGCGAAAAACCATATAAATGTCATTTCTGTGAATATAAGACAAAATCAAATAGTGGCCTAACATATCATATACGCACACATACAGGCGAAAAACCATATGGGTGTCATTTATGTGAATATAGGTCAGTATCCACGAGTGCCGTAATAGAGCACATTCGCATACATACAGGTGAAAAACCACATCAGTGTCATTTATGTGAATTTAAGACAACAAAAAAGAATACCTTAACAAAGCACATTCGCACGCATACAGGGGAAAAACCACATAAATGTCATTTATGTGAATATTCGGCAATTACAAAAAGTTCGCTAACACTTCACATTAAAACACATACGGGTGAAAAACCACATAAATGTGATTTTTGTGATTATGAGGCAAGACAAAGATGTGAATTAAAAGTCCACACTCGTACACATACAGGTGAAAAACCATTTAAATGTCATTTATGTGATTATAAGGCAACACGAAAAAATTATTTAACATGTCATCTTCGCCTACATTCAGGCGAAAAACCATATAAATGTCATTTATGTGAATATAAAACAACAACAAAACTTGGCCTCGCAGATCATATTCGCACACATACCGGCGAAAAACCATTCGAATGTCATTTATGTGATTATAAGGCAACAAGAAAAAATAACTTAAATAAGCACATTCGCGCACACACAGGTGAAAAACTATTATAAGTAAATGTCATTTATGTGAATATAAGGCAAAGTTCATTAATATCCGGTATTGTGGAACCGAAAAAAACCGGGCTAAATCCACCAAAATGAGACTATTGATGATAATGATGAAACGTGTCGTCGCACAGACGATATTCGTCACAACCAATAATAGTCTCGTTTTATTGGATTTAGCCTAGCTTTTATTATTTTGACAATCGTTTTAACTTGCCCAACCTAACCTCGCTGCGCGCGTTGCTACGCCACTAACTAAAATAAATTTGAAGGAAAGCCATTACACAAATATTCAATTTATTTGGAGTCATTTTATTTTTTGAATTATTTGAGAAGTTGTATGTGGAGTGACGATAGCGGATAGAATAAGGAATAGCACATTGCGCGATTGATGAGGTTTGAAAGAAGATGTAGTGACAAGGATTGACAAAGGAATGCTTCGATGGTTTGGGCACATTGAAAGGATGAGTGAAAGTAGATTGACGAAAGGAATTCATAAATCTAATGTGGATGGATGCGTTAAACAAGACAGACCCAAGAGGGTGTTTTCCGAGCAAATCGGAGACATCTTCAAGAAAGCTAGGTCGTCTCGTGCCCATAACCATAGAGCTTGAATGAAGAGAATTGTGAATGTGAATTGTGTCAGGATATTGGCAAGTGGCGCTCCATTGTATCTGCCTATCCTTCATGAGCGGGCTTAACGTCAAAACGGCCGGCATAGCGTGCCGCTAGTATAGTGGATCGAAGTAAATAAGACTAGCGTTAATGCGTTAGGAATATTGTGCTAGTTTATTAAACTTTTATAATAAATAAATAAATAAATGTAGTTTTACTTTAATACCTCACATAACCTCGTGACTCCAACGTGATCAGCAACGAGTCTTCTGCTATATTAGTGCTTTAAAGGACATCATTCATTTTGGGCTTCTATGTACTACTTTTGTAATGTCCAATGATGAAAAAATATATAAATGGTAGTTTCGACACTGGTATTGATAAAACTAATAACTATTTAGCTTTTAATTGCTGTGCTATTGAGATATTTGGAGAATAAGATATGGATACCTAAACTATGCAAAATAGAGGGTATATTCCAATTACATTGTAATCTTTGTACATTAAACAATTTTAAAATATGCAAATATGTCATTGGATGATATTTTTTACTTATAGTTAAATTATATTTAATTATTAGTTGGTTAGTAACAATGTTTAATTTTAATATTAATTTTGATTAATGTATAATAATTAAGATTTGAATAAATAATTAATTTAAATATGCAACAATTAAGCCCAAGTCCTCATACAAAATGAATGATGATACTTGACAGCTTACCTTTACTAAATCCTTTATCACAAGATTTAGTCAAAGTAAGTTTTACATGTATCCGGGGTTTTCGAGTGACGCGTTTCAGAATCAACTTGTAAGCCTGTTCTAACTGTGTCGGCATAGTGGATGCGACTGCTAAAGAGGCAAATATTTGCTTCAGGTGTGGTTCAAAATATTGGTAGAAAGTGGTACCCAGTCTTACAGACCGTGAAGTGATTTGGTCACGTCACTAGGCCGGCATAGTGGATGTGATTGCTACTTACAGTTATTGAATTGTAGTAGCAGTGACATCCATTCATGGACCGCACTATAGCTTAAAATCAAGCGGGGTCATATGTCAAATCACAATAAAAATTTAAAAAATCTGTACAGTCCAGTTAGATTTGTACAATCTTGTATGTAAAAACGCGCGAAGTTATTTATAGTTAAGTTAAATATAATCAAGGGCGAATCCAGTGGCATAGCGTGGCGAGGGCGGTCCGCCCCGGGCGGCACATTTAGGAGGTGCCAAAATTTAAAAAAACTAAATCTTTAAAATTTGAACCTGAAATTCATATAATATTTTATTTATTTAACAGAAAATTGTACATTACAGACTTAATTTTGTTGTACCTATGATTGAAATTCCGCCCTCTTTTTTTATTTGCTTTTAGTGGGAATCGAACCCAGGACTCTATGCGCAACAAACTAATCGCTGACCGTTGGGCTACGCCTATCGCCAAAAGGTGTGCTTAATAAATGAATAAATAAATAAAACACAAACTTATTTCATTTACTATATTATATATTAGGTTGTTTCGAACAAACGAATTTTGTCAAATCCATGCTTTTGTATAAATCAGAAGAAAAATATAACCATTTCTTTTTTTATCTTTAAATAAATTAAAAATTAACAAATAAATATTTATATACATAAAACAGTTTTAATTTGAAATATATTAAGTTATATTTTGTAGAACGGATCGCCGTAATGGCCGAAAGGTTCCCGAATGTAGACCACGTATAGGAAAACCTAAAAGACGAACTAACGCCCTGCTAAATGTGGCAGGAATTCACAGCGTTGGCGTCCACCTAAAAGACGAACTAACGCCCTGCTAAATGTGGCAGGAATTCACAGCGTTGGCGTCCACCTAAAAGACGAACTAACGCCCTGCTAAATGTGGCAGGAATTCATAACGTTTGTGTCCACCTTAAAGATGAACAACGATCTGCTAAAGGTGGCAGGAATCCACAGCGTTGGCGTCCACCTAAAAGACGAACTAACGCCCTGCTAAATGTGGCAGGAATTCACAGCGTTGGCGTCCACCTAAAAGACGAACTAACGCCCTGCTAAATGTGGCAGGAATTCATAACGTTGGTGTCCACCTTAAAGATGAACTAACGATCTGCTAAAGGTGGCAGGAATCCACAGCGTTGGCGTCCACCTAAAAGACGAACTAACGCCCTGCTAAATGTGGCAGGAATTCATAACGTTGGTGTCCACCTTAAAGATGAACTAACGATCTGCTAAAGGTGGCAGGAATCCACAACGTTGCCGTCCACCTAAAAGATGAACTAACGACCTGCTAAAGGTGGCAGGAATCCACAACGTTGCCGTCCACCTAAAAGATGGACTGACGACCTGCTAAAGGTAGCAGGAAATCGCAGAGTGGGAAGTCAGCCTAAGAGAGGAACTAACGACCTGCTAAATGTGGCAAGAATTCACAGAGTGGGATGTCCACCTAAAAGATGAACTAACGACCTTTTATACGTGGTTGAAAGCTCAGTGTGGGACGTCCACCTAAGATGGACTAACGACCTGCTAACTGTGTCAGGAAATTGTAGAGTGGGATGTCCACCTAAAATGAACTATCGACCTGCTAAACGTGGCTAAAAGCTCAGTGTGGGACGTCCACCTAAGATGGATTGACTACTTGCTAAAAGTCGTCAACGGTTGATCGCTGGGGGACCACTGCCTGACTTTTTTTTTTGTGACCCAACAAATGACAGCACCCTGCCTGACGTTAAGCGGGAGTGCGGTCCATAAATGAATGTCACTTCTACTACATTTCAATAACCGTAAGTAGCAGTCACATTCGCTATGCTGGTCTAGTTGAAACCGGCAACTTACAATTTGATCTCAAAACGCGACTAAGTCACTTTACGATCCGTATACTACCACTCTTTGATGACCAGACCCTAAATCAAAATCTGTCTCTTTTTTTTTATTAACATATATTTGTAATTTTTTTAAATTATTGAATATTACTAATAAAATCTATAAAACAAATATTTGCTCTGACCGGAGATCGAACCGGGACTTCCGCCGAAGTCTCCCCCTAGACACAACTTAATATTTTTCAAATTATATATATTTTAACACTTAATAATAAAAACATTGACTAGCACACGTCGCCAGTGAGATCCTATATTACAACTTAAGGTGATATTTTTCTTCAAAACAATTTTGATTCAGACGCGACATCTGCCGGTCGACCGCGTAACTAAATGACAATGATATTTTCTTAGATTTTGCGCGAAAATTAATTAATGAGTTAAACAAATTTTATGCGGCTTACTATCGCGTTTATTTTGGTTTTGATTTTACAACTTTCATTTATTATTTCGATGTTTCGAGAGGGAGGACTCAAGTCCAGCAAACTGCCAAACCAAATGACCTCGTCAGTTATCTTTGCAAAAAATTGAATTAAACCGGGAACAGAATAACAAAAACATCAAACGGGGTAGTTTTAAAAACAATAACAGCATCAACCAATAGGACGACTAACACCTCAGTCTCTCCGTAACCACGATGGCTGCAAAGCTCACGAAACGTCAAAATAGTAAAACCAAAATAAACGCGATAGTAAGCCGCAAAAAATTTGTTTAATTCATTAAACGACAATAGGCTTCCTTTTGACAGTTGATCTCCATTAATGAGCTTCAAAATTAACATTGCAACCACGCAACACACTAATACGGCGTTCTCACGAGGCGAATTTAGTTGTTCAATATTTATCGTTCAACAAAAATTGCATGCAAATTGACTGTAGCGTTCTCACGATTCAATAATAATCGACTCAATATTACACGTATCATTACACTATCTGTCCATTTTAGCAATTTTCTCATTGATTCAGACCCAATAATTTAATTGTAATAATACAATACATACTTAATAGCGCTGATTGATTGACTGATTGATTCAGACGAGTCGATTCGCTTTCAACTATTAATCGAATCAATAAAAGTTGTAATGTTCATTGCTTTAACTTTTGTTGAACCGATATTTATAAACATCAACTTGATTGATAAATTTTTTTTTTTTTGGTTGCCTAGTGCCCATAACCATAGGGCCTGTATGAGGAGAATTGTGGATGTGAAGGAAGCAAGGGAGTTGTTTCAGGATCGTGGTAAGTGGCGCTCCATTGTCTCTGCCTATCCCTGTGGGAAAGTGGCGTGATAATTTGATTGATTGAACTTGATTGAAAGTCTCTTCAGACAGTTTAAATCGCGAACGATTTTGCAGTTGATCAACTAAATTCGCCTCGTGTGAAGGTCGTGTAAGATTTGATGTTCGTTTTCATTAACAGTTCAATCTCATTGAAACTCATTGTCCGAATGAATAAAAGTTGTTTTTGACACTAAGAGCGACCGCGTAATTTTTTGACAAATGGGAATGAATTGATGGATGTGAGGGAAGCAAGGGAGTTGTGTAAGGATCGTGGTAGGTGGCGCTCCATTGTCTCTGCCTATCCCTGTGGGAGAAAGGCGTGACAATTTGATTGATTGATTGAATGAATTTTATTGTCTTTACCATAGAAGTTACGCGGTCGGCCCCCCGATCTCAACTTGCCTGAGAGGAGCTAGAGGAGGTCCAATAGTGCTGACGACTGATAAAACCGTTTCATTTTACTGTTTTTCAGTCGCCAATTTTCATTATAATCATTTATTACAATTGATAATAATAATTATTATTGATATATGATATACGCTATTTTTTGTATTAAGTTTTTTTGGGTATTATTTATCATTCATATCAAATTCACGCCTCGATTTCCGAAGGTAGGGACAGAAATCATTTTTTTAAGGAGACCGATTAAGCAGCCCGAGAGCACGGGTACAAAACCACTCACCGGTACCAATGTATCTTTGATATATGTACCTTGGTTGTCCTGTTTCTATGATACAAGCATTTTAGTTGCTTAGTATATCATTAATCAATCAAATTGTCACGAATAGGCAAATGTTGATGGATCAGTTAAACGGAGTATGTTATCCGATCAAATCGGAGACATCTTCAAGAAAGCTATGTTACCTAGTGTCCATAACCGTAGAGCTTGTATGAAAAGAATTGTGGATGTGAGGGAAGCGAGGGAGTTGTGTCAGGATCGTGGCAAGTGGCGCTCCATTGTCTCTGCCAATCACTGTGGAAAAGACGTGACAATTTGATTGATTGATTGATAGAAAAGTCGAGTCGTTACATCTCAAGTGCTAACTAATGCTCCAACGCATATCGTCGTCATTTTGTTTCATGTTTTTTTTAACAGCGTCTATTATATAACATCAATAATAACATTCCTAAACTTAATAATAAAAAACAATTTAAATTATGTACGACGAACTAAGGGCGGCGGCCATTGCGGTTGTCTGGAGGAGGACGACGAGGGTGGCCGTATGCTGCAAATAAAAAAAGCCATTTTTAAAATTTATCTTATTATTGTGACTCGACATATGACAGCACCCCGCTTGATGTTAGGCCGAAGTGTGGTCCATGAATGAATGTCACCGCTACTACAATTCAATAACTGTGAGTAGCAATCACATCCACTATGCCAACCTAGTTGAAACCGGCAACTTACAAGCTGATCCCGAAACGTGACCAAATCACTTTACGGTCTGTATACTTGTAAGTGGTGGTACTACCCCGGATCGGCAGACTGGGTACCACTGCCTACCACTCTTCGATAACCAGACCCGAAGCAAATATCCATCCCATCAAAAACAATACTTGTCAAAAAAACCAAGTCTCGCAACTCAGTTGTTCTGCGGTAAAAAGTTGTGAGATCCATGTAAAACCAAGTCGGTTATTAATTTATTCAGTCTCTACTTAAGCGACTTTCTGTCTTAATACGTCCAGTCTCTAAGACCACGATCGTGGTCCATAACAATTGAAAATCAATTGTGTCTGGAATCTCCGTACTCGAAGCATTAAGTTATTACGTAATAATTAACAGCATCTTATAGTGACGCATATCAATATTAAAATTCTTTAATGTTTTATATAAATATATTGAGACTTGGCCATCGCCTGAAAACACGTGTAAATTCAATCGCCTGAAAACACATGTAAATTCAATTATTTAGTGCGATGGCCAAGTCTCAATATATTTATATAAAACATTAAAGAATTTTAATATTGATATGCGTCACTATAAGATGTTGTTAATTATTACGTAACAACTTAATGCTTCGAGTACGGAGATTCCAGACACAATTGATTTTCAATTGTTATGGACCACGATCGTGGTCTTAGAGACTGGACGTATTAAGACAGAAAGTCGCTTAAGTAGAGACTGAATAAATTAATAACCGACTTGGTTTTACATGGATCTCACAACTTTTTACCGCAGAACAACTGAGTTGCGAGACTTGGTTTTTTTGACAAGTATTGTTTTTGATGGGATCTCATTTCTTTTTGTATTTTGTAGACGGTTATTTTGTAATGCGCTACCACATACTCGATTATAGCAAGTCTAATATCATACGACGACTCAATATTCCCATACATAGAGAATGACAAAGAATGAAATAAACACGAACCATCACCAGGTATAGGAATAACCCAGTGTGGACAAGGCTGATCATTCACATACAGTATTACTGAATCCATTGCGACTACCTACAAGTTAGATTGCAAAGTTATTTTTATGCAGAAATACGATTAGATAATAAGAAATTTATAAATACTTAGGTACTTAAAGTATCAATATTTAATTTAAATTATTTATCCGAACAACGTCCAAATTGTAAGCAAATAATATCAGTAAACCAATGAGAGTAGCCTTTAGTCGTCAAACTAATATAGCAATCGAAATTATCAATGAAAATCGCAAACTTATAGGTAAGAATTCTGGGCACATCCGAACAGCATTGGGCCGCTCGCGCGTATGAGCTGCTGCACGCTCGGCGACATTCACCTTTCCGCGCGCCCCGCCATTGTCCCCGCCCCGCCACTGTCCCCGCCCCGCGCCCTCGCGCTAGCAATAATAATAATTCCCGTAAAATAAATAGCAATAATAATAATTGCCGTAAAATAAATAAAATCTTAAAACATCGTTACGAATAAATCCAATATTGAAAAATTTAACTGAAGACTTGGCTGTATGGGCTTAATTTTCTTTGCGGTCTTTTCTAGATTTTTTAGTTTTTCCTTGATTCATACACCAAACACTACATATTTTCCAAATTTGAAGCTTCTAGGTCTGCTAGAAGTGCCTTAGAATTTTGATGATCGGTGAGTCAGTGAGTGACAAAATTTAAGAAATTTGACCCGTTATAATTCTTAAAATACTGGTTCAAATTGAATGAATTTTGAAATATACGTGTCTTTACAATGCCTGCATGTGGTTACTGAAAATTTCAGTCTTCTAGTTTTATCCACAACGAAGTTACAGGGGGTCGAAAATGGTCTGAATTGCTTCGAGAAAAGGATGGTACGGCCGTGACGCTTTGCTCGACTTGGTCGGGGGCACGACCGTGCCCCCAGATCTCTTTTTTACATATTAACAATATTTAATATAAATTACTGATTAATAAATATTAATTAAAAGCTACGAAACAAATATTTGCTCCGACCCGGAATCGAACCCGGGACTTCACACACAAAAAACAAACCAATCAATCGGCCTGTCGGCATATAGTCATTTGACCGGAATAGTAACGGTGACTGATACAACCGTGAACTAAGTCGTATTTTTCAGTCGGCAATCTTAAACCTTCCCATGCTTACGATTCAATTCAAATTCACGCCTTATTCCCACAGGGATAGGCAGAGACAATGGAGCGCCACTTGCCATCATCCTGACACAACTCCCTCGCTTCCCTCACATCCACAATTCTCTTCATACAAGCTAATAAGGCCAGCATAACAAGTGAGGCACCCGTGAACTAAGTCGTATTTCCCCTGCTTACCACTAGAAATATTATAGTCATTTGGCTAGCATAGTGGAGACGACTGAGACAACCGTGAAATAAAAACATTACAAGTCGCTTTACAAAAGTGGTGGTTATTTGCCTTGTCTGTTAAGTGACTCAGTCGCGTTTCGGAATCAATTTAAAAGTTGCCAGTTCTAAGCCGGGTGGCTTTTTGACGACAGGCGTGGACGAACGGTTTAGCGACTGGTTTGTTGCGCGTAAAGTCCCGGATTCGATCCCCGATCGGAGCAAATATTTGTTTCATAGCTTTTATTTGTAATATTTAATAGTATTAAATATTGCAAATATTTGTTAATAAAAAAAAGAGATGGATATTTGCTTCGGGTCTGGTTATCAAAGAGTGGTAGGCAGTGGTACCCAGTCTGCCATTCCGGGGTAGTACCACCACTTACAAGTATACAGACCGTGAAGTGATTTGGTCACGTTTCGGGATTAGCTTGTAAGTTGCCGGTTCCATCTAGGCCGGCATAGTGGATGTGATTGCTACTCACAGTTATTGAATTGTAGTAGCAGTGACATTCATTCATGGACCACACTTTGGCTTAACATCAAGCGGGGTGCTGTCATATGTCGAGTCACAATAAAAAAAAAAAAATAAAAAAAAAAAAAACTACTTCTTGCATCTAACAGTAGTAGCAGTCGTCTCCATTCATGTACTGCACTCCAGCTTAACATGAGGCTGGGTGCTGGCATATTTATGTATTTTTAAATTTGTATTGTACTGTGAGTCTACATTTGACCTCGACCCGCTTGATGATAAGCAAGAGGAGGTCCAAGAGTGACGACGACTGAAACAACCGAGATGTTTCGGCGCCATTATAAATATACGCCTTAGGCGCCATAATAAAATATACTAAGCCGGCATAGTGGATGCGACTCCTACTTGCATTCATTCTTGAACTGCACTCCAGCCTAACATCAGGCGGAGATCTGTCATATATACTAATAAAAAAGAACTTACTCTGAGGAATTGGTGCTGGAGATCTTCTGCACCAGGGCGGTGTCATCTGTCAAAGTAAAAAGAAAATTCAAAATGGTAGGCAGTGGTACCCAGTATGCCAATCCGGGGCAGTACCACTACTTACAAGTATACAGACTGTTGAAGTGATTACAAGATCAACTTGTAAGATGCCGGTTCCAACTAGGCCGGCATAGTCACCTTCATTCATGGCACTCCAGATTAACATTAGGCAGAGTGCTGTCATATGTCGAGTCACAATAAAAAGCTTGTTAGTTGCCGGTTCCAACTAGGCCGGCATAGTGGATGTGACTACTACTCACAGTTATTTAGCTGTAACATTTATTTTATAGCGACCTCGAACCGCCTGATGGTAAGTGCAAGAGTGCCGACGACTGCGAAAACCGCGTCTTCACGGCTGCCCCTGTCGCCGTCACTATGCCGGCCAAAGGTGCTTCTTCACGCATCGCTTGAAGGATCCAAGGCTATAGGATGAAGAGAACACATGGGCTGGTATAGCATTCCACTTGTCGATTGTTTTACAAAGAAATGACATACACCTCTGTTTATGAACCGCACTCCAGCTGTGATATGACATATGTCAAGTCACAATAATAATAAAAATTACCTGTCTAAACATAAATGGCCTATAGAATGGCGTGACAGGGTTTACTGGTCGATTTCTATGCATTGGATGTTGTTCCAAGCGCAAGTGATTGGTCCTCTCTGCGTCCGGGGTTCGATTCCGGTCGTAGTTATTTTCTGTAAAACAATTTACTAATTAAATCTTTGAATCTTTTTTTTTCATTTTATTAAATTTTACTTCTAGCTACTTAAGTGCTTGTATCATAGAAACAGGACAACCAAATACATATATCAAAGATACATTGGTACCGGTAAGTGGTTATGAACCTGTGCTTTCGGTTTCCATAACCATTGCCCTGCCACAGCACCCGCTTGATCTTAAGCTGGAGTGTGGTCCATGAATGGAGGTGACTTCTCCTACAGTTCAATAATTGTAAGTTGTAGTCCCATCCACTATGCCGGCCTAGATGGAACTAGCAACTTACAAATTGATCCCGAAACGCGACTAAGTCACTTCACTCTTTGATAACCAGTTCCTAAACAAATGTCTGACTATTTTTTTATTAATAACAATTTTCATATTTAACAATTCATTATTAAATAATACAAATCGAAGCTAAACAAATCTCTCCGACCGGGAATCGAACCCGAGTCGTTAAACTTGCGAGCTAACCAATGTCCCACGTGAATCTGTATCACTTACGCATCTTAACCTCCCCATTGCTACTGTCCTGCCTCTCACTATTGCCATCTCTGTTGTTCGCATACTCTATCTCCCTCCTATCACGCCTGTAATTTCTATCGTGATAATCGTGCTTATAGTAACGACCGTTATTGTGATAATCACGACGCGTGTCCGACGTATCTGAAAACAAAACGTGAAATAAGTAAATCAATTTTATTTATGCCCGGTTCCTATAAAGTACGTAGAGCAGTGCCGGATTAAGCCAGCGTGGGGCCTATAGCAAATTCTGTCAAGGGGCCCTTGGTTTGATTTAGGTTCTTAGCTGTCTAAACATAAGAGTATTAAATAAACAAAACTGATACAAATAAACGTAAAACACGCTTGCCCCCCCTCACTCACCGGCCGCAAGACAGAGCCTGTCCTCGGTCTGTTCGCCGGCCGTAAAACGGAGATCGATCACAGCCCGCTTGCCGGCCCTTCCCCTCTATTAGCCAATATGGAGTTTAGCGAAAACGGCAGTCAGTCTAGCGGGGACAGCGAAAGGACGAGCAGTCAAGTTTGGGAAGCGAAAACAAGCGATACCTGCGATTGGAAGAAAATGACTTCGGCGAGGACAACGAGAGCGACTGGGATACAACGACAAGGAATTTAAGGACGGCTTTGGCTTGGCAGCTTGACTTCGAACGTGCCCACGATTGGGGTATGTGGATAAAGCGCTTCCTTAACTAACTAGCATTTGATTGTATCCAATAAGAATCCACTACCACCACCCACTCGGCGGTACGTCACATTAACTTTAAAGATTGTATGAAGAGAATCGTGGATGTGAAGGAAGCGAGGGAGTTGTGTCAGGATCGTGGAGGTCCATTGTCTCTGCCTATCCCTGTGGAAAAAACGCGTGACAATTTGATTGATTGAAGAATTAACAAAAACTTACATGTATTTTTCACTTGTAGATTTTGCCTCAAAGAGTTGACTAGAGCTCGAGCTGCAGAATTTAATTGGGTCTCATCGGGCCTGCGAAATCAAAACACATCAATTTACTCGTACATTCTTTGATGATTTAGCCGACATAGTGAAGGCGACTGAGGCAAGATTTGGGATAAGTTGCCGGTTTTAAATAGGCCGGCATGGTGGATACGACTCCTGCTTACGTTATTGAGTAGCAGTCGCCTCAATTCATGCTTAACATCAGGCGGGGTGCTGTCATATATCGAGCCACTGTTTAATTTGCTGAATCTAATAGTTCCTGAATCCTATAATTACTGAATCTAATAATTACTGAATCTAATAATTGCTGAATCTTATAATTGCTATATCTAACAATTGCGAAATCTAATAATTTCTGAATCTTATAATTATTGAATCTAATAATTGCTGTATCTAATAATCGCTAATCTAAAACTTCCGAATCTTATTATTACTGAATCTAATAATTGCTGAATCTTATAATTGCTATATCTAACAATTGCGAAATCTAATAATTTCTGAATCTTATCATTACTGAATCTAATAATTGCTGTATCTAATAATCGCTAATCTAATAATTTCTGAATCTAATAATTGCTGAATCTAATAACTATAAAAATCATACCTAGTAACGCGATTAAATTGATTATTATTCGGATAAGATCCCAATATCCCCGGATTGCGATTACGTCTATCATCAAAAACCTTAGGTTTTTCATAAGGTTTCTTCTCCGCCTTTTCAGCCGTATTCAGCTGTGCCATTTGCTGTTTGATTTGCTGAATCTTCGCCGCTATCTCGTTCGGTGAGTCGCGTTGTTGCGTGTCGCTACGTACTGAGTTTGTGCGGACGAATGGTTTTCGACTGAAAAATGTATTTTTTTAAATATTATTTCTAATGAAGGACAATGGAGCGCCACTTGCCGGCCCTGGTCCCTATGGGAAAAAGGCGTAACAAATTGCATTATTTATTTTATTATACATGCTTGTATCATAGGAACAGGACAACCAAAGTACACATATCAAAGATACATTGGTACCAGTGAGTGGTTTTGAGCTCGTGCCACTGCACCACGGTCGCCTTGATCGATTGATTATTATACATACCGGTGATCAGCTTCATTAAAGCTGTTCTGCTTGTTGAATTTACTCTCGTACGAGCCCGCGTATGCAGGCTTCGCTTCTGCTGGTTGCTGAGCACTCTCTAGCGGTGTGGCGCGTGATGAACCGCAAACGGAATTCTGCAAAACGTTTATATAATGAACCAAACAAATTTTATGCGGCTTACTATCGCGTGTATTTTGGTTTAAATTTTCCTTTTTTTTATTATTCCGACGTTTCGAGAGCTTTGCAGACATCGTAGTCACGGATGTAAAATCTAAACCAAAATAAACGCGATAGTAAGCCGCATAAAATTTGTTTAAATCATTTATCAATGTTCGCGCAAAATCTAAGAAAATACTAACATTTATATAGTAAAAAAAAATGATGTCATAAAAGTGATGGTGTCCATAACCATAGAGCTTGTATGAAGAGAATTGTGGGTGTGAGGGAAGCGAGGGAGTTGTGTCAGGATCGTGGCAAGTGGCGCTCCATTGTCTACGCGCACTCCAGCTTAACATCAGGCGAGGTGCTGTCATATGTCGAGTCACAATTAAAAAAATCGTTACAATTTTGTTTATCAAACTGTCTAATTAGTTTATTGGCCGGCATAGTGACGGCGACTGGGGCAGCCGTCAAGGCTCGGTTTTTGCAGTCGTCGGCACTATTAGACCTCCTCTTGCTTACTATCAGGCGGGTCTAGGTCAGACGTCGTGTCACAATAAAAAAAATTTGGCAAAACATACTAACCTTCTTAGAAGCAAACTTGTGCTGCTCAAAAGTCCTTGGCGGTCTCTCACGCTCCAAAAGAGGGTAGACAGGGCACATAGAATGTTGTGGTACAAGCGTGTAGGGTACTTGGTAATTCTGGTACACCACAGGGTAGATTTGGTTGAGGTTTTCAATTTGCGGGTAGATGGGAATTTCTTGCTGTATGTACACGTTCGGTGACGGTTTCGACAATGGCGGCTGTATGTGTTGCATTACTGGGTATTGCAAAGATGGCGGGTACTGTTAACAAAAAAAATTATCAATCAAATTGTCACGCCTTTTGCCACAGGGATAGACAGAGACAATGGAGCGCCACCTGCCACGATCTTGACACAACTCTCTCCCTTCCCTTACATCCACAATTTTCTTCACACAAGCTCTACGGTTTTGGGCACTAGGAAACTTTTTTTTATGTACATTTCTAAACTTAGTTACTAAAGTGCATAGAAACAGGACAACCAAAGTACATATATCAAAGATACATTGGTATCGGTGTGTGGTTTCGAACCTGTGCCACTCGGCTTACGTAGCCATTGCACTGCCACTACACCACAGTAGCCTTTTTTAAGGATGTCTCCGATTTGTTCGGCGAACACCAACCTGAGCGAAAACCTGGAGATGGAACCGGGCCGTTGCCTGCTGAGAGTAACAGCGGCTTAACGGGGGACACCCCAAAGCCACTACAAAAGAAAACTCAACTCAACAACCCTTGTGGGCCTGCCCTGTTTAACGCATCCATCCACATCAGATTTATAAATTCCTTTCGTCAATCTACTTTCACTCATCCTTTCCATGTGCCCAAACCATTAAAGCATTCCTTATTTAATCCTTGTCACTACATCTTCTTTCAAACCACATCTATCACGCAATGTGCTATTTCTTATTGTATTTTATATATTAATTTTATGTTATAGATATTTTTATTGTGACTCGAGATTTGACCTCGACCCGCTTAATGGTAAGCAAAAGAAGGTCCAAGAGTGCCGACGACTGAAAAAAGTCTTTACCTTTGCCTCAGTCGCCGACACTATGTAAAAAAAAACTTATTAGACAGTTCGAAAAACAAAATATGTTTTAAGGCGACCGTGGTGCAGTGGCAGTGCAATGGTTACACTAACCGAGAGTACGAGTTCGTGACTACCCCCCTGTACCAATGTATCTTTGATATATGTACTTTGGTTATCATGTTTCTATGATACAAGCTTTTTACTAGCTTAGTACAGAAATGTAATAAAATAAAGTTTTTTTTTATTGTGTTGGAAGAAAGTCATATGTCGAGTCACAATAAAAAAAAACACTGCTTACCACGATGCCTACTTACCGGATACTGCATAGGTTGGTGAGTTAGAAGAACGTTGGTCATGGGATAGGGATTCGCCATCGGTTGCATCACACTCGCTTCTATATTCTGCGTATATGGTACTGCGTAACTGAGAAAAAAAAACAATCAATCAAACTAACACACCATTTTCGACAGAGATAGGCAGAGAAAATTGAGCGCCACTTGCCACGATCCTGACACAACTCCCTTGCTTCCTACACATCCACAATTCTCTTTATAGCTTTGCGGTTATATCATAGGTATATTTCAAGCAATGCGTGAAGAAGCACCTGTGGCCGGCATAGTGACGACGACTGAGGCAGCTGTGAACAAACTCGGTTTACTCAGTCGCCCTCCTCTTGCTAATCATCAGGCGGTTTATCAGATGTCGTGTCACAATGAAAATAAAAAATGAAACGCGATATCTGCCTTCGACTAGCCTGATGGTATGGTAATCAAGGTGCCGACGACTGAAAAACCGTGTTAGTTTAGTTTCACTATGCCGGCGAAAGGTGCTTCTTCACGCTTTGCTTGAAGGATCCAAGGTTATAGGAGGGAGAGAACACATGCATTTATTGTACTTTAGTTGCAGTAGCATCTGTGTTCATGGATCACACTCCAGCTTAACATCAGATGAGCACACAATTAATAATCCCACCAACCCCACAACACCCATTGCAAGTAGCCAAGTGGTACCCATAGTTAGCGGCCACGTATCTCACGTTGGCCCCCACATCTTGTATGGCTTTCTTACTTCCAATCCCTTGTAAACATACTTCCCAAGTAAACACATTGTTTAACTTGTTCCACTTTCTTACTTCCCATCCCTCGTAAACATACTTCCCAAGTAAACAAATTGTTTAACTTGTTCCACTTTCTTACTTCCCATCCCTTGTAAACATACTTCCCAAGTAAACAAATTATTTAACTTGTTCTACTTTCTTACTTCCCATCCTTTGTAAACATACTTTACAAATAAACAAATTATTTAACTTGTTCCACTTTTTTACTTCTAATCCCTTGTAAACATACTTCCCAAGTAAACAAATTGTTTAACTTGTTCCAATTTCTTACTTCCCATCCCTTGTAAACATACTTCCCAAATAAACAAATTATTTAACTTGTTCCACTTTTTTACTTCTAATCCCTTGTAAACATACTTCCCAAGTAAACAAATTGTTTAACTTGTTCCAATTTCTTACTTCCCATCCCTTGTAAACATACTTTCCAAGTAAACAAATGTTTAACTTGTTCCACTTTTTTACTTCCAATCCCTTGTAAACATACTTTCCAAGTAATAACACATTGTTTAACTTGTTCCACTTTCTTACTTCTCATCCCTTGTAAACATACTTCCCAAGTAAACAATTGTTTAACTTGTTCCACTTTTTTACTTCCAATCCCTTGTAAACATACTTTCCAAGTAAACACATTGTTTAACTTGTTCCGCTTTCTTTCGGTCTATAGTTATCTCACATACAGTAAAACAAAAAGATATAAACTCACCTCCTCTGAGCGCTGAGCACACAATTATTAATCCCATTAATCCCATCAACCCCACAACACCCATTGCAAGTAGCCAAGTGGTACCCATAGTTGGCCACGTATCCCACGTTGGCCCCCACATCTTGTATGGCTTGCGGGTGGTACGGGTACGTAGGGTCTATCCGGAACGTGGGTTCTTGAAGTGCAGGGTTCGCGACTTTGGGCTCCTCTTGCATTTGAGTGTACATCGGTTGCTGGATATGTTGCTCCTGTAATGCAAATTCAACATTGTAGTCCGGCATAGTGACGACGACTGAGGCAGACTGTAGTTTATTGAAATAAACAACTTATATGCGGCTTACTGTCGCGTTTATTTTGGTTATTGATTTTACATTATTCATTATTATTCCCACGTTTCGACAGCTTTGCAGCCATCGTGGTCACGGAGAGACTGCAAAGCACTCGATACGTCGAAATAATAAAAAAATGTAAAATCAAAACCAAAATAAACGCGATAGTAAGCCGCATAAAATTTGTTTAATTCATTAATCAATGTTCGCGCAAAATCAGATGTTAGATCGAAGTAAGATGTTACATAAAAAAAGTATTAGGAGCGCATAATGCTATAGAGCAGTATTTCCCAAACTTTTTTAGGCCATGCCCCACCTTAAAATTTCTAAATTTTTTATGACCCCATAATACATAATTTTTACCCACTAAAATTTTTTTGCTTCCTTAAATATAAATGATTACAGCATTATTTTGGGAATTTGCCTTTATTGTTAAATTTGTCACCGATATCTAGCATTGCATTTAATGGAAAGGATGAGTGAAAGTAGATTGACGAAAGGAATTTATAAATCTCACGTGAATTGATGCGTGAAACAAGGCAGGCTCAGGAGAGTGTTTTTCGACCAAAATCGGAGACATCATCAAGAAAGCAAGGTTGCCTAGTGTCCATAACCACAGAGCCTGTATGAAGAGAATTGTGGATGTGAAGGAAGCAAGGAAGTCGTGTCAGGATCGTGGTAAGTGGCGCTCCATTGTCTCTGCCTATCCCCGTGGGAAAATGGCGTGACAATTTGATTTTTTTTATTTGATTTAAATAATCCAAAGCGAAAGGGTTAAAGGCGTGTGGAGTCCATTGTTAAATTGCCCCCCTGTGGGGCGTAGGCCCCACGTTGGGAAAACCTGCTATAGAAGATGTGACTTACCATTCTACACTGTGTTGGATATGTATAATTCGCCTGATGCATTGGCCCAGAATAAACTTGGAGAGCCATTTGTTCTGAAAGTAAAATAGAAATCAAAATCAATCAAATTGTCATGATTTTTTCCCATGGGGATAGGCAGAGACGATGGAGCGCCACTTGCCAGGATCCTGACACAACTCCCTCGCTTCCTTCACATCCACAATTCTTTGAAAGGAAATTAGATGAGCATTATAACAAATTCGTTTGTTCCGTAGAGCTTGTATGAAGAGAAGAGAATTGTGGATGCGAGAGAAGCGAGGGAGTTGTATCCGGATCGTGACAAGTGGTGCTCCATTGTCTCTGCCTATTCAGTGGGAAAAAAGCTTGACAATTTGATTGATTGATTGTTCGTTCTGAAGAACCTTTTTTTATCTCGCCCTACTCCATCTTTTCTCAAAGATTAGTAGGCAGTGGTGCCCAGTCAGACGAATTGTAGTAAAAAAAAACAGACAATGAAGTGACTTAGTCGTGTTTGGCATCGTGCTTGTAAGTTTCTGGTTCCAACTAGGCCAGCATAGTGGATGTTACAGCTGTAGTACTAGCCACCTACATACATGGAGCTACAAAAAAAAAGAGTGCCGGCGACTAAAAGAAACTTTTTTATTTAACCGTTGCCTCAGTCGAGGTTACTATGCCAACAGGCGTAGCGGAACGGTTAGCGATTAGTTTGATGCGCGTAAAGTCTAGGGTTCGATTCCCGGTCAGAGCAAATATTTGTTTCATAGCTTTTATTTGTAATATTTATTAATTATATTTCAAATGGTAATTAGGGTCTAGTTATCAAAGAGTGGTAGGCAGTGGTACCCAGTCTGCCGATCCGGGGTAGTACCACCACTTACAAGTATACAGACCGTGAAGTGATTTGGTCACGTTTCGGGATCAGCTTGTAAGTTGCCGGTTCCATCTAGGCCGGCATAGTGGATGTGATTGCTACTCACAGTTATTAAATTGTAGTAGCAGTGACATTCATTCATGGACCACACTTTGGCTTAACATCAAGCGGAGTGCTGTCATATGTCGAGTCACAATAAAAAAAAAAAAAAACCTACATACCCATACTATGATCATCATAGACAGCTTCAGCAGTTTTCACGTCTACACTGACTTCTTCAGAAACGGGTACAGATTCCTGCTTCGGTGCCTGAAAAAGACAAGAATGATCTTTTTTTATTGCGACTCGACATCTGACCTTGATCTGCCTGATGGAGGTCTAATAGTGCCGACGACTGAAAAACAAATTCAGTTTACCGTTGCCCCAATTAGCAATTAAGGAGCAAATGAAATTGAATATTGCAAATATTTGTTAATAAAAAGAGACCGTGAAGTGATTTAGTCGCGTTTCGGAATCAGCTTGTAAGTTGCCGGTTCCAATTAGGCCGGCATAGTGGATGTTATTGCTACTCACAGTTATTGAATCGTAGTAGCAGTGACATCCATTCATGGACAACGCTCTAGCTTAAAATCAAGTATCAAGTAACATATAACCCTGTACTGTAGTATGTCGAGTCACAATTTTAAAAAAGCCGCAATCTGGACTGTACTCCAGATTAACATCAGGCGGGGTTGACATATGTTAAGTTACAATTTAAATCAAAAGCTGAAGTAAGGGAGAATTCACAACTTTCATTTTTGTTTGCGTTTCTATTTTAAACGACTAAAAGTCTTTGTATCATAGAAACTAGTCAACAAAAGTACATACAAGTATATCAAAGATACATTGGTACCAGCAAGTTTATACAGTCCAAATGTCCATACCTGATTCTTCATAGTATACTGTTCATAATTTTTATCAGCAAAAGTCGATTCCGGTTGCTGATTGGCTGGTTCGTTTCGTGGCAGCTTCTGATTGTTTGGAACAGGCGTTGGAAGCTCAGTAGCTTTGTATTGGACGTTTGATTGCGGTTGATTGACGACCGGCGCTTGCTCCGGTTTATTTTGTTGCTAAGGAAGAAATAGAATGCCTTTTTAAAAAAGAAGTTGTCCAAGCGGCTGACGGAGAAGTCTGGAGACAGAAAGGCTGGCAATTATTTCTGCCAACGTATTAGCCTTACTATACAAAGGGTAAATGTTGCCGTCCAATCTTCAACGCAGAACCTTTTGGTTCGAGTGCCGATTGGGTCGTCAGAATGCGGATGCTTCCCCTAACCAGGGTACATGACGACAGGCGTAGTAGTTAGCTCACCGCGCAGAAAGCCGCGGGTTAGATTCCCGGTCGAAGCAAATATTTGTTTCACAGCTCTTATTTGTAACATTTAATCTAATTATTAAAATTACAAAAATTAGTTTATAAAAAAAGAGGTGGATATTTGCTCCGGGTCTGGTTATCAAAGAGTGGTTTCCAGTCTGCCGATCCGGGGTAGTACCACCACTTACAAGTATACAGACCGGGAAGTGACTTGGTCACGTTTCGGGATCAGCTTGTAAGTTGCTGATTCAAACTAGGCCGGCATAGTGGATGCGTCAGCTACTTGTGGTTATTTAAGTATTTATTAGGTATTGCAGTAGTAGCAGCTACCTCCATTTATGGATCTTACTCGAGCTTACGTATTCTCCTCATCCTATAACCTAGGATCATTTAAGCGATGGGTAAAGAAGCAGGCCGGCATAGTGTATGTTACGGCTAATTACAGTTAATTGACTGTAGAAGCAGTTACCTCCATACATGGACCGCACTCCAGGTTAACATCAAGCGAGGTACTGTCATATGCAGTCACAAATTAAAAAAAATGGTGTGAAAAGGATCGTACCTTCTCATTAGCTTCACACATCTGACATTTCTCTGGAGTTCTATCCTCGCCCCAATCCAGCTTATCGCTACACTTGCATTTTTCATCATAAGTCACTTCCGCCTGGCATTCGTATTCTAGAAGAAAAAGACCACAAAAAGACATCATTCATTTTGTATGGGGACTTGGGCTTAATTGTATTAACAGTTGCATATACATATTAAAATAGTTTAATGTACGAAGATTACAATGCAATTGGAATATATCCTTCATTATGCATAGTTTAGGTGTGCAAAATGATCAAACTATAATTATGACAGTTCAAAGGAGAACTGTTAATATGGCGTGTCTTTGCGATTGACAGACGATACGAAATTCATATATTATTTTCCAAATAACTCATTTGCACTGCAATTAAAAGCAAAATTGTTATTAGTTTTATCAATCAATACAAGTATCGAAACTACCATTTATATATTTTTCATCATTGGACATTACAGAAGTAGTACAAAAAAAGCCTGAGATAAATAATGTCCTTGTTCATTGACGTGTCGTTTCGTATAATGGGAACAGAAAAATAATTTTCGTTTAAATATTACAATGGGTGTTCTCCGACCAAATCGGAGACATCCTCAAGAAAGCTGGGTTGCCTAGTGCCCATAACCATAGAGCTTGTATCAAGAGAATTGTGAATGTGAAGAAAGCGAGCGAGTTGTGTCAGGATCGTGGCAAGTGGCGCTGCATGGTCTCTGCCTATCCCAGTGGGAACAAGGCGTCACAAATTGATTGATTGATATAATAATACATACCATTCTCGATGAACGAATGTTGTTTCTCGAGTCGACCACGTTTCTTCTCAGAATTTTGCTCCGACTAGAAAATAAATTAAATTTAAAAAAAAACCACCGTAAAGTGACGAAGTCGCGTTTCGGAATGCGACTGCTACTTACAGTTACTTGTATAGCAATAAATCTCCATTTATGGATCGCACTCCAGCTTACCATCTGGTTAGGTGCTGTCATATGTATTCTCCTCATACTATAACCTTAGATCCTTAAAGCGATGCGTAAAGAATCATTTTTAATCGGCAAAGTGACGGCAACTGTTTATTTTTTCAGTCGTTGGTACTCTTGTGCTCTATAAATATAAGAAAACACATACGTTTTGCTGTACTTGCATATCTTGGAACACAGGTGGATTGGCCGGATGGTAATGGTACAGCGACCCATCGCGATTCGTCAAAGGGCAGCCTGTCTGTAAGCACAACGTAAAATAACTTGTAGAGCGCTGGTGAACCCCCGGGTTTGATTCCCGGTAGGAGCACAATTTTGTTTCATAACTCCTGGTGGAAATAGAGACAGTTGTCTAAGCCTAATAAAATAGAGGTAGATATTTGCTTTAGGTCTGGTTTTTTAATTTTTAATTTTATTTTGACTCGACATATGACAGCACCCCGCTTGATGTTAAGCCGAAGTGTGGTCCATGAATGAATGTCACTGCTACTACAATTCAATAACTGTGAGTAGCAATCACATCCACTATGCCGGCCTAGATGGAACCGGCAACTTGCAAGCTGAACCGGCAACTTGCAAGCTGATCCCGAAACGTGACCAAATCACTTCACAGTCTGTAAGTGGTGGTATTACAGACCACTTACAAGTATACAGATCGGCAGACTGGGTACCACTGCCTACCACTCCGTCATGCGTGTGGCGGGAAGATCTTCCTTACCTTTTCCCACAAATCCATAAACTTTACACAGAAAAGGACATAATTCATTTTGTATGGGGACTTGGGCTTAATTGTATTAACAGTTGCATATACATTTTAATATAGTTTTATGTACAAAGATTACAATTGTAATTGGAATATATTCTTTACTTTGCATAGTTTAGGTGTGCAAAGTGCAAAATGAATAAACTATAATCTCTGTGGAAAAAAGGCGTGACAATTTGATTGATTGATTGATTGATTGATCTATCTTACCTGTGGATGGATGATCAGGGCCCCAATTGGTATTGAGGACACGTCGCTTATAGCCCAAACCAATGGCAGCTCGTTTGGATTTTGGCTAACTGAATTCGGCTCCGGGCTTATGTCACCTGTAACAGACAATTTAAATATTGTATACAGACCGTGAAGTGATTTAGTCGCGTTTCGGGATCAGCATGTAAGTTTTTTTTATTTATTTTTTATTGTGACTCGACATATGACAGCACCCCGCTTGATGTTAAGCCAAAGTGTGGTGCATAAATGGGTGTCACTGCTAATACAATTCAATAACTGTGAGTAGCAATCACATCCACTATGCCGGCCTAGATGGAACCGGCAACTTACAAGCTGATCCCGAAACGTGACCAAATCACTTCACGGTCTGTATACTTGTAAGTTGCCGGTTCCATCTAGGCCGGCATAGTGGATGTGATTGCTACTCACAGTTATTTAACTCTGTTTACGGCAGCCTCTATAGCCGTCACTATGCCGGCCACAGTTATTTTTGTTAACATTTATCTATTAAGCTACTAAAGTGCTTGTAACATAGAAACAAGACAACTAAAGTACATATATCAAAGATACATTGGTACCGGTGAGTGGTTTTGAACCCGTGCTCTCGGTTTGCGTAACCATTGCACTGCCACTGCACCACGGTCGCCTTAGTTGAAGTTACGCGGTCATCCCGGAACCTTACCAGTTGGAGATGGTGTCACGGAGTCTGTGCTTCTCAAACTGAGGGTCTTATATCCAGAACTGGAAGGTGATAGACGCCAACTGCTGGACGCCAGGTCACCTGGAAACCGCATGAAATTTGAAATTATTCTTTTTAAATTACGTTTTTTATAGTATTTTCTTAGATTTTGCGCGAACACTGATTAATGAATTAAACAAATTTTATGCGGCTTACTATCGCGTTTATTTTGGTTTTGATTTTACAATTTTTTATTATTCCGACGTTTCGAGAGCTTTGCAGCCATCGTGGTCACGGAGAGACTGAGGTGTTGGTCGTCCTATTGGTTGATGCTGTTATTGTTTCCAAAACTACCCCGCTTCATATTTGTGTTCATATCATGTTGTGAGCATCAACAGGACGGCGCCAATCACTACATCCGTTTCGATAAACCGAAGATCCTCGCAAAGGAAAGTCGACTGATACCCAGGATGGTACGCGAGGCTATTGAGATTAAAAAGCATCCTAATTTCAATAGAGAAGGTGGTTGGCGATTATCTAACACCTGGGACCCCATAATTCACAAACTCAAGTCCCAAGTCCAGCAAACTGCCAAACCAGATGACACCGTCAGTTATTTTTGCAAAAATTTGAAATAAACCGGGAACAGAAAAACAAAATATGAAACGGGGTAGTTTTGGAAACAATAACAGCATCAACCAATAGGACGACCAACACCTCAGTCTCTCCGTGACCACGATGGCTGCAAAGCTCTCGAAACGTCGGAATAATAAAAAATTGTAAAATCAAAACCAAAATAAACGCGATAGTAAGCCGCATAAAATTTGTTTAATTCATTACGTTTTTTATTTTTAATCAATCCATTAATCCAATTGCCACGCCCTTTTCCCACTGTCGCTTCCCTCACATCCACAATTCTCTTCATACAAGTTCTACGGTTATGGGTACTAGGCAACCCAGTTTTCTTGAGGATGTCTTCGATTTGGTCGGAAAATACCCTCTTGGGTCTGCCTCGTTTAACGTATTTTTTAAATTTATTTTTTTATTGTGACTCGACATATGACAGCACCCCGCTTGATGTTAAGCCAAAGTGTGGTCCATGAATGAATGTCACTGCTACTACAATTCAATAACTGTGAGCAGCAATCACATCCACTATGCCGGCCTAGATGGAACCGGCAACTTACAAGCTGATCCCGAAACGTGACCAAATCACTTCACAGTCTGTATACTTGTAAGTGGTGGTACTACCCCGGATCGGCAGACTGGGTACCACTGCCTACCACTCTTTGATAACCAGACCCGAAGCAAATATCCATCCCTTTTTTTTTATTAACAAATATTTGCCATATTTAATTCTATTAAATATTACAAATGAAAGCTATGAAACAAATATTTGCTCCGACCGGGGATCGAACCCGGGACTTTACGCGCAACAAACCAGTCGCTAAACCGGTCGTCCACGCCTGTCGTCAATTGTATCCATCCAAATCAAATTTATAAATATTATATAGTCATCGCTATATTTATCTGTCTTGACCTATATATGTGGTTAATAGTATCCTGACCCTGTACATCACATACCTTGTCTGCTTAAAACCCTGGTCGGCGGCGGTGGTTCATAACCTCCAAAACTATGGCTCTTCGAAACTGCACCACGACTCTGAGACGCCACCGGAGTCTCCAATGATTGGACCTTTGAATATTTAAAAACCAGTAATTAATCAACCAATCAAATTATCACGCCTTTTTCCCATGGGGATAGGCAGATACAAAGGAGGGCCACTTGCCACGATCCTGACACAAGTCCCTCGCTTCCTTCACATTCACAATTCTCTTCATACAAGCTCTAAGGTTTTCTTGAGGATGTCTCCGATTTAATCGAAAACATCCTCCTGGGTCTGTCTTGTTTAACGCATCCATCCACATCAGATTTATAAATTTCTTTCGTCAATCTACTTTCACTCATTCTTTCAGTGTGCCCAAACCATCCTTTTGTCAATCCTTGTCACTACATAAGTAAGTCAACAACGCTATTCCAGTTTCCGGCATAGTGGATATGATTGCTACTCACAGTTATTGAATTGTAGTAGCAGTGACATCCATTTATGGACCACGCTCCAGGTTAACATCAGATAGCATCTAGTCATATATGCAGCTATAGCTTGTCTAACTATAAATGACGCGCCCCTCCACTTTATTAGATAATTTAAATGTGTGAATGCAAATATTACTAACTACACTACTATACTTTATCAGCGTGCTCCTCCTTTTGTGTCCAACCAGCAACTGAATGACCAATTACAATTGCATTTTCGGTGTGTTGCATTCATATTTTATGTTTTCTCGTGTGCGTAAATGCAGTGGAGGTGCATCATTTCGGCTTAGACAGACTTTTTTATTGTGACACGACATTTAACCTCGACCCGCCTGGTGATAAGCAAGAGGAGATCCAAGAGCGATGACGACTGAAACAACCAAGTTAGTTCATAGCTGCCTCAGTCGCCGTTACTATGCCGCCCACTGTGTGCTTCTTCACGCATCGCTTAAAGGATCCAAGGTTATAGGATGGAGAGAACACATGGGCTGGCTGGCAAAGCATTCTACTTACTTTTACAAGTTTATTCCTGCCATTCTCTGGTGTTAATAGTTTGAAGTTACCAGACTGCAACCAAGGCCACTGAGATTCATCTGGAGGGCATGGCGTCATTTCCTGCAAAAAATATTTTTTATTGTGACTCGACATATGACAGCACCCCGCTTGATGTTAAGCTGGAGTGTGGTCCATGAATGGATGTCACTGCTACTACAATCCAATAACTGTGAGTAGCAATCACATCCACTATGCCGGCCTAGTTGGGACCGGCAATTTACAAGTTAATCCCGAAACGCGACTCTCGGTCTGTATACTTATAAGTGGTGGTACTACCCCGAATCGGCAGACTGGGTACCAATCTTTGATAACCAGACCCGAAGCAAATATCCATCTGACCTCGACCCGCCTGATGATAAGCAAGAGGAGGTCCAAAAGTGACGACAACTGAAAAAAACGAGTTTATTCACGGTTGCTTCAGTCGTTATCACTATGTCGGCCTAAGATGCTTCTTCACGCATCGCTTGAAGGATCTAAGGTCGTAGGATGGAGAGAACACAAGGTGCTTCCCATGGTCTGGTAATTTTTTATTTATAAACCCTTAATTGCACAAAATAAGGTACATAGGCGGGCTTAATGCCTTAGGCATTCTCTATCAGCTAACCTTGTAGTGTTGTGCTGTGATTGGCTGGGTGAAAACTATTTAATAAAAGATTCAATATTATTTTTAAATGTGTTATGAAAAATATAAGCAATACATTATCAATCAATCAATCAAATTGTCACGCCTTTTTCCCACAGAAATATGCAACAACGAAGCGCCACATGCCACGATCCTGAGACAACGTGACTTAGTCGCGTTTCGGGATCAGCTCGTAAGTTGCCGGTTCCAACTAGGCCGGCATAGTGTTGGCGAGTGGTACTTGCCATTATTTAACTTTAGTAGCAGTCGCATCCATTCTTGGACCACACTCCAGCCCACTCCAGCCTCCAGCAACATAATGCGGAGGGCTGTAATAGTAAAACTTACCGAACTAAATATCCTCCGTCTCGCTTGTTCATATTCCTTCTCTCTCTGTTCCAAAGACTTGCTCCTAGCTGACATACATTGTTGGTTGCCCCCACCAATTGTCTCGTCCAATGAGAGAGCATCTCTTTTCAATATAGATCTGTGGACAAACAACAGATACCGTAGAGCTTGTTCGGTTTCTATGATACAAGCACTTTAGTAGCTTAGTATAGAAATGTAAATTTAAAAAAAATTAAGGCGAACGTGGTGTAGCCGTAGTGAAATGGCCACACAAACCGAGAGCACGGGTTCAAAACCGCTTACCGGTACCAATGTACTTTGGTCGTCCTGTTTCTATGATCCAAGCACTTTAGTAGCTTAGTATAGAAATGTAAACAAAGAAAAAAAATTGTGGACGTGAGGGAAACGAGGGAGTTGTGTCAGGATCGTGGCGAGTGGCGCTTCATTGTTTTTGCCTATCTCTTTTTTTTTATTTACATTGCTATACTAAGCTACTAAATTGCTTGTATCATAGAAACAGGACAACCAAAATACATATATCAAAGATACATTTTTATTATTATACATTTCTATACTAAGCTACCAAAGTGCTTGTATCATAGAAACAGGACAACCAAAATACATATATCAAAGATACATTGGTACCGGTGAGTGACCTCGAACACGTGCTCTTGGTTTTGTTAAAATAGTAATATCAAAACGTTTCTGTAATGCCATCTGTCGGCAACTAGCGTTGTTACTCTTTGAAATAAAGACGAATGTCAGTTTGTGTTGAACCGTGAATCGTGTCGTTTTATTAGGTTTGCGTGACCATTGCACTACCACTACACCACGATCGACTTAATAAATATTATATCACAATTTTTATTATTATAAGTCGACTTCTGCCATTGCGCTGCCACTACACCACGGTCGCCTTATCCCTGTGGGAAAAAAGCGTGACAATTTGATTGATTGATTGTTTATAAGTCACTCACTTGGCTTGTAGCTCGGCAGTTCCACTCTCCTCTTCAGGGAACGCAGTCGTGCACCAATCATTGAAGTCAGTACATGTTATTCTGCCGCCGCTTGTTCCTGTGAAACGAATAATAGTAATACTTAATAAATAAAAATGTTTAAGGCGACCGTGGTGCAGTGGCGGTGCAATGGGTACGCAAACCGAGAGCATGGGTTCAAAACCACTTACCGGTATCAATGTATCTTTGTAGTACTACTTTACTAGCTTAGTATAGAAATGTTTAAAAAATATTTAAGAAAGAAATTACAGGAGGCCTAAACGAATTTTTTATTGTCCGCCTGATGTTAAGCTGGAGTGCGGTCCATGAATGGATGTAACTGCCACTTACAGTTAAATAACTGTAAGTGGCAGTCATATCCTTTATGTCGGCTTAGTTTGAACCGGCAATATACAATCCAATAATACCCGCACTGGTCGGGGGAAGCATCCGCATTTTGTCGACCGAATCGGCAGTCGAACTATAAAGTTCGGTGCGACTTTTCTTTGTAGAACAATCGACAAGTGGAATGCTTTGCCAGCTCATGAGTTCTCTCCATCCTATGACCTTGGATCCTTAAACCGGTGCGTGAAGAAGCATCTTACCTCAGCCTCAGTCGCCGTCACCAGCATAGTGACGGCGACTGAGGCAGCCGTAAACTAACTCGGTTGTTTCAATCGTCGTCACTCTTGGATCTCCTCTTGCTTATCATCAGGCGGGTCGATCCCAAATGTCGTGTCACAATAATAAATAAAAAACTGATTCCGAAACGCGACTCAGTCACTTCGTGGTCTCTACGGAGACGGATAAAAGCAATACACTCACCACACTTGGAGACAATGACGACACTTCTACTACCATCAGCCCCGTGTGCCAAGTCAAAGAGGGAAGCACACCTGTGTACTAACATCCTATGGTAGGAGGACATCGTTGGAAAGCGGATCAGCGTTCGGCTGTCAAGAGGAGAACACAAATTATAATTTTTTGTTACATTTCTTTACTAATACATTTGAATCCCCCCCGTATTTTTTTTATTGTGACTCGATATATGACAGCACCCCGCTTAATGTTAAGCCAGAATGTGGTCCATGAATGAATGCCACTGCTACTACAATTCAATAACTGTGAGTAGCAATCACATCAACTATGCCGGCCTAGATGGAACCGGCAACTTACAAGCTGATCCCGAAACGTGACCAAATCACTTCACGGTCTGTATACTTGTAAGTGGTGGTACTAACCCGGATCGGTAGACTGGGTACCACTGCCTACCACTCTTAAACGGGACTTCCCCTATATAACGCGGGGATTTTCCACATACGATGGACAACGATCCTATAACCTTGGATCCTTCAAGCGATCCGTGAAGAAGCACCTTGGGCCGGCTTAGTGACGGCAACTGGGACAGCCGTGGTTTACTCCGTCTTCGTCACTCCTCATCCTTGTCACTACATCCTCTCTCAAACCACATCTATCGCACACTGTACTATTCCTTATTCTATCCGCTATCGTCACTCCACATAAACTTCTTGATGACTACATTTCTACAGCGTTAATTCTACTCTCATGCTTCTTCTGCCTTCACTTCCATACATAAATGTAGGAACAAGCACCGCAATATATTAGGATGAAAGTACCAGGCAAGCATAAGATTAAAGAAGTAACTTACCCAGGATCTGTAACGAATGTGTGCAGGTCCTTTTCAATTTTAAGCAACATCCATCTATCTTTGGCTGACTTGTTTAAAGTTTCTTTGAAAAACCTTATTAACTCCGCTCCGGTCAATTCTTTTTTATCGTCTGTAAATAAAATACAGAATTTAGAAACTATAATCACAGAACTTGTATGAAGAGAATTGTGGATGTGAGGGAAGCTTGGGAGTTGTGATAGGACTGTGGCAAGTAGCGCTCCATTGTCTCTGCCTATCCATGCGGGGGAAAAGGCGTGATTGATTGAAATAAAATATAGATTTTTTATAAATTGTCTAAAAAGTAAAATAAAATTTATGCGGCTTACCATCGCGTTTATTTTCTGACGTTGCTATAAATTGTACAATATTTCCGAGTCTTTTCGTGACCACGATGGCTGCAAGGCTTTAGAAACATCGGAATAAAAAATTGTACTATTAATAACTAAAAAATACCGCGATAATAAGCCGCATATAATTTGTTTATTTTATTTATAATATTTATATTTAATAAAAAATATAAATAAATTTAGCGACGAGCGTGGTATAGTGGTAGTGAAATAATCACGACTACCGATAGATTTTTTGGGATATACATAGCATCCCGCCTGATGTTAAGCTGGAGTCTGGAGTGCGCTCCATAAATGTTCAAAATTTCATACATACCAAAATCGTTTAACTTTTCATTATTTTTCTCCTTGTTTACAGGACAACTGAAAAAATAAAAACAGTTTATACTAAAAAAATTAGGAGTAATTTAAGGCCGGCATAGTGAATTGCAGTTATGGAGCAGTAATTTTAACTACTGCCATCTAGTGGCAACGAACGGGAACTACAGTTTAACCTGTCATAACTGCTATGATTTTATTATTATTGTATATCACCCTGTGACAGCATAGTGATAGGCAGGCAAAGTGATTATGATTGCTACTTACAGGGGTGCTTTTTTATTGTGACTCGACATATGACAGCACCCCGCTTGATGTTAAGCTGGAGTGCGGTCCATCAATGGATGTGACTGCTACTACAATTCAGTAGTAGCAGTGACAGCAGCACTAGCAATCACATCCACTATGACGGCCCAGTTGAAACCGGAAACTTAACCAGACCCGAAACATATATACGCCTCTATTTTTTTTAATTAACAAATATTTGCAATACTTAATATAATTATTAAATATTACAAATAAAAGCTTTGAAACAATTATTTGCTCCGACCGGGAATCGAAGCCGGGACTTTACGCGCAACAAACCAAACTCCAGTTGGAGGAAGGTTAGTAAACATACCTGCAATATGTCTGCTCCATTTGAACTTTGTCCAAATTTTCCACTTTCTTTTGTTGTAGAGATTCTGAAAATGTTTATTAGTTAATCAAAGCCGACCGTGGTGTAGTGGTAGTGCAATGGTTACCCAAACCGAGAGCGCGGGTTCAAAACCACTCGCCACTACGAATGTATCGTATAAAGGTTGTCTTTTTTTAGAAAGCTTCTTTCAAGAAAGCTAGGTTGCCTGGTGCCCATAACCATAGAGCTTGTATAATGAGAATTGTGAATGTGAAGGAAGCGAGGGAGTTGTGTCAGGATCGTGGCAAGTGGCGCTCCATTGACTCTGCCTATCCCTGTGGGAAGAAGGCGTGACAATTTGATTGATTGATTGATTGATTTTTTCTATGATACAGAACTATGTGGCTTCGCTCGAAGAACCAACAACCGATTGGGAAGAAAGGTTCTAGAGTGGAAACCACCAACCGGCACACGCAGCGTAGTTAGGCCTCCCACTAGGTGGACTGACGATATAGTGAAAGTCACAAATAACCGGTGGATGCAACTGGCATTTTGTCGTTCGAAATGGCGTTCCAAAGGGGGAGGCCTTTGTTCAGCAGTGGACGCCTTCTTGCTGATGAAAATGAACATGAACAATAAAAAAATTTAAGGGTATAAAACCTTAATTGTTTCGGAATCAGCTTATTCCAGTTCCAGCTAGGCCGGCAAAGTGGATGCGACTGCCTGTAGTAGCAGTCACCGCAACCCATGGAGTGCAATCCAGCTTAACATCAGGTAGGGTGCTGTCATATCCCATATAATATAAAGCCGCTTGCGTAACACACTGGCTTACGGAAGTGTAGAAACGTTTTCCCTGAAGGAGTGCTCTGACTGTTTTGACATGTATGGAAGAGTTGTAGATAAAGTTTAGATGACCTCAGACAAAACCGCAAATTTTGACATTTGACATTTTGAACTGTCAAAATTTTTTTTACTCCCTGATCCGTTGCCCGCTGACGGAAATTTTTTTCGCGCAATCGATTAATCGTCGAACATCATTTAATATGCGAAGAAAAAAACTTTGACGAAATCAGAAAAAGTTGACGAAATCGGACTTTTTACGATTTCAGGCACTTGGAATAATTTGACAGTTTTGACATGTATCGGAGGGTTGTAGGGGGTCCTCAGTAGGGCCCCAAACGACTGTCAAAATTTGTCAAATGTCATTTTTTCTTTGACATGTTTGAATTTTTCTACCAGAGGTGTCGATTTTTTTGCTGTTCCATTATGGTTTAAGGTGCTTTATTTGATGCACTACGACAAAACGACAATGAACGACAAAAAAAAATCGTCAAATCAAAACTGGATCTTTTACTTTGACAAGCGTCAAGGTAGAGAAACTATTTTGACGTCTACGTGACTTCCACTGAACCGCTATTAGGGGTTGGGGGAGCCGAATTTTGATTTTCTCGACGGGTGCGTCGCTATCGAACTAATCGTTTTTTGTCATTTTTTTTGCACATTTTGACTATTTTGACCCCCTAAAAGACCTCCAACGTCGGTGTCATGTATAGCGCGTTTGTTCATTACGTGGCAATACCTGTAAAACAGCTGTCAAAATTCCTGTCAACTGTCAAATTGAGCTGTCATGTCAAAAAATGAAATTTTATTTTATTTTTTTAATTTTTGGGACATAACAGATAAAGTTGACAGTTTACAATAATTTTGACAGTCTCTCCATACACACCTTACCACGTTTGACAAACACCCCATACATGACTTTGACATCAAAAGTCATCTTAGGGGTGAAAATTAGGAAAAACTGTAAAATGATGAAAATCAATGAAATTCTACCCCATCGCCTATGTAGCGGCAAATAAATAACACTAGTGTTAAAAATATATAGCTGATCCCGAAACGCGACTAAATCACTTCACAGTCTGTATACTTGTAAGTGGTGGTACCTCCCCGGATCGGCAGACCGGGTACCACCGCCTACCACTCTTAAATATGTTTTAAGGCAACCGTGGTGTAGTGGCAATGCAATGGTTACACAAACCGAAAGCACGAGTTCGAAACCATCAACACTGGTACCAATGTATCTTTGATATATGTACTTTGGTTGTCCTGTTTCTATTGTGCCAATTCATGTATTACTCATAATTTTGTATTTGTCGCTATAGCCTAGATGCCATTTATAATGCATCATCTTTTCTTTGTTCTATGTGCTAAATACGAATATGGTAAAGATGTAATTTGTAATCTTCATGTATATTTCTAAGGCACTCTTTCGCCAACCTTTCACTTGTGCAGTTCGCTCAAATATATCAATTATACCTTTACCTTTAATTCTATTATTTATAGCCTTCCACCAACTCTTCGTCGAACATAGCCGACAACTAGGCAAACTATGATACAAGCACTTTAGTAGCTTAGTATAGAAATGTAATAATTTTATTAAAAAAATAATTAAAATCTCTTATTAATTGTACTAAAACTCAATCACCATTCCGATGGGTTATGTCTGTGCAATCCATACACTCTTCCTCGCAGACGATGCCCGAATCCTGCTTTGCTGGACACGGGAACTTGCGGCGGCGGCCACTGAAACAACATTTACAACAATCAATCAATCAATTAAATTGTCACGCCCTTTCACAGGTATCATCATCATCACCCAGATGTCGTCCACTTCTGAACAGAAGCCTCCCCCTTAGAACGCTATTGCCTACGACAAGATGCCAGTTGCATCTGCCAGTTATTCGTGACTTTCACTATGTCGTCAGTCCACATAGTGGGAGGCCTACCTACGCTGCGCTACTTACACAAGCGACAATGAAACGCCACTTGCCACGATCCTGACATAACTTCCTAGCTTCCCTCACATTAATAATCCTCTTCATATACGCTCTACCGTTATGCGAATTATTTATACCATTTCAATCAATCAATTAAATTGTCACGCCTTTTTTCCACAAGGATAAGCAGAGACAATAGAGCGCCACTTGCCACGATCCCTCGCTTCCTTCACATTCACAATTCTCTTCATAAAAGCTCTATGGTTATGGGCACTAGTCAACCTAGTTTCTTGATGTTTCCAAACACCCTCCTTGGCCTGCCTTGTTTAACGTATCCATTCACATGAGATTTATAAAGAACGCGAATAAGTCACTTTACGGTCTGTATACTTGTAAGTGGTGGTATACCCTGGATCGGCAGACTGGGTACCACTGCCTACCACTATTTGAACATCTATATACACATATAAATAAAATTGGAGTGTCTGTTTGTATTATAGAAATAACCGTTTTTTACTACATGTATATGAATATACGGTACATACACCAAAATATCATTTTTTACAATTTTTGTCTGTCCGTTTGTCCCGGCTAATCTCTTGAATGGCTGGACCGATTTTGACGAGACTTTTATTGGCAGGTAGCTGATGTAATAAGGAGTAACTTAGGCTACGTTTATTTTAGAAAAAATCTTTTATTACAAATAAAGCTACAAAACAAATATTCGAACTTGGGACTTTACGCGCAAAAAAACAATTGCTAACCGTTCGTCCATCTGGGTTTATATGATATTAAAAACCAGGAGTACCTGATGATGGACCATTAGGAACCATTTTCCTGTCATCTACTCATATTGCGATTACAGTTTATAAATGCGGGTGAAACCGCGGGGAACAGCTAGTAAACAATTTAAAAAAAGGAAAGTGAAAACGCTTACCGACAATTAGGACATATCCTAGTTCCCAAGTCGTCGAGTCTGGGCCTCATTTTGCAATTACCACAGACGCAGGTCACCCTTGGGCTATTCGAGAGTAAGTCTGAGATCGAGTCGGAGTAATGTTTGGTGCCAAGCCAACGTCTCGCCCTTTGGCGTTGATCAATTTGGTTAGATGATTCCTGTGCCCACGACGTGTTTGATGTTATCTGCAATATAAAGAATACTAATGTCAATCAATCAATCAAATCGTCACGCCTTTTCCCCACAGGGATAGGCAGAGAAAATGGAGTGTCACTTGCCACGATCCTGACACAATTTAACACTACACAATACTAATAAAAAAATAAAGCTCAACACATCAAAATAGTAAAATAGATTGACGAAAGGAATTTATAAATCAGACAGAAATCAGAAAATCAGGTGTTTTCCGACCTAATCGAAGACATCCTTATGATACCTAGGTTGCTTATGCCCTTAAGCGTAGAGCTTGTATGAAGAGAATTGTGGATGTAAAAGAAGCGAGGAGTTATGTCAGGATCTTGGTAAGTGGCGCTCCATTGTATCTTCCTATCCCTGTGGGAAAAAGGCGTCAGAATTTAATTAATTAAAAATCCATATTTGTCAGTAACAATTTTCTTAAACTATTGCCGCGTTCTACAGGGTTTTTAAGAGATACAAAATAGGTTTGCTGGTTTTTTTAAGGCAATTTCTATTTGGGCCTAAGTGGTAAATAGCTTTTGTTTTTATTATTGTCGCGACAGGACTCTTTGTTCTCTGAACAAAGAGAAACCAGTTCTTTCGGTTTTGTATCCGGGGATGCTATTGGGTCGAGTCCTTTGTTATTTCAATTATTGCATCAAATTGCCAATTCCCAGAGAAATAGGCAGAAAAAAGACAACGGAATCTTTCAAATTGATTTTCACCCACTTCTAGAGGTCTGAATAATATGAAAATTTGTACACGTATTAAAAACTAATGACAATACAATAATCTCATATTTTTGGCTGGCATAGTGACGGTGACTAAGGCAACCGTGGACTGACCATAGATTTTATAAACTGAGGTTTATGATTGATTCAACAAAAACTTTTTTTTTAATCTAAGAATATGGACTAAATTTTTTAGGCGACTGCATTCTTGGACCTTCTCTTTCTTACTATTTATTCAATATAAAGTCGCATTCTCACATAACCATAGTTTTATTTTATTCAATATGTTTTAAGAACCCTCTATCCCCATGTTTTTTCATTTTTACTGTGACACGACATGATTTCGATCCGCCTGATGATAAGCAAGAGGAGATCCAAGCGTGACGACGACTGAAACAACCGAGTTAGTTCACTATGCCGGCTTCTTCATGCATCGCTTGAAAGATCCAAGGTTATAGGAGGGAGAGAACACATGGGCTGGCAAAGCATTCCACTTGTTGATTGCCATCGCTCCGGCTATAGTACCCACCTGAATCTCAACCGGCTGAGTCTTCCTCTCTCCAGGGTCTACACTACATTTATCACTGCTATGACTAGAATTCACTACGACTGACTCGCAGAACGTCCGCACATTCGCCGGCACCTCGTCCATGGCAGGGGTCTTCGGTGATAAAGTGCGGGGAGGCGATTGGGTTTCGCGTATAGCCTGACTCCGGACTAATTGCTTCGATTTGAAACTCTGTGGATAATAATTGTTATTTTTAATATTTTTTTAAATTTGAATTTCTATACTAAGCTTCAAAGCTTTTATTTGCAATATTTATTATAATAATTATATTAAATTTTGTTATTAAAAGAAAGAGGCGCTTTGGGTGTCGTCATCAAAGTGTGGTAAACAGTGGTGGTGGTGCCCAGTCTGCCGATCCGGGGTAATACCACCACTTACAAGTATACAGACCATGAAGTCACGTTTCAGGATCAGCTTGTAAGTTGCCGGTTCCAACTAAGCCGGCATAGTGGATGTGACTGCTACTTACAGTTATTTGAAGGTATTAAACTGTAAGTAAAGTTACCTTCATTCTTGGACCTCCCTTCTAATGGAGCCTAACCTCAAGAGGGTGCAGTCATATGTCGAGTCACAATAAAAAACAGAAACCTACCCTATTCCTGTTGAGTGCCGCCATATCTTCTCCTTGTGAAGACTTATCTGTATCACCACCCTCCATTTTCACAAACTGAAATCCATGAAAAAAACAATACTATTAAAATTTTGACGACAGGCGTGGCAAATTGTTTTGGCACAGTCCATTAAGCGTAAAGTCCCGGGGTCGATTTCCGGTCAGAGCAAAGATTTTTTCATAGCTTATATTTGTAATATTCAATAATTAGATTAAAATATTATAAATATTTGGTGCCCAGGATGCTCATCCAGGGTAGTATACTTGTGTACAGACCGTAAAGTGACTTAGTCATGTTTCGGGATCAACTTGTAAGTTGCCAGTTCCTACTAGGTCGGCATAGCGGATGTGACTGCTACTTACAGTTATTTACCTACTTACGGTTGCCTCAGTCATCGCCACTATCACTAAGCTATAGGATACTACTAGACCACTCGCCGTAGAAATCGCCGGTATAGCGAATAAGACTTTAGCTTCCTAATCTAAATTTAAAACACAAAATTCTCACCTCTTATACTTCACCCGCCAAAAATTGACACTAATGACATTTAAAACTAAGTGTTGCTACACACAAAAACACACCTAAAAGGATAGAATTTTGGACCAAAGATTACAGAAGATTTAAGAAGGCAGCTAACGTGTTTTATTTTATATATATTTTTTTTAATTTTAAAACCAACGCTATAAATAGAAGCTCTGGTTTTTGGAACACACTGGTTTCTTTTTTTTAATTTAAGTAATGAAGCTCGAGATGTTGTGCGCGCGTTTTGTTTTTTTTTTTTATTAATTTATGTGCGTGTTGGTTTTAATGGACGGTGCGATGATGACGGAATTCATTTTTGTTTTAATTTCTACTGCAACGCCAATGCTTGGCTGTTTGTCCGTTTATTGCGATGCTTCTTGACCACTATGGACGCCATATATCTGTAAAGAAAATAAACTTATTATGCCTCTCTTTAAGTTCATTTGACGACACACGTGGCGATTAGTACCTGGGACAGGTTCGATTCCCAGTCGGAGAAAAAAATCTTTCATAGCTTTCAATCAATCAAACTGTCACTTTTGATTGTCGTCTTTTGGGGCGTCACTTGCCACGTTGGAAAACACTTTTCTGGGCCCATCAGATTTATAAATAACTTTCATCAGTAATATTTATTGACAATTTGATTGATTCATTGATATTTATTAATCAATCAATCAATAGGCAGAGACAATGGAGCGCCACTTGCCACATTCACAATTCTTTTCATACAAGCTCTATGGTTATGGGCACTAGGCAACCTAGCTTTCTTGAGGATGTCTCCGATTAATTAAATTATATCACGAATATTTGATAAAGAATCAAACAATTATATTTCAGTGAGGTTTTCACTGAAATGCCACATTGTTGACCTTTTCAGGGCAAAGGTTAACAATGAGTAGGTCGGGTTTTTGGAAAAATAACTCACGTGGGTGTTCCTATTATTACAAAATAAATCAATGGTGGAAAACAGAACAGGGGAACGTAACACAGGCAAGTCGAGGTCAAATGTATCATTCTCTGATTTTAGAAGTTACAGGGGGGACACATATTTAACCACTTTGGAAGTGTCTATCGCGCGAACTATTAAGTTTAGAAAAAAATGATATTAGAAACCTCAATATCATTTTTGAAGACCTATCCATAGATACCCCACACGTATGGGTTTGATGAAAAAAATATTTTTGAGTTTCAGTTCTAAGTATGGGGGAACCCCCAATTTTATATATGTATTTTTGTGTGAAAATCTTAATGCAGTTCACAGAATACATCTATTTACCAAGTTTCAACAGTATAGTTCTTATAGTTTCGGAAAAAAGTGGCTGTGACATACGGACGGACAGACAGACAGACATAATAGATCTATAAGGGGTTCCGTTATTGTGCTACGGAACCCTAAAAAGCTACTGAACGTGCTTGTATCATAGAACCTATTTCAAAGTACACATATCAAAAATACATTAGTATTATGTTGTTTCCGGCTTATTTATGCGTTTTCAAGATATAACTAAAAATGTTCGGTGCGTCGTTTATTTGTAGAACAATCGAAAAGTGGAATACTTTACCAGCCCATGTGTTCTCTCCATCCTATAACCTTGGATCCATTAAGTTCAAGCATTGCGTGAAGAAGTTGCTCCGACAGTTATTTAGCAGTCGCATACATTCATGGACCACACTCCAGCTTAACATTAGGCGGGGTGTAGTCATGTGTCGAGCCACAATAAAAAAATATGCGTGGACGAACGGTTTAGCGACTGGTTTGTTGCGCGTAAAGTCCCGGGTTCGATCCCCGGTCGGAGCAAATATTTGTTTCATAGCTTTTATTTGTAATATTTAATAGTATTAAATATTGCAAATATTTGTTAAGAAAAAAAAAGAGATGGATATTTGCTTCGGGTCTGGTTATCAAAGAGTGGTAGGCAGTGGTACCCAGTCTGCCGATCCGGGGTAGTACCACCACTTACAGACCGTGAAGTGATTTGGTCACGATTCGGGATCAGCTTGTAAATTGCCGGTTCCATCTAGGCCGGCATAGTGGATGTGATGGCTACTCACAGTTATTGAATTGTAGTAGCAGTGACATTCATTCATGGACCACACTTTAGCTTAACATCAAGCGGGGTGCTGTCATATGTCGAGTTACAATAAAAAAATTAAAAATATATATACATAACAATAAATTAATCTGTATCGTGCGATCTTTAGACCGATTACTATTATTGCTTAAGTATTTCCATTATATGAGACGACAGGTTTTTTTTAATCTGAATCAACATATTGACAACACCGCGCCTGATGTTAAGCTGGGGGCGACTGCCACTACTAAATAATCAATCAATCAAATTGTCACGCCTTTTTCCCACAAGGATAGGCAGAGACAATGGAGCGCTACTTGCCACGATCGTGATACAACTTCCTCGCTTCCTTCACATTCACAATTCTTTTTATACAAGCTCTATGGTTATGGGCACTAGGCAACCCAGCTTTCTTGAGGATGTCTTCGATTTAGTCAAAAAACACCCTCCTGGGCCTGCCTTGCTTTGAAATATTAAATTTTAACAAATTTTATGCGGCTTACTATCGCGTTTATTAAACTGGGAACAATAAACACCAAACGGGGTAGTTTTGGAAACAATAACAGCATCAACCAATAGGACGACCAACACCTCAGTCTCTCCGTGACCACGATGGCTGCAAAGCTCTCGAGACGTCGGAATAATAAAAAACTGCCACTACACAAAACACACAAAACAAAAACACCTGTCGTGCCTTCTAGCTGGTGAGATAACCTACACGCCACGCCACGACAACTGAAAAAACCAATCGTAAACCCGTGCTACAATGGACACCTAGTAACCACCCTCACCGTGACCTGGTGACCTTCAAGGTGTTACAAAGCTCAATTCGGAATACATACAGAGGGTGTTCAGACAAAAATGACTTTAAACACTTAGGCCATAAAGTCTATTACAAAGCGTGTATTCATTTTTATTACATGTATTTATCGAGGGTAGTTTTTTGGAAGGGGGGTGATTCCGAAGAAATGGTGTTCTTTATTGTGGAACAGTGGTTTTCAATGTTTTAATACATTTGATTTATAAACGATGAAGCTTCAGTATCTCCTAAATAACGATACTAATTTAAAGTTGTTTTTTAAACTTAAAATCAATCAATTAAATTGTCACAACGCCAATTGCCACGATCCTGGCACAACTCCCTTTCTTCCCTTACATTCACAATTTTCTTTACACAAGCTCTATGGTTTTAGGCACCATAGCCTCTTGGGCCTGCCTTGTTTAACGTATCTATTCACATGAGATTTATAAATTATTTTCGTCAATCTACTTTCACTCATCCTTTCCATGTGCCGAAACCATCGAAGCATTCCTTTGTCAATCCTTGTTACACAACATCCTCTTTCAAACCACATCTATCGAGAATTGTGCTATTCCTCATTCAATCCGCTATCGTCACTCTACATACACTCCTTAACAACCGCATTTCTACAGCGTTAATTCTACTCTCATGCTTCTTCTGCCACACCCAACATTCACTTCTACACATTAATGTAGGAACAAACATCTCATAACATTATATATACGCTACTATTATAATAATACTAGCTGACCCGGCGAACTTCATACCGCCTAAAAGTAAATGAATGTTGTGTTACAGATTAGCCGAACTTAAGTTGGGTGAATTAAAAATTTACATCGATTTAAATCTTTGTTGTGAATTGAGTTTTTTTTATTGTGACTCGACATATAATCGTTTCTCTTTATAAATAATACAACATAGGTTTATGAGCAGTATATTATTACTGATATGCCGAAATTGACAATTTGTTTTCAATTCTCAACAGCTTGATATATTTCCCTTAATTTACCCAAAATAAATTTCTGAACGCACGAAATTTTGTATGGGAAAATGTTTTTTCTTTTATTTTATTTATAATTCACACAATATGTTTATAAATTATAACCTATGTGTTATTCTGATGTATAAGCTATATTATTGTAAAGTTTCATTAAAATTCATTCAGCAGTATTTGCGTGAAAGAGTAACAAACATCCATCCATTAAACTTTCGCGTTTATTATATAAGTAAGGATAAGGATGCTCTACTATTATCAAAAATCTGTTCACAATCAGTTTGAGAACCATTGTAAACCTACTTTAACCCAATAACCTTGGCGGCGGCGACTATGCGTCATGGCAACAATCAACCTTAATGATTCACAACGCTGATAAGAGCCACTCGATCGAGCTTAAAGTCACTATGGAGATAGGCAACACTTCTGAAATGTATGTTTTTTGAATTAAACAAATTTTATGCGGCTTACTATCGCGTTAATTTTGGTTTAGATTAGTGAACGTAGTGGAAAGTCTGCAGTTTGTAAGCAAGACGGCGCCAACCACTACATCCGAAGATCTTCGCAAAGGAAAGTCGACTGATACCCAGGATAGTACGCGAGGCTATTGAGATTAAAAAACATCCTAATTTCAATAGAGAAGGTGGTTGGCGATTATCTAACACCTGGGACTCCATAATACACAAACTCAAGTCCCAAGTCCAGCAATCTACCAAACCAGATGACACCGTCATTTATTTTTGCAAAAAAAACTGAATTAAACCGGGAACAGAAAAACAAAATCAAAACATCAAACGGGGCAGTTTTGGAAACAATAACAGCATCAACCAATAGGACGACCAACACCTCAGTCTCTCCGTGACCACAATGGCTGCAAAGCTCTCGAAACGTCGGAATGATAAAAAAAAGTAAAATCTAAACCAAAATAAACGCGATAGGAAGCCGCATAAAATTTGTTTAATTTATTAATCAATGTTCGCGCAAAATCTAAGAAAATACTATATATGTTTTTTATTGTGACTCGATTCGAATTTGTTTACTTTATTAAAAACGGCAACTTACAAGCTGATCCCGAAACGCGACTAAAACACTTCACGGTCTGTATACTTGTAGGTGGTAGTACTAACCCGGATCGGTAGACTGGATACTAACTACTGCCCAACACTCTGATAACCAGACCCGAAGCAAACATTAGCCTCTTTTTTATTATCAAATATTTGTAATATTTAGGTAATATAATTATTAAATTTTACAAATAAAAGCTATGAAACGAATATTTGCTCCGACCGGGAATCGACCGCGCAACAAACCAATTGCTGATCCATCGGCTACTTTAGTAGCTTAGTATAGAAATGTAAATAAAAAAATATATTAAACGAAAAGTAGAAATAAGTATGTATATAGTAAGGGAACGAGCTAAATAAACGCGCTAGGAATGCAGTTTTGACGTCATGGTCACGTGTCTATTATGAATAGTGAAGTAAAATGCAAAATGTCGATAACAATAAACACACACTTTCCTCAAAACGCAAATAGATTTAGTTATTAAAAATTATAAATGTGTATTAAATTGAATTATAAACATTAGACAGCAACAATTTTTAATGAATTATATATTTATTTAATTTTGAGAATAGTGACTGCATGTTTTTTTTCTTTTTAACACATTTTAATCACGTTTCTAATAATGATTCTAGCCTGACTACGGATGACGACTCTCTTTTATTCAATTAACTCACTAATTTTTCGATAATCAATCAAAGAAAATATGGACACCGCACCTCAGCCCCCGAATCCATTTAACTCGTTCCCCATCTATATGTAGTAATTTGTTCTACGAGTTCGTAGAATTATTTTCTGATAACAATAATAAGCCATAAGCTTTATAGTCCATAAAGACTACCCACGGTTATGCGTCACCCACTACATGAATCATTCATAAGCTTTTTTTTATCGAGACTCGACATCTGACCTTTACTTGCCTGATGGTAAGTAAAAAGAAGTCCAAGAGTGCCGACGACTAATGAAACCAACCAACCAATCAATCAAATTGTCACGCCTTTTTCCCACGGGTATAGGCAGAGACAATGGGCGCTCCATTCACAACTCCCTCGCTTCCCTAACATTCTCAATTCTCTTCATACAAGCTCTATGGTTATGGGCACTAGGCAACCTAGCTTTCTTGAGGATGTCTCCGATTTGGTCGGTAAACACCCTCCTAGGCCGCCTGCCTTGCTTAACGCATCCATGAGATTTATAAATTCCATTTGTCAATCTACTTTCACTTATCCTTTCCATGTGCCCAAACCATCGAAGCATTCCTTTGACAATCCTTGTCACTACATACTCTTTCAAATCACATCAATCGCGCACTGTGATATTCCTTATTATATGAAAACTTTTTTTTTTTTAATTATATCCCTTTAAGAGTCTGAAAGAGTTGCGTGAAAGAAAGTATGGTTTGAGAATGAATGAATTGGTGCTCAAATGTCTCTTGTACACTGACGATCAAGTTATCCTTACATCTTCGGCGTATGAGTTACAGGAAATGGTTACTATTATGAACGCCGAATTAGAATAGAAAGATATGAAAGTGAATGTAAGTAAAACTAAAGTAATGGTTTTGGAGAGAGAGGATGAAATGACAGAATGTGAGATAATGTTAGACAGAAAGAAAGTGGAACAAGTCAATTTGTTTACTTGGTAAGTAGGCAGAGTCTTTCCAACCAAAATGAGGTGAATATTTGCGCCGGATCTAGTTGTCAAAAAGTGGTATGCAGTGGTGCCCAGTCTGCCGATCCGGGGTAGTACCACCACTTACAAGTATACAGATCGTGCATTTACTTAGTCGCGTTTCGAAATCAGCTTGTAAGTTGGCGATTCCAACTAGGCCAGCATAGTGGACGTGACCATTTGTTCAATTTTATATTCAAACCTAGTAAAGGACTGGCCGGTTATTTTAATATACGTTCAATATAAGGGGGTGGTAGGAGGGAGGTATATGCCCTGAATCCGTAACACCGGGACCCGTTCGATGCACTCCAAAATTAGGTCACAGCGTCAACTACTAGATATACCTTTTAATAGATATACTAGACTAACGCGACCGTGGTATAGTGGTAATGACTATACCACGGTTCAAAACCACTTATATAATAGGGAAAAAATTAAAGGAACAAAAAAATTTTTTCAAGTGGCTGTATTTCCCTTAAAATTGGTCATACTGGAATTTTTAAAAATGAATTTTAAAGCTTGAAGTTTTTAGTTTCGAGATCTTACAATAAAAATAATTTTCAAGTAATGTGTTCCGCTCAATCCTAATGAATACCGAGAAATAAAAATTCGAAATTTTTCGGTTCTTTTTATTGGTATACGAACTTTGAACACATTTTTCCAACTTAATCACTATATGGATCGGATAACTTGTTTATTCAGCTTAAATTTGCTATTTTTAAAAATACGATACAACCACTTCTTGCTGAGATATCGAACTTTGAATGGAAAAGTATCTTTTTGTCTTTAAACATCAATATCTCAGCAACCGCTGATCGCACAAGAAAATTAAAGAGAATTTTGAAATTTTGAATAAATTTCCCACAAAAATTAGGTACGGTTTTTTAAAAAAGAGTTTTTGTTTATTCTTTACATTAATTTGAAAAATCAAGAAAAAAAGGGCTTTTGGTGGCTTTTGGGATAATCAAGCGCTAGGTTGGAAATATCGAGAAAACCAGTAATGTTGAGTGTGCCTTTTACAGTTCAATATGCCCATAAGAAACCCACGAAGTTTCGATTTAATCCATCGAGCCGTTTTTTTTGTTTTATTCGATCGAATCGATCGCGAGGAGCAGTGCGAAGAGCATAGTGTGGCTGTAGCCTAATACTGCGCAGTTCAAAAGTCAGCGCTCTATTTACTTTCCAGCAGCTATAATGGCTGTAATTTTCACAAATGCCTCCACGTCCTTGGCTTTTATAACTGTATGCCATTTGCATATTTTCCACCGCTTATCTTGACATTGACAATAAAAATAGCCGGCATAGTGCGAACTCGCTCTCTATTCACATGTAAAGTCCTTGGACAAATGCACCAGGAAAACATAAAACGGTAGTACGTAAAGCTATTTTATTTTTACAGACTAGATAAATAAATGTGCTTGTATAATAGAAATCTAAAATTAAGGTACGCTTTTATTTTGCTAGAGTGTGGTCCATGAATGGATGTCACTGCCACTACAATTCAATAACTGTAAGTAGCAGTCACATCTATGTCGGCCTAGTTGGAACCGGCAACTTACAAGCTTTTCCCAAAACGCGACTAAGTCACTTCACGGTCTGTATACTTGTAAGTGGTAATACTACACCATCACTGACTTTAATAAAAGCTATAAAACAAATATTTGCTCCGATCGGGAATCGAACCCGGGACAATAACAAACTGGTGTGCTAACAAATAGTCCTGTCTGTTTTTGTTGACGGTTTCACTATGCCTTTTAAAGGTGCTTTTTTAAATATACTATTTTAACTACATAAATTCAGATACCCAATAAAGTTACTTAATTTAAATGCCTACTGTTTTTTATCTATGATATTTTCATTACCAAGGCACCATACCTTCACGGTACGACCCTGACCTACACCTTACCGCATAATAACGCTATGTATACCCACTTAGTTTTATTGTTTATTGCAACTTGATATGGGCCCTAGTGTACGTTCGTAGAATTAATGGGTCACCTTCTAAACTGTTATTATATCCTGGTACTTTGGTCTCGCCTTAATTCCCAGAGAAAGGAGATTTTTCAATCCAATTAGGCTGACATAGTAAACGCAACTTGTAGTAAGTATAATGGAGTTTCAATCAAATTGTCAAGCCTTTTCCCCATAGAGATAGGCAGAGTTAATGGAGCGCCACTTGCCACCATCCTGAGACAACTCCCTCGCTTTCCGCACAACCACACTTCTCTTCGCTCTACGGTTATGGACAGTAGACAATCCAGCTTTCTTGAGAATGTCTCCAGGTCTGTCTTGTTTAATGAGCTTCAAAATTAAAATTGCGACCGCGCAACACACTAAGAATCGATGTTCATTTTCATTAACAATTCAAGCTTTTTTTTTATTGTGACCGACATATGACAACACCCTGCTTGATGTTAAGCTGGAGTGTGGATGTCACTGCTACTACAATTCAATAACAGTGAGTAGCAATCACATCCACTATGCCGGCCTAGTTAGAACCGGCAACTTACAAGCTGATCCCGAAACGTGACCAAATCTCTTCACGGTCTGTATACTTGTAAGTGGTGGTACTACCCCGGATCGGCAGACTGGGTATCAATGCCTACCACCCTACAGATCATTAAAACTCATTGTTCGAATGAATAAAAGTTGTTTTTGAAACTAATGGGGCGTTCTCACGGGGCGATTTTAGTTGATCAACTGCGAAATCGTTCGTGATTTGAGCCGTCTGAACAGACTTTCAATCAAGTAAAAGCAATAAATATCTATCCAACAAAAGTTAAAGACTTTTTGACTTTTGTTGATTCATTTCATAGCTGACAGCGAATCGACTCGTCTGAACTTGATCGTTCAACTTGCATTGAATAATCAGTCCAATCAGTCAGTCAATCAGCGCAATTGAGTACCTATGTACTATATATAGCATTCCTCTATCACCAGTATTTTGTTTGTTTGTAAAATAAAATGTAAATCCACGTCCGCATCCACGAGAAAAATGCTAAAATGGACAGATAGTGTAATTACACGTGTTATATTGAGTCGATTATTATTGAACTGTGAGAACGCTACAGTCAATATTGACTTTCGATTTTTTTGTTAAACGATAAATATTGATTAACTAAAATCGCCCCGTGAGAACGCCGTGAAACAGCGACCGCGTAACACAAATGAGAAGCTATACAAACAAAATAGAACGTAGAATTCAAATTAAAAAACAATATGCACTAACGAAACGCATAAATCATTACATCAAGCGAGTACATCCAAAGCACACGACCTATATTTTAAAATAAACTACAAAACACAAACAAAACTACTCTCTCAACATATAGAAATAACGATTATAATCGCTCGCAGATAAATAAGGCTTTCAAATTACTACCGCCTTCTATACACCGGGAACATAGTGGTTAGGTCGAGGGAATAGAGGTGATTTTCGTCTGTGAGCTTCGAGATGGTGGTTGCTATGGCAACGCTTGCACTCTCCCGGGCTCGTGGCCCGCTGACCTGATAACCTGGGGGTGGCATTCGGGTGGCAGCAAGCTTGCATCCTTTCACCCATTTAATTTTAAGATAGTTTTGTATACGACAGTCATAATTGAAAGTCTTTGATGAATAAATTGCATACTTTCTACTATGTTATGTACTCCTGGTACTTATTTTCATGAAGATAGTAGATTGCTACTTAGAGTTGTTTAACAGTAGTAGAAGTTTGGCCGGTTCCATCTAGGCCGGCATAGTGGATGTGACCGCTACTTACAGTTATTGAATTGTAGTAGCAGTGACATTCATTCATGGACCACACTACAGCTTAACATCAAGCGAGGTGCTGTCATATGTCGAGTCACAATAAAAAAATAGTATTTTTTATTGTCACTCGACATACGATAGCACCCCGCGTGATGTTAAGCTGGAGTGTAGTCCATAAATGGAGATGACTACTATTATACTAGAGTTAAATAACTGTAAGTAGCGGTCACATCCACTATGCCAGCCTAGTTGGAACCGGCATCTTACAAGCCGGCATCTTACAAGTGACCAAATCACTTCACGGTCTGTATACTTGTAAGTGGTGGTACTGCCTAACACTCTTTGATAATCAGACCCGAAGCAAATATCCACCTCTTTTTTTATTAACAAATATTTGCAATATTTAATATAATTATTAAATATTACAAATAAAAGCTATGAAACAAATATTTTCTCCTAGTGGGAATCGAACCCGGAACTTTACGCGCAACAAACCAATCGCTAAACCGTTCGTCCACGCCTGTCGTCATTTCATCTTGCCTTGCCGATCATAACACAGTAGGATTCCAATTTTAAACCAAACACTACATTAACTAATAAAACGTACATACGTTGCAAAATACGCAAACGAAACATACTCTTTGTATATCACATACAAAACTGTTATATTCTTGCAATCAAAAAAATAAATCGAATAGATCTTGAGGACAGGCGTGGCCGGGTTCGATTCCCGGTCGGAGCAAAGATTTGTTTCATAGCTTTCATTTGCAATAGTTTAATAATTATGTGTTTAAAAAAAAGCGGATATTCAAGTTTGATTATCAAAATGTGGTAAGCAGAGGTTCCCAGCCTGCCGATCCGTGGTAGTACCACCACTTACAAGTATACAGACCGTGAAGTGATTTGGTCACGTTTCAGGATCAGCTTGTATGTTGCCGTTTTTAACTAGGCCGCCATAATGAATGTGACTATTGAATTAAAGTAGTAGTGACATCAATTCATGGACTACACTCCAGCTTAACATCAAGCAAAGTGTTGTTAATATCGAGTCAATCAATCAATCAATCAAATTGTCACGCCTTTTTCCCACAGGGATAGGCAGAGACAATGGAGCGCCACTTACCACGATCCTTACACAACTCCCTTGCTTCCTTCACATCCACAATACTCTTCATACAGGCTCTGTGGTTATGGGCACTAGGCAATCTAGCTTTTTTAGCGATTTGGTCGAAACCCATCCTCTTGGGTCTGCCTTGTTTAACGCATCCATCCACATGAGATTTATAAATTTCTTTCGTCAATCTACTTTCATTTAAACTACTATTATTATTTTTTTATGAATCTAAAGAGACCCTTTTTTATTGCACGGCCAGTGTATATGCGCAAACGTTTTCCCTCTACGTTAAAATCTTCCCAACTTACGTGCTGCGACATACCGGTGAGAGGTTTCGAACCCGTGCCACTCGGCTTACGTAGCCATAGCCATTGCACTAGCCACGTAGCCATAGCCACGGTCGCCTTAATGTCTACGTCGAGTAGCAATTTAAAAAAAACTGAACGTGGCCGTAACCACGATCCCGCCTTGAAATCGATCCCAAAACAAATTGGAAACGTGTTCAAATCAATGAATAACCGCACAGGAGATTCTATTTCCATCGTGAATGGTATGGGCACGGAACACTGGCCAGTATTTTTACACAGATGACGTCATCGCGTTACAGGCGTACTGAAGACAGAAACATCTTTCAGTCTTCCGCATTTTCAGGCGAACGACCTTCAAAATTAACGGGTTCACGAACAGTGCCATCATTCTCTTGATCAGTGAAAGGACATTATTCATTTAACAAATTTTATGCGGCTTACCATCGCGTTTATTTTGGTTTTGATAGTAAGCCGCATAAAATTTGTTTAATTCATTAAATAACGTTCGCGCAAAATCTAAGAAAATCCCCATTCAGTATGAGAATTAGGGCTTAATAATTTATATTATCAATCAATGTATCAAATTGGCACGCCTTTTTCCTATGGGGATAGGCAGAGACAATGGAGCGCCACTTGCCACGATCCTGACACAACTCCTTCCTTCACATCCACAATTCTCTCAAGCACTAAGGATATGGGCACTAGGCATACTGGCATTCTTGAGGATGTCTCAGATTGTATTAACAGTTGCATATTATATTTTAAAATAGTTAAATGTACGAAGATTACAATGTAATTGAAATTTTTCATTTATTTTGCATAGTTTAGGTGTGCAACATGATTAAAATATAATTATGACAGTTCAAAGCAGAACTGTTAATATGGCGTGTCTTTGTGATTGACAGACGATACAAAATCCATATTTTATTTTCCAAATAACTTGGAGTGCGGTCCATAAATGGACGCCACCAGGGCCGTCTTAAGCATATTCAGCGCCGGGGTGCGAAAGTCAAGGCTCCGCTCGCGTGGTCTCAGAGTAGTAGTTACCTATCGAAGTTTATGGTGGTCGGCATGCGCCCCCTAGGACTCTGCGCCCGGGTGCACCGCACCCCTTGAACCCCCGGGTAAAGACGGCCCTGGACGCCACTACAGCCATAGACAAACGTCTGCAATCGTATCTATGCTGGCCTGGCTCAGTTCCGGTAACTTTAAAGCTAATACCGATACTTTTATTTAATTACATTCTACATTAACCTTTTAAAGTGCTTATATCACAGAAACTGGACAACCAAATTACATATATCAAAGATACATTGGTACCAGAAATTGGTTTTGAACCCGTGCCCTCGGTTTGTGTAACCATTGCATTACCACTACACCACGGTCGCCTTAAACACGCAACCCAAAATGATTTCTTTATCCGCCTATGTGTTCGAAGAATTCTTGGATCCACCAAGCCGGCAAGTTACAGAGACTGAGGTAACTTTAACATGAACCTTTCTTTTCAGTCGTCTGCACTCTTGGACTTTTGCTATTGTGTCATGATCATCATTATCTTCAGCCAGAAGGTGTCCACTGCTGAACATAGGCCTCCCCCTTAGAACGCCATTACGAACGACAAGATGCCAGTTACATTCACCGGTTATTCGTGACTTTGACTATGTCGTCAGTCCACCTAGTGGGAGGCCTACCTACGCTGCGTCTTTCGGTTCGTGGTCTCCACTCTAGAACCTTCCCCATCGGTTGTCGGTTCTTCGAGCGATCCTAATGCTTACCACCAGCAAAGTAGAAATCAAATGACTCGTCACAAAAAAAAAACAATCTGCGATTGGAATCCGACTATTATCCGCCCCCGCCCGTAAGCTTCATTCACTAGTGACGTCACCCTAATGAGTTGTCGACAAATTCATTATTACATCATTTCAAGAACGTCATCGCTACAAACATCTCTAAATGATCAATGTCAAATGGACGTGATTTTTATCGATAAAATTATTGGTGTGGCTAAGAGGTGGCAATGGGCTGGCCACATCTCTCGAAGTACCGACAACCGATGGGGAAGAAAGGTTCTAGAGTGGAGACCACGAACTGGAAGACGCAGCGTAGGTAGGCTTCCATAACGGGTGAATGCAACTGGCATCTTGTCGTTCGAAATGGCGTTCTAAGGGGGAGGCCTATGTTCAGCAGTGGACGCCTTCTGGTTGATGATGATGAAGAGGTGGTTTGAGGTTGGCAAGTTAAAGGAGGGTAGTCAGACTGACCTGCATCTCGGGGGCGAACGCGGAATCACGCAAAGTAGAAAGAAGAAGTTATCTGCTAGAATAATCAGAGGCCTGTACCTCTAGATAATACGCCAGTCGAAACCCTCGGAATAGTAAAGGACATCATTCAGTTTAGGCTTTTATGTACTACTTTTGTGATGTCCAATGATGAAAAAATATATTAATGGAAGTTTCGATACTTAGCTGGGATGTTATCAAATTGAAGACCTAGAGTACCTGATAATGGACCATGAGGATGCAAGGGATATGTGAGGAATATAAGGATGATGATATAACAGGTGACTGGCGCAAGGCTTTCATAATACCACTATACAAGGGGAAGAGGCCACAAAAGGGTTATGCATTAAACAGATGATAAAACTTGGGATGCGCAAGCGGGATATAGGAAAGGAATGGGATGTATGGATCAAATCTTCTCTCTAAGATGCATCAGTGAAAAAATGTTGGCAAAATACCATAAGGTGTTTTGTGCTTTTGTTGACCTTGAGAAGGCCTATGATTGAGTGAATAGGAATGAATTGTGGCAGCAAATGTCCGGTTTTGCGCTGGGGGAGCGTTTGGTCCGTGCATTGAGGATTCCAGTGCATGTGTTCGAATTAATGGGGCACTATCCGACTGGTTTGGCATCTCTAAAGGTGTCTGACTGAGATGTGTAGCGTCATCATGGCTCTTCACAGCGAAATGTCTTTACGCAACAAAATGACGATATACAAGACTTGTATTAGACCTGTACTGACAACGCTATTCAAGTCTTTGCACACAACATCAATGCTAAGTCAGTACTTAAATAGCTGCAAGTAGTAACCAACGTTCCTTGGTACCTCAAGAATGTTCACCTGCACAGGGACTTAGACACACCGACTCTGACTGACACTATCACCGACTTTAGGAAATCTTTCCTAACATCAGGAAAGATTCACATCGACAGGCTGATTGCCGCAGCCTGCACTCGGTTACATGACAGACAGACACACAACTCAAACACACCAACAACACCACCAAAACCACCGCAAGGGCCATTCGCAAATCGCCCCACTCAAAAATTTTACCCCCCAGGCTTAAGGGAAGACAATCCCACAGAAATAAGCAGAGACAATGGAGCGCCACTTACCACGACCCTTACACAACTCCCTTGCTTCCTTCACATCCACAATTCTCTTCATACAGGCTCTGTGGTTATGGGCACTAGGCAACCTAGCTTTCTGGAGGATGTCTCCGATTTGGTCGGCAAACACCCTCCTGGGTCTGCTTGTTTAACGCATCCATCCACATCAGATTATAAATATAATGCTTGGAAACAATATTAACACGGCAGCTGCAGATTAGTGTCGCCTTGGATGGAATCAATCTCATGCAAACAACTAGTGCACTCTGCGGTCTGTTATTAAACTATACTAGAACTGTCTGCTTGTAAAATAGGGCATTCTAGCCTCAGGCTGGCAGTGCAATGGCTATGTAAGCCGAGTGGCATGGGTTCGAAACCACTCACTGGTATCAATGTATCTTTAATACATGTACTTTGGTTGTCCTGTTTCTATGATACAAGCACTTTAGTAGCTTAGTATAGAAATGTATATTAAAATAAAAAAGAATAACCAATACAACAATTGATGCATACTCGGATGGAGTAGGAACTATGTGAGGCAGAGCATTCCGTTAAGTATTTTTAACCACTTTACTATGGGCAACGCTTTCGGGGGTCTGCAGGAACGAGAAGGGTCTCCTGGAGGAGATCAGGTGGCTCCACTGAAGGAGTACTGTTGAAGAACATACAAAGAAACCAAAGAAGACTTCAAGTGAGGAAACGAGCCCGCACATAACTATAACTAACTACTTAACTAAAAACATTATCATTATCCTGATTGAATGATGTAATACTAGCATGTAGCATCCTTATTCACTATTTATTGAATATAAATTAACAGTATAAAAATAATTAAAGACAAGGCTGAACTATAATTCCTTTGCCTTCATCTGATCTCAAAAAAAAAACACAACTATTCAAGATTATTCTTATATATTAATTATATATTAATGATTCAAATATGAATCTAATGAGATATTATTGGAATCTATCTTAAAAATTTTAAGCTAAACTATAACCTAACAATTTTTAAAAACGTCAGTCAAAATTGATCTGTATTAAAATTAACAACAATACAATCTCACAAGATTATATTCTTCAAATTACTTATGTTTTTCAAATATTTTATTTAATAATTTAATGTATAATTAATAAAATAGTACTTACGCAATATAGAATCGTTTTTCCCTCGGAAGAATTGTTCAAATTGAAGTTGGTTTAAACATTGATATAGTCGATAGAAAATTACATTAAATGTATTTACTTTTTTCAAACACAATCACATTATGTTAAGAATGTAAATAAAACACAATCACTACTCGTTTTAGATCACATTTAGACTTAAAAAATAGGATAAATAGATTAAACAACTACAATATCACATCACTAGCACAAGAACTAAAGCTTTCTTTTATGTTAAATGATGTTGTAGGAGCCGACAGTGAAAGAATCCACAAAAGGAATATTTTTCACAAAGAACATGCGTCCGAGTTCGTAAATTTTCGCAACTCGACTCAAAATAATATATTATCTCACGAAATAAATTGAAGAAATGTCACTATTCAGGACATGCGTAATGAATCAGACCTAACAACGCCATCTATCGGCTATGTTTGCATTATTTACTAAATAGGAATATTAGATTTTAATTGTTATCCTAATTCCGCTATTTAATAATAGATGGCGCGCGCTTTTCTAAAACATGCACTTATTTCATTTTTATTAAAATAAAAATCAAGTTTTTTTCCATAGATTCTTCTATGTATTTTTACTTACTTTGATTTCCAGGTTAAACTCCATCAATTAGCTATTACAAGATTACAACATTAAATTACCTTTCGACTCCGACACATAAGATTTTATTTTATTTTAAAATGCTTACAGTATCTCTGTTCATCCCTGTTACTGATAGGGCCGGATTTAGAGGTGTGGAGCAACGAAAAAGAAAAGAAAGCTAGGTTGCCTAGTGCCCATAACCATAGAGCTTGTATGAAGAGAATTGTGAATGTGAGGGAAGCGAGGGAGTTGTGTCAGGACCTCGCTCGATTGTCTCTGCCTATCCCTGTGGGGAAAAGGCGTGACAATTTAATATATGATAATCTCGGACACCACGGGCTTTCTTGTGCCAGAAGTGCCGGCCGCATTCCCCGTCACGCGGTACTAAACGATATCATCCGAAGGGCTCTTGTCACTGTTGGGGTGCCTGCAATTTTAGAACCCTCTGTTATTGCGTGGAGCGACGGCAAGAGACCCGACGCCATGACTGTTGGGCTGTGGAAACTTGGCAGGTCTTTAGTGTGGGATGCGACTTGTGTAGACACATTAGCCCCATCTCACATCTAGGCGACCTCGTTGGGCGCAGGAAGTGCGGCGATATCTGCTGAGAAGCTCAAACTGCGCAAATACGCTAACCTCGGTACTGTGGGGTTAGGTTGGGCAAGTTAAAACGATTATCGTCTCTCGTCGACGATTAGCAAAATAATAAAAGCTAGGCTAAATCCACCAAAATGAGACTATTGTGTCGTCGCACAGACGATATTCGTCACAACGATTAATAGTCTCGTTTTATTGGATTCAGCCTAGCTTTTATTATTTTGACAACCGCTGACGAGAGACGATAATCGTTTTAACTTGCCAACCTAACCCCGCAGGTTACAAATTTGCGTCGTTTGAGGTGATGACGATGGGCCCTTAGGGACCTTCGGCTAAGCGCCTGGTCAAGGAGTTCTCTGTAACTGGGAAACTGGGTACCACTGCCTGGGTACCACTCTTAAAACATGCTAAAACATTTTCAGAGTGGTAGGCAGTGGTACCCAGTCTGCCGATCCGGGGTAGTACCACCACTTACAAGTATACAGACCGTGAAGTGATTTGGTCACGTTTCGGGATCAGCTTGTAAGTTGCCGGTTCCATCTAGGCCGGCATAGTGGATGTGATTGCTACTCACAGTTATTGAATTGTATTAGCAGTGACATTCATTCATGGACCACACTTTGGCTTAACATCAAGCGGGGTGCTGTCATAGGTCGAGTCACAATAATAAAAAAAATGCTTGGCCGAATGGTAAGCAATTGGTTTGTTGCGCGTAAAGTACAGGTTTTATTCCCGGTCGGAGCAAATATTTGTTTCATAGCTTTTATTTGCAATATTTAATAATTATATTAAATATTGCAAATATTTGTTAATAAAGAAAAGTGGCGGATAGTTTCGTGTCTGGTTATCAAAGAGTGGTAGTCAGTCTGCCGATCCGGGGTAGTGCCACAAGTATACAGTCCGTGAAGTGATTTGGTAACGTTTCGGGATCAGCTTGTAAGTTGCTGGTTCCAACTAGGCCGGCATAGCGGATGTGAACACTGGCCTTGAATTAGTCTCGTTGGGATCTTTTTAAAGACAACTAGCCTAAAACACCAATGGATTGGCTACCACACCAGTTAGTTACGCGTAAAGACCCGGGTTCGATTCCCGGTCGGAGAATCAAGGCCTCTGTGCTATCTAAGTGGGGTGCTATCCTATGGCGAGCCACAATAAAAAAAATAATAGTTAATTGCAATGTTTTTATTTTATTTTTACATTTCTTTACTAAGCTACTAAAGTGCTTGTATCATAGAAACAGGACAACCAAGGTATATCAACAAAAATACATTGGTCCCAATAAGTGGTTTTGAACCCGTGCTCTCGGTTTGCGTAACCATTGCACTGCCACACACCACGGTCGCCTTTAATTATACACAACTAGATATCGTGGAAATAACAATGATTATTAAAAAAAAACTATAATACTGAAGGTGAACATCTTAATGAATGATAGAAAAAAGTCTTTGCAGAACAATGCAACAGAATTAATTATTTGCAATTAATATTTAATTATCTACTTATTAGGTAAGGCCTTTTTAAAATAATCACTTTTAATAAGTTTAAGACGAGGAATCTCTGTGTAATAACACGTTCTCACGGGGCGATTTTAGTTGATCAACTACGAAATCGTTCGCGATTTGAACCGTGTAACTAAACAGACTTTCAATCAAGTTGAAGCAATAAATATCGGTCCAACAAAATTTAAAGACCTTTAAGCGAATCGACTCGTCTAAACTTGTTCGTTCAACTTGCATTGAATAATCAGTCCAATCAGTTAGTCAACCAGCGCGATTGAGCGCCCATCTATTGTATATTGCATACCTCTGTCACCAGTTTTTTGTTTGTTTGTAAAATAAAATGTAAATTATGGCGTCCGCATCCACGAGAAATATGCAGTTATGCAGAAAATGGACAGTTAGTGTAATAACACGTGTAATATTGAGTCGATTATTATTGAACCGTGAGAACGCTACAGTCAATATTTACTATCGATTTTTTGTTAAACGATAAATATTGATCAACTAAATTCGCCCAGTGAGAACGCCGCATTATGTATAAAACGTGTTCTATAGGCGAAATAAGGTTGAGATTCAAAATAAGGTGATGTCACTTTTAAGCGTGCGATGTTTGTCGTACGAATAATTTACCTTTTATTACATTTTGTTTATTTTCAGAAAACATTGTACTAAATTAAATATCTAGCCGATTAAGTGTACAATTTAGGAATTGACTTTGTATTAAACAAATTTTATGCGGCTTACTATCGCGTTTATTTTGGTTTTGATTTTACAATTTTTTATTATTCCGACGTTTCGAGAGCTTTGCAGCCATCGTGGTCACGGAGAGACTGATGGCTGCAAAGCTCTCGAAACGTCGGAATAATAAAAAAAAATTGTAAAATCAAAACCAAAATAAACGCGATAGTAAGCCGCATAAAATTTGTTTAATTCATTAATCAATGTTCGCGCAAAATCTAAGAAAATACTATTGACTTTGTATTCATATTTACGAAAAAAAAATCTAATGGTTATCGTTTAAAATACCGAAAACTTGGAAATCAAAAACGATCGAAAAGTCGACGAAGATCTCTGGATATCACTTTGTAGGTTTGACCATTTCTTCGCATTTCGAGTGCCCTGGCAATCTCCGTTGGGGCTAAGTCAGGCATAATTCAGTCCTCAACTCAAAAAGATACGCGATTAAAAATAAACAAAAAATCAATATTTGAATCATAGAGATATATTACATATATATCTCTATGATTTGAATGAAATTTTAAATTAAACTCAGAAGGAAGAAATACTCGAAGTTCGCTCCAGATAAGGTGAATTTGAATAAAATTAAAAGAATTGCATAAAATGTGATGTTCAGTTGTTTCCTTAATTTGAAATTATTTATTTTTAAATTAAATGACGTATAAACCAGCCAGCAACCTTATATGATATCAAACTTTTTTTTTGTTCCGCTAAATATGCCAGTTTGTGTATATTTTTTTAATTGATAACATTTCAAGAAGTATATTTATTTGATTGTACCTCAAAATAAGATATTGTTGAAGATCCCTGCCTTAAATTAATTATTTTTTTTTTATTTTTATTGTGACTCGACATATGACAGCACCCCGCTTGATGTTAAGCTGGAGTGTGGTCCATGAATGAATGCCACTGCTACTACAATTCAATAACTGTGAGTAGCAATCACATCCACTATGCCGGCCTAGATGGAACCGGCAACTTACAAGCTGATCCCGAAACGTGACCAAATCACTTCACGGTCTGTATACTTGTAAGTGGTGGTACTACCCCGGATCGGCAGACTGGGTACCACTGCCTACCACTCTTTGATAACCAGACCCGAAGCAAATATCCATATCTTTTTTTTTTTATTAACAAATATTTGCAATATTTAATATTATTAAATATTACAAATAAAAGCTATGAAACAAATATTTGCTCCGACCGGGGATCGAACCCGGGACTTTACGCGCAACAAACCAGTCGCTAAACCGTTCGTCCACGCCTGTCGTCGTATGAATTAAATTGAACAACTGTTAAGTCAATCAATCAAATTGTCACGCCTCTTTCCCACGGGGATAGACAGAAACAATGGAGAAACTTGCCACGATCCAATTGTTAGGTGCGACAGGGAATCGAACCTAGACTCTACCCTTTGCCCTTTAAGGGATTTTGATTTATATAATATGATTTAAGTATATGATTTCACAATTGATGTAAAATGAGGTAGATACGTTATATCTACCAGTTTTATTAATCGCAAATGGCACAAGTTTGAACGGTCAACCATGACGAAGTGCAAGTAGGACGGAATAATATTTATTAAGAGCGAAAAAGAGACAAATATATGTTGCTCTGCATCGCGACACTGAGTTCAGGTTTGCTTATTAGCATAGTTTTAATGTGCCTTGTTTGGAGCGCCTATAACATATCGACGTCTTTTCTTAAAATTTCAATGTAGTGCCCCACCAAAAAAAAAAACAATTCAAACCCAATAATATATCCTGTATTAAGTGTGTGGGTGTTAAATTATCCAAGATTTTTAAGCAAAAATACAAATGGTCCAAGATTCCGCGACCGGTTTCCCATAACTTTAAGGAAAACATCAAATAATGAAACAACATTTATGGATGCGATAATTTTTGTTTCAATTTAATTCATGCTTAAATTCTTGTTCAAATATTGATCGTTATCGCCTATACGACAAAGAATATATTTAAGAGCACTTTAACCTTGTTCTTACCTCTTTCAGCCTAATATCAGCGGCGTGATTTCAGATAGCCTACTTTGTAGAGGCTGCCTGAACGAGGTGGAATCAGCTGTTGCAGCAGCGTGGCCGAAGCGAGATAGAAGTTCCTTGGCAACGCGAGGACGCTTCCGAGGTCTGCAGGAACGAGAAGGGTCTCCTGGCCTTCTTGAAGGAGATTGAGTGGATCCACTGAAGGAGAACCGTTGAAGAACACACAAAGAAACCGCAGAGGACTGGTCAGGTGGCGTTTTCTCGAGGCGAATTAAGTTGTTCAATTTTTATCGTTCAGTCAAACGATTATTGACTGTAGCGTTCTCACGATTCAATAATAATCGATTCAATATTACACTATCTGTCCATTTTGGCATTTTTCTCGTGGATGCGGACGCCATAATTTACATATTATAATATTTTACAAACAAACAAAACTGGTGACAACGGGATACAATACATACCTACTGAATCGCGCTGATTGACTGGCTGATTGGACTGATTAATAAATGCGAGTTGAACGAGCAACTTCAGACGCGTCGATTCGCTTTTAACTGTTAATTTAATCAATAAAAGTTGAAAGGTCTTTAACATTTGTTCAACCGATATTTATTGATCAACTAAATTCGCCTCATGTGAACGCCGTGTAAAGCACGATGCAGATGCGTTTTCTACAGTCGCAACAGCAAAACCATTGGCAAGTCTACACTGTTTTGTTACTTCATGTTCATTTGATACCTAGGTTGTCCTTCTCAGAATAACTTTAGGCAGGTACACGCTAGTCATAACAATGAAATTAAAATTGTTCTCTAAGCAAAGAATAATAATAAAAAGGCAGTGGACCCAGGGCAGAAAAAGAAGTGAAAACGGTCAGTTATAGAGGCGGTGGTGTAGTTACGCAAACCGAGAGCACGGTTTGCGTAACCACTTTTTTTAATTTTTTATTGTGACTCGACATATGACTGCACCCCGCTTGATGTTAAGCCGAAGTGTGGTCCACGAATGAATGTCACTGCTAATCCAATCCAATCCAATAACTGTGAGTAGCAATCACATCCACTATGCCGGCCTAGATGGAACCAGCAACTTACAAGCTGATCCCGAAACGTGACCAAATCACTTCACGGTCTGTATACTTGTAAGTGGTGGTACTACCCCGGATCGGCAGACTGGGTACCACTGCCTGCTACTCTTTGATAACCAGACCCGAAGCAAATATTCATATCTTTTTTTTTGTTAACAAATATTTGTCATATTTAATACTATTAAATATTACAAATAAAAGCTATGAAACAAATATTTGCTCCTAGTGGGGATCGAACCCGGGACTTTACGCACAACAAACTTATCGCTAAACCGTTCGTCCACGCCTGTCGTCAATATACTTGCCGGTACTAATGTATCTTTGATATATTATGTACATTGGCTGTCCAGTTTCTATAATACAAATACTTTAATAACTTAGTAAAAAAATGTGTAGTATAAATAGATGTGGTTTGAAAGAGGATGTAGTGACAAGGATGCAGGGCCGTCTTAAGCATATTTAGCGCCGGGGTGCGAAAGTCAAGGCTCCGCTCGCGTGGTCTCAGTGTAGTAGGTATCTATCGAAATTTATGGCGGTCGGCATGCGCCCCCTAGGACTCTGCGCCCGGGGTAAAGACGGCCGTGCAAGGATGCTTCGATGGTTTGGGCACATGGTAAGGATTAGTGAAAGTAGATTGACGAAAGGAATTTATAAATCTCTTTTGTGTTAAACAAGGCAGGCGTAAAGTTACATGTAAAGTTCCGGGTTCGATTCCTAGTCAGAGCAAATATTTGTTTTATATAGCTTTTATTTGTATTGTAATATTTCTTAATTATAATATATTAAATATTGCAAATATTTGTTAATAAAAAAAGCGGCGGATAGTTGCTTCGGGTCTGGTCTGGTTATCAAAGAGTGATACCCAGTCTGCCGATCCGGGCAAAGTACCACTACTTATAAGTATACAGAGACAGACCGTGAAGTGACTTAGTCGCGTTTCGGGATCAGCTTGTAAGTTGCCGGTTCCAACATAGCAGATGTGGATGTGACTGCTACTACAGTTAAATAGTAGTAGCAGTGGACCGCACTCTAGCTTTACATCAGGCGGGGTTCTGTCATATGTCGCATCACAATTTAAAATAAAAAAAGTGATTGTACGACTCCGGATCGTCGGACCGAGCAAACGACCAGCAACCTAGCTACATATACAAACATTGTGTGTAAGGAATGTAAACGGAACGTGTATTTAAGTTTATACCTATGTATAAATACATAATAAAATGTATAGTTACAGTCAGACATATTTGCATTCTATGTTAGCAAGTTCTCAGTGGGCGACCTTGAACGATGACATTTTACGTTGGATTTAGAAATACGCGGGACACAACTTTGATTGAACCATTTCAAATTGAACCTACAGCTAGTTCTGAAGGTGCTGTAGCGACCGCTACATGCTACCACTAGATGGCGTTGCATGTGTCCATTATCTCGCAAACGATTTACTGACAAAGTAATCAATATATATGCGCTCCAACGAAGAGACGTCACCGGCTAAGCAAAACACGTACTGTAGGAGATCTCCTTTCCTTATCTAACGAGCGGGATAATGCTCCGCTAAAGTGCGATTCTTATAGCGACTGCAGAAAGCAGCTGCGATAAGGGATGTCAGACACTCATCTTTAAATGAATTTATTATAATAAATTTTATGCGGCTTTCTATCGTGGTCACGAAGAGATCTCTCCGTGACCACGATGGCTGCAAAGATCTCGAAACGTCAGAATAATAAAATATTGTAAAATCAAAACCAAAATAAACACAATAGTAAGCCGCATAAATTTTGTTTATTTCATTAATCAATGTTCGAGCAAAATCTAAGAAAATACCACCTATCTTTTGTTACTTTTATTAAAAGAGGAAAAGTACGATAATTTATTTATGTTATGTCACATGAAGGAAGATTGTCAATATTAATTAAATTTGATCAACAATGATGAAATGTTTAGACTACTATCGTTTAAATAAAAAATAATTTGATTTTATACTCAGGTTTATTTTTCCACAGAGCCTGTATGAAGAGAATTGTAGAAGTGAAGGAAGCAAAGTAGTTGTATAAGGATCGTGGCAAGTGGCGCTCCATTGTCTCTGCCTATGTCTCTTCCTATTTTCATGTGGGAAAAGGTCGTGACAATTGAAAATGCCATCCAAAAAAAATGGACGTGTAAAGAGAAAACTTGTGCTTACGTAGTTATTTATTTAGTTAAGTAAGACGAAAGATAAAATATAAACCCGCGGAACCCACAAAAATTGAACGCGCACGGGCATTATTGCAAAACGTCACATTTTTTTAAATTCAAAAATCCGGCAACGGTCTAAACGTTCTGCGTCCAGTCCCTCGCACACAAATGGCGCCAAAGAACATAACCTATAACTAACCAGTTTTAATCAATTCATTTGGTTCGGTTGCAACAATATCTTAATCATGGTTTTAATATTTAAAGGCCACCGTGGTGTAGTGGCTGTGCAATGGTTACGCAAACCGAAGAGCACGAGTTCGAGACCACCCACCGGTACCAATTTATCTTTGATATATATGTACTTTGGTTGTTCTGTTTCTATGATACAAGCACTTTAGTACCTTAGTATAGAAATAAAAATTAAAAAATAGATTTTAATTGTAAGTCTGTTAAGCTGAAGTGCTTAGCCTTGGATCCTTCAAGCAATGCGTGAAGTAGCACCTGGCCGGCATAGTGATGGCGACTGGGGCAGCCGTGAAGACTCGGCTTTTGCACCCGTCGGTACTCTTGGACCTCTTCTTGCTTACCATCAGGCGGGTCAGATGTCGAGTCACAATAATAATAATAAAGTACTATCAATGAATAGAGGAGACTGCAACGCCGTAAACGCGACTGACACTAAGTATTAACAAGTCTCTTACTGGGAAAATGACCACCAACTGTACCTAATTATGTTTACCATCAACCGGTACAGAGATGGTACAGTTGACTTCGACGTTTAACCCTATAAGTAGCAAGAGCGCCGATTACTAATCGTTGGAATTCATGTTGGGATGGAGTAAGTTGTTTTGGACACAAAGATTTTAATTGAATCGATGTTTATTTCATCGAATCGAAGTTGTTTTTGACACTAACAGCAACCGCATAACTTTGTGACAATGAATTTCATTGCAATTCCCATTATAGTTGCGCGGTCGTCCCCTTGTATAAATGATAAAGTTTAAATAACCCATAAATGTGTTCGTTAACTTAATCTCTGGTTAGGAATTGTTGTTCTGCCTTAATCAATTCTTGGAGGATACCCGAGGACAAATCTCGTTGGTTTTAAAATTTAATTTATTATTAGTGCTAAACTTAGTTTGTCGTTAGTGGCCGTAAATGGCGGACGTGCGCGGACGTGCGCGGACGTTATGCGAGGTTTTATTTAATTTTGTTATTTTGTAATGTACATTAGTGGCGTAAAAGGTTTGTTAATTTATTTATTTATGATGGTATTGAAGGATGTTGTTTTGGCGTGGTAGCCGATTGGTTTGTTACGCGTTAAGTCCCGAGTTCGATTCCCGTCGGAGCAATAATTTGTTTTATAGCTTTTATTTGTTATATTTAATAATTATATTAATTATTGTAAATACATGTTAATAAAAAAAGAGGCGGATATTTGCTTTGGGTCAAAAAGTGGTAGGCAGGCAGTGGTACCCAGTCTGCTAATCCGGGGTAGTTACAAATATACAGACCGTGAAGTGATTTAGTCGCATTTCGAAATCAGCTTGTAAGTTGCCGTTTCCAACTAGGCCGGCATAGTGGATGTGACTGCTACTTACAGATATTGAATTGTAGTAGCTGTGACATCCATTCATGGACCACACTTCAGCTTAACATCAAGCGGGGTGCTGTCATATGTCGAGTCACAAAAAATAAATAAAAAAAAACTGTAAAAGTTTCAGTGCGTCTTTTTTTGTAGAACAATTGACAAGTGGAATGCTTTGTCAGCCCATGTGTTCTCTCCATCCTATGACCTTGGATCCTTCAAGCGAAGAAGCACCTTTGGCTGGGTGACGGCGGTTGGGGCAGCCGGGAACTAACTCGGTTTTTTCAGTCGTCGTCACTCTTGGACCTCTTCTTGCTTATCATTAGGCGGGTCGAGGTCAGATGTCGTGTCACAATTAAAAAAAGCAGCAGCTGTAGTCGGCCTAGTTAAAACCAGCCAGCAACTTACAAGCTGATATCTCAAAACGCGACTAAGTAATTCGACTAAGATCTATTCTAATTATCGGTCGATTAACTTGGTCGAACTCAGCGTGTTTCTAATCGACTTTATTTCTTCATTAGATCGGTTGGCAATTGTGATGCGGTTAGATAGAAATCAGGAATCATAAGGCGACCGTGGTGCAAGGGTTACGCAAAACTACTTGCCGGCACCAATGTATCTTTGATATATGTACTTTGGTTGTTGTGTTTCTATGATACAAAACGTTACTTTCAAGAATGTCCTAGATTTAATCTAGGAACTGTCTCTGTTTTATCTTTTCACTCGCCTCCGATTCTTAAATCTCTTTCGTCAATATCCGTTCGATAGAAATATGGACAGTGGTGTACTATTAGTGCAATATTGGCGACGGGCGTGGCGTAGTGGTTAGCACTCATGTCCGTTATGCGGAAGTCCTGCGTTCGATTCCCGGTCGTAGCAAAAAAACAGTTTCAAAGCTTTTAGTTGTAATATTAAATATCTAGATTAAATTTACAAATATTTGTTCATAAAAAAAGGGGGCAAATATTTGCTCTGGGCCTGGTTGACAAAGAGTGGTAGGCAGTAAAACTCCGTCTGCCGTTCCAGGGTACCACAACCACTTACAAGTATACAACCCGTAAAGTGACTTAGTCGTGTAGCAGTCACATCCACTATACCGGCCTAGTTGAAACTAGCAACTTACAAGCTGATCCCGAAACGCGACTAAGTGATGGTACTCTATTTTACTATGCTATACCAAAAAAAAAAAAAACAGCCCATGTATTCTCTCTATTCTCAAACCTTAGCTTGGATCCTTCAGGCGAAGCGTCTTCTCGGTAAAGTTCAGCCGGCTGAGGCAGGTAACTAAGTCGTTTTTTTAGTCGTCGACGCTTTTAAACCTTTGATCAGGAACAGTACAACTTACTTTTTTTTGCCGTTGACACTCTGGGACCTCCCCTTGCTAACATCAGTTAAAAATAAATTAAAATTTTACTGCAGCCCAATAAAATTGAACAAATCATCGAACCACGGAAAACCCAGTGACTCATCAAAAATTAATGTCCAATCAGAATTCACCTAAATTTGTTTCAATAAAAATAATGCATATAAAACTAATTATAAAAAAACGCAGTTTGAAAATATATATTTTTTTATCAACACGTTAGCTAAGCGCCTGGCCAAGGAGTTATCCAAGCGGCTGACGGAGAAGTCTGGAGGCAGGAAGGCTGGCAATTATTTCTGCCAACGTATTAGCCTTGCTATACAAAGGAGGAATGTTGCCAGTCTCCTTGGGACTATCTCTGATGCGGTGTCATTAGATATTTATAGTTTAATTATAGTTAATATACTTTTAATTTTATCAGTTTCGATTTAATGAATAAAAGGTGTACCGCGTTAGAGGTAAAGAGTGGTAGGCAGTGGTACCCAGTCTGCCGATCCGGGGTTGTACCACCACTTACAGGTATACAGACCGTGAAGTAACTTAGTCGAGTTTCGGGATCATCTTGTAAGTTCCCAGTTCCAACTACGCCGTCATGTAGATGTGACTGCTACTTACAGTTATTGAATTGTAGTAGCAGTCACATAAAAAAGGAGATTGACGAAAGGGATCTATAAACCAGAGTGGAAAGATAAAACAGGTATGACCGAGAAGATTGTTCCTTGAATAAATTGGGGGAAGGCCGGGAGCGTTCCATAGTGCATAATCATAAAGTATGTATGAAAAGAATTGTGGATGTGAAGGATCCAAGAGAGTTGTGTCAGGAAAGTGAAAAATGGGGATGAATATATAAAACGGAGACGGCTCAGGAGATGGTTCCACAAATTGTCACGCTTTTCTTCCCCAGGGATAGGCAGAGACAATACAGCTACACTTGCCACGATCCTGACACATCTCCCTCGCTTCCCTCACATCCACAATTCTTTTCATATAAATTCTACGGTTATGGGCACTGGGCCATCCAGCTTTCATGAGGACGTCTCAGATTTGTTCGAAAAACAACCTCCTGGGTCTGCCTCTTTCAACGCTGGATGCGCCAGATTTATAAATTATAAATTCACATCAGATTTATAAATTCCTTTCGTCAATTTCGTGCTATCCCTTAATCTATCCGCTATCGTCAAACCACATACACTCCTTAATGACCGCATTTCTACAGCGTAAATTCTACTCTCATGCTTCTTCTGCCATACCCACCCTTCACTTCCATACATTAATGTAGGAACAAGCACCGCATTATGAACAGCCATCCGTGACTTTTGGGACATTATTTGGCTGTTCATTATACTATGGATGGCACCGTTCACTACGTTACGAGTAATTAGATTTTTCTTAACAAATATGTCTAATATTTAATCTAATTATGTAAAATCACAAATAAAATCTATGAAACAAAACTTTTCACCGACCGGGAATCGAACTTAGGACTTTAAGCGTAGTGAACTCATTTTTTATACAACCTAAACTACTTCAGACAGCGTTCAAACCACACCTGCACTTTTAGCAATACTTTTTTAAGAGCGGTAAGCAGTGGTGCCCATTCTGCCGATCCGGGGTAGGACCACCTCTTACATGTATAACTACAGACCGTGAAGTGACATAGTCGCGTTTCGGGATCATCTTGTTCGTTGCCTGTTCCAACTAGCCCGACATAGTGGATGTTTTTTTTTATTGTGACACGACTTTTGACCTCGACCCGCCTGAGCAATAGGAGATCCAAAAGTGACGACGACTGAAACAACCGAGTTAGTTCAGTCGCCGTCACTATGCCGGCCAATGGTGCCTCTTCACGCATCTCTTGATGGATTCAAGGTTATACTAGGAGGGAGAGAACACATGGGCTGGCAAAGTATTCCACTTGTCGATTGTTCTACAAAGAAAAGACGCACCGAACTTTTCAGTTCGACTGCCGATTCGGTCGACAAAATGCGGATGCTTCCCCCGACCAGCCCGACCCGAGTATGTGCCTGTTACTTACAGATATAGAATTGTAGTATCAGTAACCTCCATTTATGGACCACACTCCAGCTTAACATCAAGTGGGATGCTGTGTTATGTCGAGTCGCAATAAAATAAAATAAATAATTACAGTAAGTTTCAAATCTACACCTAAAGACTTAATTTTCTTTAACACTAACACGTTTGACCGCACGCCCACGCTTCCCTCCCCGGTTAACCACTTCTGTCTGCAACGCTTCGCGATTCTCAAATGATATCGAAGGTTTTTATAAACTTAACTAACCTTTTTTTTAAACAATTCTACACTAAGCTACTTAAGGGCTCGTATCATAGAAACAGGACGACCAATCAGTCTTCGTTCTTCGAGTGATGTGGCCAGCCCATTGCCACTTTAGCTTGAGAATCCTGCGAGCTATGTCGGTAACTCTGGTTCTTTGGCAAATATCCTCGTTCCGGATTCTATCGCGCAAAAAAACACCAAGCCTAGCTCTCTCCATTGCCTGCTGAGTGACTCTGATCTTTTCCAACAGGCCAACATTTAAGGGCCACGTCTCCGTGCCCTATGTCATCACTGGCAACACACACTGGTTGAAGACCCTTGTCTTCAGGCACTGCGGGATGTTCGACGAGAAGATATGACGCATTATACCAAGCTAGTTTTCGTGGTTGTATCATAGAAACAGGACGACCAAAGTACACATTATCAAAGATACATTTTTCGTGCTAGACAGAAAGTTGCCTACCACTATTATTTTTCGTGTGAGTTACTGGGGAAACATTTTTGATTAGGAGCAAGCTTGCACAAGCGTGTTTTGACCTCGGGGTTTTTTTATTAACGTCCAAGATTTGAAATAGCTTAATTAGCATAAATTTTAATGTCGAAGCGCATTTGTCGTTTTATTATGAATGGCCAAGGTTGTTTCGGAATTTTTGATGATTCTAACATTTTAAAAAGATATTTGTTTCATTTTTTATTTTTTAGTTTAGTCTCTTTTTTCCATGACTCACGACATTTGGCGATCTCTCGTCACGAACTATTGTAGGAGTCCATCTCCATCTCCAAAAAAAGAAGACGGAGGCCTTTGCCCAGCATTGGGACAAATAAATAGGTTAATAATATTTTTTTTCTTATTGTGACACGACATCTGACCTCGACTCGCCTGATGATAAGCAAGAAGAGGTCCAAGAGTGACGACGACTAAAAAACCCGAGTTATTTCCCGGCCAACCCAGCTGCCGTCACTATGCCGGCGTAAGGTGCTTCTTCATGCATCGCTTGAAGGATTCAAGGTCATAGGATGAAAAGAACACATGGGCTGGCAAAGCATATCACTTGTCAATTGTTCTACTAAGAAAAGACGTACCGAACTTTTAAGTTCGACTGCCGATTCGGTCGATAGAATGCGGATGCTTTCCCCTACCAGTGCGGGTAATAATTATAGTTCAATTCTCCCATTCTGGGAAGACAAAGGAAACTTTGTCCATGCAGCCTAGTCTTCTGTAAAATAGTTATAATGTCTTTAGTGGATGAAGATAAACAGTGTTTTATCCATTACATGAGGGAGAAGATGATGGTTTTAGTAAACCTTTACTAAAACTCTTTTGACGGAGTCTTGAAGGGGAACACGAAGAGACACGTTACACAGCTTCAAATCACTTGTCCATACTCAATGAACTTAAAAATGATTACTGGATAACAATTCCACTATTATTACACATTAATATTCAAGAAACACAAGCTTTATAATCAAAAATTGCATGACTTGTCTTGTCACTTGTAGTTACCCGCCAAAACGCTTTTAATTTTTTATTTTGTATTCCCATTCTTTTTTTCTTTCTTTCTTCTTATTTATGGCTTTAGTATTTAACTTGCCAGTGTCAAAGTAAAAATATATGGTTCAATGTTAATACATTGTCAAGTAAAGATGAAGATGAACCACGCGAGTGATTCATCAAATGATGATGATGATAGTGAGGTTGATGATGATCGTTTTAGTAAAGCGGCGGAAAGCCTTTACTAAAACTTCGGAAGGAGTCTTGGAGGGAACATGAAGAAACACGTTTCACAACTTTAAATTACTTGTTTATACTTGATCAACTTAAAAATTATTACTGGATAACAATTCCACCATTATTACACATTAATATTTATGAAAAACACAAGCTTTTCAAATAATCCAAAATTGCGCGTCCTGTCAGTTGCAGTTGCCCGCCAAAACTCCTGTATTCCCATTCCGGGATGGTAACTTTTTTTTAAATCGTCAGCGCTTTTATACTCCCTCTTCATCCTTGAGTTTCACAAATTTTTAGGTCTGGCAGGTCTTGTTTCAGAGAAACCGAAGACAAATCAAGCACTAGTAGACAAATAAGGATGAAGAAGCAGAGATTTTGACCTAGCCTCTCCTTGGCTTTGTCTGTGATTAAAAAATATGTTCAGACATAGCCTGTTAGAGGTTACGTTTTGTCTCTGTCACACAACAGCATAATGAACGAGACGGATATATGAAAAACCGAATGACTTGAAATGCAAGTTTTTGTGCAAGATGTTTTTGTTTTTTTATTTCTTTATTCTTTGCCTTATTAATTGGAAATACTTTAAATATTTTATGTTTCGTAATTGTTTTAACCTTTAAGATTTATTTTAATTTTATTGTGTCTTTACGACGACCGTGGTTTAGTGGCAGTGCAATGATTACACAAACCGAGAGCACAGGTTTGAATCCACCCACCGGTACCAATGTATCTTTGATATATTTACTTTGGCTTTCCTGTTTCTATGAAACAAGCACAGCACTTTAGTAGCTTAGTATAGAAATGTAAAAATAAGAATATGACAGCAGTTTTTTGATGTTAAGTTGGAGTGCGGTCCATAAATGGAGGTCACTGCTACTTACAGTTAAAGAACTGTAAATAGTAGTCACATTCACTATGCCGGTCTAGTTGGAACCGGTAACTTAAAAGATGATCCCGCGACTAAGTCACTTTACGGTCTGTATACTTGTAAGTGGTGGTACTACCCCGGATCGGCAGACTGGGCACCACTGCAACTAGACTGAACATTATACGTTTAACCGCCGGTGAAGGTGTGATTCCGATGGCGACCACAGACTGCGACTGCAGACCGCACTACTGATGCGGCTGCAGACTGCAGTGTTGCCTTGCAAAGAATATATTTTTAATTATTATTTATTTTCAAGTCACGGATGGCTGTTCATAATGCGGTGCTTGTTCCTACATTATTGTATGGAATTGAATGGTGATAATTTTTTCCATGACCTTACATCTAATCTCGACCTAATGGTAAGTAAGCGGAGGTCAAAAAGCGTCAATGACTAAAGAAACCGACTAACCTTACTCATCCTTCAAGCGATGTTTCTTCACGCATCGCTTGAAGGATCCAAAGTTATAGGATGGGGAGAACACATAGGCTGCTAAATTATTGTAATCTACAAGAAAGGCGCTGAGTCGAAAGGCTTTAGTTCGATTCGGTCGACAGAATGCGGTTCCTACCCCCGTTTTTACTGGTGCCACGGGTTTAAAAAGACGAGGTAAGGTTAAAGAGCTCCTCAGAACATCTCCGTGGTATAGGCGGTAAAGGATGCATAAAGCCGCTATGTCTCTGAGAAGTTGCAGGGGCGCCAGTGTCCTTATAATAGCAGCTTATACCTCAGACAGCTTGGCGCTGCAATGAAACCAGAACATCGGAGAAATTTCTGTGATTTGGTGTGGCTTTACCAAGTATAACATTATCCAATCAATTCCAAAAGCTGGTTGTACCAAAAAATATAATTAACGAATTTGTAAAAAGTATCGTAAAAGTAAAAGAAAAAAGGAAAAATGGGTTGCACCACTCTTTAAATTCACATTTTACATTTACGTTTAACGAATATTTTATACAGAGCTAAAAGACATAATTCATTTTCGGTTTTTATGTACTACTTTTGTTATTTCTAATGATAAAAACATATATAAATGGTAGTTTCGATATAAAATTATTAACAACCCAATTCACGATTTCGTAATAGTAAACGTAATAGAATAAGTATAAAGTAAAACTAAATTCGTAAATTGAAACTTTTTGGTACAACCGGCTGTAAGATATTTGAATGTTTGTGAATCTATTAAATTGTTAATCATTTTTCCTACAGGTATAGGCAGAGACAATAGACCGCCACTTGCCACGATCCTGACTCAACTCCCTCGCTTCCCTCAAATCCACAATTCTCTTCATACAAGCTTTACAATTATAGGCTTATTCGCTATTTTTTTAAATTATTATTTTAGCTGGGCCTGATTTAAAGCTGGAATGTGGTCTATAAATGAAGGCAACTGCTACTACGGTTAAAAACCTGCAAGTAGCATTCGCACTCACTATGCCCCTCTAGGAACCGGAAACGTGACTGAATTTGCTCAGTCCGCCAATCCAGGGTACCATCACTTACAACCATACAGATCGTGAAGTGACTAAGTCGCGTTTCTGAAACAGGTTGTAAGTTGCCGATTTTAAATAGGCCAGCATGCTACTTGCAGTTATTTAACTGTACTAGGAGTCGCCTTCATTCATTGACCGCACTTCAGCTTATCATTGAAAATGAAAATCGGGAATTCCCCCCAAGCCTCAAACACGCTTAGTACAAAATAACTTGTATATTTGATTTTAAGGTAATTTTTGAGTAGGAAGGTATAAATGACGCAACTTGTCCACCTTGACATCAAGGTAGCGTCGCACGTTCGTCACGTATCTAAAATTTTGAGGTTAAATTATTCGTTTCTAACATTGTTGGTGCCATGATGCTGTCGTATTTAAGAAGCTATCATATCAAATCAAATTGTCACATCTTTTTTCGACAGGAATAGGTAGAGCGATAAAGTGCCACTTGCCACGATCCTGACACAATTCTTTGTTTCCTTCACATTCACAATTACCTTCATACAAACTTTACAGTTGTGGGCACTACGCAATCCAGCTTTCTTGAGAATGTCTCCAATTTGGTCGGAAAACACCCTCCTGGGTCTACCTCGCTTAACGCATCCATCTACATCAGATTTATAAATTCCTTTCGTCAATATACTTTCACTCATCCTTTTCATGTGCCCAAACCATCGAAGCATTCCTTTGTAAATCCTTGTCACTACATCTTCTTTTAAACCACATCTATCGCGCAATGTGCTATTTCTCATTCTATCCGCTATCGTCACTCCACATACACTCCTTAACGACCGCATTTCTACAGCAACAGTCGAACTAAAAACTAACGGTGCGTCTTTTCTTTGTAGATCAATCGACAAGTAGAATGCTTTGCCAGCCCATGTGTTCTCTCCATCCTATAACCTTGGATCCTTTAAGCGATGCGTGAAGAAGCACCTTAGGCCGGCATAGTGACGGCGGCTGGGGCAGCCGAGAACTAACTAGTTTTCTTCAGTCGTCGTCACTCTTGGATCTCCTCTTGCTTATTATCAGGCGGGTCGAGGTCAGATGTCGTGTCACAATAAAAAAAAAGCATTATGTTCAGTAACAACTAGCTATCAGAGTTTGCTGGTAAATCTGGAGTTATTTTTTAATGACATCGACATTATTTATTTATTTATTTTATTGTGACTCGACATATGACAGCACCCCGCTTGATGTTAAGCCAAAGTGTGGTCCATGAATGAATGTCACTGCTAATACAATTCAATAACTGTGAGTAGCAATCACATCCACTATGCCGGCCTAGATGGAACCGGCAACTTACAAGCTGATCCCGAAACGTGACCAAATCACTTCACGGTCTGTATACTTGTAAGTGGTGGTACTACCCCGGATCGGCAGACTGGGTACCACTGCCTACCACTCTTATACTGACTCGTGAAGCAGTCACTTCCTCTATGCTGGTTTCAACTAGGCCGGTCTGTCTATACCACCACTTAAAGTGAAGTGACGTAGTCCCAGTATCAGCTTGTTAGTTATCAGTTTTAACTAGGCCGGCATAGTGGATGTTGCTGCTGATGGTAAGTCAGGTCGACCAATAAAAAAACCGTCTCATCACTGCTAAATCGCCTTCATTCATGGTAGTAGGGGAGCCCAAGAGGCTAATCGGGGATTTACTCGAGCGTCGTAGGGACCTATTAAATATTAAAGTTTAGGTGATAAAAAAATTAAATGTTACGTGGGTTTTTGGTTTTAGCGGTGGGGGAAGGCTGTACGGATTTACAAAAATGTAAAAAAAAACAATTAAAAAAATATACTCGAGCGCGTCAGATTTTGATATTGTATATACTCCACGTGTCCATAATACTGTAGGTATGTTAATCTGACGGTTTGCATGGTGGGGGTGGCAGTACGGAAAGGTAGAAAAACAAAAAAAAACAAAATTTGCTCGAGCGCGTCAGACATTCAGAGGGGATGTTAAATAAGCCCCACAGAAGCTCCCATTCAAAAGACTGACCATTCCGACATGACGCAAGTTCGTGGCGGAGTTTTGAAAATGTAAAAAAAATCGTTAATTTGAAATACTCGAGCGCGTCAGTCTTTTATACAGAAGGTTCAGTAAGATGACCCAATTGTACTGACCCTTAATCTGACAATTATCTGGAGGGATTTCATTAATCTGACAATTTGAAAAAAAAAACGGTAATTGGTAAACGGTTTTTAAGGTAATTGTTACACACTCACACTAATCGCACACTAATCGCGGTATAGTTTAGACTATTTCTCTCTCTTTCACTCACAATCACTGCCCACTTTTACTAATAAGTAATAATATCTCAGAAACACAGTTTCTGAGCTATATTATTGTAAAGTTTCAATAAAATCCATTTAGTAGTTTTGCGTGAAAGAGTAACAAACATCCATCCATCCATCCATACAATACATACTATAAACTTTACTTTACTTACGAAAAAGTATATATAATTTATGGTTATTAAGATAAGATCTTAAAATCTTCTTTCTTGTACAGTTTATACTTTTTTACATTGTACATTAGGTCAAAATGTTCATAGGCGTTCCATAAAATATATGTTCTATGTAATTTACTGTTTAATTTCACTGAAACAGGGTTGGCACATTATTGAAATAAATATTTTATAAGAGACCATTTAACACCTTTAAGGGGGTTTGGCTTTAGGAGGTGTTTTGTAACACCCTGTATATTAAGACTGTGCGAGAGAGTAATAGATAAAGAAGAAGTGAAAGGGAACGAGAGACGCGAAGTGGGGAATACATGCTCTACTGCAACTGCTCGCACTAAACTTTATCAACGATTTTTGCTACTTCGGCTTGTTGAAATTGACAGATTATAGTTTTTTAGTAATTCTTAGTCATTTTTCTTCAAAATAAAATTAAAATCGACCGCGCTCGAGAATGTCCAGGTGACGATTTTTTTTTACAAGTTTGTGACCTTCCCATTCTCTTCCGTCACACTCAATCCGTCAGATTAAGAAAATGTGCACTTATTAGTATGTAATTAACTCACCTTAGCTTAATCTGACGCGCTCGAGTATATTCAAAGATCGATTTTTTTTTACAATTCTGACCAGCTGCCATACACGTACCCCCCTGTATTAAGGGCTAATACTTGGTAGATATACTCTACAGGGTACAAGGTATCTCCCATAATTTAATCTGTCACGCTGGAGTAAATCCAGAAATCCCCGCTTGGGCTCCCCTACTATGGACCGCTCCCCAGCTTAACATCAGGCAGGGTGCAGTCGTCTTAATAAAAAAGTACTAGGATAACATAACTCTATAGAAGGTAAACTGTAACTTAATGAATTGATTTTTATAATTCTTTTATAATAATGATGTCACCGTAGACTGGTCGCCCTTGGTCATGTGTTCTACAAATGTCAACCAGTCTATTACTAAGAAAATCACTAGAATCCTACTTATATATATTATTATAAATTTTAGTTTGTTTATAAGTTGTATTATAAGTTTAGTTAGTTAGTTTGTTTGTTATGTTTTCACGCAACAACTACTTAACCGATCATCATGAAACTTTGTACACATATTTTTGGAGGAATTCTTTTATTTTTTTATTATAGTTTCCAATTGACTATAGTTTCAGCTGTTTGGATTTTTTCTATATTTATTTTTATTTCCATCGGTATGAAGAGAATTGTAAATGTGAAGGACGCAAGGGAGCTGTGTAAGGATCGTGGTAAGAGGTGCTCCATTGTCTCTGCCTATCCCTGTGGGAAAAACGCGTGACAATTTGATTGATTGATTGATTATCGAGATAAATACAAAAAAGGGATATACAGTCAAAATGAGAACCTCCTCCTTTTTTATGACTGTGTTATAAACCTATTTTTTCGCGGGAGAAACCGCGGTTGCAGCTAGTTTTATATAAAACTATTATTTAACGCGACCGTAGTGTAGTGGCAGTGTAATGGTCACGCAAACCGAGGTCACGGGTTCAAAATCACTGTATCTTTCACTGCCGGTATCTATCTATATATTTGTATCTTTAAAAGCACTTCGGTAGTCCTAATTTTATGATTAAGACAAGCACTTTTGTAGTCTAATATCAGTAATGAATATTGTCACGCCTTTTTTCCACAGGGATAGGCAGAGACAATGGAGCGCCACTTGCCACGATCCTTAGCTTCCCTTACATCCTTTTGTGTAATAATAAAAGATAAATTTTGAAAATTAATTGTTTTATTTCATTTTAACCCTATACATAAAAGAGTGGAACAAGTCAAACAATTTGTTTACTTGGGAAGTATGTTTACTAGGGATGGAAAGTGTGATGAAGATATTGAGAGAAGAGTGCAAAAGGGTAACGTAGTGAACGGTGCCATCCATAGTATAATGAACAGCCAAATAATGTCCCAAAAGTCACGGATGGCTGTTCATAATGCGGTGCTTGTTCCTACATTAATGTATGGAAGTGAATGTTGGGTATGGCAGAAGAAGCATTAGAGTAGGATTAAAGCTGTAGAAATACGGTCGTTAAGGAGTGTATGTGGAGTGTGGAGTGACGATAGCAGATAGAATAAGGAATAGCACATTGCATGATAGGCGACAGGCGTGGACGAACGATTTAACGATTGGTTTGTTGCGCGTGAAGTCCCGGGTTCGATTCCCGGTCGGAGTAAATATATTTTCATAGCTTTTATTTGTAATATTTAATAAAATTAAATATTACAAATATAGCTTAATAAAAAAAGAAATGGATATTTGCTTCGGGTCTGGTTATCAAAGAGTGGTAGGCAGTGGTACCCAGTCTGCCGATCCGGGGAGTACCACCACTATAAGTGTACAGACCGTGAAGTGATTTGGTCACGTTTAGGGATCAGCTTGAAAGTTGTCGGTTCCATCTAGGCCGGCATAGTGGATGTGATTGCTACTAACAGTTATTGAATTGTAGTAGCAGTGACATCCATTCATGGACCACACTCCGGCTTAACATCAAGCGGGGTGCTGTCATATGACGAATCACAATAAAAAAAGTGGTTTGACAGAGGATGTAGTGACAAGGATTGACAAAGGAATGCTTCGATGGTTTGGGCACATGGAAAGGATGAGTGAAAGTAGATTGACGAAAGGAATAATGAGTCAGACCCAGGAGGCTGTTTGCCTAACCCTGTGTGAAAAAGAATTTATTGAACCCTATAGGGTTAGTAGGTATATAAACCGTGCTGTTTTCCCAGGGGGGTTAGGTTGGAGCACTATCGTTTAGCACTCTCGTCGTGGTTTTTGAGGTTCTGGTATTTCTACCTTTAAATCCTGGTTTTGAAAATATAGAAACCCTAGTATAAATAATACTGTATGATATAAATAAAGACAAACTTAGCACATAAACATTAAAATAAAATAACATGCAAAAAACATACTTTCATAGTATACGCCATCTAGTATTAAATAGTAGAACTACAGTTGAAATAAGATGTTTACATATTTTATTGACTGGCAACATTATATTATCAATTATTATAAAAACATAGTAATATTAAGAAACAGCATATTATTACAAAGTATAATATTTATATATAATTATTTATTTATAAAACATAATATGTTATTTATAATATGTTATATATTTATTTATTTATTTAAGATTAATAGGACAACTTACGGCTAGAAAGTCAAATAGAACTAACAAATATATAATAACAGGGCCACTTAGAAGTTGTCATAAATAAAAAAAATTAAAAATTAAACACTTATATAGTTAAAAAGGAAGATAAAAAAAAAAAAACAATAACAGAAACAAACAAAACAGTAACACAACATAAACATACAAACAACCCAACACCTCATAACAAAAAATTAAAAAGTAAAAATTAAAAAAATCAGAAACAATCGACCCATCCGCCACATCAATACCCGTTACAGTATAAATCTGTCAGATAGCGTCGCGCCATCGAAGGCTTGGTACAGAAAATGTCCAAGTTAGTGCAAAATTTATTAAAATAGTCGCAACTCCTCCACATATAGCTATTACGCTTGTAATTGGTGTATGTAAATGGTAGGTTCAACACTGCGGTACTCCTGGTTCTGAGGTTGTTGGTTCGCAGACCAATTCTACCCAGGAGCTCCGGAGAGTCGACCCCACCATTTACTATCTTAAGTAGAAATGTGATATCGGCAATCTCCCTACGGACTACTAAAGGCAAAATATGATGTTTTAGACACTTTTGCCTGTAGGAAAGATGCGTCTGACCGGTCCGATAAGAAATGTATCTTAAAAAGCGCCTTTGTATATTTTCCACTCTTGCTCTATGGACTTCGTATCCAGGATTCCACACCTGCGATGCGTACTCTAGTATACTACGGACAAAGGCACAGTAAAGTATTTTTATTGTTTTTATGTTTTTAAAACTGGCGGAAATGCGCATAACAAACCCTAGAGATTTGGAAGCCCTGGAAACAATGTCGTTAATGTGGCTGTCAAAGAGGAGTTTGCTGTCGAGGATAACACCGAGGTCTTTAACTGAATCAAATCGAGGAAGTTCGAAGCCCTTCAGAAAGTACCTTGCCAAAGTGTAACTCTTTTTACGCGTGAACGTGATACAGGTACACTTTGATACATTTAGGTCAAGATTGTTGATTAAACAGTAGGTATCAAGGCGATGAAGATCAGATTGAAGAGAAGATATGTCCAAATCTGTGCAAATAGGCATAAGAATCTTCATATCATTCGCAAAAATAAGCACCTTCGAGAAGTGGAAACACGCTTCAATGTCTTGAATGAATATGATAAAAAGCAGTGGGCCAAGTAGGGAACCTTGGGGGACTCCCGAAGGTATCTTCATCCAACCAGATGTGTATCCACTAAGGGCCACTGCCTGCGAACGGTTGTCAACATATGAGCAGAACCATCGATAGAGACTACCATGAATGCCTATGCCTTGAAGTTTGTTGAGAAGAATACTATGGTCGATTCTATCGAAGGCCTTGCTGTAATCAGTGTAAATGGCATCTACTTGACCACCCCTCTCCATATGCTCAATGATGAAATCGTTAGAGATTACGAGGTTGGACACCGTGGATCTACCATTAAGGAACCCGTGTTGATTTACACTAAAGCAGGATTTAAGAGCATTGTACGTCTGCACATAGACAATACGCTCAAGCACTTTAGCAAAAATGCATAGTTTAGAGATCGGCCGATAGTTGGTAATGTTATCTTTTGGTCCTTTCTTGTGAATTGGCGTAACAAAGACAGACTTCCAAACATCAGGCAAGATGCCTTCCTGCAGGGATCGAGTAAATAACACAGTTAAAGGAAGTTTAAGACTATCGGCACACTCTCTAATAAATATTGGTGGAATACTGTCTGGTCCCGACGATTTGTTTAAATCTACGGATTTAAGCAAGCGCAGTACCTCTTCTGCGTTAACTATTATGGATCCAATGCCAGAGGAACTGATGTGGCCAGAAACATCGTTGAAAATATTGCAGGTGTTACCGTGCTGATTAAAATTAGTACCGAAATAAGAGGTGAAAAGATCGCAAATTTCTTTGCCCGTGTTGGCAATCGAATTACAATAAAACATAGTACTAGGCATTGACATAGATTTGTTTCTTTGCTTATTTATTTATAAAACATATTATATGTGATTTATGGTACAGTGGTGCCATCTAGTGTCGGCTGATTCCATTATTTATTAAGGAGTTGGCGGGCAACTGCAAGTGAATTACTACAATTTTAAAATGTTTATGAAGCTTATATTTTCTTAAATATTATTGTATAATCATGGTGAAATTGTTATCCAGTAATCATTAAAAGTTTATCAGCATAGACAAGTAATTAAAAACTGTGAATATTTTCTTCCTTTTCGAAAATCATCGCAATCATCTTTTATCCTTATGTAATGGATGAGTCATTATAGTGTCTCATCTTAATTATTCATCCACTGAAAACATAGTTACTATTTTACTGTAATTTTGTTGCAGATAGGTAATATATTTGAAAATTCCCAACAATTATTAAAAAACGCCTACAAATTAATATAAGCAACATAACGCCTGAATTTTTTTTCTCTAACTATAGTCGCTTATTTCTAGGTGTTAGGGATGTTATGAAGCTCTGTAACCGAAACCGAAACTATCGGATATCTGAAAGTGCATGTGTTCTCTCCATCCTATAACCTTGGATCCTTCAAGCGATGCGTGAAGAAGCACTTTAGGCCGGCATAATGACGGCAACTAAGGTATCCAGGAACTAACTCGGTTTTTTTCAGTCTTGGACCTCCTCTTGCTTATCGGGCGGGTCGAGGACAAATGTCGTGTCACTATCAAAAAAATATACGTCTATAATATATTTTTAATAGTTACACAGTCCATAAAAGAGTCCGCGCGTCAGAATTCACTTACACTGATATAAACTGTGTAAGTGAATTAAATGTGAATTGTAAACTGAACCTTACCACATTGTTTTAAAGTATAAACTTGTCTCAAATATTATTTGACACATAAGTACATCATTTAGGACTGAGAACAAATGCAAGTCCAACATTAATTCGGACTTGCATGGACATTTGGCGGGAAACTGCAAGTGACAGGTCATGAAAGTTTTAGTTATTTGTAAAGCTTGTGTTTCTTAAATATTAATGAACGGCAATTTAAGAAGCAAGATAAAGTACTGCAAGGAATATTATTGTAAACTCATTTTAAATAACATATTAGGCCGGCACATCAAAATGTTTAAAAAAATATTTCTTAATGTTTTCAACGTTTTCTTTTCTTTCTTCTTGTTTATGGCTTTAGTATTTAACTTGCCAGTGTCAAAGTAAAAATATATGGTTCAATGTTAAAACATTGTAAAATAAATATAAAGATGAACCACGCGTGTGATTCATCAAATAATGACGATGATAGTGAGGTTGATGAGAATAATTTTAGTAAAGCGGCGGAAATCCTTTACTAAAATTTCAGAAGGAGTCTTGGAGGGAACACGTAGAAACACGTTTCACAGCTTTGAATTACTTGTTTATACTTGATCAACTTAAAAATGATTACTGGATAACAATTCCACCATTATTACCCATTAATATTTATGAAAAACACAAGCTTTACAAATAATTCAAAATTGCGCGTCCTGTCAGTTGCAGTTGCCCGCCAAAAACCCGTTTTCAACGTTGTTTTGTGTCAAATACAGAACGTTTAAATATATTTTTTGGGCATTTTGATGCACTGTTCTGATAAAGTAAATGAGTTTAAATAATATTCCTTGCAGGTCTTTATCTTACTTCTTGGATTGCCGTGCTAGGGGGGCAGTAATCATTTTTAAGTTCATGGAGTATAGACAAGTGATTTGAAGCTGTGTAACGTTTTTCTTCGTGTTCCCCTTCAAGACTCCGTCAAAAGAGTTTTAGTAAAGGTTTACTGAAACCATCATCTTCTCCCTCATGTAATGGATAAAACACTGTTTATCTTCATCCACTGAAGACATTATAACTATATTACGGCCTAGGCTGTATGGACAAAGTTTCCTTTTCCTTCCTAGAATGGAAGAATTGAACTGAAGGAGAAATCCAAAGACTTTGGAAGAATCTGTGCTAAAATAAGAACTAATTCATCGTTATTTATCTCATTTATATTATGTTTATACCACGTGTGACTGAAAGAGACAACTACTTGTATTTCAATTTTTTTATTTCAAATGTTGGCATTACTTTTTTGCAATTACAACCACTTGTAATTGTGGTTGACTTTTAATACTGCTTAATTAAAAGTCACGTGGTAGTAAGAGTAGCGGCATAATTGTTCTGTCATCCTTTTTTGAAGTATTTTAATGTCATTTGTTATTGTGTCAAATTAGGTTGTCAAATGATCATTAAAACTAGTGACAACCTTCTAAATTACGAATGTAAAAATGTATATTTATCCCCTTCTAACGTCTTTTTAATGCCATAAGTGAAAATAGTATAAACGGTTTTCTAGCTATTTTAGGGCTCCTTCTGTGTCTTAAGTCCAAATTTTTTGAAGAAATCGGACTTGCTTCATGTCGCCGCTTTTTGAGCGGCTATTGTGATCGAAGCATATATAATATAAAAATTAGATCAAGATAATTCTGCTATGTAAACATTAATAAATATTAGTTCCTACATTTTAACTAAAAATATAATGTTATGCTATTAATAATTATGAATAATTAATTAAACAGTAGATCTTTATTAAGATAGCTTATCTATGAATAAAGACAAGAGGAAGCTTTAGGCAGTGGAAGTAGGTACATGAGGAATCCAGCGAAAAACTTGCGTCATCTTTTAAAGCGACATATGTCAGCACCCTGCTTGATGTTAAGCTGGAGTGTGGTCCATGAATAGAGGTCACTACAATTCAATAACTGTAAGTAGCAGTCACATCCACTATGCCGGCCTAGCTGATCCCAAAACGAGACTAAGTCACTTCACGGTCTGTAGGTCTGTATACTTGTAAGTGGTTGTACTACCCCGGATCGGCAGTATGGGTACTACTGCCTACCACTCTCTATAAAGGTTAGCTGTGAGTACATGTATACCTAGAACAAACATCAACGCCTATACCACGAAGAAAGTTTCAAAAAGCTTTTTAACATTGTTCCTACCTCGTCTTGAACTCTCTGCGAGTTGCAGGGGCTCCAGAGTTTGCGTGGCCTCTGCGTCTCCTATAACTAGGATAACTCTGCGCTGTAATATTTACTCCGACCGGGAATCGAAATCGGGACACCTGCGTAGTCTATATGATTGTATGTGTAAGTCATATAGACTAGTGCGCTTGTACTGCAAATAAACATAAGTCGAAGGTCAGTATAATGTCCTTGAGACAAACATACGTGGATACAAAAACAATCCAGGTTTGCTATCTTTTCTATCAATCTATATTAATAATTATAATTACATAATCCAGTCTAAAATACGTAAATAAAACGAAAATATAACTTATTTAGTTTAATACCTGTTTAACGGATTCGCATTTCGTCAGAATCGCCTTTGGTCGTATGCGCGTTGCGTTAGAATAAACTCATTTGAATTAGGAATTCATTAATATCAGGTCTGGGATTTCCCCAATACGATAAACAACAAAAGGCTCGACACAATATCATCCGCGGACACAAAACCGAAAAAGATAAGAATTCCTTTGTTAGAGAATAAAGGAGCCGACATTTTTTTATAAACAAAAACACATCGAAATAGAATTTTCTGGATTTTCCGTATTCACTATACACGGCTAATTCGGCTAGCGCGGAAGTTAGCCATTTGAACAGCGAATCTGCGATAATACTGCGGTTGGGAAACGAGGACTTCGGTTTGGACAGCGAGACCTGCGATTACGATACGACTCCGAGGACGATATGCAGATGAGTTTGGCTGAGCCATTGGATTTCGATCGTGTAAATGAATCGCTTCAATATAAAAAAAAATTTGATTGTACCCAATTGATACAACCAATTGTGACTCGGGTGCTGTCACACCCTGCTTGATGTTAAGCTGGAGTGTGGTCTATGAATGGATGTCACTGCTACCACAATTCAATAACTGTACATAATGGATGTTACATGTATTAGTCACATCCACTATGCCGGCCTAGTTGGAACCGGCAACTTATAAGCTGAACGAAACGTGACAAAGTCAGTTCACGGTCTGTTTACTTGTAAGTGGTGGTACTACCCCGGATAGGCAGATTTGGTACAACTGCCGACCCCGCCTACTACTTTTTGATGACCAGACCCGAAGCAAATATCCGCCTCTTTTTTATTAACAAATAGTTGCAGTATTTAATATAATTAATAAATATTACAAATAAAAGCTATGAAATAAATATTTTCTCCGACCGGGAATCGAACCCGGGACTTTACGCGCAACAAACCACTACTACACCATGGTCGCCAGTTATCATCTTAAGGCATGGATCTTCGACGATATCTTATTAAGAGATACTTTTGACGAAGCATATATATGTATTAAACAAATTTTGAGAGACTGACCACTGAGTCTCTCCGTGACCTCGATGGCTGCAAAGCTCTCGAAACGTCGGAATAATAAAAATTGTATAATCAAAACCAAAATAAACGCGATAGTAAGCCGCATGAAATAATCATAACTCAATAATCAATGTTCGCGCAAAATTTAAGAAAATACTAAAAATATATATTGTGTAAAGAAGAAATGCTCAATAAAAAAAAACACGTTATTTAATCGAACAGAATTTACAAATAATTTAATTTGTTGAAAAAAAAATTATGCACACTCGGTTTTTTAAGTTTTAACCATGGGATTTTTTTTTTTAAATCTGTATAGTTAATTCCTATATTGGACACTTAATCGGCTGGGTACTTAATTTAGTGCACGATTTTCTAAACATCAACAAAATGTTATAAAAGATATTTTTTTATTTTTAATAAAGTGCTTGTATCATAGAAACAGGACAAACAAAGTACATATATCAAAGATACATTGGTACCAGTGAGTGGTTTTGAACCCGTGCCACTCGGCTTACGTTACACTGCCACTACACCACGATCGCCTTTTGCCTAAAACACGTTTTGTTGATAACGCAGAGATACCTCGTCTTAATTAGTTTGTGCAGGTTCTTAGGAAACGCGATTCCGTCGAATCGGCACTGAACCTCTATTTACGAGCAATAAGTGATAAAATCAATATTTTTATTAATTACAACATTAAATAATATTTTTAATTAAATTTTAAAACATTCCGGTGTGCAGAATTACTGTCAAACGACATCTAATCGAAAACAAGCATTGTTTTTTGGAATTTTATCTTGTGGCTTAACATATGACAACGACACTTGACGTTAAGTCGGTTTAGTTTAAATCGGCACCTTACAAGCTGACCAAAAGACCAAGTGGTACCCAGTCTGCCGATCTGGGGTAGTACCACCACTTACAAGTATACAGACCGTGAAGTGATTTGGTCACGTTTCGGGATCAGCTTGTAAGTTGCCGGTTCCATCTAGGCCGGCATAGTGGATGTGATTGCTACTCACAGTTATTGAATTGTAGTAGCAGTGACATTCATTCATGGACCACACTTTGGCTTAACATCAAGCGGGGTGCTGTCATATGTCGAGTCACAGACTGGGTACCATTATCTACCACTCTCTGATAACCAGACCTGGAGCAAATATCAGCTCTTCTCTTTTTACAAATATTTTTATTATTCAATCAAATTATTAAATATTACAAATAAATGCTATGAAACAAATATTTTCTCCGACCGGGAATTGAACCGTAACGGACTGGTGTTCTAACGAATGCGATACGCGTGTCAAGACTAAGCAAATGACCTGAAATCATCTGCCTATTAATCTTATTACTAAAACTTAATAGCTACAAAAAACAAGGGATTTAACCGCAAAACTAAATTCTAAGAATCGAACGAAATTTTCTGCATTTTCATTAAATTAAAAAATAGTTAATTCAGTTAAAAAAACTTTAAATATCGCTGAAAAAATATAAGAGTCATGAAAAACAAATTTCATGCTTTTTAAAGGAAAAAGAAATAACCAAATAGTTATGTAATTGAAAAGCTAGCCTATTACGCCTTATTTAACAGGGTGACAGACAGTGCCGTCTTCAACCTATTGGGGGCCCTGGGACCCTACCACCAACTTTTAAAACAATCATGTTTTAAAACAGTACTGTTTGATGTATAAAATAAGATTACAAAAGTATTTTATTAGATTTTTCGCGAACATTATAATTAAGTCATTAAACAAATTTTATGCGGCTTAAAATCGATTCTGGGACCCCATAATACACAAACTCAAGTCCCAAGTCCAGAAAACAGCCAAACCAGATGACACCGAGTTATTTTTGAAAAAACTCGAATTAAACCGGGAACAGAAAAACAAAATCAAAACATCAAACAGGGTAGTTTTGGAAACAATAACAGCATCAACCAATAGGACGACCAGCACCTCAGTCTCTCCGTGACCACGATGGCTGCAAAGCTCTCGAAACGTTGGAATTGTAAAATAAATTAATATCAAAAATCAAATTAAACGCCATAGTAAGCCGCATAAGATTTGTTTAATTCATTAATCATTTTTCGCGCGAAATCTAAGAAAGTACTGTTTGATGTATAAAACAAGATTACTCAATTTCGTATCACCATCTCTTATTTGCAATTTTGTTTTATTCCTTCAAATTCATTCCTACATTCGCATAGATTTTACGTTCAGAAACGTATTGTTGCTGCATTCGAATATCAAAACTTTTTGTTATAACCGCGGTGTCACGCTTTGGAGGAATGAATATAAGACGTCACAAAACTGCCAATTGTAATATTTTTCAAATAGGTATAATATTTGACTTGACAATAATACAGACCGTGACTTAATCGCGTTTCGGGATCAGCTTGTAATTTGCCGGGTACAACTAGGCCGGCATAGTGGATGTGACCGCTACTTTAATTTTACTTTTATTTTATTGTGACTCCACATCTGACCTCGACCCGTCTGATGTTAAGCAAGAGGAGGACCAAGAGTACCGACGACTGAAATAACCGAGTCAGTACCCGCTGGCCCAGTGGCCGTCACTACGCCGGCCAAAGAAATTGCAGTTATTTAACTGTAATAGCGGTAACCTCTATTAATGGACCACACTTCAGCTTAACATCTGGCACGGTGCTGTCATATGTCGGGGCACAATAAAAAAAAGTAGGAACATGGGACCATAGTTCACAGACTAATCCACTGAGCTATCCTACTTCCTACTATTATTATAAATGTGAATGTGAGTTTGTTTGTTACGTTTTCACGCAACAACTACTTAACCGATCATTATGAAACTTTGCACACATATTTTTGGAGGTACGAGAAGTAACATGGGATACTTATAAATTTAAAAAAATATATATTTTTTAATATAGTTTCAGCTGTTTGGATATTTTCTATATTTATTTTTATTTCCGTCTGTCATTTTTATATGAGTTATCAAGTTATAAATACAAAAAAGGGATATACAGTCCAATTGAAAACCTTCTCCTTTTTTATGACTGTGTTATAGACCTAATTTTACGCTGGTGAAACCGCGGGCACAGCTAGTTCATCAATAAAGTAAATATTTTTTCCATGCAAAATAATAAATATAAGTATATTTTTATGTGTAAGTTTGGTAGTTTAAGCGGATTCAATGTTGTTAGTTTGTTGTGATCTTAGGCACAATTTAAAATAAACCATTGGCTTGGGTGCATGAACTTACCGATTGGCGTTTTTTGCTCGAAAAGGCGATTCAATTGACAAGTGGAATGCTTTGCCAGCCCATGTGTTCTCTCCGTCCTATGACCTTGGATCCTTCAAGCGATGCGTAAAGAAGCACCTTAGGCCGGCATAGTGACGGCGGCTGGGGTAGCCGGGAAATAACTCGATTTTTTCAGTCGTCGTCACTCTTGGACCTCCTCTTGCTTATCATCAGGCGAGTCGAGGTCAGATGTCATGTCACAATAAAAAAAAATCAAACCTCAGAGCTAATACTCGCACTATACCGGCGGCACGCTATGATGGCTGTTTTAACGATTGAACCGTTCATGAAGTTTTGTATAAATTAATAATCACGTTTGAAGCAACAAATTAATGTTGTTTATTGTCACTATAAAGAATAACAAATGTGTCTTCCAATTTATGAACGGTGCAAACGTCAAGGTATAGTGTATGATGTCACCTATTTTTTTTGTTTGTAACCACTAAACTTGTAAACAAGGTTAGGGCTAAAAGCGCCGAAACCTAAACCAGCAATATATTTTTCAAAAATGCAGATATAAGTAAGTAATTTTAATCTATTTGATGATTTTGTGCCCATTCGGTGTCGAGACCCTTGGTCCGTGGGGTCCTAGCGCTATAAGGCTTTTTAAGGAAATAGCAAAAAGGTCGACATCACAAGAGAGCGAAGAGTTGGCAGCTACCTCGGACAAAGAATTAGTCTAGCTATTCAAAGGGGGAACGCTGGCAGTATCTTCGGAACCTTGGCTAAAGAGACTTCCTTTTAATAATGTATTTTAGTTAATTTTTTAAATATTTTTTTTTATTATTATTAAGGTTTTTAGTATTAGCAGAATAGAGATTAAAGTATTTAGCAAAAATAAATTAGGAAAATATAGTAAATTGAATAAAAATAACTGAAGGCCTATTGCCGTCTTTGGAAAGTTTTGATGTGTTGATCTATTTTGAAGTCTTTTAATTTCTTTGGCTGGCATAGTGACGGCGTCTGAGGCAATCGTGAACTGAGTCGAGTTTTCAGTCTTAGGGCTCTTGGACCTTCTTTTTCAAGTCGACCAGTCATCAGCCAAGTCGAGGCCAGATTTCGAGTAGCTATAAAATAATTCGTATTAATATAGAAAAAAAATTGTCGGGTTAGTGTTTTTAAATAATTTTATTGTTATACTACTCTGCCTGATTTTCAACTGGAGTGCGCTCCACGAATGAAGACAGCTGCTACTACAGTTAAATAAATGAAAGTAGCAGTAACTCCACTTTTTTATTTTATAAAAATGGCATATCGATGTCGCAATAGAAAAAATATATATAGAGAAAAAGAAAAGAAAATGTGATGTTATTTGTTAATTTATTTATTTATAAACATACACAAGACAATCGTTGGGTAAAATTTATTTACACTATATCACAAATCAGTTCTTGATTGTGTTCCAAGATTACGTATACACAGAAAAAACAATCTTTTGTTGTAAAAATATAAATTACTTATTTATTAGATAAAAAATATGTAATAGAATAAAAGACAAAGTTGAAAAAAGCCGGACTGGAGTTTCTTGAGTGTTGTTCTCAGTCTGTAGCCTTTCCGAACACTCGGTAGATTCCCCTCACTCTTTCTTAATGACGTTTCTAAGTGTTTGTAAAAACCAAATGAATAAATGACTTTGAATTTTGAATTATTCAATCAATCAAATTGTTACGCCTTTTTTATTATATTTTTTATTGTGACAACAGCTCGCTTGATGTTAAGCTGGAGTGTGGTCCATAAATGGATGTCACTGCCACTACAATTCAATAACTGTAAGTAGCAATCGCATCCACTATGCCGGCCTAGATAAAACCGGCAGCTTACAAGCTGATCCCGAAACGTGACCAAATCACTTCACGGTCTGTATACTTATAAGTGGTGGTACTACCCCGGATCGGCAGACTGGGTACCACTGCCTACACTCTTTGATAACCAGACCCGAAGTAAATATCCATCTCTTTTTATCTTTTAATAACAAATATTTGCAATATTTAATATAAATATTATATAAAGACAATGAAACAAATATATGCTCTGACCGAGAATCAAACCCGGGACTTTACGCGCAACAAACCAATCGCTAACTGTTCGGCCACGTCTGTCGTCAAACTAATAAATAATTTGTTCCGAATTCAAATATGTTATTGAATTGTAGTAGCAGTGACATCCATTCATGGACCACACTCCAGCTTAACATCAAGCGGGGCGCTGTCATATGTCGAGTCACAATAAAAAAAAATGTTTTCAAGAATTCATTCTTTTATCTATAGTAACCTCGCGAATCGCTCACCGCGCCGCTTATACAGTATGTCTTCAGAGTTTATTATCTATACCTACATAATCGATACAACAACTCACCCTTCTATATAAGGCAGCATCGGCAGTAGTTAGCGACCAGTAGCAGTTTAAAGTTTAACTTATACACAGTAGAAAAAAAAGAAAAAAAAATCGCTGAATTTTCCTACTAGTTAAAGGTTAGTGGATTTTATAACTTATTTATTTACAATTAATACGAACAATTACAGGAAACTGAAAATCGGTTTTATATATTTTAATTTTATTATTATAATTCATTTTTTTTATTGTGACACGACATCTGACCTCGTCTCACCTGATAAGCAAGAGGAGGTCCAAGACTGACGACGACTGGAATAACCGAGTCAGTTCCCGGCTGCCCCAACCGCCGCCACTATGCCGGCCTAAGGTGCTTCTTCACGCATCGCTTGAAGGATCATATACAATTCGTTGATAAATTATATAAATTCTTATAATTTCTGAAGCGAGGGAGTTGTATCAGGATCGTGGCAAGTGGCGCTCCATTGTCTCTGCCTATCCCTGTGGGAAAAAAGGCGTGACAATTTAATTGATTGATTGTTTTTTCTGAATTATATTCTAATATATTTTAAATGTATATGGTCTACTTTGCAAATTGTGTCAGGATTGTAGACAAGCATTCCGTTGTCTCTTCCTATCCCTGTATTAATTAGGGCGCGATAATTATTGAGGATGGTGTAAAAAAAATGTTTGCATAGTGGCGGCGACTGAGGCAATCGTGAACTAATTTACTTTTTTCAGTCGTCGTTGCTCTTAAACTTGCTTGTCAACAGGCAAAAAAAAGTGAATAATTCTTAATCATAATCATAATAAAGGATGGTACGGTTGACATTTGTCGGGCATGCCACCGACCTGGGGAATCAATCCGACACATTATTTCTGTTTTTTTAATTTTTTTATTGTGACTCGACATATGACAGCACCCCGCTTGATGTGAAGCCAAAGTGTGGTCCATGAATGAATGGACTGCTACTACAATTCAATAACTGTGAGTAGCAATCACATCCACTATGCCGGCCTAGATGGAACCGGCAACTTACACGCTAATCCCGAAACGTGACTAAATCACTTCACGGTCTGTATATTTGTAAGTGGTGGTACTACCCCGGATCGGCAGACTGGGTACCACTGCCTACCACTCTTGAAATGTTGTTCTCGTCTGGTTAATGGAGACTATTTGCAAAGACACAATCTTGTAGCCAGGATTATCCATCAGCAACTTGCTCTTAAATACAATCTTGTGGAATCAGAAGTACCGTACTATAGGTATGTGCCCGACCCAGTTCTCGAAAATGGCAATATCACATTATACTGGGATCGATCTCCCATCACTGATAGGACTTTTGTTGCCAACAAGCCTGACATAGTGGTGATAGATCGACTAGAGCGTCGCACAATAATTGTTGATGTAGCGGTCCCTCGTGATGAGAACCTCGTGAAAGCTGAGAAAGATAAGCAAATAAAGTATCTTGATCTGGCTCGCGAGGTTGTCGACATGTGGGAGGTGGATGCAGCAATCATTGTGCCAATAATCGTGACTGCCAATGGTTTAATAGCCAAGAGCCTCGATGAACTCGATGAAAGAGGCTCTCGTTAGGTAGCTGGATCAAGCGTTTGATTCAGAAAGCGTTACTCCTGGACCCGGCGCGTATTGTTAGGAGGTTCCTTTCTCAGGAGCCCTGACCACCGGTAGCTTGGACCCTGTTCCCGATGCCGGTGGACAACATTTTTTTTTATATTTTTTTAAATTATTTTATTTTTAAATATAGGAAATAAGATTAAAGAGAAATAATTATGATAATAATAACATTCTTTATTGCACAGTAAAAACAATACAATGAGCGAGCCTAATGCTAAATAGCATTTTCTACCAGCTAACCTAATCATCATCATCATCATTTAATAATTGTCACGCCTCAATTCTCACAGGGAGAGGCAGAAATAATAGACTTTAATATATAAAGGCGACCCCGGTGTAGTGGCAGTGCAATGGTCATGCAAACCGAGAGCACGGGTTCAAAATCACTTACCGGTACCAATTTATCTTTAATATATGTACTTTGGTCGTCCTGTTTCTATGATACAAGCACTTTGGTAGCTTAGTTTAGAAATGAATAATTAAATATTATAATATTTCTTAATAAAGAAAAAAATAACTGAGATTAAAATCGTTGTTAAATAAATTAAAGAAATGCTTCTATGGTTTGGGCACATGGAAAGGATGAGTGGAAGTAGATTGACGAAAGGAATTTATTAATCTGATGTGAATGGATGCGTTAAACGAGGCAGACGCAGAAGGCAGGACATCCTCTAAAAAGTTTGGTTGCCCAGTGCCCATAACCGTAGAGCTTGTTTGAAAAGAATTGTGCAGGGAAGCTAGGAAGTTATGTCAGGATCGTAGCAAGTGGCGCTCCATTGTCTCTGCCTATCCTTGTGGGAAAAAGGCGTGACAATTTGATTGAATGATTGATTGACCGTTCGAACCTCTGGGACGGCTCTACCAAGTATTTTCTCAATGCTCTGTATTCAGCGCCCAGCTGTCCGAATTATAGGTGATGGAGAGGTTACACGAACTCTGGAGCACCTGCAAATTCGCAGATACATGGCGGCTCTGTGCGTCCTCTATCGCCTAAAGCCACCTCTACCACAGAGAATGTTCCGAAGAGCTCTTTAACCTTGTACCCACTTCGTCTTTTCGCACCCGTAATACGAGTACCCGTAAAGGCAAGAGAAGCTTCCGCATTTTATCGATCACATCGGCAGTCGAACTAAAAGGTTTGCTGCGAATGATTCACCAGACCGTGTCTCCCCCCCTCCTATTAACTTTGGACCCCTCAAACGATGCCTGAAGAAGCACCTTTGGCCGACATAGTGACGGCGACTGAGGCGACCGTGAACTGACTCGGTATTTTCAGTTGTCGCGCCGTCAGGCGGGTCGAGGTTCGACGTCGACTCACGATAAAAAATATAGTTTCCAATAAATTACAAATTATATAAAAAATACGTACGTTAAGAGTGGTAGGCAGTGATACCCGACTGACAAAGTGATTTAGTCGCGTTACGGGATCAGCTTGCAAGTTGCCGGTTTAAATATTATTCAATCAATCGAATTGTTACGCCTTTTTTCCCACAGTGATAGGCAGAGATAATGGAGCGCCACTTGCCACGATCCTGACACAATTCTCTCGCTTCCTTCAGATCCAGAATTCTCTTCATACAACCTCTATAATTATGGGCACTAGGCAACCCAGCATTCTTGAGGATGAAAACACCCTCCTGGGTCTACCTCGTTTAACGCATCCATCCACATCAGATTTATAAATTCCTTTCGTCAATCTACGTTTACTCATCCTTTCCATGTGCCCAAACCATTGAAGCATTCCTTTGTTAATCGTATTTTTTTATTTATTGTGACACTACATCTGACCTCGTCCCGCCTGATGATAAGCAAGAGGAGGTCCAAGAGTGACGACGACTGAGAAAACCGAGCCTGTTCTCGGCTCAGCCGCCGTCACTATGCCGGCCAAAGGTGTATATAGAGTAGTATATGAATAGGTAAGAAAAAGTAGTTGTTTTTGTTGATAAAGTTTACGAGTTGAGATATTTTATTGTAGTTGAATCATGATAAGAAATAAAATAAATAGAATTTTACGAAATGTGGGTGAACAGCCAGTGCATTGTTATTATTACATAAAAAAAGTATTTATAAATAAATTAAATAAATGAGAGTAAGGCAAATAATTCAAGGTGAGATTTAAGAAGTTGAATTTAATAGTATTATACTCCTGGTCACACAAACCAGAAGCCCTCGGTTCAAAAAGATTTGCCAATATCTTTGATATAAGTAATTTAAGTAAGTAATTTAGCCGTTATGTTTCTATGATAGAAGCACTTTTAGTTGCTTAGTATAGAAATGTAAAAATAATGATGTTAATAAAGTAATATCAAATCAAATTAAATTGTCACGCCTTTTCCCATGGGTATAGGCAGAGAAAATAGAGCGTTAGATTTCACGATGTCTCCGATGTCCATTTGGTCGGAAAAAACCCTCCTTGCTCTACTTCGTTTAACGCATCCATCCACATCAGATTTATGAATTCCTTTCGTTATTCTACTTTCACTCATCCTTTCCATGTGCCCAAAGCATTGAAGCATTCCTTTCTCAATCCTTTGTCAATGCTTTTCTTTATATTATCCGCTATCGCCACTCCACTACAAGTATCTCCTTTCTACAGCGTTAATTCTACTCTCATGCTTCTTCTGCCACACCCAACATTCACTTCGATACATTAATGTAGGAACAAGCACCGCATTATGAACAGCCATCCGTGACTTTTGGGACATTATTTGGCTGCTCATTATACTGATGGATGGCACCGTTCACTATGTTGCCCTTTTGCACTCTTCTCTTAATATCTTCATCACACTTTCCATCCCTTGTATACATTCTTCTCAAGTAAATAAATTGTTTGACTTTTCTTGACTCTCTATCATTTTCTCACATTCTGTCAATTTATCCTCTCTCTCCAATACCATGATGTTAATATAGTGAACAGCTAAAAATTAATAAATAAATAATGAAAATAAATAGAAGAATTGAATCAAAGTTTGTACAAATAAACTACATCATCCGTTATTACAAAATAAATATAAAAAGTCATTTTAAGACAGATTGCTATTTGTGTCCAAATAATATAATATATCAAGCGCACCTCCCACTTTAAGGGATGGCAGAGGTATTAGATTTTTTTTCTTATTATACATTTCTATAATAAGCTACTAAAGTGGTTGTATCATAGAAACAGGACAACCAAATATCAAATATACATTGGTACCGGTGATTGGTTTGGAACCCGTGTCACTAACGTAGCCATTGCACCGTCACTACACCACGGTCGTCATTTATATTGTGACTCAACATATGACAGCACCCCGCTTAATGTTAAGCTGGAGTGTGGTCCATGAATGGATGCCACTGCTACTACAATTCAATAACTGTAGGTAGCAATCACATCCACTATGCCGGTCTAGTTGGAACCGGCAACTTACCAATATTTGTTAATAAAAAATAAAGGCAGATGTTTGCTTCGGGTCTGGTTATCAAAGAGTGGTAGGCAGTGGTACCCAGTCTGTCGATCCGGGGTAGTACCACCACTTACAAGTATACAGACCGTGAAGTGATTTAGTCGCGTTTTAGGATTAGCTTGTAAGTTGCCAGTTCCAACGGAGAGACGATGTCTGCAAAGTTAGGTTAGGCCTTGGGAACGTCGAAATAATTAAAAATTGTAAAATCAAAACCAAACGCGATAGTAAGCTACATAAAAGGACATCATTCATTTTGGGCTTTTATGTACTACTTTTGTAATGTCCAATGATGAAAAAATATATAAATGGTTGTTTTGATACTTGTATTGATAAAACTAATGACAATTTTGCTTTTAATTGCTGTGCAATTTAGTTATTTGGAAAATAAGATATGGATTTTGTATTATCTGTCAATCAACGCCATATTTGTTCTGCTTTGAACTGTCATAATTATAGTTTGATCATTTTTCACACATAAACTATGCAAAATAAAGGATAAATTCTAATTACATTGTAATCTTCGTACATCAAACTATATTAAAATGTATATGCAACTGTTAATACAATTAAGCCAAAGTCCCCATACAAAATGAATGATGTCCTTTGTTTAATTCATTAATCAATGTTCGCGCTAAATCGAAGAACTAACACAGCTGCAACCAGCCAACCACACAGATACAGAAAAAGCGGCGTTCTACTGTATCTAACTATCCTTCGATGCAACAGTGACATTGAATCGATTAAAGGTATTAACCTCGAAAATGGATTATCGAATTTTAGTTTGATATATAATTTACTATGAACTACCTTCCTTTAACACCTAAACATATACCTTTGCAGAAGCCATACCTATTAACAGTTAATAGTGTTGTACAATCAAGTTATTCTCTAACGTAGTTTTTTTTAATTATGACACGGCATTGTTTCACGACGAACTAACTCGGTTGTTTCAGTCGTCGTCACTCTTGCTTATAATCAGGCGGGTCGAGGTCAAATGACGTGTCACAATAAAAAAAATATGACAGCACCCCGCCTGATGTTAAGCTGGTGTGTGGTCCATGAATGGATGTCACTGCTACTACAATTCAATAACTGTGAGTAGCAATCACATCCACTATGCCGGCCTAGTCTGAACCTGCTATTTACAAGCTGATCCCGAAACGTGACCAAATCACTTCACGGTCTGAATACTTGTAAGTGGTGGTACTACCCTGGATCGGCAGACTGGGTACCACTCTTGAAAACCAGACCTGAAGCAAATAGCTGTCTATTTTTGTTTTATTAACAAATATTTGTTTTAAATAAATTATTAAATTATACAAATGAAACTATTTGAGTGGTGAACTGCAAGCCTAACATCACTCCAGCCTAACATCACTTCAGCCTAACATCACTTCAGCCTAACATCACGCGGGGTGCATAGGAATAACATAACCAGTGGTATATACCCAGTCTGCCGATCCGGGGTAGTACCACCACTTATAAGTATACAGACTGTGAAGTGATTTGGTCGCGTTTCGAAATCAGCTTGTAAGTGGCCGGTTACAACTAGGCCGGAAAAATGGATGTGACTGCTATTAAATTACAGTTATTAAAATTGTAATGGCAGTGACATTCATTCATGGACCATCGAGCTAGGTTCTGTCATATGTCGAGTCACAATTAAAAAATAACTTTTTTGGATTTTTATTTCGTTGTTTCGTTCACAACACTATTGTAAAACTAGACGATTTTAAGGGTAACGTAATATAACATAAACTTAGCGATATTTAAAATATTATTTTAATATAAAAGTACATAATGTTTTTAAGAGTGGCAGGCAGAGAGTCGGTCATTTGTCCAGTCTGCCGATCTGTGGTAGAACCACCACCTACAAGCCTCAATCAAGTAACCAAACAATCAAATTAAAACGCCTTTTCCAATTTCCCATATATTTTACCATAGTAGCAGAGACAAAGGAGCGCTACTTGCCACGATCCTGACACAACTTTCTCGCTTCCCTCACATTCACAATTTAAAAAGTAAAAAATATATACTTCGATGGTTTGGGCACATGGAAAGGATGAATGAAAGTAGATTGAAGAAAGAAATTTATAAATCTGATGTGGATGGATGCGTTGTACAAGGCAGACCCAAGAGGGTGTTTTCCGACCAAATCGGAGACATCCTTAAGAAAGAAAAGTTGCCCAGTGCCCATAATCGTAAAGCTTATGTAAAGAAAATTATGAATGTGAGAAAAGAGAGGGAGTTTTATTAGAATCTTGACAATGGAGGCATGTCTCAATCAATCTTGGTTTGATTGATTGATATTAGAAATTGATAAAAATAGTCTCATCAAATAACTTAGTTGTTTACCCGTAGTAGCAGTCGCCTTCTTTTATGTAGGTACCGCATTTTATTACCCATTATTAGAGGGGATAAGCAAGAGGAGGTCCAAAAGTGACGACAACTGAAAAAAACGAGTTTATTCACAGCTGCTTCAGTCACCGCCACTATGCCGGCCTAAGGTGTTTCTTCACGCATCGCTTGAAGGATCCAAGGTCATAGGATGGAGAGAACACATGGGCTGACAAAACATTCCACTTGTCGATTGGACAATAGAAATAAGTTAAGAAGCCTATAGGAGCCTATAGGACTTCCAACTAGGCCAGCATAGTGAATGTAACTGCTACTTACAGTTAAATAACTCCAGCCTAATAACGTGGACCGCACTCCAGCTTAACATTAGGCGAGGCGCTGTCATATGTAGAGTCACAATAAAAAAGGGCTTTACGTCCCAGATTCAATTCCCGGCAGAAGAAAATCACCCTTTTGAAGTTACTAGTAAATAATAAATTTATCTATTTTTTTACAGAAAACGAAAAGTATTTAATATGGAGCATGAAGAGTTTCGTGTAAAAGGTAATATCTTTAAAATAAAAATTTAGGTTTATTTTTGAGCTAAAAAAACAATTCAGTGTTATTTTTTATTAGCTTTATAACTTTTATTGTAATATTAATTAAATATTTCAAATCTTTGTTAATAAAAAAAGAGGTGGATATATGTTTCGGGTCTGGATATCAAAGAGTGGTAGGCAGTGGTAGCCAGTCTGCCGATCCAGGGTAGTACCGCCACTTACAAGAATACTTATAAGTTGCAGGTTCCAACTAGGCCGGCATAGTGGATTTGACTGCTACTCACAGTTATTAAATTGTAGTAGCAGTGATATCTATTCATGGACCACACTTCGGCCTAACATCAAGCTTGGTGCTGTCATATGACGAGTCACAATAAAAAAAATGAATCAGGCCCCAGGGCTATAACCAATGTGCCACGCAGGTCCTTACTACATTTAGTTTTTTTTCACAAGATCTACAACTCAAAGAAAGAATAGACTGGTCTTTATTTGAAATCCATTTGAAAGTAAATTGATCAATTTATTTGTAGTGTCCTTTGTTAGATGCCTTTTTTATTTACCACTCCTTTTATTTTAAACATGGGTAGGCAGCTAGTTGGCGACCGTGGTGTAGTAATTACGAAAATTGAGAGCACGGGTTCAAAACCACTTGCCGGTTGTCCTGTTTCTATGATACGCACTTTTGTAGCTTAGAATAGAATGGTGAATAAAATTATAATAATAATATCCGGGGTAATCCACCATTTACAACTATACAAACCATGAAGTAACTTAGTCGCGTTTCGGGATCAGCTTGTAAGTTGCCGGTTTCAACTAGGTCGGCATAGTGGATGTGACTGCAGTTATTTGACTGTAGTCGCCGTCGTCCCATTCATTGACTACACTCCAGCTTCATATAAGGTGCGTTGCTACGCGACTAAGTCACTTCACGGTCTGTATACTTGTGAGTGGTGGGTACTACTCCGGATTGACAGACTGTGCATCACTGCCTACCACTCTTGATAACCAGACCTGTAGAAAATATACCCCATTTTTATTTATTTATTTACAACTTAATTGCACTATGTACAAAGGCGGACTTAATGCCGTTAGACATTCTCTGACATCCAAACCTTTAGGACATTATTAATCAATCAAATTGCACGCCCTTTTCCCACAGGGATAGGCTGAGACAATGGAGCGCCACTTGCCACGATAAGATCTTATTAATTAGAATAAATATTACAAATTAATAAAAGCTACGAAACAAATATTTGCTCTGACCGGGAATCAAACTCATGACTTTCCGTAACGGACTGGTATGCTGACTACTACGCCATGCCTGTCGCCATTTCTGTTAAACAAACAACAAAAGTCTAGATAACTTTAATTTGTACCTAGTACGGAAAAGTATATCTACAATATCTAATTAACTATATAATTACAAAGTTACAAGTATGAATGTAACTGTAATAATTTGTACGTGAGATGAATTTTAATGCATTTAAAGGTATTTTATTATCAATGTCAATTCTGTTATTTAATTGTTAAAGGCCGCAGAGCTTTGACCACAGGCGTGGACGAACGGTTTAGCGACTGGTTTGTTGCGCGTAAAGTCCCAGGTTCGATCCCCGGTAGGAGCAAATATGTGTTTCATAGCTTTTATTTGTAATATTTAATAATATTAAATATTGCAAATATTTGTTAATAAAAAAAAGAGATGGATATTTGCTTCGGGTCTGGTTATCTAAGAATGGTAGGCAGTGGTACCCAGTCTGCCGATCCGGGGTAGTACCACCACTTACAAGTATACAGAACGTGAAGTGATTTGGTGACGTTTCGGGATCAGCTTGTAAGTTGCCGGTTCCATCTAGGCCGGCATAGTGGATGTGATTGCTACTCACAGTTATAGAATTGTATTAGCAGTGACAATCATTTATGGACCACACTTTGGCTTAACATCAAGCGGGGTGCTGTCATATGTCGAGACACAATAAAAAATAAAAAGGCGCTTGCTTTAAGAGAAAAAGAGAGACATGGCGGCTTTATGCATCCTCTATCGCCTATACCACGGATAATGTTTCGACTTTCTAGCCTTGTTCCTACTTCGTCTTTTTACTTCAGTAATAGAGTTCGTCATCATTGTCATCAGCCAGAAGATGTCCACTGCTGAATCAAGGCCTCCCCCTTAGAACGCCATTCCGAACGACAAGATGCCAGTTGCATTCACTGGTTATTCGTGACTTTCACTATGTCGTCAGTCCACCTAGCCTACCTACGCTGCGTCTGCCGGTTCGTGATCTCCTCTCTAGAACCTTTCTTCTACGAGTATGTCGGTAACTCTGGTTCTTCGGCAAATATCTTCGTTGCGGTATTTGTCGCGCAAAGACACACCAAGTATAGCTCTCTCCATTGCATGATGAGCGACTCTAAGCTTTTCCAACAGGCCAACATTAGGGGCCAACACTGGTTGAAGACCCTTGTCTTCAGATAAAAAGAGAGCTGGACTGCGGTAGGAGTCCGCCTATCTATACAACCGTGCATATAATTAATATTTTAAATTTTATACACATGCGTAATAAGTAGGTATCAAAATAAGTTACTGCGCAATCTTGTCGTTTTTCTCCGTCATCAGAGGTATCCGTCTTCCCTTTCCTTAGCAACAGGCTAGTGGAAGTCCGGTGTAGCGTGACAATAAAAAAAGAAATTAGACTCCGTATTTGTACAGTCAGCAGCAGATATATCTGAGCACGAAATCTGATCAAAAGTATCTATACATGCAAGGTTATCATAAGTATCTACACACCATTAGTTGTCATATTAATGTGAGCATTCAATGCGAAAAAAATATCCACACACTTACTTGTTAAAAATATGTCAACAGACAATTTCATTTTGACAATTATGTAAGCAAAATAGTTACAAAGAGTTTATCAAAGAGTGGTAGGTAGTGGTGCCCAGTCTGCCGATCCGGGGTGGTACCACCACTTACAAGTATACAGACCGTAAAGTGATTTGGTCACGTTTCGGGATCAGCTTGTAAGTTGCCGGTTCCAACTAGGCCTGCATAGTGGATGTGGTTGCTACTCACATTTATTAAATTGTAGTAGCAGTGACATTCATTCATGGACCACACTTCGGCTTAACATCAAGCGGGGTGCTGTCATATGTCGAGTCACAATAAAAAACAGTAAAAATAAGATATAGGGATGCATTTGTTTTAAAATAATACATAATATTATATTTTTGACAAGTGAGTGTATATATATTTTTGACGCATTGAATGCTCACATTATTATGACAACTAATGGTGTGTAGATATTTATGACCACTCTGAATGTATAGATACACATTGATTTTGATCACATTGCGTGCTCAGATATATCGCCTGCTGACTGTACAATAAATTTAAATAAACATGTCTTTTATAAATAAAACAATTTGTCGTTTCAATATAAACTAAACGATATTTGTACATTTACGACAAAACGCGGATTTTCTTTATTTCCAAACACTATATTGAATTCTCAGCACACTTCTCGTTATACATCCAAGCGATTTTCACCCTTATGTTATTAAAGATGTGTATATCAGCATTTGATTGTCGTTTGAAATGTTACTTTTATGGCCTCGTCTCGGATTTGTAGGTGTTGGGGCTTTCTTACACTTTTTTATAGTAGCTAATGCTAAGCTGGATGAATAGAGGCGATTGCTACTACGGTTAACTAATTGGAAGTTGCATCTACGTTCTCTCTCACTAAGTCACTTTACAGTCTGTACACTTTTAAGTTTTTTTTTTATTATGACACGACATCAGATCTCGACCCGCCTGATGATAAGCAGGAGGAGGTCCAAGAGTGACGACGACTGAAAAAACCGGATAGTACACGGCTGCCTCACTATGCCGGCCAAAGGTGCTTCCATCGCTTAAAGGATCCAAGGTCATAGGATGGAAAGAACACATGGTCTGGCAAAGCATTCCATTTGTCAATTGTTTTACAAAGAAAAGATGCACCGAACTTTTTAGTTCGACTGCCGATTCGGTCGATAGAATGCGGATGCTTTGCCCGACCTGTGTGGGTATTACGGGTGTAAAAAGAGGAGGTAGGAACAAGGTTAAAGAGCTCTTCGGAACATTCTCTGTGGTATGGGCCATAGCGGACGCACAGAGCCGCCATGTCGCAGAGCGTTAAGTTGTGGCAGAGTAAACATTAGAGTAGAATAAATGCTGTAGAAATGCTGTCATTAAGGAGTGTATCAAAAACAACTTTTATTCATTCGGACAATAAATTTCAATGACCTTGAACTGTTATTAAAAATGAACATCGATTAGTGTTCGCGGTCGCAATTTTAATTTTAAAGCTCATTAATGGATTAAGCAAAGGGTATCATTCATTTCGGGCTTCTATGTGCTACTTTTGTAATCTCTGATGATGAAAAGATATATAAATGGTAGTTTCGATACTTGTATTGATAAAACTGATAACACTTTTGCTTTTAATTGCTGAGCAATTGAGTTATTTGGAAAATAAGATATGGATTTTGTATCATCTGTCAATCAACGCCATATTTGTTCTGCTTTGAACTGTCATAATTATAGTTTGATCATTTTGCACACCTAAACTATGCAAAATAAAGGATATATTCCAATTTCATTGTAATCTTCGTACATTAAACTATATTAAAATGCATATGCAACTGTTAATACAATTAAGCCCAAGTCCCCATACAAAATGAATGATGTCCTTTTATGCGGCTTACTATCGCGTTTATTTTTGGTTATTGATTTTACTATGTTTCATTGTCATTGTCATCGGAGTTACGCGGTCGGCCCGCAGGAGACCCTTCTCATTTCTGCTGACCTCCAGAAGCGTCCTCGATTTAGTCGGAATTTTTACTATTTTCTAGTCAAAAATAGAAATACTTGTTGGAACAGCATTTGAATAAAGAGCTTGAGGAGGAGCAATTCTTCAACAGGACTCTGCTCCCAGCCACAAGTCGAAGGAAATGATGCAATATTTCCAGGAAAAGACTATAACTGTTCTAGATTGGCCCGGCAATTCACCCGATCTGAATCTATTGAGAATTTATGGGCCATTTGCAAAGCTAGACTGCGTAAAATCGACTGCATTACAAACACAAAGATGATAGAAGCTGTCATTCAGGTTTGGAATCGGGATGAGAGGATCTCAGAAAACTGCCAAAAACCAGTTATTGAAGCCAAAGGCGGATATATTTCCTATTAATTAGTATAAGCAAAAATTTGAAATAAACCGGGAACAGAAAAACAATCAAAACATCAAATGGGGTAGTTTTGGAAACAATAACACCATCAACCAATAGGACGACCAACAACTCAGTCTCTCCGTGACTACGATGGCTGCCAAACTCTCGAAACGTCGGAATGATAAAAAATTTTAAAATCTAAACCAAAATAAACGCGACAGTAAGCCGCATAAAATTTGTTTAATTCAATAATCAATATTTGCGCAAAATCTAAAAAAATTAGTTGTATAATTTTGTAAAAATATCATTTTATTTATTTATTTATTTATTTATTAAGCCTTCCAACAAGATTGCAATGTATACAATGCACACTCATATAGCACTATGTAATTACGCTGAATACAATCTTACTTATAGGACAGGACTGCATGCATTAACAATAATAATGACACTATCTATCTTATATAAGGAAATATTAAAATTACAATTATTAAATAAAAAAATATGAAAATTACAATTATTAATTAAAAATATTAAATTTACAATTATTAAAAAAAAAAATACAATTATTAAATAAAAATAATAAAATGTTACAATCTTCAATAAAATAAAATAAAATATAAAAACATAAAAATAAAAATTATTACAAATTTTACAAGCAATAAATTATTTTACTATAACAATTTCTTATGATTCCATTAATTTGCACAACACTGTAGTCGTGCGGGCTCATTTCCGCAATTAAAGTCCTCTTCGGTTTCTTTGTGCGTTCTTTAACGGTTCTCCTTCAATAGAGCCACCCGATCGTCTCCAGGAAGGCTAGGAGACCCTTCTCATTCCTGCAGACCTCCGAGAGCGTCCTAAGGGACTTCTGTCTTGCTTCGAGATAGGATATATATATAGATATTCGAGATAGTATAAAGATGCTAAAAATAATTTACTGTCTCTTTTAACCAGCCAAGGAGATGGTGGACTACATCGCGGACTATCTGGAGAACATCCGAGAGAGGCGTGTCTACCCTGATGTGCAGCCTGGTTACATGCACAAACTGCTCCCCAAGGAAGCACCATTTGCGCCAGAGAAATGGGACGACATCTTCAAAGATGTCGAAAGAGTCATTATGCCTGGTGTAAGTTACTTTTTACTTATTGGAGCTCAAATAGTACCCTGTCTTATGTTAAGCTGGAGTGCGGTCTATAAATAAAGGCGACTGCTCCTACAGTTAAATAAATAGCAACCGCGTCCACTATGCCGGCTTAGTTGGAACTGGCAGCTTATAAGATACCGTAACTGAATCCCCTTGGACATCAGGCAAGTTAGGGTGAAAAGTCGAGTCTCTGACCCGTGATTGAAAAATGAAAGAGAGTACAAATCTATCGGGTATCATTCGTAGGTAATTGTTACTGATGCTATAAGAATGATTTTTAAAAGCTATAAGAATGATTTTTTAAAGAGCTATAAAAATAATAATATTATTATTAAATGTCAATTCCTGTAGGAAAAAGGCGATTAATAAAAATGATTTTTAAAAGCTATAAGAATGATTTTTAAAAACTATAAAAATGATTTCTAAAAGCTATAAGAAAGATTTTTAAAAGCTATATAATCGATTTTTAAAAGCTATAAGAATGATTTTTAAAACCTATAAAAATTAATTTTAAAAGCTATAAGGATGATTTTTAAAAGCTATAGAAATGATAAACTCAAATTGTCGCGTCTTTTTCCCACAGGGATAGGCAGAGACAATAGAGCGCCACTAGCCACAATTCTGACATAACTCCCTCGCTTCCTTCACATTCACAATTCTCTTCATACAAGCTCTATAGTTTTCGACACTAGGCAACTTAGCTTTAAAAGCTTGATTTTTAAAAGCTATATAAATGATTTTTCTCTACAGCTGGTCCACTGGCAGAGCCCCCACACCCACGCTTACTTTCCAGCACTCACATCATACCCGTCCATCATGGGGGAGATGCTCTCAAGCGCTTTGAATGTACTGTGTTTCACCTGGGTAAGTTCTATATTTTATTAATATCTGAAATGAGTGAAGTGATGTGAAGGCTATCTATGTCGCCTGTTTGATGCATCGTCCACAGAGTAGACTCTAGACTAACTAAAAGATCTGAAAAGGGGGAGGATTTTCTTCTCCTAGAAATTGGATTTAAAATAGAGTAATAGGTAATTTTGTCTAGTGTTTGTATGTCCTTTCTGGCTATCTAGGTTCTAAGCTGCATAAAATTTGTTTATTTCACTGAGCAAGCGCGTAAAATACAAGGAATTTCTAGGTTCTACCACTTCGGATAGTAAATACATGAAGTTTTATTCATAATCTGTACACTTGTAAGTGGTGGTACTTCCCTGGATAGCTAGACTGGGCACCACTCTTTGACAACCAGTGTCAAAGAGTGTGACAAGAATCGACAAAGGAATGTCTCCGTGGGAACATGAAAAGGATGAGTTAAAGTAGTTTGACGAAAGGAATTTATGAATCTGATGTGGATGGATGCGTTAAACGAGGCAGATCCAGTTTTCCGTTTACCGTTTCCATTTCCCGCACAAATCGGAGACAGCCTCAAGAAAGTTGGGTTGCACTACCCATAACCGTAGAGCTGATATTAGGAGAATTGTGAATGTGAGGGAAGCGAGGGTAGTGTTGTGTCAGAATCGTGTCTTTGCTTATACTGTAGGAAAAAGGCGTGGCTATTTGATTGATTGATTGTTCTAATTTTATCCATATAGGCATCATCTCCAGCTGGCACTGAGTTAGAAACCATCTCCATGAATTGGCTTGGCAAGGTCTTGGGTCTACCAGACTGCTTCCTCAACGAAGAAAACGACAGTACTGGTGGAGGTGTGATTCAGGTACGTTTCTTAAACCTCTCAAATGTATTAATGAATTTTAAAAAATATATGCGGCTAACTATTGCCTTTTTTTTTAGTTATTGATTTTATTCTTTCCGTGACCACGATAGCTGCAAGTCTTCAAAACGTCGGCATAATAAAAAAAATGTAAAACCAATAACCGCGATAGTAAGCCGCATTAAGTTTCTCAGTCACGTTTTAGGATCAGCCTGAAAGCTACAGGTTTCAGAGAGAACAAAACAGTAGATTACCTCACTTTAGTCCAGCTATCGTACAGTCACATGAGGCTTTCAAATGTGGAGCCACAATAATAACAAAAATAAAGTTTTAAGTCATGATGATTTACCTGCAGACGACAGCAAGTGAGGCAACCTTGGTGAGTCTTCTAGCAGCAAGGACCAGGGCTCTAATGGAACTTGCGAAACTCAATCCTGAAAGACAATCTTCTGAACTGCTCGGACATCTCATCTGCTACTGCTCAGATCAGGCGCATTCTTCTGTCGAGAAGGCTGGACTTATTGGTAGGGATAATCTTTATAACGTATCCATCCACATCAGATTTATAAATTCCTTTCGTCAATCTACTTTCACTCATCCTTTCCATGTGCCCAAACGATCGAGGCGTGGCGTGGCGACAGGCGACTACAGGCGCGGACGAACGGTTTAGAGATTGGTTTGTTGCGCGTAAAGTTTCGGGTTCGATTCCCGGTCGGAGCAAATATTTGTTTCATTGCTTTTATTTGTATTATTTAATAACATTAAATAATGCAAATATTTTTTAATAAAAAAAGAGATGGATATTTGCTTCGGGTCTGGTTATCAAAGAGTGGTAGGCAGTGGTACCCAGTCTGCCGATCCGGGGTAGTACCACCACTTACAAGTATACAGACCGTGAAGTGATTTGGTCACGTTTCGGGATCAGCTTGTAAGTTGCCGGTTCCATCTAGGCCGGCATAGTGGGTGTGATTGCTACTCACAGTTATTGAACTGTAGTAGCAGTGACATTCATTCATGGACCACACTTCGGCTTAATATTAATATGAGTGCTGTCATATGTCGAGTCACAATAAAAGAAAAAAAAGCATGGTTTGTTAATAGCCCACAATTTCGCAGGTCTGGTACGAATGCGTTACATTGAATCCGATGGCAATCAAAGCATGAGAGGTGACAAGCTGGAGGAGGCCATCGTTGCTGATAAGGCCAAGGGATTGGTCCCCTTCTGGGTAAGTTTATATTTTCATAATAGCGACATATAACAGCACCCCGCTTGATGTTAAGCTGGAGTGTGGTCTATGAATGAATGCCACTACTACTACAATTCAATAACTGTGAGTAGCAATCACATCCACTATGCCGGCCTAGTTGGAACCGGCAACTTACAAGCTGATCCCGAAACGCGACCAAATCTGTATACTAGCCCGGATCGGCAGACTGGGTAACACTGCCTACCACTCTTTAATAACCAGACCTGAAACAAATATCCACCTCTTTTAAAAAAAAAATATTTGCAATATTTAAGATCCTAATTAAAATTACAAATAAAAGCTTCGACCAGGAATCGAACCCGGGACTTTACGCGCAATAAACCAATTGCTAACCATTCGTCCACGCCTGTCGTCAAAACGGGACGACTACGTGAATTCAGTTATAACTTGGAAACAAGGACCAATGCGTCATCCGTAAACATAGGTCTGGAATGACATAACTTTTGATTCCCGACTATGACAATGAGCTTCGTTTTGACAGTTAAACTTTATTAATGAGCTTCAAAATTAAAATTGCGATCAAGCAACACATTAGGCATCGATGTTCATTATCATTAACAGTTGTAACAATGACAGAGCTTGTCATTGAAACTCATTGTCCGAATGAATAAAAGATGTTTTTGACACTAACAGCGACCGCGTAACTTTAAGACGAAGGAGAATGAATTTAATTTTCATTTCCCATTGAAGTTTATTATTTATTTTTGTATTGTGACTTTACATTAATGTTAAACCGGAATGTGATCCATGAATGAATGTCACTACTACTACAATTCAATAACTGTGAGTAGCAATCATATCCACTATGCCGGCTTAGTTGGAACCGGCAAATTACAAGCTGATCCCGAAACGTGACCAAATCACTTCACGGTCTGTATACTTGTAAGTGGTGGTACTACCCCGGATCTATCGTCATTTGTAGATGATTTTAACGTTAGAGTGGTTGTCTATCAGATATTTTGGCTTGTGCACATGATGAACTGTCTAATCGTCGACACGAGTGATTGGGTTATTATTAAAATCGCTCGCTTCTAAGTAATTGCTCATTTATCTTTCATTATAATAGAATAATAATAATAGCTAAGATATAAGGGGACTTAGCTTAGCTTAACTAATTCAGTTTATAATTTAACACTTTTGTAGTGAGGGATGCAACAGACAAAACTAGTTACATAACTAAAATATATCTTTATTTATGCAATCAATCAATCAAATTGTCACGCCTTTTTCCCACAGGGACAAGAGATAACTCCCTCGCTTCCCTCACATCCACAATTATCTTCATACAAGCTTTACAATTATGGGCACTAGGCAACCTAGCTTTGTTGAGGATGTCTCCGATTTGGTCGGAAAACACCTTCCTGAGCCTGCCTCGTTTACCCCATCCACATTAGATTTATAAATTAAAACAATAAACTACTTAATTGGTATAAATAAAATAACTGACTTCGTTTTTTCCGTCGTCGGCACACTTGGACCTCTGCTAGCTTACCATCAGGCGGGTTGAGGTCAGATATCGTGTCACATTTAAAAAAAATAGGTTTCATAGACAGACAGTTGGTGGTCATTTGTCCAGGAGTGTACAAACGTAAAGGGAGTCGATCTGACCTCGACCTGTCTGATAGAGGTCCAAGAGTGCCAACGACTGAAAAAAACCGTCACAATTCACAGCTGCCTCAGCCGCTGGTAAAAAAAACCACATAGAAATAGTCTCCTTCATTCATGGACCGCACTCCAGCTTAACATTAGCTGTCAGGGGTGCTGTGATCTGTTTAGTCTCATTAAAAATAAAAAATTATATGTATTTTATACACAGGTTAGTTATTAGAGAATGCCTAATAAGCATTAAACTCGCCTGTGTACCTATTTTTAAGTTATTTTAGTGCAATAAAGGATTTAAATAAATAAAAATAAATAGAAAATACATAGTTAAAAACAAATAGAGCTTTAAGACAATGAAAATAAGAAGTAACTCAGAAATATTACTCCCAAGAAAGCGATCTCTTATTAAGAAACATTAAAATCCTGCTAAATTAAAAATATTGTTTAAAGCCATCATTATTCTTGGCTTAAAACTGTTCATTTTATCTGGCCGGGGAATATTTCAAAATGGCTCCCGAGGGATCTCATTTGTTGTTTCAATATCACAGAGATTACTTGGAAGTTTTCAATTTTGTAATTGCTATAATATCTTTCTATTCATATTAGGAGTGGTAGGCAGTGGTGGCAAGTCTACCGATCTGGGGTAATACCACCACTTACAAGTGCAGGCCCAGGAGGGCATTTTCGATTTGGTCAGCGGGGTAAGGTTGGGCAAGTTAAAACGATAATCGTCTCTCGTTGACGATTGGCATAATAATAAAAGTTAGGCTAAATCCACCAAATTGAGACTATTGATGATAATGATCAAACGTGTCGTCCGCACAGACGATATTCATCACAACAATTAACACCCTCGTTTTATTGGATTTGGCCTAGCTTTTATTATTTTGACAATCGCCGACGAGAGACGATAATTGTCGATGTGAGGGAAGCGAGGGAGTTGTGTCAGTATCGTGGCAAGTGACGCTTCATTGTCACAGCGTGCCAAAAACAGGCGTGACAATTTGATTGATTGATTGATTGATTATTATAATGTAGGTATGCGCGACTCTTGGAACAACTGGTTCGGTAGCCTTCGACAATCTCAAGGAGATCGGAAAAGTTTGTGAGAAATATTCTTCTTGGCTCCATGTGGATGCTGCGTATGCCGGAAGTGCTTTTGTATGCCCAGAATTTCGGTAAGTGCTTCGGTAATAAATTCCCTTAGATAGTATATTTAGGAAAACTGTTTTAAACTATTTTAATAAAAAATATTTTACCTATTTCGTATTATTTTGTATTTAACTGGTTATATAGTTTTCTTAGTTCAGAATTTCAGATTATCTTTTTTATAATTCTAATTTTAGTTTAATTTTGTCTCTGCCTATCCCTGTGGGAAAAAAGGGTGACAATTTGATTGATAATTTTAGTTTTACTTACTGTTTTTTATGTTGTTATATTTTTGTGTACTTATATTTTACTAGCTGACCCGGCGAACTTAGTACCGCCTAACAATCAATGAATGTCGTGTTACAGATAAGCTGAACTTAAGTTGTTTTGAATTGAGAAAATTATTAAAATTTTTTGTACTGATATGCCAAAATTGACAATTTGTTTTTCATTCTAAACATCAAGTAGATAGATTTTTCTTAGTTTACACAAAATACATTTTTGAACACACGCGTAAATTTTGTGTGAGAAAATGTTTTTTCTTTTATTTTATTTATTATTCACACAATATGTTTATAAATTATAACCTATGTGTTATTCTGATGTATAAGCTATATTATTGTAAAGTTTCATTAAAATCCATTAAGTAGTTTTTGCGTGAAAGAGTAACAAACATCCATCCATACTCACTAACTTTCGCGTTTATAATATAAGTAAGGAAGTAAGAATTTTATTATAGTTTTTATTTAATTTTCAGGCACTGGTTAGAGGGTGTTGAGTTGGCCGATTCGTTTGCGTTTAACCCATCTAAATGGTTAATGGTAAACTTTGATTGCACCGCTATGTGGTAAGTTTTTTTAAATTGTGACTCGACATATGACAGCACTCAGCTTGATGTTAAGCCGAAGTGTGGTACATGAATAAATTTCACCGCTACTATAATTCAATAACTGTGAGTAGCAATCACATCTACTATGCCGGCCTAGTTGGAACCGGCAACTTACAAGCTGATCCCGATTTGGTCGGAAAATACCCTCCCGGTTTTTCCTTATATCGTAAACGTTAATATCGTTTCAGGGTGAAAGATAGTACAGCCTTGCATAGAACCTTCAATGTTAATCCAATTTATTTGAGACATGAAAATTCAGGTAAGATCCAATTACTTTAATTTATTCTATATTATATCAATACTCGTACATTAATGTATGGAAGTGAATGTTGGGTGTGGCAGAAGAAGCATGAGAGTAGAATTAACGCTGTAGAAATGCGGTCGTCAAGGAGTGTACGATAGCGGATACAATAAGGATAGATTGACGAAAAGAATTTATAAATCTCATGTAAATAGATACGTTTAAAAACAAGGCAGGCCCAGGAGGGTGTTTGCTGACCAAATCAAAGACATCCTCAAGAAAGCTAGGTTGCCTAATACCATAGAGCTTGTATGAGGAAAATTGTGAATCTAAAGGAAGCGAGGGAGTTGTGTCAGGATCGTGGCAAGTGGCTCTCCATTGTCTCTGCCTATCCCTGTGGAAAAAAGGCGTGCGGTTCATGGATGGAAGCGACTGCTACTTCTTTACAATTTAGCGCTATGTGCTCAAGGATGTAAAGGTGCTCTAATTAAATTCAGAATATTTTTTTTATTTTTTGTCAACATATATTTTTTGTAAACATAAATTAAAAAAATAGAAATGAATTTAAAAATTACAATGCCGTTTTTAGGAATGTGTATTTAGACTATCCCTGTTGTAAAAGTTAGTTGAATCGATTGATGTTATAAATGTTACAGATGTTACAAATGTTACAGATGTTACGGATGTTACTGTTTTACGGATGTTACTAATGTGACAGATGTTACTAAAGGTTATTACTACTTAGCACACTGGACAAATGACCACCAATCTACCTATCTCTCTAGTGTTGCTAACAGGGAAATATGAAAGACATTTCAATATGCAAATTAATATATCATTTTTTTTTCAGGAAAAGCCATCGATTATATGGTAAGTAAATGGGAAATGCTATGACTCAGTAATCGTGATTTATTAGTTTTACTTGTAAATTTAACAATTTATTTAAATTTTAAAACTTAGGACTACGATTCACGTTATTATAATAGAAGCCAAATAGTAATTTCTTAAATTTTGCGCGAACATTGATTATTGAATTGAACAAACAAAATCAATAACCAAAATAAACGCGATAGTAAGCCGCATAAAATTTGTTTAATTCAAGAAGCTAAATATTTAAATAGTCACAAATACTCAATTGATAATATCCCTGATTATATGGGTATTACTGGCAGAAGACTAGAAACTAGAATCATCTTAATCCATTTATTAGCTATAATATAGTAAAAATTGATCTTATAAAAGTTAATATTATTATAATTCTTTATTGCACACAAAAAAACTACTAAAATACAAAAAGCAAACTTAATGCCTCGAGACATTTTTTACCGGTTAACCTTTGCGATCCGGTAATGACATTAGTACAGAGAAAAATAATTTACTAAACCCTAGTTGAAGAATCATTTCATGATATAAAAGATCCCAAGTACAGCTTTCCTATTGAAAAAAACGCATCGATTTATATATCTTATCTAAGTTATATAATTAGGAACAAGTATTTTACTAATACACTTAAAATTTATATTTGAATCCCCATAAAAAAACACAGGTTGGGACAGAAAAGTCTAATTGCAAGAACAAATCAATTCGTACAACGGAAGTTTACACAAATGGCGATACAACTGATAGCGCTGATGATATAGATGACATAAATGATTGTGTTGATGAAGATGAACACAGACTTCATGGTTATGATGAAATTGCACCAGGATGTGCTTCAAAAGATGATGATATTCAACTTGAAGATCCGCATAAGAAAGAAGCGCTTGTATGTGGTATTTTAGAAGATGGTGATGGTATTTAAAACTTAGAGAAACTTTTCAAATTCTAATTATTTATTGCATCAAGCTTTAGTGGTGGTAGATCCGAAGAGAATTTAGCACTAATATGAGGTATATAAGAGTCGGTTGAAGGTATTGAAGAGTTATGAAGAGTTAATAAAATCGTATTACAAAATAAAATTGGTGATGGATTTTAATTAAAATGGATAATATTAGCCATTTAAAATAAGTCATAAGGTGCAGGATTGTGTAGAGTTTATATGTTTTTAGGTATATTTTATTACAAATTCAAACGCTTGAAGATTCTTGGGTGACGATTTGCAAATTACTATAGTTTATTAAAATTTAAATATAGGTATATGTCGTGATAATTGGAACTAACCATATGGTGATGGTCGCTATGTTAAATGTGTTTATTGCTGCATGTACGTACGAGTATTTTTTTATTGTGACTCGCCATATGACAGCGACCCGCTTGATGTTAAGCCAAAGTGTGGTTCATGAATAAATGTCACTGCTACTACAATTCAATAACTGTGAGCAGCAATCACATCCACTATGCCGGCCTAGATGGAACCGGCAACTTACAAGCTGATCCCGAAACGTGACCAAATCACTTCACGGTCTGTATACTTGTAAGTGGTGGTACTACCCCGGATCGGCAGACTATGTGCCACTGCCTACCATTCTTTGATAACCAGACCCGAAGCAAATATCCATCTCTTTTTTTTTATTAACAAATATTTGCAATATTTAATATTATTAAATATTACAAATTAAAGCTATGAAACAAATATTTGCTCCGACCGGGGATTGAACCCGGGACTATACGCGCAACAAACCAATCGCTAAACCGTTCGTCCACGCCTGTCGTCAAATCCATGGATCAGCTTGAAAATTGCCGCTTCCAACTAAGGCTTGTATAGTCGATTGCAGCTATTTAACTGTGGCAGCAATCGACTCCATTTGTGGAGTCTATAATATCATGTCATCATGTCACGGTATTAGGTACTTTAACACGTTACTTTTTTTAAATTTATTTTTTTATTGTGACTCGACATATGACAGCACCCCGCTTGATGTTAAGCTGGGGCGTGGTTCATGAATGGCCACTGCTAATTTAAAGCACATCCAGATACCTCACAGCATCCATGGATAAGCTCAAAACTAAGGCTTATAATAGTAGATCGCAGTTAAGTAAATGTGGTAGCATTCGCCTGCATTTGTGGACCGCACTCGAGTTTAACATCAGGTGGGTGCTGTCATTATGTCAAGCCACAACTACAAAGAGTTTACTAAGTACTCGTATGTATTACAAAAAGGAATCGAATCCATTGCTTTTGGTTGGGGTTTTAATCCAACACGACCAAAATTACGGTTGCCTTAGTTAGCTCTTTACATTAGATCGCTATACAATATTAACTAAGAAGTCACTGATGTCGACCATGGCAAATATTATCATTTCACGGTATTGTTAAGTGATTTGGTCGCGTTTCGGGATCAGCTTGTAAGTTGCCGGTTTCAACTAGTCCGCCATAGATCCACTATTACTCACAGTTATTGAATTGTAGTAGCAGTGATAACTAATAATGGACCACACTACAGCTTAACATCAAGCGGGGTCTTGTCATATGTCGAGTCACAATAAAAAAGTTTACTTACACAACACGATACTTTATTAAAATTCATAATTTTGTCTCTTATTCTTTCAGCATTGGCAGATTCCACTGAGTCGTCGTTTCAGAGCTCTGAAGTTGTGGTTCGTTCTAAGGAACTTCGGTGTTTCAGGCATTCAGAAACATATTCGTGAGGTAATACTCTTTTAGACATCTTTTGGAAAGCTGGGTTGCCTAGTGCCTATAACCGTAGAGCTTGTATGAAGAGAATTGTAAATGTGAAGGAAGAGAGGGAGGTGTGTTAGAATCGTGGCAAGTGGCGCTCAATTGTCTCTCTTTCCTATGGGAAAAGGCTATGACAGTTTGATTAATTGATTGATTGATAATTGAAGATCTTTTTAAATGATGTTATATCTCCTTAGTAACAGTATCAGTAACAATGATGGCTGACAGAACATATATTTTTGTTACATTTCTATACTAAGCTACTAAAGCTTGTATCATAGAAAAAGGACAACCAAAGTACATATATATCAAAGATACATTGGTACCGGTGATTGGTTTCGAACCCGTGCTACTCGGCTTACGTAGCCAATGCACTGCCACTACACCACGGTCGCCTTAACCTTATTTATTTTTTTATTTTATTGTGACACAACATTTGTACTCGACCCGCCTAATGATTAGCAAGAGGAGGTCCAAGAGTGATGACGACTGAAAAAAAACGAGATAGTTCATCAGTTATTTAAATGTACAAGATAGAATAGTAGAAGATAGAAATCAAGAATAAGATCCAGGTCGATAAAGATCAGACGTCACATGTACTGTGATTTTAGTTACTCAAAGGTCAAACATTATTCATAGATTCATACCTTTTGTTACAGAGCGTGAGATTGGCGCAAAAGTTCGAAGCCTTGGTGCTCGCTGATGCAAGATTCGAAATACCTCAAGCTCGGAATTTGGGTAAGTTTAACTCATGTAAAAAATACCAAAGCATAGTAATTGATCCCAGATCGGCAGACTGCCTACCACTCTTTAATAACCAGACCCAAAGAAAATATCTACCTCTTTATTAACAAACAAATATTTATACAAATAAAAGCTATGAAACAAATATTTTCTCCGGTCGGGAATCGAACCCGGGACTTTACGCGTAACAAACTGGTGTGCACACCAATCGGCTACGCTGTGTCTTGATGGATCAGTTATTAGTTTAAATAAACTAATAAAGTGGAGGAGCGCGTCATTTATAGTTAGAGAAGCTGTAACAGATGTCTTTATTCATTAACATCACTTCAGCTTAACATCAGGTGTGGTTATATGTCGAGCCACAATAAGAAAAGATAGGATAGGCATTGTTTAGCTTAGTGGCCAGGTCGCGCATTAAGTGATTGACGTTCGTTCGATTCCCGGTCGCAGTTGACTTATGTACACACGCAAAGTTGTTCTTTGTAGTTTCACAGAGATAATGGAGTAGACACAGATCTTCCTAGACACAGAATAAAAATTATAAATTACTCTTTCAGGCATGGTGGTCTTCCGTCTGAAAGGCGACAACATACTCACTGAAAGGCTGCTGAAGAAACTGAATGCAAGAGGCAATATACATTCCGTACCTGCTTGCTTCAAAGGTGTCTATGTTATCAGATTCACTGTCACTTCGCAGAGGACAACCAATCAGGATATTTTGGGTAAGAATTCCAGATTTTTTAAAGTAGGTAATCCAAGAACTACTATGACTATCCTCAGCCTATACAGGTTGTCTAATGAACGCTTCCGAAAATAAATTAGGATGGTGGTGATGCCGATCCTAAAAATGAATATATGAAAATAAAAAATGTTTGCCAAATTTTACCTTACGTTCCATTAATGCTGGGCAGAGGCCTCTTCAATGGAACAGGAATAATTTATCAGCCCATGTGTTCTTCACATCCTATACCGTGGATCCTTTAAGCGATACGTTATAGGACGGGAAGAACTAATGATCTTGTAAAGCATTCCACTTGTTGATTGTTCTACAAAGAAACGACAGGCAGGCAGAATACGCCTTATCGAACTAGGACTTCTTCCCCCGAACTGTGTGTTGGAACAAGGTTAAAAAGCTTCTCAGAACATTCGGATTATGGTTGTCTACTCCCCTACGCTTGACAACGCAGAGCGAGATGCGACAGTTGTTTTAAAACATGCTAAAAGAATGTCTTGACTACCATCTAGTGACACCGGTCGTTGTGTCACTATAGATTATTGATCACAGAGCTTGGTTTTAGCTTTCCTGATGATATATTTTTAATGTAATCAGTCGGATGTTTAAATTTTTTGTAATTTGTATTTATTTTTCCAGACGATTGGAACGAAATAAAGACCGTGGCATCAGAGATTCTGATAGATGTGTTTGGTACAGACAACGGTAACATTACCGCTTCCAAAATTAGGAGAACCAAAGTGTCTCTGAAAGGTACGTGCTGATAATAATCTGTCATTTTTAATAAGCCAGTGTTTTAGTGTTGGGATAAATTTAGTTTGACTAATGATTAATGACTTAAAACGTCAATAATGATTGATGACTAATGATTAATTAGTTTAGTCAGTTCGTTATGACTAATGATTGATTAATTTTTAATCTTATTTATTTAATCATGACTTTTTAATTTTATTTTTATTGTGACACGACATCTGACCTTAACTCGCCTGATGATTAGCAAGAGGAGGTCCAAGAGTGACGACGACTGAAACATCCGAGTAAGTTCGCGGCTGCCCCAGCCGCCGCCACTATGCCGGCCTAAGGTGCTTCTTCACGCATCGCTTGAAGGATCCAAGGTTATAGAAGGGAGAAAACACGTGTCGATTGTTCTACAAAGAAAAGACGCACCGAACTTTTTAGTTCGACTGCGATTCGGTCGACAAAATGCGGATGCTTTCCCCTACCTGTGCGGGTATTACGGGTGTGAAAGGACGAGGTAGGAACAAGGTTAAAGGGCTCTTCGGAACATTCTCCGTGGTATAGGCGATAGAGGACGCACAGAGCCGCCATGTCTCTGCGTAGTTGCAGGGGCTCCAGAGTTCGTGTAACCTCTGCATCTCATTGTCTGCATCACTTGCAATATATATTGTCCTTATTTAAGTTATTATTTAAATAACAGTAATTAATGTCTAATGGACAAGAATTAATTAACCTGACCCCTGCCGACCGCGTAACTCAATGAAAATGAGCTTCGTTTTGACAATTAAACTCCATTAATGAGCTACAAAAATTAAAATTGCGACCGCGCAACACACTAAGAATCGATGTTCATTTTCATTAACAGTTTAAGCTCATTGAAACTCATTGTCCGAATGAATAAAACTTGTTTTTGACACTAAAAGCGATTGTTAATTTTTGACAAATGTTGTATAGATGTGAATACGTTTATTTTTTTATTGTGACTCGACATATGACAGCACCCCGCTTGATGTTAAGCCAAAGTGTGATCCATGAATGAATGTCACTGCTACTACAATTCAATAACTGTGAGTAGCAATCACATCCACTATGCCGGCCTAGATGGAACCGGCAACTTACAAGCTGATCCCGAAACGTGACCTAATCACTTCACGGTCTGTATACTTGTAAGTGGTGGTACTACCCCGGATCGGCAGACTGGGTACCACTGCCTACCACTCTTTGATAACCAGACCCGAAGCAAATATCCATCTCTTTTTTTTTATTAACAAATATTTGCAATATTTAATATTATTAAATATTACAAAAAAAGCTATGAAACAAATATTTGCTCCGACCGGGGATCGAACCCGGGACTTTACGCGCAACAAACTTGTCGCTAAACCGTTCGTCCACGCCTGTCGTCAAGTTCTTCATATTCCTTAATCTTGGATCCTACAAGCGAAATGTAAAATATCACCTTTGGCTGGCTTTATGAGACCGACCCTCATAAACTTCCTCTTGCTTACCATCACGCTACTCAAGGTTAGATGTATAGTCATAATAAAATTCAACACCATCCACAGAAACTCGAGAGTTGAATCCAACTTTTGGCACAAGCCTGCTCCTCGCAAACAGTCCGATGAGTCCAAAAATTGTGAACGGAACCCACGCAGCCATCTGCGACTACGAACAATTGCTCACCAGCTGCGCTCAGACCTTTGCCCAGTTGAAGATGGAACTTAAAGATAGCCCTGGTAAGTTATTTTAATTGCACAACTATTATTGAAGATTTACTTTCTAAAATCCTAACCCCACGACTTCCTGTGTCTGTTGTGTGTATATCAGCAGGCAGAAAAAAAATAGAAAAAGATTAATAGAGAGTGTGAGATGAGGGGGGGGGGGAGATAAGCATTTCCAACTATGCCGGCATAGAGGAAGTGACTGCCTACTGCAATTGCAATTACCTGTACGAGCAATCAGCTTTATGGACCGCAGTCCAGCCTAACATCAGGCGGAGTGGTGTCATTTGTCGAGTCACTATAAAAAAATAACCGACGGCTGTATGTAGGTTACTGTCAAGGGTAGGCTTAAATGTAGCAGTAGTTGATTTATGGATGATATAATGATGATAATGATGTTGATGATGATAATGAAGATGATGATGATAATGTCGAACAAGAAGATAATAATGATGAAGATAGTTATGATAATGATGATGAATGCATTACTAACATCTTAACCAACTAAACCAAATCCTATTAAAGCCTATTAACTAAATAGAACTAACGTACTAACTGTAGAAATGCGTCGAAGAGTTCGAGGCATGAAAATGTGCGGGAAGAAGTTCTCTTTGGACTCCTGTATGGATATGGTCCAAGGGTTGATGGTTGAACAATCCGGATCGCAAACGTTGGCTCAGTGGTCTGAAGACGAGAGGGAGGATATGGCTTCAAATGGTTTGTATACGTATATTTTCGATAAGTCTGTAATTGGACTATAAACATCTGGACTACACTTTTTGTTTTTATTTTTTGTTCTCAAAATTAAATTAGCCGGGACAGTAACGGCGATTGAGGCAGACAACCGTAGGTTCGATTGGGAGTTGAAAATGTCAAACTAACTAAAGTTTCCTTTACGCAAAATGATATTAGAGTTAAAGCTTGGTGCAACAGTTGACAAAATAATAATTTTGTTAGATTTAACCTTCTGCGACTGAGGTGGTAGTCTGTCAGACACCGCCGAAAACATAAAACATTGCCAGATCGCAAAATAGCGTGTTATAGCTCTGTCTCGCTCAGTACCTTCCTGAAACGGTTCGCGGCAACGGTCAGTCGAGCGCGGGGGACCAGGCGGTGCCCACTTTTGGAGTTACGAGCTGAAAGTGTCTCACAGACGTAAGTACAGCAATAACGTTTGGATTCTGTTAGACGTCACCTCATCAATATCTTTTTAACTTCATAGTGTCTGTCAGTCGTTATCTCAATAAAATATGCTAAATTCGCTCTCAGTCTTAGATAAATACTTGGATAAATATAATAAATATCCTAATATTTATTATATTTATTTAAGTATTTTTGTTGATTACTTTTTAGATGTCGGATCAGTGCAAAAAAAGACCACCAAAGCGAGACAACAGTGGAAAGTATAGGAACAAAGACTATGAATGGCTTGAAGGATTAGGGAAAGATGATGACCAAGAAACCAACCATGATTGCTGATTATTTATTTATTTATTTATTTAAAAACTTAATGCACAATAGTACAAAGGCGGACTTAATGCCAAAGGCATTCTCTACCAGTCAAACCTTTAGGATGTTGATCCGACAATGTAGATAAAAGGTAGGGTGCAAAATAAAATATAAAAATAGGTAACCAATTACATTATGAGAAATATATAAATTATTCATATATACATAAATATATTTATAGATATATAGATACACAAATAACATGTATAATACATACATACTATAATACAATACAATATAATATAATACAATATAACATAAACAGTATTATCATTGGGTAATAAAATTAAATACACTTAAATTTATATGTGTAATATATTTAAAATTAATTAGTTTGCTGAAGGAAGTATGAATACACCAACTTTTTGAAGATGTGCCTATTTGGTGCTTCTCTAATATGGAGAGGCAGGTTGTTCCACAAGTCAGCGGCGGTTATAGAGTAGGAGTTAGAAATAAAATTGGAGTGATGCGTAGGTATAGCAAGGGTAAGATTATTTTGGGAGCGAAGTGGTTTATCATGAAAGGAACTTAGATAGGAGAATTTACATTTAAGATAGTTAGGAGTAGCAGGTTCTTTAAGAATGGAGTATAGGTAAGTGAGGACGTGTAGGTTTCTCCGATGACGGATAGGCAACCATTTCAGTCTTTTTCTGAACTCGGATATGTGGTCAAATTTGCGCAAACCAAAAATGAATCGAATACCATTATTAAGCAGACGATCCATCCTGTTTAGCAAATCTTCACTTAGATTTGTACAGCAGACATCACCATAGTCAAGGATAGGGATAATTAAGGATTGAATAAGGGTGATCTTAGCTTTTAAAGGTAAAAAGTTTTTTAATTTATTAAGAGAATGAAAGGAAGCAAAAACCTTGCGAGCTACGTTCGAGATTTGAGTATCCCAACGAAGGAATTTGTCGTAATATAAGCCCAGATTTTTCACCACGCTACAGAACTTAATGGGGACGCCGTCATATCTAACAGTGTCAAGAACATTCATGTCAATCTTTGACAGTAAACGGGAACTCCCTATTATAATTGATTGACACTTAGCCGGATTAACAACGATCCCGAACCGAGCCGACCATAATTTAATGTTTATGAGATCATCGTTTAAGCGAGATATCGCATCGTTAAGAGAGCTAACGTTGGTCTGCACATAGAGCTGCAGGTCGTCCGCATACATATGGTAATTCGAATGGAGAGAGGATGTGATGCCATTAATGAACAAAGAGAATAGAATTGGTGAGAGGATACCACCCTGTGGAACCCCAGTGCCCAAGTAGGACCAGTCTGAAATTAGTTCGTCCACACGGACCTGCTGTTGTCTTCCATGCAAGTAATGGTAAAACCAATCTAAAGCCTCTGAGGAAAAGCCAATACCATGTAAGATAGCAAGCAGCAGATCGGGATCAACAGTATTGAACGCATTGGTAAAGTCAATAAGTACCAAAATAGTGACCTTACCATCCTCCATCCCCTGTCTGATATCCTCAGTGACCTTAAGCAGCGCTGTAGTCGTGCTATGACCACGGCGAAAACCTGATTGGAGAGGGTTAAGGAGGTTATTATAATGAAGGAAGCTGAAAAGCTGTTTATGTACAATGCATTCCAACACTTTAGATAGGAAAGGTAATATGGAAATCGGACGAAAGTGTGTAGGAAGTGAAGGAGCGGAAACCTTCGGGAGTGGGGTTATGAACGCTTTACGCCATTGTGTGGGGAATTGAGTGTTAGTAAGTGAGAAGTTAATGATATGCGTGATAATTGGCAACAAAGGATCAATAATGCATATGATCATAGTACGACTGATTAGATCACAGCCTACTGCTTTTGACGTGATGGAATTAATGGATTTAAGTACTACATCCTCAGAGACTTCGGTGAAAGCGAATGGTTCCAATACTCGATGTGTCATAGATTCCGATATCTCCTGTATAGTAAGTCTCTTAACATCATCATCAAGAACAGAAGATGATAAAAAATGCTGATTTAGTTGATCAGGAGTAACATCACCAAGACAGATCTGATTTTGCATCCTCCCAAGGCCCATTGAATTAAAAAAACGCCATAACTGTTTCGAGTTCTTTGTCTGTATATTTTCACAAAAGAAACGGCGCTTAGAATTTCTACAGATCTGATTACATCGATTCCTAGCAACTCTATAAGCAGACCAACAGTCATCAGTACGCAAGCGACGATATTTACGGTAAGCGGCATTACGCTTACTCATTGCTGCGCGCACATTCTCAGTGATCCATGGCGCAGGAGCGCGTTTGATCTTTGTAAGGCGTAACGGAGCATGTTTATCGAAGAGCTGCAGTACCTTATGATTAAAAATTGTGATTTTATCATCAATATGGCCGGCCTGCAGCAAATCATTCCAATCAATAACCTCTGCGTCATGGATCAACTGGACCGAATCAACACTGCGCAGATGTCGCATCTTGATCAGAGGAGGTCGAAATTTCGGGGGCCTTACTTTGTATGCAACATAAACAAGATCATGATGAGAAAAAGGCGCCACAAGCAGCCCATGATTGGTTACTAGATCTGGGCGAGAAGTAAAGAGTAGGTCAAGAAGGGAGTCTGAACTACCTAGGTGATAGGTAGGACCAGTGGGAATACAAGTAAGGTTGACAGAGGAAATCAAATTTAAAAGTTTAGAAGCACGTGACTTGTGAACATGCTCATCATTAAGAAGACACGTATTAAAATCGCCCATAATAATATGATGCGTATACAACGGAATGACATCTTCGAATGCGCTCTCCAGTGTAGAAAAATAATTTGTGGCAGGGGGACAATACACAACACCAAGGAGTATCTTATTTCCACTGAAGTTGACCTCAACAAATAGATACTCAGTCGTTGTTGACGGCGTACTCGTAGAACAGCAAATAATTTTGTAAGAGAGGTCGGCACGAACGTATATGGCCGTGCCCCCACCACGAGCAGCAGTACGATCATTGCGCAGAAGTATATAGCCCGGCAGCGAGTATGATGTGGAGGGCAGGGATGGTTTAAGCCACGTTTCAGATATGAAAATGGCATCTACTACACTAGGTGAAGAAAAAGAAGAGAGAAGGTCATCATAATGCGCAGGCACACTTTGCGCATTTATGTGACATATGTTGAAATTTTTCAACTTAGGTGACAAAACTTCATCCAACAAAGTATTCAGATTAATATCAGATATATCGTAAAAACATTCACTGCTACTACTGTTTAAGGATTTAAATGAACAACTACTTGTATCTGACATTGTTAGGGTAATTAGCGACTTAAAACTTCAGTAAATTACTTAAACTATTTAAGTGTATGCAATAATACAAAATATATATATTATAGTTACAAATGATACATAAATTAAAATAATTATATATATATATATATATATATATATATACTTAGGTGTAATATAAAATATATAATAAATAAAATAATAATATTAAATGATATAAATATTTTAAAAATGATATATATAAAGATCTTAACCTTATAAACTAAACTTAAACAAATCAATATAATTGTAAGCAAACCTACCAGCAAGCAAAATGTTCGGATTTGAAATACATAAATGTAGAAACACTAAATAATACTAATAACACAAAAAAAATGTAGCACTAAAAAAATGGATTACATGCTAAGATTTGTTATTAATAGCATAAGTACACTGAGACAGCAAACATTCTAAATGTTAAAAAGTATATTAAAACATATAAATAACTAAAAAGATTTTTTACACATTATTAGAAATAAAACAATATAAACTAATAATTAGTTTGCTCTCAGCAGTGCACTTCTACCATCACTTTTTGGGATATCTTTTTGAGCGGGAACCAGGTTTCTTGTTTTCAGCTGCACTTTGCGTCACGGGTAACTCCTCCTGCATCACCGGATTTGGCAACTTATCAACATCAGCGCGAGTGAATACGATGTGAACCTTGTTGTTTGGAGTCAGCACATGTACTTTGCCGTCCATTGTCCAGCATTTAGAGATGCCATAACGTGCACGAGCGGCTATGAAAGCAGCCTGACGTGGCCTTGTAAGGAACTCTGACAATGTTATGCCAGAGCCTTTAAGCAGGGTCTTGTTCGTCCAAACTAAGTTGCGTGCGTTGTGAGAACAAAATCGAATCAATATCGCCCTGGGTTTATCCCTTGAGCGACCCAGCCTATGGACTCTCACTATATCTGAGTTTGACGTATTGGACAATTTTAAGTTGGTCCGGAGCACTTGCAGAACACTCTCAGAGACATCTTCATCTTGGGTTTCCTTTACACCATGTAGAAGAAGTATTTTCCTGCGACTCAGTGTCTCCAGGCGGTCCACTTCTAGTTCAAGTGCTCCAGTGCGGTTCAGAAGATCATCGATCATACCGTGAATGCAATTTTTAAAAGCTGCGAATTCCTCTGCCAGTGCTTGGATAGTCAATGGTGCAGCTGAAGTGGTTTGATCAAGAGTTTTTTGAAACCGCGCCATTGTGTTGTCAAAATAACTTTTGATATCCGTTATAGTCTGTGGTGTGATGGTGGCCATTTTTGCTATTCAATGCAATTGATTGGAGATAACACTTGCTGATAGGCACTAACACTTATAGATCACAATAATACATGAAACTGGTTACAAAATTCAATTTATATAATTATTAAAGTAATTAAATATAAGAGGAAAAATATGTTCGTCTGTTTTGTGCAACTACCTCCGAGCGAAAAAAATTATTATGACCATTCTTAAGGTGGAGTCGACGAAATAGATAAAAAATGCTTCGTCTATTTGTGCAGCCGCAAAAGCCCAAGGCAATATTTTACAGAATTTGGGATCAAATTGGTACGCCGCAGTTTAGTATCTGGCATTTCTGGCATAAGTACTAAACTGTGGCGTGAGAACTTTTTATTACCTATGGCAAGAGAACTAATTATTCCTATCTTAAAAGAGCGCGTTTATAATGACAGACTGCCCAGAGAACTCCGTCTAACTATAACAAGAGTTTTAGGAATGATTTGCCTCCAGCAAGGCCTGAAGATCAGCTTCCAGGACCTGCAGGAAGAATATTATGCAGCTTATGCCCCAGTAAATAAGGCAAAAAAGGCAAACTAAATGTTACTGCTGTGAGTGCAAAAAAGCCAATTTGTCTTCAATGTTCGTCTCCACTTTGTAAAGATTGTCAATTTTAGGTCTTACAATAAGGGCAAATTTGAGACTGATTCATGCCCTATTGAACCATGGGATCTCATGGGATGATTTCTTATTATTAGCCTTGAAGGAGATCATTTATAAGATTAACATTCATAGTTTTGTAGAGAAACTGTTATTTCGAATTTTTTCGTTACTTTACCATGTTTAAGTGTAAAAGTCCTAAATAATTGATCCTAATAAATGATTACATAATTAACACATTTTTTATTTTAAAAATTCTTATTTGTATATTTTGTTATATTACCAATGAACCGTTTAATCATAAAATAAATTAATTCTATAGTTTTATTTAAAATTTCACAATAAACCATGATATTTAATACGACGTCTGACAGACTTCACCTCAGTCGAATGTTTATGCTAAAGTCACCTCAGCCGCAGAAGGTTAATTGTGGATATGAGGAAAGCGAGAGAGTTGTGTCAGGATCGTGAAAAGTGGCGCTCCTTTGTCTCAGCATATCCCTGTGGGAAAAGGGCGTGACAATTTGGTTGATTTAATGAATGGTAACTACATTACCTGCAACTGACTGTAAACTTTCCCTAAAATAGAATAATGAACTTTCACATAAAGGTTTAATATTAAAATTATTCTTCTAGGAGCTATAACTGAGCAATTGGAAACTAAAATTTAAAATAAGGTAACTTTACGATGCAATATTTGGGTGGTGGTTTTATTTTGAATTAATTTATTATACCACTAATAGAATATGAACTAAACACAAATAAATATATAAATAAAATAGGTCTTAACGCTTTTTTAAACATACTTAATTTACCTCAACGTATCTATACTATATAATACTACTCCACACTACTCCACACTACACTACACTACACTATATTCCTCAGAGTATGTAACCAGAACTTACCGACTAGCAGGTTCAGTTGGTAACTACACCGCGTCATATATATGATCGCATATGCGATTCATCTAAAAATATTGTCAATATAAAAGTTATAGCAATTCGTAATTTCACAGGTTCCAGTCCAGGCGAAAGATCATCCATGTCATCATCCCCAATCATATCAGCTTCTACGAGCAAAACTGATACATCAGAATTGAACTTACTCCAGGTACCAAACACTCCATCACGACAATACAGGTCCAAGTCCATCGACCTCTCCCTCAGTGGTCTCAAGTTGGAAGACACGAAAATCACAATAGACATGAAGAAGAACGAGATCCTGATCACACCAACTGGAAGTAAAGCGTTTACAGATTTAAAGAAAGAAAGAAGTCTCGGTGATAAAATCAATGAAGCTTTTGAGAATTTTCAAGATGGACTCCAAATGCTAGATGAAATACGGCAAGAAGATAAGGTAGATGATGAATACAGCAGTAAATTAACTATTAAAGGACCTGGGAGTTATATTAAAAAGATAATTCAGCAGTTTAGTGAAGGGGCTTTTGAAGACGCAACGCCTGAATCTGATAGACCGGTTGTGTCTAGCCTCTCTATTAAAGAGCGCGCTGATGCAATCTGCAAGAAATGCCTTCATTATAAAGGAAGAATTTCCAAGTAAACTGCTGAAGCGATATTGTTCGCTATAGATTTAAAACGCTTGGTGTATGGTGTAGATTTAGAAAATATATACATAGAAATATATTAATATATTCAAATGTTATTAAAATCGTTTATAATCTTAGTTATAGAATAGAGATATAATTATCAACGTAGATTAAATTACGCGCAAAATATAATGGCTGAAATAAAACAATTTCTTAGTATCCATGGATTCACCGTGCGGGTGCCGGGTCCATCGCGTGGCAGGCGGGAGAATGAAGGCAGCGTTTCGGATGCTTGTGACCGAAATGTAGGTTTCAAAGCTTAATAATGATAAAATCTCGTTCGTATAATACAAAGAACCTAGAGATCTTGCAAACTGTATATTTTATATATTATAAACTAATTAACCAAACCGATCCTAAAGCAAGGCACTCATTTAGAGATGTAGCATCTTATACTGTATCTAACTAGGAGTGGATTCGACTTTAAAAAGGTTATTTGCGTGCTCTGTGCGTTCTAAAAACTTTACAGAACGCGGCGATTTTAGTTAATATATTAGCAAATATAATCAATATATTCCTTAGAAATAATATTATATTGTATGCTTTATTGCCTTAATATAATATTAATTTGCTCTAATAGTATAGTAAGGGAACGAGCTAAATGAACGGGCTAGGAATGTAGTGGAGACGTCATGGTCACGTGTCTATTAAGAATAGTGAAGTAACATGCAAAATGTCGATAACAATAAACACACACTTTTCTTAAACCGCAAATAGATTTAATTATTAATAATTATAAATGTGTATTAAATTGAAGTATAAACATTAGAAAGCAACAATTTTTAATGAATTATATATTCATTTAATTTTGAGAATAGTGACTGCATGTTTTTTTTCTTTTTCACACATTTTAATCACGTTTCTTATAATGATTCTAGCCTGACTACGGATGGCGACTCTCTTTTATTCAATTAACTCACTAATTTATCAATAATCAAACGAAGAAAATATGGACACGTTTTTATCGATATTAAATGACATCACCGAGCTATGAGCGTCACTAAAAGCGGCCACTAAGGGTGGTGGTCGTTTCACGCCCCACCGCACCTCAGCCTCCGAATTCATTTAACTCGTTCCCCAACTATATGTAGATATCTTAATGATTTAGTTAGTACCTTATTATTGTATAATTTTGTAATTTTACTAACTTATATAATTTACTTATAAAATACTTATTATATTACTTATATAATATATACTATAATATTACTTATATGATATTTAATGCTGTGCAAATGCAATAAAATGTTTTATTAGTTAATAAGGTACGTACTCAGAAAACTAACAAATCATTAATAATGATGCTTACTGACTAATAAAAAATATTAGTCATAAATTGTAAATACAAAAATGAGGCAGTTATTTGGTCCCCAAGAAGCGGACACGGGGTAGTACAACCACTTACAGACCGTGAAGTACACTGCTCTTAGATATCTCTTGATATCTATTGCTTGATAGATAGGTATTGCTTGAGGTCAGAGACCCGATTATTAACCTATTTATTTGTCCTACTGCTGGGCAAAGGCCTCCCTCACTTTTTTCCATGACTCAAGGCATTTTGCGATTTTTCGCCACGAACTATTGTAGGATTCCATCTTATCTCGCCATCTCCGTTTGGGCCTACCGCGTAGTCTTCTGCAATCTGAAGTTCACTCAGTAGTGGACTTTCCTATAATTCATTAGACATGTGACAGTTTGGCAGCTTTTTCAGATACATTTTTTTTGTGAGTAGACATCTGACCTCGACCCGCCTGGTGATAAGCAAGAGGCGGTCCAAGAGTAACGACGACTGAAAAATCCTGACTTAGTTCACAGCTGCCTCAGTCGCCGTCACTATGCCGGATGTAGTGTTTGTATAGTACCTCATGCAGTAGTAACACTAATAACTAAGAATTACTGTAATCACAGGCTCGCCAACGTACGAGTATTATGCCACGCGTCTGCCCTCGTCAAGGGGCAGTCGTGTACTGCTGATACGCACGAGAATGTGTCATGTACAATTAGTAATAGTACGTATGTATGTATATATATGTGTATGTATGTATGTATGTATGTATCTCTCATATACTACACCGGCCAAAGGTGCTTCTTCACGCATCGCTTGAAGGATCCAAGTCTTAGTAATGTTTTACATCGGCGAAAGTAAAACACGAACAAGACATTCCTAAAAGAAGCGCTCTTTGCTTTGCTTACTTTCCATTATTTATAAGGAAATACGAAATGCAACCAGGAATCAAACCCGACGTCTATAGTGTCTTTACTTAATGGATCGTTAAAGTTTCTGAGTACATTGTTTATTTGTAATAATCCTAATTACAGAGGGTAGTTTAGGAATTTAGATTGTAGAAATAAACGTTTAAAAAAAATTGTTGGCGACTAAGGCCGCTGTGAATTGCGTCGCGCGTTAGCACTCTTGGATCTACCCTTACCTACCATTAGGCTCGACTTGCTTAGTGGTAAGTCTCCGGTACTTCTTTCAGTCCTTGGTACTCTTGAACCTCTCCTTGCTTACTACCAGACTACGCTGACATTTAATTAAAAACCGATTTTCAGCTACGAAAAATAAAAGTTTTTTTTTGTATTTTTTTCATGTTTTTTTTAAATTGTGATACCACATCTGACGCCGACTTAGCTTTTGACGAGGGAATGTACAAGGGAATGTTCAAGATAAAAAAGAAAAATAACCGAAGCAATTATACGGTTGCGTAGGTCGCCGCAAAAAAATGCCGACCAAAAAATCAATAAAAAAAAACAAGTGTGTAAGATACCATCTGACTTTCATATGCCTAGTGGCAAACTAGGTGAAGTCCAGGAGTGCCGACGACTGAAAAAAACCGTCTCATATTTGTGGTTGCTCTAGTCGCTGTTACTATACTAACCAGAATACCCGACCGCGCAACTTCAATGGTAGTGACAATGAAATTCATTCTCCTTCGTCAAAAAGTTACGCGGTCGCTGTTAGCGTCAAAAATAACTTTTATTCATTTGGACAATGAGTCTCAAATGAGCTTGAACTGTTAATGAAAATGAACATCGATTCTCAGTGTGTTGTGCGGTCGCAATTTTAATGTTAAAGCTCACTAATGAAGTTCAACTGTCAAAACGAAGTTCATTCTTATTGTCATTGAGTTACGCGGTCGGTCCGCAAAACGCGTTCTCAACTCCAATTAAGTCGACTTTTTGCAATTTACTTAGACCCTAATCCTGGGAATAGTGGCTTAAATTTTAATACCTCAGATCATATAAGTATAGTTTTTTTTTATTGTGACTCGACATATGACAACACCCCGCTTGATGTTAAGCTGAAGTGTGGTCCATGAATGAATGTCACTGCTACTACAATTCAATAACTGTGAGTAGTAATCACATCCACTATGCCGGCCTAGTTGTAGCCGGCAACTTACAAGCTGATCCCAAAACGTGACCAAATCACTTCACGGTCTGTATATTTGTAAGTGGTGGTACCACTTCCTACCACTCTTAAAATTATATTAATAAGATTATATTATATGATCTGAGGTTTATACGCAAGTATAATTATACTTACAAGTATAATTACTAACACAAATGTTATATTGTTAGAAGTATAATAATGTTATATTCAAAGTTTAAATAAATTATATTAAAGCTTTATATTTATTGTTTTTTTTTTATTGTTCCTCCGCTTGATGTTAGACTGGAGACTCCATAAATGGAGGCGACTGCTACTACAGTTCATATAACTCTAAAAGTGGGTGGTATGTATAATTGAAAGTAATGATACTACTCAGGATCTGCTGACTACTCTTTGACAACCAAACCCAGAGCAAATAAATGCCCCCTTTTTGAAAATCTACTTTTTTTAGTTGTAACATATTTTAGTAGGATGCTTTAAAACCGTTTTGCTCCGACCAGGATACCAATCCGGGACGTACCAAATATCAATCAATAAATCAAATTGTCAAGCCTTTATCCCACAGGGATAGGCAGAGACAATGTAGCGCCCTTACCACGATCCTGACACAACTCCCTCGCTTCCTTGATATTCACAATTCTTCATACAAGCTCTATGGTTATGGGCACTAGGCAACCTAGCTGAATAACCGATTGCTTTTTGGTTGTGACTCGACATAAAATGATGTTAACCTGGAGTGCGGTCCATGAATAAAGGTAACTGCTACTACGGTCAATACTAGCTGTCACATTCACTATGCCAGTGTAGTTTAAACCGGCAACTTATAAAATGATCCCGAAACGCGATTAAGTCACTTCACGGTCTGTATACAAAATGTAGTCGTGATATAGGTAAATAAAACACTAAAATAATTAAATATTCTTATATATTAGTAAATGCATAAACAGTCAATTTACAAACAAAATTATACTAAATAATAAATTAAAATAATAAATATAATAAATAAACTATTATTATTAAGTAAAATTAAAATTACAATGTGAATAGTAAATACTTTGAGTATACATTATATAGAGTGCGTGTATTCCAACGATCGCGCAATGTGCGTCGTAGACGAGTGATCTATATAAATTTATATTTTTGAATGTGGATATTGTTTAGGACGGCAACCCGCGTACGTCGCTATGCGACGAAGATTGTTATTTTATGTCAATAAAATATGCCAATGTAAAACACGCAAAAATTGTTATAATTTTTCCCTTAAAATATTCAATCAAGGTAATCGATCTAAACTGCAAACCAACTCATCCAGATATATTGTCAGGATTGTGGCAAGTGGCGCTCCAATGTCTCTGTGTATCCCTGTGGGAAAAAGGAATGACGATTGATTGATCAATTGAATGTGGATGCGTAGTGATGTATAATGCTCTCAATACCGTGTTATCGGTAGGCGGGTGTGCAAACAGTAATGTGTTTATTAGTAAAACATTATACCTCATATTTATTTGATAAGTTTATTTATAAGTATTAAATTTATTAAACGTATAATAAGTTAAAGTTAAAAATAATAGTACTGGATGACTACTAGCGCTTGCGAATGAAACGCTGCGATGTTCCCACCTGCGTTTACAGTTCTCTCTCGGATGCGAGTGCTTTTCGTAATTTATACTCAAAGTATAGATAGTAACCATAGCAACGAACCAATCAGATGACAGTAAAAGTATTGCAAACAGTGCCGTCTTTTCAGTGGTGTAGCGTGGGAGTCCGCTATATATTTGCCGCCCCCTTATTTAGGAATTTCAATCATAGGTACAACAAAAATATAAATTACAGGTTCAAATTTTAACGATTTCTTTTAGTTTTTTTTTAATTTTGCCGCCCCCTAAATGTGCCGCCCGGGGCGGACCGCCCCTTCCGCCCCCGCCACGCTACGCCACTGCGTCTTTTACTTATTTGGGGCCTGTCAAGCGACAGAGCTCTATTTCGTTAGAATAGACAAAGAAAGTAGATAATCGAGGTTCTATTTTTTTACAGTCACAATTATTGATGGATAATACAAAATGATCTACAAAATTAACTCTTAGTATTTACAGGTTAAACTAAAATTTTTTGTTTAACAAATCGAACAACAAAAAAGATATTCTTTAAAATTCAAATCTTTTAGGGGCTGTCTCTCCATTGTCTCTGCCTATCACTGTGGGAGAAGGGCGTGACAATTTTATGGTCTTTTTATGGTTTTATTATCTATAACAGTGAGTTGTACAAATGCTACTTTAAATTTGAAGGTGTTTTTATTGTGACTACATCTAATCTCCACCTGCCCAATAGTAAGTATGATAGAGGGCCAAGAGCAATAACGACCGAAATTAATACTATTGATTCAGTTTACAATTATCTCAGTCGTCGTCACTAGGCGGGCCAAACCTTTGTTGCAACTAGAAAAGTATGCTTTACTTGGGTCACTCATCAATTAGCCAAGACTTTTCACTTAATTCTCCCGCTTCCATTAAATACAATATTATTCCCTTTAACAAATCAACTCTCAGTCTTAATGCCTATTTAATTAACGATATTTATACACACAGACAATATATATACTAGACTCTGCTTAGAAAGATAAATACGATCAACAAGAAAATGAAAAAAAATGTAGGTTGTGTGAAGTCTAACATAATATTGTCTGTGATGTTTTTATTTAAAAATAGACTTATAGTTAAAAATAAATAATACATATGAAGGTTTAATTAATTTAAAAGTAGTTAATAAAAATTTTTATACAACTCGTTAACAAAATATATTACATTTTTTTTACAGAAATTACATTTTATATATTTTAAAAACTTTTTATATTAATTTTAGAGAGCTCTTTAATTAATAAAGTCAAGAAATTGTAATGCCCAGTTAGAAAATATAATTTATTTTGAATTTTTCAAGAAGTTACGATTTTTCATCGTTGCATATCTGCTTTATTTCTAATGCATTTAGAGGAATGTCCGGCCAGTGAAGAAACGGTCAGTAAAAAACCGACCAATGAAAAATTATAAACAATAAGTCTTCAGACACGATGCACCGAAGCACGAGATAAATCGGTGGCGGGGCAGAAACGGCGGAAACAACTTGTTAGAAATCATAAAAAAACTGATCGCCAATTTTGTGACCACTCAGCGGGCCGACCGCGCAACTTCAATGGGAATGACAATGAAATTCATTCTCATTTGTCAAAAAGTTACGCGGTCGCTGTTAATGTTAAAAAACAACTTTTATTCATTCAGACAATGAGTTATAATGAGCTTGAACTGTTAATGAAAATGAACATCGATTCTCAGTGTGTTGCGAGTTCGCAATTTTAATTTTTTTAAAGTTCATTATTGGAGTTCAACTGTTAAAATGAACTCCATTCTCATTGAGTTAATGCTCACCGCTGATTTCGTGCCCACAGTCTAATCTTGACTGCCGATTTAGTTTATGGAAAGCGAATGCTATTCTAGACGCATCACGACAGTTTAAAGACGAGGAACAACCTAGTGAACGCCAGTGATACTTTTTAACCAGGGTTTATAATACGTGGTCCTCATATAGACCCCTGGTAAGTATGGAGCCGCGCATTTGATTCCATGTGATACAGTCCCGACGAGTTGCCACCGTCCATCTTCACGCTGCAGTACTAGTGGACCTCCACTGTCTCCCTGTAAGAAGATATTTTGATTTATTTATTTATTATTGTGACTCGACATATGACTACACCTCGCCTGATGTCAAGCTGGAGCGCGGTCCATGAATGAAGGTTATTGCTACTACAGTTAAATAACAGTAATCATCAGTCACATCCACTATGCCGGCCTAGTTAGAACCGGCAACTTACAAGCTAATCCCGTAACGCTAAGTCATTTACGGTCTGTATACTTGTAATAAACTACCCTAGATCGACAGGTTCGGCACCAATGCCTACCACTGCCTGGTGCCAATGTCTCTGCCTATCCCTATGGGAATCAAAGCGTAACAATTGATGATGTTATCCTAATGTACATACTTCGCATGAATCCTTTTGTCCGTTGGCGTAACCAGCACATAAGAAGGAGTTGAGTATTATCTTGGTATGACCAGCTTTCTGGAACATCTCCTGGCAGACACTGTTCTCTATTACAGGCACCTGAAAGCAATTGGGGAATCTCTTGAAATCATAGTTCAACTTTTTTTACATTTCTAGACTAAACTACTAAAGTCCTTGTTTCATAGAAACGGGGGGCCAACCGCGTAATTTCAATGGAAATGAAAAATAAATTTATTCCCATTTGTCTAAAAGTTACGCGGTCGCTCTGTTAGTGTCAAAAACAACTTTTATTCATTAATTTTTCATTCGGACAATGAGTTTCATTGAGCTTGAACTGTTAATGAAAATGAACATCAATTCTTAGTGTGTTGCGCGGTCGCAATTTTAAAGCTCACTAATGAAGTTCAACTGTCAAAACTCATTGTCATTGAGTTACGCGGTCGGCCCGCAGTACAACATATATCAAAGATACATTTGTACCGGCAATTGGTTTCAAACCCGTGCTATCGGTAACTATGCCTCTGAGGAAATTATCAGATTTAATGTGTCTGTCGGAAAATACCCTACTGGAATTGTCTCGTTAAACGCATCTATCCATATCAGATTTATAAATTCCTTTCTTTGATCGACCAAATTTGAGACATCCTTAAAAAAGTTGGGTTGCCTAGTGCCAATAACCGTAGAGCTTGTATGAGGAGAATTGTCGATGTGAGAGAAGCGAGGGATTTGTTTCAGAATCGTGGCTAGTGGCGCTTTTTTGTCTCTGCGGAAAAGGCGTGACAATTTATTTGATTGATTGATTGATGTTGTCTGTCCCTAAGGATTGGGGCAGACAATGATGGCAAGTTTCTTTGACGTTGGTTTCTCTGCCCACTCCAGAACCTTTCTTCCCTATCGGTTGTCGGTTGTTTAAGCTAAGCTCATGCTAATAAATTTTATTTATTAGCTTTGGAATTATTTCAAAGTGAAAGGAACAGATTTAAGTTACTGGATAGTACACGTGAGTGCTTGAATTGGGATAATTTTGCAACCACATTGAGTTTTTTAAAGATTATTAATTTTATAACAAAATTTAAATTGATGAATTTTAGTATTATAATGTACCACGCAAATGACCACGCTGTTAATAAGCGTCTTATTTATTTAAAAGTTATTTTATAATAAATAAATAAATTAAAATAAAAGAAATATAGTAATCGATTCTTTGATAGTGTTCTAATTAAATTAAAAGTATATTAAATATATTTATACTGTAAGTAAAAAATATAATCTAATGACGTCGCATCTTTTGATAGTCCCAAGGAGACTGGCAACATTTCCCCTTTATACAGCAAGACCAATACGTTGGCAGAAATAATTGCCAGCCTTCCTGTCTCCTGACTTCATCGTCAGCTGCTTGGACAACTGAAGGTCTCCGAGGGCCAATCGTCTCGACCCCAAACGGTCCAAATTCGTAACAAGTACCAAGGTTAGCGTATTTACAGTAATCTAAGTAATAGTAGTCATAAAACAAAACAAAATTTTCAGACCTGCACTTCCTGTAAAACAGCTGGTACTCCACCACCGTACTTGAGACGTCCCCATCCCGTTACTGAAGCCATGCGACCAGTGAAATCAGCCTCGTCTGGTGGCATGCAGATTGGCACTGAAACATTTTAATACTTAATTATTATCCATCCTATAACCTTGGATCCTTTAAGCGATGCGTGAAGAAGCACCTTTGGCCGACATAGTGACGGCGACTGGGGCAGCCGGGAACTAACTCGTTTTTTTTCAGTCGTTGTCACTTTTAGACCTCGTCTTGCTTATCATCAGGCGGGTCCTGGTCAAATGTCGTGTCACAATCAAAATTAATGTATATTTCTATACTACACGTCTAGCTACTACACGTGCTTGTATCATACACAAATAACGACTAAAAGTACATAAATCAAAAATACATTAGTACAGCATCGGCAAACAAAGAGTTTTGAACCTGTGCTCTCGGTTTGCGGCACTATTTATCTACTACTAGACCACGATCGCCTTATTGCTGTTAGCCCATTTAATTGTTCTAATGCTGGATTAGGAATTCTTCCATTCATAAAAATAATCCCTAGCTTAACTTACCTATGTGTGGTTCGAACTTGATAGGTGATTCTAACTCAAGCAATGCTAAATCGTTCTCAAACGTCGCTGCGTCATACTGACGATGGACAATGACACGTCGCACGTTCCTGGACACAGGTCGTTTAGGCTCCAAATCCACTGAGATATCGTTCTCACCGAAGACAGCTACCAAAGATGCTAAGAAGCTGAAAAAAAAAATCAAAATGAATGATGTCCTTTTCATATTATTATTATTATTTTTTTATTTTTTATTGTGACTCGACATATGACAGCACCCCGCTTGATGTTAAGCTGAAGTGTGGTCCATGAATGAATGCCACTGCTACTACAATTCAATAACTGTGAGTAGCAATCACATCCACTATGCCGGCCTAGATGGAACCGGCAACTTACAAGCTGTTCCCGAAACGTGACCAAATCACTTCACGGTCTGTATACTTGTAAGTGGTGGTACTACCCCGGATCGGCAGACTGGGTACCACTGCCTACCACTCTTTGATAACCAGACCCGAAGCAAATATCCATCTCTTTTTTTTTATTAACAAATATTTGTAATATTTAATACTATTAAATATTACAAATAAAAGCTATGAAACAAATATTTGCTCCGACCGGGGATCGAACCCGGGACTTTACGCGCAACAAACCAGTCGCTAAACCGTTCGTCCACGCCTGTCGTCAAAAGACCCCTTTAGACCCCTAGGGGTGAAAATAATTTGAAAGATTCCTTTACATAGTTACATACCTACGAGTCACAAGTCAAGCTACAAGTCAAGCTAATAAAAGCGTATTAAAAAATATCTGGATTCTATGACGAGTTTCTTGTGATTTATTTTCGTTTTATTGTGACTCGACATATGACAGCACTCAGCTTGATGTTAAATTGGAGTGCATTAATGGAGGTAACTTCTATTACAACTCAATAACTGTAAGTAGTAGTCCCATCCACTATGCTGGCCTAGTTACTTCACTAGTTGGAAACGCGATTAAATAACTTCACTGCTTTGCCTGCCCATGTCTGCTTCAAGCGTTGCAAGAAGAAGCACCTTTGGCCGGCATAGTGACGGCGACTGTGGCAGCTGTGAACAAGCTCGGTTCTCTCAGTCGTCGTCACTCTTGGACTTCCTCTTGCTTATAATTGGGCGGGTCGAGGTCAGATTTGACGACAGGCGTGGACGAACGGTTTAGCGACTGGTTTGTTGCGCGTAAAGTCCCGGGTTCGATCCCCGGTCGGAGCAAATATTTGTTACATAGCTTTTATTTGTGATATTTAATAATATTAAATATTGCAAATATTTGTTAATAAAAAAAAAGAGATGGATATTTGCTTCGGGTCTGGTTATCAAAGAGTGGTAGGCAGTGGTACCCAGTCTGCCGATCCGGGGTAGTACCACCACTTACAAGTATACAGACCGTGAAGTGATTTGGTCACGTTTCGGGATCAGCTTGTAAGTTGCCGGTTCCATTTAGGCCGGCATAGTGGATGTGATTGCTACTCACAGTTATTGATTTGTAGTAGCAGTGACATCATTCATGGACCACACTTTGGCTTAACATCAAGCGGGGTGCTGTCATATGTCGAGTCACAATAAAAAAAAAGATGTCGTGTGACAATAAAAAAACCTTATCCTTACCCAGGTTGGCAATGAGCAGCAGTTGTCACGAATCGATTGGTGATGAGTACACCTCCGCATTTGTTCTTCGTGAATAATCCAAGCCAGGTCGTCTCTCTCACCAGCACTTGCCAGGGCCATTCACCAAACTTGGCATTCTTTCCGCCAACTATTCTACCAGATTTCACCATCGCTTTTACACCGCATACTGAAAATTATGATAGTATCTTCTTAGATTTTGTGCCAACATTGATTATTGAATTAAACAAATTTTATGCGGCTTACTATCGTGTTTATTTTGCACTCTCCGCGACCACAATGGCTGCAATAAAATCAATCAATCAATCAAATTGTCACGCCTTTTTCCCACAGGGATAGGCAGAGACAATGGAGCGCCACTTACCACGACTCTTACACAACTCCCTTGCTTTCTTCACATCCACAATTCTCTTCATACAGGCTCTGTGGTTATGGGCACTAGGCTACCTAGCTTTTTTAGGATGACTCCGATTTGGTCGGAAAACACCCTCCTGGGCCTGCCTTGTTTAACGCATCCATCCACAAAATAAACGTGATAGTAAGCCGCATAAAATTTGTTTAATTCAATAAATATACATTTATATACATATATTATTTTTACCGTGATCTTTATAGGTCTGGAGAAGCATCTGTATTTTGTCGACTGAATCGACTGTTCAAGTATTTGTTTTGGCGCCAGGCCATGTGTTCTCCCTAGACTACGAGAATCTAGTGACAAACCACCTCTGACTACCATAAAACGAGGAGTGATGCAATCATCAATGTACAGTTTTTTCAGTCGACGACGCTTTGACCTTCCTTTGCTCACCATCAGGCAAGTCGAATGATGCGTCTCAATAAAATATCAGGTATAGAAGAAGTAAAGTTGACTTATCTATAATCACGTTCATTAAATAACTAAGTCGAGAATACTTACGATTTTTGTCATTGTAATCTACAGAAGAATCCTGATACAGTTCTGTAGTGACTTCCTCTAACTCAGTAGTTGTAGTGACTTTCGGTGTGGTAGTAGTTACCTTTTTGATTGGCTTCGGCTTCCTAGTTGTGGTTGTTGTTGCCTGAAATTATTAGAATGAAATATGCATTATTTTTATCATATATAAAATCGTGACCTTCACAGCTTTGTAGTCGGATATGCAAGTGACGTAGAGATCTCATCGTAGAGTTTCCGGTATGATAAATGTATGAACAGAAATGTAAAGATGCGGAGCTCATTTTAGGGAACGAAAGATTGCTTTATAAAGCCGCCGGGGAGCTTGCGAAGAACACCGAGACAGGCCGAGGAGAGGGAGCGCCACCATTCACACTCTCGCGCTCGCCCATCCTCGGCCTGTCTCAGCGAAAGTGTGAACCCGCGGTACCATACTATGTCTTACGTTGTAAAACTATTTTCTTCTGGATAATTATTCAATTAATCACTCAATTAAATAGTCACGCCTTTTCCCCACAGGAATAGGCAGATACAATAGAGCGCCACTTGTTACTATCCTGACATAACTCACATCCATAATCCTTTTTACACAACAGGCGGGGCCGAACGGTTGGCTATTTTTTTGGTGCGCGGAAAGTCCCGGCTAATTATATTAAATATTGCAAATAATTGTTATTATATAAAAAAGAGACTGATATTTTCTTGGGAGCTGGTTATCAAAGAGTGGTAGGCAGTGGTACCCAGTCTGCCGATCCGAGATAGTACCACCACTTACAAGTATATACACCGTAAAGTGATTAATTTGCGTTTCGGGATCGGCTTGTTAGTTGCCGGTTCCAACTAGGCCGGCATTGTGAATGTGATTGCTACGTACAGTTATTAATTTGTATTAGCAGTGACATGTCAAATGTCGAATCACAATAAAATAAACAAAACAAGCGGTTAAGGATAAGTTTATCTGAAATAACTTTTTATTATTGTGAATGGATTTAAAAGAAATACTTACAGCTCGTCTAGTAGTTGTAGGAGGTGCTGTGGTTGTAGTGGGTTTTCTATTCGCTGTTGTAAGCTTGACAGGTTTCTTTGTAGTTGTTGGTTTAACTGTAGGTCTGGGTCTCGTAGGTTTTGAGGGTTTTCTTGTGGTTAAAGCAGGTTTACGGGTAGTAAGTAAAGGTTTCTTGGTAGGTTTAGGCGTTGTCGCTTTAGTACTTAAAGTAATATTAGGTTTTTTATCCAATATAACTATATCGTGAAGCTCCTGGAATGTCCCTTGGAGGCTACCAACAATTTTATTTACGAATAAGTTCATTTTGTTCTTCAGGTTTTCATCTTCAAGTAAAAACGAAGGTGTTGTAAATTCCACATCATGTAGAACGTCGATATCATTCTCATCTGTTGAAACATTTGTGTAGAGACCAATGTTTGATCCAGTTGCGTTGAGCATGGGGTTTCTTACAGGTGGGAAGTTTATCAAATCATCAGGGGATGTATAAATTTCTGGCCTGTTAGTAGTTGATGCAATTACATTATCCGTGTAAGACAAGTAAACTGGACTAGTTGTTGTTTGATATGATGTTGAAGGTGTTGTATTTGGAGTAGGTTTCGGCGTTATAACAACCGTTGGTTTAGTATTCGTACCCGGAGGTTTTGCTAAATAAATGTTGTTAGTCGATTGTATGTTATTATTAACAGTAATCTGATTAACTGGTTTCTTGAACGGTTCTTGAGATATTTCTACAAATTGCGGCTCTTGGGCTGTCGTTTCAGGTTTTGCTGTTTGTAAACCATTAAGAACTATCACTGTTGGTGTGACACTTCCGAAATTTGCTGGTGCTAGATCGTAAGTTGAAATACTAGAGGGCGAAGTAACTTGAGGTCGTTTTGAAGGTTTTGAACCAAAGATATAACTAGTAGAAGGTGGTTTTCTTGTGGTTGTTGTAGATGGTTTCCTTGCAGGTTTGCGAGTCGTTGTTGATGAGCTTACATAACTAAATGTTGTTACAGAATTGTCAAATTCATTGGGGTTCGTAGGGTATCTATTAAAACTGTCAATTTGACTAGTAAATTGACTAGGGAGTGGCGAAGAATAGTATGGCTTGCTTGATGTAACTTGGACTTCTTCAATGCTGTTTGGTGATGAAGAATACTTGTTGGAGGTTGGTCTTACAGTTGTGAAGTAAGAAGGTGTGTTTGAGACAGTGCTGTGATGTATTCCTGATGGTTTTAAAGTTACGTAATGTCCTGTTGACAGGTAATAGTTGGGATATCCACTGCTGTAAGAGACTGGTGAAACAGTTGAAGAAGGCGTAGTTTTAGTTTCCAACTGACTTATTGTAGTTTGCGTTGCTGTATCCTTATTAGATGTTTTATTAAACATTTGTATAACACTTGTAGTGACTGGAGTTTGATCTTTTGTTACTGTTGAGACAATGACATATTTTTCAGTTGTTGAACTGACTTTTTGAGTTATAGGCTTCGTTGATTGGTATTTCGGTGGTGCTGTTATTAAGGTGGGTTTACTAGATGGCTTATTTGGTTTAGGTTTAAACACTGGTTTCGAATATACTGGTTTATGCGTTGTAGAAGGTTTTGTTGTAGTTGATGTCGCTAATGAAGGTTTTGTTTGTAGTGTCGAAATGTAGACGTTAAAATCTGACGGTCGAGCTATGTTATCAACTGCACTACCGTTTTTATTTACTAAATAGGTTTCTGCTGTGTTATGGTTTATGGTGCTTTGTGTGTACACGTTATCCTGACCAGGTCTTATGTAGATTATATTACTATCTTTGTTAGGGCTGTCTAGTAACGAATTAGTAATCTGAGAAACGCCTTCCGAAATAATTTCTGCACTCACACTTTGCGTAGAACCGCTTAGAAGCTCAGGCGGCTTAGTTATATGCGACTTGTCTGTTGGTCTGTAACCTGGAGTAACTATTGGTTTAAAACTATTATGCCAAGCATTTAATTGGTCGCCCTCATCAAATTCCTCTTCGGGGTCTTGATCTGGGTAGTCTAAGTAACTGGTCATGACCACGCCTGGTCCTTTAGGTATGTGGCTTTGGCTATCATATTTTAGTTGGCAACAAGCACCGAAGAGGAAGCCGTCCATGCATGTGCCGATGACTTCTCCACCTCTCTGGACACATTCATGGTTAAACATGCAAATTTTATTACCCTTATTGTATTTGCCATTACGTAAACCTTTGCAGTGCATAGGTGTTATTCGATAGCCGCCGAATAATTTCTTTGAATCTGAAATTAAAGAAAAAATAAATTAACCAAAGTATTTTTATTATTTTTATTGTGACACATCTTTTTTTTATTGTGACACGACATCTGACATCGACCCGCCTGATGATAAGCAAGAGGAGGTTCAAGAGTGACGACGACTGAGAAGACCGAGTTTGTTCACGTCTGCCTCAGTCGCCGTATAATCAAAAATAACCATTAGTGCTCGATATGTGATAGTATTCCGCCTGATTTTAAGCTGAAGTGCGGACCGTGAATGGAGGCAAATGCTTTAAGGTAGCAGTTAAAAGTAGAAGTCGCATACTGGGAATTGCAGGCACTTAAATTGAAATGAAAAATTCGTACGGCATCGGCATCGCAAATAATGATATTAGGTAGTTTAAATCTGTGATATTTTAAAAACATTATAATATCTTTTAAAATAGTTCTGATTTGCTGTAAGGATATTAGACTGGAAAGGATGAGTGAGAGTAAATTGACGAAAGGAATTTATACATCTATTGTGGATAAATGCGTTAAAGAAGGCAGACCCAGGAGAGTTTTTTATGACCAAATCGGAGATAGCCCCAAGAAAGCTGCCCATAACCTAGCTTGTATGACTTATGACTCACTCGCATGGACGCTACTTACCACTTGTTACTTAACTGACTGATGTCTTATCTGTATAACTGTACTCATTGATGTGTAAATCGGGCTTAACATACTTGAATTAAACAAATTGTATGCGGCTTACTATCGCGTTTATTTAGGTTTTTATTTTACATATTTTATTATTCCGACGTTTCGAGAGCTTTGCAGCCATCGTGGTCACGGAGAGACTGAGGAGTTGGTCGTCCTATTGGTTGATGCTGTTATTGTTTCCAAAACTACCCAATTTGATGTTTTGATTTTGTTTTTTCTTTTTTTGTTCTCAGTTTATTTCAATTTTTTGCAAAAATAACTGAAGGTGTCATCTGGTTTAGTAGTTTGCTGGATTTGGGACTTGAGTTTGTGTATTATGGGGTCCCAGGTGTTAGATAATAACCCCCAACCACATAAAATTTGTTTAATTCAATAATCAATGTTCGCGCAAAATCTAAGAAAATACTTAACATACTTATTTGATTGGTTTATCTAAATTCTAAACAAATGGCGACACAATAAAACTCTTGCCTACATTACCTACATCTACATACTCTAAATGCTTACTTTCTACTTGTTTTGCATTTGAATCATAGATGCAGAAAGGCACGTCGGGGAAACTATAAGGTTCGGTGCGTCATTTCTTTGTAGAACAATCGACAAGTGGAGCGCTTTGGTGTCCTTCAGCCTGTAAGCCTCACCATCTAGTTTAAAGATACATCATATACCAAAATTAAGTGCCGAATTTGTGATAATTAGTGCCAAAAAATTAAAATTTGTGCCACTGTATCTTCGGAGATATACATAGGTGTTGGTGAGGCTTCTGGAATGAACCTCACCCCGTAAGTCTCACCATCAGATCTCATCAACGGTATGAACTATCGACACAATTCTAATTCATTTATCTTGTTCTAAATTATTGCCACCCGCCACACCAATTTTGAAGAATATTGCGTTTAAGATTCCCAAGATACAGGGGTTCCTTAGTGAGGCTTGTGGAATGAACCTCACCCTGTAAGCCTCACCATCATATCTCATCTACGGTATGAACTATCGACACAATTCTAATTCATATATCTTGTGCTAAATTTTTGCCACCCGCCACACCAAATTTCAAGAACATTGATACCGTATTTTCGGAGATATTAAACGTTAAACTCCTACATACATTTAGCGTTTGTACTAAATGCATGGATGTTAATAGATAGGCCCTGCTTTGGTAAAAAAAGTAATCTAAAACGTAAAAAACAATTAGTTTTATCGACAGTCGTTCGTGAGTCAAGGTCGCTCGTCTTGTAACTAATAAAAATGCCTTCCCGTGTTATAAAATCATGTAAAAATTATCCTATAAAACACCAAAAAAGAAGTAAAATTACATTATATGTATAAGTATCACTATTTTCAATAATATATCCGTTTTTAGAAATAATACGATTTATTTAATGACCTTGAATAGGCTCACTGTTCATATGGAGTTGAGATGAAAAAAGTTATGGAGTGGCTTTTAATTTTTTTTATAAATATAATATAATTTCTTGATTATATAATACTTATGTTTTAATTATAGCTCGTTTTTAGGGTCCCGTAGTAAAAAACTGAACCCTTATAGATTTGTCATGTCTGTCCCTATGTCACAGCCACTTTTTTCTGAAACTATAAGAACTATATTGTTGAAACTTGGTAAATAGATGTATTCTGTGAACCGTATTAAGATTTTCATACAAAAATAGAAAAAAAACAATAAATTTTGGGGGTTCCCCATACTCGAATTTTTTTTTCAACAAACCCATACGTGCATTGTTTTCAAAAATGATATTGAGGTTTCTTATATTATTTTTTGATAAACTGAATCATTTGCGCGAAAGACACTTTCGAAGTGGTTAACTGTGAGTCCCCCCTGTAACTTCTAAAATAAGAGTAAACCGCAATTTACCTTTCATTCAAACAATTTTTTATTAAAGACTCGTAAAGCCGACTTCGTGTTATATCACTCTTTCATCAAAATCATTGGGGCAGATAGATAGACAAACATTCTAAAATGTTGTTTTATGCTTTAATATTACTAAATGAAAAATTCTACTTAAATACCGGTATTAATTATAAAATCTTACATTTTTTTAGTTTAAATTTGTTTAAATAGTCTTTAGTGTAGGTTTCCTCGAGAAGAAATTAGAAAAATGAAGATTTCTCTCGATTCCTTCATCAGATCCTGACTTGGGGACTTTGTACACTTTGAGAGTATACCTTTGCAAACAAATAAAGAATTTTCGAAATCAATCCATAATTGACGGCGAAATCAGGACGGCGAACATAGGAAATTAAAGGTTTTCCTTGATTTTTATGGGATCCTTTCATCAGATTCAGATTTGGTTACAATGGAATCGCCCCGAAGGTATACCATTGCAAAAAAAAAAGTTTAAATCGATTCATAATTGACGGAGAAATCGGGAAATATATATTAAAAATTGGTAATGCAGTCCTCAATTAAATACGCATTATTAGGGATAACTCAAAAAGCACAAGCTTCCAAATAAAAAAAAAACATCTAAATTGGTCACTCAGAAAAAAGTTATAAGGTAACACACTTTTTGTGAAGTCGGTTAAAAGAGAAACCATCGATTAAAGTATACACCTAAAAATAGCCAAAATAAATATGATTTTATTTGCTTAACAAATTTGTAATTAACTTAAAGTAATGTAAATATTACTAATAAAACTTTTAATTTTAAATATTGTTTACAAAATATCCCCTGACGACTCCATTCCCTTTTCTTGTTCTAATTACTATTGTGACTATTTTTATGCTCCAATCAGGAGCGGCGTGTGTGTTGATTGGTGCATTATGCGCCTCAATGACCTTGATTTGATACACGTGTCGTAGAAATCGCAGTGGTGCGCCAGGAACATTTTTATAGAGCGCATTGTATGAAATGGGCCTATCTATAAACATCGATGTACAGAGAACTGTTTAGCGATTGGTTTGTTGCGCGTAAAGTCCCGGGTTCAATTTCCGGTCGGAGCAAATATTTGTTTCATAGCTTTTATTTGTAATATTTAATAATTATAGTAAATATTACGAATATTTGTTAATAAAAAAAAAGAGATGGATATTTTCTTCGGGTCTGGTTATCTAAGAGTGGTAGGTACCCAGTGGTGCCGATCCGGGGTAGTACCACCACTTACAAGTATACAAACCGTGAAGTGATTCGGTCACGTTTCGGGATCAGCTTGTAAGTTGCCAGTTCCAACTAGGCCGGCATAGTGGATGTGATTGCTACTCACAGTTATTGAATTGTAGTAGCAGTGACATTCATTCATGAACCACACTTCAAGCGAGGTGCTGTCATATGTCGAGTCACAATAAAAAAAATAAAAAAACAGGATTTTACTACTTTTGACATTTTTTTGACAGACATATGACCTATCTATTTTTTTATTATAATATAAATTTACACAGTCTAGAACCCGAGAATTACCTAGGACCAAAATAACATAAAATAACTAATTTACGTTGATCCGAAACGCATGCATGTGTCACCAAGGTCAAACTGCATACATGCCACGAAACAAAACACCTTTAATAATAATACATTTCTTTCACTCATCAGAACTTTAAACATAAAAAAATCCAAGTACTATCAAGTAATTGCAATCATGTACGCAAATATGGTCTCTAATTACATAGGCATAAGAGTAAAGTAAGGATAAAATGCGTTGCACAGAATTCAAAAGAACTTATAGCATAGCATATGTAATCTAAAATAGATCTTATTACTTAGCGAGTAATTCTATGTTTCTATGTGCGAACGGCAGGACAACCAAAACACAACGGCAAGTCCCTGTATCAGAATTCTGTTCATACAGGGACGGATTATATTATTTTTATTTAATTAGGTTTAATAACTAACATTAAAAATGAAAACATTATTTAAATACTTTTTTTATTGTGAGATACACTGACCTCGACCCGCCTGATGATAAGCAAGAGGAGGTCCAATAGTGACGACGAATGAAAAAAAAACGAATTAGTTCCCGGCCGCCCCAGCCGCCTTTACTATGCCGGCCTAAGGTGCTTCTTCACGCATCGCTTGAAGGATCCAAGGTCATAGGATGGAGAGAACACACGGGCTGGCAAAGCATTCCACTTGTCAATTGTTCTACAAAGAAAAGACGCACCGAACTTTTTAGTTCGACTGCCGATTCGGTCGACAAAATGCGGATGCTTTCTCCGACCTGTGCGGGTATTACGGGTGTAGAAGGACGAGGTAGGAACAAGGTTAAAGAGCTCTTCGGAACATTCTCTGCGTAGTTGCAGGGGCTCCAGAGTTTGCGTGACCTCTGCATCACCTATAATTCGAACAGCTTGGCGCCGGAATAAATCCAGGGCATTGAGAAGATACTTGTCAGAGCCGTCCCAGAGGTGCGAACTGTACTCCGCGCAAGAGCGAATCTGAGCCTTGTATAATATGAGGCGAAGTTCTAGCGCGAAGAACCGCCGCACCTTGTTCAGGATGCCAAGTTCGCGGGTGGTCTTAATGGCCCGCTCGATGTGGTCCCTGTGATTCAAGTCGCAGCGAAGAGACATTCCAAGAATGTCTAGTCTGTTTATTGCACAGTATAATAAAACACATGTACATAGGTACATGTTGCAAAGAGAAGGAAGGGGAGTAATTTTATTAATCAATCAAGCGACTGCGACTCTACATATGCCATCACGATAATGTTAAGCTGGAGCATGGTCCAGGAATGGAGGTGACTGCTACTACACTTAAATAACTGTAAGTAGCAGTCACATCCACTATGCCAGCCTAGTTGAAACGGGCAAATTACAAACTGATCCCGAAACGTGACTAAGTCACTTTACTGTCTGCATACTTGTAGTTACAAGTACCACTCAAGATGATCAGACTGGGCACCACTGCTTACCACTCTCTGACAACCAGACCCGCAGCAAACAGCCGCGCCCTTTTTATTAACAAATATTTGTTATATTTAATTTAATTATTAAATATTACAAATAAAAGCTATGAAACAAATATTTGCTACAGATATCTGCTAGAGAATCGAACCCGGGACTTTCCGGGTAACGGTCAGCCTAATACTAACCAATCTTAGATAATTTAACAGTTAAATTATCTAAGTAACTAATAACCCTCGGCAGTGGACAAATTGTATTACGTAATTTTATTTTTGATGGAATTTCTACCTGCGCTCCGACCCTTTTAGGCTATCTCTTTCTATGCCATTGTTTCCGTATTGCTGTCGCATACATACTCGTTACGACGCGGTAATGAAAATTATTATTAAAATCTCGTTATGAAAATTAACACATTTTACTAGTGAAGTGTATCAATAAGCTGATATGTAAACTATTCAGCTTTTTGTGTAAAATTAAAGATGATTTCTAGAAACTACAAGACATTGATTATTTTTATCCACTATTTAAAACACATTTTTTTTATTGTGACTCGACTTATGGTATCACCCCGCTTGATGTTAAGCCGAAGTGTGGTCCATGAATGAATGGACTGCTACTACAATTCAATATTCAATGCCGACCTAGATGGAACCGGCAACTTACAAGCTGATCCTGAAACGTGACCAAATCACTGCACGGTCTGTATACTTGTAAGTGGTGGTACTACCCCGGATCGGCACTGCCTACCACTCTTTGATAACCAGACCCGAAGCAAATATCAATCTCTTTTTTTTTTATTAACAAATATTTGCAATATTGAATATTATTAAATATTACTAATAAAAGCTATGAAACAAATATTTGCTCCGACCGTGGATCGAACCCGGGACTTTACGCGCAACAAACCAATCGCTAAACCGTTCGTCCACGCCTGTTTTCACATGAGGCATAGTATGTATTATTCAGCTAATTCGGCCAGTAATAACTATTTTAATACTATTATTTAACATGATACCACTACCTTTTATTTATAAACTAGTTGTGTCCGCGGTTTCACATGCGTAAAGTTTGGTTTATAACACAGTCATAAAAAAAGAAAAGGTTTTCAACTCGACTTTTTTGTATTTATAACTCGATAACTCATATAAAAATGACAGACGGAAATAAAAATAAATATATATTCCAAACAGTTAAAACTATAGTCAATTGGAAACTATAGTAAAAGATATTTTATTTTAATTAAAAGTAACCGATGTTACTTCTTGTACCTCCAAAAATAAAAAACGTAATAAACAAACTCACATTCACATTTATAACAATAGTAGCATATGCATATAGTAACAGAAGGAAATAATAATAAAGAAAAAATTCAAACAGCTGAATGTATAGTCTATGGAAAGTATAGTGTATAGTCTCCATAGTACAGTAGATTGGATTAGATGTTGACGTAACAGTCGGTAATACAGTGCGATGGTATTATAGTACTCAGGGTTTGAACCAACGCCTTGCATCTATTTTTATAATAGGAAAAAAAATCGACAAAACTTTTTTATTTTCGTAAAAAAAATGTATACTATGTTACTTCTGATTCCTTTAAGAATATGTGTACAAAGTTGCATGATGATCGGTTGAGCAGTTTTTGCGTGAAAGCGTACCAAACAAACGGTCATTCACATTTATAATAATAGTAGGATAATAATAATAATATTATAATATAATAATTTGTTTTCAACTCTTAACAGCTTGAACCCAAATAAATTTCTGAACGCACGCAATTTTGTATGTGAAAATGATTTTCTTTTATTTTATTTATTATAAAAGTATTTTTCTAAAATAAACGTAGCCTAAGTTACTCCTTATTACATCAGCTACCTGTCAATAAAAGTCCCGTCAAAATCGGTCCGGCCATTCCAGAGATTAGCCGGAACAAACAGACAGACAGACAGACAAACAAAAATTGTAAAAAATGTCATTTTGGTGTATGTACCGTATATATATTCATATACATGTATTAAAAAACGGTTATTTCAATATTACAAACAGACACTCCAATTTTATTATATGTATAGATGTATAATTCCAAACAATCTATAAGAAAGTAGAACCTTAGGAGTATAGTAACCTCACTATGTCGCCCATGAGGCCTATAAGTGTAAGGGAGAAAGCAATATGTGCTTCACAGTATACCGTTAAAGGTGTGATTTCGCTGGCAACTGCAGACGTTTTGTGTGAGATTGATTCCGTGCAAGGCGACACTAGTCTGCAGCCGCCGCGTCAATATTGTTTCCAAACATCATATTTATAATCTATGACTTAGCAAATGCTGATTGTCGCAATAGTGTCGCCTTGCACGGAATCAATCTCATACAAACAAGTAGTGCAGTCTGCGGTCTGCAGTCGCCAGCGGAATCACACCTTAATGCTATATATCAGAAGCATTAAGGTACTTACGGATAGGCATTTTGTAAGTAAATATAAATACATAATTATTATTTGTTTTACAGTTTTTTTTTGTTGTTACAATTAATAAAGGATAATGTTTAAAACGTACATTTTTTTAATTTGTGTTTGTAATTTATTATTAAAATAATAAGTACGAGTTTGTACTACCTACCTATTTTTCTCTTTTCCATTCAAACGTAGACCTTAAAATTGACAAAATGCACATTTATTCGCAAATCAATTTACATAAAATAAAAACGGTAATATGAAATTTATCGCTCGACTTGCGTACATATTCGTATCTACTCTGAAATACATCATTTGATACGCCTCTATAAAATAATTTCTTCATTTAATAAAATTAATAAAAATTCATTCAAATTTCATAAATAGTAATTTTACTTTTTAAATTTTTATTGTGACTTGACATAATCAGCACCTTACTTGATGTTAAGCTGGAGTGCGGTCCATGAATGTATGTCACTGCTACTACAATTCAATAACTGTGAGTAGTAGTAATATCCAGTATGCCAGCCTAGATGGAGCCGGCAACTTAAAACAATCAATTTTTTACTATTTTTACTAACGTTTCTCTGTAAAGTCGACAAAACGCTCGCTGCACCACCTTAAGGGATACAATGGTATAAACTACTCTCGCGCACGTAATACGCCCATTCTTGGCTGCTTCGACGTTAGCCTATTGAAGACGAGTATTTTTCTATAATCCATTTTATTGTTTTATGATCTGCAGGTAACAAACCTTTTCTATTGGCATTAGCAAAAATATTGGCATTAGAAGCAAGTTATTTTTTGTTTTGTCTATTATAGACGGAGAGCCAGCGCCCAAAAAACTGTTTGAATTTACTAAAGCTAATTTTTTTATAGTTCATTAGAATGGTTGCGTACACAAACATACTGCGGTCAGTCAAGCGAACCTTCTCAGTTTCATTAAGGTGACTCAGATGCGCTATCAAAGGTGTCGTACCTGCGGGGTAATAAAATGAATTTACTAAGGCTGAAAATTGTTATACCACTTTTATATTGCATATAAATAAAAGTTGTAATGGTCAGTCAGCAGAATATGGGGACAGAGCTGGTCAGTCAGCCGCAATGTATGTGCAAAAAATAAATAATGTGCAATTCATTTACTACACTTCAAATTTTTTTTAGGAGTATTAAATATTATTTTAAACATAAAAAAAATAGTCAGTCATCTATTTAACGGGACAAGGTCCGCCAGTCAGCAAAAATAGAAATAAAAATTTCGCGTTGGAAGCGATTTGAACAGGTAAGAGCGCAGGTATATTCGCACGCAAGAGGTCGAATGTATACACAATAGATCGGGGTCATTGTAACTCTAGTATAAGGATAGATAGACCTTTGTTCTATATAACGTAAAAATATAACGGCTTTTCTGCTTAATAGCATCAGTAATAGTTCAACTGAAGTAAGTGAATCATCTGTTTCTCAAAATGAACAAAGTTTGTGTACTCTGCCTCAAGAAGCATTAGCCATTAATACTGTTCAATAAGCCATTAATATTGATCAAGTATACCGCCAAGTCAATCAGAATTGTTGCAACAATTTCTAAGAGCTGCTTACATAGCAAATATTTGGGGCAATGCACATGCAAAAGTTATCACGGAACTGTCTCCAATCGATCACGGGTGGAAAATTGTCGAGGGAAAATATGAATTCGATTGGTATCAAGGCGATCAATTGCCACAGTTGGTCAACGATGTCGTCCTTCAACCTTCAAAGGAAAATTCAGGTATGCAAATAATAGTTAGCAAAGTAAAAAAAAAATATTATATACTAGCTGTGGCCGCGGTTTCACCCGCATAAAATTAGGTTTATAACACAGTCATAACAAAGGAGGAGGTTCTCAATTCGACTGTATATGCCTTTTTGTATCTATAACTCGATAACTCATATAAAAATGACAGAAGCAAATAAAAATAAATATAGAAAAATTCCAAACAGCTAAAACTATGGTCAATTGGAAACTATGTGTACTTCCAAAAATATGTGTACAATACATGAAATGATCGGTTAAGTAGTTGTTGTGTGAAAACGTAACAAACAAACTCACATTCACATTTATAATAATAGTAGGATACGCATATAGTGACGGAAAGAAATAACAATAAAGAAAAAATCCAAACAGCTGAAAGTATAGTCTATGGAAGGTATAGTGTATAGTCTTCATAGTATAGTTAATTGGATTAGATGTTGACGTGACTGTCGGTAATATAGTGCGATGGTATTATAGTATAGCTTGTCTAACTTTAAATGACGCGCCCCTCCACTTTATTAGTTTATTTAAATGTGTGGATACACATATTACTAACTATATTACTATACTTTATCATCGTGATCCTCCTTTTGTTTCTTACCAGCAACTGAATGACCAATTACGATTGCATTTTCGGTGTGATGCATCCATATTTTATAGTCGCAGGTGTGCTTAAATGCAGTGGAGGAGCGCGTCATTTCGGGCTGGACAGACTCTACTCTATAATACTATCGCACCTATTAAAAATGAATAAACTAAAATAAAAATGAAGTATCTTTTTGTACGTGTAACTCCTAACCAAAAAAAACACCTGCCAATATCTAACCTCGGGCCTATATTACTTTAAGTACAATGCGTTTTTAACAAATCGCTTGAAAACTCGCAAAAGGGACACAACCGTCAATTACTTTAGCCCTCACGCGACTGCCCGCGGGTTGCGCACTCAATGATGACCGACTTCTTCCCTCACCTCACCCGCCGTAGGATTTACGCGACACTATTTTGGCTATAATGGCTTACACGTAAGATATAGATATATACTGTCGCGGGCTTTTTTATTGGTCTATTTAAGATGCACATATTCATCATACATTACATATGTGTAACTCCAGCGTTTTTGGCAGCGCACGCCAGAATAGCTCGCAGATGGTAGATTTTTATTCTACTTACTTGACACTTATCGTCATATTTTGGACAATTCACACAATATCTTCATTAATTGTAGCCTATGTGTTATTCTGATGTATTAGCTATATTATTGTAAAGTTTCATTAAAATCCATTTAGTAGTTTTGGCGTGAAAGAGTAACAAACATCCATCCATCCATCCATTCATCCATTTATCCATCCATACTCACAAACTTTTGCGTTTATAATATAAGTAAGGATAATTGCATCAGTTATTTTAATTTTTCAGATTCTCGATCAGAAACTCAATCGGAAACAACCGACATTGACGTTTCCGATAACGATGAAATCAATGAATTTGACGAGTCGGAGGAAGAATTCGATAATTAATGTTTCATTACTAATATTAATAATATTATTGAATTATAATTAATATTTTTTTTGTTCAATCTAGTCTGTTAAAGGCAATAAATAACGATTATAATAAAAAAAGAAGCAAGCCGTTATCTGCGATGCCGAGCGCGCGCACGAAATTATTTATTTCTATTTTTGCTGACTGGCGGGCCTTGTCCGGTTAAAAAGATGACTGACTATATTTTTCATGTTTAAAATAATATTTAATACTTCTAAAAAAAAATTGAAGTGTAGTAAATGAATTGCATATTATTTATTTTTTGCACATACATTGCGGCTGACTGACCAGCTCTGTCCCCATATTCTGCTGACTGACCATTACAACTTTTTTTTATATGCAATATAAAAGTTGTATAACAATTTTCAGCCTTAGTAAATTCATTTTATTACCCCGCAGGTACGACACCTTTGATAGCGCACCTGAGTCACCTGTTCTCAGGTTCGCTTGACTGACCGCAGTATGTTTGTGTACGCAAGCATTCTAATGAACTATAAAAAAATTAGCCTTAGTAAATTCAAACAGTTTTTAGGGCGCTGGCTCTTGGACCAGTTTAGTTGATAGGCGTGGCTTATGCTCCTGTCAGGCGCAAAGGAATATTTTGCTAAATGATGTTGCACAGATTTGGTCTATGGTACATGACTGTACAAACTCTAAATGTATGTAGAAGTTTAACATTTAATATCTTCAAAAATACAGTGTCAATGTTCTTGAAATTTGGTGTGGCGGGTGGCAATAATTTAGCACAAGATATATGAATTAGAATTGTGTCGATAGTTCATACCGTTGATGAGATCTGATGGTGAGGCTTACAGGCTGAAGTTCATTCCACAAGCCTCACTAAGGTACCCCTGTGTCTTGGAGATCTTAAACTCAATGTTCTTGAAATTTGGTGTGACGGGTGGCAAAAATTTAGCACAAGATATATGAATTAGAATTATGTCGATAGTTCATACCGTTGATGAGATCTGATGGTGAGACTTCTGGGGTGAGCTTCATTCTGCAAGCCTCACCAACACCTATGTATATCTCCGAAGATACAGTGGCACAAATTTTATCTTTTTGGCACTAATTATCACCAATTCGGCACTTAATTTTGGTATATTTGGTATCTTTAAATTAGATGGTGAGGCTTACAGGCTGAAGGACACAGCGCTTTGCCAGCCTATGTGTTCTCTTCATCCTATAACCTTGAATCTTTCAAGCGATGCGTAAACAGGCACATTAGGCCGGTATAGTGACGGCGATTGTGGAAGTCGTGAAATGACTCGGTTTTTTCGCCGGCACTCTTGGATCTCCTCTTAAAAAAACATCATAAAGAGGAAATACGTTGCGTTAATTATGAATTACAGACACATTTATGCGAAAACGTTATTAAACAAAAGAATAACTCTGTGTGTTGCATACAAGTCCTAGGTCGGTTGCTTGTACGCACGGGATATAAAGATACAGAATAAAGAATACAGGAAGGTGATGGACACCTTCTGCCTGTGCCAGAGTTTCCTGATGGCCATTTGCCTGATGTTGTATTCCACGTTAAATCGGAACTGTTTCTGGTATGTTTAAAATAAAAATACTTGCCTAATTCAAAAATCAATCTGTTTTTCTTTAAAGTTAAAACCAGAGCTCATGTTGGGACACCCGATATTATAGAAATCAATTTAGATTCTTCGAGGTCAGTAAGTGAAGTTAATATTAGATTTCTCCGACGTGAAGTCCGGCACAAAATTGCTGCTAATATTTTAGACTTTCTCAATAACATTATATTTTGCAGAAATTGTGCGTTAAACTAATGGAATTTAAATTGATACTACACGACTCTAAAGTAGATGTATAATATTTTCTTGTGGTGTGTGTCTAAGGCGACAGGCGTGACGCCCTAGCACACCAGTAAGTCCGCGTAAAGTCATCATCATCAGCCAGAAGGCGTCCACTGCTGAACATAGGCCTCCCCCTTACAACGCCATTTCGAACGACAAGATGCCAGTTGCATCCACCGGTTATTCGTGGCTTTCACTATGTCGTCAGTCCACCTAGTGGGAGGTCTATCTACGCTGCGTCTTCCGGTTCGCGGTCTCCACTCTAGAACCTTTCTTCCCCATCGGTTGTCGGTTTTTCGAGCGATGTGGCCAGCCCATTAAAGTAGGTACGCGTAAAGTCCCGGGTTTAATTCCCGGTCGGAGCAAAGATTTAATTCATAGCTTTCATTTGTAATATTACATTAATAAATAGATTGAATATTACAATCAATCGATCAAATTATCACGCCTTTTTCTTCACAGGGATAGGCTTGGACAATGGAGCGCCACTTGCCACGATCCTGACACAACTACCTCGCTTCAATTTAGCCGCATAAAATTAGTATAATTTATTTATCAATGTTCGCGCAAAATCTAATAAAAATACTTTGAAAGGACTACCTAAATTGTGCAAGAAAAGAACTTACTAGCAGTCGCATATTTAAGCATATTATGTTTACTTAGTTTGAAATCAGTTTTGAAGTTATAGAGCAAAAAAAAAATTTAAAAAAAAACAAAAAACTCGTCAATTTTGTGTAAAGATATCGGAATGCGGTCCTTCCTACCTGTTTAACAAATTACCTGTGTTACAAATTAGTAAATACTACATTGTTATATCTTTATTCATTTACCATACATACAACATCGTTAAGCGACCGTGGTGCAGTGGTAGTGCAATTGTCACGCAAACCGAGAGCGCGGGTTCAAAACCACTTGCCAGTATCTTTGATATAATGTACTTTTATAATTATTATTTTTATTATACATTTCTATACTAAGCTACCAAAGTGCTTTTATCATAGAAACAGGACAACCAAAGTACATATAACAAAGATACATTGGTACTCGTGAGTGGTTTCGAACCACTCGGTTTACGTAGCCATTGCACTGCCACTACACCACGGTCGCCTTAACTTTAACGTAAAAAATTGTATGCGTCCTATAATAAATCCTTTATGTTGAGGGGTAAGATTTAGTTTAGATCGTAAACGGTTTTAAAAAAGGCTGACGACAGGCGCAGCGCATTGATCAGCACAACAGATTCTTTCGCGTAAAGTCCCAAGTTCGATTCCCAATCAGAGCAAATATTTGTTGAGCTATATTTTATGTTTTATTTGTTATATTTAATAATTAGATTAAAACCTCATTCTTTATTACAAATATCATTTGTAATAAATTTTTAAATATTACAAATACCCAAATTCATCCTAAAAGGATGAGTAAAAGTAGATTGATGAAAGGAATTTATAAATCTGATGTAGATGGATGCGTTAAACAGGGCAGGCCCAAAAGGGTTTTATCTGATCAAATCGGAGACATTATCAAAAAAGCTAGGTTGCCTAGTGCCCATAACCATAAAACTTGTATGAAGAGAATTGTGAAGATAGCAAGGGAGTTGTGTCAGGATGTTGGCAAGTAGCGCTCCATTGTCTCTCCCTAACCCTGTGGAAAAATGGGGTGACATTTTATTTGTTTCGACTTTAACTCTATGAAACAAATGGCTCCGACTAGGTATAGAACCTGGGACAAAGGGTTCAAAGAGTGGTAGGCAGTGGTACCCAGTCTGCCGATCTGGGGTAGTACCACCACTTACAAGTATACAGACCGTGAAGTGATTTGGTCGTGTTTCGGGATCAGCTTGTAAGTTGCCGGTTCCAACTAGGCCGGTATAGTGGATGTGACTGCTACTCACAGTTATTGAATTGTAGTAGAAGTGATATCCATTCATGCGGGGTTTGGTTTTGATTTTACAATTTTATTTTATTATTTCGACGTTTTGAGAGTCTCTCCTTGACCACGATGGCTGCTAAGCTCTCGAAACGTCAGAATAATCAAAACAAAAATAAACGCGATAGTAAGCCGCATAAAATTTGTTTAATTCATTAATCAATATTCGCGCAAAAATAACAAACTTCGTCGCATACGTACGTACGCGGGTTGCTGTCCTAAACACCTCTTAAACCTCGATTATACATCTAACCGCGTACTATAGCGGTTATCCGTTCGCATTACTCGTACTGTGTTTAGTATAACTTTCACTTGTTACTCGCTAATAAGGGCCGGTATAGCAATGTTTACTTAGGGCTAGTTAACTCGACCCACAAAACCAGTCCGCTACGCGTATTTTTTATTATTTTTTGTTGTGACTCGACATATGACAGCACCCCGCTTGATGTTAAGCCGAAGTGTGGTCCATGAATGAATGTCTCTGCTACTACAATTCAATAACTGTGAGTAGCAATCACATCAACTATGCCGGCCTAGATGGAACCGGCAACTTACAAGCTGATCCCGTAACGTGACCAAATCGCTTCACGGTCTGTATACTTGTAAATGGTGGTACTACCCCAGATCGGCAGACTAGGTACCACTGCCTACCACTCTTTGATAACCAGACCCGAAGCAAATATACATCTTTTTTTTATTAACAAATATTAGCAATATTCAATATTAATACAAATAAAAGCTATGAAACAAATATTTGCTCCTACCGGGGATCGAACGCGCAACAAACCAATCGCTACGCCTACGCCTGTCGTCATAAAATAAGGCGACCCCTGGTGTAGTGGCAGTGCAATGGTTACACAAACCAAGAGCACGAGTTCGAGACCACCCACCGGTACCAATGTATCTTTGATATATGTACTTTGGTTGACCGGTTACTATGATACAAACACTTTAGTAGCTTAGTATAGAAATGTATAATAAAAAAATCAAATAACTATCCACAACCATAAGACAACTGTCACCTTCACCCACATTCAAAGAGTGGTAGGCAGTGGTACCCAGTCTACCGATCCGGGGTAGTACCACCACTTACAAGTATACAGCCCGTGAAGTGATTTGGTCACGTTTCGGGATCAGCTTGTAAGTTGCCGGTTCCATCTAGGCCGGCATAGTGGATGTGATTGCTACTTACAGTTATTGAATTGTAGTAGCAGTGACATTCATTCATGGACCACACTTTGGCTTAACATCAAGCGGGGTGCTGTCATATGTCGAGTCACAATAAAAAAAAAAATAAAAAAAACCTTAATTTAATTACGTATTGCGATCACGTTTTCGTTGCCAAAATTTGAATTAAATCTGTGCCAATACATCTTTTGAATTAACAAAAAGTAGTTCAGATTCTGGTCTAAAATGGCGTTTTCTACAGTGAAAGGAAACGTGAGGAGACTGGTGAGGAGATTGATGGCTAATTCTCAGCGACATTTGACCTCGACTCGCCTGATGATAAGCAAAAGGAGGTCCAAGAGTGACGACGACTGAGAAGACCAAGTTTGTTCACAGCTGCCTTGGGGCCCCTATATGCATTACTTTGTTAGGGTAGATAAAGAAAGTACTAGATTTTCTTAATCAAGGTTCTAGATTTATTCTTATTTCTTCACAGTCGCAGTAAATGAATAGATAATATAATATACTAAAGCTAGTATATAATGATATATTATATACTAGCTGTGCCCGCGGTTTCACCCGCGTAGAATTAGGTTTAAAACACAGTCATAACAAAGGAGGAGGTTCTCAATTCGACATTTTTTGTATTTTTAACTCGTTAACTCATATAAAAATAACCGACGGAAATAAAAATAAATATATATTGCAAACAGCTAAATCTATAGTCAATTGGAAACTATAGTAAAAATATATTTTTTAAATTAAAAGTAACCTATGTACCTCTAAAAATAAAAAAAACTACAAACAAATTATCATTCATATTTTTAATGATAGTAGGAAATGCATATTGTGACAGAAGGAATTAAAAATAAAGAAAAATTCCAAACAGCTGAAAGTATAGTCTATGGAAAGTATAATGTATAGTCTCCATAGTACAGTTAATTGGATTAGATGTTGACGTGACCCAACTCCTGTTGTTTTTGTTAGTTTGAACCAACTCCTTGCACCTATTTTATAATAGGAAGTATTTTTTTTTAAATTTACTTTTTTATTTTTCCTATTTTTTTACCAAGAATATGTGTACAAAGTTTCATCATGATCGGTTGAGCAGTTTTTGCGTGAAAGCGTAACAAACAAACAAACACATTTAACAAAACATTAACAAACAAACAAAAAAGTTCACATTTATAATAATAGTAGGATAATAATAATAATAATATGTTAATATAATATAATAATATGTTTTCAATTCTCAACAGCTTGATATATTTTCCTTAGGTTACCCAAAATAAATTTCTGAACGCATTCAATTTTGTATGGGAAAATGTTTTTTTTTAAATTTTATTTATTATAAAAGATTTTTTCTAAAATAAAAGTAGTCTAAGTTACTCCTTATTACATCAGCTACCTGCCAATAAAAGTCCTGTTAAAATCGGTCCAGCCATTTCAGAGATTAGCCGGAACAAACAGACAGACAGTCAGAAAGACAAAAATTTCAACTAATGTTATTTTGGTGTATGTACCGTATATATTTTCATATACATGTAGTAAAAAACGGTTATTTCAATATTACAAACAAACACTCTAATTTTATTTATATGTATAGATAGATGTATAGATTACTGTTCACCAATTCGGAAAACAAAAAGCATAAACTTCAATCAATCTATCAAATTGTCACGCCTTTTTTCCACAGTGATAGGCAGAGACAACGGAGCGCCACTTGCCACGATCCTGACACAACTCCCTCGCTTCCCTCACAATTATTATAAGTCGTTAGCTGTCTTATGAGTCGCCTCCATTCATGGACCGCACTCCTGCTTAAAATCAAGCAGAGTGCACTTATATTACAGTAGCAGTCACATCTACTATGCCGGCCTAGTTGGCACCGGCTACTTACGAGTTGATCCCGGAACGCGACTAAGTCACATCACGGTCTGTGTACTTTTAAGTAGTTGTACTATACTGAATCGGCAGACTGGGTACCACTGCCTACGACACTTTAAAAACTCATTCCCATTTATAAGTATGATAAAATTTCGAAAAGGTAAAATTAAACTCTTTTTAAATATTTAATTGGCATTTGTAAAACTGACTCATACATTTAAATAGTGGTAGTGGTGCCCAGTCTGCCGATCCGGGGTAGTACCACCACTTACAAGTATACAGACCGTGAAGTGACTTAGTCGCGTTTCGGTATCAGCTTGTAAGTTTCCGGTTCCAAATAGGTCGGCATAGGCGGCAATAGGCAATAGGTGGCAGTGCAATGGTTACGCAAACCGAAGAGCACGAATTCAAGACCATCCACCGGTACCAATGTATCTTTGATATATGTACTTTGGTTATGCTGTTTCTATGATACAAGCACTTTAGTAGCTTAGTATAGAAATGTAAATAATAATAAATAAATAAAAATTGTATGGGTGACTGCTACTTACAGTTATTTACCTCCATTCATAGCCCACACTCCAGCTTAACATCAAGCAAGGTGCTGTCATATGTCGAGTCACAATAAAAAAAACAAGAGCAGTGACATCATGTACATTCTTAGACAGTGACAGTGAAAGTTTTTTGTCACCTGTACCAAATGACTCATATTTTTGTTGACAAAACTTATGCATTCTTTTCTTTTTACTATCTTTCTTTGTATGCATTACGCAAACGTTCGATTTTTTTGTATCTAAGCGATTTTTCGTATGGACATGCGAACAGAAGTGTGAATTGTGAAATTTCGGACAGCGAAACTGCACTGTCTACTCGTATACAACCACAGATAACTATTATACTAGTAATACAACCCAAAACGAGTGCAAGCTGCAGGCCGACCGTGTAACTCAATGACAATAACCTCCGTTTTGACAGTTAAACTCCATTATACTTTGTAAAATGTAGCTTGGGTCCTGTGACACATGAGAAATTTTCAGACGACTTAACATTGTAGCAGCGTCTCTCTTCGATCGTTCATTTCAAAGTTATTTGTTTTCGTAGTTACAACCATAGCTTACCAATAATATTTATCATACAATAATTTAATACAATAATAAAACAATAATTTTTAAAACAAACAACAATAAATCAAATAAATCATGTAACAAAAAGAAATCTTACCACTCCGTCAAGGTTACATCTGTTAACAAAAATACGAGTACAATAATAGTGATGGGACTATTAAAGTCATTATGGCATCTGTCATAGGACTCAAGCTAAATTTTACAAACCTTAATGAGCTCCAAAATTAAAATTGCGACCGCGCAACACACTGAGAATCGATGTTCATTTTCATTAACAGTTCAAGCTCATTTGAAACTCATTGTCCGAATGAATAAAAGTTATTTTTCATACTAACAGCGACCGCGTAACTTCTTTGTCAAATGGGAATGAATTTCATTGTCATTTACAAGTTACGCGGTTGAAACCAGCCATTTGCATTCGTGTCAGTCCTAAGTCCACTGCTGGACATTTAAAACTGCTGTTGTGATGTAGCGTGAGAATATTCACTGATATATATAGATGTATGTATATTACGCCGATGTATATAATAACAGCTCTGAACGGCGCTGATGAGACGGAACACCCGGAATCCGCACATTGTTGCTAATTGGAGCGGAAAAGAAAACCGCACTATAATACTTAGATATTATATTTGCTTAGGTATAGTATTTTATTAGATTTTGCGCGAACATTCATATTTATATGAATTAAACAAAGGGGAATGCCCATTTTTAGTATTTTAGTATAAACTGATATATATGATATATATATAATATTTTGACTCAAACAATAATAATAAAAATTAGATTCGTCTCTTCGTGACCAAGATGGCGGCAAAGCTCTCGAAACGTCGGAATAATAAAAACATATAAATACAAAACCAAAATAAACGCGATAGTAAGCCGCATATTTGTTTACTTTTATCAGTCGGTTATTTTTTTATTGTGACTCGACATCTGATCTCCTCTTGCTCCAAGAGTCTAAGAGTGCCGACGACTTTAAAAACCGAGTCTCCACGGTTGCCTTAGTCGCCGTCACTATGCCGGCCAAAGGTGCTTCTTCACGCATCGCTTAAAGGATCCAAGGTTATATAATGGAGAGAACACATAGGTTGGCAAAGCATTTCACTTGTCTAATGTCAAGCCAAACTACAATTTAAAAAATACGCGTAATAGAAATGATTAAACTTTTTTTTTTTATTTATTTTTTATTGTGACTCGACATATGACAGCACCCCGCTTGATGTTAAGCCTAAATGTGGTCCATGAATGAATGTCACTGCTAATACAATTCACTAACTGTGAGTAGCAATCACATCCACTATGCCGGCCTAGATGGAACCGGCAACTTACAAGCTGATCCCGAAACGTGACCAAATCACTTCACGGTCTGTATACTTGTAAGTGGTGGTACTACCCCGGATCGGCAGACTGGGTACCACTGCCTACCACTCTTAGATAACCAGACCCGAAGCAAATATCCATCTCTTTTTTTTTATTAACAAATATTACAAATAAAAGCTATGAAACAAATATTTGCTCCGACCGGGGATCGAACCCGGGACTTTACGCGAAACAAACCAGTCGCTAAACCGTTCGTCCACGCCTGTCGTCAAACCTTAACTAATACGATAAACACACAAAAGTATATAAACGAAAATTGTTCACTTTTCCATGTCGAATTGAATAAATAAAAATTTATACGACCGCAAAAAGACTTTCACTACTGAGTTGAAAATATAAAAAGTAAAATTAGGCTTTTAGTGACCATTAACGAGCTTTGAAAGTGACACTTAACAGTTAAACAATAAAGACTGAAATTGCGTGAAACGATTGTCTTGAGAGATGATATGACAATTTTGTCATATCATAACGGTCTGTTAAATATATGTGCCATAGAAATGGTCTCATATGTGTTTACGTGAAGTTTTTCAAGTTCAAGGAGAAATTGTTTTTCATATTGAAACAAGAATGATGCTGTCATTTCTGAAGTTTTGCGCGATCATTGTTGAGTATGTTAACGACAGGCGTGGCGTTAGCAGACTAGGGCACCAATTATTATGTTAAAATACTTTGTATTTTCTTAGAATTTGCGCGAACGAATTTGTTTAATGAATTAAACAAATTTTATGCGGCTTACTATCGCGTTTATTTTTGGTTATTGATTTTACTTTTTTTAGACCAAGGCGATCATAGACCAAGGCAACCGAGAGCACGAGTTCGTGACAACCTACCGGTACCAATGTATCTTTGATATATGTACTTTGGTTGTCCTGTTTCTATTTTTTTACATTTGTATACTAAGCTACTAAATTGCTTTTAGGACTCATTGCACTGCCACTAAACCACGGTAGCCTTAAAATGGGATAGAACAAATTCACTGGGACTAGGAATCGAATCCGGCTTACAATAGCTTAGTATGGAATAAAAAAATAACTAAATTACACAGTAACTAATAATGATAATAATGAACTTTTAGCCTTTATCAATCAATCAAATTGTTACGCCTTTTACCCACAGGGATAGGCAGAGACAATGGAGCACTCAAACTTACTTTTATCAAACTCTGATTTTAAATTATAACGGCGAAGTTTTGTCAGGATCGTGGGAAGTAGTGCTTTATGTTATCTGTCTATCCCTGCGGAAATTGTGGCGTGACAATTTTATTATCATTATTATTTTAAAATGTCAAATTGGATGAAAAAGAAATGGCCGTATTGCCAGAATCCTATTCGCGCGCATATTTTGAATTCGGAACGCGACGTTCCGTTACTTGCAAATAATTCACTTGGTTCAGTTACATGGTTAAAGATTATAATAAAATATAAAAAACAGTAGATCGACTCGTATAGATTGATATTAAGGTTCCGTAGAATATTAAATTTAAAAGATAATTTAAGAGAAATTATTATTTTATTTAAATACTACTTACTTAATTATTATATCTAAATTATCGACATATCGTTTTTGCGATTTTAGATTGCATTTTTCCGTACAAAATATTTTTAGGAAAAAATATTGTATTATTAAATAATACAAATAAAAGTTATGAAAAAAATATTTAAATTTGTTTCATAACCTGTAACAGAAAAAAATTTTTTTATTGTTTTTGTTTGTTTTAAATTTTAAACTGCTTTAAATTTTAACATAATGTAAAAATAAATAAATAAACCTTTTTATCAATGCTGTAGAAATGCAATCATTAAGAAATGTATGTGGAGTGACGATAGCGGATAGAATGAGGAATAGCACAGTTCGCGATTGATGTGGTTAGAAAGAAGATGTAGTGACAAGGATTGAAAAAGGAATGATCCGATGGTTATGGAGACATAGAAGTAGATTGACAAAAGAAATTTATGTTGATAGATTAGTTAAACAAGGCAGAGCCAGGAGTGTGTTTTCCGGCTAAATCGGAAACACACTCCAATCGTGGCAAGTGGCGCTCCATAATCTCTGCCTATCCACGTGGGAAAAAGGCGAGACAATTTAATTCAAAATTTAAAGTCATTTATTCATTTGGTTTTTACAAACACTTAGAAACGTCATTAGGAAAGAGAGAGGGGACTCTACCGATAACTGTTTGATTATTTGATTCATTTAAACTTTTGTATTACGCAACCCTGTAAATAAATTCGCTGGCATAACTTTGTGGTTTTAAATATTTTTGGGCAATCCGTTACGGGTTGTAGGCCAACCTGTGGTCCAATATAATTGGACAAAAAGCAAACTGATTTGGGTTATAAGCTCATAACCATTATAGGCGACCGTGGTGTAGTGGCAGTGCAATGGTTACGCAAACAGAAGAGCACGAGTTCGAGACCACCCACCGGTACCAATGTATCTTTGACATATGTACTTTGGTTGTCCTGTTTCTATGATACAAGCACTTTAGTAGCTTAGTATAAAAATGTAAATAACAAAATAAAATAAACGTGAAGAGAATTGTGGATGTAAGGGAAGCGAGGAAGTTGTGTCAGGATCGTGGCAAGTGGCGCTTCATTGTCTCTGCCTATTCCTCTGGAGGAAAAGGCGTGACAATTACGTTTTACTTAGTCTAGTTAGTCGAACAATAGACAACCTAATTTCTAAAAAATCTGCCTAGGCCTAATAGTTTTAAAGTCCTGAATATACAAAGAAAAGGTGAAATTCTTTATAAAAATGTAATTCATTACTTTACTATGATAATAACAATGAATAACTTTCACTCGGTAATTGACTATCAATCGGTCATTCAATCGATTCAATTCGATTGAATGACCGATTAATATTTGAACGTTGGTATCTAATTGTTTTATGAATCGTTGCTTTATACTTTTTTTTTATTGTGACTCGACATATGACAGTGGTCTATGAATGGATGCCACTGCTACTACAATTCAATAACTGTGAGTAGCAGTAGCAATATGCCGGCCTAGTTGGAACTGACAACTTACAAGCCCGAAACGCGACCAAATCACTTCACGGTCTGTATACTTGTAAGTGGTGGTACTACCCCGGATCGGCAGACTGAGTACCACTGCCTACCACTTTTGTTAACCAGACCCGAAGCAAATAACCACCATTTTTTATTAACAAATATTCGAAATATTTAATATAATTATTATTAAATATTACAAATAAAAGCTATGAAACAAATATTTGCTCCGGCCGGGAATCGAACCTGGGACTTCACGCGCAACAAACCAATCGCTTAACAGCTTTATACAGTTTATAGCACTAAAATGGGTGTCGTAGACCATTTATTGAATGATCTGACCTCGATGAAATATCAATATTTTTTTTTTTTTTTTTTTTTTTTTTTTTATTGTGACTCGACATATGACAGCACCTCGCTTGATGTTAAGCCAAAGTGTGGTCCATGAATGAATGTCACTGCTACTACAATTCAATAACTGTGAGCAGCAATCACATCCACTATGCCGGCCTAGATGGAACCGGCAACTTACGCTGATCCCGAAACGTGACCAAATCACTTCACGGTCTGTATACTTCTATATCAATAACTAAAATCAAGTGGTCGCGCCTTTTTTTTTTACAGGGTTGGCATTGTCTCTGTCAATTATACAATTTAATGTATATTAAATTTTTTTTACTCTAAAACGTAATTTTTACTAAAAGTAAATTAGTATTTTCTTAGATTTTGCGCGAACATTGATTAATAAATTTAACAAATTTTATGCGGATTACTATCGCGTTTATTTTGGTTTTGATTTTACAATTTTTTTTTATAATTCTGACGTTTCGAGAGCTTTGCAGCCGTCGTGGGCACGGAGATATTGTAAAATTCAAAAGAAAATTAAGTAATTTTATTTAATTTATTATCATATTAAATTAATATTATTATGATTTCGCATATCGCATTATCCTTATTGTATGAATTAAACAAAATTTATGCGGCTTATTATCGCGTTTATTTTTTGTTATTGATTTTACTAATTTTTTTATTCCGACGCAAATCTAGCAAAATCGCGCAAACTCTAGGAAAATTCTATGAATCCTTAGTTTTTATGATTCGTATCAGTGGCGTTCAAATAAACAATCTCTCCAGCTTTATAATAATTGTATATATTATTTATAGGTAGTGCAATCCCAACCTCGCAGTTTTGGAAAAGTAAATTGGGTGCATTACTATAAAAGTAGGTGACCACTCCCAAAATGGTAACGTGAAGTCGTACGATATTAACCGGTTACGAGGGCGTATTCTTTTACAAGTTTTTGGAGTACTTCTGGTTCGAGTTTATTAGTTTTTATACGAAGCACCTCGCCTGCCTCCAAGGATCAAGATAAAGAGCTGCCCCCCTAGCACGGCAATCCAAGAAGCAAGATAAAGACTAGCAAGGAATATCATTCTAACACATTTTTAATAACTTACTAGAACAGTGTATAAAAAATGATATTTAAACGTTTTGTAAAACTTTACACTAAACAACGTTGAATACTTTAATAAATATTGTTTAAACATTTTGATGTGCCGGCCTATTACCTTATTTAAAATGAGTTACAATAATATTCCTTGCAGTTCTTTATCTTGTTTCTTGGATTGCCGTGCTAGGGGGCTGTAAGGAATATCATAGTAACTCATTTTAAACAACGTAAAGGGCCGGCACATCAAAATGTTCAAAAAAATAAATAAGCGTTCAACATTGTTTTTTGTCAGCACATAACATTCAGGACTTTTGGACCTCCTCTTGCTTATTATCAGGCGTGAAGGACTTTGTTTGTCTAAAGGCAATTTTTTCCACTGGTGAGCAGCTGTCACAGGAAAGGAGTCTGAGTAGAGGCTGGACGTATGGCCAACCGGTCACGACTGTGGTTAAAAAATAATAGAACTCTGTACCGTCCATCTCTGGTCATTCAACCTCTCGATCCAACGCAACATACCTTTCGCTGCGTCGCACCGGCCCAACGTACGCTAACGAAGGATATTCAGTTCAGCGTTGGCTACCGCATGTTCGTTAGCCTTCGAAGATAAAGTATTTTTTTTATTTTAGACATATGACAGCACCCTGCTTTATCTCAATTTGGAGTGCGGGCCATGAATGGATGTCACTGCTACTACAATTTAATAACTGTAAGTGGCAGTCACATCCACTATGCCGGCCTAGTTGGAACTGGCAACTTACAAGCTGATCCCGAAAAGCGAATAAGTCACTTTACGATCTGTATACTACCCCGGATCGGCAGATTTCTCGATTTTTGTTACTACATCTTCTTTTTAATTACATTTATCACGAACAACTCTATTCCTTACTCTATCCAAGTATAAAATTAAGGCGAGGAATCTCTGCGTTATGAACAAAACGTATTTTAGGCGAAATAAGGTTGAGATTTGCACATCACTTTTGAGCGTGCGATGTTTTTCCTACGAATAATTTACCTTTTATAATATTTTGTTAATAATTTGAAAACTGTGTACTAAATTAAACATCTAGCTGATTAGGTATCCAATTTAGTAATTGACTATTTATATTCAGGAAAAAAATCCGGAAAAAAACCGAGAACTTGGAAATCCAAAACTATTTTTGTGATAAAGCTGCATATTTTTTTCTTAAATAATATAAAGTATTTGTGAATTCTATTTAATTAAGTGTTTTTTTCGAGCATTTCTTCTTTACACATATATTTCAAGAGTTATTTGATCGTCAGAAGTATCTCAAAATAGGATATCGTCGAAGATCCCTGCCTTGAATTAATTTAGGTCAAATTCTTTGGTTTGTTTTACCTAATTCCTAACGTACTACGAATATTCGAAATAAGTATAGGAATTCCAAATTGTGCTAATAATGTTTTCTAGGCCAATTTTATTGTCGCAGTTTGCCATTTCTTTTAGAGCAAAAGTTTAATTGTGAAGGTAGCGAGAGAGTTGTGACAGGATCGTGGCAAGTGGCGCTCCATTGTCTCTCGAGACAGGGCTGGCAATTATTTCTGCTATACAAAGGAGAAATGTTGCCGGTCTCCTTGGGACGTTACTATAGATGATATATTTTTTATTAATATTTAGTTTATAGTTAATATACTTTTAATTTTATGTTTTTTCATGTGATTTAAATGGTTTAATCAAGCTCAAAAATATATCTTATCAATCAATCAAATTGTTACGCTTTTTTCCCATGGGGATAGGCAGAGACAATGAAGTGCCACTTGCCAAGATCCTGACACAACTCCCTCGCTTCCTTCAAATCCACAATTCTCCTCATACAAGCTCTATGGTTAGGTTAGGTCTGCACTAGGCAACCTAGCTTTCTTGAGGATGAATTAAAGATATAATTAAATTTAAAAGATATATTATAGATTATTAAAAAAAATAATGAAGATTCTAGGCTGTATATACTAAGAGTATATACGAGTTTCAAAGATACATTGGTACCGGCAAGTGGTTTTGAACCCGCGGTCTCGGTTTGCGTAACCATTGCACTGCCACTACACCACGGTCGCTAATTTTGCATATAGAATTGGCAGGCAAACAGTTGGTGCATATTCGTTGAACGCACTCCAGATTAACATCAGGCGGGGTCGTCACGGTCTGTATACTGTATGGTTGTACTACGCAGGGTCGGCAGACTGGACATCACTGCCTACACCTCTTTAATATATAAATTAATTATATAAATTAATAAAAAAATGTATCGATATATACCAACCTCTATGTATTTGGATTTCTGCAGCACTAGTACATGAGAAGTCCAACATCGATATTATCACAAAAACTAAAATGAACTTTTTCACATCACTACGGCAAAATTCAAATTTTCGCAAATCGAACACACTTAGAACTGTCATCTTGAAGTTTGCGCGGCAAATACGATTCAATTTGCAATTAACATTAAAAAAAAGGAAATTCTATTTTTAAATTAAATGAAATTACATTTCGAAATTGATTCGTATTTTAATTCAAATTAAATAACGAAACCTTAGTCTCCCGGTCATTTTAAAAAAATAATTCGTGACGTTTTATTTTTTAATTAGTTAGTAGGCACGGGCGTGCGTTCGGTATCCCGATTGTGAACCCACTAGCCGAGTGACCAAGTTTACAAAGTAAAATAAGAAACATACATATTACTGTAACTTTATTACTTTGACAAGGTTCCAACGGACACCACTTTCACTCTATTATGGATCTTATTAAGTTCGAAATAACGGTTAGTTTGCTTCGTGATCTAAAAGAAAGTACTCTGTCTAAGTATACGTCGACTCGCTAAACAGGTGAACGGTGAAATGAGAAATTGTACGAGACATGACTATGTTAGAGAGAGATGCAAGATCATTTCTTTTAACATATTATGTGTGTTAACGGAAGATCTTGTTTTATTAATGACATGAATGACATAATTAAAAAAAAAACGTATTAATATTTTATTAAAACTATTACACGACCCAGATATTTTAGCACGAGTTTAATTTTTTTTATTTACATTTCTATTCTAACAGCCGGTTAAAGCAAAAATTATAATTTACGAATTTGTAAAAAAGTATAAGTAAAAGAAAAAAACAAAATAGGTTGCACCACTCTTTAACTTCACATTTTACATTTACGTTTAACGGATATTTTATACAGAGCTAAAGGACATCATACATTTTGGGTTTCTATGTATTACTTTTGTTATTTCTACTTTTTGTTAACTATTTTTTATATAAAAACATATATAAAAGGTAGTTTCGATATGAAATTATTAACAACCCAATTCACTATTGAAACATTGATTTCACGCACAAGAAAGCTAATCGTGATATTCATAAGACTCAGAAATTCACTAGACATTAACACCCTGAAAATAGTCTATTATGCGCTAGCTCAATCAATTTTAAGCTATTGCATCACCTCCTGGGGTGGTACATACAAAACGTTCATGCTGAGAGTAGAGAGAGCACAAAGAGCCGTTTTAAAAGTCATGCTAAAAAAACCTTTCAAATTAACTTCTGATGTCTTATACCACGAGACTAGTGTCCTAACTGTAAGGCAACTTTATGTGTTACACGTGATAATACGCAAACACGCTGATCTCCGCTACGATAGCGCATTCGATACGAGTAAGAGACTTAGAGAAAGGATATGCCAAACGTTATCCTTTAAATGAAAAATAATGAACAGATGCTACCAACACTTAAGTAATAAATTATATAATAGTATAAACAAAACATTAAACATATATCCACTTACCACTACGAGATGTAAGCAAATAGTAAAAAATTGGCTGCAATCTCAAACATACCAAGAAACAGAAAACCTCTTTAGAATACTAGAATGATAAAGTGAAATAAATAAATAAATATTCAAAATAAATTAGAGTATGTATACATACACTTACGCACACACACACACACACACACACACACACACACACACACACACACACACACACACACACACACACACACACACACATGCATGCACACACACATGCACACACACAAACCACTAATTATCACTTTTTAAAATTTTATCATACGACCGACGATAAATATAATTTGTGCTATTATAAATAAAACAAAATGTATATAATATGTAACTCTGTACGTGTTGATAGCTGCGACACAGTTTTAACTAGTGCAGTTATCATCGCTCACCTATGTTTTGTTATAAAATGTTTTTGAAAATAAAGATTTTATTATTATTATTATTTATTACTATTTCGTAATAGTAGACGTAATAGAATAAGTATAAAGTAACTAAATTCGATGTGAAACTTTTTTGGTACAACCGGCTATAAGACATAATTTGTCATAACATAACATATAATTAAATAAATAAAGATTCTAGGCTGTATATACCAAGATTACATTTTTATTTTTTTTTATTTACATTTCTATACTAAGCTACCAAAGTGCTTGTATCATAGCAACAGGACAACCAAAGTACAAATATATCAAAGATACATTGGTACCGGTGATAATTTTGAACCCAAGCTCTAAGTTGGTGTAACCATTGTACTACCACTACAAAAGCAATATTTGCTCCGACCGGGAATCGAACCTGTACGCCACGCCTGTCGTTACTTAGTCGCGTTTCGAAATCAGATTGAATCTTGCTGGTTCCAACTAGGCCAGCATAGTAGGATGCGACTGTTACTTCCAGCTATTTAACTGTAGTAGCAGTCACCTTCGTTCATGGACCCCAATTCAGTTTATTTATTTAAAAACTTAATGCACAATGCCTTAATGCAAAGGCGGACTTAATGCCAAAGGCATTCTCTACCAGTCATACCTTTAGGATGTTGATCCGACCAATTACTATTTTATTATAATATATTATATTATAATATAATATAATATAATATAATATAATATGATATGATATGATATGATATGATATGATATATGATATATGATATGATATAATATGATATGATATGATATGATATGATATGATATGATATGATATGATATGATATGATATGATATGACATGATATGACATGATATGACATGACATGACATGACATGACATGACATGGCATGACATGACATGACATGACATGACATGATATGATATGATATGATATAATATGATATGATATGATATGATATGATATGATATGATATGATATGATATGATATGACATGATATGACATGATATGACATGACATGACATGACATGACATGGCATGACATGACATGACATGACATGACATGACATGATATGATATGATATAATATAATATAATATAATATAATATAATATAATATAATATAATATAATATAATATAATATAATATAATATAATATAATATAATATAATATAATATAATATAATAATGAGGCGACCGTGGTTTAGTGGCAGTGCAATGGCTACGTAAGCCGAGTGGCACGGGTTCAAAACCACTCACCGGTACCAATGTATCTTTGATATATGTACTTTGGTTGTCCTGCTTCGATGATACAAGCACTTTAATTTAAAAAAATAAATTATATAATATAAGAAGCAAAATTAGCTACTTTAAAAAAAGTCGAGTTACTATAAAAAACACCAATTTAACTTTCAAAGGAACCGATGAAAACAATCATATCACACCATCAAACAATGGACTTACAAAAAAATTATAAAAGTCACTTCATTAAAAAAACTTAAAAAATAAAGAATATAATAATTAATAATTGTTTTCCCTACTGTTACCCTACTTCCCATGGCTATTTCACAATATTGTTTTAAGACTCAGGAATTTCCCTTCAATTTACCAGCTCTTACTACCTCTGCCAGAATCTATATGCATAATCAATCGAATTGTCATGCCACAGGGATAGGCAGAGACAATAGAGCGCCACTTGCCACGATTCTAACACCATTCCCTCGCTTCCCTCACATTCACAATTCTCTTCATACAAGCTCTACGGGTATTGGCACTAGAAGACCTAGATTTTTTGAGGATGTCTCCCATTTAGTCGAAAAACACCCTCCTGGGACTCTATTGTTTAATCCACATCAGATTTATAATTTCCTTTCGTCAATTTTCCTTTTCGCCCAAAATATCAAAGCATCCCTTTGTTAATCCTTGTCACTACATCCTCATTCAAACCACATCGCGCATTGTGCTATTTCCTTATTCTATCTGCTATCGTCACTTTACATACACTCCTTAACGACCGCATTTCTACAGCGTCAATTCTACTCTCATGTAAGAAATGTTTTTTATTACTATAGCTTGACAGCACCCCAGGGGTGGATCTTGAATCCGCGGGGTCCTCGGCTAATGCCACTCAGAAGCCTACTTATAATTCAACTAAGTATCATTTGGTAGGCAGTGGTGCCCAGTCTGCCGATCCGGGGTAGTACCACCACTTACAAGTATACAGACCGTGAAGTGATTTGGTCGCTGTTCGGGATCACCTTGTAAGTTGCCAGTTCCAACTAGGCCGGCATAGTGGATGTGATTGTTGCTTACAGTTATTAAATTGCAGTAGCAGTGACATCCATTAATGGACCACACTTCAGCTTAACATCAAGCGGGGTGCTGTCATATGTCGAGTTAAATTAAAAATTAAAAAAAAACGTCAAGAAATTAATTAATAGATTGACGAAAGGAATTTATACATCTGATGTGGATGAATGCGTTAACCGAGGCGGACACAGAAAGCTGGGTTGCCTAGTGCCCATAACTGTAGAGCTTGTATGAAGAGAATTGTGGATGTGAGTGGCGCTCGATTGTCTCTGCCTATCCCCATGGGAAAAAGGCGTGACAGTTTGCATTGTCGCGATTAAATCACTTCTTGATCTATATACACAGAACAGTTTGAATCTTAGTCGATCGGCAAAGCCAGCTTAAATCCGGCAATTACGAAGTTGATCCCGAAACGCGACTGAGTTACTTCACAGTCATTTTCGCCAAGCACACTTGATGATTTTTCCTCATTGTAGAGGAAAGTACATTAACAACATTGTTATTAGTTTTTTTTTAATTTTACAACGCTAATTAAAACCGCATCTAGACCTACTTCTCAGCTCCATTATTACATTGTTTTAGAAACTTTGTATTTCACAGCCTTGCTACTCGATTGGAAGCAGGTTCGATTCCCGTTCAGAGACTGACAGACAAACAATCAAACTGTCACGCCTTTTTCCCACGGGGATAGGCAGAGACAATGGAGCGCCACTTGCCGCGATCCTGTCAACTCCTTCGCTTTCTTCACATTTACAATTCTCTTTATACAAGCTGTCTATTAAAAACTAGAATCAACCGACCGGGAATTGAACCCAGCCTGTAACGTGCTAACCAATGCGCAACGCGTGCCGTCAAAAGTGGCGCTCCGTTGTTTGCCTATCCCTGTGAGAATTGAGACATGAATTATTTTTATTGTGACTCGACAAATGACAGCCCCCTCGATGTTCACCTGGAGTGTGGTCCAAGAATGGATGTCACTACTATTACAATTTTAATAACTGTGAGTAGCCGTCACATCCACTATGCCGGCCTATTTGAAACCGGCAACTTACAAGCTGATCCCGAAACGCGACTATGTCACTTTACGGTATGTAAACTTTTTATTTTTTATTTAAAAACTCTTTATTGCACAAAATAAGGTACATAGGCGATCTTAATGCCTTAGGCATTATCTACCAGCATACTTTGATGATGATGATATTGATGATGAAGATGATAACGATGATTGGTAATAGTTCCCATGGATCTACTTAATATGGAGGTGAGAGGCGGAGGTAGGACTTTCGCCTGAAGGTCACGTAGTGCATGATGGTATTTCATCGTGGCACCCTGTTTTTAATATAGTGAGGTGCGGTTGTCGATATATTCAAGTTATCGATAAGCTGTACGCGGAGTGCAGCAATTTGTCGTACCTATGATAAATAAAAATCACGTATTTCCAATAAATACCTTTAAGCTCTTTTTAATATACTCTTGTTGGTTAAGACTAAATTTATAAATCTGATGTGGATGTATGCATTAAACGAGGCAGAAACAGGAGGGTGTTCTCTGACCAAATCGGAGACATCCTTAAGAAAGCTGAGTTGCCTAGTGCCCATAACCACAGAGCCTGTATAAAGAGAATTGTGGATTTGAAGGAAGCCAGGTAGTTGTGTCAGAATCGTGGCAAGTGGTGCTCTATTGTCTCTGCCTATCCCTGTAGACAAAAGGCGTGGCAATTTTATTGATTAATATATTTTTAATATAGTCTTGTTGATTAAATAAGTTGATTTGTTTTTTTTACAGTCGTCGTGTCCATTTACCATCAGGCAAGTCAAAACCAGAGGTCAACCTTAAACTGACCTTAAATGCTTTGATGGTAAGTAAAAGAAGCGCTGTCATTTGAAAAACCGATTAAACTCATCGTTTTTATTGAGACGCGAAATCTGTAAGAGAGGTCCAAGAGCGTTGACAAATAAAAAAGACGTCTCACTTCAAAGTTGTCTTAGTATTCCTCACAGTTCACAGTTTTTTGACGACAGGCGTGGACGAACGGTTTAGCGACTGGTTTGTTGCGCGTAAACTCCCAGGTTCGATCCCCGGTCGGAGCAAATATTTGTTTCATAGCTTTTATTTGTAATATTTATTAGTATTAAATATTGCAAATATTTGTTAATAAAAAAAAAGAGATGGATATTTGCTTCGGGTCTGGTTATCAAAGAGTGGTAGGCAGTGGTACCCAGTCTGCCGATCCGGGGTAGTACCACCACATACAGACCGTGAAGTGATTTGGTCACGTTTCGGGATCAGCTTGTAAGTTGCCGGTTCCATCTAGGATGTGATTGCTACTCACAGTTATTGAATTGTAGTAGCAGTGACATTCATTCATGGACCACACTTTGGCTCAACATCAAGCGGGGTGCTGTCATATGTCGAATCACAATTTTAAAAAAAAGTCTTGCCGATATATAATAGACCAGAGGTGCATTTACGCGCTTTATATCCCGGTAGAAAAAATAGCGCTGACTTTTGAGCTGCGCTTCGTAAGGATTGGCAGATCATAACAGCGCTACACGACTGCGGTTAACGCAAGTTCCTGCATCTATACAGTCGTGCAAATGTGTGTCGTCACAGTGTCACGACACAGAGAATAATTTCGATAAAAGATAAAATAGATAAAAAAAAACAAAGATAAAATATCGATAAATAGTTTATCGTTTTATTAATAAAGTTCACAACACTATTTTGCAGTTGACGGGCCATTATCGATAAAATATTCGACACGGGATGGCCACAATAGAAAGTTTATTTTGTTGTAGACTTTGTACAGATTGCAAAACAAAGCAGAAAAATATTAAATAATTTTATTAATATATTATTAAGAGTTGTCGGTTTCAAAATATTGGCCTTGCGACTGCTTTACTTATATTACAAGTATATATATATATACAATACATATAGTATTGTATATATATACTTGTGATACTTGTATGTAGTTTACGTAATTGTAGTTTGTAGTATATTTATTTATTTATTTAATTGCTACACCATTAGCACATCACAAAAACTTACATAATATTACAATAATTTCGATATTTATGTTCCGTATGATGTACCTTTACAGGTGTATCCAAGATTCATTATACAAAATAAGAACACAATCAAATTAAATTACCTTAAAAACTATTGAATTACAAACAAAATTTAAATTTTTTTTTAAATAATACTGATTTAAATTAAAATAATAATGAGTATAAATTAAAATCAATAAAATTAAATAATTTGGGAAACATCATATAATAAAAATTATAAGTTACTTTTTAATTTACATATATTAATAAATTCATTGGGCTTGTTATGAAAGATGTCAATTTCACACTTGGATGATAAGAGGTTGTAAAGTGATAGGCATTAAACTCGCATATGTACCTATTTTTTTTAGATATTTTGGTACAATAAAGAATTTAATAAAGTAAAATAAAAAATGTTCACAGTAGCAGCAGTCGCCTTGAAAAATTAACGATTAGCATTATGAATGTCCAATCATTAATAATAATAATTCATAGTTTATTAATTTTGTGGTTGTAGTTATAAAATGCAACCACAAATGTATAATGTGACGTTATTTAATTAAGTGAAATTTGGAAGCAGATACTTTTGCTATATGCCTATAATTTAGAACAAATAAAAAACTGTTAAGTTGAACCTTTGCATTGTTATGTAAAGGTTACAAGATATGATAAAGATATTATAAAAGTAAATAAGATATGATTTAAGAATCAAACAAATTTTATGCAATTTGCTATCGTGTTTGTTTTGGTTTTGATTTTATTTTATTATTCCGACGTTTTGAGAGCTTTGCAGCCATCGTAAACAAGGAGAGACCGAAATTGCGATGGTAGCTGAATAAAATTAGTTTAATTCATTATTCAATTCACGCAAAATCTAAGAAAATAATTTATGCTCTTTTTTAATGAATAAAATAAATAAATTCAATCCGGATATAAATTTACAATTTTTCTTCTGACAGTACATTTATAGCAAATACAATGGAGTAGCAGGTTGAACACTTACTATTACCATTGCTGCGTATTTACAAAACACTATTCAGGTATTTTTAAATTATTGCACATTTATTGAATCAAACATATTTTATGCATCTTACTATCGCGTTTATTTTGGTATTGATTTTACAGTGTTTTATTATTCCGACGTTTCGAGAGCTTTGCAGCCATAGCTATGGCCACTATGCATAGTAGTCACGGAGTGTCTCAGACTATGGCTGCAAAGCTCTCGAAACGTCGGAATAATAAAACATTATATAATCAAAACCAAAATAAACGCGATAGTAAGCCGCATAAAATTTGTTTTATTCATTGATCAATGTTCGCGCAAAATCTAAGACAATACCTTTGCACGTTTTGTCTCTGCCTATCCCTATGAGAAAAAGGTGTGACAATTTGATTGATTGTTTAATTATATTTATAAAAGCTAAGTTTAAGCCCATAACCGTAGAGCTTGTTTGAAGAGAATTGTGGATGTGAAGGAAGTAGTTAAGAGAGCGGATCATGAATGAAGGTGACGTCTACTCGAGTTAAATAACTGTAAGTAGCAGTCACATCCACTATGCCGGTCTAGTTGTAACCGGCAACTTACAAGCTGATCCCGAAACGCGATTAAATCACTTCTCGATCTGTATACTTGTGACCTGTGTGTATATTTTCGAAAACAGTGTTCTTCAATATTTTTTTATTTTTTAAACATTTCCATACTAAGCTACGAAAGTGCTTGTATTATAAAAACAGGACAACCAAAGTACATATATTAAAGATACATTGATACTGTCGGGTGGTCTCGAACTCGTGCTCTTGGTTTGAGTTACCATTGCACTGCCACTACACCACGGTCGCCCTAATAAAGGTACACAATTCAGTATAGCTTTTAAAAAACAGAAGTTTTTACAGAAGATCATTCTCTTGGGGACAAAATTGATCAAAAAACAATGTTTTGAATAGTCCCCGTTTTATTCTTCCACCGACTTACATTCCATTTTCATTGTTATTTATACAGGAAGTAATTCCTGGCATAATAGAAGTGTTTTGGACAAGTACAATACAAACTTGTCACCTAAGTCAATACAAAAAGTTTTTTTTGCAGTGCTGAACAATGCGGACGAGGTTGCAATTTATCTCAAACTACTTTTGTTTTTTTATAATAATAAATGTAAAAAAATAACAAATTATTGTAAAAAAATAACAAAAGATGTACCTTATCCCCCAGACAATAAAGTTGAATTACCTTTACCTTCATTAGTTATTCTTTATTTATAAAGTAGGATATGACGTCACAGGATGACAACTCGACGTAAATATATTTTTTAATTTTATTTTATTATTCATGTTTCTATACTAAGCTACTAAAGTGCTTGCATCACAGAAACAGGACAACCAAAGTATATATATCAAAGATACATTGGTATCGTGAGTGGTTTCGAACCCGTGCCACTCGGCTTACGTAGCCATTGCACTGCCACTACACCACGGTCGCCTTATAATGTCCAGCCCCAATAAAAAAAACAAATTTTCTTACTAAAGGCTTACTTATAATAGTATAATAAAAGAGTTATCTTTATAATAATTGATAATTTTTTGTATTTTATGATTTTGCTCGAACATTGATTAATGAATTAATCAAATTTTATGCGGCTTACTATCGCGTTTATTTAGTCTCTCCGTGACCACCACGAAGGCTGCATACCTCTCAAAACATCGTAATAATATTAAAAAAATATAAAATGTAAACCAAAATAAACGTGATAGTAAGCCGCATAAAATTTGTTTAATTCATTGATAAATTTTAATTGTAGTAGGTTTTGTAAACACGCAACATTTAAGGTCAAAGTCGTAGGTTAACTCTGCAAACATTTTCACCTTGATGTGGACAGTACTGAAGTTTGCATTATCTGTTACTTTAATCATTTATATTGAAATATCTTTATTAACTTTCTATTGTTAAAATATCTATGTTAAGTCACTATGGCTTTTGTTCATAGCTTCAATCAATCAATCTAATTGTCATGCCTTTTTCCACAGGGATCATCATCATCATCAGCTAGAAGGCGTCCACTGCTGAACATAGGCCTCCCTCTTAAAACGCTATTTCGAACGACAAGATGCCAGTTGCATCCACCAGTTATTCGTAACTTTCACTATGTAGTCAGTCCACCTACTGGGAGGCCTACCTAGCTGCGTCTTCTGGTTCGTGGTCTCCACTCTAGAACCTCCTCTTGCTTATCATCAGGCGAGTCGAGGTCAGATGTCGTGTCAAAGAAAAAAAAAACATTCTTCCTCATTTCTTTTTTTTTTGTATTGTGACTCGACATATGACAGCACCCCGCTTGATGTTAAGCCAAAGTGTGGTCCATGAATGAATGTCACTGCTAATACAATTCAATAACTGTGAGTAGCAATCACATCCACAATGCCGGCCTAGATGGAACCGGCAACTTACAAGCTGATCCCGAAACGTGACCAAATCACTTCACGATCTGTATACTTGTAAGTGGTGGTACTACCCCGGATCGGCAGACTGGGTACCACTGTGTACCACCCTTAGATAACCAGACCCGAAGCAAATATCCATCTCTATTTTTTTTTTATAACAAATATTTGCAATATTTAATATTATTAAATATTACAAATAAAAGCTATGAAACAAATATTTGCTCCGACCGGGGATCGAACCCGGGACTTTACGCGCAACAAACCAGTCGCTAAACCGTTCGTCCACGCCTGTCGTCAATTTCGGTCGGTTCGTCGAGCGATGAATTTAGCAGATGATTAAAAAATCAGCATCTGACTTTATTTACCTAATGGAAGGCAAGAGGAGGTCTAAAAGTGCCCACAACTGTAAAAGGGGTTAAAATTAATCAATCAATCAAATTGTAACGAAAAAATAAATAAATAAGACAGGCACATCGGTTAATTGTGTCTGAAGCTCAAACCCGGTGTATGTCGCTAATACTATAGCGACATACACCGGTCATCTAAGTCATCTAAGACATACTAAGTCATCTTCAAGCAAGCTGGGTTACCTAGTGCCCAGGACCGTAGAGCTTGTATAAAGATAATATTGTGGATGTAAGAAAGATAAGAGGTCAATAAGATATGTCAGGATCATGGCAAGTGGGCCTCCTTGTCTCTACCTATCCCGTATAAAAAAGCGTGACAATATACATATTATAATATACAATATACGTATTATAATATACAATATACATATAATAATAATAATAATAATAATAATATTTATTTATTTAACAAAAGTGTTTTACAATAAGTTCCTTACTTATATAATACGTGTATATAGTTATATTTTAGTTTAACGATGGTCTTCACACTAGGCTAGGCCTGTCCTGTGAAGACCTGGTTGAGTTCTAAGTTAGTAGTAAATAAGAAATAGTGACTTTATAAGGTGATGTTTTAGTGGTGTACATGTAAGTGTGTGTTAATGAAGTGTTAAATGTTGTGAATAAAATATTTGTGTTGGTGTATAATGTAATATGAATGTGGATGCGTATATGTAAATAAATATATGTGTAAGGGGGTGAGTGGTGCACTTGTGTGTAAGAGGGTGAGTGGGTGAGTGTATAAGAGTGAAATGCAAAAGGTGTGTGAAGACATAACAGGTACTTTATTTAGTCACGAACAGTATCTTCTCTGTATTTTCTTGATTAAGCGAAAGAAGATAAGTTTTGACTACCTTTTTTGCTCTTGTGACGGTAAGCAAGTCCAGATTACATGTTTTGAGAAGATTGTTATATATATAGGGCATTTTGAAATAATTACTACGTTGAGCAGCGGTTGTACGACAGAAGGGCACTTGAAGGCCTCTTATCCGTTTATTTCGATCTGCAATGTAGTCTGAAGACTTAATGTATTTCTTATGGCCAGTTATTGCAGTCCTTAAGATGTAAAGTTGCCGAACTGTTAGGACTTTACAATCTTGATATAAACGTTGGGTTGGATATCGAAATGGTCTTGAGGTCATGACTTTTAGCACGGCTCGTTGTGCTCTTTCTAGAGGAAGTATGTACGAGCTGGGAGTACCACCCCATACAACTATGCAGTACGACAGAAGAGATTCACAGAGTGCAGTGTACACAGATGTAAGGATTGCTCGATTAGCACAGTGTCGCAGCATCTTCATTATGTAGATAAGCTTTCTACAGCGCGATGATAAGATGTTAATGTGTGGGTAAAAAGAAAGCTTATCGTCGAGAAGAAGGCCTAGGTATTTAATAGAATTTGTGCGCTCGATACCTTCACAGACACAATTCTTGTTTGATTGAAAGTCAGAGCACTTGTGGATTTTTATTTTAGGTGATATTTCTGGACATGATTTAGAAGTCAAATTGAATGCTAGGTATTTCGTTTTATCAGTGTTCAGAGATAAAAGGTTCTGATCCAACCAGTTGCCTACCCGAGTAAGACCGGTCTCCACTAGGTGATACAGCGTGTCCCAATTAGGCGCATTAAATAGTATTGCTGTATCATCTGCATAGCAGACTATTTCGGCGTTGAGGTCGTTAAGCAGTAGGTCATTAATGTAAATTATAAACAGCGTGGGACCCAGGACACTTCCTTGCGGGACACCAAAGTTGACTACTGTGGGTGAGCTTATATGTGTTTCAGTTTGGGTTTTAATTAGTAGTCGTTGTTTTCGGCCAGTTAGGTACGTAGTAAACCAGTCAAGTGTAATTCCTCTTATCCCGAAACTTTCCAACTTTTTAATTAGGATGGGAATAGACACGGTGTCAAAGGCTTTAGCTAAATCCAGGAACACACCTATACATTTGCGGCCTTGGTTCATGTAAATAGTAATGAGATTAGTGACTAGTGTAGCAGCATCTTCAGTTGATTTATTATTGCGAAACCCAAACTGCCTGGGGGATAAAAGTTTATTCTTCTCTAAAAAGTTTAACAAACGTTTGTTTACAATTTTTTCTAGCAATTTTGAGAAGGTGCAGAGCAGTGATATGGGTCTGTAATTACCAGGGTTATGTGTGTCATTGTTTTTGTAGATAGGTGTAATGTTTGAGAATTTCCAGCTAGACGGGAATACACCTGAACTGAGAGAAGAATTAAATATTTTACTGAGAGGGAGTGATATTGTATGTTTAAGTTGCTTGATTAGTCGATTTGTGATGTTGTCAGGTCCTGGAGCACTATTGCATTTGAGCTTATCAATTAAGTCAGCTACTTCATTTACGTCAGTAGGTTGTAGAAAGGTGGAGCTGGAGGTATTGGGGGCAGTGGTAATCTTAGACAAATTGCTTTCGGTCGTGTCAAGTCTGTTTAGTATTTTATTAGCAAGAGTCTGTCCAACAGATGCAAAGTAATGGTTGCAATTTGTCAGAGCCTCATCGGGTGTTACTGAAGATGTAAGTAAGTCAGTGGCATTGTTTTCTTTCTTTTTCTTTATGTGACATATTTTGTTAATTGTTTCCCATAATTGTTTGGGATTTCCCTTATTATCTTCCAGTTCTTGGCTTTCATATTGTGTCTTTAAGTTGTGCAGTAAATTATTGCAGAAGTTTTTATATCTTTTGTATATAGTTGTATGTAGTACATTTCCTGGATTTTGTCTACATTTCTGGTGTAGTTTATCGCGATGAGTGATACAACGTATCAGTCCAGGGGTTATCCATGGTTTGAAACAGTATTGCGAACGTTTAATTTGAATTTTATTTGTGTGTCTTATGATTACAGAGTTGATTGTATCAGTGAGTTTACATGCCGCAACATTCACATCAGAAGTTTGAAGTATATTAGTCCAGTTGACTAATTTAAGTTCATCGACCACGGCGTTGAAGTCTGTTTTCATGATATGTCTATGTCGAGTTCTGCACTTCTTTGTACTATGAGTTAAGCCAACAATAACAAAGTCGTGGTCAGAAATATCATTAGGACATATTACTGATGAGGCATTTAGTTTTTGTTGCTTTACGAAGATGTGGTCTATACATGCCTTATCTCTAGTAGGTTGTGTAATTGCTGGAATGTATCCGTGTTCGGCCATAAGACAAAGATATTCGTCGCTACGAGGATCGCTCACCTCTTTACATATTATGTTTATGTTAATGTCTCCACCCAATATGACAAAGGGGTTAGGTGCATAAGATCTTAAAAGAGCATCCAAAGACTTTATAAAGTTTGTTGTGCAATAGCACGAACGCGACCTGTAAATGCCAATTATTTGCGGGCCGTCCTTGATAGAGACGGAGAGGCAGTTGGCCCCACAAATGTCGACCTCGCTAGCCGATGCCGACCAATTGTTTTTCACGTATATGACCACACCACCCGCCTGATTAGTGTATTTTAGAGTGTGGTAAACACTATAGCCTTGAAGCTGATTTACAGTTGGGGAAGGACCTAGTCTGCATTCAGTAAGAATAATACAATCAAAAGATACATTCATACGTTTGATAGCAATTTCAAAAATGTTAAAATTTTTAGTCAAACTTCTAATGTTGAAAGTAATTATTTTGAAATTAAAGCTCGAGTGTAGAATATTGGAGCAGTCACCTAATATCTTTAGTTTGTGGCAAGGTACAGTAAGTAAATCATCAAGGTTTTCATTTGTTTCGTTAACCTTCGCCATGACGATTTGTTAATTTTGGGGATAATAATAATATTAATATTAAGTTGCCACTGAAGTAGTAGGAGATTCGATTTGGAGAAAAATATCCGTTGGATTGTGAAGCTTTTGGAAGCTTTTTTGAATGAGGAATTCTGGAAAGATAATTATTCGTTGAGACAAAATAGGTGTTGTAAATGGATACGTTGTTAGTAGATGTTGTTGTTGTTGATAATGTACAAGTGGTATGTTGAGTTATGTATGAATGTGTAAGTGATATAAAATGTGTTTTGAGGACAGATACGCTATTAACAAATGTAGTGTGATATTGATTGCATAAATAGGTGATGTATTGTGTTTTGCATGTATTTACAAGATAATATGTAAGTGAGTGTGTTTTACATTTAAGAATAAATATTAATAACATTATTGATTTAAGAGATGGGGTTCGGGTCTGTTGTGATTTCAGGCATCTGTGCTGATCCAATTTGGCGGTCCAGGTCATCTTCATTCCTGATAGTGATAGCAGGCCGATTATCTGCCTTTCGTATATGTATAATGCCGTTTCGTACCCAGCAATATCGAAAGTTGTAAAGTGATGCTCGTCGCCGGCTTTCGCGAAATAACTCGCGATTTATTTTTGTAAGTCGTTCATTGATGAAGATTTTGTTAGCCGAGCCTGGCACGATAGACTCAGACGTCGCATTGCGTCTCGCTCGGGAAGCCTTAATCATTTCTTCTCTCTTTGCACGGCGTACTAGGTGAAGCACCAGAGAACGAGGAGCTGAGTTGGTGGGTCGTCTCGGGCCAGCGCGAAAAGCTGTATTGATATCAGTAATGGTTAATTCAACGCCCATGGCCGTTGCAACCTGCAGGGACACGCTTTCAGGGTTTTCATTCGCCTGTTCCGGTATTCCTACAATTTCAACCATATTGGCAATTTGCTGCTGTTCATTCGTGTTAAGAGCATCTTGTAGTTGAATTATAGTGTTTCTGAGATATGTGATTTCTAGGTCGTGCTCTATCGATTTCTTGTGGTATTCTTCAATTATAGCACGATGGTGAGCAGAGTTCTGACTAATTTCATTTTTGAGGTCCTGCACGTCCTGCCTGAGGAGACCAATTTCTTTGTTTTGTACTTTGAGTTCTTGGATTTCAGTTTGGAGTTGTCTCAATACAGTCAGTAGTTCGCCCGTGCCATCACCTTTATCGATCGAATCGGTTTTTATACGTGAGCCTCGTTGCCTGTTTATGTTTTCCAAACAACCGGGTGTAAATTTATCGCTGATTGTCATTACGCCGGCGTTGGTAGGATTAGATCGAACGGGCGTGTGCGTATTGTCGCCTTTGGGTTTTGTGCAGATGCAAGACGGACACAGCCACCCGTTCATGTACTCCACAGTAAATGTCTCAAAAATATGTCTGGCAATATTTAGACAGTCAGTATCATAGCAGCATTTACACTTGTTGCATTTCATATAACCAGTGTGGCTGATAATGTTGCCGCACGCATTGCAATTTGTGGTCATTGTATTATAATTATTTATTTATTTCTTAATCTTATTTTACCGTTTATTTCAGTGACTGAATGCGATGTGTTCACCTCACTAGATTAGAACAACACGATTTGCTTGGGATAATACACCATGCATATCACAGTGCTGCCATCTATTATTGAGTAGTGTAAGACTTTTAGATTATGTTTATGAAATTACCGATCGGCGACGTAATTATTATGTAGTAATGTGTTGTCCGAAAATTTATCGAATAAAAAATGATAGAAACATGAATTTTATGGTGAGATTCGAACCCGAGGTGCTATGTTTAAATTCTGCGCTTGCTCCCGCTAGTCCATCTGTCGCTTGTAGTCGGTATGCGAAAATTGTAATTACAATGAAGTTGATCCGAAGTTTAGACAAAAATGAGGGTAGTGATATAAAAAAAGTTGGCAATTCCTAAACAAATTTATGTAATTAGTGAAAATTGATCCACTCTCATTAACATAACACAAATCCAAGTTGGAATCACTATTCACAGACTTTAATTGTCTATTAATTTCCAAATCCAGTAGTATATCACACAATAAATGTAAGTAAACACGATTGTATACAGTCAGTCTATCCCACGTAACAAACGGCTAGATTCTAGTCTTTGTGTACTCGAAGCAGTCTAAAAACAATAACACACCTTCTTTATATGCGTTATTCACTTCACACACACTTAGTTTTGTTATTAGTCACTAAAATTAATAATTTTTAACTATTTTAACTGAGAAACCCGTGCTTGCTTGTTGACGTTTTTTCAAATCGATATATATATATATATATATATATATTGTATTATAATATACAATATATATATATATATTTTTCAACCTTTTTTAGAGTCGTGGGTACTCTTGGACCTCCTTGCCTACCATAAAGACCAGATGCTTAATGTTTTAGTTTTTTTATTGTGAAATGATGTTTGACAGCACCTAGCCTGATGTTAAGCTGGACTGCGGTCCATGAATAGAAAAGACTGCTACTACAGTTAAGTAATTGTAAGTAGCAGTTACATTCACTATGCCGGCATATTTGAAACCGGCAACTCACAAGCTGATACTGAAACGCTACTAAGTCACTTCACGTTTTTTTATATTTGTAAGTTATATTACTCTAGTTTGGCAGACTGGGCACCACTGTCTACTACTCTTAAATAAAAAGTCTTCAATAAAGTATGATTTTTAAATTATAAAACGCGTTGAAATCTTTTGTATGAATAAAGTCAGGTATTTTATGGATATTGTTTTGAGCGCTATTAACCTCCCGCAGTTCAGTTACTGTAGCTTTACTTCTTACAAAGGACAGTGCACCTGTTTCTCGCTCAATCTAACGTTTCTAGAAATGCGTTAGTTTCATACTCCACGACTTTAAGCCTCTGTAGTTAGGTACTCGAGGCTGTGAGTTTACAATCCCAACGATTAGGACTTTTAGTCAATCCCTCAAAGACGCAGGTCACGATTGCTGGTTTGAGGCTGACAGTGTGCAGACTGGACAGGGACATTCTTTCACCATTATTTTTTATCAATATATTTTTTATTTTTTATTGTGACTCGACATATGACAGCACCCCGCTTGATGTTAAGCCAAAGTGTGGTCCATGAATGAATGTCACTGCTACTACAATTCAATAACTGTGAGTAGCAATCACATCCACTATGCCGGCCTAGATGGAACCGATAACTTACAAGCTGATCCCGAAACGTGACCAAATCACTTCACGGTCTGTATACTTGTAAGTGGTGGTACTACCCCGGATCGGCAGACTGAGTACCACTGCCTACCACTCTTTGATAACCAGACCCGAAGCAAATATCCATCTCTTTTTTTTTATTAACAAATATTTGTAATATTTAATATTACAAATAAAATCTATGAAACAAATATTTGCTCCGACCGGGGATCGAACCCGGGACTTTACGCGCAACAAACCAGTCGCTAAACCGCTCGTCCACGCCTGTCGCCTTTCGCTTCCATTCTGCCAACATGTAAAAAACTTTGGACTGCACATGAGCTGTGATCTCTCTTGGGATTACCAAGTATCCGAAATTTCCAAAAGAATACATCCGTTATGGCGTTTACAGTACTTCATTCCTCACAAGGCAAAGCTAACGCTAGTCAGATCGCTGCTTTTCTCCATTTTAGATTATGCAGATATCTGCTATTCTGATGTCACCGAAGAGCTACTGAACAAACTCGATCGCCTTCTCAACTTATGTATTCGTTATCTATTTGGCTTGCGTAAGTATGATCATGTATCTAATTTTTGAACTCAGTTGAAATAACTCAATATCCGTTTTCGCAGATCTGCCCATCTACTTGTCTTTTTGTATGGTATCTTGAACAATCCTCCTGCACCTCCTTACCTCAAATCCAGATTCGAATTCTTAGGCGATACCAGCTCAAAATTCCTTCCCACTCCGCGAGCAGATATTCAGATTCCTTTACTGTGTCTGCAGCCCACCAGTGGAACTACCGCTGGATATTAGACGTGCACCGTCTGTCATGTCTTCAAACGATTAGTCACCAACTTGTATCTTGATAAACAGGAGCTCACGGCATCTAGTTCATATTCGTATTAAATTTCGCACAAAATATAATTGTGTATGTATGTTTATTTGTACCTACATATATGTATATATATACTTGTGATACATGTATGTAGTTTATGCAATTGTAGTTTGTAGTATATTTGCACTCTGCCCATAATTTCTCATCATCCCAAAGGTTAGTTGTTAGAGAATGCGTAATAAGCATTCAACTGCAATAAAGGATTTAAATAAATACACAGTCGTCCAGCGAGCACTCTTCTTATCAAACAATCCTAATACTGCGCAGTTAAAAAGTCAGCGATCTTTTTATCAACTAATCCTAATACTGCGCAGTTTAAAAGTCAGCGCTCTTTTTTATCAACTGATCCTAATACTGCGCAGTTAAAAAATGAGCGCTCTTCTTATCAACCAATCCTAATTATGCGCAGTTAATAAGTCAGCCCTCTTTTTATCAACTAATTCTAATACTGCGCAGGTAAAAAGTCAGCGCTCTTTTTTATCAACTGATCCTAATACTGCGCAGTTAAAAAATGAGCGCTCTTCTTATCAACCAATCCTAATTATGCGCAGTTAATAAGTCAGCCCTCTTTTTATCAACTAATTCTAATACTGCGCAGGTAAAAAGTCAGCGTTATTTTTTCAACTAATCCTAATACTGCGCAGTTAAAAAGTGAGCGCTCTTTTTCAACTAATCCTAATAGTGCGCAGTTAAATAGTCAGCCCTCTTTTTATCAACTAATTCTAATACTGCGCAGGTAAAAAGTCAGCGTTATTTTTTCAACTAATCCTAATACTGCGCAGTTTAAAAGTCAGCGATCTTTTTATCAACTAATCCTAATACTGCGCAGTTGAATAGTCAGCGCTCTTTTTTCAACTAATCCTAATACTGCGCAGGTAAAAAGTGAGCGCTATTTTTATCTGCCGATTGTTTTATTAAAGGCATGTAATACAACACTGACCCTGGCGGAGGCGAAAGTTATATTTACGCCTTTCACTCAATGATTAAGTTAGACGCCGCGTTTTATTTATTATTTACACAAATGTTTATTACTTCGCGAATGGCGTTTTGTACTTTCCATTAGATACTGCTTTGTTTATACACATGGTGTCTTTTTCGTTTTACTGGTTTGTTGCGCGGGACGGGTTCGATCCCTGGTCGGAGCAAATATTTGTTTCATAGCTTTTATTTGTAATATTTATTAATATTTAATATTGCAAATATTATACAGACCGTGAAGTGATTTGGTCACGTTTCGGGATCAGCTTGTAAGTTGGCGGTTGCATCTAGGCCGGCATAGTGGATTTGATTGCTACTCACAGTTATTGAATTGTTTTAGCAGTGACATTCATTCATGGACCACACTTTGGCTTAACGTCAAGCGGGGTGCTGTCATATGTCGAGTCACAATAAAAAATAAATAAAAAAAGGTCCAGTAGGGTGTTTGCCGACCAAATCGGAGACATCCTCAAGAAAGCTAAGTTGCTTAGTGCCCATAACCTTAGAGCTTGTATGAAGAGAATTGTGAAAGAGAAAAAAGCAAGGGAGTTGTGTCAGGATCGTGGCAAGTGGCGCTCTATTGTCTCTGCCTATCCCTGTAGAAGGAAGGCGTAACAATTTGATTGATTAATTAATTTTCTTTTTCTTTATATATTTTCTACGAATCTGACACAACTTATTTGCCAGCACAGTGTAGGTCACTGAAGTAACTTAGACGGTTATTTTTGGTCTAATTGAAACCGGCAACTTACAAGATGATCTAACAACTCGACCTAGTCGCTGCACCTGTAAATACACATGTTAATGTCGATGGACTGGACACCACTGCGTCCCATCTAAGACAATACGACCAGGAGCAAATATCCGCCCTCTTGTCTTACTTTCTATTAAAAATATTTGTAATCTGATATAATTATTACTAAATATTACAAATAAAAACTATGAAACAAATATTTCCTCTGACCGGGAATTTGTATTGACATTATTTCTTTTAGCAAGTAAACTTAATAAAAGTTTTTGTTCAACTAGTTACTTAATTATTTTTGCAAATTTAATTGTAATTTGTTGTAAAAAAGTAATAATTTTCAATAATTTATTATAAGAATAAACTGTAATTAAATTATTATTCATAAATCCTAAATTTAAAATTCATTAAATCTTTTTAAACATCATTAAAATATTCATTAAATTTAAACATCATTAATTTTTTTGTAACTCTAGCTTTTTAAAAGCCAGCCTCCATGTGCTTGATATAGGAGAAAATTGTTCCCTTTGACGGCTGGCTGGTCCAACCTGTCATTTCAGACACGTTGTTATGATATGTGAAAGATTTAACATTTATGTTTAAATTTTTTGAAATCATAGCTACGCTCGATAATTATTTCGATCGAATAGTAAAGCCATTGATTTTTTACTCATCGTGAAATAGTTCTGTTAACTTATTGTTATAGTTTTGTCAATTATAGCATAACCTACAATCGCTGCGCTAGCGGAACGATGCTTTTTATTTTAATGATGAAAGCACAAATATTTGACAATATATCACTGCACTTCATACTTGACGAAAACATGTAAATGTATTATTGTATAGCAGCTGTCCACGCGGACCCATCGCTCACTCAAGTAGGAGAGAGACAGATGTCGAACGCTGCCGAACGCGGAGGCCGATTGTGCCTCTTTGTCGCTCGTTCCGTGCTCTCGCTTGCACTTCAAGCCCTAAATGGAACTTCGGAACGCGAGGTAACGCTGCATGAGTCATGTTTTTTCGTGCGTGCTGCCGGCTCCATCGATTTATAAGACGTTGGCACGTCAAAAAAAAGTAGTGCAGTGTTTGGTCTGCAGTCGCCAGTGGAATTACACATTTATTCTTTCCACTTGCTTCATGACATCGCTATGCCGGCCAATTCACACTTTCTATAAACATAGATGTAATTTAAAACGCAGTATTTTCTTGGGTTTTTCCTCAGAGAAAGGCTTAATGGAAAGTTGAGTGAAAATGAATGTGTTTGAGTTACACCTGGGAGTTGATGCACCGGGGAAAGCTATTACTCAGATACGAGCTCCGATTACTAAATAGAATCACTCGAAATAACCTTTTTTATTATGACTCGACATATGACAGCACCCTGCTTGATAGTAGACATAAGAATATGGAAACAATAGAAGCTGTGCTAAAATAAGAACTAATTCATTGTTATTTATCTCATTTATATTATAAAAGACCACTACTTGTACTTCAATTCCCTTCTTTCAAAGGTTGTCACTACTTTTTGCAATTACAACCACTTATATTTGTGGTTGACTTTTAATACTGCCTAATTAAAAATCACGTGGTAAGAGTAGCGGCATAATTGTTCCGTCATCCTTTTTCGAAGTATTTTAATGTCAATTATTATTCTGTCAAATGATCATCAAAACATTTTAATCAATGTAAAAATGTTCATCCTCTTCTGACTTCTTTTTAATGCCATAAGTGTAAATAATATAAACGCTTGTATTTTGTAGCTATTTTAGGGCTCCTTCTGTCTCTTAAGTCCAAATTCTTTGTATTAGACGTGCACCGTCTGTCAATGTCTTTAAACGATTAGTCACCAACTTGTTTCTTGATAAACAGGAGCTCACGGCATCTCTCATTCATATTAAATCATTTGGCACAAAATATAATTGTGTATGTTAATTTTTACCTACATACTTGTATATATTATACTTGTATCTAGTTTATGTAATTGTAGTTTGTAGAATATTTACACTGTGCATTCAAGGACGACACTCCAGCTTAATATCAGGCTGTCATATGTCGAGTCATAATAAAAATAAAAAAAAGCTCTCTCAAATTCGCTCTTGAGCGGAATACTCTTCACACTTTAAGATTCTATGATTCTTGATGTATTAAATACATTGCAGCGCCAAGCTGTGCGAGTTATAAGAAATGCAGAGGTAACGCGAACTTGCAGTTGGTGGGCAAATAACCACTAACTGTCTGGCTACCACTTCCTAAATATCCTGAGTCGGAGTCGAGTCGAGTCGAAGTCGAGTTTAGAATGTTCTTGAAGTCGCTTGATATTTTGATTATGACACGAAATCCTACTTCTACTAGCCTGATGGTAAGCCAGGGGAGGTCCTTAGACTGGGTACCTCTCCTTGAGGGCCAAGGGGTTATCATATGTCGACAATAAATAGAGGATCTATTATACTATATTAGGTAGTGTTAAATGAAAAACAATAAAAATTAAAAATAGATTTATTAAATAAAAAATAATATATGTCATATTGGTAACTTTACGTAGCTTTACCTTTAACGTTACGGTAACTTTACGGTAGCTTTAAGATTACAGTAACTTCATGATAACTTTAATGTTGCGGTAACTTCACGATAGCTTCAATATTACGGTAAGTTTACGATAGCTTTAATATTACGGTAAGTTTTCGATAGTTTCAATATTACGGTAAGTTTTCGATAGTTTCAATATTACGGTAAGTTTTCGATAGTTTCAATGTTACGGTAAGTTTTCGATAGTTTCAATATTACGGTAAGTTTTCGATAGTTTCAATATTACGGTAAGTTTTCAATAGCTTCAATATGACGGTATGTTTACGATAGCTTCAATATTACGGTAAGTTTACGATAGCTTCAATATTACGGTAGCTTTACCATAGCTTTAAGATTACAGTAACTTCATGATAGCTTTAATGTTGTGGTAACTTTGCGATTAAAGGTAATTATGTTAACTGTTAGTTTACAGGTTATTAGTATCCCCTGCTGGATGATTTTTGTTGCATCTTCAGAGATACAGTCATCGTGTACAAAAACGGGTCATAGCTAATGATTAATAATAATACTTATTTGTAATGGAGTATATACTTTTAAATTATATCTTAAATTAATGGTTACTTAAAATTAATAATTTAAAATATGCATCGTCAATTCAACTCAAAAAAATAACGCTTACAAAACCACACGTCAGCTAGGTCTACGATTTATTGCGCAGGCCAGCCCCAAATGTTATTTACGTATACGTTTTCTGCGTTCGTTTTTCGAATTCAGGTACTCCAATGCTACAAATCAATATAAACTGTACTGACTAACGCAAAGGTTTGAATTTTGACGAACGGAATATCAGAAATGGTATTACGCATTAGGAAAACTAACACGGAACACAAATGTATGCTACCAGCCCTAAACTACTACTTCTGGACCAATACATCTTTATTTTTCATCATTAAATTCCAGAAATACGGTAACAACGATTGAAGTTTAATTAAAAATTGATTTTGCAAACATTTTGTAGTTGAACTGACAATTAAAGAAAGCACCAATCCGACTTAAAAACTAATAGACTCGAATCCCAAAGTCCTAAAACTACGCCTTTTTATTACAAATGTTTTATATTAAAACCTATTTCAGATTATAAATATTTAAATCACAAATATCAAATAATAACTAATTCTCTTTTAAACTTTTCTCTCTTTGCAACAATCTTTTCCTTACTTCCTCAGGATTATATCTCTTCCTGTAGACTCTTCGAACTCTTCTTACGGGATTAACATTCCTCGGCTTAATCTTCTTCCGAACTTGAGACTGAGTTAATGGATTAATTCTCGAATCTTCTGTCTTAAGTACATTTAGAGCCCTTTGTTTTCTTTCATTGTGTGCAAACAACTCTCTCTGATCTCTGACTGTAGCATCATAAAATACTTTTCCATTTACGTAGGCTTTGCGGATATTATCGACGTTCGATTGTGTGTTTAAAACTCTTGGAGGTCTAACGTAAGTGGTCTCACTTACTTCTAAACTTTTATCGTTATTTCTATTTACTCCTTCTATCTCGTCTTTAGATACCCTTTGAATTATACCTCTCCTTTCAACTGCAACAGGAAATTTAGCACCAAAATCTGAATCGTCTAACAATTCCTTATCTATAGCAATGTTCTTTGTTTCTAAATCTTTCTGTGAACGTTTTTCTAAAACTAGTTTTCCACCACGTCTTGTAGCTAATAAACGACCTATAGCTTCAATTTGACGTTCTTCAGCTTCCAAAGATTTTAATTCTGATTGTTTTTCACCTTTTGTTTTGGCATCTTCTATGTCTAGCACCTCAATAGGATCCGTAAACTCTAATTTACCGTCTATACCTTTTAAATCTTCTTGGAGATTTTCTTTAGACTCCGTTTGTTTAATTTCTACTGCTGAAATGTTTTCTTTAACTACTGGTTTTTCAGTAGTTTTTACCACTTTAACAGTAGTGGTCTCTAATTTAACTTCGTTTTCAATACCAGTAATGTTCCTAGTTTTTTCGTCTCGATGGTTTTTGTTATTGTTTATGTCCTTTGGTCTTTCTGGAGTTTTTGGTATTTCCTGGTATTTAGCAGTTGAGGTTGTTGGTCGGTCGCTGCGGTCGATGTTTGTTTCGTTAAATTTGAAGTATGTCATATTTGGAGGTGGACCTTTGTGTAAATATGCTACTGGCCAATATCTGAATAATAAAAGATAGGTGTCATTTTAAAATAAATGGAGACTGATTCACTGCAAATAGCTCTACGTTTTTTTAAGCAGAAAGAGTTGAAAGGATATTTACGAAATAGATTTACAACTCAAAGGGGAATGTGTAAAACTTAGACCACTCAGAAGATTGTTATTCGGTCAAATGGGATATATTATTTTAAAAAGGCCTGCAGTGCCATAACCATAAAGCCTGCATGAAAAAAATATAAAGGAAACAATGACAGTAGCGTTCCGTTGTCTCTCTGATAGTTCAATTAATCAAATAGTCACGCTTTTTTCCCACAGGGATGGACAGAGACAACGCCACGATCCTGACACAACTCCGTCGCTTCCCTCATATTAACAATTCTTTTGATACAAGCTCTACGGTTATGGGCACTAGGCAATGTTTCAATTATCTTTCTACCTAGTTTCTTACCTAGGTACACCTAAACCTCCAGGAACAGGTGGATCCAAACCTTCTTCAGAATCTAGTCCTGCGATCGGCACCCAATGACCACTCTGACCAGATATACCATAGTTATGATGGTATTTGATATGAGGACGAGTTTTAGTTGGTACACGGACATAACCTAAAAAATTAAAACAAAAAATAATAATTGGGTATACGTTTTTATTGTACTCGACATTTTATTTTATTTTATTGTGCCTCAACATATGACAGCACCCAGCTTGATGTTAAGCTTGAGCGTGGTCCATGAATGGATGTCACTGAAATTACAATTTTAATACCTAAGTAGCAGTCACATCCATTATGCCGGCCTAGTTGTAACCGGCAACTTACAAGATGATCCCAAAACGCGACTAAATCACTTCACGGTCTATATACTTGTATATGACAGCATAGTGGATACGACTGGTACTTGCAATTATTTTTCAGTAATAACAGGCGCCTTTGAGATGGAGCGAGGTCCATCAAGTAGCGATCGTATCCACTATGCTGGTCTAGTTAGAACTGGCAAATTTCAATCTGATCTCCAAACACAACTTAATCACTTCACGGTCTGTACTACCCTGGACTGAGTAAATTACCAGTAACTGATTGCCTGTCATTTTCTTGCATTTTTTTTATTGTGACTCGACATCTTATTATTGTGACTCGACTTACCATCGACTTAAGTGATGGTAAGTAAGGAAAAATCCAAGAGCGCCGACGACAAACGAGAGACCACGAACCGGAAGACGCAGCGTAGGTAGGTCTCTCACTAGGTGGACTGACGACATAGTGAAAGTCACGAATAACCGGTGGATGCAACTGGCATTCACCGGTTATTCGTCAGCAGTGGACGCCTTTTGGCTGATGATGATAATGACTAATTATTATTAGTAGTCAAAAAAATCGATGCTCCAAACCTTAGATCAGTCAAGTATAAGATAAGTCAAATTAACTATATTGATCCAAAAAAAAAACGGTATCAATGTATTTTTATATTTTTTTAATTTTTATTGTGACTCGACTTATGACAGCACCCCGCTTGATGTTAAGCCGAAGTGTGGTCCATGCTACTACAATTTCAATAACTGTGAGTAGCAGTCACATCCACTATGCTGGCCTAGATGGAACCGGCAACTTAAAGCTGATCCCGAAACGTGACCAAATCACTTCACGGTCTGTATACCTGTAAGTGGCAGACTGGGCACCACTGCCTACCACTCTTAGATATATTTTGATTATCCTATGTCTTCAGTCTGTGACTACCTATTTAATGTGCTCACCTGGCAAAGGATTTCCATATTTATCGTAATAAGCAGATGGTCCATTTTGGTATAAATCATCCCAATATTTTCTGTCAGCTTCGGGTAAATATGGTGAACTAATAAATGCTGCAAGAGACATTTTTAAAGTGAAAAAAGATTATATTTTGTAGGTGTTAAACAAAGCATGCCCAGGAGGAGGACATATAGGAGAAATGCGCTCATTAAGGAGTGTATGCGGAGTGACGATAGCGGATAGAATAAGGAATAGCACATTGCGCAATAGATGTGGTTTAAAAGAAGATGTACTGACAAGGATTGACGAAGGAATGCTTTGATGGTTTGGGCACATGGAAAGGATGAGTGAAAGTAGATTGACGAAAGGTGGATGCGTTATACAAGGCACCCAAGAGGGTGTTTTCCGATCAAATCGAAGACATCCTCAAGAAAGCTAGGTTGCCTAGTACCCATAACTTTAGAGCTCGTACGAAGATAATTGTGGATGTGTAGGAAGCGAGGGAGTTATGTCAGGATTTTGACAAGTAGCGCTCCATTGTCTGTGCCTATTTTTTCAGTCGTGGGCACTCTTTGACCTCCATTATATTTACCATTAGGCAGATCGAGTCAGATGTGAGGTTGATGATTATACTGTTAACACAAAAAACAATGTAAAGTACCTGGTTTGCGTCTATCCTCTTCTACTGGTAGATAAGAGTCTACTGGTCTACTCGCAGCTGTCCATGGTCTACTAGGATACCCTGGTCGAGGACGAGAAGAATATATGTCTTCTAAGGAGGAAGATTAAAATAGATTTATGAAAGCGACCGTGCAATGGTTTCGGAAAAACCGAAGAGCACGAGTTTGAGACCACCAACCGGTACTTATGTATCTTTGATATATGTTCTTTGGTTGTCCTGTTTCTATGATACAAGCACTTTGGTAGCTTAGTATAGAAATTGCGAATTGGCACATGGCAGTATCTCACTTAAGTCGCAGTCGCATTCATTATGCCGGCCTAGTTAAAACCAGCTCTTAAAACCGTCACGAATCGCGACTAAGTCACTTTACGGTCTGTATTCTTGAAAGTGGTACTACCTCGGATCGGCAGCCTAGGCACCACTGTCTACCACTCTTTGATAAACCATACCCGAAGCTAATATCCACCTCTTTTTTTTTTATTAACAAATATTTAAATATTGCAAATAAAAGCTATGAAACAAATATTTGCTCCTAGTGGAAATCGAACGGGACTTCACGCGCAACAAACCAGTCGCTAAACCGTTTGTCCACGCCTGTCGTCAAATTACCTCTGTGTCCTTGTGATGGATGAGGAGTGTTATGCTGATGATATGGATAGTACTTCTCGCTGCATGGCCTCCATTGGTCCTTTGCTGATCCGACGTAACACCTGGAAACAATGATATTAAGTAAAATTGGGTATAGATGGGAAACGAGTTAAATAGATTCGGGGGCTGAGGTGCGGTGAGGTGTCAAAGAACCCCCACCCGTATCTTAGTGGCCGCTTTTAGTGACGCTCATAGCTCGGCGATGTCATTTAATATCGATAAAAACGTGTCCATATTTTCTTTGTTTGATTATTGAAAAATTAGTGAGTTAATTAAATAAAAGAGAGTCGTCATCCGTAGTCAGAATAGAATCATTATTAAAAACGTAATTAAAATGTGAGAAAAAAAAACATGGAGTCACTATTCTCAAAATTAAATTGATACATAATTCATTGAAAATTGTTGCTGTCTAATGTTTATACTTCAATTTAATACATATTTATAATTTTTAATAACTAAATCTAATTGCATTTTGAGGAAAGTGTGTGTTTATTGTTATCAACATTTTGCATTTTACTTCACTATTCATAATAGACACGTGGCCATGACGTCACAACTACATTCCTAGCGCGTTTATTTAGCTCGTTCCCTGACAGTAGGTACGTAACCTACACGAGTTTTTGTGTTCGCAAATGGCACGAGTCTGAACGATCAATCACGACTAGGCATACAGAAAAGTGGAAGTAGGATGGAATGATTGTTATTAAGAGCGAAAAGAGATAAATTTCTATACTAAGCAACTAACGTGCTTGGATCATAGAAACAGGACAACCAAAGCACATAATACATACATAGTATATCAAAGATACTGTGCCCACAGTATATCAAAGATACATTGGTACCGGTGGGTGGTCTCGTTTGCGTAACCATTGCACTGCCACTACACCACGGTCGCCTACTAATAAATTAAACAAATTTTATGCGGCTTACTACCGCGTTTATTTTGGTTTTTATTTTACATTTTTTTATTATTCCGACGTTTCGAGAGCTTTGCAGCCATCATGGTCACGGAGAGACAAGCCGCATAAAACGTTCGCGCAAAATCTAAGAGAAGACAAGTATATGTTGCTCTGCAACGCGACACTGAGTTTAGGTTTGCTTATTACATTATTCAAAGTCATTTATTCATTTGGTTTTTACAAACACTTAGAAACGTCATTAAGAAAGAGTGAGGGGACTCTACCGAGTGTTCGGAAAGGCTACAGACTGAGAAGAACACTCAAGAAACTCCAGTCCGGCTTTTTTCAACTTAGTCTTATATTCTATTACATCTTTTTTATCTTGGGAACTAGCAATTCATTCACTGCCAAGCAGCCTTGTCGTCAAAGAAATCTCTAATGCTATAGTAAGCCTTTTGGCACAATTTAAGTTTAATGAATTTTTTAAATTTATTAACTGTAAGATCAGGCACATTACTTGGCAGCGTATTATACATACGGATACAGTTGCCAGCGAAAGAATTACTTATTTTGTGGAGCCTATATGTGGGCACAGCGAGTTTATCTTTGTATCTTAAATTAAAATTATGACGATCACTGTTTTTGTGAAAATTATTAATGTTCTTACGAGTGTATAACAAATTCTCATATATATATTGAGAATAGACAGTCATTATATTGATTTTTTTAAATATTTCTCTTAATGACTCCCGGGATCTCATACCGTAAACAGCGCGGACAGCTCTCTTTTGGAGAACGAAAATACATTCAATGTCAGCAGCATTACCCCACAGTAGTAGGCCGTAGGACATAATACTGTGGAAATAGCTAAAGTAAACTAAGCGCGCGGTTTTAATATCAGTTAATTGATGGATCTTCTTTACTGCATATGCTGCTGAACTAAGTCTGCCCGACAATTTCTTAATATGAGGTCCCCACTGAAGTTTAGAGTCCAATGTTACGCCCAGAAAGACAGTTTGCTGGACCAATTCTATTTCCTGGTCCCTAACCTTTACACTAGTTTTTACTAATTTAACATTAGGCAATGTGAATCTGACGCATTTGGTTTTACTTTCATTTAACAATAAATTATTGGTACTGAACCAATTAACTATCTTGGAAAGAGCACTGTTTACTTCGTCAAGTTCTCGTAGTCCACGTTTTACTTTAAATATAAGTGATGTATCATCTGCAAACAGAACTATTTCATGAGCGTGATTTATGAGGTGAGGGAGATCGTTAATGTACACAAGAAATAAAAAAGGTCCCAAAATTGATCCTTGGGGCACCCCCATTGTTACAATTGACCCTGGTGATTGTTTACCATTAATTTCCACTTTTTGGATTCTATTACTTAAGTAGGAAGTGATAAAATCCAGAGCGGTATCTCGAATTCCGTAATGGTGTAGCTTCCTGATTAGCGTCTGATGCTGAACACAATCGAAGGCCTTAGACAAATCACAAAAGACACCATAGGCATCATATGACTCATTCCAGGCATCGTAAATATTTTGTAATAATTTTATTCCGGCGTCGGTTGTAGAGCGACCGCGAGTAAAGCCGAATTGTTTATTATGTAGTAATTTATTAGTATCAAAATGATTTTGTAGTTGATTAAGAACAATTTTTTCAAAGATTTTACTAAAAGTGGGTAGCACCGAAATAGGACGAAAATTTGACGGATCCGAAGTACTACCAGATTTAAACAATGGAGTTAATTTACTAAATTTCATCAAATCAGGAAACTTACCATTATCAATACATTTATTAAAAATTAAAACTAATTCTGGAGCAACGATTTCAATCAGTGAATTTACAACATGTACTGAAATGCCCCAAAGGTCGGCAGTTTTTTTAATGTTTAATGATTTAAAAGTTTTAAGAATAGTTTGTACATTCACATGACTAAAACTAAACACTACAGGACAACTAGGTACATTCTCTTTCAATAAATTTTCTGCAATGGGGGATGATGAGCCTAAGGTTTTAGTCAGATCTACTGGTATACAAGTAAAAAAATTCTCGAATTCATTTGCAACTTCGGCATCTGCTAAAATTAATTTGCCATTAATATTCAGTTTATAACGATGATCTCTAGATTTAGATTTACCGGTCTCTGCATTAATAATTTGCCAAGTAGATTTGACTTTGTCTGCACTTTTGTGAATTTTATCACTAATAAATTTTGACTTTGCTTTCTGACATACTTCTTTAAATAATTTAGAATATAATTTAACATAATTTTGAAATTCTTCTGTTCTGTTGTACTGTCTCTCTGAGTATAACTCATACAATCTATGTCTACTTTTGTGTATACCTACAGTAGCCCATTCACTGAATCCTGGGCTATCACAAACCGTTACCTGTTTAAATTTGAAAATGGAGTTAAAAATATTGCAAAATGATTCAAAAAATAATTCATACATATCGTTAGGACTCAAATTACTGTCTAAAAATGGAATTTTGTGACAAAGGTCAAATCTCATACGTTCCAAGCGGTCATCGGAAATCGGTCTACACAAAATTTTCCGTTTAAAATTCTTTCCTTTACAAGACTTAAAGCATGCCAATTGCCCACAATGATCTGAATCTAACTTCTGTATGATACTCTTACTAATCGGTGACAAATCACTATAAATATTATCTATACATGTCGATGTAGTATCACAAAACCTAGTAGGCTCCAAAAATAAGTTTGAGAGATTGTGTGACTTAAACAGATTCAAAATGTTAAAAGTTCCAATGTTATTATCTAATATATTGACATTAAAATCGCCACACACAATTAAATATTTATTACTACACCCTATTTTGCCTAAGGCTTCATCTAAAATTTCCTCAAATTCACAAAAAGTTGAGGAACCTGGCCTGTATACGCACATTATAATGAATTGCTCAAGTTCTACACATGATAGTTCTACTTTACATTCTACAGAGAGGGACACAATATCTTTTCGTTCTTTAAATTTGAGTTTACTATTTAATAAAATCAACGAGCCCCCACGTGTTGTGTTGACCCTGCAGAATGCACTACCAACCTGGTGATTAGTGAAACTAAACATGAGTTCGCCCCTTTTTTTCCAATGTTCAGTTAAACATAAAATATCTATTTGTTCTGTATTCATGAAAAGTTCCATCTCTAACTCTTTGCCCTGTGTTAAGCCATAAATATTTTGGTGCACCAAGTTGATAGAATTTACATTTTGTTTTTTAATTTGTTTTTTAGGGCATTCTATATTATAAGTCATATTTGAAAGTAAATTTAATTCAATTAATTCATAATGCATGCTAGAGGGTAATATCTCTGTTGTCTGAAATTTTAATTTAAATTACTTGGAATAGATTCCAAAGTCTTAATACTACAATTATTATGCTCAATAGGAGCAGGTCGTTTTGCCAAATTCTTGGCAGTTATGTATAAAAAATAAGATAGCGAATTTGCTATTTGTCTTTTACAATTGTTCGATAGGTGGTACCTACCTTGTCTCAAATAAAAATTATTTACACTAACATTCTTGTTAGGATTGATGTTGAAATTATAATTATTCCTAAAACTCTTGGTATAAACAGAGTTTGAGTCAATGACATGAAATTTATTATTGTATTTACTTATTATGTCTAATTTTAAATTTAAGTTATATCTATAATTATTCTCCGCGTCTGGCAAGTTTTTTATATAGGGTAGTGTGAACATTACAATTCTTTTTACATCTAGATTTATTAGTTTTTCACAGTGTAACATTAACTCATCTTTGCTGACATTACCCCGGTTCCCAATAAAAATAATAAGCTCAGTATTTGAATTTAATTTATGGTTATAAATCTTCTGCATTATATATTTTAAATTAGCATAAGGAAAACAATTATTTAAGATTGAACGTCCCTGTAAATTAAGTTTTTGACTTAAAATTGAGCCCATTTCTGTACCAATATCGTCTGTGAACATAATTACTTGAGGGGACCTGTTACATACTTGTTCCTCTCTTGAAGGAGATGGAGGTAGTGTAGGAGGGGCTGGAGGCTCCAGTGAGACCGGTTCACCATGCCCCTCCAGTGGCCGTGGAAGATTCGAGCTGATGCAGTCACATGAGCACTTTCCTAATAAAGTGCCTTGTCTTTACTAAAAATATCATTGCCTGGAAAAGTACAATGATTTTTTTAGTACCTACTAGGTATAATTTGTTTTATAGCGAATTTCTAATGGTAACCTTTCTGATGAAAACTTTTTTAAGAACCTCACACTCATTATCTTTAAACTCAGGTTTCACTCGACTTTAATTACAATGTTCTGATTTATCATTCGCCTCATTTCCCTAGACTGAAAAGGGATCAGCTCGAAATATGACGGGCCGACCGCGTAAATCTATGACAATGACAATGGGTAATAATGAAATTCATTCCCATTTGTCAAAAATTTACGCGGTCACTGTTAGTGTTAAAAATTTATTTTATTGATTCGGACAATGAGTTTCAATAAGCTTGAACTGTTAATTAAAATGAACATTGATTCTTAGTGTAATGCGCAGTCGCAATTTTAATTTTAAACGCTTTTAATAAAGTTTAATTGTCAAAACTAAGTTCATTGTCATTGAGTTACGCGGTCGACCCGCTGGGACTTGTTGAGTGTAGCCAGTTGCGTTCCGAGATCACCGGATAAGTTGCCAATTCCAATTAGGCCGGCATCGTTAATGCAAATGCTACATTCATTCTTAGACCGCACTACAACTTAACATCAGGCTTACCAGACTCCATCTTAACACAGAACTTACCAAGGTTTATGGAAACCTTCGCTATAACCACATCTATGTTCTGGTGCACAGCAATAATCCCAGGATCCCACTTCTCCACCTTCGGGCTCGCAGGACCAGTGACCAGCTACTACGTTCTGGGCACATGAGGTCCCTCTCCGGCATGGAAACCCAGATACGGTGTATTGACGGAATGATACTTGTACTAGAAGAAAAAATCATATTAAACCACGACGACAGGCGTGGCGTAGTGCTACCAGTCCGTTTCGCGGTTGTCTCAGGTTCGATTACCGGTCGGAGAAAATATTTTTTCATATTTTTTTTTGTAATATATGTATTTAATAGTAAGATTATATTTACAAATATTTGTTATTAAAAAAAGAGGCAAATATATGCGCGGGTCTGGTTGTCAAAGAATGGTAGGCAGCGGTGCCCAGTCTGCCGATCCGGGGTAGACCACCACTGTGAAATGACTAAATCGCGTTTCGGGATCAGCTTCTAAGTTGCCGGTATCAAATAGGCCGGCATAGTGGATGTGACTACTACTTACAGTATTGAACTGTATTAGCAGTCACTTCCATTCACCGCACTCCACCTTAACATCAGGCAAGGTGCCGAACTACAATTTAAAAAAAAAAACAATAATAATAAAGAAAATTAAATCAGAACTCACTCGACCCATCACCCTCTTCCTTATCTGGTCCATAACTCAAATTTGGTCCACTTGGTCTAGAAGGGGCACTGGGAGGTCTAAAACTGGGTCCACTAGGTCCACTCCCTCCAGACGGCAAATAACTCGGCCCAGAGCTAGGAATAAATGCCGGAGGGTCTGGTTTTGGTAGATACGACCCAGAAGGGTAAGGACCACTAGGAGCTGGAAGTCCGTAACTGGGTCCACTTGGTAAACTAGGAGGACCGTAACTGGGTCCACTTGGTAAACTCGGTGGACTATAACTGGGTCCACTTGGTAAACTGGGGGGACCGTAACTGGGTCCACTGGGTCCAGATGGTGTAATAGGTCTTGAAATTGCATGGGTATGGTCGCTACAAAATAAAAATAATATTATGTATCATCTAGGCTTTAGATCCTACACGGGCTAAGCTTTGTAAAATTTAGCTTGGGTCCTGTGACACATGAGACATTTTCAGACGACTTAACATTGTAGCAGAGTCTCTCTTCGATCGTTCATTTCAAAGTTATTTATTTTCGTATTTACAACCATAGCTTACTAATAATATTTATCATACAATAATAACACAATAATTTTTAAAACAAACAACAATAAATCAAATAAATCATGTGACAGAAAGAAATCCGGCCGCTCCGTCAAGGTTACATCTGTTAACAAAAATACGAGTACAATAATAGTGATGGGACTAGAAAAGTCATTATGGCATCTGTCATAGGACCCAAGCTAAATTTTACACAGTATAGTACTATCCCTTCCCGTGAAGTGACTTAGTCGCGTTTCGGGATCAGCTTGCAAGTTGCTGATTCCAAACCGGCATAGTGGGTATCATTAATGGGTCGTACATGTTTTTATTGCGACTCGACACCTCGACCTGCCTGATGGCGAGCATCATGGAGGTCCAAGAGTGCAGACGACTGAAAAAACTGAGTTAATCACGGCTGCCCCAGTCGCCGACACTTTGCCGGCCACAGATGCTTTTGTTAGGCTATGAAAGAAAGCGACTTCTACTACTTCTACTTTAGCAATCCCAATTAAAACGCCGGCATTGTGACGTCGACTGAGGCAACTGTAAACTAAGGCATTTTAATCAGTCGCCGACAGTCTTGTACCTCTGTACCTCCCCTTGCTTCAGGCAAAAAGAGGTCAGGCGTGGACGAACGGTTAGCGATTGGTTTGTTGCGCGTAAAATCCCGGGTTCGATTCCAGGTCGAAGCAAATATTTGTTTTATAGTTTTTATTTGCAATATTTGATAATTATATTAAATATTGTAAATATAACATATAATAAAAAAAAGAGGTGGATATTTGATTCAGGTCTGGTTATCAAAGGGTAGTAGGGTGTGGTGCCCAGTCTGCCGATCTGGGGTAGACCACCACTATAAAGACCGTAAAGTTAAGGTCGCGTTTGGAGATCAGCTTGTAAGTTGCCGGTTTCATCTAGGCCGGCATAGTGGATGTGATTGCTACTCACAGTTATTTAATTGTACTAGTAGTGACATCCATTCATGGACTACACTCCAGCTAAACATAAAGCGGGGTGCTGTCATATGTCAAGTCACAATAAGAAAAACGCTAACTGCAATATGATCATAAATCGCGGCCAAATAACTTCACGGTCTGTCTTGTGAGTGGTGGTACTAACCCGGTTCGGCAGACCGAGTACCACTGCCTACCACTCTTAGAATATATACTTACTCTTCCTTTCCACTAGGTAGTGCCTTCCTCCAGCACTGTCCATTGAAGAGATCGAATGCAAAGAGCCAATCATCCCTCGAATGTTCATAGTCGACACCACGCTGGAGGTCAAAGAGTCGAATCTCAGACAGGAGGCAGTTGTCCACGTTAGGCGGAGCATTGTTACTGAAAATGAACAGGTAATTGTGAAAACAATAGCGCTGTATTAGGACTAACATGGTGATGAGATTCTAGCTAGATGATTTTTTTTTTTTTCTATTGTGACTCGACATATGACAGCACCCCGCTTGATGTTAAGCCAAAGTGTGGTCCATGAATAAATGTCACTGCTACTACAATTCAATAACTGTGAGTAGCAATCACATCCACTATGCCGGCCTAGATGGAACCGGTAACTTACAAGCTGATCCCGAAACGTGACCAAATCACTTCACGGTCTGTATACTTGTAAGTGGTGGTACTACCCCGGATCGGCAGACTGGGTACCACTGCCTACCACTCTTTGATAACCAGACCAGAAGCATATATCCATCTCTTTTTTTTTTATTAACAAATATTTGCAATATTTAATACTATTAAATATTACAAATAAAAGCTATGAAACAAATATTTGCTCCGACCGGGGATCGAACCCGGGACTTTACGCGCAACAAACCAGTCGCTAAACCGTTCGTCCACGCCTGTCGTCAAAATTATACGGATATGCACATTTCATCAAACACTTTTTGACGTGTCACGTGTCAAACACTTTTGAAACGTCTTATAATTCGATGGAGCCGGCTGCACGCACGAAAAAACATGACTCATGCGGCGTTACCTCGCGCGTTCCATTAAGGCTTGAAGTGCAAGCGAGAGCGCGGAACGAGCAACAAAGAGGTACAATCGGCTTTCGCGTTCGGCAGCGCTCGACATCTGTCTCTCTCCTACTTGAGTGAGCGATGCGTACTATTAATATTACTAATATTAATATTTTAATATACAATAAAAAAATGACATAATTGTATTTATGCGTACAAATAAATGTAACTTGATCTTTCTTATGACGTCGCGTTCAACCGATTTTTTTTTATTGTGACACGACATTTGACCTCGACACGCCTGATTATAAGCAAGACGAGATGCAAAAGTGACGACGGCTGAAACAACCGAGTTAGTTCACGGCTGCCCCAGCTGCCGCCATTATGCCGGCCTAAGACGATAACTCACCTAAAGGAGAAGCTGAGACATCTAAAAGGAGCATCGGTACATGCCACACCACAGGCCTCTTCATCTCTAACACGTGTCAGCCCGCGGATAGCAGCGCCGATAAGACGAGCTGCATTGTCGTATTTAAGATAACATTCTGGAAACAAAAGTTTTATTAATTTTTATTGCAACTCCATATACGAGTATGATAATAATAAAAACGATAGAAATCCATAGAGGTAAAGTTCCCGGCAGATAAAAGCTTTGACATTTTTTTTATTGTGACACGACATCTGGCTTCCACCCGCCTGATAATAAGCAAAAGGAGGTCCAAGAGTGACGACGACTGAAAAAAACGAGTTATTTCACGGCTGTCTTAGTCACCGTAACTATGCCGGTCAAAGGTGCTTCTTCACGCATCGCGTGTGAATCCAAGGTCATAGGATGAAGAGAACACATGGGCTGGCAAAGCATTCTATTTATCGATTGTTCTACAAAGAAAGAACGCACCGTACTTTTTAGAATGCGGATGCTTTCCCCGACCTGTGCGGGTATTACGCGTGTGAAAAGACGAGGTAGGAACAAGGTTAAAGAGCACCTCGGAACATTCTCCGTGGTATTGGCGATGGAGGACGCACAGAGCCGCCATGTAATAAACCGAGAGCTACCGGTTCAAAACCACTTACCAGTAATAATGTTTATGTACTTTGGTAGTCCTGCGATATAGCTTAGTATACAAATGTATATTTTAAAAAATATCTACATAAATCCTTACGTTTCTCTCTGTGGGTTACTTCATCGTATAACGCAGGTTCGCATCCTCGTCCATAGTTTCCTCTCGCATACAACTCGTGACCAGCCGTAGGTCTGAGTGCATGTCCTGGCTGAAGAGACGTCGGAGGTGATGATGTTAGGAGACAATTTTCTATTTCATCACCTATCGTTGGGGAATCGAATCTGGAATGATATTTAATGGTAAATAATTTTGTTTGTCAAACATTACCAACCCATGTGTTCTCCCCATCACTCCGCCGTCACTATGCCGGCCAAATGTGCATCGCTTGAAGGATTATCTGTTCTACAAAGAACAGACGCACCGAACTTTTAGTCTGATTGCCGATGCTGGAGGGGGTTGCCGTAAGTTTGTGGCTCGACATATGACAGATCACTACCTGATGTTAAGCCGAAGTGCGGTCCATGAATGGAGACTACATTTATGTACGTCAAGCCAAAAAAAAATACAAGTAGCAGTCGCATCTACTATGCCGGCCTAGTTGAAACTGGCAACTTACAAGGTGATCCCGAAATGCGAATAGCCAACTTCATGGTTATGCACTAACGCGGTACACCAGACTGGACACCACTACCTACAAATCTGCCTTTGATTTCTGATTTTCTTCTCTTTATACCTACCGAAAACTGAAACCACGGCAGAAGAATCCTCGTGCTCGAATACATTCAGCCTCGCAGGCTCCCAGGCCAGCAACAGTGAGCGCTGCTTTCACGTATGTTCCTGAAACTGAAGCCCCCGTCCGTACATGCCAGAAGCATTCTGAAAAAGTAATTAAATATAACGTTTAATATTTTTTTAAAACTGAAAACGTTTTACAGTCAAGTAGAAAATTATATTATATGTAACTAAATCAATACATTATATGTAATTTATTTTTGAGTAATGATTTATGATATATTTTTTTAATATTCCGACATTTCGAGAGCTTTGCAGGCATAGTGGTCACGGAAAGAGCGGCGATAGTAAGCCGCATAAAATTTGTTAATTTTATTAATAAATGTTTGCCCAAAATCTAAGAAAACTACAGAAAAATATATTGAAATTGCAGTGTTTTTTTTGTTGCTTGACATGACAGTACTTTGCATGATATTAAGCTGGAGTATGGCGATAGCACTTATCCTTTCAATGTGACCAAACCATCTGAGCATTCCTATGTCAATCCTTGTCAGATATTCTTTTGAACCACAACTATCGCGCACTGTGCTCCAAAAGAATTGGCAAGAGATGTCAAGTGGCGCTCTATTGTTGAAAAATCTCTGTAGAAAAAAGGCGTGACAATTTTGATTTTAACTAATGTTACTGCAATCTTACCACTCTCAATCCAGGGTTTGTGACTGACAGAGCATGGCTGATCAACAGGCATAGCGTAAACATCAGATCCGCTGTCACTTGCCAGATCTAGGCCCCTGTATGGACGCTCACTTAGAAAACAATTGTCAGCGCCGTGCGAGTTTGAATATCTGGAAAAATAGAAGAAATTTATATATATATATATTTACATTTCTATACTAAGTTTTTGTATCATAGAAAGTACAAATATATCAAAGATACATTGGTACCGGTAAGTGGTTTTGAATCCGTGGTCTCTGTTTGCGTAACCATTGCACTGCCGCTACACCACGGTCGCCTTACACGAGTAACTTGTACATACCTATAGCTGTAAGAGACACATTTAAATTCCCTCTCATTGAAGCAGGCAGTCTCGCAATCCAGAACTGTGTGCGCGTACAATGCTCTTCTTATAGCACCGGTCCCCAAAGACATCCCTGCGCGACGCCGCGATGAACAATCTAAAAATATCACTTTTTATTTACTTACTGCCACATTTTATAGCTCCTGTTAGGCCACAGCCGCAATTTATGACCTAAAACAACCCTCTTGCTGCCTTTAACATAACTTGTAATTTGTTCTCCAATCGACAAGTGGAACGTTTTAACCGCCCATGTGTTCTCCCTGTCCTACGACCATGAATCCTTCTTGCAAAGGGACTGATAACAGGGACGGTGTTTAAGGCAGTTCTGCAGTTATTTCAGTAAGGACGGCTTTATTTTTAAATTGCACTCCATCTTGACAAACGGTAATCGTATATGTAACGCATATGTATATATAAACAAAACTTAAACTAACCTTTAATAACCCCAGAACTTCTATCTTCATAAAACTGCCCAACTGGCTTTTTCGGGCCGTAATATTTCGATTCACCGTACGACAACTCGTTCCAGTTACTACTCGGATTCCACTTCCTGGCTGTACCATAACTGTGACCACTTCTTCCAAGAGAGTTATAATCAAAATCTAAAGTTGGATCATAAGGTTTGACGCCATAAAAATGATCAGGACGTTCATACTTGTCGTCATTTAATCTCCAGTGATTTAAGGATTGTCTGTAATCGTTCTGGTCTTTGTAATAGTTGTAGCTGCCGTAGCTTCCACCATACTGGCCCCAGGTCTCCTGGTCATCATTGTTCCTACCTTGGGCTATTTGGTATGGTACGAAGTCTTCGTACTTCTTCCTGTAATTACGGCGGTTGTCGTATCTGAAAAGGATGACTGTTATATAGCTTATTGTAAGTGACCTAGATGTTTTTTTTAAATTATGACTCGACATAATATGACTCGGCAAAGGCGACCGTGGTGTAGTGGCAGTGCAATGGCTACGTAAGCCGAGTAGCACGGGTTCGAAACCACTCACCGGTACCAATGTATCTGTGATATATGTACCTTGGTTGTCCTGTTTCTATGAATTTTAGTAGCTTAGTATAGCTATTGGCCGGCATTGTGACCGCGACTGAGCCAGCCGTGAACTAACTCGGTTTTTTCAGTCGTCGTCAATTTTGGACCTCCTGTTGCTTATTATCAGGCGGGTCGAGATCAGATGTCGTGTCACAATAAAAAAAAGTATAGAAAAATATTTCGAACAACAAATAAAAAAAACATACCTATTCTCATAAGGATCTCTATAATAACTTCTATCGTTGTTACTCCAACTATTGTAGCTTTCTCTCCACTCTTCCTGGTACCCTGGTCTCCAGTCTTTAGACGCCAAATAACCTAAAATAGTAAATATACATTAATTAAATTAACAACCGAGATGTTTTTTTTATTTTATTTTTTTTTTTTTTTTGTGACTCGACATATGACAGCACCTCGCTTGATGTTAAGCCGAAGTGTGGTCCATGAATGAATGTCATTGCTACTACAATTCTATAATTGTGAGTAGCAATCACATCTACTATGCCGGCCTAGATGTAACCAGCAACTTACAAGCTGATCCCAAAACGTGACCAAATCACTTCACGGTCTGTTTACTTGTAAGTGGTGGTACTACCCTGGATCTGCAGACTGGGTACCACTGCCTACCACTCTTTCGCCTTTAATCACAATAATAATTGTGACACGACATAAGGCATCCCGTTTGATGTTAAGCTAGAGTGTGGTCCATGAATTGATGTGTCACTGCTACTACAATTCAATAACTGTGAGTGATGGAATTAAGTCTAATTTAATTGCTTAAGTTCATCATCATCAGCCGGAAGACGTCCACTGCTGAACATATGCCTCTCTGTAGAACGCCATTCCGAACGACAAAATGCAAGTTGCATCCACTGTTATTTGTCGTTCATAATAGGGGAAGGGGTTTCCCATAATCCTCACGCTTGGAAGGTGGTTGGGGATCTAGAAAACTCACCGCACGTTAAGAGGACGCTGCTGCTGAGGATGGGCTGGTCGGATGGGATCGAGGGTGGGATCGAGGGGATCGAGGATGGGATCGAGAGGGTCGAGGATGGGATGATACTGGTTGAGTTTTAGAACATCAAGTTTTAGGACGACATTTTGATGACAGGCGTGGATGAACGGTTAGCGATTGGTTTGATGCGCGTACAGTCCCGGGTTCTATTCCTGGTCGGAGTAAATATTTGTTTCATAGCTTTTATTTATTTATATATTTATTAAATATTATAAATATTTGTTAATAAAAAAGAGGCGAATATTTGCTTCGGATCTGGTTATCAAAGAGTAGTACCACCACTTACAAGTATACAGACCGTTAAGTGATTTAGTCGCCTTCCGGCATAATAACATCAAGCGGGGTACTGTCATATGTCGAGTAACAATTTAAAAAAATACCTGAGTGTAAGTGACCAGGTCCTCTCAGGCTATTTGGGCAGTTCGGTTCCAAGCTGTTGCGATCAAGTTCATAGAAGTCATAGTCTTTGTCTTCAACGAAATCTCTTCGAAGGTCGAAAGCTTCTATGGGTCTGGTCATCATTTCACAGAGGCCTTTACCACGGAATGCTGGGTCTAACCTGAGAAAGAAAGTTCGTCTGGATATACTGATTTTGTCTACAATAAATATTTATATACACGAACGCTCTTTAACATCGAAATCACCGTCTTTAAAGTGACGGAACCAATCACGGCACGTTGTTTCACTTAGAGGCGGACTTAATGCCGCTGGGCATTCTTACTAGCCTACCTAAGGAACAATTTAACGCATTTTTGTAGAATTTAGTCTGAAGCATAGTTGTTCATTATCATTAACAGTTCGAGCTCATTGAAACTCATTGTCTGAATGAATAAAAGTTTTTGAAACTAACAGCGACCGCGTAACTTTTTGACAAATGGGAATGATGTTCATTTTTATTCCCGATAAAGTTACGCGGTCGGACCCCCTAAAAATGGCTTATTAAGGACATTTTTTTATGAATATTTATAGTACAGTCAGCATCAGATATATGTGAGCATGCAATGTGATCAAAAGTATCTATACAATCAGGGTGGTCATAAATATCTACACACATTAGTTGTCATAATAATGTGAGCATTCAATGCGTCAAAGATATTTACACACTCACTTGTCAAAAATATGTCTACAGACAATTCAGTAAATTTGTTTTAAAATATTACATATTATATGAGTGTGTAGATATTTTTGACGCATTGAATGCTCACATTAATATGACAACTAATGGTGTATAGATATCTATGATCACCCTGAATGTGTGGGTACTTTTGATCACATTGCGTGCTCAGATATATCTGATGCTGACTGTACCTATATACACTGAAGAGTGTTTATTGAAGGATTACAAGTAACTATTAAATCGGTAGCCCTTCTCTGTACTACGCACTCGTGAACAACTAGGTTTAATTAGGGTTGATAGTGTGACGTTTCGCGGTGTTCTCGAGGGATACAGCGAGTCTATTAGCGACCGAATCGGAGACATTCTCAAGTAAGCCATGTTGCCTAGTGCCCATAACCGTAGAGCTTGTATGAAGAGAATTGTGGATGTGAGGGAAGCGACGTCTTGACGCAGATTTGATAAGACGCCACGTAAAGTATAAAAACATAAAGTGATGGCTCGAGGGAGCCAGTGCGATCTTAGACTAACAAGTGTCCGAGTCCATTCAAACCGTGAGATCTTCGACTAACAAGTGTCCGAGTCCATTCAAACCGTGAGATCTTCGACTAACAAGTGTCCGAGTCCATTCAAACTGTGAGATCTTCGACTAACAAGTGTCCGAGTCCATTCAAACCGTGAGATCTTAGACTAACAAGTGATCGAGTCCATAACATCAGAACCTTCTTTTCTAACAGTAACATTAAGCATAGTGTAATAAACTATAAAACAATTAAAGTGGTATTTATACTTTCTCAACCGGCGCACCTGCCTACCAAAGAGCACTCTAAGCCCCGACAGAGGAAGTTGTGTCAGGATCGTGGCAAGTGGAGGTCTATTATCTCTGCCTAACCCTGTGGGAAAAAGGCGTGACAATTTGATTGATTGATAGTATCATTCGCCTTCATTGTTGTGCGGTATGGATCCCGGCAGATAAAAAGAGCTCTAGCATTGAAACTGCGCAACTTTTGTTGTCAGATAATTAATTTTTTTTATGCAAATCAATCAATCAAATTGTCACGCCTTATTCCCACAGGGATAGGCAGAGACAATGGAGCGCCACTTACCATGATCCCTACACAACTCTCTTGTTTCCTTCACATCCACAATTCTCTTCATACAGGCTCTGTGGTTATGGACACTAGGCAACCTAGCTTTCTTATGCAAATGTATGGATTTTAAAATATTAATAATTATGTGAACGACTGTATAGATGGGCGGACTTGCGATCCTTATATTACGCAGCTGCCGGGGACTATATTTTGGGTAAAAATATATAATTCAAAAGAATAAATATTTTGGTAATATTTTCTTAGATTTTTCGCGAACATTGATTAATGAATTAAACAATTTTTATGATGCTTACTATCGCGTTTATTTTGGTTTTGATTTTATTCATTAATATATTGTTCTCTTTGTCGCCAACCCTATTAAAGGCCTACCTATAGTGAACAACCTCGCTTACGCCAACCTCGTCTTATCACCGCGTCAAATCTACATTGTTAAAAGCACCATAGATGCACTCACTGTGTTCAAGCAGAATACAGGGACGTATTTTAAACAACAATTTTAAAGGGGACCGTGGTTTAGTGGCAGTGCAATGGTTACGCAAACCGAAGAGCACGAGTTCGGGACCACCCACCGGTACCAATGTATCTTTGATATATGTACTTTGGTTATCTTGTTTCTATGATACAAGCACTTTAGTAGCTTAGTATAGAAATGCAAATTAAAATTAAAATATTAATTGAAACATATATTTATATTAAAGGGGCACAATTGTATAATGGCTTGCCAGAGCAAGTAAAATGCATTAATGTTTTAATTCGCAGTAAAAAACTCGTAATGGAAACCTATATTAATATTTGTCACTGTATGAATACTAACACAAAACCTAATAATACTCATGTAAGCGAATATTGTACTATGTTCTTTTGAGTTAATAAAGTTTCTATAAACCTTATAAACTTATAAACTCTATAAACCTATTTATTATTTGTATTTATTTATATTTAAGTCACACCAACAGTGATATATGCATTACTTTTATAAACTAATAAATTTTATAAAGATAAAACAGACCTACACTAATTATTATAGGTATGTACATTCAATGAAAAAACAAAAATTATATTTTCTAAATATAAAATCTAAAAATCAGTGCTTCTATTACATAAAACTAAAATCAAAAAGAATCAGGATGATCTGAACTTAGAAAACTATAACCAGTTAAATAAAATAAAAATAAAACATCTAATATTCTCAGTTTAATACAAAATAATAATAATTAGGCGTTTTTTTTATCTCTAAAATAGTTTAAAACAATAAATCGATCGATTAAATTGTCACTCCTTTTTCCCACAGGAATAGAGCGCCACTTGCCACGATTCTGACACAACTAACTCGCTTCCATCACATCCACAATTCTCTCCATACAAGCTCTACGGTTATAGGCACTAGGCGACCCAGCTTTCTTGAGGATGTCTCCGATTTAGTCTGAAAGCACCCTTCTGGGTCTGCCTTGATTAACGCATCCATTCAGATCAGATTTATAAATTCCTTTTGTCAATCTACTTTTACTCATCCTTGCCCTAAATAAAATTTAATGGTTTTTTAATCGGTCTAAATACGTCTATTTACAATGTATTTATGCATGTATAATGATATAATGACCGATTGTTAATAATAAAGATCACAACATAACAAATCATTATTATGATAAAATTACTAAGCCGGTTATACATAGGTCACTTGTAGTAGCAGTGACATTCATTCATGGACCACACTCCAGCTTAACATCAAGCGAGGTGCTGTCATATGTTTAGTCACAATAAAAAAAATATGATGGCGACTGAGGCATTCGTGAACTAAGTCGGTTATTTCAGTCGTTGGTCGTTTATCGATATAAACCCATTTGTTTGTTAATGACGCTTAACGCTAACGCTTGCGCGTCGCATTTCGTGACCCTCAGGTTAAGATTTATCCCAGAGTCATAAATGGCAACGATCGACTTTGATATAGCTTTTATTAATCAAACGTTTGATGTCTGTGTACTGCAGGTAAGGCAATCATAGTCACTTATTTCTTCTTACTGATTGTGTGTTACACTGTAAAGCAGCGCCTGATTTAGACTTCGGCGGCCCATAGGCAGAGCATGTGGTGGAGACCCTCATATCATTAGTGGTTAATTTTTAAATGTTTTTTTTTTAAATTTTAAATGTTAACTTAGCCTTCGTTTGGATGAAGATAATGTGGATGTGAAGGAAGGCAAACTGGGCAAAGACTTGAAAATAATATTTGCCTTACTATGTTTAAATAAAAAAAATGCTATGAACCAAATGTTTGCTCCGACTCGGAATAGAATTGGTGTTTAAACTAAAGTTTGTGAGTATGTATGTAAGGATGGACGGATGGATGTTTGTTACTCTTTCACGCAAAAACTACTAAATGGATTTTGTTAAAACTTTACAATAATATAGCTTATACATCAGAATAACACACAGGCTATAATTTATAAACATATTGTGTAAATAATAATTAAAATAAAAGAAAAAAACATTTTCTCACACAAAATTTGTGCGCGCGTTCAGAAATTAATTTTGTGTAAACTAAAGTTTATATATCAAAGTACTTGATTTTGAGAATTAAAAACAAATAGTCAATTTAGGCATATCAAAAAAATATTGCTCACAAACCTATGTTGTATTATTTATAAAGAGAGACGATTATATGAATTTACTCAATTTACAATAGCTTAAGTTCAGTAACACGACATTCATTGACTGTTTGCGTCCTGCATATAAAAGCAATGATATACCACACGGTGCCTTCCGGCGCCGTACCGCAGGCACGCCGCACACCGCACTTCGATTGAGCGTCTTGGTCCCCACTCCGAATACTACGGCGCCGCATACCACGTGTGTACAGTGATGCGGCAAGCGACACCGCTCAGGCGCCGCGCCGCAACAGTGTGGCTTCACGCTTACGCGGTACTAAGTTCGCCGGGTCAGTTAGTGAATAAATAAACATTTATGTATCTGCCACGTGAAATAAACGAGTGAAAATTATTTTCCAATAAGAATTAAGGTCATATAAATATAATATAATATAAATACGTGACCTCCATTAAGGAAATGTTCATAATAACACGAAACACAGACAATTGTGTGAAAAATCAGTTTTTATATAAACATATATACATAATTTTTAAATCTAACGTAAAAATCTACTCATAGTTTTGCGTGAGAGAGTATTGTGCACTTTAAGATGTAATTAACGCGCTTAGAATTCTTTATTAAGACTAAAAAGTTTTCTTGACTTGTGAGACAGTCGTAGCGTGTTGGTTAAAGTCCCAGGTTTGATACCCAGTTTGCCAATCCGGGGTGGTACCACCACTTACAAGTATACCAGGGCGGTAGATTTCAGAAGACGCTCACTCGATTTCACAGGATAAAAGTCAAAAAAGTTCACTGGTATATGGGGCGGCGAAAATAAAGTGGCCTACACCGTATATACACCGTGAAGTGACTTGACTTAGATGCGTTGCCCGAAGTAGATGTGACTGCTACTTACAGTTATTAAATTGTAGTAGCAGTGATATCCATTCATGGACCACATTCCAGCTTAACATCAGGCGGGTGCCGTCATACGTATATTTTTATTGAGCCGCGACATCCATAATAATTCAAGGCGACCGTGATGCAGTAGCAATGCAATGGTCCCGCAAACCGAGTGCCACGGGTTCAAAACCACTTGCAGGTACCAATGTATCTCTAATATATTATGTACTTTGGTTGTCCTGTTTCTATGATACAAGCACTTTAGTAGCTTAGTATAGGCGGTATACATACCGATAATTGAAGCTCTCGCAGTGAAATCTGCGTTCCACAGCACATTCTCTGCGACAGTCTTCCAATCTCTCACAGGCTACAACTCTACGTACATAACTGCGTAGAGTACGACGACCGGCCAACACTCGACGGAAACATGCTGGTAAAAAAGAAAGAAAAAAAATAGTTAAAAAATCAATCAAATTTATGAGAGGAGAATTTTGAATGTGAAGGAAGCGAGGGAGTTGTGTCAAGATCGTGGCAAATGGCGCTCCATTGTCTCTGTTTATCCCTGTGGGAAAAAAGCACGATCCCGACACAACTCCCTCGCTTTCTTCACTTTCACAATTCTCTTCATACAAGCTTTATGGTAATGGGCACTGTGTAACCTAGCTTTCTTGACGATGTCTTCGATTTGGTCGGAAAACACCCTTCTGGGCCTGCCTTGTTTAACGTATCCATTTTAAAAGTTAAAGTTAAAAAACAAAAAAACACGCTTATGTGAGACAATGTGAACTAAAATGTTTATAGTGACTCGACAATGAGGGCACCCTGCTTGATGTTAAGCAGGAGTGTGGTCCATGAATGAATGTCACTGCTACTACAATTCAATAACTGTGAGTAGCAATCACATCCACTATGCCTACATAGTTACATACATACAAGTCAAGCTAATAAAAGCGTGTTAAAAATAAAACAAAAAGCAGAATTCACATTGGTTTTTCGAGCTCTTCAACCATGTTTCAAGTAGGAATTATCCTTATTTTATCGAACTAAAAGGTTCGGTTTGTTCTTATCTGTAAAACAATCGACAAGTGGAATGCTCCCCCCCCCCCCCCCCCCCATGTTACTTTGGGTCGAGAGACTGATTGGGAAAATCTGATAAGGAAAAGACATGGATATGGAAAAGCATTCTACTTGTCAATTGTTCTACAAAAAAACTTTTTGGTTTAAAGAGCGATTTGTTATTGGACCTCTTTTTTATTTTTTTATTTACATTTCTATACTAAGCTACTAAAGTGCTTGTATCATAGAAACAGGGCATCTAAAGTACATATATCAGAGTTACATTGGTACCAGTAGTGATATCAAACTCGTGCTCTCGCTCTGCCACCACACCATGGTCACCTTATAATAGTTTTTGAAATGTCACGCCACATTAATAAATATAAAAAACAGAAACTTTCAGTTTTCATTTGCCTGTTTTTTTTGGCATAGTCTCAACAACTGAGGAAACTGTTGAATTGGTTTTTCAGTCGTCGGCGCTCTTGGACCTCCCCTTGCTTACTATTTAGCAAGTCGACGTCAGATGTAGATTCACAAAAAATATTTAAAATTTGACTCATCGAATCACAATAAAAAAAATTAAGATTGGGCTCGTCGAATCACAACAAAGAAATCTAAGATTGGGCTAGTCGAATCACAATAAAAAAATCTAAGATTGGACTCGTCGAATCACAATAAAAATATCTAAGATTGGGCTCGTCGAAACACAATAAAAAAATCTAAGATTGGGTTTGTCGAATCACAATAAAAAAAATCTAAAATTGGACTCGTCGAAACACAATAAAAATCTAAGATTGGGCTCATCCAATCACAATAAAAAATCTAAGATTGGGCACATCGAATCACAAAAAATAATATTATCTAAGATTTCGCTCATATATTGTTGATGAAAAAAAAATTCTAGGAAGCTACATTTATTTAAATTATTTTAATCCGACGTTTCAAAGGCTGTGAAGCGTCGGATTGAAACGGCTTTGGTCGCAAAGCGGGGAGACTTTGGATACGTCAAATAAATAAAATCAAATTACTAAAAATAAACGCGATAGTAAGCCGCATAAAATTTGTTTAAGTCACTAATCAATCCTAACAGAACTTATTTTAAATTGGTCTGTCTACTCTCTCATTTCTCTCATATGTACGATTCTTTTCATACGTCGCAATTAAATAATCAAAATAGACCTGGTTAGTAATCCGCAAAAATATTTTATTTTAGGAAATAAATACAAAGGGGAAATGTTGCCAGTCTCCTTGGGACTATCTCTGATGCGACGTCATTAGATGATATTTTTTATTTATAGTTTAATTATAGTTAATTATTACTTTTAATGACGTTTAATTGTAGTAAAATAAATAAATGAGTTATTTTAGTTTAGGAAATATTATATTTCACAGATATATTTAATTTTATAGATAATGTGTTATTTCACAGATGTGTTTTTGTTTAGTTTTTTAATTAAATAACACGGAATTATTGGAGACGATTATATGCTACTGACAGTTATTTAACTGTAGTAACTCCAGCTGATGTTAAGCCATCATATGTCAAGCCACAATTTAAAAATATATGTGATATTAGGGTCGTCCTGTTTCTATGATACAATCATGTTTCCATGTACGACATCTGACCTCGACCCACCTGATGATAAGCAAGAGGAGGTCCAAGAGTGGCGAGGACTGAAACAACTGAGTAAGTTCACAGCTTAGTCGCCGTCACTATGCGTTAGTCGGCGGCAGTGATAGTGTAATGGTCATGCAAACCAAGTTCGAAACCAGTTACCTGTAGTAATATGAATTTTAAAAAAGTGTTAATAATAAAATATTTCGCGTAGTCGTCGCGTAGTGTCGAGCAACAATTTAAAAAATATATATTTGATATTAGGGTCGTCCTGTTTCTATGATAGAATCACGTCAAAAATAATAAAAAATACATACTGGGTGCATTTTCAACAAGAATCACTCTTGATCCAAAAGCAGTGGGCACATTTGATAAACAAACACTTAGACACAAGAACGCAACACAAACTTTCATTTTCATTTAACTTTACCATTATTTAAATATAGAACAAGAAAACAGAACCGTTTCGAACACAACTGATTCTAAATTTAAAATTCAAAAATAACGTTCCATTTTTATTCAAAACATTTTCCCTATTCGATTTTTAAACATGTCCTGTTTATTTCTTTTTTTAATTAAAGGATTGGGATGCGAATTTTTAGTTCTTTTTTCAAATGTAGGTCAGTTAGGGTCGCGGCGTGTTTCATACAATACTGAGTAATACTATAGGCTGACATAAGCTTATATTTGAATGGTAGTGTACGTAAGAATATTGTGGATATGTTTTTTAATTTTTATTGTGGCTCGTCATATGACAGTATCCCGCCATATGTTAAGCTGGAGTGTGGTCCAATAGTTAAATTACTGTAAGTAGCAGTCTTATCCACGTAATAGTCATAATATTACGAGTAAAGTCCCGATCGGAACAAAGTTTTGTTTTGTATCTTTTATTTGTAACGTTTAATAATTTGATTGAAAATTACAAATATTAGGTAATAAAAAAAGAGGCTTTACAAAGAGTGGTAGGAAGTGGTACCCAGTCTGCCGATTCGGGTTAATACCATCATTTAGTCTAGGAGAGTGTTTTCCGACCAAATCGGAGACATCCTTAAGAAAGCTAGGTTGCCTAGTGCCCATAACCATAGGGCCTGTATGAGGAGAATTGTGGATGTGAAGGAAGCAAGGGAGTTGTGTAAGGATCGTGGTAAGTGGCGCTCCATTGTCTCTGCCTATCCCTGTGGGAAAAAGGCGTGACAATTTGATTGATTGATTGATTTAGTAGTGGATACCTATACTCGTATCGACCGTGATGTAATTTAGTGGCGTTTCGGAATTATCTTGCAAGTTGCCAGTTCCAACAAAATCAATAAAGTGATCATACAGTGATGATGGTGACGACATCTGAGTCGAGAACTAAGTCAGTTTTGCTATCAAGCAAGTCAAGATCCGATACTTATCACAAAAATAAAATAAAAAATATTTTAGGTTATAATTAGAATAAAGTCGGCGTAGTGTAATGGTCACGCAAATCAAGAGCACGAGTTTAAAACCACTTACCGGTACCAATGTATCTTTGATAAATATACTTTGGTCGTCCTGTTTCTGCGATACAAGCACATTGGTAGCCTACTAAAGAAATGTAAATAAAGCAATAAAAAAATCTAATTAATCCACTCACATCAATCCATGGCTAAAGAATGCCAAATAGCATTAAGTTCGCGAAATATATTTTTTAAATTGTGACTCGACATGATTACCCTCCTGATGTTAAGCTGGAGCTGGATGTTAAGTCAAATAACTGTAAGTAACAGTCACATTTACTATGCCGTCCTTATTGGAACCGGCAACTTACAAGCTTATCCCGAAACGAGACTAATCACTTCACGATCTGTATACTTGTGAGTGGTGGTCCTACTCCGGATCGGCAGTCTGGCCACCACTGTCTACCAATTTAATTAATTTATTTATTTACGATTTGCAACGTAAGTAAGACGTGTTTATTCCTAAGCTGAGATGAATCTCTAGTAGGTATTATCCACGTAATTCTTTCGTATAGCAAAACAGCAGTCGATCACCGTTGATAAGAGTTGTACGTAAACCTACTCAACTATACCACTATTGTCTCAAATATATTATGGAACTATATAGAGCTAGAAATATATATTCCTTTTTAATTTTTTTAATTTTGGCGACAGGCGTGGACGAACGGTTTAGCGATTGATTTGTTTGTTTGCACTGCCACTACACCACGGTCGCCTTGATTCTGCGCGAACATTAAATAATTAATAAAAAAAAATTATGCGGCTTACGCGTTTTTTTGGTTAATGATTGTATAATTTTTCATTCCGCCGTTTCGAGAGCTTTGTAGCTATTCAATCAAACAAATCAAATTGTCACGCCTCTCCCACGGGGATAGGCAGACAATGGAGCGCCACTTGCCATGATCCTGACACAACTCCCTTGCTTCCTTCACATCCATAATTCTCCTCGTACAAGCTCTACGGTATATATTAGAAATATAAATTTTACCAAATAAAAATATTTTAGGTAATGTATTGGACTTGATTTAGAATTTTATTTAAAGATTGTCGCGTACCAAGAGACTCAGAGTCCAGATATATAGTTTAGTTTTGGAAAAAATATACAATTTTATACTTATAAATAAACAAGTAATAACAGTAACTTACTAATTAAATAAATTGATTTCACGGTAATTTGCAGAAAACTGGTTAAATTAAAAATCTAATAAATCAATCGAATTATCTATATAGGCATATATTTGCTACCCTAAGCATTCATTATTAGTTTTTAATTCATTTTTAAATTATCACGCCTTTTTCCCACAGGGATAAGCAGAGACAAAGGAGCGCCACATGCCACGGTTCTGACAAAACTCCCTCGCTTTCCTCACATCGTCAAGGTGTTAGTTTTACCTTTATTTTAGTTTTTATTTTATTCTGCAGTCTTAAATGGGCTTTATTAAAATACATAGATATTGAAGTGGTTAAATATCCGTGGTCGCAGAAATCTAAGAATACTTTACTATTTTACTACTATTTTTTACGTTACTATTTTCTATTCTCAATGAACCCTTTACACCTAATTATCTTAAATGCAAGTTTTCTTATCTATGTTCTTTTCATGACAGGACTCTTCGTTCGTCACAGAATTCCCTTCTTTCTATACCTTCACATAGCTCAGGCTTTGTCAATAAATCGTTTGCAGAAGTTGCAATAAATTTATGGAACAAACTTCCACTGAAAATCAAACAGGCGCCAAATAGACTCACTTTCAAAAAACTTGTTTATCAATATTTGATCAGTCAGCAATAGTCATGTTCTATATCTGTTATTTATGTATTTCTTCATTAATAATATATATGTGTGTGTATTTGTATGTATGTATATATACATATATATTTAAATGTATAGTATGTATTTTTGTATGTAGTTTATATATATTTAGTAACTTATAAATAATATTTTCATTTTAATACTTATATAGCCATATTTTAAACTTTGTTGCACTACCCACCATCATCTTAACGTTCACCATATATGAAGGTTTGGCTGGTAGAGAATGCCATGGGGCATTAAGTCCGCCTTTTGTAAAAAAAAAATACAATAAAGTTTTTAAATAAATAAATAAAATAAATTGTATGTAAATTGTATGTTAAAATTTAGTTAATTTTTTAATCTCATTAAACAAGGCAGGCCCAGTCGCTAACCGAATTGGAGACATCCTCAAGAAAGCTAGATTGCCCAGTGCACATAACCATAGAGCTTGTATGAAGAGAATCGTGAATGTGAAGGAAGCAAGCGAGTTGTCAGGATCGTGGCTCTCGCGCTCCATTGTCTCTGCCTATCCCTGTGGGGAAAAAGGCGTGACAATGGGATTTGATGTGATTGAAAATACCCGTGTTTTTACCAGCTCTATATAGATATTTAAAAATATTAATGAAAAATCTAGATCTATACAAAAACGTATCCTATATGCGTTCATTAGGATGTTCTTCGAATGGACTATTGTGTTGCCATTTTCAAGGTTTTCAATTAAACATCTAATTGATACGTGATATTAATAATTTATACTAGCAGCAAGCTATGATGGCCGACTCGACATATGACAGCACCCTGCTTGATGTTAAGCAGGAGTGTGATGTTAGGCTTGGCAAAATAAATAAAATAACACCATTCATTTTGTATGGAGAGGGCTTAGTTGTATTAACAGTTTAATATGCATTTTAATTTAGTTTGTTGTACGAAGATTACAATATAATTGGAATGTATCCCTTATTATGCATAGTTTAGGTGTGCAAAATAATGAAACTATAATTATGACAGTTTAAAGCAGAACAAATATGGCGTTGATTGACAGATAATACAAAATCCATCTTATTTTCCAAATAACTCAATTGCACAGCAATTAAAAGCAAAATTGTTATTAGTTTTCATCAATACAAGTATCAAAGCTACCATTTATATGTTTTTTTATCATTGGACATTACAAAAGTAGTACATAAAAGCCCAAAATGAATGATGTCTTTTTCATGTTATTCAGACCTCTAGAAGAGGGTCCAAAAAATTTTAAAGATTCCGTTACATAGTTAAGTAATATACAAGTATACATAGTATAACAATTCAAGCAAATAAAAGCGTGTTAAAATAAAATAAAACTTATACAAAATACGAGATTTTTTTTCAGCATTTTTTACCATTCCCATGAGCTCATGTGTCTGTAATGTCTAATTTTGTAGTACAATATAAATCACTTCTAAATTGGTACTTGTGCCGTAAACTTTGCAACGCACGGTTAAACACTGAATATAAAATACTTTATTTTTTCAAAAGTTGCCGGTAAAAACTAACCTGCCCCTCTAACACGACAATCCAAGAAGCAAGACCTGCAAAGAATATCACTCCAACTCATTTTAAATAACTTACTAGAACAGTGTATCAAAAAAGATATTTAAACGTTTTGTAAAACTTTACACTAAACAACGTTGAAAACTTTAATCAATATTTTTTTAAACATTTTGATGTGCCTGCCTATTACGCCTATTACGTTATTTAAAAACTCGTATATTCTTTATTTATTTAAATCTTAATTATTATTATACATTAATCAAAATTAATAATAAAATTAAACACAACATTGTTACTAACCAACTAATAATTAAATATAATTTAACTATAAGTAAAAAATATCATCCAATGACGTCGCATCAGAGATAGTCCCAAGGAGACTGGCAACATTTCCCCTTTGTATAGCAAGGCTAATACGTTGGCAGAAATAATTGCCAGCCTTCTTTAGTTAAGTTAATAAGTTACAATAACATTCCTTGCAGTTCTTTATCTTGCTTCTTGGATTGCCGTGCTAGGGGGGCTGCATAGTTTATGGGACTGCTACTTAAAGTTATTTAACTGTAAGTAGCAGTTACTTTTAATCACGAACCGCATTTCAATTTGCGGCGGCCGTGCCTACCGTGGTGAAGTGGCAGTGCAATGGTTACACAAACCGAGAGTACGAGTTCAAAACACACGGGTACCAATGTATCTTGGTAGTGTACTACCACTGAATCTACACCGTGGTGTAGTGGCCTTGCAATGGCTACGTAAGCCGAGTGGCACGGGTTCAAAACCACTCACCGGTACCAATGTATCTTTGATATATGTACTTTGGTTGTCCTGTTTCTATGATACAAGGACTTTGGTAGCTTAGTATAGAAATGTATAATAATAACAAATAAAAAAAAATAAGAATCTTTGGTTGTTCTGTTTCCACTTTAATAGCTTGGTATAGAAATCAAAAATTAAAAATTACCACCACGGCCCCGATTCTCTTACTACATTATGGCGACGAAAAAGCAGTGAAATTGCGTCGCGGTCGCAAGTGACCAATCAACGTAGTTTACTTATGGACTTGTTATTCGCTGATTGGTCACGAAGATGTCAAATATTAGTGCAACGCAATTTCAATGCATTTTCGTCGCCATAACGTATTTAGAGAACCGAGGCCCAGGCAGTGTTATATGTCGAACCATTTTTTTTATTGTGACTCGACATATGTCAGCACCCCGCTTGATGTTAAGCTGGAGTGTAGTCCATGAATGGATGTCACTGCTACCTACAATTTAATAATTGTAGGTAGCAATCACATCCGCTATGCCGGCCTAGTTGGAACCGGCAACTTACAAGCTAAACCCGAAACGCGATTAAATCACTTCATGGTCTGTTTACTTGTAAGTGGTGGTACTTCCCCGGATCGGCAGAATGGGAAGAACCACTGCCTACCACTCGTTGATAACCAGACCCGAAGCAAATATCCACCTCTTTTTTATTAACAAATATTTACAATATTTAATGTAATTATTAAATATTGCAAATAAACAAATATCCTAGTGGGAATCTAACCCGGGGCTTTACGCGCAACAAACCAACCGCTTACCGTTCGTCTACGCCTGGCGCACAATGGAGGCGTAAGTTTTTTTGTGAGTCCTATAGTAATATTTTTTTTGCAAACCATAAATAAAGGAAGGTCCAAGTAATTTGCAACAAAACTATACAGTTGTAATTTAGAAGATAAAGATCATTATATCTTTCAACGATCATATAAAATATTATTGTTTTGTTTCTGACTTGCCTTTTTGTTAGACGGTTCTTGGAAATTAAAAAACCTTCGCACGTGCATGAATGTATTTATTTCTTCATCATTTATAGACACACTTTAATTGTTACAGGGATAGGCAGAGACAACGTAGCGCCAGTTTTCTCTCTCTCTGTAACCGTAAAGATTACATTTCTCTGAGTAACGGTAAAGCAAGAAAGCTAGAGCTTGTATGAAGAGAATTGTGAATGTGGGGGAACCAAGGGAGTTGTGTCAGGATCGTGACAAGTGGCGCTCCATTGTCTCTGTCTATCCCTGTGGGAAAAAGGCGTGACAATTTAATTTATTGATTAATTAACCGGAAAGATCAGAAAAACTTATACCTTTATACTAACACATGACAGCACCCTGTCTGATGTTAACCTGGAGTGCGGTCCATTTTTTAATGAACCACAGAGAACAGAAAACTTATGCCTTTAAATATGTTTCTACCTATTTTTTTTCGTTTCTGGAGTATCTTTATTTCTTTACTTATTTTTTTTGTTACTTGACATCTGACCTCGACCTGCCGAATGGTAAGCTTGATGGAGGGTCAATAATGCTGTCTGTTGAAAAAACCAAGCTAATTCACGGCTTCGTCACCACAGAGAGTGGTAGGCAGTGGTACCCAGTCCAAAGAGTGGTAGGCAGTGGTACCCAGTCTGCCGATCCGGGGTAGTACCACCACTTACAAGTATACAGACCGTTAAGTGATTTGGTCACGTTTCGGGATCAGCTTGTAAGTTGCCGGTTCCATCCAGGCCGGCATAGTGGATGTGATTGCTACCCACAGTTATTGAATTGTAGTAGCAGTGACATTCATTCATGGACCACACTTTGGCTTAACATCAAGCGGGGTGCTGTCATATGTCGAGTCACAATAAAAAAAAAAAAAAAAAAAAAAAAAAACAGTCGCCGTCACTATGCCGGCCAAAATTATACTAAGAGTTTGTGGTTTTGAATTATCATAACTCTTTAATCTTAAATCTTAAATTATTACCTAAAATATAGTGACGGCGACTGAGGCAGCCGTGAACTAACTCGGGTTTTCAGTCGTCGTAACTCTTGGACCTCCTCTTGCTTATTATAGGCGGGTCGTAGTCAAATGCGTGTCGTAAAAAAAGTGTTTTTTCTTCCTAATTTTATAGCAAAAAAAAACAATCTTTTTTACGACGAAAAGATTGTCCCTTACAAGGAAACAATCAAATAAATTACTGTACCAATTTAGCTAAACAATACTGTACGGTTACAAAAAAAACTTTAATTGAATATACAAATAGCACCCTTAAGATCCTCATATTTAAGTTTAAAATTGCTTTGGGCTTTTTATTTCATCTTAACTATGTACGGATGCGCTTGCAAGGCCGATGGTATTAAAATGATGTTTCGTACTTTGATAGGTTTTTTGTAAACAATAAGGTAATTTTTTTTTAAATTTTTTTATTATACATTTCTGTACTAAGCTACTAAAGTGCTTGTATCATAGAAACAGGATAATCAATCCATCAATCAAATTGTCACGCCTTTTTCCCACAGAGATTGGCAGAGACAATGGAGCGCCACTTACCAGGATCCTTACACAACTCCCTTGTTTCCTTCACATCCACGATTCTCTTCATACAGGCTCTGTGGTTATGGGCACTTACCACAGGGGCAACCTAGCTTTTTTGAGGATGTCTCCGATTTGGTCGGAAAACACCCTCCTGGGCCTGCTTTGTTTAACGCATCCATCCACATCAGATTTATAAATTCCTTTCGTCAATCTACTTTCACTCATCCTTTCCAGCATTCCTTTGTCAATACTTGTCACTCCTCTAAGTACATATATCAAAGATACATTGGTACCGGTGAGGGGTTTTGAACCCGTGCCACGAAGCCACTATACCACGGTCGCCATGTATATTAAGAATGGTAGATAGACAAATGGTCGTCATTTGACAACACGCGTGGTACATTGGTTAGCATACGCGTTGTCTAAAGTCTAAGGTTGGATTCCCGGTCGTAGCAAAGATTTGTTTCATAGCTTTTATTTGTAATGAATTTCTCAAACTCTCCATTAGAACTGGTATTGTGCGGAGCGACGGCAAGAAACCCGAAGGCATCACCGCTGGGCCGTGGAAACTTGGCAGGTCTCTGTTGTGGAATACGCGACATGTGTAGACACATTAGGCCCCATCTTACATCCAGGCGACCTCGTTAAGCGCGGAAAGTGCGGCATTTCTGCTGAGCTGCGCAAATACGCTAACCTCGATCTTTTTTACGAATTTGCGTCGGTCGAGACGATGGGCTCTTGGGACCTTCAGCTAAGCGCCTGGTCAAGGACTTTTCCAAGCGGCTGACGGAGTCTGGATACAGAAAGGCTGGCAACAAAGGGAAAATGTTGCCAGTCTCTTTGGCACTATCGACTATCTCTGATGGACGTCTCTAAAGGATTTTTTTAATATAGTTAAAAAACTTTCATTCCTCCAATTTTGTTAAAATAAAAAAGTGGATATTTGCTCTATTGTGAAAGAGTGGTAGGCAGAGTTGCCCAGTCTGCAGATCCGGGATAGTTTCACCACTTAAAGGTATAGAGACAGTAAAATAACTTAGCCAGTATTAGCTTGTAACTTGCATTCACTTAAATGTAGCAGCAGTCGCCTCCATTCATGGATCACACTCTAACATCAGCAACAACTAAACATCAGCAACTCTAGCTAACATATTTTTCTGTAAGAATTATTGCCCACCAAGATTCAATACAAAATATAATTAACAGATTATTTTATTGGGATTAGATATCAGGAGGTGCTGTCCCGTCTGATGTTAAGCTGGAGTGCGATCCATAAATAGAGGGATCTGCTTACAGTTAAATAACTGTAAGTAGCAGTCACATGTACTATGTCAGCCTAAACGCGACTAAGTCAATTCACGGTCTTTAATGTCTATATACTTGTAAGTTGTGGTACTACCCTGGATTGGCAGACTGGGTACCCCTGATCTTTAACAACCAGACCCGGAGCAAGTATCTGCCTCTTTTTTGTTTATTTATAAATATTTATAAAGGACCTACATTTAAAATAGTTTAATGTACGAAGATTACAATGTAATTGGAATATATCCTTTATTTTGCATAGTTTAGGTGTGCAAAATGATCAAATTATAATTATGATAATTCAAAGCAGAACTGTAAATATGGCGTGTCTTTGTGATTGGGAAACTATACAATATCCATATTCCTCAATAGCCTGTCGTCTAATCCCGTAAAAGGTAAATTAACTCTCTCTTCCTTCACATCCACAACTCTCTTCATGGGTTTTCGTTTCACACAATTAAGTTGAAATAAAAAGATTTTATAATAATGTATATTTTATCGTCATAATGGTGTGGTCGGAGACCGTGTGAGAAATGTCACAGGCTGCTGACTCCTAAACAAAAATACTTATGACCTTCCCAAATTATATAGTCTGAGAGATAGTGGTATAGAATATAACATATTTAGTCATCGCCAGACTGCTTTTGAAACGTCGTATCTATTTAACGTTGTCTTCCAACAAAATAACATAGGTTTAAGCTTCTGCTTTGCATTAAGCTATATTATAATCAATCAATCAATCAAATTGCCTTTTTCTCACAGGAATAGGCAGAGACCTCGCTTACCTCACATCCACAATTCTCTTGATACAAGCTTTACTATAATGGGCACTAGAAAAATTGTATATATTTTTTTAAATTTACATTTCTATATTAGATAATCTACTAAAGTACTTGTATTATAAAAACAGTGCGACCTAAGTACATTTTTTTTTTGTGACTCGACATATGACGGCACCCCGCTTGATATTAGCAGAAGTCCATGAATATGGTCCATGAATAGATGTCACTGCTACTACGATTCAATAACAATAAAAGCTATGAAACAAATATTTGCTCCACCGGGAATCGAACCCGGGACTTTACGCGCAAATCGCTGGACAATCGGCCACGTCTGTCGTCAAAAATATCAAATATTAAGTTACGTAAATATTGAAGTTACATTGGCAAGTAGTTTTGAACCTGTGATCTCGGTTTGCGTGACCATTGCACTGCCACTACACCTCGTTAAAATAGGTAAATAAAAAAGGCTGTTGAATTTCAAACTGGGCAGCCAAAGTTCATAGATACATTGATGCCGCCCTATTGTATTGAATAGGGAACGCTTGGAACCGGGAAATCTTGGTACCGGGAGTGCTTGGAACCGGGAATGCTTGAAAACGGGAATACTTGGAAACGGGAGTATTTGGAACCGGGAATGCTCGGAACCGGTAGTGCTTGGAACCGGGAATGCTTGGAACCGGAACCGTTTATAATTATTGCGCTTATCATAACTTCGCTGTCTCCCTGACTATTACAGTAGAGTTGATATATTAACTGAATAACCTCGTTTAGTGTTAGATAAATAGCCAAAAGCACATTTCCGTGTCATACGACCTTTTTATTGTTTTACAATGCCACTAGGTTATTCGGTCATCATTATAATTAAATAAATAACACAGACACACGATGCCCCGCTAGCAGCTCGCGGACAGCGGCAAATAAGAAAACACTAGTAATTAAACATAACTAACGAAAATCGATATTATTGTGTCTATTAAATATTTTATTAAATATTTGTAAATAAAAAAAGAGGTGGATATTTGCTTCGGGTCTGGTTATCAAAGATTGGTAGGCAGTGGTACTCAGTCTGCCGATTCGGGGTAGTACCACCATAGACCGTAAAGTGTTTGGTCGCGTTTCGGGATCAGCTTTTAAGTTGCCGATTCCAACTAAGCCAGTATAGTGGATGTGACTGCTACTCACAGTTATTGAATTGTAGTAGCAGTGGCATCCATTCATGGATCACCCTCCAGCTTAACATCAAGCGGGGTGCTGTCATATGTCATATTTATTCCTCCCACTCTTTTTCCCCCTATAATATTCACAAACTAATACCCTAATATTGCCGGCATAGTAAAGGCGACTAAGTTAACCGTGACCTCCCCTAACTTAACATCAGGCAAGTCGAATACACAAGCGGACACATACGGAAGCCTGCTTGGCTTACTGTCGACAGTAAGATATAAACGTCACACGGGTTTACTTATGTAGTTTTTCACTTGTATCCTACTTATATATATATTATTATAAATATAAATGTGAGTTTGTTTGTTACGTTTTCACGCAACAACTACTTAACCGATCATCATAAAACTTTGTACACATATTTTTGGAGGTACTAGAAGTAACATAGAATACGTTTAATTAAAAATAATAGTTTCCAATTGACTATAGATTCAGCCGTTTGGATTTTTTCTATATTTCTTTTTACTGTCATTTTTATATGAGTTATCGAGTTATAAATACAAAAAGGGATATACAGTCGAATTGAGAACCTCCTCCTTTTTTATGACTGTGTTATAAACCTAATATTACGCGGGTGAAATCCAAACCAAAATAAATGCGATGGTAAGCCGCATAAAATTTGTTTAATTCATTAATCAATGTTCTCGCAAAATCTAAGAAAATATTATATTTGTGAGAGTTTTTAGTACAATATCTCAAACGCTAGAGAAACGCTAGTACACCTATTCATTATGTTTGTGACCCGATTCGAAAAAAACGTAGATTCGGGGTTGCCTACATTTTAACGTGCCATTCGAATAACAAGAGGGATCAAGAGATTCTACCATTACAATTTTCATTTTATTTAATACATAAAATTTATAATACCACTGACCTTTATAAGACACTGGTTCTCTTCCCAGCTCCGGTCTTCCATAGTCGCTTATAGTCACTGGATGCGACGAAATAACTTGGCCATCAGGTTTCAAAATATAGCTCGGAACCCCATTGGGTCTGTGAAACTCGTATTCGTATACAGGTTTGGGTCTAGACCCGTTCTGGTTTTTGTAATCTTCCCCACCGTACCCTGAACTGGGTTCCGTAAAGTCTGGTTTTTCGTAACTCTGTGTTGCTCCGTAATCAGTATTTGTGCCGTGGCTTGGTCTGTATGGAGATGGGTTGTAGGATGGTTTGTTTCCATACGATTGGGTATCGTCGTAGGTAGGTTTATTGCCATATGAAGGGGTATCGTCATAGGTAGGTTTATTGTAGGATGGTTTTGTGGGTTTGCCATAAGATGGGTTGTCAACGTCGTATGTAGGTTTATTTAAGGGTGGACTATTGACGTATGATGGTTTTAAAGGTATAATACCATATGATGGACCGTCGTCGTAGATAGGTTTATTGCCATATGAAGGCGTATCGTCATAGGTAGGTTTATTGTAGGATGGTTTTGTGGGTTTATTACCATATGATGGGGCATCGTCATAGGTAGGTTTGTTGCCATATGAAGGCGTATCGTCATAGGTAGGTTTATTGTAGGATGGTTTTGAGGGTTTATTGTTATACGATGGGGAATCGTCGTAGGTAGGTTTATTGCTATATGAAGGTGTATCGTCATAGGTAGGTTTATTGTAGGATGGTTTTGTGGGTTTATTACCATATGAAGGCGTATCGTCGTACTCAGGTTTATTGTATGGTGGACGGTGTTCGTATGATGGTTTTAAAGGTTTGTTACCATACGATGGCCTATCGTCATCATTGGGTTTATTGTACGTTGGTTTAGATGGTTTATTGCCATATGACGGGCTATCGTCATATGTGGGTTTATTGTAGGATGGGCGGTTATCGTATGAAGGCTTGGACGGTTTATTACCATACGATGTAGTATCATCATAGGTAGGCTTATCATCGTAAGATGGCTTGTCATGGATGGGTTTATTACCGTAAGACGAACTACTGTCATAAGACGGGATATTGTCATAAGTGGGTCTATAACTATTAATTGGTTTTGTGTCATATCCATGACTGGATCCATATTGGCCATAGTTATCGTTGGAACCATATAAGGGTCTGTTGTCGTACTGAGGTCTGTGATAGGGTCTGTTGTAACCGTAGTTGTCATCTATTCCATACGGACCCATCGGTTTATAGTTATGGTAATTTTGCCCGGAATGGCTTGACCCATACACTGGTTTTATTGGTCTGTATGGAGGATCATTTATTTCTAAGTAAATAGAATTATCTTGACTGTAATTAGGTCTTGATGGACGATTATATTCTGGTCTAACTGGTTCTATGTCGGGTCTATCTTGACCGTAACCTTGGTCATTCGGTCTTTGGATTTGAGGTCCATACGGTTTTCTATTTGGTCTGGTCACATAAACATATTCAGGTTTATCTTCGGGTTTATTCTGTGGTCTGTCTGGTTTTGGTTTACCGTAGATATCTTGTATGTCGTCTGATGGAGAAGGAGGATAATTAGGGTCTGGTCTATAATCTTGTAAAGGTCTTTGAGGTTCAGTATAACCATGCATGGGTCGATTAGGTCTATTATAATCTTGAAACTGTAAAACGTCATATGGGTCTGGTTTAGGTTTTCCGTAGGTATGGTTATCGGGTATAGGTCTACTAGGCCTGTAGGGTATAACTGGAGGTCTGTGAGCTCCATAACCTATTTGTGAATTAAATTCTGGCCTCTGATTGGTGTAATCATCAGGCCTTTCATCCAAATGGTTATTATATGGACTCAGTACAGGCCTATTGTAAGGAACGTCATAGTAGTTATGATATTGGGGTTTATAGACTGGTCTAGGTCTATAATACGCCTCGTTTGGTCTCAAATTAACTTGATATATTTCATCAGATTGTGGTACATCTGGCCTCTTCGGATTCTCTGGTATTTCTGGCCTGAATACTGGTCTGTGGGTTGGACCTGGTTCTGGTTCGTCAAACTGACCCTGGATCGGGGTGGGAGGTGATTGTTCACATTGAAAACGTCGCACGTAAACATCGTAGTCGGGGTGACGTTGTAATACTTTGTTTTCTTGTATCTCCTTCTCGCTTATGTTGCTTAGTTCGCATGTTGCGTTCCCTTTCGCTCCTACCCTGTTGACAAAATAAATTAAGTCATAACTCTTAACCTAAATGTTTCGTTAGGGCCTTTTTTTATTAATATACATTTCTATACAACCAAAGAACACGTATCAAAGATACATGGGTACCGGTGAGTGGTTTCGAACTCGTGCTCTCGGTTCGTGTAACCATTGCACTGTCACTACACCACGGCCGCCTTTAATGTGCATCTCTATTTATGTATTAAATGTGCATCTCTATCTTTGTATTTAATTTTCATCTCTGCCTTTGTATTGAATGTGCATCTCTATCTGTATTTTGTTTTCGCCAAAAGAGTAAGAGTGGTAGGCAATAAAAGATGCAACTGCTTCTCACAGTTATTTAACTGTAGTAGCAGTCTCTATAATGTATGTGCATTAAGCATTCCCTATCTGTATTGAAGGTGCATCTTATATCTGTGTACTGAATGTGCATCTCTATCTCTGTATTAAATGTGCATCTCTGTTTTTTGTATTGAACAAAATATTTGCTTCTTACAGTTATTTAACTGGTGATGGAGCAGTCGCCTCCATCATCAGGTGAGAAGTGTCATATGTCAAGTCACAATAATAAATAGTCACAACGACTGAGTCAACTGTGAACTAAATAGGATTTGTCAGCACTTTTGGACTTCCTCTTGATGGTAAATCAGGCAAGTAGAGTCATAATATCAAAACAAAGGAGACCGTGGTGTAGTGGCAGTGCAATGGCTACGTAAGCCGAATGGCACAGGTTCGAAACCACTCACCGGTACCAATGTATCTTTGATATATGTAGTTTGGTTGTCCTGTTTCTATGACACAAGCACTTTGGTAGCTTAGTATAGAAATGTATAATTTAAAAAAGTACAAAATAACCTAACTTAAATTGTAATAGCGCCATCTAGCGTAATTCACGGTAACTACTCACCCGTAATCGAAGCTCTGGCACTGTTTATCTTGTTTGCATAGTTTTTCACATTCTCGCGTTGTTAGTTCCGTTTCATTCCGGTAGATGGCTCTGCTCGGTAATTGTTCGCCTATTGTGATCCTTTCGAAGCAATCTGTTGATTAAAGAACACAAGGAAACAAAATATTATACCCTGTAATTTTTATTTTGACAGTTCGAGACAGTATGAAATTAGTGAGACTCTCAAACGTTACCGATACGATTTGAAATCGATTTTTATATATTATCGCCACTTGCGACATTCCTGACATACTTCCTAGCTTTCCTCACATCCACAATTCTCTTCATACAAGCTCTTCTACCTCGTTTTTCATCCCGCACACATAGACAAGTGGAACGCTTTGCGAGCCTATGTGTTCTCTCCATCCTTAATCCTTGGATTCTTCAAGCTATACGTGAAGAATCTCACATTGCCGGCATAGTGACGACGACTGGGACAGCTGTCAAGACTCGGTTTTTGCAGTCGACGGCACTCTTAGACCTCTTCTTGCTTACCGTCAGGTGGGTTGAGGTCAGATGTCGAGTCACAATAAAAAAATTGGGCACTAGGCTCCAGCTTTCTTCAATTTAGCAGGATATCTCCAATTTAATCTAAACATCAAATATTAAATGAACTTACCTTCAATTGAAGTGCCAAGTTGGGAATCAATGGTTAAAGTTTGAGCACCAGCGGCAAACAATATAGGCCACAATATAAAATAAACCATTTTAAAAAGTAATCGTACTTTCATTTTTAGCACAACACTAGTTTATTTAAATTTAAATTCATGTTACAACCCTAATTACATTTATAACTTTAATTTACGATAATTTTATTTTAATCTATTATTCATTGCACACTTTCAAAATAAAATAATTTAAATAAGAAAAAAATAATCGAATAAATATTAGAAAAGTATCAAAATTATTTAGTACTCTACAATAATTTGAAATTTAAATAACTGTAATATATTTTAAATTTATTATTACAATTAAATTGTTAATATACGAATTAAATTATTTAATTAATTGATTTCTAGTTGATATAATTCTTTTGTAAAGTAAATACTTTAGTGTTTCTGAAATTTGTTTTTAATTTAACATTTAAAACGTAGTTAATTTATTGTAAATTAAATTTAAACTACAGTTTATAAGTGGACTGTATGACGTGGATCCCTGTCCAAAGTTGCGAATATTGTACGATAATCTGTTTGCTGGGTGTGACTAAGACAAGAGCTAAAGTTACTTACAAGTTAACCATAAATTAATCAAAAACTAGGAATTGTACAGGTTGGAAGCATACGCATTCAGCACCGAATCAAACTAAAAGGTTCGTTGCATCGTTTCTTTGTAGAACAATCTACAAGTGGAATGATTTACCAGCCCATTCTCCCATCCCATAACCTTGAATCCTTCAAGCGAATCCTTCAAGTGATACAGCCGTAAACTGACTCGTTTTTTATTTCAGTTTTCGGCACTCTTGGACCTCCTCTTGCTTATCAAGCAGGTCGAGGTCAGATATACAAGTATACAGACCGTGAAGTGATTTGGTCACGTTTCGGGATCAGCTTGTAAGTTGCCGGTTCCATCTAGGCCGGCATAGTGGATGTGATTGCTACTCACAGTTGTTGAATTGTAGTAGCAGTGACATTCATTCATGGACCACACTTTGGCTTAACATCAAGCGGGGTGATGTCATATGTCGAGTCACAATAAAAAAATATATAAAAAAATGTCAAATCACAATAAAAATGTTGTGATTAACAGTCGCAACGTGGTGTAGTGGAAATGGTCACACAAACGGAGAACACGAGTTTATAACCACTTACCGATACCAATGTATCTTTGATATATATTCTTTGGTGGTTCTGTTTGATATAAAAATATTCAGTAGCTTACTTAGTACACGTACCTATAGAAATGTAAATATTAATAGTATAAGTTGACCGTGGTGTAGTCGCAGTGCAGTGGTTACGCAAACCGAGAGCACGAGTACCAATGTATCTTTGATATATGTACTTTGGTTGTTCTGTTTCTATGATACAAGCACTTTAGTAGCTTAATATAGAAATGTAAACTAAAAAAATAGGACTGCAAACCATAGCGCCTAACTAGGTAGGTTTCTACGGTAGTGAAGCAGTGCTGAAAGTGTAACAATTGTTAAAACCATTATAATGAATAACAGCGCTAGTAACTGCGACTGAGGTGCTAGCCAAAAAAAAACGTTCAGAATGCATATAGTAGGTTCTGAGAATGTCCCAAAGAACTATAAATTTATACTGACTGTAATAAAAGAACAGTTCCGCTCCGATGCACCTCGTGGAGCCTTCTTCCTTGAACATACGTGAACCTTTAAGTAGACTTCCCATTTCGGCGACAAACTGTATCTTTTGTACACACCTTGATGGAAAGTTCTCCTATTTTACGAAAGAAAAGTGCCACATTATCTCCCTGCTAATGCGCATGCTTTCTTGACATTCACGTAACGTTACAACGGCTTGTATTTATCTTTAATTCAAGGTTACCGTGGTGTAGTGGCAGTGCAATGGCTACGTAAGCCGAGTGGCACGAGTTCGAAACCACTCACCGGTACCAATGTATATTTGATATAAATGTACTTTGGTTGTCCTGTTTCCATGATACAAGCACTTTAGTAGCTTAGTATAGAAATGTATAATAATAAAAAATTATTACATTTATGGTTCTCAGATTAACCGCATACTCTTAATTAAAAAATCTTCGAATAAAAACTAGAAATTCATCCTAGGGGCCGACCGCGCCACTTTAATGGTAATGATGAAACAATGAAATTCATTCCTATTTGTCAAAAAGTTACACCGGTCGCTATTAGTGTCAAAAACAACTATTATTTATTCTGACAATGAGTTTCAATCAGCTTGAACTGTTAATGAAAATGAACATCGATTCTTAGTGTGTTGCGCGGTCGCAATTTGAATTTTGAAGCTCATTAATGGAATTCAACTCTCAAAGCGAAGCCCATTGTCATTGAAATACGCGGTCGGTCCGCCGCTTGGCTCTGCGGTTTATAACGACTGCACTAATGTAGCTCTTCGCGTATATTTAGTCAGCAGACTAGTCTGTCTAAGCCGAAATGACGCGCCCCTCCACTGCATTTACGCACGCGAACAAATATAAAATATGGATGCAACACACCGAAAATGCAATTGTAATTGGTCATTCAGTTGCTAACAAAAGTGTCTAACAAAAGGAGGAGCACGCCGATGAAGTATAGTTAGTAATATATGTGTTCACACATTTAAATAAACTAATAAAGTGAAGGGGCGCGTAATTTATTGTTAGACAAGCTATACTGCAGTCTGCAGTTACGACGGAATGGCACGATTCGAAGTGTGTGATTCTTTTTTGTAGCTCGACTCAACAAATTTGATATAATATCCTCCACGTCGCTGTCATCGGAATTAAACCCGCAAACTTGTTATAATTAGGGATTTGTAAGAGTTCCACTCAACTGTGAATTTATTCTTTATATTGTGTGTATAGATATAGAGAGGAACATACTAAACCTTTATATAATCTTAAGGTAAATAATTATATTTCTTTAGGTTATGAAATATTTTTTTTAACCTAAAGGTTAGTTTAAAAAAAATGTCACTAGATAATAGGCTCGCCTATGTAAATGATACATGCGTTTTTTTATTTACAGTGCAATAAAGAATTTATTTATCTATCTGATGTACAGACGGACTTAACGCCAAAGAGATGCTCTGCCACATAATTTTTTTTGTGACTCGACATCAGACCTCGTCTCGCCTTATGGTAAGCAATAAAGCCACTCAGTTCACAGTCGCCTAAGTCGCTTTGATTGCTCGGCTTTTCGGCGGGTTGTTAAGACATTCAAAAAGACATAAAAAAATATATTCATGCCTCCATTCATAGCCGTATTACTAGTGCATAAAGTTTTAAATGAATCAATCAAATTATCACGCCTTTTCCCACAGGGATAGGCAGAGAATTTGGTGCGCCACTTGCCACGATCCTGACACAACTCCATCGCTTCCTTCACAATAATTAAACAACAAATAATCCAGCTTAAAATTAGACAAAGATGTAATTTTTAATTTATATTTATTTTTAATTTGTTTCTATACTAAGCTAATAAAGTACTTGTATCATAGAAACAATACGACCAAAGTACATATATCAAAGATACAACGGTACTGGCGAGTGGTTTTAAACTCATGCTCTGAGTTTGCATGACTCATTCACTACCACACCACTAGTGAATAGTTAAGCATTTTTTGTAGAAACTAGAAACTATATTTATGCTATTATATCATAAGAACCATTATACTTACTAATTAGTTACTAGCATTGTATTTTACTTTAAACCATAACATGTAATTTTAAGCTAGTTTGTTTAAGGTTTATAACCCGAGCTTTATGGGAAAATATGATACGTTTTTTTTGTCGAATCAAATAACACGATATGGTTACTGTATTTGTTTTTTTTTCTATTGTGACTCAACATCTCACCCCGACCTGCCTGATGGTAAACAAGACCAAGCAACTTCCTCGCTTCCTTCACATCCACAATTCTCTTCATATAAGCTCTACCGTTATGGGCACTAGGTAACCCAGCATTTTTAAAATGCCTACCGGGCCTGCCTTGTTTAACGCATCCATCCACATGAGACATAAATTCCTTTTGTCAATCTACTTTCACTCATCCTTTCCATGTGCCCAAACCACTGCCACGCTACGCCACTGGATACTTAGCAAAAACATTATTAAGGATAGATAAAGGATATCATTCAATTTTTATGGGGACTTGGGCTTATTTGTATTAACAGTTGCATATACATTTTAATATAGTTTAATGTACGAATATTACAATGTAATTGGAATATAATCCTTAATTTTGCATAGTTTAGGTGTGCAAAATGATTAAACCATAATTATGACAGTTCAAAGCAGAACTGTTAATATGACGTGTCTTCGTGATTGAGAAACGATACAAAATCCATATATTATTTTCTAAATAACTCAATTAACAGTTCTGCTTTGAACAGTCATGATTATGGTTTAATGTCCTTTATCAAGTGGATGTCCATTGTTTCTGCCTATCCCAATGTGACTAAGGCGTGACGTTACAACTCTGACACGTGCAATTATTAATTTCAACCCATTCGTATATTTTTAATTTATATTCTAAAGGTGAATAAACTTAAGATGCGTGAAACGAAAGAATGTTAAGGATTCGCAATCGGCTCAATATTTAATATTGTTTAACCAGGATTTGCAACGTATATTAGGCTATTATTTGATATTCGGCTGCCTTAATCCTATCCGTCCAAATATCTAGGTATATTTATTTAAATTCTTTATTGCACCAAAATAAACTTAAAAATAGATACATAGGCGAGTTTAATACTATAATGCCTATTAGGCATTCTCTAACAACTAACCTTTGGGATGGTGAGAAATTATTCTCGAATACCGAAGCTATAGGTACTTAAGTAATATTGTCTCTGCCTAACTCTGTGGGAAAAAATGTGACAATTTAGCTTGATTGATGGTTTGATAAGTAATATATTTTGTTGAAAGTAATTAGATAATTTGTAATATATTATAAAAAATAAGAATTGTGAATGTGAATAAAGCGAGGGAGTTGTGTCAGGATCGTGGCAAGTGGCGCTCCATTGTCTCTGCCTATCCCTGCGGAAAAAGGAGTGACAAATGATTGATTCAATGATAATATAAAAAATGTATATTTAAATTATTTAAAAGAATAATAGAATATCCATATAATTTCTTATGTTTTAATTTAATGTATTATTTGTCTGTTTTGTTATCGCGATTGATCAACAAGACTCGCGCCACTGTTCGCGAAATTTATTATAATTTTTTTTTTATACTGAATCCACACAATGATGGGCATTATTATGACTATCGATAAAATAATTTAATTATCAATCAATCAAATTGTCACGCCATTTTCCTACGACGAAAGGCAAATACAAGCACCACTACGATCCTGACACAACTACCTCGCTTCCTTCACATTCACAATTCTCTTCATTAAATATAATTATAAGTCAGGAACCGACGTGATAGGCAGTGGGTATTTAAAAGATTGGGAATTAATATTTGGAATGTTGGTTGCTGTAACAGTATATTAGCAGAGCCTGCTTCTGAGCAAGCCAACATGTTGTGGGAACACAGCCTACAGAACACATCGTCACCCTACAACGTTTCGTCCCGACATAGGATGGTCACCCTACTCGGCTAGCGGCAACTCGCCGCTTATTGGTTAATTCGAATTGCGCGGCGAATAGTTCGTTCAGTTACTGAGTAATGATTGTATTGATAGAAATTTAATTTTGTATGTAGGGTAATATAATATAACTGAATGTAAATAAAGAATTACAACATTTTTAACTCGTGCATTCGACTTTAATTGAAAGTGTGTTTAAATATCAACTGTGATACTGCAAAACCCATATTGGTGACCCCGACGTGATTGGAAACTAAAAATGCCGGAAGATTCTCCCACCAAAGCAGCGAGTTCCAAGGATGACCAGCTAGAAGTTAACCGACTCGGACTTCGTTTACCGGACTTTTGGCCGGATAATCCAGAAATGTGGTTTTTGCAAATCGAATCACAGTTCGCTATGGCAGGTACGACGCGAGATATTACCAAGTATCACACCGTAGTGGCCCAATTGGACCACAAATACATATTGGAGGTCCAGGACATCATAAGACACCCACCCGAGCAACAACCGTACCACACCCTAAAAAGGGAATTAGTCAAAAGACTTTCAGTGTCGCGCGAACACCAAGTGCGCCAATTGTTGAGTAACGAGGAAATGGGTGACCGCAAACCCTCACAATTTTTAAGACATTTGCGAAGATTGGCTGGGGCGGCTGTTCCCGACGAATTTATCAGAACATTGTGGTCCAACAGACTACCGCAACATGTGCAGGCCATTATTGCCACTCAAGACGGTAGTAGTCTAGAGAACATTGCCGAGCTGGCAGATAAGGTATGCGAAGTTTCAGTATTCTACCCAAATGTGAACAGTGTAGCCGCACGGAACAACAATCCATTTTACACAGACAACGCTATCGACGAGTTACGACAGAACGTACAGCAGCTCACTCAACAGGTCGCAGCTTTGTCAGTCGCACCCCAAGCTCATAGACGTGCATCACGAAACCGATCAGCCAGCAAAAGGTATTCGCACAAATCTCGCAGTCGAAGCCGTGGGAAGTACACTCCGGACAATGGTATATGTTGGTATCATCACAATTTTGCACATAAGGCACGTAAATGCGTTAAACCATGCAACTACAATGCGGGAAACGCACATCGCAATCAGTAGTAGCGGCGGCTGATTGTTCATCCACGTCCGGCCGCTTGTTCCTTACTGATAGGGTGACCAAGCTTCAGTATCTCATAGATACTGGTTCAGATGTATGCGTGTATCCACGCAAATTGGTACGTCAGCGCAGGCACAGTACAGGATATAATTTAACTGCTGCGAACGGCACCTCTATCATCACATATGGGACAACATCACTTCACTTGGATTTCGGGCTACGTAGGGATTTTACCTGGAATTTCATCGTGGCAGACGTGAGTAAACCAATTATTGGCTCTGACTTCTTGGCACACTACAATCTTTTGGTCGACTGTCGTAACCATCGTCTCACCGACGGCGTGACGTCACTCACCGCTAACTGTACAATAGCAAGAAGCAGTATACAGAGCATTAAATGTGTCATAGGTACTAGCATTTATCATAATATGCTTGCAGAGTACCCTGATATAATCAACCCCTCCCGAGCCCACAAGAGCGTGAAACATTCAACGGTGCATTATATACGGACGACCCCCGGCCCTCCTGTATTTTGTCGCCCTCGTCGACTGGCACCAGACAGACTGAAAATCGCGAAGGCAGAATTTGAGAACATGGTGAAGGATGGTGTCGCTCGTAGATCAGACAGCCCATGGGCCTCAGCTCTGCACTTGGTCCCCAAGAAGAACGAGGCGTGGAGACCCTGCGGCGATTATCGTGCACTGAATTCCCGTACCATCCCAGACCGCTATCCTGTCCGCCACATACAGGACTACGCGCAGCAGTTAGCGGGTACCACGATATTTTCTGTAATAGATATGGTAAAGGCGTACCACTTCATCCCGGTGAACGCAGAAGACATACCTAAAACTGCAATTACGACTCCATTTGGACTCTTTGAGTTCCCACTGATGACATTTGGCCTACGAAACGCTGCCCAAACGTTCCAGCGTTTCATGGATGAAGCCTTGAGAGACCTGGACTTCTGTTTCGCTTACATTGATGACGTATTAGTATTTTCAGCAAATGAAGAGCAACACAAGAAGCATCTCTGTTTACTCTTCAAACGTCTAAACGAATACGGTATGTTAATTAATGTATCCAAATGCACATTTGGTCAGCCAGAAGTTAATTTTTTGGGATATACTGTTTCCGCAAGAGGTACTCGACCATTGGATTCCAAGATCACTACCATATTGTCGTATCCCCCACCTAAAACAGTCCGTGAATTACGACGATTTCTTGGGATGATAAACTTTTATAGAAGATTTTTGAATAAAGCTGCTCAACTACATGCGCCTCTCAATAATCTTATATCTGGTCCTAACGTTAAAAACTCAACTCCTATCTCTTGGACCGAAGAACTGCTACAAGTTTTTGACAACTGCAAGAAAAGCTTAACTGAAGCTACTCTTTTGGTTCATCCAATCGCCAACGCACACTTAGGTTTAATGACAGACGCCTCTGATACATCGGTGGGAGGAGCACTACATCAATGGATCGATGATACTTGGCAACCTCTGGGATTCTTCTCCGGGAAGTTAAGTCCTACACAAAAACGCTACAGCGCCTATGATCGTGAGTTGCTTGCTGTTTACGAATCTGTTAAACACTTCAGGCACATGTTGGAAGCGCAAACATTTACGATTTTCACTGATCATAAACCTCTGGTGTATGCTTTCAATCAGAAAGACCACAGGAAGTCATCTCCAAGGCAGATACGCCAGCTGGATTTCATATCACAATTTTCAACGGACATCAAACATGTTTCTGGAAAGGACAATGTTGTTGCTGACGCTCTTTCACGCATTGAAGCCATTTCTGCACCTGTTGACCTACAAACACTTGCAAAAACACAACAAAGTGATCAAGAATTGCAAACATTGCTGAAAGGCGGTACTGGCCTCCTGCTGGAAGAAGTACCGATTTCAAATTCCAATATCAAATTATATTGTGATATGTCTAGCAAACGACCACGTCCATTCATCACAAAAGAATTTCGTCGCCAAATCTTCGACTCCATTCACACAGTCAGTCATCCCGGCACTAACGCTACCATTAGAATGGTTACAGATCGTTTTGTATGGCCAAGCGTGCGCAAAGATTGTCGAGAATGGGCTAGGACTTGTCTCATCTGTCAACAAACCAAAATAACTAGACATACCAAAGCCCCCTTGAGCACCTTTAACACGCCATCAGGGAGATTTAAACATGTACATGTGGACATTGTAGGACCATTGCCATCATCAAATGGATACAGATATTGCCTGACTGCAATCGACAGGTACACCCGTTGGCCTGAGGCAATACCTTTACACGACATCACAGCTGAAAACGTAGCCAAAGCTTTCATTTCGACGTGGATTTCGCGTTTCGGATGTCCGGAACGGATCACAACAGATCAAGGTCGCCAGTTTGAGTCCCGATTATTTCACTCACTGGCAGAATTCTGCGGTATCCATATGGTGAGAACAACGGCCTATCACCCTGAGAGTAATGGCATGGTTGAACGTTTTCATCGTACTATGAAAGCGGCGATTATGGCTCATAATGATATGACATGGACTGAAGCTCTTCCATTAGTCTTACTCGGACTCAGAGCATCATGGAAGCGAGACTTAGATTGTTCTACAGCTGATCTGGTATACGGAGAACCTTTGAGTCTACCAGGAGAATTCTTGTCCTCCAATAAACCCAAATTGGATCCTCAGGAGTTTGTAGAAGTGCTTCGGCGCCACATCGCCAAAATAAGACCGACACCTGCTAGTAGACATGTGAAACCTACATTTTTCATCCATAAATCATTAAAAGATTCTACTCACATATTTTTACGCCGAGACGGGCTTAAGACATCGTTACAGCTTCCTTATACTGGACCATATAAAGTCATAAAAAGGACTGGCAAAACACTTACAATTGCTCATGGAAGTAAAAACATTACTGTTTCCATTGATCGCGTCAAACCAGCCTTCATGATCCAGCCACAATGCGAGTCAAAACCACCTTCATATGATGAGACGAAACCAGTAATCACCACCAGAAGTGGAAGAAGAGTTCGTTTTCCAAATTACTATCATGCCGGAGTATGATACTCCGAAGGGGGTGATGTGGGAACACAGCCTACAGAACACATCGTCACCCTACAACGTTTCGTCCCGACATAGGATGGTCACCCTACTCGGCTAGCGGCAACTCGCCGCTTATTGGTTAATTCGAATTGCGCGGCGAATAGTTCGTTCAGTTACTGAGTAATGATTGTATTGATAGAAATTTAATTTTGTATGTAGGGTAATATAATATAACTGAATGTAAATAAAGAATTACAACATTTTTAACTCGTGCATTCGACTTTAATTGAAAGTGTGTTTAAATATCAACTGTGATACTGCAAAACCCATAATGTTATACAAATTCGTGGCGATGTACTTAAAGGAGAGAGCAAATGCATCATAGGTTTAATAATTTATTTTTGTTCGTTGTATTCTATTTTCGTGTAAATTGTTTCTTATGTTTTGTATTACTAGCCTTATCCACATTATATCTGTATGAGCTTGTATTTGTAAATAGTCTAGGTTTCGTTTATAATGGGAATGGCATCGCCATTTTATGTGCGTAATTCCCCTAATAAAATTGATTAAAAAATATATATATATATATATATAATTATGACTAAGTATATTGATATATAATATATTTTTGGTTTAGAGTACAAGGCTTGACCATTTTCCCAGTCTGCCGAAATGCAGTTAGAATTCGAGTGAAAGTAAGTTACTATTTTTAGGGGTTTTACGCGTACATTGTACTCGAATATCAAATACAACAATTTTGCTGCTCAAATACAAACTATTGCCTTTATTTTATTTTAATTAGCCGCTATAATCGCCATCGATTGCTGCAAAGCCGTTGATTAAAATAATCAGATCAAAATAGACGGTAGGTAAAGGTAAAGTTAGGTAAAGGACGTCATTCATTTTGTATTGGGACTTGGTCATACTGTAATAAGTTGCATATACATTTTAAAATAGTTTGATGTAAGAAGATTACAATGTAATTGGAATAAATACTTTTTTATGCATAGTTTAAGTGTGCAAAACGATCAAACTATAATTATGACAGTTCAAAGCTATGACGTGTCTCCGTGATTGTCAGGTGACACAAATTCCATATCTTATTTTGCAAATAACTTAACTGCACAGCATTTAAAAGCAAAACTGTTATTAGTTTGATTAATACAGGTATCGAAATTACCATTTATATATTTTTTCATCATTGGACAGTACAAAAGTAGTACAAAGAATGGGGTAAATTTATTAAGACATAATAAATTTACTATAAATTAAAAAATATCGATACCTAACAATCGCCACATCACTAGAGACCGTTGTAACAACACTGACCCGTAACTTTGACCGCTGTATTCTTTGTGAAGAAGTATAAGATTTCAACAGTGAGATAACAAGTTTTTTTAAAAATTAATTTTACAAAAAGGCGGTTTAATGACCATCTATTACTAATAGTTTGGCCGGCATAGTGACGGCGACTGAGACAGCTGTGAAAGAATCTCAGTTATTTCAGTCGTCACATCATCAGGCGGGTCGAGGTCAGATGTCGTGTCTCAATAAATATGTCAAATAAAAATACCTATACTAAGAATTATTGTGGCTCGACATATGATAGGATATGGTTATGACATATGGATAAGTCAACATTTAATTAAAAGCTGTTTAACGTGTCTTCGTGTTTCCTTCAAGACTCCGTAGGAAGAGTCTTTACAAGGGAACACCTGCGATCACCGATTATCACAAAACTTACCTCAAATAATAGGTTCATTTTGATAATTAATCAGAGAAAAAATCAGCTTTACACACGTTTTAGTTTTAAGCTAAACAAAGGTTGAATTGAAAGTCTATGGGAAAGAGAGAGAGAAAAGCATTGGAAAGGGTAAAAAAACAGAAGAAAGAAAAGAGAAAGCAAAAGATGAGCCCAGAAAGATAAGAAAATTATTATTAATGAAGGAAAGGGTAGAGAAAGAAAATAAAATCTATTTTTAGCTGTTTCTCTATGGCACTTTTCGTAACCTTTGACCTTCGATATCTCCAAAGGTACAACGTATGGAAAATTTTAATTATCCTCATTAACTTATACTCATTTAGTATAAGTTATATTTATTTAGTATAAGTATACTTCAAATTAATATATAATAGGTTTTCATTTAATCGGTGATTGCAAGTATAAAGTGTTTCATCTTCATCCATTGAAGAAATGAAGAAATTATAACTATTTTACGAAAGACTAGGCTGTATGGACAAAGTTTACTTTGCCTTCCCGGGATGGGAGAATTGAACTGAAGAAAGAAAATGTAAAGGACGCGAGAAAGTTCCCAGGATCTCAGAACGTCGTAAAAATTACAAATTGATAAAAATAAAATAACCAATATATTTTAAAATTAATTTTACTTATTTATTTATTTTTTACTACTTGTAGCTTCCTTTTCTCTTTTTCGCTTATTAATTGGATTCCTTGGATCGTAAATGTCAAACCAATCGTCTCCTTTTGTGGAGGCATCCTTTGCTAACACGGCGCCTTTTTCCTCAAACACCAGAGTGTGGCCTAACCTAAAACAATAATCAATCAATCAAATCAAATTGTCACGCCTTTTCCCCACAGGATTAGGCAGAGATCCTGCCACAACTCCCTTGCTTCACTCACATCCACAATTCTCTTCATACAAGCTCTACGGACACTAGGCTTTCTTGAGGATGTCTCCGATTAGGCCGGACAAAAACACATTAGATTTATAAATTCCTCCCGTCAATCTACTTTCACGCATTCTTTCCATGTGCCCAAACCATCGAAGCATTCCTTGTCAATCCTTGTTGTTTGACCAACATTTGACCACGACTCGCCTGATGATAAGCAATAGGAGGTCCAAGAGTGACGACGACTGAAAAAAACGAGTTGGTTGTTCACGGCTGCCCCAGTCGGCGTCACTAAGCCTTTCAAACCACATCTATTGCGCATATACACTGCTTAATAACCGCGTTTCTACCACTTACAAGTATACAGACCGTGAAATGATTTGGTCACGTTTCGGGATTACCTTTAAGTTGCCTGTTCCAAGTAGGCTGGCATAGTGGATGTTACTGCTAATTACAGATATTGAATTGTAGTAGCAGTGACATCCATTCATGGACTACACTTCAACTTAACATCAAGCGGGGTGCTGTCAAATGCCGACTCACAATAAAAAAAGGCAAGAAAAGATGCAATAACCGAGTCTTTACGGCTGCCCCAGTCGCCGTCACTATGCCGGCCAAAGAAAATACTCACCAATCATCATTATTGACGTCTTCCGTCTCTTTCTCTCCTTCCGTCTGAACCTTCTCCTTAATGGCTGACAATTTACTCTTGAATTTCTCCAGCAGCGACAATGTGAAGTCTTCCCTGTAATAATAATGAACTAGGTGCGTAAATCTCATGTGGATGGATGCGTTAAACGAAGCCCCAGGGGGGTGTTTTCCGAACGTTTAGCAATTGGTGTGTTGCGCGTAAAGTGCCGGGTTCGATTTCCGTTCGGAGCAAATATTTGTTTCATAGCTTTTATTTAAAGGTACACTCACAACATAACATATACATAAATGGTAACTTAATATTAATATCATTTAAAATGGGTACATATGTCTGCCAATTACAAGTATACACAACATTTGTACAAAAATTGTGATAAAAAAACAAAACTAAATCTAAAAAGGATTATTTTAAACATGAATTAAACAAATTTTATGCGGCTTACTATCGCGTTTATTTGGGTTTTGATTTTGAGAAATATATGCACACGCGTACGGGAACATATCGCGGATATAAAACACCAACGTAGTGGAAAGTCTGCAGTTTGTGAGCATCAACAGGACGGCGCCAATCACTACATCCGTTTTGACAAACCGAAGATCCTCGCAAAGGAAAGTCGACTTATACCCAGGATGGTACGCGAGGCTATTGAGGTTAAAAAGCATCCTAATTTCAATAGAGAAGGTGGTTGGCGATAATCTAACACCTGGGACCCCATAATTCACAAACTCAAGTCCCAAGTCCAGCAAACTGCCAAACCAGATGACACCGTCAGTTATTTTTGCAAAAATTTGAAATAAACCGGGAACAGAAAAACAAAATATGAAACGGGGTAGTTTTGGAAACAATAACAGCATCAACCAATAGGACGACCAACACCTCAGTCTCTCCGTGACCACGATGGCTGCAAGCTCTCGAAACGTCGGAATAATAAAAAATTGTAAAATCAAAACCAAAATAAACGCGATAGTAAGCCGCATAAAATTTGTTAAATTCATTAATTAATGTTTTCGCAAAATCTAAGAAAATACTATTTTAAACATGATTAACTAAAAATACTAATGATACTATTAAAAAAGTAACAAACTTAAAGTAGAAAAATAAAAAATCAATACCTCAAATAATTTATAGTGTCTACAAAATATCATTATTTTTTTTAAATTGTTTCAGCAGCTTAACGTTGAAAATATTAGAGGAGTCATAAAATCTATGTAATTCAGGACTGATGGCATTAAAATGATTATAGGTAAAACAGATTCTGGCAAGAGGGTGATGTCGGCCTAGGTTTGTTCTTCAGGTTTGCAGACTAAATAGTTTATTGAGTCGCTTTCTTGGTTTTTTAAATTGAACAGATATTATATTTAATTTTTAATGTAATTATTGAAATAAACAAAATTTATGCAGCTTACTATCGCGTTTATTTTGGTTTAACCCGTGATCACGATTAAAACTCTGCAAAATTCTCAAAATATCGGAATAATAAAAAAATGTAAATTTAAACCAAAATAAACGCGATATTAAGCCGCATTTTTTAAAAAATTCATTATACTGTCATATGCCATGCCAGATAATATACAAAAAAAAACAATGTGGTATACTTTAAAATATTTTATTATAGTAAACTAAACAAATAACTTTAGTATATTTTTGGTTAATAAAGAATACTAGGTTGTACTTTGAAAATAAAACGTATTTTTCAGTCGAGGTCAGATATCGAGTCACAATAAAAATCGTTAAGGGGTGGTAAAATGGTCAGGTAAACCAAGAACTCCCGGTTCAAAAACCACTTGCCGGTATTAATGTAGCTCAGATATATTGTATATTATACTTTGGTAGCTCAGTTTCTATGATACAAACACGTCTAGTAGCTTAGTATAGAAATAAATAAATAATAATGTCAGTGTTTTTCCTGGTAATTGATGGGGAAGAATTTGTATTTAATAAGATCCAATCTAAATCCGACTTGGCTGATAGTAAAGATGGTAAGGTCCACGAGCGCCGACGACTGAAATAACCGTTTCATTTTACGGTTGTCTCAGTCGCACATCACTATACCAAAACGGTCTCTTTGGTCGCTAAGTTTCTATGATACAAACATGTCTAGTAGCTTAGTATAGAAATAAATAAATAATAATGTCAGTGTTTCTCCTGGTAATTGATAGGGAAGAATTTGTATTTAATAAGATTCGACATATGAATCCGACTTGCCTGATAGTAATAAGGGTAAGATCCACGAGCGCCGACGACTGAAATAACCGATTCATTTTACGGTTATCTCAGTCGCCAGTCGTAGTTTACCAGTTTCCAAAAACGATACCAGAATTGAAGCATAGGACAATCCAGTAGTCTGTGCTTTGGTGGTTCTGTTTCTATGATACGAGCTTGTTTAATATAAAATCATAATCCATCTGAATTCAGACATTCGTCTAAATCATCCGAATCATGAATAATAGCCTCATCCCACGGCCCATAAATATTATCCTTAAATCTCTGCCAAACCACAAATTTATAACAACAAAACCCACTAATAAAGAATACTAAGCCAACGAAATAAAAAAACAAAACCATAGACACGCTAACCAATGACAGAAGAGTGACGCACAAAATGGCGACAAACGTCAAATTAAAAAATAAACTGTCATAGAAAACTTTAAAGAATTGCGGAGACAGAACGAAAAATATAAGCGAAACCGCTAATAGAATAAACGCTTCATATTGCGAATTTAGGCGGGAAACTAAACAGACAGAACCAAATATGGCGGCGTTTATCGACAAGGGATTAGACACAATCGCAGCCGGAACGCCATAATCGAAAAACATCAAATGTATAAACAACATTATACACGACCAAGCGAAAATCGTGTCCGTGCTGACGGTATCCGTCAGAGTGTACAGAATAGGGGACAGTAAATATCCTAATACTAGATACAATAATACCATTTTCAAATGAACAAAAATATCAATATCTTTCTTTAACGCGAAAACAGTATAACCCGACAAACTTAAAAATACACTACCATAAATAACAATTTCTGTTTTTATCCACTTATTATACATATACACAAATAGTACAGAATACAAAATGCAAATACACAAGCGCAGAACAAGCCGAAATGAACCTAACAACGCTTCTAAATAAGTCACTTTTTCAACAAACAAATTCTTCTTTAATTCTTGAAGGAACTGCAAATCTGTATGGTTATCGGGGTAGTCTCTGTTAGAGTATAGATTTTTGACCCATGGTACCCGTGCGACCTTCTTTAGCTTCGTCCTTCGGCTTCTGAAAAGGACATTCTTTCTTCATTTTCTAGTCCACATTTTACACAATTATATCACTTTTTTGTCACTAGTTAACACTAGTCAATAATTCACACTCATCACTAATTCACACGAAAATATGATTTTAATAAGGCCTTTAGATATGTTTCCTGATTTGTCTCCGCCTGATGTTAAGGTGGAGTGAGATCCATGAATGGAGGTGAATGCTAAACAATTCAATAACTGCAAGTAGCAGTCACATCCACTATGCCGGATTTCTGGTTCTTAGTTGAAAGCAGGAAAGCGATTAGGTTAGAGCGTCTAAAATCGGTCGCCTGGTTTTGGAACCAGGCGACCGATTTATAACATGGATAAAGCTGGTCTTAACGTCTGAAATTAGTTTTGGAACCAGGCGACCGATTCATAACATGGTTAAAGCTGGTCTTAACGTCTGAAATTAGTTTTGGAACCAGGCGACCGATTCATAACATGGTTAAAGCTGGTCTTAACGTCTGAAATTAGTTTTGGAACCAGGCGACCGATTCATAACATGGTTAAAGCTGGTCTTAACGTCTGAAATTAGTTTTGGAACCAGGCGACCGATTTATAACATGGTTAAAGCTGGTCTTAACGTCTGAAATTAGTATTGGAACCAGGCGACCGATTCATAACATGTTTAAAGCTGGTCTTAAAGTCTGAAATTAGTATTGGAACCAGGCGACCGATTCATAACATGGTTAAAGCTGGTCTTAACGTCTGAAATTAGTTTTGGAACCAGGCGACCGATTCATAACATGGTTAAAGCTGGTCTTAACGTCTGAAATTAGTTTTGGAACCAGGCGACCGATTCATAACATGGTTAAAGCTGGTCTTAACGTCTGAAATTAGTTTTGGAACCAGGCGACCGATTTATAACATGGTTAAAGCTGGTCTTAACGTCTGAAATTAGTTTTGAAACCAGGCGACCGATTCATAACATGGTTAAAGCTGGTCTTAACGTCTGAAATTAGTATTGGAACCAGGCGACCGATTCATACATAACATGTTTAAAGCTGGTCTTAAAGTCTGAAATTAGTATTGGAACCAGGCGACCGATTCATAACATGGTTAAAGCTGGTCTTAACGTCTGAAATTAGTATTGGAACCAGGCGACCGATTCATAACATGTTTAAAGCTGGTCTTAAAGTCTGAAATTAGTATTGGAACCAGGCGACCGATTTATAACATGGTTAAAGCTGGTCTTAACGTCTGAAATTAGTTTTGGAACCAGGCGACCGATTTATAACATGGTTAAAGCTGGTCTTAACGTCTGAAATTAGTTTTGAAACCAGGCGACCGATTCATAACATGGTTAAAGCTGGTCTTAACGTCTGAAATTAGTATTGGAACCAGGCGACCGATTCATACATAACATGTTTAAAGCTGGTCTTAAAGTCTGAAATTAGTATTGGAACCAGGCGACCGATTCATAACATGGTTAAAGCTGGTCTTAACGTCTGAAATTAGTATTGGAACCAGGCGACCGATTCATAACATGTTTAAAGCTGGTCTTAACGTCTGAAATTAGTTTTGGAACCAGGCGACCGATTTATAACATGGTTAAAGCTGGTCTTAACGTCTGAAATTAGTATTGGAACCAGGCGACCGATTCATAACATGTTTAAAGCTGGTCTTAAAGTCTGAAATTAGTATTGGAACCAGGCGACCGATTCATAACATGGTTAAAGCTGGTCTTAACGTCTGAAATTAGTTTTGGAACCAGGCGACCGATTCATAACATGGTTAAAGCTGGTCTTAACGTCTGAAATTAGTTTTGGAACCAGGCGACCGATTCATAACATGGTTAAAGCTGGTCTTAACGTCTGAAATTAGTTTTGGAACCAGGCGACCGATTTATAACATGGTTAAAGCTGGTCTTAACGTCTGAAATTAGTTTTGAAACCAGGCGACCGATTCATAACATGGTTAAAGCTGGTCTTAACGTCTGAAATTAGTTTTGGAACCAGGCGACCGATTCATAACATGGTTAAAGCTGGTCTTAACGTCTGAAATTAGTTTTGGAACCAGGCGACCGATTCATAACATGGTTAAAGCTGGTCTTAACGTCTGAAATTAGTTTTGGAACCAGGCGACCGATTTATAACATGGTTAAAGCTGGTCTTAACGTCTGAAATTAGTTTTGAAACCAGGCGACCGATTCATAACATGGTTAAAGCTGGTCTTAACGTCTGAAATTAGTATTGGAACCAGGCGACCGATTCATACATAACATGTTTAAAGCTGGTCTTAACGTCTGAAATTAGTTTTGGAACCAGGCGACCGATTTATAACATGGATAAAGCTGGTCTTAACGTCTGAAATTAGTTTTGGAACCAGGCGACCGATTCATAACATGGTTAAAGCTGGTCTTAACGTCTAAAATTAGTTTTGGAACCAGGCGACCGATTCATAACATGGTTAAAGCTGGTCTTAACGTCTGAAATTAGTTTTAGAACCAGGCGACCGATTCATAACATGGTTAAAGCTGGTCTTAACGTCTGAAATTAGTTTTGGAACCAGGCGACCGATTTATAACATGGTTAAAGCTGGTCTTAACGTCTGAAATTAGTATTGGAACCAGGCGACCGATTCATAACATGTTTAAAGCTGGTCTTAAAGTCTGAAATTAGTATTGGAACCAGGCGACCGATTCATAACATGGTTAAAGCTGGTCTTAACGTCTGAAATTAGTTTTGGAACCAGGCGACCGATTCATAACATGGTTAAAGCTGGTCTTAACGTCTGAAATTAGTTTTGGAACCAGGCGACCGATTCATAACATGGTTAAAGCTGGTCTTAACGTCTGAAATTAGTTTTGGAACCAGGCGACCGATTTATAACATGGTTAAAGCTGGTCTTAACGTCTGAAATTAGTTTTGAAACCAGGCGACCGATTCATAACATGGTTAAAGCTGGTCTTAACGTCTGAAATTAGTATTGGAACCAGGCGACCGATTCATACATAACATGTTTAAAGCTGGTCTTAAAGTCTGAAATTAGTATTGGAACCAGGCGACCGATTCATAACATGGTTAAAGCTGGTCTTAACGTCTGAAATTAGTATTGGAACCAGGCGACCGATTCATAACATGTTTAAAGCTGGTCTTAAAGTCTGAAATTAGTATTGGAACCAGGCGACCGATTCATAACATGGTTAAAGCTGGTCTTAACGTCTGAAATTAGTTTTGGAACCAGGCGACCGATTCATAACATGGTTAAAGCTGGTCTTAACGTCTGAAATTAGTTTTGGAACCAGGCGACCGATTCATAACATGGTTAAAGCTGGTCTTAACGTCTGAAATTAGTTTTGGAACCAGGCGACCGATTTATAACATGGTTAAAGCTGGTCTTAACGTCTGAAATTAGTTTTGAAACCAGGCGACCGATTCATAACATGGTTAAAGCTGGTCTTAACGTCTGAAATTAGTATTGGAACCAGGCGACCGATTCATACATAACATGTTTAAAGCTGGTCTTAAAGTCTGAAATTAGTATTGGAACCAGGCGACCGATTCATAACATGGTTAAAGCTGGTCTTAACGTCTGAAATTAGTATTGGAACCAGGCGACCGATTCATAACATGTTTAAAGCTGGTCTTAAAGTCTGAAATTAGTATTGGAACCAGGCGACCGATTCATAACATGGTTAAAGCTGGTCTTAACGTCTGAAATTAGTATTGGAACCAGGCGACCGATTCATAACATGTTTAAAGCTGGTCTTAAAGTCTGAAATTAGTATTGGAACCAGGCGACCGATTCATAACATGGTTAAAGCTGGTCTTAACGTCTGAAATTAGTTTTGGAACCAGGCGACCGATTCATAACATGGTTAAAGCTGGTCTTAACGTCTGAAATTAGTTTTGGAACCAGGCGACCGATTTATAACATGGTTAAAGCTGGTCTTAACGTCTTATTTTGGAACAAGTCGGCCAATTTATAATAAGGGCACAGGCACATTGAAAGATAGGAAAATATTTTTTGGCCGGCATAGGGATGGCGACTGAGGCTCCACCCCTGTCACCCACCCCATCCTATAATCTTGGATGCGCAGAGTGAAAAAGCATTCACCATTCAAAGAGAGGGCGGCAGTGGTGCCCAGTCTGCCGATCCGGAGTAGTACCACCATTTAGAAGTATACAGACCGTGAAGTGACTTGATCGCGTTTCGGGATCAGCTTGTAGTTAGCCGGTTCCAACTAGGCCCGCATAGTAAACGCACTGTCGAGTCACAATAAAAAAACCCGTGGCTGGGATAGTGAGAGTGACAGCGACTGAGGAAACCGTTAAGTCGTTTTTTTCAGTCGTCGGCGCTCTTCGACTTCTAAGTCAGGTCTTACCTAGCTTGCCCTTTCCGTGGTACATCAGTCTTAGATTTCTTATAGGCATCTACTGTCGCTGAATATTCACTATTGACTTCGTTAACAAGGTTTTTGGTAGACTCGTTCTGTCTCTTTTCCTCTTGTTCATTCACTATCTCTTGTTCTTTTTTATCTTTGGAACTCTTCATCTCTTTCTTTAGTTGTTTTATTTCTTCGCGGATTCTATCCCTAAAATAACAAAAAGTCTGTAATTATTAACTTTCATCATCATTAATGAATTAAACAAATTTTATGCGGCCTACTATCGCGTTTATTTTAGTTTAGATTTTACAATTTTTTATTATTATTCCGACGTTTAGAGAGCTTTTCAGCCATCGTGGTCACGGAGAGACTGAGGTGTTGGTCGTCCTATTGGTTGATGCTGTTATTGTTTCCAAAATTACCCCGTTTGATGTTTTGATTTTGTTTTTCTGTTCCCGGTTTATTTTCTATCTAACATCTATCTAATTATCTAACACCTGGGACCCCATAATACACAAACTCAAGTCCCAAGGCCAGCAAACTGCCAAACCAGATGACTCCATCAGTTATTTTTGCAAAAAATTAAAACAAACCGAGAACAGAAAAACAAAATCAAAACATCGAACGGGGTAGTTTTGGAAACAATAACAGCATCAACCAATAAGACAACCAACACCTCAGTCTCTCCGTGACCACGATGGCTGCAAAGATCTCGAAACGTCAGAATAATAATAAAAAATTGTAAAATCTAAACCAAAATAAACGCGATAGTAAGCCGCATAAAATTTATTTAATTCATTAATCAATGTTCGAGCAAAATTTCATCATCATTATCATCGGACCTGAGGCATAATGGGTGCGACAGCTACTTGCAAATATTTACCTGTAGTAGCAGTCTTCTCCTTTAATCACACATTTACAGTCAAATTAGCTTGGAGACGTTTTTGCATTTGTAGTAGTGTACAGTCAGCAAATAAAAAAATTAACAACTTTTATACATTATTATTTTTAAAATATTTTATCTGATTGCCCTTCGATATAATGTCTCTTTAAACCTAAAGTGCTTATATCTGAACAAGATTTCGAGAGGGTATGTGACGTATGTATATATGTTTCGTCGGTGAAAACAATTGGTCGACTTTGTGCACGATATTCTGCAATTTTTATCAAATAGTTATTTCGTAATTACCGAATTCCGTGCTTTTCCATTAATGGTTTCCTGTTATCTTTCGTTTGCTTCCAATTAAAATCTAAGGACGTGTTTTCATAACGTGGTTAATAATGGAATCGCGCTCTTAGACGCACTACTACAATTGCAAAAACGTCTCCAAGCTAATTGTTTTTTTTAATTATTTTATTTATTTACATCTATACTAAGCTACCAAAGTGCTTGTATCATAGAAACAGGACAACCAAAGTACATATATCAAAGATACATTGGTACCAGTGGGTGGTCTCGAACTGCCACTACACCACGGTCGCCTTAAATAAAAGCTAATTTGACTGTACACTCCAGCTTAACATCATGCTGTCTTATGTTAAACAATAATACAAAAATATTTCCTTTTTAAATCTCACCTCTCTTTTTTCCTTGCATCGTCTCTATCTTTTCCTAAATAGTATTCTTCTTCTACATCTTCTGTCTTACTTTTCTTCAAGTCAATCTCTTCTTCAGGTGGAGTGGACTCCCTCTTTTTAGACAACTTCTCTTTTATATTACTAACTGTTTCTGATGTCTTTTGTGCTCTTGATTCTTCTTCTAATTCCAGTTCTAAAAGAATTTACAAATTACAATATTTAAGGCGACCGTGGTATAGTGGTAGTGCAATGGTTACGGTTAATGTATGTTTGATATATGTTATTTGGTTGTCCTGTTTCAAGCACTTTAGTAGCTTAGTATAGAAATGTAAAAAAATACTATCTATTTTGTAACAGGTCTTCTTTGGGCAGCATTGTGACGGCGAATGAGACAGTTGTAGACAGTTTTTTTAATCAAAGACAGATTTTTTGTCTCGACATTTGACATCACCCCGCTGGAGTGCGGTCCATGAATAGAGGTGACTGCTACCACAGTTCAATAGCTGTAAGTAGCAGTCACATCCACTATACCGGCCTAGTTACAACCGCAACTTACAAGCTGATCCCGAAACGTAATTGGTGGTATTACCCCGGTTTGGTAGACTGGGCACCACTTCCTATCACTCTTTAAGAACCAGACCCGGATCAAATATCTTTCTTTTTTAATAACAAATATTTGTATTTTCTCATAGATTTTGCGCGAACATTGATTAATGTATTAAACAAATTTTATGCCAGGGTAGTTTTGGAAACAATAACAGCATCAACCAATAGGACGATCAACACCTCAGTCTCTCCGTGACCTCGATGGCCTCAAGGCTCTTGAAAGGTCGGAATAAAAAAAAATGAATATTCAAAACTAAAATAAACGCGTTAGTAAGCCGGATAAAATTTGTTTAATTCATTAAATATTTGTACATTTCAATTTACTATTAAATATTACAAATGAAAGCTATGAAACAAATATTTGGTCCAGCCGGGAGTCGAATCCGGGACACTAGCGTAACGGTCCTGTCATCAAAAAATCAACATACCTGCTGCAGTTTTCTTCCCAAGTTTAGGATCATCGAGCAAGTCGTGTGATGATTTTGATTTACCACGATAAGCTACTGACTCACTCTCGTCTTCCTCCGCATCATCACCAAACGAAAGGAGACCAAGGTTCCTAAAACAAGAATAATTGTCACACCACAATTTTTTAATAAGCAAACGCAAATTTAGCCTCCTTGCACCGAAATCTAATATTTTATAGTCTATCTGAGCTCTTCCACTGCATTTATGCACACAAGAAAATATAAAATATGGATAAAACACACCGAAAATGCAATTGTATTTGGTTGCTGGTTAGACACAAAAGGAGGAGCACGCTGATGAAGTATAAAAGTATAGTTAGTAATATTTGTATTCACACATTTACTTAAATAAACTAATAAAGTGGAGGGTCGCGTCATTTATAGTTAGACAAGCTATACTAAGCTACTAAAATGTCGGTTCGTCGCTCGAAGAATACTGCGGTGTCATCTGGTTTGGAAGTTTGCTGCACTCGGGACTTAAGTATGTCTATTATGGGGTCCCAGGTGTTAGATACCCAGGTGTTAGGGGCCCGTGACCACGATGGCTACAAAGCTCTCGAAAACGCGATAGTAAGCCGCATAAAATTTGTTTAATTCATTAATCAATGTTCGCGCAAAATCTAAGAAAATATTAATAAAACAAGAGTAAAAGAGACAAGCATACTTAACAGCGACTGGCTCTTTCTTCTTTTTCTTCGGTTTATCCTCAACCACTTTCTCAGCAACCCTTGGGACTATATCTTCAAACGGATTAATGACAATCTCAGCCCCGGTGATTTTGTGCGGATGCTCTGGTCTTTCATCAGGTCCTATATCACCTTCTGCTAGTTTTAGCACATTGAATATTGTATCACCTAAAAACAATAATGAAATCAATCAAATCAAAATGTCACGCCTTTTTTCCACAGATAGGGTTTTTATTATTGTGACACGACAGTTGAACTTAACCTGATTGATTGAAAAAATCGAGTTAGTTCACGGCTGCCTCAGTCGCCTCCAAGGTCATAGGATGGAGAGAACACATGGGCTGACAAAGCAATCCACGTGTCGATTGTTCTACAAAGAAAAGACGCACCGAACTTTTAGTTTGACTGCCGATTCGGTCGACTAAATGCGGAGGCTTCCCCCGCCCAGTGTGGGTATTACGGGTGTAAAAAGACGTGGTAGGAACAAAGCTCCTCGGAACATTCTCCATTGTATAGGCGATAGAGGATACACAGAGCCGCCATGCGCCGCAATGCAGCGCCGATTGCCACGATCCTGACACAACTCCCTGGCTTACTTCACATTCACAATTCCTTCATACAAGCTCTACGGTTATGGGCACTAGGCAACCCAGTTTTTATCATCTATCATCAATTATCAAGCTGGAGCCTACTTTTTACGATCCTGACTATTATTATCTCTTACGACAGGCGTGGCCTATTGGGTCATTACAGGCATCGTCCCGGGTTCGATTACGAGTCAGAGCAAATATACATTAGAAAGTTTTTATTTGTAATATTTAATAATTGAATTAAATATTAAAATGGGCTATTTTCTCGTGAATCAATCAATCAAATTGTCACGCCTTTTTCCCACAGGGATAGTCATAGACAATGGAGCGCCACTTGCCACGATCTTGACACAACTCCCTCGCTTCATTCACATTCAAAATTCTTTTCATACAAGCTCTATGGGTATGTGCTCTAGTGAGACATCCTCAAAAAACCTAGCTTTCTTGAGGATGTCTCTCTCTCATCAATAAAATACTTACCTGATACTTTTCCAAAAATAGTATGTTTATTCTGGAGTTCAGGTGTTGGTCCTAAAGTAAAGAAGAACTGTGATCCATTGTCATTTTTGCCAGCGTTGGCCATTGCGACCAGACCACGCCTGTTAAAGCGGAGACGTTGATGGAATTCATCCTGAATAAAATATTAGGTTATTACAGCTACTTCTAAATTATATGTAAGGCATCCGTGGTGTAGTGGCAGTGCAATGGTTACGCAAACCAAGAGCACGGGTTCAACACCACTCGCCGGTACCAATGTATCATTGATATATATGGTTGTCATGTTTCTATGATACAAGCATTTTAGTAGCTTAGTGTAGAAATGTAAATAAATAAAAATATGGCATCTCCATAGTAAGCTGGCCCTCGCAGGTACAGTCACAATAATAAGCTCTCTCACCTACCTAGAGCCCTGCTATGCATTACGCATAACTATAGAGCCCACATTTTTTTTATTGTGACACTACATCAGAACTCGACCCGCCTGATGAGAAGCAAAAGGAGATCCAAGAGTAACAATGACTGAAACGACCGAGTTAGTTCACGGCAGCCTCAGTTGCCGTCCCTATGCCGGCCTAAGGTGCTTCTTCATGCATCGCTTGAAGGATCCAAGGTTATAAGAGGGAGAGAACACATGGGCTGGCAAAGCATCCCACTCGTCGATTCTCCTAATACATTATGACGACGAAAAAGCAGTAAAATTGCATCACGATCGCAAGTAACTAGTCAATGAATAACAAATCAATAGGTAACCTACGTTGTATGGTTACTTGCGACCAGAAACGTAGCGAGCCTTGGTGGGGCCACATATGAAAATTTGTTTGGGGGCCCTTAGGAAGGGTAAAGATTTCACACAAGCAATTCAAATTAAATTTATACTCTCCTTAAAGGCCCCCATATAAATGATACGGCGCATACGGCGGTAGCTACGCCCCTGCTTGCGACACAACTTCTGCTTGCTTTTTCATCAACAAATGTTTTGGAAACAATAACAGCATCAATCAATAGTACGACCAACACCTCAGTCTCTCCGTGGCCACGATGGCTGCAAAGCTCTCGAAACGTCGGAATAATAAAAAAATGAAAAATCAAAGCGCGCAAAATCTAAGAAAATACAACAAAATGTATTCAGAGAATCAGTAGGCAGAGGCAAACTTTGAGGTTGAGGGTAATACCATTGTACCCCTACACCTACCTTCTTCATCCAAACACCATGATGGACCGTTTTATCCTTACACTTACCTTAAAAGTGTCACCATAAACAGATTCTCCACCAGTCCCATCACCATTTGGATCACCACCTTGGACAATGAATCCAGGGACAACCCGATGAAATATTGTACCTGAAATATATTTTTTTTTAATTAAAATTTTGTTGATTTACATTTCTATACTAAGCTACTTAAGTGCTTTTATCATAAAAACAGGACAACCAAAGTACATATATCAAAGATACATTGGTACTGGTGAATGGTCTCGAACTTGTGCTCTCGGTTTGTGCTATTGCACTGCCACTACACCATGGTCGCCTTTTCCCGCAGGGATAGGCAGAGTCAATAAAGTGCCACTTGCCATGATCCTGACATAACTCCCTTGGTTCCCTTACATACAGAATCCTCTTTATACAAACTCTACAGTTATGGGCACCTGGATGTCTTAGTTTGTGTCACTAAACACCCTCCTGGGATGGCCTCAGCCTATAAATTACTTTCCTCAATAATTTTTTTTTATTCAATTCAATTCAAAGTGCCACACCTTCTTTCCACAAGGATAGGGATAGGCAGAGACAGAGGGGAACCCTCAGGATGGAGAAACAAAGAGCGGAAATGCATAGTTTTCGCAGACACGTATTGGTTGATTTAGTATTGGGCAGACAAGTACCACGTGGAGTTCGGGTTAACAGATTTGAATTTGAGACGATTTCAACTTAATTATACTTTTAGCAAACCTATCTATAAAAAATATTTGGTGCTAATATCAGGTGTTACTTAATTTAAAGCTGAGCCAAATTTACTTGCTAAATCACATCCTAAATTTGTTTCATACCATCCAGTCTTAGCTTAATATCCTACCTTTGTAATATCCTTCCATACAGAGTTGTATGAAATTTCGACATGCTTTCGGAGCTTCTTTTGTCCATAATTCTATATCTATCTTGCCAGCTGAGGTTTTTAATATTACCTAAACAAAATTAAATGTTAGGTTATTCATATCATTATTATTAAGAAAAACACAAAATATACATATTAAATTAGTGTTTTACTCGGTAATCTGGGTAAAATGATAATGACTTTAACAAACAATGTTAAATTAAAACATTAATCAGGATAATAATCCAAGTTTTACCTTTCCGAGTGCTGGTGGCTCCTGTATATAGATATTACTCATTTTTTAAATATTTAGTATAACTTTTCAACTGCGATATAAATAGAAAAATTTAATTTATATATTATTATACATTGTGTTCAATTAAATTTCTACTTTTTTAGACTTAAAAAGCAAATTCAAATCTTCTTCTTCTTTTAATTGATGGCACAGATGTTGTATGAATGTTATACAACAATACTATTTTGCCAATGTCAGGTATACGAGCTCATGTGGAGTACAGGCCGAAAGAGCGCGATTATTAATAGAACACTTTGGTGTTAGTCCTAGAATGAGTAAAATGAATGAATTAGTATGTATTTTGTTACGAAATTCAAATCAATGTTTGTAAACTTAATTTGACGTTTAACAACTAGAGGTTAGGTGTGTTCATGTTCTGTCACGTATCTTTTAAATTCTACATGAACGCTTATTTTTAATATTATATTTTTTTTTATTGTGACTCGACATTTGACTAATTAAATGGATCAAATAAATAATATTCTTTGTTATATTTTCTGTTTTTTATATCCTTTTAATATCAATGTGGTTCATATGGTTGAATTACATTGATTTTAAGGTCAAGTAGAGTAACTTAAGTGAAGTTACTCAGCAAGTACATACAACAGTAAATCACGTTGCCAATCCTAAATAGGTCAATAGTTAGTTTATAAAATTGCTGTTATTATTGTATTAGACGCGTACCGGCCGGATCAATGCACAAAATAATTAGGGTTGCCAACTTTAAACATTTCACGTAATAGCTAAAATGCAATCTTTAATGCTATTAGAATAAGAATAGGACGGGCTGTTGACTAACTTCACTTGACTCATTTAGAAAAAAGAAAAAGACACCATACTAAAGTGAAGTTGGTTGCAGAGTTACGTCACAAAATGGCGCCGATTCGGTCCTTTTCTTATTTAATTTAAACAGGTTTTAAATTAATTTGAAGTCGACATGATTATGTCAGCGTTCTAGTAGGCACTCTAGGGAATCATTCAAATTGCTTCAAACACTTCGACCATGCGTCTAAATATTCGTAGACAGACGGTTTATGGTCATTTGCCCAGCATCAGTGCCGTCTTTAACCTATTTGGGGCTAATATCAGTATCATTTGATGATCTGGCAGGGAGGGCCTGAGCAAGTATCCAGAGTGCCCAGTCAGAAAGAGGAGCTAGCCCAGCCTGCCGAGTAGAAGTAGTTCTACCCAGGAGTAGAGCCGCCACTTACAAATGTACAGACAGTGAAGCGATTTCGTCCTTTTCCGAAGTTCAGTCGTGTTACCGAAGGTGGATTTTGGATAATGGATGCGATTGATACTGGAATTAATCAATCAAATTGTCACGCCTTTTTCCCACAGGGATAGGCAGAGACAATGGAGCGCCACTTGCCACGATCCCGACACAACTCCCTCGCTTCCTTCACGTTCCCAATTCTCTTCATACAAATGATACTTCATTTATTTTACTGTAGTAGAAGTCGATTCTATACCTATGTATATTATTCGCACCCCAAATTAATATAAGGCGGGGTGCAGTCAAATTTGGCCGGCATAGTGACAGCGACTGAGGCAGCTGTAAACTAACTCGGTTGTTTCAGTCGTCGTCACTCTTGGACCTCCTCTTGCTTATCATCAGGCGGGTCGAGGTCAGATGTCGTGTCACAATAATTAATATATATATATATATATATATATATATATATATTATATCAAATATCAAACCACATAAACAATAAGATAATAAAAAAAACTACAGAGTGGAAAGTCATGGGTTCGAATCCCGGTCGGAGGATTTTATTCGTAATATTATTTTAATTATTAATAATAGTTTATAAAAAAAGAAAAGGATAATTTCCCCGGCTGATTATCAAAGAGTGGTAGGCAGTGGTACCCAGTCTGCCGATCCGGGGTAGTACCACCACTTACAAGTATACAGACCGTGAAGTGATTTGGTCACGTTGTACGTTACCTGTTTCAACTAGGCCGTTATAGTGACCTTCATTCATGGACCCCACTCTTGCTTAACATAAGGCTGGGTGCTGTCATATGTCGAGTCACAATTAAAAAAAAAAAAAACTAATTTGTGTCAACCCTAAGGACAGGATGTGCTGCATTTATCTATTGTACAAATCAGAGGGATAGGGGCCCTAGATTGGACCTACGTATTGAGTTAGGTTAGGTATGTCTGTATTGTTTTTTTTATTGTGACTCGACATATGACAGCATTACATTTGATGTTAACCTGGAGTGTGGTCCATGAGTAGATGTAACTGCTACTACAATTATATTACTGGCAACTTATAAAATGATCCCGAAACGCGACTAAGTCACTTTACGGTTTGTATAGTTGTAAGTGGTGATACTACCCAGGATTGGCAGGCTGGGTACCACTGCCTACCACTCTTTGATAACCAGACCCAGAGCAAAACTCCACCTCATTTTTTTTTGTTTTGTGACTAGACAGACGTCTGACCTCAATGTCGAGTCACAATAAAAATTGGTAAGCATGATGAAGGACCAAGAGTGCCGACGACTGAAAAAAACAGTCTCAAATCACGGCTACCTCAGTCGACGTCACTATGCTGGCCAGGTGCTTCTTCACGCATCGCTTGAAGAATCCAAGGTCATAGGATGAAGAGAACACATGGGCTGGTAAAGTATTCCACTTGTCGATTGATCTACGAAAAAAGACGCGCCAAACTTTCTTTAATTCGACTGCCGATTCAGTCGATAGAACGCAGATGCTTTTCCTGACCTGTGAGGCTATTACGGGTGTGAAAAGACGAGGTAGGAACAAGGTAAAAGAGCTCCTCGGAACATTCTCCGTGGTATAGACGATAGAGGACGCACAGAGCCGCCATGTCTCTGCGTAGTTGCAGGGGCTCCAGAATTCGCGTGACCCCACGCGAATTCTGGATCAATGGACCTCCGCATTCAGCTAGAGTGCGGTCCATTAATGGAGGTGACTGCTACTACAGTTCAAAAACTTTAGTAGCAATCACATCCACCATGCCAGCCTAGTTGAAACAAGCAACTTACAAGATGACCCCGAAACGCGACTAAGTCACTTCACAGTCTGTATAATTTTAACTGGAAATAAATACAAATAAAACAGTAATTGACAAACAAATAAAGAACTAAAGAAATAAAGGCTTTATTCTATTCATAGTCTCTACCATGACACTTTAATATAAGTTTTATTAACCCCCGACTCGAAAAGTGTTATAAGTTTGACGTGTCTGTGTATCTGTGTGTCTATATGTCTGTCTGTGGCATTGTAGCTCCTAAACGAATGGACCGATTACGATGCGGTTATTTTCGTTTGAAACCTGTTTTAAAACTTTTATGCGGCTTACTATCGCCTTTATTTTTAGTATTTGATGTATATTTTTTTATTATTTCGACGATTCGAGAGCTCGAAAACCATCGTGGTCAAAGAGAGACGTCGCAAACGTCGTAAAAAAAATGCACAATTATTAACAAAAATTAAACGCCGCATAGCCGCATAAAATTTGTTTAATTCAATAATTTTATTTATTAATTTATTTCTTTATAGCTATATTTATTAGGCCTACAGACAGAGTCACAATAAAAAAAAATATTGTATTTATTATATTTATATTTATTTATTTATTTATTTCTTTGTACAGGCGTACAGGCGGACTTAAAGCCCGATGGCTTTATCTTCCAGTCAACCTTCAGAAAAACAGATAGTGAAAGGCAGGTGCATGAAACAATGTTTAACATAGATACAATTTTTAGAAAAATTAAAAAAAAAAACTTAACACTAAAGACTTAAGTAACAATAAACGTACATATATAATAGGTAAAAATACATAAATAGATATATATTAAAAATAATACATATATATATATAATATACAATACATAATAATAATATAATCTATATTCATCCAAAGTACTACGATTTTTGAGTGAGATGTTTCCTAAGTTGGCTCCTAAACGCCACTCTGTTTCGGGACTTTCTAATATCAATAGGAAGGTTATTCCACAGGCGAGCTGCCTGCACCACAAATGCTTCATCAACTGCTCCCTTATGATGGAGAGGGATTTCCAGCTGTAACGTGTCTCCTGACCGAAGGTTTAATTGATGAGAGTTTGAAAGAAAGTTAAATCTATTTTTAAGATATATAGGGGAAGTAGTCTCCATGAGAATAGGATAAAGAAAATTAAGGAGTCTAAATTTTCTGCGGTCACGGATTGTTAGCCAACCAAGCTGCCGACGATATGAGGAGATATGGTCATATTTCCTCAGCCCATAGATAAATCTGATACAATTATTGGAAAGACGCTCAAGTTTATCAGTAAGAGTTTCGTTAAGATCTAAATAACACACATCGGCGTAATCCATAATTGGAAGAATAAGCGCTTGAACTAACAATTTTTTGGTACTAGACGGTAACAGGTTCTTAAATCTATAGAGATATCGCAGTCCATTTACTACTTTGCGACTTACTTCAGTGATATGTGGCTGCCAAGAGAGGGAAGCATCAATATTCAATCCCAGATTTTTTACTACTTTACTAACTGGTATAGCCACTCCATCATACTTAATTAGAGATAATAGATCCGGGTTCAACTTACACATCGACCTACTGCTCCCTACAATAATACACTGACATTTGGCCGGATTCACTCTAATTCCAAAATCATTGGACCAAGAATTAATATAGTTAAGATCTTGATTAATTAAGTTATTAATTAATTAAGTATTTATAAGCCCAGGAGAGTGTTTTCCGACCAAATCGAAGACATCTTCACAGTGGCGTAGTGTGGAAGTCAGCCGTCCGGGGCGGAAAGAAAAAATTGCCGCCCCCTTATTTAGGAGTTTCAATCATAGGTACAACAAAAATGTGAATTTCAGAAACAAATTTTAACGATTTAATTTAGGTTTTTTAAATTTGCCGCCCCCTAAATGTACCGCCCGGGGCGGGCCGCCCCCGCCAAGCTACGCCACTGCATCCTCAAGAAAGCTAGGTTGCCTAGTGCCCATAACCACAGAGCCTGTATGAAGAGAATTATGAATGTGAAGGAAGCAAGGGAGTTGTGTAAGGATCGTGTTAAGTGGCGCTCCGTTGTCTTTGCCGAATCCTGTGGGAAAAAGGGCGTGACAATTTGATTGATTAATTGATATCGGAAACTAGTATGTTACGCGATGGTTTTAGATTTAAGCGAGCTGTGATACAAAGAGAGAAAACGCTCATGGTAGAGGCTTTCGCAAATTAAAATGGATGATATTGTTGTTATTGAATTCTAACCCTACGGCCATGCTCAGACAAAGCCTGTGATACACTCGCGGCAGTCTTTTTAATCTCGAGCTATCAGTTTTAAAGCTTAGCTATTCATCAGGAATTTGTTATAAAGGACATCATTCATTTTGTATGGGGACTTTTTTTTTATTGTGACACGACATCTGACCTCGACCCGCCTGATGGTAACCAAGTAAAGGTCCAAGAGTGCCGACGACTGCAAAAACCGAGTCTTTACTGCTGCCCCAGTCGCCGTCACTATGCCGGCCAAAGGTGCTTCTTCACGTATAGCTTGAAAGATCCAAGGTTATATGATGGAGAGAACACAGGGGCTAGTAAAGCATTCCACTTGTCTCTTGTTCTATAAAGAAATGACGCTCTCTCTTTAGTTCGACTGTCGATTCAGTCGACAAAATGCGGATGCTTCCCCCGACCTGTGCGGGTATTACGGGAGTAAAAATACGAGGTAGGAACAAGGTTAAAGAGTTCCTCAGAAGAGGACGTACAAAGCCGCCATGTCTCTGCGTAGTTGCAGGGGCTCCAGAGTACGCGTGACCTCTGCATCACCTATAATTCCTGCAACTGAACTGCAAATGAATCCATTGCAGTTTAAGTGTGCAAAATGAACAAACTATAATTATAACAGTTCAAAGCAGAACTGTTAAAATTGCGTGTCTTCGTGATTCGAAATTCATATTTTATTTTCCAAATAACTCAATCGTACAGCAATTAAAAGCAAAATTGTTTTAGTTTTACAAGTATCGAAACTACTATTTATATATTTTAAACACATCCATCCTCATCAGATTTATTTAAAGTAATAATTAACTATAATTAAACTATAAATAAAAAATATCATCTAATGACGTCGCATCAGAGTTAGTCCCAAGGAGACTGGTAACATTTCCCCTTTGTATAGCAAGGCTAATACGTTGGCAGAAATAATTGCCAGCCTTCCTGTCTCCAGACTTCTCCGTCAGCCGCTTGGACAACTCCTTGGCCAGGCGCTTAGCTGATGGTCCCCAAGGGCCCATCGTCTCGACCCCCAACGGCGCAAATTCGTAACCAGTACCGAGGTTAGCGTATTTGCGCAACTTGAGGTTTTCAGCAGAAATATTAATTATCAATTATATTAATAATCAGATTTATAAATTCGTTAATCTATTTAGATTTATCCTGAGTCACGGATAAATTCATTATAATACATTAAGTTATTTTGATTTGAATAAATGTTACGTCGTCTTTATCCCCGAGGAGAGAGAGGTTTTTTTTTTTTTTTTTTTTTTTTTTATTGTGACACGACATGTGACCTCGTCCCGCCTGATGATAAGCAAGAGGATGTCCAAGAGTGACGACGACTGAGAAAACCGGGTTTGTTCACGGCTGCCCCAGTCGCCGTCACTATGCCGGCCAAAGGTGCTTCTTCACGCATCGCTTGAAGGATCCAAGGTCATAGGATGGAGAGAACACATGGGCAGGCAAAGCATTCCACTTGTCAATTGATCTACAAAGAAAAGACGCACCGAACTTTTTAGTTCGACTGCCGATTCGGTCGATAAAATGCGGATGCTTTCCCCGACCTGTGCGGGTATTACGGGAGTGAAAAGATGAGGTAGGAACAAGGTTAAAGAGCTCTTCGGAACATTCCCCGTGGTATAGGCGATAGAGGACGCACAGAGCCGCCATGTCTCTTCGTAGTTGTAGGGGCTCCAGAGTTCGCGTGATCTCTGCATCACCTATGATCCGGACAGCTCGGCGCTGCAATGAATCCAGGGCATTAAGAAGATACTTGGCAGAGCCGTCCCAGAGGTGCGAACAGTACTCCGCGCAAGAGCGAATCTGTGCCTTGTAAAGAAGCAGGCGAAGCTCTGGCGCGAAGAACCGCCGCACCTTGTTCAGGATGCCAAGTTTGCGGGAGGTGGTCTTAATGGCCCGCTCGATGTGGTCCCTGTGATTCAGGTCGCAGCGAAGGGACATTCCAAGAATGTCCAGTCTGTCCGAAGCACTGAGGGAGATGTTACAAAGAGAGGGAAGGGGAGTAAACGGGGATTTTTTCGTCGAGAACGCGCATACCTGAGTCTTGTCTGCGTTGAACTGAACCAGGTTCTTGTCGCCCCAGTGGGTAATACGATCAAGAACCCGGTTCAGTCCCGCTACAACAGACTTTCTCATATCGGCTATCTCCTGTTTGCCGGCTGCGGGGCGGGCAGTGTAGCGTCCATGCACCGTGCTGTCGTCTGCATAGCAATGAATGCCGGATCCGAGGTCCAGCATGTCATTGATATGCAGAAGGAACAAAGTCGGCGACAGCACGGAGCCCTGAGGGACGCCGGCATTCACCGACATCCTGCGCGACGCGCTTCCATCCACAACGACGCGTATGGAGCGGCCACGCAGGAAGTCAGCTATCCAGCCCCGCAGACGGTCAGGTAAACCGTATGCCTCGAGCTTGGATAAAAGGCCCCTGTGCCAGACCCTGTCAAACGCTTTGGAGATGTCCAAGCCAACAGCAAGGGCTTCTCCATTACCATCCAACGCTTCACCCCAGACGTGCGTGGTGTACGCTAGAAGATCACCAGTTGACCGTTTCGGCCTGAAGCCATATTGACGGTCATTGATCAGCTGGTGACCCTCCAGGTAGGCCATGAGGCGAATATTAATTATTCGCTCCATAACCTTGCACAGTACTGAGGTTACAGCAATTGGACGGTAGTTTGACGGGTCCGAGCGGTCGCCCTTCTTTGGGACCGGTTGCACATTGGCCCCCTTCCAAGCCCGAGGCACGCAGCCCGATGCGTACGAGAGCCGGTATAGCCTCGTCAAGACGGGAGTCAACTCCGCTGCACAAGTTTTAAGCACAAGCGCTGGGACACCATCGGGACCACTGGACTTCCGGATATCAAGCGATCGTAGCTCCATGCGGACATCGCGTTGTCTGATACGAATCTCAGGCATCGTATGTCCGCATGGACGCAGGGTGGGTGGCCCTGCACCACGATCGTCAATATGCGAATTTGAGGCAAAGACTTCGGCCAGTAGATCGGCCTTCGCCTTCGCCGTATGCGCCAGTGAGCCATCAGGCTGTCTCAGCGGTGGCAGTACAGAACGACAGAAGTTAGATTCTACAGTCTTGGCGAGACTCCAAAAGCTGCGACTACCCGTTGGGTGCGCTAATAGACTCTCGCCAATCCTGGAAACGCGCTGTGCCTCCGCCTTTTTAAAAACCTTTCTGCAAGACTTGGTGGCACGATTGTAGGCTGCTTTCAACTCATCCACGTGAGGGTCATGATGTTTTCGACCCCTGACCCATGCACTGTGAGCTGCGTTTTTTGCTGAAACAGCAGCCGCGCAGTCACTGTTGTACCAGGGCCTGCTCCGGTCGTTAGGTAGGTATTAATAAGAATTAAGTATTTACGTACAAGAAAATTCCTATTTGTGATATTAAAATTAGTAACATATTTTGCCTACGAGTATTAATATTATACATTATTGAAATTTTCCTCCCTAAGGCTCTACTTTTATTAAGATTAAGAATGTATGCCACTCAGAGATATAAAGTATATTTTATTTATTATATAAATATTATTTATTTATTTCCATTTAGCCAATCCAACAGTACAATTCATGATATATATTTACTACAATAATTAAAAACACTACCATTAATAGGATTGATCAATAATTTAACTATGTATTTACACTACAAGGTAACTAAATAATTTTTACTTAACAACTTTAAAGAAAGAGAAAAAAAACTAAACGTAACCAGTATAAAATTTGTGTGTGTATGTGTGTGTTATGTGAGTGTGCGTGTGTTGTGTAATTACACTAAAATTATTACTGAGGCAGCCGAGAACAAACTTGGTTTTCTCAGTCGTCGAAACTCTTGGACCTCCTCTTGCCTTTCATCAGGCAGGACGAGGTTAAATGTCGAGTCACATTAAAAAAAACCAAAAAAAAATGTTCCAAATCGGTACCAATGGACAAAGTGCCAAGGATACTGGCTCACTATATTTGACTCAAATATAGTGACAGCTATCTTGTCACCCGAGATGTTGATTATCAATCAATCCATCAAATTGTCACGTCTTTTTTCCTTAGGGGTAGGAAATAAAGCTAGGTTGCATAGTGCTCATAACCATAGAGCTTGTACGAAGAGAATTGTGAATGTGAAGGAAGCGAGGGAGTTGTGTCAGGATCGTGGCAAGTATCGCTCTATTGTCTCTGCCTATCCCTGTGGGAAATTGATTGATTTATTATCTTTTATTACCATCAGATAAATCAAATAAATCGATGTCAAAAATAGAGTCCTAATAAAAAATATTTTATTTTATAGCATATAGCTTCTCGTGGTTACCAAGCCTAAAGGGTAAAAATAAATACGGTGGTAAAACTCCGTATAATACAGTCTAGATATTCTCTTCGACCAATGCACTCGTTTTAGACATAATAAAAAAAATAAAAATAAAGTTTTAGTGTTTATTATGTTTTTATTTAACTAGTTAAAAAAAATTGTTCATGTAAGAGGTAAGTGCTGAAAAATTTTTAGTAATCAATCAATCAATCAATCAATCAAATTGTCACGCCTATTTTCCACAGGGATAGGCAGAGACAATAGAGCGCCAGCCCATGTGTTCTCTCCATCCTTTGACCTTGGATCCTTCGAACAATGCGTGAAGAAGCACCTTTGGCCGGCATAGTGTCGGCGACTGAGTCAGCCATGAACTGACTTGGGTTTTCAGTCGTTGTCACTCTCTTCTTCTCTTGCTTATCATCAGGCGGGTCGTGGTCAAATGTCACAATAAAAAAAACATTTATTATTAGACAGGTCAACTCCTTTTTTTTGTGACTCCACATTTGACTTCGACCTTCCTGATGTTAAGCTGGAGTGCGGTCCAAGAATAGAATACATATATAATTATAAAAAAAAACATATATGTAGCAGTAACATCCACTATACCATCTTAGTTGCAAAGTTGATCCCGAAACGCGACTAAGTCACTTCACAGTCTGTATACTTGTAAGTGGTGGTTATTAAACAGTTTATAAGTACGTTTGGTTTATAAGCGATCACAGGATGTGCAATTTTGTCTTCAATAAAACCACTCGGGATAACAAATTACACAGATTAATTAATTAAACAGAGGGGGCACATCCTCGCTCAGCGCTGCACTGCATTATTGTTGAATGCGGCTACACTTGCGACAATTGAAGAACTAGATATATTTTTATTATTTTATTTCATTGGTCGCCAAAGTTACGGCGATTGAGGGTTGACCGAGAGTTTTTCAGTCATTGGCCTTGTTTCCCATCAGGCAGGTTAAGGGCAGTCAAATCATCCCACAGGGATAGGCAGATGCAATGGAGCGCCAATTGCCACGATCCTGACACAACTTCCTCGCTTCCCTCACATCGACAATTCTCTTCATACAAGCGCTACGGTTATGGGCACTAGGCAACCCAGCTTTCTTGAGCATGTCTCCGATATGGCCGAAAAACACCCTCCTGCGTCTATTTCGTTTTACGCGTCGGTACTTATTCCTACATTATTATTAATAATTAAATCCTTTATAGCACCAAAAAAAAAGGTACATGGGCGAGCTTACATTAAAGTATGAAAGTAAATGTTGGGTGTGGTGGCAGAAGAAGCATGAGATTAGAATTAACGCTGTAGAAATGCGGTCTAGGAGTGTACTATGCTATTAGAATAAGAATAGGACAGGCTGTTGACTAACTTCACTTGACTGATTCAAAGGTGTATTTTTCTTGACGGTCCGCAAAGAAAAAGACACCATACTAAAGTGAAGTTGGTTGGAGAGTTAGAAGTCATAAAATGGCGCCGATTCCGTCCTATTCTTATTTTGATCGCATTATATGTGGAGTGATGATAGCGTATAGCATAATGAATAGATGTGGTTTAAAAGAAGATGTAGTAACAAGGATTGACAAAGAAATGCTTCGATGGGCATTAGGAAAGGATGAGTGAAAGTAGATTAAAGAAAAGAATGCTTAGATCGTTTGGGCACATGGAAAGGATCAGTGAAGGTAGATTGACAAAAGGTTTAATACCACACGCAAAAAATTCAAGCTCAACTTTGCAGTTCATTTAAAGTCATGTAGTGTAGCAATGGAATGATAAATCACGCATCGACCTATTTATATGTTGGTATGATTGCTAATTTTTGCCTCAGTACTCTTTGTGACAGTGTCGCGTAAGGGCATCTCTGTAACGGGAAGCTAATCTATAATTATAGGTACGTGGCTTAAATTACCTATACATCCTAGACATCCTACTATATTAATATAAATGTGAATGTAAGTCTCTCTCTTAGTCTCTAAGGTTTGGGCACATGGAAAGGATGAGTGAAAGTAGATTGACGAAAGGAATTTACGTTTCGAAAGCTTTGCAGCCATTGTGGTCACAAGTTGTCAGTTCTACGAGTGATGTGGCCAGCCTATTACCTCTTCAGCTTGCAAATCCTACGGGATATGTCGGTAACTTTGGTTCTTCGGCGAATATCACGGAGTGGAACTTTGGTGGCTGCAAAGCTCTCGAAACATCGGAATAATAAAATAAATTTGTAAAATCAAAACCAAAATAAACGCGATAGTAAGCTGCATAAAAGTTCAATTCATGTATAAACTTGTCACGAATGTAATGTCACATATATTATTGTGGACTGAGGACAAATGCGAGTCCAACATCAATCGGACTTGCATTTATTTTGTCGCTTTTTGAGCGGCATTTGTGTATCTATATGCTATTATGATCAAAGCCTATAGAGCTTTAGCGTGAAATTAATTATTATTTTATTCTGACGCGACACATGACTTTGACTTAGCACAACCAGCTTGTAAAGTCCCAGGTTCGATTCTCGGTCTAAGCCAAGATTTGTTTCATAAATAATACATATAAATATAATATTTTGACATAATAGAAAATTGTGGATGTGAAGGAAGCGAGGGAGTTCTGTCAGGACCATGGCGCTCCATTGTCTCTGCCTATCCCTGTGGAAAAACGGCGTGACAATTGAATTGATTAATTCATTGATTGATTTATAAGTTCGCTGGATATTAAAAATAAAATATATGAAACAAATATTTGGTCCGACCAGGAATCCAACCCGGGACAAACTGGTGTGCTACGCCTGCCGTCACGTTTAGATTGGAGTGGATTCTATTTATATTCTAAACCTTAACAAACATTTAGTAATTTAATAGATAAGTATTTATCAGACCGATAACAAAGCATAACTAAATAAAAGGACATCATTCATATTGTATGGGGACTTGAGCTTAATTGTATTAACAGTTGCATATACATTTTAAAATAGTTTAATGTACGAAGATTACAATGTAATTGGAATATATCCTTCATTTTGCATATAATAGTTTAGGTGTGCAACATGATCAAACTATAATTATGATAGTTCAAAGCAGAACTGTTAATATGGCGTGTCTTTGTGATTGAGAGACGATACAAAATTCATATCTTATTTTCCAAATAACAGCGATAGGCAGAAAGTATCTCTGCCTATCTCTGTGGGAAGGCGTGACAATTTAATTGATTAATTGATATTTCTTGTAATTAAAATCATTATGGAAAATAAGTCAAATATCAAAGTGGTGACTACTGAGGCAACCGCCGTATTGACGACAGCCGTAGCGCATTGGTTATCATACCAGTTCGTTATTTCGGTTCGATTCCCGGTCAGAGCTAATATTTGTTTCATAGCATTTATTCTAAGATGGTTATTTGGGTCTGGTTATCAAAGGGTGGTAGGCAGTGGTGCCCAGTCCGCTGATTCGGATTAGTACTACCACTTACAAGTATACAGACAACAAAGTGATTTAGTTGCGTTTCATATGTCATATGTCGAGCAAAAGAGTAGTCACATTATGAAAGTGATGTTTGATTTGATTTAATTTTATGCGGCTTACTAATGCGTTCATTTTTATTTTATATGTCTCCGTGACTACGATGGCTGCAAAGCTCTCGAAACGTTGGAATAATAAAATAAAATAAAATTGTAAAGTCAAAACCAAAATAAACGCGATAGTAGGCCGCATAAAATTTGTTTAATCGATTAATCAATGCTCGCGCAAAATCTAAGAAAATATTAATTTTGTATTGATTACAGATAAAATTGCGATGAAAAATTGACTTCAGAAAAAATGACAAAAATGAAAAAGTTACTGTTACTTTTAATGTTAAAACTGACAGACGCTTACTTTTTGACAAACCGTGACAACGTTACACAGATTTTGGAAAGCATCGAGAAGGAATATTTAGAATTTTGCGCCGCAGAAGCTGTTATCAAATGGAACATTATAACCGACCCTCAGAACCCAGAAGCGACAGACAAGATGGCTGAAATCCAAAAAGACAGACTTAATTGGTTATATAATTCTTGTGAAGGTTTAGCTGAACTTGACGAAGGATTCATGTTAGCTGAAAGAGAACAAAGGATACGCCGTCTCTTATGCTCAGGACCAATCTATACCTACGATGAATATAAGTAAGTTTGTAAATGAAGATAGGCAGACACAATGGAGCGCCACTTGCCACAATTCTGACACAACTCTCTCGCTTCCTTCACATTCACAATTCTCTTCATACAAGCTCTATGGTTATGGGCACTAGCGGATAGAATAAGTAATAGCACAGTGCGTGATAGATGTTTTTTTTTTATTGTGACTCGACATTTGACATCGACCTGCCTGATGATAAGCAAGAGGAGATCCAAAAGTGCAGACGATTGAAACAACCGAGTCAGTACACGGCTGTCTTAGCCGCCGTCACTATGCCGGCCAAAGGTGCTTCTTCACGCATCGCTTAAAGGATCCAAGGTTATAGGAGGGAGAGAACACATGGGCTGGCAAAGCATTCCACTTGTCGATTGTTCTACAAAGAAAAGATGTGGTTTGAATGAGGATGTAGTGACAAAGATTGACAAAGGAATGCTTTGATCGATTTTGTGTGAAAGTATGGCAGCTTTCACACGTTCCGGCGGTTACCCGGCAACCGGAACGTGTGAAAAGGCACCTTATTTTCCTCAATAAATTCGAGGAACATTCATAAAAATAAATATTAACGTACTTATTATTTTAATAACTGTACATAACTGCTACTTACAGTTAGTTAACTGCGAGTAGCAGTCACGTCCATTCATGGACCGCACTCTAGCTAAATAATTTGTTGTCGTATGTCAAAAACTAGAGTGCGCTCCATGAATAGAGGCGACTGCTATTTGGGTTTAATAGGTAACTTCAAGTATTATTCTTATACTTGCCAGCCAAGTTTCTAACTTATCCTGAATAGCGGGGACCACCTTGAACACTTGGAAGCGGTACTTTCTTGTATCTCCCATTCTAAGAAGCTTATATAAAAACAGCTCCTAAACTTTGTTTAAAAGATCTGTATTTTTATATATAAAATCAAAATTAAAATTTTAAAGGAACCCCCGAAACGCCTGGAACCACTTTGGTCATATCATCAGCTTTATAGTAATAAACAACATTAGTCATGGCTCAATAGTTATATCCCTTTAATATCCCTTGGATCCTTATGGTGCATCATCAGATATCTACTCCAGGTCTTCAATTTGATAATGGCCCAGCTAATGGCTCATAGAGAGTAACAATTTTAGTTAAAGCACTATGATATTATCTGTTATTGATTTGCTGATCTGAGAGGATTCATAATCAGATACTCCCGATCTTCAATTTGATAACGGCCCAGCTAAAGGCCTAGTTAAAGCACTACAGTTTTATCTCTTTTTTTGCTGATCAATTGATATCAATTTGCTGATCTGAGAGGATTCATAATGGTGCATCATCAGATTGCCCGGTCTTCAATTTGATGACGGTCCAGCTAAATGCTCTTAGTGAGTAACATATTTAGTGAAAGCACTATAGTTCTATCTCTTGTTGATTTGCTGATCTGAGAGGATTCATGATGGTGCCTCATCAGATACTCTCGGTCTTTAATTTGATAACGGTCCAGCTAATGGCTCATAGTGAGTAACAATTTTAGTTAAAGCACTACAGGTCTATTTCTTGTTGATTTGCTGATCTGAGAGGATCCATGATCAGATTTTTTAGATCCGGAATGTTTTATTTTATCGCACTAACTTTTCTACACTTAGTTTCCTACCTTCAAGACAAATCTAATAAGTCCAAACTTAGTATACCAAAAATAAGTTTGAACACATCCAGGATTTCGTCTCCTACCTTCGAGTTCCCTCATCAGAGTAACTCAGTGGTACCAGTTAAAACACACATGTATTTGTATACGTTTTTATTTCAAATGTTAAGTCACAGATATGTTTAAAAGTAAATACCTATAAGGCTGGGAATACAAGTCCGATTTTCCTCTCCGATAGTCCGATCCGATAGTCACTCGTGCCATACATTTGTTTGAATACTTAATACACGTCAGATCCGATAGTCGGATCGGATGTCAGAATCGGAAACAACGCCAAGGCGCTTACGATTTTATGGCCGATCCGATTGTCTGAAGGTGCAGTTTTCATACAAAATACAGAAACAAAATAGACGTCCGATTCCTACTTCCGATTTGTAAATAATTTGCTCAGCAATATCGGACGTGTATTCCCAGCCTTATGCGTGTTTAGAACGGGCAACCCTTGTACGTCGCTATGCGACGAAGATTGTTATTTTATGTCAAATAAATATGCCATTGTTAAAACACGTAAAAAATGTTATAATTTTTCCCCTAAAATATTCAATCAAGGTAATCGATCTAAACTGCAAACCAACCTCGCCATATGAATATTTTAAGGGAAAAATTATAACATTTTTTACGTGTATTTACATTGGCATATTTATTTGACATAAAATAACAATCTTCGTCGCATAGCGACGTACAAGGGTTGCCATCCTAAACAGCGCGTCTAATATCGCTACCGCAGCTAACAAATCGAGCTGATGACCTTGAAACCCCTCATCAGATCTTCATCAATTGTAGCTAAGAACCATCTCGATCACGTCAGCTTTCAAATGAAACAAACCGCATCGTAATCGGTCCATTCGTTTAGGAGCTACGATGCCACAGACAGACACACAGATACACAGATACACAGATACACAGATACACAGAGCCACAGATACACAGATACACAGATACACAGATACACAGACAAGTCAAACTTATAACACCCCTCTTTTTTGATCGGGGGTTAAAAATGCAGGGAATTATCATGCTGATAAATAATAGCATTTAGTATAATAGAGCTTTATGTGATTGAATATTAAGAGAATTGTGGATATGAGAAAGCGAGTTGTGTCAGGTTCGTACTTACAAGTATACAGACCGTGAAGTGATTTGGTCGCGTTTCGGGATGAGCTTGTAAGTTGTCGGTTCCATCTAGGCCGGCATAGTGGATGTGATTGCTACTCACAGTTATTGAATTGTATTAGCAGTGACATTCATTCAGGACCACACTTTGGCTTAACATCAAGCGGGGTGCTGTCATATGTCGAGTCACAATAAAAAAAATGATATTACAGGCAAATCCTCCAATTGAATGAAGAACTAACATCTATATATCACAACGCGAAGTTTTGCATACCGTCCTCGAAGAGCACTCCAACTGAGGTAGCAGCTCTCCAAAACTTCGCTGAAGCCGTCGAGAACGCTTTCAAAGAGATTGGAAACACTTCTAAGTGCCCAATGGAAATAGCTATTAAGAATGCCAAAGTGACTACTGATGGCACTGTGTGCTTGAAGGCAGATACAGAATTTGAAAAGATCATGGGGTTGGTGGATAATCCTGAAGTCATGAAGGTGTCTTGGCTCATTTATAGGCATTTGATTGGACCGAAAATGAAGGAACCTTATTTGAAGATGGTTGAAATTCAGAATAGGGCGGCTCGACGAAATGGTATGTTTTGTTTTAATATTATTATCAAGTCACTTGTTAGTTGGCCATCTATCTTAGACTAGACTTAGGCTTCATCTATCAATCTTCTCATTGATCTGTTGGGAACGGCCTGCATTCGGACTTTTCAGCCCTTTTAGCAGGTCGTCAAAGATTTTGAATTAAGACATATTGATAAATCCTAAATGAATGGGAAATTGGAAACTTGTTAGAATTGAAACGTCCATATTTTATATATTTCACATCTATAAATGCGATAGTAAGCCGCATAAAATTTGTTTGGTTCATTCATTGTAAACTTAATGATTGAGGGGAAGGCATCTCTACCGTATATCTTTATCAGTGATGACTTTATTTTTTTTTTATTGTGACTCGACATATGACAGCACCCCGCTTGATGTTAAGCCAAAGTGTGGTACATGAATGAATGTCACTGCTACTACAATTCAATAACTGTGAGTAGCAATCACATCCACTATGCCGGCCTAGATGGAACCGGCAACTTACAAGCTGATCCCGAAACGTGACCAAATCACTTCACGGTCTGTATACTTGTACTACCCCGGATCAGCAGACTGGGTACCACTGCCTACCACTCTTTGATAACCAGACCCGAAGCAAATATCCATCTCTTTTTTTTATTAACAAATTAATATTATACTATTAAATATTACAAATAAAAGCTATGAAACAAATATTTGCTCCGACCGGGGATCGAACCCGGGACTTTACGCGCTACAAACCAGTAAACTACAAATTGCAAAAGACATCGTGGTAGGCCCAAAAAGATGTGGCGAGAGATCGCAAATTATCGGAAAAAGAATAAAAGGAGGCCTTTGTCTAGCAGTAAAACGAGTGGGAAATTTAAATGGCCTAACAATAATAAAATTTGACGATGAAGTACTTTTCAATGACACAAACAGTCTGAACTAGTAGAACTTTTGCCTTATATGACCACTTAAGGTGAGATTCTGTCGGCAACTGCGGACTGCAGACTAGTGCAGTCGACTGCAGATGCGTGTCACCTTGCACTACTCAGTCTCATACAAACGTATGAGACTGAGTAGTGCTGTCTGCAGTCGACGGCATGGTGAAAATAATAACAGTCGCATACAGGGCCGTCTTTACCCGGGGGTTCAAGGGGTGCGGTGCACCCGGGCGCAGAGTCCTAGGGGGCGCATGCCGACCGCCATAAACTTCGATAGGTACCTACTACATTGAGACCATGCGATTTTGCCTTGACTTTCGCACCCCGGCGCTGAATATGCTGACGGCTCTGGTAGCATAGTTAAAATGACGTGACCGTCACGCAAACCGAGTACCCCTGATTCATTTTTTTTATTGTGATGACATTTGACCTTGACCCGCCTGATGATAAGCAAGAGGAGATCCAAGTTATTTTTGTTTCAGTCGTCGTTATAACCTCTTGCCGGTATCATACTATATCTTTGACAGGCGTGGACGAACGGTTTAGCGATTGGTTTGTTGTGCGTAAAGTCCCGGGTTCGATTCCCGGTCCACGAAAATATTTGTTTCATAGCTTTTATTTGCAATATTTAATAATTAGATTAAATATTGCAAATATTTGTTATTAAAAAAAAAGAAATGGATATTTGCTTCGGGTTTAGTTTCCAAAGAGTGGTAGGCAGTGATACCGGGATAGTACCACCACTTACAAGTATACAGACCGTAAAGTGATTTGGTCACGTTTCGGGATCAGCTTGTAAGTTGCCGGTTCCATCTAGGCCGGCATAGTGGATGAGATTTCTACTCACAGTTATTGAATTGTAGTTGCAGTGGCATTCATTCATGGACCACACTTCGGTTTAACATCAAGCAGGATGCTGTCATATGTCGAGTCACATGAAAAAAAAATCTTCCTGTTTCTAGGATACAAGCCTTGTTAGTAGTTTAGTATAGAAATGATTATAAATTATCTTCTAGGTTACACCGACATGGGGGCAGCAATTACGGATCAGCTGGAATTTCCAGAACAGCATAACTACCTTCGTTTTGCTATTATGTCAATAAATCGACTATACATGATGTTGCACGCAATTATGAGATATTCTCTTAGACAGAAGTTTGGGGATGTGGTGCCAAGGAATGGATCTATACCTGCCCATTTATTAGGTACGTAAAGTAAAAGAGAGGCTGGTTGATCGTCTAGTTTGTTGTATATTTTATTGTGACTCGACATAATGATGTTAAGCTGGAGTGTGGTCCATGAATGGAGGTGACTGCTACTACAGTTTGATAACTGTAAGTATGATTCACATCCTCTATGCACTTTACTAGCAACTTACAAGCTGATCTGGAAACGCGACTATTTCAATTCACGGTCTGTATACTTTTAAGTGGTAGCACTACCTCGGATCGGCAGACATGGCAAATAGCCACAATCCCTAAAAATATCATATTATTATATATTATAATAATAATATATAATATATATATATAATACAAATACAGGGGTCTAGGCTCCGAGTATGATTTTGTCCCATTCGGTGTCGAGACCCTTGGTCCGTGGGGTCCTAGCGCTTTAAGGCTTTTTAAGGAAATATCAAAAAGGTTAGTCGACATCACAAGAGACCGAAGAGTTGGCAGCTACCTCGGACAAAGAATTAGTCTAGCTATTCAAAGGGGGAACGCTGCCAGTATCTTCGGAACCATGCCTAAAGGGACTCCTTTTAATAATGTATTTTAGTTATTGTTATTTTTTTTTATTATTTTTTTTATCAATATATATATTAGAGTTTAATGTAAATATGTAAATAAACATTTATTTATTATTTAGACATTAAAATATTTTATATATTATTATATTATATATATTATTATATTGTAGAAAAATATTTATTGACAATTTGATTGTTTGATTTATATTTATTTTTTGTAAAATATTTTCTTTTATTGAGTGGAAACGCTTTCCACTTTCAAATGCACTATGTACCAAAAATAAACCATGAAGTAAGTCAAACGCGTTACGGGAGCAGCTTGTAAGTTGCTGGTTCCAAATAGGTCATAAACCAATCAAATTGTAACGCTTTTTTCACACTGGCCACGATCCTTCCTTGCTCCCTTCACATCCACACAATCTTCATACAAGCTCTACGCATGTGGACACTAAGCAACACAGCTTTTTTGAGGATGTGATTGCTATATGTTGTTGTTAACCAGTAGCAGCACTCCGCCTGTTAACATCAGGCGGAGTGATGTCATATGTCAAGCCACAATATCTTCCAGGTGATATATGGGGCCATGATTGGAGCACCAGAATGAATCTAATTCATCCCGAAGTCCAGTATAACATACAAATGAAAAATTGGACTGTCTTGGAAACGGTATGTCTATTTGTTTTATTTTAACTTAGCGCGAGTTTGTCATAAAATGCTTTATTTTAATGCGAATATATGAAGAAAGCGTGACAGTTGTGCTATGATCGTAGACTGTGGCGCTCTATTATCTCTGCTTATTAGGCGTGACAGTTGTGCTATGATTGTGGACTGTGCCGCTCTATTATCTCTGCTTATTAAGCGTGACAGTATGAAGAAAGCGTGACAGTTGTGCTACGATTGTGGAGTGTGGCGCTCTATTATCTCTGCATATTAAGTGTGACAGTATGAAGAAAGCGTGACAGTTGTGCTACGATTGTGGAGTGTGGCGCTCTATTATCTCTGCTTATTAAGCGTGACAGTATGAAGAAAGCGTGACAGTTGTGCTACGATTGTGGAGTGTGGCGCTCTATTATCTCTGCATATTAAGCGTGACAGTATGAAGAAAGCGTGACAGTTGTGTTATGATCGTGGACTGTGGCGCTCGATTATCTCTGCTTATTAAGTGTGACAGTATGAAGAAAGAGTGACAGTTGTGCTATGATCGTGGACTGTGGCGCTCTATTATCTCTGCTAATTGCTAAAGCATGACACTTTAGCTAGTGACTATATCTCAATTTTTGGTTTTTGGATGCATTATACGAGGCAGACCCAGAAGAGTGTTTTCCTACCAAATCAGAGACATCCTCAAGAAAGTTGTCACGACTTTGACACAACTCCTTCGTTTCCCTGACATCCAAAATTTTCTTCATACAAGCTCTACGGTTATGGGCACTACGCAGCCCAGCTTTCTTAAAGGTGTCTCCGATTTTGTCAGAAAACACCCTCTTGGGCCTGCCTCGTATAACGCATACATACATCAGATTTATAAAGTCCTATTTTTCAATATTATTATTTCAGATGAAAAAAGCTGAAGAGTTTTACGTGTCGCTAGGTTTTCCGATGATGACTGAACAATTCTGGAACAACTCCTCTTTCGACAACAAGAAATTTAAATGCCACGCTCAATCTATTGATATGTATGCGAAAGACGATTATAGGTAAGTTTACAAAGAACAGCACCCTGCCTGATGTTAAGCTGATGTTACCCGCCTGATGTTAAGCTGGAGTGCGATCCATTAATGGATGTAACTGCTACTACAGCCAAATAACTATTTATGTAGTAGTCGCGTCCACTATGCCGGACCAGTTAAAACTGGCAACTATACAGACCGTGCAGTGATTTGGGATTAGCTTGTAGGTTTCCGGTTCCAACTAGACCGGCATAGTGAATGTGATTGCTACTCACAGTTATTGAATTGTAGTAGCAGTGACACCCATTCATGGACCACACTTTGGCTTAACATCAAGCGGGGTGCTGTCATATGTCGAGTCACAATAAAAAACGGCAACTTACAAACTGATCCCAAAACGTGACTGTCTCGTATACTTGTAAGTGGTGGTACTCGTGGTACTAACGATTTCACAAATTAACAACAATCAATCAATCAAATCACGCGTCATGTCCCGGGTTCGATATCCTGTCGAAGCATATAAATTTGTTTCATAGGTTTTATTTGTGATAAATAATAATAATTATATCAAATATTTGTTATTAAAAAATAGAGGCGGACATTTCTTCCTGGTCCGGTTCCAACTGGGCCGGCATAGTGAATGTGATTGCTATTTACAAGTAATAAATTGTAGTAACAATCATTATAGCGACAGGCGTGGCCGAACGGCTTAGCGATTGGTTTGTTGCGCGTAAAGTCCCGAGTTCGATTTCGAGTTCGATTAAAGTCCCCGAAATATTTGTTTCATAGCTTTTATTTGTAATATTTAATAATTATATTAAATATTGCAAATATTTGTTAATAAAAAAAACGAGATGGATATTTGCTTCGGGTCTGGTTATCAAAGAGTGGTAGGCAGTGGTACCCAGTCTGCCGATCCGGGGTATACAAGTATACAGACCGTGAAGTGATTTGGTCACGTATCGGGATCAGCTTGTAAGTTGCCGGTTCCATCTAGGCCGGCATAGTGGATATGATTGCTACTCGCAGTTATTGAATTGTAGTAGCAGTGGCATTCATTCATGTACCACACTTTGGCTTAACCTCAAGCGGGGTCATGACATATGTCGAGTCACAATAAAAAAATACCTACAGCCATATTATTTTACAGGATTTACAGCGATTGCAGTGGCAACAGTTTGGACACGTTATACCTTTTTCATAAGGAATTGGCTAAGATACATTATTTCATGGCATATCAAAATCAAATTGGGTTATTTAGGGTAAGATTTTTACCTATAGTTATTTAAGAGTTTATTTATTAATTTTATTATTTAGTTTATTATTTGGTTTAGATTTTACATTTTTTTATTATTCCGACGTTTCGAGAGCTTTGTAGCCATCGTGGTCACAGAGACATATAAGAAAGTACTAAAACACTTGTATAATTAAGAAAAAAAAACAACTACTATGTAACTAATACCTAACACTAAACAAACTAACACCTTATCAAAAATTATATCAATAAATCAAGTAAAAATAAAAGTAAAGAAAAAAAAACTAACAAGGAAGAGAACGACAGTTTAGCGATTGGTTTGTTGCGCGTAAAGTCCCGGGTTCGATTCCCACTAGGAGCAAATATTTGTTTCATAGCTTTTATTTGTAATATTTAATAATTATGTTAAATATTGAAAATATTTGTTAATAAAAAATAAGAGGTGGATATTTGCTTCGGGTGTGGTTATCAAAGAGTGGTAGACAGTGGTACCTAGTCTGCACACCCAGGGTAGAACCACAATTTACAAGTATACAGACCGTGAAGTGATTTGGTCACGTCATTTGACAGCACCTCGCTTGATGTTAAGCTGGAGTGTGGTCCATGAATGGATATCACTGCTAATACAATTCAATAACTGTAAGTAGCAATCACATCCACTATGCCGGCCTAGTTGGAACTGGTAACCTACAAGCTGATCCCGAAACGCGACCAAATCACTACACGATCTGTATACTTGTAAGTAGTGGTACTACCCTGGATCTGTAGGCTGGGTACCACTGCCTGATGGTACGCATGATGGAGGTCTACCAGTACCAATGTCTGAAAAAAAAACTGAGGCAGTTCACGGCTGCCACTATGCCAGCCAAAACCGGCCATATGTCCATTATTCTTTTGCACTCACAGATCATACTCCACTAGATACAGGCCTAATTTACACCAACTTTATTCTCACCAACAGGGTTCAAATGAAATACTTCTGGAAGCAATTGGTAACGCTATAGTGTACGGTGTAAACGCGCCCAGCCATTTGTACAGACTTGGGCTGGTAGAAGATACCTATCTAGAATCAGACACCCCATGTTCTATTGACGTAGACTTTACAACGAGTGACTATCAGGTTTACTTGGATGGAGATATGAAGATGTTTACTAAAGACAAGAGCGCTTTACTAAAGCTAGCATTTAAACATATACCTCAAATCCCTCTCTCTGTAGTTCTAGAAGAATACAATGGGAAACTGTATAGGAAACATTATAATAATATGAATGGGGAATTCTGGGAGCTGGTTGAGGGTTATCAGGGTCTGTCTCCTCCTGCGTTTAGGGCTGCGGATCAATTTGATTTTGCAGCTTATATACCGGTTCATGGCAAGATTGATTTTACAAGGTATGTTGGATATCTCTGCTAGTACTGCTATACTTTGTTTTATGCTGAGATACTGAGAACCTTAAACCTGCGCAAATACGCTAACCTCGGTACTGGTTACGAATTTGCTCCGTTTGGGGTCGAGACGATGGGCCGGGGACCTTCAGCTAAGCGTCTGGCCAAGGAGTTGTGCAAGCAGCTGACGATGAAGTCTGGAGACAGGAAGGCTAAATTATTTCTGCTAACGTATTAGCCTTGCTATACAAAGGGGAAATGTTGCCAGTCTCCTTGGGACTATCTCTGATGGGACGTCATTAGATGATATTTTTTATTTATAGTTTAATTATAGTTAACATAATTTTAATTTTATTAAACAATTGAATGTTTTTTATATGGACAGGGTTCTAATCCTAAAACATTAGACCTCACTTCTAACAGGGCTATCCCTGTTAGAAGTGAGGTCTAATAGACAAAGACGGTATGGTCCATCAAATCCCCATTATGAAATCCCCATTAATGGGGATTTATAGACATCTGATACCTTTTAGTCTAATTCTCCCTATTGTAGGGTCTAAATCGAAAAATTTGTCATTTTTACGTATTCGCGGTTTTAGTTTCAGAAATCTTTTGTTCATAACTCTCTCCGAGCTGTACGAGTTATAGAAGATGCAGAGGTTACGAGAAGCTGATTCTTATCTTACAAGCTCTACAGTTATGGGCACTAGGCAACTCAGCTTTCTAGACAATGTCTCCAATTTGGTCAAAAACACCCTCCTGGTTCTGCTTCGTTTAAGGCTGGATGCATCAGATTTACAACGTCAGATTTCTTACGTCAATCTACTTTCACTCACTTCTTTCAATTTTTATGGACGCTCGACATAATGTAACGTCACCCCGCCTGATAGATGTTAAGCTGGATACTTTCAATTAACAGTCGCATCCACAATGCCGGCCAGATTTATAAACAGATTTACAACTATTCACGGTCTGACACTTGTCTTTATATCGTTATTTCAGGAAATACTTAAGCGCTTTACTCCAGTTTCAAATATTCGAGGCTCTATGCAAGGAATCACTTTTCGGCGAAAATGGACACCTGAAGGAATTGCCAGAGTCTATGAATCTTCATAAGTGTGACATATATGGATCAAAAGATGCTGGTAATCTTTTAAGGTAAAATATATTTTTTAACTGATTCATTCGACTGCCTAAGGATAAGCAAGGAGTAATCCAGCCAATTCAGTTCACCGTTTATACCGTGCCCCAGTCGCCGTCACTACGGCGGTCAAAGGAGCTTTTTCTCTATTGAAGGTTGGATCCTTGTAGGTTTAATAAATAAAAGATGTTTCACTTTATGTTTCTATATTTTCACTTCAACCTTACCGCCTATTTATTCTAACTACCGTGACGAGCGAAACGATCTCCTGACGTAAGACGCCCGTTTTGTCAGAAGGCGCGGGAACGACTGACCGCACTTGTTGCCACAATGTCGCTCAGACTGTGCACTACTTACGTAGGCCAATCAGGTGCATTTTCATCAATCTGTGCATCAGGTCATTAGCGTGTGCCGATTAGAGATGAGTTGTGTTTTCCTTTGTCTTGCCATAAAATGCACGTGGTTGTCTGATGTCGCTACAATAGATTGAAAAGAATATATGGGAATATGGGGACTATCTAATTTCCTAAAAGTTGCACGCTAAAATAATGATAAAATAAACCTAAGTTGGAATAATATAATGTTTAATTTATAAAGAAAAAATCCAATTCCTAACAGTAAAGAAACTTGACGGTTTTCCCCACTTGTCCACTGAATCGGTGCTTTCAGTCATTACCATCGGGCAAATTAAAGTCATATGTCGAGTCACAATAAAAAAATGCAAACTCTATCAAGACATTTTACTTACGTTTTCAGAAAACTGATGTCGAAAGGCAATACAGACAACTGGGTGGATCTCTTTAAAATAATTGATCCAAAGGGTGATTTATCGAAAAATTCCTTCGACCGCTATTACAAACCTCTGCTCAAAGACCTGGAATGCTACGTCGCTTATTATAATATACCCCTGGGATGGTCAAACAACAAGTTTCAATAAAGTGATCCAATAGATTCCTCAACTACCTCGGATTTGATAAACAAGACCTTAGATCATCATAATCAGCATAAGTCATCATACAGGGGGCCTTCTAAAAGGGCGCAGATTAGTGGTCTTCTGGAAGATAGCAGATCAATATTATCTAATCAACCATAAGTTATAGACAACTGAACAAAGAAATGGACAACTGGAAGACGACACACTATTGTCATATCGTCAAAAACTTCCACTGCTGATTATAGACGAGTGATCTTCTAGAAGACCGCAAATGATCAACATTATAACATCCATAAGTCCTCCAGTTCATAAGTCTGTACAAACACAGTTGGCCTACGGGAACACTGCAGATCATAACATATCAGCAATAAGTCGTCCACAGCTGAACATTAACTGGTGGTCTTCTGGAATACTGAAGATCATCATCATATTAGCCAAATCCAAGCCAGGGCACTGTTGAACATAGAACATGTGGCCTTCTAAAATACCGCAGATCGTCATCGCCATATCAGCAATTAGTTGTGCAGTGCTGAACATAGACGACAAATTATGGTCATATCTGCAAAAAAACTCATCCACTGTCAACATAGACTTGTTGCCCTCTGGAAGATTATCATCAGCATATCAGCCATAAGCCGTCCACTGCTGAATATAGACCAGTGGCCTTCTGGAAGACCAGACATCATCAACATTTAAGACATAAATCGTTCACTGTTAAACATAGAACACCTTTCTAAAGCCGTCTGCTACCTGGGACGGCAGATGTTAAAGAAAATTCAACAAATAAAAATGACATTTAGTTTTTAAGATATAATAATGGCTCAAATAAAATTAATATAATTTTATAGCACAACAAAAGATTTCATTTAGCTAGCATAGGGCAAGCGTAAACTGTGTCCGTAAACCTGAAACCCAAAACGCCAAGAGGGTCGTCAAATTCGCTAAGTATATATTCCAATTAAAATAACTCTTGAAGCTGTCAAAATCTTGGCAATATTACTCATCCGCCCGCTTACCTCTTAGACCCGGATACAATGCCAATCCGGGTTTTCATAGCCGGCATAGTGACAACGACTAGCAACTGAATGATTAAGTCGTCAGACCTCGTGGATTCATTACGCAAGTGTCACAAAAATATCTTTTTAAATAGACAGTGTAGTGACTTAGTCTCGTTTCATCTGGAAAGTTGCCGGATGCGATAGGCTAATAAAATTCATAATAATAAATAAAATTCAAAAGAAATTTTATAATAAATATAATTAACTTAAAACATTAAATAATGATTTACAAAACTTATTTTTTCTATTTATTACTTAAAAAAATACAACTATATTAATCAATAAAAATAATTGAAGAAATAAATTAAATATTAGCCGCCATTTATCTTGCAGTGAATAAATTTAAAACCTAATGACATCTCTGAAGTTAGACGCGAGTCAATGCGCAATACACAAAATACGGTAGCTCGTTGTATGTGAGAGTGAGAGAGCTTATAATTATAATCAATGATATTAAATGAGTAGATACATCATCTACACAGGCCCGGATCTAAGGGGAAACTGGTGCGGCAGTTTCAGGGGGCAACAAAATCATAACATAATATGATTAAAGATAAAATACTTGCTTGTCTTGTAGGCCTCACTATAAGCCTCACTATGTTTTTAAGTAATTTATCTCAAACGCTAGAGAGGGGTGCCACTATCATCTTTGGCCGGCATAGTGATGGCGACTGAGGCAGCCATGAACTAACTCGATTGTTTCAGTCGTCGTCACTCTTGGATCTCCTCTTGCTTATCATCGGGCGGGTCAAGGTCAAATGTCGTGTCACAATAAAAAAAAATGTGTCGAAAAAATCGTAGTTCCGAAGCTGCACCTACACGAGTTTTATTAGTGTTCGCAAATGGCACGAGGTTGACGACTAGGCTTCCATACAATTGAAAGTAGGTTGAAATGATAGTTATTAAAAGCGAAAAAGAGACAACTATATGTTGCTTTGCATCGCGACACTGAGTCTAAGTTTGCTTGTTAGCATAGTTTTAACGTGCCTCGTTCAGAGCGCGTTTAAAATATCTACGTATTTTCTTATCATTGATTGTACATATAACTGTAACTGCGCGAAGTTGCGCTCGCAGCTAACTTCAGAGACGCCATCAAGTTAAAAAGTACTGTACATTACTCCTTACTTGGCAAACAGTAATAAACAAACTTTCGGCATATTGACGGTTAACGATCAAAAACATTTACTACTGACCAATAAGAATATAAAAAATATCTATAAATTACTCATTAAATGGCACAACATTGGTTGTGGAGTATTTGATAAAAATAATGATAAAATATATGTGTGTTTTTAATAACTTTTGTGCATTTGTTATTTTTTTTATTTTTTTTTATTGTGACTCGACATATGACAGCACCCCGCTTGATGTTAAGCTGGAGTGTGGTCCATGAATGATCGCCACTGCTACTACAATTCAATAACTGTGAGTAGCAATCGCATCCACTATGCCGGCCTAGATGGAACCGGCAACTTACAAGCTGATCCCGAAACGTGACCAAATCACTTCACGGTCTGTATACTAGTAAGTGGTGGTACTACCCCGGATCGGCAGACTGGGTACCACTGCCTACCACTCTTTGATAACCAGACCCGAAGCAAATATCCATCTCTTTTTTTTTTATTAACAAATATTTGCAATATTTAATATTATTAAATATTACAAATAAAAGCTATGAAACAAATATTTGCTCCGACCGGGGATCGAACCCGGGACTTTACGCGCAACAAACCAGTCGCTAAACCGTTCGTCCACGCCTGTCGTCATGTTACATTGTGTATGTTTATTCTATAGATTAAAACAGTAGTAAACAGTATCCTTAGATAAAGGGCATGGAAATAATGATTTTTATTTTTGTTAACTACTTGTGCCAAGTTAAAAAACACACAGTAAAGAAGGTGATTTTCATGTTTGTTTACTACTTGTGCCAAGTAAAAAACACACACAGTATAGATGGTGATTTTCATGTTTGTATACTACTTGTGCCAAGTAAAAAACACACACAGTATAGATGGTGATTTTCATGTTTGTTTACTACTTGTGCCAAGTAAAAAACACACACAGTATAGATGGTGATTTTCATGTTTGTTTACTACTTGTGCCAAGTAAAAAACACACACAGTATAGATGGTGATTTTCATGTTTGTTTACTACTTGTGCCAAGTAAAAAACACACACAGTATAGATGGTGATTTTCATGTTTGTTTACTATTTGTGCCAAGTGAAAAGAAAAAAAACGTATAGCCGTACATTTTTTATTTTGTCTGGCCTTGGTGTGACGAACAGCAAGATGATACATATCAATATGATTAAAGTACATATTATGTACGTATTTTATTTCTATTTTTGTTATTTAAAATTAATAAATAGATTAAAGAAAGCAATAATTTATGTTTTTAAAGCATTATTAACTATTATTATTATTTACAACTTAACTTTTTTGATCAACTGTCATCAGGTCTTACTTTAAAAAAAAACACATTTCTTTATATACATTTTTACACAACAAAGGTAAGTATTATTTACAAAAAAATATTTAAAAAATAATAAAAAAACAATAATTTTTTGCACATCCAAAAACTGGCAAATTATTATAAAAAAGGAAGAATTTATCACATTATTTTACTTAATTTTTCGTTTATAATATCAAAAACAAAATAATATTAATGGATCAAACAAATTATATGCGGCTTACTATCGCGTTTATTTTTGGTTAATGATTATAAAAAGAAAATATTCCGACGTTAGCAAGCCGCATGAAATTTGTTTAACACATTTATCAATGTATGCACAAAATCTAAGAAAATACAAAAAATATATTAAAACACTACTATTCTAAACTGTACTTGATAATAATTATACCTGTACTTGTATAAACACAAAGCGATCAAAGTAAGATATTAGAAACGATAAAATATTATCCGGGTTAAAACAAAAAAAAAATTAACGCCTATTAGACAGGGATAAAACATGATTTAAGTCAATTTAGTATATATCCCGGCAGATAAGAAGAGAGCTGGCATTTAAACACTTTTTTTTTATTCATCAAACTGACAGCACCCAGTTTGATGAATGGATGCCACTGCTACTACAATTCAATATCTGTAAGTAGCAGTAACATCCACTATGCAGGCCTAGTTGGAACCTGCAACTTACAAGCTGAATCCGAAACGAGACTTCACGGTCTGTATACTTGTAAGTGGCGGTACTACCCCGGGTCGGCAGACTGGGTACTATTCTTTGTTAACCAGACTCGAAGCAAATATCAACCTCTTTTTTTATTAACAAATATTTGCAATATTTAATATAATTATTGAATATTACAAATAAAAGCTATGAATAAAAATATTTGCTCCGACCAGGAATTGAACCCGGGACTTTACGCGCAACAAACCAATCGCTATCCGTTCGTCCACGCCTGTCGCCTACACTTTTCGTTTTAAGTAACAAAAAGTAAATACTTTTGACGGGATAAAACGAGAACGACCTAGAGTATTGTATTTTGATAAAACTACAGAAATTCTTCAAAAAGCCTGTCTTCCGCAGTGCTTATAACCAAAGACCTTTTACGAAGGGAATTGTAGATGTAAAGAAAGCAAGAAAGTTGTGTCAGGATCGTGGAAAGTGGCACAAAAATGTCTCTCTTTACTTTTCATTGATATTTTTAAGATCTAGTAATAAATCTACTAGTAATAAATCTAGTACCTGTCTATACTAAAATTTAAGATAAACCTCTATGGCTTTTCAAGTGGGAAAGTCATAAGTTTCAAGTATTTGTACGGTGCGTCAATTTTCAGGTTATTCTTCCGCATAAATATATCCGCACTTCATCTGTTATAGAACTTCGGGGACCAAACATTCTGCATAATTATATTCGCCCGTCATCTGTTATAGTACGTCAGGGACGAAATATTCTGCTTAATTATATTAGCACTTTATCTTTTATATAACGGCGGGGAAAAAACATTCTCCATTATTATATTCGCACCTTATCTGTTATAGAACGTCGGAAACGAAACATTCTGCATAATTATATTCGAACGTCATCTGTTATAGAACGAAAGGGACGAAACATTCTGCATGATTATATTCGAACGTCATCTGTTATAGAACGACAGGGACGAAACATTCTGCATAATTATATTCGAACGTCATCTGTTATAGAACGACAGGGACGAAACATTCTGCATAATTCTATTAGCACTTCATCTGATATAGAACGTCGGGGTCTAAACATTCTGCTTAATTATATTAGCATTTCATCTTTTATATAACGGCGGGGAAAAATCATTCTCCATAATTATATTTGCACCTTATCTGTTATAGAACGTCGGAGACTAAACATTCGGCATGATTCTATTAGCACTTCATCTGTTATAGAACGTCGGGGACGAAACATTCTGCATAATTCTATTAGCACTTCATCTGTTATAGAACGTCGGGGACGAAACATTCTGCATAATCATATTCGTACTTTATTTGTTATAGAACGTCGGGGACAAATCATTCTGCATAATTATATTCGCGCTTTATCTGTTATAGAACGTCAGGCACGAAACATTCTGCATAATTCTATTAGCACTTCATCTGATATAGAACGTCGGGGACGAAACATTCTGCATAATCATATTCGTACTTTATTTGTTATAGAACGTCGGGGACAAATCATTCTGCATAATTATATTCGCGCTTTATCTGTTATAGAACGTCAGGCACGAAACATTCTGCATAATTCTATTAGCACTTTATCTGATATAAAATTACGGTAACAAAAGAATAAAAACTTAGTTATCTGCAATGGCAGTGTTTCAGGGTGCATCAACTTGCAGTTTTAGGTTGATTGATTGACAATTTGGTTGATTGATAACCATTAACACAGTAGAAGTTGATTTATGTACTTAATTCTTATGACGAGAACTTCTTTTGAACCTCCCACTTTTGGTTTCGCAACTTGGCGACACAGTTGCCTTAGCATATTTTAAAATTTGATCGTTGAATTTTTTTTTTAATATCAGTCCTTGCAGAAACAAGTTTTTTTAAATTGTGACTCGCATTTATGACAGCACCCCGCCAGATGTTAGGCTGGAGTGTGGTCTATCAATGGAGGTCACTGCTACTACAATTAAATAACTAAGAAGCAGTCACTATGCCGGCCTAGTTAAAACCGAGTTACTTCTAGGTCTGGTACTACCCCGGTACTACACAATTGAATAAATTAGGCCTAAGGCTAGCCCTAATCTTATGATAAGGTTGTGGCATGTGATATCCAGTCTACGGTATGAGCGACCCTGTGGTAGATTCCTGGTTGTCCCCTACTTGCGCACGAGTACCCAGCGGAGACTACGCCGATGAGGTACCATCTCCCTGACCTCTCCAGCATGAGGGGTCCACCGCTGTCTCCTTGGCAACTGTCCTTTCCACCGTCCCTGTATCCAGCGCAGAGCATTTCCGGGTATATTACCACGTTTATTCCTGAAAACGAAACAAAACAGATTTAATTCTTATGCCTCTATTCATAGACAGCTGGAGTGCGGTCCATAAATAGAGTCGACTGCTACTACAGTTAAAGAGCATCAAGTTACAGTCGCGTTTTTTTTTTGTTGTGACTCGTCATTTGATAGCACCCCGCTTGATGTTAAGCTGGAGTGTGGTCCATGAATGGATGTCACTGCTACTACAATCCAACAACTGTAAGTAGCAACCACACCCTCTATATCGGCCTAGTTGGAACCGGCAACTTACAAGCTGATCCCGAAACGCTACCAAATCACTTCACGGTCTATATACTTGTAAGTGGTGGTTCCTACCACTCCCTGAGTTTTAAAATAATGAAATTCGACTTGCCTGATAATAAGCAAGGAGAAGTATAGTCGGGGAACGAGTTAAATGAATTCGGGGGCTGAGGTGCGGTGGGGCGTGAAACGACCACCACCCGTATCTTAGTGGCCGCTTTTAGTGACGCTCATAGCTCGGCGATGTCATTTAATATCGATAAAAACGTGTCCATATTTTCTTTGTTTGATTATTGAAAAATTAGTGAGTTAATTGAATAAATGAGAGTCGTCATCCGTAGTCAGGCTAGAACCATTATTAGAAACGTGATTAAAATGTGTAAAGAATAAAAAAAAAACATGCAGTCACTATTCTCAAAATTAAATTAATATATAATTCATTAAAAATTGTTGCTGTCTAATGTTTATACTTCAATTTAATACACATTTATAATTTTTAATAACTAAATCTATTTGCGATTTAAGGAAAGTGTGTGTTATTGTTATCGACATATGCATGTTACTTCACTATTCATAATAGACACGTGTCCATGACGTCACAACTGCATTCCTCGCGCGTTCCTTTAACTCGTTCCTCTACTATACATGAGCGCAGAAACGACTAAAAATACTTATTTAACTTACAATTGCTTTAGTCACCGGGAATCGAACCCGGGACTTATGAGAATATATTATAAATCATTTACCATTTGCTCTATGCCACCTTTCGCAGACCCTATTATCGAGTACAGGCACATCGACGGCCTGTAACGTCCTGGGTCTCAATCTAGACCCAGGGCTCAGAGCACCCCAGCCTGCTGCCCATCCATATTGACCCAGGAAATCAGACCCTCGTTCAGGTAAACATATAGGGGCTGAAATTTAAAAGAAATTGTTTATTGTCTCTGCCTATCCTCATGGGAAAAGGCATGACAATTTGAATTGATTGAATTGTTGATTTTACTCGTTGGAGCTCGACTTATGTGTGACCCTGCCTGATGCTAAAATGGAGTGCTGTCCACAAATTAAGGCGACTGCTACTACAGTTAAAGTGCCGACGACTGAAAAAGCTGACTTAGTTCACGGTTGCCTCAGTCGCCGACACTATGCTAGCTAAATTTCTATAAAAAGTTACTAAGAGTGCTTGTATTTGAAGATTTATTTTAATTTAAGTTTAGCTTTTTTTATTGTGACTCGACATATGACAGCACCCTGCTTGATGTAAAGTTGGAGTGTGGTCCATAAATGGATGTCACTGCTACTACAATTCAATAACTGTGAGTAGCAATCACATCCACTATGCCGGCCTAGTTTGAACGGGCAACTTACAAGCTGACCCCGAAACGCGACTAAACCACTTCACGGTTTGTATACTTGTAAGCTTAACAAATAACTGATGTTAAGCTGGATGCTATCTATAAGCGGAGCACATTTTTTTATAATATGACTACTCATGAACCTAACTTGCCAGTTGGTAAGCAAGGGGTGGTCCAAGAGTGCTAACAACTAAAAATCTATTCAGTTTATGATTCTCTCAGTAGCCGTCACTGCGAGCCAAAGGTGCTCCTTCACGCATCGCTTGAAAAATCTAAGGTTATAGAATGGAGAGAACACATGGGTTGGTACGCGTCCCGGCAGATAAAAAGACCGTTGGCATTAAATCTGCGCAGTTACTTGATTTTTTATCTATTTACTTTTCATTGTACAAACGTGTATAAACTTTATGAAGTTTATGAAAGTTACTAGCTGACCCGGCGAACTTCATACCGCCTAAAAGTCAATGAACGTTATGTTACAGATTAGCCGAAATTAAGTTGGGTGAATCAAAAATTGAAATCGATTTAAATATTTTTTGTGAATTGAGTTTTTTATTGTGACTCAACATATAATCGTTTCTCTTTATAAATAATACAACATAGGTTTTTGAGCAAAATATTTTTACTAATTTGGCATAATTTACAATTAGTTTTCAATTCTCACCAGCTAGATATATTTTATTTAGTTTACCCAAAAAAACGCAATTTCTGAACGCACGCAATTTTGTATGGTAAAATGTTTTTTCTTTTATTTTATTTATTATTCACACAATATGTTTATAAATTATAGCCTATTTGTTATTCTGATGTATAAGCTATATTATTGTAAAGTTTTATTAAAATCCATTCAGTAGTTTTAGCGTGAAAGAGTAACAAACATCCATCCATACTCACAAACTTTCGCATTTATAAGTAAGGATGAGCACAACTGTATAATATGCGCGAACCTACTCCCAAAGCATTCGTCCATCGCTCTTCTAGTCTGTCGATCCTTATATTTATTTATTTCTTTGTACAGGCGGACTTAAAGCCCGATGGCTTTATCTTCCAGTCAACCTTGAGAAAAACAGATGCCTTATACGCTTATACTACGCAGCTCAAATCTAGCGCTCTTTTTATCTGCTGGAATCTATATAAAAGCTCTCCAAAACCTCCACAAAATACGTACCAATATGCGGCATATATGGCACCGTTCTATCTAGGGTCAGCACAGCCACATCGAATCTATCAGCTTGAGGGGTAAACTTGAATAGAGGATGCACTTTGATTGTCCTCACACCGTACGTGTAGGCTGGTAGAGATTCTACAGCAGAGTTAATCACATAGTCTCCCAGGGTGACTCTCACGTGACGCGGCTGAGCTCTGGCGACGCAATGCCCAGCTGTTACTACGTGGCGACGCGATATGAGGGAGCCGCCGCATCTGAAAAGGGTTGCTTAAAGTTAGAGTGACTATTAATATTATTATTTTATTATTAATACATTTCTATACTAAGCTACTAAAGTGCTTGTATCATAGAAACAGAATGACCAAATTACACATATGAAAGATACATAAGTAAAAGTGAGTGGTTTAAAACCCGTGCTCTCGGTTTGCGTAACCATTGCACTGACACTACACCACGTTCGCCTTGAACTAGACTGCACTATGTAGATGTAGTGCGAAGGGAAGGCCAATAGGGCTTTCACTAACTATGAGAAAGTAATATTGTTACAAATAAGCTTACTTTTGTACGAAAAAGTATAATAATAAATATTGCTCTAAAAGATGGTGGTACCGCCCTCTGATTCTTTACAAGATATTGGAACCCTTTTTTATTATTTATTTTACTGAAATACTAAGCTATTAAAACATGCATAGAAACTAGACAACCAAAGTACATATATATTAGAATAAGAATAGGACGGGCTGTTGACTAACTTTACTTCACTGATTCAAAGGTGTCTTTTTCTTGACGGTCCGCAAAGAAAGAGACACCATACTAAAGTGAAGTTGGTTGGAGAGTTAGACGTCACAAAATGGCGCCGATTGCGCCCTATTCTTATTTTAATCGAATTATACATAGCATTAATACCGGAAATTGGTTTCTAGGAGTTCTTAGTATAGTAAAGTATGTATTGTATACTATAGTATAGTATGGTATAGTATTTTGTCTACAGTTTTACAGCGATAATAGCTTTACAGTCGCTACAACTTTATAAAAGATAAATGGAAGGAGACTGACGAAAAAGATTTATAAATCAGTAAGTGTAAGACGACTCAGGATAACGTACTCTAATCAAAGCAGATATTCTTAAAAGATCCTGTGACCGTGAAGCTTGTATGAAGAGAGTTATGCATGTGAAGGGATAAAGAAAGTTGTGTTAGGATAGTGAAAAGAAACGCTTCTTTGTATCTGCTTATCCCTGCGAGAAAGATGGCGTGACATTTTAGTTTATTGAATTAAATTTTAATAATTTTAATTTTATAAGCCGCCTTTTGAACCAATAAACCGCGTGGATTATGCCGCTTTAAACTGACAGATAGTTTCGTTGAATATACAATTATACATTGGGCTTAGACATCAAACTTTATGCCAACATAAAATTTAATAATATTCAAAACAAATATTGCCAGCTCTCTAAGGAAGTATTTAAATGTTTTAGACGATTGCATAGGTCATTAGGTCAGATGCGAAGCAGACGTGTTTACGTAACCGAAAATATTATATAAAATGTCAGAGTTTAATCAACATATAAACAACAAATAAATCATCTTGCACACGATTGTGTTGTGTATGCTTGCTTTCGTATCGAAACAATAGTTGTGTCAATATGTATATATATTTTCAAACCAATCAAATTGTTACGCCTTCTTCCCATAGGGATAGACAAAGACATGTAGCGCCTCTTGCTACGATCTTGACACAACTCCCTCGCTTCTCTCACATTCATAATTCTCCTCATACAAGCTCTACGGTTATGGGCACTAGGCAACCCAGCTTTCTTTGATTAAAAACACCCTCCTGGGCCAGTCTTGTTTAACGCATCCGTCTACATCAAATTAATAAATTATTTTGTCAATTTACTTTCACTCATCCTTTTTATGTGCCCCAACCATCGGAGCATTCTTTCGTCAATCCTTCTCACTACGTCTTCTTTCAAACCACATCTATCGCGCACTGTGTTATTCCTTATTTTATCCGCTATGGAATTTGTTATAAAAATAAATTCAAGCATTTTGTAATGGCTTTATATGTATTCTCATTAATTAAATAATGATTTGAGTTAATGCCGTTTGTACCGTGACCGCATGGAGAACTCAATTTCCGCAATTAAATATTCATGTATCGTGTTGTTTATTGTTATTTAATAACATAATATATTCGTAACATTGTTTTTGTTATTTAGACATTTCCGCTTACTTCCCTAAGAAAGCACTTCCGGACGACCGCATTGACACATTGGATAACACACCAGTCCATCAGGCGTAGTCGCAGTTTCAATTCTTGGTCAAAGCAAAAATATATTTCTTTCATTAAGACGATAGCTGATAGAATAAGGAATAGCACAGTGCGCGATAGATGTGGTTTGAAAGAGGATGTAGTGACAAGAATTGACAAAGGAATGCTTCGATGGTTGGGGCACATGAAAAGGATGAGAGAAAGTAGATTGATGAAAGGAATTTATAAATCTGATGTGGATGAATGCGTTAAACAAGGCAGACCCAAGAGACTGTTTTCGGAGACAATTAAATCGGAGACATTCTCAAGAAAGCTAGGTTGCCTAATGCCCATAACCATAGAGCTTGTATGAAGAGAATTGTGAGTGTGAAAGAAGCGAGGGAGTTGTGTCAGGATCGTGGCAAGTGGCACTTCATTGTAATAATGACATTTATATTGCGTTATTACTAACTTCTAATTGTTCACACACAGACCACTGTTTCATAATGCATCTTAGTACAGCGTATTGTGTAAAACCTCACGTAAGGAAGTGAATATTTAAGACCAATAAGTTCATAGGTTAATAGGTCATAAGCGACGCGACGCAATCGCTCTTACGTAACTGAAATTATTACGTAAAAATATCAGCGTTACATCTTGATTGTCATTATGTTTAAAACGACTTAATCCCAACGGACTCAGACACTTCTTTTATTATTGTGACTCGACATATGACAGCACCCCGCTTGATGTTAAGCCGAAGTGTGGTCCATGAATGAATGTCACTGCTACTACAATTCAATAACTGTGAGTAGCAATCACATCCACTTTGCGGGCCTAGATGAAACCGGCAACTTACAAGCTGATCCCGAAACGTGACCAAATCACTTCACGGCCTGTATACTTGTAAGTGGTGGTACTACCCCGGATCGGCAGACTGGGTACCACTGCCTACCACTCTTTGATAACCAGACCCGAAGCAAAAATCCATCTCTTTGTTTTTATTAACAAATATTTGCAATATTTATTGTTATTAAATATTACAAATAAAAGCTATGAAACAAATATTTGCTCCGACCGGGAATCGAACCCGAGAATTACGCGCAACAAACTAATCTCTAAACCGTTCGTCCACGTCTGTCATCACTTTGATTGACACTAAAGAAGTAGGAGAAATAAATTGTTTACAGACAGACATGTGCCAATATAATTAAGCCCAGTATCGTTGGATCAGCTGCACAATAACTATACTAAGCTACTGAAGTGCTTGTATCATAGAAACAGGATAACCTAAGCACATATATCAAACATACATACATTGCTACCGGTGAGTGGTTTAGAACCCGCGCTCTCGGCTTACGTAACCATTGCACTGCCACTACACTACGGGCGCCTTAATTTACTTCAAACTATTTACCACAAAACCTCCACCAACTTAAATATTTAAATGCACAAACACCAAATGATTTACTTACCTAATTATGAGTTTTCATGCCAACATACATAAATAAATACAATGATAATACTAGAATACTTAATGGAATTTTAACACCCCCTACAGCAGCATGCTTGTCTTATGACTGGGTGTTCGACAAAGTGATATTATCTCGGATCATATGGAAACAATGTCAAAATGCCACTGTCTCAAGTCCCATGAAAACAATGTCAAAGTGAAATTGTCTCGAGTTAAATTGCAAATAATCTCAAAACGACACTGTCTCGAGTTAACTGCGACCAATCTCAAAATGACACTGTCTCAAGTCACATGAAAACAGTGTCAAAGTGAAATTGTCTCGAGTTAAATTGCAAATAATGTCAAAATAACACTGTCTCGAGTTAACTGCAACCAATCTCAAAATGACACTGTGAGACAGTCACATGCACAAAATGTCAAATTGACATTAACTAGAGTCATTTCAAACCATGTCAAAACAACACTGTCTCAAGTCACATGCAAACAATGTCAAAGTGAAATTGTCTAGAGTCAAATGCAAATAATGTCAAAACAACACAGTCCCGAGTTAACTGCAATCAATCTCAAACTGACACTGTCTCAAGTCACATGCAAACAATGTCAAAGTGAAATTGTCTCGAGTTAAATTGCAAATAATGTCAAAACAACACTGTCCCGAGTTAACTGCAACGAATCTTACTGTCTCAAGTCACATGCAAACAATGTCAAACAAACAAAACAATGTCTCGTTTCGAGTCAAATGCAAGTAATGTCAAAACGACACAGTCCCGAGTTAAACGCAACCAATCTCAAAATGACACTGTCTCAAGTCACATGCAAACAATGTCAAAGTGAAATTGTTTTTAGTCACATGCACACAATGTCGTAAATCAAATATAAGCTAGATTTATTAAATAAAAAACAAGTAACTAAGAAGAGGAATGTGCGAAAAAGTGGTAAATACAATAACTACTGAAAGTCTACTGTAAGTAATCTACTTAGTCTGGAAGGATTCAAGACAAAGCTATGAATAGTAGTAAGTAGTAATTTATATTTGTTAAAACTTTTTCTAGTTGAATTCTTTACGATAGATACCACTTGAGTTGGGAATTACTGTCAAAGGACATCATTTATTTTGTATGGGAACTTGGGCCAAATTGTATTAACAGTTGCATATATATTTTAAAATAGTTTAATGCACGAAGTCTACAATGTAATTAGAAAATATCCTTTATTTTGCATAGTATAGGTGTACAAAGTAATCAAACTATAGTATAATTATGACAGTAAAGCATAACGGCGTGTCTTCATGATTGAGAATCGACACAAAATCCATATCATATTTTCGAAATAACTCAATTGCACAGTAATTAAAAGCAAAATTGTTATTAGTTTTATGAATCGAAAATACCATTTATATATTTTTTCATCATTGGGCATTACAAAAGTAGTACAAAAATAGCCCAAAATAAATTATATCCTTTGACGTTAAAACTATTATTTTTAATGTGACGCGATATTTGCCTCATGCGTAAGCAAAGAGAGGTCCAACAGTGCCGACGATATTGCGTCGCAAATTGATGGCACATTAAGAGTCTTTAGACTAGAGTACGATAGGTACATGAGCAAAAGTGATGGCACTTTGCGAGTCTTTAGACTAGGGTACGATAGGTACATGAGCAAAAGTGATGGTACTTTGCGAGTCTTTAGACTAGAGAACGATAGGTACATGAGCAAAAGTGATGGCACTTTGCGAGTCTTTAGACTAGAGAACGATAGATACATGAACAAAAGTGATGGCACATTGAGAGTCTTTAGACTAGAGTACGATAGGTACATGAGCAAAAGTGAACTGTTGCTACGAAAAATATTTTTTTAGTGTTATACCTATGTACAGGCTAAATTTGGTTTGAACGAGGAGGTAGTGACAAGGATTGATAAAAGAATACTTCGATGGTTTGGGCACATGGAAAGGATGAGTGAAACCAGATTGAAGAAAAGAATTAACAAATCTCATGTGAATGGATACGTTAAACAAGGCAGGCCAAGGAGGGTGTTTGCCGACCAAATCGGAGACATCCTCAAGAAAGCTAGGTTGACTAGTGCCCATAACCATACGTCTTGTATGAAGAGAATTGTAAATGTAAAGAAAGCGAGGGAGTTGTGTCAGGATCGTGGCAAGTGGTGCTCCATTGTCTATGCCTATCGCTGTGGGAAATAGGCGTGACAATTTGATTTTGAATTTGATACAGGCTAAAATTGTCACGTTTCTTGTGGCCTTCTTCTTGTTATACGCCTTTTCGAAGTCATGGTAGAATCAGATGCATGCTAAGTTCATGCCCATGCTATTAAATTATTTTCATTTCATTGGCATTATTGGGAAATAAAGAATGTGAAGTACGCAAAGAGGCTTTAGTCTTTTTTAAAGAAATTAGGCAGTGTAGCGACCGCTTCATGCTACCGCTAGATGGCGTCGCATGTGTCCAATATCTCGCAAACGATTAACCAACAAAGTAATCAATATATATATGCGCTCCAACAAAGATACGTCACCCGGCTAGTGAGCCCTGTACGCAACACGCGTACAGCTGGGAGTACTCCTTTCCTTTTCTGACATGCGGAATAATGCCCCGGTAAAGCAGTTTTGTTGTATGCAAAAAAATACCTCTTTTAAGTTTGAATTGTAAAAACAGTGCTAGGAGATTTAGGTATGGAAAAAATACTTAAAATATAAATTACACTTGCAATCAAAAAAATAGGACATAGTTTTAACAAATATATAGAAGTGATTAGAAAACTATAAACGTCTACATAAGGATGCATTTATCTAATAGACCGTAATTCCACTTGCAAATGAGCTTTTGCTAGAAATGTCAGGAAGACTGTCTAATTTTTTTATCAGTATAAAGTCTATCTGAGTATCCTAGTTTTTAAAGCTTATTCGGGTTTACTGCAAAAAGCTTTGTTTTTAGATTTTGCGCGAACATTGATTAATGAATTAAACAAACTTTATGCGGCTTAATGCATTTATTTTGGTTAATAATTGTACATGTTTATATTCCGACCACGAAACAAAAAATGTACAATATTCAACCAAAAATAACAGTAAGCAGCATAAAATATGTAAGAATTTTCATGATTTAAATACGTTAAATTTATAAAATTAATATTTATTTAAATATTGATCATACGGTTCAAGTAATACAAAGAAAGAAAAATTCTACAATTGAAGACTTCAGAAAAAGCATAATTACCAAGCACTAAGGCTAGCAATGACAACTAACAGAAATCCAAATTGCAAATGAAAAGGACGGTCTTTACAAAACGCATGCTCCCTCTTTCGCACATTTACCTCTCTATCCAACACTGCTTCCAACCGATTAACTCGAATATTGACATAAGAGTATTGCATCTGTAATAAATGTTTTATTAATAATATTAGTCACACGTGATATTGATTAGTATCAAAATTGTTTACACTGGTCGATAATACTCGTATGAAGGATTTGTTTCATGATTTTTAGAAAGCTAGATTATCTAGCAAAGCTGCGTGATAGATGTGGTTTGAAAGAAGATGTAGTGACAAGGATTGACAAAGGAATGCTTCGATGGTTTGGGCACATGGAAAGGATGAGTGAAAGTAGATTGACGAAAGGAATTTATAAATCTGATGTGGATAGATGCGTTAAACGAGGCAGACCCAAGGCAGGTGTTTTAAAAGAAGATGTAGTGACAAGGATTGACAAAGGAATGCTTCGATGGTTTGGGCACATGGAAAGGATGAGTGAAAGTAGATTGACGAAAGGAATTTATAAATCTGATGTGGATAGATGCGTTAAACGAGGCAGACCCAAGGCAGGTGTTTTAAAAGAAGATGTAGTGACAAGGATTGACAAAGGAATGCTTCGATGGTTTAGGCACATGAAAAGGATGAATGAAAGTAGATTGACGAAAGGAATTTATAAATCAGATGTGGATAGATGTTTTGTTTGTTTACAAGGCAGGCCAGGAGAGTGTTTTCCGACCAAATGGAAGACATTCTCAAGAAAGCTAGTGCCCATAACCACAGAGCCTGTATAAAGAGAATTGTGGATGTAAAGGTAGCAAGGGTGTTGTGTAAGGATCGTGGAAAGTGGCGCTCCATTGTCTCTGCCTATCCCTGTGGGAGAAAGGCGTGATAATTTGATTGATTGATTGATAGAGCCGTAAAGTCGGGTTTAAATATCCCGAATAAATACAGATGTGTAATTCTAGGGCTAATCAAATCAATTAAATTGTGACGCCTTTTTCCCACAGAGAGGAAGAAGCGCCACCTGTCACGATCCTGACACAACTCGCTCGCTTCCCTCACATGCACAATTCTCTTCGTACAAGCTCTACGGTTATGGGCACTAAGCAACCCAGCTTTCTTGAGCTATTAAAAGTAATAAATTTAATTAATATAACAATGATGCATTGTTTGCCCCAATAATATTATCGACCAGTGTAAATCTTATTAAATGAAAATATTAGAATGATTGTTATATTAAAACATGTTTTTTTAAATATTGTTATAAGTGCCAATAAATTGTTATTTATAAGTAGTGTTATTTTTAGAATATATTTTACATGTTATTTTCATGAAAGAAATTTATTAGACTTGCAACGAATTTTTTTATTGATATTTTTAATTGTGACACGACACCTGACCTCGACCCCCCTGATGATAAGCAAGAGGAGGTCCAAGAGTGACGACCAAAAATCAGAGTTTACTAAAGGTGCCACAAAAGGCCAAAGGATTCGCCTATTCAGCTACTTTAATCCTATTCGGCCAAAAACCGAATATCCAAATTCATATATATTGATTAATAGCTCAACAAATATCCGGTATTCGGTGTATACCCGAATATACTATCCGTTCCAAGTCTAATAATTATTTATTAGTATTTTTCTGTTAGCCTAAAACTAAAAAGTTGTGCTAACAAATAATCTAATAGTATGGTTATACACTATTAGATATAGTTTTAAAATAAAAACCGGCATAGTGACGACGACTGAAGCATCCGTAGACTAAGTCGTTTTCAGTCGGACCTTAGTCGTTTCCTTGCTTGCCGTCCTTGCTTACCAAGTCTAGGTCGGATGTCGTATCACACAAAGTGCGGTTGGTGAAAAAAACGTCCTTGTCGAGTGCAGTTTTAGGACCCACCTTCAGTCCTCTCTTGACCACGACCCTTGCAATAGAGCCGATACTCGATGTAATTATTTATTTATCTTGTATAATACTAAGCTACTAAAGATGATTGTATAATAGATACAGGATGCCCAAAGTACTTATATTAAAGATACATTTGTCCCGGCAACTGATTTAGAACCGGGGCAGGGACTCTTGGCTTTTTCAATACCACTAGACTACAGTCACCTTAAATTACGTTTAATAGACCCCGCCGTAACTTACTACATAGTATTTTCTCAGATTTTGCGCAAACATTGATTAATGAATCAAACAAATTTATTTTTGTCACAATGGCTGCAAAGCTCTCGAAACTTTGGAAAAAAAACGTAAAATCAAAACCAAAATAAACTAATCGCGTTTAATTCTTTAATAGACCCATTAAGACCCGTTTATTACATTGTAACATTTAGATAAATCAAAATATATCTGCTATCTTTAGTAAGTCTGTATTTTATTGTGACTCGACATATGACAGCACTTCGACTGATGTTAAGCTGGAGTGCGGTCTATGAATGGAAAGACTGCTTCTTACAGTTAAATAAATCTAAGTAGCAGTCACATCCACTATGCCGGCCTAGTTGGAACCGGCAACTTACATGCTGGCCCGCAGCTTAATCATTTCACGGTCTGTATACTTTTAAGTGATGGTACTACCCCGGATCGGCAGACTGGGTACCACTGCCTACCACACTTTAAATACTCTGTTTTTGCATTTCGTCTTTATAAGAGTAACGCTTCTTCGTTTTAATTCTGCGTTTCACGTCTTTTATCAAGAACGGATATTATTTACAAAGTAGCTCATTTGCTTACGCAGAGAAGACGTAAGACTAGCGTTGCGTCGATGTAACGTATTGAATTGTTATAGAAACGAATCGTCTACTTAGAGTCAACGTTACGTTTGCGTTACTTAAACGTAAGAGGAGAGGAAACGCATCGTATACTCGGCATCAACGTTACGTTTGCGTTACTTAAACATAAGAGGAAAGGAAACGCATCGTATACTCGGCATCAACGTTACGTTTGCGTTACTTAAACGTAAGAGGAAAGGAATCGCATCGTATACTCGGCATCAACGTTACGTTTGCGTTACTTAAACGTAAGAGGAGAGGCAACGCATCGTGTACTTAGAGCATCAACGTTGCGTTTGAGTTACTTAAACGCACGTGTGAATTAAAATTGGGATACCTAGAATTTTCTTAGATATTGCGCAAACAATAATTAATTAATTAAACTTTTATGCGGCTTACTATCGCGTCTATTTTTGGTTATTGATAGTACATTATTTGAATCCGATTTGCAGCCATCGTAGTCACGGAGAGAATTAAAATCGTATAATCATAACCAAAAATGAACTCGATAGTAAGCTGCATAAAATTTGTTTAATTCCTAGGTATACCTATATCTATAAAGGTGTTTAATACGTTACCTTGAAGATCCTATCCTAATATAGGCCTGCCAAGGAAAGGTACCAAATCCAGCATCGTCACCTCCCACGATGCGTCTCTGAGCAGTCTGCTTGTTTACAGCTATGCCGCAACCTGGAATATTAAGAAAAAAAAATTAGTATATTTTCAAAAAGTTGAGAGGTGTGGCAAATTGTTACTTGTAATATTAATTAATCACAATAAATATTTGTTAATAATAAAAAAGAGGCAGATATTTGCTCCAGGTCTGGTTGGTGCCCAGTCTGCCGATCCGGGGTAGTACCACCACTTACAAGTGTATAGATCAGACAGACTGGGCATCGGCAATTGACCACACACTGTCTATTCACCTCTGCCGATTGTGACGACGTCTGACCTTGACCCAACTGAAGGTAAGCAAGAGAAGACCCGACGACTGAAAAAACTGAGTCTGCGTCTTCATGCGTCGCTTAAAGGATCCAAGGTCATAGGATGGAGAGAACACATGGGCTGTTAAAGTATTCCACTTGTCGATTGTTCTACAAATTAACGTCGCACTACACCTTTTAGTTTGACTGCCGATTCGACAAAATACACCTTCCGTATTTTGTCCCCGAACTAATAGATTTTTTTATCTATCGGTTGGTTATTGATTTTTATTAATAATCTAATATTTATAGTTTGGGTGGGGTTAATTCGTTTGCTCGTTTTTTTTAAATATATTACCTTGATATGTATAATTTTCCCAGTCTAACTTAAGCATTGGTTTCTTCATAACTGGTCGCATGAAACGCTTAATTATACTATATTTCTTCGAATAACTTATTTGTATAATAAATATTAAAAGGAATAATAATATTTGCAAATTCATTTTTTATTTTTAAGGTTTATATTAATCAACATTTTAATTAATTATAACTTCATTAGAATATTCATTTAAATTTCATAAAAGTTTTTTATTTATTTGATTATTTTGCATTTTTTTATTTTACTGTAGTGTCCTTTACGGTCGCCTTATATGCTGTACTATATATTCTGACGGATTCTCTGAATGAATAAGTAAATATACAAAAAAGTAAATTTCCTTTTAAAAATTCACTGAAAATTTACCAAATCATAATTATAATGTATTTCAAATTAATATTGTTATTCGTTTAATTTATTTATTTATTTATTTATATGCATACATGACAGGACACAATCGTTACATTAAATTTATTTACTCAAAATGACAATTATAAACTAGATTGTGTCCCAAAAATTATGTACACACAGCAAAACAATAAATTTAAAACTCCTAAAACATAAAATAAAAATTACCAATAAAATCCATAAAATTACATCCAAATAATTACAATGTCTACATTCAAATAATAAATTAAATGATGATAATTAATTATAAAATCTTCGAAATACTTTACGATTTAGTTATCAATTTTTGATAAAAAAAAATTAACACAACAGATCAACGTTAAAATCCACAATCAATTCACGAAAAATAACACAAATATTTGAAAATTATTACTTTTATTTTAACACTCACTAAAAACCCTAATTTCAAATAACTTTTGAAACAGAGAATATTCATGAAAATATATCTTTTCATGACCACATTGAATGAACAGTTGTTACCGTAGCGTAAACGCGTATTAACTGTAACTTATGTCTGTAATTAGAGAACAGAATAATTTACGTAACACAGACTATAAAACAATAGACAGCTTAGGAGAGGGCATCCACTCGGTCAGCCCCGCCTTCAAAGCTAAAGAATGTTCTTTCGTATAAATTATTACCTTATTTGAAATTATTTTTTGTACAATATTTTTTTGTACATAGGCATTTGTACCAGGGATTTTACACAGAAAAAAAATGTATTTATAAATTTTCATTTTTATATATTTTTTTATATGACAGCACCCCGCTTGATGTTAAGCTGGACTGTGGTCCATAAATGGATATTACTGCTACTACAACTGTAAGTAGCAGTCACATCCACTATGCCAGAAACACGATTAAATCACTTCACGGTCTGTATACTTGTAAGTGGTAACTCTTTAAGATTGAAGTGGCCCCGTTTTGAGATCAGGTTTTTAAATAGGCCGGCATATTGGATGCGAATGCAACATTAATTAAATTGTAGTAGCAGTCGCCTTTATTTTTGGACCGCATATCACCTTTACATCAGGCAAATATGTCGAGACACAAATAAAAAAAACTTTGTTAGCAGTCCTAAATGAATAAAAAACTATTTATATTTTTATTGTGACTCGACATCTGGCCTCAACACGCCTGATAGTAAGCAAGAGGAGGTACAAGAGTGCCGACGACTGAAAAAACCGAGTCCAGTACACGGCTGCCCCAGTCGCCGTCACTATGCCGGATAAAGGTGCTTCTTCACGCATCGCTTGAAGGATCTAAATTGAACTTCTTTTATATAGGCTTATAAAGCGGTGTCTATAATTATGTAGTCTGTTTTATGTAATATTCTTGTACAATCGGTTAAATAAAGCATATTTCATATTTTTTTATATACTTCCTTATATTATAATTATTTGAATTGTAACAATAAAGATTAATAGGAATTAACTGCTAACTACAATTTAATTTCATATGCAGCTATCAATCAAATTATATTGTCACGCCTTTTCCCAGAGGGATAGGCAGAGACAATGGGGTGCTACTTGTCCTGATCCTGACACAACTCTCTCGCTATTCTCACATCCACTTTTATTATTATTATTATACATTTCTATGTGAATTTGTCTCTGCCTATCCCTGTAGGAAAAAGGCGTGACAATTTGATTGATTGATTGATTGATCTATGTGAATGGATACGTTAAACAACGCAGTGTTTTCCGACCAAGTCGGAGACATCCTCAAGAAAGCTGGTTTGCCTAGTGTCCATAACCATAGAGTACAGAGTTCCAATTATATTATATTAGTCCTCTAAGCCATAGAGGTTGTATGAAGAGAATTGTGAATGTGAAGGAAGCGAGGGAGTTGTGTCAGGATCGTGGCAAGTGGCGCTCCATTGTCTCTGCCTATCATTGTGGGAAATAGGCGTGACAATTTGATTGATTGATTGACATTTCTTTTTTTATTACCAATATTTGAATTACTTTAATATAAATATTAAATATTACAAATAAAGGCAATGACACAAATATTTGTTCCGACCGGAAACCGAACCCGGGACTTTACGCATAACAAACTGTTGTGCTAACCGAATGACCACGCCTGTCGTTAAATATGTCGTAAGGTTCTCCAAACCTAACCTAAATGCTTATTCTATTTTCCATAGACTTTTTTTAATTTTCTTGCAAGTCACGATTTTGTATCTATTATCTATGATATAATACTTTTATTTTTTAAATTAATTAGAGCACAGCTTTGCGTATTATGCATACATTATATTGTCTATTAACATACTTCTAACTTCTAAGAGAGATAGGCAGTGGTGCTCAGTTTGCCGATCCGGTAGTGCAGTGACTCTAGGAAGAGTTCAGCCCCTCTAGCACGGCAATCCAAGAAGCAAGATAAAGACCTGCAAGGAATATTTTTGTCATCATCATCAGCCAGAAGGCGTCCACTGCTGAACATAGGCCTCCCCCTTAGAACGCCATTTCGAACGACAAGATACCAGTTGCATCCACTGGTTATTCGTGACTTTCACTATGTCGTCAGTCCACCTAGTGGGAGGCCTACCTACGCTGCATCTTCCGGTTCGTTCGTCTTACTTCCCCATCGGTTGTCGGTTCTTCGAGCGATGTGGCCAGCTCATTGCTACTTCAGCTTGCTTCAATATTATTGTAACTCGTTTTAAATAACTTAATAGGCTGGTACATCAAAATAGATTAAAGTTTTCTACGTTGTTTTGTGTGAAGTTTAATTGAACCTTTAAATATATATTTTAGAACATTCTGTTCTGGTTATTTAAAATGAGTTGTAATGATGGTCTTTGTATCTTGCTTCTTGGATTGCCGTGCTAGGGGGGCAGGAGTGATCCTTCATTGTGAAAAAGCAAACGTTCGAAATTTGAGAAGGACTTTTAATAAAAATCGTTTTAAAAATAATAAAACGTTAACAATTGATTCGGTTCTGGGCATCATCGGGGCGGATGCTTATATTGTCAAAATTACTATATAACCGAGTTAGTTCACGGCTGCCTCAGTCGCTGTCACTATGCCGGCCAAAAGTGCTTCCTTACGCATCGCTTGAAGGATCCAAGGTTATAGGATGGAGAGAACACATGGGCTGGCAAAGCATTCCATTTGTCGATTGTTCATTTAGATATTTTGCACACAATGAATATAAAAATATTATAATATGGTAAAGTATTTAAAAGTCAATCAATCAATCAAATTGTCACGCCTTTTTCCCATGGGATAGTTCCATTGGGAATAGTAGGGTGTTTTCCGATCAAATCGGAGACATCCTGAAGAATGCTAGGTTGCCTAGTGCCCATGACTAGGCAACATTAGAGCTTGTATGAAAATAATTGTGAATGTGAGAAAAGTGAAAAAGCTGTGTCAGGATTGTAGCAAGTAGCGCTCCATTCTCTCTGCCTATCCGTGTGGGAAAAAGGCGTGACAATTTCATTGGTGGATGGTTATCAAAGGCATGCAAATATGTTTTTTTATTAGCATTGTAACAGATGCCAAGGTAGCATGAAATTGTCAGGCTATTATATCCGTTCACTTGCCCAATACACTTCCTCTGTCTACCCCTCTATTATGCACAGTAATTATACGCTCATACGCAAGACGTAAGTAAGGCTTGTGCAAAAAGTAAAAATAAAGAAACTAAAAATAGCAGAAGACGAGGGAGTGGTTCCCAGTGTGCCGAACTGGGGTAGTACTGTAGCTCTATAGGCTAACTTTTATTGTTATTTATTAGGTTTATAATTAATAAAATTCTATAAATTAAAAACAACCTCGTTGAGGGAAGCGCGCCGATTACTGCTTAGAACCTCAAACTTGGTACAGGGTACGAATTTGCGACGTTTGGGGTCGAGACGATGGGCTCTTGGGAACCTTTAGCCAAGTGCCTGGCCAAGGAGTTGTCCAAGCGGCTGACGGAGAACTTTGGAGACAGGAAGGCTGGCCTGTTATTAGCCTTGATATACAAAGGGAAAATGTTGCCAGTCGCTTTGGGACTATCTCTGATGTGACGTCATTAGATGATATTTATTATTTATAGTTAATTACAGTTAGTACATTTTTAATTATTTCTGTTTCTCAATAAAGATGAGCTAAGTAATAAAATAAATACGTAATATTTTAACTGTCAAATATATGAGTTAAACAAATTTTATGCGGCTTACTATCGCGTTTATTTTGGTTTTGATTTTACAATCTTTCATTATTTCGACGTTTCGAGAGCTTTGCTTTGCAGCAATCGTGGAAAAGGAGCCGCATAAAATTTGTTTAATTCATTAATCAATGTTCGCGCAAAATCTAAGAAAATGTGATATATATTATTGTCAATAGCCTTCTTTTTTAATAAAATTAAGTGAGGCTGAGGTGCACAAGGTTCCTACAGTACCACAACTTACAAATATACAGACCGTGAAGTTATTTAGTCGCGTTTCGGAATCAGCTTGTAAGTTGCCGGTTACAACTAGGCTGAAATAACGGATGTCGGGTACTTGCAAATTATTAACTGTTGCAGTTGCCTCCATTCATGGACCGCACTCCAGTTTAACATCAGTGTTCTGTCATATGTCGAGTCACAATAGAGAAAAACATTTTTAAATATACGAATACATTATTAGTATTCCGACTTCGTCATTGTTCCATCTGAACTTTCACATTGACTTTTGTGGTTTTATCTTTCTTTTTATGGTTATATAAAGTCACGACCTGTCAAGCCTTATTTAAATTCAAAAGTAGACATTAAAGCAAACATAATAAGGGTAGTTTTCCTTTAACGTTGACTCTTTGTTATATTGTTGGTAAATGCAAAAAAAACCTTATGTCAATATGTTTATGTATTAATTTTGAATGTTAATGTTACGTGCGTGGGATAGGGTAGTAAAGTAAAAACACGTGTCTATAGGTTTTTATGTAGATTTAGATAAAGACGGGCATTTTGAAGAAGCCATATCTAGTAATAGATAGGTATCTTTATCTATAAACTAGCTGTGCCCGCGACTGCGTCCGCGTGGAATAGTTATTTTGGGAATCATATTAATTTTTTGTTTACCTACCTGCTCAGCTTTATTATAAATTACCTATAGCTATTACCCGCGATTTATTTTAGACGATTAAATTACGTAACTAATAGAATATATTTTAAAGTAGTTTTAAAAAGAATATATTTTAAAGTACTTTTGCGTAAATTATATTTTCAGTTTTATTTTCTTGTGCGCAAAACTCGCAGCCGCTTTGCAGCAGCAGTCTGCCGAGAACGCTGAGTCCTTTTTCTAGGCATTACAGTGACGAAGAAAGAACGAAGGAAATGAAAACTTAACCAAACTAACTGTATGCTTAAACTAAAACCTAACCTAATAAGAATTGTAAAACCTAACCTTGAAAGAATGTAGATGACACCTACAGGTATTATTTACAACAAAACAAAAAAAGTGTTCTCGTATATTTACCCGTATGCGTAAATGCAGTGGAGGGGCGCGTCATTTCGACTTAGACAGACTATACCTCGTAGAGCTACACCCCCCTCCGCCCCGCCCGCAAGCACCGCCTCTCCTCGTCCGCCGGTTAGCGCTCATCATGCGACGCGTGTGAATTTTGTTTCAGAGTTATTTTAAAATTGTATTATAAGATGTTTATTGAAATTAGGTGATATCAATGACAATTTTGTTCACAGTTAAATACTCTTAATTAATAACACATTTATTTCGATAAAGAATAATATTATTATGTTAATACAACTCTGACAAATAATTTGTAATAATGCATTAATTTAGACCAAATTTGACTATCATAAAAACGGTTATTGTGAGTTAATCTTAAAAGATAGACATATACGGTCGCGAACATTTTTTTAGATAATTTAAAGAGGAATAATTCTTTCATACATATTTTTGGGTATCTCGAACGGTTTTCGCAGCGCACGCAACGGAAACCCTCAAAGACGAATAATATTCCCCGTTTTTTCCACATTTTCGACTGTTTCTTCGCTTATATAAGTCGCAACGTAATGTTTTAAAGCCTAAAGCCTTCCTCGATAATTGATCTATCGAACACAAATATAATTTTTCGATTCGAACCAGTAGTTCCTGAGATTAGCGCGTTTAAACAAACGAACAAACTCTTCCGCTTTATTATATTAGTATAGATACTATCTGACAGTCACGCCTCATTTCGCATAAGGATAAGCAGAGACGACGAGACGGAGCACCACTTTTCACAACTCATTCGCTTCCTTCACATCCACAATTCTCTTTATACAGACTCTATGGGGATAGTTGTGTCAGGATCATGGCAAATGGCGCTCCATTATCTCTGCCTATACCTATGTGGAAAAGGCGTGACGATTTGATTGATTGTTTGAAATATATATTACATCGACGATTTCCTGAAAAGTTTATCGTTTTGAGTTATGGTCCTAGAACTTGCGTAAACGAGTAAATTATCACGCCTTTTTCCCGCAGGAATAGGCAGAGACAATAGAGCGCTACTAGTCACAAATCTGACACAACACCCTCGCTTCCTTATTTTCCTTCCTTCACATCTACAATTCACTTTATACAAGCTCTACTATTGTGTGCACTAGGCAACCCAGCTTGGAGAGAATGTCTCCGATTTGGTCCTAGGTTTACCTCGTTTAGGATTCTTGAGGATGTTAAAACACCCTCCTGGCTCCACCTCAATTAAACGCATCCATCCACATCAGATTTATAAATTCCTTTCGTCAATTTACACAAACAATGTAAATGTCACCGTATAATTATTAATACCGTTAGTTTATAATCTATCTCGCGAGATTGTAAACTTTTATTAATAAATTTATGTAATAAATTGTGAACTGCATACAATATAACGTATTAATTTTCGATAGTTTATAATCTATCTATGATAGATTATATGGCTACATCGTTATAAAGTGAGATATGGATAGATTATAAACTATTGCAAACTAATAATCTAATTTCTGTCGTTCCTTACTGCCACCGCTGAGACAGCCTGATGGCTCACTGGCGCATACGGCAAAAGCGAAGGCCGATCTCTTGGCTGAGCTCTTTGCCGTTAATTCACGGATCGACGATCGTGGTGCAAGGCCACCCACCTTGCGTCCATGCGGGCATACGATGCCTGATATCCGTATCAGACAACGCGATGTCCGCATGGAGCTACGATTGCTCGATATCCGGAAGTCCGGTGGGCCTGATGGTATCCCAGCGCTTGTGCTTAAAATGTGTGCAGCGGAATTGACTCCCGTCTTGACGAGGCTGTACCGACTCTCATACTCGTCGGGCTGTGTGCCTCGGGCTTGGAAGGGGGCCAATGTGCAACCGGTCCCGAAGAAAGGTGACCGTTCGGACCCTGCAAACTACCGTCCGATAGCTGTAACCTCAGTGTTGTGCAAGGTCATGGAGCGGATAATTAATAGCCGCCTCATGGCCTACCTGGAGGGTCATCAGCTGATCAATGACCGTCAATATGGCTTTAGGCCGAAACGGTCAACTGGTGACCTTCTGGCGTATACCACGCACGTCTGGGGTGAAGCGTTGGACGGTAACGGAGAGGCCCTTGCCATCGGCTTGGACATCTCCAAAGCGTTTGACAGGGTCTGGCACATGGCCCTTCTTTCCAAGCTCGAGGCATACGGTTTACCTGACCGTCTGCGTGGCTGGATAGCCGACTTCCTGCGTGGCCGCTCCATACGCGTTGTTGTGGATGGCAGCGCGTCACGTAGGGTGTCGGTGAATGCTGGCGTTCCTCAGGGCTCTGTGCTGTCGCCGACCTTGTTCCTACTGCATATCAATGACATGTTGGACCTTGGATCCAACATTCATTGCTATGCAGACGACAGCACGGTGCATGGACGCTACACTGCCCGCCCCGCAGCCGGAAAACAGGAGATAGCCGATATGAGAGAGTCTGTTGTAGCGGGGCTGAATCGGGTTCTTGATTGTATTACCCATTGGGGCGACGAGAACCTGGTTCAGTTCAACGCAGACAAGACTCAGGTATGCGCGTTCTCGACGAAAAAATCCCCGTTTATCCCCCTTCCTTCTCTTCGCAACATTTCCCTTGGTACTTCGGACAGACTGGATATCTTAGGGATGTCCCTTCGCAGCGACCTGAATCACAGGGATCACATTGAGCGGGCTATTAAGACCACCTCCCGCAAACTTGGCATCCTGAACAAGGTGCGGCGGTTCTTCGCGCCAGAGCTTCGCCTGCTTTTATACAAGGCTCAAATTCGCTCTTGCGCGGAGTACTGTTCGCATCTTTGGGACGGCTCTGCCAAGTATCTTCTCAATGCCCTGGATTCATTGCAGCGCCGAGCTGTCCGGATCATAGGAGATGTAGAGGTTACGCGAACTCTGGAGCCTCTGCAATTACGCAGAGACATGGCGGCTCTTTGCGTCCTCTATCGCCTATACCACGGGGAATGTTCCGAGGAGCTCTTTAACCTTGTTCCTATCTCTTCTTTTCACACCCGTAACACCCGCACTGGTCGGGGGAAGCATTCACATTTTGTCGACAGAATCGGTAGTCGAACTAAAAAGTTTGGTGCATCTTTTCTTTGTAGAACAATCGACAAGTGGAATGCTTTGCCAGCCCATGTGTTCTCTCCCTCCTATAACCTTGGATCCTTCAAGCGATGCGTGAAGAAGCACCTTTGGCCGGCATAGTGACGGCGGGTGAGACAGCCGCGTACTGACTCGGTTGTTTCAGTCGTCGGCACTTTTGGATCTCCTCTTGCTTATCATCAGGCAAGTCGATGTCAAATGTCGTGTCAAAAAAAAAAAAAAAAAAAAAAAAAAAAAAAAAATACGTTATATTGTAAGTAGTATGGGATACAGTTCACAATTTTACGACAGTTTACAATCTTGCGAGATAGATTATAAACTAACTGTTTTTACAATTATACGGTGACATTATACATTGTTTGTAAAGATTGAGGAAAGGAATTTATAAATCTGATGTGGATGCGTTAAACGAGGCAGACCCAAGAGAGTTCCGACCAAATTGGAAACATCCTCAAAAAGCTAGGTTGCCTAGTGCACAAAATAGAAGAGCTTGTATAAAGAGAATTGTAGATGTTAGGAAAGTGAGGGTGGTGTTCTCCCAGGAGGGTGTTCTCCGACCAAATCAGAGATATCCTCAAGATAAAGAAGGCTGGGTTACCAAGTGTCTATAATATAATAACGATAGATTCTGTATGAAGAGAATACTAATACCACCATTTGAATATGCCAAAAATTAATAACAATTATCTAAGGTTAGATCAAAGTAGGACGCTTTCACACTATGATATAAATATTATGTAACAATATATAATTAATTCTAGGCATGTATATACAATCGTAGGTAAGTGTGCCAGTGATAAAGTAAGTTAGTGTGTTTGATGAATTAAGATTAGAAGATACAAGTCCGATTAAAACCCTTAATCCGAGGAATCCCTGCGTCATGAAGAAAATGTGTTTTAGGCTAAGTAAGGTTGAGATTTTCAAATCACTCTTGAGCGTGCGATATTTTCCGCACGAATAATTTACCTTTTATAACAACTTATAAATCTGATGTGAATGGATGCGTTAAACGAGGCAGGCCCATGAGGGTGTTTGCCGACCAAAACAGAGGTATCATCAAGAAAGCTAGGTTACCTAGTGCCCATAACCATAGAGCTTGTATGAAGAGAATTGTGAATGTTAAGGAAGCGAGTGAGTTGTGTCAGGACCGTGGCAAGTGGCTCCATTGTCTCTGCCTATCTCTGTGGGGAAAAGACGTGACAATTTGATTGATTACAACAACATTTTATTAACTTTCAGAAAATCGTGTACTAAATTAAAATCTAGCCGATTAAGTGTTCAATTTAGTAATTTACTAAGTATATATATTTACGAAAAAATCTAATAGTTATCGCTTAAAAAACCGAGAACTTGGAAATCAAAAACAATTTATGCGATAAACTTACATTTTTTTTTAATAATAAAATAAAATGTAAATTTTGTTTGATTAAGTAGCTTTTATGAGCATTTCTGCTTTACACATATTTTTTTAGTTAATAACATTTTAACAAGTATGGTTTTTGATTGTCAAAAGTACCTCAAAATAGGATATTGTCGAAAATCGAGAATCGAACCCGGGACTTTACACGTAACGATTTCTAACCAATGCGCCACGCGTGTCGGTAATTATATACAATGATATAACATTGTTTATAATAACAAAGTTGTTATGAATTCATTATTATTCACTTCCGATTTTTTTCTCCGTATGTCCATTACGTATTTAGTACAGCTTTATTTGTGTTTTCTTTTCTAACATTTCACGGAAGTTGATTCCGCGAATTAACGACCCGTGATTGTACATGACTCTTCAACTTTAAATCTCTTACAACCACAGTGAAATCCAAAAAAATTGGACCTAAGATACAGAAGGAGCCCTAAAATAGCTACAAAATACAACCGTTTATACTATTTTCACCTATGGCATTAAAAAGAAGTCAGAAGGGGATGAATATACATTTTTACATTCGTAATTTAGAAGGTTGTCACTAGTTTTGATGATCATTTGACAACCTAATTTGACAGAATAACAAATGACATTAAAATACATCAAAAAAGGATGACGGAACAATTATGCCGCTACTCTTACTACCACGTGACTTTTAATTAAGCAGTATTAAAAGTCAACAGCAATTACAAGTGGTTGTATTTGCAAAGAAGTAGTGCCAACCTTTGAAATAAAGAAATTAAAGTATAAGTAATTGTCTCTTTCAGTCACACGTGGTATAAACATAATATAAATTAGACAAATAACAATGAATTAGTTCTTATTTTAACACATATTCTATTCTTTCCAAACTCTTGGTGCAATCTTAATAACTCAAACCTTGATAAGTTGTAATCCCCAGTAAGTCGAAATTAATCCCGCAGAACCCCTAAATTCTTGTTGTCCATTATTGACCTGTCACTATTGTCCACAGAGGCAAAAACTTTAGAAAAACTAAAGTCATCATCAGCTATAAGTGATCTAATGAATCAGTTTGCAACAGAGTGACAGATTATTCAGTTATGATGAATAAAATTTCTTTTAATTTTATGCAATTTTTTTTCTTTTGTGAGAAATCTTTACCCTTCCCCCCAAACAATTTTTATACGGGGCCCTGTCAAGGCACGCTACGCTTCTGACTTTCACGCATCCTTTCCATGTGCCCAAACCATCGAACTCGTAAACCACGGAGAACATCTTACATACCTCGTCACCTTGGCACAGTTAAAATTTCATGTAAAGAGTCTATTTTAATGAAACATGAAGCAAACGGATGTGACTAAATAGATAATTTCTTTATATTATTTCGTAAATAGAATTGTACTGTCAACCGCTGTGGCAAGACGAAATAGTATAACCTTGCCTGCCTGTCTTTTTCTCCCACGATACCCACACAAATAATAGTTTGGACACATGGAAAGGATGAGTGAAAGTAGATTAGAGAGGACCGTGTGGAAGAGGTTAAGTGGTTAAAATCACCACCCTACATAGATGCAATCCCCCTATAGTAACTACGTCACGTCCGAGGACGTTGGTTAGGGACAGTGGCATTCAACCGACCTGCTGTGAGTGCTGTGAGATTCCTGTGACCGTTGCCGGCCAGGGAGACCCGTGGCAACGGTTAACCGTTGGCCGCCCGCCGTACAGTACAGGGGCCTGAGCCCACCCATAACCACGGAGGGAGGTTAGCGGTCTAGCCAATTGATGATCGGATGACTTTCGGGACAGGGGGCTCACACCGCCGGGATACATGTGGCTAAGCCGAAAGCTGCATCCCTCCCCTTCATAATGCAAGCAACAAAAATAATTAACGTTTACCCAGCGGCATTTAAAATCCCTATCCCAAATAAGCTTGGAGTGGATTTCATGAATATACGTGGAATCCACGCCAATCTTAGTGCCGTCCATCACCATCTAGAGACGGCACAGCCCGCGTTGCTTTTCTTGACGGAGACGCAGATAAAGGTAGGTCAAATGCCTCGTCTCAATAACAATATGATGTAATGACTGAGTATCAATTTACAAGAGCCAGGTTATTTTTTAAGACATGTTACGTAATGTTTTCGACCGTCGCGTGTGCATAAATCACACGTTTATTCATAAAATGAAAGGTGTTTGATTACCCTCCCTCCTATAATCAATATCATCATCATCATCATCATCAGCCGTCCACTGCTGAACATAGGCCTCCCCCTTAGAACGCCATTTCGAACGACAAGATGCCAGTTGTATCCACCGGTTATTCGTGACTTTCACTATGTCGTCAGTCCACCTAGTGGGAGGCCTACCTACGCTGCGTCTTCCGGTTCGTGGTCTCCACTCTAAAACCTTTCTTCCCCATCGGTTGTCGGTTCCACATCGCTTGAAGAACCGATAATCAATATAGATAATACAATTATGGTTTTTTTTTACGCTTTGATCTATTTGAATCCATCCACATCATATTTATACCGCTAGTATTCCATATAAATATCCGTTTTATAGTCGTAGATACTCTTCCACCATTCACCGAATCTATCGACCGAATCGGCAGTAGAACTAAAAAGTCTTTGCGTCTTTTCTTTGTATCCTTCAAGCAATGCGAAGCATCTTTGGCCGGAATAGTGACGTTGACTAAGGCAGCCGTGGTTTGACTCGTTTTTTTTTCAGTCGTCGTCTCTCTTGGACCGCTTCTTGCCTTTCATCCGGCAGGTAGAGGTCAGATGTCGTGTCTCAATTAAAAAATTAAAAAAGTATCTGTACTTATTTTGGTCGTAAGCAGACGATATATGTAAAAAGTGTCATGGCGCCGGCGCCTCCGTATTTCGGTGAAAGCTACATTTACGTAAGAGAATGGTCGCGAGGTAATATTCTAAAGCAACAAATTGATATAAGCGTAAATATCACAATTTTAGAAAAGAGATTTTTAATTATCAATAACATACGTCATATCAATCGATTAAGCGCCACTTGCCACGATCCTGACACCTAGATTTCTTAAGGATGTCTCCGATTTGGTCGGAAAATACCCTCCTGAGCCTGCCTTGTTTAACGCATCCATCCACATCAAATTTATAAATTCCTTTCGTCAATCTACTTTCACTCATCCTTTCAATGTGCTCAAACCATCGAAGCATTCCTTTGTCAATCCTTGTCACTACATCTTCTTTCAAACCACGTCTATCCGCTATCGTCACTCCACATACACTCTTTAATGACCGCATTTATTCAGCGTTAATTCTACTCTCAAATCACATTTTTAATATTATATTCAAATCATAAATCTATCCGTAATCGAATTACCCGCCTAATACTAAACTAAAAAGTGGTTAGGAATTTCGTTAAATTAATAAATTAAAATTTTGAAAAATCACCAGCAAAAAAGCTCTTTAGTTACTATCCCTTTACTATCCCTTGTATCATCAAATACTCCAGGTCTTCAATTTGATAATGGCCCAGCTAAAGGCTCATAGTGGGTAACAATTTTAGTTAAAGTACTATAGTTCCATTTCTTGTTGATTTGCTAATCTGAGAGGATCCATGATCAGTTTTTTAGATCCAGAATGTTTTATTTCATCGCACTTACTTTTATACACTTATTTTTCTAAAGTCAAGAAGAATCTATTGAGCCCAAACTTAGTGAACCCATCCAGGATTTCGTCTCCTACCTTCGAGTTCCATCATCAGATGTGTTTCATCTGATGATATACGTTTGTGTTTCAAATGTTAGGTCACAGATATGTTTAAAAGTGAAGTAAAAATATCGATTATGCGTCTACGATCGCTATCGCAGCTAACAAAACGAGCTGATGACCTAGAAACCCCTGATTACATCTGCATTAATTGTAGCTAAGAACTATCTCGATCATGTCAGAATTAAAAAAAAAAACGCCATTCGTAATCGGTCCATTCGTTTAGGAGCTACGATGCCACCAAAGAAAATAGAACGACTTAAGAAATAGAACGAGCCCTAAAATAGGTACAAAATACAGCCGTTTATACTATTTTTACTTATCGTATTAAGAAGAAGTCAGAAGGGGACGAATATACATTTCTACATTCTTAATTTAGAAGGTTGTCACTAGTTTTGATGATCATTTGACAGAATAACAAATGACATTAAAATACTTCAAAAAAGGATGACGGAAAAGTTATGCCGCTACTCTTACTACCACGTGACTTTTAATTAGGCAGTATTAAAAGTCAATACAAGTGGTTGTAATTGCAGAAAAGTAGTGACAACCTTGAAGTACAAGTAGTTGTCTCTTTCAGTCACACGTGGTATAAAATAAACATAGTATAAATGAGATAAATAACACTGAATTAGTTCTAATTTTAGCGCAGATTCTATTCTTTTCATATTTTTAGGATCCCACAGACACACAGATACACAGACACGTCAAACTTATAACACCCCTATTTTTGAGTCGGAGGTTAAATAATGATAATATGCTACTTTTTACATAATATGTATATAAAGTAATATGTAAATAAAGACCAAAAAAGTGCATATGAAATGAAAAGCATTCACATCAACAGCAAGTGAAAGGAGGAGTGTGCTAATACGGAAGTGGTGTGCGGAAGAAATGCGTGAACGGCCATCGCTGATAACGGGTTTCATACCAATCCTTACTTGTAAATCCTGGATTACAGGAAATACTCTTATGTCATCTAGAACTCTAGATTTGTAGAGTATCAATTGATAAATGCAGACATACTTTCCTAACCCAGTGATTACGTAGTTTCGTTTTTGTTCATGTTATGTATGGACTCGTTTCCGTCATCTTTTTTTTATTATTTGTTTTACTTGAGGATATTAAGATTTTTTTGTAATTGTGATTCGACATATGACAGCACCCCGCTTGATGTTAAGCCGAAGTGTGGTCCATGAATGCATGTCACTGCTACTACAATTCAATAACTGTAAGTAGCAATCACATCCATAGTGGCCTAGATGGAACCGGTAACTTAAAAGCTGATCCCGAAACGTCACCAAATCACTTCACGGTCTGTATACTTGTAAGTGGTGGTACTACCCCGAATCGGCAGACTGGGTACCACTGCCTACCAGTCTTTGAAAACCAGACCCGAAGCAAATATCCATCTGTCTTTTTATTAACAAATATTTGCAAAATTTAATATTATTATCAATCAATCAATCAAATTGTCACGCCCTTTTCCCACAGGGATAGGCAGAGACAATGGAGCGCCACTTACCACGATCCTTACACAACTCCCTTGCTTCCTTCACATCCACAATTCTCCTCATACAGGCCCTGTGGTTATGGGCACTAGGCAATTTAGCTTTCTTAAGGATGTCTCCGATTTGGTCGGAAAACACTCTCCTGGGCCTGCCTTGTTTAACGCATCCATCCACATCCGATTTATAAATTCCTTTCGTCAATCTACTTTCACTCATCCTTTCCATGTGCCCAAACCATCGAAGCATTCCTTTGTCAATCCTTGTCACTACATCTTCTTTCAAACCACATCTATCACGCAGTGTGCTATTCCTTATTCTATCCGCTATCGTCACTCCACATATACTCCTTAACGACCGCATTTCTACGGCGTTAATTCTACTCTCATGCTTCTTCTGCCATACCCAACCTTCACTTCCATACATTAATGTAGGAACAAGCACCGCATTATGAACAGCCATCCGTGACTTTTGGGACATTACTTAGCTGTTCATTATACTATGGATGGCGCCGTTCACTACGTTACCCTTTTGCACTCTTCTCTCAATATCTTCATCACACTTTCCATCCCTAGTAAACATACTTCCCAAGTAAACAAATTGTTTGACTTGTTCCACTTTCTTTCCGTCTATCATTATCTCACATTCTGTCATTTTATCCTCTCTCTCCAAAACCATTACTTTAGTTTTACTTACATTCACTTTCATACCTTTCTTTTCTAATTCCGCATTCATTATAGTAACCATTTCCTGTAACTCATACGCCGAAGATGCAAGGATAACTTGATCGTCGGCGTACAAGAGACATTTGATCACCAAATCATTCATTCTTAAACCATACTTCCTTTCACGCAACTCTTTCAGACAACTGTCCCTGAATAGAATGGTGACGCTACACATCCCTGTCTGACACCTTTAGAGATGCCAAACCAGTCAGATAGCGCCCCATTAATTCGAACACATGCACTGGAATCCTCATAGAGAGATTTCAGTGCACGGACCAAACGCTCATCCAACCCAAACCCGGACAGCTGCTGCCACAATTCACTCCTGTTCACTCGATCATAGGCCTTCTCAAGGTCAACAAAAGCACAAAACACCTTCTGGTGTTTTGCCAACACTTTTTCGCTGACGCATCTTAAAGAGAAGATTTGATCCATACATCCCATCCCTTTCCTAAATCCCGCTATTTATTAAATATTACAAATAAAAGCTATGAAACAAATATTTGCTCCGACCGGGGATCGAACCCGGGATTTTACGCGCAACAAACCAGTCGCTAAACCGTTCGTCCACGCCTGTCGTAATCTGACCTCGACCCGCCTGATGGTAAGCAAGAAGTGGTCCAAGAGTGCCGACGACTGCAAAACCGAGTCTTCACGGCTGCCCCAGTCGCTGTCACTACGCCGACTAAAGGTGCTTCTTCACGCATCGCTTGAAGGATCCAAGGCTATAGGATGTAGAGAACATATGGACTGGTAAAGCATTCCATCAGTCGATTGTTTTACAAAGAAATGACGCTTCAAACCTTTTATAGTTCGGTCGACAAAATGCCGGTATTGTCTGCCTACTATTCCTTAAAATACAGACCCGCAACAAATTCGCCTTTTAAAAATCTAATGTGGATGGATGCGTTAAACGAGACAGACCTTAAAGCTGGGTGCTGTCATAAGACGAGCTACGATACCAAAAAAAAAATGTATAAAGAATCTCTGAACAAAATATGAATTTCAAATTAGCTTTAGCGTCACACTAGTGGCAAAAAAGAATGTCGTTAATACGCTTTCATTTCACCATTGTTCTGTCAATGCGCAAACTAAGTAGACTCCATCTACCTACCTTAGAAGCTTCTATTAGGAGTGTTTTTTATTTTAATTTTTTATTGTGACTCGACATATGACAGCACTCCGCTTGATGTTATGCCGAAGTGTGGTCCATGAATGAATGTCACTGCTACTACAATTCAATAACTGTGAGTAGCAATCACATGCACTATGCCTGCCAAGTTGGAACCAGCAACTTACAAGCTGATCCTGAAACGTGATCAAATCACTTCACGGTCTGTATACTTGTAAGTGGTGGTACTACCCCGGATCGGCAGACTGGGTACCACTGCATACCACTCTTTGATAACCAGACCCTTATTAAATATTACAAATAAAAGCTATGAAACAAATATATGCTCCGACTGGGAATCGAACCCGGGACTTTACGCGCAACAAACCAATCGCTAAACCGTTCGTCCACGCCTGTCGTGTTTTATTGTTATTTTTATTATTATGACTTTTTATTATTGTGAGACGTGGCCCTTAAATGTTGGCCTGCTGAAAAAGCTCAGAGTCGCTCAGCGGGCAATGGAGAGAGCTATGCTTGGTATTTCTTTGCGCGATAGAATCGAGGGGATATTCGCCAAAGAACCAAAGTTACCGACATAGTCCGTAGGATTCTCAAGTTGAAGTGGGAAGAGAGGTTCTAGAGTGGAGACTACGAGCCGGAAGACGCAGCGTAGGTAGGCCTCCCACTAGGTGGACTGACGACATAGTGAAAGTCACAGGTAACCGGTGAATGCAACTGGCATCTTGTCGTTCGGAATGACGTACTAAGGCCTATTTTCAGCAGGGTACGCCTTCTGGCTGATGATAATGATGATGACTCGTCATATGACAGCACTGCGCCAGATGTTAGCTGGAGTGCGGTTCCATGAATGGAGGTGACAGCTACTACAATTCAATAACTGTTAGTAGCAGTCTTATTCTCTATGCCGGCCACACATACTATGTGGTTGCAGCGTGGGTTAATATATATTCGCAGAGACATGGCGGCTTTGTGCGTCCTCAATCGCCTATACCACGAAGAATGTTCCGAGGACATTTAACCTTTAACCTTGTTCCTACCTCGTCTTTTCACACCCGTAATACCCGGACAGGTCGGGGGAAGCTTCCGCATTTTAACGACCGTATCGGCAGTCGAACTAAAACAATAGACAAGTGGAATGCTATGCCGACCTATGTGTTCTCTCCATCCTTGCCACAATCCTGGCATAAATCCCTTGCTCCCCTCACATCCACAATTTTCTTCATACAAGCTCTGTGGTAATGGGCACTAGGTAACCCAGCTTTCTTGGGGATGACTCCGATTTGGTTAAAAAACACCCTCCTGGGTCTGCATTAACACATCCATCCACATCATATTTATAAATATTTATACCGCTAGTATTCCTATGACCTTGGATCCATCGCTTGAAGGATCCAAGGTCATAGGATAGAGAATACACATGGGCTGGCAAATGCATTCCACTTGTCAGTTGTTCTACAAAGAAAAGACGCACCGAACTTTTTAGTTCGACTGCTGATCCCAATTGCAAAAACTTAAGCAACGCAACGTTCACATATTAGAAATGTATTTAATTATCACATCTTTATGGCAAAAAGACATAAAACAACCTCTTACATAATTTCAGCAAATCTATGAACTTTTTAGTTTATTCATTCGTTTCATAACAATGATTCAGCTGTTATTGGAGATCCGTTTAAGTTAGGGTTGGCACTGGCAAAGAGTAAAATAAAAATTATTTAAAAAAATATTTTGCTAAAGGACATCATTCTTGTGGGCTTTTATGTACTAGTTTTATAATATCCAATGATAAATATATATATATATATATATATATATATATATGGTAGTTTTAATACTTGTAGATTTTGTATCGTTTCTCAATCACAAAGACACATCATATGAACAGTTCTCCTTTGAACTTTCATAATTATAGTTTGATTATTTTGTACACCTAAACTATGCTAAATAAAGGATATATTTCAATTACATTGTAATCTTCGTACATTAAACTGTTTTAAAATGTATATGCAACTGTTAATACAATTAAGCCCAGGTCTCCATAGAAAATCCTATGTCCTTTATTTATTTGGTACACTTGTAGTCATACACAAAATAACATGTCATACAATTTACATTTTTTTTAATATTATGAAGCCTAAATCAAATTTATATTATACAACTTATAATAGATACAGTAAATAAAAATAACAATAAAAACAATACTAAATATTTTAAGTCATTTTTTTAAGATCCTATCAACAAACACAATTATCATCAAGAGCTTCCCTCTGAGAATAATGTTCTTTATTTATTACCATTTTTTAACACGCATTTTAAATTCCAATACTAGTAATTTTATTTATTTATTTAAAGTCGCTTATTAACAACTAGGTCATTTGGGACTACATTAAAATACACAATACATTTAACAATTTAAATTTTGTTATAAAAATTAATAAACAATTTACTCTCAACCTCTAAGAGTTGGGGTTTCCAATTACACTTCGCTTTTCGGTCTCTCAATTCCTTCTATAAGGAATAAATCCATATTGTCTTCTCCGCCGTGGCAGCTTATTAATTCTAGTAATGTTATTGTTAGTAATAAAAATTGGAAAGAAATATCACACGAGAAACGTATCAAGGATTATATCTTTTTATACGACTCCGCTTTAATACCGCTCCCGCACATTTAGGGCAAAGAAACCGGTTGCAAATAACTGTTTCTAAAGGTTACAAACAAAAACGATTTAAAAAGATTAGTACCCGATTTTAAAATTATAGTTAAGAACAAAAAAGAGCCGAAAAAGACGTACATAAATGTAAGTAATTTATTATTTTTACCGAATTATTAAGATTATTGATATGTTAACTGAGGTTTATTATAAAAACAATAAAATAAAACGCTATTGACGCCTGCCATCGGCGTAGTCAATGCGAGTTCTACTTGCTGTTATTTAACGGTAGTAGCAGTCACCTCCAATCATACTCCGACTTTAGTCGTCTAATTTTTCTACCCAACTAAATATGTTGATCTCGATGTTCAGGACGTTAATTTTAATATCAGTAAAAAGACGTGTGATAACCCTAATTTTGTTACCTAACTGCTTACTGTTTAAATGGTTTGTCCTTGTCTAACATTAGTGGGAGTGAAAGAGAGGAACATATGTTGTCATACGCACCCATATTTAGGGAAAAAACCGTTATGATGCATTCGGTCCGGTTTCGAAATTTAAATTAGGTGTTATGACATTTTTTAAGGTGTCTCTCTCTGTATAGTGTTTTCTGAGGTTTTGCGGGAACATTGTTAAAAAAAATAATACCATACATACTATACATTATTATTATATATACATACATATATTATTATACGAAAGTAATTTATAAATCTGATGTGGATGGATGCGTTAAACAAGGCAGACCCAGGAGGGTGTTTTCCGATCAAATCGGAGACATCCTCAAGAAAGCTAAGTTGCCTCGTGCCCATAACCATAGAGCCTGTATGAAGAGAATTATGAATGTGAAGGAAGCAAGGGAGTTATGTAAGGATCGTGATAAGTGGCGGTCCATTATCTCTGCCTATCCCTGTGGTAAAAGGGCGTGACAAAATGATTGATTGATTGTTATACATATGTATATTTACAGTTTATAGTCGCGTTTTTTTTAATTATCGTGGTAAGTAGCGATCCTTTGTCACTACCTATCCCTGTGGGAAAAAGGTGTGACAATTTGATTGATTAATTAATATTTTAATTATTTTTCTCCGACGTTTTAAAGGCTAATTAAAGCGCAACGCCTGTCGTCATATAGTATGGGCCAAAATGCTGAATCAAGTTAGCAAATTTAAATAGATAGCACCCGACTACAGACTGCAGGGTGACGGACGACCATCGTCACTCTACCTACCCCTGAGCAAAAGTCCTTTATTATAATATTCAACAATCATCCACGACGGTGTATATATGTTTTCGAGCGATTATTCCACATATACGAAGAAAATAAATAAAACATAAATAAGTCAAAAAATCACAAGAAACCACTTACCTGTTGAAAGCTGTAAAAAGACATGAAAAAATGGAAAATATAAGAGTTAGTGTGTTAGTAAAAAATAAGCTAAAATAAAGTACTTTCGACTAATAGCTAAGTTAGTATTTAAAATTCCTTCACAAGTTTTTTAATTCGTTTCTTTATTAAAAGCACTACATCTTATTTTATTGAGACTCTTCATCTGATCTCGACTGATAGTAAGCAAGAGGAGGTTGACGACAGGCGTGAACGAACGGTTTAGCGATTGGTTTGTTGCACGTAAAGTCCGGGGTTTGATTCCCTGTCGGAGCAAATATTTGTTTCATAGCTTTTATTTGTAATATTTAATAACATAAAATATTGCAAATATTTGTTAATAAAAAAAAGAGATGGATATTTGCTTCGGGTCTAGTTATCAAAGAGTGGTAGGCAGTGGTACCCAGTCTGCCGATCCGGGGTAGTACAAGTATACAGACCGTGAAGTGATTTGGTCACGTTTCGGAATCAGCTTGTAAGACCACACTTCGGCTTAACATTAAGAGGGATGCGTCATGTGTCGAGTCACAATAAACAAAGGTCCAAAAGTGCCGACGACTTAAACCCGAGCCAGTACACCGTTAGTATACCGGCAAAAAAGAAGCCTAGAGGATGCTTTGAGTTAAATTAGCCAAAATTTGACAAATAAGGGCAACGACAACGGAGCGATACTTTACACTCTAATTGTCTCTAAGCGTAACAATTTGATTGATTGATTAACTTATAAAATATGAATTAAACAAATTTTATGCGGCTTACTATCGCGTTTATTTTGGTTTTGATTTTACATTTTTTTTTATTATTCCGACGTTCTCCCTCACCACGCCTGGCATATTTTAGCTACTCGTAATTTAACTCAAAGAATTCTCGTCGGCACTTAGAGACCTCCTCTTGCTTTGAAGAGTCTTAATTAACAGGGCCGTCTTTACCCGGGGGTTCAAGGGGTGCGGTGCACCCGGGCGCAGAGTCCTAGGGGGCGCATGCCGACCGCCATAAACTTCGATAGGTACCTACTACATTGAGACTATGCGATTTTGCCTTGACTTTCGCACCCCGGCGCTGAATATGCTTAAGACGGCTCTGTTAATTAAATAACTTTATTAAATGTGGTGCATTTATCAAATAGCGATAAAAAGCCGCATTAAATTTGTTTGATTCATCAAACAATCTATAACATAATCTAAGAAAATATGTGTAAAATTAAACTAAGTTAACTTAACTATTAGTCAAAATTAAGCTTAAGTGTCAGTAAATAAAGATGTGAAAAAAGCAAGACATAGTTAGAATAGAGCAGATGATAGAGATACATATATATATATGAAAATTTACATTCACCCCTACCACGAGTTCGAAATACCATAATTACAGTAGCAATTTCTGTGTTCCATAAGCTATCTTCAGAAACAGATAGATCAAAGGTAGCAGTTTGATGTAGATTCTTTTAAAGAACATGATTTTTAACTGTATGATGTTATGCTGGAGTATTATTTATAAGTGATAGCGACTGATGTCAAAGACAAGTGGCAGGCAGCAGAAGCTAACCCGGCTGAATTCCGGCAACTCAAAAGGCTGATCCCAATCAAGTTTTGTCTCCCTTCTCGGTCAATCTACAATATTTACTATCTGTATATTTAATAAGTACTTTTTGTTTGTATTTTCTATCCAAAGCTGAAGATTAAAATTGGAAGAAGCTTATGAAAAACAGTTGCTAGTAGAATAATAAACCTTATTGCGTTAATTACAGAGTTTACATTATTATAACATTTAAATCATTTGTAGAATTTGCAGACATTATTAAAACTCGGAAAAGTTTTGAACCGCATGGATCAGCTTGATTTGCCCGAATTCCACTAGGTTGCCATAGTTGCTTCCAGACATCTAGTTGTGGCAGCAGTCGTCTACATCATACTGTTGTTAAGCTGGATTGCACTCCACCTTAACATCAGGCGGTTACAACAGATGTCACTATCAAAATAAACTCTATTAATAACCCAATAAGTTTTAGAACCGCACAAAGAAAAAGAGGCTCGTGGTAGAGACGGAAAAGAACAAAACCAAAATTTGATGTTTCCAATACTTTACCCAATATTTGATATTTTTTCTAAAATTCATACTATGTCTTGCCAAATGATCACATCAGAGCTCGATTAGTTCTAAACATTCAAAAACTGACTTACTCTCATCGTTAATCACAGGTCCATAACTCAGTCCACTTTCAGATGAGTAGTCTATACTATTTGAGTCCTGTACACCCAGGATACCAGCCTTAGCTACCCTGTGACAGCAACCTTTTAGCAGACCTCCACAGGTACCTTCTAGAAGTCCACCAACCATCCAACAATAAAAGAAGAATTCACACGTACCCCCTTGTGCACATTTTTTATCATCTTGTCTATCTTGACCTTCTAATACCTCCACATCAGATGTTTTATCTGAAGTATCTATTGTATTATCTTTAATACCTTTACCCCTTCTTTTACCTCTATTATCTTTTATAGTATTACCTTTAAAAGGTAATTCTTTTAGTATTTGATTTATTTTCATCATTTGTTCATCGCTAATGGGTTTGAATTTCGGTAGGACAGCGTTCCTGCCTCCAATATCTCGTGTTATATTTGTGAATTCGTACGGAGTCTGATGTAGGCTCGGGGGTAGGATTCTAGTCGTTTCAGTTTGTATAAACATTGGTTTCGTCTGCTTTCTATTTCTATGCACTGGGATATAGTGTTTTTCTGTTTTGTCGGATTTGGTGGTTCTGATGGTTTTGTCCATTCGATCGTAGAATTTTAGAGCTCGATGTGATTCATTGGCATCTGTCAGAAGAAGGTGAAATTTTAGAATGAATTGAAATCTGTTAGTTAGTTAGAGATAGTAAGAGTTAGTTGTTATACAATCAAAATAGACTTTAAGGCGCGTGAAATACGAATGATTTTTATCTAGTCTGTCGGAACAACTTTATACAAAAGTATTCACATTTAGAACGCATTAAAGTCTTTTTTTGCAATTAAAAAACAAAATATAAGCATTTTGAATTAGTTACCATACCAGTTCTAGTTTTTAATATATTTGTTGGTAAATTCCATTCCCCCACTACGAGGACTATCACTTTATAAAAAAATGGCTGTCACTGGACGGCCCGGTAGATTTAAATAAAGGTTTTAAGGTTATTTCAAAAAGTTATAATTTAAGTAAAAAATAAGATAGATATTTGCTTCGGGAATGGTTGATTAAGAGTGGTAAGCAGACAGCTGGTGGTCATTTTGCCCAGTCTGCCGATCCGGGGTAGTACTACCACTTTCAAGTGTACAGACCTTAAAGTGACTCTGTAGCGTTTTAGGATCAGCCTAAAAGTTGCCGGTTCCAAATAGACCGGCATATGTATACAAGCCCGGTCCACTTTACATAGTTAAGTACCATCCGTGTATGGTAGCTAAATACAAATAATAATCTGATAGATCTAAAATAAAATAAAAACTAAATAAAATAAATATAAATCTGATGTGGATAATGGATGCGTTGAACGAGGCAGGCCCAGGAGGTGTTTTCCGATCAAATCCAAGACATTTTTAAGGAAGCTGGGTTGCCTAGTGCCCTTACCCGTAGAGCTTGTATGAGGAGAATTGTGGATGTAAAGGAAGCAAGGGAGCTGTGCTCCGTTGTCTCTGACTATCCCCGTGGGAAAGAGGCGTGACAATTTGATTGATTGATTTGATAAATACAGTTATTTACCTGTATGAGCAGGTGCCTCCATTCATGGACCGCACGAATTTGTTTTGATTCGCTTAACATGTCGAATCACAATAAAACAGACGTAAATAAACATTAAGGCAGAAAAGTATAGCCCTTTTAAAAAGCCTTTTAAAATCAAACGATAGCAATTCAACAATAGTTTGTTAAATAATGTTTCTCTTATGTAATTGTGTTGTGGTCAGAGATGTTTGTACTATCCATTTATTAAATTGAGGTGAGTCGGTAGTGGTAGAAAAACAATTGTCCGATAATAAATTAAATAATAAAATAGATTCTTATCTGCAGGCCGACCGCGTAAATCAATGACAATAATAATTAGTTTCGTTTTGACAATTGAACTCCATTAATGAGCTTCAAAATTAAAATTCTTTTTTTTTATTGTGACTCGACATATGACAGCACCCCGCTTGATGTTAAGCCAAAGTGTGGTCCATTAACGAATGTCACTGCTACTACAATTTAATAACTGTGAGTAGCAATCACATCCACTATGCCGGCCTAGATGGAACCGGCAACTTACAAGCTGATCCCGAAACGTGACTAAATCACTTCACGGTCTGTATACTTGTAAGTACTTGCGACCGCGCAACACACTGACCATCGATGTTCTTTTTCATTTTAAGCTCTTTGAAACTTATTGTCTGAATGAATAAAAGTTGTTTTGAATACTAACCGCAACTGCGTAACTTTTTGACAAATGAAAATTAATTTCATTGAAGTAGCGCGGTCGGCCCCCTGGCTGGCTCAGAATTCAGAATAAGGGGCTTATATTTAATCAATACAAAATACTTTTAATACAATTGTTTTCCGCCCAAATCGGAGACATCCTCAAGAAGGCATATTGCCTAATGCCCATAACCGTAGAGCTTGTATAAGAAGAGAATTGTGAACGTGAGGGTAGCGAGGGAGTTGTATCAGGATCGTGTCAAATGGCGCTCTTTTGTTTCTGCCTATCTAAGTGGGGAAAAGGCGTGACAATTTGATTGATTGTTTTTAATTAATTGACGTGTAAAAGCGCTGTGTACAACCTACTTACAGAAAATAAGATTTGATTGATATTGATTGATTGATTTTACTGATTGGTTTTTATTATTGCCTTAGTTTAATTTTATTTAACAGTGATAATAAAATTTTAATATTTTTTTTATATACAAAAGGCGGACTTACAGCTAGGAGGCGTTTTCTGCCACTCAATCTTTAAATTGCGCAGAGCGCACCAGTTGGTAAATAATATAAATAAATGCATAACATGAAAGATATTATACTGTAATAGCCTCTATTCATTGACCGCACTCCAGCTTAACATTAGGCATGGAGCTGTCATATTGTGCGACACAATAAAAAAACACAGAATAATAAATCACGGAAGCTTGTTTTACTGACGCTACCTTAGGTCTGACCAAGCAATGCTTCTATTACGATTTTTTATTTTATCGTTTTATTGTGACTCGACATATGACAGCACCCCGCTTGGTGTTAGGCTGGATAGTGGTCCGTGAATGGATGTCACTGCTACTACAATTAAATAACTGTAGTAGCACTCACGTCCACTATGCCGGCCTAGTTGGAACCGGCAACTTACAAACTGATCCCGTAACGTGACCAAATCACTTCACGGTCTGTATACTTGTAAGTGGTGGTACTACCCCGGATCGGCAGACTGGGTACCACTGCCTACCACTCTTTGATAACCAGACCCGAAAAAATATTCACCTCTTTTTTTAATAACAAATATTTGCAATATTTAATACAATTTAATATTGAATTAAACAAATTTTACTTATCGCGTTTATTTTAGTTTTGATTTTACAATTTTTCATTATTCCGACGTTTCGAGAGCTTTTCAGCCATCGTGGTCACGGAGGTAAAATAAACGCAATAGTAAGCCGCATAATATTTGTTTAATTCAATTATCAATGTTTGCGCAAATCACTATAATTTAATATAATAAAAGCTATAAAACAAATATTTGCTGCGACCGGGACGAACCAATCGTTAACCGTTCGCCCTCGCCTGTCGTAATGTCCGCGTATCCATAATAAAGGCCCACTTTCACTGGGCACTAATCCAAAGTATTACGCAGCGGTTACAGCACAAAGTACCTAATATTATACATTTATATATTTACTTAGTCATTTGTCAAACATGCACGTATTTTATTATAACGTTTCACGTTTTAACTACTATTGTCATTAAGGAGTGTATGATGCGATTTTGACGACAGGCGTGGACGAACGGTTTAGCGACTGGTTTGTTGCGCGTAAAGTCCCGGGTTCGATCCCCGGTCGGAGCAAATATTTGTTTCATAGCTTTTATTTGTAATATTTAATAGTATTAAATATTGCAAATATTTGTTAATAAAAAAAAAGAGATGGATATTTGCCTCGGGTCTGGTTTTCAAAGAGTGGTAGGCAGTGGTACCCAGTCTGCCGATCCGGGGTAGTACCACCACTTACAAGTATACAGACCGTGAAGTGATTTGGTCACGTTTCGAGATCAGCTTGTAAGTTGCTGGTTCCATCTAGGCCGGCATAGTGGATGTGATTGCTATTTACAGTTATTGAATTGTAGTAGCAGTGACATTCATTCATGGACCACACTTTGGCTTAACATCAAGCGGGGTGCTGTCATATGTCGAGTCACAATAAAAAAAAATTAAAAAAAAATAGGACGGGATCGGCGCCATTTTGTGACGTCTAACTCTCTAACCAACTTTACTTTAGTATGGTGTCTTTTTCTTGACAGTCCGCAAAGAAAAAGACACCTTCAAATCAGTGAAGTGAAGTTAGTCAACAGCCCGTCCTATTCCTATTCTAATAGCATTATATGTGAGGTAACGATAGCGGACAGTGCGTGATAGATGTGGTTTAAAAGAAGATGTAGTGACAAGGATTGACAAAGGAATGCTCCAATGGTTTGGGCACATGGAAAGGATGAGTGAAAGTAGATTAACGAAAGGAATTTGTAAATCTGATGTGGATGGTTGCGTTAAACAAGGCAGACCCAGGAGGGCGTTTTCCGACGAAATCGGAGACATACTCAAGAAACCTGGGTTGCCTAGTGCCCATAACCGCAGAGCCAGTATAAAGAGAATTGTGGATGTGAAGGAAGCAAGGGAGTTGTATAAGGATCGTGGCAAGTAGCGCTTCATTGTCTCTGCCTATCCATGTGGGAAAAAGGCGTGACAATTTGTTTGATTGATTGATTTATATGACAGCACTCCGCCTGATGTTAGGCTGGAGTGTGGTCCATAAATGGAGACGACTACTACTACAGGTAAATGAATGTAAGTAGTAGTCACATCCACTCTTTAAAAAAAAAATGGATATTTGCTCCGGGTTTTTAAAGAGTGGTTGGCAGTGGTACCCAGCCAGATTCAGGGTAGTACCACTACTTACAAGTGAAATGACTAAGTCGCGTTTTGAGATCGGCCTGTAAGGCAAGCTAAGCCGACATAGTGGTTGTGACTGCTACTTGAGTCGATATATGTCGACCCACCATTTAAAATTGAACTTAGATTACAACGAATATAAGGAGTGCTATGAAGAAGACAGGGGACTCCCGTCTGGCAATTCCCCTACGGGTCTAGCTACGGGTCTTACTATAAGAGGAAATCTTGAAACGGATAAAGCCGCGGGGCATAGCTAGTCTTATAAAGAAAAACTAGTATAAAGCGCTAAAAGCCCAATGTCAATGACATAGTTATGTAAGACAGAGATAGAAGTAGTTTATTTACAAAAGAGTAAGTAGCACAACTATATGTTTGTCACGTGCGGTTGTAACGACATAGTAGGCGCATTAACAGTGAAACTTAAATGCAGTTAAGGCGGTGTTTTGGAAATATCACTAAATATGGATGTGAAATTGTGGATGTGAGGGAAGCGAGGGAGTTGTGTCAGGATCTGACAAGTGGCGCTCCATTGTCTCTGCCTATCTATGTGGGAAAAATACGTGACAATGAGATTGATTATTTATGTTTGCATTTCCTATACATTTATTAAAATTTTATTAGAGTGGTGGCCTGTTGGAAAAGCTAAGGGTCGCTCAGCAGTCAATGGAGTGTCTCTGTGCAATAGAATCCGGAACAAGGATGTTCGCCAAAGAACCAGATTACTATGCGAGCCAACTAAGAATAGGATCGGACTTGCTGTCAACTCACATGACAGCTGCCAAAAATTACTGCCAGCAAGGAAAACCAATACAAATAAATATTGTTGGTTGTAATACGAATAAAAAAATGGAATTTCTTTATATTTGATTATGCGATCAAGAGTTTAAGTCATTTATAAGTGAGAAAATGAACAAGATGGCGTCCTGGTCAGTCCTATTCTTAAATTGCTCGCATAGTAGCAGTTATTTAATCTGCGACGACTGAAAAAACCAAGTCAGTCACGGCTACCCCAGTCGCCGTCACTATGCCGGCCTAAGGTGCTTCTTCACGCATCGCTTGTAGGATCCAAAGTTATAGGATGGAAAGAACACATGGGCTTGGTCGATTGTATACATTAATTTAAATGTTTTTATCTACTGTACTAATTATGTCTTTTGTTTTTTTTTTATTTGTTGTCATAGAAACAGGTTGACCAAAGTACATATCAAAAATACATTTCATATAATACGTACATTACACAAGTAGTTTTGAATCCGTGCTCTCGGTTTGCGTGACCATTGCATTGCCACTGCACCACAGTCACCCTGCAAACTATCTTTCATCTCAGATCAGATCTTCATCATTGTCAGATTAGTCAGATCTAAGGGTTTAACTGATAAAGAATGCCTTTAGCATTAAGTCAGCCTTTGTACAAATGTACATTGGGCTTTTAAAAGTATATTTTTATAGATTATTCGCCTTAACATAGTAATAAAAATAATAAACCACAAGTGAACGAGCTTATATATACCGTTAATTTAATATTGAATATTAAATAGCTGATAATAGCAGAGGCCTATGTTCAGCAGTGGACATCTTCTGGCTGATGATGATGATGATACAGATACAAGAAACTCACCTCCAAAGTACCTACATATCTTCGTTTTTATTGTGACACGACATTTGACTTAGACCCGCCTGATGATAAGCAAGAGGAGGTCCAAGAGTGATGACGACTAAAAAAACGAGTTAGTTCCTGGCTGCCTCAGTCGCCGTCATTATGCCGGTCTAAGGTGCTTCTTCACGCATCGCTTGAAGGATCCAAGGTCATAGGATGGAGAAAACACATGGGCACCGAAAAGACGCACCGAACTTTTTAGTTCGATGCCGATTTGGTCGATAGAATGCGGATGCTTTCCCCGACCTATGCGGGTATTACGGGTGTGAAAGGACGAAGCAGGAACAAGGTCAAAGAGCTCTTCGGAACATTCTCCGTGGTATAGACGCACAGAGCCGCCATGTCTCTGCGTAGTTGCAGGGGCTCCAGAGTTCGCGTGATTTCGGTATTTAACTGTAGTAGCAATCATCTCCATTCATAGACCACACACCTCAGCCTACGCATCCATCCACCTAAGATATATCTGATGTAGATGGATGCATTTTAAATATATATGTTATAAGGCTAGGTTGCCTAGTGCCGATAACCATAGAGCTTGTATGAAAAGAATTGTGAATGCGAAGGAAGCGAGGGGAGTTGTGTCAGGATCGTGGCAAGTGGCGCTCCATTATCTCTGCCTATCCCTGTGGGAGGAAGGCGTGATAATTTGTTTGATTGATTGATAAAAACTACATTAAAAGCGTGAAATCTCTGATTAATTTCAAGGTTACTTGTACTATACAGATTCCATCTCTATTGTTGCTGTAAATCCCAAAAGTTCAATGCACTATGAAGGTTATTTTTGTTAAAATTCCCTCAAAAGCTATCTTTATTGATCTGTTAATGAAATTCGAAAAAAAGCGGTCGTGGTCTGGTAGTTATTTACCTAGCCGTGTAAAGTTATGACCGTGGGTAAAATGAGGCGATTGCTACTACAATTAATTTTTTATATATATTTTTAACGCATCCATTCACATCAGATATATCTTATGTAGATGGATGTGTATACTGAGGTGCGGTCCATGAATGGAGATGACAGATGCCTGCTGCCACAGTTAAATAACTGTAAATAGCAGTAACATCATCTATGCATAAAAAGAGGCAGATATTTGTTTCGGGTCTGGTTATTAAACGTCGTAGGTATCCATGTCGTATTTACTAGTGATGAGCAAAGCAAGACCAAGACCAAAACTCGAACAGTCTTGGTCTTGCTTATTCGGTCTTGGTCTCGCTTATTCGGCCTTGGTCTCGCTTATTCGGTCTTGGTCTTGCTCAAATACGTCTGGTCTTGGTCTTGCCTCTTTAGTCTGGTCTTGGTCTTGCTTATTCAGTCTTGGTCTTGCCTCTTTGGTCTTGGTCTTGCTTATTCGGTGTTGGTCTCGCTTATTCGGTCTTGGTCTTGCTCAAATGAGTCTGGTCTTGGTCTTGGTCTTGCCTCTTTAGTGTTGATCTTGCGTACCAAGTCTTGGTCTTGTTCATTTTACCTGATGCTTATTTTTTTTACTTTTTAAAATTTTCATAATTTTAAATCAATAATAATTTCCAATTGATTATTAACTAGTAAAATACTTTATTTCATTTCATTAAAATATTTTGTTCTAGGAAAAGCATGTGTTGAGGCTGTTACAAATATTTTAGGTTATGTATGCTGTGGACGTAATAATATTCAGTTTAGTCCTGCGTATTTGGTCTTGTTCTTGTTCTTGTTCATTCAGTCTTGGTCTTGGTCTTGGGGAAAAGCAAGACCAAGACCAAACTGCAAGACCAAGACCAATTTTGCTCATCACTAGTATTTTTTTTATTGTGACTCGACATATGACAGCACCCCGCTTGATGATAAGCCAAAGTGTGGTCCATGAATGAATGTCACTGCTACTACAATTCAATAACTGTGAGTAGCAATCACATCCACTATGCCGGCCTAGATGGAACCGGCAACTTACAAGCTGATCCCGAAACGTGACCAAATCACTTTACGGTCTGTATACTTGTAAGTGGTGGTACTACCCCGGATCGGCAGACTGGGTACCACTGCCTACCACTCTTAGATAACCAGACCCGAAGCAAATATCCATCTCTTTTTTTATTAACAAATATTTGCAATATTTAATATATTACATATATTACAAATAAAAGCTATGAAACAAATATTTGCTCCTAGTGGGAATCGAACCCGGGACTTTACGCGCAACAAACCAGTCGCTAAACCGTTCGTTCACGCCTGTCGTCTTTTACTCTCTATAATATCATAGCTAGCTAGGTCTTTAACACCGTTAACGAAGATAATTTATTGAAAACCGTTTGTAAATCAGATAAATAAAGTTTCCAATTAATTATGCACCCATCACTAATAAAATAAATATATTATTGTTTAAAAAATTAATTGTACAAGGAAAAGTGAGGGTAGTAATTAATAAACTAAAATTGCTATGTCAAAACTTGTAATGAAAAAACGACGAAAATCTTTAAAGGAATATAGTTCTAAAACTCATTGCACATAACGTCCAAAATACTGTTGAAATCTTAATCACATACGACATTTGGTAATTACACGATCAATTATAAAAGATATTATAATTAAAAAATAATCAATAGACAATAGACTCTATAGTTACGTTCATAAAAGCGATAATCGATTACAAGATTTTGTCGTTTACATCGCAATAGCGGAACACTTTCAGTTTTTGCGCCTACCCTCTTAGCGTGTATGAATGTTGCGTGTATTGCTCAGTCGTCTTTGAGCCGTCAACCGTGACGGTCGCATGTCGTTATTACGATTGTATTACAGTCTTATTTAACTACTCGTATTGTTGTCGAGTAACGTCGTAAATTACCAAGGCCTTTGATGAAGATTCGGAGACATTCTCGAGGATGTATTTTTTTATTGTGACCCGATATATGAAAACACCCCGCCTGATTGTGATAATTAAAAGCTGGAGTGCGGTCCTTAAATAGACTGCTACTAAAGTTACTTTTATTTTATATTATATTGTTTATTTAATTTTATTATTTACTTTTACTTTTATTTTATAGAGACCCGACCTGGCCTGCCTGATAGTAAACAAGAGGAATCAAATAGCGCCGCCGACTGATCAATTAATCAAATTGTCACGCCTTTTCCCCAGAGGGATAGGCAGAGACAAAGGAGCGCCACTTGCCACGATCCTGACACATCTCGCTCGCTTATGTCACATTCATAATTAGATAAAAACCTATTTATTATTAAATTATTATTAAGTTATTTTTAAATGTAAAAGTTAAAAGTTATTTATTAAGTTTATTTGATAAATAAATTATTTATTATGTATTATTATGTATACTATATTATTTATTCATTTCTAACTGAATGAGGAATAACACAGTGCGCGATAGATATGGCTTGAAAGAAGATGTAGTGACAAGGATTAACAAAGGAATGCTTCGATGGTTTGGGCATGTGGAAAGGATGGTGAAAGTAGATTGGGATGGATGTGTTAAACAAGGCAGGCCCAAGAGAGTGTCTTCCTACCAAATCGGAGACATCCCATAGAAAGCTGAGTTGCCCAGTGCCCATAAACATAAAGTTTGTATTAAGAGAATTGTGGATGTGAAGGAAGCGAGGGAGTTGTGTCAGGATCGTGGCAAGTGGCGCTCCTTTGTCCTTTATTATTATTTTATTGTGACTCTACATATGACTGCACCCCGCTTGATGTTAAGCTGTAGGGTGGTCCATCCGGATCGGCAGACTGGGTACCACTGCCTACCACTCTTTACGTAATGTAAGTAAGTAACCAAACAAGTTTACCTACTTACCTGCGCAGCTTTAATGCCATCGCTATTTTTTTCTGCCGGCATCTACACTACCCTAGGTCGGTAGATTAGGCATTGACCATCAACTGCCTGCCTACCACTTTATAGCAGAACTTGAGGTTGTCATTATGTATGGCCCCAGTGGGCGTACCACCATTTCTTATAGCATTTTTGTTTTAATCGTCAAATGTCAATTCATACGTCAAATCAGTGGCGTAGCGTGGGATTCAACTCCTCCCCCCCCCCTTCAACTCCCGCTCCCTTATTTAGGAATTTCAATCATAGATACAACAAAAATATGAATTTCAGGTTCAAAATAACGATTTATTTTAGATTTTTAAATTTGCCGCCCGTAAATTTGTCGCACGGGGCGGGCCGCCCTCTTCGCCCCCGCCACGCTACGCCACTGTCTCAAATATGCTTATTATTAAAGATTTTATTATTTATATTTATAACATCAATATTATTGAGAAAAAGATAAAATTAAAAGTATATAAACTGTAATTAAACTATAAATAAAAAATATCATCTAATGACGTCGCATCTAATGATAGTCCCAAGGAGACTGGCAACATTTCCCTTTTGTATATCAAGGCTAATACGTTGGCAGAAATAATTGCCAGCATTCCTGTCTCCAGAGTTCTCCGTCAGCCGCTTGGATAACTCCTTGATCAGACGCTTAGCTGAAGGTCCCCTAGGGCCCCTCGTCTCGTACAAATTTGTGACCAGTACCGAAGTTAGCGTATTTGCTTATTTAAATGTGGCAATAAGGCGTGACAATTTGATTGATTGATTGATTAAATAATATTACTATTGGCAGTTTTGTGACGTCACATCAATATGAAAGAGTGGTAGGCAGTGGTACCCAGTCTGCCGATCCGGAGTAGTACCACCACTTACAAGAATACAGACCGTGAAGTGATTTGGTCACGTTTCGGGATCAGCTTGTAAGTTGCCGGTTCCATCTAGGCCGGCATAGTGGATGTGATTGCTACTCACAGTTATTGAATTGTAGTAGCAGTGACATTCATTCATGGACCACACTTTGGCTTAACATCAAGCGGGGCGCTGTCATATGTCGAGACACAATAAATAAAAAATATATTTATTTCACAGCGTGACACCGCGGTAATTACAAAATATAATATTAGGTTTTAATATTCAAATGCAGCAGCAGTACGTTTATGAACGCAATATTTTTATATTTTTTATTTTTATTTTGTTTACATTTCTATACTAAGCTACTAAAGTGCTTGTATCATAGAAACAGGACAACCAAAGTACATATATCAAAGACACATTGGTACCGGTGGGTGGTCTCGAACTCGTGCTCTCCGGTTTGTGTAACCATTGCACTGCCACTAAACCACGGTCGCCTTATCTAAAATCTATGCAAATGTAGGAATGAATTTGAAGGAATAAAACAAAATTGCATATAAGAGATGGTGATACGAAATTGAGTAATCTTGTTTAATACATCAAACAGTACTGTCTTGAAACATGTTTGTTTTTAAAAGTTGGTGCTTGGATCTTTTTCTATTTTCGGGTGCATTATTTCTCGCACAAAACGGATCATTAGTGTTAACTTTCTATAGAGATACTTTCAAATTACATAAGCAGAAACGAGACGGCAACACAACTCAAAACAGACGCGACACGTAATCGTTTATGTAATAATTTTAATGGTTAGTATGCCAAAACAATCATGTTTGGCATACTATACTAGAAAATACATTAAACTTGAGAAAAAACATAAAACTTAAGACAATACTCAGTCCTAGATTCGATTCCTTTTTTTAAATATATTTTATTATGACTCGACATCTGACCTCAAACGCCTGATGGTAAGCAAGAGATGGTCCAAGAGTGCCGACGACTGTAAAAACTGAGTTTTCACGATTGACCCAGTCGCCGTCACTTTGCCGGCCAATAATATTTGTAATATAGGTATAACCTAAACATTAAATATTACAAATCAGAAATTCTGAATTTGTGTAAAAAATATTTAAAAAAATATTCGGGTTACATAATCAGTTTTCAGGTATAGATTCAGAAAGGTCAATAACAATAATGTTTGGCAGACTATACTAGAAAATACATAAAACCAATGATATTTTTAGATAAGACGTTAGATATGTTATATTCGCTCCGAAAGAGGACGTTAAAAGTATTAGCCTAATAATCAAACCTGCATCATGACACATTGAGTATCGCGATGCAGAGACACATATATGTATTTGTCTTTTTTTTTTTGGGTCTCAGTAACTATCATTCTGTCCTACTTCCATTTGTATGTATGCATAGTCATGGTTGATCCTCAGAATACAGAAGATACAGTTTGTTCTGGGGGTTGGTAGTAGCAGTTGAATCCATTTATAGACAGCACCCCAGTTTAACTTCAGGTAGGATGGTCTCATAATTATGTCGAGACCCTATAAAGAAATCAATATTTGTTCTTTGTGCTACCATTTAATCATTGCGATAAAACTTTGTCAATTTCATTAAAACAAATTGTCACGCCTTTTTCCCACAGGGATAGGCAAAGACAATGGTGCGATACTTACCACTAACCTGACACAACTCCCTCGCTTCCCTCACATCCATAATTCTCTTGATACAAACTCTATGTTTATGGGCACTGGGCAACTCAGCTTTCTATGGGATGTCTCCGATTTGGTAGGAAGACACTCTTCTGGACCTGCCTTGTTAAACGCATCCATCCCAATCTACTTTCACCATCCTTTCCATGTGCTCAAACCATCTTAGCATTCCTTTGTCAATCCTTGTCACTACATCTTTCAAACCATATCCATCGCGCACTGTGTTATACCTTATTCAGTTAGAAATGAATTACCTAACGAATGAATAATAAATAAACTTAATAAATAACTTTTACATTTAAAAATAACTTATATAAACGTCATGTATTATTTAATAAACAATTATATTTAACTTTATAAATCCTATACTTTAGCACTTTCTTGTAAAACAATAAGATTCACATACTTTATCTGTTTTTGTGGCACATCAGTGAAACGACTTTGAATTTCACTCCGGCTTTGCTCCCACGATGTTATTGTTCTGAGTTGTTTTTTTTACAAATTTCAAATGAGAAATACACTACAAATTAAACTTGTCGTATGCGCTGACAAGGATAGAGTCGAATCCGATCCAGTTCGATTCCCGGTCGGAGCAAATGTTTGATTCGTAGCTTTTATTTGTTATATTTAATAATTAGATTAAATATTATAAATTATTGATAATAAGTAATTTTTAGCAAAAAAAACGATCAAACAGTAAACTAAAAATAAAATAAATAAATTTACTTCGCACAAAGTAATACGTATTTTCATTTAGTTAAATAGAAATGAATTTTGTTTGGTCGTTTTTTTTTTGTTAAAAAATATTTTATTTTAACATTTTAATCGATGGGTAGACCAAGCAAGAATGCTTCTCGAATGAGGAGACGACGGTTACTTGAGACAAAAAAATATAGACGGATGGTGGCAGACCAGATTTTTTCTGGTCTGCCACCATCAAACCCTGATTTCCTTATCATGGGACCACCTTCCAACAAAAAAAAGAATAATCTAAATCGGTTCATTAACAACGAAGTTATCCGCGAACAAACATAAAAAAGCATATATACGGTCGAATTAAGAACCCCCTCCTTTTTGAAGTCGGTTAAAAAAGAGGCGGAAATTTGGGTCTGGTTATTAAAGAGTAGTTAGCAGTAGTTTGTTTCGTCTTTTCACATCCGTAATACCAGTTTAACATCAGGTAAGGTGGTTTTATAATTATGTCGAGACCTAATAAAGGAATCAATATTTCTTCTTTGCTCTACTTTTCATCACATTGCGATAAAACATTGTCTACTTCAATCAATCAATCAAATTGTCACGCTTTTTTGCCACAGGGATAGGCAAAGACAATGGTGCAACACTTGCCACGATCCTAACACAACTTCCTCGCTTTCCTTAAATCCACAATTCTCATCATACAAGCTTTACGGTTATGGGCACTAGGCAACCTAGCTTTCTTGAGGGTGTCTCTGATTTTGTAGGAGAACATGCTCCTGGGCCTGCTTTGATTAACGCAAAAAAAAGATTAGCCTAGGTGGACCCTTAAAGCTGAACCTTTAATACTGATCCCGAAAAGCAACTGCGTCAATTCACGGTCTGTACTTCTATAAGTGGTGGTATCCTTCCTTCAAGCGATGCGTGAAGAAGCACCTTTGGCCGGCATAGTGACGGCGACTGAGACAACCGTGAACTACTCGTTTTTTTTTCAGTCGTCGTCACTCTTGGACATCCTCTTGCTTATTATCAGGCGGGTCGAGGTCAGATGTCGTGTCACAATAAAAAAATTAAAAAAATCACCCCGGTATGGAATACTGGGTAAACTCTCACTACTTCTGCCTACTGAACTAAAAGTGAAATTGTATTTTTAAATGGTAATTGTTCTCAGCCACCTTTATGGTAAGTCGTGAGGTATCCACCTTCAAATCCGATAATTTACATAGTTTAGTCGTTAAACAAAAACCTCGTAAGGAAAATTGTTTTTTTTTAATATGAAATTCAAATAAGGTATCGCTCTATCGCTCTCACTTTTTGTTATTTTCCTTTCATAATGCGTAAGGAAACCACATTCATTATATTATCATCATCAGGGATAAGCAGGTGGCTTGAAATATAACATCAACCCGTTTGATGTTAAGCTGGAATGCGGTCTATTAATAGAGGTAACTGCTACTATAGTTAAATAACTACCAGCAGTAGTCGTATCTATTATGCCGGCCTAGTTGGAACCGGTAACTTACAAGCTGATCCCGAAACGCGACTAAGTCATTTCACGGTGTGTATGCTTGGGATTCCAATGCTTCCAAACATTTGCAATTGTTCCTATCAAAAGACTAGATACACTATCGTGATACAAAAATCAATATATGTACAGATGTTAAAACTGATACAAATCTCTTAAAACAGATCTCAGATACCGTTTCTGGTACAAATCTCTTGAGACAATCAATCAATAAAATTGTCACGCCTTTTTCGCACGGGGATAAGCAGCGGCAATGAAGCGACACTTACCACGATCCTTACACAACTCCCTTGCTTCCTTTACATCCACAATTCGCTTCATACAAGCTTTGTGGTTATGGACACTAGGCATCCTAGCTTTCTTGAGGATGTCTTCGATTTGATTGGAAAACACTCTTCTGGGCCTTTCATCCATCCACATCAGATTTATAAATTCCTTTTGTCAATATACTTTCACTCATCCTTTCCATGTGCCCAAACCATCGAAGCATTCCTTTGTCAATCCTTGTCACTACATCTTCTTTCAAACCACATCTATCACGCAATGTGCTATTCCTTATTCTATCCGCCACGTACACTCCTTGACGACCACATTTTGACAGCGTTAATTCTACTCTCATGCTTTTTCTGCCATACCCAACCTTTACTTCCATACATTAATGTAGGAACAAGAACCGCAATATGAAAAGCCATCCGTGACTTTTGGAACATTATTTGGCTGTTCATTATACTTTGGATAGCACCATTAACTACGTTACCCTTTTGCACTCTTCTCTCAATATCTTCATCACAGTATCTGAGATCTCTTAAGACAGATCTCAGATACCGTTTCTGATACAAATCTCTTGAGACAGATCTTAGATACCGTTTCTGATATAAATCTCTTAAGACAGATCTCAGATACCGTTTCTGATACAAATCTCTTGAGACAGATCTCAGATACCGAGTCTGAATAAAATCTTAGAGTGAAAGGGGGCCTTAAGGAAGTGTTTTTAAACATTACTTTTTTTAATGGACTTGTAGTCATTTACGGAAATAGCGGAAATACAATGACTCTGTATACTCCTTGACCTTTACTTAATTTAAACATTTATTTTAATTGTTTTTCAATTGCCTTGAAATTTGGTAATGAAAGAAAATTACTGTATAAAAATCAATCGATCAATCAAATTGTCACGCCTTGCCATCGAATTGCCGCTCACAGGGATAGGCAGAGACAATGGAGCGCCACTTGCCACGATCCTGACACACCTCCCTCGCTTCCCTCACTTCCACAGTTCTCTTCATACAAGCTCTATGGTTATGGGCCCTACTGCTGAAAATAGTCCTACCCCTTAGAACGCCATTCCGAACCACAAGATGGCATCTTGAATCCACCGGTTATTCGTGACTCTTCTTATGTGGCAAGCTTATCATGGACAAGTGGAATGCTTCACCAGCCCATGTGTTCTTTGGACGGCATGGTAACGGCGGCTAATCGAGGTCTGATGTCGAGTCACAATAAAATACATGTCGCCAATCCACCTAGTGGGAGGCCTATCTACGTTGCGTCTTCCGGTTCGTGTTCTCTACTCAAAAACCTTTCTTCTCCATCGAGAGTCGGTTCTTCACACGATGGCCGGCCAGCCCATTGCCACTTCAGCTTGTAATTTTTTTTTAATTTAATTTTGCGTGAAAATAATAATCGTCCATTTCCAAAATTACCCATTGTCCTCTTCAATAATATTGAGCACAAGGCTAACTACATTAAAACACGAATTCAAAGCCATAAAGCTATTTATCGGTTTTTTTTTATAGTAGCTGGACATTTGACAGCGCTTTGCCTGATATTATGCAATCCGGGAATGGAAGCGACTGCTACTGGTTAAATTACTGCAAGTTGCAGTCGCGATCACTATGATAGCCTAGTTAGAACTGACGACTTGTTAACTAAGTCACTTTACGTTTTTTACACTCGTAGCCTGGGTTTTCTAAACACTCCTACCTGGAGCAAATATCTGTCACTTTTTTAATTCACAATTATAGGCACTAGGCAACCCAGCTTTCCTGATGATGTTCCCGATTTGGTAGGTAAACACCCTCCTGCCTGCCTCGTTTACAACATCCATCGTCATTATTTTGAGTAAGGAGACGTGCAAGAGTGCCGACGACGACAAAATCCGGATCAGTCTACAGTAGCTTCAGTCGCTGTCACTTTACGAGCTATATTTTAAGAATTGGCACCAGAAGCGAATATTAGTCAATCTTCAACTTAACTTAAACTTAACTTAACTAAGTTATAATTTGTGATCATGATTGCCCCCCTAACTTAAAAGTGGATAGAATAAAATATACTCGGGGTCGGACGAAGGGACGGACACACGCTACATAAGGCTTCTCGTTGTTCAGTAGTCGGTTCTCTTGACCTTTCCCTTGCTCAGTGTCAGGGCAAGTCGAGGTCAGATGTCTCGTCTCAATATATATAGAAAGAGATTATTTAGGAGTATTAAATTATGAAAATAATACTTCAAACAATCAATTAAATTGTCACGCCTTTTTCGCAGAGACAAAGAAGCGCCACTTGCCACGATCCTGGCACAACTCCACTACATCCACAATTATCCTCATACGACGACAGGCGTGGACAAACGGTTTAGCGACTGGTTTGTTGTCCCAGGTTCGTCCCCGGTCGGAGCAAATATTTGTTTCATAGCTTTTATTTGTAATATTTAATAGTATTAAATATTGCAAATATTTGTTAATAAAAAAAAAAGAGATGGATATTTGCTTCGGGTCTGGTTATCACAGAGTGGTAGGCAGTGGTACCCAGTCTGCCAATCCGGGGTAGTACCACCACTTACAAGTATACAGACCGTGAAGTCACGTTTTGGGATCAGCTTGTAAGTTGCCGGTTCCATCTAGGCCGGCATAGTGGATGTGATTGCTGCTCACAGTTATTGAATTGTAGTAGCAGTGACATTCATTCATGGACCACACTTTGGCTTAACATCAAGCGAGATGCTGTCATATGTCGAGTCACAATAAAAAAATTAAAAAAATACAAGCTCTACGGTTATGGGCACTAGGCAACTTAGCTTTCTTGAGGATGTCTCCGATTTGATCGGAAAACACCCTCCTGGGTCTGCCTTGTTTAACGTATCCATTCACATCGGATTTATAAATTGCTTTCGTCAATCTACTTTCACTCATCGTTTCCATGTGCCCGAACCTTTGAAGCATCCCTTCACTACATGTCAATCTTTGTCACTACATCTTCTTTCAAACCATATCGCACTGTGCTATTCCTTATTCTATCCGCTATAGTTACTCCTTAACGACCGCATTTCTACAATTATACTCTTTACTTCAAACACTGCCATTAAAATAGAAATAAATAAATTAATTAAATTTAAATATCGGAGAACAATTTTCTATACAAAAGACATCAACGCGCTTTTTTATAACGTACTCTATATTCAAATAAAAATGTTCCAAAACTAAAACCTGACTACTGATAATTCACGCCCAAAGAAGTATGGAACAAGAAAATATTCTCATCTGAAATTGTTATATAAACTAACAAACTAATAAATATTTATTGTCTATTAAATAAACAAACGTCAAATATTTTAAATTATTCAATACGTCAGATGATTTTAATATTTATTGTTAATATAGCCGTCTTAGAGTCCCAACGACTGAAAAAACGACTCAGTTTTAAGTCGCCTCAGTCGTTGTCACTAAAGAAATAACTTAATACCTATGTAGTTGTAATTCTAATAAAATCCACCTGTTGGAATACCTGGAGAGTACAAAGATATGTGCGAACAGATATCTATATACCCTGTCTACTTTCGTGCGGGTCAAAAGGTCAGGGACTTAAGGCTGTACTTAAATCCCCTGAGGCTAGACTACAACTCCTTAATTTTAATTGTCAAATAATAAACGAAACAATTAATAATTTAAATAAAACAAAATTAGCAAAAAAATGTGCATAATATAAATCCTGACAGTTAAAAAATATTTTTAAACCCTTCACCCAAAATTGAGACTTACCCCTTTCCGCATAAGCATCAGAATTGGCTGTCCCCAAATCCTGAAGGGCTAAATCATCAGTCGGAACTTCATTTAGACCAAAATTTGTATCTCTAAACACCACATTGTCATTAAACCCTGCTCCAGGTCCCGCATGGGAATTTGTATGCAAGTTCAAACCATCTTGATACGGGAAAACTACTCTAGGACTTCTAGCTTTCCAACCACTGCTATAAAAACTATTTCTTACAGCCGGCGCGAAATTTAACTGCGGTTCGAAAGGATAATGGCTTGGAACGAGTGGACGTCCATACCTTCCTTGATAGTATTTAGGAATGAAACCGTGATTAAAAGACGTCGGTCTTCTCAGAGCATCGTAGTATCTCTTGTTTTTATTTTCTTCCGTTTCGTCTGGAGATGTGAAATCGTAGTCAGGTTCCTGGTCGAATTTTATTTGATCATTTGTTTTGTCTAAAGTCAAATCTATTTCACCGTTGCCGTAGTTTTGTCTTTCTTCGTCATCTAAAAATAGAACTCTCGATTGGCGCGCTCGGTTTCTTTTATAATTCCTTTTCGGGTAGAACATAGGCACATTCCTGTAGGGAACTAAAGGGTATGTCCTTGTCAAGGAATTCGAAGTCTCCAGTGAAGTAACCAGTGTACTAACTACGAAAAACATTACTTTCCACTTACTTAGCATGTTGGTTCGGTCAATAAACTGTTTTCACTTTCATTTTATAACTAATTTTAAAATTGGAATTCTAACGTTGCTTAGAAACGTTATCCACTATCCAAATACACACTTTGATTCTTTTGAACGCGTTATCTCATTTTCTCTTTTTTTGAATTTGTTGTTTTGATTTATTGTGTGGAGCGCGTCGCGATACGTCCGTCCCGTTCGGTTGTTTTACTCGGACTGGCGTACTTCAGGTCTACCTCTCCTTACCCCTACTACAGTGTTATATAAAACTACATGTACGAGACGGTAACGTAGCTTATGTAACTGTCTTAGGCTGATATTACACTACCGTTTTTATATGTTTTAGATCAGAGTATTATTTTATATATATATATATATATATATATATTTTTTTTACATTTCTATACTAAGCTACTAAAGTGCTTGTGTCATAGAAACAGGACAACCAAAGTTCATATATATCAAAGATACATTGGTAACGGTGGGTGGTTTCGAATTCGTGCACTCGGTTTATGTAACCATTGCACTGCGACTACACCACGGTCGTCAAATAATGTATTACGTTTGAATATTTTTTTTTTATTGTGACTCGACATATGACAGCACCCCGCTTGATGTTAAGCCAAAGTGTGGTCCATGAATGAATGTCACTGCTACTACAATTCAATAACTGTGAGTAGCAATTACATCCACTATGCCGGCCTAGATGGAACCAGCAACTTACAAGCTGGTCCCGAAACGTGACCAAATCACTTCACGGTCTGTATACTTGTAAGTGGTGGTACTACCCCGGATCGGCAGACTGAGTACCACTGCCTACCACTCTTTGATAATAGTGATTCTTTATTTCACAAAATTTTACAACATACCTCTCCAGATCAACACACCAGTTCGTTACGCGTAGAGTCCTGGGTTCTATTCCCTGTCGAGGCAAATATTTGGTTCATGACTTTTATTTGTAATTAAAAAAAGGAATATTTGCTTCGGGTCTGGTTATCAAAGAGTGGTAGGCATATAGACCGTGAAGTGATTTAGTCGTGTTTCGGGATCAGCTTGTAAGTTGCTAGTACACAAATAGACCAGCATAGTGGATGTGACTACTACTTATTAAATTGCAGTAGCAGTAATTCATGGACCGCACTCCAGCCTCACATCAGGCGGGGTGCTGTCATATGTCATTAGGCATTCTTTTACAGCTAACCATAGATAAATGCGATCAGACATTACGTTTTATATTTAGGATTCAGTGGTCAATTTAGGTCAATCAATCAATCAAATTGTCTCGCCTTTTTCCCACAGAGATAGGAAGAGACAATTGCCACAACGGAGACATCATTAGGAAACCCTAGTGCCCATAACCATAGAGCTTGTATGATTGTATCTCGTCTTTTCACACCCGTAACACCCGCACTGGTCGGGGGAAGCATTCACATTTTGTCGACAGAATCGGTAGTCGAACTAAAAAGTTCGGTACATCTTTTCTTGGTGGAATGCTTTGCCAGCCCATGTGTTCTCTCCCTCCTATAACCTTGGATCTTTCAAGAGATGCGTGAAGAAGCACCTTTGGCCGGCATAGTGACGGCGGCTGAGACAGCCGTGTACTAACTCGGTTGTTTCAATCGTCTGAATTTTTGGATCTCCTCTTGCTTATCATCAGGCAGGTCGATGTCATATGTCACCCATATGTCAATGAATTGTGGGTGTGAAGGAAGCGACGGAGTTGTGTCAGGATCGTGGCAAAAGATAAATATAATCGCATTTAACAAGTAATAGCTTGTCTAACTATAAATGACGCGCCCATCCACTTTATTAGTTTATTTAAATGTGTGAATGCAAATATTACTAACTATACTTGTATGCTTCATTAGCGTGCTCCTTCCTCCTTTTGTGTCTAACCAGCAACTGAATGACCAATTTCAATTGCATTTTCGATGTGTTGCGTCCATATTTTATATTCTCACGTGTGCGTAAATGCAGTAGAGGGGCGTGTCATTTCGGCTTAGACAGACTCTAACATCCTTTATTCAAAAGCAAGGATTGTTTTTATCTGCGAAAAATTACATTGTTTATTTGGCATAGTGACTAGGGTAACCGTGACTGAGTCTGATTTTTAGTCGTTAAAGCTTTTAGACGCTCTATTGCGGTCACATGTCAAGTCACAGAACAATAAATATTAAAATGACTTTCTCTATATTTTGACATATGTTACGATGTTCAGAGTTAGTAGTGTAAAGCAGACCTAATATAAGAATAGTGGACCGTTGCTTGGCAACGATTGGGAATAAAACCATTTTTTTATTTTGTGGCTTAACCAAAGAATTTGGACCTAAGAAACAGAAGGAGCCCTAAATTAGCGACAAAATACAACCGTTTATACTATTTTTACTTATGGCATTAAAAACAAGTCAGAAGGGGATGAATATACATTTTTACATTCGTAATTTAGAAGGTTGTCACGAATTTTGATGATCATTTGACAACCTAATCCATTCATATGGACTTGGGCTTAATTGTATTAACAGTTGCATATACATTTTAAAATAGTTTGATGTACGAAGATTACATCGTAATTGGAATATATCCTTTATTTTGCATAGTTTAGGTGTGCAAAATAAAGGATGGCGTGTCTCCATGATTGGCAGGCGACACAAAATCCATATCTTATTTCCAAATAACCTAATTGCACAGCAATCAAAAGCAAAATTGTTATTATTTTTATTAAAACTACCATTTATATGTTTTTTCATCATTGGACATTACAAAAGTGTACATAAAAACCCATAATGAATAATGTGTTTTCAGCATTAAGTCTGCCTTTTAGATAAAACAATAAAGTTTAAAAAAGTGCTGAAATTCCACAACCATTTTTTAACGATGACTCAAACTCAGACCTGGATCACTGACGAATGATGACGACAATGCCTCAGTCGCCGTCACTATGCCGGCCAAAGGTGCTTCTTCACGTATTACTTGAAGGTTCCAATATACATAATCAGAACAATATACAAATCTATAGGACAATTAATTCAAAACCAATAAAAATTAACAAAGAACAAAAATAGTTAAAATTATAGATTTTAATAACTTTAATTTCAGGGCTTAACATATTCGTGATAAAAACGTGATGTTTTTTTATTATTTTTTTAAATTCTATACTAAGCTACTATAAGTACCAAGGATTTTTTTAAAGTGACACGACATCTAACACGACAGTCAGTGGTCCAAAAGTGCCGACTACTGAAAATCTGACTTAGTTTACGGTTACACCAGTCACTATGCCGGTTGATTTTGAACCGGAGCTGGAGGTTTGATGACCATTGCACTTACTACTTGACCATGACCAGCGCCATCTGCCATGAATACAAAATATTATTTCATGAAATATGTGAAAGCCATTCTTCAATGTGGCGTTATGATAGTACGTCTAGATCACGCTAGATGGCGCTTAGTACATTTAATTCAAAATTAATTAATTTAACTATTTTTTTACATTTGTATACTAAGCTACTAAATACTGTATACGGACGGAATACTGTATACGGAAAGGTCATATGTCAAAGAGTATTATTATTATTTATGAAGATACAGTGGCACTAATTTTATCTTTTTGGCACTAATTATCACTAATTCGGCACTTAATTTTGGTATATTTGGTATCTTTAAATTAGATGGTGAAGGACACGAATTATAGTCCTACTGCTGGCATAAAATATAGGCAAGTTTTAAAAAAAATCAATCAAATTGTTACGCCTTTTTCCCATGATGATAAGCAGAGACAATGGAGCGCCACTTGCCACGATCCTGACACAACTCCCTCACTTTCTTCACATTCACCATTTTCTTTATACAAGCTCTAAGGTTATGGGCACCAGGCAACCTAGCTTTCTTGAGGATGTCTCCTATTTGATCGGAAAACACCCTTCTGGGCCTGCCTCCTGAGTTTATTAATGTACCATTTTTTGTTAAATGTGGTGGTGGTTAACCTGTCTCGAACGCTCGGTTTTAAAACCAACGGCCTAGCTATAGGAGCGAGATCTATAAGATGCACTTTTGACACTTCCTCATGTAGAGGAAGAATAGGTATGATAGGTATGATGGGAGTCCTAACACATTTTTTCCCTGCAGGTACACATACAGGTTGGTTTCCATCATATTTCGTAGAATCATATAGTATTTCCATTTTCTTTACTTCATTTAATAACTCCAGTAAACAAGGACACAACCAAGGATTGTCATTAAAGTAAAATTTTTTGAGGTATAAACCATTGCTTTTAAGTATTAAACAAAAATCGTTTGCTAAATATGTAATTTTGTTTCCAGACAAATTAAGGTTTTCTAGCGATGTGTTATGAAACATTTCTCCTTCAATATATTGTATTTGGTTGTGCGATAAATCAAGATGTGCTAGTTTTACGTTTGTATTAAATACTTCTTGTAATATAACAGCAATTTTGTTCGAGCTAAGATTAAGCACTTCTAATTTGGACATGTCTCTAAATGGACGATCTTCCAAAGTTATTAACTCATTATCACTTAAATTCAAGATGCGTAAATTCACTAAATTATTAAAACGTAAAGGTAAATGTTCTATTTTATTTCTGGCCATGCTTAGATGGGCCATGCTAAACGAACTGTCTAATACAGACTCTGGCACAGAATTTAAATAGCACCCATCCAAAAATAAAGTATCCAATTCCATTAAATGTGTGAAAAAATATTCATCAACCAAAGCCATAATATTTTCTGAGAAATCTAGATATTGTAGCAATTTGATTGAAATGAACAACATCATGTCAATGTAATGGCCAGTCATGAAATTCCTTGACACATCTAATCGTTTTAAGTAATATAAGGAATCAAATGTTCTTTTTTTTAAAGTCTCTATTCTATTTGCGCTTAAATCTATTACTTCTAATGCGTTCAGGCCTTCAAATATACCATCAGGCAAGTACTTAAGTAAATTATTTGAAATATTTAAAATTTTCAAACCATGTATAGCGGAAAATGATTCTTCGTGCAATTTATAAATTATATTCTCTGATAAATCTATAGCATTAATTAAATTGTTACTCCCATTCCGATAAAAAGCTAATTGAAAAATTTCCACCAATTTGCATTTTTTTAAAGATAGTGAGTAAATAACATTGACATCACTAATAATTGCACCACGTTCCAAAATTTCAATAACACCATCAGATTTACAAAGTACTTCTGCTCCAGAAATATCAGTTTCACACAATATTTCAGCATTGGTACGCACAATTAATAATGCAGTTAGTACAATAACTGATGTCGGACACATTATTATCTGAAAATAAAATAAATTATTTATACCTGGTCCAGATTGGTGTAACTCATTAGGGCCTTGATTCTCTCATTATACGACAGTGAAATCACAAACTTGCAGTGTTATTTGACATCTTTGTAACCAATCAGCAAACAACAAATCAATAGGTAAACTACTTTGATTGGTCACTTGCGACCGCGACGCTATTTCACTTTTTTCGTGTATTAAGAGAATCAGAGGTCTAGTTTGCATAGCGCGCATCTGTGGCTCTTTCATTGAGTACCACTCGCGTTTAGGGATCAGCTTGTAAGTTGCCAGTTCCTACTAGGCCGGCATAGTGGATGTCACTCCATGAACCGCACTACAGCTTAACATCAGGAGGGTCATATGCTGAGTCACAATAAAAAGAAAATGCAACTAGCTGGGAACACTTAAAGCACAGACGTACTTACTCCATGTTGTCGCTCTATATCATTGGGACTATAATTTTATTTTGTGACTCGACATATGACAGAACTCTGCTTGATGTTAAACTGGAGTGCGGTCCGTGAACGGATGTCACTGCTAATACAATTCAATAACTGTAAGTAGCAGTCACATCCACTATGCCAGCCTAGTTGGAAGCAGCAACTTACAAGCTGATCCCGAAACGCGGCTAAATCACTTTACATCATATAGAGATCTATAAGTCCTTGATGTAGTATCGATGGACGTTATTCTTAAATAGACCTCGTTTTACACTTCGATTTATGAATTCCACCCAAACCAACGGAATATAACTTTTTCGAAACTTGGCTCCAATCAATCAATCAAATTGTCACGCCTTTTTTCCACAGAGAAAGGAAGAGACAATGGTGTGCCACTTGCCATGATCCTGACACAACTCCCTCGCTTCCCCAAATCCATAATGTAGTGACAAGGTTTGACAAAGGAATGCTTCGATGGTTTGGGCACATGGAAAGGATGAGTAAAAGTAGATTGACGAAAGGAATTTATAAATCTGATGTGGATGGATGCGTTAAACGAAGCAGATCCAGGAGGGTGTTTTCCGACCAATTAGGAGACATCCTCAAGAACGCTGGGCTGCCTAGTGACCATAAAGCTTGCCACCATATTCTTACAAAACACATTTTATTTTAATTAAAAGAAAAAGATGACTTACTTGTAATAGTTTTAATATTTATTTATTTATTTTATTGGTGTGCAAAACAAATACTCGGCTCTCAAAAACATAATAAACAGGGAAATATTAGGCAGTCATTATTTCTTATATGTATTTATTAGAAATAAAGTAAAGACCTTCTTCCATGAAGCTGTACAACAGTGACCCGAGTTATGTATACGTATTTTAACTATAGCAGCGGCACGCTTTGACAGTCTTTTTGACGTTTGACCTGCTCATGAAGTTTCGTATAAATTAATAACTACGTTTGAAGGAGCAAATTACTATTCTTTATTGTCACTATAAAGAAAACGAGTTCGAACGTTCACCTACGACTAAACACACAAGCATACAAAAGGAAGTAAGACAATGATCTTTATTGAGAGCGAAAAAGAGACAAATATATGTTGCTCTGCATCGCGACACTGAGTTCAGGGGGCCGACTGCACAACTTTAATTTTAATGACAATGATATTCATTCTCATTTGTCAAAAAGTCGCTGTTAGTGTTAAACTTTTATTAATTCGTACAATGAGTTTCAATTAACTGCTAATGAAAATGAACATCGAGTCTTAGTGTGTTGCGCGGTCGCAATTTTAATTTTAAAGCTGATTAATGGAGTTCAACTGTTAAGACGAAGTCATTGAGTTACGCGGTCGGCCCGCAGGTTTGCTTATTATCATAGTTTCAATATGCCTCGTTCGGAGTATCCTTAAAATATCATTCCCTTTTACAATATAAGTGCCCCGTATCTAGTTTGCATAAAATACCAGAAGTCTAATAAGAGTTTTGTGGATATTAGGTAGTTATTTGGTACTGTGATATAATGATGTATCAACGCACAGGCTAGAAACATAAAATTTTGCACACGAATTCCTCTTATGACGTAATCATCCACTAAAGAAAGATTTTATTTTAAATTTATCCCACAAGGGAGTAAATAAGGGATAAAGGTTACCATAAAGGATGGATTTTTCCAAAAATAATAGGGAATGTAAGTCTATATGGCACTTTATATTCCTTTAATTTAGAAATAAATTGCTTTATCATCAAGGAAATTATATTTATTTATTTATGTACAAGACAGGACACAAGGATTGCATTTAATGATTAAAAAAACAAACAAAGACAGTAACCAAAACAAGGACAATGGCAATGACAATAACATAGATATAATTCGTTTTTTACAGTATGGTTTTTGGTTACATAGTTTAAGTGATAACTTACCGCCCAACGAAATTATCTCTTAGGTCAGCTAGGAATTCATAATAATACATACTCGTATGATGCCTATTCACTATCATATCGTGCACCTAACTTTTACGTACAACAATATTGTATCGTGTATTAGGAGCTTTTTTTACGATAAATATTTTTATTATCTATTGGCCGATGACAACAAATAGAGGTTATCACATCATGGGAATTATAGTCCTACAGCTGGCATAAATTATAGGCAAGTTTAAAAAAAAATCAATCAAATTGTTACGCCTTTTTCCCATGATGATAAGCAGAGACAATGGAGCGTCACTTGCCACGATCCTGATTTATATGCCATTTTCTTTATACAAGCTCTAAAGTTATGGGCACCAGGCAACCTAGCTTTCTTGAGGATGTCTCCGATTTGATCGGAAAACACCCTTCTGGGCCTGCCTCCTGAGTTTATTAATGTACCATTTTTTGTTAAATGTGGTGGTGGTTAACCTGTCTCGAACGCTCGGTTTTAAAACCAACGGCCTAGCTACAGGAGCGAGATCTATAAGATGCACTTTTGACACTTCCTCATGTAGAGGAAGAATAGGTATGATGGGAGTTCTAACACATTTTTTCCCTACAGGTACACATACAGGTTGATTTCCATCATATTTCGTAGAATCATATAGTATTTCCATTTTCTTTACTTCATTTAATAACTCCAGTAAACAAGGACACAACCAAGGATTGTCATTAAAGTAAAATTTTTTGAGGTATAAACCATTGGTTTTAAGTATTAAACTAAAATCGTTTGCTAAATATGTAATTTTGTTTCCAGACAAATTAAGGTTTTCTAGCGATGTGTTATGAAACATTTCTGCTTCAATATATTGTATTTGGTTGTGCGATAAATCAAGATGTGCTAGTTTTACGTTTGTATTAAATACTTCTTGTAATATAACAGCAATTTTGTTCGAGCTAAGATTAAGCACTTCTAATTTGGACATGTCTCTAAATGGACGATCTTCCAAAGTTATTAACTCATTATCACTTAAATTCAAGATGCGTAAATTCACTAAATTATTAAAACGTAAAGGTAAATGTTCTATTTTATTTCTGGCCATGCTTAGATGGGCCATGCTAAACGAACTGTCTAATACAGACTCTGGCACAGAATTTAAATAGCACCCATCCAAAAATAAAGTATCCAATTCCATTAAATGTGTGAAAAAATATTCATCAACCAAAGCCATAATATTTTCTGAGAAATCTAGATATTGTAGCAATTTGATTGAAATGAACAACATCATGTCAATGTAATGGCCAGTCATGAAATTCCTTGACACATCTAATCGTTTTAAGTAATATAAGGAATCAAATGTTCTTTTTTTTAATGTCTCTATTCTATTTGCGCTTAAATCTATTACTTCTAATGCGTTCAGGCCTTCAAATATACCATCAGGCAAGTACCTAAGTAAATTATTTGAAATATTTAAAATTTTCAAACCATGTATAGCGGAAAATGATTCTTCGTGCAATTTATAAATTATATTCTCTGATAAATCTATAGCATTAATTGAATTGTTACTCCCATTCCGATAAAAAGCTAATTTAAAAATTTCCACCAATTTGCATTTTTTTAAAGATAGTGAGTAAATAACATTGACATCACTAATAATTGCACCACGTTCCAAAATTTCAATAACACCATCAGATTTACAAAGTACTTCTGCTCCAAAAATATTAGTTTCACACAATATTTCAGCATTGGTACGCACAATTAATAATGCAGTTAGTACAATAACTGATGTCGGACACATTATTATCTGAAAATAAAATAAATTATTTATGCTTGGTCCAGATTGGTGTAACTCATTAGGGCCTTGGTTGCCAGTTCCTACTAGGCCGGCATAGTGGATGTGACTCCATGAACCGCACTACAGCTTAACATCAGGAGGGTCATATGCTGAGTCACAATAAAAAGAAAATGCAACTAGCTGGAAACACTTAAAGCACAGACGTACTTACTCCATGTTGTCGCTCTATATCATTGGGACTATAATTTTATTTTGTGACTCGACATATGACAGAACTCTGCTTGATGTTAAACTGGAGTGCGGTTCGTGAACGGATGTCACTGCTAATACAATTCAATAACTGTAAGTAGCAGTCACATCCACTATGCCAGCCTAGTTGGAAGCAGCAACTTACAAGCTGATCCCGAAACGCGGCTAAATCACTTTACATCATATAGAGATCTATAAGTCCTTGATGTAGTATCGATGGACGTTATTCTTAAATAGACCTCGTTTTACACTTCGATTTACGAATTCCACCCAAACCAACGGAATATAACTTTTTCGAAACTTGGCTCCAATCAATCAATCAAATTGTCACGCCTTTTTTCCACAGAGAAAGGAAGAGACAATGGTGTGCCACTTGCCATGATCCTGACACAACTCCCTCGCTTCCCCATAATGTAGTGACAAGGTTTGACAAAGGAATGCTTCGATGGTTTGGGCACATGGAAAGGATGAGTAAAAGTAGATTGACGAAAGGAATTTATAAATCTGATGTGGATGGATGCGTTAAACGAAGCAGATCCAGGAGGGTGTTTTCCTACCAATTAGGAGACATCCTCAAGAACGCTGGGCTGCCTAGTGACCATAAAGCTTGCCACCATATTCTTACAAAACACATTTTATTTCAATTAAAAGAAAAAGATGACTTACTTGTAATAGTTTTAATACTTATTTATTTATTTTATTGGTGTGCAAAACAAATACTCGGCTCTCAAAAACATAATAAACAGGGAAATATTAGGCAGTCATTATTTCTTATATGTATTTATTAGAAATAAAGTAAAGGCCTTCTTCCATGAAGCTGTACAACAGTGACCCGAGTTATGTATACGTATTTTAACTATAGCAGCGGCACGCTTTGACAGTCTTTTTGACGTTTGACCTGCTCATGAAGTTTCGTATAAATTAATAACTACGTTTGAAGGAGCAAATTACTATTCTTTATTGTCACTATAAAGAAAACGAGTTCGAACGTTCACCTACGACTAAACACACAAGCATACAAAAGGAAGTAAGACAATGATCTTTATTGAGAGCGAAAAAGAGACAAATATATGTTGCTCTGCATCGCGACACTGAGTTCAGGGGGCCGACTGCACAACTTTAATTTTAATGACAATGATATTCATTCTCATTTGTCAAAAAGTCGCTGTTAGTGTTAAACTTTTATTAATTCGTACAATGAGTTTCAATTAACTGTTAATGAAAATGAACATCGAGTCTTAGTGTGTTGCGCGGTCGCAATTTTAATTTTAAAGCTGATTAATGGAGTTCAACTGTTAAGACGAAGTCATTGAGTTACGCGGTCGGCCCGCAGGTTTGCTTATTATCATAGTTTCAATATGCCTCGTTCGGAGTATCCTTAAAATATCATTCCCTTTTACAATATAAGTGCCCCGTATCTAGTTTGCATAAAATACCAGAAGTCTAATAAGAGTTTTGTGGATATTAGGTAGTTATTTGGTACTGTGATATAATGATGTATCAACGCACAGGCTAGAAACATAAAATTTTGCACACGAATTCCTCTTATGACGTAATCATCCACTAAAGAAAGATTTTATTTTAAATTTATCCCACAAGGGAGTAAATAAGGGATAAAGGTTACCATAAAGGATGGATTTTTCCAAAAATAATAGGGAATGTAAGTCTATATGGCACTTTATATTCCTATAAATTGCTTTATCATCAAGGAAATTATATTTATTTATTAAAGGTGTACAAGACAGGACACAAGGATTACATTTAACGATTTTAAAAAAAAACAAAGACAGTAACCAAGACGAGGACAATGGCAATGACAATAACATAGATATAATTCGTTTTTTACAGTATATATATACTGTAAAAAACAGTTGCATTTAACGATTAAAAAAACAAACAAAGACAGTGACCAAAACAAGGACAATGGCAATAACAATAACATAGATATAATTCGTTTTTTACAGTATGGTTTTTGGTTACATAGTTTAAGTGATAACTTACCGCCCAACGAAATTATCTCTTAGGTCAGCTAGGAATTCATAATAATACATACTTGTATGATGGCTATTCACTATCATATCGTGCACCTAACTTTTACGTACAACAATATTGTATCGTGTATTAGGAGCTTTTTTTACGATAAATATTTTTATTATCTATTGGCCGATGACAACAAATAGAGGTTATCACATCATGGGAATTATAGTCCTACAGCTGGCATAATTATAGGCAAGTTTTTAAAAACAATCAATTTATTTATTTATTTATTCATTCATTTACAAACCAACACTTACAGCTAACGCCAAACATGTAGGCTTTTAGTCAATACAATCAATTACATATCTATTTAATTTTAGTTTACAATTTTTTATTACAAATGTCAATTATAGTACTTTGTTATTGAAATTGTTACGCTTTTTTCCCATGATGATAAGCAGAGACAATGGAGCGCCACTTGCCACGATCCTGACACAACTCCCTTACTTCCTTCACATTCACCATTTTCTTTATTCAAGCTCTAAGGTTATGGGCACCAGGCAACCTAGCTTTCTTGAGGATGTCTCCGATTTGATCGGAAAACACCCTTCTGAGTTTTTAATGCACAATTTTTTTTTAATGTGACTCGACATTTGATTGACCTGCCTTATGGTAAGTAATATAATTTAGTATTGGGTGTACATTAAGCTAACACCCACTCGCAAAGTTAGATTAGGTTAGGTTATTGACGACAGGCGTAACAAACTGGTCAGCACACTAGTTTGTTACGCGTGAAGTCCCGAGTTTTATTCCCAATCAGAGCAAATGATTGTTTCAAATATCTAAATAATAGTGAAAACCGCATCAAAATCCGTTGCGTAGCCTAAAAGATCTTAGCGTGCAGACAAAGGACGCGGGAAGCAACTTTATTTATTTATTTCTGTAAAAATCAAAAAATGCTAGTGGTTGCTGAGTCATGGGTGATCTATTTTTGTTATTATGTCCCAACATATGACAGCACCCAGCCTGATGTTAGGCTGGATTGCCATACATAAATGAAGGAGACCGCTATCAACTGTAAGTAGCAGTCACATCCACTATGCCGGCTAAGTTAAAACCGGAAACTTTCACGCTGATCACCACATACTGTATACTTGTACACGCTTTAATAACTAGACCCGAAGCAAATGTCCACCACTTTTTTTTAATTTGTAATTTTAATATTTAGACTAAATATTACAAATATAGCTAATATTAATATTTGCTTCGACCGGCAATCGAACCCGGTACGAAACGCGTAAAGGACGTTGTCGTCAAAACCCTCCGTTTTATTAACGCCAGCTCTTATACTATTTAAATTTAAAATAATTACAAAACAGAAGATAATTTTGTTTATTAAATCGTATTGTCCTCTAACTAACTTTTACGTCGATATTCAACGGTCAACAGTTAATTGTGGTGCGTGGTAGAACTATAATATGGATCTGTTTTATAAGCCCAACTCATGTGTGCATTTCAAAGCTGTGAAATGTGTTTCCTTGTGATCCTAGCAAAACTCCCTCAAAAGTTTAAATAGTCTCAATATTTTCTTAAGTTTGGCACGAACATTGATTATTGAAGTAAACAAATTTTATGCGGCTTATTATCGCGTTTATTTTAGTTTTGATTTTACATTTTATTATTATTCCGACGTTTCGAGAGCTTTGCAGCCATCGTGGTTACGGGGCCATCGTGGTTTAAGTAGTATTTCCGCCGCTTAACTAACAACAAACAAGTAGTCAAACCACAATAAATTGAATAAAAAAGCGGCCAAGTGCGAGTCGGACTCACCTATGAAGAATTCCGTAGCAGCAAGTAACATAATATAAAAGTTATTGTAGTATGTTGATCGATTTTTATATTTGAGTTGATTGAATGAAAGGTAAATTGCGGTTTTCGATTTGTGACGTATTAAAAAAAACTACTTATTAGTTCTCGTTCAAACCAATTTTCGGTAGAAGTTCGCATGGTAATGTACTTCATATATTTTTTTTAGTTTTATCATTCTCTTAATTTAAAGCTTACAGGGGGGGGAGGGGGAGACTAACTTTTTACCACTTTGGAAGTGTCTCTCGCGCAAACTATTCAGTTTAGAAAAAAATATATTAGAAACCCTAATTTAGAAGACCTATCTATAGAGATCTCACATGTATAGGTTTGATAAAAAAAAAATTGTGTTTCAGTTTTAATATGGGGAACCCCCAAAATTTATTGTTTTTTTTTAATTTTTGTGAAAACCTTAATGCGGTTTACAGAATACACCTATTTACCAAGTTTCAACAGTATAGCTCTTCTAGTTTTGGTAAAAAGTGGCTGTGACATACGAGCGGACGGATAGACAGACAGACATGACGAATCTATAAGGGTTCCGTTTTAACTACGAACCCTAAAAACGACTTATGATACTCCTATAAAACTCAAGCCACTGTCGGATGGCCTCGTGGAAGAAGGGCCTTAGTATTTTGTTCCTATTTATATAACGGGTAAACGCGTGTAAAAATAATATTTAGTTATATTTTTCCCTATTTACTATGTTTTTATCAGTAGAGTATTAACATTATTTTAAGAGAGTATTTTTGAATTATATTATATGTTCATTAATATTGGGGCTGCTATATGACACTTTATGGACTGCTTTTGAATGCTAGAGTAAATAAACTAACTATAGATAGCTCTGTAGTTAGCTAACTCTGGTATTTGGCCCAGTTGGAACTGGCAACTTCCTTTCCTGACATAACTCCTTCGCTTTCCTTACATCCACAATTGAATTGTAGCAATCCTCTTCTTACAATCTCTATTGTTATGGGCACTAGGCAACCCAGCTGTCTTAATTTGGCCTGCCTTTTTAAAAAAATCTATCCACATTAGATTTCTAAATTACTTTCGTTAATTTACTTTCAGTCATCCTTTCCATATTTCTAAACCATCGAAGCATTCTTTTGTCACTACATCGTTAAATCATCATCATCAGCCAGAAGGCGTCCACTGCTGAACATAGGCCTTCCCCTTAGAACGCCATTCCGAACGACAAGATGCCAGTTGCATCCACTGGTTATTCGTGACTATCCCTATGTCGTTAATCCATCTAGTGGGAGGCCTGCCCACGCTGCGTTTGCCGGTTCGTGGCCTCCACTCAAGTACCTTTCTTCCCTATCGGTTGTTTTTCGAGAATCGTTTAATATAGTAAAACAAATATATTTATTTTCAGAATAAATCGTAATGTGTCCAAATTGGGTTATTGCAGTAACTGCATTATTATTCGCGAGTGGGAATGCTGATATACTGTGTGAAACTATTGAGGAAGATGGAGTCCAGATTCTTTGTGGGTCCGATCATCTTATTGAAGTTTTAGAATACGATGTAAATCCTGATTTCAGAGGAAATCCTACTATAAAAAATATAACTCTATTATCGTTAAAAAAATGCCATTTGATCGAAGTTCAAGAATTATCATTTCACAAGGTGGGTAGTTTTATAGAGACTATGGATTTATCAGAGAATAAAATTTATAAATTACCATCAAAAATTTTCCAATTTGTTTCTCTAAATAAATTAAATATTTCAAATAATTTACTTGGAGATTTACCTATTGATTTGTTTAAAGATCAAAACGCGTTAGAAGTATTAGATTTAAGCGGAAATAGAATAGGAGAGCTAAATGATGGAATATTCGATCATATTCCATTATTAAAACGATTAGATTTGTCGAGGAATTTAATGGCTGGTCAATATATTACGGACAATTTGTTTCAATCGACTAAAATTGTTGAATATCTAGATTTATCAGAAAATATTATGTCTTTGGCTAATGAGACTATTTTAAAGGATTTATCAATATTGCATACTTTATTTTTGGATGGGTGCTATTTGGATTCTGTGCCAAAGTTTGTATTAAAGATTAATATGGCTACGTTAACCCACCTAAGCATGGCTAGAAATGAAATTAAGTATTTAACTTCAGATTTAAATACTTTAGCAAATTTAAATATATTAAATTTAAGTGATAATAAAATAACAGAATTATCACTTCCATTTAATTCCATGTCCAAATTAAAAGTTCTGAATCTTCGCTCAAACAAAATTGCTAGTTTACCATCCAAATTATTTCGTACAAACGAACATCTGGCACATTTAGATTTATCGCACAACCAAATACAATATGTAGATGCATATATTTTTCATTATAATTCTCTAAAAAGCCTTAACTTGTCAGGGAACGAACTTTCGTATTTAGAAGATTTTATATTGATGCCTGGAAAAAAATTCATGTACATGTTCATGTACCTCAATGAATTTTATTTTCATGACAATCATTGGCAATGCGCTTGTTTACTGGAGTTATTAAAAAAGGTGAAGCAAATGGAAATACTATATGATTCTACAAAATTTGATGGAAAACAGCCTGTGTGTGTGGATCTTGGAAGACGTTGTTTTAAAACTCCTCACTTAAGATTATTATTACAAAGAGAAGCCGAAAGAAAGTTAAATTATGGTCTCTTATAAAGATACTAAAATAATCTTTATAAAGTTGGAAGTTGGAAAATAGTTGGATTATATGGATATATGGAATATATGGATATATGGAATATGGAAAATAAGTAGTTGGAAAATAAAAAAAATTTCAAAACTTTTTTTCATTTTATTTTGTTTTATTTTTTATTATTTACATTTCTATACTAAGCTACTAAAGTGCTTGTATCATAGAAAACAGGACAACCAAAGTACATATATCAAAGATACATTGGTACCAGTGGGTGGTCTCGAACTCTCGGTTTACGTAACCATTGCACTGCCACTACACCACGGTCGCCTTTTGCTAAGATGAATTGTAATTGACAGCATATTGTTTTTATTTTCATTTTGAAGCCAGTACTTTGAGCATATTATAATAGTTAAGATAGCAAACTTTTGTGAACAAAAAAAAAGAATAAATGTAAAATTATTAGAGGTATTAAGGAAGTAAAATTATTATTATCCCCTCTGTAATAATAATTTTAGCCTTCTGACATGACAGATACTAGGGTTGGCAATATTTTTGGCATAAAAATTTATTATAAATTTTACGGCTTATTCTGTAACACCCAGTTCTGTAATAAACGCGAAAGTTCGTGAGTGTGGATAGATGGATGGATGTTTTTGTTACCAACGCCACCCCAGCCGGAGAAATTTCAGATTCTCTATAAATGTCTATAACCGATCGATAGGTAAAATTTATTACTTTGAGTATTAAAAATAAAAAAATTTCTTCCTCTTTTGTTTTTCGAGTTGTTAAACCAAATATATATATTTTTAGGTTATGTTTTATTTTGTAATGCCACCAATAAAATATAGAATATTTTTACATTACTTCTTACGAATAATTTATAACTTACGGCCGCTAAAAAGTCAACATGATTAAATTTAAGTTTCTAGGTTATTAACATTGTTTAATTTGTTATTAATAGTTTAATAGCATAACGCCTGAAATTTATCTTATTTTGAATCTATTTAAATTGATTTATTGAATTGTCACGCCTTTTTCCTACAGGGATAGGCAGAGACGATGGACCGCCACTTGCCACGATCCTAATCCTAACACAACTCCCTCGCACCCACAATCCCTTCCCAATATAAGCTCTTACTAAGCAACCGCAATCTACTTTGACTCATCGTGTCCAAGCCTTTGTGACAGGGTCTGGCACAAGGCCCTTCTTTCCAAGCTCGAAACATACGGTTTACCTGACCGTCTGAGTGGCTGGATAGCCGACTACCTGCGTGACCGCTCCATACGCGTGGTTGTGGATGGAAGCGCATCCTGCAGGGTGTCGGTGAATGCCGGGATTCCTCAGGGCTTCGTGCTGTCGCCGACTTAAATCCAGCATTCATTGCTATTCGCCTGCTATTACACAAATTGTATATACAAGGCTCAAATTGCTTCTTGCGCGGATTACTGTTCGCGGTTTTGGGACGGCTCTGCCAAGTATCTTCTTAATGCACTAAATTCATTGCAGCGTCATGCTGTCCGACTTATAGGTGATGCAGTGGTCACGCGAACTCTGGAGCCCCTGCAACTACGCAGACATGGCTGCTTCTTGCGTCCTCTATCGCCTATACAACGAAGAATGTTCCGAGGAGCTCTTTAACCTTGTTCCTACCCCGTCTTTTTACACCCGTAATACTCGCACAGGTCGGAGGGAGCACCCTCATTTAGTCGACCGAATCGGCAGTCGAACTAAACGGTTCGGTGCGTAGTTTCTTTGTAGAACAATCGACAAGTGGAATGCTTTACCAGTCCCATTCTCTCCATCCTGTAACCTTGGATCCTTTAAGCGACTTGTAAAGAGTGGGTGCTCCCTTCGACCTGTGCGAGTATTACGGGTGTAAAAAAACGGGGTAGGAACAAGGTTAAAGAGCTCCTCGGAATATTCTCCGTTGTATAGGCGATAGAGGACGCAAGAAGTCGCCATGTCTGCGTAATTGCAGGGGCTCCAGAGTTCGCGTGACCTCTGCATCACCTATAAGTCGGACAGATTGACGCTGCAATGAATTTAGTGCTGGAGCGGTCACGCAGGTAGTCGGCTATCCAGCCACACAGACGGTCAGGTAAACCGTATGTTTCGAGCTTGGAAAGAAGGGCCTTGTGCCAGACCGTCATTCCAAAAAAGGAAGAGGTTCTAAATTCGACTGTATAATCTTTTTTATATGTACATGATCAATGATACATGACGACTTTTTTCGTATGTTACGCGATAACTCCGGCAATTATTTAAGTAGGACACTTATCATTATATGTTGTACTAGCTGTGCCCGCGGTTTCACCCGTGAAAATTTAGATTTATAACAGTCATAAAAAGGAGGAGGTACTCAATTCGACTGTATGTCTTTTTTGTATTTATAACTCGATCTCATATAAAAATGACAGAAAAAAGAAAAAAGTATTATTTTTCGTAATTCCTTTGACTTATAATTCAATTGTTTATAACGACAAATACAGGAGTCTTCATCATCATTTAAATGAATATTCCAAGAGAAAAAACTTTTTTGTCAAATCTGTAGAGTTCAGAGTTTAGAAGTACCTAAATTATAAGCTTGGGCCATATTTATATATAGATGTTGTAGAAGCATATTTTTCTGAAATTGAAAATTAGACTTCTTTTTTATCACAAATCCCGAAAATCATTAAAATAACGTTATAATAAAAAAATACATACCTATGTTACTATGTTACTTCTAATATTTATTTTTGGAGGTATTATTTATAATACGTTTGCCTTTAAAATATTAGTAAGATATTATATATTATAGCTTTACATATATTATAGCACTAATTTTTATTGCTGGTAAATTTGAATCTCCTAAAATGACACATTTGTCTTGTAACCCATCTTTTTTTCTCCATGTGCCGTTTAAGGAGCTATTATAGGCAACATAGTGTCCAGGTTGGTATTCTATAATACCACCTAACACGTAGGTATGTATTTCCTCTGATAATGTAATTTTAATGATTCTCGGAATGTGAGATAGAGAAGAAGTCACATTTTCAATTTCAGAAAAATATGCTGCTTCTACATCAATATATAAATATGGCCCAAGCTCATAATTTACTTCTAAAGTCTGAACTCTACAGTCAGTCAATTAAAAAGAAAGACCGAGTCTTCAGAGAGCAAAGGACCTTCAATAGAACACGCAAAGAAGCGAGTAATTATTTTTATTTTATTGTATTTTGCCTCGCCATATGACTTATGGCGGGGGCCTGATGTTAAGCTGTAGTGCGGTCTATGTATGGATGTAACTGTTCCTACAGGTAAATAACATAGCAGTCACATCTACTATGCCGGCCTAGTTGAAACCGAAAACTTACAAGCTGATTCCAAAACGCGACTAATTCACTTCACTAATTCAATTCAGGCTGGGCACCACTGCATACTACTTTTTGATAATCAGACCCTTGGACTCTTCAATACTTTTAATAATTAATTAAATTAAATATAAAATAAAAACTGTGAAACAAGTATTATAGGTTTGTGGGTTAAATGTTTAGTTTACGTATCAGGCGTGGTACATTGGGTCTGCAGACCAGTTTGTTATGCGTAAAGCCCTGGGTTCGATTCCCGGTCGGAGCAAATACTTGTTTCGTAGCTTTTATTCGTAAGATTTAATCGAATTAAATATTTAAGAGCTGGAGATTCGCTCCGGGTCTGATTATTAAAAAGTAGTTGGCTATGGTGCCCAGTCTGCCGAACCGGGATAGACTTATACCACCACTTACAAGTATACAAACCGTGAACTGACTCAGTCGCGTTTCGGGGTCAGATTGTAAGTTTCCGGTTTAAATTAGGCCGACATAGTGGATGTGACTGTTATTGAACTGTAGTAGCACTCACCTCCATTCATGGACAGAACTCTAGATAAACATCAAGTGCTGTCATATGTCGAGTCACAATAAAAAAATCCCCGTTCATAATTTTAACAGGGGATAAAATCGGTCAGGTTGTAAACCCTCTTGGTAAGCGCAGGTTCGTTTATAAATTGACGCATTTTTAATAATAGTTAGACCTCATTTTTATGTATTAAAATAATGTTTTCATTATTAATGTTAAAACCTAATGACAATTAATAAATTAAATCCGTCCCTGTGTGATCAGAATTCTGATACAGGGACGAATTTATGAACAAGTCTAACAAGTTTTTATTAATAATATAATACACAGCAATATAGTATTTTTATTGATTATAGATCTATTAATTAATCAATCAATCAAATTGTCACGCCTCTTTCCCACAGGGATAGGCAGAGACAATGGAACGCCACTTGCCACGATCCTCGCTTCCCTCACATTAACAATACAAGCTTTACGGTTATGAGCTCTAGGCAACCCAGCTTTTTTGAGAATGTCTCCGATTTAGTTGGAAATTTTTAAATTTGGTAATTTATTCATTAAAATATTTAGATTTTAAAAAGCGACATCTATGAAATTTCGATTAAACTACATAATAAATCATGATAGATAATTTAAGAAGGGCATTTTATTTTAATGGTTATATAATAGATGGCGCTGGTAAAGCATTCCACTTGTCGATTGTTCTACAAAGAAACTACGCACCGAACCGTTTAGTTCGACTGCCGATTCAGTCGACTAAATGAGGGTGCTCCCTCCGACCTGTGCGAGTATTACGGGTGTAAAAAGACGGGGTAGGAACAAGGTTAAAGAGCTCCTCGGAACATTCTTCGTTGTATAGGCGATAGAGGACGCAAGAAGCCGCCATGTGTGCGTAGTTGCAGGGGCTCCAGAGTTCGCGTGACCACTGCATCACCTATAAGTCGGACAGCATGACGCTGCAATGAATTTAGTGCATTAAGAAGATACTTGGCAGAGCCGTCCCAAAACCGCGAACAGTACTCCGCGCAAGAAGCAATTTGAGCCTTGTATATACAATTTGTGTAATAGCAGGCGAATAGCAATAAATGCTGGATTTAAGTCGGCGACAGCACGAAGCCCTGAGGAACCCCGGCATTCACGACACCCTGCAGGATGCGCTTCCATCCACAACCACGCGTATGTAGCGGTCACGCAGGTAGTCGGCTATCCAGCCACTCAGATGGTCAGGTAAACCGTATGTTTCGAGCTTGGAAAGAAGGGCCTTGTGCCAGACCCTGTCACAAAGGCTTGGACACGATGAGTCAAAGTAGATTGCGGTTGCTTAGTAAGAGCTTATATTGGGAAGGGATTGTGGGTGCGAGGGAGTTGTGTTAGGATTAGGATCGTGGCAAGTGGCGGTCCATCGTCTCTGCCTATCCCTGTAGGAAAAAGGCGTGACAATTCAATAAATCAATTCAAATAGATTCAAAATAAGATAAATTTCAGGCGTTATGCTATTAAACTATTAATAACAAATTAAACAATGTTAATAACCTAGAAACTTAAATTTAATCATGTTGACTTTTTAGCGGCCGTAAGTTATAAATTATTCGTAAGAAGTAATGTAAAAATATTCTATATTTTATTGGTGGCATTACAAAATAAAACATAACCTAAAAATATATATATTTGGTTTAACAACTCGAAAAATAAAAGAGTAAGAAATTTTTTTATTTTTAATACTTAAAGTAATAAATTTTACCTATCGATCGGTTATAGACATTTATAGAGAATCTGAAATTTCTCCGGCTGGGGTGGCGTTGGTGTTTTTGTTACTATATACGAAAGTTAAATATGAAACCAACATTTTAAGTCATCACTCACTCTCAGTCGTAGAAGCCGCCGTGATTACACACAACTACTGCCCGATACCAATGTACAAGTATAGATACCAATGTACGAGTATAGTTACCAATGTACGAGTATAGTTACCAATGTACGAGTATAGTTACCAATGTACGAGTATAGTTACCAATGTACGAGTATAGATACCAATGTACGAGTATAGTTACCAATGTACGAGTATAGTTACCAATGTACGAGTATAGTTACCAATGTACAAGTATAGATACCAATGTACGAGTATAGATACCAATGTACGAGTATAGTTACCAATGTACGAGTATAGTTACCAATGTACGAGTATAGTTACCAATGTACGAGTATAGATACCAATGTACGAGTATAGTTACCAATGTACGAGTATAGTTACCAATGTACGAGTATAGTTACCAATGTACGAGTATAGATACCAATGTACGAGTATAGTTACCAATGTACGAGTATAGTTACCAATGTACGAGTATAGTTACCAATGTACGAGTATAGATACCAATGTACGAGTATAGTTACCAATGTACGAGTATAGTTACCAATGTACGAGTATAGTTACCAATGTACGAGTATAGATACCAATGTACGAGTATAGTTACCAATGTACGAGTATAGATACCAATGTACGAGTATAGATACCAATGTACGAGTATAGATACCAATGTACGAGTATAGTTACCAATGTACGAGTATATTTACCAATGTACGAGTATAGTTACCAATGTACGAGTATAGTTACCAATGTACGAGTATAGATACCAATGTACGAGTATAGTTACCAATGTACGAGTATAGATACCAATGTACGAGTATAGATACCAATGTACGAGTATAGTTACCAATGTACGAGTATAGATACAAATGTACGAGTATAGATACCAATGTACAAGTATAGATACCAATGTACAAGTATAGATACCAATGTACGAGTATAGATACCAATGTACGAGTATAGTTACCAATGTACGAGTATAGATACAAATGTACGAGTATAGATACCAATGTACAAGTATAGATACCAATGTACAAGTATAGATACCAATGTACGAGTACAGTTACCAATGTACGAGTATAGATACCAATATACAAGTATAGTTACCAATGTACGAGTATAGATACCAATGTACGAGTATAGATACCAATGTACGAGTATAGTTACCAATGTACGAGTATAGATACAAATGTACGAGTATAAATACCAATGTACAAGTATAGATACCAATGTACGAGTACAGTTACCAATGTACGAGTATAGATACCAATGTACAAGTATAGATACCAATGTACAAGTATAGATACCAATGTACAAGTATAGATACCAATGTACGAGTATAGTTACCAATGTACAAGTATAGATACCAATGTACGAGTATAGATACCAATGTACGAGTATAGTTACCAATGTACAAGTATAGATACCAATGTACGAGTATAGATACCAATGTACGAGTATAGATACCAATGTACAAGTATAGATACCAATGTACAAGTATAGATACCAATGTACGAGTATAGATACCAATGTACAAGTATAGATACCAATGTACAAGTATAGATACCAATGTACAAGTATAGTTACCAATGTACGAGTATAGTTACCAATGTACAAGTATAGATACCAATGTACGAGTATAGATACCAATGTACGAGTATAGTTACCAATGTACAAGTATAGATACCAATGTACAAGTATAGATACCAATGTACGAGTATAGATACCAATGTACAAGTATAGATACCAATGTACAAGTATAGATACCAATGTACGAGTATAGATACCAATGTACAAGTATAGATACCAATGTACAAGTATAGATACCAATGTACAAGTATAGTTACCAATGTACGAGTATAGTTACCAATGTACAAGTATAGATACCAATGTACGAGTATAGATACCAATGTACGAGTATAGTTACCAATGTACAAGTATAGATACCAATGTACAAGTATAGATACCAATGTACGAGTATAGATACCAATGTACAAGTATAGATACCAATGTACGAGTATAGATACCAATGTACAAGTAGAGATACCAATGTACGAGTATAGATACCAATGTACGAGTAGAGATTTTTTTATTTTATTGTGACTCGACATATGACAGCACCCCGCTTGATGTTAAGCCAAAGTGTGGAACCGGCAACTTACAAGCTGATCCCGAAACGTGACCAAATCACTTCACGGTCTGTATACTTGTAAGTGGTGGTACTACCCCAGAGCGGCAGACTGGGTACCACTGCCTACCACTCTTTGATAACCAGACCCGAAGCAAATATCCATCTCTTTTTTTTAATAACAAATATTTGTAATATTTACAAAATATTTTAAATATTTTATAAGTAATATTTTAAAGCTATGAAACAAATATTTGCTCCGACCGGGGATCGAACCCGGGACTTTACACGCAATAAACCAGTCGCCAAACCGTACGTCCACGCCTGTCGTCTGTGTACGAGTATACAGGGTGTTCCAGAAGTCATGGTCCAAACGAAATGGGAGCATAGACGTGATCATTCTCTACCAACTACCATTAATAGAATCATTAGTTGATGCATGGTTTAGAAATTATAGCAATTTATCCGTTATTTATGAAAATAGTCGACTAAGTGAGAATAATGTTAAAAAAAATACAAACTTTACATAAGTCGTATGTTTTTTTATTATAAATATAATTGCTAATAATGCATCTTTCTGTAGAAATAAATTACATCAAATTTGTGCTCATATTTCATCCAAAAATAAACGCGTTTATTAACAATGTTTAATTTTCAAAAGGAAAGCATAATTTTTGCAATGGCTACAGTGAAAATAAAATTTACTACAAAAAATTGGTCCGTTATCACAAAAACTACAGCATTTCATGTAGTTTCTAAAAAGGTATCATTCATATGCCTTTTCATTGTAACTTCCTATTTTAAAGCAGTTTTGTTTACCATAGGGAAACTAAATAAAATAGAAATATCAAATGAAACAAATTAATATTCAAAAGGAAACTTTTAATTATAATAAATGTTCAAAATGTCTGCCACCAACTCTTATACACAATCGACACCTCCTAATAAAATTACGTTTTAAATTGTTTAAAGAGCGTTCGTTATTTTTAATATTATTAATTACAACATTTATTCTTTGTCGCAATTCTCGCTCTGATTCAGATGTCCGTTCGTACACTATTTCCTTAAGACAACCCCATAGATAATAATCTATGGGGTTAAGGTCTGGTGAACGGGGTGGCCAGGCGATGGTACCTCCCCTCCCGATCCATCTATTGGGGAATGTCGCGTTTAAATACGCTCTCACGTCTCGCCGGTAATGTGGAGGTGCCCCATCGTGCTGCAGCCACATTCTATCTCGAACGTCTGGTTCAACTCTGGCATCTTGCAGTAGTCTTTTCAAATTGTTTCTTAAAAATTCCAAATAACTATCACCGGATATCCTTGCCGGAATTTCAAATGGCCCGATAATCTTACGATATAATATTCCCGCCCACAAATTAATACCGAATTGGTATTCGAATCGATCACTTTGTACTATGTGCGGATTGACTACCGACCAATAGTGGCGATTATGAATATTAAATATGCCAATTCTTCTTAAAGTTGACTCGTCGCTCCATAGGATGTTGTCGAAGAAATTTACATCATCACGGCATCTACGAATCATTTCTCTGCAGAAATTCATTCGCTGCGCATAATCAGCAGGTAGAAGTGCTTGCACGCGTTGCACGTGAAATGGGTATAAATTATTGCGTCTTAAAGTACGATGCACTGTAGTCGTTGGTAGCCCTGTACGTCGTGAGATACTTCGCACACTCAATTTTGGCTCTTGCGAAACCAGTCTCAATATTTCTTCAACCTCGCTATTTCGAGGTCTTCCTTCGCGATGTGGCGCTCCAGGTCTTGTCCCTTCTAAAAGAGCCTGGTGTACACGAATAAAAACTCTGTGATCCGGATAACGCTCCCGGTAAGGGTATCTAACACGTTATTCTCTTGCTGCACGTCTGGCATTCCCATCACATAAACCATAAACAAAATGCATTTCTGCGTACTCACGGTCTGTGTATGGTGAAGGCATTACAAAATGTCCAAATCGCAGGCTTAATCAAAATCCAAAAAACAAGCGTAGGTTAGTCAGAAGTGCAATCAATCAAAGTCCAGAAACAATAGCAAAGTAGCGAGAAAAGGATAATCAACACGTGCGCAATGTAAAGCAGGTAGCTAGGTACTGAGGGAAGTTGGTTGAGCGGGGCGGCTGAGAGTAGACTCTAGACTCTACCTCTACCTCTAGAGTCTAGAGGTAGAGGGTAGCGGGGGGTGGATGGTGCGTAGGCCCACGTGTTATATCCGGTCGCTTACTTATTTTACTAAGGCTACCTTAGTAAAATAACGTTCATTAAAAATCATCACTATAACAAACAAAACTGCTTTAAAATAGGAAGTTACAATGAAAAGGCATATGAATGATACCTTTTTAGAAACTACATGAAATGCTGTAGTTTTTGTGATAACGGACCAATTTTTTGTAGTACATTTTTTTTCACTGTAGCCATTGCAAAAATTATGCTTTCCTTTTGAAAATTAAACATTGTTAATAAACGCGTTTATTTTTGGATGAAATATGAGCACAAATTTGATGTAATTTATTTCTACAGAAAGATGCATTATTAGCAATTATATTTATAATAAAAAAACATACGACTTATGTAAAGTTTGTATTTTTTTTAACATTATTCTCACTTAGTCGACTATTTTCATAAATAACGGATAAATTGCTATAATTTCTAGACCATGCATCAACTAAAAATTCTATTAATGGTCGTTGGTAGAGAATGATCACTTCTATGCTCTCATTTCGTTTGGACCATGACTTCTGGAACACCCTGTAGATACCAGCAAGTCCGCCTATCTACACTCGTGTATAATATTTGAAAAAATCAAATTGTCACGCTTTTCTTCCATGGGGATAGGCAGAGACAATAGAGCGCTACTTACCACGATCCTGACACAACTCCCTCGCTTCCTTCACATCCACAATTTTCTTCATAGAAGCTCTAAGGTTATGGCCACTAGGCAACCTAGCTTTCTTGAGGATGTCTCCGATTTGGTTGGAAAACACTATCCTGGGCCTGCCTTGTTTAACGCATCCATCTACATCAGATTTATAAATTCCTTTCGTCAATCTCCTTTCACTCATTCTTTCCATGTGCCCAAACCATCGAAGCATTCCTTTGTAAATCCTTGTCACTACATCTTCTTTCAAACCACATCTATCACGCAATGTGCTATTCCTTGTTCTATTCGCTATCGTCACTCTACATACACTCCTTACCGACCGCATTTCTACAGCGTTAATTCTACTCTCATGCTTCTTCTGTCATACTCAACCTTCACTTCCATACATTAATGTAGGAACAGGCACCGCATTATGAACAGCCATCCGTGACTTTTGGGACATTATATTTTGGCTGTTCATTACACTATGGATGGCACCGTTCACTACGTTACCCTTTTGCACACTTCTCTCAATATCTTCATTACGTTCATCTAGTTTTTTTTATATTTTTTATTGTGACTCGACATATGACAGCACCCCGCTTGATGTTAAGCCGAAGTGTGGTCCATGAATGAATACCACTGCTACTACAATTCAATAACTGTGAGTAGCAATCACATCCACTATGCCGGCCTAGATGGAACCGGCAACTTACAAGCTGATCCCGAAACGTGACCAAATCTCTTCACGGTCTGTATACTTGTAAGTGGTGGTACTACCCCGGATCGGCAGACTGGGCACCACTGCCTACCACTCTTAAATACTAAAGCCATATACCATCAATCAAAAAAATTGACACGCCTTTTTCCCACAGGGATAGGCAGAGACAATGAAGCGCCAACCACGATCCTGACACAACTCCCTTGCTTCATTCACATCCACAATTCTCTTCATACAGGCTCTGTGGTTATGGGCATCAGGCAACCTGGCTGTCTTGAGGATGTCTCCGATTTGGTCGGAAAACACCCTTCTGGGCCTGCCTTGTTTAACGCATCCATCCACATCAGATTTATAATTTCTTTTCGTCAATCTACTTTCACTCATCCTTTCATATACAACAAGCAAAAAAGTAAAAAATTGACAGGTATAGTAAATGTTTATATAGTTGGGGAACGAGTTAAATGAATTCGGGGGCTGAGGTGCGGTGAGGCGTGAAACAACCACCACCTGTATCTTAGTGGCCGCTTTTAGTGACGCTCATAGCTCGGCGATGTCATTTAATATCGATAAAAACGTGTCCATATTTTCTTTGTTTGAATATTGAAAAATTAGTGAGTTAATTGAATAAAAGAGAGTCGTGATCCGTAGTCAGGCTGGAATCATTCTTAGAAAAGTGATTAAAATGTGTGAAAAAGAAAAAAACATGCAGTCACTATTCTCAAAATTAAATTAATATATAATTCATTAAAAATTGTTGCTGTCTAATGTTTATCCTGTAATTTAATACACATTTATAATTTTTATTAACTAAATCTATTCGCATTTTAAGGAAAGTTTGTGTTTCTTGTTATCGACATTTTGCACTTTACTTCACTATTTATAATAGACACGTGACCATGACGTCACAACTGCATTCCTAGCGCGTTTATTAGGCTCGTTCCCTTACTATACATATATGTGTGTATATCCGCATAAACTACGCAGTCTTATATTTATTTTAGTGTGAATGATACCTTAAATAAGTAAACTTAAATAATTTAACCGTAATTTGAGATTTTAAAGGCAAAACAAAAAACCTATTTAAACACAACACAAAGAGTAAGGCACACACTTCTAGTGTACAGACGGTGAAAGGACTTAGTCGCGTTACGGGATCAGCTTTAAGTGACTAGGCCGGCATAGTGGATGGGACTGCTACTTTCAATTATTTTTCAAATATATATTGTGACTCGACGTCTGACCTCGCCCAATGGCATTTTCGCATTGGCATTTACATCAAAATAAAACTTAGCACCTAATAAAAAATTGTAAAATAAAAACCAAAATGTTTTTTTTTATTAATTTGACCTGTATGTATGTTGCATACAACAGAGACATGGCGCCTCTGTGCGTTCTCTATCGCCTATACCACGGAGAATGTTCCGAAGAGCTCTTTAACCTTGTTCCTACCTCGACTTTTCACACCCGTAATACCCGCACAGATCCGCATTCTATCGACCGAATCGGCAGTCGAACTAAAAAGTTCGGTGCGTCTTTTCTTTGTAAATCGACAAGTGGAATGCTTTGCCTGCCCATGAGTTCTCTCCATCCATATGACCTTTGATCCTTCAAGCGATGCGTGAAGAAGCACCTTTGGCCGGCATAGTGACGGCGAACTCGGTTTTCTCAGGCATCGTCACTCTTGGACCTCCTCTTGATTATCAACTGGCTGGACAAGGTCAGATGTCGTGTCACAATAAAAAAAAATGTAACTATGAAACGGAATCTTTTAAATTAATTATCATCCACTTCTAGATGTATGAATAATTTAAAAATTAGTTCACGTATTTGGGGCAGCCGTGAACAAACCCAGTTTTCTAAGTCGACGTCACTCTTGGACCTCCTCTTGATTATCATCAGGCGGGACGAGATCAGATGTCGTGTCACAATAAATAAATAAATAAAAACTGATGACAATACATAATACGATAATTTCGTTAATTTTTATTGACCGGCATAGTGACGGCGACTGAGGCAACCGTGAACCGACTCAGTTTTTTCAGTCGTCTGCACTCTTGTACCTCCTCTTGCTTACCATTTCTTTAATTAGTCACATTGTTATATAAGCTAGTTTTAGTTTTTTTTAACTAAGCGACCGTGATGTAGTGGCAGTGCAATGGTTACGCCGAGGGTTCGAAACTACTCACCAGTACCTATGTATCTTTGATATATGTACTTTGGTTGCCCTGAGGGGTTAGGTTGGGCAAGTTAAAACGATAATCGCCTCTCGTCGACGATTGGCAAAATAATAAAAGCTAGGCTAAATCCTCCAAATTGAGACTATTGATCATAATACTATCTGGTATTGTTGTAAAATTTATTTTTAAGTTACTTGTTTGTTGATTACTGTTTGTTGCCTTAATAAATAAAATAAAAAAATAAAAAATAATGAACAAACGTGTCGTCGCACAGACGATATACGTCACAACGATTAATAGTCTCGTTTTATTGGATTTAGCCTAGCTTTTATTATTTTGAAAATCGCCGACGCGAAACGATAATCTTTTTAATTTGCCCAACTTATGTTTCTATGATACAAGCACTTTAATAAATTTTCTATTGATAATGAAAAGTTGTTTGTATATATAATTTATTTATTCATATATTATATAATATTTGTCGATGTTGATAATAAACATGCGTGTATTAGAAACTTTATTGAATTAATGTGGACTTTCCCAAGTCAAACTTTCATACAAAAATACACTGTTATTCAAAATCAAAGTATTTAATACTTTATATTGACACCATCATTTACCTAGTTTTATAGGACATTAATTATTTAATGAACTAAACAAATTTTATGCGGCTTACTATCGCCTCCGACAACATCTCCGTGACCACGATGACTGCAAAGCTCTCGAAAGGTCGTCATAATAAAAGTTGTAAAATTCTAACCAAAATAAACGCGATACTAAGCCGCATAAAACTTGTTTAATTCATTTATCAATGTCTTCTACAATATAACCTTATTAAAATTATAGTTTTTTTTTGTGAGAATAATTACTGTTATCCTTTCGGACATATCAGCGCGAATGAGTGGTGGACCCCCAGTGAGGCAGGTGATCCATGAGAAATGGAATTGTCTCCAAAGTCTGGCTTCACTCGACTTTGGAGACAATGAATGTGAGGTATGCTGGGCGAACTAGTTGGCTAAGGGAGGGAGAGGGACCTCTGGTGCACGAGGCCTCTTCCCTCGAGTCTTCCTGAGGAAGAAATTTTGGCGTGGGGTTATTTGCGAATAGCCCTGGGTGGTTTTTGCGGTGGTGAAGTTGTGTTTATAGAATTATAGTATAATAATCAATTTTTTTTGTATTAAATTTTATTTATTTATTCATATACTAATCTACCAAAGTGCTTTTATCATAGAAACAGGACATCCAAAGTACATATATCAAAGATACATTGGTAGCAGCAAGTGGTTTCGGACCAGTGCTCTCAGTTCGCATAGCCATTGCACTGCCACTACACCACAGTCGCCTTAAACTAAAAATTATAAAGTTAATCGACAAGGCAGCCTCAATTCCTTAAGGTATAGGCAGAGAGGTTATAGTATACATGTGAGCTGGAAAAGGATTCCACGTGTACTGGGTGTTTTGTTTTTTAAAGTGTGATGGGGAGTAACTTACGAATTTGTTAAAAGTTTCGTATAAGTAAAAGAAAAAAAGATAAATGGGTTGTACCACTCTTTAACTTCACGTTTTACATTTACGTTTAACGGATATTTTATACAGAGCTAAAGGACATCATACATCTGGGGCCACGGTCGTGCCCCCACCAAGTCGAGCAAAGCGTCACGGCCGTACCATCCTTTTCTCGAAGCAATTCAGACCATTTTCGACCCCCTGTAACTTCGTTGTGGATAAAACTAGAAGACTGAAATTTTCAGTAACCACATGCAAGCATTGTAAAGACATGTATATTTCAAATTTCATTCAATTTGAACCAGTATTTTAAGAATTATAACGGGTCAAATTTCTTAAATTTTGTCACTCACTGACTCACCGATCATCAAAATTCTAAGGCACTTCTAGCAGACCTAGAAGCTTCAAATTTGGAATATAAGTAGTGTTTGGTGTATGAATCAAGGAAAAACTAAAAAATCTAGAAAAGACCGCAAAGAAAATTAAGCCCATACAGCCAAGTCTTCAGTTAAATTTTTCAATATTGGCTTTAATCGTAACGATGTTTATTTTTATTATTATTTTATTTTATTATTATTATTATTTATTATTATTATTTTTATTATTAACGATGTTTAACGAGATTTTATTTATTTTACGGCAATTATTATTATTGCTAGCGCGAGGGCGCGGGGCGGGGACAGTGGCGAAGCGCGCGGAAAGGTGAATGTCGCCGAGCGAGCAGCAGCCGCGCTCTCATATGCGCGAGCGACCCAATGCTGTTCGGATGTGCCCAGAATTCTTACCTATAAGTTTGCGATTTTCATTGATAATTTCGATTGCTATATTAGTTTGACGACTAAAGGCTACTCTCATTGGTTTACTGATATTATTTGCTTACAATTTGGACGTTGTTCGGATAAATAATTTAAATTAAATATTGATACTTTAAGTACCTAAGTATTTATAAATTTCTTATTACCTAATCGTATTTCTGCATAAAAATAACTTTGCAATCTAACTTGTAGGTAGTCGCAATGGATTCAGTAATACTGTATGTAAATGATCAGCCTTGTCCACACTGGGTTATTCCTATACCTGGTGATGGTTCGTGTTTATTTCATTCTTTGTCATTCTCTATGTATGGGAATATTGAGTCGTCGTATGATATTAGACTTGCTATAATCGAGTATGTGGTAGCGCATTACAAAATAACCGTCTACAAAATACAAAAAGAAATGAGATCCCATCAAAAACAATACTTGTCAAAAAAACCAAGTCTCGCAACTCAGTTGTTCTGCGGTAAAAAGTTGTGAGATCCATGTACCAAGTCGGTTATTAATTTATTCAGTCTCTACTTAAGCGACTTTCTGTCTTAATACGTCCAGTCTCTAAGACCACGATCGTGGTCCATAACAATTGAAAATCAATTGTGTCTGGAATCTCCGTACTCGAAGCATTAAGTTGTTACGTAATAATTAACAGCATCTTATTGTGACGCATATCAATATTAAAATTCTTTAATGTTTTATATAAATATATTGAGACTTGGCCATCGCCTGAAAACACGTGTAAATTCAATCGCCTGAAAACACATGTAAATTCAATTATTTAGTGCGATATCGTCACTATAAGATGTTGTTAATTATTACGTAACAACTTAATGCTTCGAGTACGGAGATTCCAGACACAATTGATTTTCAATTGTTATGGACCACGATCGTGGTCTTAGAGACTGGACGTATTAAGACAGAAAGTCGCTTAAGTAGAGACTGAATAAATTAATAACCGACTTGGTACATGGATCTCACAACTTTTTACCGCAGAACAACTGAGTTGCGAGACTTGGTTTTTTTGACAAGTATTGTTTTTGATGGGATTTTGGGTTTTCTATGTATTACTTTTGTTATTTCTAATGATAAAAACATATATAAATGGTAGTTTCGCAAAAAAATTATTAACAACCCAATTCACGATTTCGTAATAGTAAACGTAATAGAATATGTATAAAGTAAAACTAAATTCGTAAATTGAAACTTTTTTAGTACAACTGGCTGTTAGTGTCCCGTTAAATTAAAAGTAAAAGTTGGTCATATTAATTTTAACCATGACCGCATGACGCGGTGTGAAAACAGCCTCAACTGGTTGTATTGAGAAACTAAAGTCAGTACGGCCCAGAGCCTCGAACGAGACTGACAACCTATAACGTAAAAACACACACAAAATTAAAAAAAAAAACCAAAACATCAAAATATTTCAAAACAAAATTCGAATCGAACATCAATTTTGAATTATAATTCCAAACAATCGCGTTCAATAAATCAAATTCGAAATTTAAATTTTGACAATTAAAAATTAGGTTCTTTATGGTGTTTTAATTTTTAGTAGGTTATTTATTGGTCGTACTTTTATATTTAATTATAAAGTGTTTTTTTTATAATATATAATAAAAACCATAACCACAGTGAAAGTGTATGACTAACAGTGAAAGGGGTTCCAAGTAAGTACAAGCCGCATATTTGTATCTATCTATTGACAGATAAAAAATAACGCATTCACTTATTTAAAAAAAAGCAAAAAGTCATGATTCACATCAATGTCACGTCCTGATTCCCGATAGGAATAAGCAAGGACAACGAAGCCCCACTTATCACGATCCCGACACAACTCTCTCGCTTAAAGAATGGATGAAAGAGATTTCTAATCAGGGGCAAATGTAAGATTAAACAGGATTCGATCCTTGATCAAATCGAAAACATTCTTAAATAAAACTATAATTGGTTAAAAATAATTTTAAAAAAACTAAAATATGTCAATGTAAACTAAAAATTAAAGAAATGGTAAGCAAGAGGAGGTACAAGAGTGCCGACGACTGAAAAAACTGAGTCAGTTCACGGTTGCCTCAGTCGCCATCACTATGCCGGCCAAAAATTTTTTTATGAAATTTTTGTATTGTCATCGGAACCCTACCTGATGATAAGCTGATAAGCATATATGGAGGTGACTGTTCTACATTTAATAAAGGTATCCTAGTTGGATCCACCAAAGTTAAAGCTAATCTCGAAACGCGACTGCGTCACTTTATTGTCTTATACTTGTAGGTGGTAACCTTAGATAGGTAGGTTGGGTACCACAATCAGAGGGACGACCGCGTAACTTCAATTATAATGACAATGAAATTCATTTAAATTAGTCAAAAAGTTACGCGGTCGCTGTTTGTGTCAAAAACGACTTTCATTCATTCGGACAATGAGTTTCAATGATCTTGGACTGTTAATTTTTCTTTCTTTCTTCTTGTTTATGGCTTTAGTATTTAACTTGCCAGTGTCAAAGTAAAAATATATGGTTCAATGTTAATACATTGTCAAGTACAGATGAAGATGAACCACGCGAGTGATTCATCAAATGATGATGATGATGATCGTTTTAGTCAAGCGGCGGAAAGCCTTTACTAAAACTTCAGAAGGAGTCTTGGAGGGAACATGAAGAAACACGTTTCACAACTTTAAATTACTTGTTTATACTTGATCAACTTAAAAATTATCACTGGATAACAATTCCACCATTATTACACATTAATATTTATGAAAAACACAAGCTTTTCAAATAATTCAAAATTGCGCGTCCTGTCAGTTGCAGTTGCCCGCCAAAACTCTGGACTGTTAATGAAAATGAACATCGATTCTTATACGCCGTTCTCACGGGGCGATTTAAGTTGATCAACTGCGAAATCGTTCCCGATTTGAACCGTCTGAACAGACTTTCAACCAAGTTGAAGCAATAAAAATTGATTCAACAAAAGTTAAAGACCTTTCTACTTTTATTGATTCAACTAACAGCTGACAGCGAATCGACTCGTCTGAACCTATTCGTTTAAATTGCATTGAATAATCAGTCCAATCAATTACTCAACAGCGCGATTGAGTACCTAAGTATTGTATATTGCATTCCTCTGTCACCAGTTTTTTGTTTGTTTGTAATATAAAATGTGAGTAAAATGTAAATTATGGCGTCCGCATCTACGAGAAAAATTAACAGATAGTGTAATAACACGTGTAATATTGAGACGATTATTATTGAACCGTGAGAACGCTACCGTCAATATTTACTATCGATTTTTTGTTAAGCGATAAATATTAATCAACTAAAATCGCCCCATTAGTGTGTTGCGCGGTCGCAATTTTAAATTTTGAAGCTCATTAATGGATTTCAACTAGCAAAACGAAGAACATTGTAATTGAATTACGCGGCCGCTGACCCGAAGAAAATATTCGCACCTTATTTATTAACAAGTATTTGTAATATGTATGAAGAGAATTGTGAATGTGAAGGAAGCGAGGGAGTTGTGTCAGGATCGTGGCAAGTGGCGCTCTATTGTCTTTGCCTATTACTGTGGGAACAAGGCGTGACAATTTGATTGATAAATTTAATATTGTAATTATAAATAAAAGCTATGAAATATATATTTGCTCCGACCGGGAATCGAACCCGGAACTTTACGCGTAACGATCTGGTGTACTAACAATTGCGCCACGCATATTGTCAATTTCTCTTAATATATCTATTTATTATACTTTTAATTGGGAATGTTGTAGATATTAAATTTTGGATATGGAAACAGGTACGGGAATAATATTATACCGGTTTCAGATATGTTTACGGATATGTAACTATTTTGGATCATCCGATAGTTACGGATATTAGATTTTTAAGGTATTTTAAGACTAAAATCCTGTCATAAAATGTTTGAATTAGACTCCGCCCCTATCCGAAACTTTTATAACCCCTATCCGAAACTTTTGATTTGTGTTCTATTTTTATTTATATTTTATGAATTGAATAATTAAATAAAAAAAGAGATGGATATTTGCTTCGGGTCTGGTTATCAAAGAGTGGTAGGCAGTGGTACCCAGTTTGCCGATCAGGGGTAGTACCACCACTTACAAGTATACAAACCGTGCAGTGATGTCGTCACGTTTCGGGATCAGCTTGTAAGTTGCCGGTTCCATCTAGGCCGGCATAGTGGATGTGATGGCTACTCACTGTTATTGAATTGTATTAACAGTGACATTCATTCATGGACCACACTTTGGCTTAACATCAAGCGGGGTGCTGTCATATGTCGAGTCACATTAAAAAAAAAGTTTCCTTAATGAAGTTAAATATTATAATAAATTCGGTTACGGTTACGGATAGGTTTTTATTTCGGATATCCGATAAGTTTGATTATGGTTACGGAGTTATATAACATTCCTACTCTTTTTTATTTTTTTTTATTTTTATCGACATTTGGCAGCACCCCGCTTGATGTTGAGCTGGAATGTGTGGTCCATGAATTGTATTCAACTATGCCGAAAAAACCACATCCACTATGCCGGCCTAGTTGAAACGCGACCAAATCACTTTACTGTCTGTATGTGTAAGTTATACTGTACTTGTAAGTTGTGGTACTACCCCGGATCGGCAGACTGGAAACCAAGGCCTACCACTCTTTAAATATCTTCTAATATATAATGCGATTAAAATAAGAATAGGACGGGATCGGCGCCATTTTGTGAAGTCTAACTCTCCAACCAACTTTACTTTAGTATGGTGTCGATTCAAAGACACCTTTGAATCAGTCAAGTGAAGTTAGTCAACAGCCCGTCCTATTCTTATTCTAATAGCATAGTACTCTTAATATCTCTTTAAATATCTCCTCATATACTCTTTAAATATCTCCTAATATCTATTTAAATATCTCTTAATATCTCTTTAAATATCTCCTCATATACTCTTTAAATATCTCTTAATATCTATTTAAATATCTCCTCATATACTCTTTAAATATCTCTTAATATCTATTTAAATATCTCCTCATATACTCTTTAAATGTCTCCTAATATCTATTTAAATATCTCCTCATATACTCTTTAAATATCTCCTAATATCTATTTAAATATCTCTTAATATCTCTTTAAATATCTCCTCATATACTCTTTAAATATCTCTTAATATCTATTTAAATATCTCCTCATATACTCTTTAAATATCTCTTAATATCTATTTAAATATCTCCTCATATACTCTTTAAATGTCTCCTAATATCTATTTAAATATCTCCTCATATACTCTTTAAATATCTCTTAATATACTCTTAATATCTCTGTAGTGTAAAAACGTCCTATGTCGTTTAGTTGTCCAATTAGAAAATAAAAGTTGTTGTTAGCGCCAAAAAACAATGACCTGTTGGAAAGTTACCTCAAACACAAAGGATTTCATTCACAAAGCATTTGTAATTTTTGTTTTTACAAGACATTTAACCAGAGTTTTCTAATGTGGGTTTATTTAAATATACTAGTTGTTTCCCGTGGTTTTACCTGCGTTTAAAAACTGTGTTTTGTAATGAGTTATGTCAGTAACAGACATAAGAAATAGAATTAAACAAATTTTATGCGGCTTACTATCGCGTTTGTTTTGGTTTTGATTTTACAATTTTTTTATTATTCCGACGTTTGGAATAATAAAAAATGACCACAATGGCTGCAAAACTCGCGAAACGTCGGAATAATAAAAAAAAAGTAAAATCAAAACCAAAATAAACGCGATAGTAAGCCGCATAAAATTTGTTTAATTCAAATTCAAATTCAAATTTATTTATTAATCAAGTAGGCTGCATTGCAGCACCTTTGAACGTCAAACATTATTAATATACATTAAAAAACATGAATATTATAATTACATTAAAAATTATTAAAGGTAATGTCAAAACAGAGTAGATGTTAATAGCTGCTGTAAAGAGGCATTGTCAACTTATATAATATACAAATAATACTAACAATGTACATATTAGTAGCTGCTGTAAAGAGGCATTGTCAACTTATATAATATACAAATAATAGTAACAATGCTTATAATAATAGCTGCTGTAAAGAGGCATTGTCAACTTATACTAGGTGACAGCTATATCCAGGGTCTTTTGTCATCAATATATTCATTAACATTGTAGTACACTTTTTGACATAATTTATTTTTTATGAAAGTTTTAAATTTACTATCCGAATAATTTAAAATGTCATCAGGGATTTTATTATAAAATTCAACACAAGACCCCATAAAAGTTTTTTTTACTTTGGTTAATCTAAATCGAGGCATCAATAAACCACTCCTGTGACGTAGGTTTGATGGACAACTATCACTCCGTTTGGTAAAACTTGCTGCATTTTTCCTTACATACATAATGTTTTCATAAATATATTGGCTAGTCACTGTAAGAATGTTTATTTCTTTAAATTTGTCTCTGAGCGATGTCCTAGAGGAGAGTTGATATATGGCTCGTATGGCGCGTTTTTGTAGAACAAAAATTATATTGATGTCAGCTGCTCTTCCCCACAATAGGATACCGTATGACATCACACTATGAAAATAACTAAAATAGACAAGCCTAGCTGTCTTAATGTCAGTTAGTTGTCGTATTTTTTTTACAGCATATGCAGCTGAACTTAGCTTGGTTGCCAGTTTATCGATATGAGGTGTCCATTGCAATTTTGAATCAACAGATAAGCCAAGGAAGACAGTATTGTCTAACAAATCCAATCTATTGTTATCTAATATTATTTCTGTTTTACACTGCTTAACGTTGGGTAGGCAAAACTTTATACATTTAGTTTTACTAGAATTTAATAATAAATTATTAGCCGTAAACCAATTCAGCACAGATTCGAGAGTTTTGTTTAAACCAATTAAGTTATCGTCATGGCGTTTAACTTTGAATAAAAGGGAAGTGTCATCAGCGAATAATATAATGTCAGATTGTTTTTCTACCAAATATGGTAAGTCATTTACATACGTTAAAAATAGAAAAGGCCCTAGTATAGATCCCTGTGGAACACCAATATCCACAGAAGCACCAGAAGAAAGAGTCTCATTTATTTTAACTGTCTGAGTTCTATTTGATAAATATGATCTCAGCAGATCCAGCGCTGAATCTCTAATGCCATAGTGCTCTAATTTAACTAGAAGCGTCTGATGATCCACACAGTCGAAAGCCTTAGATAGATCGCAAAACACTCCAATTGCATCCTGCGATCCCTCCCAAGCATCAAAAATTATTTTCATAAGAGCACTGGCAGCATCGGTCGTAGACCTACCCTTAGTGAAACCAAATTGATTTTTATGCAGTACTTCAGTTTCATTAAAATAATCACGTAATTGTTGCAAGATGATCTTTTCGTAAATCTTGCTAAGCACTGGCAGTACAGATATAGGCCTATAACTTGATGGATCCTCCTTGTCGCCACCTTTAAACAATGGTGTGAGTTTACTGTGCTTCATTAGATCCGGAAAGATGCCGGTATCAATGCAATTGTTAAATATTGTGGCCAAATATGGCGCAACAATATGAATGATAGATCCAATGAAGCTTACAGACATACCCCACAAATCCTCAGTTTTCTTCAAGTTCAAAGATTTAAAACACTTTACAATACCATCCGCATTAACAAAAGAGAAACTGAATGTGCTTGTCACTAAAGGTATATTAGTAGACAGATATTGGTAAGCCAAGACGCTCGAAGACTCCAAGGCTGAAGTTGTAGTAATTGTAATATTCTTAAAAAAACTTTCAAATGTATTTGCTATATCTTTATCCGAAGTTAAGATCTCATTATTTATTTTTAGATTGATACTGGACTCATGTGAAGCTTTTTTACCAGTTTCCTGATTAACTATATTCCAAATTGTTTTTATTTTATTTGAGGAATTTTCAATACGCCCTTTGATATACAATGATTTTGCTGCGTTGCACACTGACTTAAAAATCTTAGAGTATCGCTTGACATGTTCAACGAATTGACGATGTGTATTATATGTTTTTTCCTCTAGCAGGTAATATAACATATCTCTACTCTTGCGAATTCCAGGTGTCGCCCATTGACTAAAATTTATTTTATTTGGAACTCTGATCTTTTTAGCAGCAAAATGTTTGCCAAATTCGTCATGTAAGGTATTAAAAAGATGTCCATAAATATCATTAGGGTCCGTTTTCTGTAGATTAATTCGGGGTAATTTTTCAATAATTTTTAGTTTAAAATTCTCAATATTTTTTTTTGTCATTTTCCTACTAATTCTAATGTCTGTTGATTCCAGGCCTTTATTCTTAATTATAGAGACCATCTGTCCACTATGATCAGAAGTTAGATTATTTATAATTTTATGGTCAGTAAAATCTGTATTACAATAAATGTTATCAATACAAGTCGCTGATTTTTTTGTAGTCCTTGTTGGAACAAGAAAAATAGGGTACAAGTTAAATGACTGAAATAATAATTTAATTTTCTTTTGTAATGCAGTATGAGCAAGGAGATCAATGTTGAAGTCTCCACATAAAACAATTTTCTTATTACTTTTATATGCCAGATTAATAACATTCTCCATTACATCTTCAAAGATTGAGAAATCTCCAGAAGGTGGCCTATACACGCAGATATAAATGTGTTTATCAATTTCCACACAAGATATCTCAACATGCATTTCAACTGAATGATTTACGACGTCATTCCTTGGCTTAAACTTAATTGCATTTTTAACTAAAATTAAAGATCCGCCATGAGAGTATTTTTTTCTATTGAAAAAACTAGCTAGTTTATAATTTACTATATTAAATCCCATTTTACTGTCATTAAGCCAATGTTCAGTTGCACAAAATATATCAATATTAAATGTTTCCAAAAATAATTCAATTTCAAGAATTTTGCAGGCAAAACTTTGTATATTTTGATGTACAAGTAGGAATATACATTGATCTGCCTTTGTCTTTAATTTTAATTTAAATTACTTGAGTTTATAGAAAGGTAATTGTTATTATCATTATATTTGGGATCATTTAAAATGTTATACGCTAATAAAGATGCTAACTGTATTTTACAATGACGCGGCAAATGCAAAGAATTATTTGTCAATTTAAATTTACATATAAAGTTATTAATGTCAAAGAATGAGACATTGTCAACGTAGCATGTCATTTTATAAATTAAATTATTTAATTTATGCACATAGGTATTGTGCCTTTGGCTAAGTGAAGAGGAATAGGGGAAAGCACAAAAAATTATATTTCTTACCTTGAGCAATAATAATGCCTCAAAATATTTAATTAAATCTTTTGACCTAGTAATATTATTATTGTGGTATTAATATTAAAATTGCTCTTAAGAATGGTGTCAAGAATATGGGTGTAAGGAGCATCGGGCATACATATATTTGTTGCCTTGTTTGGTAATTTGTGGTTTAGAAGACTGCCTATGTCAATACCAATTTTATCTGAATATACAATTGTTTTAGTTGATACATGCTCACTGAGGTTCTTATCAGAGCTGATCATTGGCAGTATTGTTTGATTATGTACATGCTCAGAAGTACCCGAGTTGGTTATAATATCAGTTGGAGGTATTGAATGAGTCGATAAGCATGTACAAGTATGGTTATTTACTAACGAGTCAAATCTTTCAGCATTATACTGACTTAATTCTAAAATCTTGTCTATTGTTTGTATATGCTCTAAATTTTGATTTTGTACCTTTTCATATTGAATATATGTACTTTTAAGATTTTCCTCCAACTCTTTAATTTTTGTTTGTAGTTCTAAGTTCTTATTTGTATTTATTGTGTTTTTATGTGTTAAATTACTTAATGTTCGGTGAGTATGTCTAATGTGTTTATTTAATTTGTGTAATTTTTTCAAATTGTTTCTTGAAATATTATATTATGTATATTTTTTATTTAAAAGTTTATATATTGATTTGTTATGAAGTTCTGTGTTTTTTGATATATCATATTTATTTTTCTCCAGTTGCAACTGCAAAATACACTCGTTAGCGTTATTTAATTCCAATTTTAGTGATTCTACTTGCTTTAGGGCACATTCATAAGTTTGGCTACATTCATCTAATGTTGATAAAACAGCCTGCAGTTGATCTCTCTCCTGCATAACAAACTCACACTGAGTGTGTAAATCAGCCAAATCTCTTTTGAGCTGAGTGTTTTTCTTCAAAATTATTTGTATTTCTTTGTCGCTATCCTCCCTCTCCTGTAGGAGTTGATCACTGAGTTCTGTTTTAGCCTTAAGTTCAACTAAGGCGGCTTTAAGCCTCTCAGAGTTGATAGTACGAGTAGTCATTATGAATTGTTATTAAAAATAATAAAATTTAACAGCAAATTAATTAAGTACAAATTAATAATTAATTTTAAAAGCAAAATCTAACAATAATAGCAACAGCAATACTATATTTATCACAAGCAATGTCAAATAAATAATAATGTCAATCACAATAACAAGAAATAATACGTCAGTTTATAATTATTTATCCTATTTCAATTTAGAAATTGTTTTATAAATTTGTTTATAAAACAAGCATTAAAAAAAATGAAATAATAGTCAACTATAAATTTTTCAAGAATTTTCAACAATTAAAATTCAAGAATTTAAAATAATAAACTATATAAAAAGCAATTTTAATTTTTTTTATAAAATAATAAAAAAAATCTTCGATAATCTTGAACCCGCGTCTTGAACCGATAATATTTGGATCCGAGAACTAGCGCCCCATACAGTTCGACCGTTTAGTTTTGTTTCAGTATGTTGAAATAGTCACATAGGTGCCAATGATTATAGCGTTTCTATGTAACAAAATAATTTTTTTGTGGAGTAATATGAAATACCTTCATTCAATTTTATTAAGTTGCATCTTTTATTTTATGCGACCACTGGAATGAATTACGTAAATCACTTTTAAATATACATTATTTTAGCACTTAGATTCAGAATTTAAGAAATATAACTCGTTTATGTTATTTATCTGCATAATAAATGTCATCTAGTATTCAAAGTTTGTTGTACTCGCGGTCCTCACACTCTAACACAAATTATTCAATTTCCACTGAATGTTTAGCAAAGATAACTTTTGCCCGTATAACGAGCATTACAATATACACATTTAACAATAATCCGCACTAAATTACTTTAAAATTGAATTTTTTATTTACATAAATACACAGAGGCGATGTTCACGAGACGAGAAAAGCGCCTGAATTCAATAATGAATGTTCTCGAAAAATTTTCTAGAAATAAAATGTGAACTTTGTCCTCAGTCTCAGCACCCTCTGGGAAATAATAAATTAGTTTTATAAATAAAAATAATGAATTTCAGGATAACCAATTAACGCTGGAACCGTAGGAGCTTGTCTTCCCATGTTTTTTGTGACTGTTCGAAACACCAAACCCTTGTCATATAAGCTTGTCATAACCATGTCATTGTGTTTTGTTATATAACCTTGTCATAAGCCCTGTCATAGCCTTGTCATTATGTTTTGTTATATAACCTTGTCATAAGCCCTGTCTAGCCTCGTCATAATGTTTGTCTTCCCATGTTTTTTGTGACTGTTCGAAACACCAAACCCTTGTCATATAAGCTTGTCATAAGCCTTGTCATAACCATGTCATTGTGTTTTGTCATATAACCTTGTCAAAACCCTTGTCATAGCCTCGTCATAATGTTTGTATTCCCATGTTTTTTGTGACTGTTTGAAACACCAAACCCGTGTCATATAACCTTGTCATAACCCTTGTCATAGCCTTGTCATAATGTTTGTATTCCCATGTTTTTTGTGACTGTTTGAAACACCAAACCCGTGTCATATAACCTTGTCATAACCCTTGTCATAGCCTTGTCATAATGTTTGTCTTTCCATGTTTTTTGTGACTGTTTGAAACACCAAACCCTTCTCATATAACCTTGTCATAACTCTTGTCATAACCTTTGTCATATAAAACATTGTCATATATAAACCCTTATCGACCAAAACTTCGTGTTATTATTTAACCAAAATCCCTCATCAAGAAAGCACGACCCAGCATGTATAACTAATGTGAATACATTTTTTTTACTTGTGACTCGACATCTGACCTCGACCCGATTGATGGTAAGCAAGAAGAGGTCCAAGAATGCCGACGACTGCGAAAACCGAGTCTTCACGGCTACCCCAGTCGCCGTCACTATGTCGGCAAAAGTTCCTTCTTCATGCATCGCATACTTTTGTAATGCCCAATGATAAAATATATATATATAAATGGTAGTTTCGATTCTTGTATTGATAAAACTAATAACAGTTTTGCTTTTAATTGCTGTGCAATTAAGTTATCTGAAAAAAATATATGAATTTTGTATCGTTTCTCAATCACGAAGACACGCCATATTAACCATAATAACTCATAATTATAGTTAGATCATATTGCGCACCTAAACTATGCAAATAGAAGGATATTTTTCAATTACATTTTAATCTTCGTACATTAAACAATTTTAAAATGTATATGCAACTCTTAATATAATTAAGCCCAAGTCTCCATACAAAATGAATAATGTCCACATATTTGCTCCGACCTGGAATCGAACCTAGGACTTTATGCGTAAAAGAAACTAGTGTGCTAACCAAGCCTGTCGCCTAGAAACACAGACTTAAAATGTAAATAGCACCATACGAGTCTCTATAAAAAAGATACCACGCCTTTTTAAAAACTCGAAACACTTGTCAGTGAAAATCTATACGAAACTGATGATTAAAAATGTGATGTTAATTGCGGTTGACATTGTGTTGGCCTACAACTGCAGCGGTGCATGAAAAGACAACAGCTTTCGCTTACAAATGGAAACTATGAAAACTCGACTTATCACCTTTTAAATTACAACCCTACTCGCTACACTCTCTACTAACCTCTACTCTCTTTCATTCATTCTTCAGTTCTATTATCCTTTTCTGGGAAGGCAAAGAAAACAGTCTATACAGCCTAGTCTTCCGTTATAATGTCTTCAGTGGATGAAAATGAAACAGTTTAGTGTTTCATTCATTACATGAGGATGAAGATTATGATGATGGTTTTAGTAAAGCGGTGGAAAAGATACGTTAAACAGCTTTAAATCACTTGTCTATACTTGATCGACTTAAAAATGATTACTGGATAACAATTCCACCATTATTACACATATTATTCAAGAAAACAATCTTTACAAATTATTAAAAATTGCTCCTCCCTTTCTTTCTTTCTTCTTGTTTATGGCTTTAGTATTTAACTTGCCAGTGTCAAAGTTAAAATATATGGTTCAATGTTAAAACATTGTTAAGTAAATATAAAGATGAAACACGCGAGTGATTCATCACAAGATGACAATGATAATGAGGTTGATAATGATCGTTTTAGTAAAGCGGCGAAAAGCCTTTACTAAAACTTCGGAAAGAGTCTTGGAGGGAACACGAAAAAACACATCAGCCCCTCTAGCACGGAAATCCAAGAAGCAAGATAAAGAACTGCAAGGAATATCATTGTAACTCATTTTAAATAACGTAATAAATAGGCCGACACATTAAAATGTTTAAAAAAATATTTATTAGAGTATTCAACGTTGTTTTGTGTAAAGTTTTACAAAACATTTAAATATATTTTTTGATACACTGTTCAAGTTAGTTATTTATAATAAGTTGGAATGATATTCCTTGCACGTATTTATCTTGCTTCTTGGATTGCCGTGCTAGGGGGGCAGTACTACTTTTATAACCTTGACAGGGTTTTTGGCGGGATACTGCAAGTGACAGGACTTTAAATTATTCTGAGCAAATATTTGTTAAATAGCTTTTATTTGTTAAATGTTGCAAATATTTGTTAATAATTAAAAGGAGGCGGATATTTGCTTCGGGTCTGGTAATCAAAGTGTGTATCAAGTAGGCAGTGGTACCTAGTCTGCCGATCTGAGGTAGAACTACAAGTATACAGTCCGTGAAGTGATTTAGTCGCGTTTAGGGATCAGTTTGTAAGTTGCTGATTCCAATCAGCATAGTGGATGTGACGGCTACTTACTGGTGACTGTTGTTGAATTGTAGAATTACATCCATTAATGGACCGCACTCCAGCGTAACATCAAGCTAGGTGCTGTCATATGTCGAGTCCCATTAAAAAAAAATGATTTCCTTCATTACAGGTTATTGAGAATTGTACGCATCGGCAGCAAACAAAACACGCTATGTCAGAAAAAACTAATTTCAATAAAACGTCATGTCATTGGTGAAATGTGTAAAGAAGCAAAAATGTACGCCACGCGGCAAAAGGACGAACGATGACGAATTCAAAAATAGAACTGTCAAATGTCAAAATTTAACGGAAACAAAATGGAGGAATCAAAGATGGCGTTTGAAATTAAAATGGCGATTGGGTTCCAGTTTTATATTACCTCTTATTATATTGAATATTTCTGGACAGAGCTCTGCTGTCGAAGGTAAGTAGATAATTTTTTCCATTGCTACGGGTCTGGGTATTAAACAGCACTTGCAACTGTATAGACCGTAAAGTGACTTAGTCGCGTTTCGCGATCAGCTTGTAAGTTACTTGTTCCAATTAGGTCAGCAAAGTAGATACAATTGCTACTGGCTAGAGATACAACTGTAGAAGCAGTTACCTCCATTCATGGACCGTTCTCCAGCTTGTTTAATGTGACACGACATCTGACCTCGACCCGCCTGATGATAAGCAAAAGGAGAGAGACGACGACTGAAAAACCCAAGTCAGTTCATGGCTGCCTTAGTCGCCGACTCTATACTGGCCAAAGGTGATTCTTTACGCTTCACTTGAAGGATTTAAGGTTATAGGATGGAGAGAACGAATGGGCTGGCAAAGCATTTCACTTGTCCATTGTACTACAAAGATACACCGAACTTTTTAGTTTGACTGCTAATTTATTCTCTTTATACCATAGAGCTTGTATAGAGAAAATTATGAATGTGAAGGAAGCAAGAGAGTTGTGTCAGAATCGTGGCAAGTTGCGGTCCATTGTCTCTGCCTATCCCTGTGGAAAAAAGGCGTGACAATTTGATTGATTGATTAATTCTTCTTTTGCAGCCCTGACCAGCAGAATGCTAGCATCTCTGTTAGGATACCCGACTACCTGCACTTTCGGCAGTGAGGTCAGATCCTGTACCCTGTCCTTCAGTTGTTGGTTGAAGGGTGGTACCAAGGTTCGTGGCTGCGGTAGTAACTGGCTGTTCGTGTGTTGTGTTTCAAGAGATCACCAGTTCCAAGGGTACGAGGGGAATGAATTGGATAATAGGTAATATTTGCTTCAGACTAATACCCTGACTTTAAATTTAAAACAAAGGCGGGTGTGGTTTAGTTTTGACGACAGGCGTGGACGAACGGTTAGCGATTGGTTTGTTGCGCGTAAAGTCCTGGGTTCGATTCCCACTAGGAGCAAATATTTGTTTCATAGCTTTTATTTGTAATATTTAATAATTAAATTAAATATTGCATATATTTGTTAATCAAAAAAAGAGGTGGAATTTGCTTCGGGTCTGATTATCAAGGAGTGGTAGGCAGTACCCAGTCTGCCGATCCAAGGTAGGACCACCACTTACAAGTATACAGACCGTAAAGTGATTTAGTCGCGTTTAGTAGTGTAGTAGCAATAACATCATTTTATGGCCCTCACTCCACATCAAGCGGGGTGCTGATAAATGTCGAGTCAAAATAAATAAAAGGAAGTAGTAGTCACACAAGCCGGTTCAAACAATTGGCGGTACTAATGTATCTTTAATGTACAATGGTCGTCCTGTTTCTGTGATACACTTTGAGTGGCTTAGTATAGAAATCTGAAAAGACGGGTAGTGATTTCGCATAGGTCTTTTTTAGCGCTGATTTGTAAAACTCTACTATGTCGATGTCAGAGTAGAGACTTACTAGGCCGAGAAAAAAATCACAAGATACCTGCAAATAACAAATATTAACAAGGTTGTGTCAGGTTAATTTGTTTGTTTTTGTTTTGTATTATACATAAACATAAAAAAAACGATAAATTATGACCTAACAATCCATTAAATTGTCACGCCTTTTCCCTATAGGGCAGACAATGAAGCGCCACTTGCCACGATCCTTCCACAACTCCCTTGCTTCCTTCACATCCACAATTCTTTTCATACAGGCTCTGTGGTTATGGGCATTAGGCAACCCAGCTTTCTTGAGGATGTTGTTTAAGGCATCCATCCACATCAGATTTATAAATTCCTTTCGTCAATCTACTTTCACTTATCTTTTCCATGTGCCAAACTTCTTTAAAACGTGCATATTTGGTTTTCAGCATACCATCATCAGATTGGAAGTATAAAGTGATACCGCCCATGTTACGCCAATTACCCCAACGCAATGTGATGCCAAACAACGTGTTCAGAAGACGAGTCGATGATGACGCCACACAGGTTTGCTTTATCATCTATATCATCTATCTCTTCAAACCGTAGAGCTTCTATAAGGAGAATTGTGGATGTGAAGGAAGCGAGGGAGTTGTGTCAGGATCGTGGCGCTCCCTCTGGGAAAAAAGCGTAACAATTTGAATTATTGATTGATTATTTATTGTGACTCGACATATGACAGTACCCTGTCTTATGTTAAGCTGCAGTGCGGTCCATGAATGGATATCACTACTACTACAACTCAATAACTGTAAGTAGCAGTTTACTATTCTGGTCTAGTTGAAACTGGCAACTTACAACCTGATCCCGAAACTTGACTAAATCACTTTACGGTCTAAGTACTTGTAAGTGGTGGTACTACCCGGATCGGCAGACTGAACACTCTACCATTCTAGGCAGAGACAATGGAGCGCCACTTGCCATGATCCTGACACAACTTTCTCGCTTCTCTCACATCCACAATTCTTTTCACACAAGCTCTACGGTTATAGACCAACTATCTTGACGATATCTCCAATTTGGTCAGAAACATTTATTTTTATTTTTATTGTGACTCGACATATGACAGCACCCAGCTTGATGTTAAGCCAAAGTGTGGTCCATAAATGAATGTCACTGCTACTACAATTCAATAACTGTGAGTAGCAATCACATCCACTATGCCGGCCTAGATGGAACCGGCAACTTACAAGCTAATCCCGAAACTTGACCAAATCACTTCACGGTCTGTGTACTTGTAAGTAGTGGTACTACCCCGGATCGGCAGACTGGGTACCACTGCCTACCACTCTTTGAAAACCAGACCCGAAGCAAATATCCATCTCTTTTTTTTTATTAACAAATATTTGCAATATTTAATACTATTAAATATTAGAAATAAAAGCTATGAAACAAATATTTGCTCCGACCGGGGATCGAACCCGGGACTTTACGCGCAACAAACCAGTCGCTAAATTTACCAGACAATTGGTCGCTAAATTACCCCGCGTAATGTTGGGGGCCGACCGCGCATTTTCAATTTTAATGACAATGATATTCATATGTCAAAAGTTACGCGGTCTCTGTTAGTGTCAAAAACAACTTCATTCGGACAATGAGCTTCAATGAGATTGAACTGTTAATGAAAATGAACATCCATTCTCAGTGTGTTGCGCGGTCGCAATTTTAATTTTGAAGCTCATTAATGGAGTTCAATTGTCAAAACTAAGCCCATTATCATTGAGTTACGCGTCCCTCTGGAGTGCGGTCCATAAATAAAAAAAAAACTATAAATTCCCAATTTCTCTATCCTAGATCGATTGTGGTCTCCCAGCTTCGAGGATATTGCAGAAGAGGATAATAGGTGGTCGTGAAGCAAGGTTTGCTGAGTTTCCATGGCAAGCTCACGTGAGGATCTCCGAGTTTCAATGTGGTGGAGTTTTAGGTTTGTGTTTTATCATCGTGGCTTTAAATATGACAACACCCAGCCTGGTGTTAAGCTGGAGTGCGGTCTATGAATGGATGTCACTACTCCTACTACTATGCCGGCCTAGTTAGAACCGGCAACTTACGAGCTGATATTAAAACGCGACTAGTCACTTCACGGTCTGTACGGTTGTAAGTGTTGTGCTACCTCGGATTGACAGACTGGGCACCACTAAACTGTTCTGTTCCTAGTATAGTAAGCAAAATAAGATCCAAGAGTTTCGACGACTAAAAAATCCGAGTCAGTTCACGGCTGCCAAAGTCGCCGTCATTATGCCGGCCAAAGGTGCTTCATCACGCTTCGTTTGGAAGGATGCAAGGTTATAAGATGAAGAATTTTAAGAGTGGTAGGCAGTGGTACCCAGTCTGCCGATCCGGGGTAGTACCACCTCTTACAAGTATACAGACCGTGAAGTGATTTGGTCACGTTTTTTTTTTTTTTTTTTTTTTATTGTGACACGACATGTGACCTCGTCCCGCCTGATGATAAGCAAGAGGATGTCCAAGAGTGACGACGACTGAGAAAACCGGGTTTGTTCACGGCTGCCCCAGTCGCCGTCACTATGCCGGCCAAAGTTTCGGGATCAGCTTGTAAGTTGCCAGTTCCATCTAGGCCGGCATAGTTGATGTGATTGCTACTCACAGTTATTGAATTGTAGTAGCAGTGACATTCATTCATGGACCACACTTCGGCTTAACATCAAGCGGGGTGCTGTCATATGTCGAGTCACAATAAAAAAAAAACACATATGCTAGCAAAGTTTCCACTTGTCGATTGTTCTACAAAGAAACGACGCACTCAACCTTTAATTTCTTTCTGAATTCCAGTATCAAAATGGTTCGTAGCCACTGCTGCTCATTGTGTATCTCGTGCTAGACCCCGTGATATAGCTGTGTGGTTAGGTGCCTTGGATACATCTGCTGGATCAGGCATGGCAAGGAAAGTTGGGTAAGTTGAATGAGTCCAGACTTCAAAGTACTCCCAGGCACAGGCATGACGCATTGTTTATCACAGTCCGTTACGCGTAAAGTCCTGGGTTTGATTCCGAGTCGGAGCAAAGATTTGATCCATAGCTTTCATTTTTAGATTGAATATTGCAATAAATATTTATTCTAATTATTAGTCCCGGTTTCGATTTTGGTTCGATAAAGTCCCAGGTTCAATTCCTAATCGAGGCAAAGATTTGATCTACTCGTATAGCTTTCTTTTAGAGAATATGATAATTAAATTAAATTGCAATAAGTATTGAATCTAATTATTTGTCCTGGTTTCGATTTCTGTTACGATAAGGTCCTGGGTTCAATTCCCAGTTTTCCTCCAGATTTGTTCCAAAGCTTTTATTTTTAATATTTACGGTCTGTCTAATACCTAGACAGAACCTAAAGATCCGAATGGTTTTCGAATGAAGAGAACGTCTGAATGCCTGGATATACGTCTGGCTACACTGGAGATGGCTGGGGGAGTTTTCCAGCTTCGGATGATAAATTACTGAAATGATGATAATGACAAATAAATTGGAGACATCCTCAAGAAAGCTAGGTTGCCTAGTGCCCATAACCATAGAGCTTGTGTGGAGAGAATTGTGAATGTGAGGGAAGCGAGCTCTATGGTTATGCCTAGTGCCCATAACCATAGAGCTTGTATGAAGAGAATTGTGAATCTAAAGAAAGCGAGGGAGTTGTGTCAGGATCGTGTCAAGTGGCACCCCATTGTCTCTGCTTATCCCTGTGGGAAAAAGGCGTGACAATTTGATTGATTGATGCTAATGACAAATAACTTACTCTTGTTCACAGGGTGGTCCAGAAGATCTTGCATCCCTTATTTCAATTCCGTATAACCCAGCCTGATAGGTACGACATAGCATTGTTGAAGCTATCTAGACCAATTCAATACATGAACCATATTTTACCCATTTGTTTACCAGATTTTGATCTGGAACTTAGGGGTAAATCTGGGGTAATTGCTGGATGGGGTAAGACTGATGCCAACAATGGACACACTGGTACAAATCATCTGAGATTCGCGTCTGTACCTATATTGAGTGAGTATTAACATAACCTTATTTTTCTTTGTTGCTTTTCACAATTGGCAGGTTTTCCATTCGTCCATGTCTTTTTTTAATTGTGATCCGACATATGACAGCACCCCGCCTGATTGTTAAGCTGGAGTGCCACTATGAATGGTGGTCACTAGTGTTCTCTCCATCTTATAACCTTGGATCCTTCAAGCGATGCTTGAAGAAGCACCTTTGGCCGGCATGGCGACTAAGGCAGCCGTAAACTAACTTAGTTTTTTTAGTAGTCATAACTTTTGGACCTCCTCTTGCTTATCATCAGGCGAGTCGAGGTCAAATATCGTGTCACAAAAATACTGTAAAAAAACCGACAACTTACAAGCTGATCTTGGAACGCGGCTAAGTTACTTTACGGTCTGTATACTTCTTAGTGGTAGTACTACCCCGGATCGACAGACTGGGCACCACTGCCTACCACTCTAAATTCAGGCAGGTCGCAGACAGATGTCACAATAAAATCTTTGTTCTTATTACCAGGTAAGGAGAAATGCGTGGAGTGGCATCAAAGTAAGCAGATATCAGTCGAGATACATTCGGAGATGATATGCGCTGGACATTCCGATGGGCATCAGGACGCTTGCTTGGGTAAGTTATATCTTCTGCTACTTTATTATCTCCTGGTACTTTTATGAAACAGACCGTGAAGTGGATTTAGTCGCTGGCCGGCATAGTGAATGTGACTGCTACTTACAGTTATTGAATTGTAGTAGCAGTGACATTTATTCATGGACCACACTCCAGCTTAACATCAACTTTTCATATAACATCCAAGTTACAATAATAAATAGAAAATTAACGGCAGGCGTGGCGCTTTTTTAGCTCACTAGTCCGTTATGCTTATAGTCCTCGGTTCGAATCTCGGTCGGAGTTTTTATAATGTGACTCGAAATTTGACAGCACCCTGCCTGATGTTAAGCTGAATTGCGGAAAAGAGGTGACTGCTACTACAGTTCAATAATGTTGTTTCATTTCTTTTATTTGTAATATTTAATAATTATATCAAATTATTTTATATAATTATTATAAGCTTGTTCTCCTTAATTATTTTTCTAGGAGATTCTGGCGGTCCATTGATAGTGCTGGACAGTGGCCGTTACTACCTTGTCGGAATCACTTCTGCTGGCTTCGGATGCGGCGTGGACCATCAACCAGGCATCTATCATAATGTCAAAGTCACTTCTCACTGGATTAAAGGAGTCATCGGCGCTAGAACTAATTTTATTGGGCTTTAGTTTAATCCGCTACCAGAAACCAGAAATTGAGTAGTCGAACTAAAAGATTCGGTGCGTCGTTTCTTTTTTGAAAAATCGACAAGTGGAATATAACCTCGACTGGCCTGATAGCAAGCAAGGGGAGGTCTAAGAGTGCCGACGACGTTTTATCCGTAATACCTGCACAGGTCGAGAGAAGCATCCGCATTCTGTCGACGGTCGACCGAATCGGCAGTCAAACTAAAAGGTTCGGTGCCGATTCGGTCGACCGAATCGGCAGTCAAACTAAAAGGTTCGGTGCGTCGTTTCTTTGTAGAACAATCGACAAGTGGAATGCTTTACCATGTTCCTGTGTGTTCTCTCCATTCAATAACCTTGGATCCTTCAAGCGATGCGTGAAGAAGCACCTTTGGCCGGCATAGTGACGGCGACTGAGGCAGCCGTGAACTTACTATTTTTTTCAGTCGTCGTCACTCTTGTATCTTCTCTTGCTTATCATCAAGAGGGTCGAGATCAAATGTCGTATCACAATAATAATAAAAAGTTACATGTCGTTCTACCATGAAGTCTAGTACAAGTTTAGCACAAAATATTTATACTAGGAACACGCTATAATGACCGTTTTGACGATTCATGTAGTTTCGTATAAATTAAAATTTAAGTTTAAGGAGCCAAAGAATTTGGAAAGAATAGAATCTGTGCTAAAATAAGAACTAATTTGTTGTTATTTGTCTCATTTATATAATGTTTATTCAACGTGTGACTGAAAGAGACAACTACTTGTACTTCAATTCCTTTATTTCAAGGGTTGGCACTACTTTTTTATTGGCTTTACTTTATTATTTTTATTTAAATACAACCACTTGTTATTGTGGTTGACTTTTAATACTGCTTAATTAAAAGTCACGTGGTAGTAAGAGTAGCGGCATAATTATTCCGTAATCCTTTTCTGAAGTATTTTAATGTCATTTGTTATTCTGTCAAATTAGGTTGTCAAATGATCATCAAAACTAGTGACAACCTTCTAAATTACGAATGTAAAAATGTATATTCATCCCCTTCTGACTTCTTCTTAATGCCATAAGTGAAAATAGTATAAACAGTTGTATTATGTTGCTATTTTAGGGCTCCTTCTATTTCTTACGTCCAAATTCTTGTCGATATAAAGAACATCAATTGTTCCTTTAAACGTAATTATTAATTTATACCAAACTTCATGAACGATGCAAACGTCAAAGCGGCCACTATAGCGTGTTGCTAGTATAGATGGATCCCGGCAGAAAAATGAGCGCTGGCATTGTAGCTGCGCAGTAACTTGTTTAATTTCTTACTTTTCGTTTAAATAATAATAATATATAATAATAATAATAATCTGAGCGTCCAGCGCTCTTATAATCTGTCAATTCTTATACTACGCAGCTCAAAATTCAGCGCTCTTTTTTCTGCCGGATCTTTTCTCTATATAGTACTACAAGTTTACAAAATATTTCCGGTAGAGTTTGTTTATGTATATCTTATTTACGCCTGATACTGTGATGAATTTCATTGTAACATGTCACAGACCTAAAATACGCTAAGCTACATTTACTATATTCTATGTGTCAGTCATTAGAGCATTGATTCTTAAAGTGGTCCAGGTGGGGTCTACGGGAGGCTCGACGGGGGTCTACGTTGGCGTGACAAAAAATGGGGGTGTACAGTTATCTGGTTCGAACTAAAATTTTGGCTTTACTTCACTTATCAATTTAGGCAGATATTTTAAGAAGCTAAGCGATAAAAACTTACATATAATTTCATATTTATTACAACTTGCAAAGGCGGTTTCGGCGAGTTTTGGAAATATAGTAGAAATGTAGCTGCAGGGGTCCACTGGAACCAGCAAAATTTTGTAAGAAAAAAGTTTGGGAACCTTTGCATTAGAGCCTCATGTCGCTATTGATCAGTGTTTCCCAACGTGGGGCCCACACCCCACAGGGGGGCAATTTGATAGTTAAGGGGGGCAATTTAAAAATGTGCTCAACAAGACTTTATCCCTTTCACTTTTTTAAGTTATTAAATGCAATGCTAGATATCGGTAACAAACTTAACAAAGAAAGGCGAATTTAAAAAAAAAAGTAATCATGTATATTTCTTAAGAAAACAAAACAATTATTAAAGGTTAAAAATTGTGTATGGGGGGCATAAAAATGTAAAGGTGGGACATGGCCCAAAAAGGTTGGAAAACACTGCTATAGGTCGTAATGAGCGCTATAGATTCATAACTGCCGCTATCCACGATCCTGACACAACACTCCTGCTTTCTACTAAACTACAACTCTCTTTATACAAGCTCTATAGTTATGGGCTTAGCAGAACATAGTTTTGTCAGAATATTTCCGATCTGCAGGTCGACCGCGTAACTCAATAAGAATAGGCTTCGTTTCGACAGTTGAACTCTATTAATGAGCTTCAAAATTAAAATTGCGACCGCGTAACACAATAAGAATCGATGTTCATTTTCATTAACAGTTCAGGCTCATTGAAACTCATTGTCCGAATGAATAAATGTTGTTATTGACACTGACAGCGACCGCGTAACTTTTTGACAAATGGGAATGAATTTTATTGCACAACCATTGAAGTTGCGCGGTCGGCCCACAGATCCAAGGAGAATCTTTTGGCCGTTCCTGTTTTATCCTTCCAATTACCACTGGTTTAATTTTTTTCTAACATACTTTTATTTAACTGTCATTTAGTTAATCATTATTAATAATAATTTTATTTATTTCTTATTATCCCTAATTAGCTTGCCATTTCGTTAAAAGACTTTTGAAAATGACTTTGTATGTTTTTCTTAGTTTTATTAAAATTTGTGTTTTATGATCTCTTTTATTTTAAATTTTATCAAATTTGTTTTTGTTAATTTGTGTAATTATTGTAATTAAATAATACAAAATTGTTATTGTTGTTTTTTTTTTCATTCCCACTGAACTTCCTTTTCCCCAAGTGATATAACTTAATATTTAACGCCTTTATTAAGCTGCTTAATGTTCCTGTATCATAGAAACTGTACGACCAAAGTACATTTTATATAAAAAGGTACATTGGTAGAGGCACAAGTTTTTTGAATTGCCGTCTGTGAATTTCTTTTTCTTCTAGTTTAGGTAGAAGGACAATTAAGGTAGAGGGGCAATCAATGTAGTCGAGAAATCAAGGTAGAGACGCAATCAAGGTAGTGGAGAAATCAAGGTAGTGGAGAAATCAAGGTAGAGACGCAATCAAGGTAGAGGGGCAATCAAGGTAGTGGAGAGATCAAGGTAGAGACGCAATCAAGGTAGAGGGGCAATCGAGGTAGAGGTGTCGTTGGAAAGATCAATCAATTATTCAAATTGTCACGCCTCTTTCGTAGAGACAACGGAACGCCACTTGCCACGATCCTGACACAACTCTCTCGCTTCCTTCACATCCACAATTCCCCTCATACAAGATCTACGGTTATGGGCACTAGGCAACCCAGCTTTCTTGAGGATGACTGATGTCTTTGATATCTTCTGAGGATGAGGTTGTAGAGGTGAGGGAAGTGAGGAAGTTGTGTCAGGATCGTGGCAAGTGGCGTTTTTATTTTGAAGTTATGCCACTGGAGGACGGTTTAGTAATGGAGGCCTCAGCTACTAAAGTTACAAGTAGCAGTATAATTCACTATGTCGACATACGAGTAGTTTGAACAGGTTACTTTCTTCTGAAACGCGACTAACGCGACGGCTTGTTGCGCGTATAGTCCAGGGTTCGATTCCCGGTCAGAGCAAATATTTGTTTCATAGCTTTTATTATGAAAAAACAAAAGCTATGAAAAAAAGAGGCGGTTACTAGCTTCAGCTCTGGTTATCGAAGAGTGGTAGGCAGTGGTGCCCAGTTTGCCGTTCCGGGTAGTACCATGGCTTACAAGTATACAGATCGTGATTTGATCGAGTTTCGGGATCAACTTGTAAGTTCCCGGTTCCAACTAGGCCGGCATAGTGGATGTGATTGCTACTTACAGTTATTGAATTGTAGTATCCATTGATGGACCACACTTCAGCTTAACATCAAGCGGGTGCTGTCATATGTCGAGTCATAATAAAATATATATATTCGAGTATATATATGAAAACGCTAATAATAAACGTAACCGGCTTTTGTTTATTAATTTATATTATAAAAAGCCGTTTTAATTGAAACAATAAAGAAAAAAAAATTCAAGATACTAAAGCACCATAAGAAAGAAAAGGACAAACTTATGTATAATTCTTAATGTTAGACCGTGACAACTACTAATGTGACTTACTTTCAACCTGTATTGTCCACTTAGCTTAACTAGTTCATATTTTCCAACAAGCTAATATCAGTCTTATTACTATTAAGAATAAGAATGATAATTGTTTACGTTTTAAAAGATGTAATACCGGTTTAAAGTATGTCGAATGCGATTTTAACTTCTATGTTTTTGAGTTAAAGTTTAATTTGGCTTGTTTAATAATGTGTATTGGGTTGGAAATCGTAAAGGTAAATGTCAAAAACCCGACAGTCCATGAGAATGCGCCGGCGACAACGCATTCCATATTTGAATTTGAGTGATTAATAAAACTTTCTAATTAAAAAGTTGGCACAGACAATAAGTGCGAAATGGCGGGAAAAGGTGTTGTGTGTTTTTTATTGTTAATATTAATTGAATTAACTTTGGCACAAGTCGGAGGTAAGTGAAAGGTGTATTTTAAACAAGGAAACCGATTGACCTTTAAAAAATATAAGATGTTTATGTATAAGTCAATAAAACTACGTATAAAAATAATCAAGCGACCGTGGTGAAGTGGTAGTGCAATGGTTACACAAACCGAGAGCACGGGTTCAAAACCAATGTACCGGTAATACGTACTTTGGTTATCCTGTTTCTATGAACTCTTGAATAGCAAAAGTCTATAGTGCATACATACGACTGCTACTGCAGTTAAATAAATGTAAGTAGCAGTCGCATCCACTATGCCGGCCTAGTTAGAACCTGCAACTAGCAAGCTAATTCCAAAACGCGACTTTTCGCGACATTTCACGGTCTGTATACTTGTAAGTGGTGGTACTACCCCGGATCGGCAGATCCACCACTGCCTACCACACGAATAAAACAAAATTGCAAATACGCTTATTAATATGCTTATTTTTAAAAGTTGTTAGACCCCCCTGATCATATGATGATAATGATGTTTCTATAAAAGAATCTGTTTAGAAAGTTTACTTGGATATGTCTTGTTTTGTTTGGTATAACACAAAAGTTGTTATTTCCTCGTGACGCATAAAAATTCCAAGTCAATGCACACACTATTCTTTTTGTAAATATCAGGTTGGTGAATTAATAAATATAGTAAGCCGCATAAAATTTGTTTAATTCAATAATCAATGGAATAAGAATGATAATTGTTTACGTTTTAAAAGATGTAATACCGGTTTAAAATATTTGGAATGCGATTTTAACTTCTATGTTAATTGTAACTTCTATGTTTATTTTGGTTTCGATTTTACAATTTGTGAGCATCATCAGGACGACGCCAACCACTACAACTGTTTCGACAAACCGAAGACCCTCGCAGAAAAAAGTCGACTGATACCCAGGATGGTAGGCGAGGCTATTGAGATTAAAAAACATCCTAATTTCATGGATGTGATCTTGTTTAATGGATGTCGAGAAGGTGGTTGGCGATTATCTAACACCTGGGACCCCATAATACAAAAACTCAAATCCCAAGTCCAGCAAACTGCCAAACCAGATGACACCGTCAGTTATTTTTGCAAAAAATTGAATTAATCCGGGAACCGAAAAAACAAAATCATAACATCAAACGGGTTAGTTTTGGAAACAATAACAGCATCAACCAATAGGACGACCAGCACGTCAGTCTCTCCATGACCACGATGGCTGCAAAGCTCTCGAAACGTCGGAATAATAAAAAAATGTAAAATCAAAACAAAAATAAACGCGATAGTAAGCCGCATAAAATTTGTTTAATTCAATAATCAATGTTCGCGCAAAATCTAAGAAAATACTGCCCGGTTTGTATTTCTTTTAAAGCTGCGATGGTTTGGGCACATGGAAAGGATAATTGAAAGTAGATTGACGAAAGAAAATAATACTGGTGTGAATAGATGCGTTAAACCAGGCAGACCCAGGAGGGTGTTCTCCGCCTAAATCGGAGACATCCTCAAGACTGGATTTCCTAGTGCCCATAACCGTAGAGCTCGTATGAAGATAATTGTAAATGTGAGGGAACCGAGGGAGTTGTGTCAGAATCGTGGCAAGTAGCGCTTTTCTCTGCCTAGCCTAGTGGAGAAAAGGCGTAACAATTTGATTGACTGTAATTATTTATTTTTAGTAGACATACTGGACCGACACAAGACTGTGCGGTAGATTTTTCCTTTCGCTTCCCACACAATAAACCACAATTTTCGTAGAATTTTGACGACAGGCGTGGACGAACGGTTTAGCGACTGGTTTGTTGCGCGTAAAGTCCCGGGTTCGATCCCCGGTCGGAGCAAATATTTGTTTCATAGCTTTTATTTGTAATATTTAATAGTATTAAATATTGCAAATATTTGTTAATAAAAAAAAAAAGAGATGGATATTTGCTTCGGGTCTGGTTATCAAAGAGTGGTAGGCAGTGGCACCCAGTCTGCCGATCCGGGGTAGTACCACCACTTACAAGTATACAGACCGTGAAGTGATTTAGTCACGTTTCGGGATCAGCTTGTAAGTTGCCGGTTCCATCTAGGCCGGCATGTGATTGCTACTCACAGTTATTGAATTGTAGTAGCAGTGACATTCATTCATGGACCACACTTTGGCTTAACATCAAGCGGGGTGCTGTCATATGTCGAGTCACAATAATAAAAAAAAAAGAATATTGTAAATGATTCATTTTGAATTCGAATGAGTCAAAATATTATTTGATTGTAGATTTTTTATTATTGTGACTCGACATATGACAGCACCCCGCTTGATGTTAAGCCAAAGTGTGGTCCATGAATGAATGTCACTGCTACTACAATTCAATAACTGTGAGTAGCAATCACATCCACCCGGCCTAGTTGGAACCGACAACTTACAAGCTGATCCCGAAACGTGACTAAATCACTTCACGGTCTGTATACTTGTAAGTGGTGGTACTACCCCGGATCGGCAGACTGGGTACCACTGCCTAACACTCTTTGATAACCAGACCCGAAGCAAATATTCATCTCTTTTCTTATTAACAATTATTTGCAATATTTAATATTTAATCTAACCCGGGACTTTACGCGCAACAAACCAATGCGCCATTTACTCCATCATGCTTACCATCAGGCAGGTTGAGGTCAGATGTCAAGTCACAATAAAAAGAAACTGTTTTTTTTTATTGTGAATTCAATTAGCGATGGGCGTGTATTTGCATTTGGTAAAAAAGCACCCTCCTGGATCTGCCTCGTTTAACGCATCCATCCACATCAGATTTATAAATTTCTATCGACCAAATCGGCGGTCGAACTAGAAAGTTCGGTGCGTCTTTTCTTTGTAGAACAATCTAAAAGTGGAATGCTTTGCCTGCCCATGTGTTCTCTCCATCCTATGACCTTGGATCCTTCAAGCGATGCGTAAAAAGCACCTTTGGCCGGCATAGTGACGTCGACTAAGGCAGCCGTGAATAAACTCGGTTTTCTCAGTCGTAGTCACTCTTGGACCTCCTCTTGCTTATCATCAGGCGGGACGAGGTCAGATGTCGTGTCACAATAAAAAAAATGTACTACTTATACTTAATATATAAATTACTAACATCAAATTGTAAAACAAAAAGTGGAACAAAGCTGTTTTATATCACGCACGACTTTATATTGAGATCAAGCGACATTTTTTTAACGGTCTCTTAAAAACAAAACGAAAATTTTAATTTAAGTATTCATACACCGCAAAAAAATGTTGCGTAAATAATTGCTTTAAGTATCCGTTAGATAGATATAATTTAGATAGATCTAGATTCCTATAAAAAAAATCTTAGATCTTGCGCGAACATTGGCTAATGAATTAAATTAAAGTATGCGGCTTACTATCGCGTTTATCTCCGTGGCCACCATAGCTACAAGGCTCTCAAAACGTCGAAATAATGAAAATTGTAAATTCAAAACCAAAATAAACGCGATAGTAAGCCGCATAAAATTTGTTAAATTCATTAGATTCCTACAACTTTCAAGCTACTCCGTGACACTTAATCGTCTTTACACTGTCGGCAGACAAGGCAATTTTTGAATTTTAACATTTATCACAGACCGCACTCCAGCCTAACATCAGGCGGGATGCTGTCATATATCGAGTCACAATAAAAAAAAGTTTACAGAACATCGAACAATCAATCAAATTATCACGCCTTTTTCCACAGCGATAGACAGAGACACTGGAGCGCCACTTGTCACGATCCTGACATAACTTCCTCGGTTCCCTCTCATTCGCAACTCTCTTCATACAAGATCTATGGTTATGGGGTGTCCTTTACCCTGTAAGCCTCACCATCTAATTTTGGAATACCACATATACGAAAATTTTGGTGCCAAATGATAAAATTAGTGCCACTTCGGAAATATACGTAGGTGCTGATGAGGCTTACAGGATAAAGCCGATAAAGATATAGTAAGCCGCATAAAGGACATCATTCATTTTGTATGGGGACTTAGGCTTAATTGTATTAAAAGTATAATATGCATTTTAAAATAGTTTGATGTACGAAGATTACAATGTAATTATAATTCATCATTTATTTTGCATTAGTTTGGGTGTGCAAAATAATCAAACTATAATTATGACAGTTCAAAGCGGAACAAATATGGTGTGGATTGACAGACGATACAAAATTCATATCTTATTTTCAAAATAACTCAATTGCACAGCAATTAAAACGAAAATTGTTATTAGTTTTATCAATACAAGTATCGAAACTACCGTTTATATATTTTCTTCATCATTGGACATTACAAAAGTAGTTCATAAAAGCCCAAAATGAATCCTTTGTTTAATTCATTAATCAATGTTCGCGCAAAATCTAAGAAAATACTATGTTATAAATATTATTTAACATATTCTGTCTCCTCCTTTCAGATACCTAAACCTCAAATTCGATATGTCTTATTATCTAATGTTTCCTTGCAGGTCCTAACCATGGTAAAGTGGTAGTGTGTTACGTGGCATCGTGGGCAGTGTACAGGCCAGGACAGGGGAGCTTCGCACTGGATAACATCGACCCGTCTTTGTGCACGCATCTCGTTTACTCATTCGCCGGTCTTAATGAAACTTCCTCCAGCATTAAGTCTTTAGGTATGACTTGTCTAACTATAAATGACGCGCTCCTCACTTGATGTTAGGCTGGAGTGTGGTCCATGAATGGATGTCACTGCTACTACAATTCAATAACTGTGAGTAGCAATCACATCCACTATGCCGGCCTAGTTGGAACCGGCAACTTACAAGCTGATCCCGGAACGTGACCAAATCACTTCACGGTATGTATATCGGCAGACTGGGTACCACTGCCTATCACTCTTAAATGTGTGTATGCAAATATTACTATCAATCAAAAAATCAAATTGTCACACCTTTCTCCCACAGGTATAGGCAGAGACAATGGAGCGCTACTTGTCACGATCCTGACACGGCCCCCCCGCTTTCTTTATATTCACAATTCTCTTCATACAAGCTCTATGGTTATGGGCACTAGGCAATCTAGCTTTCTTGAGGATATCTCCGTTTTGGTCGGAAAACACCCTCCTGTGCCTGCCTTATTTAACACATCCATTCACGTGAGATTTATAAATACTTTTTGTCAATACTTCATCAGCGTGCTCCTCCTTTTGTGTCTAACCAGCAACTGAGTGACCAATTACAATTGCATTTTCGGTGTGTTTTATTCATATTTTGTATTTGCTCGTGTGCGTTCAATTCTTGGGTTCAAAACCACTTGCCAAAACCAATGTATCCCTGATATACATAGTATTATGTACTTTAGTCATTCTGTTTCTGTGATACAACCACTTTTAGCAGTTTAGTATAGAAGAACTATATTTGAAACTATAAAACTGTATATCTATTAAATTTAAATTGTGCTTGTATCATAAAAACAGGAAGACCAAAGTCAATAAATCAAATCAAATTGTCACGCCTTTTTCCCACAGGGATAGGCAGAGACAATAGAGCGCCACTTACCACGATCCTTACACAACTCCCTTGCTTCCAAAGTAAATAATTATATCAAAGATACATTGGGTTTTGAACCGGAGTCTCTCAGTTCGCAAGGCAATTTCTACACTTATGACATTTGCACTTTCAGACCCATGGCAAGATTTGGAGAAGGACTATGGGAAAAATGGTTATAAGCGCATGACAGCGCTGAAGGACCGATATCCACACCTGAAAGTGACAATAGCCATCGGTGGATGGAACGAGGGCTCTTTGAAATTCTCAAAAATGGCTGAAAATCCTGAAACAAGAGCGAAATTCATTAAGAGTGTTCTGCATTTTCTTGAGTAAGTTTTCGTACAGTGTCGACATTACTGACCTTAACCAGACTGATCATGCGGAGGTCGAAGAGTGCCGACAACTGAAAAAAAACAACCCAAAGCTAAATCGCTCTTGAAGCCCACCTCGCTTACCATCAAGCAAGACGACGAAAGGCGACGTTTAACAGCATCCCACCTGACGTTAAGTGACGATATCATTTAATGAAGTTCCGTCAGCGATACTCCCAAGGAGACTGGCAACAAATTTCCCTTTGTATAGCAAGGCTAATTATGGCAGAAATAATTGCCAACCTTTCTGTCTCCAGCCTTTTCCGTCAGCCGCTTAGACAACTCCTTGGCCAGGCGCTTGGCTGAAGGTCCCAAGAGCCCATCGTGACCCCAAACGGCGCAAATTCGTAACCAGTACCGAGGTTGACGTATTTGCGCAGTTTGAGCAGCAGAAATGAGGCCTAGATGTGAGATGGGGCTAATATGTCTACACAAGTCGCAACCCTCATCAGAGATCTGCTAAGTTTCCACGGTCATGCCGTCGCTCCGCGCAATACCAATATTAAATAATTTTGTTTTATTTTTAGAAACTTTAATTTTGATGGCTTGGATTTAGACTGGGAGTACCCAGCCCGGAGAGATGGAAGACCAAAAGACAAAGCTAATTTCGTCGCTTTAGTAAAAGTAAGTTACTTGTATTTACCAGCAAAAATATTGTAATGAAATATGGATGGAAAAAATAGACCACTAAGGTACATTTTGTATGTTAAACTGAAATGTGGATCATAAATGGAGGTCACATAGTAGTCAGCGACTAAATCACTTCACGATCTTGTAAGTGGTGGTACCTCGGATCGGGAACGGCACTAGGGAATCCAGGTATCTTGAGAATGCCTTTGATTTGGTCAGAAAACACCCTCCTGTGCCTGCCTTGTTTACCGTCTCTATTTACATAAGATTTATAAATTCCTTACGTCAATCTACTTTCCATGTCCCCAAGCCATCGAAGCATACCTTTGTTAATCCTTGTCACTATATCTTCTTTCAAACCACATCTATCGCGCGCTGTACTATTACTCATTCTATTCACTATCGTCACTCCACATACACTCCTTAACGACCGCATTTCTACAGCATTAATTCTACTCTCATGCTCCTTCTGCCAAACCTAACATTCACTTCCATCCATACATTAAATTCCTACCATTATTTTATAAAATCAAAGCCTTTACCAAGATATAATCAAATCCTTTCCAGGAATTAAAAGAATCCTTTGAGCCTAAAGGTTATATCCTAACTGCGGCTCTAGGAGCAGGCAAAGACACGATGGAGGAAGCATATGACTTGCCCAAATTGAGTAAATACTTGGATTTGATACATATGATGTGTTACGACTACCATGGGACCTGGGACAATGCTGTAGGCGCCAATGCTCCATTAAAAGGATTGTCTGAAAACGACTATTTGAGTGTGGTAAGTTTATTTACTAACCCCGACTCAAAAAGAGGGGTGTTATAAGTTTGACGTGCCTGTGTATCTGTATGTCTGTCTGTAGTCTGTAGCATCGTAGCTTCTAAACGAATAGACCGATTACGATGCGGTTTTTTTTCGTTTGGTACATATATACTGTAATTTAATGTAACTATTAAAAAAAATGGCTTGAATTTTCATATAAAATGCGAAGAAACCTTTTCCCCTACTTAATATTACAAATAAAAATTAATCCCTAGAGACTATCCATTAGAGATAGTCCCCAGGAGACTGGCAACATTTCCCCTTTGTATATCAAGCCTAATTAATACGTTGGCAGAAATCTGCCCCCCTAGCACGGCAATCCAAGAACCAAGATAAAGTCTTGCAAGGAATATCATTCCAACTCATTTTAAATAACTTACTAAAACAGTGTATCAAAAAAGATATTTAAACGTTTTGTAAAACTTTACAATAAACAACGTTGAATACTTTAATAATATTTTTTTAAACATTTTGATGTGCCGGCCTAATACGTTATTTAAAATGAGTTACAATACTATTCCTTGCAGTTCTTTATCTTGTTTCTTGGATTGCCGTGCTAGGGGGGCTGTAGGGTTTATTATCACACCTATCTCAATCCGCGTTTCTTATGTTCTACGAGTAATGGGTTATGAAATACATTTAATGCGTGTGTTATTGTATGCGAGTCAATGCAATCACTGGTAGCAGCGACGAAGGCGCGTGAAGCCAACGGCCAAAACCGGTTGTGCCTCTGCGCGGGCGCAGCTGATCGTATTGAATGCAATATGAATTATTATTGACAAATAATGTTTGTGGTTAAGGTGGCCACAAATCATTGCCAGCCTTCCTGTCTCCAGACTTCTCCGTCAGCCGCTTGGACAACTCCTTGGCCAGGCGCTTAGCTAAAGGTGCCCAAGGGCTCATCGCCTCGACCCCAAATGGCGTAAACTCGTAACCAGTACCGAGGTTGGCGTATTTGCGCAGCTTGAAGTTCTCAGCAGAAATCGCCATATTTATTTAAAGTCGTTTTAAAAATACATGGTCATTGAAGGCGACCGTGGTGTAGTGGCAGTGCAATGGCTACGTAAGCCGAGTGGCACGGGTTCGAAACCACTCACCAGTACCAATGTAATGTATCTTTGGTTGTTCTGTTTCTATGATACAAGCACTTTAATAGCTTAGTATAGGAATGTATAATAAAAAATTGCAACTACATTTAAATACAATATAATATTTATACATTTATTAATTATTTTTAAATTATACTTTTTTTTTGTTTTTGCAGGAATACACAATAAACTACATGCTTTCACACGGAGTATCTCCTTATAAGTTAGTACTTGGACTACCTATGTATGGTAGAAACTTCATACTTAAAAATCCTGAAGTAAAAGAAGTTGTATTCGGTGAAACACTGGCCATGTCGCAAGGCTTTCAAGGGCCATTTACGAGGGAAAATGGATTCATGGGATATAATGAGGTATGTTCTTGATAATTAAAAAAGAGTTTTTTTTTTATTATTGTGACTCGACATATTATGACAGTGCTGTCATTCCCGCTTGATGTTAAGCCGAAGTGTGGTCCATGAATGAATGTCACTGCTACTACAATTTAATAACTGTGAGTAGCAATCACATCCACTATGCCGGTCTAGTTGGAACCGGCAACTTACAAGCTGATCCCGAAACGTGACCAAATCACCAAATCACTTAGTATAGAAATGTACGAATTTTATGCGGCTTACTATCGCGTTTATTTTGGTTTTGATTTTACATATTTTTATTACTCCGAGAGCTTTGCAGCCATCGTAATCACGGAAAGAAATTGTAAAATCAAAACCAAAATAAACGCGATAGTAAGCCGCATAAAATTTGTTTAATTCATTTTTAGCAACCGCTACATGCTACCGCTAGATGGCGTTGCATGTGTCCAATATCTCGCAAACGATTAACCGACAAAGTAATCAATATATATGCGCTCCAACGAAGAGACGTCACCGGCTAGTGAGCCGCAACACCCGTACAGCTGGGAGTACTCCTTTCTTTTTCTAACATGCGGAATAATGCTCCGCTGAATATTAGTCAATGTTCGTGCAAAATCTAAGAAAATACTATAGAAACATAGAGATATATTACAGTCGTGCGCTACAGTCGTGCACATATTCCAATTCCTTGTGTAACACCTATTACTTTACGTTCTACATACTCTTTGATAGAATGTGTCAACGTCAAGCCGATGAAGGGGAATTTTCGAGTTTTGGCGGGCAACTGCAACTGACAGGACGCACAATTTTGAATTATTTGAAAAGCTTGTGTTTTTCATAAATATTAACGTGTAATAATGGTGGAATTGTTATCCAGTAATAGTTTTTTAAGTTGATCAAGTATAAACAAGTAATTTAAAGTTGTGAAACGTGTTTCTTCATGTTCCCTCCAAGACTTCTTCTGAAGTTTTAGTAAAGGCTTTCTGCCGCTTTACTAAAACGATCATCATCAACCTCATTCTCATCATCATCATTTGATGAATCACTCGCGTGGTTCATCTTCATCTTTACTTGACAATGTTTTAACATTGAACCATATATTTTTACTTTGACACTGGCAAGTTAAATACTAAAGCCATAAACAAGAAGAAGAAGGGGAATTTTCGGCTCGCAAATTTTGTTTGCCGCAGCGTCTAATGATAACATATATCTCTATGTATAGAAATAAAAATTTAAAAAATACATTCACAGATCTGCAACGAGCTAAGCAATACATCTTCACGGTGGCAAAAACACTGGCACGAGCAGTCATCCACACCTTACTTGAGAGACAATGATAGAGTTATAAGTTATGATAGTACTAGATCCATTGCTAATAAAGTCAGGTAAGATGCGTAAAGTCCCGGGTTCGATCCCCGGTCGGAGCAAATATTTGATTCATAGCTCTTATTTGTAATATTGCAAATATTTGTTAATAAAAAAATGAGGTAGATATTTGCTTCGGGTCTGGTTATTAAAGAGTGGTAGGCAGTGGTAGTACCACCACTTACAAGTATACAGACCGTGAAGTGATTTGGTCACGTTTCGGGATCAGGTTGTAAGTTGCCGGTTCCAATTAGGCCGGCATAGTGGATGTGATTGCTACCCACAGTTATTGAATTGTAGTAGCAGTGACATTCATTCATAGACCACACTTCGGTTTAACATCAAGCGGGGTGCTGTCATATGTCGAGTAACAATAAAAAATAAAAATAAAAAACATTTGTTTAATTTAATTTTTCACAGAACTGCAATACATTACGGTCTGGGAGGTCTAATGGTATGGAGCATAGATACTGACGACTTTCAGGGCGGTTGTCCTATCGACAACCCTTATGAAGATTTTGTGAAACGGCATCAACAAATGAAAGTAGACCCTATAATGAATGAGGTTCTGAAAAGGCTCAATTTACCTGAGGGTAATGTATTTTTTATTACTTACTAAGGATTCTATCAGGCCACATCGCTTGAAAAACCGACAACCGATGGGGAAGAAAGGTTCTAGAGTGGAGACCACGAACCGGCAAACGCAGCGTAGGTAGGCCTCCCACTAGGTGTACTGACATAGTGAAAGTCGCGAATAACCGGTGTATGCAACTGGCGTCTTGTCATTCGAAATGGCGTTTCTAAAGGGGAGAAAAACTGTCCATGAATAGATTGAATAGCCATGGTGACTATTCACATCCCTGTCTGACACCTTTAGAGATGCCAAACCAGTCAGATAGCGCCACATTAATTCGAACACATGCATTGGAATCCTCATAGAGAGATTTCAGTGCACGGACCAAACGCTCCCCCAACCCAAACCCGGACAGCCACAATTGCCACAATTCACTCCTGTTCACTCGATCATAGGCCTTCTCAAGGTCAACAAAAGCACAAAACACCTTCTCTACGCCTATGTACCTATTTTTTAGTTCATTTTGGTGCAATAAAGGATTTAAATAAATAAATAAATTTACTTAAGTTGTGTACCGGTAGTAGCAGTCGTCTCAATCCATTTATTCTTTTCGCAGGTACATTAGAAACTCTGACCAGCAAATCAGCGTACTTTGTTGAACATGGTCACTTGGAGCTCAGGTTACCACAAGCGAATCACCATAACTACAACCTGATGAGAACTATTAACGAGGCAGTCGCTCTCTCAATGCAAGAGAAGAGGATCCTGGACGAAATAGAAAGAGTTACGAAGGAGAATGAAATTGATGTTGATGGGAAAACTAGTGCGGGTAGTTCAATAAAACGAGGAAACAATTTTGTGGCAGTCGGTTTACTGTTCGTTTTTTGTAGGTTATTTTAGTGGATTAGGTATCTATTGTCTTTCTTCTGTCCTGGGACTCGATTCTCTTAATACATTTGGACGGCAAAAAACAGTGAAAGGACATCATTCATTTTGTACAGGGACTTGGGCTTAATTGTATTAACAGTTGCATATACATTTTAAAATAGTTTGATTACATTGCAATTGAAATAGGATATCTATAATTTGCATAGTTAGGTGTGGAATATGATCCAACTATAATTATGACAGTTAAAAGCAGAACTGTTATTATGGCGTGTCTTTGTGATTGACAGACGATACAAAATCCATATTTATTATTTTCCAAATAACTCAATTGCACATAAATTAAAAGCAAAATTGTTTTTAGTTTTATGAATACAAGTACATTGTTATGTTCTATAAAACGTAACAAAATATAAATATTTTTTCTTTCCCTTATATTAAATTACCATCGTTGCTAACAGAGCCGTCTTTACCCGGGGGTTCAAGGGGTGCAGTGCACCCGGGCGCAGAGTCTTAGGGGGCGCATGCCGACCGCCGTAAATTTTGATAGGTACCTAATACACTGAGACCACGCGAGCGGAGCCTTGACTTTCGCACCCCGGCGCTGAATATGCTTAAGACGGCCCTGGTTGCTAAGACTCTTGTGAGTGACTGTATTTTTTAGAGCGTCGACGTACGAGTATGTCTCACGTGCGCCACCGATTTGATCCGTAAATCGTTTACTGTTCAGGTAGGTCGCTCGGAGCTCTTTTTATATCAATAAAATTATAGACACGGCCGCTGCCAGCTCAGACCTTTGACTGTGTGCTAACTTCATAAACTGTAATCCAAGTTTAACATAAGACGGATCGGTGATGACAAAAATTATGTTATATACAAATAGAGATATATGTTATATATCTCTATGTATATACATGAATTTTAAAACAAATCGCTAGACATCTAAATTATTTGTCAAGGGATTGCTAAATAAAAATAGAATATTTTTGATATAAATAAAATTTAATAAATTTTCTGCCAGTAGATACTGATAATACTCTAAAATTGTGATACTTTTATTTTTGTACAATAAATAAACGATTTTTTATACTTTTATTTTTATTATTTACAACCTAAAAAGGAAATGCCGTACTTTTGTAAAATGCGTTAAAATCGGCTGACTTTTTTACCCCGCTTGTATGAGAAGAATTGTGGATGTGAAGGGAATTGTGTCAGGATCGTGGCAAGTGGCGCTCCATTGTCTCTGCCTATCCCCGTGGGAAAGAGGCGTGACAATTTAATTGATTGTTTTTTTTGACATGACATCTGAGATCGACCCGCCTGATAATAAGCAAGAGGAGGTCCAAGAGTGACGACGACTGGAATAACCGAGTCAGTTCCCGGCGATTGATTGATTGATTTTTTTACCTGATGTTAATTTGGTGTGCGGTCCATGAATGGAGGCGACTGCTACTACAGTTAAACAATTGCAAGTAGTAGTGGCATCCACTATGCCGACCTAATAAGAACCAACAACTTACAAGCTGATCCTAAAAAGCGACTAAATCACTCTACGGTCTGTATATTTGTAAGTGGTGGTACTACCCCGGATCGGCAGACTGGGCACCACTGCCTACCACCGGAATAAAACTAGTCCTATCCCTATTTACGTTTATTATTAAAATAAATATTTATTCTACTAAATTATCGGATACATCCTCAAGAAAGCTAGGTTGCCTAGTGCCCATAACCTTTGAACTTGTATGAAGAGAATTGAGGATGTGAAGGAAGCGAGGGAGTTGAGTCAGGATCGTGGCAAGTGGCGCTCCATTGTCTCTGCCTATCCCCAGGGGGGAAAGGCGTGACAATTGTTTTTAAATTTATTTAAATTATTATATTGTATTTTCTTAGATTTTTCGCAAACATTGATTATTGAATTTTACAAATTATATGCGGCTTACTATTCTCCGTGACCACGATGGTTGCAAAGCTCTCGAAACGTCGGAAAAATAATAAAAAAATATAAAATCAAAATAAACGCGATAGTAAGCCGCATAAAATTTGTTTAATTAATTCTATCCCTTATTTACAAATCTTCATAAGGTGATCCACAGCGTACATTGTAGAAATGGTCGCAAACCTGAAACACAATTATGTAAAATATTTGTAACAGAAGAATAAAGTTTTTTTTAAATTATTAATGTTAATTGACTTATGACAGCACCGTAAAGTGATTTGGGGCGTTTCGGGATCAGCTTGTAAGTTGCCGGTTCCAACTAGGCCGGCATAGTGGATGTGATTGCTACTCACAGTTATTGAATTGTAGTAGCAGTGGCATCCATTCTTAAACTACACTCCAGCCTTACATCAAGCGGGATGCTGTCATATGTCGAGTCACAATAAAAAATATAAAAAAATACACGTCTATTAGTTTTTTAGTTCAGTCATCATCATCAGCCAGAAGGCGTCCACTGCTGAACATAGGCCTCCCCCTTAGAACGCCATTCCGAACGACAAGATGCCAGTTGCTTCCACCGGTTACCTGTGACTTTCACTATGTCGTCAGTCCACCTAGTTGGAGGCCTACCTACGCTGCGTCTTCCGGTTCGTGGTCTCCACTCTAGAACCTTTCTTCCCCATCGGTTGTCGGTTCTTCGAGCGATGTGGCCAGCCCATTGCCACTTCAGCTTGAGAATCCTACGGGCTATGTCGGTAACTTTGGTTCTTTGGCGAATATCCTCGTTCCGGATTCTATCGCGCAGAGACACACAAAGCATAGCTCTCTCCATTGCCCGCTGAGCGATTCTGAGCTTTTCCAACAGGCCAATTGTTTTAATCAGTATGGAAATATAAATCAACGTCTTACTTGAAATTGTTCGTTAAATAAAGTCCCATTAGCGCAGAGATCCGTGCTCACTAGCCGTTGACGCCAGCAGAAATGAAAAGCCTGAGAAAGTATCTTCAATTTAATATTGGTGCCCAAGACATGACAGCACCCCTGTTATTAAGCTGGAGTGTGGTCCATGAATGGAGATAACTTCAGACCTTGGATTATTTCAACCAATTTGCACAAAAAAAATTACACCCAAACCATCCTCGTGGATCACTCTGTCTACTAGTAATACTGCATAAAAATCCCTTCAGTAGTTTTTGAGTTTATCGCGAACAGATAGACAGACGCGTTTGTTTTATCGTAATATAGTTTGCGGCAGATAAAAAAAACGCTGACTTTTGAGCTGCGCAGTATAAGAATTGGCAGATTAGAAAAGCGCTGGACGACTGCGGTGGGAGCAAAGAGCCTATCTATATAGTCATGCATATAATTAATAATATTTTAAATTTTATAGTCATGCGTAATACGAAATGTAACCATAAGTAATAAAACAAATTACTGCGCAGCTGCAATGCCATCGCTATTTTTTTCTGCCGGGAATTTACCTGACAACCAGACTCAAGATCAGCATAGTACCCCCTCTTGCGTCCTTCACAACTGAATCCTGTGCGAGGGGGATGCACATATGTGGGATGCAACGGGGGCGAGTGAGGCAGATGTAGTACATGATACGCAGCAAAATCATATGGCGTTTGACAGTTAGATGAAATTATGTTAACTGAAAAAATTTTTTTTTTTCATAACGATATTGATTAGCAGTAGCACACCAGTAAAGTGTCGGGTTCGATTCCCGGTCGGAGAAAAATTATGTTTTATAGCATGTTTTAAGTCGACCACGGTTGTGGTAGTGCAATGGTTACGCAAACCGAGAGCCACGGTTCAATACCACTCACCGGTACCAATGTATCTTTGATATATGTACTTTGGTTGTCCTGTTTCTATGATACAAGCACTTTAGTAGATTAGTATAGAAATAAATATCGGTCTAATGTCGAGCCACTATAAAAAAAAACTGCACCAATCGCATCCACTATGCCGACCAAGCTAAATAAAAGTTGTTATAATGCGAATAACATAAGAATAGGACGGAATCGGCGCCATTTTGTGACGTCTAACTCTCCAACCAAATTCACTTTAGTAACATAGTACTTACCAAAAACAATAAAAACAATAAACTTAAACATCTTGTAACAATAAAGCTCAATGACAGATTATTAACAATAACAATTAGTATCAATAACAATTTTAAATAAATTATAATAAATTTAAATTTCGAACGCGCGTCACGTCCGGCGCCTACTGGTTGACTATACAAATAATATAACACTAATCCGATTTGAATTAAGAACATACTACATATCCTTGAATGGTTTAATGCAATAAAGAACAAATTATAGATAACCGTAGAGTTTGTATAAAGAGAATTGTGGATGTGAAGGAAGCGAGGGAGGTGTGTCAGGATCGTGGCAAGTGGCGCTCTATCGTCCCTGCCTATCCCTGTGAGAAAAAGGCGTGACGATTTGATAGAAAAAAAAAAAAAATATTAAATACATTTTTTTAATTACATTTTATCATTGGTACCGGCTAATGGTTTTGAACCCGTGCTCTCGGTTTGTGTAACAGCATTTGGCCGGCATAGTGACGGCGACTGAAGCAGCCGTGAATAAACTCGGTTTTTTCAGTTGTCGTCACTTTTGGACCTCCTCTTGCTTGTCATCGGGCGGGTCGAGGTCAGACGTCGTGTCACAATTTAATAAAAACCATTGCACTGCCACTGCACTACCGTCGCCTTGAATCCATAGTATTTTTAGCGCGCCTGAAAACTCCTTATCAGTGCTGGTGATGCCATGATGGTGATGGGGGCTTAAACGGAGGATCATGGACCCTCATAAATTGTTACTATTGGGGCTAAATCACATTAACATCTGCGGTCAAATAAAAGCATTGAAAGAGACCTTCCAATTTTTTTATTCTTAATGAATTCTTTATTTTGTGGTTAAATAACATTAAAAAATAGTATGTGGTTAGATAATTATTTGGTGGAACAAATCGCCAAATGGGACTCCAGCAATGTCAAATGACGAGCAATCTTGAAACTTGCTAAGTTTTGTCAAGATTTGAAACTTCACGGTCCTTACCTGTACACTATCCAACCCTAGGTTGTCGGCCACGAGACAAACTACCATCATTTGCAAAAATTACAATTGCATAGGAAAAATCACCCGTGCTCACGACCAACTGCATTAAAATAATCAATTAATGAAATTGTCTCGCCTTTTCCCCACAACGATAGGCAGAGACAATATAGCACCACTTGCTACGATCCTGACACAACTCTCTAGCTTCCTTCACATTCACAATTCTCTTCATACAAGCTTTATGGTTATGGCAACCTAGCTTACTTGAGGATGTCTCCGATTTGGTCAGCAAACACCCTCCTGGGCCTAATCTAAATTAGGTAAATCTACTTTCACTTATCCTTTCCATATGCCCAAACCATCGAAGCATTCCTTTGTCAATCCTTGTCACTACATCTTCTTTCAAACCACATCTATCACGCAATGTGCGATTCCTTATTCTGTCATCTATCATCACTTCACATACACTCCTTAATGAGCGCATTTCTACAGCATAAATTGTACTCTAATGCTTTCTATAGTAAATATTATTTTTGATGGTTACAATTGCATAAAACCGTTCAAAATGATCTATAGATCATTTTTCGCACGCCGATCGAAGGTTAGGTCATTTGAGCACGGCCATTGCACACTAATATGGAAACATATAATACAAGTTACAATTATTTTAAAACAAGAAATTGATCAAAAACATTAAAATCAATCAATCAATCTAATTGTCACGCCGGGATAGGCAGAGACAATGGAGTGCCACTTGCCACGATCCTGACACAACTCCCTCGCTTCTCTCACATTTAACTCATCCATGCACATCAAATTTATAAATTCCTTTCGTCAATCTACTTTCACTTATCCTTTTCATGTACCACCACTTATAAGTATACAGACCGTGAATCCCTGTAGGAAAAAGGCGTGACAATTTGATTGATTGTTTTTTTTTGTGACATCTGACCTCGACCCGCCTGATGATAAGCAAGAGGAGGTCCAAGTGTGACGACGACTGAAAAAAGCGAGTTAGTTCACGGCTGCCTCAGTCGCCGTCACTACGCCGGCCAAAGAAAATTGATTGATTGAAGTAGAACCAACTAACTAAGGTTCAGGGTCAGCATAAAAGTTGCCGATTTCAACTAGGCCGATATAGTAAATGCGACTGTTAGTTGCAGTTATTTAACTCCAGTAGGAGTCGCCTCCTTTCATGGACCACACTCCAGTCTAACATTAAGTGGGGTGCTGTCAAATGTCGAGTCACAATGAATGTATGTTTATTTGTATCTACATATATATATATATATATATATACTCGTATGTAGTTTATATAATTGTAGTTTGTAGTATATTTGCACCCTGTTCATAATTTCTCATCATCCCAAAAGTTAGTTGTTAGAGAATGCCTAATAGACATTAAACTCGCCTATTACCTACTAATAAGTTTATTTTGGTGCAATAAAGGTATTAAATAAATAAATAAATAAAATAAAATAAACATGGCGCCATGTGTCTATTAAAAAAACGCCTCGTGATTAAATCGAGGTCACATGCCAAAATTTCAAACTTGGAACACTATGCAACTGCCAATCAACAGATGGCTGTTCATAACTAAAATACAGTATCACCTAAAAATATTATAAAAGAATATTATATAAATTATAAAAGCTAAATATGTTGCATTTTCTTAGATTTTCCGTGAACGTTGATTAATGAATTAAACAAATTTTATGCGGCTTGCTATCGCGTTTATTTTGATTTGGTGTCTCCGTGACCACGATGGCTGCACACAGCTCTCGAAACGTCGAAATAATAAAAATTGACAAATGAAAACCAAAATAAACGCGATAGTGAGCCGCATAAAATTTGTTTAATTCGCTTAAATATATTTTATATTATGTAATCAAGAACTAATTTGTGGCAAAAGGCAAACCGAGAGCACGGGTTCAAAACCACTCACCGGTACCAATGTGTCTTTGATATATGTACTTTGGGTGTCCTGATTCTATGATACAATTACTTTGGTAGCTTAGTATAGAAATAAATAAATAAATTTAAAAAAGTGGTAGGCGGTGGTACCCAGTCTGCCAATCCGGGGTAGTACCACCACTTACAAGTATACAAACCGTGAAGTGATTTGGACGCGTTTTGGGATCAGCTTGTAAGTTGCCGATTCCAACTAGAACGGCATAGTGAATGTGATTGATACTTACAGTTATTGAATTGTAGTAGCAGTGACATCTATTCATAGACCACACTCCAACTTACCATCAAGCGGGGTTCTGTCTTATGTCGAGTCACTATAAAATAAAATATAAACCCTGTGCCAGTGACAGTGGCGTAGCACGGGAGTCCGATGCTCGGGGCGGAAAAAAAAAATTGCCGCCCTCTTATTTAGGAATTTCAATCATAGGTACAACAAAAATTTGAATTTCAGGTTTAAATTTTAACGAATAATTATAGTTTTTTAAATTTTGCCGCCCCTCCGCCTCCGCCACGCTATGCCACTGGCCAGTGAACTCACCTGGCGAGTCTATTGATTTCTTACTCCAGTGCCACCGACTCACCTAGCGAGTCCATTGTGAAATGTATGCGGCACCCGAGGTAACCAAACAGTAAACATGTTAATACTCGTATAGTACTTTGATATAATGCATCTGAATCAGTTGTCATTTTACGAACAATTATAATAAATAATAGTTTGTAATTGATTGTCGCTGAAGGCTTTTACAATGGCATGTTAAGAATGCTGATGATATTGATATGTAGGCAGAAAGTATTTTTTTAAATGTGACTCGACATATGACAGCACCCCGCTTGATGTTAAGCTCGAGTGTGGTCCATGCTACTACAATTTCAATAACTATGAGTAGCAGTCACATCCACTATGTCGGTCTAGTTGTAAACGGCAACTTACAAGCTGATCCCAAAACGCGACTAAATCACTTCATGGCCTGTATACTTTTTTTAGTAAAGGTAGTGAAGGTTTTTTTTATTGTGACTCGACATATGCCAGCACCCCGCTTGATGTTAAGCCAAAGTGTGGTCTATGAATGAATGTCACTGCTACTACAATTCAATAACTGTGAGTAGCGATCACATCCACTATGCCGGCCTAGATGGAACCGGCAACTTACAAGCTGATCCCAAAACGCGACTAAATCACTTCACGGTCTGTATACTTACAAATGGTGGTACTACCCCGGATCAGCAGACTGGGTACCACTGCCTACCACTTTTCTACACAATTTCTTAGCATCCATGGATTCTCCGTGCGGGTGCCGGGTCCATCGCGTGGCAGGCAGGAGATTGATACATTTGATGATGACAGCATTTCGGAATTGTTGCCGAAATGTAGGTTTCAAAGCTTTTTGCGACATGTTAACACACACATTTTTTTAAGAGTGGTAGGCAGTGGTACCCAGTCTGCCGATCCGGGGTAGTACCACCACTTACAAGTATACAGACCGTGAAGTGATTTGGTCACGTTTCGGGATCAGCTTGTAAGTTGCCGGTTCCAATTAGGCCGGCATAGTGGATGTGATTGCTACTCGCAGTTATTGAATTGTAGTAGCAGTGACATTCATTCATGGACCACACTTCGGCTTAACATCAAGCGGGGTGCTGGCATATGTCGAGTCACAATAAAAAAAAACCTTCACTACCTTCACAATCCCCTCTACCCAACTAAATATTGTAAGACCCCACCAATGCTGCCTACGACATACGATCTAAATAAACAAATTAATTGATTGTTAATTTTCTAATTGCGAACAAAATAATCGATCTTATTACGTTGACCTCCGGCGCGACATTCTCAATGTCTCATTTTTAAATTAAAAGTACCGTTAGCAAAACAGTTTATAAATATTTATGTTTTTTTTAAATACATTTTTATTACAAGCTAATTCTAATATTACTAATTCGTTGGTACTCTTGGACCTTCCCTTGTTAGTATCAAGCAAATCGAGGTCAGATGTCGAATCATAATTTTTGAAAATACCTTACTCTTTTTAGTAATTATTTAAACACCCAATGTGATATTTTATTAAAAACAAAATTAATAAAAACTAGCTTTAATTTACGAATTTAGTTTAGAATATTTTTTTTAGCAAACCCTTTTATTTAATACCTCTTTATAACGATGGTAGATAAGTAAAAATTGTCGGCCTTCTTAGGGCGTTCGCTATATTGAATTAAGTCGACGTATTTTATTTTACTCAGAAAACCTCTTCATTTAATACCCAAAAAACTGGTCGGTTATAGTGGATTTAGAATGACGTCACAAAACTTTAAACTAAATGTCAATCATTTAATCAAATTGTCACGCCTTTTTCCCAGAGTGATAAGCAGAGACAACGGAGCGCCACTTGCCACATTCCTGACGGTCACTCAATTCCTCCACAGTTCTCTTTATACAAGCTCTACGGTTACCGCCACTAGGCGACTCAGCTTTCTTGAGGACGTCTCCGATTTGGTTCTGGGTCTGGTCCTGGGATGGTCCATCCACATCAGATATATTAAACGTGTATATGCAAAATTTTATATCAATCGGTTGGGGATTACTATTTTAAAATGCATTTGCAAGATTCGATCCATATTTACAAGACAAGTTAAATAAAAGTTTATGATGACAGTATATTTTTTTTTAATAAAGCGACTGAGGTTTATTCAATGACTTCGCAAACCAAAAGAGCCTTCGGTTCAAAGGAGCCCTAATATAATGTGTACTTTTGCCGTTTCTATAATACAAGTACTTACGTTTCGTAGCTCAGTATATAAATGTAAATAAATGAAAAATATAATTTTATGCTGACCATACCAACGAACTTATAGGTCAAGCGTGGGTGATCTGTAAAGAAAAAGTATACCACAAAAAAGTAAAAGGTAAAATTAACAGGCACAGATTTTGTAATTTTGTATTTTAAACCCCTTTGGTATGGCGCGTAGCGACAGCAAGAGACCCGACGGCATGACTATGGAAACTTAGCAGGTCTCTGACTAGAAATCAGAGACTGCTGCTCTGAAAGAAATCAGACGAAGAAGAAGTGCCTTCTTCTTCGTCTGATTTCCCCTGGACGACGACTATTATATTAACTGAACTAAAGTACCGGGTTTGATTCCCGGTCGAAGATATATAAAGATAGTACAGACCATAAAGTGACTTAGTCGCGTTTCGGGATTATCTTCCAAGCAGTTCCAAGCAGGTCGTCATATTTAACAGTAGTAGCAGTCACCTCTATTCATAGAGAGCTCTTAACATAAGACGGTTTTATGTCAAGCTACAATAAGAAAAAAAATTATAAAAATAAATATATAGTAATAATATTAAAGTTAAAGGTTTTCCTAATAAAATAAAATCAATCAAATTTCAAAATTATGATGACAACTCATAGTTTGCGTTCTGATCCATCAATTTTTTTAAATATTATTAAGCTTACTTTGAATTATATAACTTCAATTATATACTATTCTAATAAGGATTAAATAAATACTTTATTTGTAACTGTTAATATTTACTAAATAAGTCATTTATAGTTATAAAATTGGAAAATGAAACGTTAGATCCGCAATGCAGTACGCTGAACGCCATTGCTCTTTCTTTGTCAGCAGTTTTGAATTGGAACGCAAAACTGCGTAAAAGATTCCAAAAAGCATTCGGTTTGTTTGTAAAAACAAAGCAAAAATGCCTTTAGTAACAATATGTGGTTCTCCCGCGACTGGAAAAACGACACGGGCGTACGAAATAAAGAATTATTTCGAGAGAACTCATAAGAAGAAGGTGGATATTATATCTGAGGACGAGGTTATTGTTAAAATGGGCTACGAAAAGAACGAAACATATGTTGAGTCAAAGAAGGAGAAAAATGTAAGGAGTTTTATCAAAGACGAGGTAGTGAGGCTGCTTGATAAAGATAATGTACTTATTTTGGATGGTCCCAACTACATCAAAGGTAATACACAAATATTTTAACGTTTATTAATTAGAATAGATTCCTTAACAGTGTGTTGACAACAAATCAGTTGCAAAAATAGTTAAAAAATTATTTGTATAATCAGGGCCGTCTTTACCCGGGAGTTCAAGAGGTGCGGTGCACCCGGGCGCAGAGTCCTAGGGGGCGCATGCCGACTGCCATAAACTTCGATAGGTACCTACTACACTGAGACCACGCGAGCGGAGCCTTGACTTTCGCACCCCGGCGCTGAATATGCTTAAGACGGCCCTGTGTATAATGCTATTAGAATAAGAATAGGACGGGCTGTTGACTAACTTCACTTGACTGATTTATGTTGACGATCCGCAAAGAAAAAGACACCATATTAAAGTGAAGTCTGTTGCAGAGTTAAACGTCACAAAATTATATAAACGTGGAATGCTTTAGTAGCCCCTGTGTTCTCCAAATCCTATACCCTTGGATCCTTCAAGTGAAGAAGCACCTTTGGTGGCCATAAGGCAACCGTGTTATAATGATAGTGCAATGGTCATGAAAACCGAGGACACAGGTTCGCAGCCACTTGACTGTACCCAATGTATCTTTGATATATGTACTTTGGTTAAACTGTTTTTATAATACAAGCCATTTGGTAGCTTAAAATATAAATAAAATCGTGAAGGCAACTGAGGTAACCATGAATAGTCTGTTTTTTCAGTTGTGAACGGTCTTTAGACCTCTTGGTTTTAAAGTACATCATGTTGCTGGTATTCTTTTTGCAACAACTACTGTAGAGTTGGGTTTTGAACCCTATTCTTGTCATCTCATTTATGAGCAGGGCCGTCTTTACCCGGGGGTTCCAGGGGTGCGGTGCACCCGAGCGCAGAGTCCTAGGGGGCGCATGCCGACCGCCATAAATTTCGATAGGTACCTACTACACTGAGACCACACGAGCGGAACCTTGGCTTTCGCACCCTGGCGCTGAATATGCTTAAGACGGCCCTGTTCATGAGATCATAATATAAACTGGACTTGATGTCTTTAGGTATCATATGATGTCTTTAGGTCTTCTAGTCTTTAGGTATCATATAGTGCTTCTCGAAATTATCCATGTTTTTTTTTTATTTACATTTCTATATTAAGCTACTAAAGTGCTTGTATTATAGAAACAGGACAACCAAAGTACATATATGAAAGATACATTGGTACTGGTGGGTGGTTTCAAACTCGTGCTCTCAGTATGTGTAACCATTGCCACTACGTCACAGTCGCCTTAATTTTCCAGTCAGGTGCGTTTTGCTCTACTAATATTGATGAAAAAAAATATTCTCAATATAGGTTTTCGCTACGAGTTGCACTGCGCTGCCAAAGCAGCCAATGTGAATCACTGCCTGGTGTACACCATGAGGAATCATGAGGAGTCATGGATGTACAATAAAAATAGAGATTCAACATCAGATATCACAGTGCGAGGTGTAAAAGTGGACTGTGACCCGGCCAATCATACTCCATTCAATAAGGAGGTGTTTAAGACTCTTACATTTGATCGGTGAGTTTTTATGAATGAAATAATTTCTTAGCATCCATGGATTCTCCGAGCGGGTGCTGGGTCCATCGCGTGGCAGGCGGGAGAATGAAGGCAGCATTTTGGACTTGTGACTAAAATGTAGATTTAGAAGCTTTTTGTGACATGTCAACACTCACCTTTCCTATGCCCTCTACCCAACCAAATATTGTAAGAGCCCACCAATGCCGCCTACAACATACGATCTAAAAAATGTGCTTACGGCTGACCTTGAGAGGCCAAGATTCTTTAAAAAAAAAGATTGTTTTAGCTCGTATTCCCCTTACACCAGATTCTACTGCGTAGGGCTGAGTATTAAAACTGTTTATCGTCATCTCGTTCGTGAGATCATAATATTTATTGGACTTGATGTTGTCAAGCTTACCGCTCGGTGGGAAACAAACATTTCATAATGTTTGTTTCCCACCGAGTGGTAAGCTCTATGATGATAATAATAGTTTCAATCGTTAGAGTTAAATTAATATTAAATGGTAGTGTTAAACGAGGCAGACCCAGGAGGGTGTTTGTCGACCAAATCGGAGACATCCTCAAGAAAGCTAGGTCGCTTAGTGCCCATAACCATAGAGCTTGAATGAAGAGAATTGTGGATGTAAAGGCAGCGAGGGAGTTGTGTCAGGATCATGGCAAGTAGCGCTCCATTGTCTCTGCCTATCCCTGTGGAAAAAAGGCGTAACAATTTGATTGATTGATTGAATATTTAGAGATGGGATGGGTCGCTCACTAGAATTATCCAGAGAGGTTATACGAGTTTTATTCATCATCTGCATCTGGATTTCAGCCTTTTTTTGGATTTTTTCGTTGCTTACCAGCTTCTGGTTATGTTATTAACACCAAAACTGTTCACAACATTATTTTTAATGGAATTTTCATTATTTCATTTTATTATGCTAAACTTATGAAATATGATTTTGATGAATATTGGGCATCAGTTTGAGTTGATCCCTAAATTCGAATCAAGCTTGACATTTATTATTTCTGAAAACCATCTTATTCTGAAAAGTCATCTAATTTCGAACATTTGAGTAGCGCTTCCTGAGAGCTTACATTTACACTAATACTGTCACTCCAACGCCAAAGTTACATGAAATGCATCTGATTATAGTTATTCAACTGATGACAGATTAATCTAAACTATAAAAAAATTGAACATTGGCCTTTTATCAGTGGAGAGAAACACTCCTGGCCTCTTTCAAGAGTTCACAGTACTACCCCAGACTGGCAAATTGGAAACCAACAGCTACCAATTAAAGAATTCATTTATTAATTACAGCTTTGAGGAGCCAAATGCGAGTAACAGATGGGATAGTCCACTTTTCAGTGTCCAGCCACGGAGCTGCCTGGAAATGCATGAAATCTACGCACAGCTCTATGATGTTATACCACGACCACCAAATATGTGTACTCGGAATGTATGTATTATATAGATTACTATGTGTAATTAAGTTTGGAGTGGTCTCGATTGACTTTTACAGCTGGTTGTACCAAAAAGATTCAATTTACCAATTTAGTTTTACTTTATATTTATTCTATTACATTTACTATTACCAAATCGTGAATTTGGTTGTTAATAATTTTATATCAAAACTACCATTTATATATGTTTTTATCATTAGAAATAACAAAAGTAGTACATAGAAACCCAAAATGAATGATGTCCTTTAGCTCTGTATAAAATATCCGTAAATGTAAATGTAAAATGTGAAGTGCAACCCATTTTTCTTTTACTTATACGATACTTTTTACAAATACGTAAATTAAAATTTTTGGTACAACCGGCTGTTAGTGTAATCCCAAGGAAGTTTCATTCTTTATTAGATCCCTACTTCCCAAGGGCTCTTTCTATACTCATATTATTATAAACGTGCAAACTAAGTTATAAATCATGTTAAGAGGTTGTGCGAAGGCTGCACAAATGGACACGCCACGCCCACTCGGAGGCAGGTAGCTGGTTAACTCTTAATATCTGTTATAGACCATCTGGTTATCAAAGAGTGGTAAGACGAGGAAGTACCACTACGTACAAGTATACAGATAGTGAAGTGATTTAGTGGCGTTTCGGGATCAGCTTGTAAGTTATTGGTTCCAACTAGGCCGGCGTAGTGGATGTAACTGCTACTTACAGTTAATTGACTGTTGTAGCAGTGATATCCATTTATGGACCGCACTCCAGCCTAACATCAGGCAGGGTGCTGTCATATGTCAAGTCACAATAAAAAAAGAGCCTTTATTGGCTACAAATAACACTATGACAATTCCATAAGGCTCTTGAATGCGAATAATAAATAAAAATATGACAGTTTGCACGTTTGTAAAATGGCTCGAGTATAGTGAAATAATTGTACAATAATCTATGTAAAACTATATTTATTTCAACTTTAAATGGTTCCTATGTATTGTTAATAGGATTTGTAATCACTGGAAACTAAGGGCTGATAAAGATGTTTCACATACATATCTAAGTTAAGAAAAATGTATTTTTGTAAGCGTATTTATAGAAAGAAAAAATAGACGTAAATATTTATTTATTAAGAAAATTAAGGGAATGAAATTAAAAGAAAATTCCATCATAAGAACCCATTAATATACTAAAAAAAAAATTAAATTATTCATGGGTTATTTATTCTCCCCACTGTCAAAACTCGAATATGGCGTTTTTATTTACTTTTTTTTACAATAATCTTTAAAAGTGATCTCGAATTAACCAAAGACTTAAATTTCCTAAAGTTTTTTAAAATTATATTTTGTATATTTAATCAATATTATATTTGGCGAGCGTTCGATTATTTACTTAGAACGACTGGTGATATTTTTGATTCGCAAACTCGAGCTTTTATTCAGAGTATAAAAAACGCCACAAGGTGTTATTAGAAGTAGTGATGTAACGACTCGAATTATTAACCCGAGTTGAGGCCTAAACCGAGTTGGGTAGGTTAACATCTATAATAAACCGGTTTGACTATATATAAATATATTTAGATTAAACAGCAATTTTATTTAGCCATATACACATCCGAAATTCCATAGCAAGCCAAACCAGTTTGAATCGAATCCACCAATTCGGTTTGCGAATCGGGTTATCCATATTTTTAAATCTACCTAACTCGGTTTAAAAAATTCGAGATCGTCCCATCTTTGATTAGAATTGGTGACAAGTATTTAATTGCTACTTTTTATTTAAGTTGATTTTTCGTAAAATATTTTAAGTTATTGGTAGCAACCCCAATTAAAATGTGTCAAACCAGAGTTGTATAATTTCAAAATTGCCAAACATTCCCACTTAGTATACCATTTTTATATTTATGTACTATTTTTATTTAAATATATGTTTTAAAATAGGGTAGTTGTATGGGAAACGTCCGGGATATGTTTTTTTTCAACCTTATTCACATATAAAAATTTCTCTTGCAGCCTCCGTTGGGTTCGACGAATTTTCTTTACGACATCGATAGAGTTACACAAACGATTTCAAAACAAATCTTGGACTCGAAACGTCTAAATATAGATCAAATGACGTTTCCAGAATATCCCGGATGTGTCCTAGAGCCCCAATTTATGCAAGCGATAAATCCCCAGAAATTGCTGCGTTTGAGGAGGCAATTTCTCACTTTTGCTAAAATGTTGCATACGAACGAAGATGTTAACAAAATAGGCAGACATTTTTTGCAGTATTTGAATAAATCTTTTGCTGATTAATTTTGTCTTTATTGATGTAAAGAAGACTAGAACTCATGACATAAGGGTGAATTTTGTTTTATTTATCTCAAAAGTTAAAAACTTTAAATTTTATTGTATGTTTAATGTACCCTTAAACTTTTTTTGTCTAAGACCTCATTTCAAAACAACCGTGCCCGCCAGGCATTTGATGGCCCGTTTGTATTCTCTACATGCCAATGGTTTAATTCAGACTTTCCCAACCTTTTCCAAGGGTGGACCCCCTAGCGCAACCTTACCATGATCCGCGGACGCCTAAAATAACTTATTTGCAGTACTCACATAGGTCAATCTATTTTATTCTCAAAATCTCACTTAAACTATAATGCAGTGTTTATGTATGTAAAAGGCTATCCACCTATCACTTGACTCATTATTCCATCTTGAAACTGAAAAAGGCAAAATGGTCTGACTAAATTTTCAGAACGTTATCAGAATTGTCTGCTGTTTAGCCTTGTTGCACCACTATGCTTTCGTAATTTTCTTGTTTTGTCTACGGACCACCTAGGATAGGCCCGCGGACCCCAGGTTGTGAAAGGCTGGTTTAATTAAATTTTAAAAGTCTGTGTATAATATTTAATAATTATTAGTTACTTAATAAATTAAAATGAAAACAAAATAAGGATTTTGGAGTTTAGTATAATTCAATTCATACTTAATAGCGGCTTCGAAGTTAGGTTCTAGTCGATTTGCAATACAGTCGCGCTCGCAGCTAACTTCGAAGATGCCATAAAGTTTGGAACTAGCTGTACCATTGCTATCTTTGTACCTTAGTCGATAAGTGTCTAATGTGTCTGTGATACGGCATTATAATAAATTTTAACACTATATTTTCTTTTTGTAGGCATACCCATTGATAAGAAACCGTGTTCCTGTCGGCTTAGTCAGTCAAAATTATATAAAATATTTGTAAGTGCAAATAACTTAAAGCTATATGAAGTTTTCAATAAGCTATCTGTTGCAGTAAATTATATCAAAAGGGCAATGTTTTTTCAGTGAAGGAAGACAATATATGGCCTACAATTTTTTCGGCCGGTGTAGCGCAATCGACTTGCAGACATTTGTCTGATTAATAGTAGCTTTCGCTAACTTTCATTCCAGACTAAATATAAGTGAAAAAAATTACTAGCATATCTAAGTACAGTAATGCTTTGGAAAGAGATGATCGGTCTTGTAGAGCGTCGTCTCTTTCGCACCAAGCATGAGCCAGCGTCACAACGTCATACGTAAATAACGGAGACGACACTACAAAGGATATCATTCATTTTGGACTTGTATGTGTACATTGTTTTGTAATGATGATGAAAAAATATATAAATGGTAGTTTCGATACTTGTATTGGTAAAACTAATAACAATTTTGCTTTTGATTGCTTTGCGATTGAGTTATTTGGAAAAGAAGATATGGATTTAATTATCTGTCAATTAACGCCATATTTGTTCTGCTTTGAACTGTTATAATTATAGTTTGACACGTAAACTATGCAAAATAAAGGATATATACCAATTATATTGTAATCTTGGTACATTAAACTATTTTAAAATGCATATTAAACTGTTAATTCAATTAAGCCCAAGTCCCCATACAAAATGAATTATGTCATTTGAACCTAGCCGCTTATCTCATTCCAAAGCCTGTTATGCATTACTTACCGCCGGGAACTGTAAAGATTTACGTGTTGCTGGAGCTAACTTATTGAAAATTACTAAGCTTTTAATGTGGTCTCGCACGTAGTATCCATACTATACACGAGCCTTTACAAACGTGCGAACTCCGTCATAAATAATTGTCAAAGGGTTGTGCGGAGGGTGTACGAGTTGTTATCGATAAAGGGACACGCCACGTTCGGACCAGGGGGCCGACCGCGCAACTTCAATGTGAATAAAAATAAATTTCATTCCCATTTATCAAAAACGACTTTTATTCATTCGGACAATGTGTTACGCTTTTTATTACATGTTATCGACAATGCATTTTTTACAGCTACACACAACACTAGGCCAGTTAAATAAGGCCTGCCAGTACAAGCACGAGTGCGACAAACATTTAAAAAGTTTGCACGTTTATAAAGACTCGTGCGTACGCGCGAGCATAGACTATGAATCAACATTCAAAGGTGTTTCGGATAATTTATCAATTTAGTAACAATTATATTTTTAAAAGAGTATTACTATATAGTCTATGCTTACGTTTTTTAGGAAAAAAACTTTTTAGGAACACCTTAATTTCATGCCTTATCTGATTATTTATTCATCTTAGATAATTTAAAATCATTGCATGTCCTATTGTATGTCCTTATTTTGTTTCGAATAGTAGGGCTTTGTATTGTACTTTCTAGCAAATTCTCTTTGTTTTTAATCAATGGCCGGCATAGTGACGCTCTTTGTTTTCCCTTGCTTACCACCAGGCAAGTCGGGGTCAGATGTCGAGTCTCAGTAAAAAATGTATCTTTATGGTCTTTGTCCATAAGTTTAATACATGGCCCTAATTGGTATTTTGTATGTTTGTTCACTTTTATACACATTCACATATTGTAATAGTAAAATAGATGTGAAACATTGATTTAATAAAAGGGGAAGATACGGCACGAACACAATACGCGTGGAACTTGCTAACTATTGTACATTTTTTCTTACTTGGCAAAAAAAGTAAACAAACTTTTAGCATAATGACGTATTAGAGATAAAAACCAATTACTACTGACGCGAATCTATACGAATATGTATATAAAAATATCTATGAATTACAGTGAATTTTTTTTTTTTTTTTAATTATTACTATTATTGGGGCACAACATTTGTCATTTGTGAATTTATCGTTTCCGTGTAAATGGTTTTTGATAAATAATGTATACGTGTGATTTTAATAACTTTTGTGCATTTGTTACGCTGTGTATGTTTATTCTATAGAATAAAACAGTAGTAAACAGTTTTCTTAGATAAAGGCCATGGGAAATGGTGATTTTCATGTTTGTTTACTACTTCTGCCAAGTAAGAAAAAACAAAGTATACGTCTTTCACGAAAATTATGAAGTTATCAGATGAACGAATAAAGGATACTCATCTATTGGTAATGTCCCCAATACTGTCGTTAAATATTATTTCGAGCTTTTTTTACACGTTGTATATTGCACATTTTAATATTCATTTATGTTTTACTGTATCTGTGTTATCGCACATTTTGTATGTGTAGTTTTTTTTGGGTGTCCAGTAGAATTACACGCTATGGTAGCTGGTAGGTAAAGTGTGTGTATATCAATCAATCAAATTGTCACGCCTTTTTCCCACAGGGATAGGCAGAGACAATGGAGCGCCACTTACCACGATCCTTACACAGCTCCCTTGCTTCCTTCACATCCACAATTCTCTTCATACAGGCTCTGTGGTTATGTGCACTAGGCAACCTAGCTTTTTTAAGGATGTCTCCGATTTGGTCGGAAAACACTCTCCTGGGCCTGCCTTGTTTCTTTCCGCACAACGGAAAGAAAGTGGAACAAGTCAAACAATTTGTTTACTTGGGAAGTATGTTTACTAGGGATGGAAAGTGTGACGAAGATATTGAGAGAAGAGTGCAAAAGGGTAACGTAGTGAACGGTGCCATCCATAGTATAATGAACAGCCAAATAATGTCCCAAAAGTCACGGATGGCTGTTCATAATGCGGTGCTTGTTCCTACATTAATGTATGGGAGTGAAGGTTGGGTATGGCAGAAGAAGCATGAGAGTAGAATTAACGCTGTAGAAATGCGGTCGTTAAGGAGTGTATGTGGAGTGACGATAGCGGATAGAATAAGGAATAGCACACTGCTTGATAGATGTGGTTTGAAAGAAGATGTAGTGACAAGGATTGACAAAGGAATGCTTCGATGGTTTGGGCACATGGAAAGGATGAGTGAAAGTAGATTGACGAAAGGAATTTATAAATCTGATGTGTGTGTATAATGCAACTAAAATAAGAATAGGAATGAATCGGCGCCATTTTGTGACGTTTAACTCTCCAACCAACTTCACTTTAGTATGATGTCTTTTTCTTCGCGGACCGTTAAGAAAAAAACACCTTTGAGTCAGTTAAGTAAAGTCAGCCAACAGCCCCTCCTATTCTTATTCTATTGCATATCCGTTATCCATGGTACTAAAATTTTTAATGTTTTTTTTACATTTCTATACTAAAGTGCTTGTATCATAGTAACAGGACAACCAAAGTACATATATCAAAGATACATTGGTACCGGTGGGTGGTTTCGAACTTGTGCTCTCTGTGTAATCATGCACTGCCACTACACCACGGTCGCCTTAGTTGCATGACTGCTTCTTATTGTTTTTTACCTACTTGTATTGTTATATTCAAATAAGAAGGAAGGAAGCGAGGGAATTGTGTCAGGATCGTAGCAAGTGGCGCTTTATTGTCTCAGCCTATCCCTGTGGGAGGAAGGCGTGACAGTTTGACAGACACCTAAAATAACTTAATCAACACTTAAAAGGCTTCAGCTTATAGTAAGAAACAACTATAGTCATAGCATCATAGTTATATCTTCTAAATATCCCTTGAATCCTGATTGTGCATCACCAAGTAGTACTCGATAACGGCCCAGATAATAGTTAAAGCACTATAGTTCTATCTCTTGTTGTTTTGCTGATCTGAGAGCATCCATTATCAGGTTCTTCAGATCCAGAATGTTTTCTATCATCGTACCGACTTTTCTACAATCAGTGTCCTACAGTTAGACGAACCTAATGAGCCTAAACTTAGTAAACCCATCAAGTTTGGGCCCATCCAGGACTTTTTTTATTGTGATACGACGTTTGACCTCGTCCCGCCTGATGATAAGCAGGAGAAGGTCTAAGAGTGACGACGACTGAGAAAACCGAGTTTGTTTTCGGCTGCCTCAGCCGCCGTCACTATGCCGGCCAATTGCAAATCATTAATTTGTGGTCAAATTAGGCTTAGCTAGGAACTAATAATGGTTTAGTGTGAATCCAGTCAAGATGGCAATTTTATTTTTATCTATACTAATATTATAAAGAGGAAAGACTTGTAAGTTTGTTTGTAATGAATATTCTCAAAAACTACTGGGCCGATTTTAAAAATTCTTTTACCATTAGAAAGCTACATCCTTCGTGAGTAACATAGGCTATATTGGATTTTCAAAAAGTTTAGAGTTCCGCACGAAATCTCCAATAATGTAACCCAAGGTTTAAAAAAATTACTCATAAAAGCGTACGCTGCGAAAAACTAGAGACACATTTGAATTTGCAGTGAACGAGTGAGTGGCGTAGTACCGGGATTGGAAGTATATCATTTTAGTGACTCGTTCCGGAACTACCCAAGTCTACTCACAAAAAAGTCTGCCATGGTATATGCCTAAAATGGTTTGATAATTAAAGCTGATTATGTATATATATACACTATCATACGTTTAATGGTAGGTACAAAGATTATGTATACATACTTGGTGTTACAGAATAAGCCGTAAAAATTCAAATAAATTATTTAGCCAAAAATATTGGCAACCCTAGTATCTGTCATGTCAGAAGGCAAAGATATTACATAGGGATAATAATTTTTTTTTGTTCACAAAGGTTTGCTATCTCGACATTCCTAATATGTTCAAAGTACTGGCTCCAAAATGAAATGGCTTGAAAATAAAAATAAAAACAATATGCTGTCAAATTCAAATCATCTTAGCAAAAGTTTTGAAATTTGTTCATTTTCCAACTACTTGTATATTTTTTAAAATGGCTATGTATTCTAACTCAGAATATTATGATTGTTCTATGTAATTTACTCTTTGATTTTACTGAAATAGGGTTGGCACATTATTGAAATATTTTATGAATTTTTTTTGCAATAAGTTATACATGCACATAGCGGTTTCAAAACACTATAATTGGACTCTTTATAGGAGAATATTTAACCCGGTTTCGGCTTTAGGAGGTATTTTGTAACACCCTGTATATACAGAGAAAAACTGATTGACAATTAACCGTGCAATGTATTTTGACCCCGGGCAACGCCGGGTTACACAGCTAGTAATTATAAATGTTAAGTTACAAGTTATGTTCAAAATGTACTCCTCTATTCAGAATGCATGTCTGACACATTATTTTTATTTCAACAGTTGTAGCTAGCAGAATATCATCTTTTATTGTTAAAAAAGACCCGGTAACTAACACCTCTTTTGTAAACTAAATCCTTGGCTTGTCCCCAGGCTAAAAAATCCAAGGAACTTCCAAAAAACATGGGATCGCGCCTTCCTTTGTCAGTTTGGTAAGGAGTAGTCCAGGTGCCCTCGAACTGCTCTTTGAAAATGTGCCGGACAACCAATGTGCTGAAAGACCATGTAAAATAAAACATTTCTGATTACGTATTATAGGTTCGACACGCTAGACGACATTACTTTACTCTGGTCACAACGACCATAGACTATAACTATTAACTACATAATTATTATAAAACCGCGTTCTCACGAGGCGATTTGAGTTGATCAACTGCGACATCGTTCGATATTTGAACCGTCTGAACAGACTTTCAACCAAATTGAAGCAATAAATATATATAAATTTTTGTTAAACGACAAATATTGATCAACTGAAATCGCCTGTGAGAACGCCCCATAACATGTTTCTCTTTTTTTTTATTTTAAATGACGACACGGTTTTTAAGTTGTATAATCAACATTTATGTATTTATCATCGAAAAAATAATTATAATTTTTCATCAACAAACGTAAAGTTTCAGAAGAGGATTTTAATGCGATACGAGCTTGCTTATTCGCGGTCTAAATTTGGAGTGGTCATGGACAAAGCTGCTCTCATCACTTCGTCGATCGTCCTGACGCATTCTCTTTTTTTTGGTTTTTATAGATCGTTGCAAAAGACAAAAGTATTGCAATAGCATGCTTAGAAATCAGAGGATATTAATTTTTGACACATAGCCAAAATATTCTAAATCTGATTCTGATATTTAAATTTTAATGTGCGATCCGTTTTCATTTCTATCAGTTCTTCCTGTTCATTTATTGGTAAGTGTCCAAAAGGAATGCTGACGGAGAATGGATTTCGAACCCAGTCCATAGGTTGCAGATCCATTTTACACTGTAGTGCACCCAAGTCTCATCACCAGTAACGATTGAGTTCTAAAAAATCCGTCAGTTACGTGGCTCTGGAGAAATTCCCGTTGCTGCTTGTTTATTGTAAAAAAAGTTCTTAATAACCCGGGTCCGCTGCGCCGTGTTTTCGAACAGGATATAGGCGTGGCCTAACAGTTTTGTTAGCCAAAACACAATAACATGTTAGCTGAGACGAATGGATAACATCCCCCGCGTCAGTTCCTTGGATCCTTCAAGCGATGCGTGAAGAAGCACCTTTGGCCGGCATAGTGACGGCGACTGAAGAAGCCGTAAATAAACTCGTTTTTTAGTTGTCGTCACTTTTGGACCTCCTCTTGCTTATCATCAGGCAGGTCGAGGTCAGATGTCGTGTCACAATAAAAAATAAAAGTTTCAAGAAACTGACGTTTATTTCAATAATCTTATAATTTTTATTCAAATTCTTTTTCGTACGAAGTGGAGAAGAATCGTAATTAGTATTACTAGAAGTACTACATTCATTACAACTTTTTTCGTCTTGCTCTTTCTGATATTCGGCGTTTCGGCCGTCATCGTTGCGGTATTCGGCCAAATCACTATTCGTGTCAACTCTACTATATAGGCCTAAGCTTTTTCATTTCAATCTAACACAATACACAAACTTAACATTAATAGCTTCAGAAAATGCTGGAACTCGAATGGAGACTGGAAGGTCCTTTGACAAGGACTTTTATTTTTAGTGACAATTTTAAACCTTGTGATTTGCCGTTATAAATCCTCAATTGATATCCGTTCCCTTTTTAGTTTCTATTCATAGTTTTAATTTAATTATGAATATTACGAATTGTTATTTATTTAATGAATTTTTAACAAATTTTATGCGGCTTACTATTTTTGTTTATTTTGGTTTTGATTTCGCATAAAATTTGTTTAATTCATTAATCAATGTTCGCGCAAAATCTAAGATTTTTTATTTATTTATTGTGACTCGACATATGACAGCACCCCGCTTGATGTTAAACCGAAGTGTGGTCCATGAATGAATGCCACTGCTACTACAATTCAATAACTGTGAGTAGCAATAACATCCACTATTGGAACTGGTAACTTACAAGCTGATCCCGAAACGTGACCAAATCACTTCACGGTCTGTATACCTGTAAGTGGTGGTACTACCCCGGATCGGCAGACTGGGTACCACTGCCTACCACTCTTTGATATGTATTTATTAAAACAATTATTGTGCACATCGTTTTCATTTATTCACAAACATTATCATAAACCCTCAATGGCGCACTCTAGACAAAACTATCGACCGAATCGGCAGTCGAACTAATAAGTTCGGTGCGTCTTTTCTTTGTAGATCAATCGACAAGTGGAATGCTTTTCCTGCCCATGTGTTCCCTTCATCCTATGACCTTGGATCCTTCAAGCGATCGGTTTCTCAATTGTCGTCACTCTTGGACCTCCTCTTGCTTATCATCAGGCGGGACGAGGTCAGATGTCGTGTCACGATAAAAAAAACTGACTGACAATTGTTCATCCTAAAGCTTTAGTGCTGTGAGCATGCTCTCAGGCCCGTCATCCACTAAAGCAGAGAGGAGAGAAGACGAGGGGAGATATGCTCCGGATAACCAATCAGATTTTGTTATTTCCATATCTCCGCTTAGTTTCTGTGGTAATGGTTTAAGCGGAGAGGTATCTATAGAATTTTATTACTCAAGCAAGCATGACGACAGCCGTAGCCAAACGTTTAGCGATTGGTTTGTTGAGCTTAAAGTCCCGGGTTTGATCCCCGGTCGGAGCAAATATTTGTTTCATAGCTTTTATTTGTAATATTTACAAATTATATTAAATAATGCAAGTATTTGTTAATAAAAAAAAAGATGAATATTTGCTTCGGGTCTGGTTATCAAAGGCAGTGGTACCCAGTCTGCCGATCCGGGGTAGCACTACCACTTACAGGTATGCAGACCGTCAAGTGATTTGGTCACGTTTCGGGATCAGCTTGTAAGTTGCCGGTTCCATCTAGGCCGGCATAGTGAATGTGATTGCTACTCACAGTTATTGAATTGTAGTAGCAGTGGCATTTATTCATGGACCACACTTCGGCTTAACATCAAGCGGGGTGCTGTCATATGTCGAGTCACAATTTAAAAAAAACATTCCACCCTATTTATATTGATAATTTTGTTTTTCAGGTACTATCGATGAGGGTGGGTTTTTTACGACAAATAACAAACACGGCAACGTTTCCACGGACTTTTCTCTTATTATTTAATTACAATTTTACAGACGCTTTGTCTGTCTGAGGATAGAATTAGGCCCGGGATACACGGGACTAGTTTTTCAAACTAAAATCTCTATATACTACCCAGGCTTGAAACATGCTATTTACTTGATGTAAGCCGGTACCATTGCAGAGACTAAGGGCGCCCTTTATCGCCAACAATATCAATCGAATTGTCACGCCTTTTTCCCCTCAAGGATAGGCAGAGACAATGGAGCGCTACTTGTCACAATACCGGGCAGTAATAATTAGAAAATATTTATTACGAATCACATTTTTGTCAGTAAAATAATGTTTTTTTAACATAATAGTATTTCTATATCTATGTAAAAATATATTAGACTAGCCAAAGTCCTAGACGATATCAGCGCCACCTACCTTTTAATTGTGAATCTAAAATCTAAACCATTCTTGAATCCAAATAAATATATATAAATACATCATTAATATCGGTCTAGCCGGCTGCAGCTGTCTAGGAGGAGTTCAGTCACATACACACGGACCAAAGAATATAAAACAGTGTTTCTCAACGTGGGGTCCATGCTTCACATGGGGGAAATTTAAAAAAGAACTCGACACGACTTTAACCCTTTCGCTTTGGGTTATTTAAGCTGGCAGTGCAATGATTACGCAAACCGAGAGCACGGGTTCTAAACCACTTTCCGGTACCAATGTATCTTTGATATATGTACTTTAGTTATCCTGTTTCTATGATATAATAGCTTAGTATAGAAATGTAAAAAATTGTATTATTGTATGCATTTTCGCTTTATGTGTAATAAATGGATGTATTTTATAAATTGTTTTATTTCATTTAAAGCGGTTTCCTTTTTATTGTGACTCAAATATGACCGCACTCCCGCTTGATAAAGCTAGTGTGGCCCATGAATGGATGTCACGGCTACTACAGTTCAATAACTAAGTAGCAGTCACATCCACTATGCCGGCCTAGTTAAAACCGGCAACTTTCAAGCTGAACACCACATACTGTATACTTGTAAGTGGTGGTACTACCACGGATCAGCAGACTGGGTACCACTGCCTACCACTCTGATAACCAAACCCGGAGCAATTTTATTTGTTCACAAATATTAATAATACACTCGGTTTGACTGTATTTAATAATTATAAAATAAGTATTACAAATAAAAGCTACGAAATAAATATTTGCTACGACCGGGAATCGAACCCGGGACTAGTATCAGACTAGTGTGCAACGCGTGTCGTCTAAAACACGCTTCTCTTAACTCAACTATATTGTAAGGTAAATAGAAAATTTAATACAAAGCTATACGAATCGTTTAATTGGTTAACTGGTTGCATTCATACCAATCGTTTATTTTAGATAGGCGCGTTGAGTTAATTTATAAATAAATTATTCACTTTGTTAATATTGTTAGCACAAAACACAGTCTTCTCGAAGCCGCTTTGAGCATCCGAAAATTGATATTGTGAAAATAAAATCAATCAATTTGAGGTGGCAAATATTCAAACATCATTTATGAAGAAAATACATAAAAGACTACCAACTATCTGGTAAGTTAAAGGATCAAAAGTAATCAGGATAATAAAACACAATATTTTTATATAAATTATTATTTTATTTTATTAAAGTAAAGAATATTCAATATTCGTTTTTATTCAATACAACAGTTCAGACTATGATAGCTGCCTTTATACGCTCTTTCCCACGTGATTAAACTCGACATATGACGTTTTTAAACTGGAGAGTGATCCATGAACTGCTATTCAATATGGCGGCCAAGTTAATAATTTCCCGTATGTACATTTAACGCTGCCTTTAGACCACGGCCAATTTGATAGTTAAGGGAAGCGATTTGATAGTTAAGGGGGCAATTTTGTAGTTAAGGGGGGCAATTTTATAGTTAAGGGGGGCCATTCAAAAATGGACTCGACACGACTTTAACCCTTTCGCTTTGGGTTATTTACATGCAATGCTACATATCGGTGGCAAATAAAAAAAATAACTAATTCTTGAAAAGATGCTGTAATCATTTATATTTCTTAAGGGAACAAAACAATTTTTAAAGGTTAAAAATTATGTATGGGGGGCATAAAAATTTAGAAATGTTAAGGTGGGACATGGCCTAAAAAAGATCAGAAAACACTTATTTAGACCGTAAAGTGACTTGACTTAGTTCGGAATGTCGTTCTAAGGGGGAGGCCTATGTTCAGCAGTGGACGCCTGGCTGATGATGATGATGATCTTTCCGCTCCAGCCGGAAATCAAACCCTAGTCTTGCACGTAACGGGTTGGTATGTCAGTGAACCACGCGGATTAAAGGTGCGATTCCCCCGGCGACTGCAGACTGCACTACTTGTTTCTATGAGATTGATTTCATGCAAGGCGACACTATTCTGCAGCCGCCGCGTTTATATTGTTTCCAAATAAATTTATGACCTAGCAAATGCTTTTATTGTTTCAAAAACTACCCTGTTTGTTTTGATTTTTAATTAAACCAGCAACTAAAAAACAAATTTAAAACATCAAACAGGGTAGTTTTGGAAACAATAACAGCATCAACCAATAGGACGACCAACACCTCAGTCTCTCCGTGACCACGATGGCTGCAAAGCTCTCGAAACGTCGGAATAATAAAAAAATGTAAAATCTAAATCAAACTAAACGCGATAGTAAGCCGCATAAAATGTGTTCAATTGCTCATTGTCACAATAGTGTCGCCTTGCACGGAATCAATGTCATACAAAAACTGTAGTAGCAATCACATCCATTCATGGACTGAGGTCTGCGGCGGAATCACATCTTTATCCCTAGCGCAATCTTGTTTGAATCATCAAGGCACACTTTCCCGCGTTCTATAACGGAGGAAAGAGCGAAAGGGCAGCTAAGAAGGCCAGCGCAATGTTACATTAGGATGAAACGTTTCTAAAAGATCCTTAAGTTTCCAATTTTCACACCCGTAATACACGCAACCTTTTAGGTTTCTTTGTAGAACAATCGACAAGTGGAATGCTTTACCAGCCTATGTGTTCTCTCCATCCTACATTTGACCTCGAGCCGCCTGATGACAAGCAAGAGGAGGTACAAAGAGAGACGACGACTGAAAAAAAAACCGAGTTAGTTCACGGTCGGGGGCAACTATGCCGCGCCGGAGACCTGAGGTTCCGAAACTTAGAAACCTTTAAGCACTTTTGGACCTCCTCTTGCTTATCATCAGGCGGGTCGAGATCGGATGTCGAGTCACAGTATTTTTTTTTTATTTAAATAAACGTTTCGTTATGATTTAGTTCGCACGATTGTACGTGCGAACTAAATCATAAATTATTATGAGAAAGCGTTGTGCGAAAGTTGCACAAAGCATGCCACAAGTACCTTCCACCCGTTTTATTGAAGTGAAAGTAAAGTGAAACGTTATAAGTCTAATATTCGACAAAGAAACGAGAGCTAAATCAATCAATCAAATTGTCCCACAGGGATAGGCAGTGACAATGGAGCGCCACTTGCCACAACTCCCTCGCTTCCTTCACATTCACAATTCTCTTCATACAAGCTCTATGGTTATGGGCACTAGGCAACCCAGCGGAGGAAAACTAGGCTATCTTGAGAATGTCTTTGATTTGGTCTGCAAACACCCTCCTGGCCCTGCCATGTTTAACGCATCCACATAAGATTTATAAATTCCTTTCGTCAACTTTCACTCTTCCTTTCCATGTGCCCAAACCATCGAAGCATTCCTTTGTCAAACCTAAAAACAGATCCTAAAACATAATCTAGATCTAAAAACATAAAATAACTTATTCAGCGCCGACCCTGTCAAGACAAAATCTTTAATACTCAACAAAAATCCAGTCTTTGGATAATAAAAAAAATAAAAAACTTCAAAAATAATTTCTCTTACATATTTGTCAATCAATTTTAATTCTAATTGCCTACACAATAAGGTTCTATGACTTATTATCCCCGACAGATGCTAATACGCTGAATCGTGACGTCACACGACGGGATGACGTCACAGTGAAGTAGCACTGTACTGCCATTGGGCAATGTTCGATTCCCGGTCGGAGCCAATATTTGTCATAGTCTTTATTTGTAATATTTAATAATAAGATAAAATATTACAAATATTTGTTAATAAAAAATTAAGGGGATTTCTTTTCCGGGTCTGGTCTCCGGGCAACTTACAAATTAATCCCGAAACGCGACTAAAGCACTTCACGGTCTTACTTGTAAGTGTCGGTACTTCCCCGGATCGGCTGACTGGGCACCACTGCCTACCACTCTTTGACAACCAGACCCAGAGTAAAATATCCTCCCCCTTTTTCTATTTGATCTAATTAATATATTATATCACAAATTAAAGCTATGAAACAAATCTGCTCCGACCGGGAATCGAACCTGGGTCTTAATACGTAACGGACTGCTTTACTGACCAATGCGCCACGCCCTATTATATATCTTATTGTGCAAGAGACCAATCACTTAACTTCAACAAGCACCTCATTGGTAGATTACTAATGGAAAGATGATCCTTGACGGAACAGGACCGCACTCCAACATAAGCTTTGATCTCTTGATCATACCGCACAGCGCAACGGAATGCGGCGGCATAATTGTATGAAAAACGTCTAGAATGGTCTCTTGTTTTGTTTCGTCGCATTTACATTAAGGCGACCGTGGTGTAGTGGCAGTGCAAAGGTCGCGCACAAACCAAAAGCACCATCCACCGGTACCAATGTATCTTTGATATATGTACTTTAGTTGTCCTGTCTATGATACCAGCACTTTAGTAGCTTAGTATAAAAATGTAAAAAAAAATTAGTCCGTAAGGTTTCTCGGAGTGCTTCCTTGTCTTTTTAGAAGCAGTAAAAATTCTTCTTCCTTCTTCTTTTCCTCAAGCAAAGCACAAATTTCAATAATATTGTTCACGTTGGCATATCTACTTTGGTAGCCGCGGTATATTCAACTGACCACTTCATCTAGCACTGCATTTAAATAACCCAAAGCGAATGGGTTAAAGTAGTGTCGAGGCCATTTTTTAATTACCCCCTTAACTATCAAATTGCCCCCCTGTGCGGCGTGGGCCCCACGTTGGGAAACGCTGCACCGTGACACTGCGTCTGATGCGTTACGATCAAGAGACCAAAGCTAACAGAAGAAGAGGTGTTGCCACAATAAAAAAATACCTTAACATTAGAATGATCGAACTGTCAATGTATTCCGAATCGACCTTTACTTAATGCATAGGTTTCTGACATACAAAGAAAACAGAATTATATTCGTTCTGTAACATCGAATTCGGGTTTTGTGTGTAACGGGTTTTCAATCCAACCTTTTCTTTCTGCAACAAAATATCGAAATCCTTTTTTATTTGAGGAATAGCACGGTGCGCGATAGATGTGGTTTAAAAGATGTATTAAAAAGGATTGACAAAGGAACGCACCGATGGTTTTGGCACATGGAAAGGATGAGTGAAAGTAGATTGACGAAAACTGATGTGGATGAATCCAGGACAGTGTTTTCCGACTAAATCAGACGAGCTTTAAAAAGCTGGGTTGCCTAGTTCCCGTAATCATAGAGCTGGTATAAAGAGAATTGAGGATGATGAGGAAAACGAAGAAATTGCGCTCCATTGTCTCTGCCTATTCCTGTGGGGAACTTTTACCAATATGAAAAGAAAACACTTACCAATATGACAAATCCGACATCTTTAATGATATCTAACAATATATCATATGGGGGCTCAATACTGTCTTCCGTTGATAGATCACTAAAACGAGAAGAATAAATTATACAATTTAGAATCAATCAATCAATCAAATTGTCACGCCTTTATCCCACAGGGATAGGATCTAGAAGATAGGAATTTGGGGATTGGGTAGGTGTAGGTAGGGGTAGAAGGAAAAGGATATAGTAAATGGTAGCTCGAGGTGTCCAGGGTCGCGTACCTATAAACACCGGACAGGTATTTAAAGAACGAACCCTCTGAACCAACCATCAGGCCCAGGAAGGTGTTTACCGACCATATCGGTGACATCCTCAAGAAAGCTAGGTTGCCTAGTGCCCATAATAGAGGTTGTACGAAAAGAATTGTGGATGTGAAGGAAGCGAGGGAGTTGTGTCAGGATCGTGACAAGTGGCGCTCCATTGTCTCTGCCTATCCCTGTGGGGAAAAGGCGTGTCAATTTGATTGATTGATATCATAAATAACATGAATAACACATTCAAACATACAAATAATAATATAATATAGAGGAAAGGGAGAATACATACCTATAGTGATACAAGAGAGGTCCTAAATTGATCCAAAGACCACCTGGCTTCAATATATTATAGATATTCTCAATAAATTGTATAACATTCGGTGCACAATCTATGAAGAAACAGGAAGCCACACAATTCCACTCATTGGCTACTGTGTAAACCTGCAAAAATATATCTTTTTACATTTCTATACTAACTGAACCGGACCCTAGAGGGGCCACGAACCCGAAGACGCAGCGTATGTAGGCCTCCCACTAGGTGGACTGACGACATAGGGAAAGTAAAAAATAGCCGGTGGATGCAACTGGCATCTTGTTGTTCAGAATGGCGTTCTAAGGGGAGGCCTATGTTTAACCCTTTCCGTACGGCGCACGCCAATTGGCGTAAATTTTTTCCTATTTACCGTACGGCGCACGCCAATTGGCGTGCGAACTAAAATGATGATATCTTCGCGAAACAAGTTTTGTTGATAATGTCCTTTCTATACAAGCTTATATACAATGTTCTTAATAATATACTAGCCTTCATTTTCTGAATCACGATATTTAAAAATATGATCTTTTTTATCCACATACGGCAAAGGTAAATCAGAAATTGACAACATTTTGTCTGAACATGATAACGAAATAATATAATTAAAATAAAACATATTTATGTTCCTCATAAATATCGGTCGCATTTATTGATAGATAAATATAATGGCAGATAAATCATAACATGTCCGAATTTGTTTGGAGATGATATATTTTTTTGCCAGGGATCTTATACAAAGTCGTTATTATTGAATAATGCCACTACGATTTGCATGAAGTTACCTCGGGTACCGCAAACATTTCACAATGGACTCGCTAGGCGAGTTAGCGGCATTACAGTTTGAAATCAAAGGACTCGCTAAGCATTAAGAAAAGATAAATTTAAGTTTTTGCTATTTTCGTGGTCAAATAGTTATTATCAAACGGACATAGTCATTGCCGCTTCTTTTTAACCCCCGACCCAAAAGAGGGGTGTTATAAGTTTAGCGCGTATGTGTATATGTGTGTCTGTCTGTGGCATCATAGCTCCTAAACGAATGGACCGATTACATTGCGGTTTTGTTAGTTTGAAAGCTGACGTGATCGAGACGGTTCATAGCTAAAATTGATGAGGGTTTTGAAGGTCATCAGTTCGGTATTTACTTTTCAACATATCTGTGACCTCACGTTTGACACACCCATGTATATGAATATATGTGTGTTTTAACTGGTACCACTGAGCTACTCTGATGATAAAGCTCGAAGGTAGGAGATAAGTAAATCAACAAGAGATAGAACTATTGTGCTTTAACTAAAACGTTTACTTACTATGAGCTTTTAGCTGGGCCGTTATCAAATTGAGGACCGACGCGACGCAAGAGGTCCGCGGAATGACGTATTAAATTACACAAATTGTTTAAAAAAAACTAAAATATTATTAAATTAAAAATTAAACAACTTATATTTATAACCAAAATTATTTAAATATAATTTACCATAGATGGTAAATTGACAAAATGTTTACCATCTATGGCGTAAATAAAATCTTTACCTACGATCGGCGCACGCCAATACGCGTGCCAGCGATAATAGCGGGCCGTACGCGGGTATAATCTGCGTTGTTGAGCGTCGTGTTGAAAGGGTTAACAGTGGACGCTTTCTGGCTGGTGATGATGATGACACTGTTACTAAAGGACATTATTCATTTTGGGCTATTTTGTAATGCCCAATAATGAAAAAATATATTAATGGTAGTTTTGATACTTGTAATGAAAATACTAATAACAATTTGTATCGTCTCTCAATCACGAAGACACGCCATATTAACAGTTTTTTTTTTTTTTTTTTTTTATTGTGACTCGACATATGACAGCACCCCGCTTGATGTTAAGCCAAAGTGTGGTCCATGAATGAATGTCACTGCTACTACAATTCAATAACTGTGAGTAGTAATCACATCCACTATGCCGGCCTAGATGGAACCGGCAACTTACAAGCTGATCCCGAAACGTGACCAAATCACTTCACGGTCTGTATACTTGTAAGTGGTGGTACTACCCCGGATCGGCAGACTGGGTACCACTGCCTACCACTCTTATTATTATAAAGGTATTCTTTGAACTGTCATAATTGTAGTCTGATCATTTTGCACATCTAAACTATGCATGATAAAGGATATATTCCAATTACATTGTTTTCTTCGTACATCTACTACACGTACTTCGTACACATCCACTATGCCAGCCTAGTTGGAACCGGCAACTTACAACCTTATCCCGAAACGCGACCAAATTACTTCACGGTATTTTGTTTGGATTGGTGACTTTTGGATCCATTCGGTCTAAGGCAGTGTTGCCCAACGTGGGGCCCACGTCCCACAGTGGGGCAATTTGATAGTTAAGGGGGGCAATTCAAAAATGGACTCGACACAACTAGATATCGGTGACAAATTTAATAAATAAATTTAAAAAAAAATGCTGTAATCATTTACATTTCTTAAAGGAACAAAATGATTTTAAAAAGTTAAAAATTATGTATGGGGGGTAAAAATTTTAGAAATGTTAAGGTAGGGCATGGCCTAAAAAAGGTTGGGAAACACTGGTCCAAGGCACAAAAGGTTCATGCTTACGTTTAAGAAGTCGCCAGCCGCCATGGAGAAGTTCTTGCACTTCCCAATGGCAGGTTCCACATCAGGTATCCTCGCAGCCAAGAGTTGGTGTTCAGAACTCATGTTGTTCACGAATTGATGGAGCCATGGATGTACTGTGTATTGATTTACCTGTAACCATATATTTTTTTATCGTGACACAAATCTGAGCTTGACCCTCCTGATGATAAGCAAGAGGAGGTGACGACTGAAAAAAACGCAGTTCACGGCTGCCTCAGTCACCGTCACTATGCCGGCCAAAGGTGCTTCAAAGATGTAATATTAAAGAGTGTAGCGATTGGTTTGTTGCGCGTAAAGTCCCGGGTTTTATTCCCGGTCGGAGCAAATATGTGTTTCGTAGCTTTTATTTGTTTTAATTAATATTTATATTAAATATTGCAAATATTTGTTATTAAAAAAAAGAGGTAGATATTTGCTTCGGGTCTAGTTATCAAATAGTGGTAGGCAGGGTACCACCACTATTTACCTGTAGTAGCAGTGGCCTATGAAAATAATTTAAGGCAACCGCAGTGTAGTGGCGGTGCAATGGTTACGCAAGCGTTTGTTATGAGTGGTTATGAGCGAGTGGTTATGAACCTGTGCTCTCGGCACAGGTTCATAACCACTCGCCAGTACAATGTATCTTTAATATATGTACTTTGATTGTCCTGTTTCTATGATACAAGCACTTTAGTACCTTGATATAGAAATGTATAAAAAACCTACCTTAGTACACATATTAAGTATAAAATTGCTCGCAAACAGCATAAACAAAGAGAACTCATTCCCCTGGCATGTGAATCCATGTGTGGCTATCTCCCATGCCATACGACCAAGCCCTGCACCAGGGACCAGGATTTTAATTGTACTCGGCTCACTGGAAGAAGGAAAAAGGTTATTAACAGTCCAATCGGTCTGTGAATTTACAATATTTAGGAAGAAGGAAAAAGGTCATAACAGTCCAATCCAGCTGTGAATTTACAATATTCAGGAAGTAGGAAAAAGGTCATTAACAGTCCAATCCATCTGTGAATTTACAATATTCAGGAAGAAGGAAAAAGGACATTAACAGTCCAATCCATCTGTAAATTTACAATATACAGGAAGTAGGAAAAAGGTCATTAACAGTCCAATCCATCTGAGAATTAACAATATTCAGGAAGAAGGAAAAAGGACATTAACAGTCCAATCCATCTGTAAATTTACAATATACAGGAAGTAGGAAAAAGGTCATTAACAGTCCTATCCATCTGAGAATTAACAATATTCAGGAAGAAGGAAAAAGGTCATTAACAGTCCAAACCGTCTGTGAATTTACAACATTTAGGATGAAGGAAAAAGGTTATTAACTGTCCAATCCATCCATTAACACATCCATCCACATCAGATTTATAAATCTCTTTTGTCAATTTACTTTCACTCATCCAGAACTCATATTTTAAAAAATACTCACCATGTTTCAGATGGATACTGCAGTAATATTTCGTCAATAATAGGTTTGTAGCATTGCTCCCTTTCCGGAGCGCCCACATCACTCCAATCTCTAACTAGAGTTTTTAATACTGATTTTACCTGAAGAAAATAAGCATGCTCATAATTGCTGATCAGGGGTAGTACCACCACTTACATATATACAGAGTACAGACCGTGAACTTTTGTAATCAAATTATAAGTTGCCAGATTCAACTAGGCCGGCATTGTGGATGTGACTACTACTTAGTTATTGAATTGTAGTAGAAGTCATCTCCATTCATGGACTGCACTCCATCTTAACATCAGGCAGGTGTTGTCATATGTCAAGTCACAATAAAAAAATATTAAAAAAATGAGGTGGTCTGCACTTACTGCACTTCTTAAGGAAAGCCAAAAGACTTTTCACAATTCTGCATACTTCTGGATCTTATAACTTTGGGTCTTTTAAGTGATGTGTGAAGAAGCCAGTGACTGTCAAAGGTAACCATAAACTGAGTCGGTATTCTCAGTCATTGGCACTCTGACAATCACGCAAGTTAATGTCCAAAGTTAACGGAGAATGTTCTGAGGAGCTCTTTAACCTTTTTCCTACCTCATCTTTTCACACCTGTAATACCCGTACAGGTCAGGGGAAGCATCCACATTTTGTCAACTAAATCGGCAAGCGAACTAAAAGGTTCAGTGGGTCATTTCTTTGTAGAACAATTGACAAGTGGAATGCTTTACCAGCCCATGTGTTCTCTCCATCCTATAACCTTGGATCTTTCAAGAAATGCGTGAAGAAGCACCTTTGGCTGGTTTTACAGTCGACGGCACTCTTGAACTTCCTCTTGCTTACCATCAGGGGGGTCAAGGTCAGGTGTCTAGTCACAATTTAAATGAATGATGAGTCACTATAATTAAAAAAATACCTTCTCAATATCATTATGATCAGTAACATCTCCATTAGTAAAATCACAATCTACATTCATCGCACCTTCCGGGACGCTATGAACGACATTCTCAAACATAGTTTCAACATCTTTAACTATCAAAGACACTATATCATGGTTGACTTCCACACACTTTTTGAACTTTGCTAGGTATGTGGTGTATTTAGTAAGTCTCCGCTGATGGCTCTCGGGTAATTTTGATATTATGCTCTCAGATTTTTTGATTCTTTGTAGCGCATGTGATCTGTAAGGAAAATATTTTTGTAAGATCATTTACTTTTTTTTTTATTGTGACTCGAAATACAGCCTCCGCTGATGTTAGTATGGAGTATGGTCCATGAATGGAGGTGACTGCTAGTACAGTTAAAAAATGGACAATCTCAGTACCAGAATACCACGGTCGCCTATTTATTACTAGTGCGATGTGTGCTTGACAACAGCTGTGAAACCTATATAATTCAGTTGATTTTTTTAAAATCTGCTGTACACAACATTAAACTGGCATGCGGAAATGAGATGCCTCGATCCATGCATAGAAAAACAAAGATATTAGATAATAATTAGGCAACTGTGGTACGCACAAAGAAACTGAAGAGGACTTCAAGTGCGGAAACGAGCCCGCAAATAACTGTATTACTAGGCAACTGTGGTGTAATAGTAGACAAATGGTCTCACAAACTAAGAGCCCCTGCTTCAAAACTGCCAGTACCAGTGTATCTTTAATATAAACATACTTTAGAATTGTGGATGTAAAGGAAGCAAGGGAGTTATGTAAGGATCGTGGTAAGTGGCGCTCCATTGTCTCTGCCTATCCCTGTGGGAAAAAGGCGTGACATTTTGATTGATTGATTGATAGTCACCAGTTTCTATTGTACAAGTATGTCTAGTAGCTAAGTATGTAAAAAAAAGAAATTATGTTTTATTATTATTGAGATGCAACATCTGATATTAAAATCAAATTGTCACGCCTTTTTCCCATGGGGATAGGCAGAGATAATGGAGCGCCACTTGCCACAATCCTAACACAACTACCTCGCTTCCTTTACATCCACAATTCCCTTTATACAAGCTCTATGGTTATGGTTATGGGCACTAGGCAACCTAGCTTTCTTGATGTCTCCGATTTGGTCGGCAAACACCCTCCTGGGTCTGCCTTGTTTAATGCATCCATCCACATGGGATTTATAAATTACTTTCATCAATCTACTTTCACTCATCCTTTCCATGGGCCCAAACCATCGAAGCATCCCTTTGTCAATCCTACGCGATAGATGTGGTTTGAAAGAAGATGTAGTGACAAGGATCTGATATTGACTTGCCTAAAGGCAAGAAAGGGGAGGTCGAAGAGTGCCAATGACTAAAAGAAATAGTATCAATACCTCAGTGGACGTCACTTTGCCGACCAAATTAACGTTGCTATGTTTTTTCGTATAAATTATCAAATTGTCACGTCTTTTCCCCGCAGGGATAGGCAGAGACAATGGAGCGCCATTTACCACAATAAACTGTTACTAAACTTATTTAGCTTTATGTTATAAGATGATTCATAATATTAACAAAACGTTCGTATCCACTTAAATTGTCAGTAATTGACTAATTATTTTATTCTTAGAAGATATAACCTAACTTAATAGAAAACTTGTTTTAAACAATTACTAGCGAGTAATGAAATTTATTTGGACTATATTCTTGTTAATTAGCCAGCATTTATATTACAATAAAGGATAAACTATAAAGAAAGATAATTCTTACTTGTACTGCTTAAAAGTAGCCACAACTTTCCTAAAATGCAAAGTTTCTTGATCGTCGATGTCGTTCATTTTGTTTATATTTGTATTTATACTTAATTTTATCTAAAATAAAGTATAATAATTATATTATGATATAAAACTTCGGCAAACAAGATAAATTTCCCTCCACGGAATTTTATGCCTCCTGTCAGTAATATTATCTGTTCTTGTACGACCGAAAGGATGTCAAATGTAGTTATTGTAATATCGATAAATTACCTGCTGGATCTCTTATCAGTCTGTGAAATTACCAATAAATATGTTTTATTATTTAGATTTTTAAAAATTATTGACGCCACAGAATTTGTGTAAGTAGTTTACTCGTATTAGAATTAGTATAGGTATTCGTGGACAGTACTTTCATAATGAAATACAGTAGAATCTCGATAAGTTAAAGTCCAAGGGAAACACAAAATATTTTAAGTTATAGAGGTTTTAAGTTATCAAGGGTTTATGTTAGGTAAAGGTTAATATAGAGGTATGTACATGTTTCTATGTACCCTTGCTCCCATTTTTACTCGAATGCATCAGAAGGATGGGTTCAATAAAATACTGAAAATTAAATATGTAATCATATTTATTCACATTACTTACATTACATAAAAATAAAACAACAACTAAAGGTTTAGTCTACTTAAAAAAAATCTGTGATTTTCTTTTGTTCTTTTAGTTACTGAGGGCCTATACAGAGATTATTTATTTAAGTTATAGAGAGTTTTGGGCTCTGATGGGAAGGGAACATAGTATTTTTTGAAGTAACAGAGGTTTTTATGTTACCGAGGTTTAAGTTATCGAGGTTCTACTGTACTTGTAAATTCTTAAATTACAGGATTTGGATTTGGAGGAAATCTTAATTATTGAACTTGACTCTTATATTATGTCGCCTGCATGCATAGACCTCATTCTAACTTATTATTAACATCAAGCGGAGTGCACAAATGAAGACATAGACGCATCAGCGAGAGCTGCTGAACTTTATTATTATTATTGAATAATAATAATAAAGTTATATGTAGAGCCTCAACGAAAAAAATATGTTTGTATTGAGAGCGCTTACTTTAGTAGATCAGTCATAGATATTTTTCCCCATATTTATATTCTTTTTCTTTTCTTTCACTGTATCTAATTAGGTATTTTATGTGAGTAATCAATATTATTTATAAACCTTCATAGGAGTATGCTATTTTAAATGAGTTTAAATCCGACTTGTAGTTTCCGAGATTATTTCAAAATATACTTAGTAAGACATACCGTACCGACATAGGTGCCGAGGAAAGTTTAAACAGAAAAATATAGATGATGCGTATCAATGATATTATAACAATTAAGAGAATCAGTACAATACATTTTTATGTTATAATAAATATCAAATGGGTCGGGGCCTACCAGGAATGTTGGGGGCACATTGGTGGGGTAGAAACTACCTGGATTTTAGACTATTGCAATGTGCTTTTTTTAATTAATATATGGGGGCAAAATCGCTTTCAAATTTGGAGGAATTAAATTTTTTCCACTAAGGGGGCGACTTGCAATGGAGGCAATGTAGCATAATCCGAATAATTGATGATCTGTTTTAATAACTAATAATATTATTTTATTTTATCGATATTTAGTGTAGCTCTTCACTATTAAAAAATTATAGTTGCCAGTCTAATGAAATTTATTTGTATTTACCTAAAAACTTAAAATGGAGTTTTAATTTATATTTTATTCGTTTAATTTAGCATAATAATAAAAATAAATATTTGTTTATCAACAGTGAATAATAATTATGGATCTATAAAAATTCCAATAGGAAAATGAGAAAAAAAATAATTATAAATATGGCGGCGTGCGGCAGTGTTTGTCAACATTGATCGATAAATTTTTATTTTATTAAAATAATTATTTATGCGTAAATAATGCTTGTTATAAACAACAAATAAATATAGTGTTATATATGTAAATTTTAATTAAAATGTAGTGTTACATTTCGAATAGTGCTGTGATTAATTGTACTTTCACTTTGTAAGCCATAAAATAGAAATTGTTATAAGCGTTATTGTTAATTATTTATATTAAAATATAATAAAAAGCATTGTGTGATGTAATCTTGACCCTAATTAAAAGGTCGCATGTACTAAAAACTACATTGTCGCGCTACGACACGGAGAATAATTGGCAAATCAATATTTATGCAAAATTTTAGTTGCTAAGTTTTACAGCAATCTTTTCATATAAAATGCACCAAAAACGTGTATTAATAGAAAGAAAATAATGGAGAACATAATCGAGAAACGTCTGGCGCCACTATTGAAATGTTTATTTTTATTAATTTTCGTGTTTACCGCGAAAGTTTTGACTTCGAATCCAATCGATGAACATGAAGCTACACACGATGTATATCATTCCAAACCACCGTATGTACGTACGTTTATAAAATATCACCACAGAAGAACTACAGACTGGAATTCCATTGACGAATGGCCCTATGTTCGTGACCGTGTAGAGAAAAAGGTACAAAAACGTGATGTCCTATACCAAAGCACAGACTACACACCAAATTCGGTTAAGAATACAAATAAATATAGGAAAAATAATATTAAGTCCTTGGACCAAACAAAATTAGGTCCAAGAATAAGTTGTTTGTATAAAATACATAGTGTCTCATTAAGTGTTACTCCGAGTTATGATGAGGAGCAGAATATTCAACAAGTTGTAGAGAATGATCATTTTGGTAAGCATTACTATTCTTTATCATTTATTTATTTTATTTAAATCCTTTATTGCACCAAAATATGGGTGGATTCAGCGGCTGAGGTGCCCCCACTCGTATCTTAATGGCCACTATTAGTGACGGGCATAACTCGGCATAGCTGTCACTTAATAGCGATAAAAACATGTCCATATTTTCTTTGTTTAAATATAGAAAAATTAGTGTGTTAATTGAATAAAAGAGAGTCGTCATCCATAGTCAGGCTAGAATCATTCTTAGAAACGTGAAAAAGATGCAGTCACTATTCCCTAAATTTAATTAATATATAATTCATCAAAAATTGTTGCGCTCTAATGTTTATACTTCAATTAATAATTTTAAGTAACTAAATCTATTTGAACAGCAATTTCAGCTTTTAAACGTAATTACTACTTTATTTAAAACTTTATGAGTGGTGCAAACACCATACTGGCCGCTGGTATGGAGTTTAAATAACCTGATGATAAAAAAGAAGAGAGCCATGAGTGCCAATGACTGCAAAAACGGAGTCTTCATGGCTGTCCCGGTGTCATGTAGTTATTTGTGGGCTCGTTTTCCCCTCTTGAAGTCCTTTTCGGTTTCTTTGTACGTTCTTCAACGGTTCTCCTTCAGTGGAGCCACCCGATCTCCTCCAGAAAGGCCAGGAGAACCTTCTCGTTCCTGCAGACCTCCGGGAGCGTCCTTGCATTGCCAAGGAACTTCTGTCTTGCTTCGGCTACTCCTGTACTCCTGCAACTCAAGAGCACATGTGCAGCTGTCTCCTCCTCATTTAGGCATCCCCTACAGAGGGAGCTGTCTGATATGTGATATGTGCTTATTAAAACCCCCGGCTAGTCATACATTTACATCCAAAATTCTATAGCAAACCACACCATGTATTAGGCAATTCAGATTGTTGGACCGAATCATCAACTCGGTTTGCAAACTGGTTTGAATCAAATTCTTCAATTCCGTTTGGGAATCGGCTTGTCCATAATTTTAAATCAACCTTTTGATAACTTGTTTCGAAAAAAAACGAGTTCGTCCCATCTTTGATTTATAGTGGTCATAGCTGTAAGAGAATGTCTGGTGGTTAAAGCCTTGTACTGTAATTTTTAGTGCAACAAACAATTTTATTGTTATTTCTTTCCATGTCATAAGAAATGTTTTCATCCAATCATTAAAAAAACGTAATCGGAGACATCAATACTCAAGAAAGCTGGGTCGCCTAGTGCCCATAACTGTAGAGTTTGTATGAAGAGAAATGTAGGTGTAAGGGAAGCGAGGGAGTTGTGTCAGGATCGTGGCAAGTGGCGCCTATCCCTCCGGGACAAATTCATGACAATTTGATTGATTGTTTGATTAAATAACATAATTATGAAATGCTACAATTACAGAGGCTCCCGGACCACTGTCGGAGACAACTTTGCCCAATGGTGAGACTGTGCAGGTGGAACAATGCACTGACAGCAGGGCCTCATGTTATACTCTTCTGCAGCAGGACCCTGATGGCAATGTCACTGTACTCGGACAGGGTGAGTGGTCTTCTGGTATTGATCATTCAGACAACCCAAATAGTGTAGCGGTATAGGTTTTATTTCCAGTTTTTATTATTGTGACTCGACATATGACAGCACTGGAGTGTGGTCCATGAATGGATGTCACTGCTACAATTCAATAACTGTAAGTAGCAATTACATCCACTATGCCGGCCTAGTTGGAACTCGTAAGTAAGCTGATCCCGAAACGTGACCAAATTACTTCACAGTCTGTGTACTTGTAGGTGGTGGTACTACCCCGGATTGGCCCCAGACCACTGCCTACCACTCTTTGATAACCAGACCCAAAGCAAATATTCTCCTCTTCTTTTTTATTTTAACATATATTTGCATTATTTAATATAATTATTGAATATTACAAATAAAAGCTATGAAACAAATATTTGTTTCGACCGGGAATCGAACCCAGGACTTTACGCGCAACAAACTAACGCATGTCGTGAAATTATAGCTGGACAGCACCTTGCCCTTTGTTAAAACTAAAGTGCGCTCACCTCTCTCTATTCATGGACCACACTCCACCTGGCAATAGAGAGAGCTATGCTTGGAGTATATTTGCACGACAGAATCCGGAACGACGATATTCAATCGCTTGAAAAACCGACAACTTATGGGGAAGAAAGGTTCTAGAGCAGAGACCACAAACCGGCAGCCACAAAACTAGGTGGGACTGATTACATAGTGAAAGTCACGAATAACCAGTGGATGCAACTGGTATCTTTTCGTTTGAAATAGCGTTCTAAGGGGGAGGCCTATGTTCAGCAGTGGACGCCTTCTGGCTAATGATGATGATGACTTTAGCATATGTTGACCCCCAATAAATAATGTGCTTAATATTTTGTAGGTTGCTGGAGATCATCGCAGAACTCTGGTGCTTACAGCTGCGACCTCTGCACGACAGTCACGCCCAAATTGCCTGACACGAAATTCTGCTGCTGTACTAAGAATTACTGCAATGCTGACTTTAGTAAGTATTGATAGAATGTCGACTGTGGTCAGGTGGTACAACCAGTGGCGTGCCGTCCAAATATGCCTACCCTAATATTACGCATAAACTATAAAATTAAAGTTCAGCAAACTAGCTGAACCGGCGAATTTCATACTCCCTAACAGTCTATGAATGTCGTGTTACAGATTAGCTGAACTGAAGTTGTTGTGGATTAAGAAAATTAATATAGTTTCGTTTCGTTTATAAATATATTTTAAAATTTTATTTCTGCTTTTTTTACACCTTGGGTTACGTTACTTAAGTTTTAGTAAGGATCTCTAATCTTTTCTATCAATAAATATAGCCTATGTCACTCAGGGTGAATGTAGCTTTCCAATGGTGAAAGAATTTTTGAAATCGGCATAGTAGTTTTTGAGTTTATTCATTACAAACATACACACACACACAAATACAAATCTTTTCTCTTTATAATATTAGTATAGATAAATTAGATGTGTTATTCTGATGTATGAGCTATAATGTTGTAAAGTTTTATTAAAATCCATTCAGTAGTTTTTGCGTTTAAGAGTAACAAACATCCATCCATACTCACAAACTGTCGCGTTTATAATATAAGTAAGGATCTATACCGAAAATTTCTATTTCAGTGTCCCTGAAGGACTACGTGGCTACGCCCAAAGCTGGTCTGACCCAGGGTGGTGATGCCCAAGGAGTCCATTATTCACAAATCGTAGCGGCCTGTGTTGTGACACTACTTGCAATCATGGTCCTAGGATTTGTCCTGAGTACATTTTACTGTAAGAAGTATACCAAGGATGTCAGTGATGGAGCCCCTTTGGATCATGGTGGGTTTCTTGCACAGAGATATTACATTTATAAATCTGATGTGGATGGATGCGTTAAAGAACAGGCCTAGGAGGGTGTTTTCCGACCAAATTGGAGACATCCTTAAGAAAGTTAGGTTGCCTAGTGTAGGTAGGCCTCCTACTAGGTGGACTGACGACATAGAGAAAGTCATGAATAACCTGTGGATGCAACTGGCATCTTGTCGTTCGGAATAGCGTTCTAAGGGGGAGGCCTATGTTCAGCAGTGGACGCCTTCTGGCTAATGATGATGATAATGATGACTCCAGCCTATTATCGACCAATCAATCAAATTGTCACACCTTTTTCCAAAGGGATAGGCAGGGACATGGAGCGCCACTTGCCACGATCCTGATACAACTCCTTCGCTTCCCTCTCATGCACAATTCTCTTCATACAAGCTCTATGATTATGGGCACTAGGCACCTCGGCTTTCTTGAGAATGTCTAGGCCGGCATAGTGGTTGTGATTGCTACTCACAGTTATTGAATTGTAGTAGTAGTGACATTTATTCATGGACCACACTTCGGCTTAACATCAAGCGAGGTGCTGTCATATGTCAAGTCACAATTAAAAAAATAGTCTTCAAAATGTAAATAAAAAAGTTATTTGACTGTAGTCGCACTCCATTTATGGACCGCACTCCATTAGGCTTTTTAGGCAATTTGATATAGAATAATAAATAAATGTTATTTATATTTTTTAGTTGAATCCCTGGGTGATACAGAGACCTTAGCCACTGGTCTATCATGTGTTGATAATCTTACACTTATTGAACATATAGGTAAGTTCATTTTGGAGTAACTCGGATTTGGATAGAGGAGGGACTGAATTCGCTCTTGTGCGGAGTACTGTTCGCACCTCTGCAACGACTCTGCCCTATCTTCTCAATGCCCTAGATCAGTGTTTTCCAACCTTTTTTAGGCCATGCCCCACCTTAACAGTTCCCTTAAGAAATATAAATGATTAATTTTTTTTAGGAATTTTCCTTTTTTGTTAAATTTGTCACCGATATAGCATTGTATTTAAATAACCCAAAATGAAAGGGTTAAAGTCGTTTCGAGTCCTTTTTTAAATTGCCCCCCTGAGAAGAGTGGGCCCCATATTGGGAAACACTGCCCTAGATTCATTGCAGCGCCGAGTTGTCCGAATTAAAAGTGATGCAGAGGTCACGCGAACTCTGGAGCCCCTGCAACTACGCAGAGACATGGCGGCTCTGTGCGTCCTCTATCGCCTATACCACGGAGAATGTTCTGAGGAGCTCTTTAATCTTGTTCCTACCTCGTATTTTCACACCCGTAATACCAGCACAAATTGGAGAAAGCATCCGCATTTTGTCGACCAAATCGGCAGTCGAACTAAAAGGTTCGGTGTGTCGATTCTTTGTAGAACAATCCACAATGCTTTACCAGTCCGTGTGTTCTCTACATCCTATAGCCTTGGATCTTGCGTGAAGAAGCTCCTTTGGCCGGCATAGTGACGGCGACTGGGGCAATCGTGAACTGACTCGGTTTTTTTTTGTCGTCGGCACTCTTGGACCTCCTCTTGCTTATTATCAGGCGAGTCATGATCAGAGATTAAAAAAAAGATTTAGAGCCACAATAAAAGAATAGGCCCAAGAGTGCCGACGACTGAAAAAACAGTCTCAGTTCACGGCTGCCTCAGTCGGTTTCACTATGCCGGCCAAAGGTGCCTTGCTTGCAGGATCTAAAGTTACAACATGGGCAAAACATATGGGTTGGTAAAACATTCCACTTGTCGATTGTTCTGCCAAGAAACGTCGCAGTGAACGTTTTAGTTTGACTGCCGTAAAAAAGTAAGTCGAGATCAGTCGCCTCCATTCATGGACCTCACTCCAGCTTAACATCAGGTGGGGTGCTGTCATATGTCGAACCACAATAAAAAAAAAGTAAATTACTCTGTTTCTTCAGTATGTATTCTGTTCTTACTGACCGTAAGGTGATTTTTTTTTTTTTTATTGTGACTCGACATTTGATTTCGTCGCGTTTCAGGATCAGCTTGTAAGTTGCTGGTTTTAACTAGGCCGGCATAGTGGATGTGATTGTATTTACAGTTAATTGACTGTAGTAGCACTCCAGCTTAACATCAGGAGAGGTGCTGTCATATGTCGAGTCATAATTAAAAAAAAAAGTGTAATCTTATATGTATTTAACTTTTTTTAGGACAAGGAAAATTTGGTTCTGTATGGCGTGGTAGACTTGGTTCAAATCCAGTCGCGGTTAAACTCTACTCGAATAGTACGACGTGGCAGAAAGAGGCAGCAATATATGCTATGCCCTATCTCTCTCATTCTAATATACTTAAATATTATGGTAGGTAACTTTTTAACAACGTTTCCCAAATTTTTTTTAAATAAAGATAAATTGTATTAAATCCTTGCAGTGGCGTAGCGTGGCGGGGGCGGAAGGGGCGGCAAAATTTAAAAAAACTAAAATAAATCGTTAAAATTTGAACCTGAAACTCATATTTTTGTTGTACCTATGATTGAAATTCCTTAATAAGGGGCGGCAAATTTTTTTTCCGCCCCGGGCGGCTGACTCCCACGCCACGCCACTGAATCCTTGTGAAAAGTCCTTTATCCATATATTGGCAACGGCTAAATTTCCTATAAATGGTAGTTTAGATACCTGTATTGATAAAACTAATAACAATTTTGATTTTAATTGCTCTGCAATTGTCTTATTTCGAAAATAAGATATGGATTTTGTATCGTCTGTCAATCTCGAAGACAGGCCATTCTGCTTTGAACTGTCATAATTATAGTTTGATTATTTTGCACACCTAAACTATGCAAAATAAAGGATATATATATATATATTTACATTTCTATACTAAGCTACTAAAATGATTGTATCATAGAAACAGGGCAAACAAAGTACATATACCAAAGATACATTGGTACCGGTGGGTGGTCTCGAACTCGTGCACTCGCTTTGTGTAACCATTGCACTGCCACTACACCACGGTCGCCTCGGATTTCCATTACATTGTAATCTTCGTACATTGAACTATTTTAAAATGTATATGCAACTGTTAATACAATTAAGCCCAAGTCCGCATACTAAATGAATGATGTCTTTTTTAATTTGCCAGGAAGTGACAGTCGGCCATCTTTGACGGACGGTGGCCGCCGCCATTTAATTGTTGTTGAACTCTGCAAATGCACTTTGAGAGCAAGATTGATTGAGAAACCATTAACTTGGATGGAGTTTGCAGAGTTAGCACATGGGATTTCCTCAGCATTAGCCTCTCTACATAATCAAGGTGAGTTTTTAAGAGTTGTAGGCAGAATGTCTGCCGTCCTTGGCTAGTACGAATGAAACAATTTCTTAGCATCCATGGATTCTCCGTGTGGGTGCCGGGTCCATCGCGTGGCAGGCGGAAGAATGAAGGCAGCGTTTCGGACTTGTGACCGAAATGTAGGTTTCAAAGCTTTTTGTGACATGTCAACACTCACCTTCCCTGCCTTCACTATCAAGTAAATTGTCACGCCTTTTCCCCACGTGGATAGGCGGAGACAATAGAGCGCCACTTGCCACGATCCTGACACAACTTCCTCGCTTCCTTCACATCCACAATTCTCTTCATACAAGCTGGGCCTGCCTTGTTTAACGCATCCATTCATTTATAAATTCTTTTCCTTAATCTACTCATCCTTTCCATGTGTCCAAACCATCGAAGCATCCCTTTGTCAATCCTACAGTATCTATTTCCAGTGTTATAATGTACAGACCGTGAAGTGACAATATTTTTTTTTGTCGTCAGCGCTCTTGGACCTCTTTTGCTTACCATCAGGCAAGTAGAAGACGGATGTCTCCACTCCACTCCACTTGTCGATGATTCTACAAAGGAAAGATATATGAATAATTGGTTACAGTGATATCTTACCTTCCTTCTCTTCTTCTTCAGTTGTTAACCTTTCTTTTGTTATCGCTGATGAATTGCTCCGCAGTGCGATATGATCGCACTTCGCTGCCGTCCTCTCAGGCCGTGTGTCTGGGTGCGCAGCACCCCTACGCGTACACACCCACGACCCTAAGGCACATCATCGTAGCTACTCCACATGTCCCTCTGCTCTTAGAGGGACTCCCCCTTTAAGGGAAGTTATTGACTGATGCCCAGGATGCACCGGCCCATCTGCTTTTCGTATCACCGAAGCGATATGGCAAACAGACACACACGAGGAGCTAGTCTCAGATGTTACCCTAACCTAACCTTCTCTTCTCTTTCAGATGTCAACAAACCATGTATTGTCCATAGAGACGTGAATTCTAATAACGTACTGATCACGTGGAACGGAATACCCAAGTTGGCAGATTTGGGCCTGGCGCAGGTTGTCCAGCCAAGGTCTGCCCAACCTGCGCCCAGAAGGATAACAGAGGTAATATCGATATAGGCGACTGTGGTGTAGTGGCAGTACAATGGTTACGTAAGTCGAGTGCACGAGTTTGTAACCACTCACCGGTACCAATGTATCTTTGATATATGTACTTTGGTTGCTCTGTTTCTATGATACAAGCACTTTAGTAGCTTAGTATAGAAATGTATAATAAATACAAAATAAAAAATCTAAACTTTAGAGTCTAATCGAACTAATCGGCGACTTTGACAGCCGAGAACTGACTCGTTTTTTTTCAGTCGTCGGCACTCCTTGACCTCCATCATGCTTATCATCAGGCGGGTCGAGGTCAAATGTCGAGTCACAATAATAATAAAAACTGACCTCGACTTGCCAGATAGTAAGCATGACTGAGGTCCAAGAGCGCCCACGACTGAAAAAACAGTCTCATTTGCTTTTATGGTTTCAGGCCGGCACTCTCCGCTACTTGGCCCCTGAGGCGTTGGAAGGGGCCTTAGACTTGTCAGGGGCCCGCGCAGCTCTATGCGCTGTCGACGTATATGCCCTAGGTTTGGTACTGTGGGAGATGTTATGGCGTACGAGCGATGCTCATGCGACTCAAACGCCCCCCTATTCGCCCCCCTACCAGTTGGTGGGGCTCGAGGCACCCACGTTGCAACAGTTGCAGGTAATTTTTGTTATTGTGACTTGACATATGACAGCACCCTGCCCTATGTTAAGCTGGATTAATGAATGGAGGTGATATCAATAACTAAAAGTAATAGTAACCTCCACTATGCTGGCCTGGTTGGAACCGGCAACTTACATTCTGATTCCGAAACCTGACCAAATCACTTGAAAGTCTGTATACTTGAAGTGGTTGTACTACCCCGGATCGGCAGACTGGATACCACTGCCTACCACTCTTTGATAACCGGACCCGAAGCAAATGGTCTCCACCACAAATATATGTTTTATTCAAATTAATAAATGTTACAAATAAAATCTATGATACAAATATTTTCTCAGACTGGGTATCGAACCCAGGACCTCCGCGTAACGGACTGGTGTGCAACCACTACGCCACGCCTGTCGTTGACTTGCCTTATGGTAACCAAGGGGAGGTCTAAGAATGTCAACAACTGAAAATTTACCTCCGTCGCCGTCACTATGCCGGCCATAGTACACCACTTACAAGTGTACAGACCGTAAAATTAATTAGTCGCGTTTTGGGATCAGCTTGTAAGTTACCGGTTCAATGTAGGCCGGCATAGTCAACTGTTAATACAAAATGAATGATGTCCTTTATTTTACATGAGCGGAAGTGCTCTGTAGCTTCTACACGTGTTTCCTGTTTTGCAGAACCTGGTATCTCGTAATAAGGTGCGGCCGCCATTGCCCCGTGGTCCAGTGTTCGATAATAGGTCATTGAGAATAGCTGTGGACACTTGCGACGAGTGCTGGGACCATGATGCAGAAGCTAGGTGAGAGTTGTATAAACAGTTGCATATACAGTGGACCCCCGGTCAGTGGCGTAGCGTGGCGGGGGCGGCAAAATTTAAAAAAATTAAAATAAATTGTTGAAATTTGAACCTGAAATTCATCTTTTTGTTGTACCTATGATTGAAACTCCTAAATAAGGGGGCGGCAAATTTTTTTTCCGCCCTGGGCGGCTTACTTCCGCCCCGGGTGGCCGACTTCCACGCTAGGCCACTGCCCCCGGTAATTCGGCACGGTCCTAAAGCATGATTGAACGAGTTATAACATATAAGGAATTCAAGTACAAGTAGTTGTCTCTTTCAGTCACACGTGGTATAAACATAATATAAATGAGACAAATAACAATGAATTAGTTCTTATTTTAGCACTGATTCTATTCTTTGCATATTCTTAGGTACAGACAATCTCTTTCTGCAACGTTTTTTTTATTGTGACTCGACATATGACAGCATTTCGCTTGATGTTAAGCCGAAGTGTGGTCCATGAATGAATGTCACTGCTACTACAATTCAATAACTGTGAGTAGCAATCACAACCACTATGCCGACCTAGTTGGAACCGGCAACTTACAAGGTACTACCCCGGATCGGCAGACTGGGTACCACTGCCTACCACTCTTTGATAACCAGACCCGAAGCAAATATCCATCTCTTTTTTTTTATTAACAAATATTTAATATAATTATTAAATATTACAAATAAAAGCTATGAAACAAATATTTGCTCCGACCGGGAATCGAACCCGGGACTTTACGCGCAACAAACCAATCGCTAAACCGTTCGTCCACGCCTGTCGTCATCTAGTTGCACCATGGTAGAACCCAAGACCCAAGATCGGCAGACTGGATACTTTTATGGGTTTTGCAGTATCACAGTTGATATTTAAACACACTTTCAATTAAAGTCGAATGCACGAGTTAAAAATGTTGTAATTCTTTATTTACATTCAGTTATATTATATTACCCTACATACAAAATTAAATTTCTATCAATACAATCATTACTCAGTAACTGAACGAACTATTCGCCGCGCAATTCGAATTAACCAATAAGCGGCGAGTTGCCGCTAGCCGAGTAGGGTGACCATCCTATGTCGGGACGAAACGTTGTAGGGTGACGATGTGTTCTGTAGGCTGTGTTCCCACACTTTTAATTGTTTCAATTGTTTTTTTTTTATTTAACAGATTAACAGCTGTATGCGTTGAAGAGCGAATGTCGGAGATGAAGCAAATGTTGTCAACACCTGCGCCTGCTATACATGATAAAAATTTACATCCCAATTCAGGTAAATATATTTTTTTTTATATCAAATTTTTATTGTGACACGACATTTGACCTCGACCCGCCTGATGATAAGCGAAAGTAGGTCGTCCAAGAGTGACGACGACTGAAAGAACCTGTTTGTTCACGACTGCCTCAGTCGCCGTCACTATGCCGGCCAAAGAAATTTAGTAGCTTAGTGTTTTTCTATCCTAAGCTACTAAAGTGCTTGTATCATAGAAACAGGTCAACCAAAGTACATATATCAGAGATACATTGGTAACGGCGGTTTCGAACCCGTGCGTGCTCTCGGCTTGCGTAATTATTGCACTGCCACTACACCACGGTCGCCTATGGCACATTATTTGTAAAATCAAAATAAACTCGATAGTAAGCCGCATAAAATTTGTGAATAAAATTAATCAATCTTCGCACAAAATCTAAGAAAATATACAAAAAATAAAAATAATTCTTTGATACCGGCAATGGTTTTGAACCTGTGCTCTCGGTTTGCGAAACCACTACACCACGGTCGCCTTATAAATGTGTTGGTTTGAATAAGGCGAGAAAGTTGTGTCAGGATCAGGGAAATCGATCTTCCTTTAGATCTGTTAATTCCTGTGGGAATTGTGACGTAACAATTTGATTGACTATTAATGTTTTTTTTTATTTTTAGATTCAACATCAGGTCAAATTCAAGATCCAGAAAAATCTTCAAGCTCTTCTCTACCGCCCTGTGATTTACACACGCCGTTGCTCTACACACACTTAGCCAAAAACACACACACAAACACAAACCCAGTAGATATTATACAGAAGTCTATTAAAGAGTTTAAAGAGAAAAAGAAAAAGGTTGAAAAATTAAAAAATGTTTCCGACACCTGCTTTTCCGTAGCACGAATCTCACCAACGACTGTTTATCCAGAAAATAATTGTATAGACGAAGTCAAAAGTCAGAAACCAATAACATTTATTTCGAACGATATAAATGCTATAGAAATAGAAAGTAAGCAAACAAATTTAACACAAGATGTGAAAATAGAAAAACCTTTTTGGGGTATAAAAAAGTTTTTCGAACGAAAATTAACAAAAGCTAACAAACCTTTGGAAACAGAAGTGACATTAAATTCAGAATTGATAAAAACTAGTGTGGTCAACGATAAAAACTTAAATTATAGACCAAATAATTTGATTTTGACACCTGACGATAGATTTTTCGAAGGTCCCTGTACCTTATCACCTCCAAACCGAACTTTATCACCTACGATGATGATCGAGAGTGAACTTAATAACGACAAAGTATTTGGTTTTAAAGAAACACCTAAAGACGAAACGCATAATCAGATCTTTGCAGTAATAGTACCAAAATTAAACTCAGATTTCCGAGATGGAGTTATTGAGTTACATCATATTAATGATTCTGATAAAGAAATTAAAAATTCAAGTCCGAGTTTAGTTAACGGTAATTCAATGTCAGATGACTCGACTTTAAAACGTCGTATCAGTGATAGCAGACCGTCTAAACCAAATAGCGCTAGTTCATCTCGTGCTAGCATCAATCTAGAACTGCAGTATTTACAAAACGGCTATGAACTCACGGATTGTTCGAGTAGCGAGGACGAACAATTGCTACTGCTCTCAGAGAATAATGGTCAGAAAATCACTATGCAATCCCTACCGAAATTCGAAGATAAAGTAAAAAATGAAGTCCTAAAAGAAACAAGTTTGAAAGAAGTAACAAACGCTCCTAAATATAGAAATTTCGAGAATGAAACTAGCGATCCTAATGATAAAGAAAATGCTTTTACGGGTGATAATCCTTTGTATTTGGCTGCTATTAACGGTGAAATGCTATTCAAAGTTGACGGAGAAAGCACGCCAAAAAGATCCCTAAAGAACTTGATTATAAGGCAGCATTCTCTAGAGCAAGTCAGTGAGATCTTTACCAGTTCTGGTGATATCCACCTTCAGAATCCAGCTGGGAGAGTTAAAACTCCAGGTGATCTTCCAGTTGCCATTAGAAAAGCAAGGAGGGACAAACTCCAAAGGGGGCGAATAAATGATTGCAATCGGTTGAGCTTATATGATGATCGAATGATGTTTGGGAATAGCTTGTGAATGAATACAAACAATGATATAAAGTAAAATGAGGTAGATACGTCACCTACACGATATTTTCTTAGATTATGCGCAAACATTGATTATTGAATTAAACAAATTTTATGCGGCTTACTATGAAATTTGTTTAATTCAATCACCTACTCGAGTTTTAGTGTTCGCAAATGGCACAAGTTTGAACGATCAACGGCTAGGCATACACACAAGTGGAAGTAGGACGGAATAATAGTTATTGAGAGCGAAAAAGAGACAAGTATATGTTGCTCTGCATCGCGATACTGAGTTCAGGTTTGCTATAGTTTGTTAAACGTGCCTCGTTCGGAGCGCCTATAACATATCTACGTCTTTTCTTAAAATATCATTGATATCTACATTGGTTAGCTATCTGCTTAATCGCAAGCATTTTCTTATTTTATTTATTTGTTATTACTATAATGCTTATATCTGTTCCTTACTAAATGGAATTTAAAAGTAAAATATACAAAAATACCAATTACAAAAAAGCGCTTCCACTGCAGCCCATGCATAAGCTAGATCAGGGCGATAGCTTGTGGCAAAATAACCTTCGTTAACCTTAGCGCTATTTCTATATAGATTATTTTCTTAGTCGGCCCACTCCAAACATGGCACTAAGAGCTCTATATAAGAATTTGATTGAAAGCAGGCTGCTTGATCATTTTCTTAGTCGGCCCACTCCAAACATGGCACTCAGGGCTCTATATAAGAATTTGATTGAAAGCAGGCTGCTTGATCATTTTCTTAGTCGGCCCACTCCAAACATGGCACTCAGGGCTCTATATAAGAATTTGATTGAAAGCAGGCTGCTTGATCATTTTCTTAGTCGGCCCACTCCAAACATGGCACTCAGGGCTCTATATAAGAATTTGATTGAAAGCAGGCTGCTTGATCATTTTCTTAGTCGGCCCACTCCAAACATGGCACTCAGGGCTCTATATAACAATTCGATTGGAGGCAGGCTGCTTGATTGTTTTCTTAGTCGGTCCACTCCACATAAGAAACTCAGAGCTCTACTCTTACTGTCATGTACGGGCTCGTTTCCGCACTTAAGTCCTTAGCGTCTTCTAACTATATACTTACGAATTTGATAGAAAGCAGGCTGCCAGATCGTTTTCTTAGTCGGCCCACTCCAAACGTGGCACTCAGCTTTGAAAGTCTCCGTGAGAAATATTTATAAAAGACACTATCTTTAAATATATTTATTTAGAAAACATAACGTGAATGTATTTTCAACCTTATGGTTAATAATATTAGAGTACAAATTAATATTGTTAAAAGTTATGCATTTTTTCACTTGTTGTACAGGATGTCCCGAAAAATAAGTTCCCAGTTATATGAAAAAATGTCTATGACTCAGCGTCTCATATTTTAGACTTAATAAAAGGCTCCGGCTTCTGATTAATAGGTTATTTTATAAAAGTCATATAGCCATTTCCGTATTTTACATGTTTTGTATTTTAATAAATCTTGGAAACTAAAAAAATAGTATATTTCATGTTTTTTTCCAAGTTTTGCGCTAACATTGTTTATGAATAAAGATTTTGGAGCTTTATAAGCTTTTATTTTGATTGTTTTCTAATGTTTCGAAAGCTTTGCAGTCATCGTGGTTGCAGGGAGACTATTTTTTTTTTAAATAAACGTCATTAAACCTAAAAGTTGTGTTGTGTCACAATTGTAGCAGCGCTTATTCCTGTGGGAATTAGGGCGTTACAATATGATTGCATTTCAAATTCAAGGATTTTTTTTAGTTTTTGCGCGAACATTGATTAATGCGGCTTACTATCGTGTTTATTTTAGGTTATTGAATTTCCTTTTTGTTATTATACTGACATTTTAAGCGCTTTGTCGCTATCGTGGTCACGGTGACGATTTTTTAAGGATTTTCTCCCATTTGGGCTGATTTTTTCGCGACACCCTGTATATGTATTTAATACCATAGTTCCTATATAAAGAAAGGTCCATTAATAATGTGTATATACAGTATGATACCAAAATATGGTTTCGTTTTTATTTCACATCTTATGTTACGTTTTTTTATTTAAATAATTAAATTATTTTTATGCGGCTTACTATCGCGTTTATTTTGGTTTAGATTTTACAATTTTTATTATTCCGACGTTTCGAGAGCTTTGCAGCCATCGTGGTCACGCTAAAATTGTGGTCAAATTGTAAAATCTAAAACACAATAAACGCGATAGTAAGCCGCATAAAAATTGTTTTTTTTTTTTTTGTACATATATGGATTCATTAACTTTAAAAGGTAAGTTTATTGGTGGGTGTTTATTTAATTTATAAGCTAAATATAGATAATTAATACGAAAACGCTATAAAAATTACAATTAATGTTTAATGGCAGTTTTTAATTTTCTTAAGAGTGTCGATTCTCACTGTATATTATAAAGAATCTCGGGTTTTTAATACTTAACCAGATATCCGATGTAATACCGAATATTACCAACTATCCGGTTTTATACCGAATAGTAGGTATAAACTCAGAAGTGATTTTTTAGCATTTATGTTTTTTGTTTTGTTTTTTTTTATAGATCTGTGATTTTAAAGATATTTTTTATTATTATTTTGTACAATTTAATTGTAAAATGCATTTTAAGTTTAATTAAAATAGTTAATTAATTAATTTTTAGTTTATTTTGCCCTATTTAGCTTACTTATTAATTTATCAAAAGGACAATTTGAATTCATAGCTTGCACAGATACACAGTTCGGTCCCCGGTCGCAATTTACTGAGGTGCAATTATTCTATCTAATATTTTTAATCAAATTGTCACGCCCGGATAGGCAGACAATATTTTACAGTCGTAATATCTTTTCTAAAATTTTGCGGGAACATTGATTAATAAATTAAACATATTTTATGCGGCTTATTATCGCGTTGTAAACTGCATAAAAGGACATCATTCATGTTGGGCTTTTATGTACTGCTTTTGTAATGTTCAATGATGAAAAAATATATAAATGGTAGTTTAGATACCTCTATTGATAAAACTAATAACAATTTTGCTTTTAATTGCCGTGCAATTGAGTTATTTGAAAAATAACATATGGATTTTGTATCGTCTGTCAATCACATAGACACGCCATATTAACAGTTCTACTTTGAACTGTCATAATTATAGTTTAATCATTTCGCACACCTAAACTATGCATAATAAAGGATATATTCCAATTACATTTTCATCTTCGTACATTAAACTATATTAAAATGTATATGCAACTGTTAATACAAATAAGCCCAAGTCCCCATGCAAAATGAATGATGTCCTTTGTAATATAGCTTGTAAAATCGATCTGTGTGTAAAAAATAGCTTTTATCGGAGTCTAAGATAACAAGCAACTATATGAAAAATTCTTTTTTAACGATTTTGTTCATAGCTCAAGAAACTGGGCATTATAATTAAGATTAATTGTATTTATTTTTAAGAAATATGTAAGATCTCATAATATTATATAAATGTATGTATAAACTGAGTTTTACGTATTTGGCGACAGGCGTGGCCGATTGTCCGGCGGTTGGTTTGTTGCGCTTAAAATCCCGGGAATCGAAATATTTGTTTCATAGCTTTTATTTGTAATATTTAATAATTATATTTAATATCGCAAATATTTGTTAAGAAAAAAAGAGGCAGATATTTGTTTCGAGTCTGGTTTTTGATAACCAGACTCGAAACAAAGTGGTAAAGATGAAACTCAGCATCAATCAATAAATTAAATTGTCACGACTTTTTCCCACAGGCAGAGACAATGAAGCGATACTTGCCACGATCCTGACACAACTCCCTCGCTCTTTCACATCCACGATTCCCTTCATACAAGCTCTATGGTTATGGGCACTAGGCAACCTAGCTTTCTTGAGGATGTCTCCAATTTGGTCGGAAAATACCCTCCTGGGCCTGCCTTGTTTAACGCATCCAACCACATCAGATTTATAAATTCCTTTCGTCAATCTACTTTCACTTATCCTTTCCATGTGCCCAAACCATTGAAGCATTCCTTTGTCAATCCTTGTCACTACATCTTCTTTTAAACCACGTCTATCGCGCAATGTGCTACAGATATAAAACTCAGCATATACATGTAAAATAAATGTAAATGTAATTAGGTTTATTGTAAAATAATATATTTTTTATTAAAATGTTACGAACCGAATGAATGTTATACGCTTTTCTTAGATTTTGCGCGAACATTGATTAATGAATTAAACAAACTTTATGCGGCTCACTATCGCGTTTATTTTTGTTTTTATATTACATTTTTTATTATTATTCTGATGTTTCGAGAGTTTTGCAGCCATCGTGGTTGGGGGGAGAGACTGAGGTGTTGGTCGTCCTATTGGTTGATGCTGTTATTGTTTCCAAAACTACCCTGTTTGATGTTTTGATTTTGTTTCTCTGTTCCCGGTTTAATTCAAATTTATTGCAAAAATAAACGCGATAGTAAGCCGCATAAAGTTTGTTTAACTCATTTTTATACGATTGTTGAATATTTATTTAATAACTTACAAGTGACCGCCTCGAGTTTGCGTTGACGTCATAACTCCAAATTCCTGAAAGTTATACGGCGTTCTCACGGGGCGAATTTAGTTGATCAATATTTATCGTTTAACAAAAATCGAAATCGAAAATTGACTAGCGTTCTCACGGTGCAAAAATAATCGACTTAGTAACACACGTCAATAAACTATCTGTCTATTTTAGCATTTTTCTCGTGAATGCGGACGGCATAATGCCCCGCACTTCAGCTTAATACCAAGCGGAGTGTTGTCACAATAAAAGAAAAAGTCCAAATATAACATCCTTGAAAAGAGTTTCTCGTGGCGGAGACTTGACTTATAAAAATTAGGAGATCTAACTTCTCTCACAAATCATGCAGTCATCTGTAAGTTTTGCAGCGAAAAATATTTAATAATCGTGTTTATTTATGACTATAAGTGTGTTTTTACATGTGTGAATGTTGACGCTTAAAGCTGTAAAATTATTTGAAATATATTGTAAAATTTTAAAAGTAAAATATTTGTTAAATCTAACTTATTGAAATGAAAACTTATTTGGCGGCGTTGTGAACATTTTGTGATGGGTAAAAAAAGGTTAAACTCGCATCAGGACACGTGATCTGATCGAAAACTCTAAGACGGCGCGGAAGTATCCCCCTCTCATTCTACCGCGCGGCGTATATGTATGCCTGCGCCTGCTGTTTCTGAATACTTCTGAAGTGTTAAATTTTTAATGTATTATAATTTGTCATGTTAATGTACGACAGCGCAATAAATGAATATTGTATTTTGCCACAAAAATGCAATTCGTGCAAAATTATTCCCTAACCATTCCAAAATATCAAAAATGCACAACGTTAATAATCAAGTTTTCACTTCAGCCGGCACTCCCGGCAGTGCAACCCGTTATTTTTTTATGACAGCACGGCATATGAATGAAGGCTACACTACTACGGGTAAATTATTGTCACGATCCTGACACAACTCCCTCGCTTTTCATACAAGCTCTACGATTATGGGCACTAGGGAACCCAACTTTCTTGAAGTAAAAACCCTTCTGATTGTGCCTCGTTTATTTCGTAGATTTTAGCAGTACTCGGAGAGGTCATTGCCGTAACCCCTCAAAAGTATTGAAGTTAGTTTTTACATTCAAATATAATAAAAAGTATGAATGATGGTGATTCGAGGAAAAACATTAAATTAAAAAATATTTTCAAATCGCACTTTTAATACCGTTTTTTTTTTCTAATCAAATTATCGGTACGGAATACATTTTTTTATTTACAAATATTTGCAATATTTAAATATTACGAAAAAATCTATTAAATAAATATTGCGTATTTATTGTGATTTGTCATATGTCAGCCCAATTCCGATATTAATCTGCTATTACAGTTTTTGTTTCGTCTTTAAACCGCTAGAGGGCGCGATAAACACATTGTAAAAATTGGTTTTATAAAAGTGCTGCTAAAGTAAAATACAAGCTCAGTGCAAGCTTATTGATATTGTGAATGATTGGATTATATACTGTTTTATATAATAAACTTGTTTTTTTTTTTAATTCACATCTATATTCCACAGACACAAAGTAAAAACCCACTTTCTTGAAACAAACGAGGCGACCGTGGTGTAGTGGCTGTGCAATGGCTACGCAAACCGAGGGCACGAGTTCGACACCACCCACTGGTACCAAAATATAAATGTTTATTTTTACCTACATATATGTATATACTTGTCAGTGGCATAGCGTGGCGAGGGCGGCACATTTAGGGAGCGGCAAAATTAAAAAAAAACTATAATAAATCGTTAAAATTTGTTATGTCTGATATGATAAATAAAACAAGCACGTAGTATGCATCATGGCTTGTAATCGACTCACGACGCGGCCGCAGCCGCTATGCTTGTAGACTTGTACTTCTTAAACTACCCACATAATAACAAAATTTAAACCTGAAATTCATATTTTTGGTGTACCTATGATTGATATTCCTAAGGAGGCGGTAATTTTTTTTTCCGCCCGAGACGGCTGACTCCTACGCTACGCCACTGATACTTGTATGTAGTATATTTGCACCCTGCCCATAATTTCTCATCATCCCAAAGGTTAGTTGTTACGTACCTATTTTTAAGTTTATTTTGGTGCAATAAAGGATTTAAATAAATAAATATCTTTAATATATGTTCTTTGGTTGTCCTGTTTCTATGATACAAGCACTTTAGTATTCTTGCTTCCTGAAACGAGGCAGACCAGGAAAGCGATGGCCTAACTCTAATGACAATGAGTTTTAAGCCGTTTATCGTTGTATCGTAAGGATTTTAATGCAATGGGCTTCGGTGTTTTTTTATTGTCACTCGACATATGACAGCACCCCGCTTGATGTTAAGCTGGAGTGAGATAAATGGATGTCACTGCGACTACAATTTAATAACTGTGAGTAGCAATCACATCCACTATGACGGCCTAGTTGGAACTGACAACTTACAAGCTGATCCCGAAACGCAGACCGTGAGTCACTTCACGGTCTGTACGCTTGTAAGTGATGGCGCTACTACTGCCTTCAACCCTTTGATAACCTGACCCGCAATTACCAATAAAATTTTTGCTCTGACTGGGAATCAAACCAGGGACTATACGATCTGTATACTTGTGATAGCGCTACCCCAGATTGGCAGATCACTCTTTGATATTCTGACCCGCAATTTACAATATTTATTAAGAAAGCTAGGTTGCCTAGTGGCCTTACCCACAGAGCCTGTATGAAGAGAATTGTGGATGTGAAGGAAGCAAGGGAGTTGTGTAAGGATCATGGTAAGTGGCGCTCCATTGTCTCTGCCTATCTCCGTGGGAAAAAGGCGTGACAAATTGATTGATTGATATTATAATTAATGAACGCGCAACAAACTGGTGTGCTAATCAATCAGCTACGTCTGCGTCAATAGATGTTAAAACAAATAATAAAACAGCAATTTCGTTAAATATATAATTTATTTCTATCGTACATGTTCTTCAATGATTACCTATTACCAAATTTACATATTTCTTACAAAAAATCATTTCAAAATGTACAAAGGTAACCATAAATGCAAATTATAGTGCCAACATAAAGATTATTTTCACAATTTTACAAGATATTTATTTCGTCTAGTAACACCATTTTAGGTTTCATCCACTCTTGTAACTAAGTTTAGGCGGGCAACTGCAAGTGACAGGACGCGCAATTTTAATTTCATTGTAAAGCTTATTTTATAAATATTAATGTGTAATAATGGTGGAATTGTTATCCAGTAATCATTTTTAAGTTGATCGAGTATAAACAAGTAATTTAAAGCTGTGAAACGTTTTTCTTCGTGTTCCCCCAAGACTCTTTCCAAGTTTTAGTAAAGGTTTTCCGTTGCTTTACTAAGACGATCACCATCCACCTCACTATCAAGGAGCCTCTAGTCGAAGTTACATAGTATGGATAATCCGGGACAGTCAGACGAGCAAACGCACAGTCCGCAAAGTCTAAACTGAACTTTACATTTGGGAGTCTCTAGTCGAAGTTACATAGTATGGATAATCCGGGACAGTCAGACGAGCAAGCGCACAGTCCGCAAAGTCTAAACTGAACTTTACATTTGGGAGTCTCTAGTCGAAGTTACATAGTATGGATAATCCGGGACAGTCAAACGTGCAAGCGCACAGTTCGCAAAGTCTAAGCTGAACTTTGCATTTGGGAGTCTCTAGTCGAAGTTACATAGTATGGATAATCCGGGAAAGTCAGACGAGCAAGCGCACAGTACGCAAAGTCTAAGCTGAACTTTGCATTTGTGTGAATGATGACCAAAATTAGTCAGAAAGCATTATAAACCGGTTTAAGCCAAGGAAAGGTCGACCTACACTATCTATGTGCACTCACGCAGACGCAAAGCTCAGCATAGGCCTCGCGGACTGTTCTCTTGCTCGTCTGACTGTCTCGGATTATCCATACTATGTAACTTAGACTAGAGACTCCTTCATAGTGAGGTGGATGATGATCGTCTGTCTTAGTAAAGCCTTTACTAAAACATTGGAAGAAGTCTTAGAGGGAACACAAAGAAACATGTATATACACCGGCAGATAAAAAGAGCGCTGACTTTTGAGCTGCGCTGTATAAGGATCACCTGATTAGAAGAGCTCTGGAAAACTGCGGTGAGAGCATGTCCTCCTATCTATACAGTCGTGTACTTTTCCATCCAAAAACACTGGGTGGAGACAGTTATTGGGTGTAATAAATAAATTATTAGTACTAAGTTATTAGGTACTAACAATACTAACATAGTTTACCACTTATTGTTACCAACAAAATGGTGTATTCATACTTCCTTCAACAGACTGATTAGGAATTTTAAATATGAATTTATTACACATATAAATTTAAGTGTATTTAATTTTATTATAAGATGATAATCCTGTTTACATTATATTGTGTTGTATTGTATAGTATGGTATAGTGTAGTATAGTATATGTGTTAAACGTGTTATTTATGTATCTATATATCTATGAGTATATTTATGTATATATGAATTTATATATTTTTCATAATGTAATTGGTTACCTATTTTTGATTTTATTATGCACTCTACCTCTTATCTACATTGTCGGATCAACATCCTAAAGGTTTGACTGGTAGAGAATGCCTTTGGCATTAAGTCCGCCTTTGTACTATTGTGCATTAAGTTTTTAAATAAATAAACAAAGGCTAATGTCTCATTATGTAATTATGTATAAACTTTTTGTTTAAATTAAACCTTTTATTATTATTATTAATATTGTAAAGGACATCATTCATTTTGTATGGGGACTTGGGCTTAATTGTATTAACAGTTGCATATACATTTTAATATAGTTTATTGTACCAAGATTACAATGTAATTGGAATATATTCTTTATTATGCATAGTTTAGATGTGCAAAATGATCTAACTATAATTATGACAGTTCAAAGCAGATCAAATATGGCGTTGATTGACAGATGATACGAAATCCATATCTCATTTTCCAAATAACTCAATTGCACAGCTATTAAAAGCAAAATTGTTATTAGTTTTATCAATGCAAGTATCGAAATTATTATTTATATTTTTTTTTTTGTCATCATTGGACATTATAAAGCCCAAAACAAATTATGTCCTTTTATACACATTCGTAAAACGAAACAAGTTACTGCGTAGCTTCATTAGCCAGCGCTTTTTTTATCTGCCGGTGTCTATACCCGTTATTCTCAATAGTTGCGTAGTAATTTCAACTCTTTTGCTACATAATTAGGGTTCAAGTTTGATTAACATAGAATAATAGGAAAATAATATCTTCTTTGAATAACTAGTTACAAATTATTATATCTTGATTCTTTGACTTAACTTTAAAAGCAATCTAACTTCATTAATTTTGTTCATTAATCGTGTAATTGACAGCATTTTAAAAGTGACACAACCTTATAACAAAAATACCATCTCTTAATTTTTGTATCCAGAGTTCAAATATTTTTTTTATATTTTTATGTTTATTAATTTCTGAGAAAAAAAAATAAAACCAAAAAACATGTTATGACGTCACATATACGGTGGAACGTGGAAGTTACCTTTGTCTAAACATTCAAATTGTTTTTAAGAAAACTTTAATGTCAAAGTCAAAGATGAGAAGTTTATATTCTTCTTCTTCTTCTTGTTTATGGCTTTAGTATTTAACTTGCCAGTGTCAAAGTAAAAATATATGGTTCAATGTTAAAACATTGTCAAGTAAAGATGAAGATGAACCACGCGAGTGATTCATCAAATGATGATGATGAGAATGAGGTTGATGATGATCGTTTTAGTAAAGCGGCGGAAAGCCTTTACTAAAACTTCAGAAGAAGTCTTGGAGGGAACATGAAGAAACATGTTTCACAACTTTAAATTACTTGTTTATACTTGATCAACTTAAAAACTATTACTGGATAACAATTCCACCATTATTACACATTAATATTTATGAAAAACACAAGCTTTTCAAATAATTCAAAATTGCGCGTCCTGTCAGTTGCAGTTACCCGCCAAAACTCCATGAGAAGTATATATTTGAGTGACATTTTAGTTTTTTTTGACGGGCCACAGTAAAGAAAAGGATAGATCGCCATTCTACCGTATGTATGACGTCATTTGGCGCTTACGTCTTTTTAGAATATACCGAATTTCAAAGTCGAAATTATGAATGAAAAATACATAATTTCGAAAAACGGAAAAATATGGGTGTCCTACTTTTAGATATACTTTCATATAAGGTAATACATGCAGTTTAAAATTTGAAAAGTTGTCAGTTGTCAAAATAAAGCTTATTGTGATAATTTTTTTAAGTTTTATATTATCGTGACTCGACATATGACATGGTTACAAAAATGGACAAAAGGGGCGGTACAAGCTTACGTAAGCAATCAAAATTGAGGTTCTTTTTACGACTGCAACTAGTTAAATAACTACACAAGTAGCAGTCACATACATGGCAGCCTAGCTGGAATCAGCAACATTCATGCTGATACCGAAACGCGACTAAGTCACTTCACGGTCTGTAAAAGTGGTAATTTAGGTGATTTACTCTTACTGATAACTGGATAACAAGCTCTCCTTCTTGTGGTTAGGATCAAAGATGGGACGATCTCGATTTTTTCGAACCGAGTTAGGTCGATTAAAAAATATGGATAACCCGATTCACAAACCGAATTGATGAATTCTAATTAAACCGGTTTACAAACCTAGTTGACAATTCAGTCTGAGAATCTAAATTGGTTTATAAAACCAATTTAGGGTTTTATAGAATTTCAGATATGTATGTTTTTTTTTATTGTGACTCGACATATGACAGCACTCTGCTTGATGTTAAGCTGGAGTGCGGTCCATGAATAAGGTAGCAATATTATCCACTATGTTGGCCTAGTTGGAACCGGCAACTTACAAGCTGATCCCGAAACGCGACTAAATCGCGTCACGGTCTGTATACTTGTAAGTGGTGGTACTACCCCGGATCAGCAGACTGGGCACCACTGCCTACCACTCTTTAAAAATGTATGACTAAATAACCAAATTTATATGATCTAAATATATATAATGGTTCAAACTGGTTTATTCTAGTTCTTAACCGACCTAACTCGGTTTAAATCGACCTAACTCGGTTTAACCCGGGTTAAAAAGTCGAGTCGTTACCTCTCTAGTTAGGATGACTAAAATAAACGATACCATGCTTACGATATTCTTGTACGACCCCAATTTTTTTAAATGTCTATCTTACAAAAAACACTACAAATTTCCCGCCACTTTTATCACATTAATACAATATTTTGAAATGACAGTTGCTAGTATAGTTCAAATCGAAGACATCCTCCAGAAAGCCGAGTTGCCTAGTGCCCATAACCGTAGAGTATGAAGAGAATTGTGGATGTGATGGAAGCGAAGATGTGTCAAGATGGCAGGTGGCGCTCCATTAATTGAGTTATTTATTAAATGGTAGTTGATATATGACCTCTCCTGATGTTAAACTGGAGTCGTCTATAAGAGGACTTGCTTAACATCAGGAGATCAAGCGTAGTCTTCATGAAAAAAATATAGTGAAAAGGATTAAGAAAGGTATGGTTTGGGTTTGGGCACATGGAAAGAATGCATGAAAGGAGATTGACGAAAAAGATTTATAAATCAGAAGCTAGTTGAAAGTTACGAGGCTTGAATTTTTTAATTTATTGTGACTCGACATCTGACCTCAACCGGCCTTATGGTAAAGTGGAGGTCCAGGAGCGCCGGCGACTGAAAAAAACGAGTCAGTACACGGCTGCCTCAGTCGTTGTCACTATGGCGGCCAAAGGTGCTTCTTTTAACGCATCGCTTGAGGGATCCAAGGTTTATAGGAGGGAGAGAACACATGGGCTGGCAAAGCATTCCACTTGTCAATTGTTCCTTGATTAAATCCGGCCATTAAGAGAATATAGCAACCGTCATTATTATTATAAATATATAAAAATTAAACAAATTTTATGCGGCTTACTATCGCGTTTATTTTGGTTTTGATTGGTCTCTCCGTGACCACGATGGCTGCAAAGCTCTCGAAACATCGACATACAAAAAAAATCTAAAATCAAAATAAACGCGATAGTAAGCCGCAAAAAAAATTGTTTGATTCATTAATCAATGTTCGCGCGAAATCTAAGAAAATACTATATAAAAAATTGTTATATGTGACACAGTAATGCACTTTGCGTTCCTAAAACGCGTTTTAAATGTTATTTAAGTCCATTATTAAAGTGACACTTAGCACTGTACTTTTTTTTGTCTTTTTGTAGACCGCATTTTAGTACCTGAAACAAAAATTAAGACATACAAACATCAATCGTGGTATAGTTCCTGGCAGAAAGCTGCATATCGCTGACTTTTGAACCGCGCTGTATAAGTATCGGAGCAAGTCCCCCTATCTGCACCGTCTGTCAATATCTTTAAACTTAAACTGTTTCTTGATAAACAGAAGCTCACGGCATCCAGTTCATTAAAAATAATTTGGCACAAATTATATTCGTGTATGTTTATTGTTACCTACATATATTTATTTATTTCTTTGTACAGGCGGACTTAAAGCCCGATGGCTTTATCTTCCAGTCAACCTTCAGAAAAACAGATAGTGAAAGGCAGGTGCATGAAACAATGTTTAGCATAGATACAACTTTTAGAACAAATAAAAAAAACTTAACACTAAAGACTTAAGTAACAATAAACGTACATATATAATAGGTAAAAATACATAAATAAATATATATTAAAAATAATAGTATATTAAATATAATTAATTAATTAAACTATAAATAAAAAATATCATCTAATAACGTCGCATCAGAGATAGTGCCAAGGAGACTGGCAACATTTCCCCTTCGTATAGCAAGGCTAATACGTTGGCAGAAATAATTGCCAGCCTTCCTGTCTCCAGACTTCAAATAAAAATAATATATATATATATAATATTATAATCTATATTCATCCAAAGAGTACTACGATTTTTAAGTAAGATGTTTCCTAAGTTGGCTCCTAAACGCCACTCTGTTTCGAGACTTTCTAATATCGATAGGAAGGTTATTCCACAGGCGAGCTGCCTGTACCACAAATGCTTCATCAACTGCCCCCTTATGATGAAGAGGGATTTCCAGCTGTAATGTGTCTCCTGACTGAAGGTTCAATTAATGAGAGTTTGAAAGAAAGTTAAATCTATTTCTAAGAAATACAGGGGAAGTAGTCTCCATGAGAATAGGATAAAGAAAATTAAGGAGTCTTTTTCTGCAGTCACGGATTGTTAGCCAACCAAGCTGCCGTTGGTTGGCTCATATCGTATGAGGAGGGTTTAAATGTATATAGAGGGGGATCCGTAGAAGGCCCTCCGGGTATTTCCGGACCCCCTTCGTGTTTGCCGCTGAGATGGTCACCGCAGGAGTTTAGTGTGCACCACATAACCCCGTCACTCCCCTTAAGTGGCGGGGTATCCGAAGGGATTCTCCTGCGATAACAAAACAAAAACAAAAAAAAATATCATATGAGGAGATAATATGGTCATATTTCCTCAGCCCATAGATAAATCTGATACAATTATTGGAAAAACGCTCAAATTTATCAGTATATGTATATACTTGTGATACTTATATGTAGTTTATGTTATTGTAGTTTGTAGTATAATGTTCAGTGTGTTTCAATAAGCTTGAACTATTAATGAAAATTAACATCGATTCTTAGTGTGTTGCGCGGTCCCAATTTTAAAAGCTTTTATTTAACTTCACTTGTATGTCCTGGAATATTGCAATCAATATTTCACCCACTTCCACTGAAGCTATGGGGGCTGAAATTTGGTATACGTCATTGGTTCCCGTGACAATGCATTATTACTTAAATGCCGCCATTTTTAATCCAATATGGCGGACGTTATAAAATAGCGGACGTTACAAAATAGCGGACTAGTTGTTTTTTATGAACCTCCATGATATGGGTATCAAATAAAAAAGTTCGCAGAGTTACCAAAAATATAATGGCTTTACCTAATTTTTATTAATATTAAAACTAATTAATGGAGTTTAACTATCCAAACAAAGCCCATTCTCATTCTTATTCGCATTGAGTTACGCGGTCGGACTGCAGTTTATTCCAAAGCACCTAAGCTGATAGAAATTCCCTGTATACCTGGCTAGCTATCATCACGTAGCGAAGTAAACCGATTCCCCAATGCAAGCGGCTGCCTCTGCACTTTGCCCGGAGCATTGTTACCACCGCTCGCAGCCGTACTCCATCCACCAGCCCGAGTTGTACCACTCGAACCCAACACGGGGAAGTTGTCATCGTTGTGAATATCCGGAGCGTGTTTCTGAAAAAATTAAATCAATCAAAATCAATCCACAAAGATTGCCACTTTCCCACGATCCTGACACAACTTCCTCGCTTCCCTCACATCCATAATTCTCTTCATACAATCTACTATTATGGGCACTAGGCAACCCAACTTACTTGAGGATGTCTCCATTTTGGTCAGAGAAACCCCTCCTACCTCAATTAACACATCCATCCACATTAGATTTATAAATTCCTGTCCTCTATCTCTATCTATTATTATCTAATCTATTATTTATTAAATCAACTAGTTATTTTTTCGTCTTTTTACCCCAAGTTATATTCTCATAGGTTGGGGAAGCATCTGCAGACCGAATCGGAACATAGGCCTCCCCCTTAGAACGCCAATCCAAGCGTCTTCTGGTTCGTGGTCTCCACTCTAGAACCTTTCTTTTCCATCGCTTGTCGACTCTTTAGGCAAGCTGGAGTGTTAACCATGTAAAAATATTTACTTACAGACTGATTACGCCGCAGTGGCTCTGGCCTCTGCCCTGAGGGTGCGACATACACTGAAGACTTATTCACAACTGGTGGGGGTGCCACCACCTCCTTGGGACGTTCCTCCTCTGCCTGTGAAAAAAAAATTAGGGCATTAGACCCTGCCTTTATTATTGATTGTGGTTGAACCTATGTGAAGCTTAACATCAGCACCCTACCTGATGTTCCTAGAACCGAAGAGGACTTCAAGTGTGGAAACGAGCCCGCAAATAACTACAAGTACAACCTACCTGATGTTAAGCGGTGTATGAATCAAGGTCACTGTTATTAAATCAAATCAAATTGTCAAGCCTTTTTCCCACCGAGATAGGCATAGACAATGGAGCGCCACTTGCCACGATCCTGACACAACTCCCCTCGCTTCCTTCAAATTCACAATTCTCTTCATACAAGCTTTATGGTTAAATAACTGCACAGATTCAAAACCACTTGCTAGTACCAATGTAACTTTGATATATTATGTACTCCCAAAAATGGGGGGTTTGTTGGGTGACTCGCCTGCGCTGGGGTCCGAGACGTGCGAAGACGGGCCTCAGTGCGCACTCAACCCTGTATGGACGTCCTCGTCGGGGATGGCTGCCGCACTAGTGCTAATCCATTAGTGGGACAGTCCTCGCCGAACTCGGCGTGCAACAGAGCGCGCGCCGGGTCGTCCCCCTGGAAATGCAGTGCTCTGAAGAACCGCACACACTATGCCGCCACCAGAGATCTGCAGCTAACCATACAGGAAAACTACAGGGATGATGCGGTCCGTGTCCCTGTGGCCTTCACAATACCACAAGCTATTGGAGGGGGTAGAACGGCCGCCTGCGTGTTTGTCGAGCGCGGAGACCCGTACGGATGGAAGAGGGGATCCTGGTGGTTGAGTAGGCAGATCCTGCCTACAACACGCCACTTTGGCCCTAATTTCAGCTAAACGGGAGGTCGTAGTTTAGTCGGACTGCGATCATTGGTTGCGTGCCACGGAGCTGACGGCTTAGGACTATCAGCTGCGGGACACGCAATCATATCGGCTCCAGGCTAGGGGTCTGGGGTGATGGGGCTCGCAGGCGGCAGTGCACGTCACGTGGTAACGTGTGCTGTCTAGTCTCGTGTGCAACTCACTCTGGAGTCCTATATCCATCTCGTAGCCCTGGTGTTAGTTGCTAACATCCCCAACGTTGCGGGCTCCGTGGAGGGTGGGAAGCGAGATGGACGAAAGAAATGAAAACATTTATGGAAAAATATATAAAAAAGAAGAAGACCACAGCAATAGCTGGACCCACGGGTTCGGTTGCCCAAGCACACGTGCAAAGCACAAAAAAAGACGGGGCCGAAAGGCCCAATTATCTCCACCAGTCAGGCCGCGCAATCTGTCGTGCCCACATCCGGGGTATTAATCCCGGAAGGCGCTCCTCCTTCGCGGACCCAAGTGTCTGGTGTGACTTCAAGCCCCAGCAGTCAATGCGCTGCTGGGGCATTGCCTGCGACCTCGCATGACGCCGGGGGCGGTTCGAAAGGGGCAACCCAGACAGGACCGCCTTCTGGTGGTGTGCAAAAGGCCGCGGGTGCGAACAGCACCGACCAAGCGCGCCCGCGTAGGAAGAAACTGAGTAAGCGACGGCGGGACAGACTACGCGCCTGCGACCCGACTAAAAGCCAAACTGCGGGTCCAACGAAGAGAGTCAGGCTAAATGACTCCTCCTCACCCAGGGTGAAACCCAAAAGGGCAAGACCACCCCCCACACATGAAGGGACCTATGCCAGTATGATAAAATCAATTGGCATAGCCCTCACCACATCACCGCAACGTGACTTGACAGAAGCTCAGGCCATGGTGGTGAAAACAGACTTCGAGGAGCTGGTCGAGGAAGAAATCGAGAAATTGATGGATGCCGGGTCCAGCTTACGCCCGAAATTTGGGGGCAGACCTTACTATAGTGAGGGTGTCGTCAAATCTCGAGTCTTGGAGATGTCCACCCTGACCTGGCTTCAGGGCATAATCGGGAGGATACCATCCCCAATCCCCGACACAACGATCGTCGCGCTGCTTCAGGAAGATCTGGTCCGCAAAACCCGGGCCGGAATCCTGATCCATAAGACCACGCGCAACGTCGAGGGCAGGAAAATCCTACATCAGCTGGATTTCCAAAATGAGAACCCTGCCCTAAAAATCAACACCTGGTCATTGTACGACTGCATTAACCAGGGAGACAATCGCTTCCTTGTTGTAGGGATACCGGACAATATAATCCCGGTATTGCTACAGCAGGGAAGGGGACTCAACTACAACGTAGGAACAGTCTACGTTCGCTTCTTTGGGAAGGGTGGTCGCCTATATGATGTACCGCCCATCCCAGAGAAAGACGCGCCTGCGACCGGTCGGGTTGTGACTGCACAAACACAGACACAACCTGGTCGGACGGAGGCCGAGACCTCTTGTCCACAGACGGAGGAGAAGGAAGAGGTCCCGCCACAGCCTGCACCGCCTACACCAGCTACCACCCAGCCCTCCAACAACTCGGAGGAACCAACGGACACAGTCCAAAGGGTCCCATCCCCACCATCCGGTAGGGACGTATCCGAGGAGATGGAGGCGATGCTCCTTGGGGAGGAGTAGCAGGCTACACAAATGGCGCTGCACATAATTCAGTGCAATCTCCAGCACAGCTTAACGGCCACGGCAACGCTTCGGAGAACGCTGGAGGAAAACAACAAGACCATGGCCCTAATCCAAGAACCATGGATCAGAAAAGGACATATCTGTGGCCTCAACAACATTGGAGGTAGGTTAATTTACACTAGCTCCGAAACCCCACGTACTTGTATTTACATACCCAGGAACCTAACATCAACACCACTAACTGAGTTCTGTTCCAGGGACCTAACCACAGTTAGGATAAAATCAAGTGGAGACTCCGGAACAAACGAAATTGTCATCGCATCCGCGTATATGCCAGCAGACGACATCGTACCGCCCAAGGACCTCGGAGACCTCGTTCACTATTGCGAGGTCAATAAACAAGAGCTGATTATATCTTCAGACACTAACGCTCATCATCCCATATGGGGAATGGAAAGGGCTAACAGTCGCGGCGAAGAACTGTTCAACTATCTTCTTACCACCAAGCTGCATCTAATAAACACAGGTTCGGAACCAACATTTGTAACCAAAAGGTGTAGAACCATAATAGACGTAACAATGGCAACGGAAGGAGCTGGAAAACTGATAGCAGACTGGAACGTCTCAAACGAAGCATCATGCTCCGACCATCGCTGGATCCGTTATAACATAAGGGTGGACACCCAGACACCTTCACCCAGACGCAACCCGCGTAAAACAAACTGCGAATTGGTTGTAAAAACACTAAAGCAAGAATTCACAGACATTGAAATGCAAGAACCCCCCGACAATAGGGATCTAATCGAAAAACAGGTACAACACCTAACAAACACACTTACTGAAAGCTACCATGCTGCCTGCCCCCTCACTAAGGTTACCAAGGATCTAGAAACAAAGTCCAACTGGTGGGGACCTGAACTGGAAAGGCTAAGGCGAAAAGTAAGAAAACTATTCAACAGAGCTAAAAACACGAGGAGAGACGAGGACTGGGATCATTACAAAGACGTCCAACTCCACTACAAAAAGCGCATCCGCTTTAGAAAGAGGGAAGCGTGGCAACAATTCTGCACTAAAATAGACTCTACAAATGAGGCGTGCAGGGTCAAAAAGATACTATCCAACGAAGGCAGGCAAGGGATAGGATCCCTTCGCAAACAGGATGGAACCTTCACAAGAACGGACTCCGATATTAGGGAAGTGCTTCTGCAAACACACTTCCCCGACTGTCTAATAACGACTTCTAGAGAATGGGAAGAAACCCCGCTCACTCTACCAACCGTTGTAGATTGGGACATCGCCCACAAAGTGATATCCACGGATAAAGTAAAGTGGGCAATAAACAGCTTTCAAAAATTCAAAGCAGCGGGACCCGATAACATATTTCCCGCGCTCCTAAAAAGGGGGGCGGACGTGATAACACCGTCCATAACCTCAATCATGCGGGCATGCCTGGCACAACACTACATACCTAAGGCCTGGAGAGAAGTGAGAATTGTGTTCATTCCAAAGGTCGGTAAAAGTGACTATACAAACGCTAAATCATACAGGCCTATAAGCCTCAGCTCCTTCATGCTGAAAACAATGGAAAGGTTATGCGACCGACACATAAGAGACACCGCACTGATTAGGGTACCACTACACCCTCAACAGCACGCATATACCACTGGCAAATCTACTGAAACAGCGCTACATAGCGTCGTGAGCAAGATAGAAGTGGCCATCGAAGACACAGCAGTTTGCTTAGGGGCCTTCATAGACATAGAAGGAGCCTTTGATAAGACAAGCTTTGACAGCATCGAAAGGGCACTGCATAAGCATGGTATTGATGAGACAACACGAAGATGGATAAGTAGCATGCTGAGACACAGGGCGATCCAACTCGACGTCAACGGTGAAGTAAGAGGAATTGCAGCAAAAGGCTGCCCTCAGGGCGGGGTCCTGTCTCCCCTGCTATGGAATATAGTAGCCAATGACCTAATAACGAAACTAAATAACAGAAAATACTACACAGTAGGATACACAGATGACCTAGCTATCCTGATCAGCAGAAAGGTAACCAGTGTTGTCTTCGATGTCATGCAATCCGCACTGAAGACCGTACAGCACTGGTGCACCGAATCTGGTCTGTCTGTAAATCCTAACAAAACTGAATTAGTACTGTTCACGAGGAAAAGGAATGTGGGAAAGTTCAAACTACCAAAGCTGTTTGACACAGAAATCCAATTGTCAGCAGAGGTGAAATATCTGGGCGTCACCTTGGACAGTAAGCTGAATTGGGGCAAACACCTATCAAACAAGCTCGACAGTGCCACTTTAACATTATGGCAATGTCGCAGACTACTGGGAATAAAATGGGGAATAAATCCCAAAATCATGAAGTGGATGTATACCTCCATCATTAGACCGTTTGTCACCTACGGTGCGTCGATCTGGTGGCCTAGAACCAGGCTGAAGACCGTCCAAGACAGACTCCAACAGTTCCAGCGGTTGGCATGTACGACCATCACGGGCTGCATGCTCACAACACCCACAAAAGCGCTGGAAGCCATTCTGGGCATACTGCCCCTACACCTACATGTGCAGATGGAGGCAACATTGACGGCGACGAGGCTCCTAACGACGAATCAGTGGAACCTGGACTGCCGAGCCACACACACAACTATTCTCAGCGATGCAATTGAGGAGCAACCGCTACTCGCATCGATTGTCGACAGAATCCCGAAGAAATATGTATTTGAAAAGAGCTATAAAATACAACTAAGCGAGGATGAAAAGGACCACTCTGGCGCCGAGGAACTAAGAATCTACACCGACGGATCCAAGACCGGTGCGGGAACAGGGGCAGGAACCTTCTCGTGGGATTTAAACATAAATATTTCAACAGCGCTAGACGTAAACAACTCGGTGTTTCAGGCAGAATGTGTCGGTATTCTGCAAGCAGCACACGCAATAGCAAGGAGGGGGATCGCCAACCAAAAGATCAGGATCCTCTCTGATAGCAGAGCGGTACTTTTGGGTCTGGGAAACTACTGCAAAAACTCAGCTTTGCTCTATGAATGCCACCTGGCATTGGAGGACGTATGTACGTCGAACCAGATCACTCTCCAATGGATCAAGGGTCATAGTGGATCGCTAGGCAACGACGCGGCAGATGAGCTGGCCAGGAGGGGATCGTCCTGCCGACCTATAGGACCGGGACCTATTATGCCCCTACCACTCCAATTCCTTCGCAGCTGGCTGCGCCAAAGAACAGGTAACCTGCACGAGAAAGCATGGTCACATACAATGGATTGCAGACAGTCCAGGGAAGCTCTCCCTCATATTGACAGACGCTTGACTGGACGACTGCTGGACCTTAGCAGAGCCAAGCTCCGCACTATGGTGGGTGTCATAACGGGGCATTGTGGTTTTAATAAGCACCTGTACAACCTCAACATAACGGACAGCCCCCTATGCAGGGGATGCCTGAATGGGGAGGAGACAGCTGCACATGTGCTCTTGAGTTGCAGGAGTACGGGAGTAGCCGAAGCGAGACAAAAGTTCCTCGGCAATGCCAGGACGCTCCCGGAGGTCTGCAGGAACGAAAAGGGTCTCCTGGCCTTCCTGGAGGAGATCGGGTGGCTCCATTGAAGGAGAACAGTTGAAGAACGTACAAAGAAACCGAAGAGGACTTCAAGTGCGGAAACGAGCCCGCAAATAACTACAACTACAACATATTATGTACTTTGGTCATGCTGTTTCTGTGATACAAACGCTATGTGTACATCAATGTTTTATATTCATTGGCGACATCTGCATTATTTTTGCCTTTTGGTAGTGCAGTCGACTGAAAACATCATTTCATTTTACAGTTGCCTTAGTTACCGTCACTACGCCGGCCAAAGGCCTTTTCGGAGCTTCAATTGCAGGATCCAAGGTTATAAGATGGGGGGAACTAACATAGTGGATGTGACTGGTGACTTACCGGTTTATTATTCCATGGTCCAGAATTCTTGGAGCAGTCTTGTATGGTATCCTCCAGCACAACCTCACCTGTTGCCTGACCCTGATTTGCGCCAGCACCTTGGAGCACTTGGATCTTTAATCCAGTGTAATCCTTCACTGGCTCCTCGTATTCTTTCCATTCCTCTTCTTCCTGAAATAAAAGATAATAAATTGTTGTAGCATGCATGTCCACAAGCTTAATATCAGACGGTGGGCTGTCATATGTCAAGTCACAATGAAAAAAAGGCGGCCAAGTGCGAGTCGGACTCACCTATGAAGGGTTCTGTAGCAGCAAGTAACATAATATAAAAGTTCTTGTAGTTCGTTGATCGATTTTTATATTTGAGTTGATTGAATAAAAGGTAAATTGCGGTTTTAAATTTATGACGTATTAAAAAAAACTACTTACTAGATCTTATTCAAACCAATTTTCGATGTAAGTTTGCATGGTAATGTACATCATATATTTTTTTAGTTTTATTATTTTCTTATTTTAAAAGTTACAGGGGGAGGACACTTTTTACCACTTTGGAAGTGTCTCTCGCGCAAACTAGTCAGTTTAGAAAAAAACGATATTAGAAACCTTAATATCGTTTTTTAAGACCTATCTATAGATACTCCACACGTATGGGTTTGATAAAATATAAAAATGTAAGTTTCAGTTCTAAGTATGGAGAAGTCCCAAAAATTAATGTTTTTTTTTCTATTTTTGTGTGAAAATCTTAATGCGGTTCACAGAATACATCTATTTACCAAGTTTCAACAGTACAATTCTTATAGTTTCGGAAAAAATTTGCTGTAAAATATGGACGGCTAGACATGACGAATCTATCCTTAATTAAGGGATCCTATTTTGCCACGGAACTCTAAAAAAACTAGTGAGTCTAGTGACAAAGGTTTAGAACTGTAAGTATGTGATGTGATGGTTGGAGTACAAGGCAATGGTCACACAAACCAAGAGCATGAGTTGAAAACCACTTAATGGTACAAAATACCAATGTATCTTTGATACATGTACTTTAGTTATCCTTCTTCTGTGGTTTAAGAACATTTACTGGCTTATTTTGTTTATTTAATACCTTTATTGCACCAAAATAAACTTATTAATAGGTACATAGGCAAGTTTAAATATATAGGGTGCAAATATATAACTTGATATAGAAATGTAAATAATAAATAAATAAAAAAAGTAAAACATGTTTTATCAATCAATCAATCAAATTGTCACGCCTTTTTCCCACAGGGACAGGCAGAGACAAACATGTTTTACAATACCATAATACAATATATGTATTTACAATATGATTAATTAGTTGTTATCACATATTGTATTTTGTTTATGTAGTTTATATTTATGCAATAAAAATTTTGTAATACGACTTCTCACGAGGCGAATTAAGTTGTTCAATATTAATGGTTCAACAAAAAATTGAAAGCTAGTATTGACTGTAGAGTTCTTACAGTTCAATAATAATTGGCTCAATATTACACGTATCATGACACTATCTGTCCATTTTAGCATTTTTATCATGAATGCGGACGCCACAATTTACATTTTATTTTACAAACAAACAAAAACTGCTGACAGAGTAATACAATACATAGGTATCCAATGGCGCTGATCGACTGATTATTGAATGCAAGTTGAACGAACAATTCAGACAAGTCAATTCGCTGTCAGCTATTAATTAAATTCATAAAAATTTAAAGGTCTTTAACTTTCGTTGAATCAGTATTTTTTTATTTTTTTTATTGTGACTCAACATATCACACCACCCGCTTGATGTTAAGCCAAAGTGTGGTCCATAAATGAATGTCACTGCTAATACAATTCAATAACTGTGAGTAGATATCACATCCACTATGCCGGCCTAGATGGAACTGGCAACTTACAAGCTGATCTCGAAACGTGACCAAATCACTTCACGGTCTGTATACTTGGTATTTATTGCTTCAACTTGATTGAAAGTCTAAATGGCAAACGATTTCGCAGTTGATAAATACGAAACAAAATAATAAAAAAATACCAAAATAAATCCATATGACTAAATACACATTTTAGCATGCGAAGACCAATCGCCAATCGTTCGTCCACGCCTGTCGTCAAAAAGCATAACAATCATGATTTTTAATGTTTTTCCTTCAAACCAATCCTTATCACTACATCTTTTAAATTGATAAGTTATCAATTTGTTTTTTTGTGTCTACATATGGCAGGAAGCAGGCAGAACCTGATGTTAAGTCGGAGTGCAGTCCATGAATGGAGGTGACTGCTACTACAGTTAAAAAATTGCAATCACATCCAACATGTCAACCTAGTTTGAACCTGAAACCTCAAGCTGATTCCAAAATGTGACTGAGTCACTTTATGATCTGTTGTTGACCACAGATTGCCATACTAAGCAAATGAGTGTAGACTTTATTTCTTGTGACTCGACACATGACAGCACCCCACTTGATGTTAAGCTGAAGTGTGGTCCATGAATGGATGTCACTGCTACTACAATTTAATGACTGTGAGTAGCAGTCACATCCACTATGCCAGCCTAGTTGAAACTGGCAACTTACAAGCTAATCCCGAAACTCGACCAAATCACTTCACGGTTTGTATGCTTTTAAGTGGTGGTACTACCCTGGATGGGAAGACTGGGTACCACTGCCTACTACCTATAGTAGAAATGTGGGAATTATAAAGAGGTCCAGGAGTGCCAACAACTAAAAAACAGGCTTAGTTCATGGTTTCCTCAGTCGCCGTAACTATGCCAGCCAAAAAAATTTAAATAAAAATATTATTTACTACACAACCAATCAAATTAACATGTCTCCATTTCAATAGGGATAAACAGAGACAATGGATAGCTATCCTGGCAAAATGCAATAATCTAGACATTAGAGGAATTCCTGGACAAGGAGTAAGCAAGACTAGTTATAGACCATGGCGAAATTACCATCGAGTGCATGGCGAATATCGGTCGGTCGGTAGTCGTACGTCAGTCGTGTGGTCGTCGTTAAATGCGGTCATTTAAGGTTTAGGACTTTTAAAAGAATCCAAGGTTTTCTCCATTATAAAACTATAATTTAATATAAAAATGAGGGCAAAACTAATCACACGTCATTCTGCTAAAGGCTTTACAATCACAATCTACGTTTTTAAGGCTATGATATCACTTTAAAGGTATTTTTGTACCATTATATTAAAAAGTACGTACTGTTACACGTCCTTGTTCGGAGCCTTCCTGTACTGGACGATCCTTCTTCGGCCGCACATCATTACTCTTTTTATCGTCTAACTTTTTTGCTAGCTCATCGGCTGTCGCGAACTTTTTCACGGATTTCGACTTTTTCCTATCCTTTTTTGCAAAGAAATCATCTAGATCGGCCATTTTTAAACAGTAATTTGGACACGTTTGTTTTAATTTGAATTTGTTAAGCACAGTAATATTAGATTCAAGAAATGGGGGGCAAAATGCATGTGGTGTGCCCCCAACGATTTTTGTGGCAAGCGTGGCGACTGGATTTTTTTGCCGTCAAAGATAATGTTGCCAATTTACAGACGAAAATATTACTAAAATAAAATTTATAATATACAATATTTTATTTATGTTCTAAAAAATGTTCTAAAATAATACAGGGAGCATATTCCATACAATCAATGATTTTTAATAATTAATTAACTCTATTTTTAAATTCCTCTCGTCAATCTACTTTTACTCATCCAAGGCAAGGCAGGCCCAGGAGGGTGTTTTCCGACCAAATCGGAGACATCCTCAAGAAAGCTACGTTGCCTAGTGCCCATAACCACAGAGCCTGTATGAAGAGAATTGTGGATGTGAAGGAAGCAAGGGAGTTGTGTAAGGATCGTGGTAAGTGGCGCTCCATTGTCTCTGCCTATGACCGGTGGGGAAAAGGCGTGACAATTTGATTTTTTCTTAATTCTTATTCTTAAATAAAATTATTATTCATATGTTACTTATTCATTTTAAATTTAAAAAATCCTATATTTTTTGTTGTGACTTGATATCTGACTTGACTTGCCTGCGACTTTTACGATTGCATCAGTCGCCGTAACTATGCCGGCCAAACATAAGTTATTTTAAATACTTACTCGTATACCTATACAAATAGAAACATTTTTAAAGATATCAGTCCCTTATCTTTCCAATAGATAGGTGTTGTTTATCTTATCGGCCGTCTATATTCGATAGCTGTTAGTTACCTATTTTCAGTTTTAAATTAAAAATACAAAATGTTGGGTCCGATTGCAAGGATTTCAAATCAAATTGGCAGAAATGTTATGTTAAAAAGTATTAGAAATGGTTCTAATGGAGGCGTACCTGGGGAGGTAAGTCGAAGTTTTTAAAAAAATATGTTACGTAATATAAGTAATAAATTAAACGCATTTTTAATTTTAGTAAACGTGCTTTTAGTGCCACAATTACCGGCTGACTTAATATAAGTTTTTTTTTTAAGTAAAAGCTGGCATAAATTATCTCTTTTAAATTATTATTAAACGCCGTATACTAAACTTTAAAAAAATGTTTGATTAGTTAATGCATCCAAATAATGTTGTTTTATGCAATTCAAATTCCAACCGTGCCGGCATAGTGAATACGACGATGGTTAATTGCAATTATTCAACTGCTACAGTCGCCTTCGTTCATAGACCGCACTCCATCTTAACATTAGGCAGAGTGCTGTCATATGTCGAGCCACAATAAACAAATATATTTGCGGAAACAATCAATGCGATGCGTGAAGAAGCATCTTTGGCCGGCATGGTGACGGCGACTGAGGAAGCTGAGAACAAACTCGGTTTTCTCAGTCGTCGTCACTCTTGGACCTCTTCTTGCTTATCATCAGGCGGGGCGAGGTCAAATGTCGTGTCACAATAAAAAATATATTTTATATTTCATATAAATGTTACTTCCGCCATTCGCTCTGATTTGCCTGATGTTAAGCAAGGAAACGTCCAAGAGTGCACAGACTCAATGTACTATGCCGACCAGATTATTTTATTTTTTTTTTTTATTGTGACACGACATCTGACTTCGACTCGCCTGATGATAAGCAAGAGGAGGTCCAAGAGTGACGACGACTGGAACAACCGAGTCAGTTCCCGGCTGCCCCAGCCGCCGCCACTATGCCGGCCTAAGGTGCTTCTTCACGCATCGCTTGAAGGATCCAAGGTCATAGGATGGAGAGAACACATGGGCAGGCAAAGCATTCCACTTGTCAATTGTTCTACAAAGAAAAGACGCACCGAACTTTTTAGTTCGACTGCCGATTCGGTCGATAAAATGTGGATGCTTTCCCCGACCTGTGCGGGTATTACGGGTGTGGAAGGACGAGGCAGGAATAAGGAATAATAACACTGCCAACAGCTTCTAGATAGAAATTAGCGATAGTCGAGGCGCATTGTATAGCACAACTGTTTGTTACGCTTAAAATCCCCGGGATCTATTCCCAGTCCGAGCTTATATTTGTTAATAATGTAAATGAGGTGGATATTTGCTCCGAGTCTGGTTTTCAAAGAGGCAGTGGGACCCAATCTGCTGATCCGCGTAGTACCACCACTTATAAGCCGTAGTACCACCAACTATAAAAACAGTAAAGTGAAATGTGACTGCTACTTACAGTATTTAACTGTAGTAGCAGTTAATTCCATTCCTGGACCGCACTCCAACTTTACATCGAGCGGAGTGCTGTATTGGACAGAGAAAAGATTCCATTTCCCAATATTATGCCAGAATCGATTAATTATTTGAGTAAAATATCCTAAATTTATGGTTTCTTGTGCTTTCATTCCAGAATATTCCATTAAACCTAGCAAAGAAGAACATGGTGACATTCCATTTCTTCTGGTTCGTAGGAACTGGTCTTGCTTTACCCTTCCTCGTGTTGCGGCATCAAATGAAGAAGTAAATTAGTAGGTAAGTACTGATATAAATAAAACAAGTTACTCACATTATTCATAGTTCTCTGTCATTTTAGTTAGATTGGATTTCTGCCATTTTTATTTAAGCAATCTTTTAATGTCCGGATACTCATACGGCGTTCTCACGGGGCGAATTTAGTTGATCAACTGCATAATCGTTAGCGATTTGAATAGTCTGAACAGACTTTCAATCAAGTTGAAGCAATAAATATCTATTCAACAAAAAGATTTTTTAACTTTCATTGTTTTAATTAATAGCTGACAGCGAATCGACTCGTCTGAACTTGTTCGTTCAACTTGCATTGAATATTCAGTCCAATTAGTCAGTCAACCAGCGCGATTGAGTACCAATGTATTGTATATTGCATTCCTCTGTCACCAGTTTTTTGTTTGTTTGTATAATAAAATGTAAATTATGGCGTCCGCATCCACGAGAAAAGTGTTAAAATGGACAGATGTTGTATTATCTGACTAAAAATAATAGACTATTTTTGACCAGTGAGAACGCTACAGTCAATATTTACTTTCGATTTTTTGTTAAACGATAAATATTGATCAACTAAATTCGCCCCGTAAGAACGCCGCATTACCTAAGCAAAATAATAAGGCTACTGTTGTTAAGGCTACCTAATGTTGAATCAAAATGGTGTAGGATTACTTACCTACAGTTGCTCACGTGGTACTTCAGTTTAGCATTTTATCAAGAGAAAAATATAAGATGCCGGCATAGTGACCGACAACTGAGAAAACCGTGAACTGAAACTTTTTTGAGCCGTTGGTACTCTTGGGACTCCTCTTGCATCAGTTAAATGTATCAGTCTTGTATGTCAGATGTCGTATAGCTTGTGTAACTATAAATGACGCGACCCTCCACTTTATTATTATAGTGTCAATGAAAATATTTCTAACTATACTATTATACTTCATCAGCGTGCTCCTCCTTTTGTGTCCAACCAGCAACTGAATGACCAATTACAATTACATTTTCGGTGTGTTGCATTCATATTTTTGTTTTCTCGTGTGCGCAAATGCGGTGGAGTGGCGCGTCATTTTGGCTTAGACAGAATATAGCATTGTTTGTATCATCACTTTTAGTTACTTACCGACTCGATGTTATGTTACCCTACATTTAAAAAAATACCGTCTGATGTTAAGCGGGAGTGCGGTTAATGAATGGATGCGTCTGCTAAACTAATAATAACGACAAATGTGATTAGTGCAGTACTTAGATATAAATAAAAAGATTCCATATAGGTAATTTATAATAATTACGAAATAAGCGTATCACGCGAACCCAAGGCATTTCTTTACCAATAAGCTTCGTGTTATCTTATCTTTGCACATAAAGCTTCCAATAACATTAAAGTATTATTTATTTAGGTTTATTGCTAAAAATATGAGAAACCTTTTATAAACCCTTTTTTTTCAGGTACCCATAGTAGAAAAATGATGAAGTTTGTAGTATGTATTATAAGTTTAATCAATAAATTTACAATTTAACAAATCAAATAAATATTTTATTTCAGTTCATTTTAAAACTTATCCCATTTAGTAATTATTTTTTTCCATGGCATTAATTTAATTAGAGTTACTTGAGCATAGACAACACCGGATGGTAGTTTTTGGAATAGAGGAATAAAACAGGTGTTGTTTTGTCCTACCGTTTTCGTCTAGACTTGGGAGTTTATTGAAATTATAAAGTAATCCAAAATGTTAGCTCCAATTGCACGTATTTCTAACACATTGGGCCGCAATGTAATGACAAACTTTGTCAGGAACCATGGCCATGGAGGAATTCCTGGAGAAGTGAGTACAGCATTCTTATTTCGTTACATAACACATTCCACTTTTGAAAAATTAAACAAAAGTTGGCATTATTTCTTCTGTTTTAGTTAATTGCTAATTAAAGTCGATGGTAATTGTTAAACAATAAAACTTAGTTGGTAATATCCCAATATATTTACCTTCAAAAAACTAATTAATTCTAGCCTAGAATTAAACATTTAACTATTTTAGAGTAAATAAGTTTTGATAATATTAAAGTTTTGAATTATGAAAATTAATATAGCAGACAAATATAATAAGTGATTTATTTTTGTCTATTTTACTGATTTTGTTTCCTCAACATACCCCTATTGTAGATAAAAATATATTAATTCTAATTTAATAAAAAAAAAACAAATATACATGATATACCAATAAATTCTTTGCCTTCCCAGAGAAACAGACGACAAAAAAAAGAGTGCCACTTGCCACGGTCCTCACAACAACTCCCTTGCTTCCTTCACATTCACAATTCTCATATCTAGATTACATTCCAAATCAACATTAGGTAGTGTTTGGTTGTATATTATATCTATAATTTTTTTAAATCTTATATTTAAATGTAAAAAAATAAGCATATTCTCTGTAGTTTTTTTAAAGTACAATTTTCTTTTGTTTCCTTCGAACTTAAAAATGTTTTTAATAGATTTAATAAATTTAACATTAACAAGATTATTTACTTGTGCTATAAATGATTCCATATTGTTTAAAATTGAATTGAATGCAATATTAGTAATAGTTAAATATAACATTTTCAAAGTAACTAATCCAAAATATTATTGCTTAATTGAAACATTTAAATAAAGATATAAATTAGGAATACACATTATTGTAATATCTAACCCAGTGTTTCCCAACGCGGGGCCCACACCCCACAGGGGGCAATTTAAAAATGGACTTGACAGGATTTAACCCCTTCGCTTTGGGTTATTTAACACTAGATATCAGTAACAAATTTCACAAAAAGGTAAATTCTTAAAAAAATGCTGTATCATTTATATTTCTTAAGTCTTAAGGGAACAAAACAATTTTAGAAATGTTAAGGACGGGCCTAATAAAGGTTGGGAAATACTGATCTAATCTAAAATCAAATGACTATAAAAGTATTTAAAATTACCTCAAAATATAAAAACAATAATTGTCATGCCTTAAATTCCCACATATCCACAATTCTCTTTATACATATAGTTATGGGCACTGCGGATAAAATAATAATATATAATCAATTTTAAAAATAAAAATGCAACTCTGCTTCAAAACACAAATTACAAGGAGTAGTAGTAATATTTACGCATATGACCAAATATAAAATATGGATGCAACACACCAAAAATGCAATTGTACAGTTATAGTTATTTGCAGGCTCGTTTCCGCAGCCTTGCAAACGCAATTGTAATTGGTCATTCAGTTTTTTTTAAATTGTGATTCAACATATGATAGAACCCCACTTGATGTTAAGGTGATGTGTGGTCCATGAATAGATGTCTCTGCTACTACAATTCAATAACTGTAAGTAGTAATCGCATCCACTGTGCCAGCCTAATATCATGGATTGATATTGCCTAGTGCCCATAACCATAGAGTGTGGATGTGAGGGAAGCGAGGGAGTAGTGTCAGGATCGTGGCAAGTGACGCTTAATTGTCTGCCTATTCCTGTGAGAAATAGGCTCGATTTATTGATATCATTGAAGGCTTCCTCTATGCCTAAACTTTACTACAACTCTCATAGCCTTCATAAATACTAAGGCAACCGTGGTGTAGTGGCAATGCAATGGCTACGTAAGCCGAGTGGCACGGGTTCAAAACCACTCACCGGTACCAATGTTACTTTGATATATGTACTTTGGTCACTTTAGTAGCTTAGTATAGAAATGTATAATAATAAAATATTAAATATTACTAAAATATGGAGTTTTATATTTTCCAGAATCTACCATTTGGTCTCACCAACCGTTACAAGTTGACAGCATACTTCATATTCTACTTTGGCTCTGGTTTGGCACTTCCCTTCCTCATCACCCGTCACCAACTTCTTAAATAAAAAGGTAACTTTTATATATTTTGTTGTTGTGATTCGACATCTGACCTCGACCACTGGTGGTAAGCAAGAGGTCCAAGAGTGCCGACGACTGAAAAAACTGAGTCAGACCCATAGTCGCCTGAGTCACCGGCTTAAGAAAATGTGTATATAAGCTACTTAACAACTTTGTTCTCCCTAAAACTGGGAAACCAAGATACTTGTTTTTTAACACCAGTTTGTTTTGCGTTAAGTCCCGGGTTCGATGCCCGGTCAGGGCAATAATTAGTTTCATAGTTTTTATTTGTATAGCTTAATAATTAGATTAAAATCTTACAAATATTTGTCAATAAAAAAAATAGGTGATATTTGCTCTGGGTCTATTTGAGTGATAGGTGCCCAAACCACTGCCTATCACTCAAATCTGTCAATCTGGAGTAGTGCCACCACTCAAGTATACAGATAGTAAAGTGATTTAGTTGCGTTTAGGAATGATCTTTTAAGTTGCCAGTTCCAACTAGCCGGGCATAGTGGACTGCTACTTACTGTTATTGGATTGTAGTAGCAGTGACATCCATTTATGGACTGCACTCTAGCTTAACATCAAGCGGGGTGCTGTCATATGTCAAGTCACAATAAAAAACTTATATCATGATTTATATAAGATATTATAAAGCACTTTTGTCCATCATAGTAGATAGTAGCAGTAGGATCCTCGAAAAGCAAGGATGATCGCTTAAAGCACTTTTGTCCATTATAGTAGCAGCTACTGAGGCTGATGATGGTATTCATTTTTCTCAGTCATCAGCGCTCCTGGACCACCTCCTTGCTTACTATCAAAGTCAGATGTGGAGTAACAATAAAATAAATTTACAGACTAAAAGCAATTAAGTTTAATTTTTTTATTTACAGATAATATACCAGCCAGCTGTCATTGGAAAATAGTTTATAAGTTGTATTAGCAAAATGTAAATTAAAATAATATCAATAACTTTATTTTGTTTCATTTGTTTTAGGTTTAAAGACATTTATTTCTCACAAGAACATAATATTCACTTGCGTGAGAATACAAAATATTATTAATTACAAAATTTTTCGTAGTAACTTAATATAAATACATAATAACTAATAAACACACAAGAGAACAAAATATAGCTAAAGAGAAACCAAAAAAGACATGTCCGTTGTAACAAGCTTTTTTAACCTAGATTTAAATTCTGTAATAGAATTTGCTTCTGTTTATATCTTTCGGTAGCTTGTTATAAAGACGCACTCCCTCAAAGAGTATACTGGATTTTCCATAATTTGTTTTGGGATGACTTGAACTTAGTTTGTTGAACTCCTCGTTTTATACTTTGTGAATTCAAAATGTTTCTTAAACGTAATTTGGGATTGTATTTGTTGGGTCATAATATTTTATACATTAGATAAGTATTAAAAATATATAGTTGTTTTACATTCATTTGTTTACTATCCTTATATACTGTTTCCGAAGGACATCATTCATATTGTATGGGGACTTGGGCTTAATTGTATTAACAGTTGCATTTACATTTTAATGTAGTTAAATGTACGAGGATTACAATGTAATTGGAAAATATCCTTTATTTTACATAGTTTAGGTGTGCAAAATGATCAAACTATAATTATGACAGTACAAACAATTTTGTTTTTAATTGCTGTGCAATTGAGTTATTGCAGCACATCCACTCATGGACCACACCCCATCTTAACATTAACATTGCTGTCATATGTCGAGGCACAATAAAAAAAATTTAAAAAGGAAGGAATACGAAGAGAACAGACAACTGAAAGTATAGATTCAATTTATAGTTGCCTGTCCAAGGTGTATTTCATACTTCACACTTCAGGATCCAAGGTTTTAGGATGAAGAAAACACATAGGCTAGTAAAGGGTAATTATTCTACGAAGACTATACTTCAAACCATTTATTTTGACTTAGCTCCAGACATTTGTACATTTAGAAGGGTGTTCTTCGATCAAATCGGAGACATCCTCAAGAAAGCTAGGTTTGCCTAGTGCCCATAACCTTAGAGCTTGTATAAAGAGAATCGTGATTGTGTGGAAAGCGAGGGAGTTGTGTCAGAATTGTGGTTAGTGGCGCTCCTTTATTTTTTATTTAGTTATTTACATTTCTATACTAAGCTACTAAAATGCTTGTATCATAGAAACAGGACAACAAAAAAGTACATATATCAAAGATACATTGGTACCGGTGGGTGGTCTCGAACTCATGCTCTCCAGTTTGTGTAACCATTGCACTGCCACTACACCATGGTTGTCTTCTGTCTCTATATTATTATAAATTATTAGTACTTGTGAATTTCATTTTCTTATTAAATTCCCTGTTCATATCTAAACCTTTACATAAAGGTCTTTTCAATAAATTAATATATTCCTTTTTATGTACACCTGGCAACAATTTGTCCTCAAATCCTTTAGCACTAAAATCCTCTGCTTGTTCAGAATATTTCTGTTCCAAATTCAAAATACAATCTTCTGTCATTGTTGCAGCGGTGCTGTGCTCCAACCAAATAGAATGTAAGTGACTGATAAGAGATTTTAAATCGCTTTTGTCAAAGATCCACTTTATTTCTTTTTCTATTTTGAAATTGCATTCAAATAGATTTAAAGGGTGACCCCAAGCCATTTCAAATTGAGGACGGCCATTAAGTTTTTCTACATCAAGTAAATCTTTAATGACACTCGGAGATTCTTTGCCTTGACCAATTAATATTAGAACAGAAAATATTAATCTTATTTGGTGCCATAAAAATCCTGAGCCTTCAATAAATAAATAATAAAATGAGTACTTATTTTCTGCATTGTGACGGTGCACAGGCAATATTTGAGCAGAAAATATTTCTCGAACATAAAGTTTTTGATTCTTTGTGTCTATCTTGCAAAGATTCCTGAAATCATGCTCACCTACTAAGTAATTACAAGCTTTTTGCATTGCTGGTATATCAAAATTACTTTTTGGGAAATAATATTTATAAGATCTTTTTGAACAGTCAAATCGTGCACTATAGGAAGGTAAATTGTCAGGCAGCGGTAGCCAAGAAATGGCTCTCACATCACTAGGCAATATACTATTCAGAATTTTGCAATATGGAATTTCTTCACTCAAGCTTTGCTCTAAATTTTGATCCGAGATTGGAAATTTACTTCTTAAATTTATAGAAATAACTTGGCCTAAGGAACTAACGCCTTTATCAGTTCTTCCACATCTATGATAATTTGATGTCTGTCTGCTTTCAATGAGGCAAGCTTTAGTAAGCGCGGCAAATAAATGATCTTCAATTGTTTCTGTAGTGTTGTCCTGCACCACGTAGCCCTGGTAGTCCCATCCGAAATACATAATTTTCAATAAAACACGGCGATAATGAGCTTTGCTAAAATCAAACTTGCGGGGCGGTTTTAAAGGCTTTTGCTTCTTCAACATTTTCTCTTCACCTTTATCTACAATTTTAGTACTTAGTTTTAGCACCTGTGACTGTAATTCCAAGAATAAGTCAATCAATTCATCTTTCGGCAATTCGGTAAGTTCACTCTTTGTATAAATATTATCGCTTTTAAGCAGTAATTCTTGTTCTGAAGACATTTTACTAGAATTATATTATAATTGTTTATTTTCCATTTCTTATATGTGTAATTTCTTTCACAATTTAAGTGGAAATGGAGGGAATACTATTAGAAAAGAGAGAAAAATCCAATACAACACGATCCGCAACACGCCGCGCCGACATTTGACATTTAAAGTTTTTAAACATTTTGGTTTTGGTGTAATTGACAAGACAAAAGTAATATGATTCATATACCATATCTACTAAATTTTTCAATTAAAGTTTAAAAATAATATAGAACAGAAAGTAATTAAAATAATATTATTAAAAATTATTATTTTAAAATATATATCATTCATTCCCTTTTATGTCAGTCTTCAGCCATTTTTGTCATTCGATTTTTAGCTTTATTTTCCTCGCGCCGGATTACGGATTTATTTTATTTTGACGGGAAAATAACGAAATAATGTTAAAAAATTAGTCTACAATTATTTAACGCAATGATTTTGTTTATTATTAAAAAAAATAAGGCGTTTATTTAATATAAACATTTGTGTATATCCTACTAAAAAACTTGCTTGTAGTGCAACTGCAGTGTGTTAAAAACGTTAAAAATGACTGAAACTGCTTGCTATATACTAGACAACGGGGCGTACACTGCTAAAGTAGGTCATTCATCAGAAGAACCTAAGATAATACCTAATTGTATAATGAAAGCTAAATCCGAACGTCGGCGTCCCTTTATCGGTAACCAAATCGAAGATTGCCGTGATGCATCAGGGTTATACTACTTACTGCCATTCCAAAAAGGTTTTATATTAAATTTTGACACACAAAAAACTGTGTGGGACTATATTTTTAGCAAGGAATGCTGTCCAGTTAACTTTAACGAAACACCTCTGATTGTCACTGAGCCCTTGTTTAATTTCTCGTCAATCCAAGAAGCGATGACTGAGATCTTCTTTGAAGAGTATGAGTGTCAATCGTTATTAAGAATCAATGCAACAGATTTAGCAGCACACAACTATATGAAAAGTAATCCGACAGCTCAGTCTTGCGTTGTAGTAGATTCTGGATACAGTTATACATATATAGTGCCATATATTAAACGTAAGTATATACATATAACTCCAAAAGCACCCACAACTGAAAAAAACTACAGTTCTTGGCTGCCTCAGTTGCAAATGTATAATAACATTTCTATACTAAGCTACCAAAGTGCTTGTACCATAGAAACAGAACAACCAAAGTACATATATCAAAGATGTGGTACCGTTGAGTGGTTTTGAACCCGTGCCACTCGGCTTACATAGCCATTGCACTGCCACTGCACCACATCTTTGATTTGCGCTCTTACCTTGCCAACCAAAGATGCTTTCTTACAGCTGTGGGGCATATATTTACATGTCTATTTTAAGCTACCAAAGTGCTTGCATCATAGAAACAAGACGACCAAAGTTCATAATATATCAAAGATACATTGGTACTTTACGTGACTATTGTTCTACATTTTGGTCACAAGTCCGGAACGCTGCCTTTATTCTGCTGCCTGCCACCCTTACGGAGAATCCATGGATGCTAAGAAATTGTGTCATTTCACAGTCACCTTTATTATCAATCAATCAAATTGTCACTCCTTTTTTCCACAGGGATAGGCAGAGGCAATAAAGCGCCACCTGCCACGATCCTGACACAACTCCTTTATCATGTAGACTGATAATATTAATTACATACCTTTCCTTGTTGTTAAAGGCAAAAGAGTAAAAGAAGCGATAGTTAGAATTGATGTTGGTGGGAAAGTGTTAACAAATCATTTAAAAGAGATAATCTCCTATCGGCAACTTAATGTAATGGATGAGACGTATGTTATAAATCAAGTTAAGGAGGATGCTTGCTTCGTGGCACAGGAGTTCTGGAAGACTATGCTTATGACTAAGAAAAAGGGTAAGACTTTTGTTAATGCGGCTCTACACCGCGCCTGAGTTCAGTCCATAAATGAAGGTGACTGCTGCTAGTACACCTTTAATTCATTAGCTCCAAAGTCGGGCTTCACTCGACTTTAGTTTGAACACCAATATTCTTAAGGATCACCTGAAACGTCCGCAATAGAACATTTTTAGATTTTAGTGTGAGTGAGGGAGGGCGAGTGTTGACATGTCGCAAAAAGCTTTGAAAACTACATTCCAGTCACAAGTCCAGAACACTGCTTTCACTCTCCCGCATGCCATGCGATTTACCTGGCACCCGCACGGAGAATCCATGAATGCTAAGAAAGTGTCATTTCATTCAGTGATACCATCTAAAAATCTGAAAAATAATAATGCAGTTGAAAAACTTTAAGTAGTAATACCAACCATACTTGCATAGTTGGAACCAGCAACTTACGAGAACAAGCTTATTCCGAAATGTGACTAAGTTACTTCACAGTCTGTCTATACATTTGAAAGTGGTGGTACTACCCCAGATTGCAGACTGCGACTTGCAGTTATTTAGCTGTAGTAGCAGTCGCCTCCATTTATGGACTACACTCCAGCTTTATATTAAGTAGGATGCTGTCACATGTCAAACCTTAATCATTCTAGATATACATTGCTTTAATTTGTTCCACAGATACGAAGAATCCCATAATAAAAGATTATGTACTACCAGACTACACTACCATAAGGCGGGGTTACCTTCGAGACCCACTTAAAACCTTAGATGAGATCGACCAACAAACTTTAAGACTTAACAATGAAAGAATAACCGTTCCGGAGGCTCTATTTCACCCGTCCGACATAGGCATCAATCAAATGGGAATCCCTGAAGCGATAGGTCATGCAATTAATCTCTGCCCGGAAGAGTCCAGACCTGGTTTATATGCCAACATAGTTCTTTATGGAGGAAATACACTGTTTCCAGGTTTTAGAGACCGAGTCTATAGTGAAGTGAAATCGGACGCCTTTGACCATTTTACAGTGGAAATTTCTTTGGGTAAAAATCCTATTACTTATGCTTGGGAGGGTGGAAAGCTACTGTTCAGGGATCCCGATTTCTATAGCCTTTGTATGACTAAAGAAGAATATGAGGAAGAAGGCAAAGCATTAGCATTTGAACGATTTGATATTTGAAGAAATTTTGACGAAACGGTTTGTTTCGATTCCCAGTTGGAGCTAATATTTGTTTCATAGCTTTTATTTGTAATATTTAATAATTATATTAAATATTCCAAATATTTGTTAATAAAAAAAAAGAGATGGGTATTTGCTTCGGGTCTGGTTATCAAAGAGTGATATGCAGTGGTAACCAGTCCACCGATCCGGGGTAGTACCACCACTTACAAGTATACAGACCGTAAAGTGATTTGGTCACGTTTTGGGATCAGCTTGTAAGTTGCCAGTTCCATCTAGGCATAGTGGATGTGATTGCTACTCACAGTTATTGAATTGTATTAGCAGTGACATTCATTCATGGACCACACTTCGGCTTAACATCGAGCGGGGTGCTGTCATATGTCGAGTCAAAATAAAAACAAAAATTCAGTTGTACAAATGTTTTTTTTTATAATTATCTCGTGCCCCTGATTCAGTATTGCCTCAGTCGCCGTCACTATGCCGGCCAAAGGTGCTTCTCTTTGCTTTGCCCAAAGGATCCAAAATTATACTATGGGAAAAACACACGGTAAAGCATTCCACTTTTCGATTGTTTTACAAAAAGTATGGACGACTACGTATGGAATCTTTTAGTTCGACTGCCAATTCGGTCGGCAGAATGGGGGATGCTTTCCTAATTATTCTTATCAATCAATCAAATTGTCACGCCTTCTCCCACAGGGATAGGCAGAGAATAGAGCGCCACTTGCCACGATCCTTACACAACTCTCTTCATACAGGCTCTGTAGTTATGGGCACTAGGCAAGCAAACTAGCTTTCTTAAGGATGTCTCCGGTTTGATCGGAAAACACCCTCCTGGGCCTGCCTTGTTAAACGCACCCATCTACATTAGATTTATAATTTCCTTTCGTCAGTCTACTTTCACTCATCCTTTCCATGTGTCCAAACCATCAAAGCATTCCTTTATCAACCCTTCTCACTACTTAAAAGGTAATAAATAAATTAATAAAAAAACAGCGTTTAATTTTATTAGTATTTATTAAGGCGTACAAATAGATTTTTTTATATAAAATCTAAATTGTAAAAGCAACAATTATTTATTATATTAAAAACTAAACATTATAATAAGATCAAACTAAAATAATTATTCTTATTTATTTCTTTTATTCAAGCAACCATTTTCATTAAATTCTCATCAGTATTTAGTGATAGTGGTGTCCAGTCTGCCGATCTGAGGCAGACTTACAATTTTATAGACTATTGATTCCCAAAGTGGTCCAGGTAGATCCCCAGGGGTCCATGGAGTCTACGTTAAAATGAGGGTACACAAATCGTAAGCAGGGGGTCCACAAAATTTATCTGGTTTCAATAGTAAAAAAACTAAAATGTTGGCTAAACTTCACCTATCAATACAGGCAGATAATAATTTATGAAGCTCAGCGACCGTTCCTTGTAAAAATTTGCATATTCCAACTTCAGTATAACGTGTCAAGACTTGTAAAGGGGGTTTATGTCGAGTTTGGGAACATGGTAGAAATGCAGGGGGTCCACGGGAGCAATTTTTATAAAGTGGTCTATGAGTAAAAATAGTTTGGGAATCTCTGGTATAGACTAATGGCTGGTTCCTATAATAAACTATTCGTCATCGGTAACAGTAACTATTCGTTGTTCCCTTCACAATCTACTGACATTAATTATTTTTACAGTTTTACTCTTGAATTACACAAATTTAATGCGGCTTACTATTGCGTTTATTTAAGCTTAGATTTTACATTTTTTTATTATTCCGACGTTTCGGGAGCTTTGCAGCCATCGTGGTCACGGAGAGACTGAGGTGAGGTGTTGACTCACCGAGAGAAGTCCAACAGGACGACAAACAAAACGCGATAGTAAGCCGCATAAAATTTGTTTGATTCAGTAATTAATGTTCGCACAAAATCTAAGAAAAAGTTTTACTCTTTTTCATACTTATTGTCAAGTTGCCAGTAACTTGACTTACGAAGGGTATTTTATAAGAACGGTATTGACCTACGGCTGGTAGATAATTTAACTGTTCGTATCAAAAACGATCCGTTTGACAGATATAGGAAACGGGCGATTAACCCTGATGATCAACAAGGGGAGGTCCAAGAGTGGCGACGACTGTAACTCTCCAGACTATAAATAATTGATCGCATAGATAAATATACCAACAAAACATTTATAGTTGCTCTTTTCACCACCCGCCGCCATTTTAATTTACAGTAATAATACTAGCATTAAAATACGAAAAAATAAGTGACAATAAAACCTAGTTTTAAGTAATAAAACATAGTTTAATAATTAAAACAAAGAGTGCATTTTTCATCATATAAAAAATAAAGTTTATTTCAACTTAAATGCACCTAAAAGTAATTTTAGTATCAAGACGCAGCTTGCCTAAGAAAGAGAAAGTCCAAGTCCAACTACGTCTCCAAAACAATCTTGGACCTTCCCTCGCTTACCATCAAGCAAATCAGGATCCTTCTTCACCAGCCGCTCTAGCACGGCAATCCAAGAAGCGAGATAAAGACTTGCAATGAACATCATTACAACTCATTTTAAATAACCAAAACAAAATGTACTAAAATATATATTTAAAAATCCATAAAACTTCACACAAAACAACATAGAAAGCTTGGTTGCCTAGTGCCCATAACCGTAGAGCGTGTATGAAGAGAATTGTGAATGTGAGGGAAGCGAGGGAGTTGTGTTAGGATCGTGACAAGTAGCGCTCCATTGTCTCTGCCTATCACCGTGGGAAAAACCGTGACAATTTATTGATTTTTTGAACATTTTAATGTGCCGACCTATTAAGTTATTTAAAATAAGTTGGAATGATATTCCTTGCAGGTCTTTATCTTGCTTCTTGGATTGCCGTGGGGGCTGAGACTCTTCATGTTTACTGAATAGAATCAGCAGGCGAGCGCACATCATCAATCTTGAGTATCATCTTAACGAGTTGCGTCGCCAGCGCAATCTGTTGCTTCTTCGAATGCAGCGACTCGATCACGTTCAATGCCTTCATGTCATTCGAATCTGCAATCAAACAATAATTCCATTATTAGAACCATTTTTTTGACGACAGACGTGGACGAAAGTCCCGGCTTCGATTCCCGGTCGAAGCAAATAATTGTTTCATAACTTTAATATAATTATTAAACATTGCGAATATAATATATTAATAAAAAAAAGAGGTGGATATTTGCTTCAAGTCTGGTTATCAAATAGTGGAAGGCAGTGATACCCAATCCGCCGATCCGGGGTAGTATCACCAATTACAAATATACAGACCGTGAAGTGATTTGGTCACGTTTCGGGATCAGATTGTAAGTTGCCGGTTCCAACTTGGCCGGCATAGTGGATGTGACTCATTGTTATTGAATTGTAGTGGCATTGATATCCATTCATGGACCACACTCCAGCTTAACATCAAGTGGAGTGCTGTCATATGTCGAGCCACAATACCAGAAAATAATTTAAAACATCTCACCTTTGTTCATGCAATCAATACCCAGGTTGGTGTTATTCTCTGAAACTTGTCTCGCTTTGATTTCTGACAAAGAGTCAATTGGGGAAAGGCCACTGAAAATTAAAAATAATATATATATTATAAGCAGAAACCCAAACAGAGGAGGGTAGTTTCCACTACAGAGCCGCTACATAAAGCCACGTCGACCCGCACACAGCCCACTTTTCCCTCGGCGCCCCGTGTGTTAGGACGTTACTGCTGGTGTAGGTCACGTGAGGCATTTTGTGATTTGTTAAGTGTTCTATAGCTAGCAAGTTGTAATCACCACGTGTCGGTATTCATTGTTAGTTTGAGGCGTAATTCAATAAGTGATTTGATGTATAACTTTGAATTGTAATAAATAACTGTTTTAGTTTGTACTTGTATCTTTTTTTAACTATTCCTACTTAGGATGCTAACAGTATATAGACTGTGCTAAAGAACAGGTAACCTGCATTAATCTGCATGATCGCAAACAACGGATTGCAGACAGTACGGGGAATCTCTTCCTCATATGGATGGACGCTTGACCGAACGACTGCTAAATCTAAGCAGAGCTAAGCTCCGCATCATGGTAGGTGCTTTGCATCAGATAGCCACCTTTTGTAGGGGCTGCCTGAATGAGGAGACAGCATGTGCTCTTGAGTTGCAAAAGTGTAGCCGAAGCAAGACGCAAGGACGCTTCTGAAGGTCTGCAGGGAAGGGTCTCCTGGCATTCCTAAAGGAGATCGGGTGGCTCCATAGGAGAACCGTTAAAGAATGTCCAAAGAAACCGAAGAGGACTCAAGTGCGGAAACGAGCCCGCACATAACATTCATAACTGAAAAAAGCGAATATGTTTCCGGCTGCCTCATTCGCCGTCGGATCCACATTTACAGGATGGGTAGTACCACCACTTACAAGTATACAGACCGTGAAGTGATTTAGTCGCGTTTTAAGATCAGCTTGTAAATTGCCAATTCCAACTAGGCCGGCATAGTGGATGTAATTGCTTGATGTAATGTAGCAGTGACATCTATTCATGGATCACACTCCAGCCAGCTTAACATCAAGCAGTGTGCAGTCATAATATGTCGAGTCACAATAAAAAACTTTAAAATTGTGATCCGACATCTGATCTCGTCTTGCGTCTTGGTGGTAAGCAAGAGGAGGCCGACGACAATAAAAACTTATTTTTACATACAGTATTTTCTTAGATTTTGCGCGAACATTGATTAATGAATTAAACAAATTTTATGCGGCTTACTATCGCGTTTATTCTGTTTTTTATTTTAATTTTTATTATTATTCCGTCGTTTCGAGAGCTTTGACCACGATGGCTGCAAAGCTCTCGAAAAGTCGGATTAAAAAAAATGTAATATCATAAACGAAATAAACGCTATAGTAAGCCGCATAAAATTTGTTTAATTCAAAAACAACTCCGTTTAGCTTTAATCGCCGTCACTATGACGGACAGAGAAAAAAACTTGAGCTTCCCCATACCTGTTTTCAGCCAAAGCCCTGGGCACAGCCTCGAGGGCATCAGCGAAGGCCCTGAATGGATATTGCTCCAACGAGGACAGCGTATCGGCCTCGCGAGCTACACGAATTGCGCACGACACTTCAGCGGCGCCTCCGCCGTACACAACGCGGGAATCCTGGACAAACAAATGCCTGTCAATATATGAAATTAATGCGACCGTGGTGTAGCGGTGCAACCCAGGAGCACGGGTTCAAAACCACTCACAGGTACCAAAGTATCTTTAAAATAAAATGTACTTTTATATCAAAGTATACTGTCATGCTGTTTCTATGATACAAGTATAGAAATCAAGTATGAAAATCTCTATTTTCAATGCCCTTTATATGGAAATGAAAAATTCACAAATGACAAATGCCCCAATAATACAATTTAAAAAAAAAAAATTTTCACAGTAATTCACAGCGTCAGTATTAATTGTTTGTTTTTTGTTTTCAAGTAAGGAAATGCTATTAAAATAAGAATAGGACAGGCTGTTGACTAACTTCACTTGACTGATTCAAAGGTGTTTTTTTCTTTTTGGTATGCAAAGAAAAAGACACTATACTAAAGTGAAGTTAGTTGGAGAGTTAGACGTTACAAAATGGCGCCGATTCCGTCCTATCTTATACATAAATATTTGTTCATAATTACCTGCACCAAACTCCTAACAATACAGAGGGCATCGTGCACAGATCTCTTTGCTTCTTCAACGATCATCCGATTGCCACCTCTCACGAGAACAGTGACTGCGCGCGAATTCGAACACTCTTCGATTACTAACATCTCGTCCTTGGATGTGCCGAATGCTATAACATTGAACGAAATTAATTGAAGCAGTGATTCCCAACGTGGGCCCACGACCCACAGGGGGGCAATTTGATAGTTAAGGGGGGCAATTTAAAAATGGACTCGACACGACCTTAACCCTTTCGCTTTGAGTTATTTACATGCAATGCTAGATATCGGTGGCAAATTTAACAAAAAAAGGCAAATTCTTAAAAAAACATTTATATTTCTTAAGGGAACAAAACAATTTTTAAAGGTAAAAAATTATGTATGGGGGGCATAACATTTTAGAAATGGTGGGGCATGGCCTAAAAAGCTTGGGAAACACTAAATTAAAGCTACCGTGGTCTAGTGGTCACGCAAAAGTAGTAGACAGTGGTGTCGAGTGTCTCAATCCAGGGTAGTACTACCACTTACAAGTATACAGACCGTGAAGTGACTTAGTAGCGTTTCGGGAATCGCCACTATGACAGTAACATGTCTTTGTTTACATATCCGACGTGTATTTCATAGTAAAGAAGTAATTCAGACAGAACTTACTCAACTCCCTAACCAATCCACATGAGCCCAGCTTATCAGGCGTCAACTCCTGGAAACGCGGAACAATCCTTCCGCCGGTCGCTATGGCTATTAGCTCCATTTCTGGACCACCCACCCACCTAACAGCGGGCAAACCTTCGGAGAGCAACAAGTGATTGGCCTCGTCGTCGAATCCCCATTGGCATATAGCCAGAGTTGCTCCTGCATCCTGTCAACAAAAGATTCATCATCATCAGCCAGAAGACGTCTACTGTTATACATATACCACCCCCCCTTGGAACGCCATACCAAATTCAGGTACACAGACCGTGAAGTGATTTGGTTACGTTTCAGGATCAGCTTGTAAGTTGCCGGTTTAATTCATTAAATATTTGTTAATTTAGTCATCATCATCATCAGCCAGAAGGCGTCCACTGCTGAACATAGGCCTCTTCCTTAGAACGCCATTCCGAACGACTAGATACCAGTTGCATCCACCGGTTATTCGTGACTTTCACTATGTCGTCACTCCACCTAGTGGGAGGCCTACCTACGCTGTGTCTGCCGGTTCGTGGTCTCCACTCTAAAACCTTTCTTCCCCATCGGTTGTCGGTTCTTCGAGTCACTCTGCGTTCTGAATTACTGAATATTTATTTACATATCTAGCTTTTAGATTACAGATTTACAAAGCTGCCTTACCTTGACTTGTTTGACGATTTCCAAGAACTTCTCGTGTTCATACTTGCGCAAATCGCGGTAGTCCTCGGCTGAGCCCACATGCAACTTATGCTTGGTCTTGGGCTTGGGTGGCTCAAATGGACAAGTAAGAATTGCGAGCTTTACATTCTGCAAATAAATAAATACATAGAATTTTGCGCGAACATTCATAACTAAATTAAACAAATTTTATGAAGCTTCACAGTTATTTATGGTTTATTTTACAATTATTTACAAAGTTATTCTTTACCCAATGCATTTTTATGATATCACCCCACCTGATGTTAGGCCGAAGTGCCGTCCATGAATGGAGGCTACATAGAGTTATATAACTGTAAGTAGCAGTCGTATCCACAGTGCAAACTATGTTGGAACCAGACACTAGCTACGGACACTAGAAACGGAAACCAAACCTTACTCTGACCAGGAATCGAACCCAGGAACAGGTGAAGAGCTAGTGTTCTAACCAATCGTCCACGCCTGTCGACAAAAATAAACAAAATGTCTGCATACCCTCAATTCCTTAGGCATCTGTGGATGGCTCATGGTTTTATCAATGACAACCCCACGCACCAACATTGAATCCTCCATTTTCCCGCCAACTTTCCCTTCTACTTTTATAAGCTCAAAATTCACATCACGCTTTTCCAAGTCAGCTACAGATAATACTGCCTGCGAGAGATAGAGAAAATATGTAGGTATTAATATTTAGGTGCTAGTCTCGTTTCAAGAACACGCAGCTTGTAAATGTCAGTTTTATTGCAAAGATGGTGTCTGCGCCGATGGATAGATGGCGTTACATGTGTCCAATATCAAGCAAACGATTTACCGACAAAGTAATCAGTATATATATCTATACTAATATAATAAAGCGGAAGAGTTTGTTTGTTTGATTGTTTGTTTGTTAAAACGCGCTAATCTCAGGAACTACTGGTTCGAATTGAAAAATTCTTTTTGTGTTGGATAGATCAATTATCGAGGAAGGCTTTAGGCTATAAAACATTACGTTGCGACTTATAGAAGCGAAGAAACAGTCGAAAATGTGGAAAAAACGGGGAATATTATTCGTCTTTGAGGGTTTCCGTTGCGTGCGCTGCGAAAACCGTTCGAGATACCCAAAAAATATGTTTTAAAGAATTATTCCTCTTTAAATTATCTAAAAAAATGTCCGCGACCGTATATGTCTATCTTTTAAGATTAACTCACAATAACCTTTTTATGATAGTCAAATTTGGTCTAAATTAATGCATTATTACAAATTATTTGTCAGAGTTGTATTAACATAATAATATTATTCTTTATCGAAATAAATGTGTTATTAATTAAGAGTATTTAACTGTGAACAAATTGTCATTGACATCACCTAATTTTAATAAACATCTTATAAGATAATACAATTTTAAAATAACTCTGAAACAAAATTCACACGCGTCGCATGATGAGCGCTAACTGGCGGGCGAGGAGAGGCGGTGCTTGCGGGTGTAGCTCTACGAGGTATAGTCTGTCTAAGCCGAAATGACGCGCCCCTCCACTGCATTTACGCATACGAGCAAATATAAAATATAGATAAAACACACCGAAAATGCAGAAATTGGTTATTCAGTTGCTGGTTAGACACAAAGGAGTAACGAACGTGATGAAGTTTAATAGTATAGTTAGTAATATTTGCATTCACACATTTAAATAAACTAATAAAGTGGAGGGGCGCGTCATTTATAGACAGACAAGCATACTATGCGGTCGGCTCCCTACTGATCGGTTGAATGCAGCGTTAATTTGTTTTTACGATATAATATCATCGTACAAAATCCTTTTTTATACAATTTCATTTTGTAGTAGTTTTCTCTATAGTAGGTAGTGTTTGTTTTAAGTATAGTATTTTGTTTCTAATATTTTTACAATAACACTTTTTTGTTTTGTTGTAAATAATACCTGTAGGTGTCATCTACATTATTTCAAGGTTAGGTTTTACAATTCTTATTAGGTTAGGTTTTAGTTTAAGCATACAGTTAGTTTGGTTAAGTTTTCATTTCCTTCGTTCTTTCTTCGTCACTGTAATGCCTAGAAAAAGGACTCAGCGTTCTCGGCAGACTGCTGCTGCAAAGCGGCTGCGAGTTTTTCGCACAAGAAAATAAAACTGAAAATATAATTTGCGCAGAAGTACTTTAAAATATATTCTTTTTAAAACTACTTTAAAATATATTCTATTAGTTACGTAATTTTATCGTCTAAAATAAGTCGCGGGTAACAGCTATAGGTAATTTATAATAAAGCTGAGCAGGTAGGTAAACAAAAAATTATAATGATTCCCAAAATAACTATTCCACGCGGACGCAGTCGCGGGCACAGCTAGTATATATATATATACGCTCCCACGAGACGTCACCGGCTGGTTGACGTGGTCACGCGTGTCTCCTTTCCTTTTCTAACATGTGGAATAATATGCTCTGCAAAACTTGTATTGATATAAAACTAATAACAATTTTGCTTTTAATTGAAAGTGAGTTATTTGGAAAATTAAGATATGGATTTTGTATCATCTGTCAATCACAATTTAATGTCCAACAGAGTCCAATAAATAATGAGGTAATTTTTACCCAGGGCAGCAACTATTCCTCTACCGACGAATCCTGAGTTAGTTTTTATGAATTAATTTTCAAAAACTTACATCAACAGCAATCTCAGCCATCAACCGATGGCATTTAACGACAACTTTGCTGCCCAACGTTGTCATGGCAACCTTAATCAAGTTCTCACGAGTATTCATATTAACTGGAAAGGCTTCAGAGATTGAGTCCAAATGTCTTAGAGCGGTCGCAGCAGCCATCTCAAAGCCATCTGCTATGCGGATTGGATGGATACCCTTGTCAATTAAGTTGGAGGCCTGCTCCAGGAGGGCACCTGTAATTTAAACAAGAGTGGTATTAACTTTAGGTAGGCCAGTGTGAATAAATGTGATTTCAGGTGTTAGCCGCACTGGTAGGGGAAGCATCTGCATTTTGTTGACTGAATTGTCAGTTAAACTAAAAAGTTCGGTGCGTCTTTTCTTTGTAGAACAATCGACATGTGGAATGCTTTGCCAGCCTATGTGTTCTCTCTCTCCTAAAAACTTGGATCCTTCAAGCGATGCGTGAAGCACCTTTGGCCGGCATAGTGACAGCAACTGGGGCAGCTGTTAACTAACTGGGTTTTTTCAGTCATCATCAATCTTGGATCTCCTCTTGCTTATCAACAGTCGTGGTCAAATGTAGTGTCACAATAAAAAAAAACAGACTGGAAACTATAACATCAAAAGGACATCATTTTGGGCTTTTGTAATGTCCAATGATGAAAAAATATATAAATGGTAGTTAGATACTTGCATTAATAAAACTAATAACAATTTTACTTTTAATTGTTGTGCGATTGAGTTATTTGGAAAATAAGATATGGATTTTGTATTATCTGTCAATTATCACAACATTTGTTCTGTTTTGAACTGTCATAATTATAGTTTGATCATTTTGCACACCTAAACTATGCAAAATAAAAGATATATTCCAATTGCATTGTAATCTTCATACATTTAAATATTTTAAAATGTACGTGCAACTGTTAATACAATTACACCCAAATCCCCATACAAAATGATTGTTTGCCAATTAATGCCAATCCGGGGTAGTACCACCACTTACAGGTATACAGACCGTGAAGTGACTTAGTAGAGTTCTAGGCTGGCATACATTTATTTAACTGTAAGTAGCAGTGACATCCATTCATGGACCACACTCCAGCTTAACATCAGGCGGGGTGCTATCATATGTCGTCACAATAAATAATAAATACAAACATGTACACACCAGCCAAAACAACAACACCTGTAGTCCCGTCTCCAATCTCATCATCCTGACTCTGAGCTAATTGCACCATCAGCTTGCCAATCTCGTGATCCACATCCATCAACTTCAAAATGGTAGCTCCATCATTAGTCACCGTCACATCACCGTCCGAAGACACCATCATCTTGTCCAGCCCACGCGGCCCGAGGGAAGTGCGTAGGATGCTTGCTATCTGACGAGCAGCTTCAATATGGGACTAAAAGTAAAAATTGATAGGTATAGTACATTTTTCCTTACTTAACAAAAGTTGTAAACAAACTTTCGGCAGTGATGGATTAATGATAAAAAATCTATTAATTATTAGGTGAACAGTGCATTGCTGTTATGCCTATATCACGCACTGGTTGAAAGTTTATAAGTTTATTTAATTATCACCATAGTCTATATCTATAGTCCCTAACCACTTGTTCAGTTTGTTTTTAAAAGTGTTAATAGTTGGGGACTTCAATACGTCAACTGGCAGCTTGTTCCACATATTTACAATTTTGTTGCTTATAAAGTAATATACCAAATTCATATTACATTGTCTCATGAGTTTCATTTTGTGATCACGACGGGAAAATATGGTTGAATTACTGTTAAAATGTTTATTATTATTGTTGGGAAGCATTTCTTATTTATGAATTATCAGTTTTCATATATGTAAATGGTTTTTGATAAAAATGATTTATACATTATGTGTGTGATTTAAATAACTTTTGTAAACAGTTTCCTTAGATTTCTTAGTTTTTTTTTTTAATTTAAATATATTTTAGTTTTAGCAAATATTGTATTATGTTCTTTTAAATAAATAAAGTATATTCTATAGGTACAAATAATATGTATTTATAGTATTAAATTTTGTTAATAAAAAAAAAGAGCATGGTATTTTTCACATAAAAATTATAAAACAACAGTTTAACGCAATAACTGTTGGATTGAAGAGGATTACTTATTACGACCAAGAATTTATAGGTAAAATAAAACAAAACGTATATTTCTAAAAATGGTCATGTGATTCACTATAAGACATCTGACACGAAAATGCATTAAAACTCAATTTTTGGAAATAATTGTTTTAATATTTTAGGTCAAACGGGTGAATAATACTATAAATATCAATTTTAGATACAATTTCATTCATTAATTTAAAATATATGAAACATTCTCGATGTTTCTATTTCTTTGTTTATATTGAGGTTATAAAACTATTTAAGTCAAGAATAGTTAACAAAAAATACGATGATATAGACTAAATTCTTGTATATAGAATATCTTTTAATGTGTTAGATTAATGTGATCTAAATAAATACAAAAAAAGAGTAATAAATACCTTAAGAGCATCTGTACCGGTTAGCCTTTTTTGCCTATCCTGATCACGTAAAATAATAAATGGTCGCCCATATTCATCAAAGGCGACGGCCCCAGGAAATAGAGCCATGATTTAAACCAAAATAAACACAAACACTCGTGATTAAAAAGGATTTATTCCACTGGCACTCGGCAAAACAAAACTAAAAATGGACGATGACAGTAATGACAGTTGTTTTTTTATTTAGAAAATAATGTTACCAATTGAAAAATATCTACAACAAAATAAAGGTTTTCTCATAGATCATAGGCTTTTTTAGAAGAGAAAATTATTATTAAAAACGTTAGACAATTGAGAGGTAGGTAGTGGTACCCAGTCTGCCGAACCGAGGTGGTACTACCTTGTAAGGTGGTACCACTTACAAGTATACAGACCGTGAAGTAATTTAGTCGCGTTTCGGGATCATCCACTATGCCGGTTCCAGCTAGGCGACATAGTGGATGTGATTGCTTCTCAGTTATTGAATTGTAGTAGCAGTGGCATGTATTCATGGACCACACTCCTGCTTAACATCAAGCAGGGTGCTGTCATATGTCGGGTCACAATAAAATAAAAGTTATAATTTTAATGAGAAGTTATACCAATTGTATTGCTTATCATTTATCTAATGACGTCAAAAAGTTACATGTCTTTTGTATCGCAACTATTTATATACATTGTCACTTTGCAATAGCTTGATCGAACTCTTCAATCATTATCATCATCATCAGCCAGAACGCGTCCACTACTGAACATAGGCCTCCCCCTTAGATCGCCATTTCGTACAAGATGCCAGTTGCATCCACCGGTTATTCGTGACTTTCACTATGTCGTCAGTCCACCTAGTGGGAAGCCCACCTACGTTGCGTCTTCCGGTCGTCGGTTCTTCGAGCGATGTGGCCAGCCCATTGCTACTTTAGCTTGCAAATCCTTCGAGCTATGTCGGTAATTCCGCTTCTTTGGCGAATATCTTCGTTCCGGATTCTATCGCGCAGAGACACACCAAGCATAGCTCTCTCCATTGCCCGCTGAGTGACCTTGAGCTTTTCCAACAGGCCAACATTTAGGTGCCACGTCTTAGTGCCATATGTCATCACTGGTAACACACACTGGTTGAAGACCCTTGTCTTCAGGCACTGTGGGATGTTTGACGAGAAGATATAACTCTAATAAACAGATATAATAAACAGTAGACGATTATAGATCACGGCAGATGAAAAGAGCGCTGGCACTTAAGTTGCGCAGTTACTTGTCTTACCTTTATAAGCCCCGCAACACAGCGCGACGACGAATCATAAATCTGTGCCACGCAAATTGATATTCCGCTGAAACCTTGTCTCATCAACCTCTGCGTGACGTCATCCAAACCTAATATATTATAAGCAATATATAAAAACATTAATAATTATAAACTTGTTAGAATATTGATGAAACTTGATAAATATTTATAATTCTTTAAAGTAAGTCGTCAGTTAAGGCTTGACGTCATCAAAATGGCGGTCGGGCGCATTATCTCTTGCTTATACTTTCCGTTTTTCGAACGTATATAAATTTTCAAATTTTATTATCTGCGCGGACTTGCTCCCAATGCCGTCTTCCAGCGCTCCTCCTTTAAACGGATCCGTGGTAATCACTGATACTTCAGTTAGAGCCATTTTAAATTCCGTCCGTCCGAGGGTGCTGGTAACTGAAAAATTAGCGATTCGATTACGGTTGCCGCATCACTATGCCGGCCAGACGAAACACGCAAACGACAGTATAAGGAACATAATAAAACAATGCAGTTATATTTATTATGACATTTATTGTAGTATGTGTATATATAATCCTACAGGACTTTAACCAGAAATGTTGTAGAGGTTCACTAGCAAAAGAAATAACATTATTGTGTATTTATTTTAAACAGAAAACAAATCGGATTTTTGTCTTTGGTCTAAAAGAAACGCGCACTATTCCAATTTCAAATGTTTTCAAAATGTTGCCAATCAAACAATCCCCCATAGACAATAAAGCCAGATTAGTATGGTACAGTATCTTAAAACTAGTAGTTTAAAAGCATTGTGACCGGTCCGTGTCCGTGCACTACATTGTCAGCTCCTGTAAATAGATAAATAAAATTATGTAGTTATCAAATTATCATAGAACTGAAAGGAAAGAAAGGTTCTTGCGTGGTCGAAGCAAGACAGAAGTTCCTTGGCAATCCTGAGCTCCTCTGGCCTTCCTGGAAGAGATCGGGTGGCTCCACTGAAGGAGAACCATTGAAGAAAGTGCGGAAAGGAGCCCACAAATAACTAAGTTTCTTGAGTGGCGCCAGAAGACGTAGCGTAAGTAGGCCTCCCACCAAGTGGACTGACGACATAGTGAAAGTCATGAATAACCGGTGAATACAACTTGTCAGGAATAGCATTCTAAGGGGGAGGCCTATGTTCAGCAGTGGACGTCTTCTGGCTTATGATGATCATGATTAAATTATCACGTTTCTGTAATTTTTTTGCTATTTTCACGTCCAGTATTCTCTTGTATAAGGAGAATTGTGGATGTGAAGGAAGCGAGGGAGTTGTGTCAGGATCGTGGCAAGTGGCGCTCCATTGTCTCTGCCTATCCCAATGGGAAAAAAGCGTGACAATTTGATTGAATGATTGATAATGACTTTTTTTATAATATATATGACTGCACTCCGCCTGACATTAGTCTGGAGTGTGATCCATGAACAAAGGCGACTGCTGCTGCAGACGTTTGCATCCACTGAGCCAGCAGTCAGCCTAACTAAACTTTAGCATGTTGAGGATCCAAAAGAAAAATTTTGTAGAAGGCGCTACTAGCGACACGATCTTGGTCAGATTTCTGTCATCACCCAGTTACTTTCTGTCATTCCTATGATCGTGTCAAATTTCTAAGGTCAGTCAGAGGTTTCTATAGTCATTAAGAGGCCGCTGTTGCCCATCCTCTGGTAAGACTGGTCAAGTTTTAGTTAACATCCCTAATAACTTTAGATAATTCATAAAAAAAAGGAAATTGACCAATCACAGCTTTTCATCTCACAAATGGACCAATCAGATTACTTACCATGATAGCATTAACTATATCGCTCTGGTTATTGCGTAAGGCTCGTATTGCTCTAGCTCGCGATACATTAGCTTGAGCCATCACTATTTCTATGTCTTTCTCGTCCACTCCAGTCTCGTCTACTCCGTCTTCGTCTTCTTCTTCGGCTATGGGCGCCACAGTTGTGCTGGCTGAGGTGGAGTCGTTACCTGTAGCATTGCTCTCCGATGCCTTGAAACGTTCAGCTGCTGCCATTGTGGCCTGGAGAAGGTTTTGGGTGTTAATAAATGATTTAATATTTAAATAACTTTTTTATCTTGATTCGCTCGCCGATTGTTCTACAAAGAAACGAAGCGTCGAATATTTCAAAAAGTTCAAACCTAAAATGATTTATCAAGAGAGAGAGAATTTTCATGACTTTTCATTTCCCTTACCTCAGATTTATAAATTTCTGGCAATCAGACCAGATTTTTGGTGTACCTTCTCCCTCACATAACAAGTGTTTAGTTTAAAGAATAGTAGGCAGTGGTACAAGTATACCAACAGTAAAGCGACTTAGACACTTTTCGGGATCAGCTTGTAAGTTACCGTTTTCAACTCGGCCGGCATAGTGGATGTGACTATTACTTACAGTTATTGCACTGTAGTAGCCGTCACCTTTATTCATGGACTGCATTCCAGCATTCAGGCGGGTGCTGTCATTTGTCAAGTCACAATAAAAAAAAACATAATTATAATTTACCTGTTGTGAAAGATCTTCAATCTTGGCCTCGCCGAAGACAATGTAGGTATCAGAATGTGGGTTCTTGTATACATCTGGGTTGTTTATTACAAAGAGAATGTTCTTAGATTTCCTTATAGTTACTCTGTCAACACCTGTTACCTACAAGAAGAAAAACAAAAGAGAGGATGAAACTAAATTGCTGTAACAACAAATAGGATGACACTACTTTGGGAGTTTTGGCGGGCAATTGCAAATAACAGGGCACGCAATTTTGTATTATTTGGTGGTAATAAAGGTAGCTAAAAACTGCTGGATACAGCCTGCTTACAGTAAACGATTTTGTCTGACATGGTGATAATTCTATTGGTTTGTTTTAATTGGTTTCTTTCAACACTGTGGAAAGTGGCGCTTCATTATCTCTGCCTCACATTTACAATTCGGGATGCATTATCGCAATCACGCATCCAGTATTATCAACCGATGATAAGGAGTCTGTGGTGTGAAGGCTTTACGATTATGGATACTAGACAACCAGATAGTAAATACAAAACCTGTCTTCTGTGAATTTTCTTAATAAATTTGTAGTTTATGCATAATCCTCTCCCACAGGAATCACTATTAATGTAATTAGTGTGCAACTTACTTGTTTTAATCCCAATTTGCTCATAATCTTGCGCGCCTTCTTCTCGCCACGGGTCTGCTTGGCCTTGGACACAATGTCAATGCCAGGGATCTGGCTGTTGATACCACCGGCACCTGGAGCACCTGCATTCAAATGTAAAGGACATCATTCATTTTGTAGGGGGACTTGGGCTAAATTGTATTAACAGTTGCATATATATTTTAATATTGTATAGAACGCGGCATGCAAGTTAGCAAGCTTTTAATGTAGGGGAGAACATTTGCGCATGTACACTGGCCTATATGACTATATGATGTATGAAGATTACTATGTAATTGGAATATATCCTTTATTTTGCAAAGTTTAGGTGTGAAAAATGATTAAACTATAATTATGACAGTTCAAAGCAGTAATGTCTTCGTGAATACGAAATGATACAAAAACCATATTTCAATTTCCAATAACTCAATTGCACAGCAAAATAAATACAAAATTGTTATTAGTTTTATCAATACAAGTATCAAAACTACCATTCATATATTTTTTCATCTTTGGGCATTACAAAAGTAGTACAAAGATGTGCAACAGATGCACAAATTGAGGGCACTGGTTCTACCACTCATCAGTACCAATGTATTTTGATATACATATGTCCTGTTTCTATGATACAAACACTTTTGTAGCTTAGTACATAAATGTATAATAAAAATAATAAGCACCAGCATTAAGCATTAAACAAATTTTATGCGGCTTACTATAGCGTTTATTTTGCTTTTTTTTATTTCGACGTCTTGAGACCTTTGCAGCTATCATGATCACGGAGAGACTGTTCAAACCAAAAGCAGCATGATAGTAAGCCGCTTAAAAATAGTTTAATTCATCAATCAATGTTCACGCAAAATCTAAGAAAATACTAATTACCAGCATCTTCTAATTCTGGAATAGTGTCATCAGTATCACTGTCCGAGGATGCATCTTCCTCCTTAGTCTTCTCGGGTGCAGCTGAAGGTGTTGCCTTGTTCAATTCAGTTAGTTCAGGCATTTTATTTGTGCAGTAGGCTGACTTCTGACCTGGAAATAAATAAATGTTGGTACAAGCAGTCTTTTATGGAGGCTTAAAATATAACAACAGGCGCCGTGCATTTTTTATTGTGACTCAACATTTGACAGCACCCTGCTTGATGTTAAGCCAAAGTGTGGTCCATGAATGAATGTCACTGCTACTACAATTCAATAATTGTGAGTAGCAATCACATCCACTATGCCAGCCTAGATGGAACCGGCAAATTACAAGCTGATCCTGAAACGTGACCAAATCACTTCACGGTCTGTATACTTGCATTGGTGCCAACAACTATTATATTGTTACACATACATATTTGCTTTGTCATTGTCACATGTGAGCAGTAAGTTGGAGTGCAGTCCAAGACTGAATGAGATTATCAATCAATCAAATTGTCGTGCCTTATTCCCACAGGGATAGGCAGAGACAATAGAGGACCACTTACCACGATCCTGACACAACTCCCTCGCTTCCTTCACATTCACAATTCTATTTATACAAGCTCTATAGTTGTAGGCACTAGGCAACCTAGCTTTCTTGAGGATGTCTCCGAATGAGACTATGTAATTTTTCATTATTAATAATAATAATAATCTTTATTAAAATAAATTATTGTTTGCAGTATGTGCACAATTGTTGAATTGCAATCTAGTTCAAAGTTAAAAATATATTTTCATGCTGAATCAAAGATTGAAATTTGTTTTGCACACCAACAAAATAAATAAATAATAGACTGCTACAAGCAGTCGAATCCACTATGCCAGTTTAATTGGAACCGGCGAAATATAAGAGTTCTATTGCCTAAAAACATTATTTATTAGTTTATTTTAAAATATGTGTAAATATATATAAAAACGCAAAACCCAAATCTTGATGATAAACCGCTAATTGTTCTCAAAGGTTATAAATACTACAATATAGAACAAAATGTAAACACATACGTTTAATATAGATTCTTACTCTAAATGCAAACTTAAAATTATTATTTTCAGTTTATACTACAAAGACTTGGACTTATTTCGCATAAATTAATCACCATGAAAGGAAATTTATAACGCGAGAACACCGCTATGTATTATATTACAGCCTAGTTTTATTAGTGAACTATCCAAGCAAATAACTCACAAAATTAATAAACAATAAAATAAACTGCTAAAAGATGTATTTTTTATCAGGATTTCTTCTATATTTTCAGATTAATTACCTTTTAAAAGAATTTATTTAGAGAAAAACAGACTGGCTGAGTTGACACTATTGACAGTTTACAAAACTGTACGTTCGTCTGGTGGTACAATCAGCACAAAATGATTGAAATAAAAGTCAGTCCGAACAATAGTATTACTTTAGAATCACTAGATACAAACCTACGGTAATATTAATATTCTTCATCTACTACTTCGTAATATTACAAAACATTTCATAGCTAGTTTTACGGCGAAATGTAGTCATATTTTTAGTGATTCTAGAATTTTGTACTGGCAGTACCACTATTTAAACGCACGAAAAATTAATAGAGAGAGACGAGAACACATTATGTTGTCTCACTTGTTTTAGAAGTTTTGGCGGGTTGCAAATTTTTAAGACATTATATCGTTTGAAATAATTCAATAAACTTATGTTTTAAAAATATAAATGAATAGTAGTCATAGATTTGTATTTATAGTAGACTTACTATTCTTTCAAGATAAAGAAGATTCCTATAACCATAATCTTTACCATTACGCAAAGCATAAAAAACTTTCTACACTGATGGCATAAAAATAATTGCAATTTCATTCACAAACTATATGGATATTAGATACTTGGATACTAACTTAAGTCTTGGCTGAAGGATTCATATCCAAAACATCATAAAATCATTCGAACAAATTGTCAAAATTAGTGCCCATCTTTCTTTACTAGAAAAATATCGACATTTAATATTGTTAGATTTACAATTATTTAGCTAGTTTATAAATTTATACACAAGCAAAATAATAATTACTATTATCAACCCACAATATCTACAACAATGGTAAAGCAAAGATGAAAATCGTAAAATATACCTCATCGATACGATTAATGACCTTGGTACATCACTGTTGTACGTCATTACAATTTGTAAAAAAATCGTAGTTGGTACAAAAATAATTCCTTTCGCTTTATTTGTTTATTCTACAAAACTGCAAAGGACGTTAGTACAGTATAAGTATTTTAAGTACAAAACTAAAACAATTTTATCTTAACAAATACGCGTCAATCGTTTTCCCAACTATGATATTTTATTGATAGTCCGGGTCAAAGTGCAGTGTTTGTTTTCTATGAGTGTTTTTTAATTTTATGTAGCTTATTTTGTTTTAAAAATGTCTTTAGAAGATAAATTTAATGCTGCTGTTAATGTCATAAGGAGTCTACCGAAAAGCGGTGAGTAATTTTTACCTGTAAAGGTGCTTTTCGATATTAATCAATTTGCCCTCCGACCTATTGAAAAATGCTAATTATACACTTTATTTTCTAAATTGTGTGCCTAATTTGTGTCTAGTGTATAGTTAAAGAATCGTCTAACCTACACAACTATCGGTTTATGCAGTATGTATATGATTTTTTAGGGTTTTATCAATTTTCTTCTGTCTTAATAAAAAAACATTTTAAATTTACTTTTATGTTAGTTATATTTATACAAAATCAAGATATGATTATGTTATTAAATAAACATACGTTTAAAGCAACAATATTTGTTTATAATACTTTTTAGAAAAAACTGGAGCATTACATGAATAGAAAGTATGGAATATATTATCCACATATATTTTTTTTAGTTGTATTGATGAAAGGATTTTACTTGTCAGATTGCAAATATTTTTTTGAGGAATTTAAAGAAAAGGTTCAGTTTTTTGGTGCAAGGCTAGCTTACAAGTAAGCTGACTGTGAAGTTACTTTGTTCATATTTGGGATCAGCTTGTAAGTTGCTAGTTCCAACTAGGCTAACCTCTATTGGACTGCAGCTCAGCGAGTCCTCGAGACAATAATTAATAAAAACAAAGACAACCTTTAACATAGACATTTATTCCAATCATTATGTTTATTAATCTTTGTCACTACATCTTCTTTTAAATCACATTTATCATGCGTAATTGTGTTCTTCACTCTATCCACATTCATTTGTTATTTATTATTAATTAATAAAGGACATCATTCATTTTGTATGTTGCATATATATTAACACCCTCACTGGTCGGGGGAAGCATTCACATTTTGTCGACAGAATTGGTAGTTGAACTAAAAAGTTCGGTGCATCTTTTCTTTGTAGAACAATCGACAAGCTTTGCCAGCCCATGTGTTCTTTAACCTTGGATCCTTCAAGAGATGCGTGAAGAAGCACCTTTGGCCGGCATAGTGACGGTGTCTGAGACAGCTGTGTACTAACTCGGTTGTTTCAGTCGTCGGCACTTTTGGTTCTCCTCTTGCTTATCATCAGGCAGATCAATGTCAAATGCCGTATCACAATAAAAAAATATTTTAAAATAGTTTATTGTATGAAGATTACAATGTAATTAGAAAATATCCTTTATTATGCATAGTTTAGGTGTGCAAAATAATTAAACTATAATTATGACAGTTCAAAGCAGAACTTTTAATATGGTGTGTCTTTGTGATTAACAGATAATACAAAATCCTTATTTTATTTTCCAAATAACTCAATTGCACAGCAATTAAAAGCAAAATTGTTATTAGTTTTATGAATACAAGTATTGAAATTAACATTTATATATTTTTTCACCATTGGACATTACAAAAGTAGAACATAGAAGCCCACAATGAATGATGTCCTTTATTATTTAATAATAGCGGCTTTTACTGTATCACTTATTAACACTTGTGGTTTACTTGACTAAATAAAGTACCTGTTATGTCTTCACATACCATTTTGCATTTCACTCTTATACACACTCACCCACTCACCCCCTTACACACACGTGCACCACTCACCCCCTTACACATATATTTATTTACATATATGCATCCACATTCATATTACATTATACACCAACACAAACATTTCATTCACATTTTTTTTTTATTGTGACTCGACATATGACAGCACCCCGCTTGATGTTAAGCCAAAGTGTGGTCCATGAATGAATGTCACTGCTACTACAATTCAATAACTGTGAGTAGCAATCACATCCATTATGCTGGCCTAGATGGAACCGGCAACTTACAAGCTGATCCCGGAACGTGACCAAATCACTTCACGGTCTGTATACTTGTAAGTGGTATAATTTAACACACACTTACATGTACACCAGTAAAACATCACCTTATAAAGTCACTATTTCTTATTTACTACTAACTTAGAACTCGACCAGGTCTTCACAGGACAGGCCTAGCCTAGTGTGAAGACCATCGTTCATATAACTATATACACGTATTATATAAGTAAGGAACTTATTGTAAAACACTTTTGTTGAATAAATAAATATTATTATTAATATTATTCGATTTATTGTATATTATTCTTATTTTTTATATTTTTAAAATAAAAATAATTTAAAAATATAAAAAATAGTTGTCCACCGGCATCGGGAACAGGGTCCAAGCCACCGGTGGTCAGGGCTCCTGAGAAAGGAACCTCCTAACAATACGCGCCGTGTCCAGGAGTACTGCTTTCTGAATCAAACGCTTGATCCAGCTACCTAACGAGAGCCTCTTTATTATTATTATTACTTAGAATTCATGAGCTTGTCGTCTATTTTTAAATTGGTTACCTGTCTCCGCCCCAATGACGACAGGCGTGGACGAACGGTTTAGCGACTGGTTTGTTGCGCGTAAAGTCCCGCGTTCGATCCCCAGTCGGAGCAAATATTTGTTTCATAGCTTTTATTTAATATTTAATAGTATTAAGTATTGCAAACATTTGTTAATAATAAAAAAAAGAGATGGATATTTGCTTCGGGTCTGGTTATCAAATAGTGGTAGGCAGTGGTACCCAGTCTGCCGATCCGGGGTAGTACCACCACTTACAAGTATACAGACCGTGAAGTGATTTGGTCACGTTTCGAGATCAGCTTGTAAGCTTGTAACTGTTCCATGAACCCACAACACAGTTGGACATAAAATTATAAAATGGTAACGACTTGGCTAGATTTTGCACAAGATTAACATCAAGTCTCCGAAGTCTGGTGTCGAATTTCGTTTTGAAGAAAACCCCTAGTTGAGCTGCATTGTAGTGACCATTGATTGTGAACTTGTAGGTTTTAATAAGATCTCCACACTGTCTTCTCTCTTTTATACTGTGTTTTTTCTTACTTGACACAAGTAGTAAACAAGCATGAAGAATCACTATTTTCCATGCCCTTAATTTAAGAAAACAGTTTACTACGGTTCCATTCTAGAGAATAATTATACACAATGTAAAAAATGCCCGAAAGATATTAAAATCACTCACACACACATATATATATATATATAAACAATGTTTTTATCAAAAACATTCATATGGAAACGGAAAATTCACAAATGACAAATATTGTAACCCACGATCCTTACACAACTCCCTTGCTTCACTCACATCCACAAGGCGTGACAATTTGATTGATTGATTGTGCCCCAATAATAATAATAATAATAAAACCATTTTCACATTAATTCATAGATATTTTTATATATTTATATTGATTCGCGTCTGTAGTAATTGTTTTGTTATCGTTAATCTGTCATTATACCGAAAGGTTGTTTACAACTTTTGTCAAGTAAGGAAAAATGTACTATAGGGTGGTTAGGTTTAAAAATAGCAATCTTCATAGGATTTATTTTTCAACTCCCTTGGCAACATTCGCAAAAATCGTTACTCCACGTGTACTCTTTAATGAACACAGCATGCATTTATTACAAAACTAATTTGGGTTAAATAATGTGGTTATGGCGAAAAACAAATGTGGTCTTAAAAATGTGTGAAACATAAATATGGCTAAATTAGTGTGATGCAATTGGTATATTTTAGTGTGGTCAGATTTTTTAAATTGTGACTCGACATCTGACCTCGACCGGCCTGATGGCAAGCAAGAGGAGGTCCAAGAGTGCCGACGACTGTAAAAACCGAATCTTCACACTTGCCCCAGTTGCCTTCACTATGCCGGCCAAAGGTGCTAATTGATCGCTTGATGGATCCAAGGTTATAGGTTCATATAGCTTGGATCCTTCAAGCGATGCGTGAAGAAGCACCTTTGGCCGGCATAGTGGCGGTGACTGAACCGTGAAGTCTTGGTTTTTGCAGTCATTAGCACTCTTGGATGTCTTCTTGCTTACCATTAAGCAGGGAGAGGTCAGAGTCACAATAAAAATAAACTTTGTTTATCAATCAATCAATCAATCAAAATGTCACGCCTTTTTCCCACAAGGATAGGCAGAGACAATGGAGCGCCACTTACCACGATCCTTACATAACTCCCTTGTTTCCTTCACATCCACAATTCTCTTCATACAGGCTCTGTGGTTATGGGCACTAGGCAACCTGGCTTTCTTGAGGATGTCACCGATTTGGTCGGAGAACTCTCTCCTGGGCCTGCCTTGTTTAACGCATCCATTCACATCAGATTTATAAATTCCTTTCGTCAATCTACTTTCACTCATCCTTTCCATGTGCCCAAACCATCGAAGCATTCCTTTGTCAATCCTTGTCACTACATCTTCTTTCAAGCCACATCTATCACGCAATGTGCTATTCCTATGTTTAAAACGCATTAAATTGGCGACAGGCGTGGACGAACGGTTTAGCGACTGGTTTGTTGCGCGTAAAGTCCCGGGTTCGATCCCCGGTCGGAGCAAATATTTGTTTCATAGCTTTTATTTGCAATATTTAATAGTATTAAATATTGCAAGTATTTGTTAATAAAAAAAAAGAGATGGATATTTGCTTCGGGTCTGGTTTTCAAAGAGTGGTAGGCAGTGGTACCCAGTCTGCCGATCCGGGGTAGTACCACCACTTACAAGTATACAGACCGTGAAGTGATTTGGTCACGTTTCGGGATCAGCTTGTAAGTTGCCGGTTCCATCTAGGCCGGCATAGTGGATGTGATTGCTACTCACAGTTATTGAATTGTAGTAGCAGTGACATTCATTCATGGACCACACTTTGGCTTAACATCAAGCGGGGTGCTGTCATATGTCGAGTCACAATAAAAAAAAAAACCATATGACATTTATTTGTGAAGGTAACGTGACTTGTTTATTAAAAGTGAATTAAGCAAAGGCTTAAATGCATATTCATTTATAGACACAACAATACAATGAAATTATTTAAAAGTTTATTGGCTTTGATGATAACAATGGCGAATTAGCCACGTGGCCAAGAGTCGCAAGTGGGTTCGGCCCCACCAACGTTTTCTGATCGTAAAAATATCAAATTATTGAATTAAACAAAATTTTATGCGGCTTACTATCTCGTTTATTTTGGTTTTGATTTTACATTTTTTCATTATTCCGACGTTTCGAGAGCTTTGCAGCCATCGTGGTCATGGAGAGACAAGCTCACGAAACGTCGGAATAATAAAAAAATGTTAAATCAAAACCAAAATGAACGCGATAGTAAGCCGCATAAAATTTGTTTAAATCAATAAACAATGTTCGCGCCAAATTTAAGAAATAATACCAAATTAGATAGAAGTCATCATCATCAGCCAGAAGGCGTCCACTGCTGAACATAGGCCTCCTCTTTAGAACGCCATTTCGAACGACAAGATGCCAGTTGCATCCACCGGTTATTCGTGACTTTCACTATGTCGTCAGTCCACCTAGTGGGAGGCCTACCTACGCTGCGTCTTCCGGTTCGTGGTCTCCATTCTAGAACCTTTCTTCCTCATGGGTTGTCGGTTCTTCGAGCGATGTGGCCAGCCCATTGCCACTGCAGCTAGCAAAAACTTCGAGCTATGTCGGTAACTCTGGTTCTTCGGCGAATATCCTTGTTTTGGATTCTATCGCGCATAGATACTCCAAGCAGCTTTTCCAATAGGCCAATATGAACTAAAAAAAAACGCTTTAGTTCACGGCTACCTCAGTCGTCGCCACTATGCCGGTCAAAGGTGCTTCTTCACGCATCGCTTGAAGGATCCAAGACTATATTAAAGGATGGAGAGAACACAGGGGGCTGGCTGCTTCCACTTGTCGATTGTTCTACAAAGAAAAGATGCACCGAACTTTTTAGTTCGACTGCCGATTCGGTCGACAGAATGCGGATGCTTTGCCCAACCTGTGCGGGTCTCTGCCTAGCCCTGTAGGTACGGGGCTTGACATTTTAATTGATTGATCTAAGTAAGATAAGATATTTAAAATGAAATCAAAATATTTGTTTTATGTATTTATAGGGATTAGTTGAATGATTAATTACATTTGTGATAAAAAACATTGATAATTTGATTGTTATGAGTCTATTTAAGTGTTCCACTCCTTGGCAAAGGTCCCCCCCTCTAGCTAATAGATTCGAGCTAAATAGATTCGGGGACTGAGGTGCAGTGAGGCCTCAAAAAACCCTCACCCGTATCATAGTGGCCGCTATTAGTGACGCTCATAGGTCGGCGATGTCATTTTTTTTGACACGGCATCTTACCTCGACCTGCCTGATGATAAGCAAGAGGAGGTCCAAGAGTGACGACGACTTAATTTAATATTGATAAAAACGTGTCCATATTATCTTTGTTTGATTATTGAAAAATTAGTGAGTTAATTGAATAAATCAGAATCGTCATCCGTAGTCAGGCTAGAATCATCATTAGAAACGTGATTAAAATGTGTAAAAAATAAAAAAAACATGCTGTCACTGTTCTCAAAATTAAATTAATACATTAATAATTCATTAAAAATTGTTGCTACTTCTAATGTTTATACTTCAACTTAATACACATTTATAATTTTTAATAACTAAATCTATTTGGTTTTTGAGGATAGTGTGCGTTTATCGTTATCGACATTTTGCATGTTACTTCACTGTTCGTAATAGACACGTGACCATGACGTCACAACTACATTCCTACCGCATTTATTTAGCTCGTTCCCCGACAGTATAATAATTTACATATATCCTCAACTAATATCTGTAGATCACAATTGAAAACTTTTAGTGGATGTATTTATTATACATACATACATTTATTTATTATACATACATACATGTATACATTATAATATTAGGCACAACTATTGATTTTTCTAAAAGGTGCTTGTGTGGGTGTTTTTCGGTAAACGTAAAAAGTGGTTGTATCGTGTTTGGAGTCATCTGAAAATAAAAAATGCTGCAATTTTTATTTTACCTCCATCTCGAATATAAATACCTGAAGCCAAGAGTATTGCTGGTTATTTATTTTTATGGCAAGATTGTGAAGCATTGCTACAGCTTACACACACTTAAACATGTCAATATGTAGTGTTTTAGATTCGTATTTCGCAAACCAGTTGACATAAATTGGCGAATAATGTCATACTCAGTGCGATATGGATGTACAAAAATTCACCTATCTCCTTAACTAATCCAGATCCCATTCTACAACTTTTAGTGTATTCTAACTATGCTTTAAGCTATATTTTAAAATTAAAAAATCGAAAAAAAAATTGGTCAAAGTTTCCAAAATTTTGTTGTGGATTTTTCACTTCCAATTTTGAGACTTTAAAAACATATATTTTTCGAAATTGTTTTCATTATCAAAAAGAACAGGTTATTTTCTATATAAATCGGTATATTTATAATTCAATTGTAAAAATATCTTTACACTCATAAAATATGTAATATTTTAAAACAAATTTACTGAATTGTCTGTTGACATATTTTTGACAAGTGAGTGTGTAGATATTTTTGACGCATTGAATGCTCACATTATTATGACAACTAATGTGTGCAGATATTTATGATCAGTCTGAATGTATAGATACTTTTGATCTCTTTGCGTGCTCAGATATATCTGATGCTGACTTTACATAGTGCATTAAGTTTCAAAATTAATAATGTATTACTAAATACAATGTAAGCATATACTCCTAGGTACAATAACAATACAAACACCTTGACCTAACGTATGAACTAACTAATTTGCATACTGTCAACTGACGGACGATTTAGTCACTAATTTAATTATATTCTAGAAGTTTCTTGTGGCTCGACCTATGACAGCACCCCGCAGGAGTCGTTAAAGGGGCAGTCGCATCCGAAGCGTGGTGAAGTGGCAGTGCAATGGTTACGCAAGCCGAGAGCACGCGTTAGAATCCACTCGCCGGTAATCTATCTTTGTTGTGTACATTGGTTGTCCTGCATCTTTAGTAGCTTAGAATCAATGTGTGAATAAAAAAAAACACTAGCCGGCTCAGTTGGAACTGGCCAGATTACAAGTTTATTTATTTAAAATTTAATCCGTAGAACGCGGTGCCCACCTACCTTTCTCTTGCAAGTATACAAATGCAACACATCCTTTTATAATCCCATGGTTAGGATGTGACGAGCTTTTAATGAAACAGTCCTTGTTCATAACCAACTCGACATATTTAACAATCGGTTCAGCGTATTTAAAAGGTAAGTTTCTGAAATTTATGCACCTTCGATCGAAACAATCTTAATTTAAGTAGTATTGTAGTCTTAGTTTTGAATTTTAATTATTACAGATTAACATTTATGAAAAACACAAGCTTTTCAAATAATTCATAATTGCGCGGCGCGTCCTGTCACTTGCAGTTGCTTCCAAAACTCTCCCCTATTTGCTATTCTCGTAGGTGACAAATGAACGTTGTTACTTATTGATTTGTTATTCTCGAATTGTTTACCTGCGGGAATGCCGAATAACAAAGCAATTTCACTGCTTATTCGTTTCCATAATGTATTAGGAGAATCGACGCCCTGTACACTTGAGAATATAGTACATTTTTCCTTACTTAACAAAAGTAGTAAACAAACTTTCGGTATAATGACAGAATAACATTAAAAAAATGATTACTACTGACGCGAATTAATCGAATTAATTAATCGATGGAGCGCCACTTGCTACGACTCTGACACAACTCCCTCGCTTCCTTCACATTCACAATTATATGGTTTTTTTTAATTTTATTTACATTTCTATACTAAGCTACTAAAGTGCTTGTATCATAGAAACAGGACAACCAAAGTACATAAATCAAAGATACATTGGTACCGTGGGTGGTTTCGAACTGGTGCTCTTCGGTTTATGTAACCATTGCACTGCCACTACACCACGGTCGCCTTTCTCTTCATACAAGCTTTATAATTGTACGCTGTGAACGGGAATCAATACGAATGTATAAAAATATATATAAGTTACTGAGAAAATGTTTTTTTAAATTATTACCGGGGCATAACATTTGTCAATTGTGATTTTAGCTTTTCCATATAAATGTTTTTTGATAATAATAATGTATATGTGTGTGGTTTTAATTACTTTAATGCATTTGTTACGCTGTGTATGTTTATTCTATAAAATAAAACAGTAGTAAACAGTTTCCTTAGATAAAGGGCATGGGTGACATGGTGATTTTTATGTTTTGTTTACTACTTGTGTCAATGAAGAAAAAACACAATATAGTGTTTCAATACGGGACACCACTCACTGCCCACACTTTTAATTTAATTTTTAAAAATTACATATCTATACTAAGCTTGTATCATAGAAACTGGACAACCAAAGTACATATATCAAAGATACATTGGTACCGGTGGGTAGTCTAGAACTTGTGTTTGTGTAACCATTGCACTGCCACTACACCACGGTCGCTTTAAAAAATATACAAACTCTAACTTTTAAGTGCTATTTCAATATATTCTTATGTAACGAGAATAAATTGAGTAAATTTTGTTATATTTATATTAAAAAAATATAATTGTATCACATCTAATTTCTAATGTTTAGTTCGACGACCTCGAGATGTTGAATTTAGTAACGGTTACTTCATATGCGTTGCGTAACACAGATTTTAGAATGGCTAAGTTGCATTCAAAAATACAATGTTAGTCTGTATGTAATATTTAAAGCCTTGGTCACACTATGCTTACTGACCTTTACTTGCCTCATAGAAAGCAAGAGGAGATTCAAGAGCGTTAGCAACTTCTTCTTAAAGGTTCCCCTTTGCGCATTGCTTCCCAACCCAAGGCGAAGAATCCAAGGGCGGACCCCCTAGCGCCGTACCATGATTCGCGGACCCCTAAAAAACTTATTTGCAGAACTCATATCAGTGCTGTCATATTTCGAATCTAGATAAAAAACACCCATTTTAAATTCAGTGTATTTAACAGATTTTATATTAACTGATACCGAAACAGGACTCAGTCACTTCACGGTCGGTATACTTGGAAGAGGTGGATCGAAAGACTGAGTAGTATCTGGTAATATATATCCAGGAGCAATTTTTTTTCTTTATTTCAAAATATTTCTAATATGCAATGAAATTTAATACATTAAACGAATTTTATGCGGCTTACTATCGCGTTTATTTTGGTTTAGATTTTACAATTTTTTATTATTCCGTCGTTCATCGTGGTCACGGAGAGACACGCTAGCTACAAAGCGTCGGAATAATCGAGAATAAAAAAGATTTTTTTATTATTTTCGAAACGTGAACCAAAACGTAAAACGCGAAGAAAGTCATCATCATGACCAAATGTCACGCCTCAATTCCCAGAGTGAGAGGCAGAGACAGTGGAGCGCCACTTTTCACGATCCTCACATAACTCTCTCGCTATTTACAATTCTCATAAAAGCGTTATTTATAGAATTATCTCATAAACGAGTTTGTTTATAATGAGTTTTTTTTCATATATGTAATAGTTTTCGAAGAGGTTTTCCTTATTTTAATGTAGGTATATGTACGCAGCGTAGGTAGGCCTCCCACTAGATGAACTGACGACATAGTGAAAGTCACGAATAACTGGTGGATGCAACTGGCATCTTGTCGTTCGGAATGGCGTTGTAAGGAGGAGACCTATGTTCAGTAGTGGACGCGTTCTGGCTGATGATGATAGAGATATTAAAGAATTGTAGGCAAGTGGTGCCCAGTCTGCCGACTGGCCCAGTCTATGGTGGTGCCGGTTAGTACCACCACTTACCAAGTATACAGATCGTGAAGGGACTTAGTCTCGTTTTGAGATCAGCTTGTAAGGCACTAATTCCAACAAGGCTGGCGTAGTGGATGCGACTGCTAAATGCTACTTAACTCTAGTAGCAATCGGCTTCATTCATGAACCGCAATCCAGCTTAACATCAAGCTTGTTTGTGTGCGACTGCAGAGTCGCATACAAGTTAACATGAGTTGAAGTGCTGACATTTGACGTCATGGAAAAGTAAGGCTGCTTTCACACGAACGTCTGCGATTAACTATGGCAGTACACGCTGCGATTCTAAAACAATTTAATAAGCGCAACAAAAACGTTAGACCGGCATAGTGGCGGCGGCTGGGGCAGCCGGGAACTGACTCGGTTGTTCCAGTCGTCGTCACTCTTGGACCTCCTCTTGCTTATCATCAGGCGAGTCGAGGTCAGATGTCGTGTCACAATAAAAAAAAAAAACGTAGCTTCGACTAGTTTTACGTTCCCTCTGCGTGCTCGCAGAAAGCAAATATGACCTAGTCTGTTTGTGGTAAAATGTGGACGTAAAATTCAGAGTTCAGACGAAGAAGCGTTACTTTTGATTCTCTTATTAAGGCGAAGTAAGCCTTAATACTTTTTATGTATATCAAAGATACATTGGTACCGGTGGGTGGTTTTGACTGGTGCACTCAGTTTGTGTAACTATTGCACTGCCACTACACCACGATCGCCTTAAACGTTTACGGAGCGCAGATGTTCGTGTGAGTGCAGCCTTAGGCTGGGATTAGATTTCCGATTTTTCTCCGATAGTCGGTTCCGATAGTCTGATCTGACCAATGCATTGGAAGGTACTCGTGCCATATATTTGTTTGAGTACTTAATACACATCCGACCCGATAGCCGGATTGGACGTCCGAATCGGCTATCGGATCGGCGCCAAGTAGCATACTTCTGTACAGAGACAAAATAGACGTCTGATTCCTTCTTTCGACTTGCCAGTTGACTCCAGGCACTTACAGCTCGACAATGACTGAGTTCAGAATAAGTCTCACGCAAGAATCGGATGTGTATAGAGTAAATACGGTCAGATAGTCTGATCAGACAATCGGAAACAAAAACTGACGTGTATGAATTAAACAAATATGCGGCTTACTATCTCGTTTATTTTGGTTTTGATTTTACATTCTATTTTATTATTCCGACGTTCCCATGGTTGATGCTGTTATTGTTTTCAAAACTACCTTGTTTGATGTTTTGATTTTGTTTTTCTGTTCCTGGATTAAGTTTTTTTTTTGCAAAAATAACCGATGGTATCATCTGGTTTGGCTGTTTGCTGGACTTGGGACTTAAATTTGTATATAAACAGAATGAATATGTAATCTTTAAACAATGAACCTAAAACTAAAAAAACCTTAAAAAGTAAAATATAATTTATAAAATATATTATATATATAAAATATAAATATATAAAATATATTAATAAAAAAAGTCCCTTTAGGCAAGGTTCCGAAGATACTGGCAGCGTTGCCCCTTTGAATAGCTAGACTAATTCTTTGTCCGAGGTAGCTGCCAACTCGTCGGTCTTCTGTGATGTCGACTAACCTTTTTGCTATTTCCTAAAAAAGCCTTAAAGCGCTAGGACCCCACGGACCAAGAGTCTTGACTCCGAATGGGACAAAATCACATTTGGAGCCTAGACCCCTGTATTATGTTATTACGAGGTCCCAGGTGTTAAAATCTGACGTGTATTCTCAGCCTAATAGTCGGTTAATAATTAGTAAATTGCGTTCGAGAATTGTATTGCTTTTGTACATGTAAATACAATGACTAAGTTATTTTTTTACAACTAACTCTGGTTTTTTATTTAACTTAAAATCATCATCATTTGTCACGCCTTAATTTTTACAAGGATAGGTAGAGACAACGGAACCGAGTCTTTATAGTTGTGGATTAAAATATATTTTTTTTTAATATTTTTTTTTAAATAAATATTAAATTATTTTAAGTAGCAGTAACTAACTGGCCTTGTTGGTACCGGCAACTTACAAGCTGATGCCGAAACGCGACTGAGTCACTTCTTCACGGTGTTCTACAAGTTGCAATTTTTTGCGATTCGTGAAAAAGCACCTTTGGGCGGCTTAGTGACGGCGACTGGGGCAGTAGTGATCTGACTCGGTTTTTTCAGTCATCGTCACTGTTGGACCTTCCTCTTGCTTATTATCGCAAACTCGACGACAGGCGTGGACGAACGGTTAGCGATTAGTTTGTTGCGCGTAAAGTCCCGGGTTCGATTCCCGGTCGGAGCAAATATTTGTTTCATAGCTTTTATTTGTAATATTTAATAATTAAATTAAATAATGCAATTATTTGGAAATAAAATAAGAGGTGGATGTTTGCTTCGGGTCTGGTTATCAATAGGTTATAGAGTGGTAGGCAGTGGTACCCAGCCTGTCGATCTGGGGTAGTACCACCACTTACAAGTATACAGACCGTAAAGTGATTTGGTCGCGTTTCGGGATCAGCTTGTAAGTTACTGGTACCAACTAGGCCGGCATAGTGGATGTGATTGCTACTCACAGTTGTTGAATTGTAGTAGCAGTGACATCCATTCATGGACCACACTTCGGCTTAACATCAAGCGGGGTGCTGTCATAAATATGTCGAGTCTAGAGAGAATAAAAAATAATAAAAAAAAACTGAGGTACCTACCGCCTGCCTACTACTTTTAAATGTTGAAAATAATGTTTTATTTGTCCTTTTGTATGTTTGCAGGTTCATATCAGCCCAGCAATGAATTGATGCTGCGATTTTACAGCTATTACAAGCAAGCAACTGAGGGACCATGCGACAAACCGAAACCAGGCTTTTGGGATGTTGTTAATAGGTATGGGTGTTTTTTTCTTGTAACTCGACTTTTGATTTCGACCTTCCTGGTGGTAAGCCAGGAGTGCCGACGACTGAAAATAACGTCTCAGTTCAAGGCTGACTCAGTTGCCGTCACTATGCCGGCTAGAGGTGCTTCTTTACGTGAGTGGCAGGCAGACAGTTGGTGGTTAAAGGACATCATTAATTTTGGGCTTTTATGTACTATGTTTGTAATGTCCAATGATGACAAAATATATAAATGGTAGTTTCGATACTTGTATTGATAAAACTAATAACAGTTTTGCTTTTAATTGCTGTGCAATTGAGTTATTTGCAAATTAATATATGAATTTTGTATCGTATGTCAATCACAAAGACACGCCATATTAACAGTTCTGCTTTGTACTGTCATAATTATAGTTTGATCATTTTGCACACCTAAACTATGCAAAATAAAGGATATATTCCAATTGCATTGTAATCTTTGTACATTAAACTATTTTAAAATGTATATGCAACTGTTAATACAATTAAGCCTAAGTCCCCATACAACAAGCTCTTTGTTTTGTCCGCAGAGCGAAATGGGAGGCCTGGAATAGGTTAGGTGATATATCAAGAGAGGATGCCATGCAACAATACGTGAATCAGTTACATAAGGTAATCAGTTTTATTCTTATAAAAAAAACTAATTGTCTTGTCATGCAGAGACAATGGAGCGCCACTTGCCACGATCCTGACACAACTCCCTCGTTTCCCTCACATCCACAATTTTTCATATAAGCTCTAGGGTTGGGTTAGGTTAGGTTAGGGTTATCAATTTTATCAAAGATACATTGTTAGTATATATTTTTTTATATTTCATTTGTTTTTTATTTTAAAATCTCATCTGAATGGATGCGTTAAACGAGGCAGTCCCAGGAGTTTATGCCTAGTGCCCATATTCTCATACAGGCTCTGTGAGTCTGTATGAAGAGAATTGTGGATGTGAAGGATGCAAGGGAGTTATGTCAGGATCGTGGTTTTGATTTTACATTTTTATTATTATTCCGACGTTTCGAGAGCTTTGCAGCCATCGTGGTCACGAAGAGACTGAGGTGTTGGTCGTCCTATTGGTTGATGCTGTTATTGTTTCCAAAATTACCCCATTTGATTTTCTTTTTTCTGTCCCCGGTAAAATTTTTTTGAAAAAATAACTGACGGTATCATCTGGTTTGGCAGTTTGCTGGACTTGGGACTTGAGTTTGTGTATTATGGGGTTCATTAAAAAAAACACTTTTGTTTTGTTATCAGATAGTGGAAACCATGTCGTATTCGGAAAACATAGCATCGTTTCTGACAGCTGGCGAAGGTGGGAAGAGTGGGTTCCCTTCGAGTGACCTCGAGCTGGTCGCTGGTGATGTTTTGGCTAGAGTGCGTTCAGAGCACAATAGTCCTGCTGGTATGTATTGGTTACTTGTTTTGAACGCTGTAGTAATGCGGTCATTAAGGAGCAGTGACGTATGGATAGATACGGCGCCTAGCTCAAGCATTGAAGTTTCGATTGTATGTTACCTAAACCTTTTTTTTATTGTGACTCGACATATGACAGCACGCCGCTTGATGTTAAGCTGGAGTGTGGTCCATTAATGGATGCCACTGCTACTACAATTCAAGGTAATTTTCGTTTGAAGTATCGAAGTCTATATAGGATCTTTTTATTGTTTTTATTTTTGACTATTATACATTTCTATACTAAGCTACTAAAGTGCTTGTATCATAGAAATAAGATAACTAAAGTACATATAACAAAGAGACATTGGTACCGGTGAGTGGTTTCGAACCCGTGCCACTCGGCTTACGTAGCCATTGCACTGCCACTACACCACGGTCACCTAAGACTAAGGATGGCGGAAGACACCCATTTCACTTGTTAATACTACGCGCTGTGCTGTATATAAAAAAAATTATGAACTGCATGATCTGTCAGATTACCCGTTAAAAACTCTTTTTTTTATTTGGCACAGATTCTCGCGCCTCTAGTCCAATTGCCCGGCCGATGCGTTCTGCTACATCATCGATTCGCCATAGACACGACTCCGAGGATGAATACATAGATACTATAGACGTAAGTCTGCAACATTTTCTGCATGTAAGTTTACTAACATAGACCATTGTAAAAAATCAATCAATCAAATTGTCACGCCTTTTCCCACAGGGATAGGCAGAGACAATGGAGCGCCACTTACCACGATCCTTACATAACTCCCTCGCTTCCTTCACATCCACAATTCTCTTCATACATGCTCTGTGGTTATGGGCACTAGGCAACCTGGCTTTCTTGAGGATGTTTTCGATTTGGTCGGAAAACACTCTCCTGGGCCTGCCTTGTTTAACGCATCCATCCACATCAGATTTATAAATTCCTTTCGTCAATCTACTTTCACTCATCCTTTTCATGTGCCCAAACCATCGAAGCATTCCTTATTCAATCCTTCAATTGTAAAAAAAAACTAACATGATTACTAAATACTAAATACTAAATTCATTATTAAGTTATATATGTGTATTTTAGTTAAAATGTTTTGTCTCTTTTATGCATGTATGTTTATTTTTATACCCCGTCCATTCGTTTTTCTTTTTGACAGTTAACGCCTATGAACAAACAATTTTAACAAAAATGTTAGGTGTCCTCTTTGGAAACAGTTGCATCGCTAATTTAGAGCTGTCAAAAAGATAAAATAAAAACCACAGATAAGATAAAAATCGATTATTATTTTAAATCGAATTGGTGACGTGAGAAGGTGTCACTAATTCGGAACTGTCAAAAGATAAAATAAAAATCGATGTTTTTTTGGCGGGCAACTGCAACTGACAGGACGCGCAATTTTGAATTATTTGAAAAGCTTGTGTTTTTCATAAATATTAATGTGTAATAATGGTAGAATTGTTATCCAGTAATAGTTTTTAAGTTGATCAAGTATCAACAAGTAATTTAAAGTTGTGAAACGTGTTTCTTCATGTTCCCTCCAAGACTTCTTCTGAAGTTTTAGTAAAGGCTTTCCGCCGCTTTACTAAAACGATCATCATCAACCTCATTCTCATCATCATCATTTGATGAATCACTCGCGTGGTTCATCTTCATCTTTACTTGACAATGTTTTAACATTGAACCATATATTACTTTGACACTGGCAAGTTAAATACTAAAGCCATAAACAAGAAGAAAGAAATAAAAATCGATTATTATTTCAAATCGAATCGGTGACGTGTGAGGGCGTCACTATTTTCGAACTGTCAAAAAGAATATAAACGAATGGACTTATATAGGCTGCTTTTACGTTGTTTGCATGTGCATGTGCAACGTAGACGATACGTATCCGTTGCGTTTCTTACACAAATTGATAAATGCAACAAAAACGTTGCGTCGACGTTTTGTCGGCGTTACGCTTCCTGGTGCGTAACTGTTATTGTTATGTGTGGGCTGGTTTCCTTACTTTAGTCCTCTTCGATTTTTTTTTTTTTATGTAATTTATTTAAAGTCGCTCTAACAACAAGGTCCTTTGCGACTACAGTAGATATTTTGTTTCAGTGGAGATTTTAACAGTGGGATTACAGAATTAAAAAATTATACCTTTTCATACATATGAATAAATTTTAAAAAGCCTAAAACATTATTATAAAAATCTTCATTTAAGCAATTTTGAATATTTCGCTTTAATTTAAATGTTTCCCTTTCTGAATTATATCCAGGACAATGTAATAATATATGAGAAACGGACAACTCCCCATCACATTTTTCACATTTATTTTTTCCTTCTTTTGTTATAAGGTGAATATGTGTAATATTTGTGTGACCGATCCTTAGCCTTGATAATACTGATTGATCCTTTCTACATGTTAGTGGAACCGGAGTCTTTTCAAATATAGTTGCACGTATAAATTTAGAAATCTGTGTTTACCATTAATCCATTGTTCATTCCAGTGTTTATTAAATGCATCTTTTATTACCCTTTTAAAATCAGTGTATGTCCATTTATGACTTTCATCTATTGAATTTTCATTTGTAGCTTCCTTTGCTTCTGTGTCTGCCTTTTCATTTCCTGCAATATCTTGATGACTAGGTATCCATACTAAGGCAAAGGAATATCTATTTAGTAAAAGTTGTATTATTAACTGCTGTATTTCTTGAATGAGGGCATCCTTAGTCAATTTATTGTTTAGAGCCATAAGACATGATTTGGAATCGGTATAAATAACATATTCATTAACAATAGATAACTTACTTATAATTTCTAGGCATTTCAAAATTGCTATAGCTTCGCATACAAATATGGATGTTAAGTTCGGAAGTCTAAATCTATAATATTGGTTTCCATAAACAACTGCACAGCCTGATTTATTATATATACACGACCCATCTTCGATTTCTTTGTGCGTTCTTCAACGGTTCTCCTTTAGTGACGCCTCCCGATCTCCCCCAGGAAGGCTAGGAGACCCTTCTCGTTCCTGCAGACCTCCTAAAACGTCATCGCGTGGTCCTCGTCATGCTCCGGCCATATGTTTTCATAACCATACCCGGAGCAAATGTACACCTTTTTTATTAACACATATTTGTAATATTTAATTAATTATATTACAAATAAAACTCTAAAAAGAAAATCTTTACTCCGGGAATCGAACCAGACCTCGTAACTGGATGGTTAAATGCGTTACGCCTGTCGTCAAAAACACGGAACCATTTCATTTTTTAAAAAATTGTGACCCGACATATGACAGCACCCCGCTTGATGTTAGGACGAAGTGTGGTCCATTAATGAATGTCACTGCTACTACAATTCAATAACTGTGAGTAGCAATCACATGCACTATGTCAGCCTAGTTGGAACCGGCAAGCTGATCCCGAAACGTGACTAAATCACTTAACGGTCTGTATACTTGTAAGTGGTGGTATGGTTGCAGGGCCGTCTTAAGCATATTCAGCGCCGGGGTGCGAAAGTCAAGTCTCCGCTCGCGTGGTCTCAGTATAGTGTCTATCGAAATTTATGGCGGTCGGCATGCGCCCCCTAGGACTCTGCGCCCGGGTGCACTACACCCCTTGAACCCCCGGGTAAAGACGGCGCTGTATGGTTGCCTCAGTCACCGTCACTATGTCGGTCGTATTCAACTAGATTTTCCATTGCAGAGTGATCCAGAGCCAACATCTCAAGATTCATCATTACCAAGGCTTAGTAATGGACACGCACATCAAATTACATCACAACTAACGCGTAAGTATCTTAGGTCGGCCAGTTTCTATGATATAGTTCGCGGCTAATAACTTATATCTGTTTTTATATAGATTTAAAGGTATTAGAAGAATTGCCTGGGACTCTTGCTCGGTTGGAGAGAGACGTCGCTGCATTGAGAAAGGCGGTAGAGGGAGATAGAAAGATGTTAGAGGTATGTATCGAAAGATATTAGTAATACAGTTCTAGGGCGCGATCTCCACTCCTAATAGACGACAGCAAAATGCTTGCACTGATATTTGCCATCTTAGTAAACAATCAGCGAGTATAGTCTGTCTAAGCCGAAATGACGCGCCTCTCCACTGCATTTACGTATACGAGCAAATATAAAAATATGGATAAAACACACCGAAAATGCAATTGTGATTGTTTATTTTATTTTTATTTTTTATTGTGACTCGACATATTACAGCACCCCGCTTGATGTTAAGCCGAAGTGTGGTCCAAGAATGAATGTCTCAGCTACTACAATTCAATAACTGTGAGTAGCAATCACATCCACTATGCCTAGATGGAACCGGCAACTTACAAGCTGATCCCGAAACGTGACCAAATCACTTCACGGTCTGTATACTTGTAAGTGGTGGTACTATCCTGCTGAATATAGGCCTCCCCTTTAGAACGCCATTCCGAACGACAAGATGCCAGTTGCATCCACCGGTTACCTGTGACTTTCACTATGTCGTCAGCCCACCTAGTGGGAGGCCTACCTACGCTGCGTCTTTCGGTTCGTGGTCTCCACTCTAGAACCTTTTTTTCTTATCGGTTGTCGGTTTTTCGAGCGAATGGACATGGTATAATTTAATTTAAGCTATAGTTACACATGCTCACTGCTAGCACGAAAGCATGCTTTTATTGAACAAATGCTCATTAGTAGCATGTGTATTGAAACATTGCTAAATGAGCAGCACGCAAATGCTCATTAGTAGCATGTGTATTGAAACATTGCTAAATGAGCAGCATGCAAATGCTCATTAGTAGCATGTGTATTGAAACATTGCTAAATGAGCAGCATGCAAATGCTCATTTGTAGCATGTGTATTGAAACATTGCTAAATGAGCAGCATGCAAATGCTCATTAGTAGCATGTGTATTGAAACATTGCTAAATGAGCAGAATGCAAATGCTGCTCATTAGTAGCATGTGTATTGAAACATTGCTAAATGAGCAGCATGCAAATGCTCATTAGTAGCATGTGTATTGAAACATTGCTAAATGAGCAGCATGCAAATGCTGCTCATTAGTAGCATGTGTATTGAAACATTGCTAAATGAGCAGCATGCAAATGCTCATTAGTAGCATGTGTATTGAAACATTGCTAAATGAGCAGCATGCAAATGCTCATTAGTAGCACGTGTATTGAAACATTGCTAAATGAGCAGCATGCAAATGCTGCTCATTAGTAGCATGTGTATTGAAACATTGCTAAATGAGCAGCATGCAAATGCTCATTAGTAGCATGTGTATTGAAACATTGCTGAATGAGCAGCATGCAAATGCTCATTAGTAGCATGTGTATTGAAACATTGCTAAATGAGCAGCATGCAAATGCTCATTAGTAGCATGTGTATTGAAACATTGCTAAATGAGCAGCATGCAAATGCTCATTAGTAGCATGTGTATTGAAACATTGCTAAATGAGCAGCATGCTAATGCTCATTAGTAGCATGTGTATTGAAACATTGCTAAATGAGCAGCATGCAAATGCTCATTAGTAGCATGTGTATTGAAACATTGCTAAATGAGCAGCATGCAAATGCTGCTCATTAGTAGCATGTGTATTGAAACATTGCTAAATGAGCAGCATGCAAATGCTGCTCATTAGTAGCATGTGTATTGAAACATTGCTAAATGAGCAGCATGCAAATGCTCATTAGTAGCATGTGTATTGAAACATTGCTAAATGAGCAGCATGCAAATGCTCATTAGTAGCATGTGTATTGAAACATTGCTAAATGAGCAGCTTGCAAATGCTCATTAGTAGCATGTGTATTGAAACATTGCTAAATGAGCAGCATGCAAATGCTCATTAGTAGCATGTGTATTGAAACATTGCTAAATGAGCAGCATGCAAATGCTCATTAGTAGCATGTGTATTGAAACATTGCTAAATGAGCAGCATGCAAATGCTCATTAGTAGCATGTGTATTGAAACATTGCTAAATGAGCAGCTTGCAAATGCTCATTAGTAGCATGTGTATTGAAACATTGCTAAATGAGCAGCATGCAAATGCTCATTAGTAGCATGTGTATTGAAACATTGCTAAATGAGCAGCATGCAAATGCTCATTAGTAGCATGTGTATTGAAACATTGCTAAATGAGCAGCTTGCAAATGCTCATTAGTAGCATGTGTATTGAAACATTGCTAAATGAGCAGCATGCAAATGCTCATTAGTAGCATGTGTATTGAAACATTGCTAAATGAGCAGCATGCAAATGCTCATTAGTAGCATGTGTATTGAAACATTGCTAAATGAGCAGCTTGCAAATGCTCATTAGTAGCATGTGTATTGAAACATTGCTAAATGAGCAGCATGCAAATGCTCATTAGTAGCATGTGTATTGAAACATTGCTAAATGAGCAGCATGCAAATGCTCATTAGTAGCATGTGTATTGAAACATTGCTAAATGAGCAGCATGCAAATGCTCATTAGTAGCATGTGTATTGAAACATTGCTAAATGAGCAGCTTGCAAATGCTCATTAGTAGCATGTGTATTGAAACATTGCTAAATGAGCAGCATGCAAATGCTCATTAGTAGCATGTGTATTGAAACATTGCTAAATGAGCAGCATGCAAATGCTCATTAGTAGCATGTGTATTGAAACATTGCTAAATGAGCAGCTTGCAAATGCTCATTAGTAGCATGTGTATTGAAACATTGCTAAATGAGCAGCATGCAAATGCTCATTAGTAGCATGTGTATTGAAACATTGCTAAATGAGCAGCATGCAAATATAATTTGTGTTATTATAATTAAAACAAAATGTATATAATAATGTAACTCTGTACGTGTTGATAGCTGCGACACAGTTTTAACTAGTGCAGTTATCATCGCTCACCTATATTTTGTTATAAAATGTTTCTGAAAATAAAGATTTTATTATTATAATTATTATAGCTTTAGTGTATATCTTTGTTTGCAGAACCGTGACGTGTGGCGTTGGCCCTGGCAGGACTTGAGTGTACCAACTATGGCATTTGTAGTTATGTGGCCATTCATTGCAGTTAGAATTGCTAACTTTATAGAGAGAAGACGGAGATAAGAAGACAAGATAGGTTAAAATATAACGCCTCAGGTGAATATGGGTATAAGTGCAAAAATTCCACTTTAACTAGATTTTTTTACATACTTTATAATCCACTAAAATGCTTGTATTATAAAAACAGGACAACCAAAGTACATATATCAAAGATACATTGGTACCGGTGTGTGGTTTCGAACTCGTGCTCTCTGGTTTGTGTAACCATTGCACTGCCACTACACCACGGTCGCCTTTATTAATTATCTTAGATTTTGCGCGTCTATTGAATAATGAATTAAATTAAACAAAATTATGCTTACTCTCCGTGACAACCTGACAACGATGGCTGTAAAGCTCTCGAAACGTCGGAATAATGAAAAAATGTAAAAAAAATGTTTATTTAATTGTAGCTCGACTGACTCAAGCGGTCCATGAACGGAGACGACTGCTACTATAGGTAAGTTACTGCGAGTAGCAATCGCTTTCATTCGTGAACCGCACTCCAGCTTGATGTTAAAAGGTGATGTCATATGTCGAGCTACAATTAAACTACACAATAACAAAAATTCTCTAAAATTATAAATAAAATGTATATACGTGTCCTTCACTCATCATATAATTTTAAGATACCAAATATGCCAAAAAATGTGCCGAAATTTTGCTAAATAAAATAGAAAATTTGTGCCAATGATTTTTTGGTGATATACATAGGTAATTGTTACAAGATAAAGCCCACCTTGCCCCCCTAGCACGGCAATCCAAGAAGCAAGTTAAAGACCTGCAAGGAATATTATTGTAACCTATTTTAAATAACTTAATAGGCTGGTACATCAAAATGTTAAAAAAAAAAAAAAAAGTTTTTACGTTGTTTTCGCGCAAAATCTAAGAAAAAAACAATATTGAATTAATTTCCTAAAATGACTTTTATAGCTTTAAAGCTAAAATTACTTTTATAAAAGAAAAACAAGTAGTTAGGACACGTATATACGGGTAGTCTGTCTGAACCGACATGATGCGCCCCTCCACTGCATTTACGCACACGAGCAAATATAAAATATGGATGCAACACACTGAAAATGCAATTGTAATTGACCATTTTTATTATTATTGCTAAAGTGCTTGTATCATAGAAGCAGGACGACCAAAGTTCATATATTAACAATACATCAGTACCGGCGAGTGGTTTCGAACTCGGCTTGCGTAACCATTACACTGCCACTACACCACGGGCACCATTAAGTTGCTGGTTAAGCACAAAAGAAAGAGCACGCTGATGAAGTATAGTTAGTAATATTTTCATTCAAACATTTAAATAAACTAATAAAGTGGAGGGGCGCGTCATTTATTGTTAGACAAGCTATATATTTTTATATAAGTGCAGTATATATGTACCTAATCCTTTGTACTTATATCCGTTTCACTAACAGGCGTAGACATATGGTGTAATAGTACATTCCTTATCTAATAAGAAATAATGTAAATGGATATTTAAATACATTCGCGTCTCGTCAGAATATACAGGATTGGTTATCTCCACAACTCCCTCGCTTCCCTTACAGTTCTTTTCATACAAACTCTACAGTCATGGGCACCAGGCGATTCTCGTTTAACACATTCATAGACATCAGATTTAGAAATTCATTTCGTCAATCTACTTTTACTCATCCTTTCCATGTGCCCAAACCTTTGTCAATCCTGGTCTCTACGTCTTCCTTCAAACCACATCTATCGTGCATAATTTATCATCAAATCAAATCAAATTAAAAATTTCACTCCTTTTTCCCACAAGATAAGCAAAGACAATGAAGCGCCACTTGCCAGGATCCTGACACAACTCCCTCGCTTCCCTCTCATCCACAATTCTCTTTATACAAGCTCTACAATTATGAGCACTATTCACCCCAGCTTTCTTGAGAATGTCTTCGATTAACGCATCCATTCACATCACATTTATAAATTCCTTTCGTCAATCTACTTTCACTCATCCTTTTCATGTGCCTAAATCATCGAAGCACTCCTTTGTCAATCCTTGTCACTACATCTTCTTTTAAACCACATCTATAGCGCACTGTGCTATTTCTATCTGCTATCGTCACTCCATATTCACTCCTTAATGACCGCATTTTCATGTATAATTATTAACTGTATTTATTCTGACGAGAAACGAATCTGACTATAGTACAGGCATGCTATGATGTCCGTTTTGACATATTGATATAATTTGTGACACTTTTAATATGTTTTCGAATTAAAAAAAGTGTTCTAGAAGAACATCATTCATTTTTTATGTGACTTTGGGCTAAATTGTATTAACAGTTGCATATACATTTTAATATAGTTTGATGTACAAAGATTACAATGTAATTGGAATATAACCTTTATTATGCATAGTTTAGGTGTGCAAATTGATCAAACTATAATTATGACAGTTCAAAGCAGAACTGTTAATATGGCGTGTCTATGTGATTGACAGACTATACAAAATCCATATCTTATTTTCCAAATAACTCAATTGCACAGCAATCAAAAGCAAAATTGTTATTAGTTTTATCAATACACGTAACGAAACCTCCATTTATATTTTTTCCATCATTGGACATTACAAAAGTAGTACAAAAATAGCCCAAAATGAATGATGTCCTTTAAACATCGCTTCACTATTGACAATGAAGTACAGCAATTGTTTCTCCGAACATAGTTGTTAATTACAAAGCTACCTGTAATAGACAATCGTCTAAATGGCGATCATAGCACGCGTGTAGTATTTATAGATCCCGGCAATTAAAAAGAGCGCTGAATGTTTGCTATGAAAGCAAGTCCGCGCATTTAAACGGTCTTGGAACATAATTTATATATATTAGCAAAACGAAAAGTATAGAACGAGGCACGTAAGTTGGCAAGAGTAGTAAGATGCGCAGAAGTCGTTTTTTAAGTGTGTTTAGGGAGGCATGAGGTAACAAAGTTCCGTGCGCGCGATTGGCTGGCCAGTTGATCATCGACTCCCGCGTGGGATTCACGCTCCGCTCGCTGCCGCGTACACTTAGGTGCACTAAAATTTGACCACTGCTTTTTGTATCATACTAATATAATCACTACATATTAGTCCCCCACCGCGTCTGTCTGTTCGCGATAAACTCAAAAATAAATTAATTAAATTGTCCCACCTTTTCCCCACAGGGATAGGCAGAGAAAATGGCGGGCCACCTGCCACGATTCTGAACAACTCCCTCGCTTTCCTCACATCCACAATTCTCTTCATACAAGCTCTATGGTATGGCCAATAGGCAACCAACTTTCTTGAGGATGTCTCCGATTTGGTCGTGCACATAAGATTTATAATTTTTTTCGTCCATCTACTTTCACTTAAACTACCATTATTATTTTTTATGAATCTAAAGAGACCCTTTTTTATTGCACGCCAGTATACATGCGCAAACGTTCCCCCACTACGTTAAAATCTTGCCAACTTACGTGCCGCTGACTATAAGTAGGGGTAACAAAACAAGTTACTGCGCAGCTTAAATGCCAACGCTCTTTTTATCTGCCGGGTTTATACCAATAAACGTAAGAGGATTGACCAATAAGCTAATTTAGTAACAGTTGATCTAAAAGTGTCGGCGCTTTCGACAAGTGGTATGCTTTACCAGCCCATGTGTTTGAACTTGCATGCGTAAAGCGAAGCATGAAAAAGCCGGCATAGTGATGCCGACCTCTCCTTGCTTACTATCAGACAAGCTGGAGTCCGATCTATTAATTGAGGCGACCGACTGCTACTTATTTAATTGCAAGTAGCAGTCACATCCACTATGCCGGCCTAGTTGAAACCGGCGACTTATAAGCTGTTTGTTTCGGAGGCGAAATGTAAGTCTGCTCCGCTCTCCTCTTCTCTTCTCTCTAAAGGACGGGCATGTCTGAATAATGTTTTATGTCACAATGATTTATTTTTGTTTATATATGCAGTTGATGAGTAGGAGTCGCCTCTATTCAAGGACCACACTCCAGTCTAACATCAGACGGGGTTACAACAAAAAAATATTTTTTTTTACTTATTGATTGTGACTCGACAGCACTCCGATTGTTGTTAAGCTAGAGTGTGGTCCATAAATGGATGCCACTGCTACTACAATTCAATAACTGTAAGTAGCAATCACATCCACTATGCTGGCCTAGTTGGAAATGACAATTTACAAGCTGTTTGTTTCGGAGGCGAAGTGTAAGTGCTTTTCTCTTATCTTCTCGTCTCTTCTCTTGTCTTCTCTCTTAAGAACGGGCATGTATAAATTATGTTTATTGTCACAATGATTTAATTTTGTTTTTTTTAAAATATTATTGTTGTTTTTTTAATTATTATTTTTAAGCAAATGGTTATAAAGTGTAATATTTTATATTATGATGAATAAAGGGGTTTTTTAAATGAATTTTAATTGTTTTATTTTTCTCTAGTTGCCATGGTTACTACGACTGGTACTTCTTGTTTAGCCGTGAACTGAGACGTTTTTTTTAGTCGTAGGCACTCTTGGTCCTCTCCTTGCTTAGTCAGATGTTTAAAAAAAACTTGAGAGGTGTCAAGGGACACCCGGATGGAATGAAGTTCCTTTCGATTATTTAGTGAAGGAAATGTAATACATTTTTTTTAAGTTATAATTTTTTTTTATTACAGTAAAACCTCGATAACTTAAACCTCGGTAACATAAAAACCTCTGTTACTTCCAAAAATTCCAAGTTCCCTTCCCATCAGAGCCCAAAACCTCTATAACTTAAAATACGCAACCTCTATAACTTAAATAAATAATCTCTGTATAGGCCCTCAGTAACTAAAAGAACAAAAGAAAACCACAGATTTTTTTAAGTAGACTAAACCTTTAGTTGTTGCTTTATTTTTATGTAATATAAGTAATGTGAATAAATATGATTACATATTTAATATTCAGTATTTTATTGAACCCATCCTTCTGATGCATTCGAGTAAAAATGGGAGCAAGGGTACATAGAAACATGTACATACCTCTATATTAACCTTTACCTAACATAGACCCTTGATAACTTAAAACCTCTATAACTTAAAATATTTTGTGTTTCCCTTGGACTTTAACTTATCGAGGTTCTACTGTATTAACAAATATAATGTAATATAAACTTATTCAGTAGGCTCAATTTTAGTAATAATTGGCTTGTGTTAACTGAAGTAGGAAACATATGTTTGGAATTCTATTTTATTTAAATGTCCTGAAAAAACTGCATCGATGGTAGTATTATTTTTATTATGTACAAAAAACCTGTACACTCAACAAAAATAATCGTCGCGACACCACACTTCTCAATGCGAAATAGACGAAAAGAAAATAACTGGCTTGCTTTCTATGAGAGAGAGAGAGAGAGAGACAGACAGAGAAACACGCGCACGCTGCACGGCTTACAACTATAGCGAAAAGTGTCGTTACAACTTTTGGTCTTAATTTTTCCGTCTAGCCCCCTTTCGCAACGCGCGATAAGGAACTTCGTTTTTAATTGTTTGTTGTGGCACACCCCGCCTGATTTTAAGCTGAAGTGTGGTCTATTATTAGGAGCACTGCTACTCATTAACTGCAAGTAGCAGTCACATCCACTTTTCCAGGTTGAAACTGGTGACTTACAAGCTGTTTCGGAGGCGAAGTGTAAGTCCGCTTTTCTCTTATCTTCTCGTCTATTCTCGTATCTTCTCTTTTCCTTTCTCTTAAGAACGGGCTTGTATATAAAATAAATAATGTTTATTGTCAAAACGTTTTTTTTTAATTATAATTTTTTTTTTGTTAAACAAATATTTTTTATTATAATGAATAAAGGGTTTTTTTAAATGTATTTTAATTGTTTTATTTTTCTCTGGTTGCCATGGAGATACGGACTGGTATCTACTTTTTATTCATTATCATTTGTAGCAGACGTGGCGCATAGGTTAGGACGCCAGTTCGTTAGGTCTTGAGTCCCGGGTTCGATTCCCGGTCGGAGCAAAGATTTGTTTTTATTATGCCACTGTGGTGTAGTGGCAATGCAATGGTCACGCAAACCGAGAGCACGGGTTCAAAACCACTCACCAGTACCAATGTATCTTTGATAAAAGTACTTTGGTTGTCCTGTTTCTATGATACAGGTAATGTAAAATAAAATAATTCTTATATTGGCACGAACTCCTGATTAGTAAGCACCCCACTGATGTTAAGTCCATGAATAGAGGTGACTGCTACTACAATTCAATAACTGAAAGTAGCAGTCACATCCACTATGCCGGCCTAGTTGGATCCGACACTTACAAGCTGATCCCTAAATTCGACGACTAATTCACTTTACGGTTAATATACTTGTAAGTAGTGGTACTACCCCAGATCGGCAGACTGGGCACCACTGCCTACCACTCTTAAAGTAGTTGAAGTAGCAGTCGCATCCACTATACCGGCCTAATAGAAAGCAGAAACCGTCAATATCGGTAGATCAATCAATCAAATGATCACGTCTTTTTCCTACAGGGATAGGCAGAGACAATGGAGCGCCACTTGACACAACTTCCTCGCTTCCTTCACATTCACAATTCTCTTCATACAAGCTCTATGGATATAGGTGACCGTGGTTTAGTGGCAGTGCAATGGCTACGTAAGCCGAGGTGCACGGGTTCGATACCACTCACAGATACCAATGTAACTTTGATATTTGTGCTTTGGTTGTCCTGTTTCTATGATACAAGCACTTTAGTAGCTTAGTATATTTATTAATTTATTTACATTTAGAAATGTATGTTACAAAAAAATAAGCACTAGGGCAACCTAGCTTTCTTAAGGATGTCCTTGATTTGGTCGGCAAACACCCTCGGTAGATCAACCTTTTTTCACGAAGGCATCCAATTAAAACAGAAACTGAAGCGGCGTATCACTAAACAAGTGTTTAACATTAAAACCTATAAATATTGACAACAAAAAAATGTTTCGAATAACAAAAATATTTTGTAATAATTAGGCCGTTCCTAAGCCTGACACAAAATTTAAAAAAAAAGTAAATTAAAAAAAATGTGGCGCTTAAGATTTTTTCTTAACCTTCCATAATCACTGATTGATTGCTACTCTGAATGTTAGAAATGGTTTACATTTGTGATGGTTCTGTAGAATAAAATGAGTAATTAATTAATTAATTGCGCGATTAATGTGGTTTGAGAGAATATTTAGTAACAAGGATTGCTAAAGGAATGCTTCGATGGGTTGTGCCCATGGAAAGGATGAGTCTCAAAGTTATAATATTTGTTAATAAAAAAAAGAAGCGGATATTTGCTTTGGGTCTGGTTATCAAAGAGTGGTAGGCAGTGGTACCTAGTCTGCCAATCCGGGGTAGTACCACCACTTACAAGTATACAGACCGTGAAGTGATTTGGTCACGTTTCAGGATCAGCTTGTTAGTCGCCGGTTCCATCTAGGCCGGCATAATGGATTAATCACAGTTATTGAATTGTAGTAGCAGTGACATTCATTCATGGACCACACTTCGGCTTAACATCAAGCGGGTTGCTGTCATATGTCGAGTCACAATAAAAAAAATACTAAAACTAAACAGCTACAAAACTTTTATTACACAAATAAAAAATAATGATGACAATAATTATAGACACCTTTGCGACCAATCAATCCATTATTTAAATTGCCATACCTTTTTTAAAGGCGTAGAGAATGGAGCGCCAATCGACACAATCCTGACACAACTCCCCCTCTATTTTGAGTGAGTAAAAGAAGATTGACTTTTCGGGTAGTGACATTCGGAATCACTCTGTTAGTTACCGGTTTTAACTAGGCCGGTAAAGTGGATGTGACTGATATTCGCATTTATTTGTAGTAGCAGGCGCTCCATTAATGGACCATGCTCCAGCTGCTCCATGGACTGCACCATCAGGCCAAGTGATGTCGAGCCTCAATAAAAAGCAAGCAAGCACGAGAGAGAGGTCGCGTCGCGATATGTATTTAATTTAGAATAAAGAACAAGTCGACTCTGGTCTAGTGGTAGTACAATGGTCACGCAAACCGAAAGCACGGGTTTAAAACCACTTGCCAGTACCAATGTATCTTTGATATATGTACCTAAGTTTATATGGTACAAGCACTTTAGTAGCTTAATATAAAAATGCAAATAACAATAGAAAATAAAATAACTATCAATCAATCAATCAAATTGTCACGCCTTTTCCCATAAGGATAGGCAGAGACAATAGAGCGCCACATGCCACGATACCGACACAATTCCCTCGGTTCTTACACATTCACAATTCTCTTCATACAAGCTTACAAGGTTATTGCGATTTGATCGGAAAACATCCTCCTGGGCCTTGTTTGAGGTATCCATTCTTGTCAGATTTATAAATTGTTTTTGTTAATCTACTTTTACTCATCCAATTCAATTTCATTTATTACAAGTAGGCTGCAATACAGCACTTTTACACGTCTACATTCAAATGGTGAAACAAACTACGGATCCCAAAATACACAACAAAAAACCATTATGGATATTGACAGTTATTGCTTTCCGGTTATGCGCGCGGTTCCGCATACTTTGCGATGCTATTTGGCCTTTTCAACTTAGCGCCTTAAATTGCACACAAGAATGCGTTTCATATTGCACCTACTCAAATAGTTTAAGGCAGTTTTTGTCATTGTTCCAAATGGCACCCCGCTTTATATTAAGCTGGAGTGCTGTCCATGAATGGAGGTGACTGCTACTAAAATAACTGAATATCATTGAACCAAGTTATAACTGGTTTTAACGCCATTTGCCTTGTTAAGTGCCGGGTTCGATTCCCGGTCAGAGCAATTTTTTGTAATATTTAATAATTATATAGCTTTTAATTGTAATATTTGATAATTATATTAAATATTGTAAAATATATTTGTTAATAGAGGCGAATATTTGCTTCGGGTCTGGTCATCAAAGAGTGATAGGCAGTGGTACCCAGTCTGCCGATCCGGGGTAGTACCACCACTTATATACAGACCGTGAAGTGATTTAGTAGCGTTTCGGGAGCTTGTAAGTTGTCGGTTTCAACTAGACCGGCGTGACATCCATTCATGAACCGCAGCTTAACATCAGGCGGAGTGCTGACATAGTTTAGTCACAATAATGATAACAAAGTTTTATCCTTATAAAAAAGAGTTTATAGTAGTTTCCTTAGATTTTGCGCGAACATTGATTAACGAATTAAACAAATTTTATGCGGTTTACTGTCGCGTTTATTTTCTCCGTGACCACGAAGGCTGCAAAGCTCTCGAAACCTCGGATTAATAAAGAATTGTAAAATCAAAACCAAAATAAACGCGATAGCAAGCCGCATAAAATTTGTTTAATTCAAAAAGAGTTTATCCCGAGCAAACCGTTGTGTCACGGGATTTTATACAATTTATAAGATATAAAAGAAGATAAGATATTAAAATTATTATTCATATGTAAGGCATAATTACTTAACTAAAATTAAATTTTAAAAAAATATTCTACAAACTATGTCATTTGTCTTTGACATAATATTTAAATGAATGAAATGAAATTCTATTTATAATATAGATAGATATATTGCGACATTTATTTTTATTTATTTATGTCCAAACATGGTGTTATCAAAGGAACAAAGAAAAGAATTGAAAGAAGCAGCGAAGTTAGAAAAAATAAAAGCAGAAAAGGAAGCCTACAAAAGATGCTACATTGAAGCCATACAAAGAGAAATGGCTAATCAATCCAAGAACAAAGCATTGTTAGAAAACCGCTGGCGTGGTATGTTATTTAAGGTAAAATTACGCAGCATGAGAAAGGATGTTGAAATAACTTGGAACGTATTTGAGAGAACTTTAGACAAAAAAGATTATATCCTAAAGCATCTCATAAATTTAATAAACGTAGCTAATTATCAATTTTCACGTACAATCATGAGTTTCTGTGAATCTTTTGATACGATGATTAAAAAGTTTTTACATAATCTTGAAGACATGCACATTGAGAACAATCGTCGTACTAAGCACTTATTAAAGTACGAAGGTGACGCAACTAAAAAGATAAAGAGCGATCAAAGTATAAATGAAATGCTTCTACAATTATTGATTTATATTAGTCAAAGATCATCTGATGAAAAGTATATGCTTAAACGCGGCAAAGAATTAATTCATCAGAAAGATGAGATCAGCAATTTTGGCCACATAAGATTAGATTTGATATCTGTACTTGAAAATAGTTATGAAACCATTTGGTTGGAATATAACATAGTTTTGTCCAAGTATATTATTGATACCAGAGATATAAATCGAAAAATGAACAAGCTACGTGTAAAGGATGACGTTATAACAAAAACTATTCAAGAACAAGTCCAAATAATGGCTAATAGTGACAATGTGCTTAAATGCCTACAAAACAAACTTGCCATGTGTGAAGGTGGCCCAAAACGAATACAATTTGCCAATCGTCGAGCTAGAAAGATAGCCGCATGTAAAAAATTAAGGGCTCAACTAAATAGAGGACGCGCAGAAGATGCTTGCAAATTAGCTGCGTTGGTTAAGGAAAGCAATGGAGCCATGGCATGGCTAAAAGCTGCCGTTATGAAATATGAAAAGATATTAAAATTAAGTGCACTCTGTAGTAAGCTTGAAACACAAAAAGAAAGGACCATTCCTTTCGGTTTTGACAAACCAAATTCTCCCACTGTAAGTTTTTTATCGCCAAAGTTTAAAAAATTAGGATGTCCACTAGTAGTAGATGCCTTCACATCTACATCGGGTGTCACCAGGCTGTGGCAGCGTAGTGCTAGAGCAAAATTATCGTTGAAAGCTTTGGAAAGGGAGAAGGAAATGCTCAAAGAGAGTAATAGGCGCCTATCGCTCGAGAAGGAAGCTAATATGGATGACGATACAAGTATCACCATAAGTGTATGCTCGTGTCAAATAGATAAGGACAAAACACAGATAGGGAATAGATCAGCTGCCGTTGATAGCTTTGTAGCACTCGGAAGTGATGAATTGATAAAGAACACCTTTAATTTTGTATGAGGGCGTGGGATGAATGAAAGTGAATGTTGGGTATGGCAGAAGAAGCATGAAATTATAATTAACGCTGTAGAAATGCGGTCGTTTAGGAGTGTATGTGGAGTGACGATAGCGGATAGAATAAGGAATAGCACAGTGCGTGATAGATGTGGTTTAAAAGAAGATGTAGTGCCTATCCCTGTGGGAATAAGGCGTGACAATATGATTAATTGATTTGATATACATTTTAAAATAGTTTGATGTACGAAGATTACAATGTAATTGATATATATCCTATATTATGCATAGTTTAGGTGTGCGAAATGATCAAAGTATAATTATAACAGTTCAACGCAGAACTATTAATATGGCGTGTCTTCGTGATTGAGAAACGATATCCTATTTTCCAAATAACTCAATTACAAAAAAAAATCAAATAGTCACGCCTTTTTCCCACAGGGATAGCCAGAGACAATGGAGCGCCACTTGCCACGATCCTGACACAACTCACTCGCTTTCTTCACATTCACAATTCTCTTCATACAAGCTCTATGGTTATGGGCACTAGGCAACGCAGATTTTTACTCAATTGCACAGCAGTTTAAAGCAAAATTGTTATTAGTTTTAATAATACAAGTATCGAAACATTACATTACATTACAAAAGTAGTACATAGAAGCCCAAAATGAATGATGATCTTTAATTATATTAATATTTGCATTTAAGACAATTTAAGTTATTTATAGACAAATTATTTATTAAATGAATTTGAAAGTAATTTTAAAGATTTTATTGTGATTCGATATATGACAGCACCCTGCTGCTGTGTTTAGCGGAGTGCGGTCAATGAATGAAAGTGACTGCTACTAGAGTTGAATAACTAAGTAGCAGTCACATCCTCTGTGTCAGCCTAGTTGAAACTTAGAAACTGATTCCGAAACGCGACTATATCACTTCACGGTTACTGATCGGCTGACTAGCTAGACGAATATACTAACCGTTTTTTTTATTGTGACTCGACATATGTTTTTTTTTATTCTGACTCGATTTATGACGGCACCCCGCTTGATGTAAAGCTGGAGTGTGGTCCATGAATGGATGTCACTGCTACTACAATTCAATAACTGTGAGTAGCAATCACATCCCCTATGCCGGCCTAGATGGAACCGGCAACTTACAATCTGATCCCGAAACGCGACCAAATCACTTCACGGTCTGTATACTTGTAAGTGGTAGTACTACTACCACGGCAGACTGGGTACCACTACCTACCACTTTTTTTATTTATTAACAAATATTTGTAATATTTAATATAATTATTAAATATTACAAATAAAAGCTATGAAACACATATTTGCTCCGACTGGGAATTGAAGCCGGGACTTTACGCGCGACAAACCAATCGCTAACCGTTCGTCCACGCCTGTCTGCTGGGAACTATACATATACATAAATATGTATATCAAAGATACATTGGTACCGGCAAGTGGTTTGAACCCGCGCTCTCGCTTTAAGTGACCGTGAAGTGATTTGGTCACGTTTCGGGATCAGCTTGTAAGTTGCCAGTTCCAACTAGGCCGGCATAGTGAATGTGATTGCTACTCACAATTATTAAATTGTGGTAGCAGTGACATTCATTCATGGACCACACTTCGGCTTAACATCAAGCGGGGTGCTGTCATATGACGAGTCAGGGCCGTCTTAAGCATATTCAGCGCCGGGGTGCGAAAGTCAAGACTCCGCTCGCGTGGTCTCAGTGTAGTAGGTACCTATAGAAATTTATGGCGGTCGGCATGCGCCCCCTAGGACTCTGCGACCGGGTGCACCGCACCCCTTGAACCCCCGGGTAAAGACGGCCCTGTGTCGAGTCACAATTCACCACTATACCACGGTCTCCTTACCGCAATAATTACAGCTAATAAAGCAATATATAAATCATGGCAGCAATTATTTGAAACTGAACATGGCGCAGTCATACGCAATTAAGATAACTGGCTAAATAATTATCACTCTTAATGAGAGCTCGAATATCTCACGATGTTCCTTAAATATCACACGCACGGTTGGTATATCACATACTTAAACTGTGGTTAACGAGAACGATAACTTATAACAGCAGCACGCCATGATTTTTATTTCTTTTTTTTTATATATATTTATTGTGACTCGACATATGACAGCATGATGTTAAGCCAAAGTGTGGTTCATGAATAAATGTCACTGCTACTACAATTCGATAACTGTGAGTAGCAATCACATCCACTATGCCGGCCTAGTTGGAACCGGCAACTTACAAGCTGATCCCGAAACGTGACCAAATCACTTCACGGTCTGTATACTTGTAAGTGGTGGTACTACCCCGGATCGGCAGACTGGGTACCACTGCCTACCACTCTTTGATAACCAGACCCGAAGCAAATATCCATCTCTTTTTTTTATTAACAAATATTTGCAATATTTAATACTATTAAATATTACAAAAAAAGCTATGCAACAAATATTTGCTTCGACCGGGGATCGAACCCGGGACTTTGGTACTTTAGTATTTTCTTAGATTTTGCGCTAACATTGATTAATGAATTAAACAAATTTTATGCGGCTTACTATCGCGTTTATTTTACAATTTTATTATTATTCCGACTTTTCGAGATCTAAACCAAAATAAACGTGATAGTAAGCCGCATAAAATTTGTTTAATTCATTCTTCTTGTTTATTTTTATTATATTTTGACACGACATGATGATACGCAACAGGAGGTTAACGGCTGCCTCAGACGCCGTCCCTATGCCGTCCTAAGGTGCTTCTTCACGCATCGCTTGAAGGATCCAAGGTCATCATCATCATCAGCCAAAATGCGTGCACTGCTGAACATAGGCCTCCCCCTTAGAACGCCATTTCGAACGACAAGATGCCAGTTGCATCCACCGGTTATTCGTGACTTTCACTATGTCGTCAGTCCACCTAGTGGGAGGCCTACCTACGCTGCGTCTTCCGGTTCGTGGTCTCCACTCTAGAACCTTTCTTCCCCATTGTCGGTTCTTCGAGCGATGTGGCCAGCCCATTGCCACTTCAGCTCGCAAATCCTTTGAGCTATGTCGGTAACTCCGGTTCTTTGGCGAATATCCTCGTTCCGGATATTTCGCGCCAAGCATAGCTCTCTCCATTGCCCGCTGAGTGACCCTGAGCTTTTCCAACAGGCCAACATTTAAGGGCCACGTCTCAGTGCCATTCATCGCTGGCAACACACGCTGGTTGAAGACCCTTGTCTTCAGGCACTGTGGGATCATTGGATAGGATAGAGAGGACATATGGGTTTGTCGATTGTTCTACAAAAAAAAAGACTCACTCGAATCGCGTGGTTCATCTTCATCTTCATCTTTACTTGACAATGTTTTAACATTGAACCATATATTTTTATTTTGACACTGGCAAGTTAAATACTAACCAATAAATACCATAAACAGTTCGGTAAAATGAGCCGGCTTTTTAAGTCGTCTCCACCGAACTCACAAGCTGATCCCGAAACGCGACTAAGTCACTTTACAGTCTGTATAGTTGTTAGTGGTGGTACCTAATACTCCGGATAGATCGATAATAAGAACAATTTAAAACCTCTTTACAGAAAGCTGTGTTGCCTAGTGCCTATAACCGTAGAGCTTGTATGAGGGGAATTGTGGATGTGAAGGAAACGAGGGAGTTGTGTTAGGATTGTGGAAAGTGGCGCTCCGTTGTCTCTGCCTATCCCCGTAGGAAAGAGGCGTGACAATTTGATTGATTGATTGATTGATAAAACCTCTTTTTAGCTTAACTTATTTCTAAACCTCAGTTTAAGTAATTATTGTTAAACGAACGTTGAAAACACGATTCCTAATTGATTTATAAAAAAAGTCTACATCCGACGCGACTCTTGCGCAGATCAAAAGACCACGCCCACTTAGTGTGATTGGCCGAGATCTAATTATAACATTTTCAGTATTCAAAACACTTAACTTTCAACACACAAATTCAAACTCTATTCTCTTACAAAAAAGCCTAAATTTGTTTGTTAATAGTTCATGAATTCAACATGAAAATTGTCAACTTCTAAAACGCCCATTACCTGTGAATCTTTATCTCCATCCAAACTATGTTATTTCCAAAGGGTTGTATGGTTTGTTGTTTGTGTGGAATTATAAATCTTATTCTAGTAAGAATAAAGGTGGATATCCTGTTTATGGTTATAGTCGAAACAGATGTCTTGGGATTCACTTCACTAGTCTAATTTGACAAAAACGCCTCAGTTGAAATATCGTATTTGTTTAAAATTAAATGTTTAACACAATTTATTTCGTCGTAAATTTCTAGTTGTGAGATGAAAAAAAGTTTTTTTCTTTCCATTTTATTTCTTCAATATGTTGCCAATGATTTTGTGTAACGGACGCGTGTGGTGTTCGAAACTTGAATAGTTTGAATTGTGAATGTGGAAGGGACAATTAGTGAAGATTATTCAAAAAACGAATTCTATAGTTTTAATTTTTATAAGTGTAGACCTTATCATTTTAAAGCCGGTCGATCAATCAATCAACGATTTAATCATTTGTTACCGTGTTGGGCAGAAAATTTATTTAAATATTTTCAAAGCCAAATTTATCAGTTAAATAGAAATATATAATTAAAATAAAATGGAAATAAACGAAGAAGAAACCCCAACGAAAACAGAAGAAAAGAAGACAGAAACCAAACTTCCATTTTCAATTGAAAATTTATTGTCTAATAAATTTGGCGGCTCCAACAGTGAAAATCTAGGCCCTAATATGGTTATAAATAGTGATGTACCATGCGAAAATTTCACTGACGAGGATGATATGAATGATAATGATAATGATAGTGACCACAGCGAGAATGTGGATGTGGAATCAGGTTCTACAAACAGCCTAGATGGATTTGAAGGAGTCGAAATAAAAGGTGGAATTATTGGTAAGTGCTTTAATTTAAATTATTTACGTTAAGAAAATATCTAGAGTTCAAGTCCTGTCGATTTTGAAATCTGATGTGGCAGACCCAGTGAGATGTCCCTAACCAAATCAGAGACCTTTTTAAAATGCTGGGTTACGTAGTTCCCATACCCGAAGAGCTTGTAGGAAATTCCATTGTCTCTGTCTATCCCTGTGAGAAAAGGGCAACAATTTTATTGATTGATTGAAGTTCCTTCTAAAACAATTTTTCAAGACTTTGTCTGATGATAAGCATAGGTAAGTCCAAGAGCGCCTACGTCTGAAAAAACGTCACTACGCCAGAGGTAGTTTATCACGCTACGTTTGTAGGAGCCAATGGTATAGAATGAGGATGAGGAGAACACGTGGGCCTTATTTCAGATTAATTAATTGGTTTATTATTAATACAGTGGAATCTTGATGACTCGAATTTCAAGGGAAATGCAAAACAAAACGAGTTTTCGACTTATAACACGATATTTAGTATTTTCTTAAATTTTGCTCGAATTAAACAAATTTTATGCGGCTTACTATCGCTCTATCGCTCTCGATAAAAAAAAATGTAAAATCAATAACCAAAATAAACGCGATATTAAGCCGCATGAATTTTTGTTTAATTCAACACGATATTTGAGAAACAAAGGATTTACTTCCTAATATCTTGCTAAAGGATTATGCTTTTGTAATGTCCAATAATGAAAAAATATAAATGGTAGTTTTGATACTTGTATTGATAAAACTAATAACAAATTTTGCTTTTAATTGCTGTGCAATTGAGTTATTTGGAAAATAAGATATAGATTTTGTATCGTGTCTCAGTCATAAAGACACGCCATATTAAAAGTATGATCATTTTGTATAGTTTAGCACACCTAAACTATACAAAATAAAGGATAAGTATATTCAAATTATATTGTAATCTTCGTACATCAAACTATTTTAAAATGTTAATACAATTAAGCTCAAGTCCCCATACAAAATAAACGACGTCCTTTCGACTTATTGTGGTTCCAAGTATTTTGAGTTGTAGAGTTAAAGTTAAATAATAAATCTCGACTTCAATCAATCAATCAAATTGTCACGCCTTTTTCCCACAGGGATAGGCAGAGAGAATGGAGCGCCACTTACCACGATCCTTACACAGCTCCCTTGCTTCCTTAAGTTAAGTATAATACCTACTTATTTATTTATTGAAACAAATAATTACAATAAATCTGTCATTAAATCTTACCAACTTATGTAGTGTTTAAATATATAGATATATATATTTTATTGTGACTCGAGATTATTATGACAGCACCCCGCTTGATGTTAAGCCAAAGTGTGATCCATGAATGAATGCCACTGCTAATACAATTCAATAACTGTGAGTAGCAATCACATACACTATGCCGGCCTAGATGGAACCGGCAACTAACAAGCTGATCTCATAACGTGACCAAATCACTTAACGGTCTGTATACTTGTAAGTAGTGGTACTACCCCGGATCGGCAGACTGGGTACCACTGCCTACCACTCCTAAAATGATATAAAGTTTTTATGATTTTAAAGATTTCGCGAATAATTCAGTACTTTTTTCAATTAATTGTCAAGCCTTTTTCCTACAGGGATAGGCAGATACAACTCCCTCCTTCCCTCGCATCCACAATTCTCTTTATACAAGCTCTGTGGTTATGGGCTCTAAGCAACCTAGCTTTCTTGAAGATGTTTCCAATTTGGTCGGAAAACACGCTCTACAAATAAAGGGTTTGTTTATTTGTAGAGCTTGTATGAAGAAGATTAAAAATGTTAGTAAGGGAAGCGAGAGAGTCGGGTCGAATTCATGCGCTCCATTGCCTCTTCCTATCCCTGTGAGAAAAAGGTTTGAACAATAAAATGCTCTCTCCGACCGGGCATCGAACCTGGGACTTTACGCTTAACAAAGGTGCCACGTTTGTCATGAAATTATTTATTCATTTTATTTTCACAGTAGGTTCAATATTTTAAGCAATTTATTGTTTTATTGTGACTCGACATCTGACCTCGTCCCGCCTGATGATAAGCAAGAGGAGGTCCAAGAGTGACGACGACTAAAAAAACCTGAGTTAGTTCACGGCTGCCCCAGTCGCCGTCACTATGCCGGCCAAAAAAAATGTTCATAACTACACTTTTAAGCTATTATAGTTGCTTTTGTGAGGTAGGCAGTTCCTCTTTCATCAATTTTTTTTGCTATAACTAGACAAGGTGGCCAATGCTTTAATAAAATAAAGGACATTATTCATTTTGGGCTTTTATGTACTACTTTTGTAATGTCCGATGATGTAAAAATATATAAATGGTAGTTCCGATACTTGTATTTATAAAACTAATAACAATTTTGCTTTTAATTGCTGTGCAATTGAGTTATTTGGAAAATAAGATTCAATCACAGAGACACGCCATAGCTTTGAACTGCCATAATTATAGTTTGATTATTTTGCACACCTAAACTATGCAAAATAAATGATATATTTCAATTGCATTGTAATCTTCGTACATCAAACTATTTTAAAATGCATATAAAACTGTTAATACAATTAAGCTCAAATCCCCATACAAAATGAATGATGCCTTTAAAGAATCGAAGTAAAACCGATAAAGAAACAAACTTCGACTACTACATCAAAGCGAAGCACAACACTAGCAATAGTGATGTCTCTCTTTCAAAATTAGTTTAACTTCAGATAAATCTATTCGCCTCAGAATACATGTAAAGTAAATCTCTCCCCAAAATAATTACTCATGCCTTGTTTGGCATAGACTACTCACTGTTAGACACAACTACATCCTGAGAATGATAAGGCGACCGTGGTGTAGTGGCAGTGACATTTCACTACTAGCCATTGCTACGTGAGCCGAGTGGTAACCGGTACGAATGTATCTTTGATATATGTACTTTGGTTGTCCTGTTTCTAGGAAACAATCACTTTACTAACTTAGTATGGAAATGTATAATAATAATAAAAAAACTTTTTTAATTTCTATACTTATTTTTATATAAATTTGTTATTGTGATTATGTGGATCCTTAATTAAATAATTGTAACTCGACATCTGACCTTGACCCGCCTGATGGTAAGCAAGAAGAGAGCCAAGAGTACCGATGACTGCAAAAATCAAGTCTTCTCGGCTGCCCCAGTCGCCGCTGTCTCTATGTTGGCCAAAGTCATAAATGGAAGTCACCGTAAGTGAAAGAGAAGGCAAGGGAAAGGTTAACTGTGCTGCTACTTAATATGTACTAAGGTACTAAACGTGCTTGTATCATAGAAACAGGACGACCAAAATAGATTATATCAAAGATACATTAGTACCGGCAAGCTGTTTTGCTGGTACTAATGTTTCTTGTAGCTTAGTGGCCAGTTTTTCTATTTAAGTTTGATGTGAAGAAAGCGAGAGACTTGTGTCAGGATCGTGGCAAGTGGCGCTCCATTGTCCTGTGGAAAAAAGGCGTGACAATTTGATTGGTGAATTGATAATAAGTAGATTAAATATTACAAAAACAAAAGAAAACAGGCGGCTATTTTCTCTGGGTCTGGTTGTCAAAGAGTGGTAGTACCGATCCGGGGTAGTACCACCATTTACAAGTATACAGACTTTTTAGTGACTTAATCGGAATCAGCTTGTAAGTTGCCGGTTTCAACTGGGCCGGCATAGTGGATGCATTCGTCACCTGCATTCATGAACCGCACTTCAGATTAACATCAGGCTGGGTAATAATGTAAAGGAATATTCATATAAGAGGAGTGAGACAGAGAGAGAGCATAGTTTGCGGTAGCAATCCCACGACACAGTCTTAAATTAACCGATTCAATGCCGGTGGCCCTAATTAGGGTCCTGTCAACTCAGGGGGGTGACAGCTTAGTTCTTAAAGTTCACACGAAGCGCTGCACAAAGTACGGAGTAGCGATGTGCAAGTCGAATGATTCCATTAATCGAATAACCAATTGATTATTAAACTAATATAATCGAATGATAATACTAATATTAGTAGCAACAGCTACTAATATTAATATTAATAATACTAATAATAGCATACTATAAATTTAACGCATTAATACTAGTGATGAGTGCGTTTCCCTGTGGGCACATTTTGATCAAAAGTTTTCCCAAAAAAATACCTCCGAAACGGCTTATATAATGGTAAAACAATATAAAGATATGGCTCTGATAGATAGAAACACGAATCCTCTAACATTTTGGGAAGACCAAGACCAAAATGACAGATATTTAATATAAATTAGCCAAAAAATATTTATATATTCCTGCAACATCTGTCCCAACTGAAAGACTTTTTCCAAAAGCAGGATGTTTAACTGATCGGCGTAATCGGTTAAGTCCAGAGAAGCTAGATTCTTTCAAAATGATAATGTCTAAATAATTTTTAGATATGTATTTTCTTTAAAATGATTTGCCAACTAAATAGTTATGTTGATAATTTACATGTTAACTTCTATTTAAATTATTCGAATCGGATCTTTGGTTTAGATGTTACGACGACAGGTATAAAAATGTCTTTCTCGAATGACAGATGTTTCCATACATAAATGCTGTGCTACGAGCGAACAAATCTATGCTTAGTTTAGTTTATTTATTACTAATAACTTACACATTTTATTTTTATCTGATTATGTTAACCCGTCGTATTCCATTGTCGCAGATCTACGACAAACAAAAACAACTTTTTTTAAATTCATTTCTTTGTGTCTAATTAAACGATTGTTTTTATATATTAGTTTTGTTTTACTTTAATACGTGTCTTGCTCGGACACGCTTTTTGTTACTTTTTGTTTAATTAAACAGTAGTAGTTGCAATAAATCGAAATCCATAATACTAATTTTTAATCAATTTATTCGAATTGTCGAAAAGCTAATTTTTTAAACAAATGTATGCTAGTAAATAATTACAACGGAGTTTATTGTTCTTAACGCTAAAGTTAGTAACTAATCCCTATTAACAATCGACTAAGTGGAATGATTACTGAAATCAATTAATTCGATTATGCACATCACTACTGTGGAGTGAAAATGGCGTTCGCGTTCGCTAGCGCTGCGTGTGAACTTTTAGAACTATAATAACTAATGTCAAAGCAGCTGTCCATCTGTCAAATGGTGAATTTGACGTGGCATTGAATCGGTTAAGCAAATTTAGCATAAGTTGTATAAAAATATGTGTTAAAATAGTCAATAAATTACCTTTTTTTTTTTATTGTGACTCGACATATGACAGCACCCCGCTTGATGTTAAGCCAAAGTGTGGTCCATGAATGAATGTCACTGCTACTACAATTCAATAACTATGAGTAGCAATCACATCCACTATGCCAGCCTAGATGGGACCGGCAACTTACAAGCTGATCCCGAAACGTGACCAAATCACTTCACGGTCTGTATACTTGTAAGTGGTGGTACTACCCCGGATCGGCAGACTGGGTACCACTGCCTACCACTCTTTGATAACCAGACCCGAAGCAAATATCCATCTCTTTTTTTTTATTAACAAATATTTGCAATATTTAATACTATTAAATATTACAAATAAAAGCTATGAAACAAATATTTGCTCCGACCGGGGATCGAACCCGGGACTTTACGCGCAACAAACCAGTCGCTAAACCGTTCGTCCACGCCTGTCGTCAATTGACCTGAAGAATTAAATAAGTTAAATGCTAAACTCTTTTAGAATGGCTCAACGAAAATATTTTTTATGACACAGACATCCTTAAGAAATCTAGATTGCCTAGTGCCCATAACCACAGAGCCTGTATGAAGAGAAATGTGAATGTGAAGGAAGCGAGGGAGTTGTGTAAGGATCGTGGTAAGTGGCGCTCCATTGTTTCTGCCTATCCCTGTGGAAAAAAGGCGTGTCAATATAACGCGGGGATTTCCCACATACGATGTCGGTGGAACATTATTTCAGATAGTTCTGACAGTGAATAAACAAGTAATCCCATCAAAAATATATTAAAATATATTGAGACTTGGCCATCGCACTAAATAATTGAATATAAAACATTAAAGAATTTTAATATTGATATGCGTTACTATAAGATGCTGTTAATTATTACGTAACAACTTAATGCTTCGAGTACTGAGATTCCAGACACAATTGATTTTCAATTGTTATGGACCACGATCGTGGTCTTAGAGACTGGACGTATTAAGACAGAAAGTTGCTTAAGTAGAGACTGAATAAATTATTAACCGACTTGGTATTACAAAGATCTCACAACTTTTTACCGCAGAACAACTGAGTTGCGAGACTTGGTTTTTTTGACAAGTATTGTTTTTGATGGGATCTCATTTCTTTTTGTATTTTGTAGACAGTTCTACTTTTTTCCTTTTCGGTACCTTCTACGTGTCTCCATGCTCGTCACAAGTATACACTTGTAACTCATCCCAATGCGCTACCACATACTCGATTATAGCAAGTCTAATATCATACGACGACTCAATATTATTATACATAGAGAATGACAAAGAATGAAATAAACACGAACCATCACCAGGTATAGGAATAACCCAGTGTGGACAAGGCTGATCATTCACATACAGTATTACTGAATCCATTGCGACTACCTACAAGTTAGATTGCAAAGTTATTTTTATGCAGAAATACGATTAGGTAATAAGAAATTTATAAATACTTAGGTACTTAAAGTATCAATATTTAATTTAAATTATTTATCCGAACAACGTCCAAATTGTAAGCAAATAATATCAGTAAACCAATGAGAGTAGCCTTTAGTCGTCAAACTAATATAGCAATCGAAATTATCAATGAAAATCGCAAACTTATAGGTAAGAATTCTGGGCACATCCGAACAGCATTGGGTCGCTCGCGCGCACTCGCGCGTATGAGCGCGGCTGCTTCTCGCTCGGCGACATTCACCTTTCCGCGCGCCCCGCCACTGTCCCCGCCCCGCGCCCCGCCACTGTCCCCGCCCCGCGCCCTCGCGCTAGCAATAATAATTGCCGTAAAATAAATAAAATCTTAAAACATCGTTACGAATAAAGCCAATATTGAAAAATTTAACTGAAGACTTGGCTGTATGGGCTAATAATAAAAAAATAATAATTTTTTGGTCTTTTCTACATTTTTTAGTTTTTCCTTGATTCATACACCAAACACTACTTATATTCCAAATTTGAAGCTTCTAGGTCTGCTAGAAGTGCCTTAGAGTTTTGATGATCGGTGAGTCAGTGAGTGACAAAATTTAAGAAATTTGACCCGTTATAATTCTTAAAATACTGGTTCAAATTGAATGAAATTTGAAATATACGTGTCTTTACAATGCCTGCATGTGGTTACTGAAAATTTCAGTCTTCTAGTTTTATCCACAACGAAGTTACAGGGGGTCGAAAATGGTCTGAATTGCTTCGAGAAAAGGATGGTACGGCCGTGACGCTTTGCTCGACTTGGTCGGGGCACGGCCGTGCCCCCAGATAAAACTGTTAATTTATTTGAAATTATTGGTATATATGCACAAGTTTTTTTATTTGAAATGTTCTTAGTTTAGTTTGATTTTAAAAAAACGTACATAATTCGTTCATAACAAATGTTTTTCCTAAAATTCGATTTAAACCCCCCGCAGCGAAAAAAGGTAAATGTGATGAATCATTTATACGTAACGCTTTAACCTAACCTAACCTAACCTTTATACGAGGTCGTAAAAACGCGTTATACGGGAATACCCCCATAACGCGGAACCTTAACGCGTTAGGTTCCGCGTTATGGGGGATTACTGATTTTATCGATATAGTTATTTTATAGAAATGTATTGACTCTCTCTAAATATGACTATTTATTAGGGTCTTTTATATAGCTTTTCTAACTATAAATGACGCGCCCCTCTACTGTGGGGCGTTTATTTAAATGTGTGGATGCAAATATTTATAACTATACTACATCTGTGTGCGTGCATCGATCGATCCGTCAACGAAGATTTGTGTGCAAACATCATGGTCGACTAGTCGCGTGATATTCCGATAACGCATTTTAAAATAAAATGTGAATTGTGGCGTCCACATCCACGAGAAAAATGCAAAAATGGACAGATAGTGTAATAACACGTGTAATATTGAGTCGATTATTATTGAATCGTGAGAACGCTACCGTCGATATTTGCTTTCGAATTTTTGCTTCTAAAATCGCCCCGTGAGAACGCCCCATTAGACACACTCTACCACATTTTATGTAAATAAAGAAATTATTATTAAATTTTTATCACACCTTTACTGTAGCAGCCTCTAGTAATTTGTGGTTACTAGTATTGTTTTAGAAAAAAAAACATGAAAGTTCCTGTTCAGTGATTTAGTAAGCGGTTGGTGCTCATTAAAAAGCTGTAAAATTCTATTTATGACTGTAAACGGGTGTAGGGTTGTCGCTGAACAGTTTTTCAGTCATTTTTTATTTTTTTATTATTATACATTTCTATACTAAAGTGCTTGTATCATAGAAACAGGCCAACCAAAGTACATTTATCAAAGATGGTTGTACATTTATCAAAGGTGGTTACGAACCCGTGCACTCGGCTTGCTTAACCATTCCACTGCCACTACACCACGGTCGCCTTAACTTCAATAGAATAATAAATAAGGTACTAACCTGTCTCTTCCAGGAGTTTCATTTTACATTTCTATACTAAGCATACATTCTATACTACATTTCTAAAGTAGACAAACAAAGTACATATATCTATACTAATATAATAAAGCGGAAGAGTTTGTTTGTTTGTTTGTTTAAACGCGCTAATCTCAGGAACTACTGGTTCGAATTGAAAAATTCTTTTTGTGTTGGATAGATCAATTATCGAGGAAGGCTTTAGGCTATAGAACATTACGTTGCGACTTACAGAAGCGAAGAAACAGTCGAAAATGTGGAAAAAACGGGGAATATTATTCGTCTTTGAGGGTTTCCGTTGCGTGCGCTGCGAAAACCGTTCGAGATACCCAAAAAATATGTATGAAAGAATTATTCCTCTTTAAATTATCTACAAAAATGTCCGCGACCGTATATGTCTATCTTTTAAGATTAACTCGCCATAACCGTTTTTATGATAGTCAAATTTGGTCTAAATAATTGCATTATTACAAATTATTTGTCAGAGTTGTATTAATATAATAATATTATTTTTTATCGAAATAAATGTGTTATTAATTAGGAGTATTTAACTGTGAACAAAATTGTCATTGACATCACCTAATTTCAATAAACATCTTATAAGATAATACAATTTTAAAATAACTCTGAAACAAAATTCACACGCGTCGCATGATAAGCGCTAACCGGCGGGCGAGGAGAGGCGGTGCTTGCGGGCGAGGCGGAGGGGGGTGTAGCTCTACGAGGTATTGTCTGTCTAAGCCGAAATGACGCGCCCCTCCACTGCATTTACGCATACGAGCAAATATAAAATATGGATAAAACACACCGAAAATGCAGTAATTGGTTATTCAGTTGCTGGTTAGACACAAAGGAGGAACGAACGTGATGAAGTTTAATAGTATAGTTAGTAATATTTGCATTCACACATTTAAATAAACTAATAAAGTTGAGGGGCGCGTCATTTATAGACAGACAAGCATACTTTGCGGTCGGCTCCCTACTGATCGGTTGAATGCAGCGTTAATTTGTTTTTACGATATAATATCATCGTGCACAATCCTTTTTTATACAATTTCATTTTGTAGTAGTTTTCTCTATAGTAGGTAGTGTTTGTTTTAAGTATAGTATTTTGTTTCTAATATTTTCACAATAACACTTTTTTTGTTTTGTTGTAAATAATACGTGTAGGTGTCATCTACATTCTTTCAAGGTTAGGTTTTACATTTCTTATTAGGTTAGGTTTTAGTTTAAGCATACAGTTAGTTTGGTTAAGTTTTCATTTCCTTCGTTCTTTCTTCGTCACTGTAATGCCTAGAAAAAGGACTCAGCGTTCTCGGCAGACTGCTGCTGCAAAGCGGCTGCGAGATTTGCGCACAAGAAAATAAAACTGAATATATAATTTACGCAGAAGTACTTTAAAATATATTCTTTTTAAAACTACTTTAAAATATATTCTATTAGTTACGTAATTTAATCGTCTAAAATAAGTCGCGGGTAACAGCTATAGGTAATTTATAATAAAGTTGAGCAGGTAGGTAAACAAAAAAATAATATGATTCCCAAAATAACTATTCCACGCGGACGCAGTCGCGGGCACAGCTAGTCAAAGATATATTGGTACCGGCGAGTGGTTTTGAACCGGGGTTTCTCGGTCTACGTGACCATTTCACTTCCACTACACCACGGTCGCCTTAAGCTGATTTCAAAAAGTATCCGTAGTTTGGACTTTACACCCGTACATCCTCATTCAAACCACATCTATCGCACACTGTGCTATTCTTTATTTCATCCGCTATCACTCCACATACACTCCTTAAACACCGCATTTCTACAGCGTTAATTCTACTCTCACGCTTCTTCTGCCACACTCAACATTCACTTCCATACATTAATGTAGGAACAAGCACCGCATTATGAACAGCCATCCGTGACTTTTGTAACAATCGCCTTTGCATTTCTCAATCGTCGTCACTCTTGGACCTCCTCCTGCTTATCATCAGGCGGGAAGAGGTCAGATGTCGTGTCACAATAAAAATAAAAAAAATCTATCCACATCCTGGATATTTGCTTCGGGTCTGGTTTTCAAAGAGTGGTAGGCAGTGGTACCCAGTCTGCCGATCCGGGGTAGTACCACCACTTACAAGTATACAGACCGTGAAGTGATTTGGTCACGTTTCGGGATCAGCTTGTAAGTTGCCGGTTCCATCTAGGCCGGCATAGTGGATGTGATTGCTACTCACAGTTATTGAATTGTAGTAGCAGTGACATTCATTCATGGACCTCACTTTGGCTTAACATCAAGCGGGGTGCTGTCATATGTCGAATCACAATAAAAAAAAAATAAAAAAAAAAGATGTGTTACAATAAAAATAAAAAAAATCTATCCACATCAGATTTATAAATTGCTTTCGTCAATTTTTTTTATTTTTCCTGTGACTCGACATTTGACAGCACCCCACTTGATGTTAAGCCGAAGTGTGGTCCATGAATGAATGTCACTGATACTACAATTCAATAACTGTCAGTAGCAATCACATCCACTCTGCCGGTCTAGATGGAACCGGCAACTTACAAGCTGATCATAAAACGTGACCAAATCACTTCACGGTCTGTATACTTGTAAGTGGTGGTACTACCCCGAATCGGCAGACTGGGTACCACTGCCTACCACTCTTTAAACCAATCTAGTTAAGGGCATTAAAATTAAATAATTACGGAAATTTAATAATTCTCTCCAGTGCGTGTCGCTTCGCATGCCAACCCTACCAAAGATCGTTTATACCGTATGATATCCTTTGTGTCGTACGAGATGCCTCGCATAGCGGTGTTGACGTACGACGATATATTGACGTTAATTGCTTTATTGCCACTAACGAAAACAATTTTGACATCAACCGTGTTTTATGTCTTTTTTAACTATTTAAAAGAGACAATTTCGCGTTGTAAAACATTGTGTTTTTTTAGAGATTGGTACATAAAAAAAGATAATCGTCCGGTTCGAAGGACTAACAATATATTTCTATTTGTATTTATAAATGTCAATCAATTAATCAAATCGTCACGCCTCTTTCTCACAGGGATAGGCAGGGTCAATGGAGCGCCAATTGCCACGATCCTGACACTACTCGCTCGCTTCCTTCACATTCGCAATTCTTTTCATACAAGCTCTATGGTTATGGGCACTAAGCAACCTAAATGTTTTAAATGTTTATTTATCTTTTATGATATGGTACATTGCTTATTACAGGCGTTGCGCATTGGTAACCAAACTAGTTTGTTATGCGTACAGTCCCGGGCTCGATTCCCTGCCGGAGGAAATATTTGTTTCATAAAGTGCCGACGACTGAAAAAACCAACTTAGTTTACGGATGACAAAATCGCCGTCACTGGGCCGGCCAGTAAAGCTTTTCCCCGATTCGCTTGAAAAATCCGAGCTAATGGGATAGGAAGAACACTTGGGCTGGTATAGCATTTCACTTGTCGATTGTTCTACAAAGAAACGACGACAGTCCAACTGATTCGGCCGTCAGAATGCAGAGGCTTCCCTCGGCTTGTGGAGATATGACGGGAGTAAAAAGACAGTGTACGAACAAGGTTAAAGAGCTCCTCAGAATTCTCCTCGGAGTAGATGAAAGACGCTTAGAGCCGCTACGTAACTAAGAAATTGTAGTGGATCCAGATTTCCCCAGAGCTGCCATCATCCATACCACTTTTATCTCCGAATTAAGAAACAGGCATTTTTGGCGACAGGCGTGGACAAACGGTCAGAGATTGGTTTGTTGCGCCTAAACAGGAATCGAACCTGCCCCGGTTTAAACAAATATTTGTTTCATAGCTTTTATTTGTAATATTTAATAATTATATTGCAAATATATGTTAATAAACAAAAGAGATATTTGGGTCTGGTTATAAAAAGAGTGGTAGGCAGTGGTACCCAGTCTGCCGATCCGGGGTAGTACCATCACTTACAAGTATACAGACCGTGAAGTGATTTAGTCGCGTTACAGGATCAGCTTGTCGGTTCCAACTAGGCCCGCATAGTGGATGTGTTACTGCTACTCACAGTTATTGAATTGTAGTAGCAGTGACATCAATTCATGGACCACACTCCAGCCTAATATTAAGCGGGGTGCTGTCATATGTCGAGTCACAATAAAAAAACAGCAATCATAAAAATACTTCAAAGCAATCAAATGCAACATGAAACGATGACAAATTATAAACCTAACCTAAAAGAAAGTTATTTTTGACAACATAACCTATAAATCTATCTCCAATTGCGACACCTTCATGCCTAACAGGATACCGGAGTGAAATTAAAAACTCTTTAACACATGCATTTAAAAATATTTATTTCAAATGACAGTTTAGGCAATAAATCGTCGCGACCAATTTGGCGGGCGCCGCGCACTAACTCTATTAAGTGTTGCGTTTAATTTTTTTTAGTTCTGTGAAGGCGAAGGATATTTATTTATAGTCTTCAGTAAAATTGTCATTATGTTTTCAGTATATGAGTGATGAAGATGAATCACTAGTATTTTATCCATTACATGAAGGTGAAGTTGATGGTGATGGTTTTAGTAAAACTCTTCCGAGAGAGTCTTAATGGGGACACGAAGAGACACGTTTCACAGCTGTAATCCATTGTTTCTGCCTATCCTTGTGGTAAAAAGGCGTGACAATATAATTGTTTGCTTGAAATTACATATCTAAACTTAATAAAGTTTTTAATTATTTCTGTATTACAATTCCACTATTATTACAGGATTATAATATTCAAGAAAGACAATCTTTGCCCTTCAAAATTTTTTTAAATTAAAGCCTTGTGTCAGGATAGTAGAAAGTGGCGCTACACTGTATCTGCTTATTACTGTTAAAACCAAAGCGAAAAAATGTAATAATAATGATTTTAACAAAATAAAAACTTTATTCATATTGATCTTTATTGAGATATGTTCGCACAATTCTGGAGTCGCATAAACGATTACGACTAGAGTCGACTTTTGTGGTAGCTGTAAGCAGCAATCGCACTCGCGATGCTGGATTCAGTGTATTTCAGCACAATTTAAAACTCAAGTCACATCACCTTTATTTAAAACTCATGACACTTAACGGGCTTTGCAACTCATGGTAGACGTACTCATTAGCGATGAATCTTATTTCCCGCCATTTCAAACGGCTCTCAAGAAATTCAAAATGGCCGCCACAGAATGACAACTTGATATATCGACGCTAATTACTCAGGACGTAGGAAGTGTTTATTGAAAATAGATTCTGAGTGGCGATGTGCGCCTGATTTAAATTTAATTGTTTAACATTTCAATTGACTTATCGACTTTGTCACATCGGCTGCGTTCCAAATCGCAACGTTGCTTGAATTTTAAGCTTTGAGCCAATATTAATATCACATGTTGAATTTTATGTGCTTGCTCGTTTCCGCACTTGAAGTCCTCTGCGGTTTCTTTGTGCGTTCTTCAACGGTTCTCCTTCAGTGGAGCCACCCTATCTACTCCAGGAAGGCCAGGAGACCCTTCTCGTTCCTGCAGATCTCCGGAAGCGTTCTTGCGTTGCCAAGGAACTTCTGTCTTGCTTCGGCTACACTTCTGCAACTTAACAACACATGAGCAGTTGTTTCCTCCACATTAAGGCAGCCCCTACAAAATGGGGGCTGTCCTAAATGTTGAGGTTGTATAGGTGTTTATTAAAAGCACAATCTTAGCTCTGCTAAGATTCAACAGTCTTCCGGTCAAGCATGAGGAAGAGCTTCCCGGGACTGTGCATATATTTGTTTTATAGCTTTTATTTGTAATATTTAATAGTATTAAATATTACAATAATGTAATATTTTTTATTTGTAATATTTAATAGTATTAAATATTACAAATATTTGTTAATAAAAATAGTGATGGATATTTGCTTCGGGTCTGGTTATCAAAGAGTGGTAGGCTGTGGTACACAGTCTGCCGATCCGGGGTAGTACCACCACTTACAAGTATACAGACCGTGAAGTGATTTGGTCACGTTTCGGGATCAGCTTGTAAGTTGCCGGTTCCATCTAGGCCGGCATAGTGGATGTAATTGCTACTCACAGTTATTGAATTGTAGTAGCAGTGAAATTCATTCATGGACCACACTTCGGCTTAACATCAAGCGGGGTGCTGTCATATGTCGAGTCACAATATTAATTTTAAATTTAAATAAAATTAAAGTAAATAATATGTTTAGTGTTAAAACATTGTCAAGAAAAAATAATAGATTAACATATGAAACTAAACATTGTCATAAAATGGAAGTTTTAGTAAAGCGACGGAAAAGCTATCAAAACTTCAGGACGAGTCTTATAGTTAAAATGATGAGACCCTTATTTCAAATTTAAATCATTGACGACTTATTATTTATTTATTATTACTAGATAAAAGGACATCATTCATTTTGTATGGAGACTTGGGCTTATTTGTATTAACAGTTTAATATGCATTTTAAAACAGTTTAATGTACGAAGATTACAATGTAATTGGAATATTATCTTTTGTTATGCATAGGTGTGCAAAATGATCAAACTATAATTATGACAGTTGAAAGCAGAACAAATGTTGTGTTAATTGACAGATAATACAAAATCCATATCTTATTTTCTAAATAACTCAATCGCAAAGGAATCAAAAGCAAAATTGTTATTAGTTTTATCAATACAAGTATCTAAACTACCATGTATATATTTTTTCATCATTGGACATTATAAAAGCAGTACATAAAAGGCGAAAGTGAATGATGTTCTTTCCACTATTATTACACATTAATATTTAAGAAACAAAACATTTACAATGAATTTAAAATTCTCGTTTTGTCACTCGCAGTTCCAGCCAAAACTCTATTTGAATTAATCGACCTAGGACCTAGTGATCAATCTACTTATTTGATCTACTAATCAAATAATTTTAACACTTCACCTAATTTGACAAAAAAAAAACAGTCACTATCACTATGCTAGCCAAAGGTCATGCATCGATAGAAGGATCCAATGTTATATGGGATGGAGAAAGCACATAGGCTGGTAAAGAATTCTACGACGCACCGAACCTTTTAGTTTGAATACCGATTCGGTCGACAGCATGAATCTTTAGAACAAGGTTTGACGAAGAATTGACGACAGGCGTGGACGAACGGTTTAGCGACTGGTTTGTTGCGCGTCCCGGGTTCGATCCCCGGTCGGAGCAAATATTTGTTTCATAGCTTTTATTTGTAATATTTAATAGTATTAAATATTGCAAATATTTGTTAATAAAAAAAAAGAGATGGATATTTGCTTCGGGTCTGGTTATCAAAGAGTGGTAGGCAGTGGTACCCAGTCTGCCGATCCGGGGTAGTGCCACCACTTACAAGTATACAGACCGTGAAGTGATTTTGGTCGCGTTTCGGGATCAGCTTGTAAGTTGCTGGTTCCAACTTGGCAGGCATAATGCATGTGATTGCTACTCACAGTTATTGAATTGTATTAGCAGTGACATTCATTCATGGACCACACTTAGGCTTAACATCAAGCGGGGTGCTGTCATATGTCGAGTCACAATAAAAAAAAAGAGCTCCTCGGAACATTCTTCGTGATATAAAGCCGCTATATCTCTGCGAAGTTGCAGGTGCTCTAGAATTCTCGTGACCTCTGCATCTCCTATAACTCGGACAGCTTGGCGCTGCAATGATCCTAGGGCATCAGGAAGATACTTGGCAGAGCCGTCCCAGAAATGCGAACTTTATATTTAAAGTGACATCTAATAATTTTGTTCCAGGTTCCTCGCGCGGCAAAAGAGCTAGAACAGCGTTCAGTGCACAACAAATTAAAAGCTTAGAGGCGGAATTTGAGAAGAACAGATATTTGTCTGTCGCCGCTAGAGGCAGACTTGCAAGACAATTGAGATTGACAGAAACACAGGTATTACTTATTTTAACAGGCTTTTATTAACTTCACTTGTATGTATGTAACTATTTAACGGAAACTTCTAGAGGTCTGAATAGTATGTAAAGGACATCATTCATTTTGTATGGGGACTTGGGCTAAATCGCATTTATATACATTTTAAAATAGTATTGTACGAAGATTAAAATTTAATTGGAAAATATTTTTTATTTTGCATAATTTAGGTTAGGTTACCATTTTTTAATATTTTTTTTTATTGTGACGCGACATATGACAGCACCCCGCTTGATGTTAAGCTGAAGTATGGTCCATGAATGAATGTCACTGCTACTACAATTTAATAACTGTAAGCAGCAATCACATTCACTATGCCGGCCTAGTTGGAACCGGTAACTTACAAGTTGAACCCGAAACGTAACCAAATCACTTCACGGTCTGTATACTTGTAAGTGGTGGTATTACCCGGATACCACCTACTTACAAATATTTATCTCTTGCCATGATTGGAAGTCGCGTCGCTTAACTATCACTAGTTCTAGATATAATAGATTTTAGAGTGTACTATACATCGGTGGTACTATAACGTTTATTTGAATTATTTTAGTCTGACCGTTATGACGGTTCGAAATCTTTGCAGCCATCGTGGTCGCGGGAAATAGTTTGTGTGCGCAAATCCTTAGAAAACAATATAAATGATTATAATTTATTATTTCATTTACAGATAAAAATATGGTTTCAAAACCGCAGAACAAAATGGAAGCGAAAATATACAAATGACGTTGAATTACTCGCACAACAATATTACAGTAGCTTGGGCATTGTCTCACCACGACCTATGTTTGTTGGCGACCGTCTTTGGATATTCAATTGCCCAAACCGATTACCAGGACCCCAGCAACAACAATGGCTAAAATCTGTTAATAACATAGCTAATTATAACCAACAAAATCAAGTAAATATGTTAAGAAATCCAGATGTTAATTATACGATGCCTTGCAGTTCAATCTCTTCGCCTTCTGTCAAATTTCCCGCGCAAACACGCATTTTACCGCGCGAAATCTTCAGCAATATGGCGACGGCTCAAAGGGGATTGGATCTTTACAAAAATAATATTTTGAGTCATACAAATCAGCCTCAAGAACAAAATATTGACCATTTGAGAAGATTAGAAGAAAATTTTAGTATTTAAGAGAACTTTATTAATAGTTTTATTCGTATTTGATTTCAAAATAAAACGTTTATTATGATTGAAATGGTTTTACTTGTAAACTCGAGCTAGCGGGAGAGTTTTGGCGGGAAATACATGCGAATGATCGGGCAAATGTTTTTTTAACTAATCATACATAAAAATCGTAAAACTATTATCTAGCAATAATTAAAAAAGTTATTTGGTCTTAAAAACGTAATTTTAAGGCTGTGAAACTGTTTATTACCCCTATGATTATGACTCTTTCGGAAAAATTTGTTGTCTTTCTGCCGTTTTACTAAAACCACAGAATAAAGAAAAATAATGGAAGTGCTAAGCTAAGTGGACCTGACACTTTTTCCAATAGTAATAGTAATTTTTCCAATCTGACATCACTGGGCGCTCGTAGCTCTTTTTACGATCGTCGGATTGCAGTCGAGTATAATTTATCTATATATTTTTTCCATTAAAAAATAAGGATTGGAAAAATAATTGAAGGTTGTCATACATACAAAGTTATTTTTACGCAGTATATGTTATAGGTGGTAAAATCACAAGGCTGGTAAAACATTCAACATGTCGATTGTTCTAAACGGAAACGACGCGCCGAATTTTTTAGTTTGACTGGCATTAATGTTGAATTAACCCTATTTTTTATGTGTTCGTAATTGTGTAATCATCTTTATTGCATTAATAATAAAGTTAATTTGAATTATATACACTTTATTTTTATTACCTATTTTTATTCAGAATTATAAATAATCAGCGATACATTTTTGTGGTGTTGTATTGTGTTATATTCGTAAAATCGTCAACGTATACGAATGGTGACTGACTGGTTCTCATACAAATGTTTGTTAATCTCACTTCTACAAATACTTTTTTTTGTGATGCAAAAGATCATTGTTAACTATTTTCATAATAATTTTTATTGTATGTATTGATATTATATGATATTGTTTGTCAGACTTTTATTAGTCTGTAATTCTTTTATAACTTTTAACATTCAATACTTTAACACTACTACTTTTTAGTTAAAAACTAAGCTATAAAAAATTAAAAAACTACATATTGGACTGGACGTGTCAGTCAGCTGTCAGCTGTTCTTTTCGTAGGTTGTTGTTAACGCTTTTCGATGCTTATTTTACTTTAAAATGAGCATACAATAATTAATTTAAATATTTATTTATGAAGCAAACATATCGAGATTTTATTTACGTAACACAGTATCAATAATGTGGTTTAAATTACAATGTATTGTATGAACTTCTCTTTTATTTGTGTTGTGTGCAACAGCGGTACAAAATAAACAGTATCAATTACTACAATTGTTATTTATGAATAAAATTGTCGTGTACGCGTTGTAAATAGATCATGGAAACGATAAGCACGCGCAAACTTTAGTTTATAATCATAGGAATACATTTAAAATGGCAATGTTTTTGTCGCGGATTTTTATCAGAAGATTAACTATTACGTTTGTTTTAATACTGTTTTTATGGTTTATTTATGCATTTAGAACATTATTTGATGTGCCAAATAAAAACAGTGATCATCTTGTAAGTTTAGAGAATAAGATTGTAGATATAGAAAGTCGGATTGACTATGAGCTGTTTGAGAGTAAGAATTTATTAGAAAACGTAAATGAGCAACTGAAGATAATAAAGCCAATAGTTGCTCAAAATACTATTAAAAATTTAGGTAAGTGATAATTTTTATTTGTGACTTTTTTAATCATTTTTTTATTATGACACGACATCTGACCTCTACTGGCCTGATAATAAGCAACAGGAGGTCCAAGAGTGACGACGACTGAGAATACCGAGTCTGTCCACAGCTGCCTCAGTCGCTGCCACTATGCCTAAACTTATTTCAATGTAGACAGTTCGACATATTCAACATATTTCTGTTTCATTATTACAGTTGAATTTTTTTACCCATTTTTTAAAATTATATTTGCAATCAATATCAATTGACATTGCATATTATTAGCAAAGAAGCATAGCTCCTATCACCAATTCCACGATTAACTACATAATATTTGTTTTAAATATTTCACTGTCTCCACTCCAGTGATATCGATAGCGAAGAACTAAAATGTTGGCTTGACTTACCAGTGGCGTAGCGTGGAGGGGGCGGCCCGCCCCGGGCGGCACATTTAGGGGGCGGCAAAATTTATAAAAACTGAAATAAATCATTAAAATTTGAACCTGAAATTCATATTTTTGTTGTACCTATGATTGAACTCCTAAATAAAGGTGCGGTAAAAAAAAATTCCGCTTGGGGCGGGCAACTTTCACGCTACGTCACTGTGACTTACCTATTAATGTAGGCAGATAAAATTGTAAGTAGCTTATCAACCTTTACCTGTAAAAACCTAGCCTACCAAAATTTAGCAGTCATCTGGTCAAGCATCTTCTCATATGAGGAAGAGCTTCCAGGGACTGTCTGCAGTCACTTATAGAAGTTAATTAGTACTTTATTTCGTACAAAGAAACCGAAGAGGACTTCAAGTGCGGAAACGAGCCCGCTAATAACTACAACTAACTAGTACTTTATTTTCACAGATGTCAATCCTCCGACCCTTCCAGTTCTAGTGATAGCATGTGACAGGATCACTGTGAAGAGATGTATAGACAGTTTAATAAAATACAGACCGGATACAGACATATTTCCTATTATTATTAGTCAGGTATTGTTATTATTATTATTATTAAAGATGGGACTACTCGATATTTTTTTAACCCGAGTTAGGTAGATTTAAAAATTTTTTTTTTTTCTTTGTTGGTTTCCTTTTGCGTGGCAATCTGTATTTCATACAATTATCCATTAAAATGTCTAGACTCTTAGTCCTTTTGATGTAATGGAAAAGAGGGAAACCCATTGGTTTCACCTTCTTATAGATGTTTAAATCTTTTTGTTAAATTAGGGACGCTATGTCTCCTAAGTCTTTTATATTGGGCACTACCAGTCCCTCTCAATCCAGAGGCAAGTTCAAAATATTGATAACTTAATTTGCAAATCAAATTGATGAATTTGATTTAAACCAGTTTACAAATCGAGTTGACAATTTGGTTGGACAAATGGTTTGCTGTAGAATTTCAGATGTGTATGTCTGATCTAAAATTATAAGTATATATATATATTTATAATAGTTCAAACCGGTTTATTGCAGATGTTAACCGACCTAACTCGGTTTAGGTCTCAACTCGGTTTAACCCCAGGTTGAAGAGTCGAGTTGTTACATCTCTAATTATTATCAATCAATATATTTTTATCATAGCTCGACATCTACCTTAACTTACCTGATGATAATCAAGGGGAAGTTCAGAGTCGATGACTTTAAAAACCAATTCGACTTTCGCTTGCCTCAGTCAGCGTTACTTTTTTATTTTTTATTGTGCCTCGCTCGACATATGACCAAGTGAGGATGTTAAGTTGAAGTGTGGTCCATGAATGGATGCTACTGCTACTACAATTTAATAACTGTAAGTAGCAATCATTACATCCACTAAGCTGATCCCTAAACGCGACCAAATCACTTCACAGTCTGTATACTTGGTGTACTACCCCGGATCGGCAGACTAAACGGCATATCCACCTCTTATTTGTGATATTAAATATTGCAATATTTAATATCACAAATAAAAGCTATGAAACAAATATTTGCTCCGACCCGTGCGTCCTCTATCGCCTATACCACGGAGAATGTTCCAAGGAGCTCTTAAACCTTGTTCCTACCTCGTCTTTTCACACCCCTAATACCGGTTGCGGGCAGCATCCATATTCTGTCGACCGAATCAGCAGTCGAACTAGAAGGTTCGGCGCGTCGTTTTCATCGAACCATCGACAAGTGGAATGCTTTATCAGTTTACGTGACTTCCCATCCCATCTTATAACCTTGGATCCTTCAAGCGATGCGTGAAGAAGTACATTTGGCTAGCATGGTAAGGGTGACTGTGGCAGCCGTGAACTGACTTAGTTTTTCCAGTCGTCAACACTTTTAGACCTCATCCATGCTTAACCGTTACTAATTGCCGATGCCAATGTATCTTTGATATATGCACTTTAGTCGTCCTGTTTCTATGATAAGAATTCTTAAGGATAATGTATATTTTCAGGATTGTGGACATAATGAGACTTATGAAGCGTTAAAGGAGTATACGGTTGATCCATCAATCACAATTGTCAGGCAACCGGACTTGTCTGAAATACCCTTAATGAAACAAATGGTGAAATTTAGGGGCTACTACAAGATTGCGAGACATTTTAAATTCGCTCTGAATCATGTTCTGGATACGTTGGGGCATAAAGCAGTCATCATTGTTGAGGGTGAGTCCATTTAATAATCAATCACAGGGATAGGAAGAGACAAAGAAGCGCCACTTAGACGACAGGCGTGGACGAACGGTTTAGCGATTGGTTTGTTGCGCGTTAAGTCTTGGGTTCGATTCCCGGTCGGAGCAAATATTTGTTAATAAAAAAAAGGTGGATATTTGCTTTGGGTCTGGTTATCAAAGAGTGGTAGGCAGTGGTACCCAGTCTGCCGATCCGGGGTAGTACCACCACTTACAAGTATACAGACCGTGAAGTGATTTGGTCACGTTTCGGGATCAGCTTGTAAGTTGCCGGTTCCAACTAGGCCGGCATAGTGGATGTGATTGCTACTCACAGTTATTAAATTGTAGTAGCAGTGACATTCATTCATGGACCACACTTCGGCTTAACATTAAGCGGGGTGCTGTCATATGTCGAGTCACATTAAAAAAAAAATTAATTAATCAATCACAGGGATAGGCAGAGACAAAGAAGCGCCACTTGCCACAACCCTGCCACAACTTCCTCGCTTCCTTCACATTCACAATTCTCTTCATACAAGCTTTATGGTTAAGGGCAAGACGCCACCTAGCCATCTTGAGGATGTCTCCTCATGTCTGATATAGTCGGAAAACACTCTCCTGGGCCTGTTGTTTAACGCATCCATCTACATTAGATTTATAAATTCCTTTCGTCAATCTACTTGTAATTTCTATACTATCTACTAAAGTGCTTGTATCATAGAAACAGGACAACCGAAGTACATATATCAAAGATACATTGGTACCAGTGAGTGGTTTCGAACCCGTGCTCTTGCGTTTGCGTAACCATTGCACTGTCACTACACCACAGTCGCCTTGATTAGGCCGGCATAGTGGATGCTTCTACTTATAGCTATTCAACCCTAGTAGCAGTTGCCGTTAGCCTGCTTAGTGGTTATTTAGTCGAGGCAGAATAATAAATAAAAAATGTATTAAGAAAATCTTTATCTTAGCAATAAAGAATTTTAATTTTCAAAGAGAAATAAAATTGTTGATTGACATTTGGTGCTGATAACATATAGCACTGGCGAGAATTACTGAAATTACTTGCCGTATTAAATAGCACACCGGCGTAAGGTCCCGGGTTCGATTCCCGGTGGATCAAAATATTTTTTTTTATTATACATTTCTATACTACGCTACTAAAGTGCTTGTTTCATAGAAACAGGCCAACCAAAGTACATATATCAAAGACACATTGGTACCGGTGAGTGATTTCGAACCCGCACCACTCGGTTTACGTAGCCTTTGCAATGCCACTACACCACGGTCTCCTTTTCTATTTCTATACTAAACTTGTACAAACTTGTACAAACCACAGCCTTAACAACCAGACCCGGAGCATATATCCGCCTTTTTTTATAACCAAATATTTGTAATAATCTCATCATCATCAGCCAGAAGGCGTCCACTGCTGAACATAGGCCTCCCCCTTAGAACGCCATTCCGAACGACAAGATGCCAGTTGCATCCACCAGTTATTTGTGACTTTCAATATGTCGTCAGTCCACCTAGTGGGAGGCCTACCTACGCTGCGTCTAATCTTAAGGCGACCGTGGTGTAGGAATGCAATGGTTACGCAAGCCTAGATTACGGGTTCGAAACCAATGACTACTCACCGGTATCTTTGATATATGTACTTTGGTTGTTCTGTTTCTATGATACAAGCATTTTAGTAGCTTAGTATAGAAATGTAAAAAAAATCAAAAGAAATATCTAAATTTTATTTTTTTATTAAATATTTTTTATTAAACTTCTATTTATTAAATAAACAAATGTTACTTTGAATTAATTTTCTGCTAATACTAAAAAACTAATATATATATTTAAAAAATGAAACTAAACTATAATACATTATTAAAAGGAGTCCCTTTAGGCAAGGTTTCGAAGATACTGGCAGCGTTCCCCCTTTGAATAACTAGACTAATTCTTTGTAGCTGCCAACTCTACGGTCTCCTGTGATGTCGACTAACCTTTTTGCTATTTCCTTGATATCTAAATTAATAAATATTAACACTCATTAAAACAATTCATTGCTCTGACCGGGAATCGCACCCGGGGCTTTTTTTATTTTCTATTGGGACACGACATCTGACCTCGTCCCGCCTGAGGATAAGCAAGAGGTCCAAGAGTGACGACGACTGAGAAAACCAGGTTTGTTCTCGGCTGCCTCAGCCGCCGTCACTATGCCGGCTATGCACTATGCCGGCTTTACGCGTAACGAAACCAATACCTGTCGTATTAATTATTTTGTATTATCAGTGACCTAATCTTGATAAGCTAAATTTTCCATACACAGAGATAAGATCAACTAATCAAATGAGTTTGATAATTTTTTATTGATAATTGGATAGAAAGCTAGGTTGCCTAGTGTCCATAACCTTAGAGCCTGTATGAAGAGAATTGTGGATGTGAAGGAAACGAGAGTGTTGTGTCAGGATCGTGGCAAGTGGCGCTCTATTGTCTCTGCCTATCTCCGTGGGAAAAAGGCGTGACAAATTAATTGGATAGATTTTTTTATTGTGACTCGACATCTAACCTCGACCTGCCTGATGGTAAGCAAGGGAAGGTCCAAGAGTGATGACGACTGAAATAAAAACTAGTCAGTTTCCGTCTGCCTTAGTCGCAGTCACAGTCACAACCAGAGGACTTAATTCGTGACTCAATATCTGACCTCGACCCGCTTGATCGTAAGCAAGACCGCGTTTGTTTACAGCCTCAGTCTCCGTCACTATGCCGGCCTTCTTCAGGCATCGCTTGAAGGATCCAAGGTCATAGAAAGAAGAGAACACATTCAACAAAGCATTCCACTTGTCGATTGTTCTACAAAGAAAACACGTACCTAAAGTAAAAGTAATATAAAGTAAAATTAAAAGCACCTAAATTAAAAGAAAAATGCTACATATTCATACATGCTGTCGGTTAAAGTGACTGAGTCGCGTTTCGGAATCATTTTGTGAGTCTCCGGTTGCGATTAGGCCGGCATAGTCGACGGGACAGCTATTTAACTGTAGTAGGACAGTTAAATAGCTCCATTCGTGGACCGCACTCGAGGGTCGTCACAAGTCCTAACTAATACAATTTTCTTTTATTTTCCAGATGACCTTGAAATCGCTCCTGATTTCTTCGAATATTTCTTGGGGACATATCCTTTAATGAAACAAGATGAAAGTATATGGTAAGAGATCATCATTATCATCATCATCATCACCATCATCATGATCAGCCAGAAGGCGTCTACTGCTGAACATAGGTCTTCCCCTTAGAACGCCATTCCGAAAGACAAGATGATCCGATGATTCCTTCCTTTTTACTCCCACACACAATAATTATATATCTTTTTTGTGACTCGACATATGACAGCACCCCGCTTGATGTTAAGCTGGAGTGTGGTCCATGAATGGATGTCACTGCTACTACAATTCAATAACTGTAAGTAGCAATCACATCCACTATGCCGTTCTAGTTGGAACCGGCAACTTACAAGCTGATCCTGAAACGCGACCAAATCACTTTACGGTCTGTATATTTGGAGTGGTTGTACTACCCCGGATCGGCAGACTGGGTACCACTGCCTACCACTCTTTGATAACAAGACCCGAAACAAATATCCGCAAATATTGTAATATTTAATAATTATATTAAATATTACAAATAAAAGCTATGAAACAAATATTTGTTTCGACTGGGAATCAAACCCGGGACTTTATGCGCAACTAACCAATCGCTAACAGTTCGTAATGTTATTTTTAGGTGCATTTCAGCTTGGAATGACAATGGCAAGAAGAATCTAATAGACCGAAGTAGACCAGAGCTGTTGCATAGGACTGATTTCTTTCCAGGCCTCGGTTGGATGCTCGAGAAAGAGACGTGGTTAAGATTAAGGGAAAACTGGCCTCCAGCGTGAGTTTTTTTTACATTTCCATACTAAGCTACTAAAATGCTTGTATCATAGAAACAGGACGACTAAAAAGTACATATATCTTTTTTTATTGTGACGACATCTGACTTCGACTAATCTGATGATAAGCAACAAAAGGTCCAAGAGTGACGACGACTGAAAAAAAAGCGTTAGTTCACGGCTGCCTTAGTCGCCGTCACTATGCCGGCCAAAGGTGCTTCTTCACGCATCGCTTAAGGCTTAAAGGATCCACAAAGCATTCCACTTGTCGATTGTTTTACAAAAAAAAGACGCACCGATTTTTTTAGTTCGACTGTCGATTCGGTCAATAGAATGCGGATGCTTTTCACGACCTGTGCGGGTATGACGGGTGTGATGAGACGAGCTAGGAACAAGGTTAAAGAGCTCTTCGGAACATCCTCCGTGGTATAGGCGATAGAGGACGCACAGAGCCGCCATGTCTCTGCGTAGTAACAGGGGCTCCAGAGTTCGCGTGACCTCTGCATCATCTATAACTCGGATAGCTCGGTGCTGCAATGAATCCAGGGTATTGAGTAGATACTTGGCAGAGCCGTCTCAGAGGTGCGAACAGTACTTCGCGCAAGAGCGAATCTGAGCCTTGTATAGAAGCAGGCGAAGCTCTGGCGCGAAGAACCGCCGCACCTTGTTCAGGATGCCAAGTTTGCGGTATCAAAGATATATTGGTACCGGTAAGTGGATTTGAACCCGTGCTCTAGGTTTGTGTAACAATTTGATTGATTGATTTAACAATTTTTGTTTTTTAGGTTTTTCGACGATTGGCTTCGTGTTCCAATCAATATCAATGGCAAATCTTGTATTAGACCAGAAATATCAAGGACATACTCTTTTGGAAAGGTAATTTGCTTATTTTGAAAAGGTAATTTACTTATTTTGAAAAGGTAATTTACGTATTTTGGAAATGTAAATGACTTGTTTTGAAAAAGTAATTTATTTATTTTGGATAGGTAATATATTTGTTTTGAAAAAATAATTTTCTTTATTTGGAAATGTAATTTACTTATTTGGAAAAGTATTTTATTTATTTGGAAAAGTATTTTACTTATTTTGGAAAAAGTAATTTACATATTTTTGAAAGGTAATTTACTTATTTTGGAAAAGTAATTTACATATTTTGGAAAGGTAATTTACTTATTTTGTAAATGTAATTTATTGATGATGTCCTTTATATACACGTTTTTCGAATGTATAATATAAAGGACATGATTCATTTTGTATGGGCACTTGGGTTTAATTGCATATACATTTTAAAATAGTTTAATGTACGAAGATTACAATGTAATTGAAATATATCCTTTATTTTGCATAGTTTAAGTGTGCAAAATGATCAAACTATAATTATGACATGTCAAAGTAGAACTGTTAATATGGCGTGTCCTTGAGATTGACAGACGGTACTTTCGATACTTGTATTGATAAAATTAAAAAAAAAAGAAAATAAAATTCTAAATAACTTAATTGCACACCCAATGAACCAATGAGATTGCGCGTCCAATATCGCGCAAACGGTTCATCGACAAAGTATTAGTATATATATATATATATACGCTCCAACAAGAGACGTCACTCGGCTAGTAGAGGCCCTGTACGCAACACGCGTGCAGCTGGGAGATCTCTTTTCCTTTTCCCTTTACATTAATAAGTGGAATAATGCTCCGCTTAAGATTCTTGCTCCTCCGCAGTCGCCCAGCGCTTTTCTTATCAGCCGATTCGTATAATGCGCAGCTTGAAAGTAGCGCTCTTTTTGTCTGCCAGGAACTAAACAAGTATCTTTATTACTTTCAGGTTGGCGTGAGCAAAGGATTGTTCTTTGATTTACATTTGAAATATATACAATTAAACATAGACCCAGTGGATTTCACCAAATTGGATTTGAGTTATTTATTAAAGGTATTTCTAAGTTAGGTTACCTACTGCCCATAACCATAGAGCTTGTATGAAGAGAATTGTGAATGTGAAGGAAGCGAGGGAGTTGTGTCAGAATCGTGGCAGGTGACGCTCCATTTTCTCTGCCTATCCCTGTGGGGAAAAGGCGGGACAATTTGATTGATTTTGACGACAGGCGTGGACGAACGGTTTAGCGACTGGTTTGTTGCGCGTAAAGTCCCGGGTTCGATTCCCGGTCGGAGCAAATATTTGTTTCATAGCTTTTATTTGTAATATTTAATAATATTAAATATTGTAAGTATTAGTTAATAAAAAAAAGAGATGAATATTTGCTTCGGGTCTGGTTATCAAAGTGTGGTAGGCAGTGGTACCCAGTCTGCCGATCCGGGGTAGTACCACCACTTACAAGTATACAGACCGTGAAGTGATTTGGTCACGTTTCGGGATCACCTTGTAAGTTGCCGGTTCCATCTAGGCCGGCATAGTGGATGTGATTGCTACTCACAGTTATTGAATTGTATTAGCAGTGACATTCATTCATGGACCACACTTCGGCTTAACATCAAGCGGGGTGCTGTCATATGTCGAGTCACAATAAAAAAATGATTGATATTTGAGTTTATTTCGAATTGACAGACGCGGCGGGGGACTAATATGTAGTGATAATATTAGTATGATACGAAAACCAGTGGTCAATTTCAGTGCACTCAAGTGTACGCGGGAGCGAACGGAGCGTGAATACCACGCGGTAGTCGATGATCGACTGACCAGCCAATCGCGCGCACGGTACTTTGTTACCTCATTCCCCGCGTGCCTAAACACACCTAAATAACTACTTCTGCGCATCTGACCACTCTTGCCAACTTACGCGATCTATACATCTTTGAAATTAAAAACTATTGAATAATAATGTGCCAAATTCAATATAAAATAAGTCACGGATGACTGTTCGTAATGCGGTGCTGGTTCCTACATTAATGTATGGAAGTGAAGGTTGGGTATGGCAGAAGACGCATGAAAGTACGATTACGACAACGGATAACGACGTTGTAGAAATGCGGTCGTTAAGGAGTGTATGTGGAGTGACGATAGCTGATAGAATAAGGAATAGCACACTGCGTGATAGATGTGGTTTGAAACAAGTTGTAGTGACAAGGATTGACAAAGGAATGCTTCGATGGTTTGGGTACATGGAAAGGATGAGTGAAAGTAGATTGACAAAAGGAATTTATAAATCTGATGTGGATGGATGCGTTAAACAAGGCAGGCTCAGGAGAGTGTTTTCCGAACAAATCGGAGACATCCTCAAGAAAGCTAGGTTGCCTAGTGCCCATAACCACAGAGCCTGTATGAAGAGAATTGTGGATGTGAAGGAAGCAAGGGAGCTGTGTAAGGATCGTGGTAAGTGGCGCTCCATTGTCTCTGCCTATCCCTGTGGGAAAAAGGCGTGACAATTCGATTAATTGATTGATTCATGTATTACTCATAATTTTGTATTTGTCACTATTATTTAGGCCATCTATGGTACATCATCTTTTCTTTGTTCTATGTGCTAAATACTAATATGGTAACTATGTATTTTTGTAATCTTCATGTATATTCCTAAGGCACTCATTCGCCAACCTTTGACTTGTGCAGTTCACTCAAATATATCAATTATACTTTCACTTATAATTCTATTATTCATAACCTCACACCACCAACTCTTCATCGAACATAGCCGACAACTAGGCAAAATAATTGTAATGTATCTTTTCGCAGGGAAATTATGATATAAACCTTAAGAGGACTATAGAGTCAGTGCGATTTATGAGCGCTGAGGAGATTATGTCTTCCGCCATGGTAGAGAACCCTGAACCCGTCAAAGTTTACTACACCAACGCGAAAACCTTCCAACGACAAGCTAAGAAGTTGGGTCTAATGGATGATTTTAGAGTAAGTATTTTATTAACAAATATGATAATGATGATCCCCTTGCCGTGTCCGGCAACAGCGACTCCTTAGTCAGTAGTATGATGCGCTCTAATGTGACTCGCTAAACCAATTATAGTGTAGAGAGCGTTCCAAATATAATGTCTGCGCCTATGGATAGATGGCGTTGCATGTGTCCAATATCTCACAAACGGTTTATCAACAAAGTATTAGTATATATATGCGCTCCAACATGTGGAATAATGCTCCGCATAAAAAGTTTTAAATGGCTGCAGCTTCACTCGACTTTGGAGCCAATTCTATTTCTCATGGATCACCCGCTTCACGAGGGGTGCACCACTCAATCGCGCTGATACGTCCGAAAGGATAACAGCAATCATTCTCACAAAAAAAATGGTTGCAGGGTTCACAAAAGAGTTTTTTAACATGGCGCTTTTCCTCTAACGTTTTTAGTCGAGTTTGCTCTAAAGTATTCACGCTAGTGGAAACAAATATATATATATATATATATATATATTAGCTGACCCGGCGAACTTCATACCGCCTAACAGTTAATAAATATACAGACCGTGAAGTGATTTGGTCACGTTTCGGGATCAGCTTGTAAGTTGCCGGTTCCATCTAGGCCGGCATAGTGGATGTGATTGTTACTCACAGTTATTGAATTGTAGTAGCAGTGACATTCATTCATGGACCACACTTTGGCTTAACATCAAGCGGGGTGCTGTCATATGTCGAGTCACAATAAAATATAAAATAAAAAAATGGTATGTTACAGATTAGCTGAACTTAAGTTGTTGTGAATTGAGAAAATTAATATAATTAAAATTAATATTATAATAATATTTCTCTATAAATAATACAACATAGGTTTTCGAGCAATGTATTTTTTACTGATTTGCCAAAATCGACAATTTGTTTTTGATTCTCAACATCAAGTGGTTTGATATATTTTTCTAAGTTTAATAAAAAAACATATTGTTTACAATATTATATTGTTTTTTTATTTTATTTCAGAGTGGTATCCCTAGGACAGCATATCGGGGAGTAGTTTCATGCTTTATTAAAGGACGACGTGTGTATTTAGTTCCGAACTATAATTGGTCTGGTTATGACCCGGGTTGGAGTTAATGATATAGCCAAATGTTAGTCAAAAATAGATTCTACTAACTAGAAAATAAGAACTAAAGAAATTAGTAGCCAGGTTCGATTCTCGCTGCAGAAAGGACATCATTCATTTTGGGCTTCTATGTACTACTTTTGTCATGTCTAATGATGAAGAAATATATAAATGGTAGTTTTGATACTTGTGTTGATAAAACTAATAACAATTTTGCTTTTAATTGCTGTGCAATTGAGTTATTTGGAAAATAAGATATGGATTTTGTATCGTCTGTCAATCACAAAGACACGCCATATTAACAGTTCCGCTTTGAATTGTCATATAGTTTGATCATTTTGCACACTTAACCCTTTCCGTACGGCGCACGCCAATTGGCGTAAATTTTTTCCTATTTACCGTACGGCGCACGCCAATTGGCGTGCGAACTAAAATGATGATATCTTCGCGAAACAAGTTTTGTTGATAATGTCCTTTCTATACAAGCTTATATACAATGTTCTTAATAATATACTAGCCTTCGTTTTGTAAATCACGATGTTTAAAAATATGATCTTTTTTATCCACATACGGCAAAGGTAAATCAGAAATTGACAACATTTTGTCTGAACATGATAATGAAATAATATCATTAAAATAAAACATATTTATGTTCCTCATAAATATCGGTCGCATTTATTGATAGATAAATATAATGGCAGATAAATCATAACATGTCCGAATTTGTTTGGAGATGATATATTTTTTGCCAGGGATCTTATACAAAGTCGTTATTATTGAATAATAATGACTTTGTATTTATGCGATTTAATGTATATTAGTATACCGTCACGGTATTATATACTTTGGGGGATTCCTGTGGTAGTGCCTTACATCATACCGACATCAAGTTCAATGCCACTACGATTTGCATGAAGTTACCACGGGTACCGCAAACATTTCACAATGGACTCGCTAAGCGAGTTAGCGGCATTACAGTTTGAAATCAAAGGACTCGCTAAGCATTAAGAAAAGATAAATTTAAGTTTTTGCTATTTTCGTGGTCAAATAGTTATTATCAAACGGACATGAATAGCTTGGTCACATAATTAAAACATTATTATTAAATTAATATTATAAATATTATTAAATTAAACAACTTATATTTATAACCAAAATTATTTAAATATAATTTACCATAGATGGTAAATTGACAAAATGTTTACCATCTATGGCGTAAATAAAATCTTTACCTACGATCGGCGCACGCCAATACGCGTGCCAGCGATAATAGCGGGCCGTACGCGGGTATAATCTGCGTTGTTGAGCGTCGTGTTGAAAGGGTTAAACTATGCAAAATTATGGAATTATGGATGTGAGGAAGGCAAGTAAGTTGGGTAAGGATCGTGGTAAGTGGCGCTCCATTGTCTCTGCCTATCCCTGTGGGAAAAAGGCGTGACAATTTGATTGAAACTATGCAAAATAAAGGATATATTCCAAATTCATTGTAATCTTCGTACATCAAACTATATTAAAATGTATATGCAACTGTTAATACAATTAAGCCCAAGTCCCCCATACAAAATGAATGATGTCCTTTATACTTCATCGCCTTATTCTTCCCTATATTTGTATTTTTTTGTGACACATTTGACCTCGACCTGATAATAAGCAAAAGGAGATCCAACAGTGATGAAGACTGAAACAATCAAGTTAGTTTACGGCTGCCTCAGTCGCCTTCACTATGGGATCCAAGGTTATAGGAAGAAGAGAACACGTAGGCTGGCAAAGCATTCCACTTGTCGATTGTTCTACAAAGAAAAGACGCACCGAACTTTTTAGTTCGACTGCCGATTCGGTCGACAAAATGCGGATGCTTTTTCCGACCAGTGCGGGTATTACGGGTTAAAAAGATTTATAACGCTCGTATTTAATTTTCTTGTGATTTTAAAATAACGGCGACTAAAAAATCGGGTTTTCAGTCGCCGTTCACGGCTGCCTCAGTTGCCGTCACTATACCGGCCAAAGGTTAATTTTATAACCGCACAAAAAAACTAGTTAATACGCGCCGAAAATAATCACAAATCATTAAAGCACAGTTTGTTGCACAAAGGCCCGTTAAATTTAATGGGAGTTAAATTTTAACTATTTTATTTTTAGATTTATAAATCTTTACCTGTTTATAATGCTATATAATATAAGGCGACGGTGGTGTAGCCAAGAGCACGAGTTCGAGACCATCCACCGGTACCAATGTATCTTTGATATATGTACTTTGGTTGTCCTGTTTCTATGATACAAACACTTCAGTAGCTTAGTATAGAAATGAAAAAATATTTGGAATTTATTGCACAAAATAACTATGAACTCGTTTATAAAAGGCGGTATTAATGCCAGATAAGCTTTAGTGTGGTCAGTGAGATTTCTTTTAAATTTTATTGTAATTTTTTTATGGTGACACGACATCTGACCTCCACCCGCCTGATGATAAGCAAGGGGAGCTCCAAAAGTGACGATGACTGAGAAAAACTAGGTTGTATTTTCTTAGATTTTGCGCGAACATTGATTAATGAATTAAACAAATTTTATGCGGCTTACTATCGCGTTTAAATAATGTCGAAACGTCGGAATAATAAAAAATTGTAAAATCAAAACCAAAATAAACGCGATAGTAAGCCGCATAAAATTTGTTTAATTCAAAAACTAGGTTGTTTACAGCTGCCTTAGTCGCCGTCACTATGCCGGCCAAAGGTGCTTCTTCACGCATCACTAAAGGATCCTAGGTTTTAGGATGGAGAGAACACATAAGCTGGCAAAGCATTCCAATTGTCGATTGGACTTGACATCTGATGGCAAGCATAAATGAGGAGTACCAACGACTGAGGTCTCAGTCGCCGTCACCATGGCGGCCAAAATATATTTATACATAATTTGCACAAATAAATTTAATTAATAAAATAAGTACATCTCTATATATGACAACATCTCGCTTGATGTTAAATTGGAACGCGCTCCATGAATAGAGGCGACTGCTACTAGAGTTAAATGAATGCAGATGCATCCAAATTGTCAGCCTAGTTGAGAGCGGCAACTTTTAAGGGATTTCGAAACGCAACTGAAATGGGAACACGTTATACCTGCAATCACCGATTAAATTAAAACCTATACCAATTTGAAGGGTAAAGTCGACAAAACGCTCGCTGCACCACCTTAAGGGTTACAATGGTATGAACTACTCTCGCGCACGTAATACGCCCATTCTTGGCTGCTTCGACGTTAGCCTATTGAAGGCGAGTATTTGTCTATAATCATTTTTTTTAGGATCTGCAGGTAACAAATCTTTTCTATTTTTTTTTTGTTGCCAAAATATTGGCATTAGAAGCAAGTCATTTTTTGTTTTGTCTATTAGTTGAAGGTAAAAGAGGCGTGGCTTATGCTCCTGTCAGGCGCAAGGGAATATTTTGCTAAATGATGTTGCACAGATTTGGTCTATGGTACATGAGTATAAGTTAATGAAGATAATTAAAATTTTCCATACGTTGTACCTTTCGAGATATCGAAGGTCAAAGAATACGTAAAGTGCCATAAAGAAACAGCTAAAAATAGGTTTTTTCTCATTCAGCTGTATAAAAATTGAATAGACGAATATTTTTTACAATAGAACCTAGGGACAAAAACTGACACCAGGGGGCGCAATTAAACATTTTTTAAGATAAAAATCTATGGAAAATTTTCTATCTTTCTGGGCTCATATTTTGCTTTCTCTTTTCTCTCTTCTCTTTTTCTACCCTTTCCAATGCTTTTCTCTCTCTTTCCTCTTTTCCATAGACTTTCAGTTGAACCTTTCTTATCATTTTCTCCAAAACTAAAACTTGTGGAAAGCTGCGGGGTTAGGTTGGCAAGTTAAAACGATTATCGTCTCTCGTCGGCGATTGTCAAAATAATGAAAGCTAGGCTAAATCCACCAAAATGAGACTATTAATCGTTGTGACAAATATCGTCCGTGCGACGACACGTTTGATCATTATCATCAATAGTCTCATTTTGGTGGATTTAGCCTAACTTTTATTAACATATTTTGCCAATCGTCGACGAGAGACGATATTCGTTTTAACTCGCCCAACCTAACCCCGCTGATTTTTTCTCTGATTAATTATCAAAGTGAGTCGATTGATTGAGGTAAGTTTTGTGATGATCAGTCATTGCAGGTGTAACGTGTTTCCTTGTGAGCGAAAGTATTCAACAATGCTTTTACGTTTAAAAAAAAACAATTTATGAATTAAAGGACTTTAAAGCACTTTATCTATATGTACTTTTAATAAATACAAGAATTTTGTTAGATTTATTACATGTTAAAATTAACTTGTTTCCTGCAAGAAAAAAGTTGACGTAGAAGTAGGGTTGCCAACATTTATTCGGCGGCTCAAGAAGACTATGGTATAGTCTGACTAAGACGAAATGACGCGCCCCTCCACCGCATTTGCGCACACGAGAAAACATAAAATATGGATGCAACACACCGAAAATGCAATTGTAATTAGTCATTCAGTTGCTGGTTGGACACAAAAGTAGGAGCACGCTGATGAAGTATAATAGTATAGTTAGAAATATTTGCATTCACACGAATAAATAAACTAATTAAGTGGAGATGCGCGTCATTTATAGTTAGACAAGCTACACCGAATTTCGTGCTTTTCCATTAATAGTTTCCGGTTATCTTCCGTTTGCTTCCAATTAAAACCTAAGGACATGACGTGTTTACGCAACGTTTGTTAATAACTACGGTCTACGTCAAGTTAAATCTAAAAAATAAAATCTATATTTTGTTAACTTTTTGTATTTCTTATAGTATTTTTTTTCTACAACAATTTTATTGTCATTATAGTGGGTCATATTTGTGTGTTATTGTACAAAAAAATTAATTGTAAGTATTTCATATTAGATTTACAAGAGGTAATACAATATTAATCGAAACGTTTCTTTTTTGGACGCCATTTTAAATTTAAAATTTTGTACTCTACGTCAAACTGTGGTGTAGTGGCAGTGCAGTGGTTACACAAGCCTAGAGCACGGGTTCAAGACCACTCACCAGTACCAATGTATCTTTGATATATGTACTTCGGTTGTCCTGTTTCTATGATACAAGCACTTTAGTAGCTTAGTATAGAAATGTATAATTTTAAAAAAATTAAATCCTTTTCTGCTGTCGGGTAAATTACTTTTTGTAGTTGGCAACCCTAGTCGTAAGACTGTGATTTTGAATATTTGTAAATAATTTTAATGTATGGGATTTATTATTGAATTAAATGTTTTGTTTGTTAGTTTATTTATGTGTTTTATTTTATATTATTCCTACCTAAAGGACATCATTCATTTTGGGTTATTTTCGTAATGCCCAATAATGAAAAAAAATATATAAATGGTAGTTGCAATACTTGTAATGATAAAGCTAATAATCATCAATAAATCAAATTGTCACGCCTTTTTCCCACAGGGATAGGCAGAGACAATGGAGCGCCACTTACCACGATCCTTACACAGCTCCCTTGCTTCCTTCACATCTACAATTCTCTTCATACAGGCTCTGTAATTATGGGCACTAGGCAACCTAGCTTTCTTGAGGATGTCTCCGATTTGGTCGGAAAACACTCTCCTGGGCCTGCCTTGTTTAACGCATTCATCCACATCAGATTTATAAATTACTTTCGTCAAACCATCGAAGAATTCCTTTGGCAATCCTTGTTAATACATCTAATGAGTCAATTGGCTTTTATCTTTGCGTATGATGACATTTTATTTCTTTTATCTTTTAAGTGATAAAATTATCACCGTGAGTTGTTTATAGTCATTCGTACATACAAAACGTTAAGAAATATTTTCATTTAAATAAAACAAAATAATATTTATTCCCATTGCCTCCAGAAAGTTATAAAAAAAACTGACGTTTAATTTGGCGGGATAAATTTAAAGATGGCGCGTAAAATTGTACCAATAGATCACTTGTATTAGTAGGGGAGCCCAAGAGGCTAATCGGGGATTTACTCGAGCGTCGTAGGGACCTATTAAATATTAAAGTTTAGGTGATAAAAAAAATTAAATGTTATGTGGGTTTTTGGTTTTAGCGGTGGGGGAAGGGTGTACGGATTTTCAAAAATGTAAAAAAAAACAAATAAAAAAATATACTCGAGCGCGTCAGATTTTGATATTGTATATACTCCACGTGTCCACAATACTGTAGGTATGTTAATCTGACGGTTTGCATGGTGGGGGTGGCAGTACGGAAAGGTAGAAAAACAAAAAAAAAAAAATTTGCTCGAGCGCGTCAGAAATTCAGAGGGGATGTTAAATAAGCCCCACAGAAGCTCCCATTCAAAAGACTGACCATTCCGACATGACGCAAGTTCGTGGCGGAGTTTTGAAAATGTAAAAAAAAATCGTTAATTTGAAATACTCGAGCGCGTCAGTCTTTTATACAGAAGGTTCAGTAAGATGACCCAATTGTACTGACCCTTAATCTGACAATTATCTGGAGGGATTTCATTAATCTGACAAAAAAAACGAATTTTTTTTAAGGTAATTGTTACACACTTACTATAGCACACTAATCGCAGTACAGTTTAGACTATTTCTCTCTCTTTCACTCACAATCACTGCCCACTTTTACTAATAAGTAATAATATCTCAGAAACTGTGTGGAATATGAGCTATATTATTGTAAAGTTTCAATAAAATCCATTTAGTAGTTTTGCGTGAAAGAGTAGAAAGAGTAGTGCGTTAGTAGTTTGCGTGATCCATCCATCCATACAATACAGACTATAAACTTTACTTTACTTACGAAAAAGTATATATAATTTATGGTTATTAAGATCTTATTAAGATAAGATTTTAAAATCTTCTTTCTTGTACAGTTTATACTTTTTTACATTGTACATTAGGTCAAAATGTTCATAGGCGTTCCATAAAATATATGTTCTATGTAATTTACTGTTTAATTTCACTGAAACAGGGTTGGCAAATTATTGAAATAAATATTTTATAAGAGACCATTTAACACCTTTAAGGGGGTTCGGCTTTAGGAGGTGTTTTGTAACACCCTGTATATTAAGACTGTGCAAGAGAGTAATAGATAAAGAAGAAGTGAAAGGGAACGAGAGACGCGAAGTGGGGAATACATGCTCTACTGCAACTGCTCGCACAAAACTTTATCAACGATTTTTGCTACTTCGGCTTGTTGAAATTGACAGATTATAGTTTTTTAGTAATTCTTAGTCATTTTTCTTCAAAATAAAATTAAAATCGACCGCGCTCGAGAATGTCCAGGTGACGATTTTTTTTTACAAGTTTGTGACCTTCCCATTCTCTTCCGTCATACTCAATCCGTCAGATTAAGAAAATGGGCACTTATTAGTATGTAATTAACTCACCTTAGCTTAATCTGACGCGCTCGAGTATATTCAAAGATCGATTTTTTTTTACAATTCTGACCAGCTGCCATACACGTACCCCCCTGTATTAAGGGCTAATACTTGGTAGATATACTCTACAGGGTACAAGGTATCTCCCATAATTTAATCTGTCACGCTGGAGTAAATCCAGAAATCCCCGCTTGGGCTCCCCTACTATATGTGAGAATTGTAAAGCGTGAAATTCCGTGCGAGTTTTTATATGAAGATGAACAGGTGACTATTACAATAAAGGACATCATTCATTTTGGGCTCTTATGTGCTACTTTTGTAATGTCCAATAATGACAAAATATATAAATGGTAGTTTCGATACTTTTATTGATAAAACTAATAACAATTTTGCTTTTAATTGCTGTGCAATTGAGTTATTTGGAAAATAATATATGGATTTTGTAACGTCTGTCAATCACAAAGACACGCAATATTAACAGTTCTGCTTTGAACTGTCATAATTATAGTTTGATCATTTTGCACACGTAAACTATGCAAAATAAAGGATATATTCCAATTACATTGTAATCTTTGTACATTAAACTATTTTAAAATGCATATCAAACTTTTAATACAATCAAGCCTAATTCCCCATACAAAATGAATGATGTCCGTTATGTTAAAAACATTTTTATTTCAGTGTGTTGCGTTCGATGATCCGAATCCAGAGTCGCCGGTTCATTTTCTGGTCGTACCAAAGGATCTTAGGAAAAGTTTAAAAACAGCTGACCCAGAAGATGCTGCATTATTTGGTTTGTATAATGCGGCGTTCTCACGGGGCGATTTTAGTTAATCAATATTTATCGTTAAACAAAAATCCGAAAGCAAATATTGACGGTAGTTTTTACACGATTCAATAATAATGTACTCAATAGTACACGTGTTATTACACTATCTGTCCATTTTAGCATTTTTCTCGTGGATGTGGACGCCACAATTCACATTTTATTTTACAAACAAACATAATACTGGTGATAGAGGAATGCAATATACAGTACATAGGTACTCAATCGCGCTGATTGACTGACTGATTGGACTGATTATTCAATGCAAGTTGAACGAACAAGTTCAGACGAGTCGATTCGCTGTTAGCTGTCAAATGAATCAACAAAAGTCGAAAGGTCTTTAACTTTTGTTGAATAGATATTTATTGCTTCAACTTGATTAAAAGTCTGTTCAGACGGTTTAAATCACGAACGATTTCGCAGTTGATCAACTAAAATTGCCCCGTGAGAACGCCCCATAAGTTGTAATAATATAAATAATTAAAATAATCGATTAAATCAATTAAATGTAAAAGGGTATCAATTAATGTATACACTAGTAGCGTAAAAGTAATTTCGAGTTTTTATTTTTATTGTGACACGACATCTGACCTCGACTCGCCTGATGATAAGCAAGAGGAGGTCCAAAAGTGACCACAACTGAAAAATCGAGTTAGTTCCCGGCTGCTTCAGGCGCCGTCGCTATGCCGCCCAAACGTGCTTCTTCACGCATCGCTTAAAGCATCCAAGGTTACAGGGTGGAGAGAACACATGGGCTGGCAAAGTATTCCACTTGTCGATTGTTCTACAAAGAACTTTTTACGCACCGAACTTTTTAGTTCGACTGCCGATTCGATCGATAAAATGCGGATGCTTTTTCCGACCTGTGCGGGTATTACGGGTGTGAAAGGACGATGTAGGAACAAGGTTAAAGAGCTCCTTAGAACATTTACCGTGGTATAGGCGATAGAGGACGCACAGAGTAGCAATGTCTCTGCGTAGTTACAGGGGCTTTAGAGTACGCGTGACCTCTGCATCACCTATAATTCGGACAGCTCGGCGCTGCAATGAATCCAGGGCATTGAGAAGATGCCCTGCCTAATGTTTCAGTGCGGTCTATTATTGAAGGCGACTGATGCTTTAGTTAAATAACTGTAAGAAGCAATACATACGAGGGCGGTTCAATAAGTACCCGTGTTAGAAATGAAGACACGATTTTTTTCAAAAAAATGCTTTTTATTTTTCAACATAGTCCCCTTTTAGTAAGATACACTTCTCCCAACGTTCCGGCCATTTTTTTAACCCCTCCAAAAAATAGGATTTGTCGAACTCTCCGAAATACGCCTCTGTCCCGGCGATGACTTCCTCGTTTGAGCTAAATTTTTTTCCCGCGAGCCATTTTTTCATGTTAGGGAACAAGAAAAAGTCGCAGGGAGCCAGATCGGGTGAATACGGGGGGTGCGGCAGCGATTCATAACGCAATTCATGCAGTTTGGTCGCGACAACACCAGATGAATGTGCTGGTGATGAAACAACACCTTTTTTTCGCCAAATGTGGCCGTGTCTCCTTTAATTTTTTGTCGAAGCGGTCTAATAACTCACTGTAGTATAGTCCAGTGATCGTTCTTCCTTTTTCTAAAAAATCCATGAGGATGACGCCCTTCGCATCCCAAAAAATCGTCGCCATGACCTTACCGGCCGATGGGACGGTCTTCGCCTTCTTTGGTGCAGATTCACCGGGAGAAATCCATTGTTTTGATTGTTGTTTAGTTTCTGGTGTGTAATGATGAATCCAGGTTTCATCAACGGTGACAACTCGACGCAAAAAGTCCTTAGGATCTCGCTTAAATTGCCTTAAACACTGCTCTGAAGTTAACAGCCGCATCCGCTTGTTGTCCAGCGTGAGCAATCGCGGCACCCATCGGGCCGACAATTTTTTCATCTCCAACTTATCATGCAAAATATTAATTGCCGTTCCGGTCGACACACCTACGGCCTTAGCTACTTCGCGGACTTTCGTTCGTCGATCAGCGAGAATCATGTCGTGGACTTTTTTAATGATTTCCTCGGTAACCACGTCTGCCGGGCGTCCTGGTCGCTTCTCATCAAAAACGGATGTTCGCCCACTTTTAAATTCGTTAAACCAATATCTAACTGTGGTCATAGATGGCGACGTGTCTCCATAAACAGCATCCAACTTTGCTTTTATCTCCTCGCACTTTTTCCCATCCAAAAACATAAAGCGAATTACCGAACGATACTGCTCTTTTTCCATCTTAACGAAAATCACGAAACACGTATGACTCGAATGGCTGCCAAATCGAAACTAACCTATCAATCAGTCTGAATTTTATATTAGCGCCGTCTGATAGATGGCAGCACACGATGATAACACTAACTTCACTCGGGAACGCCCTCTGTCTTCAAACACGGGTACTTAATGAACCGCCCTCGTATAATAAAACGTAGTGACAAAATAAATACAAATTACATTTTTATACTAAGCTTTAAGGCGACCGTGGTGTCAAAACCACTTTCCGGTACCAATTATAATAATTTATTGTACATTTCTATACTAAGCTACTAAGGTGCTTGTATTATAGAAACAGGACAACCAAAGTACATATATCAAAGATACATTGGTACCGGTGGGTGGTCTTGAACTCGTGCTCTCCGTGTGTGTAATCATTGCATTGCCACTACACCACGGTCGCCCTGCCAATGTACCAATGTATCTTTGATATACAGTACTTTGGTTATCTATGTTACAAGCACTTTAGTAGCTTAGTATAGAAATGTAAAAAAAAACAATAAAAAATAAAACACGTGCTTGTGACATAGAAACAGGACGACCAAAGTACATATATCAAAGATACATCACTACCTCTTAAATCACGGTCACCTTCTTTTTTTATAGGACATCTACTATTAACAGCTAAGAATTTGGCAATAGAACGGCAGCTACCCAAGACTGGGTATCACGTCACCTACTTTGAAGATTACAGCCCAAACTCGATCACTCCTGTCTCCATACATGTATTTGGACGGGCATTACATCATATGGTTTGGCCTATGGGTCCGGGGAGTAGACTATAAGTAGATAGATAGATAAATTCCTTATTGTACAGTTAATAAAACACATTTAACATGTACGTAAGCGAACCTAATGTCTAGTGATATTTTCTTCCAGCTAACCTTAGGGATAGTAAGCAGGGATTGTAGGTGCATTTGTTTTATTTTTAATGAGAGTATAATGGTCTTTAAATTTTGTTTTAAAAAAATTTAGTTTCCAGAGACTAAAATTACTTTTTCACGCCCTTTTCCCACAGGAATAGGCAGAGACAACGGCGCGCCACTTACCACGATCCTTACCAAACTCCCTTGCTTCCTTCACATCCACAATTCTCTTTATAGAGGCTCTGTGGTTAAGGGCACTAGGCAACCTAGCTTTCTTGAGGATGTCTCCGATTTGGTATTATTTAAATACTAATATATAAATAAATATTAAATACATACAATAATATACAAAAATATATTATAATAATATAGACATCCTCAAGAAAGCTGGGTTACCTAGTGTCCATAACCGTAGAGCTTGTACAAGGAGAATTGTGGATGTGAAGGAAGCGAGGGAGTTGTGTCAGGGTCGTGGCAAGTGGCGTTCCGTTGTCTCTGCCTATCTCCGTGGGAAAGAAGCGTGACATTTTGATTGATTGATAAAAATACAATATACAAAGTCAGAGAAGTTATGTGGACTCGTCTTGCTTTTTGTAAAGGTGAGAGAGAGTAATTTTTAAAACACAAATAAAAAAATAGAACCACCTCGGTAACGCATTGGTTAACACCTTAGTCTGCTACACCTAGGTCATGTGTTTGATTCCTGATCCATTTAGTTTTTGTAATATTTAATAATTAAATAGGAAATTATAAATATTTCTTAAAGAAAAAGATTTAGTAGATTATTCCGGGGTATCTGATTATTTAAAAGTGTTAAGCAGGCAGTAGTTATTTACCCAGTCTGCCGATCCGGGGTACTATTATTTTTAAGGCCGTGAAGCGAATCAGACACGTTTCGGGACCATCTTAAAAGTTGCACGTGCCTACTCGATTGACACTACTTTTGTATCTATACAATCCTAAACAATTAAAAAATCTATTTTTTAAACATAATTGTTTTATTTTACCTGTAACTTACTGTCCTCTACTGTTTCTTTTTTTTTTTTTTTTATTGTGACTCGACATATGACAGCACCCCGCTTGATGTTAAGCCAAAGTGTGGTCCATGAATGAATGTCACTGCTACTACAATTCAATAACTGTGAGTAGCAATCACATCCACTATGCCGGCCTAGATGGAACCGGCAACTTACAAGCTGATCCCGAAACGTGACCAAATCACTTCACGGTCTGTATACTTGTAAGTGGTGGTACTACCCCGGATCGGCAGACTGGGTACCACTGCCTACCACTCTTTGATAACCAGACCCGAAGCAAATATCCATCTCTTTTTTTTATTTTATTAACAAATATTTGCAATATTTAATACTATTAAATATTACAAATAAAAGCTATGAAACAAATATTTGCTCCGACCGGGGATCGAACCCGGGACTTTACGCGCAACAAACCAGTCGCTAAACCGTTCGTCCACGCCTGTCGTCCAATATATTTATAGTTTAGGCAAATGAAAAGGATAAATGAAAATAGATTCACTAAAGAAATTTATAAGTCTAATATGGATGGATGTATTGAGCAAGGCAAACCGCAGACCCAGGAGTGTTTTCTGACCAAATCGGAGACATCTTTAAGAAAGCTGGGTTGCCTAATGCCTATAACCGAAGAGCTTGTATGAAGAGAATTGTTAATGTGAAGGGAAGCGAGGGAGTTTTGTTAGGATCGTGGAAGGCGGCGCTCCATTTTCTTTGCCTATTTCTGTGGAAAAAACTGTGCGTCAATTTGATTGATTATATGTGATCTAATTGGCTTGGAGACATAGCCATTATCATCTTAAATAATGATTAGTAAGAACTAAGCATGACTAGAAGATCTATACAGTGTGGCTGGAACTTTACGACCATCTAAATTCTAATAATTCGAATATTAAATACTGGTGTCCAATTACTGTAAGAGTGTTACAACACTATATGTCAAAATATTCACAAAAATGTCAAATAAGAATCAAAAAATGGCCGGCGGCGAAGTGGAATTGGCACAGTCTTCCGCTCCTGGCGGTGATACTATATTTGGGAAGATCCTGAGAAAGGAAATTCCTGCTAAATTTGTCTACGAAGATGATCAGGTAAACGTCACATGCATATTTCTACTTATTTCCAGGATTTTGTCTAATAAATAGTGGTCAACACATCTGTTGTCGCGTTGACAGATACTTTTGAAAATATGTAAAAATAAAAGATATTATTAAATTTTGATGAATAGCATAGATAAACAATATATTATTGTGTAAATTAGATATTAATATACAAGTTAATATTTGGTAAATATCGAATGTACGTGTTAAACGTTGAGTAAAGAATTTAATATTTTTTCAGTGTGTCGCGTTCCACGATGTGAATCCTCAGGCTCCGACGCATATACTGGTGATTCCACGCAAGCATATTGCCCAACTATCACTCGCATCTGATGAAGATGAACAATTACTTGGTATTTGGTTCAAATTTTGACTTAATCTTACAGCACTTAGCCTGATGTTAAACTGGAGTGCGATCCATGAATGGAGGCGACTGGTACTACAGTTAACTGCAAGTAGCAATCGCTTTCACTATTATTATTTATTATTAGAGCTCTCGCTGATGCCTCTATATCTTTACTTCTGCGCCATGTTGGCTTAATTGGTTTTAACTATCTTTGGCCGGCATAGCGACGGCGACTGTAGCACCTGTAAAGATTCAGTTTTTATCAGGCAGGTCACAATAAAAAAAAATCTTCCTGAAGCACTACTAAGTCTTTTTACAGTTTGTACACTTGCAAGTGTCTGTACTACCCTGGTTTGTCTGACTAGAGAAATCACTACCGACAGTATTTAGATTACAAGCATTCCTAGATTGGGAGTACTAAACAAGAAACATTTAAAATGAATCTAATCTTATCTTTATGTGTTACCTTGCCTATATTTATCATTTAAGGCGACTGTGGTGTAGTGGCAGTGCAATGGTTACACAAACAGAGAACACAAGTTCGAAACCACCCACCGGTGCCAATGTATCTTTGATAATTATGTGCTTTGGTAGTCCTGTTTTTATGATACAAGCACTTAGTATAGAAATGTAATAAAACACCTAAAACAAACTCTTTTAATGATTTTATGTTTCAGGACATCTCCTTATTGTCGCTCGTAAAGTAGCTGCTCAACAGGGTTTGGACAAAAGTGGTTTCCGGCTTGTAGTGAATGATGGCAAGAATGGAGCTCAAAGTGTCTATCATTTGCATATTCATATTCTAGGAGGTAGACAGATGCAATGGCCACCTGGTTAATTAATTTAAGATTATAAAAATAAATTATTTGTAATGTACTTGTTTTATTTTTTATGTAGTTCCGGTATCAGTAATTAAACATCCCGCTTGATATTAAGCTAGAGTGCAGTCCATTACTATGTCGCCTAACGCGATTAAGTGTACCAAATCGGAGACATCCTCATGAAGAGGAATGTGAAGGAAGCGAGGGAGTTGTGTCAGGATTGTGGCAAGTGGCGCTCCATTGTCTGCCTATTCCTGTGGGAAAAAGGCGTGACAATTTGATTGATAAAGTCGCTTCACAGTCTATATTTTTAAAAGGTCAGTGTTAGGCTTGTGCCTAGTGTTGTCTATTATTATATAGCGGCCGTGATATGGTTTGAAACTTTAGTAGTTTAGTATTATATTGTAAACAAAGGCGCCGGGCTCAATTCCGGCACCAATGTGCCCGCGTATATTTTTCATTACTATTTGCATGTACCACAGCAAGGAACATTGTACTCAAGAGAAGTAGTAAGAAGTAGGAGTACTACGTACAGTGCCGAATTTAAGCATAGGCCATTGCCTATGAGCCGCGACCACACCACTAAAAAAAACAAATTAAATCTAAGAAAATACTATTAAATTAAATCGATAAAGGCTCAGTATAAACACAAAATTACTGAGTTTTGTTACAAATAGACGAACAACTTATTTTTTTTTTTAAGCGGGAAAAGTTAACATTTAAAAATCAACTGTTAACCACAAACGAAATGAGGGCCTCTACACCACATGGTCTGCCTATGGGCCGCCGACGGCTAAAGTATAAATCAGGGGTTGAGTACGTATGATGTCCACGGGCCACGGAGTGTTCAGAAACGTGACGAACGAATATTGTTCCACATTTGATTCAGTCGTGTATGGTTTGTTATCTTATTGGGCGCCGCACCAAATGAAAGTAAAATATTGGAAGTGTACAAACTGTCAATAATTTTGTAAGCTTTCTTTCTGTCAAAAAAAGCCGAATACCGCGTTTGTTTCTTGAAAATATTAATTTGTTTTCCAATTTAAATGGCTGACATGGAAGATATCGTAGAGATTTTTAATAATTATCAAGAATCACTTGATGAGGACTTTGAAAAACGCGAGGTATACCGATTTTTAATTTATTACAATTTGCTTGTTTCAAATCGCTGAGATTGCGCATTTCTTTTTAGCTGAGGTCAGTACTTCAAAAGCACAGGTCAATTGTTGCTGTACATTGCTTTAGACTTACGCAAATTAAACTACTAAATAATCGTGACAAAAATAGAATAGGTTAAAACGGTTATTGACCATTATAAACCTCGCCAGGTATTATGCGCGTTTTGCGTATTCATCGAAAATGAAAATCACGTGTGATTTAATTTACTTAATGGCAGCTTTGAAGATAAGGGCAAGTCGATGCGCAATAAATACAGTATATCAGTATACAACTAAACTTGCAAAATAAAGGATATATTCCAACTACTTCGTTATCTTCGTACATTAAACTATTTTAAAATGTTTATGCGACTGTTAAACGAAGCAGGCCCAGAAGGGTGTTTGCCGACCAAATCGGAGAAGCTGGGTTGCCTTAAAAAAGCTAGGTTGCCTCAAGAAAGCTAGGTTGCCTAGTGCCCACAACCATAGAGAATTGAGAATGTGGCGGAAGCGACGGAGTTGTGTCAGGATCGTGGCCTGTGCTACTTTATTGTCTCTGCCTATCCCTGTGCGAAAAAGGCGTTACAATTTGATTGATATGGAACTGTTAATACAATTAGGCCTAAGTCCCCATCCAAAATGAACAATGCCCTCTAACATCATGTCCCCAAAGTCTGGTGTCGAATTTTGTTTTAAAGAAATCCATTAAAGTAAGTCACTATGATGCACCTCAATCATAGTGCTAAAAACAACATATTTTATTTAATTGTAGTTAATCAAGGAAATAAGCAAGAACCTCTGCCAGCTATCACGTGATGCTACAAACTTGGTTCAAATAATACATGAAGATGTTGAAAAAAGTAAGTAGTTAATTTTTTAAATTAAAATGCGTCATCTGGCCTCTATTAAAGGCAAGCAGAGGTGAAGTGACTTAGTGGCGTTTCGGGATCAGCTTGTAAGTTGCCTGTTTTAACTAGGGCGGCATAGTAGATGTTACTGCTACCTGCAGTAATGGTCATCACCAGTCATAGACCGCACTGCAGCTTAACAATAACTTTACTACAGGCGACTGATGACAGGCGTGGACAAATGGTTTAGCAATTGGTTTGTTGCACGTAAAGCCCCAGGTTCGATTCCCGGTCGGAGCAAATATTTGTTTCATAGCTTTTATTTGTAATATTTAACAGGCAGTGGTACCCAGTCTGTTGATCTGGGGTAGTACCACCACTTACAAGTATACAGACAGTGAAGTGACTTGGTCACATTTCGGGATCAGCTTGTAAGTTGCCAGTTCCATCTAGGCCGGCATAGTGGGTGTGATTGCTACTCACAGTTATTGAATTGTAGTAGCAGTGACAATCATTCATGGACCACACTTCAACTTAACATCAAGCAGGGTGCTGTCATATGTCGAGTCACAATAAAAAATAATAAAAAAAAAACTGTCATATGTTAAGTAACACTATAATCTTCTATAGGTTAGTGGGTATTTGTAGTCTATTACTGCTTCTGATAACCTTCATTGAATGATTGTTTTCCATGCAGGGAATATTGTGTTTGTGCTTTAGTTTCAGATGCATGTGCCAGCACAAGAGAAATATTTGTTAAAGCAAAGGAGGAGATTCTTCGATTAAAGGAAGTTGTACCACCTGGACATTATTATAAGTAAGTTATTTGAGAGCATTCCGAACTTAATAACTCTAGTAAATAAATTTTGTGTGAACATTGATTAAGGAATTAAATAAATTTGTTGTGGCTTACTATCGCATTTATTTGGTATTCCGACGTTTCGAGAGTTTTGCAGCCATCGTGGTCAAGGAGAGACTGAGGTGTTGGTCGTCCTATTGGTTGATGCTGTTATTGTTTCCAAAACTACCCCGTTTGATGTTTTGATGTTGTTTTTATTTATTTAGGCATCAAACAAGTAACTTAATAATAAATTTTATTTTTCTGTTTCTAGTTTATTTAAAATTTTTGCGATACTTTGTTTAATTCATTATAAGTAAGTTGACGACAGGCGTGGACCAACGGTTTAGCGACTGGTTTGTTGCGCGTAAAGTCCCGGGTTCGATCCCCGGTCAGAGCAAATATTTTTTTCATAGCTTTTATTTGTAATATTTAATAGTATTGAATATTGCAAATATTTGTTAATAAAAAAAAAAGTTAGAGCTTGATTTTCTTTATAGGAACCCAACGTAGACATGCATGGTGAGAAAGTTAAAATCCAAGTGCGGATTACTGAAAACTGATTCAGTCATGATTAGCCTCAGTTGCCATCACTATGGCAATTATTGAACTTTGTTGTTTTAAGCTGGGTTGCCTAGTGTCCATAACTGTAGAGCTTGTATGAAGAGAATTGTGAATGTGAGGGAAGCGAGGGAGTTGTGTCAGGATTGTGGCAAGTGGCGCTCCATTGTCTCTGCCTATCTCTGTAGGAAAAAAGTGTTACAATTTGATTGATTGTTATTTTGTCTTCAGATATCATGAACAGTGGAAAGTGGCAGTGCAGACGTTCAGTTTCTTAGCAACTCTGGTCATATGGCTGGAAAAGGGTTTCCTGGCTGATAATGAGGTGGTTGCTGATATCTTTGGATGTGAGTGAATTTTGTTTTATTGACACACCACGTCTGACCGAGTTAGTTCACGGCTGCCCCAGTCGCCGTCACTATGCCGGCCAAAGGTGCTTCTTTACACATCACTTAAAGGATACAAGGTTGTAGGATGGAGAGAACACATGGCCCGGCAAAGCATTCCGCTTGTCGAATGTTTTGTAAACCGGTTTGAATCAAATTCATCAATTTGGTTTGCCAATAGAGTTATATTTATATTTTTTAATTCAACCTAACTCGGTTTCGAGATCGTCCCATTTTTATTTTTGATTGCTTTCAGTGGATAAGAAAGAAGACGAATTCTCATTTCATTTGGACATTGAAGATTATTTATTTGGATTGTTGATGCTCAGTTCAGAATTGGTATGTATCTTTTTAATTTATTCTTATTATTATACATTTCTATACTAAGCTACTAAAGTATTTGTATCATAGAAACAGGACAACCAAAGTACATATATCAAAGATACATTGGTACCGGTGAGTGGTTTTGAACCTGTGCTATCAGTTTGTTTAATTATTGCATTGCCATTACACCATGGTCGCCTTAAATTGTTATAGTTATGTACTTCCCCATTTAAATCTAGGGGTTCTTTGTACATTCATTAATAGTTTGTTCTCAGCGATGCAACCAGAAAGACAAGCGGGGTTAGGTTGGGCAAGTTAAAACGATTATCGTCTCTCGTCGACGATTGGGAAAAAAATAAAAGCTAGGCTAAATCCACCAAAATGAGACTATTGATGATAATGATAAAACGAGTCGTCGCACAGACGATATTCGTCACAACGATTAATAGTCTCGTTTTATTGGATTTAGCCTAGCTTTTATTATTTTGACAATCGCCGACGAGAGACGATAATCGATAACTTGCCAACCTAACCTCGCAAGAGACTCTTCCCTTTCCTGCAGATCTCCGGAAGGGTCCTTGCGTTGCCATCACAAGAGCACATGCGCTGCTGTATCCTATTCTACAAAGGGGACTATCTGAAATGTTGAGGTTGTAAAGGTGCTTGTTAAAGCATGGTTTCCTGTTATGGCACCTACCATGACGCGGAGCTTGGCTCTGTCAATTTTTTTTTTATTGTGACAACATATGACAGCACTCCACCGGATGTTATGCTGGAGTGCGATCCATGAATTTATATCACTGATACTACAGTCAACTAACAAGTAGCAGTCACATCCACTATGCAGGCCTAGTTGAAACTGGCTACTTATAAGCTGATCCCCAAACGCGACTAAGTCATTTCACGGTTAGTATACTTGTATGTAGTGGTATTACTCTGGATTGGTAGACTGGGCACCACTGCCTACCACTCTTAATAGAACCGTTGAAGAACGCACAAAGATACCGAAGAGGACTTCAAGTGCGGAAACGAGCCCGCTAAAGACTACAAGACTACCACTGTTGATAATTTAGCAGTCGTCTGGTCAAGTGTTTATTTATACATATAAAAAAGAGCTTCCAGGGACTGTTTTTATTAAGTAAATCATAGCCTGGATTCAAGTCCTTCAGCCGCTTCCCGACACTGTCTGCAGTTTGTGTTGCCAATTAACAAATTACACAACAATAAAATATTTAATTTTTCAGTCTCGTTTCGCAATAACATCCGTTTCAAACAAAGAACTCCATAGACCATTGCAAATATCTAAGTTTATTATGGAGTTGGCAGCTGGATTCAGGTATTACTATTTTATTTAACTTTATTTCTACCACGTCTCTTAATTTCCATGATGCCTGCAGAGGTCTGGGGAAGCATTCACATTCTGTGGAATGCTTTACCAGCACATTTGTCTCCTCATCCTATTACCTTGGATCCTTCAAAGGCTGATAACAACTGAGGTAACAGTAAATTGAGTCCAGCTTTTTCAGTCGTCCTTTGGTTGTAACGTGAGCAGACAAACTCAAATTGTCACCTCACATTGGAGCGCCACTTGCCACTATCCTAACACAACTCCCTCGCTTCTCTCCGTACAAGCTCCACAGTTATGGGCACTAGGCAACCCAGTTTCTTTTAGGAACACCCTCCTGGGACTGCCTCGTTTAACGCATCCATCCACATCAGATTTATAAATTCTTTTCGTCAATTTGATTTCAGCACTAGAGTATACTTATTATTATTTTCTTTGAACCAAATAATATCCCTGGGGATTCCCCTGAATGTTTGATGTTGAGAAATTTCTAGCATTTCATGGAAGTTGCTTTACTTACTAAAGGCTGACTGGAAGATAAAGCCATCGCGCTGTCCGCCTGTACAAAGAAATAAATAAATGTTTCTTTTCAGATTGCTGAATCTGAAGAATGATTTCCTCCGGAAAAGATATGATGGCATGAAGTATGAAGTGAAGAGAGTTGAGGAAGTTGTTTACGATTTAAGTATAAGGAATATGTTGCCTACGGGGGATAATCAGAATGAAAATGTATAAAATGGGTTTGTAATATCATTTAATAAGACAGTGTTAGATTGAATATTACAATTTTTTATTTATTATATAGAATAGCCGGCATAGTGACGGCGGCTGTGAACAAACTCGGTATAGTATATGTGAGCCAGTTACAGAATTTAACAATTTATATAAATAAATAGATTTTAAAATGTGTCGTGACTGCTACTTACTGTTATTTAACTGTAGTAGCAGTCACAAATCTTACTCAATCCTAGTTTAATCGGTATGTCCAATTCTTACGGGTACTATTATCATAATATTTTGACGTGACAACGTCTTATAATTAGGAGTTTCAATCATAGGTACAACAAAAATATGAATTTCAGATTCATATTTTAACGATTTATTTCAGTTTTTATAAATTTTGCCGCCTCCTAAATTTGCCGCCCGGGGCGGGCCGCCCCCTCCGCCCCCGCCACGCTACTGGTCATGGGGGTGGAAAAGTGTTACACGGACGTTGGGGTGGGTCTCACTGACCCGTTAATGTCAAAATTATTCAAATACGTAACCGCGGCATTACACTCTCGCCGAGACGGGCCGAGGAAGGGCGAGCGCGAGAGTGTGAATGGTGGCGCTCGCGCTCCTCGGCCTGCCTCGGTGTTCCTCGCTAGCTCCCCGGCGGCTTCCACGCGCGTACACTCTCGCGAGACAGGCCGAGGAATGGCAAGCGCGAGAGTGTGAATGGTGGCGCTCGCGCTCCTCGGCCTGTCTCGGTGTTCCTCGCTAGCTCTCCATCCCGTGTCGGTTTTTGTGCCCGAGTCAAAGGGTCTCGCGCGAACTGCGAGCGCGTCGCTGTTCACTCTCCCGCTCGCGTCTTGGAATTGTGCGATCGTACTTTTCATTCCATATTTAGCCATACAAATATACCAAACCTTTTGGAAACTTTTTTATGTGATCCTCATTTTAGGATCACATAAATTTAGGCATGGCGTAGTGGTAAGCACACTAGTCCGTTATGCGGAACTCCCGGGTCTGATTCCCGGTTGGAGCAAATATTTGTTTCTTACTTAGCTTTTATTTGTAATATTTAATAACTTGATTTTCACAAATATATGTTAATTAAAAATAAGGCAGTAATTTGAGGTTATTCCCGTTCGCCACCAACAAAAGCACAAAACACCTTCTGGTATTTTGCTATCATTTTTTCGCTGACGCATCATAGAGAAAAGATTTGATCCTAAATCCCGCTTGCGCATCCCAAATTTTATCATCTGTTTCATGCATCACCCTTTTAATCAATACTTTCGCATACAACTTCAATATATAATTTAATAATTTACAATAAACTTCCTCTTCCTAGTTCTTGAAAAATTAAATTTTTGAATAATAATAAAACAAATATTTGAATATAGTCCAGGAGGTAGCGTCAAATTTTTACGGTTATTTTGGCACGGACTATATGAACTTATTTTGATAGTTAGTACTTGTATGAGAACTAAAATTGATGTCAGCTGGCGCGACTCTGGAGCTTTTGGGCTAGAGAAAATGTTAACGTAGATAAAAAAATTAATTTGTGGACTATTTTGGCATCTTAAAAAAAAGTGTCAGCTGTCGTGACAAAACATGTTAGCAAACATTTAGGCAAAGCTAAAAACTGTATATATTAAAGATTATAATTCAATAAACATAATAATTTAAGTCAGCTGGAATTTTAACTAGGCACCTATTAGCTTGACTTTCAAAGTGCAGCGTAGCGCTTAGACTCGCAGAGCAAGCAGCAAGATTTATTATTCAGCTAATATTTTTTTTCTATTTTCTCAGCAACTTGGTTCATTTTCAACTTGGTTTGGTTTATCGAAACTATGCTAAATTAATTGAAATAATAATGTATGAGTTATAATTAATTGGAATAACACACAGGAAATTTTAAGTCAGATATTTTTTATCTTATATTATATATGTATTATAACTAGACTAATAATAATTTAAAAAAAAATAATCATTCATTGCTCGAATCTTCATCATAATATATTTCTTCTTCAGATTCACTATCAGAATATTATTCAATAATTGAATTATCTTCAGTTTCTGATAATTAGCCCTTGTGTCTTCCGTGACATGTTTTGTCACGTACATGATGCACTATCCCTCTTTTTTAAGATCTACAATTCATAAATTAATCAATAATATTTTTTTTTATCGTTGCCAAAATAGTCCAAGAATATTATGCCCCGGTTTTGGGCCAACTGACGCCTCTTTTATTAATACGCGTTGGAACAACTGACTATACAAAAAAAAGCCATGCCAAAATGCTCCGATCAAATTTGACGCTAACTCTCGTACTATAACGACAGCGAGCGCTCCCGCGCGAGAGTGTGAATGGTCACACCGAGGCCGAGGCCCCTCGGGCGAGGGACCGCGAGTGGTCTCGCGCGAGAGTGTGAACGCGACATAATAAAGTTAATATTCATTCGTGTTTAGTTTTTTAGGTATATATGTAAATAAATAAAACACAAATATCATATTATATTATGTTTTATTTATATTTAATAGAACTTTAAAAAAAGGACGAGGAATGTCAACAAAATTTTTCTCTTCTATTTAAATATAATTATATTATTATTTAATAATCAGCCTTAATGTTTTAATGGCACTTTTTTGTAGGAAACTAAATTAACTTTGGAGAAAAAAAACAAATTAATGACTTCTAATCATTATCTTTGGTACAGTCAGCACAGAAAGGTACTATATGTTCTACACAGATATATTTGTTGCAACTCTCGCAGGTGTAATTTGTCTTACGGTCTTTCTTGGCTGAACACAGTTGGCACCTTTTGCGAACATTTGCCTTTTTTGCTGGAGGTTTCTCTAAAGATTCATCAACAAATTTTCCAATTTTCTGTCGCAACTCACGTGGGAGCACTGATACATTTTGGCGAAGTTTTAGGTGTTCCATGACAAGACTGAGACCTAGTTGTTTTATAAATCGTTTTATTTTTGAACAACTATTGTTTATTTTATTTAATTATTAGGCCCGCTATGTTCAACGAGGCATAAAAAATTGTCAATGGCCACCTTTTAGAATTACGACTTACGTCGTACGTAGCACATAGCTCGTTGGCTACATCCACACCGCATTTTTGGTTTGGTGCTGTTCTGTAGTTTCATCAATCTTGTCGTCGTGATGTAAGCTAAACATCAGCTATACTATTTTGTTTTTTTTAGGCACATAAGTGACGAGTGTGACATCCTTTTGAAAACCAAATCGAGATAAGAAAACTTCAACTCCACGAGTTTTAGTAAATTCTACTGGAACTTGTCTTTTATTTTTGCGCAGGGTACCCACTGATGTCAAGTTATGTTCTTTGAGCAAATGCTGCACCAGTTCATAACTAGTGAACCAGTTATCAAATGTTACATTTCTGTTTGTTCTGGTAATAGGCTGTACAATCCGGTCAACAACATCAAATGGCTTGTTACTTGCAGAAAAAGGGCCTTCAGGCTGCTTCCCAGGATATATCTCTGAGTTTTTGATATAAAAATTTTTTGCGTCGACTAGAGCAATGATTTTTATCCCTTATTTGCTAGGTTTGGAAGGTATATATTGGCGAAATTTACACCTACCTCGAAAAGCTACAAGCATTTTGTCAATTGTTAGACAATCACTTGGTGTGTAAATTATTTTACAATTTTCAACTAATGCTTCAAAAAATTCTCTAATTGGAGCTAGATTGTCTAGTTCCTTTCTTTGCTTGCGAGTAGAATAATCATCAAAGGTCAAAGAACTCTGAATAAAATGAAATCTCTGCAAATACATTACAAACCGAAAATATCCACACCTGTGCCATCAGTAGCCCATAAATCGCTCAAATTTTGTCTGCCTGATCGGTAAAGACCAGCTAGATAAAGGAGGCCTATAAAAGTCTTCAATTCAATAATAGTACATTTTTTTACATGGGTGTACTTAGATAAATTAGTGCATGAAGCTATTTTCGGTATAATGCGTGCATTAGTATGATTCTGCAAAAGTATGATTTGCAGCATATCCTCAGTAATGAAAAGATTCCAGCATTCCACTTCAGACATCGCCGATTTTGCTTCTGGCTTTACACCTGGCAATTGATGGATTATGTTTTCAGTTCTGGTTCTGACATTTTGTACCGTCTTTGCCACGATAAAACCCTGAAAAACACTCATGGTTTGCGTTTGAAGAACTAGACGATTCGGATGTACATTGCTCCTCTCGCGAAGGATTTCTATGCAATAGAGTAGACAGTGGAACGTCATCATCATCATACTCTGAGATATCTTGTTCTGTGTCACTAGGATTACTACGCTCACTCAAGTGATCTTCTTCGTCACACACATCCTGGTCTGACAACTCAGAATCAGAGTCAGATTCTTGTAAAATTACAAATATACGCTGTTGTTCTGCCTCTTTTCGAACCATTTTTTACTAAGTACCTACAAAAAATACAAATAATAAATTTGTATCAGTAAAACTTTATATCAGCAACAACAATTGTAAATAACAACAAAAATCAAAAATAAAAGGATAAAAACACAGATATTAAGTAAAACAATATTTGTACAAAATGGCGTAAAATTGTTACACTGACTGCGGGGATGGGTCTCACGTACCTTATTCAATTTTGAGCACCTGTAACTCCCACTGTGGCTGTGCCACGACTAACATGTTGCTTGCGACGCATAGAACAACTCAACAGCTCCAGCTATTGAGAAGAGCGGCGACGTTGCACGCATAATAACTGAACTAGAAGCGAAATAAAATGTGACGGGTCCCACAGACCCAACCCCCATGACGTCGGGCTAATTCTCTTATGAAATAATATTATATTTAACTTTACATAAAAACGTACGTACTTTTTGCGTATATACATTTAATGTTGTAAAATTTATTAATTCTGGCTCATACTTTAAATAACTAATTATCTTAGATAATTTAACTGTCTAGATAGCGCATATGGTGGCGCACGGGCTAAAAAAAATACCGGCCAACTGTTGGCCGATACACTCTCTCGCGTTTGTCAGTTGCGTAACAGACACCGTTCGGACGCCACGCGAAATTTCTCTGTGATTTTTTCGATAATAATGACTGTTTGCGCCATTAAATTGTGCCGAACTTACAAAGGACGCTTGAGAACAACCAAAGCTGTCACTTATCATCAGTAAGTAAATTTTAAATTACTATAAACATTGAAAATAATTTAAAAAAAAATAGTTCAATTTTTTACCTAAGATGTTAAGAGTGTTGCCAGGTTTTGAATCAAAATATTCCCGTGAATATTTTGATTTTTATATAGTAGATTTGTAGATTTGTTGTTTATAAAAAAAAAACAAGTATCACTTTAACACTGTTATTATATATAATAACATGTTATAACATTTATATTACATTACCCACCTAAATGTGTGTTCTGTATGTACAACAATATGTTTATTAATTACAATATTATTTACAAGTGGATGCACTGTTTACCATTCATGACTGCACTTCGGCTAAACATCAAGCGGGGTGCTGTCATATGTCGTGCCATAAAAACAATAATAATATATCATGCTTAGACAAGGCAGCAATAAATAAACTGTTGTTACAGAATACCTAAAGATCCAGTTTTGAGGAGTCGTTGGAACTTAAATCTGATTTGCCTGGAAACTATGTTCCACTAGAAGACATAAGTGTTCTAACGTGCTCTTCATCAATAAAAAGTATAAATGAAACTGTTCCTTCGTTAAGGAAAGAAGATGAAGAGGAACATGACGTTGACGACGAAATTCTCTACAACGATGCCGGCATTATTTACTATTCGGAATTATGTGAATATACACAGCAAATCGTCGGCTACATAGCAGGCTTTGTTGTTAAATGTTTGCACAAAAAAATTAAGTGTATTAATTGTTTGGACATCAAATGAAAAATTGCCGCACCATTAATTGGTTAAATTAAGAGATGAAGGGACTCATCTATGCCTCTCAGGATGTATATTTTATTTTCTGATCTGCTGAATGCATAATTCGACAGTTTTTAAAACAGGATTTTACTATGACTCCCAAAAAATATGCAAAAATAGTATCTACTGTAATGAAACAATTTATTGGAGGCCCAAATTACTGTGAGGTAAAAGCTGAGCATGTTTGTGGCCACCTCCATCAAACTAATTTGATTAAAAGTGTTGTAGAAAAATATTTATTATAGATTATCGATATTATTACAAGATAAAAATTATTAACAACAATCGTGATGCAGCATCAAAACTTTTTTATTTATTTGTATAAATTAAAAAATATACTCTTATTTTTTTTTTTATTACCCCTATCAAATATTTTGCATTGGACGATTAGAATAAAGTATATGTGGTATTTATTATCATTAGTAATGCTTATTCACATAAAAGTACGGTTTTGTACAAGTAAAGTGCAATTTCTTGCACAAAACCGATAATTCTTCAATTTCGTTAATATTGAAGAAAAGACCACTATTAGTGGTTTCGATAGTTTTATCAATTTACTAGGTCAGTACTATCAATAATATTACTATTACATAATAATAGTTTGCGCTGTCTATAGCCCTATCGGTTGAGTAGATGATTTTGGTGTTTACTACCGATACCAAAACTATCGATTTTTTGCAAACACTACTTGCTGCTGTTTTTACATCCATTGCCTACCTCCCTATTGTTTTTCTCAATTCCTAGGTTTCATATATTTCTGGTAACATATACACATACTATAACAAATTAAATAGTAAACAAATCTACATTATTATTAATTTATGTATGTATAAAACGCATATCAAAAGTGCATTTTTTTCCCTACTTAGTGGGTAATATCGATAAGCTGGTATCATTTCACACACACAGGCTTGGCCTGACGCACTTGTAATGATATCGTAATGGAACGCATCTGTGTGTGTGACACGCACACAATCAGTTCAACGCTGGCCTATGTTTGCATTCCGATTGAATCGCGACACTCTATCTAGACAGTTAAATTATCTAAGCTAATTATATTTAGATACAATTCGCTCATTGTAACCTACGATACAATACATAGTTATATTTTAGAAAGCTTTTTTAAAAACAGAATTTTATGGCTTAAACTTGTTTTATGGCTTGGATTGTGAATATGAATTCTTTTTGTTATCATAAATAACTGAGCCATTTCCGGGTAAATTCACTAATGTATATCAAATATGAAAAACGCGAATATTCACAAAAATGCATAAACAAAATACTGCTTATTATCTTATTTAAGTTTATTAAAAAAAATTAAATATAATCAGTTGTAGTTTTTGTGACAATATACAACTAAATCTTTTTCTAGATTTCCTATGGAAATCTTGTGGCGTTTGTCGCTTAATATTAATTTGTAGGCTAAAAATGACCTCTCTACGTCTACTGTCGTTACTGGACAGAACTTAAAATTTGGCGCCATTTCAGAAGAAACATCTTCAGGCAGAGTGTGACCGTTGCCGTTAATAAATGCGTTTACTGTTTTAATTCCTTTAATACTCGGGTTTTTATTTAGAACAGCGTTTAATTTGCCGTCGGAAGGACGTTACTCGGTTCAATCAATTTTTCTAATATTTCCAAGGGTAGAGGACGATTTTTGGTTTCTAATATTTCAATGGCGTCGGGTATTTTGCTAAGATGTGTTGCAATTAGAGCGATGCTTTGTTTTATTGAGGGATCCTCAAACGCCAGCTGGCTTGAATGAATAGCGATAGCTTCTGAACTTTTTTCTACATAGTCTCCTAACAAGTCGATACATTTAGTCCAACGTTTCTCTAAATCTAAAATACCCTTTCAAAAAATCTTTATCTTGGCTATCCCAAAATGCCTTTACAGCAGCCACCTCACTATCATCCTCAATTTTTTTGCCCCTGAGGTGTTCCTTGAGCCGAGGAAACAAAAAAAAGTCGCTGGGGGCTAAATCTGGGGAATAGGGCGGGTTAGGGATGTTCCAATACCACCTAAGTATCGATACCTACTCATTTCGATAATACTCAAATCTTTTTTCGATACTACTTAAATAAGTACTCCTAAAGTATCGATACTTTTTGGAACTTTTATTTTGTTTTATTATTTTGAGGGTGCTATTAATGAACGTTGAAGGACAATAATTTAAACAAAATTGAGAAGAAAAAAACTATTTATTTATTATAAATGTTTATTAGGCTTATTATTAATTTAAACAAAAAACTCTTCAGCATTAAGATTGCCCAAAAACAGTAACTGTTCAAGGTATTTTGAAGACAATCTGTTCCTTGTTTGTGTCATTGTTGCACCGGCTTTGGAAAAAAGGCACTCGCTAGGGAACTGATGTTGCAACAACAATTAAATATTGCTGTGCATACTTGTACAGACAAGGAAACACCAACTTCATGTCATCCCATTCTGCAAATGGGTTGCTTTTAAGAGAAACTACTGGATTTGATAAATAAAGAGAAACTTCATCTCCCTGATGAGATTTTTTTTTTCTTCTTGTGCCCATGTGCTAACTCTTTATGATGTTTCCAAAAATCGTATTCAGGTGGTGCAGTAGGTGAGACATCATCTTCTGACTCACTTGGGCTACTTAGTTGTCCGACAACCATGGTTCTAAGTTTTTGAATAGCTCTTCCGCATGCAGAGGGGTCTTGGAAATGCAGATTTTTAAACCTTGGGTCTAGAATTGTTGTAATGGCTGCATGATCGATTAATCCCATACCTCCTTTTCAGCTCTGTCAATAAAACATCCTTACATTCTTTAACGATAGCGGAGTTTGGAGTGATACTATTCAGTTCTGTAGTTAAGCAATTAAGCATTGGTATAATTTTGGAGATTGTTACATACTTTTGGCCCGATGATTCTTTTGTTACATATTCAAAAGGCTTTAATACAGTTGTAAGCTCATTCAAGGTTTCCATTAACACTGCACTTGGCAAATTTGGAGCCACTACACTCTCAATTACAATTTCTGATATTACTATTCTTAACTTTAGAAATCGCTCTAACATAAAAAAAGTTGAGTTCCACCTAGTTCTTACATCTGCAATAAGTTTTAAAACTGATCCTTCCGAAACATTATTACGCATTTGGATTTTTCGTAGCTTATCCGACTGCACAACACTATTTTTTATCCAATTAACAATTTCTCGTACTTTTATAACAGCTGATTTAACAATGGGCAACTTTAGTGCCTCCTCAACTACAAGGTTAATAGTATGGGCAAAACACGGTATATGTTTTTTTTCGCCTAATGACATTCGTATGGCAGCCAACATTGAGCTGGCATTATCTGATACAGCAGCACGAATTTTGGTAAGTGGAATATTCCATTTTTTCAAAATATCCAGCAGGTTTTCCGATATGTATTCAGCTGTATGTCGCTCACTTAATGCACGAGTTGCAAGATAATACATACACATTTGACCATTTTATACAAAATGTATGGTGACGCCCATGAATCCTACTTCATTCATTGTCTCTATCCATATATCTAGCGTTAAACAGTAATTGTCTATCTTGGATAATTTGGACTTACAAATAGTTACACAAGCTTCGTACTTTTCGGTAGTCATTTTCTTTAAATACTTTGCGCCAGGAACTTTAAAAGTAGGCTCCAGTTCTTTTACAAGTCGTAAAAAGCCTTCACCTTCAACTATATTAAATGGACGCATATCTTGACAGATAAAAAATATCAATGCTTGAACAATTCTGTTATACTTCGTACCACCAGCTAAAAATAAAACTCAATTTTAATACATGTAATATTAAATTTAATATTTATATTTTTTTCATTAACACTAATACTATATGTATTAATATTATTTTGCTAATATTTAATTAAATATCAATTTATTTACCTTTATTAGATGAGATTCGTTCAAACGCATTATTTATTGGATTGCTCAGACATAGCTCCCTTGCAGTCTCCGAGTCCATACTTTTTAATGTGGTTACTAGAACAATCATCACGATCTTCTGAAATTTTCGATGTTGATGCTTGGGGTTGATCATCTTCCATTAAATGCTTTGAGCTGGCCAACACTATTGTATTTTTTGAACTGAAACATAATAACAAAAATTAACACTTGATAGATCGATAATCTTCAAAGTATCGATAATACCAACCCCAACACTACAGCCACTTAACAACACTATTACACTAACAAAAACAAACACATAACCTTAAATTGTTTAAATCGTATTTATACAAAGGAAATATCTCATCATCGGTCATCAATTATTATTCATATATTATTAATATATAGACAAGACAGTCACAGTACCACTGCTGCAAAACTATTTTTTATACAAATAAAATAGGTAGGAGTAGGTAGGATTTTTTATTAAACATTTTAGGAAAGCAATCGCAAACAAAAAAGAAAAGTTTAGGATCCTACCTTTCGTTGAACTTTTTATTTTATTTTTTCTGTAATTTGCCTTTGTCCACAGAAATTCCATGAGTTTTAGAATGCTTCAATAAATTCGACGTATTCCCACAATACTTCACAGACTTAAAACACTGTTTACATTTTACAATCGTTTCGTTTGTTTTGGTAAAATGTGTCCATATTATAGATTTTGGTGGTGCCATGATAACATTGAAATAAACCGATGAATTTGATGATTACAATTAATAAAATTACTTGTAAACAATGACTTATCACTTTCACAATGGCGGAATGGCGAGATGATTTGCGGGCGGGTGCGGGACGCGGGTGTCTACTTTTCTCGCTTTCGGCTCGGGCTCGGCTGAAGTCGGACGAATTCGGCTGGCCTAGCGCGAGACAACGCGTCACTCACGCCGCCACGCGACGAATACCGGTAACTCGGTAACCGATTAAAGCTGATTAGCTGACTGTTTTTGCTCTCTCAGTTCTGTATGATGCGTTCTCGGTTTTTTTTATTGTTTTCGGTTGTTTTGCTGATTCGATTCGATACCAAGTATTTTTGTTTCGATACCGATTATGTATCGCAAAATTAATTCGATACAATAAATACTTGGTATCGAATCAAAAGTATCGAGTACCTACTCGTATTTATTAGTATCGGAATATCCTTGTATATTTTGTAAGTGGTGGAACTTACCGGGCACTGGGCGGCAGACTGGGCACCACTGCCTACCACTTTTTGACAACTAGACCCATAGCAAATATCCGTCTTTTTTATTAACATTTTTTTTCAAATTATAAAATAATACAAATAAAAGCTATGAAAGAAACATTTGCTACGACTGAGAATCGAACCCAGTACTCTCCGCGTAATGGACTGGTGTGCTAACCAATACGCCACGCCTGTCGTCAAAACAATTTCGTCGATTATCTTACGTTATATAATAAAATCATTACCATCAATTTTACGAACGCCTCGATTCCCACAAGGATAGACGCCTTTTTCCACGATCCTGACACAATTCTCTTGCATCCTTTGCATCCACAAATATCTTCATACATGCTTTTTAGTTATAAATAAAAATATAAAAATATTTTTAATAATCAGAAAAAGAAAAAAATACATAAATATATTAAATATCTCTCACGCAACATTTAAATACACTTCTCGCAAAAATTAAAGGAACAAGAAAATTTTCTAAATTTTTTGGCAATTTTCAACAGCCTGTATTTCAATGAAAAATGGTCGTACAAGAAATGAAAAAACATAGCTTTTGAAGCTTAAAGACTCTAGTTTTCGAATTTTTTGGTTAAAATTTTTTTCGAGCACCGGTAGCCCTGAAATTCTTGGATAAAGCACGAATAAAAAAAATTCCAAATTTTTTATAATTTTCTTTTCGCTCTACGGGCATATAATTTTTTTTTCTTTTGAAGAAATTCTTCAAAAGAAAAACATAGCTTCAGAAGCTGTTTTTCATTTCTTGTACGACCATTTTTCTCTGAAATACAGCCTGTTGAAAATTGCCAAAAAATTTAGTAAATTTTTTTGTTCCTTTAATTTTTGCGAGTAGTATAGAATATGTAAAAAAATATTAAATAAGCGCCGACGGTGTACTCTCCCTACGTCTTACGAATTTTCGATCAGGTCACAAGTTTATCCATCACAAAAAGTGCACAACGCCGCTCAAGAAAATTTCACTTCAAAAATACCATTTTGTTCTTCTTGATCACCTCCAGGGACTGCTGGTGAGGTTGGAGGTGAATCAATGATAATAAGTATTGGATCGAACTCCGTTCCTCCAGTTCTAAAATATTCTCTGTACCCACAATCTATACACACAAATCTATTAAGATTGCTACTACTAAGCCTCTCTGTGTCCAGAGCGTGGTTATCCACACAAGATTGCTAGGCTACTTGCAAATGCGGATTGGGGTGCGGCAGTTCTAAAGACATACACACCAAAGTCTTAAGTTAAATGAGGGCTAACATAGCATTCCAAATATCTATTATGCGAAACAAAATATTAGGGGGTCAGTTGGGAATGAATACATACCGCAGGTGTTTGTGGATTTGGGACGTCGTTTTCTTGAAGCCACACCATGTTTGCGTTTTAATTGTGTACCTAATTGTCGTCACTCTTGGACCTCCTCTTGCTTATCATCAGGCGGGACGAGGTCAGATGTAAAAAATAAAAAAGTGCATTTTTGAACTTGAATTAATAATCTCATTCTCTCTCAACTAATTATCCCATTATTTAAATACGAACGTCATACAAAGATTTTGGAAAAGAACACAATGTACCGCTAACTTATATTTTAACAAGTTTATATTATGTATATACTTTCGCCTAAGCAACTTATATTTAGGCTACAATAAATGCAATAATATGTTAAAGCCTTTGTTTTCCAGAATTGAAATAGGCTGATTGGCAGTTGCGATCATTTCAGCGATGGTGTTATGAATTTCCTGCGCTCGAGAATCTTTTATGTCCCAAGTTGTAATAAAAGCTTCCTTTAGAGTTATTTGTGTACTTTGGGAATGAGAGCGGTCTATATTGGATCTTACACTCGAAGTTGTAGGTTAAGTGTCTGTTCAATCTAATTTTTTAAGCATAATAAAATGTGTTCTATTTTTATATTTGTGTTTTTATGCAATAAATGAATTAAAAAATAACATTCCTTGAATATACCAACATACAACACAGGTTTTTTGGTAACTAAACGCATAGTAGTTTTGAAGCATTGCAATTGCTCAATATTTTCATTGGTATCTGTAACATAACTAACGCAGTCAGTAACCTTGGATGATGATGTAAAAAGCGATCCTTCAAAATAAGATAAATCACTATCAGTTTTTTTTTTGTTCAAGGACAATATTTATTTTAAGTGTTTTAACAACTCCTGAGCGTGATTGTAAAAGATGGATATAGTTCTTTTACAGGTATAAGAAGCCTTATTTAACTGTATCTGACGTCACCAGAGTGTCAACCAATCACGGGCGTTCCAGTCAAAAGCTATTATTACAAATTGGGACATAAAAGATTCTCGAGCGCAGGAAATTCATAACACCATCGCTGAAATGATCGCAACTGACAATCAGCCTATTTCAATTCTGGAAAACAAAGGCTTTAACATATTATTGCATTTATTGAAGCCTAAATATAAGTTGCTTGGACGAAAGTATGAGTTTATACATTTTTTTTAGTAGGTACACAGTTAAAACGGAAGCATGGTGTTCAAGAAATCGACATACAGAGATAACAAGAAACAGCTTTTCAAGAAAACGACGTCCCAAATCCATAAACACCTGCGGTTTGTATTCATCCCCAACTGACCGCCCAATATTTTGCCCTCCTTTAACTCAAGACTTTGGTATGTATGTCTTTAGAACTGTCGCACTCCAATCTGCATTTGCAAGTAGCCTAGCAATTTTGTGTGGATAACCACGCTCTGGACACAGATAGGCCTAGTAGTAGCAATCTTAATAGATTTGTGTGTATCTTTAATTCTATTCTCATAAAAACTTAACTCATAAACTAATGGCTGCTTAATGTGAACGTACAAATTCAACTATCTGTTTTGACAAATGATAATAAAAAACTTTGCTTTGTTCACAGGATATAAATACAGAGAATATTTCAGAAGGGTACAAAGAATATTTTAGAATTGGAGGAACGGGGTACCTATTATCATTGATTCACCTTCAACATTATCAGCAGCCCTTGGAGGTAATAAAGAACAAAATGGTATTTTTGAAGTGAAATCTTCTTGAGCGCCGTTGTGCACTTTTTGAGATGGATTAACTTGTGACCTGATCGAAAATTCGTAAGACGGAGGGAGAGTACACCGCCGGCGCTTATTTAATATTTCGTTATGTATTCTATTTAAATGTCTATTTAATATATATATTTTTTCGTTTTCTGCCCCCCTAGTACGGCAATCTAAGAAGCAAGATAAAGACTTGCAAAGAATATCATTGCAACTCATTTTAATTAGCTTACCTAAACAGTGCATCAAAATAGCCAAAAAATATATTTAAACGTTCTGTAAAGCTTCCACAAAACACAGTTTAAACCTTTAATAAATATTTTTTTAAACATTTTGATGTGCCGGCCTAATAAGTTATTTAAAATGAGTTAAAAAAGGCAAAATAGAAATTGGACGGTAATGATTAGGAAGAGAAGGAGAAGATGTTTTAGGTAAAGGAATGATAAAGGCTTTACGCCATAATGAGGGAAATTGGCTGTTAGTAAGAGAAAAGTTAACAAGATGAGTAATAATGGGCAGAACGACATGAAGGATAGACATGATCATAACACGACCAATACCATCACAACCAACTGCTTTTGAAGTAATAGATTTAAGTGTTTTAAGAATAGCGTCGTCGGATACCTCTGCCAAGATAAAGGAGTCCAAATCTGATGGTATCGGGATACTGATATCCCATCAAAAACAATACTTGTCAAAAAAACCAAGTCTCGCAACTCAGTTGTTCTGCGGTAAAAAGTTGTGAGATCCATGTAAAACCAAGTCGGTTATTAATTTATTCAGTCTCTACTTAAGCGACTTTCTGTCTTAATACGTCCAGTCTCTAAGACCACGATCGTGGTCCATAACAATTGAAAATCTATTGTGTCTGGAATCTCCGTACTCGAAGCATTAAGTTATTACGTAATAATTAACAGCATCTTATAGTGACGCATATCAATATTAAAATTCTTTAATGTTTTATATAAATATATTGAGACTTGGCCATCGCCTGAAAACACGTGTAAATTCAATCGCCTGAAAACACATGTAAATTCAATTATTTAGTGCGATGGCCAAGTCTCAATATATTTATATAAAACATTAAAGAATTTTAATATTGATATGCGTCACTATAAGATGTTGTTAATTATTACGTAACAACTTAATGCTTCGAGTACGGAGATTCCAGACACAATTGATTTTCAATTGTTATGGACCACGATCGTGGTCTTAGAGACTGGACGTATTAAGACAGAAAGTCGCTTAAGTAGAGACTGAATAAATTAATAACCGACTTGGTTTTACATGGATCTCACAACTTTTTACCGCAGAACAACTGAGTTGCGAGACTTGGTTTTTTTGACAAGTATTGTTTTTGATGGGATCTCATTTCTTTTTGTATTTTGTAGACGGTTATTTTGTAATGCGCTACCACATACTCGATTATAGCAAGTCTAATATCATACGACGACTCAATATTCCCATACATAGAGAATGACAAAGAATGAAATAAACACGAACCATCACCAGGTATAGGAATAACCCAGTGTGGACAAGGCTGATCATTCACATACAGTATTACTGAATCCATTGCGACTACCTACAAGTTAGATTGCAAAGTTATTTTTATGCAGAAATACGATTAGATAATAAGAAAATTATAAATACTTAGGTACTTAAAGTATCAATATTTAATTTAAATTATTTATCCGAACAACGTCCAAATTGTAAGCAAATAATATCAGTAAACCAATGAGAGTAGCCTTTAGTCGTCAAACTAATATAGCAATCGAAATTATCAATGAAAATCGCAAACTTATAGGTAAGAATTCTGGGCACATCCGAACAGCATTGGGTCGCTCGCGCGTGTGAGCGCGGCTGCTGCACGCTCGGCGACATTCACCTTTCCGCGCGCCCCGCCATTGTCTCCGCCCCGCGCCCCGCCACTGTCCCCGCCCCGCGCCCTCGCGCTAGCAATAATAATAATTCCCGTAAAATAAATAGCAATAATAATAATTGCCGTAAAATAAATAAAATCTTAAAACATCGTTACGAATAAAGCCAATATTGAAAAATTTAACTGAAGACTTGGCTGTATGGGCTTAATTTTCTTTGCGGTCTTTTCTAGATTTTTTAGTTTTTCCTTGATTCATACACCAAACACTACATATATTCCAAATTTGAAGCTTCTAGGTCTGCTAGAAGTGCCTTAGAATTTTGATGATCGGTGAGTCAGTGAGTGACAAAATTTAAGAAATTTGACCCGTTATAATTCTTAAAATACTGGTTCAAATTGAATGAATTTTGAAATATACGTGTCTTTACAATGCCTGCATGTGGTTACTGAAAATTTCAGTCTTCTAGTTTTATCCACAACGAAGTTACAGGGGGTCGAAAATGGTCTGAATTGCTTCGAGAAAAGGATGGTACGGCCGTGACGCTTTGCTCGACTTGGTCGGGGGCACGACCGTGCCCCCAGATCTCCTGCAGTGTTCTACACCTAACGGCAGGATCCAGGATAGTAGTCGAAGAGAAGAAAGCATTTAATTCGTTTGGTGTCACAGTGCCAGTAAAACTCTGGTTACGAGAACAGCCAAACCCAATGAAATTTCTACATATTTGATTGCAACGGTTCCTAGCTGCTTTTTTAAGCCGACCAACTGTCCTCACAACGATCCCTACGATATTTGCGATAAGCAGCACAACGCTTTCTCATAGCAACGCGGACATCCTCAGTAATCCAAGGTGCAGAAACTCGTTTTAGCTTGGTTTTACGCATAGGCGCGTGCTTGTCGAAGAGATGAAGTACCAAAGCATTAAAGTAGCTAACCTTGTCATCAATGTTAGAGGCCTGTAATACAGAACCCCAGTCTAAAGCATTTGCATCAAGAAGGAGTTCGTCAGTATTTATTTTCGCAAAATGTCGTATAAAAATGTTGGGGGGACGAAACTTTGCAGGCTTAATCTTGTAGGATGTAAAAACAAGGTCATGGTGTAAAAACGGAGCAATGAGCAGACCATGGTTGGAAACCAAGTCCGGGCGCAACGTGAAAACAAGATCAAGAACAGAATCAGATGAAGCAAGGTGATGCGTGGGACCAGTCGGCAAAAGAGTCAGTTTACCAGAAGCAGACAAATTTAATAATTTGGTAGAACGAGCTTAATAAGTACGATCATTAATAACGCAGGTATTGAAGTCACCCATAAGGATGACATGATTGTAAAGAGGTACCAACTCTTCAATCATATATTACTATATATAATATATATCATATATTATAAATGAAAAAAATATTTTTTGAATATAACATTTGTCAAATGTGACATTTTGCAGCATATTGACTGGTATTCCTTCGAATTCGTTGTTTTAGGGCTGGGATCGTTCTGAAAAACCGCACCGTAAATATAGTTATTAGACGTCCTTCTATCATATTTGGTTGACTGGTTGACTGCCATATATATATGGATATGTATATATATATATATGACGGATGACCGAACACGTGACGTCTTGAATTATCCATCTTACGGATTAAAAATAACACTCCCACAAATTTATGAATTTACTGTTTAATTATTGTTATAATAAGGCGTAACGATTAGCTGAATAATCTAACCAAAATTATAACAATAATTAAAATAAATTGGCACACGAAATAAATAACGCGCGCCGTTATACAGTCTGTCAAGTAAAAGCGTGATCGTGTTAATTTATAAAAAAGTTATTTTATGAAACTTTCATATTTATATATACATTGTACACATTACAAACAATGATGTAATTCGGTCAATAATGTGTCCAGTCACCACCGGCGTCGATAATTGCCTGGCATCTCCGAGGCATGCTTTCTACTAATTTGACAGCGTATTCTAGTGGCAAGGATCTCCAGATCCGACGAATTTCGTAAGACAACTGCTTCAAAGTGTATGTGCGTCTTCCACGTAGCTTCTGTTAAATATATGCGCACACATTTTCAATAGGGTTTGCATCGGGCGACTGCGACGGCCAATCCAATGTAACGATGCCAGATTGAGTCTTCCACTGAGTACAGAGCTTGCTGCGGTGTTTAGGATCGTTGTCCTCCTGCAGTAAAGCCTTTTTGTAGATTTTTATCATTTTCTCGGCATTTAGGTTGTCAGTAAAGTGGTACAAAGTGCCGAATCCCTGCTTTGAAAAGCAGCCCCAAAGATGCACCTTTATTCCATGTTTTACGGTCCGCTGAACAAGCCTATTGGTGGAAGTTGACCAGGCTCGCGTGAGGACAGAACGTGCCCATATAGAACATTCATCAGTAAAAATTACATTTTCAAAATCTCTATCAATATTCTCATGCGCCCAAGTGAGTCGCTTTGTCACATGTTTTTCAGTCAACAGAAGCTTCTTCATTGTGTTGCGCCATTTCAGATCATGAGTACGAAGAAGGGTTCAGATAGTTTCATAGGATATATCTAAACTTTTTGCCATTAATTTTGCTTGTCCTTGCCGCAGTGTTAAAGCAGGATTCCGCGAAAACAGATTCACTATTCTTTTTTTGTTCACTTTTCCTATCGAACCACGTTCTGGTAAATCATCGACATTTTTAGCCACTTTATATCGCTGTATCCACTTCTGTACAAATGCCTTCGACTTTCTCATATATTTAGCAGCCGCTGATTGCGACATTTTGGAACCTTTCGGGTGGATGCAAAGGAACACAGCCTCGTAGCGCGACGCGTACTTAGCACTCATGGCGTTTAAAGTGATTCTCTTTCAAAAGATCAACGAGAAATGAACCTTTGTTGACAATGCATCAAGGACAAAGCTTCCCTTTATCGGCTCGCGAAGGAATTATCTGTCATTAACTGTCGGTAAAGTCGACCACGCTCTTACTTGACAGACTGTATATACCTAAAAGTTCCCTGTGTTTGCGCAGTCTGTATCGGACGGCCGGGGAATTGGCGACGGAATTCGCAACCACAGACGAATTGTTCCGCAAAAAAAAATTGTCACGATTATTCCGCGTTCTTGGGGAGTGTATCGCTCTATGGCTTGTTCACTTGTATTCTGCATCTGTCTAGTCTACAAATGTCAAAACAGATTTGACATTGGCGGCCATTTGCAAAAATGAGAGCATCTTCCAAAAGGGTGATTTCTTTTGGCCCACATTGTATTTCCAGGCTTTCTTCATACACCGCCAGTAACCTATTCTTTAAGGCGGTGAACCTTAGCTCAGGCGGTGGTGAACAAAGTTGTCAAATAGCGTTTTTGCCCAACTTCACCACTACTAGGTCGTATTTGGCTTTCTCGCCTTGCTTCTGGGGTGCCATTATGGAGTCAAATTGAAGAATCCACATTCGTGGCATATCCTCCCAGAAATCCGGGATGCGCGTGGATAGGCTTATGACTGCCAATATCTGTAATTTCTCAGTAGTAAATGAGAAATGACTTAAAAGAAATAGCGTTCTGACATCACATAAAAATTTCTTACGTTCAAATTGGTTTTGTGGGGTGTCACAGTTGTCTGGCGAATTACTTGAGCTTGTATTAAGTAACGCTTGCCGTTACGTCGCAGTTCTTCAACATTTCTTACATGCTGGGCTAATACTCATAAGTGTTTTGACACGATTAGGGCCGCCTTAGGCCTTAGGGTAAATCCGCCACTGGATACCTAGCATGTGAAGTATTTTTTTATGGTTCACAGAAAATTTTGAACGCTTCAATTATCTCCCCATACTTTTACATTTTGGGTTGAAGTTGTTACACAAAATCACAAAAGTGCACAACGCCGCCCAAGAAGATTTCACTTAAAAATACCATTTTGTTCTTCTTTATTACCTTTAGGGGCTGCTGGTGAGGTTGGAGGTGAATCAATTAAAATTAATATAGGATCGGACTCCGTTCCTTCAATTCTGAAATATTTTCTGTAATATATCTGCGAAATATTGGGGGGTCAGTTGGGAATGAATACATACCGCAGGTGTTTGTGGATTTGGGACGTCGTTTTCTTGAAAAGCCACACTATGTTTGCGTTTTAATTGTGTACCTAATTGTCGTCACTCTTGGACCTCCTCTTGCTTATCATCAGGCGGGACGAGGCATATCCTCCCAAAAATCCGGGATGAGCTTGGATAGGCTTATGGCTGCCAATTTCTGTCATTTCTTAGTAGTAGATGAGAAATGACTTACAAGAAATAGCGTTCTGACATCACATAAAAATTGCTTACGTTCAAATTAGTTTTGTAGGGTGTCACAGTTGTCTGGCGAATTACTTGGGCTTATTTTAAGTAACGCTTGCCGTTACGTTGCAGTTCTTCAACATTGCTTACATGCTGGGCTAATACTCATAAGTGTTTTGACACGATTGGGGCCGCCCTAGGCCTTAGGGTAAATCCGCCACTGGATACCTAGCATGTTAAGTATTTTTTTATGGTTCACAGAAAATTTTGAACGCTTGAATTATCTCCCCATACTTTTACATTTTGGGTTGAAGTTGTTACACAAAATCACAAAAGTGCACAACGCCGCCCAAGAAGATTTCACTTCAAAAATACCATTTTGTTCTTCTTTATTACCTTTAGGGGCTGCTGGTGAGGTTGGAGGTGAATCAATTAAAATTAATATAGGATCGGACTCCGTTCCTTCAATTCTGAAATATTTTCTGTATCCCTCTGAAATATTCTCTGTATTTATATCCTGTGGACAAAGCAAAGTTTTTTTATTATCATTTGTCAAAACAGATAGTTAAATTTGTACGTTCACTTTAAGCAGCCATTAGTCTTTATGAGAATAGAATCTATTAAGATTGGTACTACTTGGCCTATCTGTGTCCAGAGCGTGGTTATTCACACAAGATTGCTAGGCTAGTTGCAAATGCGGATTGGGGTGCGACAGTTCTAAAGACATACATACCAAAGTCTTAAGTTAAATGAGGGCTAACATAGCATTCCAAATATCTATTATGCGAAACAAAATATTAGGGGGTCAGTTGGGAATGAATACATACCGCAGATGTTTGTGGATTTGGTACATGGTTTTCTTGAAAAGCCACACCATGCTTTCGTTTTAATTGTGTATCTAATTGTCGTCACTCTTGGACCTCCTCTTGCTTATCATCAGGAGGGACGAGGCCTATCCTCCCAGAAATCCGGGATGACCTTCATGAGAATAGAATCTATTAAGATTGGTACTACTTGGCCTATCTGTGTCCAGAGCGTGGTTATTCACACAAGATTGCTAGGCTAGTTGCAAATGCGGATTGGGGTGCGACAGTTCTAAAGACATACATACCAAAGTCTTAAGTTAAATGAGGGCTAACATAGCATTCCAAATATCTATTATGCGAAACAAAATATTAGGGGGTCAGTTGGGAATGAATACATACCGCAGATGTTTGTGGATTTGGTACATGGTTTTCTTGAAAAGCCACACCATGCTTTCGTTTTAATTGTGTATCTAATTGTCGTCACTCTTGGACCTCCTCTTGCTTATCATCAGGAGGGACGAGGCCTATCCTCCCAGAAATCCGGGATGAGCTTGGATAGGCTTATGGCTGCCAATTTCTGTCATTTCTTAGTAGTAGATGAGAAATGACTTACAAGAAATAGCGTTCTGACATCACATAAAAATTGCTTACGTTCAAATTAGTTTTGTAGGGTGTCACAGTTGTCTGGCGAATTACTTGGGCTTATATTAAGTAACGCTTGCCGTTACGTTGCAGTTCTTCAACATTGCTTACATGCTGGGCTAATACTCATAAGTGTTTTGACACGATTGGGGCCGCCTTAGGGTAAATCCGCCACTGGATACCTAGCATGTGAAGTATTTTTTTATGGTTCACAGAAAATTTTGAACTCTTGAATTATCTCCCCATACTTTTACATTTTGGGTTGAAGTTGTTACACAAAATCACAAAAGTGCACAACGCCGCCCAAGAAGATTTCACTTCAAAATACCATTTTGTTCTTCTTTATTACCTTTAGGGGCTGCTGGTGAGGTTGGAGGTGAATCAATTAAAATTAATATAGGATCGGACTCCGTTCCTTCAATTCTGAAATATTTTCTGTACCCCTCTGAAATATTCTCTGTATTTATATCCTGTGGACAAAGCAAAGTTTTTTTATTATCATTTGTCAAAACAGATAGTTGAATTTGTACGTTCACTTTAAGCAGCCATTATAGTCCCCAGTACAACGAACAACATTTTTTTTGATACATACAAACGTAAAACTTTGTGAGTGCCTTTTTTGTGACGAGTCCGACAAACTTTTTAATGCGACAACTCTTGACGCTGCTGCGTTTTCGTATGCCTGATTCCCGAAATTGTCGATATGACGTCACTATGACTCTTCATACATACAAGTTTGATTTTTTGAGAATTGTTTAATAAAGTAAGTTTAAAAGTAGTGGTCAACTTGTCCGACAAAAATCATGCTGCGTATGGCGTGTCCACCACCCTGAAAATGTCGATATAACGTCACTATGACTCTCCATACATACAAGTTTGATTTTTTGAGAATTGTTTAATAAAGTAAGTTTAAAAGTAGTGGTCAACTTGTCCGACAAAAATCATGCTGCGTATGGCGTGTCCACCACCCTGAAAATGTCGATATAACGTCACTATGACTCTCCATACATACAAGTTTGATTTTTTGAGAATTGTTTAATAAAATTATTTTGAAAATAGTGGTTAACTTGTCCGACAAAAATCATGCTGCGTATGGAGTTTCTACCACCCAGAAAGTGTCGATATGACGTCATTATGTCTCTCCGTACATACAACTTTAAATTATTTTTTATCGATTTAAAATAGAGTACTAATTGTAAAAAAATATATGTCCGTCAAATACACGCTGAAATTGTAGTGGTTTAAAAAACTTATTCCTGGATATCCTAATCAGATATACTATAAATTTTCCGTAAAAGTCCGGGAGATAGCGTCAAATTTTTACGGTGATTTTGGCACGGACTCTATGAACTTATTTTGATGGTTAGTACTTGTATGAGAACTAAAATTGATGTTAGCTGGCGCGACTAAAAACTCGTATTATTTTGGCAAAGCTGAAAATTGTTTATATTAAAGATTATAATTTATTAATCATAATAATTCATGTCAGCTGGAATTTTAACGAGTCAAAAGCTGTTAGCTGGACTTTCAAATAACAGTGCGGCCGACTCATATTCCGACTCTAAAAATTGTGTCTTGCTCTTCCAGCTTTTTATGCTTTGACTGGCTGTGATTATAATCCAGCATTTTACAGAAAAGGAAAGAAGAAACCGTTTGAGTTATTGAAATAACATTCTAAATTTATTCAAGCTTTGATTAATATCTAACAATACACCTAAAAAATTGGAAGAGACTTACGCTGAGACTTTAGAAGAATTCGTTTGCCACATATGCAATTATAAAACTTTTTTGATGTGAATCTCGAATCTCGGTTATGTGTAGAAGTTGTTTTCGAGAGTCATTACGAACCGTCTCAAACGCAGGTTTGAAGACTTCCAACCTCCCGAGTTAGGTAGGTCCGACTTTGAATAAGAGTTCGCTTGAAGAATCCAACTCGGATGGGCGGCGTTCAGGAAATTGTGTTATATCTTCTCGTCAAACATCCCACAGTGCCTGAAGGGTAGGGTTTTCCCCTAGGTGGACTGACGACATAGTGAAAGTCACGAATAACCAGTGAATGCAACTGGCACCTTGTCGTTTGAAATGACGTTCTGAGGGGGAGGCCTATGTTCAGCAGTGGACGCATTCTAGCTGATGATGATGATATAATACATATATAATATTAAAAAAAAGATCTGATATACCATATAAGGTATGTGTTTACTGTGTTACCATATTCCTACTGTGTTTTTTCCAACTAATTATAACTTATACATTATTATTTTAATTAATTTATGTGTAGTTTAGCATAGTTTTACAGAAGTTGCAAAAGTTGTAACAACATAAAAGTTGTTGAAAAATGAAAAAAAAATTAGCTGACATAAATAAATTATTATGATTATAACTAATACTTTAATTTTTTTCTGGTTTTTTTATTTGACAGATGTTATGTCAAGTACATGATGCAACTGACACTTTTTTAAGATCCACCATTTATAAATTAATCATTAATACTTTTTCATCATTTCCAAGAATATTTTTTTACTATCAAGTTTCCTGGCATTTTCTCATCTTATGCCCCGGTCTTGGGCCAGCTGACACATCTTTTATTATTAATACAAAAAAAGAAAAGCCATGCCAAAATGCTCCGGTCAAATTTCACGCTACCTCCCGTACTATTATTACAATCAAGATTTTTTTAATTTTTTTTTTTAATTTTCAGATTTTTGAATTAAAATTATTTTATAATTGTAATTTCATACCACAAATTACATGTTAATTTAATATATTAAAATAATATACGTGAATATTTAAGTTTATTCAGTCAGAAATCGACCAAAAGAAGTTTACCACTAGTAATGTTTTTTTTTTTGTCGGACTGATTATTTAACTGAATATATTTGTCGGACAAGTCGACATCACGCCATAAGCAGCATGATTTTTCTCGGACAAGTTGACCACTATTTTTAAACTATTTTTATTAAACAATTCTCAAAAAATCACACTTGTATGTATGGAGAGTCATAGTGACGTTATATCGACATTTTCAGGGTGGTGGACACGCCATACGCAGCATGATTTTTGTCGGACAAGTTGACCACTACTTTTAAACTTACTTTATTAAACAACTCTCAAAAAATCAAACTTGTATGTATGGAGAGTCATAGTGACGTTATATCGACAATTCCGGGACTCAGGCATACGAAAACGCAGTAGCGCTGAAAGTTGTCGCATTAAAAAGTTTGTCGGACTCGTCACAAAAAAGGCACTCACAAAGTTTTACATTTATTGTATGTATCAAATAAAAATTAGTTCGTTGTACTGGGGACTAGTAGTCTTTATGAGAATAGAATCTATTAAGATTGGTACTACTTGGCCTATCTGTGTCCAGAGCGTGGTTATTCACACAAGATTGCTAGGCTAGTTGCAAATGCGGATTGGGGTGCGACAGTTCTAAAGACATACATACCAAAGTCTTAAGTTAAATGAGGGCTAATATAGCATTCCAAATATCTATTATGCGAAACAAAATATTAGGGGGTCAGTTGGGAATGAATACATACCGCAGATGTTTGTGGATTTGGTACATGGTTTTCTTGAAAAGCCACACCATGCTTTCGTTTTAATTGTATCTAATTGTCGTCACTCTTGGACCTCCTCTTGCTTATCATCAGGAGGGACGAGGCCTATCCTCCCAGAAATCCGGGATGCGCGTGGATAGGCTTATGGCTGCCAATTTCTTTCATTTCTCAGTAGTAAATGAGAAATGACTTACAAGAAATAGCGTTCTGACATCACATAAAAATTGCTCTTACGTTTAAATTGGTTTTGAAGGGTGTTAGTGTCACAGTTGTCTGGCGAATTACTTGGGCTTGTATTAAGTAACGCTTGCCGTTACGTCGCAGTTCTTCAAGATTACTTACATGCTAGGCTAATTATCTCCCCATACTTTTACATTTTGGGTTGAAGTTGTCACACAAAATTGCGATCTTCCTATTGTCATCTTTGTCTGATAGTCCCGTCGCCAATACATAAATCTCCAAAGATTGGTAAAATGATTGCCAATTATCAGCCACGTGAGGCGTAACCTTTTCGGAACATTATACGCCGGTGCCGCCATTGAAACGCTTTAAAACATGCGACTACCTATTATTCGTATATTCATATACGTACTTTCTCATTACGGAGAACCGTATTTACGGTAGTTTTCTTTTGCCTGTAAAAAAATATTTGCTTAACATTTCATTATCTTTTATTCTACAACCTAATACATGTATTAATCTATGGTATAAAAACATGAGAAACATTATGCCTGGCCAACATAAGTTGAAATTGTTGGTTTGCCACTTTTTTCAGTGCCACTGCCACATTGAATGCTTCTTCATCTTCATTGGGCTCAGCATCACCCCCAAAATGAACAGTGAATCCATCAATTGTACTTCCCAAAAGGGCTGATACTCGATCCAAAATCCCATCTGGGGGTATATATTCTTGAGCATCTCCACCAGTCTTTAATTCATGGATCGCATTATCCATGATACCAGGCGGTGTGCAGTTGGATGTCAAGCCACAATAATAAATAATAATATTTTGACATACCACTTGTCCTAACAGCATTCATGAAACATTTTTTTGGTTTTATTGGAGTAATGTCCAAACATTCATTTTTTAGCTGCGGCTCATCACTTTTACCTCTGGTTTCCATTGAGATATCTATATAAAGCACAAACAATAAACATATTATCCAACGTCGATAAACTAAAAGTAGAGTCCATTGCATGGTCACTATTTATAAAGAATGCTTGTTCATCTTCATTGGGCTCAGCATCACCCACAAAATGAACAGTGAATCCATCAATTGTACTTCCCAAAAGGGCTGATACTCGATCCAAAATCCCATCTGGGGGTATATATTCTTGAGCATCTCCACCAGTCTTTAATTCATGGATCGCATTATCTACGATACCAGGCGGTGTGCAGTTGGATGTCAAGCCACAATAATGAAAAATAATATATTGACATACCACTTGTCCTAACAGCATTCATGAAACATTTTTTTGGTTTTATTGGAGTAATGTCCAAACATTCATTTTTTAGCTGCGGCTCATCACTTTTACCTCTGGTTTCCATTGAGATATCTATATAAAGCTCAAACAATAAACATATTATCCAACGTCGATAAACAGTAGAGTCCATTGCATGGTCACTATTTATAAAGAATGCTTGTTCATCTTCATTGGGCTCAGCATCACTCACAAAATGAACAGTGAATCCATCAATTGTACTTCCCAAAAAGGCTGATACTCGATCCAAAATCTCATCTGGGGGTATATATTCTGGAGCACCTCCACCAGTCAACAAAAAGAAAAACAGATTACAGAATAGATCACAGATATTGTGGTATGATAGGTTGTTATTGTAAACAAATAAATATATCATAAATAAAAAGCAATCTAACCTGAAGAGTATTCATTCTAATTGTGGGATTGCGTTGATCTACGTTGCGAGATTTTTTCTTTAAATTCTCCCACTTTAAACGCAGTTGTTGTGGAGTGCGTGGACGCCATGCTGTGGTGGCATTAAATTTCTCGGTGATACGTCTCCATTCCTCTGCTTTTAACTTATTATTGGTGGCGTTTGCTGCTTTAATTTTGTTATAATTTTGCTATTTTCTAATAATTCTAATAGAGCTTTTGTTTCTTCTTTTAGCAGAGGTTTACCTTTAGACTAAAACACATTAATAAAAAAATAGGCTTAAACATCGAAATCGGAGCATTCCTAACAATATTGAATATATTGAAATATGTTCTTGCCGCTTCAAACTCCATGTTTTTCAGGTGATTTTATTTATTTGTGTATTATTTAATTTACTTGATAAATTATTATTTATTGATATGTTTTTAAGCTTAAAGTATAAAAAACGCGCGAAAAGAAAGCTTTGTTGCCGATTGTTGGTTTCGACAGTTGTATTTCGTTACAGAAACACCGCTATCATTTGCATTTGATGTTACTACGTAAAAAACTTTTATTAAATAACCTCTAGTATATAAAAAAATTAATACAACTAAATAATTTTCATAAATGAGGAATTGGTGTATCAAAATTATTAGTTTTGATACACAAATTAAACAAATTTTATAAATCTTGGCCAAAGTAGGGTGTTGTGTATCGTGAACAGGAACGTTAAAGAGGGAAAGGATATCTGCCATCTCTGTAGTTTAGTATCAAATCAAGTCAACTCCATTTGAACAAAAATCCCGCTAGACGAGTTTTTGTGTTCTTTAGTAATGCGCACACAAAGAAAACACGTGCTTTTGAAAGGTAATTAAAATTAGTTTGTTATTTACGTTTTTCTACTTTAATTTGTTTGCCTAGAACATTAAAATAAAAAAAATCCTCAATTAATTTTGGATTTGACTTACTTTGTTACCAACCTGTGGATTTGACTGAATTTGATAATTAGGTTTGTGGATTTGACTCTGTTTGATTGTACATATTAGGGATCTAGCAAGGTTTTGATAGCAAGCAAAGGGAAGAGCAGGTGTAGACAACTTTGGTAATAAAAGACAATGTGATTTTTATTATTTTTAAAAAGTATTTTAAGTAGCCTAAATCTAAATTGTCAATATGTAGTATTGTAAATTATTATAATTATTAACATTGTAAATTATGTCGATATTTTTCTTATTACCAGCACCTGCATATCATAATCTTGGTCATTTTTTGAAATAGATTTGTAAAAACTTGTTGGAAAATAGTATCTTTTTTTCTTAAGGACATGCATTGGTATTAATGAAGTGCCAGATCATTAAAAATGTAGATCCGCGGATACGGATACAGATCTTTACTTTTTTACTCAATCGGTGTCGGTGCGATAGTTGACCCAACAATCAAAAGTTAAAACGGCGGGAAATGTTTAACTTTCGATGCGCAGCCCTTTTTTTATTCAGAGCTGCCATTTGTACGACTTATATCGTATTTTTACGATTTGTCCCGGCTTCGATTGATGCCAGGCGTGGACGAACGGTTAGCGATTGGTTTGTTGCGCGTAAAGTCCCGGGTTCGATTCCCGGTCGGAGCAATTATTTGTTTCATAGCTTTTATTTGTAATATTTCATAATTATATTAAATATTGCGAGTGATAAAGAGTGATAGGCAGTAGTACCCAATCCGCCGATCCGGGGTAGTGGTGGTACTACAAGTATACAGACCGTGAAGTGATTTAGTCGCGTTTCGGGATCAGCTTGTAAGTCGCCGGTTCCAACCAGGCCGGCATAGTGGATGTGATAGCTGCTTACAGTTATTGATTGTAGTAGCTGTGACATTCATTCATGGACCACACATCAGCCTAACATTATCATAATGTTTTACGTACGACCCAAACATCGAAATAGTGCGTGAATTTACGACTTTTTATAATGTTCTATCTAATACTCTGATTTTGTCTGACGACAATATTACAAAACATGATGAGCTCACAATGTATGAACCCAGACCCATCCCGCCATTATTTGACAACAATAAAACACTACGGAATCCCCTTCTTTATGCTTAATACGAAAAAGGTTCTAATTAGGGGGTACAGTTATCAATTCATTTATTTGTTAATAATTTTAACTATTTTCATAATAAAAAATATGATAAATAATGGGCATTTTTTGTTTTTGAATTGTTGTTACAGTTACAAAACACAATTAAAATAATCAGCCAAATTCTCAAATTCTTAATTACTCCCTGTGCTTTGGAGGGCAAGCAAAGACGGTGCCCGCACTTCTTCTAAAAAATCTGTTAAAGAAGTGAAAACATGTAAATCCATTAAGTGCAGCGATAGGCTTGCCACCTGTTCCGTCTCTGACCACACCGCAAGGTATAAAAGGTCGTGAGCATATTTCGTTTCAATTCATTTTTATTACTCTACCGATGGTACTAATATTGTTAAAATTAAACAAAACATATATACTAAGTTTTAAAATAGCCGGCAATTAACGACATCCAGATTTTCAATTACACTTCAACTATACAAAATGGTTGGCAACCTCTACTCCATGCATGTATGTTAGATTAAAGGTAAAAGTGTTTATCCTATTTTACTTAATCTTTGTTACTTTCTATTGTGATCTTTGCTGTGGTGGCTTTCTTGCTAATTTGGGAACAGTTTCAACAATTTTGTTGCAGGTTTCGTCCATTATTTATTTTATTATTAAATAAAAATACGCAAACGGCACAAAGCGCGACGGTAAATCTTTTTGCAATAAAAACAATATGGCTAATTTGTCATACAAATTAACGCTCGCTGATTGGCTAGAAAAGATTTGACTTATTTTGATATTGAAAAGTCATGGATATGTCTTCTTTTGATAAAAATAGCTGGTTTAACTTTAAATTTATATTGTGAATTTTAACACGAAGAACAAACTCGTGTACTCAGTTAAAAAATGAGAAAATATGGATTTGACTTGATACTACACGACATCTGTCCTAATCTCAGGTTATTTTTGTACATGTGTGATATTGGGACAAGGATAGGGGATCGATCTAAGGTTTGTCATCTATCGGTGATTGGAATCATCCCAAATTATAGATCCGTTATTGGGATCGGCTGTTAGTCTGACACTTTGCGATAGGTTGCTCGCTTGGTGTCGTATCCACTCCTTCATGCTTGCCTTGCCTCTTTTACAAATATAAAAGCTCCAAAGCCCATCATTGCAGTGGTCTGGAGCTGTATGGTCTACTCTATCCTGCTGGCGTCAATGTTAGCTGTTTGCGCCTCAATGTTGGTGCTCGTTGCTCCCTTGCTCTGTTGATGGCCTATGATTGCTTGCCTGTTTGCTTGGAACCTAACTTGTTACTGAATGACAAAATTAGCTTCCAATTTATTTTTATTCACTCGAATGTACTCTGTGATGAGGTCAAGGCAAAGATGAGTCATTACATCTTCTTACTTAAAAACTACTCATGTAACCTAAATTTATATTATAATTAATTAATCTAGATAAAAGTAGGTTAAATTAAAGTACATTTTAGTTTATTACTAATCTGGGAAGCTTGCTGGTGTACGTACAATACGGCCACTGCGCGTACATTGACTCGGTGAGTGATTCAGTCAGAGTCAGAGTTTTATTGCGTTTATCATTATTAGATAAAGTAGAATAGTCCGTATTGCTAGTAACCAAAATGTATGCAGACTTCAAACTATCTATCGACACTGACTCTTTTGACCATTTGACTCTTTTCTAAATACCTTAGATTTTTAGAGTAGCTACGATCAACTACTCTAAATGGTCCATCGTTGGGTGGCTGTAGAGGCTTTCTTACCATGTCTCGTCTCACAAATACGTGTTAGCAGGACATGAGGTCTCGGTGAATAAAAATTGTTCTAGTCTCTACTGTTTGTGGGTTTGGGTTTTAAATTACCTATAAGGGTTCTGAGCTTAGATACATACTCTTGCCCAACTACGGTAACTGTGTTTGACGCGTTGTAAAAATCTCCAGGTAATCGCAGTACAAATAACATTTCGATGGTGGTAACATTGGTATCACCCCTCGGCGCGGCGCGTAAACCTGACATAACCGTAATTCGTCAACCCACGAGCGAGTGTTTAAACGAGCCATTAATGCTGCTTTCATACTGCGATGCTATCTTTCAATTGCTCCGTTGCCTTGTGGGTGATATGCAGTGGTACTCAGCCTGTTTACCCCTAAGCACTGTAGCAATTGATTAAAAAGGATACTTTCAAATTGCCTGTTATTTGCAAGATCACTTCTTTCTTCAGCTTCGAAATCATCAGATCATACCTGGTATGATCGCTCAGCTTCTGCGGCGATAGTGTGTCCGTGAGCTGCAGAAACCATGCTCGAGGTTGGTCCGCCCAAAACTCGGGAATCCGTGAAGAAAGTGAAATGGCCGCTGGGCCGGCGTCGTCTACCTTTACTGTTGCGTTGGGACCTTCTACCGTAATTTTGTAGATGTTGTACTTTCCTTCCCGTTAAGTTGCTGGTGTGTTCCCTGCGCGCGTTCTTGTTGTCGGGGTCACCAACTTAGGAGATTGTGTAACTGGATAATTTCGTCTTGTAGGTGTAATCAACAAAATATGTTTCTTTATTTTCACTTCAATCTTACTGCCTATCTATTATTTGGCATACTATCTTAAAGTTATCCCGCTTCTGATATAAGATTCAGTAAGTTGGTAATAACAGCAACTACGTTAAATATAGGGTGATTTTATAAGTGTAGTCTTTTTTAAAATCGAATAAAACACTCAAATTTGCATCAAATATTCAAAAAGTTATTGTAATCGATAAATGGGCCTTTGCTATTTACGTTTTAAAGACAACTTCTTGTAAATGTTGTCCAGGCTCCGTTTCAAATGGTCCATTCGGAAGGTTTTTTTTTATTTTATTGTGACACGACATCTGACCTTGTCCCGCCTGATGATAAGCAAGAGGATGTCCAAGAGTGACGACGACTGAGAAAACCGGGTTTGTTCACGGCTGCCCCAGTCGCCGTCACTATGCCGGCCAAAGGTGCTTCTTCACGCATCGCTTGAAGGATCCAAGGTCATAGGATGGAGAGAACACATGGGCAAGCAAAGCATTCCACTTGTCAATTGATCTACAAAGAAAAGACGCACCGAACTTTTTAGTTCGACTGCCGATTCGGTCGATAAAATGCGGATGCTTTCCCCGACCTGTGCGGGTATTACGGGAGTGAAAAGATGAGGTAGGAACAAGGTTAAAGAGCTCTTCGGAACATTCCCCGTGGTATAGGCGATAGAGGACGCACAGAGCCGCCATGTCTCTTCGTAGTTGTAGGGGCTCCAGAGTTCGCGTGACCTCTGCATCACCTATGATCCGGACAGCTCGGCGCTGCAATGAATCCAGGGCATTAAGAAGATACTTGGCAGAGCCGTCCCAGAGGTGCGAACAGTACTCCGCGCAAGAGCGAATCTGTGCCTTGTAAAGAAGCAGGCGAAGCTCTGGCGCGAAGAACCGCCGCACCTTGTTCATGATGCCAAGTTTGCGGGAGGTGGTCTTAATGGCCCGCTCAATGTGGTCCCTGTGATTCAGGTCGCAGCGAAGGGACATCCCAAGAATGTCCAGTCTGTCCGAAGCACTGAGGGAGATGTTACAAAGGTCCAATTTTGCATCACTTTTTCGAGCAATTCGGCATGTATTTCACGAATTACGCGTGTTATGTTATAATATAAGGCTTCAATCGTGTTCGGCTTGTCCACATAGACTAAGGACTTTACATAACCCCACAAGAAATAATCAAGAGGCGTAAGGTCGCATGATCTTGGCAGCCAACTCACAGGGCCATTTCAAGAGATAAGCTGCTCACCAATTTCATCCTTCAACATTTTCATTGTTTCACGAGCTGTGTGGTATGTGGCACCGTCTTGATAAAACCACATGTCAACCAAGTTCAACTCAGCCAACTGGTGCAAAAAAAAAATCGCGTATCATGGCTCGATATCGTTCGCCGTTGACGGTAACGTTTCTTCCACGGTCGTCTTTGAAGAAAAATGGACCGATGATGCCGCCAGCCCATAAACCACATCAAACTGTCGTTTTTTCGGGATGCACCGGTAATTCTTGTATGGCATGTGGCTGTTCAGCACTTCAGATGCGACAATTTTGCTTATTTACGTATCCGTTGAGCCAGAAATGAGCTTCATCGCTGAACACAATTTTTCGATAAAACAGCGGATTTTCATGGAGCTGTTCTAAGGCCCATTCACCAATATCAAGAAAACTATAAAATAGTCGTATGAACCATTGTTTGCTGCGAAGTTTGATTTTATAATGGCCTATTACGCAGTCCATTAGGTCTACACCACCCATATGGCAAATATATTCTCCCACAGTAAATGGTCGTTCCACAGAAATGCGTCGTTTTTGCGACTTGAAGAATCTGCTTAGTTTTGACAGTTCGAAACTAGGTTATTATCTCTCCAAACCACCAAGGATATGTCAATCAATCAATCAATGAAATTATCACCCCTTTTTCCCATAGGGATAGGCAGAGAAAATGGGGCGCCAATACCGTTATAGTTTGCGGCCTGTTCGACTGATGTCCCCCCTACTTTTATTTTGCTGCTTTTCTTCTGGAAGTTTGCAGTTAGAACTACGGTTGCTTCTAACGGTTCCCAAAGCTAAAATACCACGGTGTTATAAAAAATAAAAATTCAAGTAAGGGTAATGACGTGTAATAGTTTATACATCATTTTTATTGTCACTAGAGATCCAAGAGTGCCGACGACAGCAAAACTGAGCCTTAACGGCTGCCCCAGTCGCCGCCACTATGCCGGTCAAATAAAATTATTTCTACAGAAGTTTTTTTGTAATATTATTGCAACAGAAGTTTTAATTGTAATATTATTTCAACAGAAGTTTTTATTGTAATCTTATTTCAACAGAAGTTTTATTGTAATATTATTTCAACAGAAGTTTTATTGTAATATTATTTCAACAGAAGTTTTATTGTAATATTATTTCAACAGAAGTTTTAATTGTAATATTATTTCAACAGAAGTTTTATTGTAATATTATTTCAACAGAAGTTTATTGTAATATTATTTTAACATAAGTTTTATTGTAATATTATTTCAACAGAAGTTTTATTGTAATATTATTTCAACAGTAGTTTTAATTGTAATATTATTTCAACAGAAGTTTTATTGTAATATTATTTCAACAGAAGTTTTATTGTAATATTATTTCAACAGAAGTTTTATTGTAATATTATTTTAACATAAGTTTTATTGTAATATTATTTCAACAGTAGTTTTAATTGTAATAATATTTCAACAGAAGTTTTATTGTAATATTATTTTAACATAAGTTGTACTGTAATATTCGTTGAACAGGAGTTTTATTGTAATATTATTTCAACAGTAGTTTTAATTGTAATATTATTTCAACAGAAGTTTTATTGTAATATTATTTTAACATAAGTTGTACTGTAATATTCGTTGAACAGGAGTTTTATTGTAATATTATTTCAACAGTAGTTTTAATTGTAATATTATTTCAACATAAGTTTTATTGTAATATTATTTCAACAGAAGTTTTATTGTAATATTATTTCAACAGTAGTTTTAATTGTAATATTATTTTAACATAAGTTTTATTGTAATATTATTTCAACAGAAGGTTTAATTGTAATATTATTTTAAGATAATATTTGTTTTATTAGGATCTTATTATGTAGTATTAAATATCCAATGATTTATAATATTGTTTTATTTATTACAATTTTTAAGTTGTACTTAAATTTACCAGATAGCACCCGCCTGATTTTAAGCCGAAATGCGGTCCATGATTGAAGGCAACTACTACTACAGTTAAATAACTGCAAGTAGTAGTCGCATCCACTATGCCGGCCTAATTGGAACTATTCTTAGCATATACCCTAAAATAATAATGAATGTCATCCTCGATTTGTTCCTCCTGAGGTACTCCGTCTTCGTTGACCAGTCTAAATTGATTCTTATCGAAGTTTGGAAAGTATGTATCACAATCAAAAGTCTTCTGGATTTCTGTCAAATATATTTTTCCACAGTTCGGGTGTTCTATTGATGCCTAAAATAATGTTATTATTTTTATTTTAAGTCTACCCCGCCTTATGTTAAGCTGGAGTGCGGTCCATGAATGGAGATTACTGCACTTTATTTTATTGTGACTCGGTATATGACAGCACCTCGCCTGATGTTAAGCTGGAGTGCTGTCCATGAATAGAGATTACTGCTACTACAATTCAATAATTTCAAGTAGGAATCACATCCACTATGTCGGCCAAGTTGGAACTAACAACTTACAAACTGATACCAAAACCCTACCTAATCACTTTACAGTCTGTATACTTGTAAGTAGTGGTACTAACCCGGATCGGCAGTTTGGGTAACACTGCCTGCAATCAATCAAATTGTCATTCCTTTTTCCCACAGGGATAGGACAATGGAGCGCCACTTACCACGATCCTTACACAGCTCTTTGCTTCCTTCACATCCACAATTCTCTTCATACAGGCTCTGTGGTTATGGGCACTAGGCAACTCTTTAATAAACAGACCCAAAGGAAATAACCGCCTCTTTTTTTAACAAATATTTGCAATGTTTAATATATTTATTAAATCGTATTACAAATAAGCTATGAAACAAATGTTTGCTCTGACCGGGCATCGAACCCAGGACTTCACGCTTAACAAACTGGTGTGCTAACCTTGTAAATGGAAGATCCACCAATAATCCATGTTGATTCAATATCACCTCTATTGTCTATATATTTTATAGCTTCATCTAAACTTGATAAAACTGCTACATCCTTTGGTACCTGAGTGGAGGAAAAGAGATAAATCAGAGAGAGCATGAGTTCAAACCAACCGATACCAATGTATCTTTTATACATGTACTTTGGTTTTTATTATTCAAGCATGTTTAGTAGCTGATCTTGGGAAGCACCACGTTCAAAATTGTACATAACATTTTTTCCATGGTTTAGGAACATGGAAAGAATGAGTGAAGATTGACAAATGAATTTATTAAACTGATGAGGATGGATGCGTTAAACAAGGCAGACACAGGAGGGTATTTTCCGACTTATTTGCAGTACTCACATAGGTCAATCTTTTTTATTCTCAAAATCTCAATTAAACTCTAATACAGTGTTTTTGTATGTAAAAGGCTAGCCACCTATTACTTGACACATTATTCTATCTTGAAACTGAAAAGGTGAAATGGTCTGACTAAATTCCCAGAATGTTATCAGAACAGTTGCTGTTTAGCCTTGTTGTCACTGCTCCCAGTCCCCAGGTTGGGAAAGGCTGCTCTAAACCATATAATTTTAATACAAAATATACCTTTTCTATTAAATTTTCTGGAGTTCTTGTCAATACAATGTTAACACGTCCATGCAGAGGTTTATATTTGGGAGGAATGCTATCCCATGTTCTCCGACCCATTACAACAGCATTAATTTTGTTAATATCCTTTACATTTGATGTCATCGAAGTAAAGAATGCCATTTCATTTCTAAACAAAGTTTAAAAATGATTAGAAACATATTCAAGCTAGGCTGGCATAGTGGTGAGGATATTTTTTATTGTAGTTTGACATTTGACTGTAGCTCTCTGATGTTAATTTGGAGTGTGGTGAATGAAGGTGACTGCTACTACAATTAAATAACTGTGAGTAGCAGTGGCATTCAATATGTCAGCCTAGTCAAAACATCCCGTTTGATGTTAAGTCTAGTGTCGGGCTAGAATAGAAAAATTATAGTCTTTACTCAACTTTAATTTTTTTTTTCCATTAATGGAGGTGACTGCTACTACAATTATATAAATCCAAGTAGCAGTCACTACCACCATGCCCGCCTAAGACTAGGCAGATAACCACCAACTACTATTTATTATTTAGTCTTTACTTTAATATAGATAAAGTTTCACGTCCTTGAACCTGTTGATAATTTAACAAATTAAGCCATTTCCTGTTAATATTATTTAGATAGACAAATTTTAAAGCTAATTAAATAGTTTTAATACCGATACATACTTCAATTTCCATGGTAAAGTTCCATTCGCTCCAATACCCATGTTTTCACAAGCAGCGGCAATTAGGTGAAGTTGTACGCGCGACATTATGGCAAAAACAACTTAAATATTAATTAACAGACAAACAGATTTTAATCTATGAAATGTAAATACAAATACGTCGTAAAACACTACTTTTATTAGGAATGTTCCTAATTTTATCAAAAAATGTATTAGCGCGGGAAAAACCTACCATTTGACAGTTCCTGCGTTTCGTTTTCCGCATGACATAAATTCTTTGCCTATGGTAAATACAATACTCAATTATATCTTATAAATTATTAGACATTTTTTTATTATAAACAAATTAACTAATACGTTTATATTAATAAAGGTATACATAAGATCGCACCCAAGATCATCATTGTGTCATTGTGTTCAAGTGTCAAAATAATTAAAAAATAAAGAGGAGCTTAGGCGGGCAAATGCAAGTTATAGGTCTTGTAATATAAATCTTGTGTATTTTGAATATTATTTCGTAACATTCGTGGAATTGTTATCCAATAATCATTTAAAAGATCATCAAGGGATTTAAAGCCGTATTGATTCGTCTTCCCTTCAAGACTACGTCAATTCTACAATTCAATAACTGTGAGTAGCAATCACATCCACTATTCCGGCCTAGATGGAACCAGCAACTTACAAGCTGATCCCGAAACGTGACCAAATCACTTCACGGTCTGTATACTTGTAAGTGGTGGTACTACCCCGGATCGGCAGACTGCCTACTTACTACTCTTTGATAACCAGACCCGAAGCAAATATCCACCTCTTATGGTAAGGTGTAGCAGGCTCCGTGAGAATCGAGTAAAAAAGACAGACTTCATTTTTTTAAGGTCCTTCCTCTTCAATCAATCGATCTAACTGTCAATAGAGCGCCATATGTAACAACTCCCTCGCTTCTCTCACATCCACAATTCTCCTCAGTCTTAAACTTCGTGCCCATAGCACTAGACAACAGTGGCGTTACGTGGCGGGGGCGGCAAAATTTAAAAAAAACTAAAATAAATCGTTAAAATTTGAACCTGAAATTCATATTTGTATTGTACAGTCAGCATCAGATATATCTGAGCACGCAAAGTGATCAAAAGTATCTATACATTCAGACTGATCATAAATATCTACACACATTAGTTCTCATAATAATGTGAGCATTCAATGCGTCAAAAATATCTATACAATCAGTTAGTCAAAAATATCTACACACTCACTTGACAAAAATATGTCAACAGACAATTCAGTAAATTTGTTTTAAAATATTACATATTTTATGAGTGTGTAGATATTTTTGAGTAACTGATTGTATAGATATTTTTGACGCATTGAATGCTCACATCATTATGACAACTAGTGTGTGTAGATATTTATGATCAGTCTGAATGTATAGATACTTTTGATCACTTTGCGTGCTCAGATATATCTGATGCTGACTGTACCTATGATTGAAACTCCTAAATAAGGGGGCGGCAATTTTTTTCCGCCCCGGGCGGCTGACTCACGCTACGCCACTGCTAGACAACCCAACTTTCTTGAGGATATCTCCGATTTAGTCGGAAGACTAGACTAGACCCTCCTGTCTACAATGGTTAGCAATACTTTTTATTTATTAAGACTCAACATCTGACTTTTCCGATGGTAAGTAAAAGGAAGTTCAAGAGCGCAAACTACTAAAAAACGACTTAATTCACGGTTGTCTGAGTCGCCGTCACTATGCCGGCCAAGGGTGCTTTTTCCCGCGTCACTTGAAGGATCCAAAGTAATAGGATGGAGAGAACACTCGAGCTGGTAGAGCATTCAACTTATCGACAGTTGTACAAAGAAACCAAGCACGGAACGTTTTAGTTCGGGCTCCTAAGCAATTGTGCACCTACCCTCATCCGATTGTGCCTCGAACAATAACGTTTTTAAAAGAAATAAAAACAAATAAAATAGTAATACCATTTATTGAGAGGTTTTATAGGTAAGTATAGTCTTAAATATAGATCTAACCTTAAAGTTAGGTATTTTAGCTCTACAGTACATTTTTCCTTAATTGGCAAAAATAGTAAACAAACTTTCGGCATTTTTTAATTTTTTTTTTATTGTGACACGATTTCTTACTTCGACCCGCCTGATGATAAGCAAGAGGAGGTCCAGAAGTGACGACAACTGAAAAAACCGAGTTTATTCACGGCTGCCTCAGTCACCGTCACAATGCCGGCCAAAGGTGCTTCTTCACGCATCGCTTGAAGGATCCAAGGTATGGAGTACAGAGAGAACACCTGGGCTGGCAAAGCATTCCACTTGTCGATTAAAATGACGGATTAACAATAAAATAACAATTACTACTGACGCGAATCAATACGAATATATTAAAGTATCTATGAATTCCTGCGAGGTTTTTTTTAAATTATTATTGGGGCACAAAATTTGTTATTTGTGAATTTACCGTTTTCATATAAATGGTGTTTGAAAAATATAATGTATAGATGTGTCTGATTTTAATAACTTTTGTGCATTTGTTATATTGTGTATGTTTATTCTATGGAATAAAACAGTATTGAACAGTTTCCTTAGATAAAGGGCTTGGGAAATGGTGATTTTCATGCTTGTTTACTACTTGTGCCAAGTAAGAAAAAACACAGTATATATAGTATACTGAAGAACCCTTAACCTGGCCGGCATAAAGATGACGACTGAGTCAACCGTAAACTGAATCAGGTTTTCAGTTGACGACACTTTAGGATCTTCTGTTACTTAGCATCAGACAAGTCAAGAACATATGTCAAGTCACAATTAAGACAAACAACTAGACAAGTGTTTTTAAATGTCTATAGGCATATTTTAATTGTGACACGACATCTGACCTCAACCCGCCTGATGATAAGCAAAAGGAGGTCCGAGAGTGACGACGACTGGAAAACCCGAGTCAGATCGGCTGCCTCAGTCGCCGTCACTATGCCGGCCAAAGCTCCGACTAATGTTAAGCTTAAGTGCGACGAGTAGCAGTCGCATCCACTATGCCGGCTTAGTTATAACCACACAGCGTATCATAGACCCTAAAATAATATTGAATCATATTATTCTTTTCTTCATTCTTAGGTGGGATAGCTTTCTCAACCTGTGGGAATTGTGTAAAGAACGGAATGTAGACTGTTGAATTAGCTACCTTTGACATTTTTTGCATACACACAATTCCACCGTGCGGGATAGTGAATGAAGCCTGAAAATAAAATATTGTGGTATGAGGTACAGTCAGCATCAGATATATGTGAGCACGCAAAGTGATCAAAAATATCTATACAATCAGTTAGTCAGAAATATCTACACACTCACTTGTCAAAAATATGTCAACAGACAAATTAGTAAATTTGTTTTAAAATATTACATATTTTATGAGTGTGTAGATATTTTTGACGCATTGAATGCTCACATCATTATGACAACTAATGTGTGTAGATATTTATGATCAGTCTGAATGTATAGATACTTTTGATCACTTAGCGTGCTCACATATATCTAATGCTGACTGCACACATACAGGGTGTTAAATAGTCTCTTATAAAGAATCCAATTATAGTATTTTGAAACCGATTTGGGCATGTATAACTTACCGCAAAAGAAAAATTCATTAAATTTTTCAATAATGTGCCAACCCTGTTTCAGTGAAATCAAAAAGTAAATTACATAGAACAGTCAAATATTCTGAGTTAGAATACATAGCCATTTTTAGAACATACGAGTAGTTGGAAAATGAACTAATTTCAAAACTTTTGCTAAGATAATTTGAATTTGACAGCATATTGTTTTTATTTTTATTTTCAAGCCATTTTATTTGGAAGCAAGTACTTTGAGCATATTAGGATGGTTGAGATAGCAAAACTTTGTGAACAAAAAAAAAAGAAAAAATGGTTAAAGTAAAATAATTAGAGGTATCAAGGAAGTATAATTATTACTATCACTCTGTAATAATAATCTTTGCTTTCTGACATGACAGATACTAGGGTTGGCAATATTTTTGGCTTAATAATTTATTATAATTTTTATGGCTTATTCTGTAACATCCAGTATATATACATGTGCAATTACTAGTCGTACAGACACAATCTCGTGCATCAGGCAGTACGCGACTACCATTCGGCGAGGGCAGACGTGTGGCATAATAAGTTGGCGAGCCTGTGATTACAGTAATCCTTAGTTATCTGTGTTACTACTGCATGAGGTACTATGCAAACACTACAGTGGTTATAAAGCATCAGACGTGGTTATCAAAGAGTGGTAGGCAGTGGTACCCAGTCTGCCGATCCGGGGTAGTACCACCACTTACAAGTATACAGACCGTAAAGTGATTTAGTCATGTTTCGGGATTAGCTTGTAGGTTGTTGGTTCCAACTAGGCCGGCATAGTGAATGTGATTGCTACTTACAGTTATTAAATTGTAGTAGCAGTGACATCCATTCAAGGACCACACTCCAGTCGAGTCACAATAAAAAAGATATATTAATTTATACCTTGTGAAGAGAATTTCCAGTAATAACCCATGTTGATTCAATATCTCCTCTGTTGTGAATGTAGGTTAGGGCTTTATCTAGCGTCACTACAACTTTGACATTCTTTGGTACCTGAGTAGAGAACAAGAAATAAATACATGCGAAATAAATACGCGATTTTGACGACAGGCGTGGACGAACGGTTTAGCGAATGGTTTGTTGCGCGTAAAGTCCCGGGTTCGATCCCCGGTCGGAGCAAATATTTGTTTCATAGCTTTTATTTGTAATATTTAATAATATTAAATATTGCAAATATTTGTTAATAAAAAAAAAAAGAGATGGATATTTGCTTCGGGTCTGGTTATCAAAGAGTGGTAGGCAGTGGTACCCAGTCTGCCGATCCGGGGTAGTACCACCACTTACAAGTATACAGACCGTGAAGTGATTTGGTCACGTTTCGGGATCAGCTTGTAAGTTGCCGGTTCCATCTAGGCAGGCATAGTGGATGTAATTGCTACTCACAGTTATTTAATTGTAGTAGCAGTGGCATTCATTCATGGACCACACTCCAGCTTAACATCAAGCGGGGTGCTGTCATATGTCGAGTCACAATAAAAAAAAAAAAAAAAACAGAATGTATGCATTAAACAAAGCAGACCTTGAAAAGTGTATTCCGACCGAATTGGAGATATCCTCAAGAAAGTCTAGTGCCCATAGCCGTAGAGCTTGTATGAAGAGAAGCTTCCCGCTTCCCTCACATCCAGTGAGGGAAGCGAGGAAGTTGTGTCAGGATCGTGGTAAGTGGCGCTTAATTCTGCCTATTTCAGTGGGAATATACATAATATACATAATTTTTCTTTTAATATTGTGCTGACCCTTCCAAGTACTTCCAAATAAGTTAACAAAAGGACATTATTCATTTTAGGCTATTTTTGTAATGCCCGCCCTAGATGAAGAAATATATAAATAGTAGTTTTGATACTTGTATTGATAAAACTAATAATAATGTTGGTTTTAAATGCTGTGCAATATAAAGTTCTTTGCAAAATAAAATATGAATTTGTATCGTCTGTCAATCACATAGACATGCCATATTAACAGTTTCGCTTTGAACTGTCATAATTATAGTTTGATCATTTTGCACAACTTAACTATACAAAATAAAGGATATATTCCAATTACATTGTAATCTTCGTACATTAAACTAATTTAAAATGTATATGCAACTGTTAATACAATTGAAATGATGTCCTTTGTTTATTGTATATTTAATTTATTTTTTATTTAAATCCTTTATTGCACCAAAATAATCTTAAAAATAGGTACATAAGCGAGTTTAATGCCTATTAGGCATTTTCTTTGGGATGATGAGAAATTATGGGCAGGGTGCAAATATACTACAAACATACAAGTATCACAAGTAAATACATATATGTAGGTACAATTAAACATAAATAAAAGAATAATTTTAAATGCGAATGTAATTAAAAATGACAATGACTCATTACAAAAATGATTTATAACAATTTGTGCAAACTTGGAAAAGTCAGCACAATATCATAAGAATAATAAAATAAAAGTAGGTGAAGCAATGTCAGCATTTCAAGAATACAACCTAATCTTCTCCGACTTCTCCGACTCAATAGTCTCCGACTTGATTGGAGAACACCCTCCTGGGCCTGCCTTGTTTAACGCGTTCTTCCACATCAGATTTATAAATTTATTTCAATCTATTTTCACTCATCCTTTCCATGTGCCCAAACCATCAAAGCATTCCTTTGTCAATCCTTTACACTACATCTATAGCGCATCTTAATAAATAAAACAGTCTTAGAGTAGAGGTCTTTTACTTTGTTACAGGATTGAGCATCGTTTTTTGCAAATTAAACAACGCAGACCTAGGAGGGTGTTTCACGACCAAATCGGAGACATCTTTACAAAAGCAGGGTTGCAAAGAGGCCATAACCGTAAAGCTTGTGTGAAGAAAATTGTGGACGTGGGAGTTGAAGAAAATTGTGGACGTGGGAGTTGTATCAAAATCATGGCAAGTGGCGCTCCATTGTCTATGCCTGCCCCTATGATTCGATTGATTTTTGCAAGTTAGTACGAGTTGCAAGCAGGTCTGGCAAAAGAAGTATAATTTAAATTAATAACATACCTTTCCTTTCAAATAGTCTGCACTGTGCGCCAAAATAATATTAATACATCCATACAGAGGCCTATATTTGGCTGGAATGCCTTCCCATGCTTCCTGACCCAATATGATTGCATTAATCTTCTTCATATCTTTCACATTCAATATCAGCCATTGAAAGAACGCCATATCTTGTCTAAACAGAGTTAAAGAATAATTAACAACTTAGCGTTAATATTATTTAAATATATTAAATTTTATTACTAATATATACCTTACTCTCCACGCCAAATTTCCATTCGATCCAACAGCCATGTTGAAAACTGTGGCAACTTTGTTGTATGCGCGACACAATGTTAGAACAACTTAATCAGCAGATTTACAATTTTTTAAGCTTTTAACGCTTTTAACTTTTATTTGGAACCTTTAGTATCCAGCGTAGTTTGTTATTTGGTGCAGAATCGCCTATACGTTAGTATCCAATTATCTATATAGTTTGTTTGTGACCAATTGAAACCCAATCAATAATTTAGCCAAAACATAAACGTGGGACAAAAATATTTACTTTTTCTTTCTTTTGGTTTATGGCTTAGGCTTAGTATTTAACATGCCAATTGCCAAGGTAAAAAATGTATGTTCGCAGAACAGAGATATTAGTAGAAATGCAATGCAAATGCTGCCATCATTTTTGCGTGTAAACGACAATCATGCCTTATTGTGCAATTCTGGAGTGTAAAAACATAGTTGGTTTAGAAATCCGTCTCGTGAAGATATGTCCTATAAATAAAAAATTATATTTAAATTCCGATAATTTAGTCATTATTTGTTTTATCAAAAATAAGTGATACAATTAAATCCAAAAAATTCTCGCCATTTTCCCACAGGGATAGACAGAGACAATGGAGCGCCACTTGCCACGATCCTGACACAACTTCTTCGCTTCCTTCATATCCACAATTCTCTTCATACAAGCTCTACAGTTATCGGCACTAGGCAACCCAATTTTCTTGAGGATGTCTCCGATCAGATCCATCCACATCAAATTTATAAATTCCTTTCGTCAATCTACTTTCACTCATCCTTTTTATGTGCCTATAATTGGCCATTCTATGTGCCATCTCATAAGAAATATGTTACACGCAAAACTAAACCTTATGTCACTACGTTGAAGATTTAAGATCAATTATGCGTCATTTTATGTGTGTCAAAAAGTTTCTAAAATATTACCATGCTACTCAAAGTGATGTGACTGGTATTGATTGATATTTTTTATCGACTAATTAACATTTAAGGTGCAGTAAAAGTTAATTATGCCGATTCGGTCTCCAGAATACGGATTTTCCTCGCTCCAGAGGTTATTACGGAATCAGATAAATCTGTAAAACCAACATTAGGCGATAGATGACACACATGAAAATGATGTGAAATTTAGGTTAATTTTTCATTATAATAATTTCACTTTTATTACTTATCCATTTTATGTCTCTGCCTCCCCCTGTGGGAAAAAGGCGTGACAATTTGATTGATTGATTGATTATTACCCATTTTTATTTTGAATTGATACTAATCAGATATGCATTATTGTGTGTATTTACATGTGTAAGTGTCTAAGGCGACACTAGGTTGGTTCTCATACAATTGTGGGTCGATTTCACTTCTACATTTAACTGTGTTCTGTGTGCATGTTCAATGCTATGAACAAAGACTAAAGAAGTTCAATGTTAATATATTGTCAAGTAAAAAGTAATATGAAGATGAAATACGCGAGTGATGATGCATAAGATAAAGATTCTAGATATCATCTTTATCTTGTGATGCATGAGCTTGATGATGATCATATTTGTAAAAGGAGTTTTGGCGGGCAACTGCAAGTGACAGGACGCGCAATTTTGAATTATTTGAAAAGCTTGTGTTTTTCATTAATATTAATGTGTAATAATGGTGGAATTGTTATCAAGTAATCATTTTTAAGTTGATCAAGTATAAACAAGTAATTTAAAGCTGTGAAACGTGTTTCTTCGTGTTCCCTCCAAGACTCCTTCCGAAGTTTTAGTAAAGGCTTTCCGCCGCTTTTCTAAAACGATCATCATCAACCTCAATATCATTTGATGAATCACTCGCGTGGCTCATCTTCATCTTTATTTTGACAATGTTTTAACATTGAACCATATATTTAAATACTAGTTTACTAGCAAGTTAAATACTAAAGCCATACACAAGAAGAAAGAAAGAATCTTTGTAAAGCGGCGAAAAGCCTTGAAAGCAGTCTTGAGCAAAACACGAAGAACACAATCAATCAATTTAAATGATTACTGGATAATAATTCCACCATTACATTAATATTTAAGAAACACAAGCTTTTTAAATGGTTTAAAATTGCTTGTACTTGTACTGTCACTTGCAGCTGCCCGCCAAAAGACCGAAAAAAAAAGTTATTTGACAGTTCCTGCGTTTCGTTTTAACATCCTTAATAGATCTGTAATTTATACTATGGACAAAGAGTTTATGGTATAATAAATTTGTACATAGTAAGAAATCACAGAACTATTAATTATATCTGTAAAACAAATTCTGAGGATGCATGGATTCTCCGTTTATCGCGTGGCAGGTGGGAGAGTGAAGGCAGCGTTCCAGACTTGAGACCGAAAAGTATGTTTAAAAGCTTTTGCGACATGTCAACACTCAACATGAAAGAGTGGTAGGTAGTGCCGGATTAGCTGCGTAGCAAGAGTAGCAAATACTACGGCCCCCGCGAACTTGGGGCCCCGCGCTCCAACGCCTGTCTGACCGTAATAAAAAAATATTAATTTAGATAGGAGCGTAAAATATCTTGCATGCCTTAGGCGCGATGCACTTAGGCTATGCTTCACTTCTACTTGAAAATTTAAGTTTTATCTCTAAAGCCCATATTAAATCCAGAAAAGTTCATTTGTAACAGTTTTGTTTTATTTAATACCCTTAAGCAAACCAAGGTCCCCTTGACAGAAATTGCTAAAGGCCCCGCGCTGTCTTAATCTGGCACTGGTGGTAGGGGTAGGCAGTCGAGTCCAGTATGCCGATAAAGTATACAGACCATGCAGTGACTTAGTCGCGTTACGGGATTAGCTTTGAAGTTGCCGATTTTGACTAGGCTGATAAGTCACTATAAAAAATAGTGGTATCCTAGGCCGGTATCCACTATGCCGGCCTAGTTCAACCGTCAACTTTCAAGGTGATCCCGAAACGCGTTAAGTCATTTACCGTTATAAATACTTGTAAGTGGTGGTACTACCCCGGATCGGCAGACTGATTACCACTGCCTACCACTCTTTGATAACCAGACCCGAAGCAAATAAATACTCGCAATTTCCTAGCTTTTAATTTAAATATTACAAATTAAAATTTTAATAGTGGTAGGCAGTGGTACCCAATCTGCCTATATACAGATCGTGTAGTGATTTGGTCACGTTTCGGGATCAGCTTGTAAGTTGCCGGTTCCATCTAGGCCGGCATAGTGGATGTGATTGCTACTCACAGTTATTGAATTGTAGTAGCAGTGACATTCATTCATGGACCACACTTCGGCTTAACATCAAGCGGGGTGCTGTCATATGTCGAGTCACAATAAAAAAAGCTATGAAACAAATGGCAGAAGAAGCATTAGAGAAGAATTAATGGATAGAATTAATAATATAGCACATTGCGTGATAGATGTGGTTTGAAAGAAGATGTAGTGACAAGGATTGACAAAGGAATGCTTCGATGGTTGGGGCATATGGAAAGGATGATAAGTTTTTTTTTAGCTGGCCTAGTTGGATCCGGAAACTTACAAGCTGATCCCGAAACGCGACCAAATCACTACACGGTCTGTATACTTGTAATTTGTGGTACTACCCCGGATTGGCAGACTGGATACCACTCTTTGATAACCAGACCGAAGCAAATATCCACCTCTTTTTTTATTAACAAATATTTGCTCCGATCGGGAATTAAACCTGGGGCTTTATCCTATATCCTTGGATCGTTGAGGCGAGAGGTGGAAAAGTATTGTGACAGCGACTGGGTCAGCTCAGTGGTCGGCGTCTCAACTTGCTTACAAGATCAGGCGAGTCGAGGTCAGACGTCGCGGCTCTGCCTATGCCTGTGAGAAGTAATTACAAGTATACAGACCGTGAAGTGATTTGGTCACGTTTCGGGATCAGCTTGTAAGTTGCCGGTTCCATCTAGGCCGGCATAATGGATGTGATTGCTACTCACAGTTATTAAATTGTATTAGCAGTGACATTCATTCATGGACCACACTTTGGCTTAACATCAAGCGGGGTGCTGTCATATGTCGAGTCACAATAAAAAAAATTGTTTACCTATAGTAGTAGTCAACTCCTTTTATGGATCGCACTCCAGCTTAACATCAGGCGGGGTTTATATTATATTGACTCATATTCGCTTGATCCAAAGGACTTCGAGAATTCGCTTTTTTAAAGAGTAGTAGGCAGCGTTTGCCGATCCGGGGTAGTACCACCACTTACAAGTATACAGACAGTGAAGAGACTTAGTCGCGTTTCGGGATCCGCTTGTTAGTTGCCGGTTTCAAGTAGGCCGGCATAGTGGATGTGACTGTTACTTACAGATATTAAAAACTGTAGTAGCGGTCACCTCTATTTATGGACCACACTCCAGCTTAACACCAGGCGGGTGCTATCACAATATGTCGAATAACAATAAAAATAAAATCCGAGTGCAAAAAACTTCTAAGTGGGATGCTTTGCCAGCCCATTTGTTTTCTCCATCCTATAACCTCGGATCCTTCAAGCGATGCGTGAAGAAGCACCTTTGGTCGTCACTCTTGGATCTCCTCTTGCTTATCATCAGGCGGGTCGAGGTCAAATGTTGTGTCACAATAAAAAATACTTGTCAGGGATTTGTACATCAAAGTCTTATTCTTAAGAAAATGTCCTAATTTAAATACAGATCGAAGGAAACATCCGAATTCTGGTTCAGTGCGTCGTTTCTTTGTAGAACAACCGATAAGTGGAATGGAACTTTACCAGCCATGGACGACATGCGTGGACGAACGGTTAGCGATTGGTTTGTTGCGCCAAAAGTCCCGGTCGGAGCAAATATTTGTTTCATAGCTTTTATTTGTAATATTTAATAATTATATATATATATATATAAAATATTGCAAATACTTATTAATTTAAAAAAGAGGTGGATATTTGGATCAGGTCTGGTTATCAAAGAGTGGTAGGCAGTGGTACCCCAGTCTGCCGATCCACCACTTACAAGTAAACAGACCGTGAAGTGACTAAATTAAGTTGCGTCAGCTTGTTTGACGCTTCTAACTAAGCCAACATAGTGGATACGACTGTTACTTACAGTCGTAAAATAAATAAATAAACAACAAGTCATTTATACCAGGAACAAATATCCGACTCTTTTTGATATCAACAATTTTTTTTATTATCAATCTATTAAAGTAGAGCTTTGTATGAAGATAATTGTTGACGTAAGGAAAGCGAGGGAGGTATGTCAGGATCGTGAGAAGTGGCGCTCCATTGTCCCTGCCTATCCTTGTGGGAAAAAGGCGGGCCAATTTTTTAAATATCGAATTATTATCAAATATGAAACAATTATTTGGTCCGAATGAAAATCGAACCCGGGTCTACGTGTAACAAACTGGTATGCCAACAAATGCTCCACGCCTGTCGTGAATAAACGAGAAGACTTTTTACATTGAACAGAAACCAATTCAATATTCAAGAATAGTCTTCCAGGATAACGGGAAGAGAGAAAGCTATCGAAATAACAGGAATAAACGGGACAGATATATACCAACATCTCCCTTATAGATTTACTGAAAAGAAGTTCAAAAATTTTTCAGTAACAACCAAGGCGCCGATCCGGGCGGGCGTCTCTCTTTAATTCCCGCGCAAATTTTAACCGACACTTACATGTAAATCAAATACTTATGGCTGCCGTGTGATTTAAACATTAATTTTATAATATCGGTATAATATTTTTAAGCTTATATCGTGTTCTTGTTAATATCTATTAATAAGCGTCTAAATCTGTCGAAGTATCGAAGTATTGGTAGTAATTTCGTACTGTATGGTACGCTCGTAAAAATTCCATTGCCTTTTGTGTTGTTTTTAAAAAAATAATGTGACGTATTAAGCCAGATTTTGAATTTCGAATTTTTAATTGAAGCGGTGAGTTTTTTTTTATTTATTTCAAAACTAGAATAGGCTAAGGATTATTAAATTTAAGGTTAATAATCATTATTTTTTCAATTTAATATAAGTAAAGCTATGGATTATTTAATTTAAGGTCGCTTATTATTTATTATTAAATTCTAATTAGTTCAGGTTATTAAATTGTTATTATATTTTTATAGCATATTTATTTAGACGACAGGCGTTGACGAACGGTTTAGCTATTGGTTTGTTGCGCGTAAAATCCCGGGTTCGATTCCCGGTCGGAGCAAATATTTGTTTCATAGCTTTTATTTGTTTTATTTAATAATTATATTAAATATTGCAAATATTTTTTAATAAAAAAAAGAGAAGGATATTTGCTTCGATTCCGGTTATCAAAGAATGGTAGGCAGTTGTACCCAGTCTGCCGATCCGGGGTAATACCACCACTTACAAGTATACAGACCGTGAAGTGATTTGGACACGTTTCAGGATCAGCTTACAAGTTGCCGGTTCCAACTAGGCCGGCATAGTGGATGTGATTGCTACTCACAGTTATTGAATTGTAGTAGCAGTGACATCCATTTATGGACCACACTTCGGCTTAACATCAAGCGGGGTGCTGTCATATGTCGAGTCACAATAAAAACAATATTGTTACAAAGATTCTAGGTGATATCGCACTGGTCGTATTTAGTTAAGGTGTAGAGTGATAACGCAAAACAAATACGGCATGTCTTCAGACTGTAGTGGTTCATTGTGTTTATCAAACCTTGAATAGGATCGCATTTTCTATTTTTGTTCTAAATAAATATTATTGTTGTGTATATATTATAATTAATTTATATTTTTCTCTTTGTAAAGGTTACAATTTACAAAGATAAAAATATAAATTAAAGAATTTTTTTACTGATTGCTTCAATGAAGACAATTATACAAATGTACTAATTTTTAAGAAAATCAATCTATCAAATTGTCACGCCTTTTCCCCACAGGGATAGGCAGAGTGTGGCACAATGGAGCGCCACTTGCCACGTTCAAGAAATGCTCAAAAAACCATTTAATTGAACAGAATTTACAAAAAGTTTGTATTATTTAAGAAAAAAATTGTGCATCTTTATCACAAAAATAGTTTTTGATTCCAAGTTTTCGGTTTTTTAAGCGACAACCACTAGATTTTTTCGTAAATATGTATAGTCAATTACTAAATTGGACACTTAATCGGCTAGATATTTAATTAAGTATACAGTTTTCTGATAATTAACAAAATGTCGTCGTCACTCTTGGACCTCCTCTTGCTTATCATCAGGCGAAACGAGGTCAGATGTCGGGTCACAATAAAAATAAAAAAATGAAACGTCACTTTTTGGACGTAAAAAATTGAGCAAATCTGAACCTTATTTCGCCTTAAGGAAAATTATAACGTTTTTTACGTTTTCACATTGTTATTATAATTATAATTTGACTTATAATAATAATAGCAACTTACGTGGGTTGCCGTCCTGCGGGGTTAGGTTGGGCAAGTTAAAACGATTATCGTCTCTCGTCGGCGATTGTCAAAATAATAAAAGTAAGGCAATATCCAATAAAACGAGACTATTAATTGTTGTGACGAATATCGTCTGTGCGACGGCACGTTTGATCATTATCATTTATAGTATTATTTTGGTGGATTTAGCCTTGCTTTTATTATTTTGCCAATCGTCGACGAGAGACGATAATCGTTTTATCTTGCCCAACCTAACCCCGCTGAACAGTACCTGTACCTGCAACAGCGACTAAGGCAACTGTAAAATGAAGCGGTTTTTTCAGTCATCGGCGCTATTGGACCTTCTTTTTCTGGCCATCAGGCTAGTCAGGTTACAATAAAAAAAACTGAATTTGTGCTAATGTTTCTTAAGTATTCAAATAGTAAAAAAATCTTTTGTTTGTGATTTTTTGTTGTTCCCTTTGATCGTTTCACATCAAAGAACTCTGGATTTGAATCCCGGATTCGTTTTTATGCCTTTAGCAAGGTTTTTTTAAAACATGGCAACATTACGCAAAAACGTATAAAAAAATGTATTTATGATAATTTAATATAACAATTATAATCTGTAAAATAAAACATCATAAGACTTTTTTTTATTGTGACTCGACATATGACAGCACCCCGCTTGATGTTAAGCTGGAGTGTGGTCCATGAATGAATGCCACTGCTACTACAATTCAATAACTGTAATTAGCCCCATCTCACATCCAAGCGACCTCGTTAAGCGCGGGAAGTGCGGCGATTTCTGCTGAGAACCTCAAGTTGCGCAAATACGCTAACCTCGGTACTGGTTACGAATTTGCACCGTTTGGGGTCGAGACGATGGGCCCTTCAGCTAAGCGCCTGGCCAAGGAGTTGTCTAAGCGGCTGACGGAGCTGGCAATTATTTCTGCCAACGTATTAGCCTTGCTATACAAATGGGAAATGTTGCCAGTCTCCTTAGGACTATCTCTGATGCGACGTCATTAGATGATTTATTTTAATTATAGTTAATATACTTTTAATTTTATCTGTTACCCATTACTAAATATTTACATAACTGTAAGTAGCAGCCACATTCAAATATAAGCCTAGTTGGAACCGGCAACTTAGAAGCTGATCCCGAAACGCGATTAAATCACTTAACTAAAGAAAAAATCCTTCCCTGAAAAAATCATGTATATCTCTTAAGGGAACAAAACATTTTTTAAAGGGCATAAAGATTTTAAAAATGTTAAGGTAGGGCATGGCCTAAAAAAGGTTGGGAAACTTAATTCATATTAACTCATATTAATAACAAAGGACATCATTCATTTTGTATGGGGACTTGGGCTTGATTGTATTAACAGTTGCATATACATTTTAAAATAGTTCGATTTTCCAAAATTACAACGTAATTGGAAAATATCCTTTACTTTGCATAATTTAGTTGTGCAAAATTATCAAACTATAATTATGACAGTTCAAAGCAGAATGTTAATATGGCGTGTCTTTGTGATTGACATACGATATAAAATCCATATCTTATTTTCCAAATAACTCAATTGCACAGCAATTAAAAGCAAAATTGTTATTAGTTTTATCAACACAAGTATCAAAACTACCATTTATATATGTTTTCATCTTTGGACATTACAAAAGTAGTACATAGAAGCCCAAAATGACTGATGTCCTTTGAATGGTGTTTTTAATTTGATACAAATAAATTAGTTGCACCTTCTGAAGGTGTGGCGACGCGACAGGAATTGAATAGCTCACTTGGGGATTGGCAACCTTGCGCACCCATTTTTAATAATAATTAAATTATTATTACATACTAAGCTACTAAAAGTGCTTATTCATACACTAGCTGCGTAACCCGGCGTTGCTCGGGTCAAAATACATCGCACGCTTAATGGTTAAAGGCGACCGTGGTGTAGTGGCAGTGCAATAGTTACGCAAACCGAAAGCACGAGTTTGAGACCACCCACCGGTATTAATGTATCTTTGATATATGTACTTTGGTTGTTCTGTTTCCATATACATGCACTGTAATAGCTTAGTATAGAAATGTAAAAAAAATCATTTTTTCTCTTATGTATGTATACATAATCTTTGTACCTACCATTAAACGAATGTTGTTGTTGTGTATAGTGTATACATAAAATTGATTCATTAATAAACTTATAAAAATAAATTTAATTCAAGTTCGAAAGTAGTTTGTTATATTTAAAAAATAGGTTATTGCATATTTACAGTTTTATAAACAATTAATTTTTGTTCCATCATTAATAGTTTTTGCAGCGTACGCGATGTAAGGAATTTTATTAGTTATTTTTTTACACCTTGGATTACATTATTCAAGATTTCGTACGGAACCCTAAACTTTTTAAAAATCCAATATAGCCTATGTTACTCTCGAAGAATGTAGCTTTCTAATGGTGAAAGAATTATTAAAATCGGCCCAGTAGTTTCTGAGCCTATTCATTACAAACAAACTTACAAATCTTTTCTCTTTATAATATAAGTATAGAATAGACACAATGTCTCGATTCTCGTAATACAGAGCAGCGAAATAACTTGTCCACGAGCCTTATCAAAAGTAATCAGACTAGAGTACACACAGGGGCCTTATTCTCTTAATTACATGTCAGTGAAATGACGTGGCAAACGCTTTTTCACGTAATTATCACGGCGCTAAAAACGCATTGTAATTGCACTGCAGTGATCGTAGGTAACGTTAATTGGTAAAACAACTGTCATATTGCTTGACAATGCAGTGGCTTGTCATTAGAAGACATTTCGCTATTTATCAAAGAATTCGGAAAGAATAGAATCTGTGCTTAGAATGCGTGAATAGAATTAATTGTTATTTGTCTCATTTATATTATGTTTATACCACGTGTTTATTTTTATTTTATTTTATAGGTGTGCAAAACAAGTTGCAATCTTTAATTCAGTATAAAAAACATTGTAAACTTCAAACTCGATTGCAACTCAAAAATTATGCACACACTGCGAACAATAATTAATAATTACATAATTTAAACATGAAAAAAACAATATTACTAATCACTAACTACTAGTGGGAATCACTAATCACTAACTACTAGTTTTACTTGGGAAGTATGTTTACTAGGGATGGAAAGTGTGATGAAGATATTGAGAGAAGAGTGCAAAAGGGTAACGTAGTGAACGGTGCCATCCATAGTATAATGAACAGCCAAATAATGTCCCAAAAGTCACGGATGGCTGTTCATAATGCGGTGCTTGTTCCTACATTAATGTATGGAAGTGAAGGGTGGGTATGGCAGAAGAAGCATGAGAGTAGAATTAACGCTGTAGAAATGCGGTCGTTAAGGAGTGTATGTGGAGTGACGATAGCTGATAGAATAAGAAATAGACTATCCCTGTGGGAAAAAGACGTGACAATTTGATTTGATGATTTGACTAACTACTATTTAAACATTGTCTTAATCCATTATACAAACATGTTAGGCATTATAATTTCATTTCAATATCCAATCATAAGAAGTAAAATAATATAAAAAACACAAAAAAAACAAAAAACACAACTGTGTGACTGAAGAGACAACTACTTGTACTTCAATTCCTTTATTTCAAAGGTTGGCACTACTTTTTTTTTGCAAATACAACCACTTGTAATTGTGTTTGACTTTTAATACTGCTTAATTAAAAGTCACGTGGTAGTAAGAGTAGCGGCATAATTGTTCTATCATCCTTTTTTGAAGTATTTTAATGTCATTTGTTATTCTGGCAAATTAGGTTGTAAAATGATCATCAAAACTAGTATATTCATGTATATTCATCTCCTTCTGACTTCTTTGTAATGCCATAAGTGAAAATAGCATAAACGGTTGTATTTTGTAGCTATTTTAGAGCTCTTTGGATACTTGGCATTATCGTAGGTAAGGTAACGTTAATTGATAAAACACCTGTCATATGTTTTGACAATGCAGTGGCTTATCATTAGAAGACATTTCGTTCTTTGTTATTATTCCGAGAGATACTTGATTTTATAAAATTTCTAAAAACACATTTACATTTTTTGTATAGTATGCCGGCCTAGTTGAAACCGGCAACTTACAAGCTGATCGCGAAACGCGACTAAACAACTTCACGGTCTGTATACTTGTATGTAAGTGGTGGTACTACCCCGGATCGGCAGAATGGGCACCACTGCCTACCACTATTTAATAATAATGACATAATAATCTCTCTTTCTTCCGTAAACAAATGATAATATCTTGAAGGTGAAATAAACTGATAAAATATTGCTGCATATTGATTTCTTATAACCTAGCCTTGAACTGTCTAGAATTCTAGATACAAGACTAAAATGATTTTTTTTTAATTGTGACACGACATTTGACCTCGTCCCGCCTGATGATAAGCAAGAGGAGATCCAAGAGTGACGACGAACGAAACATCCGAGTTAGTTCGCGGCTGCCTCAGTCTCCGTCACTATGCCGGCCAAAGGTGCTTCTTCACGCATCGCTTGAAGGATCCAAGGTTATAGGAGGGAGAAAACACAGGCTGGTAAAGCATTCTACTTGTCGATTGTTCTACAAAGAAAAGACGCACCGAACTTTTTAGTTTGGCTGCCGATTCGGTCGACAAAATGCGGATGCTTTCCCCGACCAGTGCGGGTATAATTGACTAAAAAAGGCGTGACTATTTGATTGATTGAAATAATATATAATATAATTATATATTTTTTTAACCTACTTCTGTCAAAACAACAAACGAAACTAAGGAACGAAAAGATAAAAAAAACACCAATCGGTATAACACGATAAAATATATGCATTTGGCAGATAAAACAAGCATAAAAACAAATACAATAAGAAGCCATTCAATTTGGTAGCGTAATACTGAAGACCGTGGCTCTAATTCACGCACACATTGACGGTCTGTTCTATACGACTGACAACACCGGCCTCACACTAAGACAAGGAATTACGTTAGTGTGCGTTGATTTGAGACCTTTTTAATTCGGTCTAACAATAAGTGGACGCTAAATATGTAATAAGCGCCTTATTTTTGCGTGTTATCGGGGGAACCTTTGCGCGTCGTATTGGATTTTATGTTCCAGCTCTCATTATTTTTGCAATTAAATATCGATTGATGTATTGAATTTATACTAATTGTGTATTATTTAGTAACAAAATTCATAAATAAATAATACCGTTTTAACATAGGTATGCACTGTCTCTATGTCTATTTAGACCGCACGCCGCTGCTTGTGATACTTGTATGTAGTTTGTAGTATATTTGCACCCTGCCCATAATTTCTCATCATCCCAAAGGTTAGTTGATAGAGAATGCCTAATAGGCATTAAACTCGCCTATGTACCTATTTTTAAGTTTATTTTGGTGCAATAAAGGATTAAAATAAAATAAATAAATTTATTGATTTGGTAGTCCTGGTAGCAGTCGCCTTCACTATTCCGGCCTAGTAAGCAGGCAGGGTCGTGTCATACGTCGAGTCACAATAAATAGGAAGCTGAATGGTTTTGAATTTTAAAGTCTATCCATCGAATCGGCAGTCGAACTAAAAAGTTCGGTGCGTCTTTTCTTTGTAGAACAATCGAGAAGTGGAATGCTTGGCCAGCCCATGTGTTCTCTCCATCCTTTGACCTTGGATCCCTAAAGCGATGCGTGAAGAAGCACCTTTGGCCGGCATAGTGACCGCAGCTGTGGCAGCCGTGAACTAACAACTCCTGTTGCTTATTATCAGGCGGGTCGAGGTCAGATGTCGTCTCACAATACAAAAAACCCGGATTAGAAGGAATTTGAATTAGAGGACACATCTTCCTTTTTCAGTGTGACCTCGACCCGCCTGATGATAAGCATAATGGAAGTCCAAGAGTACCGACGACTGAAAAATAATCTGGGAAACATTAACAGCCGGTTGTACCAAAAAAAAAAATTCAATTTACGAATTTAGTTTCATTTTATACTTATTCTATTACGTTTACTATTACCAAATCGTGAATTGGGTTGCTTATAATTTTATATGGAAACTACCATTTGTGTTTTTGTCATTAGAAATAACAAAAGTAGTACATAGAAACCCAAAATGAATTATGTCCTTTAGCTCTGTATAAAATATCCGTTAAACGTAAAGTTAAAATGTGAAGAATGATGCAACCCATTTTTATTTTTTTTTATTTTACTTATACGATACTTTTTACAAATTCGTAAATTATAATTTTTGGTACAACCGGCTGTTAGAGTGATATTTCATGCATAGCAGACGGTTTCTTTATAATGCTATTAGAATAAGAATAGGACGGGCTGTTGACTAACTTCACTTGACTGATTCAAAGGTGTCTTTTCTTGACGGTCAGCAAAGAAAAAGACACCATACTAAAGTGAAGTGGATTAAAAATTTAATATAATTTTTTTTTAATTTTAAAATTATGTATTAGATCTTACATATACCTATACTATTGATAAAAAAATAACTAAAATACATTATTAAAAGGAGTCCCTTTAGGCAAGGTTCCAAAGATACTGGCAGCCAGGGACGTATTTACCCGGGGGTTCAAGGGGTGCAGTGCACCCGGGCGCAGAGTCCTAGGGGGCGCATGCCGACCGCCATAAATTTTGATAGATACTATACTGAGACCACGCGAGCGGAGCCTTGACTTTCGCACCCCGGCGCTGAATATGCTTAAGACGGCCCTGCTGGCAGCGTTCCCCCTTTGAATAGCTAGACTAATTCTTTGTCCGAGGTAGCTGCCAACTCTTCGGTCTCCTGTGATGTCGACTAACCTTTTTGATATTTCCTTAAAAAGCCTTATAGTGCTAGGACCCCACGGACCAAGGGTCTCGACACCGAATGGGACAAAATCATACTCGGAGCCTAGCCCCCTGTTTTTGCACGCTTTAGCTTTTTCAGCCGCTTCACCAGCCGCACCAGTGAAGTTGGTTGGAGAGTTAGACGTCGCAAAATGGCGCCGATTCGCTCCTATTCTTATTATAATCGCATATTATCAGTCAGTAAATCATATGGACAGCTCTCTAACTATTACCGTTGTTATCTTTTACTATGCTCCTTCCTTGGAGCACTAGAGGTAAAACTTTTCAAAGTAAACTATACGTTTTGAACATCGACGCAAAGTTTATTTTTCAATGCGTAATTTATTTTATATTTTAATGCTGTAATTAGGGTTGCCAGCTCCAAAAATAGAAAATCCGGACGTTGTTTTTAGCAGGAATTTTCGCCTCAAAAGCCAGACAACCCTTTTTTAAATAGAAATAAATTCTGTTGGGTATTTTTCATCATTTATTAATACCCTAACATTTACCACTTTTTATAAGTATTATAAAAAGTGGTAGGCAGTGGCACCCAGTCTGCCGATCCGGGGTAGTACCACCACTTACAAATATACAGACCGTGAAGTGATTTGGTCACGTTTCGGGATCAGCTTGTAAGTTGCCGGTTCCATCTAGGCCGGCATAGTGGATGTGATTGCTACTCACAGTTATTGAATTGTAGTAGCTGTGACATTCATTCATGGACCACACTTCGGCTTAACATCAAACGGGGTGCTGTCGACTCAAAATAATAATTTATAAAAACATTGACGTTATAATTTGGCCGGCATAGTGACGGCAACTAAGCCGTGAACAAACTCAGTTTTCTCAGTCGTCGTCACTCTTGGACCTCCTCTTGCTTATCATCAGGCGGGTTGAGGTCAGATGTCGTGCCACAATAAAAAAAATGATTGGTGCTTCATATACGATAGGACCCAGCTTGATATTAAGCTGGAGTGCAGTACATGAATTGAGGTGACTGCAATTAAATAACTGCAAGTAGCAGTCGCATCCGCTATGCCGGCCAGGTTGGAACCGGCAACTTACAAACTGATTCCAAAACGCGATTGATTCACTTCAGGGTATTGATGGTGGTACTACCCCGGATCGGCAGACTGGGTACCACTGCTTACCACTCTTAGGCAACGCGACCAGCGTTTCGGGATCAGCTTGCAAGTTGCCGGTTCCAACTAGGCCGGCATAGTGGATGTGACTGCTTCCCATAGTTATTGAATTGTAAATTGCAGTAGCAGTGACATCCATTCATGCCTCACTCCACTCCAGCCTAACATCAAGCGGGGTGCTGTCATATGTCGAGTCACAAAACATCAGTCACCTGGCAACCCTATTTGCAAGTCGTTTGCGTCATTCGTGGCGATGTACTCTAACAAAATACGAAGTTAGTTAATATTCATCGCGCGTATTTAATTTGCCCACAATTCTTTTATTCGTTTATTTATATCTAACTTTTAGTATAATCTGGTATTATGTATACTTAAGGGCATGAAGAGAATTGTGAATGTGAAGGAAGCGAGGGAGATGTGTCAGGATCGTGGCAAGTGGCGCTACTCAAGAAGGCTTGACATTTTTTTAATTATTCATATTTCTATACTAAGCTACTAAAGTGCTTGTATCATAGAAACAGGACAACCATAGTACATATATTAAAGATCCATTGGTACCGGTGCGGTGGGTGGTTTCGAACTCGTGCTCTCCGGTTTGTGTAACCATTGCACTGCCACTACACCACGGTCGGCCTATTTTATATAATAATCGATTGATTGATTGTTATACAAAATAATATGATTAATTTAGTCAAATTAAATCGATTATATGTATACTTAAGGGCATGATAAAACGGGGTCGACTCACAAGAGTGGTAGAGTGGTACGCAGACAGTAGGTAGTCATTCATGCAGTCTGCCGATCCAAATTCCCGGCAGATAAAAAGAGCGCTATCGTAATTATTAGCTACTTAATTTTCGTTCTACGCATGTTTATAAAGGACATCATTCATTTTGTATGGGGACTTGGGCTTAATTGTATTAACAGTATAATATGCATTTTTAAATAGTTTAATGTACGAAGATTACCTATATCCTTTATTATGCAGAGTTTAGGTGTGCAAAATGATCAAACTATAATTATGACAGTTCAAAGCAGAACAAATATGGCGGTCATTGACAGATAATACAAAATTCATATTTTATTTTCTAAATAACTAAATTGCACAGCAATTAAAAGCAAAATTGTTATTAGTTTTATCAATACAAGTATCGAAACTACAATTTATATATTTTTTCATCATTGGACATTACAAATGTAGTGCAAAAAAGCCCAAAATGAATGATGTCCTTTAAACTATTAGTACTTGCTCCTACCGCAGTCGTTCAGCGCTCTTTATATGTGCCGATACTTTTACTGCGCAGCTTACAAGTCAGCGGGCGTAAAACTTTACAGATAAAATTCGTTACACTGTTTACATCAAATCCCGATCTGAATTCTTATGCAATTCGCATAGTCTCCCTCTTCGTGTTTCTTTCAATAACCAGCTCAAAATTACTTCCCATTCCTCAAGCAGATATTCAGATTCCTTTACTGTGTCTTCAGCCCACCAGTGGAACAAGCTACCGCTGGCTATTAGACGTGCACCGTCTGTCATGTCTTTAAACGATTAGTCACCAGCTTGTTTCATGATAAACAGGAGCTCACGGCATCTAGTTCATATTAAATAATTTGGCACAAAATATAATTGTGTATATTTATGTATGTTTCTTTTTACCTGCATATATGTATATATATACCTATATGTAATTGTAGTTTGCAGTATATTTGCACCCTGCCCATAATTTCTCATTATCCGAATGGTTAGTTGTTAGAGAATGCCTAATAGGTATTAAACTGTACCTATTTTTAAGTTATTTTGGTGCAATTAAGGATTTAAATAAATAAACACCATACTGCGCTTCAAAACCTAAATCGTCGATGTAGCCGCGAAAAAGCCGCAAAACTGAAGTAAGACTGGGCAGGTCATATCTGTAGCATGTCTGATGCATTATGAGCAAAATCCACTACTGAGCGGACTCCAGATTGCAAAAGACATCGCGGCAGGCCCAAACGGAGATGGCAATATGAGATGGACTCCTACAATTTTTAATTATTTATTTAAATCCTTTATTGCACCAAAATAAACTTATTAATAGGTACATAGGCGAGTTTAATACCTATTAGGCATTCTCTAACAACTAACCTTTGGGATGATTAATAATAAGCATTCTCCACATGTTTTGTTACCCCTCTCCCAAAGGTTAGCTGGTAGAAAATGCTTTTAGCATTAAGCTCGCCCATTGTATTGTTTTTATTGTGCAATGAAGAATTTTATTATTATTAATAATAGTTCGTGGCGAGAGATCCCCAAATGTCGTAAGTCATGGACAAAAGAAAGGCAGGCCTTTACCCAGCAGTGGGACAAATAGCTCATTGCCACTCAAGCTGAAGTGGCAATGGGCTGGCCACATCGCTCGAAGAACCGACAACCGATAGGGAAGACACCGATGGATACCATGAACCATTAGACGCAGCGTAGGTAGGCCTCCCACTAGGTGCAACTGGCATTGTCGTTCGGAATGGCGTTCTAAGGGCCTGTGTTCAGCAGTGGACGCCTTCTGGCTGATGATGATGATGGGACGAATAAAAAGGCTTATAACAATAATAAAGAGAATCGGGGTCCATTATACAAGACAGTGGTACGACACGTATTGTGCGACATGTTAGGAACGCGGCCTTTAACGACCGTGGTCTTTTGGTAGTGTATAGTCTCACAAACGGAGAACAATGTGGGGCATAGCTCGTTATTATTTATATGAATAATTTAATAGCCACGGCGTGAGTAAGGAAGGGAGCCATGCCAAAACTCGTGCAGGATTGTAATCTAAACAATAGCTCGTGTGTGTAACAAAAACATCAGTTATTGTTTGTAAATATTAGCTAAAATTGTATTTGAAGTTGATTTAGTAATCGATATATCCGAACATTATTTTGTATTCGAATAATTTCTAAGGTTTTCTAAGGCAGTGTTTCCCAACGTGGGGTACACGCCGCATAGGGGGGCAATTTGATAGTTAAGGGGGGTAGTGCCAGATTTAGCCAGCAAATTCTGTCAAGGGGCCCTTGGTTTGCTTTAGGTTCCCAAGTTTAGGGTATTAAATAAAACAAAACTGTTACAAATGAACTTTTCTGGGTTTAATATGTGAAAATTTAGAGATGACACTTTCAAATCGACTTACTCGACTTTTTCAAAGAGTGGTAGGCAGTGGTACCCAGTCTGCCGATCCGGGTTAGTACCACCACTTACAAGTATACAGACCGTGAAGTGATTTGGTCACGTTTCGGGATCAGCTTGTAAGTTGCCGGTTCCATCTAGGCCGGCATAGTGGATGTGATTGCTAGTCACAGTTATTAAATGGTAGTAACAGTGACATCCATTCATGGACCACACTTTGGCTTAACATCAAGCGGGGTGCTGTCATATGTCGAGTCACAATTAAAAAAAAAATATTTTCAAGTGGAAGTGAAGCATAGCCTAAGCGCTTCGCGTTTAAGGCATACAATATATTTTACGCTCCTATCCAAATTAATATTTTTTTTTCTCATGGTCAGACAGGCTTGAAGCGCGGGGCCCGTAGAATTTGCTACTCTTGCTACGTGGCTAATCCGGCACTGTAGATAGTGCGACATGAAGAAGAAAGCGTCCACATAGAGGACGATCGTCCATACATAATGTATGGACGATGGACGACGTTTGGTTATTTGACTGTAGATAGTGCAACATGACGAAGAAAGCGTCCACAAAGAGGACGATCGTCCATACATAATGTACGTTTGGTTATTTGACTGTAGATAGTGAGACATGATAAAGAAAGCGTCCACAAAGAGGACGATCGTCCATACATAATGTACGTTTGGTTATTTGACTGTAGATAGTGAGACATGATGAAGAAAGCGTCCACAAAGAGGACGATCGTCCATACATAATGTACGTTTGGTTATTTGACTGTAGATAGTGAGACATGATGAAGAAAGCGTCCACAAAGAGGACGATCGTCCATACATAATGTACGTTTGGTTATTTAACTGTAGATAATGAGACATGATAAAGAAAGCGTCCACAAAGAGGACGATCGTCCATACATAATGTACGTTTGGTTATTTGACTGACGTGCGCAATTATCGGAATCCTTGATGTGGGTCAGCGAAGTGACACTTCCCGTCAATTAAATCAATTAACATTCAGACGACGGGCTTAGTGGCTTTAATCAATGGAACTAGAATTCAAGAGGACTGGGCACTTTTCGAGAGAGAGACGTGTTATAAAGAGTCTTTTGTCACTTTCTAATAAGGTGACAATGTTGAATAATGCGGTCGTCATCAAATTGTCACGCCTCTCTCGCAATGGAGCGCCACTTGTCACGATCCTGGCACAAATCCCTCGCTTCCTTCATATCCATAATTCTCCTTATACAAGCTCTACGGTTATTGGCACTAGGCAACTCAGCTTTCTTTAGAATGTCTTCTGATTTGACCTGAAAACACCCTCCTGGGCCTGCCTTATTTAACGCATTCATCCACATCAGATTTATAAATTGCTTTCGTCAATCTACTTTCACTTTTGACGACAGGCGTGGACGAACGGTTTAGCGACTGGTTTGTTGCGCGTAAAGTCCCGGGTTCGATCCCCGGTCGGAGCAAATATTTGTTTCATAGCTTTTATTTGTAATATTTAATAATATTACATATTGCAAATATTTGTTAATAAAAAAAAAGAGATGGATATTTGCTTCGGGTCTGGTTATCTAAGAGTGGTAGGCAGTGGTAGTACCACCACTTACAAGTATACAGACCGTAAAGTGATTTGGTCACGTTTCGGGATCAGCTTGTAAGTTGCCGGTTCCATCTAGGCCGGTATAGTGGATGTGATTGCTACTCACAGTCATTGAATTGTATTAGCAGTGACATTCATTCATGGACCACACTTTGGTTTAACATCAAGCGGGGTGCTGTCATATGTCGAGTCACAATAAAAAAAATAAAAAAAAACTCATCCTTTGCATGTGCCCAAACCATTGCAGCATCCCTTTGTCAATCCTTGTCACTACATCTTCTTTCAAACCACATCTATCGCGCAATATGCTGTTACCTATTCTATCAGCTATCGTCACTCCACATACACTTCTTAACGACCGCATTTCTACAGCGTTAATTCTACTCTCATGCTTCTTCTGCCACACCCAACATTCACTTCCATACATCAATGTAGGAACGAGTACCGCACAATAAAAAAAAAATAAAAAAAACACAATTACCCGTCACTTAAGTGTTACCTAGCCAAAGCTCCTTCTATCCTATATAACCTATTATAATTGTTTGCATAAGATACTCTAAACTATCACGCCTCTCTATCTTAACTTTAAAGGGTAGACAGTAATTTAGAAGAAACTTTAATCCTTACTTATAAACGCAAAAGTTTGTGAGTATGGATGGATGGATGTTTGTTACTCTTTCACGCAAAAACTACTCAATGGATTTTAATGAAACTTTACAATAATATAGCTTATTCATCAGAATAACACATAGGCTATGATTTATAAACATATTGTGTGAATAATAAATAAAATAAAATAAAAAATATTGTCCTATACAAAATTACGTGCGTTCAGAAATTTATTTTGGGTGAATTAAGGAAAATATATCAAGCTGTTGAGAATTAAAAACAAGTTGCCAATTTTGGCGTAAAAACATATTGCTCATAAACCTATGTTGTATTATTTATAAAGAGAAACGATTATATGTCGAGTCACAATAAAAAAAACTCAATTCACAACAAAGAATTAAATCGATTTAAATTTTTGTTTTACCCAACTTAAGTTAGGCTAATCTGTAACACAACATTTATTGACTTTTAGGAGGTATGAAGTGCGCCGGGTCAGCTAGTCGTGATTAAATTACTAATGAAAATTGCTACATTCATTTTGGGCTTTTACGTACTACTTTTGTAATGTCCAATGATGAAAATATATATAAATGGTAGTTTCGACACTTGCGTTGATGAAAATAATAACAAATATGCTTTTAATTGATGTGCGATTGAGTTATTTGCAAAATAAGATTGGTTTTTATATTATCTGTCAATTTACGCCATATTTGTTCTGCTTTGAACTGTCATAATTATAGTTTGATTATTTTGCACACCTAAACTATGTAAAATAAAGGATAAATTCCAATTACATTGTAATATTTGTACATCAAACTATTTCAAAATGCATATTAAACTGTTAATACAATTAACCCCAAGTCCCCATAAAAAATGAATCGATTCACGAATGAATACCGGCAGGGCCGTCTTTACCCGGGGGTTCGAGGGGTGCGGTGCACCCGGGCGCAGAGTCCTAGGGGGCGCATGCCGACCGCCATAAACTTCGATAGGTACGTACCTACTACACTGAGAACACGCGAGCGGAGCCTTGACTTTCGCACCCCGGTGCTGAATATGCTTAAGACGGCCCTGAATACCAGGCGTATTTAGTAGCTTAGTATAGGAATGTAAAAAAGGAAGTTACGCTGTAAAACAAAATGCTTTTGACGTAATGGTCGCAGTTATAATGCTTGTAAAAATTGACTCGAATTTGTCCACTCATCACTTAACGAGCGAATGTTACTGACAGATCTGGTCACACACAGGAGTTTATTATTCATTTTGTGAATTGACATCTGCGGGCCGACCGCGTAACTCAATAACATTGAGAATCGACTCCGTTTTGACGTTAACTCCATTAATGAGCTTCAAAATTAAAATTGCGACCCTTCAACACACTATCAGCCGGTTATACGAAAAAAGTTTCAATTTACGAATTTACTTTTACTTTATACTTATTCCATTACGTTTACTATTACGAAATCGTAAATTGGGTTGTTAATTGTTATACATTTATATATGTTTTTATCATTAGAAATAACAAAAGAAGTACATAGAAACCCAAAATTAATTATGTCCTTTAGCTCTGTATAAAATATCCGTTAAACGTAAATGTAACATGTGAAGTTAAAGAGTGGTGTAACCCATTTTTATTTTTTTCTTTTACTTATACGATACTTTTTATAAATTATAATTTTTGGTACAACCGGGTGTAAGAACCGTTGTTCATTTTCATTAACAGTTCAAGCTCATTATAACTCATTGTCTGAATGAATAAAAGTTGTTTTTGACACTAACAGTGACCGCGTAATCTTTGCTCCGACCGGAAATCGAACCCGGGTCTTAACGCGTAACGGACTGGTTTATAAACCAATGTGCCACGCCGGTCGTTCAAAGTAAGAGAAGTGCGTAACTTTTTTTTTGAAAGTAGGTAATAAACTACTTACAAAAACTCAAGCGACAACCTTTTAAGTGGAGGCTTTATCGAAACTACTTAGGAGACATCCTTAAGTAAACTAATAGTTTCTATAACCCTGCAGTTTTTCTTATACTAGTTAATTACATATGTATTTATGTCAGTGCCGGATTAAGCCAACGCGGGGCCTGTAGCAAATAATATTAAAGGACCCTTGGTTTTCTTTAGGTTTGAGAACCTAAAGAAAAGTTTAGGGTATTGAATAAAACAAAACCATTACAAATAAACTTTTCTGGATTTAATATGGACACATTTAGAAATAACACTTTCAATATCGACCTAAATTTCCAAGTGGAAGTGAAGCATAGCCTAATCGCTTCGCGTTTAAGGCATACAAGATATTTTACGCTCCTATCCAAATTAATATTTTTTTATTACGTACTTATTAATATCAGACAGGCGTTGGAGCGCGGGGCCCCTATTTCGCGCCCCGTGTCATCTGTGTAACTAACTAGTATAAGGCGACCGTGGTGTAGTGGCAGTGCAATGGCTACGTAAGCCGAGTGGCACTGGTTCACTCCGTTACCAATGTATCTTTGATATATGTACTTTGGTTGTCCTGTTTCCATGATACAAGCTCTTAAATAGCTTAGTATAGAAATGTATAATAAAAAATAATAAAAATCTACCCTTCGGATCTATCCCTTTCTATTATTTGAGATAAATTACCTAAAAACTTGTGGTGAGGCGTCTACAAGTCGACGGTGAGGCTTTCGTATCCTAGACGCTTTGTAGAGCAAGTCTTTACGACCAACACCTCAGTCTCTCCGTGACCACGATAGCTGCAAGACTTTCAAAACGTCGGAATAATGTAAACTGAAAACCAAAATAATCGCGATAGTAAGCCGCATTAAATTTGTTTAATTTATTTAACAATCTAAGAAAATACTAGTATTTGTAAATTCTGTTCGGTTAGGTGTTTTTTAATCGATTAATCAAATTGTCAAGCCTTATTACCATGGGGATAGGCAGAGACAATGGAGCGCCACTTGTCACGATCCTGACACAACTCCCTCGCTTCCTTCACATTCACAATTTTCTTAATAAAAGCTCTATGGTTATGGGCCTAGTTTTCTTCAGGATGTCTCCGATTTGATCGGAAAACACCCTCCTGGATCTGCCTTGTTTAACGCATCAATCCACATCAGAGTTAAATTGCTTTCGTCAATCTACTTTCACTCATTCTTTCCATGTGCTCAAACCATCGAAGCATTCATGAGCATTTTTTCTTTACACATATTTTTAAAATTAATAACATATCCTATGACCTCAGATCCTTCAAGCGAAGCGTGAAGAAGCACCTTTGGCCGGCATAGTGAGGGCGGCTGAGGCAGCCGAGAACAAACTCGGTTTTCTCAGTCATTGTCACTCTTGGACCTCCTCTTGCTTATCATCAGGCGGAATGAGGTCAAATGTCGTGTCACAATAAATAAAAAAGTACGAGTATAATTATTTTATCGTCAAAAGTCCCTCAAAATACGATATCGTCGATGATTCCTGCCTTAAACGCATCGTGTGCTAATTCCAGTACACGTGAGCTGACACGTTATTATCTTTATGAATACTGAATGTCAATTTATTCGTGCAATCATTTATAATTTATTCCCGCGTGATTCGGAATTTATATTTTCAGTCCGGTCTATATTAAGCGACGCTACCCCAATTAACTCGATGACATACGCAAACAAAACACACTTTTCAGGTGAAAATATTAATATTTAATAATCAGTTTATTTCTTTCTTTCTTCTTTTTTTAAAATTGTGATACGACATTTGTCCTCGACCCGCCTGATGATAAGCAAGAGGAGATCCAAGAGTGAAGACGACTGAAACATCCGAGGTAGCTGCCTCAGTTGCCGTCACTATGCCGGCCAATGGTGCTTCTTCACGCATCGCTTGAAGGATCCAAGGTTATAGGAGGGAGAGAACACATGGGCTGGCAAAGCATTCCCAGCCCATGTGTTTAGTATTTAACTTGCCAGTGTCAAAGTAATAATATATGGTTCAATGTTAAAACATCGTCAAGTAAATATGAAGATGAACCACGCGAGTGATTCAACACAAGATGACGATGATAGTGAGGTTGATGAGGATCGTTTTAGTAAAGCGGCGGAAAGCCTTTACTAAAACTTCGGAAGGAGTCTTGGAGGGAACACGAAGAAACACGTTTCACAGCTTTAAATTACTTGTTTATACTTGATCAACTTAAAAATGATTACTGGATAACAATTCCACCATTATTACACATTAACATTTATAAAAAACACAAGCTATTCAAATAATTTCAAATTGCGCGTCCTGTCACTTGCAGTTGCCCGCCAAAACTCCCCAATAAGTTTTTTATTGTGCTTTGACGTTTAACCTCGACTTTTCTTTCACATCGACTTACTTCGAATCACATCAGGCAGGGTGCTGTCATATGTCGAGTCACAATGATAAAAAAGAATACAAATAATTTAAAATTCGACCTGTCTCTTGCAGTTGCCCAGCCAGAACCTTTGCTTTATTGATATGTTTTGAATAAAAAAATCAATAAACATTTATTATTTCATTTTATATAGATATCTAATTGAAAGAACACCCACAAGCAATCGAAAATAACACAAATAACAAAAAAATATATGCGAATCTGTGTCGTATTTTTAGGAGCCTTAAAGTGTGTTTTGGATTGAATTGTTCGTGTTGTTGCGTGGGTTAAAGGTGGGTTATCTAGAAAGCACTTCACGAGTTTAAAATAATACATTAGTGTCTAGACTTCTATTAAAAAAGGTGTATTTTGTTTAATCATCGAAGCATTCCTTTGTCCTTTATCTAATACCTGGGACCCCATAATTCACAAACTCAAGTCCCAAGTCCAGCAAACTGCCAAACAAGATGACACCGTCATTTATTTTTGCAAAAAATTGAAATAAACCGGGAACAGAAATCAAAACATCAAACGGGGTAGTTTTGGAAACAATAACAGCATCAACCAATAGGACGACCAACACCTCAGTCTCTCCCCCAACCACGATGGCTGCAAAACTCTCGAAACGTCAGAATAATAATAAATAAAAAAATGTAAAATCAAAACCAAAATAAACGCGATAGTAAGCCGCATAAAATTTGTTTAATTCAAAAGTAGATTGGCGAAAACAATTTATAAATCTGATGTGGTTTTGGATATAATCTGATGTGGTTTTAAGGCGACTCCTGACACAACTCCCTCGATTCTCTCACATCCACAATTATCTTCATACAACCTCCACAATGATGGGCACTTAGCAACTCAGCATTTTTGATGATGTTTCCGATTTGGTCGGAAAACACCTTTTTTTACATTTTGTATCATAGAAACAGGACAACCAAAGTACATATATCAAAGATACATTGGTACCGGTGGGTGGTCACAAACTCGTGCTGTCGGTTTGTGTAACTATTGCACTGCCACTACACCACGGTCTCCTTAATTGTTAAAATAAATATATAATTACAAGTCAGCACAGAGGGGCTATGTAATTTACACTCAATTTGCATTTAAATTTTATTGCTAAATAAAGAGCCGATTGAGGTAACAAGGGAATAGATCGTATTCCAAAGGACATCATTCATTTTGGGCTTCTATGTACTACTTTTGTAATGTCCAATGATGAAAAAATATATAAATGGTAGTTTCGATACTTGTTTTGATAAAACTAATAACAATTTTGATTTTAATTCCTGTGCAATTGAGTTATTTGGAAAATAAGATATGGATTTTGTTTGGATTGATGATTGATTGACATTGTAATCTTCGTACATTAAACTATTTTAATATGTACTGTTTAAAACTGTTAATAACAATTAAGCCCAAGTCCCCATACAAAATAAATGGTGTCCTTTGTTACGTCAATGGACAAGCTTTTAATGGATACTACGCCACTACAGAATAAACCAAAATCCGATTCGTTAATAAGAGTTAAATCCCGGGGCCCGAATCTCATAAAACATTATGGAAACAAAAAGCAGTGAAATTGCATAGCAGTCGCAAGTGACCAATCATCGTAGTTTACTAATTAATTTCACAGTTTTTCAATTTTTTTATTGTGACTCGACATATGACAGCACCCCGCTCGATGTCATGCTGAAGTGTGGTCCATGAATGGATGCCACTGCTACTACAATTCAATAACTGTGAGTAGCAGTCACATCCACTATGCCGGCCTAGTTGAAACCGGCAACATACAAGCTGATCTCGAAACACGACCAAATTACTTCACGGTCTGTATACTTGTAAGTGGTGGTACTACCCCGGATCGACAGACTGGGTACCACTGACTACCACTATTGTATATAAATAATTAACATAATTAATTTTAAAATATATGTAGAGTTTGCATAGTACCTCATGCAGTAGTAACACTTATACCACGCGTCTGCCTTCGTCGAAGGGCAGTCGTGTACTGCCGATACGCTCGGGACTGTGTCACGTACATCTATAGTAGGGGAACGAGTTAAAGGAACGTGCGAGGAATGCAGTTGTGACGTCATGGTCACGTGTCTATTATGAATAGTGAAGTAACATACAAAATGTCGATAACAATAAACACACACTTTACTTAAAATGCAAATAGATTTAGTTATTAAAAATTATAAATGTGTATTAAATTGAAGTATAAACATTAGACAGCATCAATTTTTAATTAATTATATATTAATTTAATTTTGAAAATAGTGACTGCATGTTTTTTTCATTTTTCACACATTTTAATCACGTTTCTAATAATGGTTCTAGCCTGAATACGGATGACGACTCTCTTTTATTCCATTAACTCACTAAATTTTCAATAATCAAACAAAGAAAATATGGACACGTTTTTATCGATATTAAATGACATCGCCGAGCTATTAGCGTCACTAAAAGCGGCCACTAAGATACGGGTGGTGGTCGTCTCACGCCCCACCGCACCTCAGCCCCCGAATTCATTTAGCTCGTTCCCCAACTATAGTAATAATACGTATATATGTGTATCTCATATACGAGTACACTACAATATATTTGATATTGAGAGAAGAGTGCAAAAGGGTAACGTAGTGAACGGTGCCATCCATAGTATAATGAACAGCCAAATAATGTCCCAAAAGTAACGGATGGCTGTTCATAATGCGGTGCTGGTTCCTACATTAATGTATGGAAGTGAAGGGTGGGTATGGCAGAAGAAGCATGACGGTAGAATTAACGCTGTAGAAATGCGGTCGTTAAGGAGTGTATGTGGAGTGACGATAGCGGATAAAATAAGGAATAGATGATAGGATAGATGATAGGTTCCTTATAGATGATAAGGAACTGCGTGATAGATGTGGGTTGAAAGAAGATGTAGTGACAAGAATTGACAAAGGAATGCTTCGATGGTTTGGGCACATGGAAAGGATGAGTGAAAGTAGATTGATGAAAGGAATTTATAAATCTGATGTGGATGGATGCGTTAAACAAAGCAGGCCCAGGAGAGTGTTTTTCGACCAAATCGGAGACATTCACAAGAAAGCTAAGTTGCCTAGTGCCCATAACCACAGAGCCTCTATGAAGAGAATTGTGGATGTGAAGGAAGCAAGGGAGTTTGGTAAGGATCGTGGTAAAAAGGCGTGACAATTTGATTGATTCATTGATATTTTTTTATATTCGTAATGGATAACGGTAGTCAGACAGACTTTATTCTGTTTCAATCTAAGCTTATAACAGAATAGTATCTTTTTTTTTAAATTTTACTCATGAATGTTGATTAAGACTTTAGACAAAGGATCTGTTAAAATTGTATGGGCTACCAATATCCAAGAAATTATACTTTAAAGGACTGTTTATTTTAATTTGAATCCATGCAATAAACTCCCCCCATATCGGAGACATCCTCAAGAAAGTTGGGTTGCCTAGTACCCATGACCGTAGATCTTGTATAAAGAAAATTGTGGATATGTGAGAAGCGAGGGAGTTGTGTCAGGATCGTGACAAGTAGCGCTCCATTGTCTCTGTCTTTACACGGGTGAAGTCTCCCATCCAGTTTAAAGCGATTAAAACTTTATTAAACTGTTCGTCATTACCGGGATAGTGGTGTTCCCAACGAAACACCGAAAATACCGACAGTTGTTTTTCATCGTAAAGTCGAACATAATTTCTGATAGTAAAAGCGTGATCCAATTAAAATTATCTCACATTATAAAATGGTAAGAAGTAAACAATTACTTTAGGGTGGGTATACACTGACGACATTTTGCTGCACGCCGAGCCACAGTAATCCTACTCCGAAAGATTACTGTGGCTCGACGTGCAGCAGATGTGACGGCGAAATATCAGTTAAATTTAACTAACAGTTGCGGAATAAGCGCCTAACCTCTAGCTGCGCAAATACGCTAACCTCGGTATAGTCTGTCTAAGCCGAAATAACGCGCCCCTTCACCGCATTTGTGCACACGACAAAACATAATATATGAATGTAACACACCGAAAATGCAATTGTAATTGGTCATTCAGTTGCTGGTTGGGCACGCTGTGGACGATAAACTGGAGGGGCGCGTCATTTATAGTTAGACATTTAGTGGTTACGAATTTGCGCCGTTTGGGGTCGAGACGATGGGCCCTTGGGGACTTTCAGCTAAGCGCCTGGCCAAGGAGTTGTCCAAGCGGCACAAGTCAAGCGGAGCAGTCTGGAGACAGGAAGGCTGGCCATTATTTCTGCCATTATTTTTGCCTTGCTATACAAAGGGGAAATGTTGCCAGTCTCCTATCTCTGATGCGACCTCATTAGATGATATTTTTTATTAAGCACTCTGGGTCTGGTTTTCAAAAAGTTGTAGGCAGTGGTGCCCTGTCTGCCGATCCGGGGTACAAGTATACAGACCGCGAAGTGACTTAGTCGCGATTCGGGATCAGTTTGTAAGTTGCCGGTTTCAACTAGGCCTCCATTCATGGACCGCACTCTAGCTTGACATCAGGTAGAGTGTGGGCTTATGACCTTGGATCCTTCAAGCGTGAAGAAGCACCTTAGGCCGGCATAGTGGCGGCGGCTGGGGCAGCCGGGAACTGACTTGGTTATTCCAGTCGTCGTCACTCTTGGACCTCCTCTTGCTTATCATCAGGCGAGTCGAGGTCAGATGACGTGTCACAATAAAATATATATATATATATCTCGAGTATATATCTAGCCTAATGTTGTAAAATTGTACGGTAACGTTTATTGTTGTTTCAGTTTTCAAATTAGGACGTTTATACATTGTACTCCTTTTTATTATTGCTGCAATAAAACATCAACGTATTTTATGTGATTTTTTTGTTTGAGTTTCAATAAAAGTTCCTCGTTTTTTTTGAACGTACTTTAAATGATTTTACTACCTAATTATATTACTAGCGTAGAGCTTTTTTACTACCTACCGCAGAGCTTGGAAAAAGAAGTGATAATTTGATTGATTGATAAGTCAGTAGTCATATGCATGTTCGCCTCTCTTAAAGTGAAAACAGAATTTTGTATGTTCTTAGATTTTGCGCGAACATTGATTATTGAATTAAACGAATTTTATGCGGCTTACTATCGTGTTTATTTTGGTATTTGTGACCACGATGGCTGCAAAGCTCTCGAAACGTCGGAATAATGAATAATTGTACAATCAATACCAAAATCAACGCGATAGTAAGCCGCATGAAATTTGTTCAATTCAACATATAAATGTTTTTTATATTATTAATAATGAAGACATCGCTATGAAAGCTGTAGTGTATGTAGTAGTGGATGTGAGGGAAGCGTGGGAGTTTGACGACAGGCGTGACCGATTGTCCAACGATTGGTTTGTTCCGCGTAGTCTCGGGTTCGATTCCTGGTCGGAGCATATATATATATATATATATTTGTTTCATAGCTTTTATTTATAATATTTAATAATTATATTAGATATTATAAATATTTGTTAATAAAAAAGAGGCGGATATTTGCTTCGGGTCTGGTTATCAAAGAGTGGTAGGCAGTGGTACCCAGTCTGCCGATCCGGGGTAGTACCACCACTTACAAGTATACAGACCGTGAAGTGATTTGGTCACGTTTCGAGATTAGTTTGTAAGTTGCCGGTTCCAACCAGGCTGGCATAGTGGATGTGACTGCTACTTACAGTTATTGAATTGTAGTAGCTGTGACATCCATTCATGGACAATTCTTTAGTTTATTGTGATTTAGTTTAATAATATTTAGATAGTTTAATTTGGTATGTAATTATAATTAATTTCGACTATATAGATTAATTATTTGTATGTTTTTGAATGTTGTGCATAATTGTAATTGGTTGCATATTTTTTTCAAAGAGTGGTAGGCAGTGGTACCCAGTCTGCCGATTCGGGGTAGTACCACCACTTACAAGTATACAGACTGTGAAGTGACTTGGTCACGTTTCGGGATCCGCTTGTAAGCTGCCGGTTCCATCTAGGCCGGCATAGTGGATGTTACTACTACTTACAGTTATTGAATTGCAGTGACATTCATTCATGGACCACACTTTGGCTTAACATCAAGCGGGGTGCTGTCATATGTCGAGTCACAATAAAAAATAAAAAAAAATTAGCAATAGAACATAAATATGCAATTATTGTCAATGTAAAATATGTTAACTGTTAATATGCCTAATAAATAAATTAATAATAAATAAATAAATAAATGGACAAGACTCCAGCCTAACATCAAGTTGAGTACTGTCATATGTCAAGTCACAATAAAAATATAAAGTCCTGCAAAGAAATATGTATATATTTCTTTGCAGGACTATCTTGCTTCTTGGATTGTCGTGCTAAGGGGTGCTAGGTCGTGCTAGGGGTCTGTAGTGTATTGCCTTAAACTCTTCGCTAAGTTTCCGTTATGTGCTAACACCTACGTCACTTATATAATTTAAAAAAAAACTCAATATATTTATTTTAATATTAAAAATACGAGATTATCAATCGATACGATGTTTTATTAAATGTAAGTACAGTTGGCAAAAAAATACATTAATATTTACGACACCGATCGGATACGGCGCCCAAGGCAAGCAAGTTGCGCCTCATCGTAAGTTACATAAATGTAAAATATACCTATATATACCTATATATACCTATATACCTACACTTAATATTAGATCTTGCTTAGGATATTTTTCATCTAAGCTTCCACCGACCTTTAGACATATCTTTATGCGTCCTCTATCGCCTATACCACGGATAAAGTTCCTAAGAGCTCTTTAACCTTGTTCCTACCACACCTGTAATACCCGCACAGGTCGGGGAAATCATCCGCATTTTGTCGTCCGAATCGGAAGTCGAACTAAAAAGTTCGGTGCGTCTTTTCTTTGTAGAACAATTGACAAGTGGAATGCTTTGCCAGCCTATATGTTCTCTCCATCCTATGACCTTGGATCCTTCAAGCGATGCGTGAAGAAGCATCTTAGGCCGGCATAGTGGCGGCGGCTGGGGCAGCCGGGTACTGACTCGGTTATTCCAGTCGTCGTTACTCTTGGACCTCCTCTTGCTTATCATCAGGCGGGTCGAGGACAGATGTCGTGTCACAAACAAAATTATAAAGTGCATTATGTTAATGATAATATTTATTTAAAAACTTCATGCACTAGGTACAAAGGCGGCCTTAATGCAGGCATTCTTACTAGCCTACCTTAGAAACAATTAAACGCACTTTTTTGTATGAGGTAGGTGCAGAAGCATTTAGTCTGAAGCATACTATTAATTCTAATATACTTTTTATAGTTAATCAGTATACACTAAACATACTACATACTTAAAATATAATACTAATACATGTAATACAATATTTACATACATATAAATATACATACTACTTACAGTTATTTGGAGCTATTTGGGAGCTATCTACATATAATAAGAAGTCCCTCATGACGAGAACCTCGTGAAAGCTGAGAAAGATAAGCAAATAAAGTATCTTGATCTGGCTCGCGAGGTTGTCGACATGTGAGAGGTGGATACAGCAATTATTGTGCCAATAATCGTGACTGCCAATGGTTTAATAGCCAAGAGCCTCGATGAACACCTAAAGAGGCTCTCGTTAGGTAGCTGGATCAAGCGTTTGATTCAGAAAGCGGTACTCCTGGACACGGCGCGTATTGTTAGGAGGTTCCTTTCTCAGGAGCCCTGACCACCGGTGGCTTGGACACTGTTCCCGATGCCGGTGGACAACTATTTTTTATATTTTTAAATTATTTTTTATTTTAAAAATATAAAAAATAAGAATAATTTACAATAAATGGAATAACAATAAAATTCTTTATTGCACCGCAAAAACAATACAATGGGCGAGCTTAATGCTAAATAGCATTTTCTACCAGCTAACCTTTGGGAGAGGGGTAACAAAACATGAGGTGGGTGCTTATATCTAATATTTAAAACAAAATAATATATCAATTCATATATACATACATAACATTATAATAAGTTATATACCTACATATTATATACCTATTAATAAATAAATACATTTTACCAGAGAAATATACATATCAAAATATATTAAAAAAACATACTCGAAGACATTAACATTATTTATTAAATATTGTATTTATGGATCTTTTAAACCTCAAAAACAGAATATAATAATGTCATAATATAATAATAAAAAACAGGCCCAATGAAAAAACAAACTAATTAAAAATACTTTAAACTTTTTATTCTAACCGTACTTCTACACCCTTTGAAGTTTGGTTGTAAATTCATACAATTTGATTCTAAATGGCTGTTAACAATGTAATTATCGTAAAGAAAAAAACCTCTACGTGGAAAGATGCCAGATTTTATAACTCACGCGTGTTAATGCAAACGCTACATTTAAACGTTTTGACATATTGTTCTTATGAAATACAAACATTGCTGAAGTTTTGGCGGGAAACAGCGGGCGTACCCAAAGATTTAAAAAAAAAGAAGGAGCCCTGAAATAAATACAAAATACAACCGTTTATACTATTTACACTTATGGCCTTAAAAAGAAGTCAGAAGGGGATAAATATACATTTTTACATTCGTTTTAGAGGGTTGTCACTAGTTTTGATGATCATTTGACAACCTAATTTGACAGAATAACAAATGACATTGAAATACTTAAAAAAAGGATGACGGAACAATTATGCCGTTACTCTTACTACCACGTGACTTTTATTTTAAGCAGTATTAAAAGTCAACAATCAACAACAATTACAAGTGGTTGTAATTGCAGAAAAGTATTGCCAACCTTAGAAATAAAGGAATTAAGCTACAAGTGGTAGGCAGTGGTACCCAGTCTGCCGATCCGGGGTAGTACCACCACTTACAAGTATACAGACCGTGAAGTGATTTGGTCACGTTTCGGGATCAGCTTGTAAGTTGCCGGTTCCATCTAGGCCGGCATAGTGAATGTGATTGCTACTCACAGTTATTGAATTGTAGTAGCAGTGACATTCATTCATGGACCACACTTTGGCTTAACATCAAGCGGGGTGCTGTCATATGTCAAGTCACAATAAAAAAAAAACAATCACTATTGGCAGTTTTGTGACGTCACATTAATATTCATTCCTCCAAAGCGTACCACCGCGGTAATTACAAAAGATAATATTAGATTTTAGTATTCAAATGCAACAGCCATACGTTTCTATTGAATCTATGTGAATGTAAGAAAAGGCGACCGTGGTGTAGTGGCAGTGCAATGGCTACGTAAGCCGAGTGGCACGGGTTCGAATCGAAACCACTCACCGGTACCAATGTATCTTTGATATATGTTCTTTGGTGGTTCGGTTTCTATGATACAAGCACTTTAGTAGCTTAGTATAGAAATATATAACAAAAAATAAATAAATAAATGAAATTGAAGGAATAAAACAAAATTGCACTTAAAGAATTGTAGTAGCAGTGACATCCATTCATGGACCACACTCCAGCTTAACATCAAGCAAGGTAGTATTTCCTTAAATTTTGCGCGAACATTGATTATTAAATTAAACAAATTTTATGCGGCTTACTATCGCGTTTATTTTGGTTTTGATTTTACAATTTTTTATTATTCCGACATTTCGAGAGCTTTGCAGCCATCGTGTACACGGAGAGACCGCATAAGTAAACGCGATAGTAAGCCGCATAAAAATTGTTTAATTCAATCAAGCAAGGTGCTTTTAAAAATACATTGTTTGCCTTAAAAATCGTCTTGTACACCTTTCCCCCAGCTAAGGTGAACGACCGTTCTAGGTCTTTGACCTATATATTAAATTTAGAAATTCTAAAATTATATTGCATGCGTGAATTATGTGTGTTTCTGATTACGAAAATCTAAAAATAAATACGAAGAAACTGAAGAATTTGGGTTTCAGGGCCAACAGGCTTATTACGAAGGATGAATATAAGGCGACCGTGGTGTAGTGGCAGTGCAATGGTTACATTAACCGAAAGCACGAGTTCGAAACCACCCACCGGTACCAATGTATCTTTGATATACTATGTATGTATTATGTGCTTTGGTTGTCCTGTTTCTATGATACAAGCACTTTAGTAGCTTAGTACAGAAATGTAAAAAAAATGGAGGAATTTATAAATATGATGTGGATGGATGCGTTAAACAAGGGTCTGCATTAAACAAGAAGGTAAGATCCTCAAGAAAGTCTGGTCGCCTAATAATGCCCATAACCGTAGAGCTTGTATGAAGAGGATGTGATGTGAGGAAAGCGAGGGAGTTGTGTCAGGATCGTGGCTATTGTCTCTGCCTATCCCTGTGGGAAAAGGGAGTGACAATTTGATTGATTGATTTATAGTTTTTAATTTTTATTGTGACTCGATCTAGTTTCAGCCTATAGACCAGACATTTTACTTTATTCTCGACACTTAAAAACTATTATCATCGTAGAGCTTACCGTTCCGTGGGAAACAAACATTCCAAAGGACCACAACATCAAGTCCAATAAATATTATGATCATACGAACGAGATGACGAAAAACGGTTTTAAAACTCAGCTCTACGCAGTAGAAGTTGATGCAAGAGGAATACCAGCAAATACCTTGCATCATCTTTTAAAGAATCTTGGCCTCCCACGGTCGGCCGTCGTAAGCACATTTTTAGACCGTATGTCGAAGGCAGCATTGGTGGGGTCTTACAATATTTGGTTGGGTAGAGGGGATAGTGAAGGCAGGGAAGGTGAGTGTTGACATGTCACAACAAGTTTTGAAACCTACATTTTATTTTATTTACATTTCTTTACTAAGCTACTAAAGTGCTTGTATCATAGAAACAGGACAACCAAAGTACATATATCAAAGATACATTGGTACTGGTGGGTGGTCTCAATCTCATGCACTCGGTTTGCGTTGCACTACCACTACCATTGCACTGCCACTACACCACGGTCGCCTTAAATTTCGGTCACAAGTCCGGAACGCTGCCTTTATTCTCCCGCCTGCCACGCAATGGACCTGGCACCCGTACGGAGAATCCATGGATGCTAAGAAATTGTTTCATACTACTCCTGATAGTATGAAGACTGGGCGGACTGGGCAAATGACCACGAACTTTATTTTTATTTTTTTATATTGTGACTCGACATATGACAGCACCCCGCTTAATGTTAAGCCGAAGCGTGGTCCATGAATGAATGCTACTACAATTCAATAACTGTGAGTAGCAATCACATCCACTATGCCGGCCTAAATGGAACCGGCAACTTACAAGCTGATCCCGAAACGTGTCCAAATCACTTCACGGTCTGTATACTTGTAAGTGGTGGTACCTCGGATCGGCAGACTGGGTATCACTGCCTACCACTCTATAAAACTGTCTGCCTACTGCTTAAAAAATCTCATATCTTCATTACTTTTACATACCAATTACATTTACGTTTTACCATTACTGCTTTTTTTATTATCCGGAAACAATCGCTTATAACCAACGCACACAAACACATTCTTGCGTAAAACCTCCGTAAGTAAGTTTATACACCGGATCTACATTCGGAGCGTATACACTTTTTTTTTAAATTGTGAAACGACATTTGACTTCGTCCCGCCTGATGATAAGCAAGAGGAGGTCCAAGTGTAACGACGACTGAGAAAACCGAGTTTGTTCACGGCTGCCTCAGTCGCCGTCACTATGCCGGCCTTCACGCATCGCTTGAAGGATCCAAGGTCATAGGATGGAGAGAACACATGGGCAGGCAAAGCATTCCACTTGTCGATTGATCTACAAAAAAAAGACGCACCGAACTTTTTAGTTCGACTACTGATTCGGTCGACAAAATGCGGATGCTTCCCCCGACCATATGGCTGGATGAAAACGAATATACTTTTATACGCGCCGAAAATCCGCCTGGTGTAAAAACGCGCTAAGTAATATTGGCAGAAAAAAGAATGCCATAAAACAGACATAAAATGACATTTATAACTGAAAGGAATCGTTTGCGGCTGTAAATGATCTTATTGTCTACGCTTAGTGATATTAGAGAAAAAATGGGGTGGTCTATTCTTGTTGTTCGAATTTTGAATTTTGGTAAGATCAGCAGATCGTTTCCTACCACTCGATAGGTAAGGCTATTTATGAGACACAGAGGTAAAGTCCGCCTTATTTGATTTATTAGCAAAACTAAATTAACTTATTATATAATACTGGCTGCGTTATTCGTCCTGCTCGTCATGCCGCTCGCCATGCCCGGCGATCCATTTTTTGTCGGTTTTTTAGTGCGAGTCAAAGTTACAATGTTGTCGTCCATCGGAGCAACGCGATGAACATCGCGAGTGGGGGAGTGTGTGGCTTCTATGGGGCGTACTCACGGGGCGATTTTAGTTGATCAACTGCGAAATCGTTCGTGATTTGAACAGTCTGAACAGACTTTCAATCAAGTTGAAGCAATAAATATCTATTCAACAAAAGTTAAAGACCTTTCGACTTTTGTTGATTCAATTGATAGCTGACAGCGAATCGACTTGTCTGAACTTGTTCGTTCAACTTGCATTGAATAATCAGTCCAATCGGTCAGTCAATTAGCGCGATTGAGTACCTATGTAATGTATATTGCATTCCTCTATCACCAGTATTTTGTTAGTGTGTAAAATAAAATGTGAATTGTGGCGTCCACATCCACGAGAAAAATGCTAAAATGGACAGATAACACGTGTAATATTGAGTCGATTATTATTGAATCGTGAGAACGCTACCGTCTATATTTGCTTTCGATTTTTTGTGTAACGATAAATATTGATCAACTTAAATCGCCCAGTGAGAACGCCCAATGAGGGCAATTTTCACGGCAGCACGATGGGAATGCGAAGAGCATAGTGTGGCTGTAGCATTAGACAAAAGGGAAGAAGACTTTATTTATTTATTTATTAAAAGGTACACTTACAGAATAACACATACATCAATGGTAACTTAATATTAATATCATTTAAAATGGGTACATACGTCTGCCAATTACAATAATTTATAATATTTTTTATCAATTCCAAGGCCTAGTATTGTTACAGTAATGAAATTGGATGGAAATACTGGCGATCCGGGGTAGTGTCGCCAATTTAAAGTGTATAAACCATTCAGTGATTTAGTTTTTTTTATTGGAACAAAATATTGTAAAATTTTCGATAAATTTAGATTTTGTATAAAATTGTTTCTGTTCAGCTTATTTCAAAACTCTATTTCTTCTTTTTAAAATGTAATCTCTTAAGTTTCTATGTTGCTTGCATGAAAATTTATTATTGAACAAAACAAAATTTTGCGTTTTACTCCATGTATAAGGCGCTAATCGATATTGCGTAATACATCAATCAAAAGAGAATTTTATTACCTACAACTTTAGAAAGTTTAACTTTTTGGGATTCTAATTTGTAAAAAACAATATTTGCGAAAAAATGTCTTCTGGATTAGTTTGACCATTAAAATTTTAGAAAAAGTATACTATTTTTCTTAGATTTTTCGATTTTGTACGGACGTATTTTATTTCCTGCCTCCCGTCGATCAATTGTAATCGATCCCTGGCTCCGTCAGGGAATCGAACCCGGGAATTTCCGCGTAGAGGGCTGGTGCGTTACCAAATGCGCCAAGGGTGTCGTCAAGACTAAATTAAAGTCTGAAATACCACCCCCTAACAAAAATGAACTGAAAGATTTATTGCGTAACTTGAGCTATAAAACAAAGTCCCCTCTGAAAAACACAATCAGCTGAAAAAAAAGTTTTATTTTAAATATATTTAATTTTTTTAATTTTTTCTAATAACCGTAAATCGGCGATGTATGGTGAAAAACACTGACATTTTCAGTGTTTTTCCAATTGCGCGGAGTACAGATTCCACCTTAGTGGTTAGCACACCAGTCAGATACGCAGAATGTCCCGGGTTCAGTTCCCGGTCGGAGCAAATATTAGTTTCAAAGCTTTTATTTGTAATATTTAATTGAATTATTGAAAATTACAAATATTAGCTTATAAAAAAGAAGTGGATATTTGCTCCGGGGCTGGTAGGCAGGTGATCCGGAGTAATACCACCACTTACAAGTATACAGAGGGTATCACTTCACGGTCTGTATACTTGTAAGTAGTGGTACTACCCGGGATTGTCAGACTGGGCATCACTGCCTACCACTAATTAATAACAAGACCTGAAGCAAATAAGGTGGCTTTTTTATATTAATAAATATTTGCAATATTTAATATATACATATAAAAGTAATATACAAATAAAAGCTATGAAACAAATATTTGCTCCGACCGGGAATCGAACCCAGGACTTTACGAGCAACAAACCAATTGCAAACCTTTCGTCTACGCCTATCGTCCAATTATTATTTATAGAGGTATTTTTTTTTTGTCGTTAACATTTCCAAAATAAAAACCCCTTTGTGGTTCCCTCCACCTTTCATCCTTTTGAGTGGGCAGGGGCAGGACTATATTTAGTCACCAGGAAAATTCCACCTAGTTATAAGCATTCCTGCGGAAACAAAGTTATTTTATTATTTAATAATTTATTTTGTAACATATAAACCTAAATAAAAATTAAATTATGCGGCTTACTATCGCGTTTATTTTCGATTGTTGATTTAACTTTTTTTATTATTCCTACGTTTCGAGAGCCCTCCGTGACCACGATGGCTGCAAAGCTCTCGAAATGTCGGAAAAATAAAAAAAATAGAATCAATCACCAAGAATAAACGCGAAAGTAAGCCTCATAAAATTTGTTTAATTTATTAATCAGCGCAAAATCTATTCTAAGTTAAATATATGACCTTTTTATTATATTTTATTTTATAAATATATACTCAGCATTCATCAGATCTATTTTGGAATTTGGTTGTAATGTTTGGTCTCCTAATTATAATTGCCACATAGAAAGGCTAGAACGAATACAAAGAAAGTTTATAAAAATCGTGAACTTTAGAAATGGTGTAACAGAACACGACTACGACACCTCTCTTAAAAAATATAATATGTCTTCTCTTAAAAATCGTCGTGTTCTAATGGATATGGCAATACTATATAAAATTATTAATAGCAAGATTGACAGTCCCTACTTATTATCTAAAATATCTTTTATTAACCGTTCACGTATGTTGGTTCGGCCCTCACGTCTGGTACACAAGGATATGAATTCACACATCTTCGTACCACCCCCACTTAGGAGAAATTACACTCGTAATGCTTATATCTATCGATCTCTAAGCACGTACAATAAGTTATTCGCAAATATTGACATATTTAATACCTCTTTAAATAAGTTTAAATCACTTGTTCTGCAGTCTTTGCACAATAATGATTGAGACTATGTTTTAATGTATTTTTCGCAAATTGTCACGCCTTCTTTATATGTATATATGTATATATGTATGTGTATATATTATGTATATATGTATGTATGTGTAAATATTTGTATGTATGTAGGTACTTATGTTTTTGTTATATTTGTATTAGTTTAATCTTCGGCACTATAAGGTCTTCATTTAGCATATTATTATATAAGTTCTTCTTTTGTATGACTGTTTGTTGCCTAAATAAATAAATAAAATAAATAAATAAATATTTTTTAAATCAAATTTGATCAATCGAACGCCATTTTCCCACAGGGATAGACAGAGACAATGGAGCGCCACTTGCCAATTTCCTGACACTACTTCCTCGCTTCCCTCACATCCACAATTCTCTTCATACAAGCTGTGAGATTATGGGAATTAGGCAACCTAATGCCCATAATGCCCATAATATAGGTAATAATTTTACTACTCTTAAAATTATTACCTATATATTAGGAATGTCAATGCGACGCCGAAGTACCTGAAGAACAAATTCGCCTATCTTTCTTTCCTCCATGACAGGTCGTTGCGGTCACTCATAACTGTGGCACTACTTTTTTTGCAAATACAACCGCTTGTTATTGTGGTTGACTTTTAATACGGCTTAATTAAAAGTCACGTAGTAGTAAGAGTAAGGGTTTAATTGTTCTGTCATCCTTTTTGAAGTATTTTAATGTTCTCTCTATTCCCTCTCATAATTCTAGCTTTATGTTCAACTCGTTTGCAGTTGTTGCCGCAAATTTGTGGAACAACCTGCCTGTAGATATCCTACAAGCCCCAATAGATCACTATTCAAAAAGATGGTCTTCACACATTTCCTAAATAGCTCCCAACAACTGTAAGTAGTATGTATCTTTATGTGTATGTATTTATTGTATTATATGTATTATTTATAAGTATTATATTTTTGGTATGTAGTATGTTTAGTGTATACTAATTTATTATAAAGTATATTAAAATTTCAGATTAATTGCTTCTATTTTATTATGCACCTACCTCATACAAAAAAGTGCGTTAAATTGTTCCTAATGTAGGCTAGTGAGAATGCCTTGCGGCATTAAGTCCGCCTTTGTACATAGTGCATAAAGTTGTAAAATAAATCAATACCAATAAAAAAAATATCAGTACTTGCGTATAATTAGATTAAATACCAAAGTTAATTAACTAAAGGACGCTTTGCCATTATTTTCTATTATCTAAAAGCTGATTAAATTAATTCTATAATCAATATCATTCATTCGAAATCATATTAATACCGGTGGGGAGGCATTCGCATTCTCTCGACCGAATCAGCAGTCGAACCAAAGAATCTGGAAAGAATAGAATCTGTGCTAAAATAAGAACTAATTCATTGTTATTTGTCTCATTTATATTATGTTTATACCACGTGTGACTGAAAGAGACAACTACTGTACTTCAATTCAATTCCTTTATTCAAAGGTTGGCACTACTTTTTTGCAATTACAACCACTTGTAACTGTGGTTGACTTTTAATACTGTTTAATTAAAAGTCACGTGGTAGTAAGAGTAGGTGCATAATTCATCCTTTTTTGAAGTATTTTAATGTCATTTGTTATTCTGTCGAATAAGGTTAGTGACAACCTTCTAAATTACGAATGTAATATTCATCCCTTTCTGACTTCTTTTTAATGCCATAAGTGAAAATAGTATAAACGGTTGTATTTTGTCGCTATTTTAGGGCTCCTTCTATTTCTTAAGTCCAAATTCTTTGAGTCGAACTAAAAGTCTTGCCTCTCCCAGTGGAAATAAGACGTGATAATTTGTTTGAGGCAGACGGTGGTCATACGCCCGGTCTGACGATTCCAGGTAATACCACCACTTACAAGTATACCAACCGTAAAGTGAATTGGTCGCGTTTCGGGATCAGCTTGTAAGTTGCCGTTTTAACTAGGCCAATATAGTGGATGAAACTGCTACTTGCAATAGGGAATATGCATGTGGTTTAAATATTGCTGCAAATTTTTCCCCCGATTCTTTATTGTATTAACATCATGCTAAAATGATTATATTTTTAATTTTCTTTGTATATATTGCATAAAAGATTAAGCAAAAAGTGAAAAACAAGCAAGTGAAATTCAAATGAGTGAAACGCATCACCATTGGCCGAATGAAACGTGACGTCACATGACACGTTCGGGGTCGATGCTCATATTGTGCGCGTAGTGTTTAAAAGAAAAAATAGCTGTTCTTTGTGTTTATGCAGTGTTTTTGTTTAGCTATTACAACTTAAAAATCCACATAAATAACAGTAACACTTGTAGTAAACAAATACTGGTCGTGACGCGTGACGTCATCAAAAGCCCGCGCTAGATGATGGCGTTCAAATGTGTCAAATTTAATCGAAGTTTTAAAATTATTTTTAAAAAATAATTAGAACTTTTCCAACAATATTTATATTTTTTATTATGTTATAACGATGTAATAAGTGAATTAAACACATAAAAAAATACATGCATATACCCTATTATGTAAATGTAGTAGCAGTCACTTCCTTTCTTACTTCCTTCACCCACAGTTTCCTTTATACATGCTCTTTAGTTATGGACACTGCCCATGCAGAAATTATGGCGTTCAATTGATGATGATGCATCAAACCTGATTATAATCTGTAGTAAAAGTCACTTCTAGCCAGAGAGTAGCAGTCGCATCCACTATGCCGGCCTATTTGGAATTATCATCTTTCAAGCTCTTTGATTACGTTTCAACTACACCAAAAGTATTTTATTGTATTAATCTTTGGCGGCGATCTGAGTCGTTTTTTTAGTCGTCAGCAGTCTTAAACATCCCCTAGCTCACGATATGGATTTTGTATCGTCTGTCAATCGCAAAGACACGCCATATTAACAGTTCTGCTTTGATCTGTCATAATTATAGTTTGATCATTTTGCACACCTAAACTATGCAAATGAAGGATATATCCAATTACATGTATAGTAGGGGAACGAGTTAAAGAAACGCGCGAGGAATGCGGTTGTGACGTCATGGTCCCGTGTCTATTATGAATAGTGAAGTAACATGCATAATGTCGATAACAATAAACACACACTTTCCTTAAAATGCAAATAGATTTAGTTATTAAAAATTATAAATGTGTATTAAATTGAAGTATAAACATTAGATAGCAACAATTTTTAATGAATTATATATTAATTTAATTTTGAGAATAGTGACTGCATGTTTTTTTCTTTTTCACACATTTTAATCACGTTTTTAAGCCACGGTTACGGTCTGAAAACGGATGACGACTCTCTTTTATTCAATTAACTTACTAATTTTTCAATAATCAAACAAAGAAAATATGGACACGTTTTTATCGATATTAAATGACATCACCGAGCTATGAGCGTCACTAAAAGCGGCCACTAAGATACGGGTGGTGTCGTTTAACGCCCCACCGCACCTCAGCCCCCGAATTCATTTAGCTCATTCCCCAACTGTACATCAAACTATTTTAAAATGTATATGCAACTGTTAATTAAGCCCAAGTCTCTATACAATGAATGAACGATGTCTATTATACACATGCGTTAAACAAGATTTAAGAAAGTAACAAAACAAGTAGTATAGATCTCCCGGGATCTATACTACCCCAAATCGGCAGTCTGGGCAAATATTCAATTTCCAAATTGTGAATGAATTTAACTCATTCACAAGACTATGTCAGATGTCCAGTCTCAATAAATTAAAAATTCAGAGCGCGACTTTCACGAACCTGACACGTTTCTTTTGATTCCTTCACATCCATAATTCTCTTTATAAAGCCTCAGTTGTTAGATATGAAAACGTATATCATGTTGTATGGTCGGCATGACTGACACCCGGATGTCCGGGTGGTCCAGGATAATAGCCTCGGTACGGTCGGCAATACAATTTTATTAATATAGTTTTTACTTTTTTTTCCATTTCTACACTAAGTTACTAAACGTTCGTGCTGATACAGAAACAGTACGACTGAATTACATTATATCAAAGATACATTGGTACTGGTCAGCTTTCATGCATTATTCCTGAAAGGGGTGAAAGAACTACTGAATGTTTGGTTGTGGTATGGCTCACAAACAGTCTCCGGTTCAAAACCACTTGCCGGTACCAATGTATCTTTTCTTTGGTAGTGTATTATGTACTTTGGCCTTCCTGCTTTTATAATAGCTTGTTTTTTTTATTGTGACACGACATCTGACCTCGACCCGCCTGATGATGAACAAGAGGAGATCCAAGAATGACGACGACTGAAAAAACCGAATTAGTTCAAGGGCTGCCTCAGTCGCCGTCACTATGCCGGCCAAATACATAACAGCTTATTAACGTGCATTCGTTTATTATCTTAGTATTGAAATGAAAAAATGCATAAGAGTGTGTGGCAGTGGTATCCAGTCTGCCAGTCCAGGGTAGTACCCCACCACATAAGTATACAGACCGTGAGTGACTTAGTCGCGTTTCGAGATCAACTTGTAAGTTACCGCTTTCAACTAGGCTTTCATCCTCCTACTAATATTATAAATGTGTTTGTGAGTTTGTTTGTTACGTTTTCACGCAACAACTACTTAACCGATCATCATGAAACTGTACACATATTTTTGGAGGTACTAGAAGTAATATAGGATACTTTTAATTTAAAATAATAAATTATTTTTTTCTATAGTTTTCAATTGACTATAGTTTCAGCTGTTTGGAATTATTCTATATTATTTTTATTTTCGTCTGTCATTTTTATATGAGTTATCGAGTTATAACTACAAAAAGGGATAAATTGAGAACTTCCCTTTTTTATGACTGTGTTATAAAAAAGGGTATAGTAGTTTTTATTTTGTTGACGGTACTTTTATTCCGGACAAAATGGCCGACGTAATAATCCGGTTTATTATCTATGAATGTACATAATAGGGCAACGGTTCTTTTGGTGCATGTCTGTTTAAGGTTTTGATGTTATTTTCCTGACTTTAATTTCATGTTTTTAAGGCGGGATATTTTTGATGGCATAAATTTTACGGAAAAGCCGTCTGAACGGAGGCGGCTTTTTCAGTCGTCTCGGCGCTCGTGTACCCTCAATCATGCTTCCCAGCCAGCAGGTTGAGATAAAATGTCTAATAATAATTTTATTGTGAGTCGACATATGACAGAACCCTGCCTGATGTTAAGCGGATTGCGGTCCATAAATGGAGTTGACTGCTACTACAGTGAAATAACTGCAGTAGCAGTCACATCCACCATGCCGGCCTAGTTGGAACCGGGAAATTATATGCTTGTTAGTTGTAGTATGCCCTGGAACTACACTGAGCACCACTCTTTATTTCATGTTATCCAAATATCCCTGTGGTATTGCGCGGAGCGATGGCAAGAGACCTGATGGCATGACTGTTGGGCCATGGAAACTTGGCAGGTCTTTGGTGTGGGATGCGACTTGTGTAGACACATTAGCCCCATCTCACATCCAAGCGACTTCGTTAAGCGCGGGAAGTGCGGCAATTTCTGCTAAGAACCTCAAGTTGCGCAAATACGCTAACCTCGATACTGGTTACGAATTTGCGCCGTTTGGGGTCGAGACGATGGGCCCTTGGGGACCATCAGCTAAGCGCCTGGCCAAGGAGTTGTCCAGGCGGCTGACGGAGAAGTCTGGAGGCAGGAAGGCTGGCAATTATTTCTGCCAACGTATTAGCCTTGCTGTACAAAGGGGAAATGTTGCCAGTCTCCTTGGGATTATCTCTGATGCGACGTCATTAGATGATATTTTTTATTTATAGTTGAATTATAGTTAATTATTACTTATAAATAGAATATAATATATTCGTCAATTATAAATAAATATCTTTTTTAAATTTCGTAGCTTAATATAAAAATGTAAATAAACTATAAATAAATAACATAAAAAAATTATCCTATTACAAAATAAATTTTAATTCTTCTGGCGGCCACCCGGGTTCGAAATCACCAATGACCAATAACTCAAAGCGATGCGTGAAGAAGCACCTTTTTTACTGTGACTACGGTATAGTGACGGCGACTGAGGCAGCCGTGAACTAACTCATTTTTTTCAGTCGTCGTTATTCTTGGACCTCCTCTTGCTTAACATCAGGCGGGTGGTCAGATGTCGTGTTACAATAAAAAAAAAATATCAAATCAAAATTGGAACGCCTTTTTCCTTCCATAGATCATTCATTCATATTTATTCTTTGGTCATTCAGTTTCAATACAAGCACATTTAGTAGCTTAGTATAAATAAAGGAATATTATTTTATTTATATGAAACAAAAAAAAAACAAAGCTGTTGTAAATTGTTTTTCCTCATTATGTCAAATAGCAGAACGCATTGTTACCCCCCTTTCAGGCGTTTGTTACTCTATTGTACAGTAAAACCCACTTGACTGTAAAAAATATAATAAAAATCAACTTTTTTTACCTGACTAGACTAGGGTTGCCAGCTGTCTTATTTTTACAGGACAGCCCTAGTTTTTAGGTGTCCTGGATAGTTTTTGAGAAACGTCCTGGAGTTTTTATTATGAATAATAATTTATTCTCAATCAATCAATTAATCAATCAAATTGTCACGCCTTTTTCCCACAGGGATAGGCAGAGACAATGGAGCGCCACTTACCACGATCCTTACACAACTCCCTTGCTTCCTTCACATCTACAATTCTCCTCATACAGGCCCTAATCGATTCAAATTGCCTTTTCTCACAGGGATAGGCAGAGACAATGGAGCGTTAAATTCACAATTCCTTTTATAAAAGCTCTACATATTCTATTATTTAACTAAACACTATATTAGAAACTGTGGTTGCTATTATTAGAGTTCTAAGTGCGTAATACGTTGAACTAGCTTTTTTTTAACGGGGTCATGGTTTTAAATTGAAATGTCTTGGTACTTCTACCTTCAAACCCTGGTTTTCAACATATGGAGATGACTAGACGTAACCTGAACTGTTTTGACTCTGTCAAGTATTTACTTTTTTTTTCTCCATCAAACCCATACGTGGTATCTATAGATAGGTCTTCAAAAATTATATTGAGCTTTCTAATTTCTTTTTTCTAAATTGTATGTATAGTTAGCGCGAGAGACACTTCCAAAGTAATAAAAAGTGTGTCCCTTCCCCCTCTGTAACTTTTATAATAAGAGAATAATAAAACTAAAAAAATATATGATGTACATTACCATGCAAACTTCCACCGAAAATTGGTTTAAACGAGATCTAGTAAGTAGTTTGTCTTAATACGTCATAAATCGAAAACCGCAATATACCTTTCATTTAATCAACTCAAATATAAAAATAATAATAAATCATTTAATTTCATAAACATAAACCTTATGCCTAAACCGTGAGCCATTATTTTCTAACGATAAATCTATAATAGGTGCCTAAGTAAATAATAATTATAATTCGCGCGGGGTGTGGCTTGATCGGTAGCGGTGCGGAGCGCGCAGGGGCAGGTTCCCGACTGTTCTTACCCAAGCGGGTAGACAAGCGAGGGCAGACGTCGTTGAACCTTCAACCTATTTTTTTTTTATTGTGACTCGACATATGACAGCACCCCGCTTGATGTTAAGCCAAAGTGTGGTCCATGAATGAATGTCACTGCTACTACAATTCAATAACTGTGAGTAGCAATCACATCCACTATGCCGGCCTAGATGGAACCGGCAACTTACAAGCTGATCCCGTGACCAAATCACTTCACGGTCTGTATACTTGTAAGTGGTGGTACTACTCCGGATCGGCAGACTGGGCACCACTGCCTACCACTCTTATTCTACCTTCTATTATTTCTACCTTCAAACCCTAGTTTTCAACATATGGAGATGACTAGACGTAATCTCAACTGTTTTGCACCGTCAAGTAAGTAAAGCAGCTGGAGTGTGGTCTAAAATCGAAGCGACTACTACAGGTAAATAACTGCAATGGCTGCTTGGAAACGGGACTAAATTACTAAACAAACTGTTCACTTGAAAGTAATGATTCAATCCACAATTATCAAACTCTTATGCAAAAACCCGCCTCATTTTTATTATCAAATATCAATCAATCAAATTGTAGCGCCGTTTTCCCACAGGGATAAGCAGCGCCAACACAACTCCCTCGCTTCCCTCACATCCACAATTCATGTAATATTTATAGAAACTTTGCTTCGAACTGAAATCGAACCCGAGACTACAATTACAAACAAACAAGTTAAAGCGCATTCTAATCTTTTCAAATATATATTTTAAAAGAACCGACCCTAAGTTGGTATCACTCTATTGTATTTACGTTGAACCGGTCATAACTCATCCGGTTTTTACCGCTTTTCCAACCCGTGACAATATAACCGGATATTTTTTCAGTGTTTCAGGGTTGACATTTACTTTTAATTAACACTTTTTGTATAAAGGGATTTTACTGTGTTGCAGAGGTCACGCAAACCGAGCGTCCCGGTTCAAAATCACTTACCGGTGTTACCAATGTTTCTTTAACATATTTACTTTAGTGGTTCTGTTTCTATGATACAAGTAAATGATATATGTACGTTTAGTAAAGTAATGTAAAAAATAGGCCTATTGCTCATAACCACGTATAAGAGCACGTATAAAGAGTATGATGGATGAGTAGGAAGCAAAAGATTCGTTCAGGATCGTAGAAACTGGCACTCCATTGTCTTTGCCTATCCCTGTGAGTATTAAGGCATAAAATTGACGTTGGTTAACTCTACCGGCCGAAGATATTTCTTCACGCATCGCTTGAAGGATTTATTTATTTATACTTTTAACTTTATAAAAAATCAGTATACACTAAGCATACTACAAAATATAATACAATAAATACATACACATAAATATACATACTACTTACAGTTGTTGGGAGCTATTTAGGTAATGTGTAGGTAATATTATTAAATAGTGATCTATTTGGGGCTTGTCGGATATCTACAGGCATTAATTAATGTATTTAATGAGTGTTTAATTATTACGGATTTGTACTGAGGGTAAGTAGCAAAAAGTATATTGTATATGACATCCCTGGATATGACTAAGTGTTGGTTTCATATAGGGGCTGAAACTTGAGCCAAGATTGATACGCTCTTGTTGGTTATTAGGGCGTTTACATACTATTTAAAAATATCGTCTAAAAATATTACCTAAATAGCTCCTAACAATTGCAAGCAGTATGTATATTTATTGAATAATGAATTAAACAAATTTTATGCGGCCTACTATCGCGTTTATTTTGGTCTTGATTTTACATTTTTTTATTATTCCGAAGTTTCGAGAGCTTTGCAGCCATCGTGGTCTCTCCGTGACCAAGTGGCGCTCCATTGTCTCTGCCTATCCCTGTGGGAGGAGTGCGTGACAATTTGATTGATTGATATAATAATAGTGAGAATAGGAATAGGTAAGAATAGTCTTCGTTCCCATGGATGTTGTCCGTCCCAGAGGCTTCGTGAAAAAAAGACCTTTGCGGGCCTGCACAGCACCCTACCTGATGTTAAACAAATGAAATCCAATTGACTGTAAAAAATATAATAAAAATCAACTTTTTTTACCTGACTAGTGTAGGGTTGCCAACTGTCCTGTTTTTCCAGGACATGTCCTGGTTTATAAGTTGTCTTGGATGGAGAGTTTTTGAGGAGCGTCCTGGGTTTTAAATACTAATAATAATTTATTTAATGATTGTTTATTCTATTATTTAATCAAAAACTCGAGTGGATGTGATTGCTACTCACTGTTATTGAATTGTATTATCAGTGACATTCATTCATGGACCACACTTTGGCTTAACATCAAGCGGGGTGCTGTCATATGTCGAGTCACAATAATAAAAAAAAGAAGTCAATCAATCAAATTATCACGCCTTTTTACCACAGGAATAGGCAGAGACAATGAAGCGCCAATTGTTACGATCCTGACACAACTCCCTCGCTTCCACAATTCTCTTCTTACAAGATCTATGGTTATGGGCACTAGGTAACTTAGCTTTCTTAAGTATGTCTCTGATTTGGTCGGAGAACACCCTCCTGGGTCTGCCTTGTTTAGTGTGTAAACAACACTTATAACAAAACCGATCAGCGATCATTCAAACTTGGAAATTGAGAACTTTCATAACACATAGACATTTATAATTACTGTATACACTAGATTGGTAAACAAACAACAAACTGAGAAAGTAACCATGGTTGGACGGTTTGGGTTGTTTGGGTTATGGACTCATATTCCTAAAGCCGCTATTCATTTTTAAGTCCAGACCCCGAGGGGGCCGACCTCGATTTAAACCGCGAACGATTTCAATCCACTTAAGGCAATAAATATCGGTTCAACAAAACTTAAAGACCAATCAACTTTTTTTAATTTTTTTTGTAGAGAAGCGACATATGACAGCACCCCGCCAGATGTTAAACACATAAAAATCAAATTGTCACGCTTTTTTACCACATCCTGACACCATCCTGACACAACTCCCTCGCTTCCTTCACATTTACAATTCTCTTCATACAACTATTTTAATGTCATTTGTTATTGTGTCAAATTAGGTTGTCAAATGATCATCAAAACTAGTGACAACCTTCTAAATTACGAATGTAAAAATGTATATTCATCCCCTTCTGACTTCTTTTTATTCTTTTTAGCTATTTTAGGGCTCCATCTATTTCTTAAGTCTAAATTCTTTGCACTAGATTGTTAAACAAACAACAAACTGCGAAAGTAACCATAATTGGACGGTTTGGGTTATGGACTCATATTCTTAAAGCCGCTATTAATTTTTAAGTCCAGACCCGGAGGGGGCCGACCTCGAAGCTTAAACGCGACCGTGGTGTAGTGGCAGTGCGATGGTTACGCAAACCGAGAGCACGGGTTTAAAAAATGTATCATTGATATATGTTCTTCGGTTGTTCTGTTTCTATGATACAAGCACTTTAGTAGATTAGTATAAACATGTAAAAAATAAAAAATAAACTTTTTAAAAACAAAACAATTTAATGACAATGAAATTCATTCCCATTTGACAAAAAGTTACGCGGTCACTGTTAGTGTCAAAAATTACTTTTATTCATTCGGACAATGAGTTTTAATGAACTTGAACTGTTAATGAAAATGAACATTGTTGAAGTGTATTTTGAGGTACTTTTTACGATCAAATAACTAATCTTCTTGAAATGTTACTAACTCAAAAAATGGTCGAAGAAGAAAATGCCTAAAAAAACACTTAATCGAACAGAATTTACAAATTCTTTGTATAATTTAAGAAAACAAAAATGCAACTATCACATAAATAGTTTTTGATTTCCAATTTCTCGGTTTTTTAAACGATAACCGTTGGATTTTTTTCGTAAATATTAATAGTCAATTACTAAATTGGACACTTAATCGTCTAGATATTTAATTTAGTGCAATGTTTTCTGAAAATTAACAAAATGTTGTTATAAAAGGTAAATTATTCGTACGAAAAACATCGCACGCTCAAGTGATTTGCAAATCTTAACCTTATTTCTCCCTTATTGTATATATTTTAACCTTATTTTAAAAATTTAAGCGTCCAGGTTTAATTTTAGGCAGATTATGAAAACGTATTATTTTCTTTTCAGGAGGAGATGCCTAATCCAGTCGGTTCGAGTTTTCAATGGGACAAACTATCACCGGCTGAATTTCAGCAATTACAAGAATTAGCTTCCTGTAAGTAAGCTTTCATTTGCGCCGTTTGGGGTCGAGACTATGGGCCCTTGGGGACCTTCAGCTAAGCCCCTGGCCAAGGAGTTGTCCAAGCGGCTGACAGAAAAGTCTTTCAATTATGTATACTATGTAATGTATAAAAACTCAGACGTATTTCTGGTTTTTAAATTATTGTTTATTGTGACTCGACATATGACAGCACCCGCCTGATGTTAGGCTGGACACAATTCAATACAATTCAATAACTGTATCACCACTTACAAGTATACAGACCGTGAAGTGACTTAGTCGCGTTTCGGGATCAGCTTAAGTTGCCGATTCCAACTAGGCCAGCACAGTGTATTTTTTTATTTTTTTATTGTGACTCAACATATGACAGCACCCCGCTTGATGTTAAGCCAAAGTGTGGTCCATGAATGAATGTCACTGCTACTACAATTCAATAACTATGAGTAGCAATCACATCCACTATGCCGGCCTAGATGGAACCGGCAACTTACAAGCTGATCCCGAAACGTGACCAAATCACTTCACGGTCTGTATACTTGTAAGTGGTGGTACTACCCCGGATCGGCAGACTGGGTACCACTGCCTACCAATCTTTGATAACCAGACCCGAAGCAAATATCCATCTCTTTTTTTTTTATTAACAAATATTTGCAATATTTAATACTATTAAATATTACAAATAAAAGCTATGAAACAAATATTTGCTCCGACCGGGGATCGAACCCGGGACTTTACGCGCAACAAACCAGTCGCTAAACCGTTCGTCCACGCCTGCCGTCGGATGTGACTATTTAACCGTATTAGCAGTCACCTCTATTCATAGACCGCACTTTAGCTCAACATCAGGGTGCTGTCAATTATGTCGAGTAACAATAAAAAAAATTGTCGATATCTCTAAGTATGTCACTTAGTAAAATTAAAATTGAACCTGCATGTCCAGGTTCAATAAGTAGATTGATTTTTATACTACTAAATTAACCACAAACCTCTAGACACAGCATAATAAATAAAATAAAATATTCTTTTATTATTGTGACTCGACATATGACAGCACCTCGCTTGATGTTAAGCCGAAGTGTGGTCCATGAATGAATGCCACTGCTACTACAAGTCAATAACTGTGAGTAGCAATCACATCCACTATGCCGGCCTAGACGGAGCTGGCAACTTACAAGCTGATCCCGAAACGTGACCAAATCACTTCACGGTCTGTATACTTGTAAGTGGTGGTACTACCCCGGATCGGCAGACTGGGTACCACTGCCTACCAGTTTATTTCCAATAATGTTCATTTCAAAGTTGGTGGATCTATGAGCACTGCACTAGTCAACAAATGACTGTATTACAGTTGTCAATTTCCACCTCTAGAATACCACCCAGTATAGAAGAATAAAAATCAATCAAATTGTCACGCCTTTTCCCCACAGGGATAGGCAGAGACAAAGGAGCGCCACTTGCCACGATCCGGTCACAATTCCCTCACAACCCCAATTCTTTTAAAACAAGCCTACGGTTATGACCACTAGGCAACCCAGCTTTCTTGAGGATGTCTCCGATTTAGTAGGTAAACACCCTCCTGGGCCTGCCTTGTTTAACGCATCCATCCACATCAGATTTATAAATTCCTTTCGTCAATCTGCTTTCACTCATCCTTTCCATGTGCCTAAGCTATCGCAGTGACTGACAAAGGAAAGGATGAGTGAAAGTAGATTGAAGCCATTTATAAATCTGTTGTGAATGAATGCGTTAAACAAGGCTGTTCTAGGAGGTGATTTGACGGAGGAGGAGGTTTTGACAACGGCGTGGAAGAACGGTCAGCGATTGGTCAGCAAAAATTTGTTTCATAGCTTTTATTTGTTATATTTAATAATTATATTAAATATTGCAAATATTTGTTAATAAAAAAAAGAGATCGATATTTGCTTCGGGCCTGGTTATCAAAGAGTGGTAGGCAGTGGTACCCAGTCTGCCGATCCGGGGTAGTACCACCACTTACAAGTATACAGACCGTGTAGTGATTTGGTCGCGTTTCGGGATCAGCTTGTTAGTTACCGGTTCCATCTAGGCCGGCATAGTGGATGCAACTGCTACTCACAGTTATTGAACTGTAGTAGCAGTGACATTCATTCATGAACTACACTTCAGCTTACATTAAGCGGGGTGCTGTCATATGTCGAGTCACAATAAAAAAATCGATTAATATTATATTACATAACACAATCAACAACAATCAAATAGAACCCTATTCAATCATTGAAGATACGTGTTGAGCAAATTGTTGATCTGATTTTCCGGAATCCGGAACGAATTACCCAAATCAAATGTCGATTTAATAAAAAATACCGAGGGGTGAATCGCCTCGAGTTACAGTTTATTCTGTAACTTGTCTCAGAAACCCCGATCTAATGTTGTTTTGTATCTTTAAGGCGACCTTGGTGTAGTGGCAGTGCAATGGTTACGCAAACCATGTATCTTTGATACATGTACTTTGTTTGTCCTGTTTCTATGATACAAGCACTTATGTACAAAAAATAGAAATATAAATAAACAATAAAAAATACATTGGTACCGATCAGTGGTTTTGAACCGAGGACATTTGGCTTACAAGGGATGTTTACATGTTTTATGTTTTATGTTTACAAGGGATGAGAATTGTGATGAAGATATTGAAAGAAAAGTGCAAAAGGGTAACGTAGCGAACGGCGCCATCCATAGTATAATGAACAGCCAAATAATGTCCCAAAAGTCACGGATGGCTGTTCATAATCTCATGTGAATGGATGCGTTAAACGAGGCGTTAAATGAGGATGTTTGCTGTCCAAATCGTAGACATCCTCAAGAAAGCTTCCAGGTTGCCTAGTGCCCATAACCATAAAGATTGTATGAAGAGAATTGTGAATGTGGCAAGTGGCGCTCCATTGTCTCTGCCTATCCCTGTGGGAGGAACGTGACAAATTTATTGATTGATTTGTTTCTATTATACAAGCACTTTAGTAGCTTAGTATAGAAATGTAAAAAAATAAGGTATCATCATCATCAGACAGAAGGCGTCCACTGCTGAACATAAGTCTCCCCTTAGAACGCCATTCCGAACGACAAGATGCCAGTTGCATCCACCGGTTACCCGTGACTTTCAATATGTCGTCAGTCCACCTAGCGGGAGGCCTACCTACGCTGCGCTTCCGGTTCGTGGTCTCCACTCTAGAACCTTTCTTCCCTATCGGTTGGCGGTTCTCGTAGCTTAGTATAGAAATGTAAAAATAAATTGAAATGTGGTCTAGTAGTTAGGTAGTCTGTAACTAAATTTGATTGATATTGAGCGTTTAGATTAGCGAATGGATGGGATGGTTAGAATTTTAATTCGCTAATTTATGTAATGTAATACAATGCGGCCGTGGTGTAGTGGTAAGGCAATGGTTACGCAAACCGAGAGCACGGGTTCAAAACCACTTGCATCTTAGGTACCAATATATCTTTGATATATGTACTTTGGTTGTCCTGTTTCTATGATGCAAGCACTTTAATAGCTTAGTATAAAAATGTAAAATAATTAAATATTTTTTTATTTACATTTCTATACTAAGCTACTAAAGTGATTGTATCATAGAAACAGGACAACCATAGTACATATATCAATGATACATTGGTACCGGTGGGTGATCTGGAACTCGAGCACTCGGTTTGTGTAACTATTGCACTGCCACTACACCACGGTCGCCTTAAATGTATAATATAGTCATGAAAATACTTTAAAGAGTGGTAGGCAGTGGTACACAGTCTGCCGATCCGGGGTTGTACCACCACTTACAAGTATACAGACCGTGAAGTGACTTGGTCGCTTAAAAAGTTGCCGATTCTAACTAGGTCGATAAATGATGTAGCTTTTTTTATTGTGACTCGACATATGACAGCACCCCTGATGTTAAGCTGAAGTGCAGTTCATCAATGGACGTAACTGCTACTAAAATTCAATAACCTTAAGCAGCAGTTACATCCACTATGCCGGCCTAGTTGGAACCGGCAACTTACAAGCTGATCCCGAAACCTGATTAAGTCACTTCACGGTTTCTATACTTCTAAGTGGTGGTACCCCGACTGGGCACCACCAACTCCTATTCTGATGTTATAATTATTTTACAAAAATAATTTTGTTGTTAACTTTTTTTTTAATTTCAGACTCATCAAGAAAACTACAGGATGTCCTTAACGAATATTGTGAAGTTAAAAAGCAGAGCCCAGATGGGGTAAGATACAGAATTATATACTTTTTCAGTTCTGAGTTAGTTTAAAAATATTATTTTCTTAGATTTTGCGCGAACATTAATTAATGAATTAAACAAAATGCGGCTTACTATCGCGTTTATTTATGTTTTGATTTTACATGTCTCTCCATGACCACGGTGGCTGCAAAACTTTCGAAAGGTCGGAATGAAAAAAAAAATGGAAAATAAACAAATAGCACAAAATAAACGCGATAGCACTTTAGTAGCTTAATATAGAAATGTAAAAAAAAACTACACCGCAATTGCCTTGTTTTATTTCTGTACAAGTTATATGCCTATCGGATATCCAATTTAAATTAGATTTTAACTCTATTAGAATGGGTATTAAACCCCCCGTCGCGTTTCCATAACAACGATATCCTCGGGGGTAATAAAACAATATAAACGATATCAGGCTTCGATTTGGAATTGAATTCCCCACTTTAACAAATACCCTCGCCTACTGGGCGATTGTTATTACTCTGATGGAATTAGCCGAGGAACAATTGAATTTCATTAAAGTTCCCAAAGAATTTGGACTTAAGAAACAGAAGGAGCCCTAAAATAGCGACAAAATACAACTGTTTATACTATTTTCACTTATGGCATTGAAAAGAAGTCAGAAGGGGACGAATATACATTTTTACATTCGTAATTTAGAAGGTTGTCACTAGTTTTGATGATCATTTGACAACCTAATTTGACACAATAACAAATGACAATTAATACCACAACAACCCAATTCATTATTTCGTAATAGTAAACGTAATAAAAAAATCAACTTTAATCAATCAATCAATCAATCACATTGTCACGCCTCCTTCCCACAGGGATACGCAGAGACAATGGAGCGCCACTTACCACGATCCTTACATAACTCCCTTAAAAATCAACTTAATTATGTTAAATTAAAATGAAGTTATAAATAATCTTTTTTATATATTTACATTACTTTATCAAGCTACTAAAGTGCTTGTATCATAGAAACAAAACAACCAAAGAAAATATATCAAAGGTACCAGTAAGTGGTTTTGAACCCGTTCTGCTCGGTTTGTCAATCCTTTCATCAATTCGGTTTGCGAATCGGGTTATCCATATTTTTAAATCGTCATAACTCGGTGGTTACATCTTCGATTACATCTTGAGAATATTTTTTGCGGTAATAGGAACTTCCAAAGAATTTGAAAAGAATAGAATCTGTGCTAAAATAAGAACTAATTTATTGTTATTTGTCTCATTTATATTATGTTTATACCACGTGTGACTGAAAGAGACAACTACTTGTACTTCAATTCCTTTATTTCAAAAAGTAGTGCCATACTTTTTGTAAATACAACCACTTGTAATTATGGTTGACTTTTAATACTGCTTAATCAAAAGTCACGTGGTAGTAAGAGTAGCGGCATAATTTTTCCGTCATCCTTTTTTGAAGTATTTTAATGTCATTTGTTATTCTGTCAAATTAGGTTGTCAAATGATCACCAAAACTAGTGACAACCTTCTAATTTACGAATGTAAAAATGTATACTTGTATTCATCCCCTTCTGACTTCTTTTAAAGCCATAAGTGAAAATAGTATAAACGATTGTATTTCGTAGCTATTTAAGGGCTCCTTCTGTGTCTTAAGTCCAAATTCTTTGAAGAGAAGTGCGATTGTAAAATGGACCTATGTAGTCCAACAACTTTTTTATAGCCGTTTTCCGAGAGGATTCTTGGTTGCTTCTACTCGTATTAGCAGATCTCCAAATGTTAAAAATGTATATTCATACCCTTCTGATTTCTTCTTAATGATATAAGTGAAAATAGTATAAACGGATGTATTTTGTAGTTATTTTAGGGCTCCTTCTATTCCTAAAGTCCAAATTCTTCTTAGTGACGTCTTAGTGTCAATTCTGTGACGTAACGTATGACGTATTGGTGTGACGGCAGAGACCGTCAATCACGATCCGTTATAAGATTTATTGACATTAATACATCTATTATTTTTATTATTATGTGATCTTCTGTGAAGGTAGTAGGACCATACATTATTTTTACCTAAAGGCAAAGAAATCTTAGGCCAAACAGTCAGTCTTTAGTTAATTATCATGTATTCAGTGGATGAATTATGAAGATGAATATTCTAATAATCGTTACATTCTAAATAATCGTTAATTAATAAACAAAATATTTACTTTTTCACTCCATAAATACAATACGTTATAAATGTAATTATTATAGTAAAAGACATCATTCATTTTGTATGGAGATTTGGGCTTAATTGTACGAGTTACTGTAAACAACACAAATAGCGCTTGTATGTCAAAACGTTCTGAGTATGTATAACCTCAAAAATGTCCAACTTTACGATAGAGCTGTCAGTTGCCAGATTGCAACACTAGGGTTGCCCAATCCCGAAATTTAAAAGGCAACCCTCGTATTAACAGTTGCATATGCATTTTAAAATAATGTGATGTACGGATATTGCAATGTAATTGGAATTTATCTTTTATCTATACTAATATAATAAAGCGGAAGAGTTTGTTTGTTTAAAGGCGCTAATCTCAGGAACTACTGGTTCGAATTGAAAAATTTGTGTTGGATTGATCAATTATCGATCAATTATTCCTCTTTAAATTACCTAAAAAAATGTCCGCGACCGTATATGTCTATCTTTTAAGATTAACTCACAATAACCGTTTTTATGATAGTCAAATTTGGTCTAAATTAATGCATTATTACAAATTATTTGTCAGAGTTGTATTAACATAATAATATTATTCTTTATCGAAATAAATGTGTTATTAATTAAGAGTTTTTAACTGTGAACAAAATTGTCATTGACATCACCTAATTTCAATAAACATTTTATAAGATAATACAATTTTAAAATAACTCTGAAACAAAATTCACACGCGTCGCATGATGAGCGCTAACCGGCGGGCGAGGAGAGGCGGTGCTTGCGGGCGAGGCGGAGGGGGGTGTAGCTCTACGAGGTATAGTCTGTCTAAGCCGAAATGACGCGCCCCTCCTCTGCATTTACGCATACGAGCAAATATAAAATATGGATAAAACACACCGATGCAAATGCAGTATTTGGTTATTCAGTTGCTGGTTAGACACAAAGGAGGAACGAACGTGATGAAGTTTAATAGTATAGTTAGTAATATTTGCATTCACACATTTAAATAAACTAATAAAGTGGAGGGGCGCGTCATTTATAGACAGACAAGCATACTATGCGGTCGGCTCCCTACTGATCGGTTGAATGCAGCGTTAATTTGTTTTTACGATATAATATCATCGTGCAAAATCCTTTTTTTATACAATTTCATTTTGTAGTAGTTTTCTCTATAGTAGGTAGTGTTTGTTTTAAGTATAGTATTTTGTTTCTAATATTTTCACAGTAACACTTTTTTTGTTTTGTTGTAAATAATACCTGTAGGTGTCATCTACATTCTTTCAAGGTTAGGTTTTACAATTCTTATTAGGTTAGGTTTTAGTTTAAGCATACAGTTAGTTTGGTTAAGTTTTCATTTCCTTCTTTCTTCGTCACTGTAATGCCTAGAAAAAGGACTCAGCGTTCTCGGCAGACTGCTGCTGCAAAGCGGCTGCGAGTTTTGCGCACAAGAAAATAAAACTGAAAATATAATTTACGCAGAAGTACTTTAAAATATATTCCATTAGTTACGTAATTTAATCGTCTAAAATAAGTCGCGGGTAACAGCTATAGGTCATTTATAATAAAGCTCAGCAGGTAGGTAAACAAAAAATTAATATGATTCCCAAAATAACTATTCCACGCGGACGCAGTCGCGGGCACAGCTAGTTTTTTATAAAAGATAAATTAAAATCTTATAGTTTAGGTGTGCGAAATTATCAAACTATAATTATGACAGTTCAAAGCAGAACAAATATGGCGTTGATTGACAGATAATACAAAATCTATTATATCTAATATATCTTAATTTCCAAATAACTCAATCGCACAGCAGTTAAAAGCAAAATTGTTATTAGTTTTATCAATGCAAGTATCGAAACTACCATTTATATATTTTTTCATCATTGAACATTACAAAAGTAGTACCTACAAAGAAGCCCAAAATGAATGATATCCTTTGTGTGATACACACTTAAATCTATAAATTTTAAAACACTTATCATGAAATCTTTAAATGATAATTCGGTATGGTAGGCAGTGGTGCCTAGTTTGCTGATCTGGATTACCATCGCTACAAGTATACAGACCGTGAAGTGACTTAGTCGCGTTTCAGGATCAGCTTGTATGTTGCCGATATACATCTAGGTCGGCATAGTGGATGGCTTTAGTTAACTGTAGTAGCAGTCTCCTCCATTCATAGACCGTACTTCAGCTTAACAAGTAGCGGGGTGCTGTCATACGAGTATGTCGAGTCACAATATAAAAAAAACATAAGAGGCGACCGTAGTGTAGTGGCAGTGCAATGGTTACACAAACCGAGAGCACGAGTTCGAATCCACCCACCGGTACCAATGTATCTTTGATATAGACTTTGGTTGTCCTGTTTCTATGATACAAGCACTTAGGTAGCTTAGTATAGAAATGTAAAAAAAACATAGTCCTACCATCACGACGATTGTCTGAAAGTTTATCGTCCTCCTGAAAACGTCATCGATATTTATTCGTGTCTTAACCACAAATGTTTATTTTTCAGCCATTTTTATATGGTTTCCATTTAAAATAGGTTTTACAGTATTTTGTGTAATATTTTTTTATTTTATTTATAGTTTTTTTTTATTGTGACACGACATCTGACCTCGACCCGCCTGATGATAAGCAAGAGGAGGTCCAAGAGTGACGACGACTGAAAAAAACGAGTTAGTTTCCAGCTACTTCAGCCGCCGTCATTATGGCGGCCTAATGACTCTTCACGCATCGCTTGAAGGATCCAAACTAAGCTACTAAAGTGCTTGTATCATAGAAACAGGACAACCAAAGTACATATATTAAAGATACATTGGTACCGGTGAGTGGTCTCGAACTTTAATGGCCGTAGAAATGCGGTCATTAAAGAGTGTATCGTTATGTGACGATAGCGGATAGAATAAGGAATTGCGCGATAGATGTGGTTTGAAAGAAGATGTAGTGACAAGGATTGACAAAGGAATGCTTCGATGGTTGGGGCAAATGGAAAGGATAAGTAAAAATAGATTGACAAAAGGAATTTATAAATTTAATGTGGATGGAGCGTTGAACGACGCAGGCCTAAGCAAGCGGAGGTTTAAGACGACAGAAAATCCCGATTCCAGATTAGTCAGTCGCCCTCTCTTTGCCGTCTTTTTCTTGCTAAGCTTGAACGATCCAAAATCGTAGGAGTATGCCGTTGTGTAAAGGGTCCCTCTAGCTAATAATTCGGCAAAGATAGTCAGACTTTTTACGTGTCTGACCATCTAAGCTACTAAAAGTGCTTGTATCATCGAAACAGGACTACAAATTACGGTTCCAACTAGGCCAGCATAGTGGATGTGACTGATACTTACAGTTATTTAACTGTAAGTATTAGTAGCCTCCTTTCTCGAACCGCTCTACAGCCTAACATCAGGCAGGGTGCTGTCAAGTGTCGAGTAAAAAAAGAACAAGAAAAAAATTTGGAAAATCGGTTCAACACTTCCTGTACACTTCAATTGGTGGAATTATCCGCCATTTTACGTTCCAATTTTAAATAAGCGTTGACGTAAAAGAGGGTAGTACTAAAAAGAAAACAAATCAACGAAGGGGGAACATTTCAAAGACAAAATTAACTTTATCAGGAAAATTACGACTTTTACGAGCGGATTTTCAAAGGAATTTCCTCTGAAGATTTGTTTTTTTTTTATTTTCGTTTATTTATTGAGGCTTTACACATGACAGCATCTTGCTTGATGTTAAGCTGGAATGCGGTCCATAGATGGAAGTGACTGCTACGATAGTAATTGCATGTTTTGCCGGCCTAGTGGGAACACGATTAAGTCACTTCATGGTCTGTATACTTGTAAGTGGTGGTACTACCCCGGATCAGCAGACTGGGTACCGCTACCTACCACTCTTTGACAGGTATGGTCCAGGGATTATTGGGCAAGTGATACTTTTTGGTCTAATTATTTTCACCAGACCCAGAGCAAAAATTCACTTTTTTTAATAACAAATATTTGTAATTATTGGTTAAATTTGATGTGGATGGAAGCGTTAAACAAGGCAGGCCCAGGGGGGTGTTTTCCGACTAAATGACATCCTCAAAGAAGGCTTGCCTTGTGCCCATAACCACAGAGCCTGTATGAAGAGAATTGTGGATGTGAAGGAAGCAAGGGAGCTGTGTAAGTTCGTGGCAAGTGGCGGTCTAATGTCCCCTGCCCTTCCTGTGGAAAAAAGACGTGACAATTTGATTGATTAATTGTTTTTTTTAATTGTGACTCGACATCTAAGATTGCTGACGACTGCAAATAATACAAATAAAAGCTACGAAACAAATGTTTGCTCCGACCGGGAATCGAACCCGATATACACGTAACAAATCACTAAATCATACAGGCAGCTAACTCTATTTATAGTCTTTCATCATAAGTGCATAGTAAACTTTTGCAATTTTCCCGCGAACTCTGACATTTCCAACTTCTTCACCGTAACCCATTGACCTGGGTAGAGGGAGACAAAGCATCCGTGACGTCACATCTGCTATCTCTTTCGCACCGACGTCATGATCGATCGATGTTTCGACACTTTATCAACTTTATATGTGTATGACGAAGAACTATAATCCTTTGCAATGTTAAATGTGACGTCATAAATCATGGAGAAAGGAATTTCTTTATAGTTTAAAAGTTATGATATTTAATAAAGAACTTTATTACTATGGAATTAAAATCTAATTTCCTTTGTTTTGTTTATAGGGTCATAAAACTGCAAGCCCCTATTCTTGATTTCAATCTGATTCTAATTCGTAATTATTTTAAAAGTAGTAGGCACCGTGAAGCGACTTTTTTATTTTTTTTTATTGTGACTCGACATATGACAGCACCCCGCTTGATGTTAAGCCGAAGTGTTGTCCATGAATGAATGACACTGCTAATACAATTCAATAACTGTGAGTAGCAATCACATCCACTATGCCGGCCTAGTTGGAACCGGCAACTTACAAGCTGATCCCGAAACGTGACCAAATCACTTCACGGTCTGTATACTTGTAAGTGGTGGTACTACCCCGGATCGGCAGACTGGGTACCACTGCCTACCACTCTTAAAACTTAGTAGCGTTTCGAAATAAGCTTGTAAGTTGCCGGTTTTAACTAGGCCGGCATAGTGGACGTGATTAGTACTTGCAGTTATTTAACTGTAGTAGAAGTCACTCCAGCCATCAGGCGGGTACAATTTGTAAAGAGACAGTCTTTCCTGTTTTAGTTTCTTTAAACTTAACCGCCCCAGTACAGGGATAGACAGAGACAATAAAGCGCCACTTGCCACGATCCTGACACAACTCTCTCGCTTCTCTCACATCCACAATTCTTTTCATACAAGTTCTACGGTTATGGGCACTAGGCAACCTAGCTTTCTTGAGGATGTCTCCGATTTGGTTGGATAATTCTGGGGCCGCCTTGTTTAACGCATCCATCTATATCAGATTTATAAATTCCTTTCGTCAATCTCTTTCTTTCACTCATCCATACCATGTGTCCAAACCATCAAAGCATTCCCTTGTCAATCCTTGTCACTACATCTTCTTTTAAACCACATCTATCGCGAAATGTGCTATTCCTTATTCTATCTGCTATCGTCACTCCATATACACTCCTTAACGACCGCATTTCCACAGCGTTAATTCTACTCTCATGCTTCTTCTGCCATACCTTCACTTAACTTCACTTCCATACATTATGAACAGCCATCCGTGACTTTTAGGACATTATTTGGTTGTTCATTAATTAATCAATTCTTTACAAGAAATTTTGTTGACATTTTGTGTAAATACTTAATTTTAATGAGGAAAGTTTTTATGTAACAATTTCCTTCTATTTAAATTATTTGAGGCGACCGTGGTGTTGTGGTAGTTACGCAACCCGAGAGCACGGGTTCAAAACCACTCACTGGTACCAATGTATCTTTGATATATCTATATGTACTTTGGTTGTCCCGTTTCTATGATACAAGCACTTTAGTAGCTTAGTAAATACATGTATAAATTGTATCTTTGATATATGTACTTTGGTTATCCTGTTTCTATGATACAAGCACTTTAGTAGCTAAGTATAGAAATGTATAATAATAAAAATGTATCTTTTATATTTGTACTTTGGTTGTCCTGTTTCTATGATACAAGCACTTTAATAGCTAAGTATAGAAATGTAAATAAAGAAAAAGTAATTTTGCATTTAAATAAAGTTATCTTTGAAAGTAATGATGTTAAAGGCGACCTTTGTTCTTACTTCGACGCGTGCTATTTTCGTCACATTTGCTGGAGTGCGGAGTCCATTGAGGAGTCCATTTGAGGAGTCCATGTATGGTGGTCACTGCTACTATAGTTCAATCACTGCAATAGCAGACACGTTCACTATGCCGGCCTAGATGGAACCGGCAACTTACAAGCTGATCCCGAAACGTGACCAAATCACTTCACGGTCTGTAGTTGGGTACCACTGCCTACCTTGCCGGTTTTAAATAGGTCGACATAGTGAATGTGACTGCTACTTGGTGTAGCGGTCTCCTCCATTCATGGACCACACTCCAGCTTAACTAACACCAGGCGAAGATAACTTTACTTATTACCAAATTATTTTATCATTATTTACATTTCTATATCATAGAAACAGGACAACCAATGTACATATATAAAGGTACATTTTTTACATTTCTATGCTAAGCTTCTAAAGTGCTTGTATCATAGAAACAAGACAACTAAAGTAGGTACATATACATTTATCAAAGATACATTGGTACCGGTGGGTGGTTTCGAACCCGTGCACTCGGCTTGCGTAACCATTGCACTGCCACTACGCCACGGTCGCTTTGTGGCGAAAAAAGTCCTCGTCGAACCAGCCCTAACCCAATGACCAGCTTTGAGTTACTCAGAAGTTATCCTTTGCTTTCACGTTAGAACGAATTTCAAAGCGTTATTTATGCCTCACTCTGATTACTAATTACTAAGAAGAATTCGCAACGTCATTTTCATTTTATGTTGAGCCAGGATCGTGGAAAGTGACCCTTTATTGTCTCTGATTTTCCTTGTGTGAATTAAAGAGTGACAAGTTAATTTTTATTTTGACTCGACACATGACAGCACCATGCTTGATGTCAAACTGGAGTGTGATCCATAAATGCAGGTGGCTGCTAATTATCAATTTATCTTCAAAATCGGTTCACCCAGAAAAAAGTTATGAGGTAACACACATTAAAAAAAAATACAACAGAATTGTATACCTCCTCCTTTTGGAAGTCGGTTAATAATTGACGACAGGCGTGGACGAACGGTTTAGCGATTGGTTTGTTGCGCGTAAAGTCCCGGGTTCGATTCCCACTAGGAGCAAACATTTGTTTCATAGCTTTTATTTGTAATATTTAATAACATTAAATATTACAAATATTTGTTATTAAAAAAAAGAGATGGATATTTGCTTCGGGTCTGGTTATCAGAGAGTGGTAGGCAGTGGTACCCAGTCTGCCGATCCGGGGTAGTACCACCACTTACAAGTATACAGACCGTGAGGTGGTCACGTTTCGGGATCAGCTTGTAAGTTGCTGGTTCCATCTAGGCCGGCATAGTGGATGTGATTGCTGCTCACAGTTATTGAATTGTAGTAGCAGTGACATCCATTCATGGACCACACTTTGGCTTAACATCAAGCGGGGTGCTGTCATATGTCGTGTCACAATAAAAAAAAATGAAGAAAATTATAAATATTGTGTTATACTAGTGAAATGGTCACGCAAACCGAGTGCTTCCGGTTTAAAACCGGTACCAATGTAACTTTCTTTAATATATCATGAACTTTGGTCGTCCAATTTCAAATGCTATCTGGTTTTCATGCTGCCGGTACAGTGGATGTGACTGCTACTTACAGTTAATTGACTGTAAGTAGGAGTTATCTCCATTCATGGACCGCACTCCAGCCTAACATCAGGCGGTGTGCTGTCATATGTCAAGAGCTTCTAAAGTGCTTGTATCATAGAAACAGGACAACCAAAGTACATAAGTACATATCATATACAAAGTACATATCAGTACATATCACGTACATATCACAGTACATATCAAGTACAAGATACAGATGTATAGTCTATCTAAGCCGAAATGACGCGCCCCTCCACTGCATTTAAGCACACGTGCGAATGTAAAATATGAATGCAACACACTGAAAATGCAATTGTAATTGGTCATTCAGTTGCTGGTTGGACACACAAGGAGGAGCACGCTGATGAAGTATAATAGTATATTTGCATTCATACATTTAAATAAACTAACTAAGTGGAGGGGCGCGTCATTTATAGTTGATAGACGAAAGGAATTTATAAATCTGATGTGGATGGATGCGTTAAACAAGGGTGTTCTCCGACCAAATCGGAGACATCTTCAAGAAAGCTAGGTTGCCTAATGCCCATAACCACAGAGCCTGTATGAAGAGAATTGCGGATGAGAAGGAAGCAAGGGAGTTGTGTAAGTATCGTGGTGAGTGGCGCTCCATTGTCTCTGCCTACTCCTGTGGAAATAAAGCGTGACAAATTGATTTGATTTGTTGTGCACTTTTTGAACCCGCGCTCTTAGTTGGCGTGACTATTGCATTACCACTATACCACGGCTGCATTACCCCCTATAAGGTTACCTTCGTGTTAACTGGCGTTAAACATTGCCGTATTTCACGAGGCTCAATTCCAAGGACCCCTCTGTTTGACATCAAAGGCGCCGGGCGTCTATAGTGAGACCACAAATTCGGGACACATTGGGATAAAGTTTACCAGGGACTTCCCCTTGATTACTATGAGACAAGTCAATGCACAATTGTAAAACTTTCAATGTTTTTTTAATATTATTTACTGTTTAATTTTGACAGGGAACTTTGATAGATAAATATTAATTTTAATTTAAATTAATATTATTTATTAAAATATTTAAATAAATATTATTTAATAAGGCAATTATAATATTACTATTTTTTATTTAAAAGTTTTTTTATTTTTATTGTGACTCGACATATGACAGCACCCCGCTTGATGTTAAGCCAAAGTGTGGTCCATGAATGAATGTCACTGCCACTACAATTCAATAACTGTGAGTAGCAATCACATCCACTATGCCGGCTTAGTTGAAACCGGCAACTTACAAGCTGATCCCGAAACGTGACCAAATCACTTCACGGTCTGTATACTTGTAAGTGGTGGTGCTACCCCTGATCGGCAGACTGGATACCACTGCCTACTACTCTTTGATAACCAGACCTGAAGCAAATATCCAACACTTTTTTTTATTAACAAATATTTGCAATATTTAATATTATTAAATATTACAAATAAAAGCTATGAAACAAATATTTGCTCCGACCGGGGATCGAACCTGGGACTTTACGCGCAACAAACCAGTCGCTAAACCATTCGTCCACGCCTGTCGTCATTTATGTCGATAGTTATTTTTAACTTGCCTTTGACATGAGAAAAATCTTTAAAATCTTTCTTTCGTTTATCGTTGTGAATTATTTCGCTGTTCAAAAAGAACTTAACTATCATTTTCGTATTGTGTCGAGCTTTACGTAAAGAAATAGCTGAAAAATGGGGATTTGTCGGGAATTTTCTTGCAATTTATAATAAAAATATAAAATAAAAATATCTAAGAAAACAAAACAAGAAACCCACAGCGTAAGATTTTGGTAAAAATAATTCGAATGAATTTAATAGTTTTTCATTGCTACCAAATCACCTATATATAGAATTTAATAGAATTTAAGAAAAATTAAATATAAGAACCTATTTAAATTTAAAACTAATAAGTTCATATTTCGTTAAAAGATCTGCCAAAAAGTAACGGATACAGATAAGGATATTTTCTCCCTCGGATACCCGCGGATACGGATCTCCGGCACATTACTAGCCTGGACCCGAAACAAATAAATGACTTAAAACAAATAAACGACACGAATTGATGGTCACCCTATACGGGAAAAGGCACCATTCAAACCTATTTTAGGAGCGAAGGACATTACGAGGTTACTTACTCCCAAATAATCCTGCTTTATTAGACTCATACATTTTGAATAGGCGATTACGACACATTTGATTTTATTTATTTATTTATTACATTTTTTTATTGTGACTCAACATTATGACAGCACCCCGCTTGATGTAAAGCCAAAGTGTGGTCCATGAATGAATGTCACTGCTGATACAATTCAATAACTTGGAACCGGCAACTTACACGTTGATCCCGAAACGTGACCAAATCACTTCACGGTCTGTATACTTGTAAGTGGTGGTACTACGACGGATCGGCAGACTGGGTACCACTGCCTACCACTATTTGATAACCACACTCGAAGCAAATATCTATATCTTATTTTTATTCACAAATATTTACAATATTTAATATCGACCGGGGATCGAACCCGGGACTTTACGCGCAACAAACCAATCGCCAACAATTCGTCCACGCCTGTCGTCAACTCTCCTATAGGTAGTTTTGGTGGGTAACTGCAAGTGACAGGAAGCGCAATTTTAAATTAATTTAAAAAACTTGTGTTTTTCATAAATATTAATGTGTAATAATGGTGGAATTATTATTCAGTAATCATTTTTAAGTTGATCGAGTATTCTTCGTGTTCCCTCCAAGACTCCTTCCGAACTTCCGGCTTTTCCCTGCTTTTAATCAATCACTGATGAATCACTCGCGTGTTTCATCTTCATCTTCATTTTTACTTGACAATGTTTTAGCATTGAACTATATTGTTGCATACTAGTCCTAATTCGATTGCTTGTACGCACGGGATGTAGATACAGAATACAGGAAGGTGATGGACTCACGTGCAGAATAGGTTCGTGGATTCCTCGTCTTCAAATTCCAACAATCCTAGTGGCGCCACTTCTTCAGGGTTAACCTTTGTAAGAGGTTTCGGGAAAGACACTTTCCAGAATATTGGGATACGCCTACTTTGTTACTTGCTAATAAATTTTGGTTACAAATTACTATTACAGTAAATTCAGTACAGGAAAGACACTACAGTTGTTACTGAGAAAGTTATAGAAATAAAGTATTACAGCGAATTCAGTAGATACAGTTATCACTACAGAAAGGTTTAGAAAGAAGGTGCAGTACCTTCAATACATTTTTATAAAAGGTATTTAAATTGTTACTCGACCAAAAAAAAAATATTCTAGCAACAAATAAAGAAAACAAAATTATCTAATATTTAGAGCAAACATATATATTTTTATTTTGACACTGGCAAGTTAAATACTAAGGAGAAATAACAAGAGGAAAGAAAATAACTCTTCTGTGTAATAGGATCTCAATATATTATTTTGAGTCAATCCACGTTGTCATCCCACCAAATTACATGCCATATATCACTTTGTAGATGACAACATAATCGCCACCTAACAAGCCTTTTCCAAAACGAAAGGCTTCCGAGATAAAGCCCTGAAATCTCCCAAATTGTAGTATGAACTAAGGATATTATGGACCTTCGTAACCGTTTTTATTATTGTGACACGTCATTTGATCTCGACACAGCTCCCTTGCTTCCTTGACACTCACAATCTAGTTTTACTCATCTTTTCCATGTGGCAAATTTTCTTTTATCAATCTACTTTCACTCATCCTTTCCATGTGCCCAAACCACCTGAGCATTCTTTTGTCAATCCTTGACACTACATCTTCTTTCATTAATCTACCTTTTCTCAACCTTTCCATGTGCACAAACCATCGAGGCATTCCTTTGTAAAGCCTGTCACTATATCTTCTTTCATTAATCTACTTTCACTCATCTTTTCCATGTGCCCAAACCATCGAAGCATTAATTTGTCAATCCTTGTCACTACATCTTCTTATATATATATATCTATATATATATATAGAAAGATATATATATATATATATATATATATATATACCATTACCGTGATATTACCGCAATAAATTCACGTATCTGTTTTATGCAAGTCGTAACCAAAATCCAATTATAAAAGGTAATTAATAAACATCTTTAATACCCACGGGTGAATATTAAAACCGCAAATTAATTAAATCCAAACTATTAATTTTGATTAAAATTATTTATTCACTGTTTTGCGTTATTGGATGCATTAAATATTAACTATTGGAGGATCACAATCATATATATGAATATATACATGCATATATCAAAGATACATAGGAACCGGCACTACCACTACACCACGGTCGCTTTTATATCATATCCACCAATACCACAGGCGTGTGTGGAGCCACAAGAAAAAGAAAATTTTAAAAATGTTTTTTATTTTTTTGTGACACGATGTTTGACCTCATCACCTGATGATAGGCAAGAGGAGGTCCAAGAGTGACGACGACTGAAAAACTGAGTTAGTTTCCGGCTGCCTCAGTCGCCGTTATTATACTTGAAATTTGTTCATTTTGTTTCAGGACATCGACTATGAGGGCTTCAAATGGTTCCTGGATACATTCCTGGAAGTTTCTACTCCTGATGAGCTATCAAGGTATCCAGATATTTGCTAGAAATAAGTAGCGTTGCCAGATATTTTATTGGATAAAGCAGAATTTTGCAATCTTTTGCCTAATTGTAGTTTGTAGTATATTTGCACCCTGTCCATAATTTCTCATCATCGCAAAGGTTAGTTATTAGAGAATGCCTAATAGGCATTAAACTCGCCTATGTACCTATTTTAAAGTTTATTTTGGTGCAATAAAAGATTTAAATAAAAAAATAAAAAAAACGGATTACTCGTACAGTCTGTGGTTTTTAAATAGTTTTTTTTGTGCCTTTCCCCACAGGGATAGGCAGAAATAATAGAGCGCCACTTGCCATGTAGGAATGTAAAGTAATTAATTTATTTTTGCCATCTCGTTATTTTTAAAACCAACTCTTTGTTATCTATTATATTGCGTGGTGTAGTGACAGTGCAATGGTTACGCAAATCGAGAGCACGGGTTTAAAACCACTTGCCGGTTCCAAGGTATCTTTGATATTTGTACTTTGGTCGTCATGTGAATGGATACGTTTAACAAGGCAGGCCCAGGAGGGTGTTTCTCGACCAAAAGGCAACCGTGGTGTAGTGGCAGTGCAATGGTTACGCAAACCGAAGAGAACGAGTTCGAGACCACCCACCCGTACCAATGTATCTTTGATAAATGTACTTTGTTTGTCCTGTTTCTTTGATACAAGCACTTTAGTAGATTAGTATAGAAATGTAAATTTAAAAAAAATCGGAGGCATCCTCAAGAAAGCTAAGTTGCCTAGTGCTCAAAACCATAGAGCTTGTATGAAGTGAATGTGAAGGAAGCGTGGGAAAAAGGCGTGACAATTTGATTGATTGATTGATTGGTCGTCCTTTTTCTTTAACACAAGTTTCTATACTAAGTTAGTAGCTTAGTAAAGAAATGTAAAAATAAATGACTAGACAGGTATCCAGCACTGTATCCGCTGTTTTCTTTGCTTTATATATTTCTTTGGCCGGCATAGTGACGGCGACTGGGGCAGCACGTCGGCACTCTTGGACCTCTTCTTGCTTTCCATCAGGCAGAGCGAGGTCAGATGTCGAGTCACAATAAAAAAATAAACAAAAGTATATTTTAATGAATTAAATAAATTTTATACGGCTTACTATCGCGTTTATTTTACAAATTTATTTTATTATTCTGACGCATAGTAAGTTTTGCGATAGTAAGCCGCATAAAATTTGTTTAATTCATTAATCAATATTCGGGCAAAATCTAATAAATGTATATTTTCTCCTAACAGGCATTTATATCTATCGTTTGTGCGACGTGACCGCAGACCAGCATTGCGGGAAATGGCCGCAGCGAGCTCTGCAGCAGCATGCGCTCCCGTCACAGCTCATGCTGACCATCATCAGGTAAATCAATCAATCAATCAAATTGTCACGCCTTTTTCCCACAGGGATAGGGCAGAGACAATGGAGCGCCACTTGCCACGATCCTGACACAACTCCCTCGAGTTAAATTAATAATAAATAACAATTTACCAAAATGTATACGCCGAAGACTGAGAAAACCATTTTTTAAATTGTGATACGATATTTGACCTCGTCCCGCCTGATGATAAGCATTATGAGATCCAAGAGTACCGACGACTGAAACAACCGAGTTAGTTCACGGCTGCCTCAGACGCCGTCACTATGCTGGCCAAAGTTGCTTCTTCACGTATAACTTGAAAGATCCAAGGTTATAGGATAAAGAGAACACATGGGCTGGCAAAGCATTCCATCTATTCCATCCACAATATTCCATCTTACAGCCGATTGTACCAAAAAAGTGTCAATTCTATTACGTTTACTATTACGAAATCGTGAATTAGGTTTTTAATGTCATTTAGCTCTGTATAAAATGTCCGTTAAACGTAAATGTAAAATGTGACGTTAAAGAGTGGTGCAACCCATTTTTCTTTTTATCTTTTACTTATACGATACTTTTTACAAATTCTTAAATTAAAATTTTTGGTACAACCGGCCGATAGTCTTTTTACCAACCCTAAATCGTTATATGAGATTTTTCCGTCTTTCAGGGTAAAATAACTTTTGCCTCAAAGATCCATGGTCTAGCGGAGAGGCTGCAGCAATTAGGTAAAAGTTCAGGAGACACATCCGATAGTGGTTCACGGAGTAGAACAGGTAATTTTTTTATATCACTGAGATTAATCAATCAATTCATCCTTTTTCCCACGTCTTTTTCCCACGTCTTTTTCCCACAGGGATAGGCGGAGAATTGAGGGAAGCGCCAATTGACACGATCCTGACGATGACATCTCTCTCGCTTCCCTGACATCCACAAACTTTTCTTTGCACAAGGTTTTTTTAGATTGTAACGGTTGCAATTTACAAAGAGAAAAATATTAATTAAAGAAATGTCTTAAAGATTGCTTCAATGAAGATGTTTTATACAAATTATACAAATACAAAATTATAGAATTTGATATATTTGATAGTGTATTGTTTTTTAAATTCTGTAAACCCATTGTAAGATTCCACTAAAGTTGACCATTAATTGTAGTCGCTAATAACCTCCGATGTTAGAGCGACTTAAAATAAATTTCCAAAAAATGAAAGACTGTTTGATCAAGTACAACTTTTTGGATCATCAATATTTCTAGTAATGAATTTATTCAATTTCATTTTCAGGTAGTGTCCATCCAATGTTCACAGTAACAACTCATCCCAGTTATTCGTCCCATGAGCTCACTTTAGACAGGCGCAATGAGACGAGCCCCAGTCATAGTCAAATATCAAGAAATAGCAGTAGGAAGTCCAGTAACTCTTTAAGAGTTAATCAGTCCACTAAGATTGAAGGTGCGTCCACTGATTTTTTAACTTATGGGGAGTTCTCACGGGGCGATTTTAGTTGATCCATATTTATCGTTTAACAAAAAATCGAAAGTAAATATTGACTGAAGCGTTCTCACGGTTCAATAATTATTGACTCAATATTACACGTGTCATTACACTATCCGTTCATTTTAGCATTTTTCTCGTGGACGCGGACGCCACAATTCACATTTTATTTTACAAACAAACAAAATACTGGTGATAGAGGAATGCAATATACAGTACATAGGTACTTAATCGCGCTGATTGACTGACTGATTATTCAATGCAAGTCGAACGAACAAATTCAGACGATTTGATTCGCTGTCAGCTGTCAAATGAATCAACAAAAGTCGTAAGGTCTTTTGTTGTTGAATAGATATTTATTGCTTCAACTTGATTGAAAGTCTGTTCAGACGGTTCAAATCACGAACGATTTTGCAGTTGATCAACTAAAATCGCCCCGTGAGAACGCCCCATTAGGAATCAAATTGGCATTTCATCATCATCAGCCGGAAGACATCCACTGTTGAACATAGGCCTTCTCCTTAGAACGTCATTCCGAGCGATAAGATACCAGCTTTCTTTGGCCGGCATAGTGATGGCGACTGAGGCAGCCGTGAACTGACTCGGTTGTTTCAGTCGTCATCACTCTTAGATCTCCTCTTGCTTATCCTCAGGCGGGTCGAGGTTATATGTCGTATCACATTAAAAAATATGCATGCACCTAGTGGGAGGCCTACCTAAGCTGCGTCTTCCGGTTCGTGGTCTCTACTAAAGAACCTTTCTTCCCCATCGGTTGTCGGTTCTTTAAGCGATATCTGTTTTAGTTTTTTGTATTATTAAATTTCAATTCTCAGATTTCAGACATCTAATACGTCGTTCGTCAACTGTGGAAGTTCATACAGTACGAGTCTCACTAAAGGATATTGTTTGTTACCTCTCACTACTTGAGGCTGGAAGACCTGAAGACAAACTTGAATGTGAGTATTTATTTATTCTTCAGCGAGGCTTTATTTTATTTGGAATAGCCCTTTCACTCATAATCTAAGAAACAGAATGACCAAAGTACATATAGCAGAGATGCATTGGTGAATTTGAACCGCATATTCTTGGTTTGCATGACCAATCTTGGACCTTCCTCATGCTTACTTAGTTTTTTATTTATTGTGGCTCGACATTTAATAGCACCCAGCTTGATGTTAAACTGGAGTGTGGTCCATGAATGGATGTCACTGCTACTACAATTCAATATCTGTAAGTAGCAGTCACATACACTAGGCCGGCCTAGTTGGAACCGGCAACTTACAAGCTAGTTTCGAAACGTGACTAAATCACTTCACGGTCTGTAAGTGGTGGTACTACCCCGGATCGGTAGACTGGGTACTGCCTACTACTCAGGCAGGTCGGGTTAGATGTCGAGTCAAAATAGGACGCCATATATTTTCTTATTGCCCTGGATTCATTGCAGCGTCGAGCTGTCTAAGCAGGAAATGTAGAGCACACGCGAACTGTGGAGCCCCTGCAACTTCGCAGACAAGGCGGCGTCAAGCGTCCTTCATCGCCTATACCACGGAGAATATTCCGAGAAGTTCTTTAACCCTTTTTTTCCTTTTTCATTTATACCACTGCCTAATCATACAACTGATCTTCGCCTGATGTTAGGCTGGAGTGCGTCTGATGTTACGAGGAGCTCATTAAGCTTCTTTTTCTCTTTTCTTTTTTGTCTCTCAACATGTCACTCTCCGTCTGATGTTAACCTGGAGTGTGGTTTATAAATGAAGGCTACTGCTACTACATTTCAATCACTTTTGACAGTTATGTTTCGCCTGTACGACACGGATGGCAATGGCGTTCTAGACACAAACGAAATGGACTGTATTGTGAACCAAATGATGACGGTCGCTGAATATCTTGGATGGGAGACATCAGAATTAAGACCGGTAAGATTGTTTTTACTCTTTTATTAGAATAACTTGTATTTTTTATGAATTAAATTTTGTGGCTGGCATAATGACGGCGACTGAGCATTGAGCATTAATTCTAACTCTATTTTGTAGATTCTACAAGACATGATGGTAGAAATAGACTATGATGCTGATGGTACTGTCTCCCTTGATGAGTGGAAGAGAGGCGGGTAAGTGACGTCATTGGAGGGTAAGTTATTTAGCCGGTATAGTGACGGTGACTGAAACTGTAAGATACAAACGTCAGTCCAGTCGTCAGCTTTTGGACTTTTCCTTGCTTACCGGCAAGCAAGTCATGGTTAAATGTCAAAACACAATAAAATAAAATCTATTAAAAACAGTTTGTATGTTGCCGGTTCCAACTAGGCCGGCATAGTGAATGTGACTGCTACTTACAGTTATTGAATTGTAGTAGCAGTGACATCCATTTATAGATTGCTCTCCAGCTTAAAATCAGACGGGGTGCGGTCATAATATATGTCGAGTCAAAAGAAAACAACTGAAGACGACACGTGTGCCGCGTTAGTTAGCACACAAATCCGTTACACGTAAAGTCCCGGGTTCGTTTCCCGGTCGAAGCAAAGATTTTTCATAGCGTTTTTGTTTGTATTATTTAGTAATTAAATTATATATTTAATTTATTTCTCCGACCAAATTGCAGACATCCTTAAGAGAGCTAGGTTGCCTAGCGCCTATTGTCACGCCTTTTCCCACAGGGATAGGCAGAGACAATGGAGTGCCACTCGCCACGATCCTGACACAACTCTCGCGCTTCCGTCACTTCCACTATTCTCTTAATTTGTAAAATAAATTAATAAATAATAGAATTTTCTAAGATTATGCGCAAACACTGATTAATGAATTAAGCGGCTTACTATCGCGATTATTTTTCGATATTGATTTTAATTATTTTTTTATTCCGACGTTTCAAAAGCTTTGCATCCATCGTGGTCACGGAGTTAGTGCGATGGAGAGAATTTATAAAATCAATAACTATGCGATGCGATGGGTGAAGAAGCAAGCCCTTTTGGCCGGCATAGTGACGGCGACTGAGGCAGCCGTGAACTAACTCAGTCGTCACTCTTGGACTCCCTCTTACTTATCATCAGGCGGGTCGAGATCAAATGGCGTATCACAATATAAAGAAAATAAACGTGATATCCTGACCAATAATGTTCTTTTTCTCAACAGAATGACAACCATACCACTTCTGGTACTCCTGGGTCTGGACACAAACGTGAAGGAAGATGGGGAACATGCTTGGCGGCTGAAACATTTCAATAGACCTGCCTACTGTAATCTATGTCTGAATATGCTGGTGGGCTTGGGGAAGAAAGGTCTTTGTTGTATATGTAAGTATTTTTTTATTCACATTTATATACTAAGCTACTAAAGTGCTTGTATTTTTTTTTATTGTGACTCGACATATGACAGCACCCCGCTTGATGTTAAGCCGAAGTGTGGTCCATGAATGAATGTCACTGCTACCACAATTCAATAACTGTGAGTAGCAATCACATCCACTATGCCGGCCTAGATGAAACCGGCAACTTACAAGCTGATCCTGAAACGTGACCAAATCACTTCACGCTCTGTATACTTATAAGTGGTGGTACTACCCCGGATCGGCAGACTGGGTACCACTGCCTACCACTTTTTTAAATATACCTCTTCTGTATCATAGAAACAGGACAACCAAAGTACGTATATTAAAGATACATTGGTAGTGGTGGGTGGCCTCGAACTCGTGCTCTCGGTTTGCGTAACCATTGCACTGCCACTACGCCACTTTCGACCAAATTGTTTTTATTTTATTTTGACTCGACATATGACTCTACGTGTGACTCGTAAAGCTTGCATGAAGTATTAGGATCGTGGCAAGAGCCGTTCCTTTGTCTTGCCTATCTCTATGGGGAAAAGGCTTGACAATTTGATTGATTGACATAAGACAGCACCCCGCTTGATGTTAAACTAGAATGCGGTCCATAACAGTGAAATAACTGTAAGTAGCAGTCACATCCACTATGCCGGCCTAGTTGGAACATGCAACTTACAAGCTGATTTCGAAAGGCGGCCAAATCACTTCGCGGTCTGCATACTTGTAAGTGGTGGTACATAATTGGAATATAATTGGAATATATTCTTTATTTTGCATTGTTTAGGTGTGCAAAATAATCAAACTATAATTATGACAGTTCAAAGCAGAACAAATATGGCGTTGATTGACAGATAATACAAAATTCATATCTTATTTTCCAAATAACTCAATTGCACAGCAATTAAAAGCAAAATTGTTATTAGTTTTATCAATACAAGTATCGAAACTACCTTTTATATATTTTTTCATCATTGGACATTACAAAAGTAGTACATAAACGCCCAAAATGAATAATGTCCTTTATAGTATTTTCTTAGATTTTGCGCGAACATTGATTAATGTATTAAACAAATTTTATGCGGCTTACTATCGCGTTTATTTGGTTTACAATTTTTATTTAACACCTGGGACCCCATAATTCACAAACTCAAGTCCCAAGTCCAGCAAACTGCCAAACCGGATGACACCGTCAGTTATTTTTGCAAAAATTTGAAATAATCCGGGAACAGAAAAGTTTTGGACGGGGTAGTTTTGGAAACAATGACAGCATCAACCAATAAGACGACCAACACCTCAGTCTCTCCGTGACCACGATGGCTGCAAACTGCCAAACCGGATGACACCGTCAGTTATTTTTGCAAAAATTTGAAATAAACCGGGAACAGAAAAGTTTTGGACGGGGTAGTTTTGGAAACAATGACAGCATCAACCAATAAGACGACCAACACCTCAGTCTCTCCGTGACCACGATGGCTGCAAAGCTCTCGAAACGTCGAAATAATAATGAAAAAAATTGTAAAATCAAAACCAAAATAAACGCGATAGTAAGCCGCATAAAATTTGTTTAATTCATTAATGTCCTTTAATTGTTTTAGTCTGCAAATTCACCGTTCATGAACGATGCGTCCAAAGAGCACCAGCTTCCTGCATAGCTACCTACTCCAAATCCAGGAGAACATCGAATGCCCTCGCACATCACTGGGTTGAAGGTATTTATTATTATTGTTGTGGTGTGAAATTGATGTATGGAAGTGAATGTTAAGTGTGGCAGAAGAAGCATGAGAGTAGAATTAACGCTGTAGAAAAGCGTTCATTAAGGAGTGTATGTGGAGTGACGATAGCGGATGGAATAATATATATGTGGTTTGAAAGAAGATGTAGTGACAAGGATTGACAAAGGAATGCTTCGATGGTTTGGGCACATGGAAAGGATGAGTGAAAGTAGATTGACGAAAGGAATTTATAAATCTGATGTGGATCACATCGTTAAATAAGGCAGGGCTAAGAGGGTGTTTTCCGATCAAATCGAAGACTTATCCTTAATAAAGCTGGGTTGCCCAGTGCCCATAACTGTAGAGCTTGTATAAAAAGAATTGTAGATGTAAGGAGGCGGGAGAGTTGTGTCAGGATCGTGGCAAGTGGCCTGTGGGAAAAAGGCGTGACAATTTGACTCATTAGTTGTAATCGAGTGTTTTATTTTTATTCCGAAAACCGATGCTAAACACGACTGCCTGAAATAAAACTTCCACCCCACTCTTAGGGACAGGCGTGGACGAACGGTTAGCGATTGGTTTGTTGCGCGTAAAGTGCCGGGTTCGATTCCCGGTCAGAGCAAATTATAATATTTAATAATTCTAATAAATATTGCAAATATTTGTTAATAAAAAAGAGGTGGATGGTCTGGTTCTGGTTCTGGTTTGGGTCTGGTTAACAAAAAGTGGTAGGCAGTGCTAGTGGTAAGTTGCCGGTTTCATCTAGGCCGGCATAGTGGATGTGATTGCTACTCACAGTTATTGAATTATAGTAGCAGTGGCATCCATTCACGAACCATACTCCAGCTTAACATCAATCGGGGTGCTGTCATATGTCGAGTCACAAAATAAATAAAAAACTATATTTTGCAAAGCGTTCTTAAGAAATTTTTTCCAATCCTGTATTTTTTCCATTCTTACAGGTAATTGCCACGGCAAATGTGCCAGGTGTCGGAAGAAGATCAAAGGTTACAACGGCATTACCGGTCTCCATTGTAGATGGTGTCATCTCACGGTAATTATTTGAAATAACTTTTTTTTAATATTTAATTTATATACTAAGCTACTAAAGTGCTTGAATTATCTATTTAATAATAATTTTAAGTTTACTTAATTTGCTAAATGCGCCTTATTTGATTAGCGCCCAGCGGGGTTAGTTTGGGCAAGTTAAAACGATAATCGTCTCTCGTCGACGATTGGCAAAATAATAAATCCACAAAATAATTTTGGTGGATTTAGCCTAGCTTTTATTAGTTTGACAATCGCCGACGAGGGACGATAACTTGCCCAACCTAACCTAACCTACCATACCCAAGTTACGCCAATGATTACTGGTTCTTTATTGGTATTTTCAGCTGCACAACCGTTGCGTGGGCTCAGCAGGTGGTGGATGCACATTGGGCCGCCATGCGAAACACATATTGCCACCAACGGCAATCCGTCCATTAGTTTTAGACAGACAACGATCACTGCCGCATAAGCCTTATAGTGAACAGGTATTTATCATCATTATTATCATTATCATTACTATTATCACCATCATCATTATTATCATTATCATCTTTATCATTATTATCAGCATCATCTCTCATTTTAAATAAGTAAACGCACCCACAATCCCCGCCCTTTATCTCAAAGGTTAGCTGGTACTTTACTAGACATTAAGTTTGTCTAGGTACATGTTAAATATATTTTTATTTACAGTGCATTAATGAATTTATCTATCTATCATCATTTATTTATTTATTTATTTATTTCCATTTAGCCAATCCAACAGTACAATTCATGATATATATTTACTACAATAATTAAAAACACTACCATTAATAGGATTGATCAATAATTTAACTATGTATTTACACTACAAGGTAACTAAATAATTTTTACTTAACAACTTTAAAGAAAAAAAAAACTAAACGTAACCAGTATAAAATTTGTGTGTGTGTATGTGTGTGCGTGTGTTGTTGAGTGTGTGTGGGTGCGTGTGTGTGTCCATTAATTTATAAAATTTCATTATCATTATCACTATCATCATTATCATCATTATTATTATTATCATCATCATTATTATTATTATCATCATCATCATTATTATTATCATCATTATCATTATTATAATCACCATCTTTATTTTTATTGACGACGTGGTGCACTTGGTAACATACCAGTTTGTTACGCGTAAAGTCTCGGGTTCGATTCCCGGTCGTTGCAATTATTTGTTTCATTGCTTTGATCTGTAATATTTTTTAAATAAATTGTATATTACAATATAAGGCGGATAACTGCTCCAGGTCTAGTTTGTTGAAGAGTAGACAGTGGTCCCCAGATCTGGGATAGTACCACTACTTACAAGTATACAGACTGTAAAGTGACTTAGTTTACAGTTGACTAGACTTAGACAAAGCTTGTAAATTGCTGGTTTCAACTTAGTGGATACAACTGCTATTTACAGTTACTTAACTGTGAATGGCAGTGACATCTATTCATGGATCGCACACCAGCTTAACATCAGGCGGGGTGTTGTCATATGTTCAGCCTGTCCTTTTCACAAATATCATCTCTTTCAGCATACACTGCCAACCTCAATATCACTACCAATATCAATAATCGAACCTGAAGAGAGGAAGGAAGAGAAGAAAGAGCACCAGAGAGCGCTACCTATCTCCTTTCAAATCACCCCACCGGAAGGGACTTCCCCGTTGTTAGTTTTCATAAATCCAAAATCAGGAGGACGTCAAGGAGCCAGGGTATTAAGGAAACTTCAGTATATTTTGAATCCGCGACAAGTTCATGATATTGCCAAGGGAGGGCCGATGCAAGGTTAGTTCCAAATTCAAAATTATTTCATTATATTTTTTTTTATTGTGACTCGACATATGACAGCACCTCGCTTGATGTTAAGCCAAAGTGTGGGCCATAAATGAATGTCACTGCTACTACAATTCAATAACTGTGAGTAGCAATCACATCTACTATGCCGGCCTAGATGGAACCGGCAACTTACAAGCTGATCCCGAAACGTGACCAAATCACTTCACGGTCTGTATACTTGTAAGTGGTGGTACTACCCCGGATCGGCAGACTGGGTACCACTGCCTACCACTCTTATTTTTAAAGTAGTTTGACATGGCAGTAGCCTATCTGACTGTAAATAACTGTAAGTAGTATATTTTAATTTTTATTGATTAATTTCTACACTAAGCTACCAAAGTGCTTGTATCATAGAAACAGGACGATCAAAGTTCATCATGTTATTTATTATTTTTTATTTACATATTTCTATACCACACCACTAAAGTCCTTGTATCATAGAAACAGGACAACCAAAGAACATATTTCAAAGATACATTGATACCGGTAAGTGGTTTCGAACTCGTGCTCTTGGTTTGCATGACTATTGCACTGCCTCAGCTCAGTCACTATGCCGGCGAAAGACCCGAAGCAAATATCCGCCTCTTTTTTTTTAACTAACAAATATTTGCAGTATAACAAGTATACAGACCGTGAAGTGAATTAGTCGCGTTTCGGGATTAGCTTGTAAGTTGCGAGTTCCAACTAGGCCGGCATAGTGGATGTGACTGCTACTTACAGTTAATGAATTGTAGTAGCAGTGACATCCATTCATGGACCACATTCCAGCTTAACATCAAGCGGGGTGCTGTCACATGTCGAATCACAATAACAAAAACGTTTTAATTTGTGCTCAGGTCTTCAGATGTTTAAAGACGTGCCGAACTACAGGGTTATTTGCTGTGGGGGAGACGGAACAGTTGGGTGGGTCCTTGAAACTATGGGTAAGTTATTTTAAATTGTGACTCGACATATGACAGCATCCCGCCTGATGTTAGGCTGGAGGGCGGTCCATCTCTTTTTTCACATCCACACCTATCTTCCTCCACGTGTACAATTTTCCTTTTTATACATAATACACAATTGTCTCTCTCCACATCCACATCTTTCTTTTTCTTCCTTTACATTCACAAATCTCTAGCTCCACATCCACAACTCAATTATACAATCTCCTTGGTTACGATTAATAATTCTATTCATAACTTCACATTTACAGACAAAGTTCAAATGGAGACCCAACCAGCCGTGGGCGTGATACCACTTGGTACAGGCAACGATCTTGCCAGATGTCTACGGTGGGGAGGCGGGTATGAACATTATCATCATTATATTAAACGACATTATATTTAATGAATTAAACAAATTTTATGCGGCTTACTATCGCGTTTATTTTGGTTTTGATTTTACAATTTTTTATTATTCCGACATTTCGAGAGCTTTGCAGCCATCGTGGTCACGGAGAGACTGATAGCTGCGATGGCTGCAAAGCTCTCAAAACGTCGGAATAATAAAAAAATAAAAATCAAAACCAAAATAAACGCGATAGTAAGCCGCATAAAATTTGTTTAATTCATTAATCAATGTTCGCGCAAAATCTAAGAAAGTACGACATTATATTCGACGACAGGCGTGGACGAACGGTTTAGCGATTGATTTGTTGCGCGTAAAGTCCTGGGTTCGATCCCCGGTCGGAGCAAATATTTGTTTCATAGCTTTTATTTGTAATATTTAATAATATTAAATATTGCAAAATTTGTTATTAAAAAAAAAAGAAGGATATTTGCTTCGGGTCTGGTTATCAAAGAGTGGTAGGCAGTGGTACCCAGTCTGCCGATCCGGGGTAGTACCACCACTTACAAGTATACAGACCGTAAAGTGATTTGGTCACGTTCTGGATCAGCTTGTAAGTTGCCGGTTCCATCTAGGCCGGCATAGTGGATGTGATTGCTACTCACAGTTACTGAATTGTATTAGCAGTGGCATTCATTCATGGACCACACTTCGAAGGAGGTTCGAGAATGCCTACGACTAAAAGAACCGAGTCAGTTAACGGTTGCCTCAGTCACCATCACTATGCCGGCCAAAAAGTATTTAATGATACTCATTGTATTGTCATCGGTTTTTAATACGTATACAAAATTTTAAATTATTCAGACCTCTAAAAGTGGGTGAAAATAATTTGAAAGATTCCGTCACATAGTTACATACTTACAAGTCAGACTAATAAAAACCTGTTAAAATAAGTAATAAATACGATTTCACAGGTACGAAGGGGAATCAATCCACAAACTTTTAGACAAAATATCAAGAGCGAGCACAATTATGATGGATAGATGGCAAATTGAGGTAGAGAACTCAACCGCACCAGTAAGTACTAACAGAATATATTTTTGGTCTTTGACATTGTGTGCAGTTCAAAGAATCCTAACAATCATCATCGGTCAGAAGGCGTTTACCGGTGAACATAGACCTTCCCTTTAGAACGCCATTCCGAACGAAAAGATGCCAGTTGCATCCACCGGTTACCCGTGATTTTCACTATTTCGTCAGTCCACCTAGTGGGAGGCCTACCGACGCTGCGTATTCCGGTTGATGGTCTCCACATCGCTCAAAGGGAGCAATGTGGCCAGCCCATTACCACTTTAGCTTGAGAATCCTACGGGCTATGTCGGTAACTTTGGTTCTTTGGCGGATATCCTCGTTACGAATTCTATCGCGCAAAGACACACCTAGCATAGCTTCTCTCCATTGCTCGCTTAGCATCAATAATAATATACAAAGATCCTAGTATTATTTCTTAATTATCTTAGTATCCCCTTTATCGAAAGTTTAAATAGAGGTTAAATTAAGCGAAAAAAAAAGAAGAAATAAATAAATAAAGGATTTTTATTTCAATATACATACAGCCTAAGCAACAAATACTGAAAAACGCTGAAAAAAGATAATTATTTAACTTAGAATATTAGTTTGGACTAGTCTGGAGATGAAATGAAAAGTCCCCACTCTTACCTAAGACCTACTTTAAAGTGCCATTTCGCCCAAAAATCGACCTAACAGGTTAACGGTTTAGGCCGAGACGATATGAGCATTGCAGATCACTAAATTTTTAGGTATATGATTTGATCAAAGAACTGTCTTCTGGGTGATTCCCGGTTTGCTTTCTTCTCAACCAATCAAATTATCACAACTTTTTCCCACTGGGATAGGAAGAAACAAGGAGTGCCACTTGCCACGATCCTGACACAACTCCTTCGCTTCCCTTACATCCACCAAACAAGTTCTATGGTTATAAGCACTAGGTAACTAAGCTTTCTTGATGTCTCCGATTTGGTCGGAAAACACCCTCCTTTTTTTTTTATTGGACACGAAATCTGACCTCGACCCGCCTGATGATAAGCAAGAAGAGGTCCAAGAGTGACGACGACTGGGACAACCGAGTCAGTTCCCGGCTGTCCCAGCCGCCGCCACTATGCCGGCCTAAGATGCTTCTTCACGCATTTCCTTGGTCTATCCAATCCAAATTGGTCTATCGCATCTATCCACATCAGATTTATAAATTCCTTTCTTTAAACCTAATTCTTCTTCTTCATTCCCAGTGTGAACAAGTCCAGGAGTTACCTTCTTCAGCACCACATCCAACAACAGTTCCTTATAATATCATTAATAATTATTTCTCTATTGGCGTTGTAAGTATATTTTATTCTAATACAGAGATATTTTTTATTTATTTACATTTCAATACTAAGCTACTAAAGTGCTTGTATCATAGAAACAGGACAACCAAAGTGCATATATCAAAGATACATTGGTACCGGGTGGGTGGTCTTGAACTCGTGCTCTTCGGTTTGCGTAACCATTGCACTACCACTACACCACATGCCGGCTTAATAGATCCTGACACAACTCTCTCGCTTATTCCATGTTCATATAAGTTCTATGGATATCTACTTGGCCTGCATAGTGACGGCAACTTAACACGTTCACGCCGGCGTGGGTCACCGGTGACCCGCACTAAACATTGAATTTTAATGATAATTATAATCAATAATGTATCAGAAACATAATTTTTGTTCATTTGTTAATTTGTGGTCAGGATGAAAAAACGGCACGAGTTAAAAAACTTGCACAATAAATCTCACTGTACTGCAGAGAAACAAACAACGCGTATACAGGTCTGAACAGGCTAAAATCACGCGCCGCCAGATGAAGCGCGATATTAATTTGAACGCCGCCTAATAGCAAAACAAATTATAATCGGCCCCGGCGTGAACGTGTTAAGCAACCAAAAACTGAATCGGTTATATTAGTCAAGCCGAGATCAGAAGTCAATAATAATATAAATAAAATATAATTTTTAAACTATAAATAAAAAATATTCTCTACAGACGTCCAATCAGAGATAGTTCTAAGGAGACTGGCAACATTTCCCCTTTGTATAGCAAGGCTAATACGTAGGCAGAAATAATTGCCAGCCAGGTCTCCAGAGTTCTACATCAGCCGCTTGGACAACTCCTTGGCCAGGCACTTGGTTGATGTTCCCCAAAGACCCATCGCCTCGATCCCAAACGGCGCAAACTCGTATCCAGTACAGAGGTTTATTTGCGCCGGCGTATTTGCGCAGCTTGAGGTTCTCAGAAGAAATCGCTGCACTTTCTGCGCTTAAAGAGAAGGCTCGCATGTGGGATGGGGCTAATGTGTACACATGTCGCATCCCACACCAGAGACCTCTCAAGTTCTACATACAATACAATACAATACAAAAAATTTCAGGACGCAGCGATATGTGTAAAGTTTCACACGGAGAGGGAAAGGAACCCTGATAAATTTAGTTCGCGGATGAAGAATAAGCTGTGGTACTTCGAATTTGCAACGTCTGAACAATTCGCTGCTAGCTGCAAGAATTTGCATGAAAACATTGATATTGTTGTAAGTATTCACTCCCGTAATACCCACAGGTCGGGGAAAGCATCCGCATTTTATCGACCGAATCGGCAGTCGAACTAAAAAGGTCGGTGCGTCTTTTCTTTGTAGATCAATTGACAAGTGGAATGCTTTGCCTGCCCATGTGTTCTCTCCATCCTATGACCTTGGATCCTTCAAGCGATGCGTGAAGAAGCACCTTTGGCCGGCATAGTGACAACGACTGGGGCAGCCGTGAACAAACCCAGTTTTCTCAGTCGTCGTCACTCTTGGACCTCCTCTTGCTTATCATCAGGCAGAACGAGGTCAAATGTCGTGTCACAATAAAAAAAAAGTTTTACAGTCACCTCCATTCATGGATAACGCAGCAGCTTAACGTCAGCAATATTCCGCCTTTTTATTAAAAAAATATTAGAAATTATTAAATAAAACAAAAACAAATATTGACGACAGGCGTGGACGAACGGTTTAGCGATTGGTTTGTTGCGCATAAAGTACCGGGTTCGATTCCCGGTCGGAGCAAATATTTGTTTCATAGCTTTTATTTGTAATATTTAATAATATTAAATATTGCAAATATTTGTTAATAAAAAAAGAGGTTTGCTTCGGGTCTGGTAATCAAAGAGTGGTAGGCAGTGGTACCCAGTCTGCTGATCCGAGGTAGTATACAGACCGTGAAGTGATTTGATCGAGTTTCGGGATCAGCTTGTAAGTTGCCGGTTCCAACTAAGCCGGCATAGTGGATGTGACTGCTACTCACAGTTATTGAATTGTGATAGCAGTGACATCCATTCATGGACCACACTTCAGCTTTAACATCAAGCGGTGTGCTGTCATATGTCGAGTCACATTAAAAAATAAATCGCAATGGCCAATTGACAGCCCCGCCCCTGACATGCGTGCAGCGGGAAAATATTCCATACCCTTTTGCACAAATTCACAAAATAAATTTCCTCTTCTCCACAGTGTGATGGGTCATCGTTAGAGCTTAGTAAAGGTCCGTCATTACAAGGTGTGGCTTTGCTGAACATTCCTTACGCCCACGGTGGCTCCAATTTATGGGGAACAGGCGGACATAGGAGGTTTCCTTCTGCACAACAAGGTGAGTTGAAAACTTAAACATATCAGGCGGACCCCTTTGTGAAGACTGCTTGAATGAGGAGGAAACAGCCATGAATGTGCTTTTGAGAAGTCGCATCCGTGACTTATTAGACTTATTTCGACGACAGGCGTGGACAAACGGTTTAGCGATTGGTTTGTTGCGCGTAAAGTCCCGGTCGGAGCAAATATTAGTTTCATAGCTTTTATTTGTAATGCTTAATAATTATAATAAATATTGCAAATATTTGTTATTAAAAAAAAAGAGATGGATATCGGTCTGGTTATTAAAGAGTGGTAGGCAGTGGTACCCAGACTGCTGATCCGGGGTAGTACCATCACTTACAAGTATACAGACCGTGAAGTGATTTGGTCACGTTCCATCTAGGCCGGCATAGTAGATGTGATTGCTACTCACAGTTATTGAATTGTAGTAGCAGTGACATTCATTCATGGATCACAATTCGGCTTAACATTAAGCGGGGTGCTGTCATATGTCGAGTCACAATAAAAAAAAATGTAAGAAGATACTATATTCTCTCTGACCTTAACCCACTTGATGGTAAGCAAGAGGAGGTCCATGAATATCGACAACTAAAAAACCTAATTATACCGGCTAAAGGTGCTCCTTCACGCATCGCTTAAAGGATCAAAGGCATTCCACACGTCGATTATTCTACGAAGAAACGACGCACCTTACCGTTTAGTTGGACTGACAATTCGGTCTACAGAACGCGGATGCTTCCCCCAACCTGTGCGTGCATCCTCTGCACCTCTTTCTTTCTTTCTTTCTTTCTTCTTGGTTATGGCTTTAGTATTTAACTTGCCAGTGTCAAAGTAAAAATATATGGTTCAATATTAAAACATTGTCTAGTAAAGATGAAGATGAACCACGCGAGTGATTCATCAAATGATGATGATGATAGTGAGGTTGATGATCATCGTTTTAGTAAAGCGGCGGAAAGCCTTTACTAAAACTTCGGAAGGAGTCTTGGAGGGAACACGAAGAAACACTTTTCAAACTTTAAATTACTTTTTTATACTCGATCAACTTAAAAACTATTACTGGATAACAATTCCACCATTATTACACATTAATATTTATGAAAAACACAAGCTTTTCAAATAATTCAAAATTGCGCGTTCTGTCACTTGCAGTAGCCCGCCAAGACCGCTCTGCACCTCTGACAGCTCGGCGCTGCAATGATTTTCAGCTATACTAGTGTTTCTTTTCAGATATTGGGGACAAGCTGATTGAGGTGATAGGCCTAGAAAATTGTCTACATATGGGACAAGTAAGGACAGGTAATACAATCAAATATCTAACCAGCCGACAGTTTCTGAACCAATCACAAACTGACTGGGTTTTCGACGCTCACATCCCGGACCTTGACCTGGGAAAATTCGAAAACTAAACCCTTGGGGAACTGCTAGGGGCAACACTAAGAGTGATATTTCATGCCCAACAGACAGTTTCTTTATTATTCAGCCAATAAAGTTGTCACGCCTTTTCCCACAGGGATAGGCAGAGACAATGAAGCGCCACTTACCACGATCCTGACACAAGTCCTTCGCTTCCTTCATAGCACATTCATAGCACAAGCTATTCATAGCACAAGCTCTACGGTTATGGGCACTAGGCAACCTAGCTTTCTTGAGGATGTCTCCGATTAGCTCTTAACACAACCTCCTGGGTCTGCCGCATTCAACGCATCCATCTACATCAGATTTACAAATTCCTTTCGTCAATCTACTTTGGTTTCTTTACCAGTCAGTAAATCATTATAGGCATTTAAAGAACTGGAAATTCCCAAAGCAAATAAATCGACGACATTCTTAAAAAAACAGAAGTACGCAGTGCCCATCAAAAAAAAGTATCTATGAAGAAAATTGTGAATTGTGAATGTAAATATGATTGTATATCATAGAAACAGAACAACCAAAGTACATATATGAAAGATACATTGGTACCGGCGAGTGGTTTTGAACCCGTGTCACTCGGCTTACGTAGCTATTGCACTGCCACTACACCACGGTCGCCTTTTAATTTACATTTACTTAGATTTTGCGCGAACATGGATTATTGAATTAAACAAATTTCATGCGGCTTATTATCGCGTTTATTTGATATTTAGTGTCTCCGTGACCACGATGGCTGCAAAGCTCTTGAAACGTAGGAATAATACAATTGTAAAATTGTAAAATCAAAAAGCCGCATAAAATTTGTTTAATTCATTAATTTACATTTCTATACTAAGCTACTAAAGTGCTTGTATTATAGAAACAGGACGAATAAAGTGCATATATCAAAGATACATTGGTACCGACGAGTGGTTTTGAACTCGTACTCTCGGTTTGCGTGACCATTGCACTGCCACTACACCACGAATTACATTGTATTGTACTGTGTTGTATGCAGGTCTTAGGGCATCAGGTCGCCGTTTGGCCCAATGCAGCTCAGTTACAATAACCACAAAGAAGACGTTCCCAATGCAAATTGATGGTGAACCATGGATGCAGCCGCCATGCAAGGTAATTACAGTATTTTTTTAAAGCGCTGACGACTGAAAAAACTGACTGCCACTTCAAAAACTGAGGGTTTGCTGGCCAAAGGTGCTTTTTCACGATTCGCTTGAACGATCCAAGGTTATAAAAGGGGAGAACACATGGGCTGTGTCTACCTACCAACTGTCAACCTATCAAACGTCTACAATCTGTCTGCCTGCCAGCTGTGAACCTACCAACTGTCTACCTATCAAATGTCAACCTATAAAATGTCTACAATCTGTCTGCCTACCAGCTGTCTACCTATTAAATGTCAACCTATAAAATGTCTACAATCTGTCTGCCTACCAGCTGTCTACCTATCAAATGTCAACCTATAAAATGTCTACAATCTGTCTGCCTACCAGCTGTCTGCCTACCATCTGTCTGCCTACCAACTGTTTCTTTTTCCTTATAATAAGTTATTTTTTCATTTTCAGATAACAATAACGCATAAGAACCAAGTACCAATGTTAATGGGTCCCGCTCCAGAGAAGGGCAGAGGCTTCTTCAAGTTATTTAGACATTGTTGACTTAATTACAAAAAATAGTTCAAATAAATGGAGTAAAATTTAGGATTATTATGAAAACAACGAAAATAACAGCCGTACGACTTCTCTGAGTCTAATTGGCATATAAATGAATCAGAATAAATTCAATTATTTCGCAAATGCCTTCCGCATTGTCAGACTCTACCACAGACATAGAGAATGGACTGAAAGTGCTACTTGGTAGTGCTACTGGTGGTACTTGGTAAATAGATGTATTCTGTGAACCGCATTAATATTTTTACACAAAAATAAAATAAAAACAATAAATTTTGGGGGTTCCCCATACTTAGAACTGAAACTCAATTTTTTTTCATCAAACCCATACGTATGGGGTATTTATAGATATGTCTTAAAAAATGATATTGAGGATACTACTATCATTTTTTTCTAAACTGAATAGTTTGCGCGAGAGACACTTCCAAAGTGGTAAAAAGTTGGTCCCCTCTTCTAAAATAAGAGAATGATAAAACAAAAAAAAAGGATGTACAATACATTGTACACATTACCATGCAAACTTTCACCGAAAATTGGTTTAAACAAAATCTAGTAAGTAGTTTTTTTTTTAATAAGTCATAAATCGAAAACCGCCAATTACCTTTCATTCAATCAACTCAAACATAAAAATCGATCAACGAACTACAAGAACTGTTATATTATGTTACTTGCTGCTACGGAACCCTTCAAGGGCGAGTCCGACTCGCACTTGGCCGTTTTTTGTAAGACTATTGCTCAGTCCATTCTCCTCGTTGGTCTATGAACTTTACCATAATTTCGAAAAGGCATATAACGAGAAGAAATCACAAAATTCAACGAAACAGAGAATAATCAGAAGAAATATAGTGACGCGACGAATCGTAAATTGAATCAGTTTTTTCTCAGGCGTCGAAGTCAGATTCTTTATTAAGACGTGATATCTGACCTTGGCCTGCCTAATGCTAAGCAAGGGAAGGTCCAAGAGCTCCGACGACCAAAGGAATAATTTTATTAAACGATTATGCTGGCAAAATCAATCAATCTGTCATGCCTCTTTCCCACAGGGATTGGCAGAGACAATGTAGCGCCTCTTGCCACGATCCTGACGCAACTCCATCGCTTCCTTCACATCCACATTACTCTTCATACAAGCTCTATGGTTATGAGCACCCTAGCTTTTTTGAGGATGTGTTCGGAGAACATCCTCCTGGCAAAATGTATACAAACTGTATTGTAACTTTTTGTAACTTTTTGTAACTTTTGTAATGCAATTTTAAGTTTTACTCCAACTTATATTTAAAAAATGACATTTATTATTAATTTATCGATTTTAAATTATTTATATTAAATACTTTTACTATTATATAAGTAAAAAAGTAACATATTTATAAGTAAATTCGATTATTTTTATCTTCAATGTCCTTTGCTTTCGATGTTACTTTTTACGACTTATTTATATACAGCGGTATAAAACTATTTATTCCACTAATAATTTAAACTGCCAGTATTCAATTATGATTCCGAATAAATTTAAAATTAAAAAAAAAACGAAATTTATTAGATTTATATTAACAGAAGAAAATATCACAATTGCTTTATATCTTAAAAGATCTCTTGTTTTTATATTTATTTTTACTTTTTTAGTTTTTTATTTGATTTTTTCAAACTTTTTAATACTATTTTTTTTATATATTTATAACTATAATTAATTAAATATTTAATGTAAGGAACTGCTTTTATAATTATTATTGGACGAATTTCCACGAAGAGTGTTGGGCAGACAAGTATACAGACCGTGAAGTAACTTAGTCAAGTTTCTGTAACGGCAACTAATTAACTTCACTGTCGGTGTGTCTGTGATAAAATTGAGACGAATTCGATTTTTTTGAACCGAGTTAGGTCGATTCAAAAATATAGATAACTCGATTCGCAAACCGAATTGATGAATTTGATTCATACCGGTTTACAAACCGAGTTGACGAATTCGGTCCGACAATCTAAATTGCCTAATACACAGTATGGTTTGCTTTAGAATTTCGGATGTGTATGTATGACTTAATAAATGTGTGATCTAAATATATATATAGGTCTCAACTCGGTTTAGCCCGGGTTAAAAAGTCGAGTCGTTACATCTCTAGTCTGTGATCGAAGTGGTGGTACCACCCTGGGGCAGCAGTCTAAGAAAAAGACCATCATCTTTCTTTCTACCACTATTTAATACCGTACAATATGACAGCACCTCGCCTGACGTCAATCTGAAGTGCGGTGACTGCTACTTACAGTTTAATAACTGTAAGTAGCAGTCAATTTCATTGTGCCAACCTAGTTGGAACCGGTAACTGACAAGCTGATCCCGAAACGCGACCAAATCACTTCACGGTCTGTATACTTTTAAGTGGTGGTACTACCCCGGATAAGCTGGTATAACTGGGTACCACTTTTACCATTGAGTTGCCGCGTATGCAAAAAGTCTGTGTATTAACAGACACGTTATTATCGGCCGATAATACCGGATGCGTTATTGCGATAATGCATCCCGATTCCTTCTCCTACTTCTATTGCGTCGTTATTATCTCAGCAGTTTGTAACTTCGTAGCCGTCCTAAAATTGTACTAAAAACATATATCGCAATAACGCATCCGGTATTATCGACTGATAATAACGCGCCAGTGTGGTAGAGGCTTAAAAGTGGAGATTTAATGTTCATCCCTAAAATTAAATGTACCAAAAATCTTAACGTCCAACATTGTAAAGTATAATTCCGTTCATAAGTACAAATGTATTTTTACATTATGTACATAAAAGTAAATAAGTATTTATGTACAAAAATTATATGATAATAAATTAAATTAATACACTGCCTGATTCTAAAATTAATATAGAATGGGAAGATAGGGTAGTTTGAATTTGGCGCAACAAACTGAGTCCGATGGACGTACTTCGCTTAGTCGCTTACGGAACATCGGCGTGAGAGCACGTGTTCACGCCTCTTAACTTCTAAAAACATGGGACTCAAAATGCTTTACTGTATTTAATCGTTGTTTTTCATCATTGGACATTACAAAAGTAGTACAAAGAAGTCCAAAATGAATGATGTCCTTTGTGCCACATTAGTTTTCGCAACGAAATTAACTTATAATATATATAAGATCATTATTTAAGATATTTAGGGACTTTAAGTGTGTCGACAAGTTAGATATATTAATGTAAATAAGAAAAGAATTGTTAAAAATTATATCGAGTCGCTAAATCGAATTACATTGTATTTTTGTTCATTAGATAAATTAAATTGTTAAATTTATAGATTTTAATTATTATAAATTCATAATTGTGTATGTATGCTTTAAATATTGTTATGTACAGGTGTCCCAAAAATACAGATCAATCGAGAAAAGAAAGATTAACCAAAATCAAAGGAGTCTGCGTGACCACGATGGCTGCAAAGCTCGAAACGTCGGAATAATAAAAAAAATGTAAAATCAAGACCAAAATAAACACGATAGTAAGCCTCATATAAATTGTTTAATTAATTTAAAAAATGTTCGCGCAAAATCTAAGAAAATACTAAAACCAAAGGACTTCAATACCGATCGACAACTGGCATCTTGTCGTTCGGAATGGCGTTCTAAGGGGAAGGACTGTCTTCAGCAGTAGACGTCTTCTGGCTGACAATGATAACCTTAATAAAACCTTTCTTATTGCGGCTCGACTTAATACAGCACCTCGTCTGGTAATAATAATAAGTGCAATCCATAAATAGAGGCAAATGCTACTACAGTTAAATAACTGCAAGTAGCAGTTACCTCCAATCATGGACCACACTCCAGCTTAACATAAGGCAGGGTGCTGTCATATGTCGAGTCACAATGAAAAAAGTGTTGTAGGTATAATTCCCGGCAGTGCAGTTGAAGCTGCGCAGTAACTTGTTTCACGGCTGCCCCAGTTATAGTCAAATGCCGGCCAAAGGTGCTTCTTCGCGCATCGCTAGCTTCAAGGCTGTAGGATAAAGAGAACATACGGTCTGGTACGACTTGTCGATTGTTTTATAAACAAACTACGCATACTGCCGATCCTAATACAGCGTAGATCACAAGTCAGCACTTTTTTTTCCGCCGGGTCAGTATGTATGTTAAATTGTATCTGCTGTTATTGTTATAGGCGTTTATCTGTGTCTGAAAATAACTTTTAAAAACGTACGTATTATTATTCAATTTGCGAATTTGCGCCGTTTGTGGTCGAGACGATGGGCCCGAGGACCTTCAGCTAAGCGCCTCGCCTAGAAGTTGTCCAATCGGCTGACGGAGAAGTCTCGAGACAGGAAGGCTGGCAATTATTTCTGCCAACGTATTGCTATACAAAGGGGAAATGTTGCCAGTCTCCTTGGGACTATCTCTGATGGGACGTCATTAGATTATAGTTTTTTTATTTATAGTTAATATACTTTTAATTTTATCTTTTTCTTAATATTTATAACGTGTAGAATAACATTTATTTCTATTAAGTGCTATTTATATAGAAATTGTTATTTGTATTTATTAAATTTAAGAGAAAAACAAATTGTTATTTATAATTATATTATATATTTCTGTGTCAGCTTTAATAGGTCGTAAGGAAGTTATTATTGTAAAAAAATATATATGTGCATTTAAAATAACAATTTGGTTTTATTTTAATTTATTTTTGAGATGAAAGATTTTTGACGACATGCGTGGACGAACGATTAGCGATTGGTTTGTTGCGCGTAAAGTCCCGGTCGGAGCAAATATTTGTTTCATAGATTTTATTTGTAATATTTAATAATTATAATTAATATTGCAAATATTTGTTAATAAAAAAAAAGAGGTGGATATTTGCTTAGGGTCTGGTCATCAAAGAGTGGTAGGCAGTGGTACCCAGTCTACCGATTCGGGGTAGTACCACAACTTACAAGTATACAGACCGTGAAGTGATTTGGTCACGTTTCGGGATCATCTTGTAAGTTGCCGGCATAGTGGATGTGATTGCTACTCACAGTTATTGAATTGTAGCAGCAGTGACATTCTGACACAACACCCTTACTCTTCTCACATCCACAATTCTCTTTATACGAGCTCTCCTGTTAATGCTGTAGAAATGCGCTCATTAAGGAGTGTATGTGGAGTGACGATAACGGATAGTGGCGGCGAATGGGGCAGACTCAGTTTTTGCAGCCGTCGGCACTCTTGAACCTCTTGCTGTATATATTTTATTGTGACACGACATCTGACCTCGACCCACCTGATAGAAAGCAAGAAGAGGTCCAGGGTTGTATAACGTTAGATTTTAATGTTTGTTTTAATTAAAGAAATAATACTGCCACGTTTTTATTTAATAATTAATAACGAGTTTTAATTGTAAATATAATTAATATATAATTTATAAAAGTAATATAAATACAACGATTTGTTTACTTATAATATTAATAATTAAATCATCTCAATTGAAACATGTACACCAAATTGGTAAGTTATTTTTATTATTGTTTTTATTTTTTTATTATTTACATTTCTATACTAAGTTACTAAAGTGCTTGTATGACGACAGGCGTGGACGAACGGTTTAGCGACTGGTTTGTTGCGCGTAAAGTCCCGGGTTCAATTCCCGGTCGGAGCAAATATTTGTTTCATAGCTTTTATTTGTAATATTTATTAATATTAAATATTGCAAATATTTGTTAATAAAAAAAAAAGATGGATATTTGCTTCGGGTCTGGTTATCAAAGAGTGGTAGGCAGTGGTACCCAGTCTGCCGATCCGGGGTAGTACCACCACTTACAAGTATACAGACCGTGAAGTGATTTGGTCACGTTTCGGGATCAGCTTGTAAGTTGCCGGTTCCATCTAGGCCGGCATAGTGGATGTGATTGCTACTCATAGTTATTGAATTGTAGTAGCAGTGACATTCATTCATGGACCACACTTTGGCTTAACATCAAGCGGGGTGCTGTCATATGTCGAGTCACAATAAAAAAATAAATAAAAAACAGGACAACCAAAGTGCTCGAACTTGTGCACTCGGTTTGTGTAACCATTGCACTGCTACTACACCACGGTCGCCTTATATTTCAAAGTATATTTTTCTGTTTATTTTGTTATGCGTAAGGTCCCGGGTTCGATTCCCGCTCGAAGCAAAGATTTGTGTCATCTTTCTTTTTTATTATTTAATAATTAAATTATTAAAAATATTTAATAAATAATTTTATAAATAATATTTAAAATAAATAAATAAATAAATAAATAAATAAATAAATAATAAATAAATAATAAATAATAAAATAAATAAATAAATAAATAAATAAATATTTAAAAATAATTTTAATAAAAATTAAAAATATTTATAATTTAAAAAAGAAGCTGATATTAGCTTTAAGTCTGGTTGTCAAGACCGTGAAGTGACTTAGTCGCCTTTCTTAAGTCGCCAGCTTGTAAATTGCCAGTTCCAACTAGGCTGGCATAGTAGATGTTACTGTTACTTTTTAAAATATATCCTTGACATCTGTTCTTGGTGTTTTTCGACCAAATCGGAGACATCCTCTAGAAAGCCAGGTTGCCTAGTGCCCATAACCATAGAGCTTGTATGAAGAGAATTGTGAATGTGAGGGAAGCGAGGGATCGTGTCAGGATCGTGGCAAGTGGCGCTCCGTTGTCTCTGCTTATCCCTGTGGGAAAGAGACGTGACAATTTGATTGATTGATTGAAGCGTGTGTATTACTAACAATTAATTTGGCCTATGTAGTCTGCGAATAAATGTTTTTTTTTATTTATTTTTTTATTTAAAAATGAATTTAACTAAATTAAACTCAAATGACTTTGTTCACAGATCATCCTCTGCGTCATAGCCGCAATGGCTCTCGCAACTCCAATTGATTACCCCAAGGGTCTGCACCCAGCTGTTTGCCCCAACTACCCGCACTGTGACCTGGAGACACTCCTCCGTCACACCCCTGATGGTACTCCAATCCCAGAGTGGGAGCTTCATCGGCCAATCTATCCAATTAATCCCTACGCCAGAGTCCCCCCATTCCATCATCTCCCATACCCGTAAGTATTGCGACTTTAGAGCGACTGCAACTAGCAGACTGCAATTCCAGTTTAGACCATGAAGTGACTTAGTCACGTTACGGGATCAGCTTGTAAGTTGCCGGATTTAACTAGGCTAACATAGTGGATGTGACTGCTACTTAGAGTTGATTGACTCCATTCATGGACCACACTCCAGCTTAACATCAGGCGGGGTGCTGTTATATGTCAAGTCACAATGCAATAATAAAAAAAGGTAAAATCCACTTTCCGGTATAACTATCATCAGAAAAAAGATCGTCAAGTACAGTATTAGAATCGGAAGGATCGGAAAGGATAGGACTAGACAAATGCGGTAATACTGGGAGAAAATCCAAGCATCTGTAATGTCGTGCAATTAAAATCTAATATTAATCAGATTGCTATTATTTTTGCCTACAGGAATAGGCAGAGACAATGGAGCGCCACTTGTCACGATTCTGAGACAACTCCCTCGCTTCCCTCACATCCACAATTCTTTTCATACAAGCTCTATAATTATGGGCACTAGGCAACCCAGCTTTCTTGAGGATGTCTCCGATTTGGTCAGAAACACCCTCATGGGTCTGCCTTCTTTATCCACATCAGATTTATAAATTCCTCTAGTCAATCTACTTTTACTCATCCTTACCATCCGAGATAGTTTCAAGAAGACTGGCAACATTTCCCCTTTGTATAGCAAGGCTAATACGTTATATTCCAAGAGCTAGCGACGAAAATCGACAAGAGTTTAGTAATGGCTCATAATTCAATATGATTTAGTATTGAGGGTGTACATGAGTCAGCACCCACTCGCAAGGTCAGATAGTGGAACAGCTGGCGGCAGCACGCTTTGATGTATGTAAAATTTCAACATGCTCTACAAGTGTTTAGTAATGATTGAAAAATGGCAAACAACTAGTTTATAGTATAAAAAAAGGGAAGAAAGTGGTCAGACCGCATTATTGTGGAACGCTGCGAGTCAGCACTCCACATAAGTTGTCGCCAGAATGATATCGGTGCAAGAGTTTAGTAATGGCTGGAAATTGCCATACTGCTTTATTATTATATATAAGTTGTGTGTGTGCGCATGTGTGTGTGTGTGTGTGTGTGCGTGTGTGAGTGTGTTCCTTCCTCAAGAAAGCTAGGTTGTCTAGTTAGTGCCCATAACCACAGAGCCTGTATGAAGAGAATTGTGGATGAGAAGGAAGCAAGGGAGTTGTGTAAGGATCGTGGTAAGTGGCGCTCCATTATCTCTGCCTATCCCTGTAGAAAAAAGGCGTGACAATTTGATTGATTGATGAATAAATAATATTAATTGTAACTATTATCATATGAGTTCAATATATTTCAAAAATGTGTTTTATGTTAAGTTGTAAATAAATTGTTAATAGCACATTGATACTTGTAATTAATCTGTATAATTTATAGTAGGGAAGCCCAAGCGGGGATTTCTGGATTTACTCCAGCGTGACAGATTAAATTAACGGAGATACCTTGTACCCTGTAGAGTATATCTACCAAGTATTAGCCCTTAATACAGGGGGGAACGTGTATGGCAGCTGGTCAGAATTGTAAAAAAAAAATCGATCTTTGAATATACTCGAGCGCGTCAGATTAAGCTAAGGTGAGTTAATTACATACTAATAAGTGCACATTTTCTTAATCTGACGGATTGAGTATGACGGAAGAGAATGGGAAGGTCACAAACTTGTAAAAAAAAATCGTCACCTGGACATTCTCGAGCGCGGTCGATTTTAATTTTATTTTGAAGAAAAATGACTAAGAATTACTAAAAAACTATAATCTGTCAATTTCAACAAGCCGAAGTAGCAAAAATCGTTGATAAAGTTTTGTGCGAGCAGTTGCATTAGAGCATGTATTCCCCACTCCGCGTCTATCGTTCCCTTTCACTTCTTCTTTATCTATTACTCTCTCGCACAGTCTTAATATACAGGTTGTTACAAAACAACTCCTAAAGCCAAACCCCCTTAAAGGTGTTAAATGGTCTCTTATAAAATATTTATTTCAATAATGTGCCAACCCTGTTTCAGTGAAATTAAACAGTAAATTACATAGAACATGAATTTTATGGAACGCCTATGAACATTTTGACCTAACGTACAATGTAAAAAAGTATAAACTGTACAAGAAAGAAGATTTTAAGATCTTATCTTAATAAGATCTTAATAACTATAAATTATATATACTTTTTCGTAAATAACAACGTCACAATTAATAATTAACATTTTACATTAAGGGTTCAAAATGTGCTCCGCCTTGCTCGATGCACATCCTCGCCGGTACATGGGCTGTGTGGCATTTCGCACCATTGTTGGTGTTATCTCCACAACAGTGGGCAATCTCCATACGCTTCTACTACTATATACCAAAAGGGTATATAGTACATAACATTTAATTTTTTATATCAACTAAACTTTAAAATTCGATAGGTCCTTACGACGTTCGATGGGTCCCAAGAGGCTAGGGCTCCCCTACTATTTTCATAATCTGATTCGGGTATGACGAAAGTGAATAGGAAGGTCACAAATTTGTAAAAAAAAACAACGTCACCTTGACATTCTCGAGCGCGGTCATTTTTGGTTTTATTTTGAAGGAAAATGTTCAAGAATAACTGAAAAAATATAATCAATTTCAATAAGCCGAAGTAGCAAAAATTGTTGATAAAGTTTAATGTATTGTATGGATGGATGGATGGATGTTTGTTACTCTTTCACGCAAAACTACTAAATGGATTTTATTGAAACTTTACAATAATATAGCTCATATTCCACACAGTTTCTGAGATATTATTACTTATTAGTAAAAGTGGGCAGTGATTGTGAGTGAAAGAGAGAGAAATAGTCTAAACTATACCGCGATTAGTGTGCTATAGTGAGTGTGTAACAATTACCTTGAAAAAAAATTTTCGTTATTTTTTCAAATTGTCAGATTTCAGAACGAAATCGAAATCCCTTCAGATAATTGTCAGATTAAGGGTCAGTACAATTGGGTCATCTTACTGAACCTTCTGTATAAAAGACTGACGCGCTCGAGTATTTCAAATTAACGATTTTTTTTACTTTTTCAAAACTCCGCCACGAACTTGCGTCATGTCGGAATAGTCAGTCTTTTGAATGGGAGCTTCTGTGGGGCTTATTTAACATCCCCTCTGAATGTCTGACGCGCTCGAGCAAATTTTTTTTTTTTTGTTTTTCTCCCTTTCCGTACTGCCACCCCCACCATGCAAACCGTCAGATTAACATACCTACAGTATTATGGACACGTGGAGTATATACAATATCAAAATCTGACGCGCTCGAGTATATTTTTTTAATTGTTTTTTTTTACATTTTTGAAAATCCGTACACCCTTCCCCCACCGCTAAAACCAAAAACCCACATAACATTTAATTTTTTCTATCACCTAAACTTTAATATTTAATAGGTCCCTACGACGCTCGAGTAAATCCCCGATTAGCCTCTTGGGCTCCCCTACTATTAAGTTTCATCAATGTTTTCTTATGACATTATTACGTAAAACTAACGCATACAGGGTGCTGTTGGGGTTGCCACGCTTCTGCAGTGCGTCAGGCATGTTTGCGGATGCGCATGTTGATGGGTTCAATGCCATACTCCGTAAACGATGTGCGGCGCGCTGTTCAGAGTGCGGGGCAGCACCAACAGCATCTTGGCCATGGTTGCTGGCAGATGGGACAGTCGCTTTGTCAAGCACTGGACCAGGATGCATCTTAGTATATAGGTCACTAACATAGTCTAAGAAAATTGTTTACTAACAGAATATATGGATTTTTTGTCTGAAATAAAAGTTTCTTGTTTTTTTTATTTTTTTTTATTTATTTTATTTAAATTTAATGATTAACTATATCACCTTTATATATTGAAATATAGGCATATATCCGTACGCGCTCCGAACATCCGCGCGTATTCGATATCCGCACTTTAAGCGGCTGCTGACTACCCCTGTTCCATTAATTTGAGATCTGACTATTTTTCTATTAAATTATATATAATAATAAAGCAGTATGGCAATTTCCAGCCATTACTAAACTCTTGCACCGATATCATTCCGGCGACAACTTATGTGGAGTGCTGACTCGCAGCGTTCCACAATAATGCGGTCTGACCACTTTCTTCCCTTTTTTTATACTATAAACTAGTTGTTTGCCAATTTTCATTCATTACTAAACACTTGTAGAGCATGTTGAAATTTTACATACATCAAAGCGTGCTGCCGCCAGCTGTTCCACTATCTGACCTTGCGAGTGGGTGCTGACTCATGTACACCCTCAATACTAAATCATATTGAATTATGAGCCATTACTAAACTCTTGTCGATTTTCGTCGCCAGCTCTTGGAATATTAGCAGAAATAATTGCCAGCCTTCCTATCTCCAGAGTTCTACATCAGCCGCTTAGACAACTCCTTGGCCAGGCGCTTAGTACCGAGGTTGGCGTATTTGCACAGCTTGAGGTTCTTAGCAGAAATCGCCGCACTTCCCGCGCTTATCGAGGTCGCCTGGATGTGAGATGGGGATTAGCCCATCCCCATCTCGGAACCATTAGCCCATGTTTCCACGGAACAACGGTCTTGCCGTCGGGTCTCTTGCCGTCGCTCCACTCAATCCCAGAGGGTTCTAATATTGCGGGTACTCCAACAGTGTACAAGAGCCCGTTGGGTTGGATAATGTCGTTAAGAGCCGCGTGACGGGGAATGCGGCCGACTTAATTTGAATATTTTTTTTTCTTTCAGCGGATACACCGGCTATTCTTATGACAGAAGATACTTCCTGTAGAAGAACGCTTTATCTTGAAAAATCGATAATTAACAACGCAATTACTTAAAATAAATGATTTTCTCAATTACTTTTTGTGATATTTTATTTACTTATGGGGCGTTATCACGGGGCGATTTTAGTTTATCAACCTTGTCCTGTTTCTATGATACAAGCACTTTAGTAGCTTAGTATAAAAACGTAAATTTAAAAAAAATATAAAAAATGAAGGGGCATTGGTCCAACTGCTCTGTCCAACTAGTTGGACCACGATCGTTTACACGGGGTCGTGGTCCAACTATAGTTGCACTAACAACTTTTTTCATTTCTGAAGACCTATTTATTTAAAAACGGATTAGTACAAGTAGGATTCGACTAATACTGACGTGACCAAAGAAGTTTGTAGTACTTCAATAATGTTAAGCTGAAGTGCGGTCCATGAATGGAGGTCACTGCAACTACATTTCAATAACTTTAAGTAGCAATCACATCCAGTATGCCGGCCTAGTTGAAACCGTCAACTTACAAGCTAATCTCGAACACAGATAACTATTATACTAGTAATACAGATAGGACAGCTGCTTTGACTTTGTTGACTGAGTTCTAGAAGTTCACACGCAGCGCTAGCGTCGAAAATGACTGATATTGACAAGCTGATTTTGGAAATCAAAATGGACGAAGGAGATCAAAATGGCTGCATATCGACGAGTTCTTCGCAAAAGGAAAATTCTTCCTTTATTTATTTTAAATAGAAATCTTATATTATGATAATAAAACAAAACAGTTTATTTTTAAAATATATATATTATGTTTAGTACTTTTCTAATGCCAACTTTAGTGGCATTTCCATTTTCAAAACAATTTTTTCCTGGATTGATCTGTTTAGCAATATATTAACTATGTTGCATCAAATGTGTAGTTTATCTCTTAAACATCGTATACTGCATGATAGTTCTTCAACATTGCAGCTATATGTATGGTCTTCATGTAATTCTAAACAAAGCCTTATCAACCTACAAACATTAAATGACTTTTCTATTGTTACTATTGCAAATAAGTATGCGATATTTTAGTAAAACTTACCGGGTGTACATAATATTCTAAAAACAACTTCTTTAGCAGATGGTAATAACAGAAAACTAAGTAATAAAAACACAATGAAAATAACACGCTAGAAGGACGCGAACGCCATTTTCACTTCATAGTAGTGATGTGCATAATCGAATGACGATAATCGAATTAATTGATTTCAGTAATCATTCGACTTAGTTGATTGTTAATAAGGATTAGTTATTAACAATCAACAACGGAGTTTATTGTATGATTACAATAAACTCCGTTGTAATTATTTACTAGCATACATTCGTTTAAAAAAATAGCTTTTTGACAATTCGAATAAATTGATTAAAAATTAGTATTATGGATTTATTGCAATTTTATTAAACAAAAAGTAACAACAAGCGTGTCCGAGCAAGATGATCGTCCGCGTATTAAAGTAAAACAAAACTAATATATAAAAACAATCATTCAATTAGACACAAAGAAATAAATAATACCGCGTTCTCACCGGGCGATTTCAGTTGATCAATATTTGTCGTTTAACAAAAATTATATATATTAATTGCTTTAATTTGGTTGAAAGTCTGTTCAGACGGTTCAAATCTCGAACGATTTCGCAGTTGATCAACTCAAATCGCCTCGTGAGAACGCGGTCTAAGAAAAAAAATGTTTTTTTTTTTGTTTGTCGTAGATCTGCAACAATGGAATACGACGAGTTAATTTAATCAGATAAAAATAAAATGTATAAGTAAGTACTGATAAATAGTAATAAATAAACTAAACTAAGCATAGAGTTGTTCGCTCGTACCACAGCATTTATTTATCTGTCATTCGAAAGACATTTGTATACCCGTCGTCGTAACATCTAAACCAAAGATCCGATTCGAATAATTTAAATAGAAGTTAACATGTAAATTATCAACATAACTATTTAGATTGAAAATACGTTTTTAAGTAAATACATATCTAAAAATAATTTAGACATTATCATTTAGAAAGAATCTAGCTGCTCTTGACTTAACCGATTACGCCAATCAGTTAAAACATATCCTGCTTTTGGAAAAGGTCTTTCAGTTAGGACAGATGTTGCAGGAATTCATAAATATTTTTTGACTAATTTATATAAATCTGGAAACATTTTCGCGTTATCTTCCCAAAATGTTAGAGGATTCGTGTTTCTATCTATCAGAGCCATATCTACATACTGTTTTACCATTATATAAGCCGTAATACTGGGGGTTTCAGAGGTATTCTTTGTGAAACTTTTGATCAAAATGTGCCCACAGGGAAACGCACTCATCACTAGTATTTATTGCGTTAAATTTATAGTATGTGCTATACAATGATGAATATGTTTTTGTAAGTTCTCCACTACTGCTGTTGCTACTAAAATTAGTATTATCATTCGATTATATTAGTTCAATAATCAATTGGTTATTCGATTAATGAAATTATTCGACTTGCACATCGCTACTCCGCTACTACTGCAGCGCTTCGTGTGAACTTTAAGAACAAAGCTGTCACCCCCCTGATCTCGAAAGGCGATTAAATCACTTCACGGTCTGTTTACTTGTAATTAGTCGTACCTACTATCCCTAATAGGGTCACATCCACTATGCCGGCCTAGTTGGAACCGGCAACTTACAAGCTGAACCCGAAACTCACTTCACGGTCTGTATACTTATAAGTAATGGTACTACCACGGATTGGCAGACTGGGTACCACTGCCTACCACTCTTAAAATGGTGCCTCTCATTCTTCACGTTTCGCTTAAAGAATTCAGGATAATAGGACGGGGAAAACACATGGGCTGGCAAAGCATTCCACTTGTCGGTTGTTTCACAAAGCAATGACGCGCGGAACCTTTTAGCACGATTGTTGATTTCGTCGACAGGATGCAGATTGGGTACCACTGCCTACCACTCTTTATAAGGGTAGTGTTTAAAGTCAACATTAACATAAATTTTCTCCTAAAGAAATAGATATTTACTATAAAATAGAAATTAAAGAAACCAGAAAACAATATTTGACTATCAATAACTAGTGCCCATAACCGTAGAGTTTGTATGAAGAGAATTGTGGATGTGATAGAAGCGAGGGAGCTGTGTCAGGATCGCGACAAGTGGCGCTCCATTGTCTCTGCCTATCGCTGTGAAAAAAAGGCGTGACTACTTGATTGATTGATTGATTTTAATTTAATAAATTAGATTGGATACTACATAATTATAACATCAAATGGGTTAATAAAACTCGAAAATAATTTAATGTACTAAATAGTATTTATTAAAAGCCTTAGAAACAATATGGATAATTGGGGCAGACTGCTGGATGAACACCGGCGGGATATTTGGCAATGGGGAGATGGGCAAAATGGGGCAATGGGGCAACTGGCAGTATGGCTGGGTTGAGCTCCCACTCTGGAATGGGGATGCCCTCAGGGGTGTATCTTGCGAGTGCGGCGAGGTCGCAGTATGGGTAGTTGGGGCACACGGCGGGGTGGATGCCCGGTGGGTACTCCACGGGGGAGGACAACGCCACGGCGGCGAAGCAGCACAGAACAATCTAGAACAAATGTTTATAATTATATGTTTTTTGTTTAAAAATAAATAAATAAAAGTTTTGGCCTTTTTGCAATGACCGTAAAGGATATTTTTATTTTATTAGGAATTGACATCCGAGCACCGATGACTGAAAAAACTATTTACCTCACGATTGCCTCAGTCGTTGCCACTATGCCAGCCTTTTTAAACTACTGTTGTATTTATTTTTCTTGACATCGCTACATGACAGTGTCCGAAAGTTTAAATTAAATTTTATACAGACCGTGAAGTGATTTAGTCGCGTTTATGTGTCAGCTTGTAAGTTGTCGGTTCCAACTAGGCCGGCATAGTGGATGTGACTACTAATTACAGTTATTTAACAGTATTAGCAGTCACCTCCATTCCTGGTCCCCACAATATCCAGCGGGTGCTGTCATATGTCGAGTCACAATAAAAAATAACTTACCAATTTTTTGTACATTTTGTTTGTTGTTATCAATTTGCTGTATCAAATGACAATGAAAATAAATACAATACAAGTTGTAGTATATATAGGAAAAATAATATAATTAATAATAATATTAAGTAATTGTCAAATACTTTAATTAAAAGTTGAATCTATTAAATATCAAGTCTTGTTTTCTAATAGGTAATGCAATAAAACGTGTTTTCATTAGATAGCCGTTATCGGAGAGTCTGTTGTAGTGGAGCTGAACCGGGTTCTTGGTTGTATTTCCCACAGGGGCGACGAGAACCTAGTTCAATTCAACGCAGACAAGTTCGGTGCGTCGTTTCTTCATCAAACAATCGATAAGTGGAATGTTTTACAAGCCCATGTGTGCTCTCCATCCTATAGCCTTGGATCCTTCAAGCAACGCGTGAAGAATCCCCTTTAGCCGGCATACTTTTTAGTGGCAACTGGGGCAGTCGTCGGCACTCTTGGACCTCTTCTTGCTTACCATCAGGCGGGTCGAGTTCAGATGTCGAGTCACAATAAAAAAAAAGATAAAGTAGTTTCTTTATCTCGATATATGACAGCACCCCACCTGATGTTGCTTGCGGTCCATAAATTGAGGTAACTGCTACTACGTTTCAATAACTGAAAGTAGCAGTTTCATCCACTATGTCAACCTAGTTAAAACCGGCAACTTACAAGCTGAACCCGAAACTCACTTCACGGTCTGTATACTTATAAGTAATGGTACTACCACGGATTGGCAGACTGGGTACCACTGCCTACCACTCTTAAAATGGTGCCTCTAATTCTTCACGTTTCGCTTAAAGAATTCAGGATAATAGGACGGGGAGAACACATGGGCTGGCAAGGTATTTCACTTATCGATTGTTTGATGAAGAAATGACGCGCCGAACCTTTTAGCACGACTGTTGATTTCGTCGACAGGATGCGGATGCTTCCCCTGACTGTGAGGGTACGAGTATGTATTAGGGTGTGAAAAGACGAGGCAGGAACATGGTAATTTATATTAAATATACCAAATATTTGTTATTAATAAAAGAGGCGGATATTTGCTTCGGGTCTGGTTATCAAAGACTCACTCTCCTACTACCCATTCTGCTGATCCGGGTAGCACCACTTACAAGTATACAGACCGTGAAGTGATTTAGTCGCGTCTCGGGATCAGCTTGTAGGCTGCCGGTTACAACTAGGCTGGCATAGTAGATGTGGCTGCTACTTACAGTTATTAAAATTGTAATACAAGTGACATCCATTCATGGACCACACTAGAGCTTAACATCAAGCTGGGTGCTGTCATATGTTGAGTCACAATAATAAAATTTAAAAAAGGTTAAAGTGCTCCATAGAAAATTCTCCGTGGTATAGGCGATATCAATACAATTACCTACTCATTATCAAATAACTAAATTAAACAACCCGTTTTCTTTAATAATAGTAATAACATGTTATTAATAGTAGATACAACTTACTTACGTCAACCTCGGTACTGGTTTGGGGTCTAGACAATGGGTCCTTGGGGACCTTCAGCTAAGCGCCTGTCCAAGGAGTTGTCCAAGCGGCTGACGGAAAAGTCTGGAGACAGGAAGGCTGGCAATTATTTTTGACAACAAAGGGGAAATGTTGCTAGTCTTCTTAGAACTACCTCTGATGGGACGTCTCTAGATGATATTTTTATTTATAGTTTAATTATATTTAATATACTTTTAATTTTATTTGTTTCTTAATAAAGGAAAATTTACAAACTTACTTAAACAATTGACAACTACTTAATATTATTATTAATTATATTATTTTTCCTATAAATACTACAACTTGTATTGTATTTATTATCATTGTCATTTGATACAGCAAATTGATAACAACGAACAACATGTACAAAAAATTGGTAAGTTTATTTTTGTAATATTTTTTATAATATTAAAATGCCTATGTGATGTGCTAATGGTAGAGACAGTAATAGGTAGAGACAATGGCGCGCTTGCCACGATCATGACACAACTCCCTCGCTTGCCTTACATCCACCACGATGCTCTTCATACAAGCTCTACAGTTGTCGGCACTAGGCAACCCAGCTTTTTTAGGGATGTCTCTGATTTGACGGAACACCCTCCTGTGTCTGCCTAGTTTAACACATCCACCCACAACAGATTTATAAATTCCTTTCGTTAATCTCCTTATAATGCGCCTAAACCATCGAAGCATTCCTTTGTCAATCTTTGTCACTACATCGTCTTTTAAACCACATCTACCGCGCACTGTGCTATTCCTTATTCTATCCACTTTCATCACTCCACATGCACTCCTTAATAAAATATATAAAAAACAAAACATTTGTTCTAGATTGTTCTGTGCTGCTTCGCCGCCGTGGCGATGTCCTCCCCCGTGGAGTACCCACCGGGCATCCACCCCGCAGTGTGCCCTAACTACCCATACTGCGACCTCGCCGCACTCGCAAGATACACCCCTGAGGGCATCCCCATTCCAGAGTGGGAGCTTAACCCAGCCATACTGCCAGTTGCCCCATTGCCCCATTTTGCCCATCTCCCCATTGCCAAATATCCCGCCGGTGTTCATCCAGCAGTCTGCCCCAATTATCCATATTGTTTCTAAGGCTTTTAATAAATACTATTTAGTGCATTAAATTATTTTCGAGTTTTATTAACCCATTTGATGTTATAATTATCCATAAGTATCCATTCTAATTTACTAAATTAAAATCAATCAATCAATCAAATATGCACGCCTTTTTTTACAAGGATAGCCAGAGACAATGGAGTGCCACTTGCGTCCCTCACATCCACTTCATACAAACTCTACGGTTATGGCCATACCAGTCTGCCAATCCGGGGTAGTACCACCACTTACAAGTATACAGACGGTGAAGTGATTTAGTCGCGTTTCGGGATCAGCTTGTAAGTTGCCGGTTCCAACTAGGCCGGCATCAGCATGTGACTACTACTTACAGTTATACATATAACACAGTGGATGTTAAGCTGTAGTGCGGCCAAGAATGGAGCTAACTGCTACTTACAGTTATTTACTATAAGTAGCAGTCACATCCACTATGCTGACCTAGTTAGTTATTAACGTTCATAATAAAAAAAAATGCTTCAACCGGGAGTCGAACCCGGTAATAGCTAACTATTACGACTCTCGGTGGAATTAATATAATAAATAAAACTCTAAAAATAATTACAAAAAAATATATTTACATATTTTTTACAATGAATCACAGTAATCGTCATTTTTTTTGATTTTAAAAATGGCAGTGTTATATGGAGATAACACGACTAAATTACAATGTCACTGTAATGGCATGCGCTAAGAAAATTGCCAAGTTTCGATTGTCAACTAGTGTTATCTAGTTTCTTCAATTTTTATTTCATAGTAAATTTATATTTCTTCAAGAGAAAATTTCTATAAATGTTTACTTTAAACAACTCTTATCTACGATAACAGTTTCCAATATTTTCTTGACAAAATCTGACAGCTAACGGACCAATAAGCAGCCCCGTTAATCTGGCATCGCCATTAAAATATGAGAATAGAGGAGCAGAACCCATGTTGTCGTGGTGCGAAAGAGAACGCTTCAAGAAGGCCCTCTGTTTGTCTTTCTCTAGCACATAGAACTTGGTTTACTTTTAGGACATTATAAAGTCTGTTGCGAGAAAAAGACAGATAGAGGGGCCTTCCTGCTGTGTTCTCTCTTGCACTGCGACACAGTCGATGGCATCGTTTCTATTCTTCTCTATGGCCTTTTTGTTATGTATATGACATTGAATTTTAGTCGTGTTATAATGTTAGAAAGAGACGCTATTATAAGTAACGTAGTAGTGACAGGGATTGCATGCTTTTTCTTGTTGCGGTCTTCAAATCATTCAGAAGCAGTAAGGATAGTTGGGGCATAGAGCTGGATTGACATCGGCTGGGTATCTTGGAGCTGCGGCGTTTCTGTAAAAAAAACAATATTTATGATATTAAATCAATCAATCAATCAAACTTGTGACGCCATTTCCCACAGGGATAGCCAGAGACAGCGGAGCGCTACTTGCCACGATCCTGACACAACTCCCTCGCTTTCCTAATATCCATAAATCTCTTCATACAAGCTCTATGGTTATGGGTACTAGGCAACCCAGCTTTTTATGAGGATCTCTTCGATTTGGTCGAAAAACACCCTTCTGGGCCTGTCTCGTTTAACGCATCCCTCCACATCATACATTTCACCTATCCTTTTCATGTGTCCAAACCATCGAAGCACTTCTTCATTTCAGGAGAAGACCAATGAAAAAAATCAAAATACATACGGAATTGCAGCGACTGGAGCAACAGGCAGGATTGAGGGATTCAACTCCCATTCAGGGATTGGAATCCCACTTGGCGTGTGACGTGCTAGGGTTGCTATGTCACAGTAGGGATAGTTCGGACATACTGCTGGGTGAACGCCTGCTGGGTACTCCCGACCGAAAGCCAACACGGCTAAGGTGCAGAGGACGAGCTGAGGAAGACGGCTACTGGTTAATATTGCTTAATCGACAAGTGGAATGCTTTATCCAGTGCCGGATTAGCCAAATGCAAGAGTAGCAAATACTACGGGCCCCGCGAATTTAGGGGCACCGCATTCCAACGCCTGTCTGACCGTAATAAAAAATGTTAATATAGATAGGCGCGTAAAATATCTTGCATGCCTTAAACGCGAAGCGCTTAAGCTATGCTTCACTTTCACTTGAAAATTTAAGTTTTTTTTTGTATTGTGACTCGACATATGACAGCACTCCGCTTGATGTTAAGCCGAAGTGTGGTCCATGAATGAATGTCACTGCTACTACAATTTAATAACTGTGAGTAGCAATCACATCCACTATGCCGGCCTAGATGGAACCGGCAACTTACAAGCTGATCCCGAAACGTGACCAAATCACTTCACGGTCTGTATACTTGTAAGTGGTGGTACTACCCCGGATCGGCAGACTGGGTACCACTGCCTACCACTCTTTATAAGTCGATATTGAAAGTGTTATTATTAAATTTGCCCATATTAAATCCATATAATTAAATGTTTTATTTAGTACCCTAAACTTGAGAACCTAAAGTAAACCAAGGGCCCCTGGACAGAATTTGCTACAGGCCCCGCGCTGGCTTAATTCGGCACTGGCTTATTTATACATCCTGCGTCCGACCGCGTAACTCAATGACAGTGAGAATGAACTTTGTTTTGATAGTTAACTCCATTAATGAGCTTCAAAATTAAAATTGCGACCGCGCAACACACTAAGAATCGATGTTCATTTTTATTAACAGTTCAAGTTCATTGTCCGAATGACGACAGGCGTGGCCGAATGGTTAGCGATTGGTTTGTTGCGCGTAAAGTCCCGGGTTTGAATACCGATCGGAGCAAATATTTGTTTCATAGCTTTTGTTTTCAATATCTATTAATTATATTAAATATTGCAAATATTTTTTAATAAAAAAAGGCAGATATTTGCTTCGGGTCTGGTTATCAAAGCGTGGTAGGCAGTGGTGCCCAGCCTGCCAATCCGGGGTAGTACGGGGTAAGTTTCTTAGTCGCGTTTCGGGATCAGCTTGTAAGTTGCCAGTTCCAAATAGGCCGGCATAGTGGATGCGACTGCCACTTGCAGTTATTGAATTGTAGTAGCAGTTTTCTCTATTCAAAGACCGCAGCAGCTTAACATCTAGGGTGCTGTCATATGTCGAGTCACAATAAAAAACAAAGAGTTTATTTTAATTTGTGCAAACCGTATAAGGCGCTTTATTGTCGCATCATAAATTTAAAATTATCGTTTATTAATAAATGCAAATTGATATTTTATTATATTTTAGTAAAGGTTAAAAACTTTTTAATGCTGTGGACAAATTATAGTTGTAGTTATTTTATTGCGGCTCGACATTACGACAGCATTTTCTTAGATTTCGCATTTAATTAAATTTTATGCGGCTTACTACCGCGTTTATTTTGGTTATTAATTCTACATTTTTATTTATTATTTCGACGTTTCGAAAGCTTTGCAGCCATCGTGGTCACGGCAATTGTAAAATCAAAAACCCTTGGGGACCTTCAGCTAAGCGCCTGGCCAAGGAGTTGTCCAAGCAGCTGACGGAGAAGTCTGGAGGCAGGAAGGCTGGCAATCATTTCTGCCAACGTATTAGCCTTGCAGGGGAAACAAAGGGGAAATATTGCCAGTCTCCTTGGGTGTATCTCTGATGCGACGTCATTAGATGATATTTTTTTATTTATAGTTTAATACAAAAATACATACATACATATATATACTTTTAATTGTATCTGTTTCACAATTAAACCAATAACCAAAATAAACGCGATAGTAATCCGCATAAAATTTGTTTAATTCAATAATCAATGTTCGCGCAAAATCTAAGAAAATACTGTTATGACAGCACAACGCCATATTAACAGTTCTGCTTTGAACTGTCATAATTATAGTTTGATCATTTTGCACACATAAACTATGCAAAATAAAGGATAAATATTCCAATTACATTGTAATCTCGATACATCAAACTATTTTAAAATGTATATGCTTTTTTTTGTATTTTAACTGCCTTTTGGATGTGACAGCGCGGCTGAGAGATGGTGGAAGGGAAGGGCCGGCAAGCAGACTACGGACGAGTTCCGTCTTGAGGCCGGAGAGGGAAGCCGGCAAGCAAGCAGGCTTGTCTTTCGGCCGGTGAATGAGAGGAGGGGGAGGGCCCAAGCGTGCTGCACTCAGGAGACGACAAGGGCTCTCACAAAAATGCGGCGTTCGATGAGAGACCAGCTACTTCACACGAGAAATGTATATGCAACTGTTAATACAATTAAGCCCAAGTCCCCATAAAAAACGAATGATGTCCTTTATAAATCTCTTGCGTCAATCACCATTCTAATACCGTACCAGTATGTACAAACGATAGATTAGTAACCGCCTAATTATTATTAATAGTTAATTATTTATTCCGTTAGCTTATCCACCTTGCATTGTACGCCCACGTTGCGGAACGTTGCTATAATTGCACCTATTCTACAAACAAACGACGCATCGATCCATTTTTAGTTCGACTGCCGATTCTGTCGAATTTTAGAAGTAAAAACTTCTTCAGTTCATCTTGAAAGTATAAGATATTTTCAGACAGATAGGGTAACGTAATATTCAGTAAAATCAATCAAATTTTCTCGCCTTCCTCCCACAGGGATAGGCAGAGACAATGGAGCGCCACTTGTCACGATCCTGACACAACTCCCTCGCTTTCTTCAGATCCACAATTCTCTTTATACAAGCTCTATGGTTATGGGCACTAGGCAACCTAGCTTTCTTAAGGATGTCTCCGATTTGGTTGAGTAAATTTTTCATTAAAATCTAGTCTATTATGCAGTTTACGCTTTTTTAAGGCACATAGAAAGGATGAGTGAAAGTAGATTGACGAAAGGAATTTATAAATTTGATGTGGATTGATGTGTTGAACGAGGCAGGCCCAGGAGGGTGTTTTCCGACCAAATCGGAGACATCCTCAAGTAAGCTGAGTTGCTTAGTTTTCATAACCGTAGAGCTTGTATGAAGAGAAATGTGGATGTGAAGGAAGCGAAGGAGTTCTGTCAGGATCGTGGCAGGCGCTCCATTGTATCTGCCTATCCCTGTGAGAAAAAGACGTGACAATTTGATTGATTGACAGACTGTATTTCTCAAAGGTTTATTTTTATTGTATCGCGACTGTATATGACAGCACCCCGCATGAACTCCTCGATAAAGACGACTGCTACTACAATTTAATACCTGTAAGTAGCAGTCGCATCCACTATGCCGGCCTATTTGCAACTAGCAACCTACAAGTTACTAATTCACTTCACGGTCTGGTACACTTGTGCCCAGTCTGCTGTTTCGAGAGTAATATACACTTACAAGTATACAGACCGTGAAGTGACTTAATCGGATTTCGGGATCACCTTGTAAGTTGCCTATTTCAACTAGGTCTGTCACATCCACTATACCGGCCTAATTGGAACCGGCAACTTACAAGCTGATCCCGAAAAGCGACTAAGTCACTTCACGGTCTGTATACTTGTAAGTGGTGGTACTACCCCGGATCGGCAGACTGGGCGCCACTACTTTAAAGTGGTACTACTACCCCTGATTAGGTAGATATAATGATATCGTAAACTCGAATGAAAAGGTATGACTCACCAATTTGGCAAACATGATACCGCTTCGAGTTCTGATGCAAGACTGATCAACCGGCGCAGGACCCTGACTTATATACCCGAGCCAGTGCACAAAGGAATCCAACGTAAAACTAATTATATTTAAACATATACGACAGTGGAGATACAATTGGGTTTTTTATTTATTTTATTATAAGCTACTAAAGTGCTTGTATCATAGAAACAGGACAACCAAAGTATATTACATCAAATATACATTGGTACCGGCGCGTGGTTTTGAACCCGTGCTCCCGGTTTGCGTAACCATTGCACTGCCACTACACCACGGTCGCCTCAAATCTTTGTACTTAAACAATGTCCTAAGAGGCACAGAAATAATTTATTCGGAAACTTAAAAAATAGTAAATTCAAAACGCAAAATTTTCTATTTACAATTAAAAGTATATTAACTATAATTAAACTATAAATAAAAAATATAATTTAATGATGTCGAATCAGGGATAATCCCAAGGAGACTGGCAACATTTCCCCTTTGTATAGCTAGGCTTTTTTTATTGTGACTCGACATATGACAGCACCCCGCTTGATGTTAAGCCGAAGTGTGGTCCATGAATGAATGTCACTGCTACGACAATTCAATAACTGTGAGCAGCAATCACATCCACTATGCCGGCCTAGATGGAACCGGCAACTTACAAACTGATCCCGAAACGTGACCAAATCACTTCACGGTCTGTATACTTGTAAGTGGTGGTACTACCCCGGATCGGCAGACTAGGTACCACTGCCTACCACTCTTTGATAACCAGACCCGAAGCAAATATCCATTTCTTTTTTTTTATTAACAAATATTTGCAATATTTAATATAATTAAATATTACAAATAAAAGCTATGAAACAAATATTTGTTCCGACCGGGGATCGAACCCGGGACTTTACGCGCAACAAACCAGTTGCTAAACCGTTCGTCCACGCCTGTCGTCAAAAAGGCTAATACGTTGGCAGAAATAATTGCCAGCCTTCCTGTCTCCAGACTTCTCCGTCAGCCGTTTGGACAACTCCTTGGCCAGGCGCTTAGCTATAGGTCCCCAAGGGTCCATCGTCTCGACCACAAACGGCGCAAATTTGTAACCAGTACCGAAGTTAGCGTGTTTGCGCAGCATGAGGTTCTTAGCAGAAATCGCCGCTTAACTAGGTCGCTAATGTGTCTACACATGTCGCATCCCACACCAGAGACCTGCCAAGTTTCCAAGGCCCAACAGTCATGCCGTCGGGTCTCTTGCCGTCGCTCCGCGCAATAGTAGAGGGTTCTAACATTGCGGGAATGAACACAATTAAATGAACACAATGTTCATAACATATTTAAAAATAAACAACATAGGATAGAAATTGTAAAGTATTGTGAAAAAGTTGTAAAAATAGTTATAGATAGAAATATGACTAGATAAATAAGATATGATAAATATATATTTGGATAAATATATATTAAAGCATACAAAGATAAATAGATATAAGTTAAAATGTACACAATAAATATAAATGAAACCCTATTAGTTAGATATAATACCCTTTTCAAGTTCAGCTGCCAAAGGATAATATGCAACAAAAAAAAGGAAAAAAAGAATATAAACTAACTATATAGTAATTGTGATAGATTAGGTAAACTATAGATATAAGACAATTAAGTAAAATAAAATTGTAGTATTATAAAAGACTCTGAATAACATGTAAATCAGAGGAAAAAGTCTAGGTAGAATTGAATAAATAAAAAAAAACATTGCGGGAACTCCAACAGTGACAAGAGCCTTTCGGGTGTTATAGTCGAGTGATATATCATCTCTCGACACTATCATCCTTATAGAGCTCCGTTCCGTCGGCAGTCGAACTTAAAGGTTTTTGTAGAACAATCGACAAGTGGATTGTTCTCTTGTTCTCCATGTGTTCTCTTTAAGGGATGCGTGAAGCAAAGTGACAGCTCGAACTAACTCGGTGTTTTCAGTCGTCGGCACTTTTGAACTTTCTCTTGCTTAACATCAGGCGAGTCGAGGTCAGATGTCGAGTCACAATATAAAAAAAAACCACAACATCAAGCCCAGTAAATATTTTGATCTCACGAACGAGATGACAAGAAAATGGGATTATTTAATCAATTTTGACGACAGGCGTTGACGAACGGTTTAGCGATTGGTTTGTTGCGCGTAAAGTCCCGGGTTCGATTCCCGGTCGGAGCAAATATTTGTTACATAGCTTTTATTTGTAATATTTAAAAATTATATTAAATATTGCAAATATTTGTTAATAAAAAAAAAGATGAATATTTGCTTCGGGTCTGGTTATCAAAGAGTGGTAAGCAGTGGTACCCAGTCTGCCGAACCGGGGTAGTACCACCACTTACAACTATACAGACCGTAAAGTGATTTGGTCACGTTTTGGGATCAGCTTGCAGCTTAAAAAAAAACAAATTGTCGCCTTCTTCACACAGGGAGCGCCACTTGCCACGATCCTGACACAACTCTCTCGCTTCCTTCACATCCACTATTCTCTTCAAGCTCTATGGTGAAGGGCACTAGGCAACCTAGCCATAGAGCTTGTATAAATAGGATTAAAACCCAGCTTTATGCAGTAGAAGTTGGTGCAAGAAGAATACCAGCCACTGTAGTAGCAGCCACCTCCATTAATGGACCACACTCCAGCTTAACATCAGCCGGTACTAAATTAATTATCACAAAAATGGAACAACACGTCGTCCTTGCACAAAAGGGCATCAGATTCATTACACGTATAATGAACGGTTTGATGGTGGGACCATACAATTTTTTTTTTATTTTGCGCGAACATTACATGTTCTTTAATTATTGTGTGCCCGATGGGTGAAACATAGTCGACTATGCAATGTACTACCCTGAGAATATGTAAAGAATGGAAGCTGTGCCAAAATAAAAACTAATTTGTTGTTTTTTTTTATTTTTTATTCATATTTATTTAGAGACTTTGAACCTAATTTGGTTAAGTCAGTCCCATCGTAACAAATTATCTTAACATCTACCTTAAAATTATTTCTTAAAACTAACCATTAATCTAAATTAAACTTTTTATCTAAAAGATCCTATGATCTATTTTTAATTATTTTACTTATAAATGTATAAACACATTGCGCTGACTTAGACAAAGGATTTGCTAAAACCGCATTAAACCCACCAATATCCCATTTGTTCAAATTAAGACTTTGCATCAATTGTTGTCTATCAGCTTTATATCTTACACATACCTCCAATATGTGTTCAACGTCCTCCACTTGATAATTTATTGTTATTTGTCTCATTTATACTATGTTTACACCACGTGTGACTGAAAGAGACAACTACTTATACTTCAATTCCTTTATTACAAAGGTTGTCACTACTTTTTTCAATTACAATCACTTGGTTGACTTTTAATACTACTTAATTAAAAGTCACGTGGTAGTAAGAGTAGCGGCATAATTGTTCCGTCTCCTTTTTTGAAGTATTTTAATTTGGTATTGTGTCAAAGTAGGTTGTCAAATGATCATCAAAACTAGTGACAACCTTCTAAATTACGAATGTCAAAATGTATTTTCATCTTCTGCCTTCTTTTTAATGCCGTAAGTGAAAATAGTATAAACAGTTATATTTTGTAGTTATTTGGATAATAAATTCTTGGTAATACCTATCTTTGCAAATTATTTTGAATTGATTAATTATTGAATTAAACAAATTTTATGACGTTTCGAGAACTTTGCAGCCATCGTTGTCACGAAGAGACTACGTACGTTGGCAGGGCCGTCTTTACCCGGGGGTTCAAGGGGTGCGGTGCACCCGGGCGCAGAGTCCTAGGGGGCGCATGCCGACCGCCATAAATTTCGATAGGTACCTACTACACTGAAACCACGCGAGCGGAGCCTTGACTTTCGCACCCCGGCGCTGAATATGCTTAAGACGGCCCTGTACGTTGGTTATTTTATTTATGTTAATATAATTAAATAGTCAGCCATCTTGACGGTCACCTGTAAGGCGGAAGTGAATCCACACATACTACATTTTAATAAAGCCTAAGTAATCAGTAACAATTAAAAAAAAAAACTTAAAACTTAACGTCTTTATTCGGAAAAGATTTTTATTTTAAAACAATTAATGTATGCAAAGTCGATCTATAGTTTGGGCACATGGAAAGGTAAGTTTTTTTAATAAATGTGGCAATCAGCCTATTATTGTGAATCTTCCCTGATGTTTTTTTAATATTGTGACTCGACATATGACAGCACCCCGCTTGATGTTAAGCCGAAGTGTTGTTATGAATGAATGTCACTGCTATTACAATTCAATAACTGTGAGTAGCAATCAGATCCACTATGCCGGCCTAGATGGAACCGGCAACTTACAAGCTGATCCCGAAACGTAACCAAATCACTTTACGGTCTATATATGGTACTACCCCGGATCGGCAGACTGGGTACCACTGCCTACTACTCTTAAGGAAAGATTCCCTAAAGTCGGTGATGGTGTCGTCAGAGTCGGTATGTCTAAGTCATTGTGCAGGTCAACGTTCCTGAGGTACCAGGGAGTGCTGGTTGCCCTACGCAGGAACTTGTTTTGCACTACTTGTAGCTGTTTAAGTAACTTTTATCTAGAATTGTTCTACAATTGAATCAATAGTAAACCCCTTAGCAATGCTAGTGTTTCCGCATTCCAAGCGTGGGCGACATGTTTTCGTTGTTGAAGGTGACGAAATCGCAATTAGGTAATAGATATTGGATAATTATTAATTATGACGACAGGCGTGGCGTGGCGCACACCAGTCTACGGAAAGTCTCGGGTTTGATTCCCGGCCGGAGCAAAGATTTGTTTCATAGCTTTTATTTGTAATATTTAATCTACTGAGGCATCTGTAAGCTAAGTCGATTTTTCCAGTCGACAGCACTATTGAAGCTCCACAATAAATTACAATAATAGCTGCAGCAAGAAGAAATTGCTTTATCGTGATAAATGACCAGGGAAGTGAATGATGCACCTTAATAAATGAATAATAAAAACTTCAAAAGAAACACGTTACTAACAGGTGTAGTTATTTCTGCACAAATGGATGTGTTTATGCAATATATATACAAATAGCATGTAATAAAATATATTTAGCTGAACAATTTTGTATCTGGCTGGTTTTAATGACATTAAAAAGGTGACATTTCAAAAAAAGAATCAATTTAGGAAAATTTTGTTTCCCGCTATTTTTCATTTGTTTTTCTTTCTGTCAAAATAAGCGAATCAAATGAAGGGATTAGATACATTTTTAACCCCCGACCCAAAAAGAGGGGTGTTATAAGTTTGACTTGTCTGTGTATCTGTGTATCTGTGTATCTGTGGCTCTGTGTATCTGTGTGTCTGTCTGTGGCATCGTAGCTCCTAAACGAATGGACCGATTACGATACGGTTTGTTTCATTTGAAAGCTGACGTGATCGAGATGGTTCTTAGCTACAATTGATGAAGATCTGATCAGGGGTTTCAAGGTCATCAGCTCGATTTGTTAGCTGCGGTAGCGATCTTAGACGCGCTGGTTAGGACGACAACCCTTGTACGTCGCTATAGATCTATTACCTTGATTGAATATTTTAGGGGAAAAATTATAACATTTTTTACGTGTTTTAACAATGGCATATTTGTTTGACATAAAATAACAATCTTCGTCGCATAGCGACGTACAAGTGTTGGACGCATAAACACGCATAAGGCTGGGAATACACGTCCGATATTGCTGAGCAAATTATTTACAAATCGGAAGTAGGAATCGGACGTCTATTTTGTTTCTGTATTCTGTATGAAAACTGCACCTTCAGACAATCGGATCGGCCATAAAATCGTAAGCGCCTTGGCGTTGTTTCCGATTCTGACATCCGATCCGACTATCGGATCTGACGTGTATTAAGTATTCAAACAAATGTATGGCACGAGTGCTTTCCGATTGTCTGATCAGACAATCGGATCGGACTATCGGAGAGGAAAATCGGACTTGTATTCCCAGCCTTATAGGTATTTACTTTACTTTTAAACAAATCTGTGACTTAACATTTGAAATAAAAACGTATACAAATACATGTGTGTTTTAACTGGTACCACTTAGCTACTCTGATGATGGAACTCGAAGGTAGGAGACGAAATCCTGGATGTGTTCAAACTTTTTTTTGGTATACTAAGTTTGGACTTATTAGATTTGTCTTGAAGGTAGGAAACTAAGTGTAGAAAAGTTAGTGCGATAAAATAAAACATTCCGGATCTAAAAAATCTGATCATGGATCCTCTCAGATCAGCAAATCAACAAGAAATGGACCTATAGTGCTTTAACTAAAATTGTTACTCACTATGAGCCATTAGCTGGACCGTTATCAAATTAAAGACCGAGAGTATCTGATGAGGCACCATCATGAATCCTCTCAGATCAGCAAATCAACAAGAGATAGAACTATAGTGCTTTAACTAAAATTGTTACTCACTAAGAGCATTTAGCTGGACCGTCATCAAATTAAAGACCGGGCAATCTGATGATGCACCATTATGAATCCTCTCAGATCAGCAAATTAATATCAATTGATCAGCAAAAAAAAGAGATAGAACTGTAGTGCTTTAACTAAGCCTTTAGCTGGGCCGTTATCAAATTGAAGATCGGGAGTATCTGATCATGAATCCTCTCAGATCAGCAAATCAATAACAGATAATATCATAGTGCTTTAACTAAAATTGTTACTCTCTATGAGCCATTAGCTGGGCCATTATCAAATTAAAGACCTAGTGTAGTTATCTGATGATGCACCATAAGGATCCAAGGGATATTAAAGGGATATAACTATTGAGCCATGACTAATGTTGTTTATTACTATAAAGCTGATGATATGACCAAAGTGGTTCCAGGCGTTTCGGGGGTTCCTTTAAAATTTTAATTTTGATTTTATAAAATTTTATTTATAAAAGGCAAAAATGCTACGCAAGCCGCAAAAAAATGTGACGTTTATGGACCTAATGCAGTGTCAGTAAGAGTAGCACAAAGTTGGAGTTTTGGCGGGCAACTGCAAGTGACATCTTGCGTTTTTCATAAATATTAATGTGAAATAATGGTGGAATTGTTATCCAGTTATCAATTTTAAGTTCATCGAGTATAAACAAGTAATTTAAAACTGTGAAACGTGTTTCTTCGTGTTCCCTCCAAGACTCCTTCCGAAGTTTTAGTAAAGGCTTTCCGCCGCTTTACTAAAACGATCATCATCAACCTCACTATCATCGTCATCATTTGATGAATCACTCGCGTGGTTCATCTTCATCTTTACTTGACAATGTTTTAACATTGAACCATATATTTTTACTTTGACACTGGCAAGTTAAATACTAAAGCCATAAACAAGAAGAAAGAAAGAAAGTAGCACAAAGTTTTCAATCCGGGAATTTTGATGTAAAAGATGCACCTCGCTCTGGTCTTACAAATAAAATAGACGCTATTTTTGAGAAAGGTGGAGCAAGATCGGCATATCAAGAGCTGAAGAACTGGGAGTCAATTCCCAGTTCTTCGACTGAGAGAACCGAGCTTGTTTATAGCTGCCTCAGTTGCCGTCACTATGCCGGCCAAAGAAATAACTATTATTTTTTGAATAAAAATCAGTACAATTAATAATAAAAAAATATATGTCTTGTACTGCATAAAACGACCATAAAGAAAGATCGTGTTCTTCGAAACCAGATTTTGACATTCACCCACTTGTGGCGTCGCTGTTGTCAAAGTTAATGCCAATGCACCCGAGTGGTTACGCTAAAAATGCAACATGGCAGCGCTTCCTGTTTGACATGCTGCAATCCTCTTCATAAAAGCAAAGGACATTAATTTTGTATGGGGACTTAAGCTTAATTGTATTAACAGTTGCATATACATTTTAAAATAGTTTAATGTACGAAGATTACAATGCAATTGGAATATATCCTTTATTATGCATAGTTTAGGTGTGCAAAATGATCAAACTATAATTATGACAGTTCAAAGCGGAACTGTTAATATGGCGTGCCTTTGTGATTGACAGACGATACAATATTCATGTCTTATTTTCAAAATAACTCAATTGCAAAGCAATTAAAAGCAAAATTGTTATTAGTTTTATAAACACAAGTATCGAAACTACCATTTATATATTTTTTAATTATTGGAATTACAAAAGTAGTACACAAAAGCCCAAAATGAATGATGTCCGTTTAGTTTCAAGATTTACACGATTTATAATTTTATTTCTTATTTAGGTAATACAAAGTGAAGTGAATGTTAGGTGTGGCAGAAGACGCGTGAAAGTAGAATTATCGTTGTAGAAATGAGCTCATTAAGAAGTGTATGTGGAGTGACGATAGCGGATAGAATAAGGAATAGCACACTGCGCGATAGATGTGATTCGGAAAAAGATGTACTGACAAGGATTGACAAAGTAATGCTTCGATAGTTTGGGCACATAGAAAGGATGAGTGAAAGTAGATTGACGAAAAGAATTTATACATTTGATGTGGATAAATGCGTTAAACAAAAAGGGTGTTTCCCGGTCAATTTAGGGACATCCACAAGAAAGGTAGGTTGCCTAGTGCCCATAACCATAGAGCTTGTTTGAAAAGAATTGTGGATGTTAAGGAAGCGAAGGAGTTGTGTCAAGAACCTGACACAAGCGGTCCATTGTTTCTGCCTTACCTGTGGAATAAAGGCGTGACTGGTCCTGGTTTTATGTTTGCCTCGCAATATAGAATTTCTAGAAAATATTGCAATAGGCTGAAGTTATTATTGCAAAAGTTTTACGCGATTAGTGAACGTGAAAAATTCAATGCAACCTTACATGTAATATGGATGTTTTTCTAGGTGCGGCTCAGTTACAAAACAATGAAGAAAATAACTTCCTTCCTGGATGAAAGAGTTGACGACAAGCGTGGCGCCTTAGTTAGCACACCAGTTTGTTATCAGTGTGCTTAATTTATTACTTAATAATCTATCAATCAAATTGTCACGCCTTTTCCCACAGGGATAGGCAAAGACAATGGAGCGCCACTTGCAACGATCCTGGCTTCCTTCACATTCACAACCTAGCTTTCTTGAGGATGTCTACGATTTGGTCTGCCTCCTGGGACTGCCTTGTTTAACGCATCTATCCACATCAGATTTATAAATTCTTTTCGACAATCTACTTTCCATGTGCTCCAACCATCGAGGAATTCCAATTCTAATAATAAATATTTAAACTATAAATAAAAAATATCCTCTAGCTAGACTCTATATAGAGATGTTGCATCAGAGATAGTCCCAAGGAGACTGGCAACATTTCCCCGTTGTATAGCAAGGCTAATACGTTGGCAGAAATAATTGCCAGTCTCCAGACTTCTCCGTCAGCCGTTTAGACAACTTCTTGGCCAGGCTAAATTATTAAATAATTGGTTTAAATATTGTCCATTTTTCGGTAACAAAAACAGAGGCACTTACAAGTATACAGACCGTGAAGTGACTTAGTCGCGTTTCGGTATCAGCTTGTAACTTTCCGGTTCTAGGCCGGCGTAGCACAATATGCGAATTTAACATCAGGCGATATGTTTAAAGGCATAATTAAAAACAATAATAATTTTAAATTAACGCAAATAATCAACGCCTATTGACTTAATAAATTTAAATATAAATACATAGTGGGTGTGGACGCCATCTTTTGACAGCTGTCATTTCGTATTTAGGCGGGAAAACGATTCCTTGACATCTTGGCCTTGCCAATGTAAAAATTAAAATGGCGAACAATGGGCTATAAAAATTATGCGATCTTTATATCAATTACGATTTAATCGTAGTTATGAATGGATAATCGCCCGAGGGATAACCGTCTATTTTTTTACATTTCTATACTAAGCTACTGAAGTGCATAGACACAGGCCAACCAAAGTACATATATCAAAGATACATTGGTACCGATGAGTGGTTTTGAACCCGTGCTCTTGGCTTGCCTAACCATTGCACTGCCACACACTACGCCACTATATTTATTTATGTATTTATAGGCAGGGCCGTCTTAAGCATATTCAGCGCCGGGGTGCGAAAGTCAAGACTCCGCTCGCGTGGTCTCAGTATAGTAGGTACCTATCGAAATTTATGGCGGTCGGCATGCGCCCCCTAGGACTCTGCGCCCGGGTGCACTGCACCCCTTGAACCCCCGGGTAAAAACGGCCCTGTTTATAGGTTATCCACAAAATATACACCAAAAATATAGCAATACAAATCTAAGCTGCGCAGTGACTTGTTTGTTGAATTAATGGACTCTTTATTTGAAAACTATACACTTATATAGAGTTCCCTCTAATTTGATCAACATTTCACAATAAATAAAACTACTAATATACATATGGGAGTTGTGTCAAGATTGTGGTAAGTGGCGCTCCATTAATTTTATTTTTGATAAAACTATATTAACTTTAATTAAACTAGAAAAGGGGATAAATTGTAATTAAAAAACCTTGTTTCAAAATTGAATTACATAATTATTTTTTGAATTGAATTATTAGCCCAAGTACGTCAATGGCTCATTAACCAAATTATTATTTCAAACAAACGTAAAATATGAATATTTTTTTTTAGTTTCAAAAGCCGTTATAATCCTTTAAAATGAAACTAACAGTTGCTTCTCTACCGGGAGGCAATAAAATCGGTCTGACACGATTCTGTCTAAAATTATGTTTCCTCAATTTTTCGCGCGATCTTTTGCAATTTTCTGCCATGATTTGACAGGTGTAATGTTCTTCGAGCTGGCTCTTTAGTGAATTCAAAATGGCTGCCGGTGTTACGTCAGGATGCTGTAGAATCTTGTCAATTTGCAAAGCAATGGACGTGCAACTCTCTGATGACATCTAAAAATATAAAAATAAAAGAAAAAATATAATAAAGAATTTATTTTGGGCTATTTTTGTAGTACTATTGTAATGCCCAATGATGAAAAAATATATAAATAGTAGTTTTGATACTTGTATTGATAAAACTAATCAATCACAAAGACACGCCATATTAACAGTTTTGCTTTGAACTGTCATAATTATAGTTTGATCATTTTGCACGCCTAAACTATGCAAAATAAAGAGTAATTTTTTCATTTGTAATCCTCGTACATCAAACTATTTTTTAATTGTATATGCAACTGTTAATACAATTAAGCTTAAGTCCCCATACAATATGAATGATGTCTGTTTCGCGAGCTGGCACACATAGAAATAGAATTTTCTTAGATTTTGCGCAAACAATGACAAATGCGGCTTACTGTTGCGTTTATTTTTGGTTAATGATTGTATAATGCGTCCTTAAAGAGCTGCTCGGGCCATTCTCCGTGGTATAGGTGGTATAGAGGACGCAAAAAGCCGCTATGTCCGCGGTGGTGAGCAAGACAGATGACTAAAACAATCGACTCAGTTCGTCACCACTATGCTGACCCGCGGCCCGACCGTGATACACAATCACAATAGGCTTAACAATTGAACTCTATTGATAAGCTTCAAAATTATAATTGCAACCGCGCAACACACTAAGAATTGATGTCCATTTTCATTCAAATTCATTCATTCAAGCTCGATGAAACTCATCGTTCGAATGAATAAAATTTGTTTTACTCGTAAACACTAACAGCGACCGTGTAACTCTTTGAAAAATGGGAATGAATTTGATTGTCATTACCATTAATTTTGCGCGGTCGGTCTCTAGCTTTCAACAATATACTTATACCTATAACCTTACCTTATCAATAAAAGGTCTTAACTCTTCTATGTCGTGACACAAATTCGTCTTATTACATCCAGAACTGAGCCAGCCGTATGAACTCTTAGAATGACGCCTGCTACTTTTCTCCAGGGCTCTTAGCACACCTTCTGCCTAATATATTTTTTTAATATACCGGGTGTAGATAGTTTTCGAGCAATCCCGTGTAACAGAGATTTTGTGCATAGCAAAATACATCTCGGTATATACCCGGCAGATAAAAAATTAACGATGTCTTTTTATGTAAGTATTTAATTTTTTTTATTGTGACACATTTGACCTCGACCCGCCTGATGATAAGCAAGAGGAGATCCAATAGTGACAAAGCAAATGACGCGCAGCTTTAAAACCAGCCGTTTTTTATACAATCTGCCGGGGCTTATACAATCAAATAGGTTCATTTTTAGGCATTGTTTTGGATAATTTGTTGTATAACTTGTTGTAGTTAAAGTGGCGCTCCTTTGTCTCTGCATATCCCTGTGGGTAAAAGGCGCGACTATTTAATTGGAATTTAAAAAAATACTTACATAGGTAAATAAATCATTGGTAGAAAAGCAATTCGGTTTAGACACGAAATATTTTTCACGAAACATAATTAAACAAATATTCAGGCGTTTTTTCCGATAAAGACAGCTAGTTGATGGCCAGTCGATCGGGTTTAGACTTATAAAATGCGCTTTGATTAGATATTGGTATCAAACCAAATATAAACGTAAGCTTTTTATTTAATTAACTATAATTTAATTAAGTTATCAAAGTTATGACACCTACGCGTATGTACATACTTCAAAATAATTAATTTAAATATTATTTGTTTAAGGAAATTCGACAGTATTATGAGCACAATAGAATATATTATTACTTATAAACATAGGTTTAATTATGCTATGTATAATACTAGATGTGTACCCGCGACTTTGTACGTAAAAAGATTAGTATTGGTATTTTTTTATTTATTGAGACAAAAATATTTTCTTAGATTTTGCGCGAACATTGATTAATGAATTAAACAAATTTTATGCGGCTTACTTTTACTTGTAAAATCAATAACCAAAAATAAACGCGATAGTAAGTCGCATATTCATTAATCCGTCTGATTTTAGACTGGAGTGTGGTTTAGGGATAGGGGTGAAGGCTACTCATCATCATCATCAGCCAGATGACGTCCAGACATAGACCTCCCCCTTATGCTACTACAGTTAGCAAATTGCAAGCTGCAGACGAAATATTGGTCAGGGAATACCTTAAATTGTATTGTAATTGAGATTTCCTTTTTATTTATTTATTAGGTCAGAAAAAAGCGTAAGAAAAATAATAGTAAATAAAATTTTGATAATTTCTGCAGCGCCATCTGTTATTAGAATAAAATACTATTTCGATAACTTTAAATACAAAACTGCAAACTTAATATTTAGTTCCACTATTCATCGCTAGATGGCACATACAATTTATTGAAGTACTACTATTCTGTAACAGATGGCGCTACTGTATTCGAAGAGGTGGTTTAATAAAAAAAAAATCCTATTTGGTACAGAGATAGATTGTATAACCTTAGAGCTTGTATGAGGAGAATTGTGGATGTGAAGGAAGCGAGGGAGTTGTGTCAGTGGTTATGGTGGTCATTGTGTTGTGGTAAGTGGCGCTCCATTGCCTCTGCCTATCCCCATGGGAAAAAGGCTAGACACTTTTTTTATTTATATTGTAGTCTAGAATAGGACATAGTCTACACATTAAAGACCTGGAGTACCTGATTATGTACCATGAGGATTGCAAGGGATATGTAAGAGATATAACTGAATGGTGCTTTGACCAAAATCTTTTCTTACTATAATGCGAATAAAATAATAGGACGGAATCGGCGCCATTTTGTGACGTCTAAAACTCTAACCAACATTAAATTACTTTTAGTTAACATTAGTTACCTTTAAATCAGTCAAGTGAAGTTAGTCAACAGCCCGTCCTATTCTTATTCTAATAACACATAGTATGCGCCTTTAGCTGGGCTGTTATCAAATTGAAAACCTGGAGTACCTGATGGCCCATAAGGATGCAATGGATATGAAATAGATATAACTATGGTATTTAACTAAAATTGTTCCTAATGTGATCTTTATATATTTATTTATTTCTTCATAGCCTGTGTTGTATACAGACGGACTTAAAGCTAAATAGCTTTGCCTCCCAGTTAACCTTATACCTGGCTTGTAATGACTTTAAGGCCGGCATAGTGACGGTGAATGTGTCAGCCGTGAACTGACTTGTTTTTTTCAGTCATTGGCACTATCGGACCTTTATTATGCTTATCATCAGGCAGGTCGAAGTCAAATGCCGAGTCAAAACATTAAATAAAAAACTGGAGCACTTAATAATAGACCACGATTAAAGAGATTAAAAAGAATATCGGCATGTTGGCAATTATCATACAAAATCTTTGTCACATTAATTCTTCTTCTTTAGTTCAATTCTCCTATTCTGACGGCAAAAGAAACTTTGTCCATACAGCCTAGTCAGTTCCGTAATATAGTTATGTCTTCAGTGGATGAAGATTAAACACTGAAAACATTACATGAGAGTGCAGATGAGATGATGGCTTTTATCGATAACTCATATAAAAATTCCAAACAGCTGAAACTATAGTTGTTTTTTATTGTGACTCGAGATATGACAGCACCCCGCTTGATGTCAAGCCGAAGTGTGATCCATGAATGAATGCCACTGCTACTACAATTCTATAACTGTGAGTAGCAATCACATCCACTATGCCGGCCTAGATGGAACCGGCAACTTACAAGCTGATCCCGAATCGTGACCAAATCACTTCACGGTCTGTATACTTGTAAGTAGTGGTACTGCCCCAGCACCACTGCCTACCACTATTTGATAACCAGACCCGAAACAAATATCCATCTCTTTTTTTAACAATTATTTGTAATATTTAATATTATTAAATATTACAAATAAAATCTATGTAACAAATATTTGCTCCGACCGGGGATCGAACCCGGGACTTTACGCGCAACAAACCAGTCGCTAAACCGTTCGTCCACGCCTGTCGTCAATGTTGTTTCATGATGATCGGTAAGGTAGTTGTTGCGTGAAAACGTAACAAACAAACTGACATTCATATTTATAATTATAGTATGATTTAATGTCTTTGACCACGATGATGCTAGTACGCGTCGTAACTTTTCATGTTACGAGTCATAGTTTATAAAGGCTAGTGAAACCGCGGGTAACAGCTAGTGTATAATAAATCATAGTTGCCACGATGCTTACATTGTTAGTAGTACGGGGGGCGAGCGTCTCAAGGGAAACGTGAGCGCGGATTATGATTTAATAATTAAATATGATTCTGCAGAACAAAATACACAGCTGGGAAAAGGTTTCTAAGTACTAGTAAGAATTGTGACTCGACCTGTTGTTAGGCTGGAGTGTGATCCATGACTGGAGGTAAATGATACTTTTAGTTAAATAACTGTAAGTAAGCATTTACCTTTACTATGCAGCGGGGTTAGGTTTGCAAGTTATCGTTCTCGTCGGCGATTGTCAAAATAATAAAATCTATGCTAAATCCAATAAAACGAGACTATTAATCGTTGTGACAAATATCGTCCGTGCGACGACACGTTTTATCATTACTTGCCCAACCTAACCCCGCAGGCCTAGTTAGAACCGACAACTCACAAATTGATCCCGAAATGCTACTAAGTCACTTCACGGTCTGTTTACTTGTAAGGAGTGGTACTATCCCGGATCAGAAAACTGGGTTAATATCCCGGCAGAAGAGAAGAGCGCTGCTGCACGACTGCGGTGGAAGAAAGTTGTCGTACTTGTATACTTATGGAGTCATGTACATAACTGTAACAAATTAAAATACACATAGTATTTTCTTAGATATTGCGCGAACATTGATTAATGAATTAAACAAATTTTATGCGGCTTTCTATCGCGTTTATTTTGGTTTAGATTTTACATTTTTATTATTATTCCAACGTTTCGAGAGCTTTGCAGCCATCGTGGCCACGGAGAGACTGAGGTGTTGGTCGTCTTATTGATTGATGTGGTTATTCTTTCCAAAACTACCCCGTTTGATGTTTTGATTTTGTTTTTTCTGTAACCACGATGGCTCTCGAAACGTCGGAATAATAAAAAATTGTAATATCTAAACAAAAAAAACGCGATAGTAAGCCGCATAAAATTTGTTTAATTCATAGAATACACATTAGAATAACAAAAATAAAATACGTAACAAAACAAGTTACCGCACAGCCTGATTGCCAGCGCTCTTTTTCTTTGCCGTGTACAATACCACTCTTTGATAAACAGACCCGAAGCAAATACCTACTTCAGTACAGACCCGAACAAAGTTTTTTTATAAACAAATATATCTAATATTTGATCTAACTGGTAAATATTACATAATAAAAGCTTTGAGAGTCGTGGTTTAAAACCACTTTTCGGTACCAATGTATCTCTGCGGGGTTAGGTTGGGCAAGTTAAAACGATTATCGTCTATCGTCGACTATTGTCAAAATAATAAAAGCTAGGCTAAATCCACCAAAATGAGACTATTAATGATAATGATCAAACGTGTCGTCGCACAGACGATATTCGTCACAAAGATTAATAGTCTCGTTTTATTGGATTTAGCCTAGCTTTTATCATTTTGACAATCGCCGACGAGAGACGATAATCGTTTTAACTTGCCCAACTTAACCCCGCTGATTATACAATACTTTGGTCGCTTAGTATCTCATTGTAAGAAAGTTAGTAGCTTAGTATAGAAATGTCTAACTCAACACCAAATCTAATGCAGAAACATTTTCTCAGCGTTGTACACGAGCGCCGTCGGACTAGCAAATTTAATCTACACCATTCTGAAGGGACTGCCTTACACGAGATAAGAAAGTTAAAAAATATGAAAAGAATCACGTTGTCGTTGAGTACTAAAAATACATTAACAATGAATCAATCAAATTGTTTCGATACTTGTATTGATAAAACTAATAACAATTTTGCTCAATCAACGCCATAGTTTTTCTGCTTTGAACTGTCATAATTACGGTTTGATCATTTTGCACACCTAAACTATGCAAAATAAAGGATATATTCCATTTACATTTAATCTTCGTACATTAAACTATTTTAAAATGTATATGCAATTGTTAATACTATTAAGCCCAAGTCCCCATATAATATGAATGGTGTCCTTTTATGCGTCTCTATGAGTCTCTCCGTGACCACAATGGCTGCAAAGATCTCGAAACGTCGAATAATAAAATAAAATTGTAAAATAAAAACCAAAACAAATGCGATAGTAAGCCTCATGAATTTTGTTTCAATCATTACACATTTATTGAATTGTAGTAGCAGAGGCATCTATTCTTTGACCACACTCCAGCTTAACATCAAGCGGGGTGCAGTCATATGTCGAGTCACAATAAAAACAATTAGGCTTGCAATAAAAAAATAAGAATCAAAGATACATTGGTACCGGCAAGTGATTTTCAATCGGGGCTTTCCCGTGACCAACACATTTTCTTTTATGTATCCCCACGATATATCCTGCGATTTCTCCATCGTCTCTTGTATAACTTGCAAACGATATCATAAAGGCGGATTATCACATTCAAGTATTGTGTTAAAATGTAATCAACCTTTATAACTGTGTATATATGTATATTGTATACACAAAATACAATATACATATATACCGTGGCGATTGTAGTGAAGTGGTAGTGCAATGGTTACACAAACCGAGAGCACGAGTTCGAGATCACCCACCGGTACCAATGTTTCTTTGATATATTGGTACTTTGGTTGTCCTGTTTCTATGATACAAGCACTTTAGTAGCGTAGTTTATTGTTTTATTGTGACACGACATCTGACCTCAACTCGTCTGATGATAATCAAGAGGAGGTTCAAGAGTGACGACGACTGAGAAAACCGAGTTTGTTCACAGCTGCCTCAGTCGCCGTGACCGCAGTCCCAAATCATAGAGTTTTAACGACGAAAACCCAAAAACAAGATGAAGACATGCAAGGATCATTTTAAATAAGTTACTAGAACAGTGCATCAAAATATCTATCAAACATATTTAAAAGATCTATAAAGGACATCATTTTGTGAGGGGACTTGGGCTTAATTGTATTAACAGTTGCATATACATTTTAAAATAGTTTGATGTACGAAGATTACAATGCAATTGGAATATATCCTTTATTTTGCATAGTTTAGGTGTGCAAAATGATCAAACTATAATTATGACAGTTCAAAGCAGAACAAATATGGCGTTGATTGACAGATGATACAAAATCCATATCTTATTTTCCAAATAACTCAATTGCACAGCAATTAAAAGCAAATTTGTTATTAGTTTTATCAACACAAGTATCGAAACTACCATTTATATATTTTTTCATCATTGGACATTACAAAAGTAGTACATAGAAGCCCAAAATGAAATGAAAGATGTCCTTTTCGCACATATAATTATTTTCTTAAAGTTGGTGGTTCAAAAACCTGTCTTTCAGTCGACAATAAACAGACAGTGACATAAACAATAAACATCCCCTAAAATAATTGTTGTAAAATCTCAATTAGCAAGTCAATTATACCCCTAGTCACTGATAAAATGCTGCTGGGGTAGCACGGAGGGGTGTGCGAGTCGCAGGTGGCTAACAGCGCCCCCTGTCGGCCATTTAGACAACTATTAATCCGCATTAAAAGTGGGATTTGGGTAGTATTAACAGTGTCATCAAATTATTCAATTATTTGCGTTTATTTATGTGTTTTTTTAATTGTGACTCGACATATGACAGCACCCTGTCTGATGGTACTATAGTTAAATACCTATAAGTGGCAGTCGCATCTACTATGCCGTCGTAGTTGGAACTGGCAACTTACAAGCTGATCCCGAAACGTGACCAAATCACTTCACGGTCTGTATACTTGTAAGTGGTGGTACTACCCCGGATCGGCAAACTGGGTACTAGTGCCTACCACTCTTGACAATCAGACTTGGAGCAAATATCCGCCTATTTTTTTTATTAACGTAGTCTTCTACTCTTGATAAAAAAATAAACATTCAGACGACAGGCGTGGCTTATTAGTTAATTTGCCAGTTTGTTACGTGTAAAGTCCCGGGTTCGATTCCCTGTCGGATCAAATATTTGTTTTATTTTCTTTATTGTGACTCGACATATGACAGCACCCTGTCTGATGTTAAGCTGGAGTGCGGTCCATGAATTGTGGTGAATGCTACTACAGTTAAATAACTGCAAGTAGTAGTTTAATCCACTATGCCGGCTTAGTTACAACCGGCAACTTACAAGCTCATAACAAAACGCGACTATTTAGGTCACTTAACGTTTTGGGATCAGCTTGTAAGTTGCCGGTTCCAACTACGACGGCATAGTGGATGTGATTGCATCCATTCATGGACCACACTCCAGCTTAACATCAAGCGGGGTGCTGTCATATGTCGAGTCACAATTTTAAAAAATCGGTAGTACTACCCCGGATCGTCAGATTAGGCGAAATAACCTCTCTCTCTGCCTACCACTCTTCAGAAAGTCCTCCATCTAGTCCTGATCCACAGAGTCACGTCTCCCTTCTAAATTAAAACGAAAATAAAAGCAATTTTTATTTTTTAAAGTGTTATCCACTTAAATACTCTGTTAATGTTTCTAATATGTCGCAGAGAAAAATAAAAATATATTTTTGGGCTGGTATTTCAACGTTTACTTTTTAACGCGCTCCATTGTCTCTGCCTACCCCTTTGGGAAAAAGGCGTGACAATTTGATTAATTAATACAATTTAGATGTATGTGGAGTGACGATAGCAGATAGAATAAGGAATTGCAAAGTGCGCGATAGATGTGGTTTAAGTTGCTTCGATGGTTTGGGCACATGGAAACGATGAGTGAAAGTAGATTGACGAAAGGAATTTATAAATCTCATGTGAATGGATGCGTTAAACAAGGCAGGCCTATTCAACGCCTAAATCGGCTAGTGCCTAGTGCCCATAACCGTAGAGCTTGTATGAAGAGAATCGTGGATGTGAGGGAAGCGAGGGAGTTGTCACAGGATCGTGGTAAGTGGCGCTCCATTGTTTCTGACTATGCCTGTGGTAAAAACAACCAGACCCGGAAACCCGGAGCAAATATTCCTTATTTTTAACAAATATTTGACTATCCATTTGAATAATTAAATATTACAAATAAAAGCTATGAACGAAATCTTTGATACGTTCGGTAACTTGTTTTTATGATATAAGGAATCACTTTAAGGAATCGACGACAGGCGTGGACGAACGGTTTAGCGACTGGTTTGTTGCGCGTAAAGTCCCGGGTTCGATCTCCGGTCGGAGCAAATATTTGTTTCATAGCTTTTATTTGTAATATTTAATAGTATTAAATATTGCAAATATTTGTTAATAAAAAAAAAAGAGATGGATATTTGCTTCGGGTCTGGTTATCAAAGAGTGGTAGGCAGTGGTACCCAGTCTGCCGATCCGGGGTAGTACCACCACTTACAAGTATACAGACCGTGAAGTGATTTGGTCACGTTTCGGGATCAGCTTGTAAGTTGCCGGTTCCATCTAGGCCGGCATAGTGGATGTGATTGCTACTCACGGTTATTGAATTGTAGTAGCAGGGACATTCATTCATGGACCACACTTTGGCTTAACATCAAGCGGGGTGCTGTCATATGTCGAGTCACAATAAAAAAAAAATTAAAAAAAAACTTTAGTTTTAAGTTGAGCTTGCCTTAGCAGCCCTCTAAGCTTCTAGTGACGAAGAGAAAATAAAAATGTAAAGTTAATTGTGGTTAATTTTAGGGTAGCATTCAATAGACAGAAAAAAACCGACCAATAAAAATCTCTAAGTTTGTTTGTCAGTCATAATGGGGGAGGCGTGTTCAAATCCGGATGTATAACTTTCACGGGGTGATTGGTAGGCGGGATTTTTTATATGTATATTTACACAGGATTCTGTATTAAGAAGCTATTATATTAAAATAATATTTTTGGCCGGCATAGTTACGGCGACTAAGGCAGCCGTGAACTAACTCGTTTTATTCAGTCGTCGTCACTCTTGGACCTCCTCTTGCTTATCATCAGGCGGGTCGAGGTCAGATGTCGTGTCACAGTAAAAAATAGTAGTAAAGAGTGGTAGGCAGTGGTACCCAGTCTGCCGATCCGGGTTAGTACCACCACTTACAAGAATACAGACCGTGAAGTGACTTAGTCACGTTTCGGGATCAGCTTGTAAGTTGACAGTTCCAACAGTTATTGGATTGTAGTAGCAGTGACATCCATTCATGGACCACACTCCAGCTTAACATCAAGCTGGTGCTGCATATGTCGAGCCAAAATAATAAATAAAGCTATAAAAACATAAGTAAGAAAATGCTTTCTTTCTATACAACCTTTAGTCGACCTTCGAAATCAAAATGGCGGTCAGAATATTTAAATAGACTTCTTGCCTTTCAAACCGCCATAATTGTTTTTGTTATTTCCTTTGTTTAAAATTGTTCTTTTCAAATGTTTGTCGGCATTTCCCTAATATTGGTAGCTATGTCGTATTACAGACCATGTCGAATTATAAACCTTTTCTAACTTATAAACATTTTAAAAGGAATGTCTTTATATTGCGGTGTAAATATTTTATTGCGCGTTACTTATTTGGAAATATTGTCATACTCGTATGTCATAAAAGTCGTATTTTTTGCCTCAGTTGCCGTATTTTTTTAAATTGTGACTCGACATAATTATGACTGCTTCCCTCCTGCAATTTAATAACTGTAAGGAACAGTCGCTTTTAATGTCCCTGTCAACTTTCAAGCTGATCCTGAAACGCGACTAAGTCACTTAATCAATCAATCAAATTGTCACGTCTTTTTCTCATGGCAGAGACAATGAAGCAGTGGCCACGATCCTGACGATACCTCGCTTCCTTTACATTGACAATTCTCTTCATACAAGCTATAAGGTTATGGGCACTAGGCAACCCAGCTTTCTTGAGGATGTCTCCGATTTAGTCAGCAAACACTCTCCTGAGCCTGCCTCGTTTAACGCATCCATCCACATCAGATTTATAAATTTATAAGTCACTTCACGGTCTGTTTACTTGTAAGTGGTGGTACTGCCCCGGAGTGACAGTCTGGGCTTTTTTTTTCATTTTTATTATTGTGACTAGACATATGACAAAACCCCGCCTAATGTTAAGTTAGAGTGCGGTGACTGCTACTACAATTCAATAACTGTAAGTAGTATTTTCTTAGATTTTGCGCGAACATTAATTAATAAATTAATCTTTTATGCGGCTCTCCGTGACCACGATGACTGCAAAGCTTTCGAAACGTCGGAATAATAAAAAAATGTAAAATCAAATACAAGATAAATGCGATAGTAAGCCGCATAAAAGGACATCATTCATTTTGGGTTTTTATGTACTACTTTTGTAATGTTCAATGATGAAAAAATATATAAATGGTAGTTTCGATGCTTCTATTGATAAAACTATTAACAATTTTGCTTTTAATTGCTGTGCAATTTAGTTATTTGGAAAATTAGATATGAATTTTGTATCATCTGTCAATCAACGCCATAATTGTTCTGCTTTGAACTGTCATAATTATAGTTTGATCATTTCGCACACATAAATTATGCATAATAAAGAATATATTCCAATTGCATTGTAATCTTCGTACATTAAACTATTTTAAAATGTATATGCAACTGTTAATACAATTAAGCCCAAGTCCCCATACAAAATAAATGATGTCCTTTATGCGGATCTCCGTGACCACGCTGCAAAGCTTTCGGAACGTCGGAATAATCAAAAAATGTAAAATCAAAACCAAAATAAACGCGATAGTAAGCCGCATAAAATTTGTTTAATTCATTAACTGTAAGTAGGTGTCACATCCACTATGCTGGCCTAGTTGAAACTAGTAACTTACAAGCTGATCCTGATACGCGACTAAAACACTTCACGGTCTGTATACTTGTAAGTGGTGGTACTACCACAGATCGGCAGACTGGGAAAATGGCCACCAAATGTCGGCCTACTACTTTGTAAATATATTTTCCAAAAAAACATAAAGGCTAGTGATTCCTTGCAATCAGGTCACCTGAATCTCTACCCAAATAAAATACGAGAAAGAGACATATGTCTAAAGAGGTTTATCTATTGATTTTATAGTTGGGTTCCGTTTGTATTTTTTTCCGTATTGTTTTTCTTTTTGAACTTTTGTCTTATGAATAAACTTTATGAAATAAAAAATAAAAGCTTATAAAGAGAATTGTAGATGTGAGAGAAGCGAGGGAGTTGGGTCAGGATTGTGGCAAGTAGCGTCGAAAATCCCTGCCTTAATGAAACGCTTCTTGCCACAATCGTCGACGACGATATCCTATTTTTTTTATTTTTTATTGTGACTCGACATATGACAGCACCCCGCTTGATGTTAAGGCGTGGACGAACGGTTTAGCAACTGGTTTGTTGCGCGTACAGTCCCGGGTTCGATCCCCGGTCGGGGCAAATATTTGTTTAATAGCTTTTATTTGTAATATTTAATAATATAAAATATTGCAAATAATTGTTAATAAAAAAAAGAGATGGATATTTGTTTCGGGTCTGGTTATAAAAGAGTGGTAGGGAGTGGTACCGATCTGCCGGTCCGGTGTAGTACCACCACTTACAAGTATACAGACCGTGAAGTGATTTGGTCACGTTTCGGGATCAGCTTGTAAGTTGCCGGTTCCATCTAGACCGGCATAGTGGATGTGATTGCTATTCACAGTTATTGAATTGTAGTAGCAGTGGTATTCATTTATGGACCACACTTCGGCTTAAAATCAAGCGGGGTGCTGTCATATGTCGAGTCACAATAAAAAAAATAAAAAAAAATTTAGACACTTAATCGCCTAGATATTTAATTTAGTACACGGTTTTCTGAAAATATATGTCGAGTCACAATAAAAAAGTAATAGAAGTATACAACTATTTATTTTCAAAATGTCTACCTAACTCGCACAGTAAAAGGGCGTGAAAAAAGTTTTTTACCCATCTATAAAAATGACCATTTATTTTATTGCCCCCAATACTGTAATGACCCTTGGACACCGCAATACAAAAATATTTGTATTGTAAAATAGAAGAAAAGAAACGTTAAACAAAATAATTATTTTTTACTATAAAACAACAAATAAAATATATAACAGTTGGGCGTGATTATTAAAATTTAAAAGAAGGTGTAGAGACCTAAATCGCGGAAACGTCGTACCACAATTAAAATATATCTACGACATTACTGCATCTGTGTAATATGAACTAAAAAGTTCGGTGCATCTTTTCTTTCTAGAACAATCGACAAGTGGAATGCTTTGCCAGCCCATGTGTTCTCTCCATCCTATGAACATGGATCCTTCAAGCGATGCGTGAAGAAGCACCTTTGGCCGGCATAGTGACGGCGACTGAGCAGCCGTGAACTAGCTCGTTTTTTTTTAGTTGTCGTAACTTTTGGACCTCCTCTTGCTTATCATCAGGCGGGTTGAGGTCATAATAAAAAAAATATTGCGATTTAAGGCGGGGAATCTCTGTGTTATAAACAAAATGTGTTTAGGCGAAATAAGGTTGAGATTTGCACATCACTCTTGTAAGTGCACACCGCTTACAAGTATAGAGACTGTGAAGTGATGTGGTCACGTTTCGGGATCAGCTTGTTAGTTGCCCGTTCCAACTAGGCCGGCATAGTGGATGTGACTGCTACATACAGTTATTGAATTGTTGTAACAGTGACATCCATTCATGGACCGCACTCCAGCTTAACATCAAGCGGGGTGCTGTCATATGTCGAGTCATAATAGAAATATATAAATAAAAATGTTTTATTTTCGGTTGCCTTAATCTCCGTCCCTATTACCAAAACTCCAAATGAACCCTAAAAACAACTTTCACACTATCCATATAAAATTTAGTATTGGCAACCCCGACCGTCACTGTACTAGATGTCTGTGCCATCGCAATAAAAAAAGGATTGTCTTTTGATTCGAATTTTGAATTCAATTTGCGCGGGATAATTTTATTTTCATGAGTATCGTGGGACAGGGCGGACGTGCGGAGGGAGTTGTGTGACTCTATTATGTATTTTAAAACTCATCGGCAAACAGTTGGTAGTCATTCGCCCAGTCCGGGGTACGTACTTACAAGTAGAGATGCAACGACTCGACTTTACAACCCGAGTTAAGCCGAGTTGAAACCTCAACCGAGTTGGGTCAGTTAACATCTACAATAAACCGGTCTGAACTATTATATACCTAATGAATTAAACAAATTTTATGCGGCTTACTATCGCGTTTATTTTGGTTTTGATTTTACAATTTTTTATTATTCCGACGTTTCGAGAGCTTTGCAGCCATCGTGGTCACAGAGAGTCATGGCTGCAAAGCTCTCGAAACGTCGGAATAATAAAAAATTGTAAAATCAAAACCAAAATAAACGCGATAGTAAGCCGCATTAAATTTGTTTAATTCATTAATCAATGTTCGCGCAAAATCTAAGAAAATACTATTATATACCTACCTAAGTATAATATATAATTTTAGATCAGACAACTTTATTTAGTTATGTTTGACATCTGAAATTCTATAGCAAACCATACTGTGTATTAGGCAATTTAGATTGTCGGACAGAACTGTCAACTCGGTTTGTAGACCGGTTTGACGCGAATTCATCAATTGGTTTGCGAATGGGGTTATCTATATTTTTAAAACGACCTATCTCGGTTCAAAAAAAATGAGATCGTCCCATCTTTACTTACAAGTGTACAGACCGTGAACGGTACAGATTTAGTTGTGTTTCAGTATTAGTTGGTTCCAACAAGGCCGGCAAAATGGATGCGACTTCTACTTGTTATATTGTGGAACACGAAGTAACACTTTTCACACTTTAAATTACTTGTTTATACTCGATTAACTTAAGAATGATTACTGGATAACAATTCCACCATTATTACACATTAATATTTTTAGAAAAACACTAGCTTTCAAATAATTCAAATTTGAAATTTGCGCGTCCTGTCACTTGCAGTTGCCCGCCAAAACTCTCCAACATAAGAAATAATTTGACACGATCTGTCGGATTCAGTAAAAGACTCATGGTAGGGTTGTCAGATGAAAATATAAATAATAAATAAAGGGAAAAAGTAATATTGCTTTTTTGGACACCTTTCGTTCAAATTATGGGTCGTTATTCTTTTTGTTTGGAAAACCCTTTCTTCATTGTTTATAATTAAATATTGTGAAGAAGATACGATGTGACAGTATGATGGGATTTTTTATTGTGACCTCGACTTGCCTGACTTTACAACAAGAGGAAGTCCAAGAGCGCCGACAACTGAAAATACCGATTAGGTTTACCGTTGCCTCAGTCGCCGCTCTGATCCAACTGTCTCGTTTTCCTTTCATCTACAATTCTCTTTATATAGACTTTTTTTATTGTGGCAAGTGGTTTTGAACTAGTGACTTTCGGTTTGTGTGACTATTTTACTACCACTACACCACGGCTGCTTTTCTTATTTTTTAGTAAACTTCAATCAATCAATCATATTGTCACGCCTTTTCCCCACAGGCAGAGACAATAAAGCGCCACATGCCACGATCCTGACACAACTCCCTCGCTTCCTCCACATTCACAATTCTTTTCATACAAGCTCTATGGTTATGGGCACTAAGCAACCTAGCTTTCTTGAGGATGTCTCCGATTTGGTCGGCTTATTTTTTATTAAGAAATCATTTTATTTAACTTCTAATACTCTAACCTCGGCACTGGTTACGAATTTGCGCCGTTTAGGGTCGAGACGATGGGCCCTTGGGGACCATCAGCTAAGCGCCTGGTCAAGGAGCTGTCCAAGCGGCTGCCAAAGAAGTTTAGAAACAGGAAGGCTGGCAATTATTTCTGCCAACGTATTAGCCTTGCTATACAAAGGGGAAATGTCGCCAGTCTCCTTGGGACTATCTCTGATGCGACGTCATTAGATGATATTTTTTATTTATAGTTTAATTATAGTTAATGTACTTTTAATTTTATAAGTAAATAATTTTACATGACAAACAGAGACTTCTAAAATGATTTCTTTAACTTTCAATTTAGTTAACTTCATTTATATTATTTATAACTTAATTAGTTCCAGTATTGAATGAATTCTTGACGGTTCCTGAGGTTGTGAGTTCGATTCCCCGCCGAGTGATTGTTAAGTAGACCCAGTAGCAGTAGTAATTTGCCATGCTTCACAATAAAGTATTATTTAACCACGTAATAAGTGAATAGGTGTTTTTTTGTGTTTACAAGTTTACCTCCAAGGCCTTTTTGTTTTTTTTATTGTTTGACATTTCTTTCTTTTTCCCCTATTTGGCAATTGTTTTGTAACATTTCTCTTGTTTAAAATTTAAACTATTTTTGGTAAAGGACATCATTCATTTTGGGCTTTTGTAATGTCCAATGATGAAAAAATATACAAATGGTAGTTTCGATACTTGTATTGATAAAAATAATAACAATTTTGCTTTTAATTGTTGTTCAATTGACTTATTTGGAAAATTAAATATTAATTTTGTATCATCTGTCAATCACGGAGACACGACATAGCTTTGAACTGTAATAATTATAGTTTGATTATTTTGCACACCTAAACTATGCATAATAAAGGATATATTTCAATTACATTGTAATCTTCGTACATAAAACTATTTTAAAATGTATATGCAACTGTTAATACAATTAGGCCCAAGCACCCTTAACAAAATGAATAATGTCCTTTTATAGCTTAGTATTTAACTTGTCAGAGTAAAAGAAATAATTTGTGTCCAATGTTTTTTTTAATGTGACTCGACATATGACAGCACCCCGCTTGATGTTAAGCTGGAATGTGGTCCATGAAAGGATGTCAGTGCTACTACAATTCAATTACTGTGAGTCATTACACATCCACTATGCAGGCCTAGTTGAAAGCGGCAACGACGACTGAGAATACCGAGTTTGTTTGCCTTAATCGCCGTCACTATGCCGGCCTAAGGTGCTTCTTCACGCATCGCTTAAAGGATCCAAGGTTATAGGATTGTCGATTGTTCTACAAAGAAAAGACGCACCGAACTTTTTAGTTCGACTGCCGATTCGGTCGACAAAATGCGGATGCTTTCCCCGCCCAGTGCGGGTATTACGGGTGTGAAAAGACGAGGTAGGAACAAGGTTAAAGAGCTCCTCGGAACATTCCCCGTGGTATAGGCGATAGAGGACGCACAGAGCCGCCATGTCTCTGCGTAGTTGCAGGGGCTCCAGAGTTCGTGTAACCTCTGCATCACCTATAATTCGGACAGCTCGGCGCTGCAATGAATCCAGGGCATCAATATCGACCTTAATTTTCAAGTAGAAGTGAAGCATAGCCTAAGTGCATCGCGCCTAAGGCATGCAAGATATTTTACGCTCCTGTCTAAATTAATATTTTTTTATTACGGTCAGACAGGCGTTGGAGCGCGGGGCCCGTGGCATATGCTACTCTTGCTACGTGGCTAATCCGGCACTGGTAAGTTTTTTTTTTATTGTGACTCGACATATGACAGCACCGCGCTTGATGTTAAGCCAAAGTGTGGTCCATGAATGAATGTCACTGCTACTACAATTCAATAACTGTGAGTGGCAATCACATCCACTATGCCGGCCTAGATGGAACCGGCAACTTACAAGCTGATCCCGAAACGTGACCAAATCACTTCACGGTCTGTATACTTGTAAGTGGTGGTACTACCCCGGATCGGCAGACTAGGTACCACTGCTTACCACTCTTTGATAACCAGACCCGAAGCAAATATTCATCTCTTTTTTTTTATTAACAAATATTTGCAATATTTAATACTATTAAATATTACAAATAAAAGCTATGAAACAAATATTTGCTCCGACCGGGGATCGAACCCGGGACTTTACGCGCAACAAACCAGTCGCTAAACCGTTCGTCCACGCCTGTCGTCAAAAGTGGTGGTACTACCCCGGCACCACTGCCTACCACTCTACCACAGTTAGGTACATTGATTTATTAGTTGGACAATTCATAGGTAATTTGTTAAAATGAATTGTTGCGGCGTAACCAATTACCAAACAAATCATTTGCTACCGTAACAGAGTTTCGTTTACACAAAACTAACAGCAGGGAATCGAACCTAAAACCTTTATATTGAATATTGTTAAGTAAAACCTTTTTAGGGTTCCGTAGTAAAAAACGGAACCCTTATAGATTCGTCATGTCTGTCTGTCTGTCTGTCTGTCTGTCTGTCTGTCTGTCCGTCCGTATGTCACAGCCACTTTTTTCCGAAACTATAAGAGCTATACTATTGAAACTTGGCAAATAGATGTATCCTATGAACCGCATTAGGATTTTCACACAAAAATATAAAAAAAACAATAAATTTTGGGGGTCCCCTTACTTAGAACTAAATCTCTAAATTTTTTTTTTCATCTAACGCATACGTGTGTGGTATCTATCGATAGGTCTTAAAAAATGATATTGACGTTTCTAATATCATTTTAATCTAAACTGAATAGTTTGCGCGAGAAACACTTCCAAAGTGGTAAAAAGTTGGTCCCCCCCCCTGTAACTTCTAAAATAAGAGAATGATAAATCTAAAAAAAATATATGATGTACATTACCATGTAAACTTCCTCCGAAAATTGGTTTGAACAAGATCGAGTAAGTAGTTTTTTTTTAATACGTCATAAATCGTAAACCGCAATATACCTTTCATTCAATCAACTCAAATATTAAAATAATAATAAATCATTTAATTTCATAAACATAAACCTTATGCCTTAACCGTGAGCTATTATTTTCTAATGATAAATCTATAATAGGTGCCTAAGTAAATAATTATTATAATTCGCGGGGGCGTGGCTTCACAAATAAGGGTGCGAAGCGCGCGGGGGGCAGGTTGCCGACTGTTCTAACCCAAGCGGGCAGGTAGAGACCACATAGAGCGAGGGCCGACGTTGATGAAGCATCATGCGCACGGAGCTAATTTTTCGATACATTTGCGAATGCTAAGTATAGTACGTTGACGATTTCATAATGTTTTAGTTGAATAAAAATTATTTTGATTACTTACATCGAAATTATTCTTTTAAACTCAATTACTGCTTAGAAATAGGTAAATACTTACTATAAAACGTCAACCTAATAAGTTTTAAGATGTTCTGTTCATTTCCTCACATCTAAATACATAAAATACATACAGGTCTCCCAAAGTGATAATGTCATGATAATGTGCATAGAAATCTTCGTCACTTTTCGACAACGGTCTTTCGAGCGTCGGAAGAATGTTTTCGATTGTGTACACATGATATTGACTCCTATTTCTTTCGAACAAGGTGCAAAATGCAAGTGCATTGTTTAGGGCTCTTACGATTAATGCGCATAGAAATTTTTTCACTGTTTTCGTTTACGTCAATTTTTTTCATAATTCGTCACTGTTCGACAACGGTCGTATTTCCGAGCGTCGGAAGAATGTTTTCGATTGTGTACACATGATATTGACTCCTATTTCTTTCGAACAAGGTGCAAAATGCAAGTGCATTGTTTAGGACTCTTACGATTCAATGATTCGGGTGTTTCCGGGAATACCACAATTACGAAGACCTGCATGCGCATTATTAATTTGGGAATACTGTACCTACTCATATTAGAATAAAACTTTATCTTGTCAAACTGAAATATATATTAGCTTGTTTAGCTATCACAACCCTATATGGGCTCGCATATACGAGCTCGTAGTTAGATCTAAATCCTATCATTTAGGTACCTAATTATAATGTTTACCCATCAATAATTTTTTTTATTAATTAAAAAAATACACTATTAATAAAACATCGATCAAAGTCTTAATATTATGTTACTTGCTGCTACGGAACCCTTAATGGGCGAGTCCGACTCGCACTTGGCCGATTTTTTTATATTTAAAGCCGTAGCTAAATAGTCTCACAAAATAAAAACACTTATATCAAAGTATCTTTAATATAGGTTTAGTTACAACTATACAGACCGTAAAGTGACTTAGTCGCGTTTAAGTAACCAGTTCCAACTAAGCCGGCATAGCGGATGTGAGTAGTATTTACAGGTATTTAGCTATTAGTACCGTGACCTTTATTGATGGACCGCACTTCAGCTTAACATCAAACGAGGTTTAGTTATATGTTGAGTAACAATAGAAAAAAAAACTGTTGCGTCATTGTGTCATTCACAGTCACTATGCCGGCCCGATGATAAAAGCGATAACGTCCGTAGCAAAGTAATAAAGAGCGGTTGAAATAATTTAGAATTTAAACAATGTTTTCAGGGCGTAAAGCGTAAATATTCGTTCGTATATAGTGACGCAGGCAATGGATAAACGACTATCATTGTCCGCGGGCGTAACTGCACAACGAGCGCCGCCATTGTTTTATGATACACTATTAAAACGTAAAAAGGGAACCTACAATGGATACTTTTATTTATTTATTTATTTTTATATTTTTACCACAGGCGACCGTGGTGTAGTGGTTGGCAATGGTTACGCAAGCCGAGATTACGGCTTCAAAACCCGGTACCAATGTATCTTTGATATATGCACTTTAGTAGCTGGAAATGTGAAAAAAAACTACTTCGTTCTACTCGTATACTAAGCTACTTAAGTCTTTGTATCGTAGAAAAAGGTCAACCAAAGTACATATATCAAAGATTGCGTAAACCATTGCACTGCCACTACACCACGGTCGTAATTATTTTTTTTGTGACTCGACATATGAAACCACCCTGCCTAATATTAAGCTGATGGTGAAGGAATTTAAACTGAATGTAGTTAATGTTGGTTTAGCGCAGAGTATTTTATCTGAACCGGCATCAGAGATGTGTTATAAAATTTGCAATATTATTTCATCCCTTCAGCGGCAACTTCCTCCCAAATAGACAAATAGACAAAGATGAATTTGATGTTATGTTTTAGGCTCTATGGAGCGAACATGTCTTAATAGACAAAAGCTCCCAATAAATATAGATTTAAAAAAAATAAGCTGAAGTGTGGTCCATTAATGCCGGCCTAGTTGGAACTGGTAACTTACAAGCTGGTCCTGAATAGAGATTAAGTGACTTCACGGTCTGTATACTGGGCACCACTGCCTACTACTCTTTGACAAACTGCCTCTTATCTGCCTACTAAATATCTGCCTCTTTTTTTAATCACAAAATGTTGTAAACCTAATCAAATTATGGTATGAGTTTGATTCCATGGAAGATGGGCCGGGTGCTGGTATGGGATGCAACCTGTTCAGACACGCTGGCACCTTCCCATCAACATGGAACCAACAGCAGAGCTGGTGCGGCTTGTGAAGCGGCTGAAAAAGCTAAAGCGTGCAAATACAGGGGTCTAGGCTCCGAGTATGATTTTGTCCCATTCGGTGTCGAGACCCTTGGTCCGTGGGGTCCTAGCGCTTTAAGGCTTTTTAAGGAAATATCAAAAAGGTTAGTCGACATCACAGGAGACCGAAGAGTTGGCAGCTACCTCGGACAAAGAATTAGTCTAGCTATTCAAAGGGGGAACGCTGCCAGTATCTTCGGAACCTTGCCTAAAGGGACTCCTTTTAATAATGTATTTTAGTTTAGTTTTTTTTTTATGAATATATATATTTTTTGAGTAGTTAGATATAATATTTTATAAAACGTAGAATATATTTAATAATTTTATACATTTATACAAAATAAAACTTTATACATACTAGTATATCAACAAAAAATATAATATCAAATTATTAAATATTACAAATAAAAGCTATGAAACAAATAATGCTCCGACTGGGAATCGAAACTGGGTCTTCCGCATAACGGACTGATATGCTAACTACTACGCTATGCCTATCGTCGTAAATTTTGTTGGTACGATTGCACAGACCGTAAAGTGAATCAGTCGAGTTTCGCTTGAAGTTGCCAATGATAAAAACTCCTTTTAAAATCAAATAATTTAAATATTAAAAAGTATCCATTTTAGAACCGTTTCCCGCTTCTGCACGTTGAATAAAAGCTGGAAAATTGCTTTACCAAGCTCAATGTCTAAAAGGTCGTAACTGCAACCTATTACTATCCTTTTCTAACTCACGAATTACACATACACGTCTCACTCGCACTACAGGGGAACGCGAACCGAAGTAAGCCTTTTCAAAACTGGGACGGCTTCATGAATCGCCCTCGCGTTCCATGATGGCTGATAATACAGGAGAATGCGGACGAAAAGTCCCTTACCATTTTCGCTCGACGGTTATACGGCAAATTGTGTACATCATGATGGCGGGTGTATAGTTGCTAAGAATATGGAAAGAATATAATCTGTGCTAAATAGGAACTAATTTAGTGTTTATTATCTCATTTATTATATATTATGTTTATACCACGTGTGACTGAAAGAGACAACTACTTGTAATTCAATTCCTTTCTTTTAAAGGTTGTCAGTACTTTTTGCAATTACAACCACTTGGTAGACTTTTAATAGTGCCTAATTAAAAGTCACGTGGTAGTAAGAGTAGGGCATAATTGTTCCGTCATCCTTTTTTAAAGTATTTTAATGTCATTTATTATTGTGTCAAATTAGGTTGTCAAATGATCATCAAAACTAGTGACAACCTTGTAAGTTACGAATGTAAAAATGTATATTCATCCCCTTCTGGCTTCATTTTAATGCCATAAGTGAAAATAGTATAAACGGTTGTACTTTGTAGCTATTTTAGGGCTCGTTCTATTTATTAAGTCCAAATTCTTTGTATAGTTGGGAATACGGATGCAGAATTTTATTTATTTTGTTTATTTACACTAATATTAATAATGTAAATAATGTGTAAGGATCGTGGTAAGTGGAAAAAGGCGTGACAATAGGATTTGATTGATTGATTTATTTATTTACATTTCTGTACTAAGCTACTGAAGTGCTTGTAACATTGAATAAAACATGCCGGTACTATAAAACATTGTTACCGGCAAGTCGTTTTGAACGCGTGCTCTTGGTTTACATAACCATTGCACTACCACTACACCATAGTTGACTTATTAACTGCATACTTATTAATTACATTGGGCCCGCCATCCTGATGCACACGGAAAATAGGGTAGGGACTTTCCCCATGCTGTATTCCAACGAAACGGGTCTTAATCTCTCTTCCGCCATTGGCTGTTCAAAAAAACTACGCCGCCTCTGATTGGCTAAAACAAATTGCGTACGCCGTATTCTGTGAAACCGATGTAGGCGAAAGGACGTAAGTCTCTTTCTATACATATGTGAAATGTAGTAAGTTTATGCGTTTTTGTATGGAGTTAAGACCTTTTGGTTTTTAAATGCAAAGGTTTATATTTAAAATGGTCGATTAAGTGTGAAATTGCAGTATTAGAACAATTATAAGACATTTTTCCTTCTACACTGAGTTGCACGCGTAAGAGTAGACGTTTTATTTCATGCGAACTTCCGCTATGTAAGACTCTCTTTTTAACGACATTGGTTAGAATATCAGTCTGTTACGAGTAAAGTAACGGGTTTGATTCCCGGTCAGAGCAAACATTTGTTTCATAGTTTTAATTTCTAATATTTATTAATATTTAATATTACAAATATTAGTTAAAACAAATAATAGGCGAAAATTTGTTTTAGGTCTAGTTGTCTAATAGTAGTAGGCAGTGGTGTGGTACAACCACTTACAAGTATACAGACCGTGAAGTGACTTAGTCACGTTTCAGGATCAGCTTATAAGTTGCCTGTTTCAATTAGGTCGGCATAGAGGATGTGACTAATACTTGCAGTTATTTAACTTCAAATCAGAATAAGTTTAGAAAAAGTTAGAGTCGAAAGGCGACCGTGGTGTAGTGGCAGTGCAATGGGTACGCAAACCGAAGAGAACGAGTTCGAGACCACTTTTGTACTTTGGTTGTCCTGTTTCTGTGATACAAGCACTATAGTAGCATAGTATAGATATGTAAAAAAAATTGACCTTTAGGTCAATCTGAGTACCTTGATTACCACCAGATAAGTAAAGGTCAGATGTTGGGTCCCAATAGAAAAATGTATTTCTGTGATTTAGCGCGAACATTGTTTATTAAACTTCTAGTTTATACGAGTATGTAACATGTATAGCTTTTAAAATGTGTCGGTTTAAATAGGTAGTTTTAGGCCGGCATAATGACGGCGACTGAGATAGCCGGGAACTAACTCGTTTTTTTCAGTCATCAGGCGGGTCAAGGACAGATGTCGTGTCACAATAAAAAAAAAGTAAATTTAATGTGATAGAAAACAATGTCTACTCTATAAAATACAACTTAGTGGTCATTCAGCCGTAAATAAATGGCAAAAGTGAGTTTTGGTTATTTTTCATGTCGTATCGTCCATCAGCGCTGTAAATAATAGCTTACCCCCCACCTCTTCCTTATGCCGGCCTTTACGATATTCATGAACTTTATTTTTCATTAAGTAGAACCTCTTTTAGGAATCCCTAGGACACTTTTTGATGGATCACTGATTTATATTGGCTCTTTTTTATTATTCAGTTCTATACTAAGCTACTAAAGTGCTTTTATCATAGAAACAGGACAACCAAAGTACATATATCGAAGATACATTGGTACCGGTGAGTTATTTTTGATCTCGTGTCACTCGTTTTACGTAGCCATTGCACTGCCACTACACCACGGTACAATATGGCTGTTGACTAACTTCACTTGACTGATTTAAAGGTGTCTTGTTCTTGACGGTCCGCAAAGAAAAAGACACCATACTAAAGTGAAGTTGGTAGAAGAGTTAGACGTCACAAAATGACGCCGATTCCGTCCTATTCTTATTTTAATGTATCTTTATAATTATCGCATTATAATTAACTTTTTTAACCGACTTCCCAAAAAGAAGGAGTTATACAATTCAGCCCTATCTTTTTTTATGTCTGTTCACTCAGAACTTTTTTCTGAATGAACCGATCAATGATTCTTTTTTATTGGAAAGCTCTTAATTTAGTTGTAGTTCTTTAGTTGTAGTTCTTCAGCTGTAGTTCTTCAGTTGTAGTTCTTTAGTTGTAGTTCTTTAGTTGTAGTTCTTTAGTTGTAGTTCTTCAGTTGTAGTTCTTCAGTTGTAGTTCTTCAGTTGTAGTTCTTTAGTTGTAGTTCTTTAGTTGTAGTTCTTCAGCTGTAGTTCTTCAGTTGTAGTTCTTTAGTTGTAGTTCTTTAGTTGTAGTTCTTTAGTTGTAGTTCTTCAGTTGTAGTTCTTCAGTTGTAGTTCTTCAGTTGTAGTTCTTCAGTTGTCACTTTTGTTTCCGAAATTCCTACAGAACCCTTCAAAATACATTTTGTCTCATATAATAAATTGCATATTCGTATTTAATATATCATCTTCTCAATATAATAGTTATCTTCGCTTAATATTTATTTTCTTATACGTATTATTATTAGGATAAGAGCTAATTTATTTTGGCTATCAATTTGGTTTTTATTTTTTATTATTGAGGCTCAAACAGTTAAATAACGACAGGCGTGGACGAACGGTTTAGCGACTGGTTTGTTGCGCGTAAAGTCCCGGGTTCGATCCCCGGTCGGAGCAAATATTTGTTTCATAGCTTTTATTTGTAATATTTAATAATATTAAATATTGCAAATATTTGTTAATAAAAAAAAAGAGATGGATATTTGCTTCGGGTCTGGTTATCAAAGAGTGGTAGGCAGTGGTACCCAGTCTGCCGATCCGGGGTAGTACCACCACTTACTAGTATACAGACCGTGAAGTGATTTAGTCACGTTTCGGGATCAGCTTGTAAGTTGCCGGTTCCATCTAGGCCGGCATAGTGGATGTGATTGCTACTCACAGTTATTGAATTGTAGTAGCAGTGGCATTCATTCATGGACCACACTCCAGCTTAACATCAAGCGGGGTGCTGTCATATGTCGAGTCAGAATAAAAATAAAAAAAAACTGAATTAAACAAATTTTATGCGGCTTACTATCGCGTTTATTTTGGTTTTGATGTTATAATCCGTTTCGACAAACCGAAGATCCTCGCAAAGGAAAGTCGACTGATACCCAGGATGGTACGCGAGGCTATTGAGATTAAAAAGCATCCTAATTTCAATAGAGAAGGTGGTTGGCGATTATTTAACACCTGGGACCCCATAATACACAAACTCAAGTGCCAAGTCCAAAATAAACGCGATAGTAAGCCGCATAAAATTTGTTTAATTAAATAATCAATTTTCGCGCAAAATCTAAGAAAATACAGTTAAATAACTGTAAGTAACAGTCACAACCACTATGCCGGCCTAGGTAGAACCCAAAACTTATAAGCTGTTTTTTTTTCGTGTGACTTGACATAATATGTCAGCATCCCCCTTGATGTTAAGCAGAAGTACGGTCTATGAATGAAGGTGTACTTAAATACTATAAATAACAGTTACATCCACTATGCCGACCAAATTGGAACCGGGACTTACAAGTTGTCCTGTACACTAGAAAATGAGGGTACTACCCCTGGTCGGCAGATTGGGCAAATGACTACAAAATGATACCACTGATACCACAGTAGATGATACAGGGTAGATGTAGCGTCAAGCCGTGAACTAACTCTTGGACCTCCTCTTGCTCAGGCGGGTCGAGGTCAGATGTCGAGACACAATAAAAAAAAAACAACTTGATAGCCGAAATAATTACTATATTTCATTAAATAATTATTTTTAAGAGTGGTGCAGTGGCGTAGCGTGGCGAGGGCGGAGGAGCCCGGGGCGGCACATTTAGAGGGCGGCAAAATTTAAAAAAAACTAAAATAAATCGTTATAATTTGAACCCGAAATTCATATTTTTGTTGTACCCATGATTGAAACTCCGCGGCAATTTTTTTCCGCCCCGGGGGGCTGACTTCCACGCTACGCTACTGGAGTGATAGGCAGTGGTACCCAGTCTGTCGATCCGAGATAGTTAAATAACTGTAAGTAGCTATCATATGTCGAGTCACGATAAAAAAAATTTCATTTCTATACTAAGCTACTAAAAAGTGCTTGTATCATAGAAACAGGACGACCAAAGTTCATACATCATAGATACGTTGGTACCGGTGGGTGTGTTTTTTGAACCCGTGCACGCGGTTTGCCTGACCATTGCTCTCAAACAAACCTACACCACCGCCAAAACTCTTCCCACAGGAGGACTCGAGGGAAGAGGCCTTGCCCACCAGAGGTTCCTCTCCCTTCCTTAGCCAACTAGTTCCCCCAGCATACCTCACATTCATTGACTCCAAAGCCGGGCTTTACTGGACTTTGGAGTCAATTCTATTTCTCATGGATCACCAGCTTCACAGGGGGTCCATCTCTTAATTGCGCTTACATCATCATCAGCCAAAAGCCGTCCACTAATGAACATAGGCCTTCCCCTCAGAACGCCATTCCGAACGACAAGATGCCAGTTGCATCCACTGGTTACCCGTGACTTTTACTATGTCGTTAGTGGGAGCCCTACCTACGCTGCGTCTTCCGGTTCGTGGTCACCACGCGCTGATATTTCCGAATGGATAACAGCATTTCTTCTTCCAAAAAGAAACCATAGCACTGCCACTACACCACGGGGTCACATAGGGGTCACTAGGGTTGCCAACTTTTTTGACAAAAAAAAACGTATACAATTGTTTGAATAAAATAAAAATAAAGTATATGGAACAAAAAAAGGATTTTTCAAATTTTATGCCTTAAAAACGTATTTTCTGTGCTTTTAGCATTTGCTAACAATTTTTTGCTATTTTTAAATATTTCAAAGCTTGTTTGACAATCTTTTAAAGGACATCATTCATTTTGGGCTTCTATGTACTACTTTTGTAATGTCCGATAATGAAAAAATATATAAATAGTAGTTTCGATACTTGTATTGATAAAACTAATAACAATTTTGCTTTTAATTGCTGGGCAATTGAGTTATTTGGAAAATAAGATATGGATTTTGTATCATCTGTCAATCAACGCCACATTTGTTCTGCTTTGAACTGTCATAATTATAGTTCGATGATTTCGCACACCTAAACTATGCATAATAAAGGATATATTTCAATTAGATTGTAATCTTCGTACATCAAATTAATTTAAAATGCAACTGTTAATACATTTAAGCCGAAGACCCATATAAAATGAATGATGTCCTTTATATACTTAAATAAGCAATTCGTTTGCTACGCAATCACAATAAAGTATTTTCACATACTTTATTTGTATGCAAAAGTATAAAGTATAATTACCAAAAATAACGTAAGATACGTTGTTATAAAGTATGGTTGGCAACCCTAGGGGTCACCCATCAGAACACGTCACCTTAGAGTAATGTATTGTGGGTAGTTTAATAAAGGCACGGCAATGTCCATGACTTAATACCTGTTTATTGACACGAGGGTGTTTTATTAAAGCGGGGAATTACCTACGACTGGGGGGGTATCGGTGGGGTAATTACCTTTACATGCTAGGTTTCGTTAGCAACTGGTCTATACCTATTTTTTTTTTTTTTTTTTTTTTCATTGTGACATTTTGACGACAGACCTGGGCGAACGGTTTAGCGATTGGTTTGTTGCGCGTAAATTCCCTGGTTCGATTCCGGGTTGGAGCAAATATTTGTTTCATAGCTTTTATTTGTAATATTTAATAATTATATTAAATATTGCAAATATTTTTTAATAAAAACAAGAGATGGATATTTGCTTCGCCTGTCGTCCAATAGGAATTTATGTTTCATAAAAACTAAATCGGAGACATCCTTAAGAAAGCTAGGTTGCCTTGCCTAGTGACCATAACCATAGAGCTTGTATGAAGAGAATTGTGGATGTGAGGGAAGCGAGAAAATTGTGTCAGGATCGTGGCAAGTGGTGCTTCATTAGGTCTGCCTACCCCTGTGAAAGAAAGGCGTGACAAATTGATTTTTTGATTGTTACTTAAAAGCTAATTCTATCAGGCAGTGAGCAGTCATAAGTAAATTTGACCGACATAGCAGCCGTGAACTAACTCGGTTGTTTCAGTCGTCGTCCTCTTGCTTATCATCAGGCGGGACGAGGTCAAATGTCGTGTCATAAGAAAATTTAATTGTGCCAATATTAGTTTTCTTTTATCTAAGAAGATTTTCTAAGTATATACTATATTATACCTAGATAATGCAGAGGTTACGCGAACTCCGGAGCCCCTGCAACTACGCAGAGACATGGCGGCTCTGTGCGTCCTCTATCGCCTATACCACGGAGAATATTCCAAGAAGCTTTTAAATCTTGTTCCTACCTCGTCTTTTTACACCTACCCGCACAGGTCGGGAGAAGCATCCGCATTATATCGATCGAAACGGCAATCGAACTAAAAGGCTCGGTGCGTCGTTTCTTTGTAGAACAATCGACACGTGGAATTCTTTTCTAGCCCATGTGGTCCCTTCATTCTATAACCTTGGATCGTTCAAACGATGCGCTGAAAAAGCACCTTTAGCCGGCATAAGGTGACTGTGGTGTAGTGGTAGTGCCATGGTTACGCAAACCGAGAGCACGGGTTGAAAACCACTTTGATATATGTACTTTGGTTGTCCTGTTTCTATGATACAAGAAGTTTTTTAGATTGGTATAGTAATGTAAAAAACTAGTGACAGCGACTGGGGCAACCGTGAACTGACTTGGTTTTTAAAGTCGTCGGCACTCTTGGACCTCCTCTTGCTTACCATCAGGGTTGAGGTCAGATGTCGAGTTACAATAAAAAAAACATTAGAGATAGGATATTTAAGTAGGAGATATAACCTCTATGTTATAAATAAAACAATACTGTTCCTTGTAAATAACTCTTAATATATATTTGTCTTTTATTTTACAATTAACTTAAATAATTAAATAATAATTATTTTAGGATAAATATTTACAATTTACTCCCTAAAAATCTACAATTAATAAAGTCTAAAGATAATATTTTTTCTAACCTAAAAAATTATTCCCGCCGTTTTGTATGACATTTGTTTTTTTAATCACTGGTATCTACACCAGAATATCATTAATTCCTCATTTTAATAAAATTATTTTTTACTTTAATGTTTATTTTTAAGTTAAAAGACAAAATAAAACATGTATATTTAATTACCATACAATTACATAAATTAAAATGTCATAAAAACGTGGAAAACAATACAGGTCTCTCAGTAAATCTTTAGTTACTTATACTAAAACTAAATTTTATTACATACAATGATGATATTATTCCAGATAATACCAAACTTAAATCCTTACTTAACACATAATTCTCTTTGAGCTTATCGCCGTTTTTAAAGGTAGAGTACGATAAAGGACACCATTCATTTTGTATTAGGCTAAATTGTATTAACAGTTGCATATACATTTTAAAATAGTTTAATGTACAAAGATTACAATGTAATTGGAAATTATCCTTTATTTTGCATTGTTTAGGTATGCAAAATGATTAAACTATAATTATGACAGTTTAAAGCAGAACTGTTAATATGGCGTGTCTTCGTGATTGAGAGACGATACAAAAACCATCTTATTTTTTCAAATAACTCAATTGCACAGCAATGTAAATCAAAATTGGTATTAGATTTATCAATACAAGTATCGAAACTACAATTTACATATTTTTTCATCACTGGGCATTACAAAAGTAGTACATAAAAGCCCAAAATGAATGATGTCCTTTAGGGTATGTTTGGGTAAGTCTACGGTATTGTACAGCTTACATTAACATACCCTAGAGTTACTCTCTGCAGCCTCAAAATTAATGTTTGGTTTAATAGATTTTTAAACATAAACCTAACCTATACGTCTATAATATATTGCACCTATGGTATATTTTTTATAATATAAATATTTACATATAACAAAAAAACATTTTTAGGCCAGCATAGTGAGGCCGACTGATGTAACTGTAAACTGAGTCAGTTTTTCCAGTCGTCAGCGCTATTGGTTACTTACTTATTATCAGATAAGTCGAGGTCTAAATTAAAAAAAATTAAGGCCGTATCCCGATGAACCTTTGCATGCCCAGCAGTGCAAGGTCAGGAACCTTATAAATTGTTCTGCCGACATAAGGCGGTCGTCTAGTGGTAGTAAATTGGTCACGCAAACCAGGAGTCCCTGGTTCAAAGTCACTTGCCGGTCTTCACAGTCTGTATACTTGTAAGTGGTGGTACTACCCCGGATCGACAGACTGGGTACAAGTACCTATAATGCTATTAGAATAAGAATAGAACGGGCGGTTGACTAACTTCACTTGACTGATTTAATGGTGTCTTTTTCTTGACGGCCCGCAAAAACAAAGACACCATACTAAAACCTACCATACCATACTAAACGTCACAAAATGGCGCCGATTCTGTCCTATACCGTCCTATTTTAATCGCATTATACCACTTTAAAATAACCAGGCCCGGAGTAAATATCCACCTCTTTATTTTTTTAAATTAATATTTGTAATTTTAATAATTAGATTAAATATTACAAATAAAAGCTATCAAACAAATATTTACTCCGACCGGGAATTGAACCTAGGACCTACGCCTGTCGTCAAACAGCAACTTGGGGCTATAAGGCAATTTTTTTTAAACAGTTTTTTTGTACAATATACTTACTAAGACTATTTAAAAAATAAATATCACTTTAAAAACCTACTTAAATTTAAATTAAAAAAAAAACTATTTATCTACATTGATATTAAAACTGGGGTAAGGTGCAGGTCTGAGAGGGGAATCCGTATTACCAGGCGAGGAGGGAGTTGGGGGCATATATGGGTATCTGGGGTAAGCTGGATAGGGGTAAGACCCGGGTATTAATTGGGGGCTATGAAAGGGAGGCATCAGAGCTGGGGAGGGGTAACCGTAGGGTAACCCAACAGAAGATGCTGCAGCTTGTAAAATTGAAGCTGCGAATGCTGGATCGCTGTATACGGCTGCGTAAGGCCAAGCTACGGCTATTCTTTGTCTCTTGTCTTTCATGCGACGGTTTTGGAACCATACCTGTGAACAAACAAAATGGTTGATAAATAAAAAAATCACATTTATTTATATTATTTTATTAATAGGATGAAGAGAATTGTGGATGTGAGTGAAGCGAGGCAGTTGTGTCAGGATCGTGCCAAGTGGAGCTCCATTGTTTTGCCTGTTGGAAAATTTGATTAGATTAGTGGAGGTATTCAAGTGGAGGCGGCTTCTACTGCAGTTAAATAACTGCAAATAGCGGTCGCATCCACTTTACCGGTCTAATAGTAACTTTTGAGATAAACCTGAAACGCGACTGAATCACTTCACGGTCTGTACTGTTGTAGTACCACCACTACCCCAATCGGCATGTTAGGCATTTTAAATATATATTTTTTATTTAAATTATCATCTACATTTCTATGATTAAGACAAATCTAACGACACCCCAAACATAAAAATTAACCTTATTTCTGATTGTTAAAATCCAGGCCGGGAAAAATTCCAAAGGAAAGTATAAAACAAACTGTCAAAAATTTCTTGAAATAGAAAACGCGCTAGAATATTTTATGACAGTACAATAAAATATAATAAGAATAAACAAACACGAGGCGTTTGTGGAATGCTCATTTTATTATGCTATTAAATGGTAGCCGAATTTATTATTTTTTAATTGGTATCATCGCGCGCCATTAAAATTCATAGACAATGTAGACTTTTAGTTTAGGAGGCAACGGTCGCGATTAGCTTAATCCAAGATTTAATAGACAGATTCATGAACAGAGTATAAGTCCGCAAAATTGTTAAAGTTTTGTTTTATCAGCTCTTTGTCTGATTATTTGTGGTATCGTCTTCGTTCATGGACCGCATTAAGCCTAATACCTACTAGATAAGCAGTGTCTGGTCATGGTATGTAGTGCTAATTTTTAAAGACTTTTTTTTATTTTGACTCGACCTTTGACCTCGACCTGTCTGATCGAGTAAGCATGAAGTAAGTCTAAAAGTGCCGACGACTGAAAAAAACGAGTCAAATCACGGCTGTCTCAGTCGCCAAAACTATGCCGGCCAAAAAAAATCAATAGGTATTACTTATTAAGAAGATTTTTAAAGTATTAATATGAATTAAATGAATTTTATGCTGCTTACTATCGCGTTTATTTTGGTTTTGATTTTACATTTTTTATTTATTTTAGTAGTACGACGTTTCGAGAGCTTTGCAGCCATCGGGGTCACGGGAGACTGAGGTGTTGGTCGTCCTATTGGTTGATGCTGTTATTGTTTCCAAAACTACCCTGTTTGATGTTTTGATTTTGTTTTTCTGTTCCCGGTTTAATTCAATTTTTGCAAAATAACTGACCGTGTCATCTGGTTTGGCAGTTTACTGGACTTGGGACTAGAGTTTATGTATTATAGAGTTCAGGTGGGGTCATCAAAACCAAAATAAACGCGAAAGTTTATTCAATGTTCGCTCAAAATCTAAGAAAATATGAAGTGTTATTATGTGAAGTTACTATAGTTTCGTACTGTATAGGAGATGTAGAAAATCATTACCGCCATCTCCTAAACTAAAATAAGGTCTTTTATTAAGTCACTAATGATGCGATAGGTATTTTATTGTAGGGGCATTTTGAACGAAGTTTGGCATTTAATATTCATTAGCATTGAGTGGCTACTGAACACATTTTTTAGAAGCGGTCTTTTTGAATACGTATCAACAAATTAGCGCTAACATAAAATACCTATTGCTGGCCATAAAATGCATGTAACTTTTTTTTAAATAACAGTTGCGGCTCGTATACGTTCTTTTTTTGTTCGGTAATTTTGTATGCGGCTTTTAAATGTTCTTTTTTTATTACTTATTTGTAGTGATTTTGATCGCTGAAACGAGCGTTACTTTATTATAAGTATTTTTGTTCTATGATACAAGCACTATTATTATTAACCCGGCAGTAGCTGATACGCTGTATCTTGTTAAAGAAACAAAACGTGACGATAACTGCTGGTTAAAGGTTTAAGGCGACCGTGGTCAAGTGGTAGACATGCAAACCATGAGCGCTGAAAACCACTTATACCAATAAATCCTTGATATATAGACTTTGATCGTCCTGTTTCTATGATACAAGCACGTTTAGTAGCTTAGTATAGATGTAAAAGTAATCCTGACGTTTTTTACAATTCTATACTAAGCTACTAAAGTGTTTGTATCATAGAAACAGAACAACCAAAGTACATATATTAAAGATACATTGGTACCGGTGAGTGGTTTCAAACCCGTGCCACTCGGCTTACGTAGCCATTGCATTACCACTACACCACAGTCGCATTAGTTAGTAATAATAAAAGACTTATTTGCGTTGTAAAGACCTAAGTACGCAACAAAGACATGTTGCCGTAAAAGGCTTAATTCTTTCACCTTTTAAAAGCACTAAGATATCTTTTGTGTTTCAAAATTGCTAAGATGGCCGCCATGGTGCGGAGTGACGTGCTAATTTGTTTTCTAAATTGCACACGAGCTTTTTAAATGCATTTTAATGCTTTTTATTTTATTGTGACTCGACATTTGACTGCATTCCGCCTGATGTTAAACTGGAGTGCGGTCCATGAATGCTATTACAGTTAAGTTATTATGTACTACAGTTAATTAAAACTACGCAAACCGAGAGCACGAGTTCGTGACCGGTACCAATGTATCTTTGATATATGTACTTTGGTTGTCCTGTTTCTATGATACAAGCACTTTAGTAGATTAGTGTAGAAATGTAAAAAAAACTAAGTAGCACTTACATCCACTATGCTGGCCTAGTTGAAAAAGAGGTCTAAATAATATAATTTAAAAATTTCTACACTTAATAAAAACCGATGACAATACAATAATTTCATTGATTATTTTTTGGCCGGCATAGTGACGTTGATTGAGGTAACCGTGAACTAATTCGTTTTTCTTAGTCGCGGCATTATTCACTTTTTAATTAACATTGTTATAAAGAATTTTTTTAAATTATTTATTTTATTTTAATCCTTTATTGCATCAAAATAAACTTATTAGTGGGTACATAGGCGAGTTTAATGCCTATTAGGCATTCTCTAACAACTAACCTTTGGGATGATGAGAAATTATGGGCAGGGTGCAAAATATACTACAAACTACATACAAGTATCACAAGCTTTACATTTACACATATGTAGGTACAAATAAACATATAGTTGGGGAACGAGCTAAATGAATTCGGGGGCTGAGGTGCGGTGGGGCGTGAGACGACCACCACTCGTATCTTAGTGGCCGCTTTTAATGACGCTCATAGCTCGGCGATGTCATTTAATATCGATAAAAACGTGTCCATATTTTCTTTGTTTGATTATTGAAAATTTAATAAAAGAGAGTCGTCATCCGTATTCAGGCTAGAACCATTATTAAAAACGTGATTAAAATGTGTGAAAAAGAAAAAAAAACATGCAGTCACTATTCTCAAAATTAAATTAATATATAATTCATTAAAAATTGTTGCTGTCTAATGTTTATACTTCAATTTAATACACATTTATAATTTTTAAAACACTAAATCTATTTGCATTTTAAGTAAAGTGTGTGTTTATTGTTATCGACATTTTGCATGTTACTTCACTATTCATAATAGACACGTGACCATGACGTCACAACTGCATTCCTCGCACGTTCCTTTAACTCGTTCCCCTACTATACATACACAATTATATTTTGTGCCAAATTATTTAATATGAATTAGAAGCCATGAGCTCCTGTTTATCAAGAAACAAGTTTTATTATATTTTTACCTTAATAGTAGATTCTGGTAAGTTAAGTTGTGCGGCCAGTTCGCATCTCCTAGGTCTGGATACGTAGTTTTCTTTGAAGAATTCCTTTTCAAGTCTGGCCAGCTGTTCCCTGGTGAACGCCGTACGGTATCTCCTATAATAAAAGAGAAATCGTTTGTATTTTCTTGGATTTTGCGCGAATTAAAGAAATTTTATGCGGCTTACTATCGCGTTTATTTTGGTTTTGATTTTACAATTTTTTTTATTATTCCGACGTTTCGAGAGCTTTGCAGCCATCACGGAGAGAAAAATTGTAAAATCAAAACCAAAATAAACGCGATAGTAAGCCGCATAAAATTTGTTTGATTCAGAAATCGTTCATTTATTTTTAATACTATCCATAAATGGTGGCAACTGCTACTACAGTGAATAACCGTAAGTAGCAGTCAGAGGCATCCTCAAGAAAGCTCAGTTGCCTAGTGCCCATAACCGTAGAGCTTGTATGAAGGAAATGGTAGATATGAGGAAAGAGAGGGAGTTGTGTCAGGATCCTGGCAAGTGGCGCTCCATTGTCTCTGCCTATCCCTGTAGGAAAAAGGCGTGACAATTTAATTGATTGATTAAGCAGTCAATTTCAGCAGGCCGAGTTGGAACCGGCAACTTTTACGCTGATCTCGAAACGCCACTAGCAGGGCCGTCTTAAGCATATTCAGCGCCGGGGTGCGAAAGTCAAGGCTCCGCTCGCGTGGTCTCAGTATTGTAGGTACCTATCGAAATTTATGGCGGTCGGCATGCGCCCCCTTGGACTCTGCGCCCGGGTGCACTGCACCCCTTGAACCCCCGGGTAAAGACGGCCCTGGCCACTAGGTTACTTTACGTTCTGTGCACTTGTAAATGGTGGTATTACCCCAGTTCGGCAGACTGGGTACCACTGCCTACCACTCTTAAACAACCAGATCGGAGCAAATATCCGCCTCTTTTTTTATTAACAAATATTTCTATACTAGCTACTAAAGTGTTCATAGAAACATAGAAACAGAAAAACTAAAGTACATAAATATATCTAAGATACATGGTACCGGTGAGTGATTTTCAACCCGTGCTCTCGGTTTGCGTAACCATTGCACTGCCACTACACCACGGTCGCCGCATATTCAATCTAATTATTGAATGTAACAAATAAATGCTATTAAACTAAACCTTTGCTACAACCAGGAATCGAACCCAGAACTATGCGTAATATACTAAAATAATATCTAGATTTGTTGTTGCTTACCTTATATTGGGGTCTGGCATTGATGAAGAGTTATTCATCTGCTCCGATTGGGGACTAAGAGATTCTGTGGACAAAAAAATACATCTTATATAGGTAATTTATTACTTACAATTTGACAATTTATGTCTTACAATCTTACAATTTATTTCTTACAATCCCATAACTTATTTTTACAATCTTACAATTTATTTCTTACAATCCCATAACTAATTTTTTACAATCTTACAATTTATTTCTTACAATCTTATAATTTATTTCTTACATTCTTGCAACTTATTTCTGCGATCTTACAACTTATTTCTTACAAAGTTTACCGACATAGTTGTCGACTAAGTATGTCAGTAAACTGAGTCAGTGTCTTAGTCGTCAGCCATCTTTGACCACCCCTTGCTTACTCAGTAAAAATATAGAATTATTTTCGATTTCCGGACGGAGCAGTTTTGTTTCATAATATGTATTTGCAACGTATAAATAAAATATGATTCCCCTCTGATGTTAGGTTGGAGGCAACTGCTACTACAATTTAATAGCCTGCAAGTAGCAGGCGCCTACTTGGAACCTGCAACGTGACCTAAATCACTTTACACATGTCGTTTAGTATACTGTTTCCTGAAACATTTTTTGCTTCTACTTCGGTATTTCTTTTTTTATTAATCGATCAACCAACTTGTCACGCTTTTTCCCACAGGGATAAGCAGAGACAATGGAGCGCCACTTGCCACGATCCTGACATAACTCCCTCGCTTCCTTCACATTCACAATTCTCTTCATACAAGCTCTATTGTTATGGGCACTAGGCAACCCAGCTTTCTTGAGGATGTTTTCGATCTGGTGGGCAAACACGCTCGTTTAATGCATCCATCCACATAAGATTTATAAATTCTTTTCGTCAATCTACCTTCAGTCATCCCTCGACCATCGAACCATCGAAGTATTCCTTTGTCAACCCTTGTCACTACATCCTCTTTAAAACCACATCTATCGTGCACTGTGCTATTCCTTATTCTATCCGCTATCGTCACTCCACATATACTCCTTAATAACTGCATTTCTACAGCGTTAATTCTACTCTCATGCTTCTTTTTTAATCATTAAAGTAGTCAAATAAATCATAATTAAGATTAAAAAGCATTAAGGTAACCCTTTTGAGGGTATTTACAAGTGCACTTCAACCCCTTACAGATAATTGATTTACTAATTAAAGTTAATAGTTTTAAACTGTTTCCAAGATGTAAATAAACTACTACTGTTCTATAGCTTTTTATTATTGTGACTCGACATATGACAGCACCCCGCTTGATGTTAAGCCAAAGTGTGGTCCATGAATGAATGTCACTGCTACTACAATTCAATAACTGTGAGTAGCAATCACATCCACTATGCCGGCCTAGATGGAACCGGCAACTTACAAGCTGATTCCGAAACGTGACCAAATCACTTCACGGTCTGTATACTTGTACTACCCCGAATCGGCAGAATGGTTGCCACTGCCTACCACTCTTCGATAACCAGACCCGAAGCAAATATCCGCCTCTTTTTTTAGTAATAAATATTTGCAATATTTCATTTATTTATTAAATATTACAAATAAAATCTATGAAACAAATATTTGCTCCGACCGGAAATCGAACCCGGGACTTTACGCGCAACAAATTAATTGCTTAGCGATTGGCTAGCGATCGCATGGCCACCATTTGTCGAATATTAAAGCAATTAAGGAAGTCTTGCTGCGACTATAATGGTCATCCAAGCCTTAGAAAACAGGGTTATTATTTTCTGCAGTTTTCCGTGAAAATTCTCAGAATCGCGTTAATTTGGAATATTTTAAACCGAACGTTGACAAAAGAATGCTCCGATGGTTTGGGCACATGAAAACGATGAGTGAAAGTAGATTGACGTAAGATTATAAATCTAATGTGGATGGATGCGTTAAACAAGGCAGACGCAGGAGGGTGTTTTCCAAATATTTATAACCACTCCAACGGTTTAAAATATTTAAAGTTAACGCGATAGTAAGAATCATGAAAAACTGCAGAAATAATAAAGGAAAAAATGTAAAGTCAACCAGCGAAGTTAAAAGTCGCCTTCTAACTTTGTTGCTTTCAAAATAAACAAACTCGTACTACAAAACAGAATACCGAAACGAATCAATTATTAAGCTATAAGACGCGCCGCAACCGGTAGCCCCCAAAAGCCCCCAAAAGGTGCTAATTACACAAAACTAACATCTCCAAAAGAATACATTAACACAAAGCAAATACAAACTTATTGTCTAATTAAATATTTTCCCATGAGGCCCTTTTATTGACATACACACTTTTCACTGTGTAATAAGAGCACGCAGTACTAAGTATGAACAGTAGACATATGTATGAACTATGAACGTTGATTATTATAGTTCAGAATTAGTGCATGCTGCGGTTTCTAATTTTAAGTCGTAGATTTGTCTATAATACTTGAATGTGCAAATAATTTTTGGCCGGCATAGTGACGGCGGCAGAGGCAGCCATGACCTAACTCGGTTTTTTCAGTCGTCGTCACTCGAGGTCCAAGAGTAACGACGACTGAAAAAACGAGTGCTTCTTATCTTGCTTATCATCAGGCGGGTCAGGGTTAGATGTCGTATCAAAATAAAAACAAAGATCGTGATGTGTGCATTGATTTGCTGGTATCCCAAATAAATAAAATAAAAAAAAAATGTTTTAATTTATAATATGAAGAATTTCTCTTGAAATATACAGACCGTATAGTGACCTAGTAACGTTTCGGGGTCAGCTTGTAATTCGCCAGTTCTAACTAGGCCAGCAAAGTGGATGTGATTGCAACTTACAGTTATTGAACTGTAGTAGAAGTCACCTCCATTCATGGAGCGCGCTCTAGCTTAAAATCAGGCGGGATACTCCACACGTCGCGCCACGCATCTGATCTGACACGGGCTTAAACCGGTGCTTACAACAAAACAACGCGTAAATAAACATACGCGCTCTATAGCATATATTATATCTACACTCTAAGCATACTCCTATTATAATATAACGTATATTAACTCATAATAACCTAAACGTATCTACCAATGAATTTAACAAGAAAACTAGACCGTTTTCGTTTATAAATAGAGAGTATATTCCCATAATATGTTACTTTACGTAAGACAATTTTGTGTACCTAAATTTTGGTTTGATATCTAAAGCACGAATTCAAATAGATGCAATATTAAACTGTATGTGTGTTAAGATAAAGTACAAATTTGAATAACATACTAAATTGATAGTTTAGTTCAGTATGCTTATCTATATTTTTGTATTACAGTAAATTGAACTCTATTTCTAAAACCATAGAGATAAAAATTAAATTAAAGTTCAAGATGAAATCGTCACGTTTGGGAGTAGCCGCAAAAGAAGCCCGAACTCTATGAACCGTGCCGCTTCGAAAAAAAAACTATAACTGTCTTTACAAATCTGATTAGCTACTGAAGTAGTTCTAAATTTAAAAAAAGAGCGCCAAAGGAGAGCGCTGTTTACACGGAAGCTTTTAACTTGCGTCTTTTGTCTATGGTCGTTTTTAAAATGGCCGCCTAATTAAGTTGCTTTCGATTACGTTATAATTTTAAAGAGTGCCTTTTGAGATGATAATTTCATATCCTAATTAGTTTTGAATTATTTATAAGTTACTTAACTATAAAGTGTAGTTGTATCATAGACGCTGAAAGGGTAGAGTCTATATCAAAGCCACATGTTTTGATACAGTGTAGATATTTAAACTATTCGCTTATAAATTTTGTTTTCATGATACAACGTTAATATTTAAGCCGGCATAGTAGATGCGAGTATTATTATTTTTATTTATTCATTTATTAACATTTCTATACTTAGCTGCTAAAGCACTTGTATCATAGAAACAGGACAACCATAAATATATCAAACATTCTCGTACATTGGTACAGAAAAGTGGTTTTGAATCAGTGCTCTCGGTTTGCGTAACTATTGCGAACAGAGAAAGATATAGAACAGAGAACTATATCTTTCTCTGTTCTGTGTTATATCCAATTTTATAATTGATATATTACACTTATTTATTTTACAAATAAAAAAAACAATCATAAGTTTTTTTTAAATTTTTCCTCAATTTGATTTATATTTACTTTTTCAATATAAAAATCAACATATAAAGTGTTCCTTCGTGTTCGAATTATTACAAAATCATATCTATACTTAGCGTTGATGAATCATAAACAAAATCAAGCCACAAAATCACTTTATTTGCAAACATCGCATCACTAATTGGCCGCATGATTTCTTACTTTTGGCATCTAAGTGGCGTTACACGAACAGTTTCATAACATTTCAATGATAGGTCGATTTCTACATGTTATTCAAATGTACATACAAAAATCACCTTTAGAGCATTATAAATAAAAGTCTACAATTGTTTGTAATTCTTAATGGTACTAAAAGCGTTGTTACGTTGTAGTCGTTTTAAGTTGACTGTTTATTTTGGAAATTAGTGTGTTTTTAAAACAAAGGGGCTTCGTCGCCGCTTTTGTAATGCGAGTCGTTTATGGTAGTTCGTTTCGTCAATGGATGCGTTTCTGAATAATATAATCAAGGTTTTTCATAGTAAAAATCTTAGAATGGGATTGTGTAGACAAATCTTTTTAAAACGTAAACACGTATAATGGCGGCGGCTGGGGCAACCGGGAACTGACTCGGTTATTCCAGTCGTCGTCACTCTTTGACCTCCTCTTGCTTATCATCAGGCGAGTCGAGGTCAGATGTCGTGTCACAATAAAATAAAATAAATGTAATAAACATTAATATAAACCTAATTACTTTTTTATCAACATCTTTGTTAAGCTAGGTTGCCTAGTGCCTATAACGATAGAGCTTGTATGAGGAGAATTGTGAATGTGAAGGAAGCGAGGGAGTTGTGTCAGAATCGTGGCAAGTGGCAATCCATTGTCTCTGTCTATTCCTGTGGGAAAAAGGCGTGACAGTTTGATTGATTTACATTTTTATATCAACTTCTACTTTTATTTATTTATTAGTTTAATTATTAAGTTGACTCCAACTATGTTTGTTTTATTGTTAAGCTAGAGTGCGGTCAAATAATGAAGGCGACTCGCATCCACTTTGCCAGTAAAGTTGAAGCTGGCAACTTTTAAGTTGATCCCGAAACTCGACCATAGTAGTGCTATGGTCTTGGTAATATCTCCAGGGCAAATTACAACCAACTAGCTTTCCATACCAATCATGAAATTTTCTGTATAAAAATATGTTTATATTAAAAAACGGCATTGCTAAATAATTTACCAAAATCGTTTCGAATACTTGTGAAACTTCATTTGTAAGTATCGTTAAATATACAAGGCTTTTATGAGCTTCATTAAATCTATTTTTGTTATTTCAAACTCTTGGATGTGTCAATTGAAGAAATACTATAAATTATTTCCTAATTTTAAAGTTATAAAGTAATTAGATACAAACAATTATTAAATAAGTCAATTAGTGCCAAAGGGAACGTGCCAAACAGACACGATAATTGTGCGGAAATTAGCAATAGACAATATTTTTTTGACATTTGTTTTTTTATATAAAAAAGGCACAGGAATATTTTTAAGGAAGTACAGAATTTAAAACGGAAGCTTTTTAAGATAAACAAAAGTTAGACATTTCCTTACACATTTTTTTATTTAGGAAAAAATACAGACACACGCCTTATTTCACATCTGGAAGCTTGGTGATTAGTCATTACATTTTCGTCTGTATTGCTTTATGTTAAAGTTAAAAATCGGATGAGTAGTTTTTTTCCAATTTAACCGACTAGACTGTGCAAATGTTTTAAGTGCTCTGTCGCCACCCAGCATGGGAATCATTCAAGTGGTTTAATACGCTATTAATGGCCCAATAACTTCTACCATGAGTACTCAAAGAGGTTTCGCACGGTAACTCGACTTACGACCGCACCCGTCTGATTTACAACTGGAGTGCAATCCAGTAATTGGATTGTTTTTAATACGTTAATGGTTACGTTAATAACCATACTACCACAGTTAAATAACTACAAACAGAAGTAGCATCCACTAGGCTGGCCTAGTTGTAACCAGCTTTTAGGCTGATCTTGTTGATCTCGATATTCCCGACACTTTAAGTGATTTGCCATCACTTGATACCCCTGATTGTATAAGTAAATTATTTTCAACAGCCCATTTGTTATCTCCATCCTATAGCTTTGGATCCTTCAAGCGATGCGTGAAGAAGCACCTTTTGCCGGCGTAGCGACCGCGATTGAGAAACGTATAAAGTTCAGTTGACTAATAGTGATAGGCAGATAATATTTATTTGCATTCATTTGACTGTAGTTTGCCTCCATTCATGGACTGCACTCCAACTTACCATTAGGCGGGGTGATATCATATGTCGAGCCTAATGGTTATAAAACTATAAGTGTACGAGAGTGTTTCATAATAAAGGTTAAATGATGAAAAAAATGAATATGTCTGCGGTAATAAATTTACTATAATAACGTCTCATCTCAATAAGCTTATGAAGAGCCTACGAATTAATGTTTGTGAAACTACGGGTGGGTTTAACGGTGAACTTAGATTTTAAGTATCCGGAAATATTTGATTTTTTGCTACATTTTGTTGAAATATCTCTTTGAAGTAAAGATTAATGTTGCGACTCATTTTTTTTATTGAGTTAAGCAACTCTTTATTGTGACTCGACCTAGATAAAACTGGCAACTTAGAATCTGATCCCGAAACGCCGCTATGTCATGGTTTGTACACTTGAAATAATTTCAAAAATTATTTTAAGCCGGAAATCTCGAACCTTTTTCCTACCACAACGCCGCGATCGCATCTTTATAGAAAATACTCATAATAAAAGAATTCGTAAAACTAAATCGACTTCTTCATGTACCTTCTTAGAAGAATATACAAAGAAGGACATCACTCATTTTGTATGGAGACTGGGGCCTTATTGTATTAACAGTTGCATATACATTTTAATTAAATTTTTTGATTTGCATAGTTTAGCTGCGCAAAATGATCAAACTTTAATTATGACAGATCAAAGCAGGACTGTTAATATGGCGTGTCTTTGTGATTGACAGACTATACAAAATCCATATCTTATTTTCCAAATAACTCAATTGCACAGCATTAAAAATCAAAATTGTTATTAGTTTTATCAAAATAAGTATCAAAACTACCATTTATATATTTTTCATCATTGGGCTTTACAAAAGTAGTACAAAAATAGCCCAAAATGAATGATGTCCTTTTAAATTAACCAATTAATTGATTAATTGATCGGATGTACACCAAATTGGGCACGTACAATGCGTGCCCAATTTGGTGTACAAGCCAATTGCCACCGTGTTATTGGGGAATTGCTTGCGATGCCCCATTAGTAAAGCCGTATTCTTGTTTAGATCGAAATCGATTGCTCACGATTGTATCAAAATCAAATTGGTTTAGTAATTTTTGTGTATGATCTGCGGACCGACCGCGTAACTTAATGACAATGGCTTCATTTTGACAGTTCAACTCCATTAATGAGCTGCGATATTAAAAATGCGACCGCGCAACACACTGAGAATCTATGTTTATTTTCGTGTACAGTTCAAGCTCATTGTCCGAATGAATAAAAGCCGATTTTAACACTAACAGCGACTGGGCTAGACAACCAGACCCGGAGCAAATACCCGCCAATTTTTTATTACCAAATATTTGTAATACCTATTAATTTAAATATATTAAATACTACAAATAAAATCTATGACTCCGATTACTCAGACCGGGAATCGAATCTTTTTGCGTAACGGACTGGTGTTCTTGCTAACTAATACGCCACGCGTGTCTACAAACACTTGACATTTTTTGACGCAAAATATTTAACCTAAAAATTGTTGTTTGAGGAGAAATCAAAGGGTCACGAGTTAAAACCCTTTGGATTAGAACGGATAGGTTATCCCTTTTATAATGCTATTAGAATAAGAATAGAACGGACTGTTGACTAACTTCACTTGACTGATTTAAAGAACGATTCGCAAAGAAAAAGACACCTTACTAAAGTAAAGTTGGTTGGAGAGTTAGACGCCACAAAAAGGCGCCGATTCAATCCTATTCTTATTTTAATCGCATTATATTTCGAATATAATAGGCAAGAATAGAGACCCACATTTCTGTCATTTCTCTCTTCACCCTCCAACAGGCACGTGCCAATAATTGCATTAGAATTGATACTCGTTTAATTCCACCATTTAAAGCTAATAGATTTACGATATTACAGTTTTGATCGAACGATCCGATTGGTCGAAATTGGTAGATAAGTATCGGTGATTGGTGCGTTTAGTTTCGCTGTTATTTCTTTTGTTTGTTTCGTGATGAGTTTTCTTTTTTGTTGTTTTAGATTAGAATAAGTGTTTGTTGTAAAAAGGAAACAACACCCCGCCTGATATTAAGCTGGAGAGCAGTCCATGAATAGAAGCAACTGCTACATTCACTATGCCGGCCTAGTTGAAACCGGCAATTTATAAGCTGATCCAGAAATGCGACTTATTCACTTTACGGTCTGTGTACTTGTAAGTGGTGGTACTACCCTGGATCGACAGACAAGGCACCAATACCAACAACTGGTTTATTTTATTCGCCTTAATACAAGGCGCGCTCCAGCTCACAATCAGGAGGGGTGCTATCATATGTCGAGCCACAATAAAAAAACTAAATCAAAATTATGATTAACAATTTAACATACGAATTATTCTACGCATCTCGCCCCTATTACAGAACGTAACGAAAAATCACTATCTCAAAACAAATTAAGATAAATATCACCGTAGGGAGTCGGCAATAAAAACAGACCCGACTCTATTGTCTATGACTTATTGTTGCCAACCCTAACAACAAAAACTTACGAATTTGATTACACGCGTGGCGCTGGCGATAACATGACAGTTTGCTACGACTAATGACCTAGGTTCGATTCCCGGACGGACAATAGATTTGTTTTATAGGATTTTTTGTAATATTTTAATTATTAAATTAGATATTCTAAATATTTATTAATAATAATAAATGAAGGCAGATATTTGTCCCGGGTGCCGATTCGGGGTAGTATAATGCGATTAAAATAAGAATAGGATGGAATCGGCGCCATTTTGTGACGTCTAACTTTGCAATCAATTTCACTTTAGTATGGTGTCTTTTTCTTTGTGGACCGTCAAGAAAAGGACACCTTTGAATCAGTCAAGTGAAGTTAGTCAACAGCCCGTCCTATTCTTATTCTAATGACATAGTACCACCACTTTCAAGTGTGCCGACTTTAAAGAGACTTGGTCGCGTTTCGGGTTCAGCTTGAAAGATGCCGGTTTCAAGCTATTGCTACTTGCAGCTATTTAACTGTAGTAGCAGTCGCCTCTATTCACTTGCTCCAGCTAACGTAAGTCGAGCCAAAACACGAAACATACTAATTCATTATTTTTATTGTTTTTTTATAGTGCCTGTGTTCACATAGTGATGCCAGCCTGATGCTCCAGTACGTTTTAATCTAAACGTTTATCGGATTGAGTTCAAAGTAATTGTGTGATTACAATTATAACAATTTAAGTCCTATTGTAGTTTCATTCACAATAGAGCTGTCAGATTGCGGTGTGCCGCCCACGCATTCCAAATTTAAAATTCGCAACCATAGACAATAGTTTTATTTTAATGGCACATAACATTAATTTTAAGCCGTTAATTTTATTTAGCAGTTCTCCATTGTTATTTACCTATTTATCGAGTTAATTCTAGCGTTTACGATTTATTGTGTATAGTTAATTGTTTAGTTATTGTTATTGTAGCAATTAAGGATAAATAGAGCTTTTGGAAATATGTTTAAAAACTAAAATTGGGATTTACGATATAGTACAATATAGTTTGTTCATTTATTTGCCAAGCTCGTAGAGTGAACGGCGCGCTTAATAGACAGACACCGGGTTCGATGCCTGGTTAAGGTGCATGTGTGATTTTTTCTATACAAATACATCATTCATTTCGAGATATTTTTGTACTGCTTTTGTATTGCCCAATTATGAAAAAGTACATAAATGGTTGTTTCCATTTCTGTATTGATAAAAATAATAACAAATTTGCTTTTATTTGCTGTGCAGTTATTTAGAAAATAACATATTATGGATTTTGTATCGTCTGTCAATCACGAAGACACGCCATATTATTAGTTTTACTTTGAACTGTCATAATTATAGTTTGATCAATTTGCACACCTAAACTATACAAAATAAAGGATAAATTCTAATTACATACAAAATAAATTATGTCATTTGTTCAGCGCTCTTGGACTTTCTCTTAATCTATTAAGTTGAATTTAGACCTAAAGACTAAATGATTAAAAAATCTAATTTATAAATTCTTTTGTCCATCATATCACTCAATTTTTTGAAAATGCATAACACGTCATGTAAAACTTGTGCTGATAACATGCTAATTTTATTATTTCCCTCAGTCATGAGTCTGTGTTCATGACGCTATGATCATTCGATAAACATTTGATATATGACATTCGATTTAACCACTTTTAGTCAGTTTTTATTAGCAGTAAAGTAAAAAAGAAAGGATCATTCATTTGGTATGCGGACTTGATATTAATTGTATTAACAGTTGCATATACATTTAATATAGTTTGATGTACGAACATTACAATGTAATTTGAATGTATCCTTTATTTTGCATAGTTTAGGTGTGCAACATGATCAAACTATAATTATGACAGTTCAAAGCAGAACTGTTAATATGGCGTGTCTTTGTACAAAGACGATACAAAATCCATATCTTATTTTCCAAATAACTATTGAGTTATTGGAATTGTACACAGCAATTAAAAGCTAAATTTAATATTAGTTTTATCAGCACAAGTATCGCAACTACCATTTATATATATTTTTTAATCATTGGACATTACAAAAGTAGTACATAAAAGCCCAAAATGAATGATGACAAAAAGTGACTACCTATACTGGTATTTTATTGTGGTTTGACATATGACAGAATCCGCCTGATGTCAAGCTGGAGTGTGGTCCATGAATACAAGCGACTAAAAGTAGCAGTCGCATCCACTATGCCAGCCTGTTACACTTGTAAGTGGTGGTACTACAGAGATAGAAAGAGACAATGAAGCGCCACTTGCCACGTTTCCGACACAACTCCCTCGCTTCCCTCACATTCATAATTCTCTTCACACCAGCTCTACGGTTATGGGCACTAGGCAAAATAGCTTTCTTGAGGATTTGAAGGAGGATCTTGAGGATCTTCAGATTTGGTCGGAAAAGACCCTCTAAAAATAACGGTCACTAAACTAAATACATAATTAACAATTTCCTAAAATAATTTTACCACCATCTTTATTACCTCTGGACCATTTTTACCGTTACCGCTGCTATAAAATTATATGACACTGCGAAATGATAATAGAGACGGGCTATTAGGACATTTGTAGAGAAAAAAAGTAGAAAAACAATCTAAAGTGTCGGTAAATCTCAAAGGAGTTCGAAATTTAAAAATGACAATTGTCCTCGTAATTACTATTAGGCTTTGACTACCTGAACGTTCAGCCTTAGCCGTAAAAATAATTTCTTTTTGTTTATTTTAAGGAACAGATAATAGCTTATAATTGATTTTTAGAGCAATAAAATAATTTTAAGAGTTTACAAGAGAAATCAACACATTTTTTAATTTCTTTTTTTTAATACGGCGATATATAACAGCATCCCGCCTGATGTTAAGCTGGAGTGCGATCCATAAATGGAGGCAACTGCTACTACAGTTAAAATACAAGTAGCAGTCACATTCACAATGTCGACCTAGTTGTAACCAGCAACTTTTATGCTGTACCCAAAACGCGACTAAGTCACTACACGGTCTGTACACTTGTAAGTGGTGGTACTACCCCCGATCGGCAGACTGGGCAAATGACCGTCTGCCTACCACTCTTAAAACAAAGAATTACAAATATCACGAATATTAAAGAAATAAAAATAAATAAATTAATAAATATCTTTGTTTTCAATTATATTATCATCATAGATAGTTATTATGAATTAATATTGAAAAAAAAATGGCAGGCATAGTGGCGACTAATTAGCCGTAAACTGGAACTTTTTTAAGTCGTCGGCGCTCTTGCACCTCCCCTTGCGTACCATCAGTTAAATCAAGGTCAAATACATAGTCTCTACAATAACAAAAAACCTACCTTTAGGAGAAGGCGGCGGAGTATTCGAATCAAAACTTTTCGGCATCAAATTAATCGATTCCTTTAATTTAAACGATTCCATTTTAAAACTATAGGCTTCCATTTTCAAAATACGAACATAATTGTCTATGACGTTCCAAATTCAAGCAAATAAAAAGATAAAACAATATAGTTTTCTAATTTCAAAAACCGAATAAAGATTCTATTTTTAAATCACTACTAGATTCAAAAAACGAATGTAATGGAATAGACAAGCGACCGTTGTTCACAGTAAAAAAGAAAACACTCTACGACTTTCTATTAACTGGTGTTTAAACACTGTAACGTGATTGGCCTATTACGAGCGCGTCCCCACTAATCAGGGCGTGGCTTTCAAATTGATTCCTCTATCCCTTTCTAACGAAATAGAGCCTTTTATAGATCTTTAATTAAATGTCGAATAAAGCTCAGTGAGAAATTATTATAGACATAATGAGTACATGGACTATTGCCAGGAGTTTTATTGTGATACGACATATGACAGATCCCGGCCTGATGTTAACCTGGAGTGCGGTCCATGAATAAAAGCGACTGCTACTTACAGTTCACTGTAAGTAAGCAATGTAAGTAGTAAGTCAGTCACATCTACTATGCTGGCTTAGATGAAACTGGCAACTTACAAGCTGATTCCGAAACGCGACTAAATTTGCAAATATTTGCAAATTTAGTCATCATCATCATCAGCCAGAAGGCGTCAACTGCTGAACATAGGCCTCCCCCTTAGAACGCCATTCTGAACGACAAGATGCCAGTTGTATCCGCCGGTTACTCGTGACTTTCACTATGTCGTCAGTCCACCTAGTGGGAGGCCTACCTACGCTGCGTCTTTCGGTTTGTGGTCTTCAAATTTAATTTAATATTAAATATTACAAATAAATGCTATGAAACAAATATTTGCTCCGACCGGGAATCGAACACGGGACTTTACGCGCAACAAGCTGGTGTGCTAATCAATTTGCCAAGCCTGAGTGACGTCATGATGTTAAATATAATTATAAAAAAACTTGTTTTTATTTTTATTTTTATTAGAAATTATTTGAATATTTCACGTTCTAAATAATAAATAGTTTATTATTTAAATTATTTCTGTCCGACTTCAAAGAACTTTTCATGCTATGATTATGTGATTTGTTAACCTATTTTCTTTAATGATTTAAACAAATTTTATGCGACTTAATATCTCGTTTATTTTTAGGAAATGATTGTACACTTTCTTATACAATTTTCGAAAAGATACGTCGGAAAAAAATTGTACAAATTATAACCAAAAATAAACTCTATAGTAAGCCGCATCGAAGTTTAATTCTACTAGAAAGATAAAATCTCATGGAATATACCAAATATGTTTTCATCGTGTGAGTCAGTAATTTTTTTTTTTTTTTTTATTTTATATTTCTATACTAAGCTACCGTATACTAAAGTATTTATACTAAAAGCAAGGCGATCGTGGTGTCGTGGCAGTGACACTGGCTACGCAAACCGAAGCAGAATTTACATTTCTATACTTAGCTACTAAAGTGCTTGTATCATAGAAACAGAACAACCAAAGTACATATATCAAAGATACATTGGTACCGGTGAGTGGTCTCGAACCCGTGCTCTTGGTTTGCTCATTCTATTTAGCATCAATTCGATATTAAATATGAATGAATCATAAAAATACCCCTTAATATAAGTAGTCATTTCCACAAATTAGTGTGTCAATAATCGCAATTATCCGGCCCGACTGAATTTTGATAACTTTTAGGCTAAAAACTGTAAAAAACGTTTATTTTGGTTTTGATTTTACAATTCTTATAGCATTGTTCAGTCCCTCCATGACCACGATGTCAGCAAAGCTCTCAAAACCTCTGAATAATAAAATAAAATTGTAAAATAAAAACCAAATTAAACGCGATAGTAAGCCGCATAAAATTTGTTTAATACATTAATCAATGTTTGCGCAAAATCTAGGAAAATATTATGTAGCCTGTAAATTATATCCAAACGTAGTTGTTAGCTTTTACAAATTATTCCAAACACAATAATAAAGATATTTCATGTAATATTGAGCGGTGAACCGTAAAAGAAGAGTCGGCTTCTTAAACATCACCAAAAAAAGACAACATGCTGCGTTGGTAAAAATAAAAGCTACTATCCAAAACTTAACATGGACATTTTAAAATGGCGCAGTAAAACAAAATTACACCCATAACTAATTTGACAAATAAAAACGTAGAAAATAAGAAATTTCAATAGATTCTCACAATGTGGCCACGAAAGGTCCCACTTTGTAATCGATCGATATTGAACAAATTCTGTTTAAGAAACATCGGCCATTGTTGTTTCAAACTCTATTGTCTATGGGCATCCTATTGTCAACATGGCGGCCTTTTGTTTTGGCGGTAAACAAAGAAATCTCTTGCAGCGAAATGTTTTTATTTAACGTTGTCCAGTAGCAATATTTCTGGCTTATTATAAAGCTACTGTTTTCAATAATTTGTCACAAATTAAAGCGTTAACTTCCTTTTAACAATTTAAACAGAATTTCGTCTATGGGGAAATGTCAAATAGTTTTTTTTTAAATTTTATTTGGGCGTTGACAGCTATTGTGTTGCGTTAAGTTATTGTTTAATTTAGTTATTGTACGTGCTTTAGTCATCATGTTTTTTGTTATTTTTCTATTAATTATAGGAATATTTAATAGGAAATACAATTAAAAAGTGTTAAAGTGTTTAAATAAATTATTAACATATGTATTTTTTTACATTTCTATACTAAGCTACTAAAGTGCTTGTATCATAGAAACAGGATAACCAAAGTACATATAACACAGATACATTGGTGCTGGTAGGTGGTGATCACGGTTTGTGTAACCATTGCACTGGTATTACACCACGGTCGCCTTAAATTAACTAAACAATCAAATTGTCACGTTTTTTTCCATAGGGATAGGCAGAATATATATGGATTAATGATGGATTATCACTTGCCACGATCCTGACACAACCCCCTTGCTTCCCTCACATCCACAATTCTTTTCATACAAGTTTTATGGTTATGGACACTAGGCAACCCAGCTTTCTTGAGGATGTCACCGATTTTATCAGAAGACACCCTCTATCTATGTCAGATTTATAAATTATTTTCGTCAATCTAAAACATCAATCAATCAATCAAATTGTCAAGCCTTTTTCCCACGGGGATAGGCAGAGACAATGGAGCGCCACTTACCACGATCCTTACACAACTCCCTTGCTTCCTTCACATTGACAATTCTCTTCATACAGGCTCTGTGGTAATGGGCACTAGGCAACCTAGCTTTCTTGAGGATGTCTAATCTAAAACATCTGGTTCTCATATCAGTTTATTAAATAGGGTTTTACCAGGTTGTACCTAATTAGTTTTTTTATTGCTAAAATCCGATCAAAAGAGCGATTGTTCTTTCCATTTGTTTTTTTGAGTGAAAGTAAATTGACGAAGGGAATTTATAAATCTCATGTAAATGGATACGTTAAACAAGACAGGCCCAGGAGGGTGTTCGCCGACCAAATTGGAGACATCCTCAAGGAAGCTAGGTTGCCTAGTGTTCATAACCATAGAGCTTGTATAAAGAGAATTGTGAATGTGAATGAAGCGAAGGAGTTGTGTCAGAATCGCGGCAATTGGCGCTCCATTGTTTCTGCCTATCCCTGTGAGAAAAAGGCGTGACAATTAGATTGATTGATTGATTGACCATATTGGTAATTAATTTATTCACTAAGTGATGGAAAAATAGAATATAAAATATTATAGAAAGATGACGACTGAAGTACATATATCAAAGATACATTAGTACCGGCAACATAACCCGGTTTTTTCAGTCGTCGGTACTCTTGGACTACCATAAGGCGGGTCGAGGTCAGATGTCGTGTCACAATAAAAAATAAAAATAAAGTTGTTTTGAACCCGTGCTCTCGGTTTGCGTAACCATTGCACTGCCACTACACCACGGTCGCCACAACTAACGAATGTTGGAAAAAAGGCGTGATAATTTGGTTGATTGATTGATTGTTTTTTCTATGACAGATAAGTATTTATCACTTGTTTAAAAAATTATTCACTTGATCCCTTTTTTTAACACATCTGAGCCCATTCCTTGGGGAGTCATTTTCAAATTGTTTGCACAATTTATCGCAGGGGTGAGTACCCCTGCCTCTGTCTGTAGATTAAACAGTGATTTAAGTGTATATTATACTACTTGATACAATAATAGGGGGCACCTTTTTAATACGTGTCTAATAAGGTAGTATCAAAGATACTAAATAATCACAAGTTAACACGAATTTGGTACCTGCATTTTAATGACAGATTTTGATTTCTTATGCCTGACTTTTTTTATTATTGTGACTCGATATATGACAGCACCCAGCTTGATGTTAAGCTGGAGTGTGGTCCATGAATGGATGTCACTGCTACCACAATTCAATAACCATAAGTAGCAATGACATCCATTATGCCTAGTTGCAACCGGCAACTTACAAGCTGATCCCCAAACGCGACTAAATCACTTCAAAGTGGGTGCCACTGCCTACCACTTTTTGATAACCAGACGCGAAGCCATTATCCGCCTCTTTTTGATTAACAAATATTTGCAATCATTTATATAATTATTAAATATTACAAATAAAAGCTATGAAACAAATATTTGCTCCGACCGGAAATCGAACCCGGGACTTTACGCGCAACAAACCAATCGAACCACGCCTGTCTCAATTAACTAATTCAACTTTTTACATTTCTATACTAAGCTACTAAAGTGCTTGTATCATAGAAACTTTGTATCTACTAGACTTTGGCTAAATAGTTTAATGTACAAGGTTTACTATGTAATTTATATATATTTTATTTTGCATAGTTTAGGTGTGCAAAATGATCAAACTATAATTATGAAAGTTCTAAGCAGAACCTAACCTAATATGGCGTGTCTTTATGATTGACAGACAATACAAAATCCATATCTTATTTTCCAAATAACTTAATTGCACAGCAATTAGAAGCAAAATTGTTATTAGTTTTATCAACACAAGTATCAAAACTACCATTTATATATTTTTTCATCATTGGACATTACAAAAGTAGTAGATAAAAGTCCAAAATAAATGTCCTTTGAAAAAAAAATATTTTTTAACTTCAATCAAATATCAAAGTATATAAATATAACATCAAAAATAAATTATTTTCTAATAGTGGTATGCAGTGGTGCCCAGTCTGCCGATCTGCCGAAATTAAGCCCAAGTCCCCATACTTTTAAAATTTATTTAAATCCTTAAAATAATATTTCGTGCGGAGTACATAATTTCCAATAAACACGCATACAAGTTAAGCGTAACCCTTGTTAATTGAGCGCAGCCGTGCGTTGTCAAAACATTGCCTGGGGTGCACAAAAGGATTAGAATGAGGGGCGCAAAAAAGAGCGGTACCTTTTTGACATTTGACAATTATATTTAGGTAAAAAAGAAAAGTGGTTTTTTATTGTTTTTTATTGGGGTTCAAAATATGTCAGCACCCCGTCTGATGTTAACCTGTACTAGGTAAATATGTGCACGACCGCATTTTGTCGACCGAATCGGCAGTCGAACTAAAAAGTTCGCTACGTCTTTTCTTTGTAGAACAATCGACAAGGAATACTTTGCAAGCCCATGTGTTCTCTCTATCCTATAACCTAGAAACCTTTAAGCGATGCTAGAAGAAGCCCCTTGGCATAGTGACGGCGAATGGGGCAGCCGTGAACTGACCGGTTTTTTCAGTCGTCGTCACTCTTGGACCTCCTCTTGCTTATCATCAGGCGGGTCGAGGTCAAATGTCGTGTCACAATACAAAAATATATAGACCATATTGATAATGACTTTTACTTACTAAGCATAAAAAAATATTGAGAAAATATCATAGAAAGAGGACGACTAAAGTACTCGTACGTTTATCAAAGATACATTGGTACCGGTGAGTTGTTTTGAACCCTTTCTCTCGGTTTCAGTAACCATTGGACTACCACTACACCACGGTAGTATGTGGTATTTTCTGTGGCTCTGGTGGTATTTAATTTAAAAACATTTTTTTTTAGTAATTAATAGTCTATTTTAAGAAGATAAATAACTATTTTAAAAGTGAAACTTTAACAGCCGGTTGTACCAATAAAGTTTCAATTTACGAATTTAGTTTTACCTTATACTTATTCTATTGTGTTAAATATTACGAAATCGTGAAATGGGTTGTTAATAATTTTATATCGAAACTACCATTTATATGTGTTTTTGTCATTAGAAATAACAAAATTAGTACGTAGAAACTCAAAATGAATGATGTCCTTTAGCTCTGTATAAAATATCCGTTAAACGTAAATGTAAAATGTGAACTAAAAGAGTGGTGCAAGCCATTTTTCTTTTATTTTTTACTTATACGATACTTTTTACAAATTCGCAAATTATAATTATTGGTACAACCGGCTGTAAGTGTATTTATATTTTAAAAAGGTTAAATATAAATACAGTTATATTTATAATATTATATTATTAAATAATATTATAATTCAAATATATAAAATAGGAGAAATTTATATTTAAATAATTCAAAATAGTAATAATTCTGGCCAAAATATGTATTCCAGTTTAATATACTTTATAAACTGTACCAAAATAGGTAAACTTAACAATCAATCAATCAAGGCCATCAAATTGTCCCGCCGTTTTTCCACAGGGATAGACAGCTACTTGCCACGATCCTGACACATCTCCCTTACTTCCTTAACTTAACAATAATTATCTAAATTAAATAACTTTTTAAATTATCCATCCTTGATCAGGGAGTTGTGTAAGGATCGTGGCAAGTGGCGCTTCCGCCTATTCCTGTGGGAAAAAGGCGTGACAATTTGATTGATTGATTGATAATTATCTAATTAAACAAATAACTCACCATTCGGTCTATCCTCAACGCCATCGCTATCAACTTCACTCCTAACACTACCAGGACTAGAGGCTCTCTTCAACTCCTCCTGAGGTCGGACTTCTTGTCCCGGATACAACCTTTTCATGCCGTTTTCATACATGAAAAACGGAAAATTCGGCACTCTATTCTGCGGGTAATAAAACATCTTATCTCTCTTTTCATCCTCTTCCTGTTCCGATCTGTAATCCTGAGATATCGTCGTTTCAATATCTATATCTGGTGACCGTCTATCGTTTAAACCGACTATACTTTCTATTGAAAACGATTTTGAAGGCATTTTCTGTATTTTAATATCCGACTCTATGTCAGTTGAAACTAAGCGAGTAGTCATATTTTGTTCTGTTTTTAAATCACTGTTAAACACTCGGGTACACTGTTATTTTGTTGGCTAGGTTATAGCGTATTCAGCGACCGGACTTAACTGACGATGTGGTCTTAAAATTTCGGCTTCAGGCTTTCGACACGCCTCTAAGAGGGTGTTAACTGAAGTCAACAAGAGATAAGTATCTTTATTGTAAGCGTTTAAGAACTGTTTTTGTTTGTGAGTGTATTTCGTGGGATAGTACCATAGTTTTTGGGTTGTCTTTCAATTGATTTTGAGCTGTAAGTTAGTGGGAGTTAGGTAGGTATTTCTTTGTGTTATTAAAGTTGTATTTTTCCTTTTTTTTATGACACGTTTAATTGTTAAAAGCTTTTTAAATTATTTGTTTTGTCGTAAATTGCTACTTAGTTATTCTATAGGTTTTATTTTCAAATTTATCAATAAATCATTTAAATTTTCACGATTTTTTCACACATGTATAGGCAGAGACCATGGAGCGCCACTTGCCACGATCCTGACACAACTTCCTCGCTTCCTTCACATCCACAATTCTCTTCATACAAGCTCTATGGTTATGGGCACTAGGCAACCCAGCTTTCTTGAGGATGTCTCCGATTTGGTCGCAAAACACCCTCCTGGGTATTTAATTTATTTTTTAATTATATAGTTAATTAATAAATAAATAATTTACATTTCTATACTAAGCTACTAAACGTATCATAGAAACAGGACGACCAAAGACGACAGACTTGGCGCATTGGTTGAAACACCAGTTTGTCACGCGTCTCCCGTCAACAAATTCGATTTAATTAAAAGTTTAGTCACCTTAATTTTTTTAATATTTGTTTATTAACCACTTGCCGGTACCAATGTATTTTTGATATGTCGGTCGTCCTGTTTCTCTGATACAAGAACTTTAGTAGCTTAGTATACGATAGATACTGTATTAGATACTGTATAAATAAATAAAATCTCTTCACACAATTTCTTTAGTTACAAACACTGCCTAACCTTGATGCGAAACCTTGAAGTTAAGTAGCTAATAAAAACCTAAACAAATATTAAATTAATTTACCTAATAAAAGATAATAACATCGAAATTACATTTTTTACATTATATGCCAAATACACAATTAAAATTATTTGTTTTGTTTTATTGTGACACGACATATGACCAGGGCCGTCTTTACCCGGGGGTTCAAGGGGTGCAGTGCACCCGGGCGCAGAGTCCTAGGGGGCGCATGCCGACCGCCATAAACTTCGATAGGTACCTACTACACTGAGACCACGCGAACGGAGCCTTGACTTTCGCACCCCGGCGCTGAATATGCTTAAGACGGCCCTGCATATGACAACACCCCGATTGGTTTTAAGCTGAAGTGTGAAAAATCAATAAAGGCTACTTCTACTATAGATAAATATCATGTGACAGCATCCCTCTGTTAAGCCAAAGTGTGGTCCATGAATGAATGTCACTGCTACTATAATTCAATAACTGTGAGTAGCAATCACATCCACTATGCCGGCCTAGATGGAACCGGCAACTAATCAGTTAATCCCACGCGGCTAAGTCACTTTACGGTTTGTATACTTGTAAGTGGTGGTACTACCCTGGGCACCACTGCTTACCACTCTTTGATAACCAGACTCAGAATAAATACAATGCCTTTATTATTTTTATTAACAATTATTTGTAATATTTATGTTATATTAAATATTACAATTAAAAGCTATCGAGCTTTTAATTGTCCTGGGATCGAACCCAGGACACCCGCGTAACAGACTGGTAGCACTACGTCACATGTCGCAAAGGTTTTAAACCTACATTCCGATCAAAAGTTCAGAACCCTGCCTTTACTCTCCCGTCTGGAATCCATGGATGCTAAAAAATTAGTATTTTCTTAGATTTTGCGCGAACATTGATTAATGAATTAAACAAAGAACATCATTCATTTTGTATGGGGACTTGGGCTTAATTGTATTAACAGTTACATATACATTTTAAAATAGTTTAATGTACGAAGATTACAATGTAATTGGAATATATCCTTCATTTTGCATAGTTTAGGTTTACAAAATGATCAAACTATAATTATGGGAGTTCAAAGGAGAACTGTTAATATGGCGTGTCTTTGTGATTGACAGACGATACAAAATCCATATATTATTTTCCAAATAACTCAATTGCACAGCAATTAAAATCTATTTTGTTTAGTTTTATCAATACAAGTATCGAAACTACCATTTATATATTTTTTCATCATTGGACATTTTATGCGGCTTACTATTGCGTTTATTTTTGGTTATTGTATTTAGGTAGTTTTTTCATTATTCCGAAGTTTTGAGAGCGTTGGTCACGGAGAGAGATTTATTTCTCGAAAAATCAATAACAAAAAATAAACGCGATAGTAAGCGGCATAAAATTTGCTAAGAAATTGTTTCATTTTTAATAATATCAAAGACACATTGGTACCTAAAAGTGGTTGTGACCATTCTATTACCACTGTACCACGGTCGCCTTAACGGTATCCCATATTCATGCGCTGTCTAGTAATTTGTATTCTATAAGTTAGAAAATCGTGATCCTAAAATTGTAACAAAAATTTAGTATCTGAAATTCAAAGGACATGCCGACGAAACTGTAAGATAAGAAAGCATGTTGTTTATTTTATTGTGACTCGACATATTATAAGACACCTCGCCTGATGTTAAGCTGGAGTGTGGTCCATGAATGGATGTCACTGATAATACAATTCAATAACTCATCAGTATCAGTCAAATCGTCAGATATAAATAAAAATATATTCGCTCTGACCGGGAATCGAACCATATTTAAGCAAATAACACAAATAACAACCAATCAATCAAATTGTCACGCCTTCCTCCCACAGGGATAGGCAGAGACAATGGAGCGCCACTTGCCACGATCCTTACACAACTCCCTCGCTTCCTTCACATTCACAATTAAAGTCATTCAAGGATGAGTGAAAGTAGATTGAAGAAAAGAATTTATAAATCTAATGTGAATTAAACGAAGCAGGCCCGAGGCGAGAGTAGGCAGTGGTACCCAGTCTGCCGATCCGGGGTAGTACCACCACTTACAAGTATACAGACTGTAAAGTGATTTGGTCACGTTTCGGGATCAGCTTCGGGATCGCAGTTATTGAATTGAATTGTAGAAGAAGAATCTGTGTGGTCCATCCATTCATGGACCACACTCCAGACTAACATTAGGCGGGGTGCTGTCATAATATGTCGAGTCACAATAAAAATAATAAAAAGACATCCTCAAGAAAGCTAGGTTGCCTAGTGAGCATAACCATAAAGATTGTATGAAGAGTAACAATAATAATAAGTTAAGATAATTAATTAATTAAACTATTTGTTAACATTGAATTAATATTACTAATATTAAAATTACATTTTTTTTTATTGCGACTCGCCATATGAAAGCACCCCGCTTGATGTTAAGCCAAAGTGTAGTCCATGAATGAATGTCACTGATAATACAATTCAATAACTGTGAGTAGCAATCACATCCACTATGCCTGCCTAGATGGAACCGGCAACTTACAAGCTGAAACGTGACCAAATCACTTCACGGTCTGTATACTTGTAAGTGGTGGTACTACCCCGGATCGGCAGACTGGGTACCACTGCCTACCACTCTTTGATAACCAGAACCGAAGCAAATATCCATCTCTTTTTTTTATTAACAAATATTTGTAATATTTAATGTTATTAAATATTACAAATAAAAGCTATGAAAGAAATATTTGCTCCGACCGGGAATCGAAACCGGGACTTTACGCGCAGCAAACCAATCGCTAAACTGTTCGTTCACGCCTGTCGTCAAATAGTAATATTAATTTAATGTTTGTTACTAACGATAGATAGCTTGAACTTTCCAGTGAAATGTTGATTTAAAAAATCATCAGCGCCATCTGTTGGTAATAATAGTCAATAAATGGTTGTACAGCTGTTTGTAAAACTTAATTAGTTCTACTATTCACCAATAGATGGCGCCCGGATATATTTTTTTTCTATTCAATGATAGATGGCGGTACATAAATCTAAAGTAGGACATTTTGAATGGGGGCTTAGGCTGAATTGTATTAACAGTTGCATCATATACATTTTAAAATAGTTTAATGTACGATGATTACAATGTAATTTTAATATATCCTATATTTTGCATAGTTTACGTGTGCAAAATGATCAAACTATAATTGTGACAGTTCAAGGCAGAATCTTTGTGATTGACAGACGACACAAAATTAATATATTTTTTACCAAATAACACAATTGCACAGCAATTAAAAGCAAAACTGTTATTAGTTTTATCAATACAAGTATCAAAGCTACCTTTTATATATTTTTCTATCATTGGACATTACAAAAGTAGTACATAAAATCCCAAAATGAATGTCCTTTTTAAAAAATCTAATGAATAGATTATGTTATGAAAGGGAAAAAAAAGAAAGCTTGGAAGGCTTTTAAGGATGTTTTACATGGATTATTAGGGAACAAAACTACGAAAAAAATTCCCGTTTATCCCCCTTTCTTCTCTTCGTAACATCTTCCTCGGTACTTCGGTTAGACTGGACATCTTAGGGATGTCCCTTCGCAGCGACCAATTAACGAAAAATAAACAGTGTACGCCGCATAGAATTCGTTGAATTCATAACAATCAAACTTTAAAACTTAACATTTGTAAATCATATTTACTATTTGTGCTGTGGTCTAGTGGTAATCCAATGGTTACTCAAACCGAGAGCACGGGTTCAAAACCACTCACCGGTACCAATGTGTCTTTGATATGTACTTTGGTTGTCCTGTTTCTATAATACAAGCACTTTAGTAGCTTAGTATAGAAATGTAAAAAATTACCATTTTTCGCCGAATTTAGTTGTTCAATATTTATCGTTCAACAAAAAATTGTGGACTCAATATTACACGTGTCATTACACTATCTGTCCAATCGGGATCAGCTTGTAAGTTGCCGGTTTCAACTAGGCCGGCATAGTGGATGTGACTGTTTCTTACAAAATTATTCGACTGCAGTAGCAGTCACCTCTATTCATGGACAACTCTCCAGCTTAACATCGGTCGGGTGCTGTCATATGTCGTCAGTCACGATAAAAAATAATAATTGCAATAAAATAAAAAAAAACAGTTAATATTTAAATTTACTTTATTATTTTAAATATAATAAACAAATAAAACTATAGTTTACAAAAAGTAAAAAAGGACGCTTAAATAATGTAAACTAAAAGTGAATAATTTTTATTTATTAAAAATAATAACTCGGTTTTTTCAGTCGTCGTTACTCTTGGACCTCCTCTTGCTTGCTCATCAGGCGGGTCGAGGTCAGATGTCGTGTCACAATAAATTAAAAATCCGTCAATTTTATGCATTACTTTTGGGAGAGCACAAGTGGACTAAAATTAAAGACTAGAATAAACTATTTAAACTTAAATATTAAAATTATAAATTATAAATACATTATATGAGATCTATATAATTAAAAAGACATGTTAATTAAACAAGAAAGTTGGTCAGGATTGTGGAAAGTGGCGTACTGTTCCTAGTGGGAATTTTGATGTCAATCAATCAATGAAATAGTCACGCCTTTTGCAGAGACAATGGACGGCCACTTGCCACGATCCTTACACAACTCCCTCGCTTCCTTCACATCCACAATTTTCTTATATTGCTGTTATTTTACTAATTTCCATTTGCGAGCGAAACCATCAGAAAATATAAAAATACTATGGCCATAAAAGTAAAAATAAAATTTGAGCTTAGAGTAAAAATTAATACGGACATTAAAAGTAAAAAATCAATATGAGCTTAAGAATAAAAATTAATACGGACATTAAAAGTAAAAAATCAATATGAGCTTAAGAATAAAAATTAATACGGACATTAAAAGTAAAAAATCAATATGAGCTTAAGAGTAAAAATTAATACGGACATTAAAAGTAAAAAATCAATATGAGCTTAAGAGTAAAAATTAATACGGACATTAAAAGTAAAAAATCAATATGAGCTTAAGAGTAAAAATTTATACGGACATTAAAAGTAAAAAATCAATATGAGCTTAAGAGTAAAAATTAAAATGGCCATAAATAGTAAAAACTCAATATAGGCTTAGAGTAAAAATTAATACAGACATTAAAAGTAAAAAATCAATATGAGCTTAAGAGTAAAAATTTATACGGACATTAAAAGTAAAAATTTATACATATGGCCATAAAACTTCAAAAACCAATACTAAAAAATCAATACAGGGCTTCAAAAGTAAAAAATAAAATAGCTAAAAAAGTAAAAATCAATATGGTATGAAAATTTTAAAAATCAATAGTTATGGCTAATGATATAAACAAATTTTATGCGGCTTACTATCGCGTTTATTTAGGTTTATATTTTACATTTTTTTATTATTCCGACGTTTCGAGAGCTTTGCAGCCATCGTGGTCACGGAGTCTCTCCGTCTCGGAATAATAAAAAATTGTAAAACCAATAACCAAAATAAACGCGATAGTAAGCCGCATAAAATTTGTTTAATTCATTAATCAATGTTCGCGCAAAATCTAAGAAAAAGTTATGCCTTCCTTAATTATACTTCTTATATGGATTCTTTTCTTCGTAAGGCAACATAGCTACAGCTGGAACAAAATTCAGCATAATAATCGGTTTAAGCATAGCAACGAAATAGATCAGCAAATTGTAGAGCATGGTTGGAGAACTCTCCAGAATTCCTTGCACGTATCGCAGAGCATACAATGTTGGTATTCCAGCCAGTAGTGCGATGAATAAAGATCGGGTTTCCGTATCGTAGCGGTAGCTGTGAAAATAAATTGAAATTTAGTCAATCAAATTGTCATGCCCTTTTTCCACAGGAATAGGCAAAGACAAGCTCTTTAACCTTAATAAATTTTATGCGGCTTACTATCGCGTTTATTTTGATTTCACATTATTTTATTATTCCGACGTTTTAGGATCTTTGCAGCCATTGTGGTCACGGAGACACTGAGGTGTTGGTGAGGTGAGGTGAGACGATGGCTGCAAAGCTCTCGAAACGTCGGAATAATAAAATAATGTAAAATCAAAACCAAAATAAACGCGATAGTAAGCCGCACAAAATTTGTTTTATTCAATAATCAATGTTCGCGCGAAATCTAAGAAAAAACTATAATATATAAAATACTATAAACAAATAAAAGCTATGAAACAAATATTTGCTCCGACATGAAATCGGACCCGGGACTTTACGCGCAAACAAACCGTCCACGCCAGTCTTCAAGTTTTATATTGATTTGGTATTTTCTTAGATTTTGCGCGAACATTGATTATTGATAAATCAAAACCAAAAGCAAGTTGTAATATCAAATACAAAATAAACGCGATAGAATAAAATTTGATTTTGATTTTATTTGATTTTGATTTGATACGATTTTGATTTGATTTTATTTTGATTTTATTTTGATTTGACTACTTTTATTTGATTTGCAAAATGATACTTACTCATCAACTCGTGGTGTGACTGCATACGCCCATCCCATAATCAAACCCATGCTTTGTACAATATTCATCAGTTCAACATTGCGCTCGTCTATCCAATCGGAGTTCTTGCAGGAGAATACTGCCTGAAATATTATTCATAAATGTTTGACTTTAACACGGAAAATGTATCTATATAAATAAAATTATTTACATCTATATATAGATGGGGAACGAGTTAAATAGATTCGGGGGCTAAGGTGCGGTGGGGCGTCAAAAAACCCCTGCCCGTATAATAGTGGCCGCTATTAGTGACGCTCATAGCTCAGCGATGTCATTTAATATCGATAAAAACGTGTCCATATTTTCTTTGGGTGATTGTTGAAACATTTGTGAATTGAATAAAAGAGAATCGTTATCCGTAGTCAGGCTAGAATCATTATTAGAAACTTGATTATATGTGTGAAAAAGAAAAAAAAACATGCAGTCAATCTCATGTTTAATCTCAAAATTAAATTAATATTTAAATTATTAAAAATTGTTGCTGTCCAATGTTTATACTTAAATTTAATACACATTTATAATTTTTAATAACTAAATCTATTTGCGTTTTAAGGAAAGTGTGTGTTTATTGTTATCGGCATTTTGCATGTTACTTCACTATTTATAAGACGTCGTCATAAGACCATGACGTCACAACTGCATTCCTAGCGCGTTTATTTAGCTCGTTCCCTTACTATAAGGAAGGGGTTTGAAGGGGAACTCGCGCAAACTATTCAATTTAGAATGAAATGATATTAGAAACATCAATATCATTTTTGAATCTGAGTTTCAGGGAACCCCCAATACTTATTGTTTTTTTTTCTATTTTTGTGTGAAAATCTTAATGCGGGTTACAAAATACATCTATTTACCAAGTTTCAACAGTATAGTTCTTATAGTTTCGGAAAAAGTGGCTGTGACAGACGGACCGACAGACAGACATGACGAATCTATAAGGGTTTCGTTTTTTGCTAAGGAACCCTAAAAACATTTTTAAAGACCTATCCACAGATACCCCATACGTATGGGTTTGATGAAAAAAAAACTGAGTTTCAGTTCTAAGTATGGGGAACCCCCAAAACTTATTGTTTTTTTTTCTATTTTTGTGTGAAAATCTTAATGCGGTTCACAGAATACATCTATTAAGCAAGTTCAACAGTATAGTTCTTATAGTTTCGGAAAAAGTGGCTGTGACAGACGGACAAACAGACAGACATGACAAATCCATTTTACCATTAAGTGCGCGAAAAATGTATTAAACAATAACACAACACTCTCCTGGGTCTGTCTTGTTAAACAATCAATGTTTACCGATCAAATCGAAGATATCATCAAGAAAGCTGGGTTGCCTAGTGCCCATAACCATAGAGCTTGTATGAGGAGTCAGGATCGTGGCAAATGGCGCTCCATTGTCTCCGCCTATCCCCGTGGGAAAGAGGCGTGACAATTTGATTGATTGATTGTATTTTGACCCGGGAAACGGCGGGTTATACTAATAAAAAAAACACTTACATCAACTAATAATTGTGTGTAATCATACTGAAATACTGTTATAGCCAAATAATATATAATCAAGGTCACAGGCACCAAGGAAGCAGCCATAACTCTTAATGTAAACGTGAGCCGCGTCAGATCCTCCAGGCTCCGCTGACCCCAGATATAAGGATCGCATAGAAAAATCAATAGCCAAGCCGTTACGAAGAGACCTGAAAAAATATTGTTAGTCCCGGCCTAAATGTGTAGTTTAGGCCTTATTTATGTCTCTATAGTTATTGTGATGATTCGAGCTAGAAATTAAATATTAGGCTCAGACTAAAGACTTGGGTTACATTTTAGTCCTGGCCTAAGATGTAATTTAGGCGTAATTTAAATGTGAAGTTATTGTGATGATTTCTAATGAAAATTAAATATTAGGCTCAGACTAAAGTAACATTTTAGTCTCAGACTAAAGAGTATCGGCATTCATATTAAATAGTGGTAGACAGTGTTGCACCTATAAATATCTCCAAAACACAATCAAAATTTACCTATAAATATACCAAAAGCGCAATCAAAATCTCTATAAATATCCCCAAAGCGCAATCAAAACTTACCTATAAATATCCCCAAAGAGCAATCAAAACACCTATCAATATCTCTAAAGCGCAATCAAAACTTACCCATAAATATCCCCAAAGCGCAATCAAACCTTACCCACAAATATCCCCAAAGCGCAATCAAAACTTACTCATAACTATCCCTAAAGCACAATCAAAACTTACCTATAAATATCCCCAAAGCGCACTGATGCAAGAAATTAGCACCGATATATAATCTTGCAAATACGCAACACAATACAGAAGCCGCAAATAACGGATAGATAATAACACGCCACAACTCAGTTCTTAAGCCTCTGAAAATAGAAAAAAACGTCAATTAAATGGCCACGCCTTTTGCTAAAATGGAGCGCCACTTGCCACGATCCTGACACAAGACCCTCGCTTCCCTCACATCCACTATTTACATCACATCCTCTTCATACAGCTTACCCAGCTTTCTTGACGATGTCATCGATTTGCTTTGAAAGAAGATGTAGTGACAAGGATAGACAAAGGAATGCTTCGATGGTTTGGGCAGATGGAAAGGATAAGTGAAAGTAAATTAACCAAAGAAATGTATAAATGTTATGTGGATAGATGCATTAGTCGAGGCAGATCATTAATAAACTAAAATAATATCTTAATCAATCAATCAAATTGTCACGCCTATTTCCCACGGGGATAGGCAGAGACAATAGAGCGCCACTTGCCACGATCCTGACACAATTCCCTCGCTTTCTTCACAATTCTCTTCATACAAGCTCTATGTTTATGCGCAACTAGGCAACCTAGCTTTCTTGAGGATGTCTCTGATTTGGACAGCAAACACCCTACTGGGTCTGCCTTGTTTAATGTATCCATTCACATGAGATTTATAAATTCCTTTCGTCAATCTACTTTCACTCATCCTTTCCATGTGCCCAAACTATCGAAACATTCCTTTTAAAATCCTTGTCACTCACTACATCCTCATTCAAAACCCATCTATCGCACTGTGTTATTCTTTATTCTATCCACTATCGTCACTCCACATACTCTCCTTAACGACCGCATTTCTACAATGTTAATTCTACTCTCATGCTTCTTTTGCCACACCCAATGTTCACTTTCATACATTAATGTAGGAACAAGCACCGCATTATGAACAGCCATCTGTGACCTTTGGGTTTTAAATCATGGATAACTTATTACACTGTTGTTTATTAAAATAAATGGAGCCCAGTATAAATGAAAAGTAAACTTACTTATCAAAAGCGATGTGAGTAATCCACATAATGACTAGAATCACCATGATGCAGACACCAGCTAAATGCGCTGAGGGGCATCCTGGACTCAGAACACAGGTCTGCGGGTACATTTCAATTTCAGGCCGAGTTGTATTGTCATAGTAATCCGTTACTGTTGCCCACCAGTATGGTCGGTCACCTCCTATAGACCTGTGAATTGTTATTATATACACATTTTTTATTAAGAATCAACATATGAAAGTATATTGACGGAAGCAATTTATTAATCTGATGTGGATGAATGCGTTAAACAAGGCAGGCCCAGGAGGGTGTTTTTCGAACAAATCGAAGACATCCTCAAGAAAGCTGGGTTGCCTAGTGCCCATAAGCGTAGAGCTTGTATGAGGAGAATTGTGAATGTGGGGGAAGCGAGGGAGTTGTGTCGGTTCATGGTTTGAATTAAATTGACACACCTTTTTCACACAAGGATAAGCAGAGACAATGGAGCGTCACTTGCCACGATCCTGACACAATTCCCTTGCTTCCCTCACATCCACAATTCTTTTCATACAAGCTCTATGTTTATGGGTACTAGGCAACCCCGCTAATATAAGGAATCCATCTGACTTATTATTTACATGTGCCCAAAAGACCAAAGCTATTTATTATATGTTACAATAAAAACTATAATACAAATCATTACTCCAACCAGGAATCAAACCCGGACAAAACCGAGACATTATACAGCTGTGATCCAAAAATTGAGTCAAAGAAGGACACAGAAGGTTGACTTGACTTACCACTTTAATAAATATACAATGTAAAATACAACTCCAAGACATATATACAGTTGTGATCCAAAAACTGAGTCGAAGAAGGAAACAGAAGGAGCAACATAATCTATTAAGATATTCGGAGCCGTTATTGTATTCATGAAGAGCAGGAACTGCTCATAGTCCGATAACCTGTGGAATTTAAAAAAATTTGAAGTTTGACAACACACAAAGTGTTTATGATTCCCGGAAGGAGCAAATACTTGTCTTTTAGCATTGTTATTTAAAAATTTATAGGGCAGATATTTGCTCCAAGTCTGGAAATTTGTGTGAGTGGTAGGGATTTTCAAGATCAGGATCATCTTTTGTTGTCAGTTCGATCAAGGCCAGCATAACTGGCCATTATGCTTGCAGTTATTTGACTATAGTAGCAGTCGCCTTCAACATCATGTAGGGTGCTGTCAAAAAAGTCTGCTGAACCAGTGTAGTGTAACCACTTTTAAGCAATGGTGAATCAGGTTTCGGGATCATCTGGAACATTGTCAGTTTGACCTAGGCTTTTGTACATTTGTAGGCAGATCCCACCTTTTTTAGGCAAGTCTTGCATGTCCCTATATAAAAGTTGGCAAGTCTAGTTGCCAATTGGACATTCCAATTGACCTAAATTGCAACCCTACTAATTTAACTTCGATTACAAACCTAATTAAGTTCCTTACAAATTGTGTACTGTAATAAAACATGTTGGCAAGTCTAGTCAGGACATTCCAATTGACCTAAATTACAACCTTACTGATTTAACTTCGATTACAAACCTTATTAAGTTCCTTACAAATTGTGTACTGTAATAAAACATTTAGTAAGTTTCAGATGTATCTGATGGTAAATCGAAAAACTCATTTTGATGGTAACAGTATTACTAACAATATTAAGTAACGTAAAAATATATATACAATACTTATGCCTTTATTAATATATAAGTGAACTATTTATGCAATAATATAAACAAATAACTCAATTAAATAATTTTAAAACTTAATTGACTGTTGAATAAATGAGTGAAGAGATAAATCGATAATTTCGCTAACATAATGCATTTTTCTCTGTTAAAATATAAGTACAATGGTTATTACTTACACGTAGCGTACAGTTTCAATGACTTGTATACCAAATCCGTAAACCACATCCATATTATAATCTAAAATATTAGAAAAGTACGTTTTCACCAACCACAAAAACATCATCTTTAAAACTATTCAAAATACAATTTAGGAGCCATATTTTATTTTGTACTACATCACATAAGCTTAAAATTTATATTAACTTATTTTATATTATGTATTTTAATTGAATTTATTAAAATAAAATTATTAGGAATAATAAATCTACCAACTTTTTTTTTTTTTCTTTCTTCTTGTTTATGGCTTTAGTATTTAACTTGCCAGTGTCAAAGTAAAAATATATGGTTCAATGCTAAACCATTGTCAAGTAAAGATGAAGATGAACCACGCGAGTGATTCATCAAATGATGATGATGAGAATGAGGTTGATGATGATCGTTTTAGTAAAGCGGCGGAAAACCTTTACTAAAACTTCAGAAGAAGTCTTGGAGGGAACATGAAGAAACACGTTTCACAACTTTAAATTACTTGTTTATACTTGATCAACTTAAAAACTATTACTGGATAACAATTCCACCATTATTACACATTAATATTTATGAAAAACACAAGCTTTTCAAATAATTCAAAATTGCGCGTCCTGTCAGTTGCAGTTGCCCGCCAAAACTCCATCTACCAACTTGCGAGCTTCGGTAAGACATATATTTTTTTAAAAACCTTATATTGTTATGGTATCACCTATATTACGCCATCTATTTTTCTTTCAGTTATGTTATTCGTTATTATCTATTGTGTTGTATGACATTAAAATGTATATTATTAATATAAATTATCATAATGGCTAAAAATTAGGGAAATAATAAAACAATTTTTAAATCATATTTCTAATTCCCGCATTTATTTGACAGCTTCAGCAATTTTTTTTTTTTCATTTTTAATTATTATTATTGTAACTCGACATATGACAGCACTCCGCCTGATGGTTAGCTGGAGTGTGGTCCATAAAAAGAGGTGATTGGTACTACTGTTCAATAACTATAAGTAGCAAACACATCCACTATGCTGGCCTAGTTAAGACTGGCAACTTACAAGATGATCCCGAATTCCTGAAACGCGACTGGATCACTTCACAGTCTGTATACTTAAAAGAGGTGGTACTACCCCGGATTGGCAGACTGGGTACCACTGCCTATCACTCTTTGGGCACACTTAGTGGCAATGCAAACCTAGAGCTCAGGTACCAATGTATCTTTGTTATATGTACTTTGGTCGTAATGTGTCTATGATACAAGCTGATCCATTAGTATAGAAATGTAAAGGACATCATTCATTTTGTATGGGGACATGGGTTTAGCAGTTGCATATACATTTTAAATTAGTTTAATGTACGAAGATTACAATCCAATTGGAATATAATATCCTTTATTTTGCATAGTTTAGGTGTGCAAAATCATTAAACAGTTAATTATGACAGTTCTATGGCGTGGATTGACAGATGATACAAAATTCATATCTTATTTTCCAAATAACTCAATTGCACAGCAATTAAAAGCAAGTATCGAAAATACCATTTATATATTTTTCCATCATTGAACATTACAAAAGTAGTACATAGAAAATGAATGATGTCCTTTGAAAAAAAATGTTATCCTTATTCTAATAATTAAATATTACAAATTAAAGCTATGAAACACATCTTTGCTCCGATCAACCCGGTACTTTACGGGTAACAAACTAGTTTACTTACCAACGCGCCGCGCCTGTCGTTTACTTTCAATCGATCCACCGATAGCCCAATGTAATTTAAGTAGGTCCGAGAATAACCAATTGGTTTTCACTGAATATCTAATAGCCATAGAACATGGGCAAGAGAAAAACAAAGTTTTTAAAATACTCCATTAGATGCATGCAATGTATTTAAGTAAATCAAAGTAATGACTTTGGACAGCACGTCCACAATATTGGTAAAATCTAATTTGTTTAAATATTTCTAAATAAAACTGGTTGAACCGGTTGGTTTGAAATCACCCACCGGTACCAATGTATCTTTGATATATGTACTTTGGTTGTCCTGTTTCTATGATACAAGCACTTTAGTAGCTCAGTATAGTAATGTATAATAAAAATTGACTATGAAAATTGTCGTTATTTATTGTCTTGTTACTATAAAGAACAGCAATTTGCTCCTTTAAACGTTATAATTATCAATCAATCAAATTTGTCACGTCTCTTTCCCATGGGGAAAAGTAGAGACAATGGAGCGCCACTCGCCACAATCCTGACACAACTCCCTCGCTTCCTTGACATTCACAATTCTCTTCATACAGGCTCTAAGGTTATGGGCACTAGCAGGGCCGTCTTTACCCGGGGGTTCAAGGGGTGCGGTGCACCCGGGCGTAGAGTCCTAGGGGGCGCATGCCGACCGCCATAAATTTCTATAGGTACCTACTACACTGAGACCACGCGAGCGGAGCCTTGACTTTCGCACCCCGGCGCTGAATGTGCTTAAGACGGCCGAGGGCACTAGGCAACCTAGCTTTCTTAAGAATGTCTCCAATTTGATCGGTAAACACTCTCCTGGGCCTGCCTTGTTTAACGAATCCAGCCACATCAGATTTATAATTTGCTTTCGTCAATCTACGTTAAAATTAATTTATACAAAACTTCATGAACGATATTGAGAGAAGAGTGCAAAAGGGTAACGTAGTGTACGTTGCCATGCCATCCATAGTATAATGAACAGCCAAATAATGTCCCAAAAGTCACGGATGGCTGTTCATAATGCGGTGCTTGTTCCTACAATAATGTATGAAAGTGAATGTTGGGTGTGGCAGAAGAAGCATGAGCTGTAACGCTGTAGAAATGCGGTCGTTAAGGAGTGTATGTGGAGTGACGATAGCGGATAGAATAAGGAATAGCACAGTGCGCGATAGATGTGGTTTGAAAGAGGATATAGGATTGATAAAGGAATGCTTCGATGATTCGGGCACATGGAAAGGTTGAGTAAAAGTAGATTGACGAAAAGAATTTATAAATCTCATATGAATGCATGTGTTAAACGAGGCAGGCCCAGGAGGATGTCCAAATCAGAGACATCCTTAAGAAAGCTAGGTGGCCTAGTGCCTATAACCATAGAGCTTGTATGAAGAGAATTATGAATGTGAAGGAAGCGAGGGAGTTGTGTCAGGATCGTGGCAAGTGGCACTCCGTTGTCTCTGGCTATCCCTGTGAGAAAAACGTGTAACAATTTGATTTAATTCATGAACGGTTAAAACATCAAAACGGCTATCATAGCGTGCCCCTTATATAGTGTACGAAAGGCTTTAGTTGAGATTAGCTTAAATGCATCCACGATTACAATTCAATTTGACATTGAATTTCTAATTGTGCATTAGATAGAATATGTGAATTTACTGTTTAGTACACTGGTTACACTCCGTGAAAAATAAATAAAAGTGGTTTACTTTATATTCAGGCGTTTTTCTGGAAATGTGTTTGTGTGTGTCTAATTTTGGTTTTGAAAATCATCATCATTAAATAGATTTATTGGCGACATGGTGACGGCAACTGAGGCAATAGTGAACTAAGTCGTTTTTCAGTCGTTGGTACTCTGGTACTTACACAGGTTGTGAAAACAAAAGTCGAGTCACAAAGGCGACCATGGTGTAGTAGTCAGGGGCCTTGACTTTCGCACCCCGGCGCTGAATATGCTTAAGACGGCCCTGGTAGTAGTAGTGCAATGGTAACGCACATGCCGGTGCCAATGTATCTTAGATGTACTTTAGTTGTCCTGTTTCTATGATACAAGCACTTTAGTAGCTTAGTATAGAAATGTAAAAAAAAACAGCTACAACTTTCTCATTTCCTACAGAGACAAAGGAGCGATCCGGACACAACTCCCTCGCTTACTTCAGATCCACAATTCTGTTCATACAAGCTCTACTATTATGGAAACTAGCCAACCCAGCTTTCTTGATGACCCCTCCTGGGTCTGCCTTGTTTAACGCACCCATCCACATCAGATTTTCTTCCCATTCATTCACGACTTTCGTCAATCTACTTTCACTCATCTTTTCCATATGGCCAAACTCAAAAAATATTTGGCCGGCATAGTGACGGCGACTGAGGCAGCTGTGAACAATCTCGGTTTTCTCAGCCGTCGTCACTTTTGGACCTCCTCTTGCTTATTATCAGGCGAGTCGAGGTCAGATGTCGTGACACAATGAAATGAAAAAAACATCAAAGCATTTCTTTTGACAGAGCGTAACTAAAATCCAAGATGGAGGCAAATTGGACGTTCTTTTACCCTCACGTAGGACTCAGGTCATCGAATCTATCGAACAGCTCCGTACATTTGCAAGGCAACTTCGAAATCGATTTGGAGGACACTAACTGGATATTGACATCTTCCTTTATTATATTTACGATGCAAACAGGTAGCTTTATACTTACTTTGTTATTTATATACAGTGTGAATTCTATATAAAGACAGGCACGCAATGAACATCATTCATTTTGTATGGGGACTTGGGCTTAATTGTATTGACAGTTGCATATACATTTTAAAATAGTTTAAAGTACGAAGATTACAATGTAAATGAAATATATCCTTTATTTTGCATAGTTTAGGTGTGCAAAATGATCAAACTATAATTATGACAGTTCAAAGCAGAACAAATATGGCGTTAATTGACACATAATACAAAATCTATATCTTATTTTCCAAATAACTCAATCGCACAGCAATTAAAAACAAAATTGTTATCAGTTTTATCAATACAAGTATCGAAACTACCATTTATATATTTTTTTATCATTGGACATTAAAAAAGTAGTACATAAAAGCCCAAAATGAATGATGTCCATTGCTACGCGTGAAGTTCTAGGTTCGAATCCCAGTCGGAGCAAATTTATTTGTTAATAAAAAAGAGGCGGATATTTGCTTCGGGTCTGGTTATCAAAGAGTAATAGGCAGTAGTGCCCAGTCTGTCGATCCGGGGTAGTGCCACCGTCATACAGACCGTGAAGTGATTTGGTCACCGTTTCGGGATCAGCTTGTAAGTTACCGGTTCCAACTAAGCCGACATAGAAGATGTGATTGTTACTTACAGATATTGAATTGTAGTAGCAGTGACATCCATTCATGGACCATAAAGTTCGCCCGTCGTCAATATCTACAAATGCTCCTTTAAACGTTAATATTAATTTATACGAAACAACATGAGCCGGTCAAACGTCAAAAGGGCCATCATATACGGCGTTCTCACGGGCGTATTTAGTTGTTCAATATTTATCGTTCAACAAAAAAATCGAAAGAATATTAACTGTAGCGTTCTTACGGTTCAATAACAACCGACTCAATAATACACGTGTCATTACACTATCTAAATTTTAGCATTTTTCTCGTGGATGCGGACGCCATAATTTACATTTTATTTTATAAACAAACAAAAAAACTGGTGCCAGAGGAATACAATACATACTCAATCGCGCTGATTGACTGACTGATTGGACTGATTATTCAATGCGAGTTCAACAAACAAGTTCAGACGAGTCGATTCGCTGTCAATTACTAATGGAATCAATGAAACTTGAAAGGTCTTTAACGTTTTGTAGAACCAATATGCATTGCTTTGACTTGATTGAAAGTATGTTAGACGTTTCAAATCGCGAACGATTTCGCAATTGATCGACTAAATTCGCCCCGTGAGAACGCCGTATTAGCGTGCCGCTAATATAGGTGACAAACGCAAGTAAACAAGAATCATATTAAGATTTATTTTAGGCTTTGGCATGTTGGAAGCTGGCTGCGTCTCAATAAAGAACGAAGCCAATATTATGATGAAGAATTTGGCTGATATTTCTTTAGGAGGTAAATTTCTATTACTAAAAATTAATAAGAAATATTTAAATCCTTTATTGCACGAAAGTAAACTTAAAAATAGGTACACAGGCGAGTTTAATGCCTATTAGGCATTCTCTAACAACTAACCTTTGGGATGATGAGAAATTATGAACAGGGTGCAGTATACAAACTAAAAGTACATAAACTACATACAAGTATCACAAATATATATATATATATATATACATATATGTAGGTAAAAATAAACATACACAATTATATTTTGTGCCAAATTATTTAATATGAACTAGATGCCGTGAGCTCCTGTTTATCAAGAAACAAGTTGGTGACTAATCGTTTAAAGACATTGACAGACGGTGCACGTCTAATATCAAGCGGTAGCTTGTTCCACTGGCGAGCTGCAGACACAAAAAAGGAATCTAAATATGGTTTAGTTAGAGGATTTAATAGCATCTTGTACACAATTATCTAAAGTTACCTCAGGAGTGAACGGTAGAGATTAGTTTGTATTATCAAATGAAATATATAAGCCTCGGTACTGGTTACGAATTTGCGTCGTTTGGGGTCGAGGCGATGAAACTTTGGGGACCTTCAGCTAAGCGCCTGGCTAAGGAGTTGTCGAAGCGGCTGACGGAGAAATCTGGAGACAGAAAGGCTGGCAATTATTTCTGCCTTGCTATACGAGTGCAAAAGAAAAATGTTGCCAGTCTCCTTAGGACTATCTCTGATGCGACGTCATCAGAATAATATTATTTATTTATAGTTTAATATATACTTTTAATTTTATCTGTTTCTCAATAAAGAACGTAACAGTAATAAACATTTTTTTTACGTTTCTATGATGATGATGATGATCTCCTTGCCGTGTCCGGCAACAGCGACACGGTCAGTAGTATGATGTGCTCTAATGTGACTCGCAAAACCAATTTTAGTTTTAAATGTGCGGTTGCAGGGTTCACAAAAGTGCTAAAGTGCTTGTATCATATAAACAGGACAACCAAAGTACATACGAGTTTATCAAAGATACATTGCTACCGGCAAGTGGTTTAGAAACTGTGCTCTTGGTTTGCGTAACCATTGCACTGCCACTACAGCACAATCGGCTCAAATTGTCGCGCCTTTTTCCTACAGGAATAGGGATCCTGACATAACTCCCTCGCTTCCCTCACATCCACAATCCTCTTTAATTCATACACGCTTTACGGTTATAGGCACTAGGCTACCTAGTTTTTTTGAGGATGTCTCCGATTTGGTCAGAAAATACCCTTCTGGATCTGCCTCGCTCAACGTATCCATTCACATCAGATTAATGTACGATCCAGAAGCGTAGCGTGCCTTGCCCGTATAAAAAAATTGTTTGGGGGCCCTTAGGAATGGTTTCTCACAAAAGAAAACAATGTTTGCATAAAATTAAAAGAAATAGTTATTCATCTTAATTATCTATCAGTCACTTTTTCAAAAAAAAATACAAACAATTAAAATTAAATATACAATTGTTTTTCTTGCTTTTTTTACTTTTGTCATTTCTGAAATAAAAACAATTTGGGAAGTTTTTATTAATTTTTGTTTGTTTATAGATACGGCAGATACGGCAGAAGCTACGCCCCTGGTACGATCATTCCACGTAAAACAATTTTGTATTCATTTTCTCAGGTCTAACTTACTGGATCTTCGGCTACGGCATGTCTTTCGGGCAGGGTCCCTTCGAGAACTCCTTCATAGGGCTTGGGGACTTCCTGATAGATCCTCCTGTGGGCGATTCATTGATGGGACCAGTGTTTGCGTCGTTTCTCTTCCAGCTGTCTTTTGCGACCACTGCGACCACTATCGTCAGTGGAGCCATGGCCGAGAGGTAAGCGCTGGATTAACGATCAGTTGCAGAAAAGTCTAATTAATTTTAACATCCATTAAATCTATTGAACGACACGCGTGGCGCATTGTTTATCATGTGCTTTAAAAGAAATGTAGTGACAAGGATTGACAAAGGAATCCTTCGATGGTTTGGGCATATGGAAAGGATGAGTGAAAGGAATATATAAATCTGATGTTTTCCGACTAAATCGGAGACTTCCCCAAGAAAGCTAAGTTGCCTAGTGCCCATAACCATAGAGCTTGTATGAAGAGAATTGTGAATGTCAAGGAAGCGAGGGAGTTGTGTCAGGATCTTAGCAAGTGGCGATTCATGTCATGTCATGTCTGCCTATCCCTTGTATGAAAAAGGCATGCTAATTTGATTCACATGAGATTTATAAATTCTTTTCGTCAATCTACTTTCACTCATCCTTTCCATGTGCCCAAACCATCGAAGCATTCCTTTGTCAATCCTTGTCACTACGTCATCTTCTTTCCAACCACATCTACCGCGCTCTGTGCTATTTCTTATTCTATCCAATATCGTCACTCCACATACACTCCTTAATGACTGCATTCCTACAGCGTTAATTCTACTCTCATGCTTCTTCTGCCAAAACCAACCTTCACTTCCATACATTATTATAGGAACAAGCATCACATTATGAACAGCCATCCGTGACTTTTGGGACATTATTTGGCTATTAATTATACTATGGATGGCGCCGTTCACTACGTTATCCTTTTGCATTCTTCTCTTAAAATCTTTATCACACTTCCCATCCCTTGTAAAAATACACAATAAAAGCAGCCAAGAGCGAGTTGGACTAGCCCATGAGTCGGACGCGTAGCAGCAAGTAACATAATATAAAAGTTCTTGTAGTTCGTTGATCGATTTATATATTTGAGTTGAAGGTAAATTGCGGTATCATTCTCTTATTTTAGAAGTTAGGGGCGGGGACACACATTTCACCACTTTGGCAGTGTCTCTCGCGCAAACTATTCAGTTTAGAAAAAAAGAATTTTAGAAACCTCAATATCATCACCTCAAATCAAGACCTATCTATAGAAACCCCACACTTATGGGTTTGATGAAAAAAATTTTTGAGATTCAGTTAGGCATGGGTAACCCCCAAATTTTATTGTTTTTTTTTTCTATTTTTGTGTGAAAATCTTAATGCGGTTCACATAATACATCTATTTACCAAGTTTCAACAGTATAGTTGTTATAGTTCCGGAAAAAAGTGGCTGTGACATACGGACTGACAGACACACAGTCAGACATGACGAATCTATAAGGGTTCCAGTTTTACTACGGAACCCTAAAAAACTGTTAATTAACAATCACTTTGCAGATGTAACTTCAAAGCCTACTGCTTGTTCTCATTCTTGAACACAATAGTGTATTGCGTGCCTGCTGGATGGGTGTGGGGCTCACATGGGTTCCTCAACAAACTGGGTGCCGTTGACATCGCCGGATCAGGACCTGTTCATCTTATTGGTAAGCGGTGATTATTTTTAAGGCTGTATCACCCGCCTGATGATAAGCAAGAGGAGATCCAAGAGTGACGACGACTGAGAAAACCCAGTTTGTTCACAGCTGCCTCAGTCACTATGCCGGCTAAAGGTGCTTCTTCACGCATCGCTTGAAGGATCCAAGGTCATAGGATGGAGAGAACACATGGGCAGGCAAAGCATTCCACTGTCGATTGTTCTACAAAGAAACGACGTACCGAACTTTTTAGTTCGACAGCCGATTCAGTTGATAAAATGCAAATGCTTCCCTGACCTGTGCGAGTATTACGGCTGTAAAAAGACGAGGTAGGAACAAGGTTAATGCCATTAACAGGGATAGTCAGAGACAATGGAGCGCCACTTGCCACGATCCTTACACAGCTCCCTTGCTTCCTTCACATCCACAATTCTCTTCATACAGGCTCTGTGGTTATGGGCACTAGACAACCCAACTTTCTTGAGGATGTCTCCGAAATTAAATATGATTCTAATTATTAAATATTACAAATAAAAGCTATGAAACAAATATTTGCTCGGGTCAACTGGACTTTACGCCACGCCTGTCGTCTAAATGCGCCTGATTTAATATTTACTGCAAATTACCTATTTTATTTACATACTAGCTGTGCCCGCGGTTTCACCCGCGTAAAATTTGGTTTATAACACAGTCATAAAAAAGGAGGAGGTTTTCAATTCGACTTTTTTGTATTTATAACTCGATAACTCATATAAAATGACAGACGGAAATAAAAATAAATATATATTCCAAACAGTTAAAACTATAGTCAATTGGAAACTATAGTAAAAAATATTTTATTTTAATTAAAAGTAACCGATAAAAAACGTAATAAACAAACCCACATTCACATTTATAACAATAGTAGCATATGCATATAGTAACAGAAGGAAATAATAATAAAGAAAAATTTCAAATAGCTGTTGTTGTTGACGTGACAGTCGGTAATACAGTGCGATGGTATTATAGTACTCAGGGTTTGAACCAACGCCTCGCATCTATTTTTATAATAAGAAAAAAAATTGACAAAACTTTTTTATTTTCGTAAAAAAATGTATACTATGTTACTTCTGATACCTCCAAGAATATGTGTACAAAGTTTCATGATGATCGGTAACAAACAAACGGACATTCACATTTAAAATAATAGTAGGATAATATAATATAATAATTTGTTTTCGATTCTCAACAGCTTGATATATTTTCCTTACTTTATCCAAAATAAATTTCTGAACGCACGCTTTTTGTATGGAAAAAATATTTTCTTTTATTTTATTTATTATAAAAGATTTTTTCTAAAATAAAAGTAGCCTAAGTTACTCCTTATTACATAAGCTACCTGTCAATAAAAGTCCCGTCAAAATCGGTCCAGCCATTCCAGAGATTAGCCGGAACAAACAGACAGACAGACAGACAAAAATTGTAAAAAATGTCATTTTGGTGTATGTACCGTATATATATTCATATACATGTATTAAAAAACGGTTATTTCAATATTACAAACAGACACTCCAATTTTATTATATGTATAGATTAGTTTTAAAGAATATAATTATATAGATCAAATGACGACCCTTAATGTGATTTGAATGCGATGCGTAAAGAAGCCGGCATAGTGACGGTGACTGTGGCAGCCGTGAACTAACTCGGCTTTTTCAGTCGTCGTCACTCTTGCTTATCATCAGGTGGGTAAGAAAAATGTCGTGTCACTTTAAAAAAATAGATTCAAATGCAGTTTATAACAGTAGTAGCCTGCATTCATGGACTGCACTCTAGCCTAACATCAGGCGGGGTAATGCCACCAAATTAAAAAAAAACATTTACATTGTCTGTAGTGGTTTTGAATCCGCGCTCTTGGTTTACGTGACAAATGCATTTACCAAAATACCACAATCGTCATATGAATGAAAAATTACATTTTTCAGGTGGATCATCCGCATTGGCCTCAGCTCTAATGTTAGGACCACGTTTGGGGAGATACGCCAAAGGGCCAGAACCATTGCCCCTGGGTAATCCAGTGAACGCAGTCATGGGTACTTTCGTCCTCTGGTGGGGATGGCTCGCGTTCAATTCCGGAAGCACTTATGGGGTATGTCAAATGTAAATCAGTTTCCCCTTGGTCGGCATAGTGACGGCGACAAGATTTTGCGCGATTAATGACCTAAATAAAGGACATCTTTTCTTTCTGGGCTTTTATGTACTACTTTTGTAATGTCCAATGATGAAAAATATATAAATGGTAGTTTCGATATTTGTGTTGATAAAACTTATGTAAATTTTGCTTTTAATTGCTGTGCAATTGAGTTATTTGGAAAATAAGAAATGGATTTTGTTACTATACAATATTGGAACCCTTCTCTCATTCTCTGCCAGTCTATTGAAATTATTGAACAAATATTACTATAGCTTGTCTAACTATGTGAAATGTGTGAATAAAAATATTTCTAACTATACTATTATACTTTATCAGTGTGCTCCTCCTTTTGTGTCCAACCAGCAACTGAATGACCAATTACAATTGCATTTTCGATGTGTTGCATTCATATTTTATGTGTTCTCGTGTGCGCAAATGCGGTGGAAGGGCGCGTCGTTTCAGCTTAGACAGACTATAGCGTAGTTAGCGCGAGTGCATAGTCTATGACAAATCTTATTCCCGTGCACCCCCCGCGCCGTTTAGTGGCTGCCGGACGGTGCACAAAAACGGTTCGCAGTGTCTCTTCCATATTGTTAGTTATAGAATTATGCTATTAGAATAAGAATAGGACGGGCTGTTGACTAACTTCACTTGACTGATTCAAAGGTGTCTTTTTCTTGACGGTCCGCAAAGAAAGAGACACCATACTAAAGTGAAGTTGGTTTGAGAGTTAGACGTCACAAAATGGCGCCGATTACGTCCTATTCTTATTTTAATCGGATTATAACGAGGAACATTTTCTTAGAAGGTTTGACTGAGGTTACTGGTTATAAATATTAATTCAGAGATTGAAATTCATTTTGTGTAGAGGAAAAAATGTAGTACGACTAATCAAGGATAGATGGCGTTGCAAAGAAATTCACTACTTTTATTATATTATTATAATATATTTAAAAATCACAATATAAGTATTATTATTATTTATTCACTCTCCACGATCCTGACTCAATTCCCTCACTCCCATTAAGCCTTTTCGACCACATCCAGCGTTCGCTTCCATACATTAACGTAGTAGGAACAAGCGCTTAGAAAAATAATTTATAATACATATTTTCCATTTTTAATAATTTTACATATATTAATAAATAATAGAATTATAAACAAAAAGTATTTAAAAAAAACAAAAAAATTGAACCTCTCCGGCGGGGAATCGAACCCCGGTCTCCCGCGTGACAGGCGGGGATACTTACCACTATACTACCGAAGATTGTGTTAGCGGGTTTAAAAATAGCGATCATATACATCGCTATGATTCAGTTTATTACGTCATACAAATCTATCAGCTATTCGTTTTTTTATTTTGACATTAATTAATTTAAATCAACCGTCGACATTTTATTTCTGTTTCTCCTATAGAAGTACACGTGGTATGGTTTAGTATGGTGGTAGAAGTATGGTTTGTTCACTGTTTTTGATATTCATCCAAACCATGCAACGGATTTTGATACGGTTTTCAGCTTTTAATATCATTTAGAGATTTTGTTATGAAATGTTTGTATTATTATTACTTTATTCATCAATTAAATTGTCACGCCCTTTTTACACAGGGACAAATCCCATGGAGAATTGTAGATGAAAGGGAAGCGGGGGAGTTGTGTTAGGATTTGTGTGGTCCTGTTCCGGCTGATAATGTTGAATACTTTTTGTATGTTTACCCAATAAAATATATATTTTTTAATTGTATAAGGTGAGTGGTGCAAAATGGCAGTACGCAGCCCGTGCAGCTGTTATGACCATGATGGGGTCCTTTGGCGGCGGATGTTTCGGACTTCTGTGAGTTGTCACGTTTAATTAAATTATTATTATTTATTATTGTGACTCGACATATGACAGCACCCCGCTTGATGTTAAGCCGAAGTGTGGTCCATGAATGAATGTCACTGCTACTACAATTCAATAACTGTGAGTAGCAATCACATCCACTATGCCGACCTAGTTGGAACCGGCAACTTACAAGCTGATCCCGAAACGTGACCAAATCACTTCACGGTCTGTATACTTGTAAGTGGTGGTACTAGCCCGGATCGGCAGACTGGGTACCACTGCCTACCAATTAATTAATGCCGACCGTGGTGTAGTGGCATGCATGGGTTTGAAACCTTGAACAGGAAAACTTTGGTTGTCTTGTATCTATGATACAAGCCCTTTTATAGTAGCTTAGTATAGAAATGTAAAAAATTGAATAAAATATATTTTTTGTGTTTTAATACTAGTTATTTTTTATTGTAAATCGAATATAACTAGGTCGGCATAGTGGATATTACTGCTACTTACAGTTGTTGAATTATAGTAGCAGTGACACCCATTCATAGACAGCTTAACATCGGTTTGGATTCTATCGCACAAAGTGTTCTTGTTTCTTGTCCACGCGTCCAGGAGATAGAGGCGCATCCAGGAGGAAGCAGCGCGTCCGCGTCCACGCGTCCAGCAGATAGAGGCGCATTCAGGAGGAAGCAGCGAGTCCGAGCGTCCGCGTCCACGTGTCCGCATCGGGGGCGAACACCCCAGTCTTCCGCGCGTCCGAGTATCCGCGTCCGCACGTCCACACGTCCACGCGTCCAGTTGATAGAGGCGCATCCAGGAGAAAGCAGCGCGTCCACGCGTCCGCATCCGAGGCGTCCACGCGTCCTTCAAAGTGTGTTCCGAGCATAAAAATGAGTTTTGTTTTAGTAATGAATTACGTTTCAGGTTCACACTCTTCAAGAACCAGGGCAAAGCTGATGTCATGGAGTTAATTAATTGCATATTGGGATCATTAGTCTCAATAACTGGTGCGTATAGTATATGGTATATGCAGTGGTGTAGCGTGGGGGGGGGGGCACATTTAGGGGCGGCAAAATTTAAAAAAACTAAAATAAATCGTAGAAATTTGAACCTGAAATTCATATTTTTGTTGTACCTATGATTGAAACTCCTAAATAAGGGGGCGGCAATTTTTTTTTCCGCCCGGGGCGGAAGTCGGCCAACTTCCACGCTACGCTACTGGATATATGGTAACTAACTATAAATGACGCGCCCCTCCACTTTGTTAGTTTATTTAAATGTGTGAATGCAAATATTACTAACTATACTACTGTACTTTATCAGCGTGCTCCTCCTTTTGTTTCTAACCAGCAACTGAATAACCAATTACAATTGCATTTTCAGTGTGTTGCATTCATATTTTACATGCGCACGTGTGCTTAAATGCAGTGGAGGGGCGCGTCATTTCGGCTTAGACAGATTATACAGACATAAATACCAATAAAAGATACGTGTTATTTATACGGAGATAAGCAGAGGCAATGAAGCGCGCCGCCTGACATAACTTCCTTGCTTCCTTCACATTAACAATTCTCCCAAGCTAGTTGTACCAAAAAAGTTTCAATTTACGAATTTAGATTTAATTTATACTTATTCTATTACGTTTACTATTACCAAATTGTGAATTGGGTTGTTAATAATTTTTTTATCATTAGAAATAACAAATGAATGCAGTCCTTTAGCTCTGTATAAAATATCCGTTAAACGTAAATGTAAAATGTGAAGTTAAAGAGTGGTGCAACCCATTTTTCTTTTGTCTTTTACTTATACGATACTTTTTAAAAATTCGTAAATTATAATTTTTGGTACAACCCACTGTAAGAATCTATATTTATTTTAATTAACAGTTCAAGCTTATTGAAACTCATTGTCCGAATGAATAAAAGTTGTTTTTGACACTAACAGCGACCGCGTAACTTTTTGGCAAATGGGAATGTATTTCATTGTTATTACCATGCCGAGTTACGCAGTCAGCTCCCCTGGGCACGTGCCCAGATTGTCCAGTGGGAAGAGGCTAGGGTACTACATCAGATCGGCTGGCAGATCACTCTTAATTCTGTTTTAGCTGGATGCTTTCTCTACCGCGCTTGGGAGGCGTTGGTGATAGGTCTTATAGGAGGTATCATAGTAAGTGTCGCAGCTCCGTTGTGTGACAGGATGCGTATTGACGACCCTGTCAGCGCTTCCGCGGTTCACGGCGCCTGCGGTATATGGGGTAAGATTTTTTTTTGCATTAATATTGCCTGGATCTACGCCCTTGCTGTCGAGTTACCCCAATTTAAATTACCTCATTTCGAGTTACTCTAATTCAAGTTAACCTAATTTACCCTATTTCTAGTTACCCCAATTTGAGTTACATCATTTCCAGTTACTACAATTCGAGTTACATCATTTCGAGTTACCTTATCTTGAGTTACCCCAAATCGAGTTACCTTATTTTGAGTTACTCCAATTCGAGTTACATCATTCCGAGTTACCCCAATTCAAGTTACCTTATTTTGAGTTACCCCAATTTGAGTTACCTTATATTGTGTTACCTCAATTCGAGTTACCTTATTTCGAGTTACCCCAATTCGAATTACCTCATTCTAATTCCTCCAGGTGTTATAGCAGTTGGTCTATTCGCTGACAATCCAATTCCTATGGATACCACAAATGGAAGATCAGGATTATTTAAAGGTAAGTGGATGTGGAGGAAGAATATAAGGTGTGGTGTGAAGACCGTGGTGTGGTAGCAGTGCAATGGTTACGCAAACCGAGAGCACGGTTTCAATACCACTTGCCGGTACCAATGTATCTTTGATTTATGTACTTTGGTTGTCCTGTTTCTATGATACAAGCACTTGTAAAAAAATACAAAAAATAAATAAATAACAAAAATAATGTATGTAATTGTAAAATATGTACTTAGGTCGTCTAGTTTCTATGATACAAGTAGCTTAGTACAATTGATTTTTCTCCCCAGGCGGTGGTTGGTATCTTCTTGGAGTGCAGACTCTAGCAGCCGTATGCCTAACAATATGGGCTATCTTGGTTACAATGCTTCTACTGTGGGTGATTGATAAAATAATGCCCATCAGAATGGATCCTTATGAGGAATTACTCGGCGCTGACCTGACTGAGCATCGCATCAGACATGGCCAGGTAACATTTCTATCTTTACTAAACCACGACGACAGGCGTGGACGAACGGTTAGCGATTGGTTTGTTGCGCGTACCTGTATAGTCCAAGGTTCGATTCCCGGTCAGAGCAAATATTTGTTTCATAGCTTTTAAATATTATATATTGCAAAAAATTGTTATTAAAAAAAAAGAGGCGGGTATTTATTTCGGGTCTGGTTATCAAGGAGTGGAGGCAGTGGTACCCATTCTGCTGATCCGGGGTAGTACCACCACTTACAAGTATACTGACCGTGAAGTGATTAGTTTCGGGATTAGCTTGTAAGTTGCCAGTTCCAAATAGGCCGGCATAGTGGATGTGACTGCTACTTACAGATATTAAATTGTAGTAGCAGTGACATTCATTCATGGACCACACTTCAGTTAACATCAAGCTGAGTGCTGTCATATGTCGAGTCATAATAAAAAATCTTCCACGGCGTTCTTAGGAATATGTGGGGAGTGAAAAAGAAAGGAAGGTGTCACGTGTGGGGCCCGCAACTGGCCTTAGCGGTTTTTTTGTGAGAAGTATTGCTGTATTCTATTCGGATATATCAGCATGATTATGTGGGGAACCCCCCGTCAAGCGATCCATGGAATAGAATTGATTCCAAAGTCGAGTGAAGCCCGACTTTGTAGCCAATGAATGTGAGGTATGCTGGGGGAACTAGTTGGCTAAGGAGAGAGAGGGACCTCTGGTGGCGAGGCCTCTTCCTGTAGGAAGAAACTTTAGAGTCGCCCCGGGGCGATTTGCGAATAGCCCTGGGTAGCAGCTTACTATCCGTGAATTTTCGTTGACCACGATGGCTGCAAAGCTCTCGAAATGTCGGAATTATAAACGCGATAGTAAGGCGCATAATTTTTTTTTAATTCATTAATCAATGTTTGCGCAAAATCTAAGAAAATATTATGATTGATTGATTGATTTAGTTTTGACTTGCAGGTCGGTGTGTCTCGTGCCGTGTCAGCTTTAAGACCGTACCACAGATCTAACAGCATCGAAGAAGTGGGGGGAGTTGGCGTCAATACAGGGCATAGCATGGTCATTGATAAAATATTTGAGGTAAAGAAATTGAGATAGGGTTAAGTCTTTTCCTTTTTCCAAGAGGGGCTTCCTTTTACAATTCTCTTTATACAAGCTCCATGGTTATGGACACTAGGCAACCTAGCTTTCTTTAGGATGCTAGGTATATAAAGTAATCTGCAAGTTTTATACCTATTTCTTTGTAATAGGTCCAGAAAAAGAAAAAGAATAAACGCACAGAAAAATTGCAAATGTTCGCAAACGCAGAGAAAATGTCTCCAACATACAAAATTAAGAACAACGGCTTCCTTAACAAAAGACGGAGTACGACAGAACTACACCGCACTATAAATTCTATGGCGAACGAAATCCACGGCCCAACGCCAAGCTCCAGTAAAAAAAGTAAAACGTCAACTGTATTGCCAGCAGAAAAAAATGAAGTTACAATTTCTGTTGTCAATTTGGAAGATCTTGAAGTGATGAGTGCAAATGAAGACAGATTCCGTCATCGGTTAAGCCATAATGACTACGAAAATGATGTCAATAGGGCAAAGTTGACGTGGATTGACTAAAACCTGGGCGCCGATCTAAGAATATGGAAAGAATAGAAGCTGTTTTAAAATAAGAACTAATTAAGTGTTATTTATCTCATTTATACTATGTTTATACCACGTGTGACTGAAAGAGACAACTACTTGTACTTCAATTCCTTTCTTTCAAAGGTTACCACTACTTTTTGCAATCACACCTACTTGGTTGACTTTTAATACTGCTTAATTAAAAGTCACGTGGTAGTAAGAGAAGCTGCATTATTGTTCCGTCATCCTTTTTTTAAGTATTTTAATTTCATTTGTTATTGTGTCAAATTAGGTTGTCAAATGATCATCAAAACTATTGACAACCTTCTAAATTACGTATGCCTTTGTCTCGGAGCCCGGACTGTTCATCAACACCAGTGTCGGTGCGGAGAACCGGTGGATAGTCTTGGACACCACGGGCCTTCTTGTGGCAGAAGTGCCGGTCGCATTCCCCGTCACGCGGCACTCAACGATATCATTCGAAGGGTTCTTGTCACTGTTGGAATGCCAGCAATTTTAGACCCTGTGGTATTGCGTGGAGTGATGGCAAGAGACCTGACGGTATGATTGTTGGACCGTGGAAACTTGGCAGGTCCTTGGTGTGGGATGCGACTTGTGTAAACACATTGGCACCATCCCACATCCAAGCGACCCCGTTAAGCGCGGGAAGTTCGGCGATTTCTGCTTAGAACCTCAAGCTGCGCAAATACGCTAACCTCGGTACTGGTTACCAATTTGCGCCGTTTGGGGTCGAGACGATGAGCCCTTGGGGACCTTCAGCTAAGCCCCTGGCTAAGGAGTTGTCCAGGCGGCTGACGAAGAAGTCTGGAGACAGGAAGGCTGTCAATTATTTCTGCCAACGTATTAGCCTTGCTATACAAAGGGGAAATGTTGCCAGTCTCCTTGGGACTATCTCTGATGCGACGTTATTAGATCATGTTTTTTATTTATAGTTTAATTAATTATAGTTAATATACTTTTAATTTTATAATAATAATATTTAATTACAAATGTAAAAATGGGTATTCATCCCCTTCTGACTTCTTTAAATTTTTTTTAATTCTTTTTTTGTGACGAATATCGTATGTACGACGACACGTTTGATTATGATGATTATCATCAATAGTCTCAATTTAGTGGATTTAGCCTTACTTTTATTATTTTGCTAATCGTCGACGAGGGACGATAATCGTTTTAACTTGCCAACCCAACCCCACAGTCTTGCCCACCACTTTTGACACTAAGCTATTATTTAACTTGTGTGTGAATAAAACTATTTTTTTTAATTATAACTTTTATTATTAATAAAATATCAGTCTTAAAATTAAAATCATAAATAAATAAAAAAAAATCAGGCAGTTTTTTTTATGTGACTCGACATATGACAGCACCCTGCTTGATGTTAAGCTTGAGTGTGGTCCATGAAAGATTGTCACTGCTACTACAATTTAATAACTGTGAGTAGCTAGTTGGAACCGGCAACTTACAAGCTGATCCCGAAACGCGACCAAATCACTTCACAGTCTGTATACTTGTAAGTAGTGGTACTACCCCGGATTGCCAGACTGGACACCAGTGCCTACCTCTCTTAAATAACCAAACTACTATACCAATGAGATATTTCAGTTGGTAGAGCCTTAAATCCCTTCACGGCGCGATCGATATCGTCCAGAGGTAAGCAGAGAGTGTAGAGCTGGTACTCCTTCTGAACTTTGCTGCTGGTTGAGTTCTGTCCATCATCAGATCTTATCGGAGTAATTATTTTTAAACTTTGCAAGTGTTCAAACGCCTTCAGGATAACTGGTCGAGGTACTGTCTGAGAAGACGAGTTGGTGTTCGCGAATTTCGTATATCTGTAAAAATTTTAAGATGGTAATTAATGCCTAGTGCCCATGACCATAGAGCTTGTATGAAAAGAATTTTGAATGTGAAGGAAGCGAGGGAGTTGTGTCAGGATCGTGGCAAGTGGCGCTCCATTTTCTCTGTTTATCCCTAAGGAAAAAAGGCGGCAATTTGATTGATTGATTGGTAATTAAGTTTGACGTAGTGGTGTGCTATTAAACCGTTACGCGGGTGTCCCGGGTTGGGTTCCCGGTCAGAGCAAATATTTGTTTTATAGTAATATTCAATAATTATTATATATTAAAATATTACAAATATTTGTTAATAAAAAAAATAAAAAATAAAGACATTTGCTCCAGGTCTGTTGTCAAAGAGTGGTAGGCAGCGGTGCACAGTCTGCAGATCTGGGGTAGTATAAAGACCATGAATTGACTTAGTCGCGTTTTGAGATCAGCTTGTAAGTTGTCGGTTTAAACTAGGCCGGCATAGTGGATGTGACTACTATTTACATTTATTGAAATGTAATAGCAGTCACCTCCATTCATGGACAACACTCCAGCATAACATCAGGCAGGTGCTGTCATATGTCGTGTCACAATATAAAAAAGTAAAAGTCTTAGAGCTTTGATGACTGAAAAAACAACTAAGTAGACGTTTGCTTTAGTCTGCAATATTTATTATAATTATTAAATATTACAAATAAAAGCTATGAAACAAATATTTGCTCCGACCGGGAATCGAACCGGGGACTTTACGCGCAACAAACCAATCGCTAACTGTTCGTCCACGCCTGTCGTCAAAGGCTGACAGTGGATAGTCACAAGTAGAAACCATGAAGTGACTTTGTCGCGTTTCGAGATCAACTTGTATATTGCTAGTTCCAACTAGACCGGAATAGTCAATGCGTCTGATTTTGCAGCTATTTACTGTAGTAGCAGTGGCTTGACATCAGGCAGGGTGCTGTCATATGTCGAGTCACAATTTAAAAAAAATAGAACTTACCTATGATAAACCATTTCAAAATTCATTGGTTGTCCATCAAAAATATCCATACCATGTTTAATTGCAATCACCAAAGACAATTCCAGTATAGACAATGATTGGAGCAGAGACACTGTGTCTTCTATGTCAACAGTTTTGTCTATGGTCGTTATGAGGCTGGCAACATCGATGTATGGCTTTTGTACAGATAATTTTGATATGATTTGATACTGAAATATAGAATTGATATTATTATTTATAAGTTGGTTGATAAATTAAATAAAGGACATCATTCATTTTGTATGGGGACTTGGGCTTAATTGTATTAAAAGTTTAATATGCATTTTAAAATAGTTTGATGTACAAAGATTAAAATATAATTGAAATATATTCTTTATTTTGCATAGTTTAGGTGTGTAAAATGATCGTACTATAATTATGACAGTTCAAAGCAGAACAAATATGGCGTTGATTGACAGATGATACAAAATCCATATCTTATTTTCCAAATAACTCAATTGCACAGCAATTGAAAGCAAAATTTTTATTAGTTTTATCAATGCAAGTATCGAAACTACCATTTATATATTTTTTCATCATTGGACATTGCAAAAGTAGTACATAAAAGCCCAAAATGAATGATATCCTTTATGCGGCTTACTATCGCCTTTATTTTGGGGTGTTCGTCCTATTGGTTGATGCTGTTATTGTTTCCAAAACTACCCTGTTTGATGGTTTAATTTTGTTTTTCTGTTCCCGGTTCAATTAAAATTTTGCAAAAATAACTAACGGTGTCATCTGGTTTGCATTAGGCAGTCGGCATAAAGCAACCGTAAACTGAAAAAGTTTTTCAGTCGCCGACGCTTTTTTTGTGGCTGAACATTCTGCTCTATGTTAAGCTGAAGTGCGGTCTATAAATGGAAGCGAATGCTACTACAGGCAAATAACTGTAACAGTCACATCTACTATGCCGGCCTATATGGAACCGGCAACTTACAAAGCTATAAAACAAATAATTGCTTCAACTGGGAATAAAACCAGTCGCTTTCACTAGGACGGCCTATCAGCTTTGTTTGTATGTTTAGATCTAAATAAAGTATTTCAACCCGATTTCGTAACAAACCAGTTGATTTTATGAGAAATCCTGTAAAGCAACTCAGTTGAGTATCGTGATCAGTTGCTGGAAAGCATAGTGGATGGAGAGAGCTATGCTTGGTGTTTCTTTGTGCGATAGAATCCGGAACGAGGATATTCGCTAAACGCCAAACGGGTTACAGACATAGCCCGTAGAATTCTCAAGCTGAAGTGGCAATAGGCTGGCCACATCGCTTGAAGAACCGACAACCGATGGGAAAGAAAGGTTCTAGAGTGGAGACCAGCGTAGGTAGGCCTCCCACTAGGTTAACTAACGACATAATGAAAGTCAAGAATAACCGGTGGATGCAACTGGCATCTTGTCTTTCGAAATGGCGTTCTTAGGGAGAGGCCTATGTTCAGCAGTAGACGCCTTCTGGCTGATGATGATGATAGTGGATGCACTTGCTGCAAAAACTCACCAAAATATTTCTAAAAATCTGCTCATTATTTGTATAGTAACACAACTTTTCTATTGCCTCCATAACTTTATCATCCTTGAGTAATTCAACAATATGCTGATTCCACAACATAACAAATTCCTTATCTAGAGCTTTAAATTCATTCAAATCAACATGGAAATTGAAGAATACATCGTCAGGTATTGCAAAGTCGCTCTTCTTGGACTTCTTTCTCTTTGGTAAGCTCAGGAGTTGCTTGAACAGTTCTATGGTGTTTTCGATTGGTTCCTTGCTTGCGGACGGATACAAAAATATATTACGGTTCGAGAATCTTGACTTTACTCGTTTCTCTAATAACTCCGATACGTTTATTGATCTAGTTATACCTAAAAATAAATAATCAATTTATTTTTACGTTTAGGCCATTTCCTTAAAGGGCTTGTAAATTGACGGCACGTGAATATCACCTCCATTAATGGATCGGTCTCCAGCTTAACATCAAATCAATATCTTTTTTTTGTGACTCGTACATGTGACACCACCCCGCTTGAGAACTGGTGTGTGGTCCATGAATGGATGTAACTGCTACTATAATTCAATAACTGTGAGTAGAAATCACATCTATTATGCCGGCCTAGTTGAAACCGGTAACTTACAAGCTGATCCCAAATCGCAACCAAAACTTTACGGTATACTTGTAAGTGGTGGTACTACCCCATATCGGGTACTACTGCCTGCCACCCTTAAAATTGTTACGCCTTTCTCCCACAGTGACAGGGAGAAACAATGGATCGCCACTTGCCACAATATAACATAACTCTCTCGCTTTCCTTACATCCACAATTCTCTTCATACAAGCTCTTCGGGCAACCCAGCTTTCTTGAAGATGTCTCCAAATTAATCAGAAAACACCATCCTGTGTCTGCCATATGTTCACACATATATATGAAGGTTTGTGCCATGAGGCATGAGGCCATGAGGCATAAAGTCCGCCTTTTGTAAAAAAAACAATAATGTTCTAAATAAATAAATATAAAGCATATAAACATACCAATAACACATATAGGAGCTGTTTTATTGTGTGTTATATCAAATAAATTGTAGAGTAATGTTTGTCCGAGGCCAGCATGACAGAACATATCGAATTCATCCAAAATAAACACCATGCTTTTGCATTTTCTATCAATTCCCGTCTTTATACAGCTTAGAAGAAATGATAGGTTAGCCGCAAAGGATCCAAAGACTCTGTCCCCAACTGCGTTTTCTAGCTGCATCTGTAATTAAAGATATATATATATAAGGCGACCATGGTATAGTGGCAATGCAATGGTTATGCAAGCGGAATGCACGGGTTAGAAACCACTCACTGGTACCAATGTATCTTTGATATATGTTCTTTGGTTGTCCTGTTTCTATGATACATGCACTTTAGTAGCTTAGTATAGAAATGTAAAAAGAAAAGAAAGAAAGTATATCTTTATCATTATCATCAGCTAGAAGGCGTCCATCCACTGCTGAACATAGGCCTCCCCTTAGAACACCATTTCGAACGGCAAGATGCCAGTTGCATCCGGTTGCATGGTTATTTGCGACTTTCACTATGGGGGCCTACTATGCTGCGTCTGCCAGTTTGTGGTTTTCACTCTAGAACCTTTCTTCCCCATCGGCCTGTTTCCACTTCAGCTTGCAAATCCCAGTAACTCTGGTTCTTCAGCGAATTTTTTTTTTATTTTTTTTTTTATTGTGACACGACATCTGACCTCGACCCGCCTGATGATAAGCAAGAGAAGGTCCAAAAGTGACGACAACTGAAAAAACCGAGTTTATTCACGGCTTCTTCAGTCACCGTCACTATGCCGGCCAAAGGTGCTTCTTCACGCATCGCTTGAAGGATCCAAGGTCATAGGATGGAGAGAACACATGGAATATCCTCGTTCGGGATTCTGTCACTCCAAAGATACTCCAAGCATATGTTTCAGTGCCATATGTCATCACTGGCAACACACACTGGTTGAAAACCCTTGTCTTAGGCACTGTGGGATGTTTGACGAGAAGATTGAAGGATCCAAGAATATAGGACAGAGAGAACATGGGCTGGCGAAACATTCCACAACAGACAAGTGTCTATTGTTCTACAAAGAAATGATGCACCAAACCTTTTAGTTCAACTGATGATTCGTTCGACAGGATGCGGATTATTTCCTGACCTGTATGGGTATTACTGGTGTGAAAAGCCGAGGTAGGATCAAGGTTAAACATTTTTCGTGGTATAGGCAACAGAGAATGCACAAAGCCATTGTGTGAGTATTGCAGTACCACTACACGGTCATGGTCGTAGATAAATAATAATAAATACCTGTGTTGTAATACTCTTGAGTGCCACCTTATCATCATGATGTAGTAATCCATTTAACTTCACAATCACAGCATTCTCTTCCAGATCTATTTCTTTTGATAACTCATGTAACACAGCATTTATTAACTGGAAAATGAGGCAAATATTTGAACTGCAGACAGTCCCGGGAAGCTCTTTCTCATATGAATAGACACTTGACTTCAGACTGCTAATTCTTGGCAAGCACTAAGCTTCGCATTATGGTAGGTGTCATAAGGGACATTGTAATTTAACCAGCATCTTTACAACCTCAACATTTCAGATAGCCCTCTTTGTAGGGGCTGTCTGAGTGAGGAGAAGACAGCTACGCATGTGCTTTTATGTTGCAGTAGTGTAGCCGAAGTGATACAAAAGTTCCTGGGCAATGTGAGGACACTTCTGGGGATCTGCAGGTACAAGAAGTGTCTCCTGGCTTTTCTGGAGATTTGGCTCTACTGAAGGAGAACCATAGAAGAACGCATAAAGAAGCTGGAGAGGACTCTAGTGTGGAAACGAGCCTGCACATAACATTAACAGAGCCAAATATTCACTCCAAGTCTAGTTCAAGCATAGTACTTATAGGCATACTGATTGGACAGTATGATTATAAGGGGTATAACCACCACTTTCAAGAGTAAAGACCATAAAGTATTTTGGGATTAGCATGAAAGTTATTAGTCCAAACTAGGCTGGCATAGTGGATGTGACTGGAAGTTGCTGTCATTTAACTGTAGTCATTAACAGTTGCCTCACTTGATAGACTCCACCCCAGCTTATAGTCAGGCAGGGATTCGTATTTGAATTTTTATTATATCTAAAAAGTGCAAATCCACATTCTCAATGTTTTGATGAAAACAAGGTAATATATTCACAGATTAAGATTCATAATTATACACAATTAGGACACAATAATTATACATAGTTAGGACATTTTATAATTAGGAATTAATATTAAGAATTATTATAATGTTTTATTTTAGTATAAATAATATATTTTATTTTATTGGTTGACATTTAATTGTGTGTAATTCAAATTGTATTGTTATAATATATAACAATACAATATATAGATTTAAATTAAATTTATAGTTAACATTTAAAGTAAATTATATATTTAAACACCCAAATGGGTAGTTATGGAGAAGCAATAATATGGATAATAAGACTAATGTACACTAACCCATAACAGTAAATAAATGATTTGATTCATTGGGAATGTAAAGGAAGCAAGGGAATTGTATCAGTATCGTGGCAAGTAGCGGTTCATCGTAAAAAGGCGTGACAATTTGATTGATTGATTAAGATTCATAATTGGACTCACAACACAAATAGCTACAAAGCAAATTTCAAATAAAATGCAATATAGCTAGAATTTCAATTTAGCCCTACATCATCCAAATCTATACTACAACTTTATAATATTCCTACCGTAGTTTTGCCACATCCAGCAGGTCCTATGATGAAAGCAGAATGAGCTTCGCCATTAATAATAGTCCTTTTTATTAAATCGTAAAGATGTTGCTTTTCTAGGTTATGGTCACGAAAACTTAAATTATCTTGCATTATTTTACATTTTAAATACTTTCTCGCTAATTTTATTTGTTGTTCTTGAAATGAATCGTCCATTTTTGAGATTCAAGTAAAAGACCTGTGTGAAAACTACGTAAAAATCGCCAAAACAATTTTCGCGCCTTTTTATTTTGACAGATTTGTAAGTGATCGAATGATTGAATAAAATAAATGTGTAAAAGTAGTGCTACACATTTATTAATCTATAATTTATGAAATGAGTTTTGGCGGGCGACTGCCGGTCGTGCAATTTGTAATTATTTGTAAACCTTGTGTTTCTTGAATTTTATTATATAATTTATCATATTGAGAGAAGAGTGCAAAAGGGTAACGTAGTGAACGGCGCCATCCATAGTATAATGAACAGCCAAGTAATGTCCCAAAAGTCACGGATGGCTGTTCATAATGCGGTGCTTGTTCCTACATTAATGTATGGAAGTGAAGGTTGGGTATGGCAGAAGAAGCATGAGAGTAGAATTAACGCTGTAGAAATGCGGTCGTTAAGGAGTATATGTGGAGTGACGATAGCGGATAGAATAAGAAATAGCACACTGCGTGATAGATGTGGTTTGAAAGAAGATGTAGTGACAAGGATTGACAAAGGAATGCTTCGATGGTTTGGGCACATGGAAAGGATGAGTGAAAGTAGATTGACGAAAGGAATTTATAAATCGGATGTGGATGGATGCGTTAAACAAGGCAGGCCCAGGAGAGTGTTTTCCGACCAAATCGGAGACATCCTTAAGAAAGCTAAATTGCCTAGTGCCCATAACCACAGGGCCTGTATGAGGAGAATTGTGGATGTGAAGGAAGCAAGGGAGTTGTGTAAGGATCGTGGTAAGTGGCGCTCCATTGTCTCTGCCTATCCCTGTGGGAAAAAGGCGTGACAATTTGATTGATTGATTGAATTCATCATCATCAACCAGAAGTCGTCCCCTGCTAAACATAGGCCTCCACAGATTGCATTCACCGGTTATTTGTGACTTTCTCTATGTCGTAGGAGGCCTACCTTCGCTGCGTCTTCCGGTTCGTGGTCTCCACTCTAGAACCTTTCTTCTCCATCGGTTGTCGGTTCTTCGAGCGAGGTGGCCAGCCCATTGCCACTTCAGCTCCCAACTCCTACGAGCTATGTCGGTTACTCCGGTTCTTTGGCGAATATAGTATCGGATTCGTATCCGGATTCTATCGAGCAGAGACACACCAAGCATAGGTCTCTCAATTGTCCGCTGAGCGACTCTGAGCTTTTCCAACAGGCCAACATTGAGGGGCCACGTCTCGGTGCCATATGTCATCACTGGCGACACACACTGGTTGAAGACCCTTGTCTTCAGGCACTGCGGGATGTTTGACCAGAAGATATAACGCAATTTCTTGAACCCCGCCCATCCGAGTTGGATTCTTCGAACGACATCTTTGTCAAAGTTGGACCTACCTAACTGGACAATGTGGCCGATTATTATAGTGGTAAACAATTTCGAGAGTATCGTTCCCAACAACTGCCGGTATAGGCACAACATGGACATTGGGCATAATTTTCGTCTTGTCCAAGTCTATGTTCATTTTAAGACTCACCTATTGGGAAACGTTACCCAAATCGCTGAGCATAGCTTTGAAGTTCTCCAGCGACTCTGCCATAATGACTATATCATCGGCAAAACGAAGGTGAGTGATGTATTCGCCGTTGATGTTGATGCCGTATAAAGTAATAATTTTTGAATTGGTATACAGTATTTACTTTAACGTTTAACGAGAATAATAAAGTGATTTAAGTGAACGTGTTTCTTCATGTCCTTTTTAAGACTCCGTCGGAAGAGTTTTAGTAAAGTTTTCCGATCGCTTTACATCGATATCATCTTCAAAAGTATAGATATAGCCAATCCACTGCTTTTTTAAAACCAATGTCATAGACCTCTCACCCTCATCTTGTAATAAACTTTGACATTGGTATAATAAATACTTAGCAATCAATCAATTGTCACGCCTGTTCCCACAAGGATGGGCAGAGACAATGGAGCACCACTTGCCACGATCCTGACTCCCTCACATCCACAACTCTCTTCACAAAAGCTATACGTTTTTTTTAGATTATTTTCCTTAAATCCTTTTGGATCGCTTAAAGTATTTATTATATCGATTTGCCGGATATAAAGGTGCGCTTACATGCGCGATAAAAATTGCTGAATTATGAGCAACAATGGTCAATAGCGACGTGACAAAATATCAAGCAATTTACAGCAACAGCAACAAGCATCAATTCGGCAAAATGGTTTGCAACAACAATAAGGAGCAGTTTTAATTTCCATGCCAACTGGATATTCAACATTCGTATTAGCGATATTGAGCAATATCTAGCAATAAGAAGAAATATTGCCGAAACAATTGCCGCATTTTATTGAAATTGCTCCATATTGTTCCACTAATTCCTCCAGAATGATCCATTTGTGTTGCCGAGCAATCATTACTTGAATAATTGCTCGTGTAAGAGCACTTTTATAAAGGTTTCATGTCATTCTGAAAATGCGTGAATGGCGTTCAACACCTTGGCGCATGCTCCCTCACCTAGGTATCTGCGCAATGCGCGTCCACTCTATTGATTAGTAACGTTTTAGGTTCTACACGTGATTATAATCCTGATATTAGAAATAACTTCTATTATTTATTTATACTGTCTTAACATTAATGTAATTATTTCTTAATTTTGTTTTAATTAGGAAATAATTAAATTGTTGTTTAATTTCAAACGATCAATTAATATGTATACTTAAGTAGTCATTTTTTTATGAATATTTTGAATTTGGTTGTGTAATTGAATCTAGTTACGAGTTAATTAGGTACTTACGTCTAAATAATGAGTATAAAAACCTGGATATTACTTTTACCTAAACTCCTGTAACCCGAATCTTCTACAAATCTGGCAGTCTTTGGCTTGTATTTAATAATAAACGTTTTACATTAGTTTAAAGATTTACCTTTGTATTCGTATTTGCGTGTGAAGATAGATATTGAATGAAACAAAAACTTGAGATATAAATAAATAGAAAAGTACATAATGGTAGTAACAATTTTTTAATGAAATTTTATCAGTTCATGTATTCAGAATAAATCGGTCAGTTTTTGATCTCGTGTGGGACAGTTGTTGCGAATATTAGTGGAACATGAACAGAATCCGCAAAATGTGCATTATTAACTCGCTTAATATAGAATTTAAAATGTGCCGCCATTAGTGTTAAAAAAATAATGAAATATATTCTGTGCAGCAGGTTTTGAACAAATTATAAATATACAAATATTTTGCACCAAATCACCACGAGCGATAATAAATCACACAATGTAATTTTGTATATAATTTCGTTGTTTTACCGTAAAGTGACACAGCTTTTGCTAGTGCCTAAATGTTTAAAATACGCTAATATAATATACTAAACAAAACCGCAAAGGGATAAGATATATAGCTTTTCGCTTCAAAGTGTAAGTTTTAGCGCTTTATAGATAAATACTCGTATAACATATATATATATATTATTATACGTTATATAAAATATGCATGTGAAATTGATTTATGGTATTTATAAATAGAATCATTTTTATTTATATAACAAGCATTTTATTATTGAATAGTAATGTAAATAATTAAATCATGCATTATTTTGATTTTTAGAATATAATATAATGATTTTGTGTATATTTATGGTTTACATTTTTTATTTTGATTATAAAAAAAGCTTAAAGCACATCACTAAGTCATTAAGTGAACGAATGATTATTTTGTAATAGACAATGCAAATAATGCACACGATTACAGATTACTTTATGGCATTTTAAAATGTGAGAGGTCAATAGTATTTCTCGTATGTTGAAATGAAAGAGAAGATGTAAATCAAGGAAACTAAAATTATCTTCCTAATCCAAATCTACGTTGTCATTGAAAAATCTAAAATGTTTTTATTTTGAGTTTTTTTTTGATGTGGGTCGCGTTGTCGCTTTTTGTATAAGAATACGCTTTTAAAATAATCATAATATAGTTATGAATCAACAAATAGTGCTTTTGTTTTGTGAATTGTAATCGTGAATAATTTAAATCGTAAGTAAATTAGTCACTTTGGCACGAAATGCATTTATTCGTGGAGTGCACTGCACCTTATCTTTTTCGATTTGTATGCATAAATATCTTATTTTAATATTAATTTGATAAAATTAAGACGTAATGGTCAATATTCTAAACGAACTAAAACTATTTCAATTCTAATTTCTATTTAAGATTGAGTTAAACAAGGTTTTTCTTTATCTTTCTTGATTATTTGATAATTTTATAAGAATAAGTCTGAATTAGGACTAAGCAGATCATTTCTTCCGCATGCCTGGCGATACCTACAATGATGGTGATAAACCTGCAATGTCGTGAGTTATGAAAAAAGAATGAGGTCCAGCAGTCTGAAGATTAAACGTAAAATAATGATAAAAACAAAGAAACTCTTTTGTTTTGTCTATATTATTAGGACTATTGTTTGTAACACTGTTGGAGAAAGGCCTACATCTTCCCTTTTCATCCCATTCCCACTTTGAATCCCCATCTGATGTATACAGTTTATGAATGAGCCTATAAAAGCAAGTCTTTTACAGGCAAATTTTTTAAGCTAAAATATCTTGATGACATAGCAAATTGGTTAGCACCAGTTTTTTGGCTGGCAAAGTGACGGCGACTGAGGCAGTTGTAAACAGAGATGGTTTGTTTATTCAGTCATTGGCACTCTTTGACCACAAGTGGAAGTCGATGATCAGGGCGAAACATCTACTATGCTATTAGAATAAGAATGGGACGGGCTGTTGACTAACTTCACTTGACTGATTCAAAACTGTCTTTTTCTTGATGGTCCGCAAAGAAAAAGACACCATACTAAAATGAAGTTAGACCTCACAAAATGGTGCCGATTCAGTCCTATTGTTATTTTAATTGCATTATACTATCAGGCAGGTTGAAGTTAGATGTTGAGTCACAATAAAAAAAAACTATGAAACAAATATTTGCTCTGATTGGGAACAAACCTGGGTCTTTATGCGCAACAAACCAAGTGCTAACAGGTTTGGCTCCTCGAGGACTGCTTGCAGATTGGCCCTAATGAACGACATGTCTCTGAAACTCCGGGATACAGACATATTTGTTGATAAACTAATTGAAATTTATAAATCAATTGACATGTATGTAGATAATAATGTGTATAATTAATTTTTATTTTTGACATTGAAATTATTAATAGTTATTGCTTTAATTAATTTGATTACAATAATAATATTTGTTTGATATTGTATCAATCATGTTTGTTTAAAAATTTGTATTATAATTAATTAGTGTATGGTTGACTTGGCAAACTAGCTGTAAGCCATATGTATTGACTTAATAAATAAATAAAAAAAAAAACAGTTTGGCATATCACTCAATGTATCATTTAAGGATCCATGAAAATCCTTGGCTGGCTTAGTGTCCGTGACTGGGGCAGCTGTGAACTAACTCGTTTTTTAGTTGACATCACTTTTGGACCTCCTCTTGGCAGTCTTGGTCAAATGTCGTCTCACAATATAAAAAATAGTGACAGCGACTGAGGCATATAATATGATTTTCTGTTTCCAGATGATTGAATTAACTTGTAGTGCAGTAATAATAGGATCTCGTAATGGAGCAGATGTCAGAGGAGCATGCATGCCTGGTCCGGCCTCGCTCTGACTCAGAGAATTCATCAAAACTTGGCAGCTTCGGTTCAATATCACACACAATGACTTATACACACGGAAAACATAGTGGTGCGTTTGTGTTGTTATTTATATCAAACTACTAAAGTGCTTGTATCATAGAAACAGGACGACCAAAGTACACATATCAAAGATACATTGGTACCAGCAAGGTACCAAAGGGATTACCCCGAATTTATTTATTTAAGGTTGACTTACAGCTAGTATAATAATATAAACAGAATAATATTTAACTAATATAAGGCCATTTACCATTCAACACAACTTGCAGGCAAATAATAAAAACATAATATGAAGTAGTTGAGTACATTTAAACAAAAAATAGTCAATTCCATATCAAAAGAAAAAAAAAACCTTTAGTAACAAGCTAAATAACCACGCTAGGAATGCAGTTGTGACGTCATTGTCACCTGTCTATCATGAATAGTGAAGTAACATTCAATCAAATTGTCACGCCTTTTTCCCACAGGGATAGGCAGACACGATGGAGAGCCACTTACCACGATCCTTACACAACCCCCTTGCTTCCTTCACATCCACAATTCTCTTCATACAGGTTATGGGCACCAGGCAAAATTTCAATAACGATTAACACACACTTTCCTTAAAACGCAAATAAATTTAGATATTTAAAATTATAAATGGTTTTTAAATTGAAGTAAAACAATTGTAAATTTTAAAACCAAAATAAACGCGATAGCAAGCCGCATAAAAGGACATCATTCATTTTGTATGGGGACTTGGGCTTAATTGTATTAACAGTTGCAAATACATTTTAATATAGTTTGATGTACGGATATCAAAATATATCCTTTATTTCACATAGTTTAGGTGTGCAAAATGATCAAACTATAATTATCACAGTTCAAAGCAGAACAAATATGATGTTGATTGACAGATAATACAAAATCCATATCTTATTTTCCGAATAACTCAATTGCACAGCAATTAAAAGCAAAATTGTTATTAGTTTTATCAACCAAGTACCGAATCTACCATTTATATATTATTTCATCTTTGGACATTACAAAAGTAGTACATAAAATCCCAAAATGAATGATGTCCTTTGTTTAATTCATTAATCAACGTGTGCGCAAAATCTAAGAATTTCTATATAGCACTTTGCAATTTCTTACAGACATGCTCAACCCGAACACAGAAGGGTCTGGTGAACCAGCCAACTCAATGCCCATCCAACATGATACTGTCAACATTATGGACAGCAATGAGAATGGGGAATTGATTGACTACAATCATGCCAGTGTGCTCGCTCAGTTTCATGAGGATGCTTTGAAACAGGTATGTGGATGGGCTTATTTTGACGACAGGCTTGGACGAACGGTTAGCGATTGGTTTGTTTTGCGTAAAGTACCAGGTTTGATTCCTGGTCAGAGCAAATATTTGTTTCATAGCTTTTATTGTTAATAAAAAAAAGAGGTGGATATTTACTTCGAGTCTGGTTATCAAAAAAGTCTGCCGATCCGGGGTAATACCACCACTTACAAGTATACAGACCATGAAGTGATTTTGTTGCGTTTCAGGATCAGCTTGTAAGTTACTGGTTCCAACTAGAGTGGATGTGGATGCTACTTGCAGTTATTGAATTGTAATAGTAGTGACATCTATTCATGGAGCACACTCCAGCTTAACATTGAGCAGGGCGCTGTCAAATGTTGAGTCATAATAAAAATAGTAGGGTTGCCAACCCTTCCAGAGTTCCCGGCTTCTCTCGGAAAAAAGTCTGAAATACATGTGTACACAAGGAATTTCAATCATTTTGGGTTTTAATGTACTACTTTTGTAATGTCCAATGATGAAAAAATATATAAATGGTAGTTGCGATACTTGCATTGATAAAACAAATAACAATTTTGCTTTTAATTGCTGTGCAATTGAGTTATTTGCAACAAAAAAAAAGAAGATATGGCTTTTAACGCTTATAATTATAGTTTGATCATTTTGCACACTTAAACTATGCAAAACAAAGAATATATTTCAATATTAATCTTCGTACATCAAACTATTTTAAATGTATATGCAACTATTAATACAATTAAGCCCAAGTCCCAATACAAAATGAATGATTGATTGATTGATCATTGAATATTGCAAATACAAGCTTTAGGTATTGACTAATAGTATTTTATAACTATATTTTAGGCTGGTACAGGTGCTGCCCAACTTTTAGTACTCCTAGCCTGTGGTCTTGCAATTTCTGGTGCAACATTAGAATTAGCTGTTATACCTTTTATATTACCATCAGCCGAAATAGAATTATGTATATTAGCGCATGAGAAGAGCTGGTTAGGTAAGTTTTAACATTTATTTGTTCCCTTACAATGTATCTTCGATATTATGTACTATGGTCGTCCTGTTTCTATGATACAAGCACTTTAGTAGCTTGGTATAAAAATGTAATAATATATTTTAAAAAATCTTTCTATGTCGGGTTGTAGGCAGTGGTTCCCAGTCTGCCGGTCCGTGGTAGTACAAGTATACAAACTGGGAAGTGATTCAGTCGCGTTTCGGGATCAGCTTGTAAGTTGCCGGTTCTAACTAGGCTGGCATATTGGATGTGATTGCTACTCATAGTTATTGACTTGTAGTATCAGTGACATCCATTCATGGACCACACTCCAACTTAGCATCAAGCGGGGTGCTGTTATATGTCGAGTTACAATTAAGGCGACCGTGGTGTAGTGGCAGTGCAATGGTTACACAAACCGAGAGGACGAGTTCGAGACCACCCACCGGTATCAATGTATCTTTGAATGTACTTTGGTTGTACTGTTTCTATGATACAGGCACTTTAGTAGCTTAGTATAGAAATATAAAATAATAATAATAAAAGCTATAAAACAAATATTTGCTCCGACCGGGAATCAAACCCGCGATTTACGCGTTTTACATGTCTCGTTTATTTTTCAGTCCTAATAACTCTGGTTGGTGCATCCCTGGGCAGCGTTGGGTGGGGTAGTTTAGCTGGTTGTTTGGGCCGCAGACGAGCTTTAGTTTCATGTTTGGCAGTGAATGCGGTCTTCAGCACTATTGCCGCCTTTATGCCAACGTATGGCACCTTCATGATGGCCAGGTATGTTGGGTTTGTGTCAGGATCGTGAGAAGTGGTTGTCATATGACAGCACCCCGCTTGATGTTGAGCTAGAGTGTGGTCCATGAATGGATGTCACTGCTACTACAATTCAATATCTGTAAGTAGCAGTCAAAATTCAAAATTCAAAGTCATTTATTCATTTGGTTTTTACAAACACTTAGAAACGTCATTATGAAAGAGTGAGGGGACTCTACCGAGTGTTCGGAAAGGCTACAGACTGAGAAGAACACTCAAGAAACTCCAGACCGGCTTTTTTCAACTTAGTCTTATATTCTATTACATCTTTTTTATCTTGGGAACTAGCAATTCATTCACTGCCAAGCAGCCTTGTCGTCAAAGAAATCTCTAATGCTATAGTAAGCCTTTTGGCACAATTTAAGTTTAATGAATTTCTTAAATTTATTAACTGTAAGATCAGGCACATTACTTGGCAGCGTACATCCACATAACGTACATCACATCCACTATGCCGGCCTAGTTGAAACGGGCAACTTACAAACTGATCCCGAAACGCGTCTAAGTCACTTCACGGTCTGTACTTACAAAAGTGGTGGTACTACCCCGGATCGGCAGACTGGGTACCACTGCCTACCACTCTTTGCCTACTATCGTTTCGGGTTTCATTTCCGGTCGGATCAAATATTTGTTTCATATGTGGTGCCCAGTCTGTCGATCTGGGGTATTACCAGTTTTAAAAACCACTGTGAAGTGACTTAGTCGCGTTTCGAGATCAGCTTGTAAGTTGCCGGTTCCAACTAGGCCGGCATAGTGGATGTGACTGCTACTTACAGTTATTGAATTGTAGTAGCAGTCACTTCCATTCATGGACCACACTCCAGCTTAACATCAGGCGGGGTACTGTTATATGTCGAGTCTCAAAAAAGTCTCTATAGAGGAGGTAACTAATCCCTACTAATATAAATGTGAATGTCAGTTTGTTTGTTACGTTTTCACGTAACAACTACTTAACTGATCATCATGAAACTTTGTACACATATTTATGGAGGTACTAGAAGTAACATAGGATACTTTTATTAAAAAAAAAAGTTTCCTATTGACTATAGTTTTAGCTGTTTGAAAATTTTATTTTTTATTTCAGTCTTTTTTTATTCATTTTTATATGAGTTATCGAGTTATAAATACAAAAAAGGGATATACAGTCGAATTAAGAACCTCATCCTTTTTATGACTGTGTTATAAACCTAATTTTACACGGGTGAAACCGCGGGTACAGCTAGTATTAAATAAAACTACCTTAATTTTCAGATTTTGTTCAGGAATCGGATCAGGTGGAATTATACCGACAGTCTTCTCTTACCTGTCTGAGTTTTTCCAACGCAGCTATCGTGGTAAGGTGGTACCTCTGCTTCTAATATTCATGGGGTGGGGTGGTCTGTACGCGAGTGGCGTGGCCAAAGCTATTGTACCAAAAACTGGCACTGACACGCTCATAGAGAACAAAGAACATTTCAGCGCTTGGCATAGGTATGTACTTGTTATAGGTATGTAATTGTTATTTGATACATAAACTCGCTATACCTTTATTAGGATGCACTATACCTTCACCAGGACTAATTATACCTTGGATAGGATGCACTCTACTTTCGAGAGGACGTATTGTACCTTCATCAGGACTAATTATACCTTGGATAGGATGCACTATACTTTCGAGAGGACGTATTTACCTTTACCAGGATTAATTATACCTTGGATAGGATGCACTCTACTTTCGAGAGGACGTATTGTACCTTCATCAGGACTAATTATACCTTGGATAGGACGCACTATACTTTCGAGAGGACGTATTGTACCTTCATAAGGACTAATTATACCTTGGATAGGACGCACTGTATTTTCGAGAGCATGTATTGTACCTTCATAAGGACTAATTATACCTTAGATAGGACGCACTGTATTTTCGAGAGCATGTATTGTACCTTCATAAGGACTAATTATACCTTGGATAGGACGCACTATATTTTCGAGTGCATGTATTGTACCTTCATAAAGACTAATTATACCATGGATGGACGCACTACACCTTTATTAGGACTCCTCTTCCTTTATTAGAATTCGCTATTCCTTCATCAGGATGCACAATATATAAGATATATTAATATAAGGTATATTAGAATACACTTTACCTTGATTAGGACGCGCTATACCTTTAAAAGGACACAATGTACTTTTACGGGACGGAATATACCTTAATTAGAATGCACTATACTTTGATTAGGACTTGCTATGTCTTCATTAGGGCGCACTATATCACTATACCTTCTACAGGATACACTACACCTTGATTAGGACCCGCTACGTCTTTAGTAGAACATGCTATATCTTTAAAAGGACACAGTATACATTCACCAGGACTCAATATACCTTAATTAGAATGCACTATTTTGACGACAGGCGTGGACGAACGGTTTAGCGACTGGTTTGTTGCGCGTAAAGTCCCGGGTTCGATCCCCGGTCGGAGCAAATATTTGTTTCATAGCTTTTATTTGTAATATTTAATAGTATTAAATATTGCAAATATTTGTTAATAAAAAAAAAAAAGAGATGGATATTTGCTTCGGGTCTGGTTATCAAAGAGTGGTAGGCAGTGGTACCCAGTCTGCCGATCCGGGGTAGTACCACCACTTACAAGTATACAGACCGTGAAGTGATTTGGTCACGTTTCGGGATCAGCTTGTAAGTTGCCGGTTTCATCTAGGCCGGCATAGTGGATGTGATTGCTACTCACAGTTATTGAATTGTAGTAGCACTGACATTCATTCATGGACCAATCTTTGGCTTAACATCAAGCGGGGTGCTGTCATATGTCGAGTCACAATAAAAAAAATAAAAATAAAAAAACTATACCGTCATTAGGGCACACTATACTTTACTGTCTTTATCACGTGTTTTTTCTTCTTCAGATATCTTCTGTTAAGTCCTTATATGGACACAGGAGTCACCAAGATATCTATTAGAAGTTGGCAGGGAAGTGGATGCTATGGTTGCTTACCTTCCCTGCTACTGTACCTTAGATACGACGTACTATACCTTAGATAGGACATACTATACCTTAGATAGGACGTACTATACCTTAGATAGGACATACTATACCTTATATAGGACATGCTATACCTTAGATAGGACATACTATACCTTATATAGGACATGCTATACCTTAGATAGGACGTACTATACCTTCCTTAGGATGCACTATACCTACGTTTGGGTACATTATACCTTCGATAGGACACACTTTACTGTATTTATCATGTGTTTTTCTTCTTCAGATATCTTCTGTTAAGTACCCTACCAATATTAGCATCGTTAGTAACACTTATATGGACACAGGAATCACCAAGATATCTGTTAGAAGTTGGCAGGGAAGTGGACGCTATGGTCGTTTATCAGGTGGGTATTAAAAAAAAACTTTTTTACTATTCTAAGTGTGATTAGGCTGGCATAGTGACGGCGACTGTGGCAGTTGTGAACAGACGCGGCTTTTTCAGTCGTCGGCACTCTTGGACCTCCATCAGGCTGGTCGAGGTCTGTGGAGTCAAAGTAAAATAAAGGAACCCCATTTAATGTTAAGCTGAAGGGGGTCCATGAATGAGGTAACTGTGGATACAGTCAATTAACTGTAAAAAGCAGTCTCTATGCCGGCCTAGACGGAACCGGCAACTTCCAAGCTGATCCCGAAACGTGACCAAAATCACTTCACGGTCTGTATACTTTTAAGTGGTGGTACTACCCCAGATCGGCAGACTGGGTACCACTACCTACCACTCTTTGATACCCGAAGCAAATATTCACCTTTTTTTTATTTAATATATAGTATTTTTATAGATTTTGCGCGAACATTGATTATATTGAATTAAACAAATTTTATGCGGCTTACTATCGCGTTTATTTTGGTTTAGATTTTACAATCTCTCCGTAACCACGATGGCTGCAAAGCTCTCGAAACGTCGGAATAATAAAAAAATGTAAAATCAAAATAAACGCGATAGTAAGCCGCATAAAATTTGTTTAATTCAATATTTAATATAATTAATAAATATTACAAATAAAAGCTATGAAACAAATAATTGCTCCGACCGGGAATCGAACCCGGGGCTTTACGCGCAACAAACCAATCGCTAGACCGTTCGTCCACTCCTATCTGCAATAACTGTAATTTTTAATTTCAGAACATTCACAAATGCAACCAGAATTCCATATGTGGCAAAAGGAAACCTCCAACTCACTCATCCAGTTCTGACTATCGTCTCGGGGAGCTCGAGTTGCCGGGGAAGAGGAGACCACATCCCATCAATCCAGTCAGACACAGTGTTAAAATGGTTAGTTTATTGTTTTTAACACGATTTTTTATAATTATTAGGATTATCAATCAATCAATCAAATTGTCACGCCTTTTTCCCTTTTTTTATTAGAATTATTGCTGTTGAAATGCGATCGTTAAGTGTATGTGGAGTGACGATAGCGAATAGAATAAGGAATAGCACACTGCGTGATAGATGTGGTTTGAAAGAAGATGTAGTGACAAGGATTGACAAAGGAATGCTTCGATGGTTTGGGCACATGGAAAGGATGAGTGAAAGTAGATTGACGAAAACTAATGTAGATGGATGCGTTAAACAAGGCAGGCCCAGGAGGGTGTTATCCAACCAAATCGGAGACATCCCAAAAAAAACTAGGTTGCCTAGTGCCCATAACCATAAAGCTTGTATAAAGAAAATTGTGGATGTGAAGGAAGCGAGGGAGTTGTATTAGGACCATGGCAAGTAGCGCTCCATTGTTTTTGCCTATCCCTGTAGGAAAAAGACGCGACAATTTGATTGATTGATTCATTATTTTTTTTATTTACATATCTATACTAGGCTACTAAAGTGCTTGTATCATAGAAACAGGACAACCAAAGTATATATATATCAAATATACATTGGTACCGGCGAGTGGTTTTGAACCCGTGCTCTCGGTTTGCGTAACCATTGCACTGCCACTACACCATGGACGCCTTCATTTATGACAGCACCCCGTCTGATGTTACCCACTCAAAGAGTGGTAGTCAGTGGTACCCAGTCTGCCGATTTTGGGTAGTACCACCACTTACAAGTATACAGACCGTGAAGTGATTTGGTCACGTTTCGGGATCAGCTTGTAAGTTGCCGGTTTCAACTAGGCCGGCATAGTGGATGTGATTGCTACTCACAGTTATTGAATTGTAGTAGCAGTGACATTTATTTATGGACTACACTTAGGCTTAACATCAGTCACAATAAAAAATAAAAAAAAGTAGCAGTAATTTTCACTATGCCGGCCTAGTTGGATCCGGCAACTTACAAGCTAATCCCGTAACGCGACTGAGACAGTTCACTGTTTGCCTACCCTCTTAAACTGTAACTTTAATATAACTATACTAGCGGCACGCTATGATGGCTGTTTTGACGTTTGACCCGTTCATGAAGTTTCGTATATATTAATATTTACGTTTCAAGGAACAATTGTCGTTATTTATAGTGACAATTACGAATAGCTATTTGCTTCTTCTGACGTAATTAATAATTTACTGCGTAACTCAACGTTGCCCGGGTCAAAATACATCGCACGTTTTAATGGTTAAAAAATCAGTTTTGCTTCTATGGATAGATAATCTTTGTTCCTACAATTAAACGTATGTTGTTGTATATAGTGTATACAAAATTGATTTATTATTTTTAATTTATTATAAATGTCTAAGCTGCTAAAATGTTTGTATCATAGAAACAGGACAACCAAAGTACATATATCAAAGATACATTGGTATAGATGAGTGATTTCGAACCCGTGACAATCGGCTTATGTAGCCATTGTACTGCCACTACACCACGGTCGCCTTTACCATTGATATATTAAAAAAATGCTTATTTACAATATTATAAACAATAAACGTAGGACGGTTTATTCTAATTATAAAGGACGTCATTTATATTGTATGGGGACTTGGGTTTAATTGTATTAACAGTTGCATATACATTTTAAAATAGTTTAATGTACGAAGATTACAATGTAATTGAAATATATTCTTTATTTTGAATAGTTTAGGTGTGCAAAATGATCAAACTATAATTATGACAATTCAAAATAGAACTGTTAATATGGCGTGTCTTTGTGATTGACAGACGATACAAAATCCATATTATATTTTCCAAATAACTGAATTGCACAGCAATTAAAAGCAAAACTGTTATTAGTTTTATTAATACAAGTATCGAAACTACCATTTATATAATTTTTCATTATTGGACATTACAAAAGTAATATTTTCTTAGTTTTCGCGCGAACATTGATTAATTAATTAAACAAATTTTATGCGGCTTACTATCGCGTTTATTTTGGTTTTGATTTTACGATTTTATTTTATTATTCCGACGTTTCGAGAGCTTTGCAACCATCGTCTCTGGAGCTTTGAGTCTCTCCGTGACCACGATGGCTGCAAACCCTCGAAACGTGGGAATATAAAAAAAAAAGTAAAATCAAAACCTATTTTGGTGATAGTAAGCCGCATAAAAGGACATAAATCATTTTGTATGGGGACTTGGGCTTAATTATATTAACAGTTTAATATGTATTTTAAAATAGTTTGATGTACGAAAACTACAAAAGCAGAACAAATATAGCGTTGATTGACAGACGATACAAAATCCATATCTTATTTTCCAAATAACTTATTTACACAGCAATTATAAGCAAAACTGTTATTAGTTTTATCAACACAAGTATCGAAACTACCATTTATATATTTTTTCATCATTGGACTTACAAAAGTAGTACATAAAAGCTTAAAATTAATGATGTCCTTTATAAGAAACTTCATGAGCGGGTCAAATTGCAAAACTGCCATCGTAACGTGCCGCTAGTATAATTAACTTCATTTTGGGCAGTTAAATACAATTGAAGAGACCATCATTTTTGAGTTTCATGCTAGAAGACCAGGTCATGATGTTCGTATATTTAGTTTTTATTTTTTTATCATTTAATTAACAAAACCATAGAGTGTCAGCTATGTGTCAGGATCGTGGCAAGTCGTGTTTGCCGCTGAGATGGTCACCGCAGGAGTTTAGTGTGCACCGCATAACCCCGTCACTCCCCTTAAGCGGCAAGGTGTCCGAAAGGATTCTCCTTCCGGACAATCCGGAACAAAAAAGAAAAGGCTCGTGGCAAGTGGCAAGTGGCGCTCCATTGTCTCTGCCTATCCCTGTGGGACAAATTTGATTAAATTGATTGAATAATTATAAATTTGTAAATGTAATGTGGATGGATGCGTTAAACCAGACAGACCCAGGAGGGTGTTTTTAGACCAAATTGGACAAATCCTCAAAAAAGCTTGGTTGCCTAATCCCGTAACCGTAGAGCTTGTATAAAGAGAGAGAAGAGGAAAGCGAGGGAGTTATGACAGGATCGTGGCAAGTGGTGCTTCATTGTCTCTGCCTATCCTTGTGGGAAGAAGACGTGATAATTTGATTTTTGTATTTGAGACTTGATATCTTTTTTTTGTATTTTTTATTGTGACACGACATCTGACCTCGACCCGCCTGATGACAAGCAAGAGGAAGGCCAAGAGTGACGGCGAATAAAAAACCCGAGTTAGTTTACAAATAGTTGTAATATTTTATATAATTATTAAATATTACAAATAAAAGCTATGGAACAAACATTGCTCCGACCGGGAATCGAAACCGGGACTTTACGCGCAACAAACCAATCACTAACCGTTCGTCAAATATATACTGTCGGGGTACGAGCTAAATACACGCGGTAGGAATGCAGTTGTGACGTCATTATCACGTGTCTATTATGCATAGTGAAGTAACATGCAACATGTTGATAACAATAAACGCACACTTATCTAAAAAAACAAATAGATTTAGTTATTAAAAATTATAAATGTGTATTAAATTGAAGTATAAACATTAGTTAATTTTGAGAATAGTGACTGCTGTTTTTTTTTAATTACACACATTTTAATCACGTTTCTAATGATGATTCTAGCCTGACTACGGATGACGACTCTCATTTATTTAATTAAATCACTAATTTTTCAATAATCAAACAAAGAAAATATGGACACGTTTTTATCGATAAATGACATCGCCGAGCTATGAGCGTCACTAATAGCGGCCACTATGATATGGGTGGGGGTTTTTTGACGCCCCACCGCACCTCAGCCCCCGAATCTATTTAACTCGTTCCCCATCTATAGATATTTTTTTTTCTTTAATTTTCAGTTCTGGCATGCCTTTTTCCAACTGTTCTCAACGAGCTACCGCCAAACGACGATAACTCTAGGAGGTTCTTTGATGTTTGCAATATTCCTCCAATACTGCATAACCGCCTACACGAACGCCTATATGGGCCACATACAGCAAGAGCAGTTCGACGCTTCCAAACGTTACGTCAGAAATACGACGTTTCAACACGAGACGTTCAATGAAACTTTACAGAATATCGACTATGAAAATAGCACTTTTACAGAATGCAACTTTACAGACACTTTTTTGTCGCACGTGACGTTTAAGAATTGTACGTTTGTGGAGGTCGCGTTTGCTGGGATCAAAACGTCTTATACATCGTTCAAAGGGTGTTGGTTTTTTAATTCAAGGTGAGCTTTTATTTATTTAAAGGACTTTTATTTAATATGGATGGTTGCGTTAAACGAGGCAGATACAGGAGTAGTTTTTCTGACCAAATCGGAGACATCCTCAAGAAAGCTGGGTTGCCTAGTGCCCATAACCACAGAGCTTGTATGCAGTAAATTTTAAATTTATTTTTATTATACATTTTTAAACTATGCTATCTAAAGTGCTGGTATCATAGAAACAGGACAATTAAAGTACATATATTAAAGATACATTGGTACCGGTGAGTGGTTTTGAACCCGTGCTCTTGGCATTGCCACTACACCGTGTCACCATAAACTTTTTTATATACCGGCCTAACATTTTTTTCGCGGGTTCTTTGCTAAAGAAAGAACACGCGTTTTAAACCCTTATTGCGTTCTTAATGGCACAAGTATCCGCGGAATGAGGGTAGAATGCAAACGGCACACTCCGACCGGAAATCGAACCCGGGACTTTACGCGTAACGGACTGTTGTGCTAACCAATACGACATGCGTGTTAAAACATTTTTCTGAAGCACCGTACATACCGTAAAGTGACTCAGTCGAGTTTCGGGATCGACTTGAAAGTTGCCGGACCCAATTATTTACTGCCTAATCGCTAGAAGAACCGACAACCGATGGGGAAGAAAGGTTCTAGAGTGGAGACCACGAACCGGAAGACGTAGTGTAGGTAGGCCTCCCACTAGGTGGACTGACGACACAGTGAAAGTCACGAATAACCGGTGGATGCAACTGGTATCTTGACGTTCGGAATGGCGTTCTAAGGGGGAGACTTATGTTCAGCAGTGGACGCCTTCTGGCTGATGATGATGAACTTTTTTTTGAGCATAATAGATACAGATATAGAAAGTACGCGCGATTTAGACTTATTGCGTTCTTAATAGCACAAGTATCCGGGGAATGAGGGTAGAATGCAAATGCACGCTCCGACCGGAAATCGAACCCGGGAGTTTACGCGTAATGGACTGTTAATACATTTTTCTCAGACGGGTACGGTAAAAAAATGTTTTTGAAGCACCGTTCTTCAGTGAAGTGATTCAGTCGCGTTTCGGGATCGGCCCGAAAGTTGCCGGATCCAACTATTCACTGCCTAACTTTTTTTTCAGCATAATAGATACAGATATAGAAAGTACGCGCGATTTAGACCCTTACTGCGTTCTTAATGGGACAAGTATACGTGGAATGAGGGTAGGATGCAAAAGGCACGCTGATCTGACGTTTAACATGAGCGGTCTGCTTACCCAACACACAGCAAATGCGGTCGTCATGATGATAGCTGCGCCCGTCGCTATGCTGCCTTATTCGTGTAGGAAATTGTGTAAGTATTTTTATATTTTATTTAAAGGACATCATTCATTTTGGACTTTTATTGTAACACTTTTGTCATGGCCGATGATAAAAATATATATAAATGGTAGGTTCGATACTCGTATTGACAAAACTAATAGCAATTTTGCTTTTAATTGCTGTACGATTGAGTTATTTGGAAAATAAAAATGATTATTTTTAGTTTCTAAACCACGCGGAAAAGACATATAAAAAAATAAATGTCACACACAGTTGACCAAGGAACATTGTACTCAAGAGAAGAAGCTCGACTGCCATAGAGACAACAAGTGGCAATTAGAGACGCCACGACGGAATATCACGCGAACTAAAATGTTGGGATGTTGGTAAAAGTGAACCTTACTCAGCAGGAAATAATCTAATTAGATGAATAAAACGACTTTATATAAAACTTATCTTTTTTATTTAATTCCAACTTACTTTTCAAGACAATAGTATCACCAAAAATATGTATGCTAATTACTAGCACAACAGGAGAAAATTTTAAAAAATTTAATTTATACTTTTACTCTATTTTTTACTAGTTTCAAAATGTTTAACGACAGTATTATATTGATGACGTTTGCGATGCCTAAACATTTGGTGGGAAGATCAAACCGGAAGAAACGCTATCACGCCATAACCTTGAATGAGAGTCGAGAACCGATGAATCGACTGCCTGATGTTTTTTTTTAAATTAAAAAGTGATTGACGACTTTTTTTTGGGCTGGCAGTGAACTTAATGGTTTCTGCATTGAACTGTCATGATTATAGTTTGATCATTTCGTACATCTAAACTATGCAAAATATAGGATATTTACCAAGCACATTAAAATATTGTTGTATCGAACTATTTTATTGTACATTTCCCACTTTTAGTACAATTAAGCCCCAGTCCCCATACAAAATGAATGATGTCCTTTAAAAATATTATTTAAAATTCTATTCCTTTTTATTATTATTTTTTGAAACTCAATACCTTTTCATAGATCTTGAACTTTTAATTCCTTTTCATACCTTTTCATACTTTTTAAATTAAATTCTTTTTCATATTTCTTGAACTTTTAATTCCTTTTTATACTTTTTAAATTAAATTCTTTTTCATTATTCTTGAACTTTTAAGTCCTTTTTATACTTTTTAAATTAAATTCTTTTTCATTATTCTTGAACTTTTAATTTCTTTTTATACTTTTTAAATTAAATTCTTTTTCATTATTCTTGAACTTTTAATTCCTTTTTATACTTTTTAAATTAAATTCTTTTTCATTATTCTTAAACTTTTAATTCCTTATTATACTTTTTAAATTAAATTCTTTTTCATTATTCTTAAACTTTTAATACCTTTTTATACTTTTTAAATTAAATTCTTTTTCATTATTCTTGAACTTTTAATTCCTTTTTATACTTTTTAAATTAAATTCTTTTTCATTATTCTTGAACTTTTAATTCCTTTTTATACTTTTTAAATTAAATACCTTTTCATATATAAGACAACCTTAGTGTAGTGGGAGTGGAATGGCCTCGTAAACCAAGAACCTATTAGGTGCATATTTGTCTCTTTCTCTCCTATAATATTAATCATAGACTTTTTGTTTCTTTCCTACCAACGTTATTAAACATGTATTTTGTCGATGAATTAAACAATTTTTATGCGACTTACTATCGCGTTTCGAGAGCTTTGCAGCCATCGGGTAGACGGAGAGACGTGGCCTCCATGACCACGATGGCTGCAAAGTTCTCGAAACGTCAGAACAATAAAATAAAATGTAAAATCAAAACCAAAATAAACGCGATAGTAAGCCGCATAAAAGGACATCATTCATTTTGTGTGGGGACTGGCGCTTAATTGTATTAACAGTTTAATATGCATTTAAAAAAAGTTTAATGTACGAAGATTACAAAGTAATTGGAATATATCCTTTATCATGCATAGTTTAAGTGTGCAAAATGATTAAACTATAATTAAGACAGTTCAAAGCAGAACAAATATGGCGTTCATTGACAGATGATACAAAATTCATATCTTATTTTCCAAACAACTCAATTGCACAGCAATTAAAACCAAAATTGTTATTAGTTTTATTAATACAAGTATCAAAACTACCATTTATATATTTTTTCATCATTGGACATTACAAAAGTAGTACATAAAAGCCCAAAACGAATGATGTCTTTTGTTGAATTCATTAATCAATGTTCGCGCAAAACCTACGACAACATGTATTTTGTCTCTTTCTTCCCTATTATATTAATCATGGATTTTTTATCTCTTTCCCACCAACGTTAATAAACATGTATTTTGTCTCTTTCTCCTCCAGTTGCATTGAACGTAGTGTGCGCAGCTTGGTCAGCCATGATTTACTTCGCTCGCGTCGAATGGTCACTTCATGTTCTCGAGGCGGTATTCAGATTTCTACTAACCTTAATTCTATATACGACGAGCATCATGGTCGTGGAGAGTTATCCAGCCGCTCTCAGGTGAGTTTAATAACGATTTTTTTGTGACTCGACATATGACAGCACCTTGATGTTAAACTGAAGTGCGGTCCATAAATCGAGGTGATTGCTACTACAGTTAAATAACTGTAAGTACCAGTCACATCCACTATGCTGGTCTATTTATTTATTGTGACTCGACATATGACACACCCCTGTGTTAGATTGGAGTGCGGTCCATGAATGGAGGTAACTGCTTCTACAGCTAAGTAACTGCAAGTAGCAGTCATATCCACTATGCTGGCCTAGTTGTTTTTTGAGCTTCGACATATGACAGCACCCCGCCTGATGTTAAGCTAAAGTGAAAATTGATTGATTGAATCTAGAGAGTTGTGTCAGGATCGTAAGGCTTGACCATTTGATTGATCAAACTTTTGTGTGTGTGCTTGTATCATAGAAACAGGACAACCAAACTACATATATTAAAGATACATTGGTACCGGCAAGTAGTTTTGAACTCGTGCTCTCGGTTTGCGTAACCATTGCACTACCACTACACTATGGCCGCCTTAAATTCGCTATTTCTCTCCACAGGTGCACAGGTCACGGCTTGATAATGTCAGTGGTCTTAATGGGTGGGAGCATAGCCATGGCTTGGTGTGGTGGTCTCTGGCCTACGTCCGCGACAGTACTGGCCTGCTTACTTGCTGGTCTGGCAGCCGCGTTATCCTTGCGCGTTAATGACTCTACGAATAACCTCTGCTAGAGTTATGGACTCCTGGTACTTGGATCTTCAATTTAAGAAGTTTTTGGTGAAATTTCTTTTGTGTTAATGTTTAGGATTTGACTAAAGATGGGACGATCTCGATTTTTTTATGAACCGAGTTAGGTCGATTTTAAAATATGGATAACCCTATTCGCAAACCGAGTTGTGAATTCGATTCAAACCAGTTTACAAACTGAGTTAACTATTCGGTCTGACAATCTAAATTACCTAATACACAGTATGGTTTGCTATAGAATTTCGGATGTCAAATATGACTTAATAAATTTGGTGTTTGATCTATAATTATATATACTTAAGTATATAATAGTTCAAACCGGTTTATTGTAGATGTTAACCGACCCAACTCGGTTTTGGTCTCAACTCGGTTTAACTCGGGTAGAAAAGTCGAGTCGTTACATTTCTAGATTTGACACTAGCTAATGGCTTGCCGTGTAGAGTTATGGGTTCCTGGTACTTTTTACTTGGACGAATGCACTATGTGGCCAATTATTCTTTTGCGGACCGTCAAGTAAAAGACACCTTCAAATCAGTCAAGTAAAGTTAGCCAACAGCCCGTCCAATTCTTATTCTAATAGCATTGTACCACCACTTTCTGATGACGGAAGTTTTAAAAAAAAAAAAATTCTATCTCTCTACGAGTCATCTACATCTTTAATGAACAACTACGTCTTTTTGAACTCTGTTTTTGCTGAACAGTGAAGTTACGACTTCGAAAAATATATAAAATCTTGCCAATTCTTACCAAAGTTATAAGTTTTTTTTAATTATATGTTAATAGCAAAACATATTTTTGCTAATTAAATGAAATATGACTTCTATACTATATATAGATATAGTGTACTGTGAGCGATATGACCGAGTGCACGGACGTATTGTCTTGGAGTATTCGCCTTAAAACGCGAGGGTAGTTTTACATTAGGTACTCGTATAACTACCCGCATTGAGTTGTGTAGGAGTTTTATGAAGAATTTATTAGGCCGCTTTTCCTTTAAACTTTACAGAGGCTCTAACTTTAGAATACGCTAAATTAATGACGCACGAGTTGATTGTATTCTACTCATAATGTTTATGCTAAAAATCCGAAAACACAAAATATTTTACTCCTTTTTTTCTTCTTGTTTATGACTTTAGTATTTAACTTGCCAGTGTCAAAGTAAAAATATATAGTTCAATGTTAAAACATTGTCAAGTAAATATGAAGATGAACCACGCGAGTGATTCATCACAAGATGACGATGATAGTGAGGTTAATCATATGATAGTTCATATGAAAGCCTTTATATGAAGAAACACTTGTTTATACTCGATCAACTTAAAAATGATTACTGGATAACAATTCCACCATTATTACACATTAATATTTATGAAAAACACAAGCTTTTTAAGTAATTCCAAATTGCGCGTCCTGTCAGTTGCAGTTGCCCGCCAAAACTCCTATTTCACTCCTAACTCCTTAAAGACCACCGCCCATCACCAAATAAAAGACATAGCCAACGGTCTTTTGTTTAAAAACTGATGGCGTGAAGTTGGTTGCAACTCATGGATATAGAGAAGCAGGGCGAGGACGTGGAGTGTGTCGTCGTGCGAGAGAGAACGCTGTAAGGCCTCCTCTATTTGTCTCTTTCTCGCAACAGACGAATGGCGGATCAGTGCAAGTTTCATCATTTCGTGTATGTATTTAGATAATCGGAGTTTTATCCATAAGACGAATTGATTGTGTTGTAATAAATTACGTGAATGAATTAAAATTAATATATATTAAGTCGTTGTTTAGTGTGTATATATATTTTTAATAATAAGGCTGATGTAATTGTTAGAAGGAGGTTTAAAAGACAATTTTAATTTTTTTGCATAAATATTCACGAAGTCACGGTAACGGAATCCAGTCTCTCCGTGACTCTGGCTACAAAGCTCTCAAAACGCCGGAATAATAAAAAAAATAAATTAATACCAAAATAAACGCGATTGTAAGCCGCATAAAATTTGTTTAATTCATTAATCAATGTTCGCGCAGAATCTAAAGAAATACAATAAATATTCATTAATAATGTTTATATGGACATGTACTATCCCAGACAGTTATGCGCTTGAATTGGCGCAGAATAATGCCCTTGGAATGTCACGTTATAGTGACGTAACACTGTACTGTCATTGGCTAATACCACGACATGGGATATAGTTCTCATGGGATAAGCTTGTAAGTTGCCGTTTTCAACAAGGCCGGCATAGTGGATGTGACTGCTACTTACAGTAGCAGTCGGGGTAGTATTACCACTTTCAAGTGTACAGACCGTGAAGTGTTTCGGTCGCTTTGAATGTGTTCTATTTCAACTAAAGATGGGACGATCTCGAATTTTTTTGAACCGAGTTGGGTCGATTTAAAAATATGGATAACCCGATTCGCAAGCCGAATTGATAAAATCGATTCAAACCGAGTTGACGAATTCGGTCCGACAATCTAAATTGCCTAATACACAGTATGGTTTGCTATAGAATGCTAATAGATGTCAAATATGACTAAATAAATTTGGTGTTTGATCTAAAATTATATATAATTTAGTATATAATAGTTCAAACCGGTTTATTGTAGATGTTAACCGACCCAACTCGGTTTAAAACCCGAGTTGAAAAGTCACTCCAGATTATCATTAAGTGGGGTGCTGTCATGTATATTATTTGATTCTAATTTTTTTTCTCTTTGGTACATATTTTTTAACCTGAAGAGAGGTGCGTATTTGACGAAGTGTGTATAAAAGTTTTTTTTAAAATATTTTATGTAAGTGTGTATTGTATATAATCAGTTATTTTATAAGATATAATTTAATAAAAAAATATGAAGTGATTTATACTGTGAAGTGATTTAGTCGCGTTTCGGCAACTTAAATGTTGCCGGTTCCAATTGCGGCATAGTGGATGCGACCGCTACTGCAGTTATGTAACTATGCTAGGAGTCGTATTCATTTATGGACCGCACTCCAGATAAACATGGTGCAGTCTCATGACAAGCCACAAAAAATTTGCTGTATTTATTTAAAAAAAAACAATCAAATTGTCTCTGCCTTTTCCCACAGGAATAGGCAGAGACAATGGAGCGCCACTTGCCACTCACATCTACAATTCTCTTCATACATGCTCTATGGTTATGGGCACTAGGCAACCTAGCGTTCTTGAGTATGTCTTCGTTTGGTTGGAAAATCGGAGACATACTCTTTGTTTAACGCATCCATCCACATCAGATTTATAAATTCCTTTCGTCAATCTACTTTCACTCATCCTTTCTATGTGCCCAAACCATCGAAGCATTCCTTTGTCAATCCTTTCAATTTCATCAAACTCATGATTTTACTATGTTTAAGATGTAGTGATTTACTTACATATCCTATTTTTATTATCATTTTCGGTTTGTAGATAAAATTGTATGTACGAAGCCTTACTCTTAACGAAATTATAAATTATTATAAATAATATAATAATAATAATCATAATAATAATCGTTTATTAACTTAATAGACCAGTGTTTCCCAACGTGGGGCCCACGCCACGCCCCACGAGGGGGCAATTAAAAAATGGACTCGACACGACTTTAACCCTTTCGATTTGGGTTATTTAAACGCAATGCTAGATATTGGTGACAAGTTTAACAAAAAAGGCAAATTCTTAAAAAAAAGGCTGTAATCATTTCAGTGGCGTAACGTGGGAATCATCCGCCCGAAAAAAAATCGCTGCCCCCTTATTTAGGAATTTCAATCCTAGGTACAACAAAAATATGAATTTCAGGTTCAAATTTCAACGATTTGTATTAGTTTTTTTTTTATTTTGCCGCACGGGGCTGGCCGCCCCTTCCGCCCCCGCCACGCTACGCCACTGAATCATTTATATTTGTTAAGAGAACAAAACAATTTTTAAAGGTTAAAAATTATGTATGGGGGCATAAAAATTTTAGAAATGTTAAGGTGGGTAAACACACTGTTACAGACAAATGTTTTTATATGTCATTGTCAGTTCATGATTTTGTTATTGAGACCCGACATTGAAGCATGCCTCTCCGGTGTAGTACCACCACTTACAGATGGTGAAAAACGCGACCGTTCATGAAGTTTAGTATAAATTATCAATATATTTGAAGAAGCAAATCGTCGTTTTTCATTGTCACTATGAAGAACAGCAATTTTCTCCTTCAAACGTATAGTAAGGGAACGAGCTAAATGAACGCGCTCGGAATGCAGTTGTGACGTCATGGTCACGTGTCTATTATGAATAGTGAAGTAACATGCAAAATGTCGATAACAATAAACACACACTTTCCTTAAAATGCAAATAGATTTAGTTATTAAAAATTATAAATGTGTATTAAATTGAAGTATAAACATTAGACAGCAACAATTTTTAACGAATTATATATTAATTTCATTTTGAGAATAGTGACAGAATGTTTTTTTTTTCTTTTTCACACATTTTAATCACGTTTCTAATAATGATTCTAGCCTGACTACGGATGACGACTCTCGTTTATTCAATTCACAAATGTTTCAATAATCAAACAAAGAAAATATGGTCACGTTTTTATCGATATTAAATGACATCGCTGAGCTATGAGCGTCACTAAAAGCGGCCACTATTATACGGGTGGGGGTTGTTTGACGCCCCACCGCACCTCAGCCCCCGAATCCATTTAACTCGTTCCCTATCTATTAATCTATTTATACTAAACTTCATGTATAAGTTGGCGGTTCTAGCTAGTTCGGCATAGTGGATGCGACTCACTTGGAGTTATTAAAGTGTAAATATCATTCTGTAGCATCAGGCGGGGTGCTGTCATATGTCGAGTCACAATAATAATGAAAAATTGTATATAGAGACATGTTCGTAATTCGTATATAATACATATAATTATCGTATATTTAAAGAGTGGTAGGCAGTGGTACCCAGTCTGCCGATCCGGGGTAGTACCACCACTTACAAGTATACAGACTGTGAAGTTTTGGTCACGTTTCGGGATCAGCTTGTAAGTTGCCGGTTCCAACTAGGCTGGCATAGTGGATGTGATTGCTACTCACAGTTAATGAATTGTAGTAGCAGTGGCATTAATTCATGGACCACACTCCAGCTTAACATCATGCGGGGTGCTGTCATATGCCGAGTCACAATATATATATATATATATAAACTTATTAAATTATAGGGATTATTTTTCTGTAGACTGATGCTTTTTAATTGTGTTAGGTTATAAGGGAATTTATTTTGAAATTGTGGCAGCTAATAAGTAAGAATTCGTAAACTAACAATGGGGATCGAAACGCAAAGCTTTTTGTAGATGGCGCTACCGGCGACACGATTCTTGGCAGATTTCTGTTCTGGTTTTTTTTTTCAATTTTCTGTTTTAAATCAACGGTAGAGATTTCATGTATTTGACAAATAATTCGGACTTAATACACAGAAGGAGCCCTAAAATAGCTACAAAATACAACCGTTTATACTATTTTTAGCTATGGCATTAAAAAGAAGTCAGAAGTGGATGAATATACATTTTTGACATTCGTAATTTAGAAGGTTTAAATACTTTAATAAAGGATGACGGAACAATTATGCCGCTACTCTTACTACCACGTGACTTTTAATTAAGCAGTATTAAAAGTCAATCACAATTAAAAGTGGTTGTATTTGAAAAAACTAGTGCCAACCTTTGAAATAAAGGAATTGAAGTACAAGTAGTTGTCTCTTTCAGTCACACGTAATATAAATGAGACAAATAACAATGAATTAGTTCTTATTTTAGCACAGATTCTATTCTTTACAAATTATTTGAATCGTGTTGATAATGCGCATCCCCATTTAGTTTAATCTATGTATATATGTGTCATCTCTCATCAAATCGTCGGATTAACATCCCAAAGGTGACTCTTAAGGCATGCCTTTGGCATTAAGTCCGCCTTTGTATTATTATGCATTGAGTTTTTATAAAAAAACAAATTAATTACTGTTTAAATGTAATGGACGAATATGTTTGTTGAAATAGCAGTTTTAAGACAGCTTTGTTTTTTTTAGTTTTTATTTAAACTTTTTTTTTATTATTGGATTTTATGGGAACTATTTTAGTCATGATTTTATGATTATATATACATATATATTATGAGAAATATCTTTTTTTTATTTATTATTTATGTTTTTAATTAAAATAAGTATTTTATTTCCTTGTAAAGTTTTGTCTTAACAGAAGTGATACGTTATAATGCGGTATCAATCAATCAAAATGTCACGCCTTTTTCCCACAAGGATAAGCAGAGACAATGGAGCATCACTTGCCACGATCCTGACATAACTCCCTCGCTTCCTTCACATTCACAATTCTCTTCATACAAGCTCTATGGTATAAGCTAAATATTTGTAAATCTGTTTGTCTATTATTAAACTTAGCAATGCAAATATGCCAGTTTGGTATCAACGGTGCCGAGAGGGTAACCTCACGTAGCGCTTGCGGTCATTCAACCTGATATAAGTGCGTTACGCTACGCCCGTGCATTGTCATTTTATGTTTCGGTATTAAAACGTAGTTAAAAGAAATTCTATGAGTCTTATTACATCCTGTGTCTAACAAATATATAGGTATAAATATCGGCAGGCAAAAAGAACGATGATTCTTAAGTTGCGCAGTCAAAGGATCGGCATAAAGAAGAGTGCTGGACGACTGCGGTAGGAGCAAACAAACTGCGGTAGTACAGACGTGCAATAATTATTAATGTTATTAAATTATATAGCGCTCCTTTTCCTGCCGGGTATATATACCTTCTGGTTTTAAACTACCCATATTAAGTTTGCAATAACAGTTTAATTTTAACAGTGGTAGGGCATAGTCTTTTAACCTAGGATGGTTAACCATACCATAATGGGATGGTTTAGAGATCATTAAGTGACTTCAGCTTGACAATGGATGCTTTGCGACCATACTTTATGCCAATATAATTTTAAGTTGTAATTAAATATATAAAAATATCTGTACCCTAAAGATAGACTGTTGAGTGAATACTTTAGAAATGTTAAGTGAGTTCAGTTAACTTTTAGAACTAAAATTTATCTATTAAAGATAAATATTTAACTATTATTTGTCATTAATCTCAATTTATAAATAAAAAAAAACATGGGTGGACTTAATTTTATTTTGTGACACGACATCTAACCTCGACCTGCTTGATATAAGCAAGAAGAGGTCTAAGAGTGACGGCGACTGAAAAAAACCGAGTTAGTTCCTGGCTGCCTCTGTCACCATGCCGGTCAAATAATTACTTTGCTAAAGTTTTTTTTTATAAACAAACGTATTTTAGACAGTAAGTCAATGATTTATAGATCCCGGCAAAAAAGAGCGCTGACTTGATGTGCGCAGTATAAAGATCGTCAGACTAGAAGATCTCTGGACGACTGTGTCGTGCCTTTAATTATTAATATTTAAAATTTCATACACATTCGTAAAACGAAAGAAGGAAAAAATAGTTACTGCACTTTAATGCCAGCGCTTTTTTTTCTGCCTGGATCTATACTACTGAATAGAGGCAGACATCTGTAGGGTATAAAATAGTGTTTTCTTTTTGAATCTATGATAATTAACAGTTTATTTCTGTGGTACAGATGTTCTATAGTTCTTTTATATTTTAAAAAAATCAATTTGTTAAACATGCTCTTTTGGTCCTTCGAGCCGGATGTGTTATTTTGATGTAGTAATTAAATGGAGTGTTTCTTTCGTTGATCGAAATTGTATATAAATGATAAATATATGATATTTGCAATAGATTTTGTTTTATTTGTAGAGGCTGAGGAATCTTAGTGCATACAGCCAGGAGCCAAACAGCTCAATTCTGTTTATCTTTATTTTATTTATTGTGACTCGACATATGACAGCACCCCGCTTGATGTTAAGCCGAAGTGTGGCCCATGAATTAATGTCACTGCTACTACAATTCAATAACTGCGAGTAGCAATCACATCCACTATGCCAGCCTAGATGACTTCACGCATCGCTTTTAGTTCGACTGCCGATTCGGTCGATAAATGCGCTTACTTTTCCTGACCTGTGCGTGTATTACGGGTGTGAAAAGACAAGATTAAAGAGCTCCTCGGAACATTCTCCGTGGTATAGGGCATAAGCGATAAAGCCGCCATACAAGGGCCTTCAGCAAACTCAATACATTTTTTTTAAATTATGGTTCCGAGAGCCCCCTGTCCGCTTTTAAGCTGGAGTGGAGGCGACTGGTAAGTAGCAATCACATCCACTATGCTGGCCTAGCGGTCAAAGGGAACAGTATACAGACCTTGAAGTGACATTTGTCGAGTTTCAGTATCAGCTTGTAAGTTGCCGGTTCCAACTAGGCTGGCATAGTAGATGTGACTGCTATTTACAGTTATTGAATTATAGTAGCAGTCAACTTCATATATGGAACGCACTCCGGCATAACATCAGACGGAGTGCTGTCATATGTCAATTAAAGTTCTTTTTTAAAAGAAAATAAAAATAACAATTTAATTTTTTAAATATATTATCTACATATCATTGATGTGGTCTAAAAAACCTATAACATGATATTTTATAATTAAAAACAGAAATATAATTTAAATAATTCTCGACTAAGATCTTGAGGCTGGCAACACCAAGATGAACATTATGAAGGGTGGCAACACTGAAAAAGAAAGAAGATTGTTTAGTAATAAAAATCGCACAACGCGTGCACTTTGGTCGTCTACGACCGGGATCGAACCCGGCCCCTGCTGTTTAATCGTGCATTTCTTTCATCTGCTGGGTCCATCGTATGCAATATTGGTAATGAACGTTGAATAGAAGAAAAAATCATACGTGCATATCTGTCAAAGCGGTCGGTACACAAAGTAAGGCAAGGGGAGATTCAAAAGCGCCGACGACTGTAAAAAAATCACTTTACGATTGCCTAAGTCGCTGTCACTGTGCGTAGAGTTAACGTCAGTCAGGTTTACGACTTTAAATCCTTGTAGAGTTTAACTTAACCAAGTTTACGTCTTTAAATCCTTGTTGAGTTTACCTCAGTCAAGTTTACGTCTTTAAATCCTTGTTGAGTTTACCTCAGTCAAGTTTACGTCTTTAAATCCTTGTACAGTTTACCTAAGTCAAGTTTATGTGTTTAAATCTCTGAAGAGTTTACCTCAGTCAAGTTTACGTCTTTAAATCCTTGTACAGTTTACCTAAGTCAAGTTTATGTGTTTAAATCTCTGAAGAGTTTACCTCAGTCAAGTTTACGTCTTTAAATCCTTGTACAGTTTACCTAAGTCAAGTTTATGTGTTTAAATCTCTGAAGAGTTTACCTCAGTCAAGTTTACGTCTTTAAATCCTTGTACAGTTTACCTAAGTCAAGTTTATGTGTTTAAATCTCTGAAGAGTTTACCTCAGTCAAGTTTACGTCTTTAAATCCTTGTACAGTTTACCTAAGTCAAGTTTATGTGTTTAAATCTCTGAAGAGTTTACCTCAGTCAAGTTTACGTCTTTAAATCCTTGTACAGTTTACCTAAGTCAAGTTTATGTGTTTAAATCTCTGAAGAGTTTACCTCAGTCAAGTTTACGTCTTTAAATCCTTGTACAGTTTCCCTAAGTCAAGTTTATGTGTTTAAATCTCTGAAGAGTTTACCTCAGTCAAGTTTACGTCTTTAAATCCTTGTACAGTTTACCTAAGTCAAGTTTATGTGTTTAAATCTCTGAAGAGTTTACCTCAGTCAAGTTTACGTCTTTAAATCCTTGTACAGTTTACCTAAGTCAAGTTTATGTGTTTAAATCTCTGAAGAGTTTACCCCAGTCAAGTTTACGTCTTTAAATCCTTGTACAGTTTACCTAAGTCAAGTTTATGTGTTTAAATCTCTGAAGAGTTTACCTCAGTCAAGTTTACGTCTTTAAATCCTTGTACAGTTTACCTAAGTCAAGTTTATGTGTTTAAATCTCTGAAGAGTTTACCTCAGTCAAGTTTACGTCTTTAAATCCTTGTTGAGTTTACCTCAGTCAAGTTTACGTCTTTAAATCCTTGTACAGTTTACCTAAGTCAAGTTTATGTGTTTAAATCTCTGAAGAGTTTAACTCAGTCAAGTTTACGTCTTTAAATCCTTGTTGAGTTTACCTCAGTCAAGTTTATGTCTTTAAATCCTTGTAGAGTTTACCCCAGTCAAGTTTACGTCTTTAAATCCTTGTGGAGTTTACCTCAGTCAAGTTTATTCTGTCATCCAGTAGAAACGCGAGCCAAATCTAGCTGGCTTCCTTTCAGCATCATCAGGTAGTTTTGGAGTTTCAGGATATACAGGAATAGGTTCCTCATCTGGCTTAGGCCTGAAATATAAACAAATATATAATGATAAGAGGCGTGGCTAGCAACCAGTCTGTTACACATAAAATCCTGAGTTCGATTCCCGGTCGAAGCAAAGAATAAAAAATAGAATATGACAAATATTTGTTAATAAAATAGAGAGGCGACCATTTACTTTGGGTCTGGTAGTGGTGGGTTGAATGGACCGCAACAGGCAGGGTGTTGCCATATTATTTTTAAATTTTACATTTCTATACTAAGTTACTAAAGTGCTTGTATCATATAAACAGGACAACCAAAGTACAATATATCAAAGATACATTGGTACCGGTGTGCGGTCTCAAACTCGTGCTCTCGCTTTGCGTGACCATTGCACTGCCACTACACTACGGTCGCCTCAAAATGTCAAGCTACAATGCAAGTAAAACAAAAAAGCGGTGGTGCCTAATTTGAGATGTCTCCTATATTTTGACGACAGGCGTGGACGAACGGTTTAGCGACTGGTTTGTTGCGCATAAAGTCCCGCGATCGATCCCCGGTCGGAGCAAATATTTGTTTCATAGCTTTTATTTGTAATATTTAATAGTATTAAATATTGCAAATATTTGTTAATAAAAAAAAAGAGATGGATATTTGCTTCGGGTCTGGTTATCAAAGAGTGGTAGGCAGTGGTACCCAGTCTGCCGATCCGGGGTAGTACCACCACTTACAAGTATACAGACCGTGAAGTGATTTCGTCACGTTTCGGGATCAGCTTGTAAGTTGCCGGTTCCATCTAGGCCGGCATAGTGGATGTGATTGCTACTCACAGTTATTGAATTGTAGTAGCAGTGACATTCATTCATGGACCACACTTTGGCTTAACATCAAGCGGGGTGCTGTCATATGTCGAGTCACAATAAAAAAATAAAAAATATATATATCCTAATTGTTCTAAAATGTACATACATACATATAAATGTATAAAAAGTTTTAAGTTGATAAAATTGCAATTAATATAGCTTGTATGAAGAGAATTGTGGATGTGAGGGAAGCCATGGGAGCCATTAAAGGACGTGGCAATTAAATTGATTGATAGTTTTTGACAGTGATGTTTATTGGACAGTTCAGAAATATAAAATTGTGTATAATATCAATAAAAGTTTAAATAAACTGTAAATGTGAATAAAATACGTCACCTCTTTGTATCATGAATTCTTGCACGGCAGAAGTAACCAAATTCAGGTCTTTCTATTTCTAATTTGTTCAGCATACACTTGTCAAAAACAGACTGAGTTTGTCGACAACTGAAAATAATAATATATTATTTACAAGTAATGAATTTTACAGCGGCAAGGCAGCTTTGTGTCTCTTTTAGAGCCTATACCATGGATAATGTTCTGAACTTCAGACCCCACAGATTTTATTGCACCGCACGGACTTAATACGTCGGCCGATTGCCATGTAAAGACGATTGTGGTGCTGTGGTAGTGCAATGGTTACGCAAACCGAGAGGATGTTTTCGAAACCACTTGCCGGAACCAATGTATCTTTGATATATGTACTTCGGTTGACCTGTTTCTATGATACAAGCACTTTAGTAGCTAAGTATAGAAATGTGAACAATAATGAATATTAAACCTCTCATGTGCAGTGTCACAGATACGTACCAAGGGCTCTGTTACTGTTATGTGTGAGCTTGTTTCTGCACTTGAGTCCTCTTCGGTTTCTTTGTACCGAGGCCTCTTTTGTATTAATAATATTATTATACTCTTATTTATAAAAGTACACAGCTTTATTCCGAACTATCATAGACAGAGTAATTTATACCCTATTTCGAATTATTTAATAACCAAAATTATCAATTACACAAATTTTATTCGGCTTACTATCACTTTTATTTTGGTTAGTGATTTTGCAACTTTTTATTATTCTGATGTTTCGATTTACAGGCAGCCAGAGTGACTATGATGGCTGCAAAGCTCTCAAAACGATGGAATAATAAAATATTAATAACTAAAAATAAAGGTGATAGTAAGCATAAAATTTGTTTAATTCATTAATCAATGTTCACACATTATTAAATTTACCAAAATTATTTTAAAAGTAAAAAGAAGCTACTCTGTATGGATCCGTGACCCGGCACACTAGCAGTTAAAAATTAACTTACTATTTGAACGCATAATCACCGGAGCTCTTGTCCAGACAGTTGGCAAATTTATTAAACTGATCCATGCATGTTTTCTTCACTTTCTGGAAGAACTCCATCGTGCATGCCGTCACCATTTTGCCCTCTTCAACACATTTCCTCGGATCATTCTCTTCAAAACGACATAGCATGAATTCCTGAAACATTTCATTAATAATAAAAAAATATATATTTAGTGTACAGACAGACTAAAGCAGTGTTTCCCAACATGGGGCCCACGCCCCGCAGGGGGAGCAATTTGATAGTTGGGAGAGGCAATTTAAAAATGTACTCAACAAGACTTTAACCTTTTCACTTTGAGTTATTTAAATGCAATGCTAGATATCGGTGACAAATTTACAAAAAAAGGCAGTCTTAAATTGTTATTATTTATATTTCTTAAGGGTTAAAAATTATGTATGGGGGGCATAAAAATTTAAAAAAAGTTAAGGTGGGCTTCGCCTAAAAAAGGTTGAGAAACACTGGACTGAAGTGTCTCAGTTGTGTTTCCAGCCAATCCGGTATAGTACCACTACTTACAAGTGTATAGACTGTAAAGTGTTAATATTCAAATTAATTTATTTCCTAAATAAATGCATGGTGATTTTCATGTTTGTTTACTACTGGTGCCAAATAAGAAAAAACAGTATAGTGTTCTCCAGTATCGGCAAGTAATTTGAAGGACTGTGAAATCATCAATTTTAGCCTTATTACGACAGGGATAGGCGGTGACAACGGAGTGTCACTTTGCATGATCATATCACAACACTCTTGCTTCCTTCACATCCACAATTCTCTTCATCATACAAGCTCTACAGAAATGGGAATTGTGGACCCCTGATTTATTTTAAGAAGTAAATAAAGGTAATAATTAAGATGAACCTAAAACAATACTTAAATGACAATAAATTATAGTAAATAATTAAAATAAACTCAAATTTAAAAATGGTATTTTAATTTTGGAGTTTAATCAGATAATTTGGAATATATTGTTATCAAAAAAATACATAAACATAACCTCTAATTATTTTGATTATGCAACCAGTTTTGTAATAACAAAAACTACTATAATACAACTGAAATAAGTTATTTAACACTAATTTAAGTAAATATAATCGTATTATTTAATAGAATAGTCAAAAATACTCACATTATTTTGTTGTTCACAGTATTTACCTAAATGGAAAGAACCAGCTCTAAGAGTGGATGCAGATAGGTTTACCTCAGGAACTGTAAGCTCCGATTCTTCGGGGAGAATCACATCGTTAGTTATCACCATTATAAGACCCAATAAAACAGCTTTATGTTAAAAAAAAAGCTAATAGACTCCTATATTTTCGCGAAGGAAAATTGGAGCAAAAATTTTGACAGCTACGTTTCGTTATATGCCAAGCCAAAAATATATAAAAACTTATCATTTGTTTTAATGTAATAAATACTTTGATGATATTTATATAATTATCCCATTAAAAAGAATAATATTAACGAATTTCTGTTTATTGAAACAAAAAATGACATAAAAACTTCAAAATCGTGGCCTAGTGCATTAAGAAAATAGGTATTGTACAAAAGGATAGATAGGGGAGTTTTGGAGTTTTAGCGGGCAACTGCAAGTGACAGGACGCGCAATTTTGAATTATTTGAAAAGCTTGTGTTTTTCATAAATATTAATGTGTAATAATGGTGGAATTGTTATCCAGTAATAATTTTTAAGTTGATTAAGTATAAACAAGTAATTTAAAGTTGTGAAACCTGTTTCTTCATGTTCCCTCCAAGACTCCTTCTGAAGTTTCCAAGGCTTTCCGCCGCTTTACTAAAACGATCATCATCAACCTCACTATCATCATCATCATTTGATGAATCACTCGCGTGGTTCATCTTCATCTTTACTTGACAATGTTTTAACATTGAACCATATATTTTTACTTTGACACTGGCAAGTTAAATACTAAAGCCATAAACAAGAAGAAAGAAAGAAGGATAGGTAAAAAATAAACCAAAAATTAGATGCAAGAATAGTATTTAATTAAATAACCATACAATAAGAAATAGGTGTTTTGTTTGTTTTGCGTTTTCTCTTTCAACCGTAGAGTGTCTCTATTTGTTCTTCATTGTAATTATTGTTAGAGGGAGGTCTTCCGTCTGAAATTGATAAACTAAATAAGAAGTCTATTTGTTTATTGTCTGCTTCTTCCGACAACAGCCAAAACTTTTTTTGTATTTTTTTATTGTGACACGACAAATGACCTCGACTCGCCTGATGATAAGCAAGAGGAGGTCCATGAGTGACGACGACTGGAATAACCGAGTCAGTTCCCAGCTGCCCCAGCCGCCGCCACTATGCCGGCCTAAGGTGCTTCTTCACGCATCGTTTGAAGGATCCAAGGTCATAGGATGGAGAAAACACATGGGCTGGCAAAGCATTCCACTTGTCAATTGTTCTACAAAGAAAAGACGCACCGAACTTTTTAGTTCGACTGCCGATATGGTCGATAAAATGTGGATGCAAAAAACTTGACGACACACGTAGCGCTCACTTGATGACAACGCGTAAAGTTCCGGGATTGATTCCCGGTCGAAGCCAAGATATCTTTTACAGCATTTATTTGTAATATTAATACAAATATTTGTTTAAAAAAAAAGGAAAAATTTTCTCCAGGTCTGGTTGTCCATTTAATGGTCATTTGGCCAGTCTGCCGATCCGGAGTAGTACAAATGAAATAAAAACTTTACTTGATGTGACTCGACCTATGACAACACCCCGCTTGATGTTAAGCTGGAGTGTGGTCCATAAATGGAGGTGACTGCTACTTACAGTTAAATAAGTGTAAGTAGCACTCACATCCACTATGCCTAGTTGGAACTGATCCCGAAATGTGACTAAGTCACTTCACGGTCTGTATACTTGTAAGTGGTGGTACTACCCCGGATCGGCAGACTGGGCACCACTGCCTACCACTCTTAACAATCTTATATACAAAAAATATTTTAAAAAGCACTTGCGGTGAAAAATTTGTTAATTAAAAAGTTTAATAGGTACCTTGATTCTCTTCTTGAATATCATAAGATAATCCGTACAGCTTTGGAATGTCGAAACGGTTTTCCTGCAAATAATAATCAATCAATCAAATTGACACGCCTTTTCCCACGGGGATAGGCAGAGATAATGGAGCGCCATTTGCTACGATCCTGACACAATTCTTTCGCTTCCCTCACATCCACAATTCTGTTTATACAAGCTCTACAAACAGTTATTTATAATAAAATAAAATAATTTTGCGGATTAAAATAAATTCATTTGTAAGCCGCAAAAATATAAAACAAAAAACTTAACATTAAATAAAGAATTTACGTTAAGTATGTTGATTACGCACAAAGATACCGAAGAGGACTTCAAGTGCGGAAACGAGCCCGCTAAAGAAGTATGTAGATTTTATGCTGGCGTGCGATCTATGAATAAAAGCGACTGCAACTACAGTTCAATAACTGCATTTACTATAACGAAAAGTTAACGACATCGGCAACTTTTAGTCACTGAGTCACGATCTTGAAAATTGTAGTACTACCCTGAATCGGCAGACTGATTAAATGACCATCAAGTAATAGCAATTAAGCTATACTGACAGTCTATCAATTTAAAAAGTTTAATTTTTAAATATATTTACATACCAAGCTACTAAAAATGCTTGCATTATAGAAGAAGGACGACCAAAGTACATAAATCAAGGATACATTGAGTTCTACCAGAGGCGCATCGGGAAGAGGACACGAGAGGTTTGTCCCAGCTGGGTGTCTTGGCGCCTGGCTGGGACGGAGAAGCGAGTGCGTCGCCCGGGCAATGACCGAACATTGCCTGAGCAGCACACTACTAAGAGGTGGCGCTGCCTTGAGCGGTTGCTCGGCAACGCTAAAACAAGGTGCTCCTTCGGGCAGTAATTTTGAGCATAGCCCGGGGTAGAGCGAATGGAGGATGCCGCTACCAAAGCCGGGCACAGTAAGGGAGAGGCGTACAGCCGTTTCCGCACGTCTCTTCCAGAAAGAACAGCCCGCTCGTCGTGTCAGCAATGTCGCGATTGAGCGGGCCACATTGATAGTTGGGGCCCGAAAGGGCGAACGTCGGCGGAGTTACGAGGGTTTGCTCACGCGATACCAGTGCTCCGCCGATGACGGTCTGTGGAAACGGCGTGGGGGTTTTAGCTTGTGAGAGCCCGGCACCTTGGCTGGTAGAGCTTTCCTCCCACGTTAATATAAAAAAAGGATACATTGAGTTAATTTAGTTTTCTATATTGATATAGTGAAAGTAACTTACTGAATCGTAGTTTCTTCTACCCATCCTCGGAATATTTTTACTCGGAATTGTTTTAATAACATAGCCCATTTCGTGATCATAAAAACCATCCGCCTCATTACTTCTCCCAACACGCGGTACATTTTTGCCTTTTATAAAAGCTGAATTTGCACCCGCCAAAAATAATAAACACGTGGCTGCAAGCCAAAAAGTCTTTGCCTCCATGTTGAGGAAGTAAATTGTCAAATACTTCCGCGCGCTAATGGCGGCGTTTGTAGAATGAATTTCACTAGAATTTTGCAGGAGTATTTATAGTTTTATATTTAAGTTCTATCCCGCATTGTATCAATTTAGATTTTGAATAAGATATGTCAATAGGGGTATATTATCTACCATCTATGTTAGCACGCGCTTTGAATTATAAATTTTATTCACTGTTCAAAACAAAAACCAAGTAAAAAGTATTATTTAAAAAAATATTGAAGTGTGTACGCTAGTGACGTCAATGAATAAAAGCGACTGCTACTACAGTAAAAAATGCAAGTGGCAGTCGCGTCCATTATGACCGAGTCACTTTACAGTCTGACAACTCAGTTAATGGTTGCTGGCTTTTTCACGCTTCGCTTGAAGGAACCAAAAATTCCACTTGTCGATTATTCTACAAAGAAGCAACGCGCTAAACTTTTAGTTTGATTGCCAATTCGGTCGACAGAAGCGGTTACTTCCTCCGTTCTATGCGGGCATCAGGGCCGTCTTTACCCGGGGGTTCAAGGGGTGCGGTGCACCCGGGCGCATAGGCCTAGGGAGCGCATGCCGACCGCCATAAACTTCGATAGGTACCTACTACACTGAGAACACGCGAGCAGAGCCTTGACTTTTGCACCCCGGCGCTGAATATGCTTAAGACGGCCCTGGCGGGCATCACGGGGTAAAAACACAAGGTATAAGAACAGAGGGGCAGTATTGTCCTCCTCCCTTTGTCTTACTCTAGTTCATGGGATTTATGGATTATAGGGAGCTTAATGCTACTCATCACTTGACACACTTTTTAGGCATTATAAAAAGATATACATAAGTTCATCAATACTTTGAGTATTTTTTACTAATTATCATATTTTCAACAAAACAAGGCTAAGATACTATTTCTTTTTCCTTGTCGACGACAGGCGTGGACGAACGGTTTAGCGACTGGTTTGTTGCGCGTAAAGTCCCGGGTTCGATCCCCGGTCGGAGCAAATATTTGTTTCATAGCTTTTATTTGTAATATTTAATAATATTAAATATTGCAAATATTTGTTAATAAAAAAAAAAGAGATGGATATTTGCTTCGGGTCTGGTTATTAGAGTGGTAGGCAGTGGTACACCCAGTCTGCCGATCCGGGGTAGTACCACCACTTACAAGTATACAGACCGTGAAGTGATTTGGTCACGTTTCGGGATCAGCTTGTAAGTTGCCGGTTCCATCTAGGCCGGCATAGTGGATGTGATTGCTACTCACAGTTATTGAATTGTAGTAGCACATTCATTCATGGACCACACTTTGGCTTAACATCAAGCGGGGTGCTGTCATATGTCGAGTCACAATAAAAATAAAACTCGTGTGTACTGACTACTACGCCGAAACTAACCTTCTTGCAGCGTTCCCTCTCGCACCGCGGCACATACAATACATTTTTCTTGTATCTCTATGGGTTAAAGGTTAAGATTGACAAAACAAAAATTATTTATAACATATATTTTTTCTAAAAGTAAAAATTATAAGTTAAAATCTAGATACTATATATGTACAATTTTAAAACTAAAAGGTGTTGCATGGCACCAGAAAAGTCCCGGGTTCGATTCTCGGTGGGAGCAAATATTTGTGTCATAGCTTTTAGTTGTTATATTTATTAAATATTTGATATTATAAAATTATGTGGATGCTCCGGGTCTTTGCTGATATATTTGCTTGGTTATCAAAGAGTGGTAGGCAGTGGTACCCAGTCTATCAATTCCAAGTAGTACTTGTACCATTTATACGAGATTTTTTATTTACATTTACAATAAAGTGCTTATATCATGGCAACTTTGATTGTCCAAAGTAAATATATCTAAAAGGACGTCAACAACAGACGAAAACATTAATAAAGTAAAGAAAGAGGTTTTTTTTTATTGGAAATAATGACTTTTATTTTTCTTTTCTATTGATTAATCAATCAACTTCATTCATAGCACATCCCTATTACTCATCATAAACGAACGACAATAAAATCGAAATTCTAAAAATATTCTTAGATCTTCTTTTCCTCTCAGATATCCACGGATATTCGGCACATCACTAATATACTGACAGTAATAGCGATTGCCAAGCTGGATGTTCTAATTGGCCGAGACGGTCAGAATTTCAGATACTAGCGCCACTTAATAGCATCACTGTCAGAATTTCAGATAATAGCGCTACCTAATAGCAGTACTGTCAGAATTTCAGATACCAGCACTACCTAATAGCAGTTCTGTCAGAATTTCAGATACTAGCACTACCTAATAGCAGTTCTGTCAGAATTTCAGATACTAGCGCTACCTAATAGCAGTACTGTCAGAATTTCAGATACTAGCGCTACCTAATAGCAGTTCTGTCAGAATTTCAGATACTAGCGCTACCTAATAGCATCACTGTCAGAATTTCAGATACTAGCACTACCTAATAGCAGTACTGTCAGAATTTCAGATAATAGCGCTACCTAATAGCAGTACTGTCAGAATTTTAGATACTAGCACTACCTAATAGCAGTTCTGTCAGAATTTCAGATACTAGCGCTACCTAATAGCAGTACTGTCAGAATTTCAGATACTAGCGCTACCTAATAGCAGTTCTGTCAGAATTTCAGATACTAGCGCTACCTAATAGCAGTACTGTCAGAATTTCAGATACTAGCGCTACCTAATAGCAGTACTGTCAGAATTTCAGATACTAGCGCCACCTAGTAGCGTTTCGTGGAATAAACCACAGAAGTAATTTATCTATTAATAAGTGCAGCTGGTATGAAGACTTGATATTTGGGCGTTGTTCCACCCTTCTCAACTATAGCCTGAACCAATGAGAAAGGGTCTACTTTCTTATTAACCACTAAAAACCTGAAAAAGAAGAAATAATCAATCAAATTCTCACGCCTAGTCTAACTATCGGCAGGTAAAAAGAGCGCTGACTGTTGAGCACCACTCCAAAATCTCTTCCCTCCTACCAGGTCCCTCTCCCTCCCTTAGCCAACCAGTTTCCCCAGCATACCTCACATTCATTGACTCCAAAGTCGGGCTTCACTCGACTTTGGAGTCAATTCTATTTCTCATAGACGGGGGGTCCACCACTCAATTACGCTGATATATCCGAATGGAATACAGCAATTCTTCTCACAAAAAAAGTGAGCTGTTCAGTATAAGGATAGGAAAATAAGAAGACGGTAACGGTAACGGACGACTGAAGCGAAAGAAAGTCCGTGCGTATTAAAAAAAAAGTAAGTAACAAAACAAGTTACTATGCTTGGATGCCAGCGATCTTTTTTCTGCTCAGTCGCGTTTTGGGATCAGCTTGTAAGTTGCCGGTTACAACTAGGCCGGCATAGTGGATGTGACTACTACTTACAGTTATTGAACAGTAGTCACCCCAATTCATGACCGACCGCACTCCAGAATAACATCAAGCGGGTGCTGTCATATGTCGAATCACAACAAGAAAAAAAATCTTTTACCTATGATATTTTAATAAGAAAATACGTAGATATGTTATAGGCGCTCTGAAAGAGTTAATAAAGAAACCTGAGCTCAGTGTCGCAATTCCTTTCGTCAATATACTTTCACTCATCCTTTCCATGTGCCCAAACCATCGAAGCATTCCTTTGTCAATCCTTATAACTACATCTTCTTTCAAACCACATCTATCACGCAATGTGCATTTCCTTATTCTATCTGCTATCGTCATTTCTACACTCCTTAACGACCGCATTTCTACAGCTCAAAACACAGCACTCTTTTTATCTGCCGGGGTTTTAGTCATACCTGTCATCATCATTCCCATAACTCTTGGACTGCAACCCACAAAGCTTGGCAGCTAGATGCAACTCAGCCCTCTCAGCTTTACTAAAATCACTTGCGAATACTAAATCAATATCGATGGTGTCTGACTTCTTGTATCGCATCATTAGTTTTTTTGCGTCGCGGCGTAGTTTGGCTTTGTTCTTTGGATCAAAGTTCGTGCTTCCGAAGCCTGCTCTTTTTACCTAAAAATATAGAAGATTATTTTGGCGGGTAACTTACAAGGGACAGATCACGCAATTTGTAAATTGTGACTCGACATATGACAGCACCCCGCTTAATATTAAACTGGAGTGTGGTCCATGAATGGATGTCACTGCTACCACAATTCGATAACTGTAAGTAGCAATCACATGCACTATACCGGCCTAGTTGGAACCGGCAACTTACTAGCTGATCCCGAAACGCGACTAAATCACTTCAAGGTCTGTATACTTGTACACGTCATATATTAATACAAAAAATAAAGGTCCAAAATAAATTTAGATTTTTTTCAGGTTGTATTTCAGTTAAGAATTCTAGTTTTAATAAATATTGGTCAACTTTTTAGAAAACGCAGTTGTTACATGATCCAAAACAAATCATGTAACAAACCAACCGCGACTTCTAAAAATGTTTGATCAAAAGAACTCAAAGATAACATCTTGAAAATGCTGTTTTTATATTGTAGATACAACCATTTTTCAGCCTGTAAAAAATCACTAAAATATTTTGAAATTTTTTCGACCTTTAATTTTTTCCCTTAATGTATAATGGATAAAGCACTAGTCTGCACTGAGTCTTATGTAAGGATTTCGTCTAATGGAAGCGTCAGGAAAAATCTTACCATTTGCAAATGTGGCTTGATAGGTTCTGATATGCCTTGTTGTCCCGACCCTAATCCACCACCTCTCCATCCCATTAGTTGCATCATTCTAAAAAAATACATCAATCAATCAAATCTTCACGCCTTTATGCAGAGACAAAGGAGTTATATACATATATTTTTAAAAATATGTCGCAAATCTATAATGCAAATCTACATCTATAGAGCAAAGGTTTGCTGCACCCCCACACCATAGTGTTAGTGTAAAATTGTGGATGTGAAGGAAGCGAGATGAAGGAACATTGATAGGCCCCGTTGTATTGCCAATGATGCTTAGCAATAAAGACTTTCGTGCACGTTGTCATCTGCATAGCAATGAATATCGGATTAAAGATCTAGTTTGTAAGAAAAAATGAAGGCGACAGAACGGAGCCCTGGGGGACGCCGTCATTCAACGACAACCTGAGCGATGTGCTTTTATCCACTAGCATGCGTATGAAGCACCCACGCTGGAAGTTGGCTATTCAGCCACACAGCCCGTCAAGTAACCGTTAGCCTCCAGCTTAAAAAGAAGGGTCCCGTGCCAGACAGTGTCAAATGCAGTCTACTGTAGCTTGTAAACTAACTGAATCATTTTTTATTGTAGCTCGACATATGACTGTCTGACGTTAAGCTGGAGCACAGTCCATATATAAAGGTGACTGATCCTACAGTTAAATAAGTGAAAATAGCAGTCAAATTCACTAATACGGTATAGTTAAAGCTGGCAACTTTGAAGTTGATCCGAAACGCGTCTAGGTCCGGTCATGGTGTGTACATTAAAACATACTACCTCGGGTCAGCAGCCTGGGCAAATGACCACCAACTGTCGTGTCTACCACTCTTGAACAACCAGACCCGGAGAAAGATTTTCCTCATTTTTTATTAACAAATATTTGTAATATACAATCTAATTAATTATAATAAATAAAACAATGCTTTTTATTATTTTCACATTTCTAAACTAAGCTACCAAAGTGAATAGCTATCATAGAAACAGGACAACCAAAGTACATACATCAAAAAATACATTAGTACCGGCAAGTGGTTTTGAACCCGTGCTTTCGGTTATCGTAACCATTGCATTGCTACTACAACAAGGTCGCCTTAAATTAAATTAACAAATCTTTGCTCTGACCGGGAATTGAACCCGTGACTCTACGTGTTATTGATGAAAAATAGTCATACTTAATAGCAACAGTGTTCTCAACAGGTGTCCCGAACAGATCATTAGTATTTTTATTGTTATTGCAAACAACATCATTCGTTGTAATAGCGTTACCCTCTGAACAAATCAATTCCTTCACTACAATACTTATGCATTCTTCACGGAGTTTCTGTGAAAAAAATTATTTATTATACATTATTATAACTGTAGTGACAGCTACATGCTACCGCTAGATGGCGTTGCATGTGTCCAATATCTCTCAAAACGATTTACCGACAAAGTAATCAATATATATGCGCTCCAACGAAGAGACGTCACCGGCTAAAGTTGAGCCCAGTACGCAACACGCGTACCTTTTCCAACATAGTGGAATAATGCTCCGCTAAATAACTAAGTTCTCGCTGTTTTTCAAGAGATGGCTCTACTAGTAAGTGCTGGACGTCTATGACATAACCAAAACGTCATGAACATAAGTTTAGAAAAAGTGATTTTACAGCATGACAATGCTCAGCCTCACGTTGCCAAACTTGTTAAAACTCAAATGGGAAGTCTTCCCGCCATATTCTCCAGATTGCGCCGTCCGATTATTACTTGTTCCGTTCGATCAGTAGTTCGAATGTTCTAATCAGCAGTTCCGCTCAAGACATCTTAAAATGGCTTGATTCGTGGATAGCCTTGAAAGACGAACACTTTTACCATGACGGTATTCAAGCTCTACCAGAAAGATGGGAAAAACTTGTCGCTGGCGATGGGAAATATTTTTATTGATTCGTTTGTAACCATTTTTTCACAATAAAGTGGCAGTTTCTCGAAAAAAAAAACACAGCGAGAACTTAGTTGCGCCTATTATTATTTTTTGCGATGGGCTGGCAACATCGCTAGAAGAACCGACAACCGATGGGGAAGAAAGGTTCTAGAGTGGAGACCACGAACCGGAAGACGCAGCGCAGGTAGGCCTCCCACTAGGTGGGCTGACGACATAGTGAAAGTCACGAGTAACCGGTGGATGCAGCTGGCATCTTGGCGTTCTAAGGGGGAGGCCTATGTACAGCAGTGGACGTCTTCTGGCTGATGATGATAATGACTATTATTATTATTTTTACCTTTCTTTACTAAGTTACTAAAATGCTTGTATCATTGGTTTTTTTTTCTTTTTTTTTTCTTTTTCTTTGCGGACCGTCAAGAAAAGGACACCTTTTAATCAGTCAAGTAAAGTTAGTCAACAGCCCGTCCTATTCTTATTCTAATCCTACTATATGCTAATACTCCGAAGAGATCTTTAACCTTGTGTCTACCACGTCCTTCCACACCCGTATTACCCGCACAGGTCGGGGAAATCATCCGCGTCTTTTCTTTGTAGAACAATTGACAAGTGGAATGCTTTGCCAGCCCATGTGTTCTCTCCAACCTATGACCTTGGATCCTTTAAGCGATGCGTGAAGAAGCACCTTAGGCCGGCATAGTGGCGGCGGCTGGGGCAGTCGGGAACTGACTCGGTTATTCCAGTCGTCGTCACTCTTGGACCTCCTCTTGCTTATCATCAGGCGGGTTGAGTTCAGATGTCGTGTCACAATAATTGAAAAGAAACTTACATTCCATATAGCTGAGATGACGCTATGCTTAGCCTCGCCCTTATTAACTCCACTGGCACTGGCAACTAAGACATCGTTCAAATAAAAGGAATAAACATTGTTCTCATACGTCTCCTCTCTATCTAAGTGGCAAACGTCACACATGGCTGCGGACAAGTGAATCATTATAGAACTTTAGCATGGCTTTTTTTTTATTGTGACACGACATATGACAGCACCCCGCTTGATGTTAAGCTAAAGTGTGGCCCATGAATGAATGTTACTGCTACTACAATTCAATAACTGTGAGTAGCAATCACATCCACTATGCCGGCCTAGATGGAACCGGCAACTTACAAGCTGATCCCGAAACGTGACCAAATTACTTTACGGTCTGTATACTTGTACTTTTAAGTGGTGGTACTACCCCGGATCGGCAGACTGGGTACCACTGCCTACCACTCTTTGATAACCATACCCGAAGCAAATATCCATCTCTTTTTTTAATTAACAAAAGCTATGAAACAAATATTTGCTCGGACCGGGAATCGAACCCGGGACTTTACGCGCAACAAACCAATCGCTAAACCATTCGTCCATGCCCGTCGTCATATTCCCGGTCGGAGCAAATATTTCAAATGAAAAAAAACTAATTGTCACGAACGATCCACAATTCTCTTCATACAAGCTCTACGGTTATGGGCACTAGTAAATATTAGCTATCAATTTTTTGTTGAACGATAAATATTGAACATCTAAATTCGCCTCGTGAGATCGCCGTATGAGCCACAATAAATAAAATCTTACCATATATATTTTGCAATTTACTCGTCCATGGCCTCATTAGAAGAACCATTTTGCCATAGCACGTTTCAAACATGGATGGATTGAACAATTTCACATCCAAACAGTCCAACTCTTGCATTTCTTTCAAATAATCATTGTTTTTCTGATCACTGTACGACATCACTTCTACGTCGCCTCTTTTATTTTTTTCTACAATAAAAAAATAATAATTAGGTAGGTACAGTCAGCATCAGATACATCTGAGCACGCAATGTGATCAAAAATATCTATACATTTTTGGACGACAGGCGTGGACGAACAGTTTAGCGATTGGTTTATTGCGCGTATAGTCCCGGGTTCGATCCCCGGTCGGAGCAAATATTTGTTTCATAGCTTTTATTTGTAATATTTAATAATATTAAATATTGCAAATATTTGTTAATAAAAAAAAGAGATGGATATTTGCTTCGGGTCTGGTTATCAAAGAGTGGTAGGCAGTGGTACCCAGTCTGCCGATCCGGGGTAGTACCACCACTTACAAGTATACAGACCGTGAAGTGATTTGGTCACGTTTCGGGATCAGCTTGTAAGTTGCCGGTTCCATCTAGGCCGGCATAGTGGATGTGATTGCTACTCACAATTATTTGAATTGTAGTAGCAGTGACATTCATTCATGGACCACACTTCAGCTTAACATCAAGCGGGGTGCTGTCATATGTCGAGTCACAATAAAAAAAACATTCAGTTAGTTAAAAATATCTACACACTCATTTGTCAAAAATATAATATATGTATTTTTTTAAAACAAATTTACTGAATGCATCAATTTGTTTGTTGACATATTGACATATTCTTTGAATTGTTTTTTTTGAATTGTTTTTTTTAATAGATCCATTATCAATCAATCAAGAAACCAAATTGAATGAATATTAACACATCACAACTTAAGCTATCAAAGATCTATTATAGTTTTATAGTTTTTTTTTACATTAACATTTCTATACTAAGCTACTAAAGTGCTTGTATCATAGAAACAGGACAACCAAAGTACATATATCAAAGATACATTGGTACCGGTGAGTGGTCTCGAATTCGTGTTCTTCGTTTTGTGTAACCATTACACTGCCACTACACCACGGTCGCCTTACATACACTGAGTGTATAGATATTTTTGACGCATTGAATGCTCACATCATTATGACAACTAATGGTGTGTAGATATTTATGATCACCCTGAATGTATAGATACTTTTGATCACATTGCGTGCTCACATATATCTGCCGCTGACTGTACATACAAACAGGTCTTTGACATATTTTTTTATTGTGACTGCAACTACAGTTTAATAACTGTAAGTCTAGTAACATCCACTATGCCGGCCTAGTTGGAACCGGCAACTTACAAGCTGATCCCGAAACGCGACTAAGTTACCTAACAATTTGTATACTTGTAAGTGATGGTACTACCCCGGATGGGCAGACAGGGCACCACTGCCTACCACTCTTTGATAACCAGGCCCGCAGCAAATACAGTGGCGTAGCGTGGAAGTCAGTCAAAAAAATGTTGCCGCCCCCTTATTTAGGACTCAATCATAAGTACAACAAAAATATGAATTTCAGGTTCAAATTTTAACGATTTATTTTAGTTTTTATAAATTTTGCCGCCCCTGCCACGCTACGCCACTGAGCAAATATCTACCTTTTTTTAATAACAAATATTTAATATAATTATTATTAAATATTAGAAATAAAAGCTATGAAACAAATATTTGCTCCGACCGGGAATCGAACCCAGGACTTTACGCGCAACAAACCAATCGCCAACCGTTTAGTTCGTCCACGCCTGTCGTCAAATCACGTGTCACGAGTTTAGATTGTAGATGGGAACAAAGAAAATCTCTGTGGTATAGGCGATAAGGATGCAAAGCATATGTTTTGTTTAAAAAAATATTTCAACTTTTTACTGCAACTTTTAAGGCGACCGTGGTGTAGTGGCAGTGCAATGGTTACGCAAGCCGAGAGCACGGGTTCGAAACCACTTACCGGTACCAATGTATCCTTGATATGTATACTTTGGTTGTCCTGTTTCTATGATACCAGCACTTTAGTAGCTTAGTATAGAAATGCATATATAAAAATAATCGTCGTAATTATCGCTTTTACATTAGAAAATAAAAATAATAAAATAAATAAATATTTAAAAAATAAGAGTAAAGAAAAAGCGCAAATAAAATTTTTGAACATGATCAGAGTAATCTGAAATTTTTGAACATGATCAGAGTAATCTGAAATCTTTCAGTCTGAAGACCTACAGTGGTATATTGCGATTAAAATAAGAATAGGACGGAATCGGCGCCATTTTGTGACATCTAACTCTCCAACCAACTTCACTTTAGTATGGTGTCTTTTTCTTTGCGAACCATCAAAAAAAAGACACCTTTGAATCGTTCAAGTGAAGTTAGTCAACAGCCCGTCCTATTCTTATTCTAATAGCATAAGTATAGCTTGTCTAACTATAAATGACGCGCCCCTCCACTTTATTAGTTTATTTAAATGTGTGAATACAGATATAACTAACTATATTACTATACTTCATCAGCGTGCTCCTCCTTGTGTGTCTAACCAGCAAATGAATGACCAATTACAATTTAGTGTAGCATCCATATTTTATAGTCGCACGTGGGCTTAAATGCAGTGGAGGGGCGTGTCATTTCGGCTTGGACAGACTATACCACCACTTACAGTTGTAAAATCGTCAAAGTGACTTAGTTTCATTAAGGCCAGTATAGTGAATAACACTGATTGCCAGATGCTCGTAGATGTCTGTGACAGTCACAATTTTTTTATTATTGTGACCGACACACGACAGCACCTGGCTGGGCAGCAAGCTCGAGTGCGGTCCATAAATTGAGGTAAATGCTACTACAGTTTAATAACTGTAAGTGTTAGTCACATCCACTTTGCCGGTCTAGTTAAAACCGACAACTTACAAGCTGATCTCGAAACGCGACTAAGTCACTTTACGGTCTATATACTTATAAGTGGTACTGCCTACCACTCTTTGACAACCAGACCCAGTGCAAATATATACCTCTTTTTTTATTAAAAAATATTTGATCTGACTGGAATTGGAACCCGGGACAGGCATGACAGACTGGTAGTACACCACTACGCCACGCCTGTCGTTCATGGATTGCACTCCAGCTTAACATCAGGGTGGTGTGTGTTTATTCTAAATGTTTATTTTACTACAAATAAAAAAATTACTTCTTCTCTTATCTTTTGCCCTCTTTCTTTCTCTCTTTTTCTCACCCTTAGTCTTTTCTCTAATTTCTTCAACGGCTGGTTCTGCAACATTCTGGCCAGAACTTTCTGGAAGATTTCCTTCCCTAACAAAGTTTATTGGGTTTGATTTTGATGTTTTGTGTTTTCCAGCTTTCCGTTTTACACCTTTGGCTCTATCTTCTGCAGCATTAGAGGCCAAGACAAAAGTTCTTTGCAATTTGTTCTGTCTGGATTGCCTGTATGATTTTGCTACCTAAAATTGAAGACAAAGAAGTACTTTAGATTAAGTAACACCATAAAAGGAGAGTATTTTAGATTAGGTAACACCATAAAAGAAACCCTCAGAAGGGGGAAACAAAGTGCGGAAATGCATAGATTTCAAGTTATTATGATTTTTATTTTAACATCTCCAGCGCTGCGGGATATGCAGCCCCTTCGTCCTTGCGTAAAAAGCACAGGTACTCATGCTTGCACATCCGGGTTTATAAAAACACTCTAGTATTAAGTAGACAAGTACCATGTGGAGTCGGGGTTGGCATTGAATTTAAGACAATTTCAACTTAATTATACTTCTTTAGCAAGCTTAGCTATAAAAAATATGGCGCTAATATCAGGTGTTACTTAATCTAAAGCTGAGCTGAAGATAATCATAGAAGTACAAGCTTTTTTTAAACTTTATTTTATTTTTTATTTAAGATTCATGTGGTTTTATATAAGCACCTATCCTGATGTTAAGCTGAAGCGCAGTCCATGAATGGAGACAACTTTTTTTTATATTTTATTGTGACTCGACATATGACAGCACCTCTCTTGATGTTAAGCCAAAGTGTGGTCCATGAATGAATGTCACTGCTACTACAATTCTATAACTGTGAGTAGCAATCACATCCACTATGCCGGCCTAGATGGAACCGGCAACTTACAAGCTGATCCCGAAACGTGACCAAATCACTTCACGGTCTGTATACTTGTCTGTATAACTGTTAGCAGAGTTAAATAAACCTAGAAACCCTAGCAACTTACAAGCTGACCCTGAAACGCAAATGAGTAACTGCACAGACTGCACAATTTAAAGTTGTGGTACTAAATCGGATCAGCAGACTGAACCAATAACCACCAACTGTCTGCTTTCCACTCTTAGTCACAAGTATACAGACCGTAAAGTGATATGGTCGCGTTTTGGGATCAGCTTGTAAGTTGCCGGTGCCAACTAGGCCAACATAGTGGATGTGATTGCTACTCACAGTTATTAAATTGTAGTAGCAGTGATATCCATTCATAGACCATACTCCAGCTTAACATCAAGCGGGGTGCTGTTATATGTCGAGTCACAATATTAAAAAAAACCTTGTGAATGCAAAAGCTAGCAAGAGTATTGGATTCTAAATGGGATTGATCTGAATCCTGTATATAATATTTAACAAAATTAATAATCAATCAAATTGTCACGCCTTTTCTCACAAGAATAAGCAGAGACAATGGACTACTCCCTCGCTTCCCACACATCAACAACTCTTTATACAATAACTCTTTATACAAGCTCTACGGTTATGGGCACTAGGCAACCCAGATTTCTTAATATATTGCAAATAAAAGACTTAATTATACCGATATTTAGTATTTAAACATAGTAATATATTATGTTTCAATTACTAAAATAGAGTAATTAAAGTCTTCAAATTATAGGTTATGTTTTTGCTAAATAAAAATATAAATAAAATTACCTCTTCTGACATCTTAGAAACTTGTAACATGACTTCTGTTGGATATCTACAGCCTAAAAACTCAATGTTAACAAACACCTGAGCTAAACAAAGCAATTTATCCTCAGGAAACTCGTCCCGCCATCTCTCCAAAAAAGCGCGCCTTAATTCCCATTGTTCGTCACTTTCGTGCTCTTCACGATATTTATCAACATCCCGGGCTTCACTTGAAGCCATTATTGTGGTTTAACGTTGTTTATTTGACAATAAAAATTTAGAAATTACATTTTCGTCGCGTCTGACTGATGTAAACATTGGATTGGATATTTTTAAAATCATTTAGGCAATGGTTTTAGGTTTTCTGCCAGAGATGAACCTTTTCAATAGAACCGAGATAATGTATTAATGAGACGTTATAATCTGACTCTTCTGTAATGTAAAGGGGAGGTCCAAGATAGCCGACAATTGACTCATCGAAGTAAATTACACCAATAATCAAAATAAGAGGAGCACGACTTTTGAGTTGCTAAGCTAAATCTCAAGAACTTTGTTATCGACAATCTAAGCTATAGAAGCTATTGACAGGTTTTTTAATATTGGTTCCCGCGTGTTCTTAATAGATTTACAAACTTGTTTTGTCGTCGTTAAAGTGGCATCCCCTAGCATGGCAATCCAAAAACCTGAACCAATCTTAACTTACCAGAACAGTGTATCTATCGACAGAATCGGCAGTCGAAATAAAAGGTCCGGTGCATCTTTTCTTTGTAGAACAATCGACAAGTGGAATGCTTTGCCTGCCCATGTGTTCTCTCCATCCAATGACCTTGGATCCTTTAAGCGATGCATGAAGAAGCACCTTTGTCATCGGTTTTTCAGTCGTCGTCACTCTTGGACCTCCTGTTGCTTATCATCAGGCGGGTCAGGTCAGATATCGTGTCAATAAAAAACCAATTGCCCAAGAAATATAATTAAACGTTCTGTAAAACTTCACACAAAACCTCGTTGACTTTTTTTTTACATTTTGATGTGCCAGTCTATTAGACTTCCTTGCAGTTCTTTATCTTGCTTCTTAAATTGCCGTGCTCCCCTACGGATAATTCTTGCCAAACGCTGGCATGTGTGTCAAATTGCGTATTTGGTATTCAAACGGCAACTACCTCAGATCAATCAATTTTTATTATATCATATTATACATTTCTATACTAAGCTACTAAAGTGCTTGTATCGTAGAAACAGGACAACCAAAGATACATTATTACCGGTGAGTCGTTTCGAACCCGTGCACTCGGCTTGCGTAACCATTGCATTTCTACTACACCACGGTCGCTTTATTTAACTGTAGTAGCAGTCGCACCCCTGCTTAACATCAGACAGAGTGCTGACATGACGACTGTCAAGCCGCAATAAGAAAAAACATTGGTCACACGACTTGTAGGTACTATTTTTCGTGAATCCTAAATTATTAAAGGAATCGTCAATATTTATAGGCTAATGTGGCCAGATTAAAAAATAAAACCACAAATATAAGTAATTATTATTTAATGAATTAATTATAGTGTATTAATTACTAATAAAAAATAATGACAGTCGAGGTGATTATAATTCAAACATAAAAAGGTACCAGCCGTCCACGTGCCCTTTGAGGTACCTTTACACTTTAATAGGTGTCCCTTTGGAATTTTCGACTGCCAAGAAAAAAAAATAGAATTATTGGCTATAACTAAATGGCTACTTCAAATAATATTCTTTTTGGAGAATAATTTCAAATATTATTTTCTCCAAAAAGAATATTATTTGAAATGTCAAAAGGAATACTTAATTTATAAACTAAATTCAAAGCTAGTTGCATTTTAAAACAAAAAGCTATGTTGACTTTTTAACCGCTCCTGAAGTTTCGTATAATGTCAAAACGGACATCATAGAGTGACGTTCGTGTAGTAATCTGTTGGTCTGGTCGCTGTTCATATTCCATTTGCAATATTTGGTTATAATACGAAACATTTATTTGACACTTAAATTCCAAATTTAAGTAAATTCACATTATCAGTGATACTAGGTTTTTATCTTTATCAAGCTCGAGACCTCTGAATGTATCGAGACTCTAGATGTATCGTTTTATTTCAGTTATCAATTTCTTCTTAATAAGAAACTAGTACTTAATAACGACCTTTTTAGACACACACAGTTAATTAACTTTGTTTGTTACGATTATTGAGAAAGGGATTTTTAGTAAAAATTACAAAATATGCGGCTTACTATCACGTTTATTTTTGGTTAATGATTGTACAATTTTTTTAATAATGGCTGGAAAACTCACAAAACGTCTGACAAAAAACTGTACAATCATTACACAAAATTTAACCGCGATAGTAAGCCGCATAAAATTTGTTTAAAAGGATTTTCAATTTTGTGCACTTTATCTTTCAAATCAATAGACTGTGGACATCACTACTTTAGCAACTGACAGTTGTAACTGTCATTTAACTGATTCGAATTTGAATTTGGAGTATTATGTTTACTATGAATCATATAAGGTCACGCTAAATATCTCAATTAATCTCCTCAATCGTGGCTTTTTGCCTTAAAATTGTAACGTAATAAAATAGAAGATAATTATTATTTTATAATTAACTTAAATAAAATATTTATTACTAAATCTATATATTCTTTTGTGTGAATTAAAATCAAACACAATGTGATCCTTTAAAAAAAACCGACTAACATTACACGTTTTATTAAACATTAACGTGCCTAACAGAATGTGTAGGAAATGCACAAATTGGTCACGCGCGAACGCAATTTTAGTGACGTCAGTATTAATCATCGATAGTAAGTTTACAATTAAATTATTAAAACTCATATTGTTTTTTGTCTGTACAAATTTTTGTATGACGTCAGGCAGACGTTAATGAGACAAAGTTGCACTGCAGTACCGAATTAAGCTCCCGTCAGTTTTTTTAAAGAACCTATGCACCACTCATTAAGAAAAATGTAAAGTACTGTCTAAATAGTGATGATATTAAACATCCTATAGTCTATACAAGAACTGATATCGACGTCATTCCGTCTCAGCGTACGTATTCTGTTGATAAACAACAGAATAGATGACAATTGATAAACAAAATAAAGTTTCATAGTGCCGGTCGGTGTTTTAGCCGACCGTTCAAAGCTAATAACATTACTATCAGTTCTTCTGGTGTATAGACTATGAAGGTATTTTGCAGTATTTTTGCAATCTTATTCCGACTTTAAGATCATGAATAAGATTATAATTACACTGCTATATTAATGTCAAACACTCGCTGCCCGTGGTGCCAAAAAATCATCGCGCTAGGGATAGAAGCGTGCGATACGTCAGTTAACATCGATACGACAAAGGTGCCTCACTATGCCTGCCGTAATTGTGACAAAGCGTTCTGTCACATTTACGGCATAGGCGGCGTCCTGGTTTAGGTTGGACAAATAGGTGGGATATCGTCTCCTGTAGACGATTGTCAAAATAAGATAAAACTAGCCTGAAACCACCAAAATGAGACTTAATCAATGTGACGAGTATCGCCGACGAGACACGATTAAGCATTATGGTCAAGTCTCTGTAGTGTTTGCATAGTACCTCATGCAGTAGTAACACAGATAACTAAGGATTACTGTAATCACAGGCTCGTCAACGCCACACGTCTACCCTCGTCGCAGGGCAGTCGTGTTCTACGATACGCTCGAGACCGTGCCACATGCATCTAGCAATAGCACGTATATAATTATATGTGTGTGTATTCCTCATACACTACAAGCTCGTTTTGGTGGTTTTAGTCTAGCTTTTTTTCATTTTGACAATAGCCGACGAGAGACGCTGTCGTTCCTATTTGTCCAATCTAACCCTGCTGTTGAGCTGACATGTCTTAATAGACAAAAGCTCCCAATAAATATAGATTAAAAAAAAACCTGCTGTTTTATTGCCCCGGCGGCGGACAGCGAGTGTTTATAGATAGTGATGTTCATGGTCTAAAAATATCAAGTTATCGACAGTTTAAAGTGGATTAATTGATGTTGAAAGTGCATTACGAAAAGTGGATTCACAAAAAAAATTAAGCCTCATATAATATTTTTTTTATATTTTTATTTTTGTATTTTTTTTTAACATTTTTATATTTTTTTCTGCTCTATCCCGAAGGGATTAAACACGACGACATTTTTTGACTTAATTAAAAGAAAAAAAATTAAATTAATGAATACTTAACTATACCTACATGCAATTTGAAAACTACCCACCCACCCCCACTTCTTGCAACAAGCTGTAAGATTATAATTCTAAACGTAACGTAAACTACATTTTGCGAGAACTAGTTAGTTAGAACTTTGTCTAGTAAAAGCGATGTGTGAAATATAAAAACTTTTTGTGTGCTGTATCTTATATAGAAAATAAGTTTCTCTGAATTATTGTTACTTAGACGCGACATCTGACCTCGACTTGCCTGATGGTAAGCTAGCAGAAGTCCAAGAGCGCCGACGACTGAAAATACCGCTTCAGTTAATAGTTGTCTCAGTCGTCGTCACAATGCCAGCCAAAGAACACCTAATGTACGTTTTTTCATTATTGTGGCACGACATGTGACAGCACGCACACCGCCTGATGTCAAGCTAGAGTACGGTCCATGAATAGATGCGCCAGATACTACAGCTAATTCTGTAAGTAGAAGTCGCGTCTACTATGCCGGCTTAGTTGAAATCTATATCTACAGAGAAAAAGCACCTTTAAATACAAGTATTAGGATTTATTTTTAATTTCTATAAATATATTATGTCCTGCTTTATTTGGAAAAAACAAAATGCGTCATTTTACTATACAAGTTACCAGGGAGTACAATAACCAGTGGAGAGCGCATCGGCACGTCTTTATTCTAAACATAAGTCACTGATTTAAAAGGGGAGGGGATTCCCCGCGTGCTTATTGGTTAACGCGAACACATTAGATTATCTAGTTATAGACTATATTTAGAATTTCTTTATTTGAGAATTTTAATATGTACGAGAATAGCAAGGAGTCTAAGGATACTTCTGCGATGCAAATATATATTTTTGGTTTGATTTTAAAATAAAAACCAGTCGTATCACATAGTTATTTTTTATAAATTAACTACTTTAATAAAACAATAATGTTATTAGTTTATCGATAAACTGTTGCTAGGCGCTATGCAGCACTATTGAGAATAAAAAGAGAACTATTTATGTCCCATCCCGTATCAGAAAGAGACAGCACGATAGATGTAAGCACGCGGATCTTACGACTTTTAGTTTATGTTAATATTGATAAAATATCATCATCATCAGCCAGAAGGCGTACACTGCTGAACATATGCCTTCCTCTTAGAACGCCATTCCGAACGACAATATGCCAGTTGCATCCAACGGTAAATAAAATATAGTAGAAACTAACTTACCTGTGAAATATTACTTGACTTGGTAGTACACTTTTCACAACATTTAATGTATTGATTCCCAAAGTGGTCCAGGAGGACCCCAAGGGGTCTACGGGAGACTCAAAGGGGTATACGAGGGTCCACCTAGTTCTAGTTTCGATAGTGAAGAACTAAAATTTTGGCCTGACTTCACCTATCAAAGTAGGGAGACATTTTAAGAAGTTCAGGGAAAGTTACTTGTAAAAATTTGCATATTCCATATTCAGTACAACGTCTCGACACGTTGCAAATGAAGTATGGTAGACATGTAGCTGTAGGTGGTCCACCGGAGCCAGCAAATTTCGGGAACCTCTGATCTAATGACCATTGATTTTACTTTTAAAACGTAATCGCGCTTTGTAAAAGTTTGTACCTAAGCACAGAGTGACTCCGACTGACTGACTGTAATACTCATGGCATAGGATTTAATTAGTGTATGTTGGGTGAGGACGGCACCTACGCATGCTCTCTCCACTGGATATTGTGCTCCCTGGCAGTTATAGAAACCGGCACATAAAGAAGAGCGCTGGCCTTTAAACTGTACAGCATAACAATCGTGATATTAAAAGAACGCAGGACAACTATGGTGGGAAGTAAGTCCACGCATCTGTGCAGTCGTGCACACATTTGAACTACAAAAAGTAAGCAGGTGACAAAACAAGTTACTGCGCTTGAAAGCCAGCGCACTTTTAATGTGCCGGGATTTATACTATACTAGCGGCACGCTAGGATGTCCGTTTTGACGTTTGACCCGTTCATGAAGTTTCGAATTTAATAATTACGTTTAAAGGAGGAAATTGCTGCTCTTTATTGTTACTATTAAAAAACGACATTTCTTAAAGATTGCTTTAATGAAGATAATTACTACAAATGTACTATTTTTTTAAATCCATTGAAATAATTGATAAAGTTTATTCTTTTTTTAAATCAATGACGCAAATGACCTCCGATGTCAGAGCGACTTAATATAAATTATTTAAAAAAAACGCCATTTGTTCCTTCAACGTAATAATTAAATTATTAGAAATAGGTCAAACGACAAAACAGCCATCATAGCGTGCTGCTGCTTGTCAAAGTATAGCTTGTCTAACTATAAATGATGCGCCTCTCCACTTTAATAGTTTATTTAAATGTGTGAATACAAATGTGACAAACTATACTATTATACTTTATTAACGTGCTCCTTTTGTGTCTAACCAGCAACTGAATTATCAATTACAATTGCATTTTCGGTGTGTTGCATATTTTATAGTCGCACGTGTGCTTAAATGCAGTGGAGGGGCGCGTCATTTCGGTTTAGATACTCGTAACAAAATGTAACGTATTTAATAGTTGTTTGGCCCAAAGCCACTACCGTCACTATGACGTCATCCCGTCGTGTGACGTCACAATGGCGTTAGCGACTGTCAGGGTATTTACTTATTGAATATATAGAGGACAATTGAGAATAATAATACTTCAAAATAACTTTTATTCCATTTAAATACTGCATATATAATGAATACTTAGATTTTTTCATCACTACACTTTAGCCTACTTTTTTTTAAATTTTACATTGAATTTATTATAAACGCAGACATTCTACATAAAAAAATTGAATTTAAAAAATGATTATCAATTTTTAACAAACAAATATTATTTTGACAGTTACTTTTTTAAAACGATACAAGCCTGAACTACAATATTTCAGCCAATGTTTTTATTGCAATTTAAGATGGGAAATTAAAACGTGTTTGTTACTCCATATTGTAATGCATGAAAACGTAGTCTGGGTGTTTCAACTCTGAAGGCAGGAGGCTCGAGTCTGGTGGTATGAGTTGGAACCCAAGGAACATGAAAGTTCGGAGAACGACAGCACGATCAGAGCGGGACTTACGCACGCAAACAATGCAACTGAAATAAATAAAAAAGTTATAAAATAGTGTAAAATAAAACTACAATTTAAAAAGTGGCCAAATGCAAGTCGGAATTCATCTAATTACCAAGTTTCAACAGTAGTTTAAAAAAAAGTGGCTGTGACATACGGACGAACAGACAGACAGACAGACATGACGATAAGGGTTCCGTTTTTAGATACGGAACCCTAAAGAGTAGAGTGGACTTTATTTTATTCGTGACTCAACATCGACATTCGTGACTCCGCCTGATGTTAAGTTGGAGTACGGTCCATGAATAGAGGCTACTACACTTGCAAGTATCAAGTAGCAGTCGAGTCAACTATGCCTAGTTAGAACTGGCAACTTTTATAGTGATCCCGAAATGCGACATGTAAGTGGTGGGATTCCCCCGGATCGGCAGACTGGGCACCAGTGAAAAATATTTTTACTTACTTATTGCATGCCAGCTTTTCTTGCACAAAGTCGAGCAGAACTATGAAGCTCTCCTTACTACCACTGGACAACACTCCAGGCAGACGCAGATATATAGATGAACCCTGAACAACCTAAATATAAAAAAAAAACACTAAAGAACCAATAAAACTTAACCTAATCATAATCTTAGGACTGAGCAAGACAAGATCCATCTCTGCATATTAGCGATAAAACACAAATTGTCACGCATTTTATCCACCGAGATAATGGATTGCCACTTTCCACGATCCTGACACAACTCCTTCGCTTCCCTCACATCCACAATTCTCCTCATACAAGCTCTACGGTTGTAGGCACTAGGCAACCCAGCTTGAGAATGTCTCCGATTTATCCGTTTAACTATAAATTATTACAAATAAAACAAATATTTATAGAGTGGTGTAGTGGCAGTGCAATGGTTACGCAAACCGAGAGAACGGGTTCAAAACCACTAGCCGGTACCAATGTATCTTTGATATATGTACCTTGGTTGTCATGTTTCTATGATACAAGCACTTTAGTAGCTTAGTATAGAAATGTAAATTTAAAAAAATAAAATCATCACCGGGAATCAAACCCGGGACTTTACGCATCACGGACTGGTGTGCTGCGTATGCTTACAGCAGTAGTGGAGAATTAAAAACAAACATGTACTCACGGCTTCCCATTGGGTATAGGTATTTTCAGTAAGGAATATCTTGAAGTCCACTTTCACTGGCTGCTGTTCCTTGCGCTCCACAATTTGGTTGATGACCTTCAAATACAATAACAAATCATCATCTTCTTCATCATTATCATCGATAATTACCTCCACACTCCAGCATAACATCATGATGATAGGCGTGGACGAACGGTTTAGCAACTGGTTTGTTGCGCGTAAAGTCCCGGGTTCGATCGGTCGGAGCAAATATTTGTTTCATAGCTTTTATTTGTAATATTTAATAATATTAAATATTGCCAAACAAAAATATTGTTTCGGGTCTGGTTATCAAAGAGTGGTACCCAGTCTGCCGATCCGGGATAGTACCACTACTTACAAGTATATAAACCGTGAAGTGTTTTGGTCACGTTTAGGGATCAGCTTGTAAGTTGCCGGTTCCATCTAAGCCGGCATAGTGGATGTGATTGCTACTCACAGTTATTGAATTGTAGTAGCAGTGGCATTCATTCATGGACCACACTTCGGCTTAACATCAAGCGGGGTGCTGTCATATGTCGAGTCGCAATAAAAAGGTAGTATTTTCTTAGAATTTGCGCGAACATTGATTAATGAATGAATTGAATGGTTAATGGTCGGCCTCTGGAGACACATTCACTACCTTTTTTTATGGAAACAAATTTTATGCGGCTTACTATCGCGTTTATTTTGGTTTTGAATTTACATTTTTGTATTATTTCAACGTTTCGAGAACTTTGCAGCCATCGTGGTCACGCGATAGTAAGCCGCAATTGTATTTTCTTAGAATTTGCACGAACATTGATTAATGAAATAAACAACATTTGTGGTCACGATGGCTGCAAAGCCTCCGAAACGTCGGAATAATAAATGTATTTTTTTTAATGAAAATTGGATAGAAAAATATATTTCTGGCCGGCATAGTGACGACGATTAAGAAGGGAATCTGAATCATTATTTTCTCAGTCGTCGGCGCTCTTACATTAGGCAAGTATTTTTTTATTGTGACATCTGATCTCGACTTCCTTAATGGTGGAAAGAGTTCCGACGACTGAAAAAAACTTCAGTCGCCGTCACTATGCGGCAAAAAAACCATTACCTGTTCCCTGAGATGTATATGCTGCACGGGGTGGGCAGAAATGGGTGAGACAAGTGTTTCAGCGCTGCTTGATAGAGAACGAGCGCTTCCTCCCCATACTAATGATGTTAACAAATCGCCTGCAAAAAAAAACTTTATATTGTCACACGACATCTGACCTCGACCCGCCTGATGACAAGCAAAAGAAGATCCAAGAGTGACGACGACTGAAAAAACCCGATTAGTTCACAGCTGCCTCAGTCGCCGTCACTATGCCGGCCAAAGGTGAATGGAAAGAACACAGGGGCTGATAAATCATCATCACTTATCCACTTATAGCCCGTCTGATGTTTAACTGGAGTGCTCTCCATTAATGGAGGCAAATGTTACAGTTTAATAACTTTGACGACAGGCGTGGACGAACGGTTTAGCGACTGGTTTGTTGCGCGTAAAGTCCCGGGTTCGATCCCCGGTCGGAGCAAATATTTGTTTCATACCTTTTATTTGTAATATTTAATAGTATTAAATATTGCAAATATTTGTTAATAAAAAAAAAAGAGATGGATATTTGCCTCGGGTCTGGTTATCAAAAAGTGGTAGGCAGTGGTACCTAGTCTGCCGATCCGGGGTAGTACCACCACTTACAAGTATACAGACCGTGAAGTGATTTGGTTACGTTTCGGGATCAGCTTGTAAGTTGCCGGTTCCATCTAGGCCGGCATAGTGGATGTGATTGCTACTCACAGTTATTGAATTGTAGTAGCAGTGACATTCATTCAATTTGGCTAAACCGTTCGTCCACGCCTGTCGTCAAAAGCTATCCTCAAGGATAACCCACAGTTATCCTCCATTCAAATTAATAAAACAACGTAATATAAATAGGTATAAAATGAATAATAAAATCACTTTGTTGAAATTATAATTTTAAACGCACGTTGAGCGATCAGTTGTTTGAGTTAACTCGCACAAAACGTGACCGGCACCGCTGGATATAATCAAGTACAATTTGACATTTACGTAAGGATACAATAAGGGATAGCACAGTTTAAAAAAAAATATATATATATATATATTATTTTATTTAAATTTCTATACTAAGCTACTAAAGAGCTTGTATCATAGAAACAAGACATCTAAAGTACATTTCTATGATACATTGGTACCGGTGGGTGTATTCGAACTCGTGCTCTCGGTTTGTGTAACCATTGCACTGCCACTACACCTCGGTCGCCAATGCGCAATAGATGCGGTTTGAAAGAAGATGTAGTGACAAGGATTGACAAAGGAATGCTTCGATGGTATAGAAGCAGTGGCGTAGCGTGGCGGGGGCGGCCCGCCCCGGGCGGCAATTTTAGGAGGCGGCAAAATTTATAAAAACTGAAATAAATCGTTAAAATTTGAACCTGAAATTCATATTTCTGTTGTACCTATGATTGAAACTCCTAAATAAGGGGGCGACAAATTTTTTTCCACCCCGGGCGGCTGACTGCCACGCTACGCCACTGTATAGAAGCATTAATTAAACACATTTTTGCGTTTATTTTATTGATTTTAAAATATTTAATTTTCTCGAAACGTCGGAATATTATGGTACATAGGTGCGCTAACTAAGTTATCGCTGTTTTTCAAGAGATATGGCTTTACTAGTAAGTGCTGGACGATTATGACATAACCGAAACATCATGAACCAAGTTTAGACATATGGTAAACAAACCGCTTTGATACATTAGTGGGTTTGGTTTTGCGTCGTATACTTTTGGTTGTGCGAAAATGTCTGATTTTGTGCCAAATAATCGTCATTTGCGGGAAGTGATAATTATTCGGCAATTGTTTATAAACATTTTTAAACAGTAAAGTGGCATTTTCATAAAAAACAAAAAACAGCACGAACTTAGTAACATAAACGCGATTGTAATCCGCATAAAGGACATCATTCATTTTGGGCTTTCATGTACTATTTTTGTAATGTACAATGATGAAAAAATATACAAATGGTAGTTTCAATACTTGTATTCATAAAACAAATAACAATTTTGTTTTTAATTGCTGTGCAAGTTAGTTATTTGTAAAATCAACGCCGTATTTGTTCTGCTTTGAACTGTCATTATAGTTTGATCATTTTGCACACCCAAACTATTCAAAATTAAGGATATATTCCAATTACATTGTAATCTTTGTACATTAAACTATTTTAAAATAGATATTAAACTGTTAATACAATTAAACCCAAGTCCTCGTACAAAATGAATGATGTCCTTTGTTTATAGTAGGGGAGCCCAAGCGGGGATTTCTGGATTTACTCCAGCGTGACAGATTAAATTATGGGAGATACCTTGTACCCTGTAGAGTATATCTACCAAGTATTAGCCCTTAATACGGGGGGGTACGTGTATGGCAGCTGGTCAGAATTGTAAAAAAAAATCGATCTTTGAATATACTCGAGCGCGTCAGATTAAGCTAAGGTGAGTTAATTACATACTAATAAGTGCACATTTTCTTAATCTGACGGATTGAGTATGACGGAAGAGAATGGGAAGGTCACAAACTTGTAAAAAAAAATCGTCACCTGGACATTCTCGAGCGCGGTCGATTTTAATTTTATTTTGAAGAAAAATGACTAAGAATTACTAAAAAACTATAATCTGTCAATTTCAACAAGCCGAAGTAGCAAAAATCGTTGATAAAGTTTTGTGCGAGCAGTTGCAGTAGAGCATGTATTCCCCACTCCGCGTCTCTCGTTCCCTTTCACTTCTTCTTTATCTATTACTCTCTCGCACAGTCTTAATATACAGGATGTTACAAAACACCTCCTAAAGCCGAACCCCCTTAAAGGTGTTAAATGGTCTCTTATAAAATATTTATTTCAATAATGTGCCAACCCTGTTTCAGTGAAATTAAACAGTAAATTACATAGAACATATATTTTATGGAACGCCTATGAACATTTTGACCTAATGTACAATGTAAAAAAGTATAAACTGTACAAGAAAGAAGATTTTAAGATCTTATCTTAATAAGATCTTAATAACCATAAATTATATATACTTTTTCGTAAATAACAACGTCACAATTAATAATTAACATTTTACATTAAGGGTTCAAAATGTGCTCCGGCTTGCTCGATGCACATCCTCGCCGGTACATGGGCTGTGTGGCATTTCGCACCATTGTTGGTGTTATCTCCACAACAGTGGGCAATCTCCATACGCTTTCCCCACCGCTAAAAGGGTATATATTACATAATATTTATTTTTTTATATCAACTAAACTTTATAATTCGATAGGTCCTTACGACGTTCGATGGGTCCCAAGAGGCTAGGGCTCCCCTACTATTTTCATAATCTGATTCGGGTATGACGAAAGTGAATAGGAAGGTCACAAATTTGTAAAAAAAACAACGTCACCTTGACATTCTCGAGCGCGGTCATTTCATCATTTTGGATGTTTGTTACTCTTTCACGCAAAACAACTAAATGGATTTTATTGAAACTTTACAATAATATAGCTCATATTCCACACAGTTTCTGAGATATTATTACTTATTAGTAAAAGTGGGCAGTGATTGTGAGTGAAAGAGACAGAAATAGTCTAAACTATACCGCGATTAGTGTGCTATAGTGAGTGTGTAACAATTACCTTAAAAAAAAATTTTCGTTTATTGTTCGATTATCGTTAATTGTCAGATTAACGAAATCCCTTCAGATAATTGTCAGATTAAGGGTCAGTACAATTGGGTCATCTTACTGAACCTTCTGTATAAAAGACTGACGCGCTCGAGTATTTCAAATTAACGATTTTTTTTTACATTTTCAAAACTCCGCCACGAACTTGCGTCATGTCGGAATGGTCAGTCTTTTGAATGGGAGCTTCTGTGGGGCTTATTTAACATCCCCTCTGAATGTCTGACGCGCTCGAGCAAATTTTTATTTTTTTTGTTTTTCTACCTTTCCGTACTGCCACCCCCACCATGCAAACCGTCAGATTAACATACCTACAGTATTATGGACACGTGGAGTATATACAATATCAAAATCTGACGCGCTCGAGTATATTTTTTTAATTGTTTTTTTTTACATTTTTGAAAATCCGTACACCCTTCCCCCACCGCTAAAACCAAAAACCCACATAACATTTAATTTTTTTTATCACTTAAACTTTAATATTTAATAGGTCCCTACGACGCTCGAGTAAATCCCCGATTAGCCTCTTGGGCTCCCCTACTATTAATTCATTAATGCTTCGATTGTTTATGCACATGGAAAGGATGATTAAGAAAGTATGGATGAGTGAGAAATATGGGCTTATACTTACAGTTGTCGTCGTGCGTTGGTGTTGCGGGGCTCTCGGCCCCGCTGTTCACCCCTCCGGGGGGTGCTGAGCCATTTGCAGGGACATCAGGACCACCTAAACACAAATTATACAAAATATGCATTATAAAATACTAGAGTACTACTTTCTGAGATCTTGAAAATCTCTCGTCTTAGTTTATAAAGATACAATCATTCAATTAAATTGTCACGTCTTTTTCCCAAGGGGATAGGTGACGGCATAGTGACAGTAACTGAGGCAGCCGTGAAATAACTAGTGTTTTTTCAGTCGTTGTCACTCTTGGACCTCCTCTTGCTTTACATCAGGCGAGTCGAGGTCAGATGTCGAGTCACGATAAAAAAAATATAAAAACTCATGCTTACCACAGAGGCCCGGCGCCCAGGCAGAGCGAGAAGCACTCTGCGTCGGAAGCCGAGATGGCTGAGCGCTTGCTGCCGGCTGCAGCTAGGGGCGCACCGTCTCCGCTGAAATAAAAAAAAACACTTAATACTTAGAAGTTCAGTGGCAACTAAATCTGACAGATTCGGGCGTTGAAACCAACTAATCAATGAGGCGACCGTGGTGTAGTGGCAGTGCAATGGTTACGCAAACCGAGAGCACGAGTTCGAGACCACCCACCGGAACCAATATATCTTTGATAAATGTTCTTTGGTTGTCCTGTTTCTATGATGCAAGCACTTTAGTAGCTTAGTATAGAAATGTAAGAAAAAATTTAGTTAACAAACCTATTGATTTGTCACCTACGAGAGTGCCTAATATCGTGATATTCGGCAATCACGTTTCGGGAACATACACGCTAATCCCGAAACGCGTCTAAGTCACTATGTATACTTGTAAGTGGTCGTGCTACTCCATATTGGCAGACTAGGTACCGCTGCCTATAGTTTGTCTAACTATAAATGACGCGCCTCCCACTATATTAGTTTATTTAAATGTGTGAATGCAAATAATACTAACTATACTACTATAACTCATCAGTGTGCTTCCTCCTTTTGTGTCTAACCAGCAACTGAATGACCAATTACAATTGCATTTTCGGTTTGTTGCATCCATATTTTATATTTATTTATTTATTTGCCACCCAATTAGCACAACACAAAAACTTACATAATATTAAAATCATTTTGATATTTATGTTCCGTATGATGTACCTTTGCTGCCCCCCTAGCACGGCAATCCAAGAAGCACGATTAAGACTTGCAAAGGTTTTTTTAATTTTTTTTTTATTGTGACTCGACATATGACAGCACCCCGCTTGATGTTAAGCCAAAGTGTGGTCCATGAATGAATGTCACTGCTACTACAATTCAATAACTGTGAGTAGCAATCACATCCACTATGCCGGCCTAGATGGAACCGGCAACTTACAAGCTGATCCCGAAACGTGACCAAATCACTTAACGGTCTGTATACTTGTAAGTGGTGGTACTACCCCGGATCGGCAGACTGGGTACCACTGCCTACCACTCTTTGATAACCAGACCCGAAGCAAATATCCATCTCTTTTTTTTTTATTAACAAAACTTTGCAATATTTAATACTATTAAACATTACAAATAAAAGCTATGAAACAAATATTTGCTCCGACCGGGGATCGAACCCGGGACTTTACGCGCAACAAACCATTCGCTAAACCGTTCGTCCACGCCTGTCGTCAAAATAAATATATAATAAAATATCATTGCAACTCATTTTAAATTACTTACTAGAACAGTGTATCAAAAATATATTTAAACGTTCTGTAAACTTTACACAAAACAACGTTGAAAACGTTAACAAATATTTTCATAAACATTTTAAATAATTAAATGATTTAAAATGAGTTACAATAATATTCCTTGCAGTTCTTGATCTTGTTTCTTAGATTGCCGTGCTAGAGGGGCAGGTGTATCCAACATTCATTATGCAAAATAAGAACACAATAAAAATTAAATTAAATTACCTTAAAAACTATTGGATTACAAACAAAATTAAAAAAAACTGATTGAAATTAAAAAGAGTAAAATCAATTAATTAAGGCGACCGTGGTGTAGTGGCAGTGCAATGGCTACGTAATCCGAGTGGCACGGGTTCGAAACCACTCACCGGTACCAATGTATCTTTGATATATGTACTTTGGTTGTCCTGTTTCTATGATACAAGCACTTTAGTAGCTTAGTATAGAAAATGTATAATAAGAAAAATAATATAAAAAAAGGAAAATATATAATTAAAATTTGCTCGTGTACATAAATACAGTAGAGGGGCGCGTCATTTCGGCTTAGACAGACTCTACATAAATACAAGTCGAGCTAATTAAAGCGTTTTAAAAAAAGTACAATCAGAAACTCTACAATCGTGACTAATATAGGAAAAGTACTGGCTCTCTTGGACGGGTGTAAAGACATACAAACATAATTTGATCTTAATGTCAATATCAGTAGGTTTGTTACTTATCCGAAAACCGTCTTGAACCGACGCGCAGAAGGTATATCGACGACAGGCATGGCCGAACGGTTAGCGATTGATTTGTTGCGCGTAAACTCCCGGGTTCGATTCCCGGTCGGAGAAAATATTTGTTTCATAGCTTTTATTTGTAATAATTAATAATATTAAATATTGCAAATATTTGTTAATAAAAAAAAGAGATGAATATTTGTTTCGGGTCTGGTTATCAAAGAGTGGTAGGCAGTGGTACCCAGTCTGTCGATCCGGGGTAGTACCACAGACTGTGAAGTGTATACTTGTCACGTTTCGGGATCAGCTTGTAAGTTGCCAACAAACCAATCGCTAAACCGTTCGTCCACGCCTGTCGTCTACGAGTGCTGAAGTGCACTCTATGAATAGAAGTTACTTAGTTGCGTTTTAACTATGCCGGCATAGTGGATATGATTGCTACTTACTGTTGTTTAACTATAAGTAAGCAGTCGCCTCCATCCATGGACCGCACTCCAGCTTTTTTTTTATTGTGACTCGACATATGACTGCACCTCGCTTGATGTGTGGTCCATGAATGAATGTCACTGCTACTACAATTCAATAACTGTGAGTAGCAATCGCATCCACTATGCCGGCCTAGATGGAACCGGCAACTTACAAGCTGTTCCCGAAACGTGACCAAATCACTTTACGGTCCGTGTACTTGTATGTTGTGCTTAACATCAAGCTGATATATGTAGAGCCACTATAAAACGAAAATATTTCTAAGAAATATTTCATACCTTATTAGTTATTGTACTAACGATTTGTAATTTGCCATTTAGTTAGAAGCAATAAAGATTAAATTGTGTTCGTATTGCGTCTTTACAACCGTCTGAGAGAGCCAGTACTTTTCCTATAATTTAACAAATTTTATGCGGCTTACTATCGCATTTTTGATTTTACATTTTTTATTATTCCGACGTTCCGAGAGCTTTGCAGCCATCGTGGTTACGGAGAGACGCGATGGTAAGCGGCATAAAATTTGGTTGAATCGTTGATCAATAACTAACTATAACTAACCCCATAACTATGTTATAGTTATGGGGCGTTCTCACGGGGCGATTTGAGTTGATCAACTGCGAAATCGTTCGCGATTTGAACCGTCTGAACAGACTTTCAACCAAGTTGAAGCAATAAAAATTGATTCAACAAAAGTTTAAGACCTTTCTACTTTTATTGATTCAACTAATAGCTGACAGCTACTCGACTCGTCTGAACCTATTCGTTCAACTTGCATTGAATAATCAGTCCAATCAATCAGCACGATTGAGTCCTCACGGTGCGATTTTAGTTGATCAATATTTGTCGTTTATCAAAAATTCGAAAGCTAATATTGACGGTAGCGTTCTCACGATTCAATAATAATCGACTCAATATTACACGTGTTATTACACTATCGGTTCATTTTAGCACAAAAAACAATAAATATTGCATTCCTCTGTCACCAGTTTTTTGTTTGTTTGTAAAATAAAATGTGAATAAAATGTAAATTATGGCGTCCGCATCCACGAGAAAAATGCTAAAATGAACAGATAGTGTAATAACACGTGTAATATTGAGTCGATTATTATTGAATCGTGAGAACGCTACCGTCAATATTAGCTTTCGATTTTTTGATAAACGACAAATATTGATCAACTAAAATCGCCCCGTGAGAACGCTCCATTAGAGAGCTGGCTGAGTATATGAATTACTGACTTGTAAAAAAAAGCTAGATTGCCTGTTTCCCAAGATAGCTTGTATGAAGAGAATTGTGGCTGTGAGGGAAACGAGGGAGTTGTGTCAGGATTGTGGCAAGTGGCGCTCCATTGTCTCTGCCTATCTCTGTGGGAAAATGGCGTGCTAATTTGAATGATCGCATAAGGAGTCTTACTCCTACTTCCAGACATAACATCTCAGATTGTGTACGATCACATTTCGTTTCAATTAAAAAGTCCGATCCAAAGTAATTTATTATGTTGTTGTCTCCATTGCCGTGGAAAATTCCTCGCAACGACAAAAAAATAAAACCATTTTTTTATTGTGACTCGACATATGACAGCACCCCGCTTGATGTTAAGCCTAAGTGTGGTCCATGAATAAATGCCACTGCTACTACAATTCAATAACTGTGAGTAGCAATCACATCCACTATGCCGGCCTAGTTGGAACCGGCAACTTACAAGCTGATCCCGTAACCAAATCACTTCACGGTCTGTATACTTGTAAATTGGCAGACTGGGTACCACTCTTACTAACTAAAGTTAAAAAACTAAAAAACACGCTTATATGACAAATATGAACTAAAAAGTAAATAAACGGTAAACAAGAAGAGGTCCAAGAATGCCTACGACTGAAAAAACCTAGCCAGTCGCCGTCACTATGCCGGCCAATAAATTTAATGAAATTATTATACTGTCATCGGATTTTAACACGTGTACAAATTTTTAAATAATTCAGACCACTAGATGTGGGTGAATTTTTGTTATTATACATATCTATACTAAGCTACCAAAGTGCTTGTATCATAGAAACAGGACAACCAAAGTACATAATATCGAAGATACATTGGTAACGGTGAGTGGTTTCGAACCCGTGCACTCGGCTTGCGTAACCATTGCATTGCCACTAGACCACGGTAGCCATTGATTAATTAATTTAAAAGATTCCGTTACATAGTTACATACATACAAGTCAGGCTAATAAAAGAAAATAGGTTAAAGAATTACGCGCCAAAACATTGAAGCACTTGTTTTTAATAAAGAAAGAATAAAACTCTTTATTTGACACACTTAATTCTTTGTATTTATTTATAAAGATACCGTGGTGTAGTGGTTACGCAAAACCGAGAGCGCGGGTTAAAAACCACTTGCCGGTACCAATGTATCTTTGATATATGTACTTCTATTGTCCTGTTTCTATGATATAGGCACTTTGGTAAAGCGGGTAAAAAAAATACGGTTTTTCAGTCCTCGGCGCTATTGGACTTCTTCATGCTTATCATTAGTCCGTTACGCGTAAAGTCCCGGGTTCGATTATTTATCACCACTTACAAGTATACAGACCGAAGTCGCGTTTCGAGATCAGCTTGTAAATTCCGGTTCAAACCAGGCCGGCATAGTGGATGCGACTAATTTAACTGTAGTAAGCCTCCATTTATGAACCGCACTCCAGCTTGACAACAGACGAGTTGCTGTTTAACAAGCCACAAAAAAAAGTCAGCATGTTTGTGTGCGTGTACTTAAATAATAAATAATACTTTTAATGGCATAGATTTTAATTAAATTGCGTGTTCAGCCGATAAGGCAAATAAAAGGTCATGCAGTAATTTTTTTATTGCGTCGCAATTTTTATTATACTCACTTGATGCACAACTTCACAACCATTTTTGTTTCTCATAAAAATATTCTAAATCACTTGAATAGACTTATCTGACTACCCCGTAAGGGATTACCGTCTTTAAAATAAAAAAACTTTTTTAAAAATTTATCCAGTTTATATTCCTTTGTTTGTTATATTTTAAAAATATAAAATTTTCTTTGGTGCTGGCTTTGGATTTAAGCTAAATAGAGCCAAGGCAATAAAAGTAATCGCACGTGCGTTTGTGGCAAAGATAGAGAATGTACTGTTAAATAAACATGGCGCGTCCCAGGTCCAAATAAAAGCGTTTGCCAAAATCTTCTAAAAATAATAGAACACGGGATGCGTTGTTAGTGAAATTGACGAAAATAAAATACTAACAAATAATATAAATTGTTTTTGAACGAACAGAGTTGCGCTTGCCAAATTATTTTATTATGAAAACAAATGACGTTTCCTTTCCTTAAATTCCTTACTATTACGGCATAATTCCTATTTAGGTGTCGATAGGAAATTCCCTAACTTCCACTATTTTATCTATTTACTTTTCTATATTAAACTACTCAGGGCCGTCTTTACCCGGGGGTTCAAGGGGTGCAGTGCACCCGGGCGCAGAGTCCTAGGGGGCGCATGCCGACCGTCATAAATTTCGATAGGTACCTACTATACTGAGACCACGCGAGCGGAGCCTTGACTTTCGCACCCGGCGCTGAATATGCTTAAGACGGCCCTGAAAATACTAAAGTGCTTGTATCATAGAAACAGGACAACCAAAGTACATATATCAAAGATACATTAATACCGGTGGGTGGTTTCGAGCTAGTGCTTTCGGTTTGTGTAACCATTGCAATGCCACTACACCACGGTCGCCCTATAAAGCTATGAAACAAATAATTGCTCCTACCAAGAATCGAACTGGTATTTTCTCCATCCTATGATTTTGGATCCTTCAAGCGATGCGTGAAGAAGCACCTTTGGCCGGCATAGTGACGGCGACTGAGGCAGCCGTGAACAAACTAGGTTTCTCAGTCGTCGTCACTCTTGGACCTCCTCTTGCTTATCATCAGGCGGAACGAGGTCAGATGTCGTGTCACAATAATAAATAAAAACCAATGCGCCACAACTGTGCAGTAATAATAAGTACTTACATTGAAATATACCAAGAATTAATCTAAAAACAATGAACATCCATCTATTTCGAGCTTTATTTTAAACATGTACATTTCATTTCAGTATTACGTCAATTGAAACATTGCCATAATTGTGATTTTATTTATGTAACTTGGAAGTAAAAACTTCTTTAGGCGCGTTGTACTGATATTTTAATAAGAAAAGACGTAGATATGTTATGTGCGCTCCGAACGAGGCACGTTAGAACTATGCTAGTCTGTCTAAGCCGAAATGACTGGCATTTTTATGCACACGAGCAAATTTAAATTTGGATAAAACACACCGAAAATGCAAATGGCGCTCCATTGTCTCTGCCTATCCCTGTGGGAAAAAGGCAAGGTGACAATTTGATTGATTGATTGAAAATGTAATTGTAATTGGTAATTCTGTTGCTGGTTAGACACAAAAGGAGGAGCACGATGATAAAGTAAAGTAATATAGCTAGTAATGTTTGTATTCACACATTTAAATAAACTAATTAAGTGGAGGGGCGCGTCATTTATAGTTAGACAAGCTATAATAAGCAAACCCCAACTCAGTGTCGCGATGCAGAGCAACATATATTTCTCTCTTTTTCGCTCTCAATAACTATCATTCCGTCCTACTTCCACTGCGTCGTGGTTGACCGGTCAAACTCGTGTAGGTGACACGTCTACTCATTTTACTTAACGTTTTAATTTGTAAACATTTTTCTTTCTTTTTAAATACTTTAGCATTGATTTTCAATGCACAATACATAATAATAATAACATCTTTCATTTATTAATTTGACCCTGAATACAATTATGCTTAATAACATATTGTGACGCAACATCTGACCTCGCATTCTTTAATGGTAAACAAGAGGAGGTCCAAGAGTGCAGACCTTGTTCCTACCTCGTCTTTTCACACCCATAATACCCGCACAGGTCAGCCCCCCTAGCATGGCAATCCAAGAAGCAAGATAAAGATTTGCATAGAATATTAATCAATCAATCAAATTGTCACGCCTTTTTCCCGCAGGGATAGGCAGAGACAATGGAGCGCCACTTGCCACGATCCTGACAACTCCCTCGCCTCCTTCACATTCACAATTCTCTTTATACAAGCTCTATGGTTATGGGCACTAGGCAACCTATGTGAATAGATATGTTAAACAAGGCAGGCCCAGGAAGGTGTTCACCGACCAAATTGGAGACATCCTTAAGAAAGCTAGGTTGCCCAGTTGTTATTTTAGGTTGTGTTATATATGTTTATATATAATGACAACAGGCATGAACAAACGGTTTAGCGATTGGTTTGTTGCGCGTAAAGTTCTGGTTTGATTCCCTGTCAGAGCAAATATTTGTTTCATAGCTATTTATTTGTAATATTTAATAATTATATTAAATATTGCATATATTAGTTAATAAAAAAAAAGAGGGATATTTGCTTCGGGTCTGGTTAACAAAGAGTGGTAGGCTGTGGTACCCAGTCTGCTGATCCGGGGTAGTACCACCACTTACAAGTATATAGACCATGAAGTGATTTGGTCACGTTTCGGGATCAGCTTGTAAGTTGCTGGTTCCAACTAGGCCGGCATAGTGGATGTGATTACTACTTACAGTTATTGAATTGTAGCAGCAGTGGCATTCATTCATGGACCACACTTCAGCTTAACATCAAGCGGGGTGCTGTCATATGTCGAGTCACAATAATAAAAATAATCTTAATTCATATTTATCAATGATAAGGTAATTTCAGATTTGTTTGTGTTAATAATGAGTATTTAGATAATGTATATTTTAAAACAAACAATGGCATAAAACTTCCATTATAATCATCACCATACAAATATTTAAGGCGACTGTGGTAGTGCAATGGTTACGCAAGCCAAGAAGCACGGGTTCAAAACCACTCACTGGTACCAATGTATCTTTGATATATGTACTTTGGTTGTCTTGTTTCTATGATATAAGACATTTAATAACTTAGTATAAAATGTATAATAAAAAGAATTATATTAACAATGATAAAAAATATTATTTATAATAACTTTAATTTTTTTTATTTTTTTATTGTGACACGACATCTGAAACAACCGAGCCTGTACACGGCTGTCTCAGCCGCCGTCACTATGCCGGCCAAAAAATTAGGAAAATTAGGAGTGGTAGTACCACCACTTTCAAGAGTAGACTGTAAAGTTATTTAGTCACTTTTCGGGACTTGTAAGTTGCTAGTTACATTTTAGATAGCATCGCTTGATAACAGACAAACGATGAGCAAGAAAGATACTTAAGTGGAGAAACCGAAAGACGCAGAGTAGGTAGCCTACTCACTAGGAGGACTGACGATATAGTGATTCACAAATAAGCAATGGATGTAAAGGCATCTTGTTGTTTGGAATGGAGTTCTAAGCTGAACTTCTGAAAAGCTAAATGGATGTGACTGCTACTGCAGTTAAATAACTGTAAATAGCAGTCATATCCACTAAGTCAGCCGAATCGAAACTGGCAACTTACAAGATGCCGAAACGCGACTAAGTCACTAAATACTTGTAAAGGAGACTGATTACTACTATTTAATGACTACTTTATCTTTGTTTATTGCTAGGCAACATTTTAAGTTGGAATATGAAATAGGAAAAAAGTCTGCCTACCTACATTTTTGTAATTTCAACAATAAAGAAATCTTTAATATAATGATGATAGGAAGTTATGAATTTCCTATCATAACTCTCAAGGCTACAAATATTTAATACAATAAAAGTTATTGTTTAGTTAGTCATTGAAATATGCTCTAATCTTTTATTGTGAAATGTTCTAGAGAATTCTACAGATAATTGAATTAACAAACAAAGCTTTGTATGACAGCAAACAAAAGAACAGAGATAACACTTATCTTCTTTTTTCGAAATTATACCACATGAAATTTTTATAACCTAACCTTTTTCTTTATTATTTATAATTATTACTTTTGCCTATAGAAAGTTAAGAGGTTGATTAGTTGTCAAGCTAATTATTTACGACATCGTTTATCATGCTATTTTGATGTTATAGACAATTTTATAGATTGCAGAAACGAAAGTATTGATGTTAGCTATTCTGTTTACGAAGAAATATGTTTTCAAAAGTTTAAAAATAGAATAAATATAGGGTTGGTACTCACTGGCGTTTGACGACCTCGGGCACGACGACGGTGGCCCCGTCACAAAAACTACTATTACTTAATGATAATTGTTGTATCAACTTCGTCATCTTGGTAAAACGTAATTGCGCCTTACGAATAACTTGGTTCTGAAAAACTTCGGCTGTCAAACCGATAAGCAGTGAAACTGCGCAGGTAACGTGGAAAACCACAAGAGCACTTAAAAACTCGCAAACGAATGTGTCACGAACGGAAGACGAGTCGGTTGGTCGCAACAGGATAATCCTACCAAATTGAAAAGTTACTTTCTTATTAGGTTATATCATAAAAAATTGAACTTCCTATTTTGCTTGCATTATAGCGATTACTAGCAATGGTGGGCGGACGTGACGCGTGGCATGTATACGTTTCGTTTCGTAAACATGAATTGTTTTTATATATTTTTCTATACATATTTTAAAAATATTATCTTAATTTTTAATAACAATAAGTAACATGTATTCTAAACTTTTTAAAGTATTTATATTTGATTTTAAATTATGTTTTAAATGATACTATTTAATAGTCGTGGCAAAGAATTAAAAAAATAGAAATGAATAATTAGTTCTTCATAAAATGAAAAATAATAATTTATTTCATTCATTGCTAACAGAGTTTTTTATACATCGAGTTATATATATATATATATCTTTGCTTGGATAGAGAGAGAGAGATATATATGGATGGCAAAATTTAGCCAGTTAGAATTTTTAAGAGTGGTTGGCAGACAGTTGGGGGTCGTGCGCAGTGTACCAATCCGTGGTAGTACCACCACTTACAAGTGTACAAGCTATATAGAAACTTAGTCGCGTTTCAGTATCAGCATAATTATAAGTCTAGACTGCTGCATGGCGTTGTTAAACTGTAGTATCCCCCCCTACATTCTTATTAGCCGGAATTGATCTTGGTAGGCATGGTTGATACGACTACTGCTTGCAACAGGACAGACTTTTGTCCCTGGCAACAGTCATCTTCGCTAATAAATTGCAATCCAGCTTAACCAGGCTGTCAAAAGTCGAGTCAAAAATAACATGTAGCTTAATGTAATATCAATCAAACAAGGTGATCGTGGTGTAGTGGCAATGGTCATGTAAACCAAGAGCACAGGTTCGAAACCCCTTACCAGTACCAATGTATCTTTGATATATGAACTTTGGTCTTCTTGTTTCTATGATACAAGTACTTTGGTAGCTTGGTTTAGAATTAAATAAAATAAATTCGTCACGCCTTTTTTCCACTGGGATAGGCAGAGACAATGGAGCGCCACTTGCCACGATCCTGACACAACTCCCTCGCTTCCCTCACATCTACTATTCTCTTCATACAAGCTCCACGGTTAAGGGCTCTAGGCAACCCAGCTTTCTTAAAATATAAATTAGAAATATCGATTCTTAAAACCATACAAGTATCTAGCTGTAATAGGGTTGCCATATTTATATAATAGAAACCAGGATTAAACAAGGCGACCGTGGTGTAGTGGCAGTGCAATGCTATCGTCTAATAAATAAGAAAATTAATTATTATTTCTATCGAAAACCCCAGAACGTTCCTCAAAAACTATACAGGACATCAATCAATCAAATCAAATTGTCACGCCTTTTCCCCACAGGGATAGGCAGATGCAATGAAGCGCCACTTGCCACGATCCTGACACAACTCCCTCGCTTCCTTCACATCCACAATTCTCTTCATACAAGCTCTATGGTTATGGGAAAACAGGCAGTTGGTAACCCTAAGCTATTAGGTTACGTCACAATGGTATGTTGACTATGATTCGAATCGAAGTTAGCAACGGACTTGGTTTATCGATTTCTGTGTATCTAAGTGGTGTGGTGTAGCGGTCACGCAAACCAGGAGTCCCCGGTTCAAAACCACTAGGTACCAATGTATCTCTAATGTGCTTTGTAGCTATTTTAAGGGGAGCATTTAAGACCGATAGCTGTAAAGGCAGTGACGGCATAGTGACGGCGACTGAGTCAGGCGAGAACTAACTTGTTTTTTCAGTCGTAGTCACTCTCCTTGGACCTCCTCTTACTTATCATTAGGCGGGTCAAGGTCAGATGTCGCCAAATAAAAAAATAAAATAAAAACGAGCTTGTACGAAGAGATTTGTGGATGTGAGGGAAGCGAAGGAGTTGTGTAAGGATCGTGGCAAGTGGCGCTCCATTGCCTCTGCATATCCTTGTGGAAAAAGGCGTGACCATTTGATTGATTGATTAAGTTTCATAAATTATGTATGTTCGGGCAAAACATCAGATAACACTGAGTGAAGTAACTTAGTTGCGTTTCGGAAGAAAAAGGTGGGTTGCCTAGTGCCCATAACCGTAGAGCTTGTATGAAGAGAATTGTGGATGTGAAGGAAGCGAGGGAGTTGTGTAAGGATCGTGGCAAGTGGCGCTTCATTGCATCTGCCTATCCCTGTGGGGAAAAGGCGTGACAATTTGATTTGATTGATTGATGTCCTGTATAGTTTTTGAGGAACGTTCTGGGGTTTTCGATAGAAATAATAATTAATTTTCTTATTTATTAGACGATAGCATTGCACTGCCACCAGTGGCACTCCATTGACTCTGCCTATCTCTGTAGGAAAAAGGTGTGGCGTGGGGTAATGGTTAGCAGACCTATCCGTTACGCGAAAAGTCCCGGGTTCGATTCTCGGTCGGAGCAATTAATTGTTTCATTGCTTTTATTTTATTTGTAATATTTAATAATTTGAAAAAAAAATACAAATATTTGTCAATAAAAGAAAGAGGTGGACAATTGCTACGGGTCTGTTTGTCGAAGAGTGGTAGGCAGTGGTGCCCAGTCTGCCGATCCGGGGTAGTACCTCCACTTATAGTGAAGTGACTTAGTCGCGTTTCGGGATCAGCTTGTAAGTTGCCGGTTTCAACTAGCCGACTACGGTTATTAAACTGTAGTAGCAGTCACCTCCATTCATGGACCGCACTTCAGGTCAACTTCAGGCAGGGTGCTGTCATATGTGGAGTCACAATAAAATAAAACTTGTTAAAAAAAATACGCCTAAATGACAATGTAAACTAAAAAGTCATCGATACCTTACAGAAGAGAGTGAACTCGACCCGCCTCAAAAAAATGCCGAATACTAATAAAAAACCACGAGTCAGTTCGTTGTCCAAACACCGTCACTATGCTGGTCAAAAACAATCAATCAATCAAATTGTCACGCCTTTCTCCCACAGGGATAGGCAGAGACAATGAAGCGTCACTTGCCACGATCCTGACACAACTCTCTCGCTTCCTTCACATCCACGATTCTCTTCATACAAGCTCTGTGGTTATGGGCACTAGGCAAGCTAGCTTTCTTAAGGATGTCTCCGATTTGGTCGGAAAACACTCTCCTGGGCCTGCCTTGTTTAACGCATACATCCACATCAGATTTATAAATTCCTTTCGTCAATTTACTTTCACTCATCCTTTCCATGTGCCCAAACCATCGAAGCATTCCTTTATCAATCCTTGTCACTACATCTTCTTTCAAACCACATCCATCACGCAGTGTGCCATACCTTATTCTATCCGCTAATGTTACTCCACATAAATTCCTTAACGACCGCATTTCATCAGCGTTAATATTACTCTCATGCTTCTTCTGCCATACCTAACCTTCACTTCCATACATTAATGTAGGAACAAGCACCGCATTATGAACAGTCATCCGTGACTTTTGGGACATTATTTGGCTGTTCATTATTCTATGGATGGCACCGTTCACTACGATACCCTTTTGCACTCTTCCTTCTCTCAATATCTTCATCACACTTTCCATCCCTAGTAAACATACTTCCCAAGTAAACAAATTGTTTGACTTGTTCCACTTTCTTTCCGTCTATCATTATGTCACATTCTGTCATTTCATCATCTCTCACCAAAAACATTTTATGAAAATATTTTTTTGTCATCGGTTTTTAATACGTGTCTTCTAAAAGTGGGTGAAAATTAATTTGAAAGATTCCGTTACATAGTTACATACATACATACAAGTCAAACTAATAATAAAAGCGTATTAAAAAAAGTCGCAATTAAAAAAAAGCTCAACTTACCCGTTACTAAGAATTAACGACGGCATACCACTGAATTTCGACTCAATATTTATTAATTTCTCTTTTTCTCTATTAAAACTTTCTGCTGGGTAAGAATACAACGTCATACCTTCACTGTTCACAAAACAAATAGCAAAACACATTCACCTCACTTTCCTAATAACATTTAACGCAATCTAATCAAAATTAATGTAAAACCACGAACTGCAATCGACTGTTTTTGCAATATTACGCGTATTTTTCTGCTTAATGCCGTATTTCGATTTTATACTGACGGAATTTCCTCCCCTTCGCCCCTTATTCTTGTTTTGGGTAGTTAGATTCTGCGCAGTTCACGTTAGAAAGCACTAGAGTGGGAGTTCTGTATATGTATGGATGTATTTTTTTTTTGTACACAAAGGGGTGCTTGTTCTTGCATTATTATATGCCGACCTTTTTCATGATCGCACTAAAATTTATAACAATTCATTCTCAATAAAACCATTGTCAATTCAACACATTTATTTAAATCAATCAATCAATTAAATTGTCACGGGGATAGGTAGAGACAGTGGAGCGCCACTTGCCACGATCTTGACACAACTCCTCGCTTCCTTCACATCTACAATTCTCCTCATACAAACCACTAGGCAACCTAACGTTTGTTTTTTTATTCTATTTATGTTAAATAAAACAGTATTTTTTACGATTTCAACTTAAGCGTTTCATTTATCACGTCATTGACCACGTAGCGTCAAATATGAAAGTGAATGCTGGATATGGCAGAAGAACTATGAATGTAGGATCAATGCTGTAGATTTGCAGAGTGCATGTGGGGTAAAGATAGACAGAAGAATACAGTGATGAGTGTCCAACTACGCAGAGACATGGCGGCTCTGTGCGTCCTCTATCGCCTATACCACGGAGAATGTTCCGATGAGCTCTTTAACCTTGTTCCTTCCTCGTCTTTTTACACCCGTAATACCCGCACAGGTCGGGGGAAGTGGAATGCTTAGCTGGCCTATGTGTTCTCTCCATCCTATGACCTTGAAGCGATGCGTGAAGAAACACCTTTGGCCCGCATAGTGACGGCGACTAAGGCAGCTGTGAATAAACTCGTTTTTTTCTCAGTCGTCGTCACTTTTGGACCTCCTCCTGTTTTTCATCAGGCGGGGTAAAAAAGGTCACAATAAAAAAAGTGTTAAATTGTGATAGCGGTTTATGAATGAAGGTAACTGTTAATACAGTTAATTAACTGAAAGTAGCAGCCACAACCACTATGCCGGCTTACAACCGACAACTTACAAGTTGATCCTGAAACGCGACTTCTGTTCTCTTCACACTCTGTGAAGTGAACAGAAGTGGTGGTACTACTCCGGAACGGCAGATTGGGCATTACTTGCCTACTACTCTTAGATAACCAGAAAAGGCTGCAAAGTTAAGGATTAGAAATAGGTATGGCGCAGGCAAACTCTTTGCTCTACATTACGAAATCATAATAAAACATAAGAATTAAACAATTTAAACAATTTAATCAAAAACATTTTAACTCAAATAAGCGTCACCGCAGTTGCATGAGTTCTTGAGTGCCGCTGTACCCTCAGCAGACACCTCACCATCTAACTGCACAGAGCTGGCAAATGGTGCACTGCCAGTGACCTGAGCTTGGCCATCAATGGTCAACGCATTGCCGGATACTCTGATGCCATAAGCGGGAACAGGAGCGGCACATACTGGTGTAGAGTAGGATGGTGCAGAATATGCTGGTGCAGGGTATTGATCGTAGCATTGTCCATAAGCATACTGGACGAGGATCACCTGCACGCACACCAACAAGAGAGTGAGTGAGTTCATGTTGTCTATGTTAGGATACCTCAGCAGAGAATGTCCTAGACTATGCTGATTGATCTATTTAAAGGTGACAAATTAGATAACATTTAGTAATAACTTTAATTGTAACCTTTTTGATAATAAATGTTCTGTAATAAATAATGTAATTATTGCAACAACATAATATGTCCTCATGAGCAGAATATATTTAAAGTAATGTTTGTTAGTTGTATACAACATAACCTAGTAAAGGAATACCAATACAACATGCAGTACAAAGCTCTCTTGTTTGTGTTCGCTGTTGGTGCACTGCAATCAGCATCAGCACAATTTGGTCCAGCCCTTCCTGAATTATACACCGGTGCACCAGGCTACCAACCCGGCTATACCGAAAACCCCGTCCCAGCGTATACTGGTTCCTATCCCTCAGGTGATATTGAAGCGGCTGGTACTTTGCCAGTGAGTGGTCCAGTAAATGTGGACGGCTACGTGCCAGTGGAGGGCTCAGTGAACTATGCCGGTGATGTCGGCGCAACAGGAACTGCCAGCGTTTACTGCAGCTGTGGCAACAAATGGGTGGTGTGAACAGACTTATTTACTACAAAATAAATTTTAAATACATAAGAAACATTTACTTTTATTTTTAAAAGTTTTTTCTATTGTGACTTGACGTCTGTCCTCGACCCTCCTGATGGTAATGTAATATTTTGGATTAAACTTTGACGCTTTCATACATACAGAGACTGCATAATGAAGTTGGTTTATTTAATTTCCCTCCTTTGCTTATTCAGATGATAAGCTAGTCGATGTTACTAAGTAAACTAAACAGAATGGCTACTAGAATATAAAGGAATATATAAATTGTATACTGATGACGAAAAACGTCACGGAATAAATTCAATGCTGTACGAGATATACAATACGAAGTAATGTAGTAGTAGACATATTAACCGTAAAAATATCTGTAAAAGTAAAGAAAGTGATGTGGCAATGGATTAGGGTCACTGTTCACAATGACAGAATCTGCAAAAGTAAAGAAAGTGATGTGGCAATGGATTAGGGTCACTGTTCACAATGACAGAATTTGTAAAAGTAAAGAAAGTGATGTGGCAATGGATTAGGATCAGTGTTCATAATGACAGAATCTGTAAAAGTAAAGAAAGTATTGTGGCAATGGATTAGGGTCACTGTTCACAATGACAGAATTTGTAAAAGTAAAGAAAGTGATGTGGCAATGGATTAGGGTCACTGTTCACAATGACAGAATTTGTAAAACTAAAGAAAGTGATGTGGCAATGGATTAGGGTCACTGTTCACAATGACAGAATTTGTAAAAGTAAAGAAAGTGATGTGGCAATGGATTGGGGTCACTGTTCACAATGACAGAATTTGTAAAAGTAAAGAAAGTGATGTGGCAATGGATTAGGGTCACTGTTCACAATGACAGAATTTGTAAAAGTAAAGAAAGTGATGTGGCAATGGATTAGGGTCACTGTTCACAATGACAGGATCTGCAAAAGTAAAGAAAGTGATGTGGCAATGGATTAGGGTCACTGTTCACAATGACAGATTTTTTTAAAAGTAACGAAAGTGATGTGGCAATGGATTAGGGTCACTATTCACAATGACAGAATTTGTAAAAGTAAAGAAAGTGATGTGGCAATGGATTAGGGTCACTGTTCACAATGACAGAATTCGTAAAAGTAAAGAAAGTGATGTGGCAATGGATTGGGGTCACTGTTCACAATGACAGAATTTGTAAAAGTAAAGAAAGTGATGTGGCAATGGATTAGGGTCACTGTTCACAATGACAGAATTTGTAAAAGTAAAGAAAGTGATGTGGCAATGGATTAAGGTCACTGTTCACAATGACAGAATTTGTAAAAGTAAAGAAAGAGATGTGGCAATGAATAAGGATCAGTGTTCACAATGACAGAACCTGTAAAAGTAAAGAAAGTGATGTGGCAATGGATTAGGGTCACTGTTCACAATGACAGAATTTGTAAAAGTAAAGAAAGTGATGTGGCAATGGATTAAGGTCACTGATTACAATGACACAATTTGTAAAAGTAAAGAAAGTGATGTGGCAATGGATTAGGTTCACTGTTCACAATGACAAAATTTGTAAAAGTAAAGAAAGTGATGTGGCAATGGATTAGGGTCACTGTTCACAATGACAGAATTTGTAAAAGTAAAGAAAGTGATGTGGCAATGGATTAGGGTCACTGTTCGCAATGACAGAATTTGTAAAAGTAAAGAAAGTGATGTGGCAATGGATTAGGGTCACTGTTCACAATGACAGAATTTGTAAAAGTAAAGAAAGTGATGTGGCAATGGAATAGGGTCACTGTTTACAATGACAGGATCTGCAAAAGTAAAGAAAGTGATGTGGCAATGGATTAGGGTCACTGTTCACAATGGCCGGATCTGCAAAAGTAAAGAAAGTGATGTGGCAATGGATTAGGGTCAGTGTTTATAATGACAGAATCTGTAAAAGTAAAAAAAGTGATGTGGCAATGGATTAGGGTCACTGTTCACAATGGCCGGATCTGCAAAAGTAAAGAAAGTGATGTGGCAATGGATTAGGGTCAGTGTTTATAATGACAGAATCTGTAAAAGTAAAAAAAGTGATGTGGCAATGGATTAGGGTCACTGTTCACAATGACAGGATCTGCAAAAGTAAAGAAAGTGATGTGGCAATGGATTAGGGTCACTGTTCACAATGACAGAATTTTAAAAAGTAAAGAAAGTGATGTGGCAATGGATTAGGGTCACTGTTCACAATGACAGAATTTGTAAAAGTAAAGAAAGTGATGTGGCAATGGATTAAGGTCACTGTTCACAATGACAGAATTTGTAAAAGTAAAGAAAGAGATGTGGCAATGAATAAGGATCAGTGTTCACAATGACAGAACCTGTAAAAGTAAAGAAAGTGATGTGGCAATGGATTAGGGTCACTGTTCACAATGACAGAATTTGTAAAAGTAAAGAAAGTGATGTGGCAATGGATTAAGGTCACTGTTCACAATGACAGAATCTGTAAAAGTAAAGAAAGTATTGTGGCAATAGATTAGGGTCAGTGTTGACAATTACAGAATCTGTAAAATTATTTATTTATTTTTAAACTTTAAACTTTTCAAATTCACAACAGTCAAATTATACCAAACAATATCTGGACAAGTCAGATTATACGAGATGAATGAATCTCGTATGAATCTCTATGAGATTGATTTCGTGCAAGGCGACACAAGTCTGCATCCGCCGTATGCAGTCGACACACACCAGTTCTGTCGCAGAATGCAGAGCTTTGACACGAATAAAACTGAGTACAAAATCTAATTATTTTTTTATTTATTTAAACGCAAAAGTATCTAAACAATAGTTAGTATTCTTCATTGTTGGTCAATTGCTTTTCATTAGTACTGAATAACTTCCATCTTGTGATCAGCATTTAAATAAAGGATCTGCTGATTTTCTATTCTTTGTAGTAAGTAATAACATAAACAAATCGACGTCCTTATCCTCTTCTAATAAAAGTAACAAAAGATGAGTGTCGCAGTCTGCAGTCGCCATCGGGATCGCAGCTAAACTTTTTGTAAATGCGGCCTCTTTGTACATTTTTCATCAGCCCAAATGCGGCAAATAAAGTTACGAGTCTGTACTACGTGGCTGGAGTATCTAGTCATAGGACTTATTAACTGTCTTATTTTACTATAAGTTTCTCTAGCCATCCATGCAGAATGTAAAAGTGTTGAAGTCCTTATACATACCCGAATGTTTACTAAAATTTTACTAGTTTATCAAAGAATAAAACAATAAATTATTTGCAATAATAAAATAAAAATGAATGAATGTTTGTATTTATTTATTTAAAAAATAACTATATATATAGTTTAACTCAAATAAGCATCACCGCAGTTGCATGAGTTCTTGAGTTCCGCTGTACCCTCAGCAGATACTTCACCGTCTAACTGCACAGAGCTGGCGAATGGTGCACTGCCAGTGACCTGAGCTTGGCCATCGATTACCAGAGCATCTCCTGATACTCTAATGCCATAAGCGGGAACAGGAGCGGCACATGCTGGTGCAGAATATGCTGGTGCAGGGTATGATGGGGCAGAATATGCTGGGGCAGGGTATTGCTCGTAGCACTGTCCATAAGCGTACTGGACGAAGATCATCTGCACGCACACCAACAAGAGAGTGAGTGAGTTCATGTTGTCTATGTTAGGATACCTCAGCAGAGAATGTCCTAGACTATGCCGATTGATCTATTTAAAGGTAATATTTTCGTAATAAATTAGATAATATTTAGTAATACAATTATTCGTAACTTTTTGATAATAAATATGCTTATAAATAATGTAATTGTTGCAACAACATATTATAATATGTCCTCATTAGCAGAATATATTTAAAGTAATGTTTGTTAGTTGTATACAACATAACCTAGTAAAGGAATAACAATACAACATGCAGTACAAAGCTCTCTTGTTTGTGTTCGCTGTTGGTGCACTGCAATCGGCATCAGCACAATGTGGTCAAGCCCTTCCTGAATTATACACCGGTGCACCAGGCTACCAACCCGGCTATACCGGAAATCCCGCCCCGGCGTATACTGGTTCCTATCCCCCAGGTGATATTGAAGCGGTTGGTACTCTGCCAGTGAGTGGTCCAGTATATGTGGATGGCTACGTGCCAGTGGAGGGCTCAGTGAACTATGCCGGTGATGTCGGCGCAACAGGAACTGCCAGCGTTTACTGCAGCTGTGGCAACAAATGGGTGGTGTAAATAACATCGTTGATGGTTAATAAATTTAGAGTACCTTTTAAAATATTTCTTTGTTTAATTTATCACCTTTTTTTTTATCGAGAATACATAAAATTCTCTTGGTGAATTTAAACATTTCACCAAGAGATTTTTATATTATTTATATTTATATATTATTTTTATTTTTATATTTATATTATATGATAGCTCCCTGCCTGATATTAGGCTGGAATGTGGTCTATGAATAAAGACGACTGCTTGTACAGTTAAATAATTACAAGTAGCAGTCACATTCACTATTTCAGCCTAGTTTGAACTGGCGACTTACAAGCTGATCCCGAAATGGGACTAAGTCATTTCACGGTCTATACACTTGTAACTAGTAGTATTAACTCGGTCTGGCAGAGTTGGCCACTCTTAGAAGTTAGAGTTGGCCCAGTTATTATTGGGCATTATCTAATTTATGACGAATATGTCACCTTTAAATAGAAGTAAAGTAGAATTCTTTATCAACTTATAAGTTTAGAGTGTCGATTCATTTGATCCTGATGACTAAAAAACTGATTTATCTTTCGATTGCATCAGTCGTTGTCACATGCCGGCCAAGCGTGAGGTGCTTTTTCATCCTTTGCTAGAACGATCTAAGGATGGGAGAAACATTTGGGAGGGAGGGTGATAATAAAAATGACGACAGGTTATTGGTTAGCACACCAGTTAGTTACGCGTAAAGTCCCAGGTTCGATCCCCGGTCGGAAATAATATTGGTTTTGTACTTTTATTTGTAATATTTATTAATTATAATAACTTGTTACGCCTTTTTACAACAGGGATATTTTCTTTATAAACTCTTTATTGCACATAAATAAGGTACATAGGCGAGCTTAATGTCTTGGGAATTATATATCAGCTAACCTTCGTTGTGTTGTGCTGTGATTGGCTGGGTGCATACTATTTATTAAAAGTTTCAATATTATTTTGAATAATATTTGTTATAAAAATCTAAGCAATACATATAGGTCGGAGGTGGCTAACATCACTGGGGGCGGGCCAGTGGTGTAGCATGGGAGTCAGCCGCCCGCTTTACTACTGATAGATATATTTTATCACAGCAGGTCACAGGGCAATGTCATTCGGCAGAGTCACCTAATTAATTTCATTAATTGTGACAGCTTTTACAGACGGATCAATAGTCACGGAAGGAGAGGAAAAATGGAGATTGAGTTTGTTTAGATCCATTTGCAGTTCTAGTTTAGCCTTAGGTTTCCCAGTCTATTATAAATTGTTAAAAAGTTTTCAAATATTGTTTGCGGGACAATTTTCGATGCTATTGTGAATATATTTCCGTTTGGCGTTCCTACACATCTCGATTCCTTGCATGCTTGAAGCCATTCCACCCCACCCCACTTGGCGATTTTTTAAATTCACGATATAAAGAGTCCCTCCATCTCATAGCCTTCCGAATATGATCATCCAACCATGGAGCATGGGGCCTCTTCATATGTACGGGGCATGCACGTCAAATAGGCGGTCATTAAAGATGCATACTTTTTCCTCAATAGTGCCGGCATTTACCACTTTGTCCTTGTCAATGATAGTTGCGTCAGTCAGAAATTGCTCCAGGTTCATTTTGGAGAGGTTGCGTTGAAGAAAATTCTGGATTTTTATTTGGGTGTTTTGATTTTATAAGAGACGTAGATAAGATCGTGATGAGAAAATGCTTACGAGTACAATTCAAATTTTAAATACACTAGGATTATTATCTTTACAAGATCTGTAAACTACTTGCCATTGCCCAGAGATTTTGTTCTCCAATCAAACCGTTCATCATTACTATTATAATATCCGTAACTAGATATAATAATAATAAATTGACGAAGAATATCAGGGTAATACAAATAAGGTTTATAATGAAAAACAGTAAATATTGGTATATTTAAGGTTATTTATTTATTTAACTCAAATAAGCATCACCGCAGTTGCATGAGTTCTTGAGTGCCGCTGTACCCTCAGCAGATACTTCACCGTCTAACTGCACAGAGCTGGCGAATGGTGCACTGCCAGTGACCTGAGCTTGGCCATCAATGGTCAACGCATTGCCGGACACTCTGATGCCATAAGCGGGAACAGAAGCGGCACATGCTGGCGCAGGGTATGATGGTGCAGAATATGCTGGGGCAGGGTATTGATCGTAGCATTGTCCATAAGCGTACTGGACAAGGATCACCTGCACGCATACCAACAAGAGAGTGAGTGAGTTCATGTTGTCTTTCTTAGGATACCTCAGCAGAGAATGTCCTAGATTATGCCGATTGATCTATTTAAAGGTGACATTTTCGAAATCAATTAGATAATATTTAGTAATAATAATAATGGTAACCTTTTTGATAATAAATGTTTTGTAATAAATAATGTCGACGGTTTCCGGGCTATTTGTTTTAAGCGACATTTTGACCGATATTGACATATATACATATTCGGAATCAGCGATTTTTTTTGCGTCGACTGAGTCGACTTTGGTGACGATCAGAGTACTTTTTTGGCGCTTAAAACAATGCCATTTTTTGGAGCGATCCGAAATTTCATTGTATTAACCGACGCGAAATATGTCCTTTTATATAGAAAGTGTACTTGAGCCACAAATGTTTTTATTGGTTATTTACTTAAGCGTTTTTGCCTTACACACAAATCATCCAAACGGGTCATTTAAAGCGTTTTTCCTGAAGTTACATTCTATAGGTAATGTTTGTTAAAGCATTACACCTTCCTCAAAAAAGATATGGTCATGTCGCTTAAAACATTTAGCCTGAATCCCAAATTGGTATGCAATGTCGCTCAAATCATTTCTCTTGCATCTGTTTTTAGTAAAAAAAGGCTATTAAAACATTTTCCCCTGTAGTTAAAATAGTCTTTAAATGGCAAATCAACCTTTATTCCAAAATCGGTAAATTTTCGATTGGTCGCTTCAAACAAATTAAAAATACAGGTACTGGTACTTCATTCATTTTTCCTATACCGAATACATTAAAAACTTTACATTCAGACACTGCAAATTTTGTATAAGTCGTTGTACCAAAAGTCGGTTAAAACAAAACATTTTCGGCGCTCGCATCCATAAAACAAGCGAGTTTTTATACTATATCCCCCCCAACGGTAATGTACTGTACTGTATTATTATAATTAAGACCGTTGATTAGTAACCAAGAAGACTGTTGTTTAGGACTAGACAAAGATTTTAACGGTCCTTAATAAGCAACCAATTATGGTGAAAATTGTATGCCAAAGTGATTCTTATTCAGTACAATACGATATTTGAATAACATTATGTTAATAAATAAAAAATGGTAATTTTTAATAGTTTTGTTTTATTAGTTTTAATTTTATTATTGAAACAACAAAGAGTTATTTCCCTTCTAACCAAAGTATTATTATGTTTTAACCGACTTTTTTTTTGAAATTTACTAATTTATTGTCATTTCAAACAATTACTTTTTAAATACTATTTGCCTCTTTAGTCATTTATCCTGTATCTCAACTGTGTATTACTAGTCGTATAAACTAATTTGCCTTTTTCTGTTTTATTCATCACGTTGTAATTGATACAATTAGCCTTACTCTAAAAAAATACAAAAGTTATACTTAAAGCGTTTTGCTTGAATCTATTACTTGCAACATTTGGTGCTTAAATCATTTAGCCTGATTCTACAAATTGATTAAGTATGGGCGTCTTGTATTAAGCGACACATATATCTGCTAATAGCGCCTTTTTAAAAGAAGTATCTTAATCAAATTATGGGGGTTATTATATGAAAATAGAAAAACTTTACTTTTTTGAAAATAAACCAGGTTTCAAAAAGTTATCAATTTTTTTCTCGAAATCAAAACTTTAAATCGCTCTCCTGTAAAGTTTTAAAAATGTCGCTTAAAACAAATAGCCCGGAAACCGTCGATGTAATTATTGCAACAACATAATATGTCCTCATGAGCAGAATATATTTAAAGTAATGTTTGTTAGTTGTATACAACATTAACTAGTAAAAGAATACCAATACAACATGCAGTACAAAGCTCTCTTCTTCGTATTCGCTCTTGGTGCACTGCAATCGGCATCAGCACAATGTGGTTCAGCCCTTCATGAATTACACACCGGTGCACCTGGCTACCAACCCGGCTATACCGGTAATCCCGTCCCGGCGTATACTGGTTCCTATCCCCCAGGTGATATTGAAGCGGCTGGTACTTTGCCAGTGAGTGGTCCAGTATATGTGGACGGCTACGTGCCAGTGGAGGGCTCAGTGAACTATGCCGGTGATGTTGGCGCAACAGGAACTGCCAGCGTTTACTGCAGCTGCGGTAACATATGGGTTGCATAAGTTTTAAAAGATAATAAAATTAAACTTCTTTCATAAGTTTTTGTTTTAATAGTAAACCTTTTAATAGATTCTCAGTTCGGACAAACGAACCTTACTCTCATGATACCCGCAGAAGTCTGTGAAGCATTCGCTTTCTGTTAATGAGAAGACGACGGTTACTTGAGACGGAAAATAATAGAGGGAAACGATTAGACGATTAGATCAATGATAGTTGCGTCAGTCAGAAATTGCTCCAGGTTCATTTTGGAGAGATGCGTTGAAGAAAATTCTGGATTTTTATTTGGGTGTTTTGATTTTATAAGAGACGTAGATAAGATCGTGATGAGAAAATGCTTACGAGTACAATTCAAATTTTAAATACACTAGGATTATTATCTTTACAAGATCTGTAAACTACTTGCCATTGCCCAGAGATTTTGTTCTCCAATCAAACCGTTCATCATTACTATTATAATATCCGTAACTAGATATAATAATAATAAATTGACGAAGAATATCAGGGTAATACAAATAAGGTTTATAATGAAAAACAGTAAATATTGGTATATTTAAGGTTATTTATTTATTTAACTCAAATAAGCATCACCGCAGTTGCATGAGTTCTTGAGTGCCGCTGTACCCTCAGCAGATACTTCACCGTCTAACTGCACAGAGCTGGCGAATGGTGCACTGCCAGTGACCTGAGCTTGGCCATCAATGGTCAACGCATTGCCGGACACTCTGATGCCATAAGCGGGAACAGAAGCGGCACATGCTGGCGCAGGGTATGATGGTGCAGAATATGCTGGGGCAGGGTATTGATCGTAGCATTGTCCATAAGCGTACTGGACAAGGATCACCTGCACGCATACCAACAAGAGAGTGAGTGAGTTCATGTTGTCTTTCTTAGGATACCTCAGCAGAGAATGTCCTAGATTATGCCGATTGATCTATTTAAAGGTGACATTTTCGAAATCAATTAGATAATATTTAGTAATAATAATAATGGTAACCTTTTTGATAATAAATGTTTTGTAATAAATAATGTAATTATTGCAACAACATAATATGTCCTCATGAGCAGAATATATTTAAAGTAATGTTTGTTAGTTGTATACAACATTAACTAGTAAAAGAATACCAATACAACATGCAGTACAAAGCTCTCTTCTTCGTATTCGCTCTTGGTGCACTGCAATCGGCATCAGCACAATGTGGTTCAGCCCTTCATGAATTACACACCGGTGCACCTGGCTACCAACCCGGCTATACCGGTAATCCCGTCCCGGCGTATACTGGTTCCTATCCCCCAGGTGATATTGAAGCGGCTGGTACTTTGCCAGTGAGTGGTCCAGTATATGTGGACGGCTACGTGCCAGTGGAGGGCTCAGTGAACTATGCCGGTGATGTTGGCGCAACAGGAACTGCCAGCGTTTACTGCAGCTGCGGTAACATATGGGTTGCATAAGTTTTAAAAGATAATAAAATTAAACTTCTTTCATAAGTTTTTGTTTTAATAGTAAACCTTTTAATAGATTCTCAGTTCGGACAAACGAACCTTACTCTCATGATACCCGCAGAAGTCTGTGAAGCATTCGCTTTCTGTTAATGAGAAGACGACGGTTACTTGAGACGGAAAATAATAGAGGGAAACGATTAGACATAATGAAAAAAAAAACTAACAAACGCACTGGTCGTACCACGATTGTTTTGAAAGTTCCCCTCGATTACTCGATTTATCATCAAAATCAGTTTATAAACAACAAAGTTATACGCGAAGAAACATAAAAAAGATAAATACACTCCATTTAAGAAACCTTCTCCTTTTTTGAAGTAGGTTAAACCCTGATTTTCTTATCGTGGGACCACCTTTGAAATATCTTCTTTTCAACAAAAAAAGGATAATCAAAATCGGTTCATAAACAACGAATTTATCCGCGAACAAACATAAAAAAGCATATATACAGTCGAATTTAGAGCCCCCTCCTTTTTTGAAGTCGGTTAAAAACTGATTTAGCTTACGATTGCATTAGGAAGTTGTGTCAGGATCGTGGCAAGTAGCGATCCATTGTCTCTGCTTATCCTTGCTTATAAGGCGTGATAATTTGATTGATTGCAATAGTCGTTGTCACATGCCGGCCGGGCGTGAGGGGATTTTTCATCCTTTACTTGAACGATCCAAGGATGGGAAGAACATTTAGGCGTGTAATAATAAAAAAAATGACGACAGGCGTGGCGTATTAGTTAGCACACCAGTTAGTTACGCGTGAAGTCTCAGGTTCGATCCCCGGTCAGAAATAATACAGTAATACATAGAAGTAATACATATTATATAAATAATACAGAGACAATGAGACGCGAAAAGCCACGATGCTGACACAACGCCCTCGCTTCCCTCACATCCAGGGCCGTCTTTACCCGGGGGTTCAAGGGGTGCGGTGCACCCGGGCACAGAGTCCTAGGGGGCGCATGCCAACCGCCACAAATTTCAATAGGTACCTACTACACTGAGACCAGGCGAGCGGAGCCTTGACTTTCGCACCCCGGCGCAGAATATCCTTAAGACGGCCCTGCTCACATCCACAGTTCTCTTCATACAAGCTCTACGGTTATAGGCACTAGGCCATAACCGATTCATCGACATCAGATATTATCAAAAAATAAAGCGGATATTTGCTCCTGGTCTGGTTATCAAAGATTGGTACCAGGCTGCCGATCCAGGCCATAAAGTGACTTTTTGATAACCAGACCAGACCGGGAGCACATATTCGCCTTATTTTTTGATTATATGAATATGACGCGCTGAAAAGTTTAGTTTGCTGTCGATTCAGTGAACAGAAAGCGAATGCTTCTTCACACTTGCACGGGTATCATAGAAGTAAAAAAGATAATGTTGGGAAAATAGACCATAAGGCTCGCCTGTCCGAACTCAGAATGCGAAAGGTATACATATGAATAAAACAAAAACTTTACAAAAGTATTTAAAATTTATTGTCCATCAAAACTTATGCAACCCATCTGTTGCCACAGCTGCAGTAAACGCTGGCAGTTCCTGTTGCGCCGACATCACCAGCATAGTTCACTGAGCCCTCCACTGGCACATAGCCGTCCACATATACTGGACCACTCACTGGCAGAGTACCAACCGCTTCAATATCACCTGGGGGGTAGGAACCAGTGTACGCTGGGGCGTGATTTTCGGTATAGCCGGGTTGGTAGCCAGGTGCACCGGTGTATAATTCAGGAAGGGCTGGACCACATTGTGCTGATGCCGATTGCAGAGCACCAAGAGCGAACACAAACAAGAGAGCTTTGTACTGCATGTTGTATTGTTATTCCTTTACTAGTTAATGTTGTTTACAACTAACAAACATTACTTTAAATATATTCTGCTCATGAGGACATATTATGTTGTTGCAACAATTACATTATTTATTACAGAACATTTATCAAATAGGTTACGATTAAAGTTATTACTGGGTATTATCTAATTTATTACGAAAATGTCACCTTTAAATAGATCGATCGGCATAGTCTAGGACATTCTCTGCTGAGGTATCCTAACATAAACAACATGAACTCACTCACTCTCTTGTTGGTGTGCGTGCAGGTGATCCTCGTCCAGTACGCTTATGGACAGTGCTACGAGCAATACCCTGCCCCAGCATATTCTGCCCCATCATACCCTGCACCAGCATACCCTGCTCCAGCATGTGCCGCTCCTGTTCCCGCTTATGGAATTAGAGTATCAGGAGATGCTCTGGTAATTGATGGTCAAGCTCAGGTAACCGGTAGTGCACCATTCGCCAGCTCTGTGCAGTTAGACGGTGAGGTGTCTGCTGAGGGTACAGCGGCACTCAAGAACTCATGCAACTGCGGCGATGCTTATTTGAGTTAAATAAATAAATAATCTTATATTTACCGATATTTACTGTTTATCATTAAAATCCTTATTTGTATTACCCTGATATTCTTAATCAATTTATTATTATATCAAGTTACAGATATGACAATAATATTTTAGACGCGATGGATGGAGTAGGGAATTCTGGATGATAAACATCCGCTATTATACTGGGGAAATATCTGTTGACCAGCTGTCCCACCTATCGCTCGATAGAGAAGAGTATAAGAACTATAATAACAAGTTAATTGATTCAAATATGTAGATAGATACCTATATAATTGAAAGATTATACAGGTATGTAAGATTGGGAGTATCCACAATCTACTTTTCAATATACCAGGCTATCCTAGTTTTACCTAGGAAAGCGATCATATATTATGATCATTAGATTGCCGATTTGGGGTAGTCTCACCACTTACAACTATACAGACCGTAAAACTAATTGTCAACCGTAAAACAAATTGTCGAACATTTTGTATGTAAGTAGAGCATTCAGGTTTCAGAATCTGAATTCCTGATCTGAAAACCTAATACGGTTTTCGCATGTGTGCGCTAGGGCTAATGATAGCTGAATTGTAGTCGATGAATGAGGGTAATTGCTACTACCAGTGCCGGATTAAGCCAGCGCGTGGCCTGAAGCAAATTCTGTCAAGGGGCCCTTGGTTGCCTTTAGGTTCTCATGTTTAGGGTATTAAATAAAACAAAACTGTAACAAATAAACTTTTCTGAATTTAATATGCGCAAATTTAAAGAACACGTTAAATATCGACTTAAATTTTCAAGTGGAAGTAAAGCATAGCCTCAAGTGGCTAATCCGGCACTACAGTTGAATAAGTTACAGTCACATCTACAATAAACTTAGTTGAAACCGGCAACTTACAAGCAGACCCTAAAGTAAAAAGACCTAAAGTCTGTTAAGGCGACTGTGATGTAGTGGTAGCGCAATAATTACGCAAACCGAAGAGCACGAGTTCGAGACCACCCACTGGTACCAATGTATCTTTGATATGTACTTTGATTGTCCTGTTTCTATGATACAAGCACTTTAGTAGCTTAATATAGAAATGTAAATAAAAATAAATAAATAAAAGTTTTACGGTCTGTATAGTTGTAAGTGGTGAGACTACCCCGAATCGGCAATCTAATGATCATAATATATGATCGCTTTCCTAGGTAAAACTAGGATAGCCTGGTATATTGAAAAGTAGATTGTGGATACTCCCAATCTTACATACCTGTATAATCTTTCAATTATACAGGTATCTATCTACATATTTGAATCAATTAACTTGTTATTATAGTTCTTATACTCTTCTCTATCGAGCGATAGGTGGGACAGCTGGTCAACAGATATTTCCCCAGTCTAATAGCGGATGTTTATCATCCAGAATTCCCTACTCCATCCATCGCGTCTAAAATATTATTGTCATATCTGTAACTTGATATAATAATAAATTGATTAGGAATATCAGGGTAATACAAATAAGGATTTTAATGATAAACAGTAAATATTGGTAAATATAAGATTATTTATTTATTTAACTCAAATAAGCATCGCCGCAGTTGCATGAGTTCTTGAGTGCCGCTGTACCCTCAGCAGACACCTCACCGTCTAACTGCACAGAGCTGGCGAATGGTGCACTACCGGTTACCTGAGCTTGACCATCGATTACCAGAGCATCTCCTGATACTCTAATTCCATAAGCGGGAACAGGAGCGGCACATGCTGGAGCAGGGTATGCTGGTGCAGGGTATGATGGAGCAGAATATGCTGGGGCAGGGTATTGCTCGTAGCACTGTCCATAAGCGTACTGGACGAGGATCACCTGCACGCACACCAACAAGAGAGTGAGTGAGTTCATGTTGTTTATGTTAGGATACCTCAGCAGAGAATGTCCTAGACTATGCCGATCGATCTATTTAAAGGTGACATTTTCGTAATAAATTAGATAATACCCAGTAATAACTTTAATCGTAACCTATTTGATAAATGTTCTGTAATAAATAATGTAATTATTGCAACAACATAATATGTCCTCATGAGCAGAATATATTTAAAGTAATGTTTGTTAGTTGTAAACAACATTAACTAGTAAAGGAATAACAATACAACATGCAGTACAAAGCTCTCTTGTTTGTGTTCGCTCTTGGTGCTCTGCAATCGGCATCAGCACAATGTGGTCCAGCCCTTCCTGAATTATACACCGGTGCACCTGGCTACCAACCCGGCTATACCGGAAATCACGCCCCAGCGTACACTGGTTCCTACCCCCCAGGTGATATTGAAGCGGTTGGTACTTTGCCAGTGAGTGGTCCAGTATATGTGGACGGCTATGTGCCAGTGGAGGGCTCAGTGAACTATGCTGGTGATGTCGGCGCAACAGGAACTGCCAGCGTTTACTGCAGCTGTGGCAACAGATGGGTTGCATAGGTTTTGATGGACAATAAATTTTAAATACTTTTTTAAAGTTTTTGTTTTATTCATATGTATACCTTTCGCATTCTGAGTTCGGACAGACGAGCCTTATGGTCTATTTTCCCAACATTATCTTTTTTACTTATATGATACCCGTGCAAGTGTGAAGAAGCATTCGCTTTCTGTTCACTGAATCGACAGCAAACTAAACGTTTCAGCGCGTCATATTCATATAATCAAAAAATAAGGCGAATATGTGCTCCCGGTCTGGTCTGGTTATCAAAAAGTCACTTTATGGTTTATGTATTACCCTGGATCGGCAGCCTGATACCAATCTTTGATAACCAGACCAGGAGCAAATATCCGCTTTATTTTTTGATAATATCTGATGTCGATGAATCGGTTATGGCCTAGTGCCTATAACCGTAGAGCTTGTATGAAGAGAACTGTGGATGTGAGCAGGGCCGTCTTAAGGATATTCTGCGCCGGGGTGCGAAAGTCAAAGGCTTTGCTCTTTCGCAAGCTCCGCTCGCCTGGTCTCAGTGTAGTAGGTACCTATTGAAATTTGTGGCGGTTGGCATGCGCCCCCTAGGACTCTGTGCCCGGGTGCACCGCACCCCTTGAACCCCCGGGTAAAGACGGCCCTGGATGTGAGGGAAGCGAGGGCGTTGTGTCAGCATCGTGGCTTTTCGCGTCTCATTGTCTCTGTATTATTTATATAATATGTATTACTTCTATGTATTACTGTATTATTTCTGACCGGGGATCGAACCTGAGACTTCACGCGTAACTAACTGGTGTGCTAACTAATACGCCACGCCTGTCGTCATTTTTTTTATTATTACACGCCTAAATGTTCTTCCCATCCTTGGATCGTTCAAGTAAAGGATGAAAAATCCCCTCACGCCCGGCCGGCATGTGACAACGACTATTGCAATCAATCAAATTATCACGCCTTATAAGCAAGGATAAGCAGAGACAATGGATCGCTACTTGCCACGATCCTGACACAACTTCCTAATGCAATCGTAAGCTAAATCAGTTTTTAACCGACTTCAAAAAAGGAGGGGGTTCTAAATTCGACTGTATATATGCTTTTTTATGTTTGTTCGCGGATAAATTCGTTGTTTATGAACCGATTTTGATTATCCTTTTTTTTGTTGAAAAGAAGATATTTCAAAGGTGGTCCCACGATAAGAAAATCAGGGTTTAACCTACTTCAAAAAAGAAGAAGGTTTCTCAAATGGAGTGTATTTATCTTTTTTATGTTTCTTCGCGTATAACTTTGTTGTTTATAAACTGATTTTGATGATAAATCGAGTAATCGAGGGGAACTTTCAAAACAATCGTGGTACGACCAGTGCGTTTGTTAGTTTTTTTTTTCATTATGTCTAATCGTTTTCCTCTATTATTTTCCGTCTCAAGTAACCGTCGTCTTCTCATTAACAGAAAGCGAATGCTTCACAGACTTCTGCGGGTATCATGAGAGTAAGGTTCGTTTGTCCGAACTGAGAATCTATTAAAAGGTTTACTATTAAAACAAAAACTTATGAAAGAAGTTTAATTTTATTATCTTTTAAAACTTATGCAACCCATATGTTACCGCAGCTGCAGTAAACGCTGGCAGTTCCTGTTGCGCCAACATCACCGGCATAGTTCACTGAGCCCTCCACTGGCACGTAGCCGTCCACATATACTGGACCACTCACTGGCAAAGTACCAGCCGCTTCAATATCACCTGGGGGATAGGAACCAGTATACGCCGGGACGGGATTACCGGTATAGCCGGGTTGGTAGCCAGGTGCACCGGTGTGTAATTCATGAAGGGCTGGACCACATTGTGCTGATGCCGATTGCAGTGCACCAAGAGCGAATACGAAGAAGAGAGCTTTGTACTGCATGTTGTATTGGTATTCTTTTACTAGTTAATGTTGTATACAACTAACAAACATTACTTTAAATATATTCTGCTCATGAGGACATATTATGTTGTTGCAATAATTACATTATTTATTACAAAACATTTATTATCAAAAAGGTTACCATTATTATTATTACTAAATATTATCTAATTGATTTCGAAAATGTCACCTTTAAATAGATCAATCGGCATAATCTAGGACATTCTCTGCTGAGGTATCCTAAGAAAGACAACATGAACTCACTCACTCTCTTGTTGGTATGCGTGCAGGTGATCCTTGTCCAGTACGCTTATGGACAATGCTACGATCAATACCCTGTCCCAGCATATTCTGCACCATCATACCCTGCGCCAGCATGTGCCGCTTCTGTTCCCGCTTATGGCATCAGAGTGTCCGGCAATGCGTTGACCATTGATGGCCAAGCTCAGGTCACTGGCAGTGCACCATTCGCCAGCTCTGTGCAGTTAGACGGTGAAGTATCTGCTGAGGGTACAGCGGCACTCAAAAACTCATGTAACTGCGGTGATGCTTATTTGAGTTAAATAAATAAATAACCTTAAATATACCAATATTTACTGTTTTTCATTATAAACCTTATTTGTATTACCCTGATATTCTTCGTCAATTTATTATTAATATATCTAGTTACGGATATTATAATAGTAATGATGAACGGTTTGATTGGAGAACAAAATCTCTGGGCAATGGCAAGTAGTTTACAGATCTTGTAAAGATAATAATCCTAGTGTATTTAAAATTTGAATTGTACTCGTAAGCATTTTCTCATCACGATCTTATCTACGTCTCTTATAAAATCAAAACACCCAAATAAAAATCCAGAATTTTTCTTCAACGCAACCTCTCCAAAATGAACCTGGAGCAATTTCTGACTGACGCAACTATCATTGACAAGGACGAAGTGGTAAATGCCGGCACTATTGAGGAAAAAGTATGCATCTTTAATGACCGCCTATTAATCTTATTTGACGTGCATGCGCCCGTACATATGAAGAGGCCCCATGCTCCATGGTTGGATGATCATATTCGGAAGGCTATGAGATGAACTCTTTATATTGTGAATTTAAAAAATCGCCAAGTGGGGTGGGATGGAATGGCTTCAAGCATGCAAGGAATCGAGATGTTTAGGAACGCTAAACGGAAATATATTCACAATAGCATCGAAAATTGTCCCGCAAACAATATTTGAAAACTTTTTAACAATTTAGACCTGGGAAACCTAAGGCTACTGCAAATGGATCTAAACGAACTCAATTTCCATTTTTCCTCTCCTTCTGTGACTATTGATCCGTCTGTGAAAGCTGTCACAATTAATGAAACTAATTAGGTGACTCTGCCGAATGACATTGCCCTGTGACCTGCTGTGATAAAATATATCTATCAGTAGTAAAGCGGGCGGCTGACTCCCATGCTACACCACTGGCCCGCCCCCAGTGATGTTAGCCACCTCCGACCTATATGTATTGCTTAGATTTTTACAACAAATATTATTCAAAATAATATTGAAACTTTTAATAAATAGTATGCACCCAGCCAATCACAGCACAACACAACGAAGGTTAGCTGATATATAATTCCCAAGACATTAAGCTCGCCTATGTACCTTATTTATGTGCAATAAAGAGTTTATAAAGAAAATATCCCTGTTGGAAAAAGGCGTAACAAGTTATTATAATTAATAAATATTACAAATAAAAGTACGAAACAAATATTATTATCGACCGGGGATCGAACCTGGGACTTTACGCTTAACTAACTGATGTGCTAACCAATACGCCACGCCTGTCGTCATTTTTATTATTACACTATTAAATGTTCTTCCTATCCTTAGATCGTTCTAGTAAAGGATGAAAAAGCACCTCACGCCTGGCCGGCATGTGACAACGACTAATGCAATCGAAAGATAAATCAGTTTTTTAGTCATCAGGATCAAATGGATCGATACTCTAATAATATAGGATTGGTAAAACTTATAAGTTGATAAAGAATTCTACTTGTCGATTGTTCGATCAAGAAACGATGCGCTAAAACGTTTAGTTCGACTGTTGATTCAGTCAACAGAAAGCGAATGCTTCTTCACACTTGTGCAGGTATCATGGGAGTAAAAAGATGATGTAGGGACAATAGACAACAAGGCTCGTGTGTCCGAACTAAGAATATATTAAAAGGTTTACTATTAAAACAAAAACTTATCAAAGTATTTTAAATTTATTATCTTTTAAAGCTTATGCAACCCATAAGTTACCGCAGCTGCAGTAAACGCTGGCAGTTCCTGTTGCGCCGACATCACCGGCATAGTTCACTGAGCCCTCCACTGGCACGTAGCCGTCCACATTTACTGGACCACTCACTGGCAGAGTACCAGCCGCTTCAATATCACCTGGGGGATAGGAACCAGTATACGCTGGGGCGGGATTTCCGGTATAGCCGGGTTGGTAGCCAGGTGCACCGGTGTATAATTCAGGAAGGGCTGAACCACATTGTGCTGATGCAGATTGCAGTGCACCAAGAGCGAATACGAAGAAGAGAGCTTTGTACTGCATGTTGTATTGTTATTCCTTTACTAGTTAATGTTGTATACAACTAACAAACATTACTTTAAATATATTCTGCTCATGAGGACATATTATGTTGTTGCAACAATTACATTATTTATAAGCATATTTATTATCAAAAAGTTACGAATAATTGTATTACTAAATATTATCTAATTTATTACGAAAATATTTCCTTTAAATAGATCAATCGGCATAGTCTAGGACATTCTCTGCTGAGGTATCCTAACAAAGACATCATGAACTCACTTACTCTTTTGTTGGTGTGCGTGCAGGTGATCCTCGTCCAGTACGCTTATGGACAATGCTACGAGCAATACCCTGCTCCAGCATATTCTGCACCAGCATACCCCACACCAGCATATTCTGCCCCAGCATGTGCCGCTCCTGTTCCCGCTTATGGCATCAGAGTATCCGGCAATGCGTTGACCATTGATGGTCAAGCTCAGGTCACTGGCAGTGCACCATTCGCCAGCTCTGTGCAGTTAGACGGTGAGGTGTCTGCTGAGGGTACAGCGGCACTCAAGAACTCATGCAACTGCGGCGACGCTTATTTGAGTTAAATAAATAAATAACCTTAAATATACCAATATTTACTGTTTTTCATTATAAACCTTATTTGTATTACCCTGATATTCTTCGTCAATTTATTATTATTATATCTAGTTACGGATATTATAATAGTAATGATGAACGCTTTGATTGGGGAACAAAATCTCTGGGCAATGGCAAGTAGTTTACAGATATTGTAAAGATATAATCCTAGTGTATTTAAAATTTGAATTGTACTCGTAAGCATTTTCTCATCACGATCTTATCTACGTCTCTTATAAAATCAAAACACCCAAATAAAAATCCAGAAATTTCTTCAACGCAACCTCTCCAAAATGAACCTGGAGCAATTTCTGACTGACGCAACTATCATTGACAAGGACGAAGTGGTAAATGCCGGCACTATTGAGGAAAAAGTATGCATCTTCAATGACCGCCTATTAAACTTATTTGACGTGCATGCGCCCGTACATATGAAGAGGCCCCATGCTTCATGGTTGGATGATCATATTCGGAAGGCTATGAGATGGAGGGACTCTTTATATCGTGAATTTAAAAAATCGCCAAGTGGGGTGGGGTGGCATGGCTTCAAGCATGCAAGGAATCGAGATGTGTAGGAACGCCAAACGGAAATATATTCACAATAGCATCGAAAATTGTCCCGCAAACAATATTTGAAAACTTTTTAACAATTTAAACCTGGGAAACCTAGGGCTACTGCAAATGGATCTAAACAAACTCAATCTCCATTTTTCCTCTCCTTCTGTGACTATTGATCCGTCTGTGAAAGCTGTCACAATTAATGAAATTAATTAGGTGACTCTGCCGAATGACATTGCCCTGTGACCTGCTGTGATAAAAAAATATATCTATCAGTAGTAAAGCGGGCGGCTGACTCCCATGCTACACCACTGGCCCGCCCCCAGTGATGTTAGCCACCTCCGACCTATATGTATTGCTTAGATTTTTATAACAAATATTATACAAAATAATATTGAAACTTTTAATAAATAGTATGCACCCAGCCAATCACAGCACAACACAACGAAGGTTAGCTGATATATAATTCCCAAGACATTAAGCTCGCCTATGTACCTTATTTATGTGCAATAAAGAGTTTATAAAGAAAATATCCCTGTTGGAAAAAGGCGTAACAAGTTATTATAATTAATAAATATTACAAATAAAAGTACGAAACAAATATTATTATCGACCGGGGATCGAACCTGGGACTTTACGCTTAACTAACTGATGTGCTAACCAATACGCCACGCCTGTCGTCATTTTTATTATTACACTATTAAATGTTCTTCCTATCCTTAGATCGTTCTAGTAAAGGATGAAAAAGCACCTCACGCCTGGCCGGCATGTGACAACGACTAATGCAATCGAAAGATAAATCAGTTTTTTAGTCATCAGGATCAAATGGATCGATACTCTAATAATATAGGATTGGTAAAACTTATAAGTTGATAAAGAATTCTACTTGTCGATTGTTCGATCAAGAAACGATGCGCTAAAACGTTTAGTTCGACTGTTGATTCAGTCAACAGAAAGCGAATGCTTCTTCACACTTGTGCAGGTATCATGGGAGTAAAAAGATGATGTAGGGACAATAGACAACAAGGCTCGTGTGTCCGAACTAAGAATATATTAAAAGGTTTACTATTAAAACAAAAACTTATCAAAGTATTTTAAATTTATTATCTTTTAAAGCTTATGCAACCCATAAGTTACCGCAGCTGCAGTAAACGCTGGCAGTTCCTGTTGCGCCGACATCACCGGCATAGTTCACTGAGCCCTCCACTGGCACGTAGCCGTCCACATTTACTGGACCACTCACTGGCAGAGTACCAGCCGCTTCAATATCACCTGGGGGATAGGAACCAGTATACGCTGGGGCGGGATTTCCGGTATAGCCGGGTTGGTAGCCAGGTGCACCGGTGTATAATTCAGGAAGGGCTGAACCACATTGTGCTGATGCAGATTGCAGTGCACCAAGAGCGAATACGAAGAAGAGAGCTTTGTACTGCATGTTGTATTGTTATTCCTTTACTAGTTAATGTTGTATACAACTAACAAACATTACTTTAAATATATTCTGCTCATGAGGACATATTATGTTGTTGCAACAATTACATTATTTATAAGCATATTTATTATCAAAAAGTTACGAATAATTGTATTACTAAATATTATCTAATTTATTACGAAAATATTTCCTTTAAATAGATCAATCGGCATAGTCTAGGACATTCTCTGCTGAGGTATCCTAACAAAGACATCATGAACTCACTTACTCTTTTGTTGGTGTGCGTGCAGGTGATCCTCGTCCAGTACGCTTATGGACAATGCTACGAGCAATACCCTGCTCCAGCATATTCTGCACCAGCATACCCCACACCAGCATATTCTGCCCCAGCATGTGCCGCTCCTGTTCCCGCTTATGGCATCAGAGTATCCGGCAATGCGTTGACCATTGATGGTCAAGCTCAGGTCACTGGCAGTGCACCATTCGCCAGCTCTGTGCAGTTAGACGGTGAGGTGTCTGCTGAGGGTACAGCGGCACTCAAGAACTCATGCAACTGCGGCGACGCTTATTTGAGTTAAATAAATAAATAACCTTAAATATACCAATATTTACTGTTTTTCATTATAAACCTTATTTGTATTACCCTGATATTCTTCGTCAATTTATTATTATTATATCTAGTTACGGATATTATAATAGTAATGATGAACGCTTTGATTGGGGAACAAAATCTCTGGGCAATGGCAAGTAGTTTACAGATATTGTAAAGATATAATCCTAGTGTATTTAAAATTTGAATTGTACTCGTAAGCATTTTCTCATCACGATCTTATCTACGTCTCTTATAAAATCAAAACACCCAAATAAAAATCCAGAAATTTCTTCAACGCAACCTCTCCAAAATGAACCTGGAGCAATTTCTGACTGACGCAACTATCATTGACAAGGACGAAGTGGTAAATGCCGGCACTATTGAGGAAAAAGTATGCATCTTCAATGACCGCCTATTAAACTTATTTGACGTGCATGCGCCCGTACATATGAAGAGGCCCCATGCTTCATGGTTGGATGATCATATTCGGAAGGCTATGAGATGGAGGGACTCTTTATATCGTGAATTTAAAAAATCGCCAAGTGGGGTGGGGTGGCATGGCTTCAAGCATGCAAGGAATCGAGATGTGTAGGAACGCCAAACGGAAATATATTCACAATAGCATCGAAAATTGTCCCGCAAACAATATTTGAAAACTTTTTAACAATTTAAACCTGGGAAACCTAGGGCTACTGCAAATGGATCTAAACAAACTCAATCTCCATTTTTCCTCTCCTTCTGTGACTATTGATCCGTCTGTGAAAGCTGTCACAATTAATGAAATTAATTAGGTGACTCTGCCGAATGACATTGCCCTGTGACCTGCTGTGATAAAAAAATATATCTATCAGTAGTAAAGCGGGCGGCTGACTCCCATGCTACACCACTGGCCCGCCCCCAGTGATGTTAGCCACCTCCGACCTATATGTATTGCTTAGATTTTTATAACAAATATTATACAAAATAATATTGAAACTTTTAATAAATAGTATGCACCCAGCCAATCACAGCACAACACAACGAAGGTTAGCTGATATATAATTCCCAAGACATTAAGCTCGCCTATGTACCTTATTTATGTGCAATAAAGAGTTTATAAAGAAAATATCCCTGTTGGAAAAAGGCGTAACAAGTTATTATAATTAATAAATATTACAAATAAAAGTACGAAACAAATATTATTATCGACCGGGGATCGAACCTGGGACTTTACGCTTAACTAACTGATGTGCTAACCAATAACCTGTCGTCATTTTTATTATCACCCCCCCCCCCCCCCCTCCCAAATGTTCTTCCCATCCTTAGATCGTTCTAGCAAAGGATAAAAAAGCACCTCACGCTTGGCCGGCATGTGACAACGACTGATGCAATCGAAACATAAATCAGTTTTTTAGTCATCAGGATCAAATGGATCGACAGGATTAAATGGATAGATACTCTAATAATATAGGATTCGTAAAACTTATAAGTTGATAAAGAATTCTACTTGTCGATTGTTCGATCAAGAAACGATGCGCTAAAACGTTTAGTTCGACTGTCGATTCAGTCAACAGGAAGCGAATGCTTCTTCACACTTGTGCAGGTATCATGGGAGTAAAAAGATGATGTAGGGACAATAGACAACACGGCTCGTGTGTCCGAACTGAAAATATATTAAAAGGTTTACTATTAAAACAAAAACTTATCAAAGTATTTTAAATTTATTATCTTTTAAAGCTTATGCAACCCATAAGTTACCGCAGCTGCAGTAAACGCTGGCAGTTCCTGTTGCGCCGACATCACCGGCATAGTTCACTGAGCCCTCCACTGGCACGTAGCCGTCCACATTTACTGGACCACTCACTGGCAGAGTACCAGCCGCTTCAATATCACCTGGGGGATAGGAACCAGTATACGCTGGGGCGGGATTTCCGGTATAGCCGGGTTGGTAGCCAGGTGCACCGGTGTATAATTCAGGAAGGGCTGAACCACATTGTGCTGATGCCGATTGCAGTGCACCAACAGCGAACACAAACAAGAGAGCTTTGTACTGCATGTTGTATTGTTATTCTTTTACTAGTTAATGTTGTATACAACTAACAAACATTACTTTAAATATATTCTGCTCATGAGGACATAATATGTTGTTGCAACAATTACATTATTTATTACAGAACATTTATTATCAAAAAGTTACGAATATTTTTATTACTATATATATATATATTATATTATCTTATTTATTACGAAAATGCCACCTTTAAATAGATCAATCGGCATAGTCTAGGACATTCTCTGCTGAGGTATCCTAACAAAGACATCATGAACTCACTTACTCTTTTGTTGGTGTGCGTGCAGGTGATCCTCGTCCAGTACGCTTATGGACAATGCTACGAGCAATACCCTGCTCCAGCATATTCTGCACCAGCATACCCCACACCAGCATATTCTGCCCCAGCATGTGCCGCTCCTGTTCCCGCTTATGGCATCAGAGTATCCGGCAATGCGTTGACCATCGATGGCCAAGCTCAGGTCACTGGCAGTGCACCATTCGCCAGCTCTGTGCAGTTAGACGGTGAGGTGTCTGCTGAGGGTACAGCGGCACTCAAGAACTCATGCAACTGCGGCGATGCTTATTTGAGTTAAATAAATAAATATTCTTAAACATACCTATATTTACTGTTTTTCATTAAAAAAAATATTTTTATTACCCTGATATTCTTAATGAACAAATTATTATTATATCTAGCTACGGATATAATAATAGTACCCAATGTTGAACGGTTTGGATAAAAAAAAACCTGGCGAAGAAACATCCGCGATTTGAGTTGTACTATCTCTGTTGAGCAGCTATTTAGCCTCGCGCTTCATATAGAGAAGTATTAAATGTTGACGGCTAACCTTTATCAGTGAAGATGCACTAGAAGAATAAAAAGAAAAGCATTAGATGGGCATGTAGTTTACAGATCTTGTAAAGATATAATCCTAGTGTATTTGAATTGTACCTAAGTATTGTAATGGAAAATGACGACAGGCGTAGCCAATTGGTTTGCACACTAGTTAGTTACGCGTAAAGTCCCGAGTTCAATTCCCGGTCGGTGTAAATGTTTGTTTCATAGCTTTTATTTGTAATATTTATTAATATTAAATATTTGTTAATAAAAAAAGAGATGGGTATTTGCTGGACTGGACTGGGGATTAGACTGGGAGGAGGCAGTGGTACTCATTCTGCCGATCTGGGTTAGTACCACCACTTACAAGTATACAGACCAATCGCTAAACCGTTCGTCCACGCCTGTCGTAAATAGAATAACAGATTCTTTAATTCAATTTTAAATATCGGAGCCCCGCGCCCATAAAGCCCTGTTTTGTTCCTTTAGTGTAAAAATACCATAACATAAGTTTTATGAATTAAACAAATTTTATGCGGCTTACTATCGTGTTTATTTTGGTTTTGATTTTATAATCGGAGACATCCTCAAGAAAGCTAGGTTGCCTAGTGCCCATAACCACAGAGCCTGTATGAAGAGAATTGTGGATGTGAAGGAAGCAAAGGAGCTGTGTAAGGATCGTGGTAAGTGGCGCTCCATTGTCTCTGCCTATCCCTGTGGGAAAAAGGCGTGACAATTTGATTGATTGATTGAATTTTTATTTTATTATTCCGACGTTTCGAAAGCCTTGCAGCCTTGTGGTCACGGAGTGACTGAAGAGTTGGTCGTCCTATTGGTTGATGACTCCGTGACCACAAAGGCTGCAAAGCTCTCGAAACGTCGGAATAATAAAATAAAAACCAAAGTAAACGCGATAATAAGCCGCACAATATTTGTTTAATTCATTAATCAATGTTCGCGCAAAATCTAGGAAAATATGTTCAATAGGTTTGGTTTTGTGTTATAGCATTTAGTTGGTAGTCAATAAACATTTGTCGCTATTATTATGGTTCTGACCTTGCACGCTACCTTTCCAGCATCCACGAGCTTTGGAACTTTGGAAGTTCGGGCAAGCTACTCCCTACTACTTGAAAATTTAGAAAATTCTGGAGTATCTACAATCAATCAATCTTGATTGTAGACTGTTACGCCTTTTACCCAAAGGGATAGAGTTTACGCGTAACTTACTGATGTGATAATAACCAATTGGCTAAGCTTGTCGTCATTTTCCATTACAATACTTACAAGTACAATTAAAATACTCTAGGTTTTTTTTTATTTTATTTTTATTGTGGTACGACATCTGACTTCGACCCGCCTGATGGCAATTAAGAGGAGGTCCAAGAGTGCTGACTATAAAAACCGCGTCTCCACGGTTGCCCCAGTCGCCGTCACTATGGCGGCCAAAGGTGCTTCTTCACGCCTCGCTTAAAAGATCCAAAGTTATCAGATAGAGAGAACATGGGCTGGCAAAGCATTCCACTTGTCGATTGTTCTACAAAGGAACGACTCACTGATCAACGACTCGGATGCTTTTCCCGACCTGTCCGGATATCACGGGAGTGAAACGACGAGGTAAGAACAAGGTTAAAGATCATATTTTTACAAGATATAATCCTAGTGTATCCTACTACTTGTTCCTACTATCTATCTACTGGTTTTCTTTTTCTTCTTCAATTGCCTCTTTACTCATGAAGGTTAGCCGTCAACATTTAATACTTCTCTATGAAGCGCGAGGCGAAATAGTTGCTCAAGAGAGATAGTACCACTCGAATCGCTGATGTTACTTAGCTAGGTTTTTTTTTCTCCATCCAAACCGTTCAAAATTACTATTATCATATCCGTAGCTAGATATTATAATAAATTTATTAAGAATATCAGGGTAATACAAATAAGGTTTTTAATGAAAAACAGTAAATATATTTAAGGTTATTTATTTATTTAACTCAAATAAGCATCGCCGCAGTTGCATGAGTTCTTGAGTGCCGCTGTACCCTCAGCAGACACCTCACCGTCTAACTGCACAGAGCTGGCGAATGGTGCACTGCCAGTGACCTGAGCTTGACCATCGATTACCAGAGCATTTCCTGATACTCTAATACCATAAGCTGGAACAGGAGCGGCACATGCTGGTGCAGGATATGATAAGCCAGAATATGCTGGGGCAGGGTATTGCTCGTAGCATTGTCCATAAGCGTACTGGACGAGGATCACCTGCACGCACACCAACAAGAGAGTGAGTGAGTTCATGTTGTCTTTGTTAGGATACCTCAGCAGAGAATGTCCTAGACTATGCCGATTGATCTATTTAAAGGTAATATTTTCGTAATAAATAAGATAATATTTAGTAATGCAATTATTCGTAACTTTTTGATAATAAATGTTCTGTAATAAATAATGTAATTATTGCAACAACATAATATGTCCTCATGAGCAGAATATATTTAAAGTAATGTTTGTTAGTTGTATACAACATTAACTAGTAAAAGAATACCAATACAACATGCAGTACAAAGCTCTCTTCTTTGTGTTCGCTCTTGGTGCACTGCAATCGGTATCAGCACAATGTGGTTCAGCCCTTCCTGAATTATACACCGGTGCACCTGGCTACCAACCCGGCTATACCGGAAATCCCGCCCCGGGGTATACTGGTTCCTATCCCCCAGGTGATATTGAAGCGGTTGGTACTTTGCCAGTGAGTGGTCCAGTAAATGTGGACGGCTACGTGCCAGTGGAGGGCTCAGTGAACTATGCCGGTGATGTCGGCGCAACAGGAACTGCCAGCGTTTACTGCAGCTGTGGCAACAGATGGGTTGCATAAGTTTTGATAGACAATAAATTTTCAATAATCTTTTGTTAAGTTTTTGTTTTATTCATTACTTTATTCTGTCAGTTATTGTATCTACATCACAAATGTAACCCTTTAATCGATTTCAGATCGGTCACACAAGCCCCATTGTCCCTACATCATCTTTATACTTCCGTGAAATATAAATCGGGAGAACCATCTGCCTTCTGTTGACTGAATCGACAGTCGAACTACGTCTTGCCGGCAAAGAGACCGCAAGAGCACTTGCGTGACAGTCTCCTCAGTCTCTATGCAGCTTCTGCACAGAGAATCAATCTTGATATCGTGATATCAATCTTCCAAGTGATTTTTGAGCGAATTTTTCTATTTTTATTAACGTGAAATTAAGTTTTTATTTACTCAAACTATTATAACATTCAATATGGTACATTATTACTTATTTATTAATAATAATTATATAACTTATATTATAAATACTTTACTTTTCAAAAATATAAATTTTACGTTGGCAATAATTTAGGCGTGTCATCTTAAAATATAGACATTTCTTATGTTTAATTCATTGACGGCAAGAGAATTGCGTTTTCGCTAAAATAACTTATAATTAAAAAGTTTAAAATTTGCCAAGAGAATCGACACCAATTACCAGTTAAAATTCCAACTATTAGACGCAGTAGATTAAGCAGATCTCTTGTGAGCCAGACCCTTAATTTGTCGGCGTTGGGACTGCCTCTCTTAATTTGAGGTTGTCTGTGGTGTGATGAGTCCAGTCCAGATGGATTTAAGTAGCTCATGTGTCCTTTGTCGCAACCACCCTCGGACGGACTGGAATAGTCCGTATAATGAGTCCCTAGTCCCATTGGCGTCATTGGAGAGCCAAACGAATTAGTTACAAGTATTGAATTAAACAAACTTTATACGGCTTACTATCGCGTTTATTTTGGTTATTGATTTTCCATTTTTTTATTATTCCGACGTTTCGAGAGCTTTGCAGCCATCGTGGTCACGGAGAGATATAATCACGGTGGTCAATAATCAATGTTCGCGCAAAATTTAAGAAAATACTAGTTAGAAGTAGTTCATCTGCCGCTGAGAACCAGTGTGCCCCTTGATCTGCTGGAGCTCTATCTGGTTGGTGAGACGGATCTTCTCCAGGGCACATTAACCTATTGTTTTCAGTGGATACTCTTAAGGAATGAGAAATAAATAATAATAAGTAGATAGGTAAATAAGTAAATATATTTCTACGCACAATCTAATTTTTCTAATTTGCAAACGAGCAGACCGTCCACTTGATGGGAAGTTTTCAATGCATTGCCTTCCTTTTAGAAGCACCTTTTGAGTCATTGGGGTGTGGTAGTCCATAGATGCTTCCAAACACTAACCAAAATACCTAACTTGAGATCTCACAACTTTTTGCAGCGAAGGAACTGCCTTGCTAGACTTAGCATTTTTATAATATTTCATATTAAGGAATGCTTCGATGGTTTGGGCACATGGGTAGGATGAGTGAAAGTAGATTGACGAAAATAATTTATAAATCTTATGTGAATTAGAACGTTAAACAAGGCAAACCCAGGAGGGTGTTTTCCGACCAAATTGGAGACATTTTCAAGAAAGTTAGGTTGCCTAGTGCCCATAACCGTAAAGCTTGTATGAAGAGAATTGTGAGTGTGAAGGAAGCGAGGGAGTTATGTCAGGATCGTGGCAAGTGGCGCTCTATTGTCTCTACCTATTCCTGTGGCAAAAAGGCGTGTGGCAAATTTGATTGGATAATTGATATTTCAATCAAATAAAAAATAAAACAGATATTTGTTCTGGGTTTGGGTATTTTAAAAAGCTGTAGCTGACAGTTGGTAGACTTTGGCCCGGTTATCTCTTTAAAAAGTAGATTGAACATCAGACAGGTTTGAAATCAGATGTCGAGACACAATAAAAAAAGTATTTTTAAAATTTTATTTTGACACGACATCTGACCTTGACCCGCCTGATGATAAGGAAAAGGAGGTCCAAGAGTGACTACGACTAAAAAAAACCGGATTGTTTACGGCTGCCTCAGTCGCTGTCACTATGCCGGCCAAACGCATCGCTTGAAGGATCCAAGGTCATAGGATGAAGAGAACACATGGACTGGCAAAGCTTTTCACTAGTCAATTTTTAGTTCGACTGTCGATCCGGTCGATAGAATGCGAAAATAGATCATGAAAAAAAAAATAACCAAATAAAACTCAACAATTTATTTAAAATAAATATTCAATCTCTTATCCTTATCCTAAAATGGCTACGTTCCCACAACTGCAATAGACGCTTGCTGTGCCTGTGGCCTTGACATCTCCTGCGTACTTGACTGACCCTTCAACTGGCACATGGCCGTCCACGTGGACTGGTCCATCCACTGGAATGGTTCCGATGGCTGATATTTTTCCATTCATTGTGGTTATCGGCCCAACGTTCAATACATGATGACCACATTGTGATGGTAATGGTGCTTGGGTGTGGATGTTCTGGAAAGATTAATATCAATGAATTAAACAAATTTTATGCGGCTTACTTTCGCGTTTATTTTGGTTTTGATTTTACAATTTTATTTTGCGAAAATTTGAGTTAAACCGGGAACAGAAAAACAAAATCAAAACATCAAACAGGGTAGTTTTGGAAACATCAACCAATAGGACGACCAACACCTCAGGCTCTTCGTGGCCACGATGGCTGCGAAGCTCTCGAAACGTCGGAATAATAAAATAAAATTGTAAAATCAAAACCAAAATATACGCGATAGTAAGCCACATTAAATTTGTTTAATTCATTAGTTAATATTTGCGCAAAATCTAAGAAAATATTAAGATTGTCATCATTATTAGACAATTTAACCTCTTATTTTTCCTGACTTGCGGTTGATTTTGCGGTTTTTCGCCACGAACGATTTTTTTTTCATTTTGGGTTGAAATATAATTACATTCTGCCTGATGCTAAGCTGGAGTGTGGTCCATGAATGAAGGTGAATGCTATCGTTACAGCCTAGTTGAAACCGGCAATTTACAAGCTGAACGCGACTAAGTCACCTTGCGGTCTGTACAGTTGTAAGTAGTACTACCCAGTCTGCCGAACTGGGTAGTACCACCACTTACAAGAATACAGAACGTGAAATGATTTAGTCGCATTTCGGGATCAGCTTGTAAGTTGCCGGTTACAATTAGGCCGGCATAGAGGATGTGACTGCTACTTAAATTATTAAAATTGTAATAGCAGTGACATCCATTCATGGACCACACTCGAGCTTAACACCAAGCTGTCATATGTCGAGTCACAGTAAAAAAATTGACAACTTCGTAACCAATTAGCGAATAATAAATCATTATGTAAACTACGTTGATTGGTCATTTGCGACCGCGACGCTTTTTTCCGCCATAATAAATTAGGAGAATCGGACCCATGTTATTAAATACAACTTACCTGGATGGATAGTAATACGACTAAGAATATTCCTTTGAAAATCATGGTTTCTTAGATAATCTCTCACGAAGATTATAATTTTACAAGTGACCATGTAGAAGAATTATTGATTTTATATATACATTTATATCGGATTACTTAATAATTAAGATAAAAATTGATATAACAAATATTTTGTCATTAAATAATATTTTGTAATTAAATGTCAAATGAGTTTATAGAAATCTTCGTAATCAGTTTTTATTTATTTAGAAATTTGATAAGATTGTGACTGAGATGTAGAAATTATTGCGACTATGTCGGCATCCACGCAACTGCCACTGTAGTAGCAGTCACGTCCACTCATGGACTTCACTCCAGCATAAGGCAGGGTGTCACTTACTGTCAGGATGTACTTACTTGAAAAAAGATCTATTTTATTACTTAAAAATATGCTAATATGTTTATAAAAGTAATATTATTGCCAAAACGATCCTTTACAAAGTCGTTGTACGTAAGTTAATGGAAGAATTTTACCTATACCTAGTATTTTCTGATTGTACGATGTACAATAATTATATCTAGGGCGTGAGGTCGCTGGCCGCGACGTCATCGCTAATTAATATGAAACAATATTTTACATTAAATTATTCAGTTCATGGTTGGTAATCTCATACCAAAATACAATTTCTAACACTATAAGTATATGTTTGAGCGCAGCCTGAAGCACATACCAAAAGAGCAGGTTCCGTGCGACCCGTGTGTCTCACACCAACTACCATTTCTACCACCATAAGCAGGGCCGTCTTAAGCATATTCAGCGCCGGGGTGAGATAGTCAAGGCTCCGCTCGCGTGGTCTCAGTGTAGTAGGTACCTATAGAAATTTATGGCAGACGGCATGCGCCCCCTAGGACTCTGCGCCCGGGTGCACTGCACCCCTTGAACCCCCGGGTAAAGACGGCCCTGACCATAAGTACATGTTTGAGAGCGCGTTCAGTAGCACGTACCAAAGGTGCAGGTACCGCGTGATCCTTGTATCTCATACCAACCACCATTTACCATTTTACCAATTAGGTTTACCTATTAAATAGACATTAACTGAAGTAATTTCGTTACTTTATTCCTATTCTTCTACATCGCACACACCAATATCGTGCAACTGCTGTACGGCAACCAAACACACCGTACACTTATATTTTGCGCAAACATTGATTAATGAATTAAACTTATTTTGTGCGGCTAACTATCGCCGTATCGTATTATCTACACAACCCTTATACCCCATAATACGCAAACTTAGGTCTCAAGTCCAGCAAACTGCCAAACCAGATGACGACGTCAGTTATTTTTGCAAAAAATTGAACAAAAAAAAACATCAACAAGATCAAACTTTGAACGGAATTCAAAAGTTTTGAAATCAATAACATCATTAACCAATAGAACGACCAACACCTCAGCCTCACCGTGACCACGATGGCTGCAAAGGTCTCGAAACGTCGGAATAATAAAAAAGTTAAAATCAAAACCAAAATAAACGCGATGGTAAGCCGCATAAAATTTGTTTAATTCATTAACCTTACTTAGTTTGACCCTACCTGATGTTAGGGTAAAGTCTGAGCTGCGATAAATCTAGGGCATCGAGAAGATACTTAGCAGTGCTGTTCCAAAGGCGCGATCAGTATTTCGCACAAGAGCGAATTTGTGCCTAGTATAAAACTAGTATAGTATTTTAATAAGAAAAGACGTAACGCGTTCAGTAGCACATACCAAAGGTGCAGGTACCGCGCGATCCGTGTATCTCATACGCACTCCGAAAGAGGCACGTTAAAACTATGCTAAAAAGCAAACCTGTACACAGAGCAACATATATTTGTCTCCTTTTTGCTCTCAATAACTTCATTCCGTCCTATTTCCACTTCGTCGTGGTTGACTGATCAAACTCGTGCAATTTGCGAACACTAAAACTGGAGTATATAACTTATCTGTCTCATTTTACATAATTGCTTGTAAAATGGAATAGACAGTCTATAGGTTACCGAATTGGTTTTATAGACATAGAACTAAGAATACATTTAAAATACACCGGTTTTGTACATGAATAAATAAAAGATATAATAAAATATTTGTTTCGGTATATTAAATTATTTAATATTGTGTTGTTTACACCACCCATCTGTTGCCACAGCTGCAGTAAACGCTGGCAGTTCCTGTCGCGCCGACATCACCGGCATAGTTCACTGAGCCCTCCACTGGCACGTAGCCGTCCACATATACTGGACCACTCACTGGCAGAGTACCAGCCGCTTCAATGTCACCTGGGGGATAGGAACCCGTATACGCCGGAGCGGGATTTCCGTTATAGCCGGGTTGATAGCCAGGTGCACGGGTGTATAATTCAGGAAGGGCTGGACCACATTGTGCTGATGCCGATTGCAATGCACCAAGAGCGAAAACAAACAAGAGAGCTTTGTACTGCATGTTGTATTGTTATTCCTTTACTAGGTAATGTTGTATACAACTAACAAACATTACTTTAAATATATTCTGCTCATGAGGACATATTATGTTGTTGCAACAATTGCATTATTTATTACAGAACATTTATCAAAAAGGTTACGACTAAAGTTATTACTGGGTATTATCTAATTTATTACGAAAATGCCACCTTTAAATAGATCAATCAGCATAGTCCAGGACATTCTCTGCTGAGGTATCCTAACATAGACAACATGAACTCACTCGCTCTCTTGTTGGTGTGCGTGCAGGTGATCCTCGTCCAGTACGCTTATGGACAATGCTACGAGCAATACCCTGCTCCAGCATATTCTGCACCAGCATGTGCCGCTCCGGTTCCCGCTTATGGCATCAGAGTATCCGGCAATGCGTTGACCATTGATGGCCAAGCTCAGGTCAGTGGCAGTGCACCATTCGCCAGCTCTGTGCAGTTAGACGGTGAAGTATCTGCTGAGGGTACAGCGGCACTCAAAAACTCATGCAACTGCGGCGACGCTTATTTGAGTTAAATAAAGTTTTATTAATGAATAACTTGTTTTATTTAATTTTGTTCTAGCTGGGAATGTGTACCATGTGGGTACGATATGGTTAACATACCAGCGCATTCGGTTACAACCCAGTACGCTATGCGTAAAGCCCCAGGTTCCATTTCTGTTTGAAGCGAAGATTTGTTTCATAGCGTTTATTTGTCTTTAGCTGTTCCCCGCGGTTACTCCGCGGGGAACTGTACTCTCCGTGTTTGTACAATGTGACCAACAGGGCCCAGTATAACCTCGTGGTTCATCATCAGGGAATCCATATCAATAATTTTATAGCAGCCCAGCTGCCATAAAATTACAACTATATCACTGTATCTGGGGATGGTTTAGTAATCAAGGATAAAGCACAGGTCAGTGGCAGTATGCCATTAGCGAGCTCAGTACAGCTGGGTGGTAGTGTACCTGCCACTGGTAGCGCCACCATAAAGAACGCTTGTAACTGCGGTGACGCTTATTTATATTAACCCTTTTCGCAGATATAATAAACAAATTTCCAACAATAATTATTGACTTTTATTTACATTTGCCAAATCCTACAATTTCCTGAAAATGCCATAAAATGGTCCAATAAAAGTATTTCAAATTTTCAGTTACAACATTTTTATTAGGCAATACACTTTTTGAATTTTCCAAGATTATACCCAGATATTGCCACAGCTGCATGCAACAGAGGCCGTGCCAGTTGCGCCAACATCTCCAGCATAGTTAACAGAGCCTGTCACTGGCACGCGACCGTCCACGTTTAGTGGGCCAGTCACTGGCAGAGTACCAGCTGCATCGATGTCACCAGCAGGATAACCAGGTGCAGGGTACCCTGAGACAGCGGGATATGCATCGGTGTAATAGCTAGGTTGATAGCTGGAATATCCGGTTTGGTAGCCAGTAGAATCGGAGCATGCGTTAGGGGCGCTGTTCCGACCACAACCGCATTGTGCTGATGCAAACTGCAATTTGTAAATTAATACATACTATGTTAATAAAACTGTCACGGGTTCATTGTTACAAGGATATGCAGTAAGAATGAACCGCCACTTTTCACGACCATGACATATAAAATATTAAGTTGTAAATCGCACTTAACCATCAGTAGTGGAAACATACCTGCACAGCCTGGAGAGCGCATAGAAGGAAGAATACTTTGAATTGCATGTTGTCTTGTTTACCAGAAACTAGGCAATGTTGTTTGTAATTTAACGATGCACTTTTATATAAGTTATTTATCAATTTATTTCATACATTTATTATTTGTGTCGAAACAACATACTATGATTAGTTACTACTAACCTATATTATCAATGCACCGTGTTTGCACAATAGCATCACGTTTCGGAATAAAATTTTCATATAAAAAGATGATCGTGGCCGAAGTTAACACATTCACACTTTGTGTATACAAACATATACAACATGAACTCCTTCACCCTCTTGTTAGTGTGCGTTCAGGCGCTCCTCATCCAGGTAATATATTGAATTCGTTATTCTATTAGGTAACCATATATTAGAATTGTTATAAATTTTCTATAAATTACATTGCAGAACGTTCTGAGCTGCCCCTGCTCTGCTCCAGCCCCATATTCGTGTGGCTCTCCAGCTCAAACCTATAGTTCGCGCAGTACTCCTGCTCCAGCCTATAGTTCGTGCGGCGCTTCTGCTCCAGGCTATAGCTCGTACGGTGCTTCTGCTCCAGCATATGGCTCGTGCGGTGCTCCTGCTCCATACCCTGCCAATATTGCCCCAGCGCCTTATGGCATCAGAGTACAAGGGAACTCCCTGGTGATTGACGGCACTGCTAAAGTATGGGGTGATGTGCCACTTGCCAGTTCCGTTGCTCTGGATGGTGAGGTTGATGCTGAAGGTACAGCCTCCCTGCGGAATGCTTGCTGCTGCGGCGATTCTTATTTACGTTAAACAAATACATTTGACCAAAATTAAGTTTCAATAATGAATAAAAATAATTTGCTATGCAACTATCATAGTTTTTTTTATTACGCCATGCCCAAGTAATTGTTTCGTAGCAACATAGCTACGAACGCGTCCTGTATTATTTAAATATGCACACATTATAGATGTGTATAAAATTGTTTTTCAACTACGCGTACTACTGATTTGAATAATACTTTTTAAATTCCTAGGCTACATAATATGAAAGGTTATATACTATAGACTATTCCCGTATCTAGAGAACCTGATAATGGATAATCTTACAGCTATTAAACTGAGATTTAGAACTATGATGCCCTAAATTGTTTTTTTACTATTTAACCATACCTATGCTTTCAATAAATAAAATGCCTGAAATATCTGACAATGGATCATTAGTATCCAGGGTATTATTGTACTACATTTTACATTACGGGACCCAGTTATAGGAAACGTGTTAAACGCCAGGGGATAAAAAGGCTTATTAAGTGGAAAAATAAAAAAGTAACTTTAAATACAGATATGTCTTTATTCTAAATACTTGTATTGTCAATGCTTCCGTAAATTACCACAGCTGCAATAGACACTGGCCTTGCCTGTGGCGTCCACTTCACCGTCATAGTTCACTTTGCCTACTACTGGTACACGACCATCTAATATTAAGTTTTTGCTTTTGTCAAATTATAAATGCGAATTTTGATCGCATACAAACTTACCTGCACGGCTTGCAGAGCGCAGAGAACAAAAAAAGTTGCGTATTGCATGTTGTAGTATTTTATTAGGTAATGATGCATGTAGCTCCATCTTGTATTTATTTATATAACCTCTGTTATCACTAAACTTTTTTAGAACAAAGACATTGTCCGCGAAAACATAGTTCTTCATTTTATTTTGTGTATAACCAAACGTGATGTTTATAATGTGTGAATTGTACACAAAGAAATATATGTTGGTATATATATAGTGTTGTGTTGTATGTCGGCAGCATTCACATTTGAGACATACTAAAATAAACAACATGAAGTCGTTCGTTTTTCTATTCGTGTGTGTGTTGGCGTGCATTCAGGTAAGTCATTTTGACAATTGACCCAAATAACAAGATTATTCCAGACATATTTGTGGACCCACAAACGAAATAGAGTAATTAAGCTGGTATACGGTTTGTTATTGCAGAACGCGTTGTCCTGTCCTTGTGCGGCTCCTGCACTCCCATGCTACGAGTCGGATGACTATTCCTACTATTCTGGAACAGGTTATGACTACGCACCTGCAGCAGGACACTATATCACTGTATCCGGGAATGGTTTAGTAATCAAGGGTAAAGCACAGGTCAGTGGCAGTATGCCATTAGCGAGCTCAGTACAGCTGGGTGGTAGTGTACCTGCCACTGGTAGCGCTACCATAAAGAACTCTTGTAACTGCGGTGACGCTTATTTATATTAATTCTCTTCGCGGACATAATAATAAATTTCCAATAATAATTATTGACTTTTATTTACATTTGCCGAATCCTACAATTTCCTGAAAATGCCATAAAATGGTCCAATAATAGTATTTCAAATTTTCAGTTACAACATTTTTATTAGGCAATACACTTTTTGAATTTTCCAAGATTATACCCAGATATTGCCACAGCTGCATGCAACAGAGGCCGTGCCAGTTGCGCCAACATCTCCAGCATAGTTAACAGAGCCTGTCACTGGCACGCGACCGTCCACGTTTAGTGGGCCAGTCACTGGCAGAGTTCCAGCTGCATCGATGTCACCAGCAGGATAACCAGGTGCAGGGTAGCCTGAGACAGCGGGGTATGCATCGGGGTAATAGCTAGGTTGATAGCTGGAATATCCGGTTTGGTAGCCAGTAGAATCGGAGCATGCGTTAGGGGCGCTGTTCCGACCACAACCGCATTGTGCTGATGCAAACTGCAATTTGTAAATTAATACATACTATGTTAATAAAACTGTCACGGGTTCATTGTTACAAGGATATGCAGTAAGAATGAAGCGCCACTTTTCACGACCATGACATATAAAATTTCAAGTTTAAATCGCACAAAACCATCAGTAGTGGAAACATACCTGCACAGCCTGGAGAGCGCATAGAAGGAAGAATACTTTGAATTGCATGTTGTCTTGTTTACCAGAAACTAGGCAATGATGTTTGTAATTTAACGATGCACTTTTATATGAGTTATTTATCAATTTATTTCATACATTTATTATTTGTGTCGAAACAACATACTATGATTAGTTACTACTAACCTATATTATCAATGCACCGTGTTTGCACAATAGCATCACGTTTCGGAATAATATTTTCATATAAAAAGATGATCCTGGCCTAAGTTAACACATTCACACTTTGTATATACAAACATATACAACATGAACTCCTTCACCCTCTTATTAGTGTGCATTCAGGCGCTCCTCATCCAGGTAATATATTGAATTCGTTATTCTATTAGGTAACCATATATTAAAATTGTTATAAATTTTCTATAAATTACATTGCAGAACGTTCTGAGCTGCCCCTGCTCTGCTCCAGCCCCATATTCGTGTGGCTCTCCAGCTCCAACCTATAGTTCGCGCAGTACTCCTGCTCCAGCCTATAGTTCGTACGGCGCTTCTGCTCCAGCCTATAGCTCGTGCGGTGCTTCTACTCCAGCCTATAGCTCGTGCGGCGCTTCTGCTCCAGGCTATAGCTCGTGCGGTGCTTCTGCTCCAGCATATGGCTCGTGCGGTGCTCCTGCTCCTTACCCTGCCAATATTGCCCCAGCGCCTTATGGCATCAGAGTACAAGGGAACTCCCTGGTGATTGACGGCACTGCTAAAGTATGGGGTGACGTGCCACTTGCCAGTTCCGTTGCTCTGGATGGTGAGGTTGATGCTGAAGGTACAGCCTCCCTGCGGAATGCTTGCTGCTGCGGCGATTCTTATTTACGTTAAACAAATACATTTGACCAAAATTAAGTTTCAATAATGAATAAAAATAATTTGCTATGCAACTATCATAGTTTTGTTTATTACGCCATGCCCAAGTAATTGTTTCGTAGCAACATGGCTACGAACGCGTCCTGTATTATTTAAATATGCACATATTATAGATGTGTATAAAATTGTTTTTCAACTACGCGTACTACTGATTTGAATAATACTTTTTAAATTCCTAGGCTACATAATATGAAAGGTTATATACTATAGACTATTCCCGTATCTAGAGAACCTGATAATGGATAATCTTACAGCTATTAAACTGAGATTTAGAACTATGATGCCCTAAATTGTTTTTTTACTATTTAACTATACCTTTGCTTTCAATAAATAAAATGCCTGAAATATCTGACAATGGATCATTAGTATCCAGGGTATTAATGTATTACATTTTACATTACGGGACCCAGTTATAGGAAACGTGTTAAACGCCAGGGGATAAAAAGGCTTATTAAGTGGAAAAATAAAAAAGTAACTTTAAATACAGATATGTCTTTATTCTAAATACTTGTATTGTCAATGCTTCCGTAAATTACCACAGCTGCAATAGACACTGGCCTTGCCTGTGGCGTCCACTTCACCGTCATAGTTCACTTTGCCTACTACTGGTACACGACCATCTACACGCACTGGACCACTCACTGGCAAACTACCAGCAGCGTTAATTGTACCCCCGTTAGACGCAGAATAACCGGACAAGTCAGCATATGAGTTAGAATAGCCAGGACAACCGTTGTTGCCAGGGTAAAACCCAGAATAACCAGTTTGATGTTCAGCAATACCGGAACATGCGGTAGGAGCGTTGTACGGGCCACAACCACATTGTGCTGATGCGAACTGATAATAAATTTATATTAAGTTTTTGCTTTTGTCAAATTATAAATGCGAATTTTGATCGCATACAAACTTACCTGCACGGCTTGCAGAGCGCAGAGAACAAAAAAAGTTGCGTATTGCATGTTGTAGTATTTTATTAGGTAATGATGCATGTAGCTCCATCTTGTATTTATTTATATAACCTCTGTTATCACTAAACTTTTTTAGAACAAAGACATTGTCCGCGAAAACATAGTTCTTCATTTTATTTTGTGTATAACCAAACGTGATGTTTATAATGTGTGAATTGTACACAAAGAAATATATGTTGGTGTATATATAGTGTTGTGTTGTATGTCGGCAGCATTCACATTTGAGACATACTAAAATAAACAACACAAAGTCGTTCGTTTTTCTATTCGTGTGTGTGTTGGCGTGCATTCAGGTAAGTCATTTTGACAATTGACCCAAATAACAAGATTATTCCAGACATATTTGTGGACCCACAAACGAAATAGAGTAATTAAGCTGGTATACGGTTTGTTATTGCAGAACGCGTTGTCTTGTCCTTGTGCGGCTCCTGCACTCCCTTGCTACGAGTCGGATGACTATTCCTACTATTCTGGAACAGGTTATGACTACGCACCTGCAGCAGGACACTATATCACTGTATCCGGGAATGGTTTAGTAATCAAGGGTAAAGCACAGGTCGGTGGCAGTATGCCATTAGCGAGCTCAGTACAGCTGGGTGGTAGTGTACCTGCCACTGGTAGCGCTACCATAAAGAACTCTTGTAACTGCGGTGACGCTTATTTATATTAATACTCTTCGCGGACGTAATAAACAAATTTCCAATAATAATTATTGACTTTTATTTGCATTTGCCGAATCCTACAATTTCCTGAAAATGCCATAATTTTTTTTTTATTTATTTATAATATGTACATGGTGAGACGTAGCATGCTGTTTCCGCATACTCCACTAGGAAAACCCGTGCTGGAGTCATGCGGGATTCCAATTTAACATAAATTATTTTTATTTAACATTTACGAATGGTCCAATAAAAGTATTTCAAATTTTCAGTTACAACATTTTTATTAGGCAATACACTTTTTGAATTTTCCAAGATTATACCCAGATATTGCCACAGCTGCATGCAACAGAGGCCGTGCCAGTTGCGCCAACATCTCCAGCATAGTTAACAGAGCCTGTCACTGGCACGCGACCGTCCACGTTTAGTGGGCCAGTCACTGGCAGAGTTCCAGCTGCATCGATGTCACCAGCAGGATAACCAGGTGCAGGGTAGCCTGAGACAGCGGGGTATGCATCGGGGTAATAGCTAGGTTGATAGCTGGAATATCCGGTTTGGTAGCCAGTAGAATCGGAGCATGCGTTAGGGGCGCTGTTCCGACCACAACCGCATTGTGCTGATGCAAACTGCAATTTGTAAATTAATACATACTATGTTAATAAAACTGTCACGGGTTCATTGTTACAAGGATATGCAGTAAGAATGAGGCGCCACTTTTCACGACCATGACATATAAAGTTTCAAGTTTAAATCGCACAAAACCATCAGTAGTGGAAACATACCTGCACAGCCTGGAGAGCGCATAGAAGGAAGAATACTTTGAATTGCATGTTGTCTTGTTTACCAGAAACTAGGCAATGATGTTTGTAATTTAACGATGCACTTTTATATGAGTTATTTATCAATTTATTTCATACATTTATTATTTATGTCGAAACAACATACTATGATTATTTACTACTAACCTATATTATCAATGCACAGTGTTTGCACAATAGCATCACGTTTCAGAATAATATTTTCATATAAAAAGATGATCCTGGCCAAAGTTAACACATTCACACTTTGTATATACAAACATATACAACATGAACTCCTTCACCCTCTTGTTAGTGTGCGTTCAGGCGCTCCTCATCCAGGTAATATATTGAATTCGTTATTCTATTAGGTAACCATATATTAGAATTGTTATAAATTTTCTATAAATTACATTGCAGAACGTTCTGAGCTGCCCCTGCTCTGCTCCAGCCCCATATTCGCGTGGCTCTCCTGCTTCTGCCTATAGTTCGCGCAGTACTCCTGCTCCAGCCTATAGTTCGTGCGGCGCTTCTGCTCCAGCCTATAGCTCGTGCGGTGCTTCTACTCCAGCCTATAGCTCGTGCGGCGCTTCTGCTCCAGGCTATAGCTCGTGCGGTGCTTCTGCTCCAGCATATGGCTCGTGCGGTGCTCCTGCTCCATACCCTGCCAATATTGCCCCAGCGCCTTATGGCATCAGAGTACAAGGGAACTCCCTGGTGATTGACGGCACTGCTAAAGTATGGGGTGACGTGCCACTTGCCAGTTCCGTTGCTCTGGATGGTGAGGTTGATGCTGAAGGTACAGCCTCCCTGCGGAATGCTTGCTGCTGCGGCGATTCTTATTTACGTTAAACAAATACATTTGACCAAAATTAAGTTTCAATAATGAATAAAAATAATTTGCTATGCAACTATCATAGTTTTTTTTATTACGCCATGCCCAAGTAATTGTTTCGTAGCAACATAGCTACGAACGCGTCCTGTATTATTTAAATATGCACACATTATAGATGTGTATAAAATTGTTTTTCAACTACGCGTACTACTGATTTGAATAATACTTTTTAAATTCCTAGGCTACATAATATGAAATGTTATATACTATAGACTATTCCCGTATCTAGAGAACCTGATAATGGATATTCTTACAGCTATTAAACTGAGATTTAGAACTATGATGCCCTAAATTGTTTTTTTACTATTTAACCATACCTATGCTTTCAATAAATAAAATGCCTGAAATATCTGACAATGGATCATTAGTATCCAGGGTATTAATGTATTACATTTTACATTACGGGACCCAGTTATAGGAAACGTGTTAAACGCCAGGGGATAAAAAGGCTTATTAGGTGGAAAAATAAAAAAGTAACTTTAAATACAGATATGTCTTTATTCTAAATACTTGTATTGTCAATGCTTCCGTAAATTACCACAGCTGCAATAGACACTGGCCTTGCCTGTGGCGTCCACTTCACCGTCATAGTTCACTTTGCCTACTACTGGTACACGACCATCTACACGCACTGGACCACTCACTGGCAAACTACCAGCAGCGTTAATTGTACCTCCCTTAGACGCAGGGTAACCGGACAAGTCAGCATATGAGTTAGAATAGCCAGGACAACCGTTGTTGCCAGGGTAAAACCCAGAATAACCAGTTTGATGTTCAGCAATACCGGAACATGCGGTAGGAGCGTTGTACGGGCCACAACCACATTGTGCTGATGCGAACTGATAATAAATTTATATTAAGTTTTTGCTTTTGTCAAATTATAAATGCGAATTTTGATCGCATACAAACTTACCTGCACGGCTTGCAGAGCGCAGAGAACAAAAAAAGTTGCGTATTGCATGTTGTAGTATTTTATTAGGTAATGATGCATGTAGCTCCATCTTGTATTTATTTATATAACCTATGTTATCACTAAACTTTTTTAGAATAAAGACATTGTCCGCGAAAACATAGTTCTTCATTTTATTTTGTGTATAACAAAACGTGGTGTTTATAATGTGTGAATTGTACACAAAGAAATATATGTTGGTATATATATAGTGTTGTGTTGTATGTCGGCAGCATTCACATTTGAGACATACTAAAATAAACAACATGAAGTCGTTCGTTTTTCTATTCGTGTGTGTGTTGGCGTGCATTCAGGTAAGTCATTTTGACAATTGACCCAAATAACAAGATTATTCCAGACATATTTGTGGACCCACAAACGAAATAGAGTAATTAAGCTGGTATACGGTTTGTTATTGCAGAACGCGTTGTCTTGTCCTTGTGCGGCTCCTGCACTCCCTTGCTACGAGTCGGATGACTATTCCTACTATTCTGGAACAGGTTATGACTACGCACCTGCAGCAGGACACTATATCACTGTATCCGGGAATGGTTTAGTAATCAAGGGTAAAGCACAGGTCGGTGGCAGTATGCCATTAGCGAGCTCAGTACAGCTGGGTGGTAGTGTACCTGCCACTGGTAGCGCTACCATAAAGAACTCTTGTAACTGCGGTGACGCTTATTTATATTAATACTCTTCGCGGACATAATAAACAAATTTCCAATAATAATTATTGACTTTTATTTGCATTTGCCGAATCCTACAATTTCCTGAAAATGCCATAATTTTTTTTTTTATTTATTTATGATATGTACATGGTGAGACGTAGCATGCTGTTTCCGCATACTCCACTAGAAAAACCCGTGCTGGAGTCATGCGGGATTCCAATTTAACATAAATTATTTTTATTTAACATTTACGAATGGTCCAATAAAAGTATTTCAAATTTTCAGTTACAACATTTTTATTAGGCAATACACTTTTTGAATTTTCCAAGATTATACCCAGATATTGCCACAGCTGCATGCAACAGAGGCCGTGCCAGTTGCGCCAACATCTCCAGCATAGTTAACAGAGCCTGTCACTGGCACGCGACCGTCCACGTTTAGTGGGCCAGTCACTGGCAGAGTTCCAGCTGCATCGATGTCACCAGCAGGATAACCAGGTGCAGGGTAGCCTGAGACAGCGGGGTATGCATCGGGGTAATAGCTAGGTTGATAGCTGGAATATCCGGTTTGGTAGCCAGTAGAATCGGAGCATGCGTTAGGGGCGCTGTTCCGACCACAACCGCATTGTGCTGATGCAAACTGCAATTTGTAAATTAATACATACTATGTTATTAAAACTGTCACGGGTTCATTGTTACAAGGATATGCAGTAAGAATGAGGCGCCACTTTTCACGACCATGACATATAAAGTTTCAAGTTTAAATCGCACAAAACCATCAGTAGTGGAAACATACCTGCACAGCCTGGAGAGCGCATAGAAGGAAGAATACTTTGAATTGCATGTTGTCTTGTTTACCAGAAACTAGGCAATGATGTTTGTAATTTAACGATGCACTTTTATATGAGTTATTTATCAATTTATTTCATACATTTATTATTTATGTCGAAACAACATACTATGATTAGTTACTACTAACCTATATTATCAATGCACAGTGTTTGCACAATAGCATCACGTTTCAGAATAATATTTTCATATAAAAAGATGATCCTGGCCAAAGTTAACACATTCACACTTTGTATATACAAACATATACAACATGAACTCCTTCACCCTCTTGTTAGTGTGCGTTCAGGCGCTCCTCATCCAGGTAATATATTGAATTCGTTATTCTATTAGGTAACCATATATTAGAATTGTTATAAATTTTCTATAAATTACATTGCAGAACGTTCTGAGCTGCCCCTGCTCTGCTCCAGCCCCATATTCGCGTGGCTCTCCTGCTTCTGCCTATAGTTCGCGCAGTACTCCTGCTCCAGCCTATAGTTCGTGCGGCGCTTCTGCTCCAGCCTATAGCTCGTGCGGTGCTTCTACTCCAGCCTATAGCTCGTGCGGCGCTTCTGCTCCAGGCTATAGCTCGTGCGGTGCTTCTGCTCCAGCATATGGCTCGTGCGGTGCTCCTGCTCCATACCCTGCCAATATTGCCCCAGCGCCTTATGGCATCAGAGTACAAGGGAACTCCCTGGTGATTGACGGCACTGCTAAAGTATGGGGTGACGTGCCACTTGCCAGTTCCGTTGCTCTGGATGGTGAGGTTGATGCTGAAGGTACAGCCTCCCTGCGGAATGCTTGCTGCTGCGGCGATTCTTATTTACGTTAAACAAATACATTTGACCAAAATTAAGTTTCAATAATGAATAAAAATAATTTGCTATGCAACTATCATAGTTTTTTTTATTACGCCATGCCCAAGTAATTGTTTCGTAGCAACATAGCTACGAACGCGTCCTGTATTATTTAAATATGCACACATTATAGATGTGTATAAAATTGTTTTTCAACTACGCGTACTACTGATTTGAATAATACTTTTTAAATTCCTAGGCTACATAATATGAAATGTTATATACTATAGACTATTCCCGTATCTAGAGAACCTGATAATGGATATTCTTACAGCTATTAAACTGAGATTTAGAACTATGATGCCCTAAATTGTTTTTTTACTATTTAACCATACCTATGCTTTCAATAAATAAAATGCCTGAAATATCTGACAATGGATCATTAGTATCCAGGGTATTAATGTATTACATTTTACATTACGGGACCCAGTTATAGGAAACGTGTTAAACGCCAGGGGATAAAAAGGCTTATTAGGTGGAAAAATAAAAAAGTAACTTTAAATACAGATATGTCTTTATTCTAAATACTTGTATTGTCAATGCTTCCGTAAATTACCACAGCTGCAATAGACACTGGCCTTGCCTGTGGCGTCCACTTCACCGTCATAGTTCACTTTGCCTACTACTGGTACACGACCATCTACACGCACTGGACCACTCACTGGCAAACTACCAGCAGCGTTAATTGTACCTCCCTTAGACGCAGAATAACCGGACAAGTCAGCATATGAGTTAGAATAGCCAGGACAACCGTTGTTGCCAGGGTAAAACCCAGAATAACCAGTTTGATGTTCAGCAATACCGGAACATGCGGTAGGAGCGTTGTACGGGCCACAACCACATTGTGCTGATGCGAACTGATAATAAATTTATATTAAGTTTTTGCTTTTGTCAAATTATAAATGCGAATTTTGATCGCATACAAACTTACCTGCACGGCTTGCAGAGCGCAGAGAACAAAAAAAGTTGCGTATTGCATGTTGTAGTATTTTATTAGGTAATGATGCATGTAGCTCCATCTTGTATTTATTTATATAACCTATGTTATCACTAAACTTTTTTAGAATAAAGACATTGTCCGCGAAAACATAGTTCTTCATTTTATTTTGTGTATAACAAAACGTGGTGTTTATAATGTGTGAATTGTACACAAAGAAATATATGTTGGTATATATATAGTGTTGTGTTGTATGTCGGCAGCATTCACATTTGAGACATACTAAAATAAACAACATGAAGTCGTTCGTTTTTCTATTCGTGTGTGTGTTGGCGTGCATTCAGGTAAGTCATTTTGACAATTGACCCAAATAACAAGATTATTCCAGACATATTTGTGGACCCACAAACGAAATAGAGTAATTAAGCTGGTATACGGTTTGTTATTGCAGAACGCGTTGTCTTGTCCTTGTGCGGCTCCTGCACTCCCTTGCTACGAGTCGGATGACTATTCCTACTATTCTGGAACAGGTTATGACTACGCACCTGCAGCAGGACACTATATCACTGTATCCGGGAATGGTTTAGTAATCAAGGGTAAAGCACAGGTCGGTGGCAGTATGCCATTAGCGAGCTCAGTACAGCTGGGTGGTAGTGTACCTGCCACTGGTAGCGCTACCATAAAGAACTCTTGTAACTGCGGTGACGCTTATTTATATTAATACTCTTCGCGGACATAATAAACAAATTTCCAATAATAATTATTGACTTTTATTTGCATTTGCCGAATCCTACAATTTCCTGAAAATGCCATAATTTTTTTTTTTATTTATTTATGATATGTACATGGTGAGACGTAGCATGCTGTTTCCGCATACTCCACTAGAAAAACCCGTGCTGGAGTCATGCGGGATTCCAATTTAACATAAATTATTTTTATTTAACATTTACGAATGGTCCAATAAAAGTATTTCAAATTTTCAGTTACAACATTTTTATTAGGCAATACACTTTTTGAATTTTCCAAGATTATACCCAGATATTGCCACAGCTGCATGCAACAGAGGCCGTGCCAGTTGCGCCAACATCTCCAGCATAGTTAACAGAGCCTGTCACTGGCACGCGACCGTCCACGTTTAGTGGGCCAGTCACTGGCAGAGTTCCAGCTGCATCGATGTCACCAGCAGGATAACCAGGTGCAGGGTAGCCTGAGACAGCGGGGTATGCATCGGGGTAATAGCTAGGTTGATAGCTGGAATATCCGGTTTGGTAGCCAGTAGAATCGGAGCATGCGTTAGGGGCGCTGTTCCGACCACAACCGCATTGTGCTGATGCAAACTGCAATTTGTAAATTAATACATACTATGTTATTAAAACTGTCACGGGTTCATTGTTACAAGGATATGCAGTAAGAATGAGGCGCCACTTTTCACGACCATGACATATAAAGTTTCAAGTTTAAATCGCACAAAACCATCAGTAGTGGAAACATACCTGCACAGCCTGGAGAGCGCATAGAAGGAAGAATACTTTGAATTGCATGTTGTCTTGTTTACCAGAAACTAGGCAATGATGTTTGTAATTTAACGATGCACTTTTATATGAGTTATTTATCAATTTATTTCATACATTTATTATTTATGTCGAAACAACATACTATGATTAGTTACTACTAACCTATATTATCAATGCACAGTGTTTGCACAATAGCATCACGTTTCAGAATAATATTTTCATATAAAAAGATGATCCTGGCCAAAGTTAACACATTCACACTTTGTATATACAAACATATACAACATGAACTCCTTCACCCTCTTGTTAGTGTGCGTTCAGGCGCTCCTCATCCAGGTAATATATTGAATTCGTTATTCTATTAGGTAACCATATATTAGAATTGTTATAAATTTTCTATAAATTACATTGCAAAACGTTCTGAGCTGCCCCTGCTCTGCTCCAGCCCCATATTCGCGTGGCTCTCCTGCTTCTGCCTATAGTTCGCGCAGTACTCCTGCTCCAGCCTATAGTTCGTGCGGCGCTTCTGCTCCAGCCTATAGCTCGTGCGGTGCTTCTACTCCAGCCTATAGCTCGTGCGGCGCTTCTGCTCCAGGCTATAGCTCGTGCGGTGCTTCTGCTCCAGCATATGGCTCGTGCGGTGCTCCTGCTCCATACCCTGCCAATATTGCCCCAGCGCCTTATGGCATCAGAGTACAAGGGAACTCCCTGGTGATTGACGGCACTGCTAAAGTATGGGGTGACGTGCCACTTGCCAGTTCCGTTGCTCTGGATGGTGAGGTTGATGCTGAAGGTACAGCCTCCCTGCGGAATGCTTGCTGCTGCGGCGATTCTTATTTACGTTAAACAAATACATTTGACCAAAATTAAGTTTCAATAATGAATAAAAATAATTTGCTATGCAACTATCATAGTTTTTTTTATTACGCCATGCCCAAGTAATTGTTTCGTAGCAACATAGCTACGAACGCGTCCTGTATTATTTAAATATGCACACATTATAGATGTGTATAAAATTGTTTTTCAACTACGCGTACTACTGATTTGAATAATACTTTTTAAATTCCTAGGCTACATAATATGAAATGTTATATACTATAGACTATTCCCGTATCTAGAGAACCTGATAATGGATATTCTTACAGCTATTAAACTGAGATTTAGAACTATGATGCCCTAAATTGTTTTTTTACTATTTAACCATACCTATGCTTTCAATAAATAAAATGCCTGAAATATCTGACAATGGATCATTAGTATCCAGGGTATTAATGTATTACATTTTACATTACGGGACCCAGTTATAGGAAACGTGTTAAACGCCAGGGGATAAAAAGGCTTATTAGGTGGAAAAATAAAAAAGTAACTTTAAATACAGATATGTCTTTATTCTAAATACTTGTATTGTCAATGCTTCCGTAAATTACCACAGCTGCAATAGACACTGGCCTTGCCTGTGGCGTCCACTTCACCGTCATAGTTCACTTTGCCTACTACTGGTACACGACCATCTACACGCACTGGACCACTCACTGGCAAACTACCAGCAGCGTTAATTGTACCTCCCTTAGACGCAGGGTAACCGGACAAGTCAGCATATGAGTTAGAATAGCCAGGACAACCGTTGTTGCCAGGGTAAAACCCAGAATAACCAGTTTGATGTTCAGCAATACCGGAACATGCGGTAGGAGCGTTGTACGGGCCACAACCACATTGTGCTGATGCGAACTGATAATAAATTTATATTAAGTTTTTGCTTTTGTCAAATTATAAATGCGAATTTTGATCGCATACAAACTTACCTGCACGGCTTGCAGAGCGCAGAGAACAAAAAAAGTTGCGTATTGCATGTTGTAGTATTTTATTAGGTAATGATGCATGTAGCTCCATCTTGTATTTATTTATATAACCTCTGTTATCACTAAACTTTTTTAGAACAAAGACATTGTCCGCGAAAACATAGTTCTTCATTTTATTTTGTGTATAACCAAACGTGATGTTTATAATGTGTGAATTGTACACAAAGAAATATATGTTGGTATATATATAGTGTTGTGTTGTATGTCGGCAGCATTCACATTTGAGACATACTAAAATAAACAACATGAAGTCGTTCGTTTTTCTATTCGTGTGTGTGTTGGCGTGCATTCAGGTAAGTCATTTTGACAATTGACCCAAATAACAAGATTATTCCAGACATATTTGTGGACCCACAAACGAAATAGAGTAATTAAGCTGGTATACGGTTTGTTATTGCAGAACGCGTTGTCCTGTCCTTGTGCGGCTCCTGCACTCCCATGCTACGAGTCAAATGACTATTCCTACTATTCTGGAACAGGTTATGACTACGCACCTGCAGCAGGACACTATATCACTGTATCCGGGGATGGTTTAGTAATCAAGGGTAAAGCACAGGTCAGTGGCAGTATGCCATTAGCGAGCTCAGTACAGCTGGGTGGTAGTGTACCTGCCACTGGTAGCGCTACCATAAAGAACTTTTGTAACTGCGGTGACGCTTATTTATATTAATTCTCTTCGCGGACATAATAATAAATTTCCAATAATAATTATTGACTTTTATTTACATTTGCCGAATCCTACAATTTCCTGAAAATGCCATAAAATGGTTCAATAATAGTATTTCAAATTTTCAGTTACAACATTTTTATTAGGCAATACACTTTTTGAATTTTCCAAGATTATACCCAGATATTGCCACAGCTGCATGCAACAGAGGCCGTGCCAGTTGCGCCAACATCTCCAGCATAGTTAACAGAGCCTGTCACTGGCACGCGACCGTCCACGTTTAGCGGGCCAGTCACTGGCAGAGTACCAGCTGCATCGATGTCACCAGCAGGATAACCAGGTGCAGGGTACCCTGAGACAGCGGGATATGCATCGGTGTAATAGCTAGGTTGATAGCTGGAATATCCGGTTTGGTAGCCAGTAGAATCGGAGCATGCGTTAGGGGCGCTGTTCCGACCACAACCGCATTGTGCTGATGCAAACTGCAATTTGTAAATTAATACATACTATGTTAATAAAACTGTCACAGGTTCATTGTTACAAGGATATGCAGTAAGAATGAAGCGCCACTTTTCACGACCATGACATATAAAATATTAAGTTGTAAATCGCACTTAACCATCAGTAGTGGAAACATACCTGCACAGCCTGGAGAGCGCATAGAAGGAAGAATACTTTGAATTGCATGTTGTCTTGTTTACCAGAAACTAGGCAATGATGTTTGTAATTTAACGATGCACTTTTATATGAGTTATTTATCAATTTATTTCATACATTTATTATTTGTGTCGAAACAACATACTATGATTAGTTACTACTAACCTATATTATCAATGCACCGTGTTTGCACAATAGCATCACGTTTCAGAATAATATTTTCATATAAAAAGATGATCCTGGCCAAAGTTAACATATTCACACTTTGTATATACAATTATATACAACATGAACTCCTTCACCCTCTTGTTAGTGTGCGTTCAGGCGCTCCTCATCCAGGTAATATATTGAATTCGTTATTCTATTAGGTAACCATATATTAAAATTGTTTTAATTTTGTATTAATTACATTGCAGAACGTGCTGAGCTGCCCCTGCTCTGCTCCAGCCCCATATTCGTGTGGCTCTCCAGCTCCAGCCTATAGTTCGTGCAGTGCTTCTGCTCCATACCCTGCCAATATTGTCCCAGCGCCTTATGGCATCAGAGTACAAGGAAACGCTCTGGTGATTGACGGCACTGCTCAAGTATGGGGTGACGTGCCACTCGCTAGTTCTGTTGCTCTGGATGGTAAGGTTGATGCTGAAGGTACAGCCTCCCTGCGGAATGCTTGCTGCTGTGGCGATGCTTATTTACGTTAAACACAAACGACTACAATATAATCCTCATAATGAATAAATATAATTTGCTATGAAACTATCATTGTTTTTTATTACGTAGTGCTTAAATAATTGTATTGTGGCAACAGTGCTGCGAACGCGTCCTTTTTTTTATCAAAATATACGTTGACCTTCCGCCGCATGTGTAGGTAGTGCTTTCTTATTGGATACAATCAAATGCCAATTAATTGAAGAAGCGCTTTATTTGCACAATCCAAATATCCCAATCGTCCTCATGTTCCTCGTCATTGTATCCTAGTAGCTCTTGTTGTCCTCGCCGAAGTCTTTCTTCCAATCGTAGGTATCGCATGTTTTCGCTTCCTAAACAGGATTACTCGTCCTGTCCTCACCGGACTGCCTGTCGTGCTACACGCGTTCCATATTTGTAGGGATCCATACTTAATCGTTCTAGAACGTTCTACTTTTGTTCAACACCTTTGTTTATTTGTTTACCTGGCGAGTCCTTTTTTTCTAACAATGCAAATCGAGACTATTCGGTATTCATAGTCATACGAGTACCATGCAACCCTATTGAATTGTGACGAGCTTGTTGGTGTTTATCTATGTGCGTTGGGAAACTCCAAAAGTATTTCTAGAATGATCCGATCTCCTTGAGACACTGGCAGTTCGTAACAATACTAAGATTACAGCACGATCATTATTAGAATAATACTCCCTAACACCCTTAAGTTACATAATGTGAAAGATATTTACGTATCCATAGCAACTAATAATGGATCCTTTCAGAGCAATAAAACTTCAGGTCGAAGGACTATGATACCATTTTTTTTATTGTGACACGACATTTGACCTCGATCCGCCTGATCAAGAGGACTTCCAAGAGTGACGACGACTGAAACAACCGAGTCAGTTCACGGCTGCCTCAGTCGCCGTCACTATGCCGCCCAAAGTTGCTTCTTCACGCATCGCTTGAAGGATCCAAGGTTATGGGTGGGAAAGAATACATTCTACTTGTCGATTGTTCTACAAAGAAAAGAGGCAATGAACGTTTAGGTTCGACTGCCGATTCGGTCGACAATATCTGGGCTATTATAAAATTAAATACCTAAAGTACCGTTAGTATCCAGGGATTATAACACTACCAGACACAGTTTTAGAAAACACGTAAAATGCCGAGGGTCAAAGAAGACTTATTAGATGTAAAAATAAAAAAAGTAAGTTCATAAACTAAAGCGCGGGAACGGCGGTGATTTCTGCTGAGAACCTTAAGCAGCTGTGAAAATACGCTAGCCTTGGTACAGGCTACGAATTTGCGCCGTTAAAAGTCGAGACGATGGGCCCTTGGGGTCCCCAATGAGCGCCTGGCCAATGAGATGCCCAAGCGGTTGACGGAGAATTCTGGAGACAGAGAGGCTGGCAATTATTACTGCCAACTTAGTAGCCTTGCTATACAAAGGGGAAATGTTGCCAGTCTCTTTGGGACTATCTCTGATGTGACGTCATTAGATGACATTTTTTATTTATAGTTTAATTATAGTTAATATGCTTTTAATTTTATCTGTAATATACTTTTTCCATATAAATAACAACTAAAAACTTAAACCCGACTACTGAAAAATCACCCCCTATTAAGTAGTCTGCGGATCGGCGGACTGGGTACCACTGCCTACCTCTTTCATAGCCAGGGGGCGACCGCGTAACTCCAAAGCCCTTTATCATTGCGATGAAAATGAACAAAGCTATTTTGTAAGGATTTTAATGACATTGGCCTTCGAGGGCGTGTTTCGTTTATATCAACTGTAGTGTCAAAAACAAAGTTATTAAATACAAATTATATATAAATATTTTCTATTGTAAAATACTCATATTTTCTAATTAGCATTTATTACTATATAAAAGTTAGCATGTATCTTTTTATTTTTGTTGTTTGCTGTTTTGTAATTTTTTCCTTTTGTACTTTTTTAAATACATCTGATAGCTTGCTGAATAAGTCAGGGAATGACGGGATTGTCCTATAACACAGTGTCTCACGCAGACCTAGCACAGGGACCTTCAATTCACAGATTTATAATGTAAAATTTGATGTTAATAAAGAATTTTTAATTTTTCCATTTTTCATTTTAAATCTGTCAATGAGTTTCAATGAACTTTAACTGTTAATGGTAATGAACATTGATTCTTAGTGCGCTGCGCGGTCGCTATTTTAATTTTAAAGTTTAGTAATGGAGTTCAACTGTCAAAACGAAGCTCATTCTCATGTCATTGGAGTTAGGCGGTGGGCCCGCAGGGGTCCGATAGCGCAACTTCAATGGTAATGACAAAAAAAATATTCCCATTGGTCAAAAGTTACGCGGTCGCTGTTAGTGTCAGATACAACTTTTATTCATTCGGACAATAAGTTTTAATGAGCTTGAACTGTTAATGAAAATAAACATCGATTCTTGGTGTGTTGCGAGATTGCAATTTGAATTTTAAAGATCTTTAATGGTTTTAAGCTGTTAAAACGAATTCCATTGTCCGGTCGGCCCGCAGAGTCAACAAAACGTTTTGTTGTCTCTAATCTACCCTAATACCAATAACTCTACCTTATTAATAATTCAAGGAATCCCCTAGTTCCGTAAAGTCCATTTTGAGAAATCTTAACAAACGTAACGAACGTGATTCTGTGATGCAATTTATTTACTTTAAAAATATATGTTGATAATAATAATTATTAGCAAAATAATGACAACATTGTTTGCATAATAAGTGATTACAGTAATTTCATAAAATGGATTTGTTAATATTATTACATTTTCCATAATATATAAATCGTTAGAAACGCGACTTACGAGCATCATTCGCAACTCACAGGTGAACCACACTCAACATGCAGTACAAAGCAATCTTACTCCTTTGCACTCTGCAAGCTCTGCAGGTGAGATTTTAATATACAAGCATAATACTCTATTGTATTATTACACACTTAGTACAATTTATAATGATTTAATTGCAGTACACCACAGCACAAAGCGGTTGTGGTCCTCAGCCACCAGCCTCAGCATGTCAACCGGGCTATCCACAAATCCTTCCCGAAGCACAGCGCTGTGCTCAAGGTTATCAACCAGGTTATCTCGCACCGGCTTACACTCCAGGCAACATCGCCACAGCTGGGACTCTACCAGTGAGTGGTCCAGTAAATGTTGATGGTAACCTGCCAGTGTACGGGTCTGTGAATTATGGAGGTGAAATAGATGCAGCTGGAAAAGCTAGTGTTTGCTGCGGTTGCGGATTACCACTGGCTCCAGGATATCCTCTATCAGGTCCTAGTTATCCAGTGCCAGCACCTGGTTATCCTGTGCCAGCACCAGTATGTTCAGCCCCTGCACCTGCCCTGCCAGCTCCCGTCTATCCAATGCCAGCTCCCGTTTATCAATCGCCTGTTGCCGGTTATTCATCACCAGCTCCTGGCTATCCTGTGCCAACTTCTGGTTATGCTCCCGGCTATGGCTACAGAAATGGTGACATCGAAGCTGCTGGTACCCTACCAGTGAGTGGGCCCGTTGATGTTGATGGATCATTGCCAGTGAGTGGAAGAGTGAACTATGCCGGTGAAGTAGGAGCGACCGGCACAGCGTCTGTTGGCTGCAGTTGTGGTAATAGATGGGTGTAGCGTAGGGGCGCTGCACACCCAGCCAACACGGCTCCGAGAGGACGGCAGCGCAGGGTGACCATTGCGCTGCCGTAAAAAGAGAAGGGTAGAGGGGGATCCGTAGAAGGCCCTCCGGGTATTTCCGGACCCCCTTCGTGTTTGCCGCTGAGATGGTCACCGCAGGAGTTTAGTGTGCACCACATAACCCCGTCACTCCCCTTAAGTGGCGGGGTATCCGAAAGGATTCTCCTGCGATAACAAAAAAAAAAAAAAAAAAAAAAAAAATAGATGGGTGTAAAGAATTATTAATTTAGTGCTGTGATTTGAATTACTTGTAATATTCTTGTGAAAATATATTTCGAGTACAGATGATCTATTTTAATTTATCTTATTCCTAGCTTTTGGCAGTTACAGTTTAAGCAGTGGTGCTTAGTCTGCCGATCCTGGGTAGACCACCTGTAAACAGACCGTGAAGTGACTTAGTCGCGTTTCGGGATCAGCTTGTAAGTTACTGGTTCCAACTAGGCCGTCGTAGTAGATTTGACTGCTGCTTAAGTTATTTAACTTCCATTCATGGACCGCACTTTAACTTAACATCAGGCAGACTGCTGTCATATGAAGAGTCACGATAAAAATAGGCATATAGTAATAAAAATTCATAATTTAATTAAATACAAATTTATTGTTGTAAAAAACACTAATTAATACAGTTATCACCGCATTGGCAACCATTCCGTAAAGAAACATACCCATCGCATGGCACCACACCGTTTAACTTAACAGAACTTGATAGCGGAATATCTCCACTGACACTAGCTGTACCAGTAATTGACAAATCTCTTCCCAAAATACTAACGAAACATCCCTGGGATGGGTTGTTTGGTTGTGAACCATAAATTGGTTCAAGTTTGTAAAGGTTTGGTTTTCCTTGGCAACCACATGATGGTCCAGGCGTCCTACCAGCATATGGACAACTGGATGCGATCTGTAATATATAAAATCAAATATTGACTCATTTAAAGGTATAGTTTGGGCACATGGTAAGGATGAGTGAAAGTAGATTGACAAAAGGAATTTATAAATCTGATGTGGATGGATGTGATATACTGGGCAGACCCACGAAAATGTTTTCCGCGTTGCTGTTTGTCATTCTCGCAGGTAATCAATTAACGTTAAATCAACTATTAATTTGCTATTTACTGATTGGTTACCTGCTAGAATGACAAACAGCAACGCAATTTCACTACTTTTTCATTGTCACAATATATTACGAGAATCGGGGCTCCAGTGTCTGTCGTTAACTGCTAAGTTAAGATTGCATATATTGCATGTGGCATTAACCCGGCAATATACGTTTTTTTTATTTTTTTATTGTAACCCGACATAGTACAGCACCCAGCTTGATGTTAAGCTGAAGTATGGTCCATGAATAGATGCTACTAAAATTCAATGTCTGTAAGTAGCAGTCACATCGACTATGCGGGCCTAGTTAGAACCAGCAACTTATAAGCTAATCCCGAAACGTAACCAAATCAATTTACGGTCAGTATACTTGTAAGTGGTGGTACTACCCCGGATCGGCAGAATGGGTATCACTGCCTACCATTTTTTTAAAAAACTCAAGTAGTTGGAAAAACTGCACGATGAAAACCGCGTTATGCGACACATCGGGTTTTTTTCTCATTCACAGTTGACTAATGTGCATGCCTAAAGAACTAATTATAGCCTGTTTTATTCACCAGTTTATAAAGTGTTTAATTTCTAAAATGACTTACCTGAATGCACGCCAACACACACACGAATAGAAAAACGAACGACTTCATGTTGTTTATTTTAGTATGTCTCAAATGTGAATGCTGCCGACATACAACACAACACTATATATATACTGACATCTGAGTATATTCCTTTGTATTAAAAATAACGTATTAATATGTCACAATTCATTAAAAATTTACTTATACCTATATTAAAAAGTTTGCGCAATAAAAATGCATGCACTAATCATTCTTGGTTTTAGATACAACACGTTTATTTTTAACCTTTTGTTTTATTCCTTACTTTATTAGTTCAATAATCAAATTGTCACGTCTTTTTCCTACAGGGATGGTCAAAGACAAAGGAGCGCCACTTGCCACGATCCTAAAACAACTCCCTCGCATTCCTTACATTTACAATTCTCTTCATACAAAAGCTCTACGGTTATGGGCACTACACAACTCAGCTTTTTTAAGGATGTCTCCGATTTGGTCGGAGAACACCCTCCTGGGCAGCTATTAACCTAACCATATCAGATTTATGAATTTCTTTCTTCAATCTACTTTCACTCATCCTTTTTCCGTGCCCAAATCTTCGAAGTATCCCTTTGTCAATGCTTGTCACAACATCTGCTTTTAAACCGCATCTATCGCGTACTGTCCTATTCCTTATTCTATCCGCTATCGTCACTCCTTAATGACCGCATTTCTACAGCGTTAATTCTACCCTCAGATTTCTACTGCCACAGCCAACATCCACTTCCATACATTAATGTAGGCACAATTACCGCTTTATGATCAGCAATCCGTGACTTTTTGGTCATTATTTGGCTATTAATTATACTATGGATGGCACTCTTCTCTTAATATCTTCATCACATTTACCATCTCTAGTAAACATACTTTCCAAGTAAGCAAATTGTTTGATTTGTTCCACTTTCTTTACGTCTATCATATATTCTGTACATTCTGTCATTTCATCTTCTCTTTCCAAAACCATTACTTTAGTTTTACTTACATTCACTTTCATACCTTTCGTTTCCAATTCGGCATTCATAAACATTTTCTGTAACTCATACGCCAAAGATGCAAGAATAACTTGATTGTCAGCGTACAGGCGTTCGTGGCGGAGTTTTGAAAATGTAAAAAAAATCGTTAATTTGAAATACTCGAGCGCGTCAGTCTTTTATACAGAAGGTTCAGTAAGATGACCCAATTGTACTGACCCTTAATCTGACAATTATCTGAAGGGATTTCATTAATCTGACAATTTGAAAAAAAAAACGAAAATTTTTTTTTAAGGTAATTGTTACACACTCACTATAGCACACTAATCGCGGTATAGTTTAGACTATTTCTCTCTCTTTCACTCACAATCACTGCCCACTTTTACTAATAAGTAATAATATCTCAGAAACTGTGTGGAATATGAGCTATATTATTGTAAAGTTTCAATAAAATCCATTTAGTAGTTTTGCGTGAAACAAACATCCATCCATCCATCCATACAATACATACTATAAACTTTCTTGTTTATAATATGTATTGTTGCAATATCGAATTTTAAAGTTTAGTTAATATAAAAAATTGAATGTTATGTACTATATACCCTTTTAGCGGTGGGGGAAGCGTATGGAGATTGCCCACTGTTGTGGAGATAACACCAACAATGGTGCGAAATGCCACACAGCCCATGTACCGGCGAGGATGTGCATCGAGCAAGGCGGAGCACACTTTGAACCCTTAATGTAAAATGTTAATTATTAATTGTGACGTTGTTATTTACGAAAAATTATATATAATTTATGGTTATTAAGATCTTATTAAGATAAGATCTTAAAATCTTCTTTCTTGTACAGTTTATACTTTTTTACATTGTACATTAGGTCAAAATGTTCATAGGCGTTCCATAAAATATATGTTCTATGTAATTTACTGTTTAATTTCACTGAAACAGGGTTGGCACATTATTGAAATAAATATTTTATAAGAGACCATTTAACACCTTTAATGGGGTTCGGCTTTAGGAGGTGTTTTGTAACATCCTGTATATTAAGACTGTGCGAGAGAGTAATAGATAAAGAAGAAGTGAAAGGGAACGAGAGACGCGGAGTGGGGAATACATGCTCTACTGCAACTGCTCGCACAAAACTTTATCAACGATTTTTGCTACTTCGGCTTGTGAAATTGACAGATTATAGTTTTTTAGTAATTCTTAGTCATTTTTCTTTAAAATAAAATTAAAATCGACCGCGCTCGAGAATGTCCAGGTGACGATTTTTTTTTACAAGTTTGTGACCTTCCCATTCTCTTCCGTCATACTCAATCCGTCAGATTAAGAAAATGTGCACTTATTAGTATGTAATTAACTCACCTTAGCTTAATCTGACGCGCTCGAGTATATTCAAAGATCGATTTTTTTTACAATTCTGACCAGCTGCCATACACGTACCCCCCTGTATTAAGGGCTAATACTTGGTAGATATACTCTACAGGGTACAAGGTATCTCCCATAATTTAATCTGTCACGCTGGAGTAAATCCAGAAATCCCCGCTTGGGCTCCCCTACTACAAACCATATTTACTTTCACGCAACTCTTTTAGGCAACAGTCCATGAATATATTGAAGAGCCATGGTGACGCTACACATCCCTGTCTGACACCTTTAGTGATACTAAACCTCATAGAGTGCACGGACCAAACGCTCCCTTAACCCAAACCCAGACAGCTGCTGCCACAATTCATTCCTGTACACTCGATCATAGGTTTTCTCAAGTTCAACAAAAGCACAAAACATCTTGTATTTCGTCAACATTTTTCGCTGACGCATCTTAAAGAGAAGATTAGATCCATACATCCCATTCCTTTCCTAAATTCCGTTTGCGTATCCAAAATTTTCTCATATCATGCAACACTCTTTTAATCAATACTTTTGCATACAATTTTCTAACAATACCGAGAACTTTCTTTGTTAGAGAACGAAGCCATGTCGCGTCAACAACGTAAACAAAAGGTGTTTACAAGTTTGATCCAAATAGAATTTTCTGGAAGAATTTTAAAAATAAACAGAGTTCTATGTTAAAACAGGAGACAGAATTGAAATTAATTCTGTTTGTTTATATCTCGTCTTTTTACCCTAGTAATACCCGCACAGAATCCCCTATTCTGCATACAAATTTTTTGACCGAATCGTTTTTCCAACTAAAAGCTTCAGTGCGACATCGTTTTTTGTCAAACACTTTACCAGCTCATGTGCTATCCCCATGGCATAACTTTGGATGATCAAGCAAAGCATGCAAAAGCATCTTCGCCTGGCCGGCATAAACGTTGTATTTACTATTTGCAGTTATTAAATTGTAGACTACTACTGTTAAAATCCAATCCAAAATTCAGTTCAGTACCAGGATAACTGTTTTTCTTCCATTCACGAGACTTTGAAAATAAACAATAAATAGATAATAAAAGATTTAAATAAAAACATGAAATATTTTTTAAATATTTTTTAATAAATGCATTTTTTATATAATTTTAATAAACAGGTAAGTACCCCTATACATGCAATTTCTTTACACCCATTTATTACCACAACTGCAGCCAACAGAAGCTGTGCCGGACGCTCCTACTTCACCGGCATAGTTCACTCTTCCACTCACTGGCAATGATCCATCAACATCAACGGGCCCACTCACTGGTAGGGTACCAGCAGCTTCGATGTCACCATTTCTGTAGCCATAGCCGGGAGCATAACCAGAAGTTGGCACAGGATAGCCAGGAGCTGGTGATGAATAACCGGCAACAGGCGATTGATAAACGGGAGCTGGCAATGGATAGACGGGAGCTGGCAGGGCAGGTGCAGGGGCTGAACATACTGGTGCTGGCACTAGATAACCAGGTGCTGGCACTGGATAACCTGGTGCTGGCACTGGATAACTAGGACCTGATAGAGGATATCCTGGAGCCAGTGGTAATCCGCAACCGCAGCAAACACTAGCTTTTCCAGCTGCATCTATTTCACCTCCATAATTCACAGACCCGTACACTGGCAGGTTACCATCAACATTTACTGGACCACTCACTGGTAGAGTCCCAGCTGTGGCGATGTTGCCTGGAGTGTAAGCCGGTGCAAGATAACCTGGTTGATAACCTTGAGCACTGCGCTGTGCTTCGGGAACGATTTGTGGATAGCCCGGTTGACATGCTGAGGCTGGTGGCTGAGGACCACAACCGCTTTGTGCTGTGGTGTACTGCAATTAAATCATTATAAATTGTACTAAGTGTGTAATAATACAATAGAGTATTATGCTTGTATATTAAAATCTCACCTGCAGAGCTTGCAGAGTGCAAAGGAGTAAGATTGCTTTGTACTGCATGTTGAGTGTGGTTCACCTGTGAGTTGCGAATGATGCTCGTATGTCGCGTTTCTAACGATTTATATATTATGGAAAATGTAATAATATTAACAAATCCATTTTATGAAATTACTGTAATCACTTTATTATGCAAACAATGTTGTCATTATTTTGCTAATAATTATTATTATCAACATATATTTTTAAAGTAAATAAATTGCATCACAGAATCACGTTCGTTACATTTGTTAAGATTTCTCAAAATGGACTTTACGGAACTAGGGGATTCCTTGAATTATTAATAAGGTAGAGTTTATGGTATTAGGGTAGATTAGAGACAACAAAACGTTTTGTTGACTCTGCGGGCCGACCGGACAATGGAATTCGTTTTAACAGCTTAAAACCATTAAAGATCTTTAAAATTCAAATTGCAATCTCGCAACACACAAAGAATCGATGTTTATTTTCATTAACAGTTCAAGCTCATTGAAACTCATTGTCAGAATGAATAAAAATTGTATCTGACACTAACAGCGACCGCGTAACTTTTGACCAATGGGAATATTTTTTTGTCATTACCATTGAAGTTGCGCTATCGGACCCCTGCGGGCCCACCGCCTAACTCCAATGACATGAGAATGAGCTTCGTTTAGACAGTTGAACTCACAGTAACACCCAGTAATACCCAGTCCGCCGATCCGCAGACTACTTAATAGGGGGTGATTTTTCGGTAGTCGGGTTTAAGTTTTTAGTTGTTATTTATATGGAAAAAGTATATTACAGATAAAATTAAAAGTATATTGACTATAATTAAACTATAAATAAAAAATGTCATCTAATGACGTCAGATCAGAGATAGTCCCAAAGAGACTGGCAACATTTCCCCTTTGTATAGCAAGGCTACTAAGTTGGCAGTAATAATTGCCAGCCTCTCTGTCTCCAGAATTCTCCGTAAACCGCTTGGGCATCTCATTGGCCAGGCACTCATTGGGGACCCCAAGGGCCCATCGTCTCGACTTTTAACGGCGCAAATTCGTAGGCGATACCAGGTTAGCGTATTTTCGCAGCTGCTTAAGGTTCTCAGCAGAAATCACCGCCCTTCCCGCGCTTTAGTTTATAAACTTACTTTTTTATTTCTACATCTAATAAGTCTTCTTTGACCCTCGGCATTTTACGTGTTTTCTAAAACTGTATCTCGTAGTGTTATAATCCCTGGATACTAACGGTACTTTAAGTATTTAATTTTATAATAGGCCAGATATTGTCGACCGAATCGGCAGTCGAACTAAAAAGTTCATTGCCTCTTTTCTTTGTAGAACAATCGACAGAGTGGAATGTGTTCTTTCCCACCAATAACCTTGGATCCTTCAAGCGATGCGTGAAGAAGCAACTTTGGGCGGCATAGTGACGGCGACTGAGGCAGCCGTGAACTGACTCGGTTGTTTCAGTTGTCGTCACTCTTCGAATTCCTCTTAATCAGGCAGGTCGAAATCAAATGTCGTGTCACAATAAAAAAAATGGTATCATGACTTGAAGTTTTATTGCTCTGAGAGGATCCATTATTAGTTTCTCTAGATAGGAAGCGAAAACATGCGATACCTATGATTGGAAGGCAGACTTCGGCGAGGACAACAAGAGCTACTGGGATACAATGACGAGGAACATGAGGACGATTGGGATATTTAGATTGTGCAAATAAAGCGCTTCTTCAATTAATTGGCATTTGATTGTATCCAATAAGAAACCACTACCTACTCATGCGGCGGGAGGTCAACGTATATTTCGATAAAAAAAGGGACGCGTTCGCAGCACTGTTGCCACAATACAATTATTTAAGCACTACGTAATAAAAAACAACAATGATAGTTTCATAGCAAATTATTTTTATTCATTATTGAGGATCATGTTGTAGTCGTTGGTGTTTAACGTAAATAAGCATCGCCACAGCAGCAAGCATTCCGCAGGGAGGCTGTACCTTCAGCATCAACCTCACCATCCAGAGCAACGGAACTGGCAAGTGGCACGTCACCCCATACTTTAGCAGTGCCGTCAATCACCAGAGCGTTTCCTTGTACTCTGATGCCATAAGGCGCTGGGGCAATATTGGCAGGGTATGGAGCAGAAGAACCGCACGAGGTATAGGCTGGAGCAGAAGCACCGCACGAACTATAGGCTGGAGCAGGAGTACCGCATGAACTATAGGCAGAAGCAGGAGAGCCACGCGAATATGGGGCTGGAGCAGAGCAGGGGCAGCTCAGAACGTTCTGCAATGTAATTTATAGAAAATTTATAACAATTCTAATATATGGTTACCTAATAGAATAACGAATTCAATATATTACCTGGATGAGGAGCGCCTGAACGCACACTAACAAGAGGGTGAAGGAGTTCATGTTGTATATGTTTGTATATACAAAGTGTGAATGTGTTAACTTTGGCCAGGATCATCTTTTTATATGAAAATATTATTCCGAAACGTGATGCTATTGTGCAAACACGGTGCATTGATAATATAGGTTAGTAGTAACTAATCATAGTATGTTGTTTCGACACAAATAATAAATGTATGAAATAAATTGATAAATAACTCATATAAAAGTGCATCGTTAAATTACAAACATCATTGCCTAGTTTCTGGTAAACAAGACAACATGCAATTCAAAGTATTCTTCCTTCTATGCGCTCTCCAGGCTGTGCAGGTATGTTTCCACTACTGATGGTTAAGTGCGATTTACAACTTAATATTTTATATGTCATGGTCGTGAAAAGTGGCGCTCCATTCTTACTGCATATCCTTGTAACAATGAACCCCTGACAGTTTTATTCACATAGTATGTATTAATTTACTAATTTCAGTTTGCATCAGCACAATGCGGTTGTGGTCGAAACAGCGCCCCTAACTCATGCTCCGGTAGTACTGGCTACCAAACCGGATATTCCAGCTATCAACCTAGCTATTACCCCGATGCATATCCCGCTGTCTCAGGGTACCCTGCACCTGGTTATTCTGCTGGTGACATCGATGCAGCTGGTACTCTGCCAGTGACTGGCCCGCTAAACGTGGACGGTCGCGTGCCAGTGACAGGCTCTGTTAACTATGCTGGAGATGTTGGCGCAACTGGCACGGCCTCTGTTGCATGCAGCTGTGGCAATATCTGGGCATAATCTTGGTAAATTCAAAAAGTGTAGTGCTTAATAAATATGTTGTAACTGTAAATTTGAATTACTTTTATTGGACCATTTTATGGCATTTTCAGGAATTTGTAGGATTTAGCAAATGTTAATAAAAGTCAATAATTATTATTAGAAATTTGTTTATTATGTTTGCGAAGAGGATTAATATAAATAAGCGTCACCGCAGTTACAAGCGTTCTTTATGGTGGCGCTACCAGTGGCAGGTACACTACCACCCAGCTGTACTGAGCTCGCTAATGGCATACTGCCACTGACCTGTGCTTTACCCTTGATTACTAAACCATCCCCGGATACAGTGATATAGTGTCCTCCTGCAGGTGCGTAGTCATGACCTGTTCCAGAATAGTAGGAATAGTCATGCGACTCGTAGCAAGGGAGTGCAGGAGCCGCACAAGGACAAGACAACGCGTTCTGCAATAACAAACCGTATACCAGCTTAATTAATCTATTTCGTTTGTGGGTCCAGAAATATGTCTGGAATAATCTTGTTATTTGGGTCAATTGTCAAAATGACTTACCTGAATGCACGCCAACACACACACGAATAGAAAAACGAACGACTTCATGTTGTTTATTTTAGTATGTCTCAAATGTGAATGCTGCCGACATACAACACAACACTATATATATATATATACCAACATATATTTCTTTGTGTACAATTCACACATTATAAACACCACTTTTTGTTATACACAAAAGAAAATGATGAACTATGTTTCTTGCGGACAATGTCTTTATTCTAAAAAAGTTTAGTGATAACAGAGGTTATATAAATAAATACAAGATGGAGCTACAGGCATCATTACCTACTAAAACACTACAACATGAAATACGCAACTTTTTTTGTTTTCTGCGCTCTGCAAGCCATGCAGGTAAGTTTATATGCGATCAAAGTTTGCATTTATAATTTCACAAAAGCAAAAACTTAATATAAATTTATGAACAGTTCGCAACAGCACAATGTGGTTGTGGCCCGTACAACGCTCCAAACGCATGTTCCGGTATTGCTGACTATCAAACTGGTTATTCTGGGTTTTACCCTGGCAACAACGGTTGTCCTGGCTATTCTAACTCATATGCTGACTTGTCCGGTTATTTTGCGTCTAACGGGGGTACAATTAACGCTGCTGGTAGTTTGCCAGTGAGTGGTCCAGTGCGTGTAGATGGTCGTGTACCAGTAGTAGGCAAAGTGAACTATGACGGTGAAGTGGACGCCACAGGCAAGGCCAGTGTCTATTGCAGCTGTGGTAATTTACTGAAGCATTGACAATACAAGTATTTAGAATAAAGACATATCTGTATTTAAAGTTACTTTTTTTATTTTTCCACTTAATAAGTCTTCTTTATCCCCCGGCGTTTAACACGTTTTCTATAACTGTGTCCCATAATGTAAAATGTAATACATTAACCCTGGATACTAATGATCCATTGTCAGGTAGTTTAGGCATTTTATTTATTGAAAGCCTAGGTATTGTAACATAGTAGGAAACAATTTAGGGAATCATAGTTCTATATCTCTGTTTAATAGCTGTAAGATTATCTATTATCAGGTTCTCTAGATACGGGAATAGTTTATAGTATATAACGTCTCATACTATGTATCCTAGGATTTTCAAATCAGTAGTACGCGTAGTTTTAAAACAATTTCATACACATCTATAATATGTGCATATTTAAATAATACAGGACGCGTTCGTAGCCCTGTTGCTACGAAACAATTTCTTAAGCATGGCGTAACAAAAAAAAACAATGATAGTTGCATAGCAAATTATTTTTATTCATTATTGAGGACTTTATTATGGTCAAATGTAATTGTTTACCGTAAATAAGCATCGCCACAGCAGCAAGCATTCCGCAGGGAGGCTGTACCTTCAGCATCAACCTCACCATCCAGAGCAACGGAACTGGCAAGTGGCACGTCACCCCATACTTTAGCAGTGCCGTCAATCACCAGAGCGTTTCCTTGTACTCTGATGCCATAAGGCGCTGGGGCAATATTGGCAGGGTATGGAGCAGAAGAACCGCACGAGCTATAGGCTGGAGCAGAAGTACCGCACGAACTATAGGCTGGAGCAGGAGTACCGCATGAACTATAGGCAGAAGCAGGAGAGCCACGCGAATATGGGGCTGGAGCAGAGCAGGGGCAGCTCAGAACGTTCTGCAATGTAATTTATAGAAAATTTATAACAATTCTAATATATGGTTACCTAATAGAATAACGAATTCAATATATTACCTGGATGAGGAGCGCCTGAACGCACACTAACAAGAGGGTGAAGGAGTTCATGTTGTATATGTTTGTATATACAAAGTGTGAATGTGTTAACTTTGGCCAGGATCATCTTTTTATATGAAAATATTATTCTGAAACGTGATGCTATTGTGCAAACACGGTGCATTGATAATATAGGTTAGTAGTAACTAATCATAGTATGTTGTTTCGACACAAATAATAAATGTATGAAATAAATTGATAAATAACTCATATAAAAGTGCATCGTTAAATTACAAACATCATTGCCTAGTTTCTGGTAAACAAGACAACATGCAATTCAAAGTATTCTTCCTTCTATGCGCTCTCCAGGCTGTGCAGGTATGTTTCCACTACTGATGGTTAAGTGCGATTTACAACTTAATATTTTATATGTCATGGTCGTGAAAAGTGGCGCTCCATTCTTACTGCATATCCTTGTAACAATGAACCCCTGACAGTTTTATTCACATAGTATGTATTAATTTACTAATTTCAGTTTGCATCAGCACAATGCGGTTGTGGTCGAAGCAGCGCCCCTAACTCATGCTCCGGTAGTACTGGCTACCAAACCGGATATTCCAGCTATCAACCTAGCTATTACCCCGATGCATATCCCGCTGTCTCAGGGTACCCTGCACCTGGTTATCCTGCTGGTGACATCGATGCAGCTGGTACTCTGCCAGTGACTGGCCCGCTAAACGTGGACGGTCGCGTGCCAGTGACAGGCTCTGTTAACTATGCTGGAGATGTTGGCGCAACTGGCACGGCCTCTGTTGCATGCAGCTGTGGCAATATCTGGGCATAATCTTGGTAAATTCAAAAAGTGTGGTGCTTAATAAATATGTTGTAACTGTAAATTTGAATTACTTTTATTGGACCATTTTATGGCATTTGTAGGATTTAGCAAATGTTAATAAAAGTCAATAATTATTATTAGAAATTTGTTTATTATGTTTGCGAAGAGGATTAATATAAATAAGCGTCACCGCAGTTACAAGCGTTCTTTATGGTGGCGCTACCAGTGGCAGGTACACTACCACCCAGCTGTACTGAGCTCGCTAATGGCATACTGCCACTGACCTGTGCTTTACCCTTGATTACTAAACCATCCCCGGATACAGTGATATAGTGTCCTCCTGCAGGTGCGTAGTCATGACCTGTTTCAGAATAGTAGGAATAGTCATGCGACTCGTAGCAAGGGAGTGCAGGAGCCGCACAAGGACAAGACAACGCGTTCTGCAATAACAAACCGTATACCAGCTTAAATAATCTATTTCGTTTGTGGGTCCAGAAATATGTCTGGAATAATCTTGTTATTTGGGTCAATTGTCAATATGACTTACCTGAATGCACGCCAACACACACACGAATAGAAAAACGAACGACTTCATGTTGTTTATTTTAGTATGTCTCAAATGTGAATGCTGCCGACATACAACACAACACTATATATATACCAACATATATTTCTTTGTGTACAATTCACACATTATAAACACCACTTTTTGTTATACACAAAAGAAAATGATGAACTATGTTTCTTGCGGACAATGTCTTTATTCTAAAAAAGTTTAGTGATAACATAGGTTATATAAATAAATACAAGATGGAGCTACAGGCATCATTACCTACTAAAACACTACAACATGAAATACGCAACTTTTTTTGTTTTCTGCGCTCTGCAAGCCATGCAGGTAAGTTTATATGCGATCAAAGTTTGCATTTATAATTTCACAAAAGCAAAAACTTAATATAAATTTATGAACAGTTCGCAACAGCATAATGTGGTTGTGGCCCGTACAACGCTCCAAACGCATGTTCCGGTATTGCTGACTATCAAACTGATTATTCTGGGTTTTACCCTGGCAACAACGGTTGTCCTGGCTATTCTAACTCATATGCTGACTTGTCCGGTTATTCTGCGTCTAACGGGGGTACAATTAACGCTGCTGGTACTTTGCCAGTGAGTGGTCCAGTGCGTGTAGATGGTCGTGTACCAGTAGTAGGCAAAGTGAACTATGACGGTGAAGTGGACGCCACAGGCAAGGCCAGTGTCTATTGCAGCTGTGGTAATTTACTGAAGCATTGACAATACAAGTATTTAGAATAAAGACATATCTGTATTTAAAGTTACTTTTTTTTATTTTTCCACTTAATAAGCCTTCTTTATCCCCCGGCGTTTAACACGTTTTCTATAACTGTGTCCCATAATGTAAAATGTAATACATTAACCCTGGATACTAATGATCCATTGTCAGGTATTTTAGGCATTTTATTTATTGAAAGCCTAGGTATTGTAACATAGTAGGAAACAATTTAGGGAATCATAGTTCTATATCTCTGTTTAATAGCTGTAAGATTATCTATTATCAGGTTCTCTAGATACGGGAATAGTTTATAGTATATAACCTCTCATACTATGTATCCTAGGAATTTTCAAATCAGTAGTACGCGTAGTTTTAAAACAATTTTATACACATCTATAATATGTGCATATTTAAATAATACAGGACGCGTTCGTAGCCCTGTTGCTACAAAACAATTTCTTAAGCATGGCGTAACAAAAAAAAACAATGATAGTTGCATAGCAAATTATTTTTATTCATTATTGAGGACTCTATTATGGTCAAATGTAATTGTTTACCGTAAATAAGCATCGCCACAGCAGCAAGCATTCCGCAGGGAGGCTGTACCTTCAGCATCAACCTCACCATCCAGAGCAACGGAACTGGCAAGTGGCACGTCACCCCATACTTTAGCAGTGCCGTCAATCACCAGAGCGTTTCCTTGTACTCTGATGCCATAAGGCGCTGGGGCAATATTGGCAGGGTATGGAGCAGAAGAACCGCACGAGCTATAGGCTGGAGCAGAAGCACCGCACGAACTATAGGCTGGAGCAGGAGTACCGCACGAACTATAGGCAGAAGCAGGAGAGCCACGCGAATATGGGGCTGGAGCAGAGCAGGGGCAGCTCAGAACGTTCTGCAATGTAATTTATAGAAAATTTATAACAATTCTAATATTTGGTTACCTAATAGAATAGCGAATTTAATATATTACCTGGATGAGGAGCGCCTGAACGCACACTAACAAGAGGGTGAAGGAGTTCATGTTGTATATGTTTGTATATACAAAGTGTGAATGTGTTAACTTCGGCCACGATCATCTTTTTATATGAAAATATTATTCTGAAACGTGATGCTATTGTGCAAACACGGTGCATTGATAATATAGGTTAGTAGTAACTAATCATAGTATGTTGTTTCGACACAAATAATAAATGTATGAAATAAATTGATAAATAACTCGTATAAAAGTGCATCGTTAAATTACAAACATCATTGCCTAGTTTCTGGTAAACAAGACAACATGCAATTCAAAGTATTCTTCCTTCTATGCGCTCTCCAGGCTGTGCAGGTATGTTTCCACTACTGATGGTTAAGTGCGATTTACAACTTAATATTTTATATGTCATGGTCGTGAAAAGTGGCGCTCCATTCTTACTGCATATCCTTGTAACAATGAACCCCTGACAGTTTTATTCACATAGTATGTATTAATTTACTAATTTCAGTTTGCATCAGCACAATGCGGTTGTGGTCGAAACAGCGCCCCTAACTCATGCTCCGGTAGTACTGGCTACCAAACCGGATATTCCAGCTATCAACCTAGCTATTACCCCGATGCATATCCCGCTGTCTCAGGGTACCCTGCACCTGGTTATCCTGCTGGTGACATCGATGCAGCTGGTACTCTGCCATTGACTGGCCCGCTAAACGTGGACGGTCGCGTGCCAGTGACAGGCTCTGTTAACTATGCTGGAGATGTTGGCGCAACTGGCACGGCCTCTGTTGCATGCAGCTGTGGCAATATCTGGGCATAATCTTGGTAAATTCAAAAAGTGTGGTGCTTAATAAATATGTTGTAACTGTAAATTTGAATTACTTTTATTGGACCATTTTATGGCATTTGTAGGATTTAGCAAATGTTAATAAAAGTCAATAATTATTATTAGAAATTTGTTTATTATGTTTGCGAAGAGGATTAATATAAATAAGCGTCACCGCAGTTACAAGCGTTCTTTATGGTGGCGCTACCAGTGGCAGGTACACTACCACCCAGCTGTACTGAGCTCGCTAATGGCATACTGCCACTGACCTGTGCTTTACCCTTGATTACTAAACCATCCCCGGATACAGTGATATAGTGTCCTCCTGCAGGTGCGTAGTCATGACCTGTTCCAGAATAGTAGGAATAGTCATGCGACTCGTAGCAAGGGAGTGCAGGAGCCGCACAAGGACAAGACAACGCGTTCTGCAATAACAAACCGTATACCAGCTTAAATAATCTATTTCGTTTGTGGGTCCAGAAATATGTCTGGAATAATCTTGTTATTTGGGTCAATTGTCAATATGACTTACCTGAATGCACGCCAACACACACACGAATAGAAAAACGAACGACTTCATGTTGTTTATTTTAGTATGTCTCAAATGTGAATGCTGCCGACATACAACACAACACTATATATATACCAACATATATTTCTTTGTGTACAATTCACACATTATAAACACCACTTTTTGTTATACACAAAAGAAAATGATGAACTATGTTTCTTGCGGACAATGTCTTTATTCTAAAAAAGTTTAGTGATAACATAGGTTATATAAATAAATACAAGCTGGAGCTACAGGCATCATTACCTACTAAAACACTACAACATGAAATACGCAACTTTTTTTGTTTTCTGCGCTCTGCAAGCCATGCAGGTAAGTTTATATGCGATCAAAGTTTGCATTTATAATTTCACAAAAGCAAAAACTTAATATAAATTTATGAACAGTTCGCAACAGCACAATGTGGTTGTGGCCCGTACAACGCTCCAAACGCATGTTCCGGTATTGCTGACTATCAAACTGATTATTCTGGGTTTTACCCTGGCAACAACGGTTGTCCTGGCTATTCTAACTCATATGCTGACTTGTCCGGTTATTCTGCGTCTAACGGGGGTACAATTAACGCTGCTGGTAGTTTGCCAGTGAGTGGTCCAGTGCGTGTAGATGGTCGTGTACCAGTAGTAGGCAAAGTGAACTATGACGGTGAAGTGGACGCCACAGGCAAGGCCAGTGTCTATTGCAGCTGTGGTAATTTACTGAAGCATTGACAATACAAGTATTTAGAATAAAGACATATCTGTATTTAAAGTTACTTTTTTTATTTTTCCACTTAATAAGCCTTCTTTATCCCCCGGCGTTTAACACGTTTTCTATAACTGTGTCCCATAATGTAAAATGTAATACATTAACCCTGGATACTAATGATCCATTGTCAGGTATTTTAGGCATTTTATTTATTGAAAGCCTAGGTATTGTAACATAGTAGGAAACAATTTAGGGAATCATAGTTCTATATCTCTGTTTAATAGCTGTAAGATTATCTATTATCAGGTTCTCTAGATACGGGAATAGTTTATAGTATATAACCTCTCATACTATGTATCCTAGGAATTTTCAAATCAGTAGTACGCGTAGTTTTAAAACAATTTTATACACATCTATAATATGTGCATATTTAAATAATACAGGACGCGTTCGTAGCCCTGTTGCTACTAAACAATTTCTTAAGCATGGCGTAACAAAAAAAAACAATGATAGTTGCATAGCAAATTATTTTTATTCATTATTGAGGACTCTATTATGGTCAAATGTAATTGTTTACCGTAAATAAGCATCGCCACAGCAGCAAGCATTCCGCAGGGAGGCTGTACCTTCAGCATCAACCTCACCATCCAGAGCAACGGAACTGGCAAGTGGCACGTCACCCCATACTTTAGCAGTGCCGTCAATCACCAGAGCGTTTCCTTGTACTCTGATGCCATAAGGCGCTGGGGCAATATTGGCAGGGTATGGAGCAGAAGAACCGCACGAGCTATAGGCTGGAGCAGAAACACCGCACGAACTATAGGCTGGAGCAGGAGTACCGCACGAACTATAGGCAGAAGCAGGAGAGCCACGCGAATATGGGGCTGGAGCAGAGCAGGGGCAGCTCAGAACGTTCTGCAATGTAATTTATAGAAAATTTATAACAATTCTAATATATGGTTACCTAATAGAATAGCGAATTCAATATATTACCTGGATGAGGAGCGCCTGAACGCACACTAACAAGAGGGTGAAGGAGTTCATGTTGTATATGTTTGTATATACAAAGTGTGAATGTGTTAACTTCGACCACGATCATCTTTTTATATGAAAATATTATTCTGAAACGTGATGCTATTGTGCAAACACGGTGCATTGATAATATAGGTTAGTAGTAACTAATCATAGTATGTTGTTTCGACACAAATAATAAATGTATGAAATAAATTGATAAATAACTCGTATAAAAGTGCATCGTTAAATTACAAACATCATTGCCTAGTTTCTGGTAAACAAGACAACATGCAATTCAAAGTATTCTTCCTTCTATGCGCTCTCCAGGCTGTGCAGGTATGTTTCCACTACTGATGGTTAAGTGCGATTTACAACTTAATATTTTATATGTCATGGTCGTGAAAAGTGGCGCTTCATTCTTACTGCATATCCTTGTAACAATGAAACCCTGACAGTTTTATTCACATAGTATGTATTAATTTACTAATTTCAGTTTGCATCAGCACAATGCGGTTGTGGTCGAAACAGCGCCCCTAACTCATGCTCCGGTAGTACTGGCTACCAAACCGGATATTCCAGCTATCAACCTAGCTATTACCCCGATGCATATCCCGCTGTCTCAGGGTACCCTGCACCTGGTTATCCTGCTGGTGACATCGATGCAGCTGGTACTCTGCCAGTGACTGGCCCGCTAAACGTGGACGGTCGCGTGCCAGTGACAGGCTCTGTTAACTATGCTGGAGATGTTGGCGCAACTGGCACGGCCTCTGTTGCATGCAGCTGTGGCAATATCTGGGCATAATCTTGGTAAATTCAAAAAGTGTGGTGCTTAATAAATATGTTGTAACTGTAAATTTGAATTACTTTTATTTGACCATTTTATGGCATTTGTAGGATTTAGCAAATGTTAATAAAAGTCAATAATTATTATTAGAAATTTGTTTATTATGTTTGCGAAGAGGATTAATATAAATAAGCGTCACCGCAGTTACAAGCGTTCTTTATGGTGGCGCTACCAGTGGCAGGTACACTACCACCCAGCTGTACTGAGCTCGCTAATGGCATACTGCCACTGACCTGTGCTTTACCCTTGATTACTAAACCATCCCCGGATACAGTGATATAGTGTCCTCCTGCAGGTGCGTAGTCATGACCTGTTCCAGAATAGTAGGAATAGTCATGCGACTCGTAGCAAGGGAGTGCAGGAGCCGCACAAGGACAAGACAACGCGTTCTGCAATAACAAACCGTATACCAGCTTAATTAATCTATTTCGTTTGTGGGTCCAGAAATATGTCTGGAATAATCTTGTTATTTGGGTCAATTGTCAATATGACTTACCTGAATGCACGCCAACACACACACGAATAGAAAAACGAACGACTTCATGTTGTTAATTTTAGTATGTCTCAAATGTGAATGCTGCCGACATACAACACAACACTATATATATACCAACATATATTTCTTTGTGTACAATTCACACATTATAAACACCACTTTTTTTTTTTTTTATTGTGACACGACATTTGACATCGACTTGCCTGATGATAAGCAAGAGGAGATCCAAAAGTGCCGACGACTGAAACAACCGAATTAGTACGCGGCTGTCTCACCCGCCGTCACTATGCCGGCCAAAGGTGCTTCTTCACGCATCGCTTGAAGGATCCAAGGTTATAGGAGGGAGAGAACACATGGGCTGGCAAAGCATTCCACTTGTCGATTGTTCTACAAAGAAAAGATGCACCAAACTTTTTAGTTCGACTACCGATTCTGTCGACAAAATGTGAATGCTTCCCCCGACCAGTGCGGGTGTTACGGGTGTGAAAAGAAGAGATAGGAACAAGGTTAAAGAGCTCCTCGGAACATTCCCCGTGGTATAGGCGATAGAGGACGCAAAGAGCCGCCATGTCTCTGCGTAATTGCAGAGGCTCCAGAGTTTGCGTAACCTCTACATCTCCTATGATCCGGACAGCTCGGCGCTGCAATGAATCCAGGGCATTGAGAAGATACTTGGCAGAGCCGTCCCAAAGATGCGAACAGTACTCCGCGCAAGAGCGAATTTGAGCCTTGTATAAAAGCAGGCGAAGCTCTGGCGCGAAGAACCGCCGCACCTTGTTCAGGATGCCAAGTTTGCGGGAGGTGGTCTTAATAGCCCGCTCAATGTGATCCCTGTGATTCAGGTCGCTGCGAAGGGACATCCCTAAGATATCCAGTCTGTCCGAAGTACCAAGGGAAATGTTGCGAAGAGAAGGAAGGGGGATAAACGGGGATTTTTTCGTCGAGAACGCGCATACCTGAGTCTTGTCTGCGTTGAACTGAACCAGGTTCTCGTCGCCCCAATGGGTAATACAATCAAGAACCCGATTCAGCCCCGCTACAACAGACTCTCTCATATCGGCTATCTCCTGTTTTCCGGCTGCGGGGCGGGCAGTGTAGGGCCATGCACCGTGCTGTCGTCTGCATAGCAATGAATGTTGGATCCAAGGTCCAACATGTCATTGATATGCAGTAGGAACAAGGTCGGCGACAGCACAGAGCCCTGAGGAACGCCAGCATTCACCGACACCCTACGTGACGCGCTGCCATCCACAACAACGCGTATGGAGCGGCCACGCAGGAAGTCGGCTATCCAGCCACGCAGACGGTCAAGTAAACCGTATGCCTCGAGCTTGGAAAGAAGGGCCATGTGCCAGACCCTGTCAAACGCTTTGGAGATGTCCAAGCCGATGGCAAGGGCCTCTTCGTTACCGTTCAACGCTTCACCCCAGACGTGCGTGGCATACGCCAGAAGGTCACCAGTTGACCGTTTCGGCCTAAAGCCATATTGACGGTCATTGATCAGCTGATGACCCTCCAAGTAGGCCATGAGGCGGCTATTAATTATCCGCTCCATGACCTTGCACAACACTGAGGTTACAGCTATCGGACGGTAGTTTGCAGGGTCCGAACGGTCACCTTTCTTCGGGACCGGTTGCACATTGGCCCCTTTCCAAGCCCGAGGCACACAGCCCGACGAGTATGAGAGTCGGTACAGCCTCGTCAAGACGGGAGTCAATTCCGCTGCACACATTTTAAGCACAAGCGCTGGGATACCATCAGGCCCACTGGACTTCCGGATATCGAGCAATCGTAGCTCCATGCGGACATCGCGTTGTCTGATACGGATATCAGGCATCGTATGCCCGCATGGACGCAAGGTGGGTGGCCTTGCACCACGATCGTCGATCCGTGAATTAACGGCAAAGAGCTCAGCCAAGAGATCGGCCTTCGCTTTTGCCGTATGCGCCAGTGAGCCATCAGGCTGTCTCAGCGGTGGCAGTAAGGAACGACAGAAATTAGATTCCACAGTTTTGGCGAGACTCCAAAAGCTGCGACTACCCGTTGGGTGCGCTAATAGACTCTCGCCAATCCTGGAAACGCGCTGTGCCTCCGCTCTTCTAAAGACTTTCTTACAAGACTTGGTGGCACGATTAAAAGCTGCTTTCAACTCATCCACGCGAGGGTCATGATTTCTTCGACCCTTGACCCAGGCACTGTGAGCCGCGTTTTTTGCTGATACAGCAACCGCGCACTCACCATTGTACCAAGGCCTGCTCCGGTCGTTGCGAGATGCACAGTTGGATGGAATGTAATATTCCATCCCCAGTGCAATCTCATCAACAACGGCCGAGGCACACGTAGAAAGGTCCTCAGAGCTGAAGCAGCGCTGCCACCAAGGGAGCGAAGCGAAGTAATTTCGCATTCCCTCCCAATCCGCTGACCGGTAGTGCCACAAACGTCGCACCTCCTTCCTGGCAGGAGGAGGCACGGCGCGCGGCACTGTCGTCTCGACCAGGCAGTGGTCAGAATTTCCTAGGGGGGCCTTGACCGAAATTTTATACCCGGTCGGACGATTGGTCAGCAGAAGGTCTAGAAGAGAGGGGGCATGACCGACAATATCTGGTACCCGGGTGGGCTGGGTCACCAGCTGTGTCAGGTCATGCAGAAGAGCGAAAGCATGAGCGGCCCTTCCTGCGTGGTCAGTCCTTTGGAACCCCAACCACACCTCGTTGTGTGCGTTGAAGTCCCCCAAGACTACAACCTCAGCGGTCGGGAACCGCTCCAGCGCTTCGTCTGTCGCCCGGCTTAAAAATTCGAAGAGCCGGGTTGTCTCCGAATCCCCGTGGTGGGAACGGTAAAGGCACCCGTAGACCTTGGCTTGAGAACCCAGGTCCACGTGTACCCATAGGAGGGACAGGGAAAGATCCTCCAAGTAAAGCAGACGGCGACAACAGATATCGGACCGGATGAACACGCATACCCCGGCTTTCGCTAGGAACCTTTCCTCAAGCGTGTAGCCGGGGTATTGTAGATATGAAGTGTCCACCGGGTCCTTTATCTGTGTCTCCGTCAGAAACAGCAGTGCAGGCCGTGCCGTCTCAAGGTGGTGGTGGACGGCACTGAGATTGGCGTGGATTCCACGAATATTCGTGAAATCCACTCCAAGCTCATTAGTGGTGGGGATTTTAATGCCCGCTGAGCAAACGTTAATATTTTTAAAAACTTTCATATTGGAGGGGTTTGGGGGGGGGGCGTGAAGATGTTGGGGGTTGTTTATCCGGCAGGGACAAAAGTGCAGCTATCCGCTTCGCCACATGTAACCCGGCGGTGTGAGTCTGCTGATCCGTCGGACGGAAGGGCCCCCGTACCCTCCCGGAAGTGATCGCCTGGACCCCATATCCGATCACCAATCGGCTAGACGACTCACCCCGGGATTATGCGCCGCATGGTGGGGCAGCCTCCCTCCGTGGTTAGCGGTGGGCTCAGGCCCCTGTACTGTGCGGCGGGCGGCCAGCGGTTAGCCGTTGCTACGGGTCTCCCTGGCCGACGGGTCAGCAAACTCTCACCGGAATACAGCAGGTCAGCAGGATGCTACTGTCCCTAACCGCATCCACAACCCCCAACGCAACTGGTGCTACACAAACTAGTCCCCGAACGCGACGTAGTCACTATGGGGGGATTTGCATCTGTGTAGGGTGGTAATTGCAACCAGCTGAGAACACTTAATAAACCGGAAGTGTTCTCTCCCACTCGGAAAGAGTTTTGTTATACACAAAAGAAAATGATGAACTATGTTTCTTGCGGACAATGTCTTTATTCTAAAAAAGTTTAGTGATAACATAGGTTATATAAATAAATACAAGATGGAGCTACATGCATCATTACCCACTAAAACACTACAACATGAAATACGCAACTTTTTTTGTTTTCTGCGCTCTGCAAGCCATGCAGGTAAGTTTATATGCGATCAAAGTTTGCATTTATAATTTCACAAAAGCAAAAACTTAATATAAATTTATGAACAGTTCGCAACAGCACAATGTGGTTGTGGCCCGTACAACGCTCCAAACGCATGTTCCGGTATTGCTGACTATCAAACTGGTTATTCTGGGTTTTACCCTGGCAACAACGGTTGTCCTGGCTATTCTAACTCATATGCTGACTTGTCCGGTTATTCTGCGTCTAACGGGGGTACAATTAACGCTGCTGGTAGTTTGCCAGTGAGTGGTCTAGTGCGTGTAGATGGTCGTGTACCAGTAGTAGGCAAAGTGAACTATGACGGTGAAGTGGACGCCACAGGCAAGGCCAGTGTCTATTGCAGCTGTGGTATTTTACTGAAGCATTGACAATACAAGTATTTAGAATAAAGACATATCTGTATTTAAAGTTACTTTTTTTATTTTTCCACTTAATAAGCCTTCTTTATCCCCCGGCGTTTAACACGTTTTCTATAACTGTGTCCCATAATGTAAAATGTAATACATTAACCCTGGATACTAATGATCCATTGTCAGGTATTTTAGGCATTTTATTTATTGAAAGCCTAGGTATTGTAACATAGTAGGAAACAATTTAGGGAATCATAGTTCTATATCTCTGTTTAATAGCTGTAAGATTATCTATTATCAGGTTCTCTAGATACGGGAATAGTTTATAGTATATAACCTCTCATACTATGTATCCTAGGAATTTTCAAATCAGTAGTACGCGTAGTTTTAAAACAATTTCATACACATCTATAATATGTGCATATTTAAATAATACAGGACGCGTTCGTAGCCCTGTTGCTACGAAACAATTTCTTAAGCATGGCCTAACAAAAAAAACAATGATAGTTGCATAGCAAATTATTTTTATTCATTATTGAGGACTTTATTATGGTCAAATGTAATTGTTTACCGTAAATAAGCATCGCCACAGCAGCAAGCATTCCGCAGGGAGGCTGTACCTTCAGCATCAACCTCACCATCCAGAGCAACGGAACTGGCAAGTGGCACGTCACCCCATACTTTAGCAGTGCCGTCAATCACCAGGGAGTTCCCTTGTACTCTGATGCCATAAGGCGCTGGGGCAATATTGGCAGAGTATGGAGCAATAGCACCGCACGAGCTATGGGCTGACGCAGAAGCACTGCACGAACTATAGGCTGGAGCAGGAGTACCGCACGAACCATAGGCAGGAGCAGGAGAGCCACGCGAATATGGGGCTGGAGCAGAGCAGGGGCAGCTCAGAACGTTCTGCAATGTAATTTAGAGAAAATTATAACAATTCTAATATATGGTTACCTAATAGAATAACGAATTCAATATATTACCTGGATGAGGAGCGCCTGAACGCACACTAACAAGAGGGTGAAGGAGTTCATGTTGTATATGTTTGTATATACAAAGTGTGAATGTGTTAACTTTGGCCAGGATCATCTTTTTATATGAAAATATTATTCTGAAACGTGATGCTATTGTGCAAACACGGTGCATTGATAATATAGGTTAGTAGTAACTAATCATAGTATGTTGTTTCGACACAAATAATAAATGTATGAAATAAATTGATAAATAACTCATATAAAAGTGCATCGTTAAATTACAAACATCATTGCCTAGTTTCTGGTAAACAAGACAACATGCAATTCAAAGTATTCTTCCTTCTATGCGCTCTCCAGGCTGTGCAGGTATGTTTCCACTACTGATGGTTAAGTGCGATTTACAACTTAATATTTTATATGTCATGGTCGTGAAAAGTGGCGCTTCATTCTTACTGCATATCCTTGTAACAATGAACCTGTGACAGTTTTATTGACATAGTATGCATTAATTTACTAATTTCAGTTTGCATCAGCACAATGCGGTTGTGGTCGAAGCAGCGCCCCTAACTCATGCTCCGGTAGTACTGGCTACCAAACCGGATATTCCAGCTATCAACCTAGCTATTACCCCGATGCATATCCCGCTCTCTCAGGGTACCCTGCACCTGGTTATCCTGCTGGTGACATCGATGCAGCTGGTACTCTGCCAGTGACTGGCCCGCTAAACGTGGACGGTCGCGTGCCAGTGACAGGCTCTGTTAACTATGCTGGAGATGTTGGTGCAACTGGCACGGCCTCTGTTGCATGCAGCTGTGGCAATATCTGGGCATAATCTTGGTAAATTCAAAAAGTGTGGTGCTTAATAAATATGTTGTAACTGTAAATTTGAATTACTTTTATTGGACCATTTTATGGCATTTTCAGGAATTTGTAGGATTTAGCAAATGTTAATAAAAGTCAATAATTATTATTAGAAATTTGTTTATTATGTTTGCGAAGAGGATTAATATAAATAAGCGTCACCGCAGTTACAAGCGTTCTTTATGGTGGCGCTACCAGTGGCAGGTACACTACCACCCAGCTGTACTGAGCTCGCTAATGGCATACTGCCACTGACCTGTGCTTTACCCTTGATTACTAAACCATCCCCGGATACAGTGATATAGTGTCCTCCTGCAGGTGCGTAGTCATGACCTGTTCCAGAATAGTAGGAATAGTCATGCGACTCGTAGCAAGGGAGTGCAGGAGCCGCACAAGGACAAGACAACGCGTTCTGCAATAACAAACCGTATACCAGCTTAATTACTCTATTTCGTTTGTGGGTCCAGAAATATGTCTGGAATAATCTTGTTATTTGGGTCAATTGTCAAAATGACTTACCTGAATGCACGCCAACACACACACGAATAGAAAAACGAACGACTTCATATTGTTTATTTTAGTATGTCTCAAATGTGAATGCTGCCGACATACAACACCACACTATATATATACCATCATATATTTCTTTGTATACAATTCACACATTATAAACACCACTTTTTGTTATACACAAAAGAAAATGAAGAACTATGTTTCTTGCGGACAATGTCTTTGTTCTAAAAAAGTTTAGTGATAACAGAGGTTATATAAATAAATACAAGATGGAGCTACAGGCATCATTACCTACTAAAACACTACAACATGAAATACGCAACTTTTTTTGTTTTCTGCGCTCTGCAAGCCATGCAGGTAAGTATATATGCGATCAAAGTTTGCATTTATAATTTCACAAAAGCAAAAACTTAATATAAATTTATGAACAGTTCGCAACAGCACAATGTGGTTGTGGCCCGTACAACGCTCCAAACGCATGTTCCGGTATTGCTGACTATCAAACTGGTTATTCTGGGTTTTACCCTGGCAACAACGGTTGTCCTGGCTATTCTAACTCATATGCTGACTTGTCCGGTTATTCTGCGTCTAACGGGGGTACAATTAACGCTGCTGGTAGTTTGCCAGTGAGTGGTCCAGTGCGTGTAGATGGTCGTGTACCAGTAGTAGGCAAAGTGAACTATGACGGTGAAGTGGACGCCACAGGCAAGGCCAGTGTCTATTGCAGCTGTGGTAATTTACTGAAGCATTGACAATACAAGTATTTAGAATAAAGACATATCTGTATTTAAAGTTACTTTTTTATTTTTCCACTTAATAAGCCTTCTTTATCCCCCGGCGTTTAACACGTTTTCTATAACTGTGTCCCATAATGTAAAATGTAATACATTAACCCTGGATACTAATGATCCATTGTCAGGTATTTTAGGCATTTTATTTATTGAAAGCCTAGGTATTGTAACATAGTAGGAAACAATTTAGGGAATCATAGTTCTATATCTCTGTTTAATAGCTGTAAGATTATCTATTATCAGGTTCTCTAGATACGGGAATAGTTTATAGTATATAACCTCTCATACTATGTATCCTAGGAATTTTCAAATCAGTAGTACGCGTAGTTTTAAAACAATTTTATACACATCTATAATATGTGCATATTTAAATAATACAGGACGCGTTCGTAGCCCTGTTGCTACGAAACAATTTCTTAAGCATGGCGTAACAAAAAAAAACAATGATAGTTGCATAGCAAATTATTTTTATTCATTATTGAGGACTTTATTATGGTCAAATGTAATTGTTTACCGTAAATAAGCATCGCCACAGCAGCAAGCATTCCGCAGGGAGGCTGTACCTTCAGCATCAACCTCACCATCCAGAGCAACGGAACTGGCAAGTGGCACGTCACCCCATACTTTAGCAGTGCCGTCAATCACCAGAGCGTTTCCTTGTACTCTGATGCCATAAGGCGCTGGGGCAATATTGGCAGGGTATGGAGCAGAAGAACCGCACGAGCTATAGGCTTGAGCAGAAGCACCGCACGAACTATAGGCTGGAGCAGGAGTACCGCATGAACTATAGGCAGAAGCAGGAGAGCCACGCGAATATGGGGCTGGAGCAGAGCAGGGGCAGCTCAGAACGTTCTGCAATGTAATTTATAGAAAATTTATAACAATTCTAATATATGGTTACCTAATAGAATAGCGAATTCAATATATTACCTGGATGAGGAGCGCCTGAACGCACACTAACAAGAGGGTGAAGGAGTTCATGTTGTATATGTTTGTATATACAAAGTGTGAATGTGTTAACTTCGGCCACGATCATCTTTTTATATGAAAATATTATTCTGAAACGTGATGCTATTGTGCAAACACGGTGCATTGATAATATAGGTTAGTAGTAACTAATCATAGTATGTTGTTTCGACACAAATAATAAATGTATGAAATAAATTGATAAATAACTCGTATTAAAGTGCATCGTTAAATTACAAACAACATTGCCTAGTTTCTGGTAAACAAGACAACATGCAATTCAAAGTATTCTTCCTTCTATGCGCTCTCCAGGCTGTGCAGGTATGTTTCCACTACTGATGGTTAAGTGCGATTTACAACTTAATATTTTATATGTCATGGTCGTGAAAAGTGGCGCTTCATTCTTACTGCATATCCTTGTAATAATGAACCCCTGACAGTTTTATTGACATAGTATGTATTAATTTACTAATTTCAGTTTGCATCAGCACAATGCGGTTGTGGTCAAAACAGCGCCCCTAACTCATGCTCCGGTAGTACTGGCTACCAAACCGGATATTCCAGCTATCAACCTAGCTATTACCCCGATGCATATCCCGCTGTCTCAGGGTACCCTGCACCTGGTTATCCTGCTGGTGACATCGATGCAGCTGGTACTCTGCCAGTGACTGGCCCGCTAAACGTGGACGGTCGCGTGCCAGTGACAGGCTCTGTTAACTATGCTGGAGATGTTGGCGCAACTGGCACGGCCTCTGTTGCATGCAGCTGTGGCAATATCTGGGCATAATCTTGGTCAATTCAAAAAGTGTGGTGCTTAATAAAAATGTTGTAACTGTAAATTTGAATTACTTTTATTGGACCATTTTATGGCATTTTCAGGAAATTGTAGGATTTAGCAAATGTTAATAAAAGTCAATAATTATTATTAGAAATTTGTTTATTATGTTTGCGAAGAGGATTAATATAAATAAGCGTCACCGCAGTTACAAGCGTTCTTTATGGCGGCGCTACCAGTGGCAGGTACACTACCACCCAGCTGTACTGAGCTCGCTAATGGCATACTGCCACTGACCTGTGCTTTACCCTTGATTACTAAACCATCCCCGGATACAGTGATATAGTGTCCTCCTGCAGGAGCGTAGTCATGACCTGTTCCAGAATAGTAGGAATAGTCATGCGACTCGTAGCAAGGGAGTGCAGGAGCCGCACAAGGACAAGACAACGCGTTCTGCAATAACAAACCGTATACCAGCTTAATTAATCTATTTCGTTTGTGGGTCCAGAAATATGTCTGGAATAATCTTGTTATTTGGGTCAATTGTCAAAATGACTTACCTGAATGCACGCCAACACACACACGAATAGAAAAACGAACGACTTCATGTTGTTTATTTTAGTATGTCTCAAATGTGAATGCTGCCGACATACAACACAACACTATATATATACCAACATATATTTCTTTGTGTACAATTCACACATTATAAACACCACTTTTTGTTATACACAAAAGAAAATGAAGAACTATGTTTCTTGCGGACAATGTCTTTATTCTAAAAAAGTTTAGTGATAACAGAGGTTATATAAATAAATACAAGATGGAGCTACAGGCATCATTACCTACTAAAACACTACAACATGAAATACGCAACTTTTTTTGTTTTCTGCGCTCTGCAAGCCATGCAGGTAAGTTTATATGCGATCAAAGTTTGCATTTATAATTTCACAAAAGCAAAAACTTAATATAAATTTATGAACAGTTCGCAACAGCACAATGTGGTTGTGGCCCGTACAACGCTCCAAACGCATGTTCCGGTATTGCTGACTATCAAACTGGTTATTCTGGGTTTTACCCTGGCAACAACGGTTGTCCTGGCTATTCTAACTCATATGCTGACTTGTCCGGTTATTCTGCGTCTAACGGGGGTACAATTAACGCTGCTGGTAGTTTGCCAGTGAGTGGTCTAGTGCGTGTAGATGGTCGTGTACCAGTAGTAGGCAAAGTGAACTATGACGGTGAAGTGGACGCCACAGGCAAGGCCAGTGTCTATTGCAGCTGTGGTAATTTACTGAAGCATTGACAATACAAGTATTTAGAATAAAGACATATCTGTATTTAAAGTTACTTTTTTTATTTTTCCACTTAATAAGCCTTCTTTATCCCCCGGCGTTTAACACGTTTTCTATAACTGTGTCCCATAATGTAAAATGTAATACATTAACCCTGGATACTAATGATCCATTGTCAGGTAGTTTAGGCATTTTATTTATTGAAAGCCTAGGTATTGTAACATAGTAGGAAACAATTTAGGGAATCATAGTTCTATATCTCTGTTTAATAGCTGTAAGATTATCTATTATCAGGTTCTCTAGATACGGGAATAGTTTATAGTATATAACCTCTCATACTATGTATCCTAGGAATTTTCAAATCAGTAGTACGCGTAGTTTTAAAACAATTTTATACACATCTATAATATGTGCATATTTAAATAATACAGGACGCGTTCGTAGCCCTGTTGCTACGAAACAATTTCTTAAGCATGGCCTAACAAAAAAAACAATGATAGTTGCATAGCAAATTATTTTTATTCATTATTGAGGACTTTATTATGGTCAAATGTAATTGTTTACCGTAAATAAGCATCGCCACAGCAGCAAGCATTCCGCAGGGAGGCTGTACCTTCAGCATCAACCTCACCTTCCAGAGCAACGGAACTGGCAAGTGGCACGTCACCCCATACTTTAGCAGTGCCGTCAATCACCAGAGCGTTTCCTTGTACTCTGATGCCATAAGGCGCTGGGGCAATATTGGCAGGGTATGGAGCAGAAGAACCGCACGAGCTATAGGCTGGAGCAGAAGCACCGCACGAACTATAGGCTGGAGCAGGAGTACCGCATGAACTATAGGCAGAAGCAGGAGAGCCACGCGAATATGGGGCTGGAGCAGAGCAGGGGCAGCTCAGAACGTTCTGCAATGTAATTTATAGAAAATTTATAACAATTCTAATATATGGTAACCTAATAGAATAACGAATTCAATATATTACCTGGATGAGGAGCGCCTGAACGCACACTAACAAGAGGGTGAAGGAGTTCATGTTGTATATGTTTGTATATACAAAGTGTGAATGTGTTAACTTTGGCCAGGATCATCTTTTTATATGAAAATATTATTCTGAAACGTGATGCTATTGTGCAAACACGGTGCATTGATAATATAGGTTAGTAGTAACTAATCATAGTATGTTGTTTCGACACAAATAATAAATGTATGAAATAAATTGATAAAAAACTTATATAAAAGTGCATCGTTAAATTACAAACAACATTGCCTAGTTTCTGGTAAACAAGACAACATGCAATTCAAAGTATTCTTCCTTCTATGCGCTCTACAGGCTGTGCAGGTATGTTTCCACTACTGATGGTTAAGTGCGATTTACAACTTAATATTTTATATGTCATGGTCGTGAAAAGTGGCGCTTCATTCTTACTGCATATCCTTGTAACAATGAACCTGTGACAGTTTTATTGACATAGTATGCATTAATTTACTAATTTCAGTTTGCATCAGCACAATGCGGTTGTGGTCGAAGCAGCGCCCCTAACTCATGCTCCGGTAGTACTGGCTACCAAACCGGATATTCCAGCTATCAACCTAGCTATTACCCCGATGCATATCCCGCTGTCTCAGGGTACCCTGCACCTGGTTATCCTGCTGGTGACATCGATGCAGCTGGTACTCTGCCAGTGACTGGCCCGCTAAACGTGGACGGTCGCGTGCCAGTGACAGGCTCTGTTAACTATGCTGGAGATGTTGGCGCAACTGGCACGGCCTCTGTTGCATGCAGCTGTGGCAATATCTGGGCATAATCTTGGTAAATTCAAAAAGTGTAGTGCTTAATAAAAATGTTGTAACTGTAAATTTGAATTACTTTTATTGGACCATTTTATGGCATTTTCAGGAATTTGTAGGATTTAGCAAATGTTAATAAAAGTCAATAATTATTATTAGAAATTTGTTTATTATGTTTGCGAAGAGGATTAATATAAATAAGCGTCACCGCAGTTACCAGTGTTCTTTATGGTGGCGCTACCAGTGGCAGGTACACTACCACCCAGCTGTACTGAGCTCGCTAATGGCATACTGCCACTGACCTGTGCTTTACCCTTGATTACTAAACCATCCCCGGATACAGTGATATAGTGTCCTCCTGCAGGTGCGTAGTCATGACCTGTTCCAGAATAGTAGGAATAGTCATGCGACTCGTAGCAAGGGAGTGCAGGAGCCGCACAAGGACAAGACAACGCGTTCTGCAATAACAAACCGTATACCAGCTTAATTACTCTATTTCGTTTGTGGGTCCAGAAATATGTCTGGAATAATCTTGTTATTTGGGTCAATTGTCAAAATAACTTACCTGAATGCACGCCAACACACACACGAATAGAAAAACGAACGACTTCATGTTGTTTATTTTAGTATGTCTCAAATGTGAATGCTGCCGACATACAACACAACACTATATATATACCAACATATATTTCTTTGTGTACAATTCACACATTATGGTGCGTATTCGAGCAGAAGGCTGAGATGGTGCTCCTTTTCGGACACACACCATTCGGTTGGTAGATACGAAATAGAGCAATGGACTGTATATTTGATGACACGCCACGTAAAACTATTGTTGACGCATTCATCCACCCTCGACGTCAGGCCGAGTTCGGTTCCTGGCCGGCAGAGAGCTTCGAAACCCGCTGGGTGAAGGTGAATGCTACAGAATGATAAAAGGAAGGGACTTACCGAGGATGGCACCCGTCGACACTTAACACTCTGCAGAGCGAACTGTTTGATACGCGGGATATGTTAGTTTTCACAATTGTTCAATAATGTTGCTGATTTGGCAACTACGCGAGGTACATTGAGTGCCGCGTGAACCTCCAAGATCGCGGCTTCCGGGTTTCTTTACAACACGGCGCGCGACGACGTTTTGTTTGTCTGAAGGCTACGCGATGATGACTTTTGGGACGTCACATTAGAATGACGACCGCTCTTGTTCACTGTTGAACGTGCACTTTTTTTACTCTTTTTACTGGTCGATGCAAAAACGAGTTGCGGGTGCAGGACTAGTGATGGGAAATGGGTCAAGGTAATGTCGATTATTGGATAGGGATGTACCAAGCCGCAACATTTCCCCCCCTTTGAAACCAACGTGGGGTTTCACAAACGTCTGCCAACCCGATGACCAAAACATCGGTCTCTAGGATACACACTCAGATAATGCATTCAAACCAATACAGAGTTAAGATAAAACAATTAATTCATAGGTGCTAGGATACAAGGTATGCACCTAAGAATATTTAAGATAAATAATCTATAGGTACTAGGATACAAGATGTGTACCTAAGATTGAGTTGATTACGCTAAGTACAAAGATATAAGATAATAAAGAATTCTATTTACGCTAGGTACGAAGATATAAAATAATAAATAATTCTAATTACGCTAGGTACAAAGATTTAATATTTAAAGAATTTTAATTACGCTAAGTTAATGCTAGGATATAGAACACTTAACTATGGTACTAAATTAAAATAAAACTATTCTAAATTTTGTTAAAGATATAAGATCATTCGTTTAAAGGCAAAGGACATACTTTGACCACAGGCCTAAGTAAGCTCCGGTTGTTAGTCGTAAAGTAACAACACGGATTAAGATATCGCGACCTGGATGAACCGATTTCGTTTACCTAATTTCCACTCCAAAGGTGGAAGATTCGATTTTGTTATGACGTCACCTACTTGTGGTTCCCGCCTTCGTGTGGTGAACCATTTAACCCTCTGTTTCAGGGTGTGTGAATAATCTCAGAGATTTGAGATATAATACAATTGTTCGAACTGCTATTTTGCCAGTGACGCTTAAGAGATACGTTAGATTAGTCGAACTGCTGTTTTGCCAGTGACACTAACGTATTTCTGACGAGTCTGAGGATAACACGCAGAGTGGTCGGGATTTTAACATCGCTTCAACCATAGTAAGTGCGGTTATTCAGACGTTACGTCAGAAGATGGGTCCTTAAAACACGTTTTAGTATTCAAGGACCGCTAAGAAGATAAGTAATAAGTTTAGATTTTTTAAGTAAAGATAAAGTAGGTGAACGTTTTAAAACAGTTAAGATTCTATTTTGATTAAAAACATATTAAATTAAATCTAATTTGAAGATAATTAGTTTAACTATAAATTTTTTAAAAAGTTAATTAGCGTATTTTTTTTTTATAATAAAAGATAAATGTTTTTGTTAAACGATTTACTGCGCAGGCTAACTCATTAGTAATTGTAGTTACTGCATTATAAACACGAATTTGAGGCGTAAGTTTATAATTGTTAATAGATTGAAGCCACCAGGCAACACCGTGGTCGAGCCGAGTTACGGTAGAATAATAATTAAAAAATTGAATTATTACCGATTCAATATTGATTGATTGAGATATAAAACAAGAAGATTTAAGTTCAGGCACTGGGTCTTGACTACTATTGATCATAGAAGACGGCCAGTCTGATTGAGGTTTGCTCAGCCAACTTGGACCGTGCCACCATTGACGTAGTACGGCAAGTTGTGAGCAGTTTAAACCGCGACTACAGTAGTCGGCTGGGTTTTCTTTTGTAGACACATGTCTCCAGCATGAGGGAGATACAAGGTCGTTAATACGCACTACACGATGAGCTATGAAGGTCTTAAGTGTGTGCGGTTCGGTACGCAACCATGCAAGTACCGTACTGCTGTCCGTGAATGCTATAGTTTCGGATATATTTATTTTATCGCTTAATAATTGTTGCATGTGATTTAAGACGCGTGCTAATAGCAGCGCACCACACAGCTCGAGTCGATTCACGGTGAGTACCTTTAAGGGTGCCACTTTTGATTTGGCAATAATTAAATTAGTTATTATGTGATTGTTTGTGACTGCTCGCAAATACACGGCACAGCCGTATGCTTTGGACGAACCGTCACAAAACCCAATCAGCTGACAAGTCGTGTTGACTCCAGAAGGGAGAACGTGACGATTTAATGAGATATGATTTAAATTGTTAAGTTCATTACAGAATTCATTCCATTTATTGGCTATCTCAGTTGGTACTGTTTCGTCCCAGCCCAACTGCAGACGCCACATATTTTGTAAAATTAATTTAGCTATAAGTATAACGGGGGTGAGCCATCCTAAAGGGTCGTATATACGAGCTACACTTGATAGGATGCCACGCTTAGTGTTAACTATGTTTATTTTAGATGAAGTATAAATAAATTTATCGATTTGCGGATCCCACTTGATGCCTAATATTGTGATTTTACAATTTTCACTTTGATCAGTGAAAGTCTTCGGAGTGATACAATACTCTTCAGGTATGTCTGCTAGAAGTTCAGGGCAATTACTACTCCACTTTCGTAATTGAAACTGACCCTGACTTAGCAGCTTTATTAAATCTTGTTTTAGTTCCATTGCTTCTGCGATAGAGGGCGCTCCGGTTGTTATATCGTCGACACAGATTTCTTCTTTCAGGACATCAGAAGCACGTGGATAGTGGGCACCTTCGTCTTGTACGAGTTGATGCAGGGTGCGTATCGCCAAGAAGGGCGAGCTACTCACGCCGTAGGTGATGGTGTCTAACTCGTATTCCGTTACTGGATGTGTAGGTGTATCACGCCACAACACGTGTTGCCATGGACGATCGGATGCGCGTATTAAAATTTGTCTATACATTTTAGATATATCGGCGGTGAATACAATGGGATGCAATCGAAATTTCGTTATAATATCCACTATATCTACTTGTAGTTTTGGCCCTTTGTAAACGATGTCATTGAGCGACATGCCGTTTGAACTCCGAGCGCTGGCATCGAAAACAACCCGAAGTCGTGTAGTTTTACTTTCAGGTCGAATGACGCAATGATGAGGGATAAAATATTTTCCTAAAGATGCGTTTGCGCAATGCATATGTTTTAATTCTTCATACTCTGACATAAATTTTGAATATTCTATTTTCAAATCCTGTTGATGAGATAAACGTTTTTCTAAGTTCTTTAAGCGGGATAATGCTTGATTATAAGATTCTCCAAGCTCTGCTGCAGGCTTGAGGAGCATAGGTACGACATATCTGCCGTCCTTTTCGCGAGTTACATGTTCTTGATAAATGTGTTCACAGGCTTCATCTTCTGGAACTGTGATGTTCATGGATGGAGGTTCTTCAACTTCCCAGAAACGCTTGACCACCTGATCCAAGGTGCAGGTTGCAGCTAACAATGAAGATGTAGTCGATGGTGGACAACACGTTGAGTCCAGTCCGCCAGACAGAACCCATCCGAAGATGCTATGAAGCGCGACCGGGAGTCCACGTCCGGGCGCTATACGTTGACCGTCGTATATTTCGTGGAACAGCTCTGCACCCAATAATAGGTCGATACTCGATGGTTTGTCGAAGTCTTGATCGGCTAAAACTAGGTGGCTAAAATGCTCGCGAATTGAGGGAGATAATTCAGTTACAGGCATATTTGAAGTTATTTTATCAATCACAATTGGATTGATTTTAAAGATTTTATTATTATTATTTAGTGGAGAAATTGTACATGACGTTTCGCCTTTTACATTCATTAAAGTATTCTGTCCGAGTCCAGCTACAGTTATATTACAACGTCGTAATGATAGACCAAGTCGGTTAGCGCAAGCGGTCGTTAAAAAACAATCCTGCGCGCCGCTGTCAATTAGCGCTCGGGCTATAATAGTAGTCCCGCGCGGCGATCGAAGACGCAAGCGGCATGTGCCTAAAAGTATATGCGCTCGACCGTTGCCGAAGCATGCACTGGTGCCGGCGTGCGACACGGCGGCTGCGGGCGTAGCGGACGGGGCTCCGCCGCTGTCGGTTGAAGCGGAGTCCTCGTGTAAAAGAGCATGGTGGCGAAGGCCACAAGTACCACAATTGATATTTGATAAACATTGACTAACATTATGATTTGAACGCAAACAGTTCAGGCAAAGTCGCTTCGACTTAACTAAGTTAATTCTTTGTTGTGAATTGAAACTCAGAAAAGTGGGACACCTGTACAAACTGTGAGGTAAATCACAACAATAACATTTGTATTTAACATGACGAGATGAGTTATTATTATTTTGAAGTAAAGTCGAATGTTTTGTGTTATTGTTGTTTACACGGAAACTCTGATAAATATTTTTATTATTATTTTTAGTATTAAGTAATTGACGAGATGTACTAGGTTTAGAAAATATTAAACTATGATCACTTGTTTCTAAGATTTTGATATAATCTTGAAGAAACTTAAGTAGGTCGTTAAATGTTGGCATTTTGTTTATGTTCTGAGATTCAAATCTCTTACGAGTATCACTATCGAGTGCGCGTGCACCTAAATAAAAAAGTATAAATTCACCTAATTGTTCAATGTTCAAAGCCTTAAGGGCGTTTACAGACTCATATAGCACTCCTGTTAATTTCAACAATTCATTAAAATTAGGTTGCTTGAGTGGGGGAAAAGTACATATTTTTTCTAAATAATTTGACGCTAAAATTCTATTGTTATGATATCTCTCAATTAAAATGTTTAAAACTATTTCATAATTTTCTGAAGTTATAGGTAAGCCTTTTGCAATACAAAGTGCAGACCCGGATAAGCAAGAAATTAAATAATGGAATTTTTCTATATTAGACAAAGAATTATTTTTATGTATTAAAGATAAAAAGGTATCATAAAAGGTATGCCAGTTTTCAATATTACTATCAAATTTAGGTAATTCCAATTTAGGCAATCTTGCACGAATTTGGTTCTTATTACTAGTAGGATAAGATTGATTATCGCATGGCAAATCTACAACTTGCGCGGGAGGTTTAAGTATTTCGGCGACACTGATCACGTGATAATACAAATCGTCAAAAGCTGATATATTTTGAAAGTTTATTTCTTTTTCAGGTTTCAATTGTAGTTTTAGTGAATTTATTTCTCTGTTTAATTGTAAGAATCTATCTTTTAAAGTTTCGATACATTTAAATCTACTATTGAATAACGGTAATTTTCTTTTATTAGTAGTTACTTCATTAGATAAATCATATAAGATTTGCATTTCGCTAAAGTTATAGTTCAACTCTGCAGTAAGAACTTTAATTTCATTTTCAATTGTTGTTCCTTCCGCCATTTTGATTACTCAAATTATAAAATGGCGTCTATGAACGAATGAATGAATGAACGAAAGAATGAATGAACGAATAAATGAATGAACGAATGAATGAATGAATGAATTTGAATAGACAACCGAAATTATATTTTTACAACAAATTTATTTTAAAAGTGGGTAGGTAGGGAGATTTTAAATTTGTTATGATTTGTATTTTATATTGATTTGAATGCAATAAATCGAGTATGTAAACGTTATCAAAGATAGATAAATGCATCAACAATGTTTTGAATGATTTTAAGTTGTTTTGAGGTATGTAAAATAGGTATGTTTTTGGATATTTTTCGCTGGGAACAAAGATAAAAAGGTAATAAGGTATTTTGCTAGGAACAATTAAATATGGTTTTTCGCTTGGAACAAAGGTAAAATAAGGATATGACCAAAAAAGTGTTATTGGTCATCTGTTTTGAATGGAACAAAAAAAATAGGATTCGTCATCCGGCTCGATTGGAGCAGAAAAAAGGGGAATGGTGCGTATTCGAGCAGAAGGCTGAGATGGTGCTCCTTTTCGGACACACACCATTCGGTTGGTAGATACGAAATAGAGCAATGGACTGTATATTTGATGACACGCCACGTAAAACTATTGTTGACGCATTCATCCACCCTCGACGTCAGGCCGAGTTCGGTTCCTGGCCGGCAGAGAGCTTCGAAACCCGCTGGGTGAAGGTGAATGCTACAGAATGATAAAAGGAAGGGACTTACCGAGGATGGCACCCGTCGACACTTAACACTCTGCAGAGCGAACTGTTTGATACGCGGGATATGTTAGTTTTCACAATTGTTCAATAATGTTGCTGATTTGGCAACTACGCGAGGTACATTGAGTGCCGCGTGAACCTCCAAGATCGCGGCTTCCGGGTTTCTTTACAACACGGCGCGCGACGACGTTTTGTTTGTCTGAAGGCTACGCGATGATGACTTTTGGGACGTCACATTAGAATGACGACCGCTCTTGTTCACTGTTGAACGTGCACTTTTTTTACTCTTCTTACTGGTCGATGCAAAAACGAGTTGCGGGTGCAGGACTAGTGATGGGAAATGGGTCAAGGTAATGTCGATTATTGGATAGGGATGTACCAAGCCGCAACACATTATAAACACCACTTTTTGTTATACACAAAAGAAAATGAAGAACTATGTTTCTTGCGGACAATGTCTTTATTCTAAAAAAGTTTAGTGATAACAGAGGTTATATAAATAAATACAAGATGGAGCTACAGGCATCATTACCTACTGAAACACTACAACATGCAATACGCAACTTTTTTTGTTTTCTGCGCTCTGCAAGCCATGCAGGTAAGTTTATATGCGATCAAAGTTTGCATTTATAATTTCACAAAAGCAAAAACTTAATATAAATTTATGAACAGTTCGCAACAGCACAATGTGGTTGTGGCCCGTACAACGCTCCAAACGCATGTTCCGGTATTGCTGACTATCAAACTGGTTATCCTGGGTTTTACCCTGGCAACAACGGTTGTCCTGGCTATTCTAACTCATATGCTGACTTGTCCGGTTATTCTGCGTCTAACGGGGGTACAATTAACGCTGCTGGTAGTTTGCCAGTGAGTGGTCCAGTGCGTGTAGATGGTCGTGTACCAGTAGTAGGCAAAGTGAACTATGACGGTGAAGTGGACGCCACAGGCAAGGCCAGTGTCTATTGCAGCTGTGGTAATTTACGGAAGCATTGACAATACAAGTATTTAGAATAAAGACATATCTGTATTTAAAGTTACTTTTTTTATTTTTCCACTTAATAAGCCTTCTTTATCCCCCGGCGTTTAACACGTTTTCTATAACTGTGTCTCATAATGTAAAATGTAATACATTAACCCTGGATACTAATGATCCATTGTCAGGTATTTTAGGCATTTTATTTATTGAAAGCCTAGGTATTGTAACATAGTAGGAAACAATTTAGGGAATCATAGTTCTATATCTCTGTTTAATAGCTGTAAGATTATCTATTATCAGGTTCTCTAGATACGGGAATAGTTTATAGTATATAACCTCTCATACTATGTATCCTAGGAATTTTCAAATCAGTAGTACGCGTAGTTTTAAAACAATTTTATACACATCTATAATATGTGCATATTTAAATAATACAGGACGCGTTCGTAGCCCTGTTGCTACGAAACAATTTCTTAAGCATGGCGTAACAAAAAAAAAACAATGATAGTTGCATAGCAAATTATTTTTATTCATTATTGAGGACTTTATTATGGTCAAATGTAATTGTTTACCGTAAATAAGCATCGCCACAGCAGCAAGCATTCCGCAGGGAGGCTGTACCTTCAGCATCAACCTCACCATCCAGAGCAACGGAACTGGCAAGTGGCACGTCACCCCATACTTTAGCTGTGCCGTCAATCACCAGAGCGTTTCCTTGTACTCTGATGCCATAAGGCGCTGGGGCAATATTGGCAGGGTATGGAGCAGAAGAACCGCACGAGGTATAGGCTGGAGCAGAAGCACCGCACGAACTATAGGCTGGAGCAGGAGTACCGCATGAACTATAGGCAGAAGCAGGAGAGCCACGCGAATATGGGGCTGGAGCAGAGCAGGGGCAGCTCAGAACGTTCTGCAATGTAATTTATAGAAAATTTATAACAATCCTAATATATAGAATAACGAATTCAATATATTACCTGGATGAGGAGCGCCTGAACGCACACTAACAAGAGTGTGAAGGAGTTCATGTTGTATATGTTTGTATATACAAAGTGTGAATGTGTTAACTTCGGCCAGGATCATCTTTTTATATGAAAATATTATTCCGAAACGTGATGCTATTTTGCAAACACGGTGCATTGATAATATAGGTTAGTAGTAACTAATCATAGTATGTTGTTTCAACACAAATTAATAAATGTATGAAATAAATTGATAAATAACTCGTATAAAAGTGCATCGTTAAATTACAAACATCATTGCCTAGTTTCTGGTAAACAAGACAACATGCAATTCAAAGTATTCTTCCTTCTATGCGCTCTCCAGGCTGTGCAGGTATGTTTCCACTACTGATGGTTAAGTGCGATTTACAACTTAATATTTTATATGTCATGGTCGTGAAAAGTGGCGCTTCATTCTTACTGCATATCTTTGTAACAATGAACCTGTGACAGTTTTATTGACATAGTATGTATTAATTTACTAATTTCAGTTTGCATCGGCACAATGCGGTTGTGGTCGAAACAGCGCCCCTAACTCATGCTCCGGTAGTACTGGCTACCAAACCGGATATTCCAGCTATCAACGTAGCTATTACCCCGATGCATATCCCGCTGTCTCAGGGTACCCTGCACCTGGTTATCCTGCTGGTGGCATCGATGCAGCTGGTACTCTGCCAGTGACTGGCCCGCTAAACGTGGACGGTCGCGTGCCAGTGACAGGCTCTGTTAACTATGCTGGAGATGTTGGCGCAACTGGCACGGCCTCTGTTGCATGCAGCTGTGGCAATATCTGGGCATAATCTTGGTAAATTCAAAAAGTGTGGTGCTTAATAAAAATGTTGTAACTGTAAATTTGAATTACTTTTATTGGACCATTTTATGGCACTTTCAGGAATTTGTAGGATTTAGCAAATGTTAATAAAAGTCAATAATTATTATTAGAAATTTGTTTATTATGTTTGCGAAGAGGATTAATATAAATAAGCGTCACCGCAGTTACAAGCGTTCTTTATGGTGGCGCTACCAGTGGCAGGTACACTACCACCCAGCTGTACTGAGCTCGCTAATGGCATACTGCCACTGACCTCTGCTTTACCCTTGATTACTAAACCATCCCCGGATACAGTGATATAGTGTCCTCCTGCAGGAGCGTAGTCATGACCTGTTCCAGAATAGTAGGAATAGTCATGCGACTCGTAGCAAGGGAGTGCAGGAGCCGCACAAGGACAAGACAACGCGTTCTGCAATAACAAACCGTATACCAGCTTAATTAATCTATTTCGTTTGTGGGTCCAGAAATATGTCTGGAATAATCTTGTTATTTGGGTCAATTGTCAAAATGACTTACCTGAATGCACGCCAACACACACACGAATAGAAAAACGAACGACTTCATGTTGTTTATTTTAGTATGTCTCAAATGTGAATGCTGCCGACATACAACACAACACTATATATATACCAACATATATTTCTTTGTGTACAATTCACACATTATAAACACCACTTTTTGTTATACACAAAAGAAAATGAAGAACTATGTTTCTTGCGGACAATGTCTTTATTCTAAAAAAGTTTAGTGATAACAGAGGTTATATAAATAAATACAAGATGGAGCTACAGGCATCATTACCTACTAAAACACTACAACATGCAATACGCAACTTTTTTTGTTTTCTGCGCTCTGCAAGCCATGCAGGTAAGTTTATATGCGATTAAAGTTTGCATTTATAATTTTACAAAAGCAAAAACTTAATATAAATTTATGAACAGTTCGCAACAGCACAATGTGGTTGTGGCCCGTACAACGCTCCAAACGCATGTTCCGGTATTGCTGACTATCAAACTGGTTATTCTGGGTTTTACCCTGGCAACAACGGTTGTCCTGGCTATTCTAACTCATATCCTGACTTGTCCGGTTATTCTGCGTCTAACGGGGGTACAATTAACGCTGCTGGTAGTTTGCCAGTGAGTGGTCCAGTGCGTGTAGATGGTCGTGTACCAGTAGTAGGCAAAGTGAACTATGACGGTGAAGTGGACGCCACAGGCAAGGCCAGTGTCTATTGCAGCTGTGGTAATTTACTGAAGCATTGACAATACAAGTATTTAGAATAAAGACATATCTCTATTTAAAGTTACTTTTTTTATTTTTCCACTTAATAAGCCTTCTTTATCCCCCGGCGTTTAACACGTTTTCTATAACTGTGTCCCATAATGTAAAATGTAATACATTAACCCTGGATACTAATGATCCATTGTCAGGTATTTTAGGCATTTTATTTATTGAAAGCCTAGGTATTGTAACATAGTAGGAAACAATTTAGGGAATCATAGTTCTATATCTCTGTTTAATAGCTGTAAGATTATCTATTATCAGGTTCTCTAGATACGGGAATAGTTTATAGTATATAACCTCTCATACTATGTATCCTAGGAATTTTCAAATCAGTAGTACGCGTAGTTTTAAAACAATTTTATACACATCTATAATATGTGCATATTTAAATAATACAGGACGCGTTCGTAGCCCTGTTGCTACGAAACAATTTCTTAAGCATGGCGTAACAAAAAAAAACAATGATAGTTGCATAACAAATTATTTTTATTCATTATTGAGGACTCTATTATGGTCAAATGTAATTGTTTACCGTAAATAAGCATCGCCACAGCAGCAAGCATTCCGCAGGGAGGCTGTACCTTCAGCATCAACCTCACCATCCAGAGCAACGGAACTGGCAAGTGGCACGTCACCCCATACTTTAGCAGTGCCGTCAATCACCAGAGCGTTTCCTTGTACTCTGATGCCATAAGGCGCTGAGGCAATATTGGCAGGGTATGGAGCAGAAGAACCGCACGAGGTATGGGCTGGAGCAGAAGCACCGCACGAACTATAGGCTGGAGCAGGAGTACCGCATGAACTATAGGCAGAAGCAGGAGAGCCACGCGAATATGGGGCTGGAGCAGAGCAGGGGCAGCTCAGAACGTTCTGCAATGTAATTTATAGAAAATTTATAACAATTCTAATATATGGTTACCTAATAGAATAACGAATTTAATATATTACCTGGATGAGGAGCGCCTGAACGCACACTAACAAGAGTGTGAAGGAGTTCATGTTGTATATGTTTGTATATACAAAGTGTGAATGTGTTAACTTCGGCCACGATCATCTTTTTATATGAAAATTTTATTCCGAAACGTGATGCTATTGTGCAAACACGGTGCATTGATAATATAGGTTAGTAGTAACTAATCATAGTATGTTGTTTCGACACAAATAATAAATGTATGAAATAAATTGATAAATAACTTATATAGAAGTGCATCGTTAAATTACAAACAACATTGCCTAGTTTCTGGTAAACAAGACAACATGCAATTCAAAGTATTCTTCCTTCTATGCGCTCTCCAGGCTGTGCAGGTATGTTTCCACTACTGATGGTTAAGTGCGATTTACAATTTCAATCAATCAATCAAATTGTCACGCCTTTTTCCCACAGGGATAGGCAGAGACAACTTAATATTTTATATGTCATGGTCGTGAAAAGTGGCGCTTCATTCCTACTGCATATCCTTGTAACAATATACCCCTGACAGTTTTATTGACACAGTATGTATTAATTTACTAATTTCAGTTTGCATCGGCACAATGCGGTTGTGGTCGAAACAGCGCCCCTAACTCATGCTCCGGTAGTACTGGCTACCAAACCGGATATTCCAGCTATCAACCTAGCTATTACCCCGATGCATATCCCGCTGTCTCAGGGTACCCTGCACCTGGTTATCCTGCTGGTGACATCGATGCAGCTGGTACTCTGCCAGTGACTGGCCCGCTAAACGTGGACGGTCGCGTGCCAGTGACAGGCTCTGTTAACTATGCTGGAGATGTTGGCGCAACTGGCACGGCCTCTGTTGCATGCAGCTGTGGCAATATCTGGGCATAATCTTGGTAAATTCAAAAAGTGTGGTGCTTAATAAAAATGTTGTAACTGTAAATTTGAATTACTTTTATTGGACCATTTTATGGCATTTTCAGGAATTTGTAGGATTTAGCAAATGTTAATAAAAGTCAATAATTATTATTAGAAATTTGTTTATTATGTTTGCGAAGAGGATTAATATAAATAAGCGTCACCGCAGTTACAAGCGTTCTTTATGGTGGCGCTACCAGTGGCAGGTACACTACCACCCAGCTGTACTGAGCTCGCTAATGGCATACTGCCACTGACCTGTGCTTTACCCTTGATTACTAAACCATCCCCGGATACAGTGATATAGTGTCCTCCTGCATTTGCGTAGTCATGACCTGTTCCAGAATAGTAGAAATACTCATGCGACTCGTAGCAAGGGAGTGCAGGAGCCGCACAAGGACAAGACAACGCGTTCTGCAATAACAAACCGTATACCAGCTTAATTAATCTATTTCGTTTGTGGGTCCAGAAATATGTCAGGAATAATATTGTTATTTGGGTCAATTGTCAAAATGACTTACCTGAATGCACGCCAACACACACACGAATAGAAAAACGAACGACTTCATGTTGTTTATTTTAGTATGTCTCAAATGTGAATGCTGCCGACATACAACACAACACTATATATATACCAACATATATTTCTTTGTGTACAATTCACACATTATAAACACCACTTTTTGTTATACACAAAAGAAAATGAAGAACTATGTTTCTTGCGGACAATGTCTTTATTCTAAAAAAGTTTAGTGATAACAGAGGTTATATAAATAAATACAAGATGGAGCTACAGGCATCATTACCTACTAAAACACTACAACATGCAATACGCAACTTTTTTTGTTTTCTGCGCTCTGCAAGCCATGCAGGTAAGTTTATATGCGATTAAAGTTTGCATTTATAATTTTACAAAAGCAAAAACTTAATATAAATTTATGAACAGTTCGCAACAGCACAATGTGGTTGTGGCCCGTACAACGCTCCAAACGCATGTTCCGGTATTGCTGACTATCAAACTGGTTATTCTGGGTTTTACCCTGGCAACAACGGTTGTCCTGGCTATTCTAACTCATATGCTGACTTGTCCGGTTATTCTGCGTCTAACGGGGGTACAATTAACGCTGCTGGTAGTTTGCCAGTGAGTGGTCCAGTGCGTGTAGATGGTCGTGTACCAGTAGTAGGCAAAGTGAACTATGACGGTGAAGTGGACGCCACAGGCAAGGCCAGTGTCTATTGCAGCTGTGGTAATTTACTGAAGCATTGACAATACAAGTATTTAGAATAAAGACATATATCTGTATTTAAAGTTACTTTTTTTATTTTTCCACTTAATAAGCCTTCTTTATCCCCCGGCGTTTAACACGTTTTCTATAACTGTGTCCCATAATGTAAAATGTAATACATTAACCCTGGATACTAATGATCCATTGTCAGGTATTTTAGGCATTTTATTTATTGAAAGCCTAGGTATTGTAACATAGTAGGAAACAATTTAGGGAATCATAGTTCTATATCTCTGTTTAATAGCTGTAAGATTATCTATTTTCAGGTTCTCTAGATACGGGAATAGTTTATAGTATATAACCTCTCATACTATGTATCCTAGGAACTTTCAAATCAGTAGTACGCGTAGTTTTAAAACAATTTTATACACATCTATAATATGTGCATATTTAAATAATACAGGACGCGTTCGTAGCCCTGTTGCTACGAAACAATTTCTTGAGCATGGCGTAACAAAAAAAAAACAATGATAGTTGCATAGCAAATTATTTTTATTCATTATTGAGGACTTTATTATGGTCAAATGTAATTGTTTACCGTAAATAAGCATCGCCACAGCAGCAAGCATTCCGCAGGGAGGCTGTACCTTCAGCATCAACCTCACCATCCAGAGCAACGGAACTGGCAAGTGGCACGTCACCCCATACTTTAGCAGTGCCGTCAATCACCAGAGCGTTTCCTTGTACTCTGATGCCATAAGACGCTGGGGCAATATTGGCAGGGTATGGAGCAGAAGAACCGCACGAGCTATAGGCTGGAGCAGAAGCACCGCACGAACTATAAGCTGGAGCAGGAGTACCGCACAAACTATAGGCAGAAGCAGGAGAGCCACGCGAATATGGGGCTGGAGCAGAGCAGGGGCAGCTCAGAACGTTCTGCAATGTAATTTATAGAAAATTTATAACAATTCTAATATATGGTTACCTAATAGAATAGCGAATTCAATATATTACCTGGATGAGGAGCGCCTGAACGCACACTAACAAGAGGGTGAAGGAGTTCATGTTGTATATGTTTGTATATACAAAGTGTGAATGTGTTAACTTTGGCCAGGATCATCTTTTTATATGAAAATATTATTCCGAAACGTGATGCTATTGTGCAAACACGGTGCATTGATAATATAGGTTAGTAGTAACTAATCATAGTATGTTGTTTCGACACAAATAATAAATGTATGAAATAAATTGATAAATAACTCGTATAAAAGTGCATCGTTAAATTACAAACAACATTGCCTAGTTTCTGGTAAACAAGACAACATGCAATTCAAAGTATTCTTCCTTCTATGCGCTCTCCAGGCTGTGCAGGTATGTTTTCACTACTGATGGTTAAGTGCGATTTACAACTTAATATTTTATATGTCATGGTCGTGAAAAGTGGCGCTTCATTCTTACTGCATATCCTTGTAACAATGAACCTGTGACAGTTTTATTGACATAGTATGTATTAATTTACTAATTTCAGTTTGCATCAGCACAATGCGGTTGTGGTCGAAAAGGCGCCCCTAACTCATGCTTCGGTAGTACTGGCTACCAAACCGGATATTCCAGCTATCAACCTAGCTATTACCCCGATGCATATCCCGCTGTCTCAGGGTACCCTGCACCTGGTTATCCTGCTGGTGACATCGATGCAGCTGGTACTCTGCCAGTGACTGGCCCGCTAAACGTGGACGGTCGCGTGCCAGTGACAGGTTCTGTTAACTATGCTGGAGATGTTGGCGCAACTGGCACGGCCTCTGTTGCATGCAGCTGTGGCAATATCTGGGCATAATCTTGGTAATTTCAAAAAGTGTGGTGCTTAATAAAAATGTTGTAACTGTAAATTTGAATTACTTTTATTGGACCATTTTATGGCATTTTCAGGAATTTGTAGGATTTAGCAAATGTTAATAAAAGTCAATAAATATTATTAGAAATTTGTTTATTATGTTTGCGAAGAGGATTAATATAAATAAGCGTCACCGCAGTTACAAGCGTTCTTTATGGTGGCGCTACCAGTGGCAGGTACACTACCACCCAGCTGTACTGAGCTCGCTAATGGCATACTGCCACTGACCTGTGCTTTACCCTTGATTACTAAACCATCCCCGGATACAGTGATATAGTGTCCTCCTGCAGGTGCGTAGTCATGACCTGTTCCAGTATAGTAGGAATAGTCATGCGACTCGTAGCAAGGGAGTGCAGGAGCCGCACAAGGAGAAGACAACGCGTTCTGCAATAACAAACCGTATACCAGCTTAATTACTCTATTTCGTTTGTGGGTCCAGAAATATGTCTGGAATAATCTTGTTAATTGGGTCAATTGTCAAAATGACTTACCTGAATGCGCGCCAACACACACACGAATAGAAAAACGAACGACTTCATGTTGTTTATTTTAGTATGTCTCAAATGTGAATGCTGCCGACATACAACACAACACTATATATATACCAACATATATTTCTTTGTGTACAATTCACACATTATAAACACCACTTTTTGTTATACACAAAAGAAAATGATGAACTATGTTTCTTGCGGACAATGTCTTTATTCTAAAAAAGTTTAGTGATAACAGAGGTTATATAAATAAATACAAGATGGAGCTACAGGCATCATTACCTACTAAAACACTACAACATGCAATACGCAACGTTTTTTGTTTTCTGCGCTCTGCAAGCCATGCAGGTAAGTTTATATGCGATCAAAGTTTGCATTTATAATTTCACAAAAGCAAAAATTAATATAAATTTATAAACAGTTCGCAACAGCACAATGTGGTTGTGGCCCGTACAACGCTCCAAACGCATGTTCCGGTATTGCTGAATATCAAACTGGTTATTCTGGGTTTTACCCTGGCAACAACGGTTGTCCTGGCTATTCTAACTCATATGCTGACTTGTCCGGTTATTCTGCGTCTAACGGGGGTACAATTAACGCTGCTGGTAGTTTGCCAGTGAGTGGTCCAGTGCGTGTAGATGGTCGTGTATCAGTAGTAGGCAAAGTGAACTATGACGGTGAAGTGGACGCCACAGGCAAGGCCAGTGTCTATTGCAGCTGTGGTAATTTACTGAAGCATTGACAATACAAGTATTTAGAATAAAGACATATCTGTATTTAAAGTTACTTTTTTTATTTTTCCACTTAATAAGCCTTCTTTATCCCCCGGCGTTTAACACGTTTTCTATAACTGTGTCCCATAATGTAAAATGTAATACATTAACCCTGGATACTAATGATCCATTGTCAGGTATTTTAGGCATTTTATTTATTGAAAGCCTAGGTATGGTAACATAGTAGAAAACAATTTAGGGAATCATAGTTCTATATCTCTGTTTAATAGCTGTAAGATTATCTATTATCAGTGTGCGGGACCGGGTCGACTAAATCGAACCTCCGCAGAACTTGGAAACGCGGCCGTCGAAAGACGAGCTCAGCCGTGACGACGAAAGTCGATCTACGGGTTTCCAATTCTACGGCAGGCTGACTCCCGCGCTCACCAGTGGTCTCTCCAGAGGACCAACGTAAGTTAGCCTAGAGCTGGAGAGTACCGGTGAGTTTGGGCTTGCCGACGAACGGTCCGATGCACCGAAGAAATGCCGGGGTGCACGATGGGTGGTGAAGCGATGAAATGAAATACCAGATCTTGAGAGTTCAGGCTTCGTTCCTCTTCTATAGTCCCCAGTCTTGGTCGGATGGCGGTGAGGTGGCGTGTGCGGCGGTGGTGATCTTCGAACTGATTTTTGCGTGCTAGGCCGCCTATATTTATTCGCCACCTCTCCCGGCGCTCGGTGACTCTCGCATGCCGCGACGCGAGAGCCAATGAGCGTCGAGTATTCGCCGATCAACCAAGAATGGGGATAAGAAAATTGCACGAAAATACTATTTATTTATATTTACAATTCTCTTATACTATTAACAACTATTATTATATCTATATTAATCTATAAACTATTGGAATTTACATAAATCTAATAAGAAACCATTCTTCTATACTATAACTATTCTAAGTGACTATTCTAAGCTCTAAGTGGTGCTAACTAAGTGCTTATAACTATACAAAGAGCTTAAATCTATCCTATTCCTATTTACAATGTCTATAAACTCTATGCCTAGCCTTAAATCGCGTCCGAATAATCCAATATGCTTAAGTAGCTCTATACACTTTACATTGGTTACTTTTACCAATTTAACTATCTATAAGTGTAGTAGAAGCTATAATCTATCTAAATACTAAGACCTAAAGTAGAAAAGTTAATACTTAAACTCTATAATTAGGTCCGAACATTCTAGTATGCCTAATGCTGACTAGGTTTTAATATTACCTCTTATTTAAGTGTCTTTACATAAAATGAGATATCGTCTATCATTCTATATTAGAACTATCCAATTCCACATAAAATAATAGGTATCACTATAAAACTATTAGCACTGCAATGGCAAGGATTCTAGTCTATTGCGCCGACCAATGGCAGCGCTTACATTATCAGCTAATGGCGTGAAAGCAGCGCGCCGTTATTGCACCTTAGCTTGGTATTTTCCTATTGACTATTCCTGTTGGAAAATACCAAGCTGTACTAGAAAAGGCCATTGCAGGTTTTCCTGTTCTATAAACATAATTACATGATCAAAATCACATATCTATTCTATGCTATACGATAACGTGATTTGATAAATTATGTTACCAAATCACACATCTATGTGATTTGGTACGTATATCGACCCTGTAGTGGTAGATAAACTATTTGTTCTTTTAAAGAACCGAACTTAATAATTTAAGCCCTAACTATTATATTTCCCTGAAGCAGGCGAAATCTATCTTACTAATATTTAGTGTTTGTGGCGGGCTAAATTATTATCTATTGATACGTTATGCTAGTCTATATACGTAATAATAGATTCGTATTCTCGAATGTGCTAATTATGTGTGATTAAAAACTAAGCTAAACGTGACGCGACTTAAGACTAGACGTCTACTTATAACTATGTGCGATACGTCTTATTAACTATACTTTTTTAACGGCTTATAACTAAACGAGTTATATCTAAAGCGCCTACCTATGCCTATAAGACGACTCATATCTAGAACGCCTACCTATTACCTAACGGCTTATGTCTAGAACGCCTACCTATTACCTAACGGCTTATATCTAGAACGCCTACCTATTACCTAACAGCTTATGTCTAGAACGCCTACCTATTACCTAACGGCTTATATCTAGAACGCCTACCTATTACCTAACAGCTTATATCTAGAACGCCTACCTATGACATTGCGACTATCTATCTACATTGACGATCAGAGCAGAGAAACTTGTAGTGACGTCAAGAGCAGAAACCGAGGAAATGCGCCGTCCTGTCGATAGCTCTGAAAAGAGCTGTTTTAGCACCCGTATAACACGTAGTAGCTCTGAAAAGAGCTGTTTGTGAGAGAGGAGTGCTGTGCCCAGTTTCTTTCTTAACGCGACGTGAAGTCTTCAAGATATCCTTCAAGGGTCCTTTGTTCTTCTATGGCGTGGGCGTAGCGACGATGGGCACAGCGATGACGTCCTCTCTCTACGGGTGCGGGCGGCGCATTGAGCGGCTGCGCTCTGTGCGCCCTATTTATAAGCGCGCCGTGAGACAGGAATTTCGTCGACGTGGGAACATTCGCGAACAATAGCATTCCAACGGTACGCCTACATGCGAAACTATTTGACTATTCGGTTGAATACCTATCTATATACAAAATGCAATGTCGTATTAATTAATAAACTATATTTACATGTGAGGCGTCGTGCACATACTCCCGCCGTGCAGTGACGTAGGCTGCTGTTGGTTGACTATGGCGCTGCATCCTCTGCTACCGGTGTCACGACGTCTGGCTTGTAGTCGGTTGGCAGGACGATGAGCTTCTTTGTGGGACGCCTTAGAACTCCACCCTTAGTTTGCACGTCCACGGCTCGTACAATGTTGTCCTTGCCCGGATATGTTGCCACTACCTTACCCCTTGGCCATGTATTGCGGGGCAAGGTATTATCGCAGATCAGGACGACGTCTCCTAATTTTAACGCCGCTCCCTTGCTCCTTGGCTCCCGCCGATTTTGCAGGTCGGGCAGATATTCTCTGAGCCATCGCGACCAGAAATGATTCGTCCATTTGACCCAGCCGGTTCCTATTCGCCAGGTCTCTTGAATAATGTGCTTCGCCTGGACTGTTATAGGTGAAACTAGGCCCAGTGGGTCGACTACCGACATGATTGTCTTCAAAGCTTCCCTCTTTGTTGGGACCTTTAAGTCATCGGTGATCTCCTTGGGTACCCTAGCAAAGTTCAGGTTAAACCCTAAGGTATCCAATTTAGGCCGCCATATAAGGCCTAATATTTTTTCTATTCTATTTCCGTCTTCTAGATGACGATTTGTTATTTGGCTTTCTGTGACTTCTTGAAACTCCGCCACAACTTCGTCGCTATTAGAGGTCCAACCTCTTAAGTTGAAATTCGCCTCGCTATGTATTTTCTTTACTTGTTTAGATATTTCGATGGCTTCGCCAACGCTTCTAAAACTGTGTAGATAATCATCCATGTAGTGGTTGGATATTATTGCTTCTACAGCTAGCGGGTACTCTTCTCTATATTTTTCAGCGTGCGTGTTTTTTATGTATAGTGCGATGCTGGGGGAACACGCCGCACCGAAGATAACTGACCGCATTCTATATTCGTTGGGTGGGCCCTCCCGCCGGTCAGCGCGCCATAGGAATCTAAAGACGTCTCTGTCGGTCTCTTTTATTCCAATTCTCAGAAACATTTCTTCTATGTCGGCGGCTACAGCTATCTTATGTTGTCTGAATCTCATTAGAACTCCAGGTAACGATTGCAATAAATCAGGGCCAGTAAGGAGGTGCTCATTAAGGGTCGTCCCTCCTGTGCGTGCGGCCGCGTCGAATACAACACGTACTTTTCCTGGCTTTGCTGGGTGAGTAACCGCGAAGTGTGGCAGGTACCATGTCTTTCCCGGTGTAGGAACAGCGGTGGCGGGTTCGGCGTAACCCTTTGCTAACAGGTTTTCTATTTGTTTGTTGTATTCGATCTTCATGTTGGGTTCTTTGTCTAATTTCTTCTCTATCGTGTAGAGTCGTTTTAGAGAATTATCGAAGTTGTTCGGCAGTCGAGACTCCTTTTCTTTCCATAATAGCGAAGTTTCGTAGCAACCTGACGGCAACCTCACGGTCTCTTTGTTCAGCAACTCTATGGCGCGTTTCTCGGGGTCCGCGCGTGTTTGGCGGGCCGTTATCCCCAATCCGTCTATGGCGAAATACTTTTTTATCTCTTCGTTGATATCTTCATCTGAGTTCTGAGTGTATACTCGTTCGACCACGTAATTTAATCTATGTCCCAGCTGTCGAGTCGTTGCTCCGTGCAGAACCCAACCCAGTTCTGTTAAGGAGGCTACGGGTTGGTTAAGCGGTCCTGTCTTCGTCTGCTGGGCCATTAACAGGTGCCAATTATCTTGGCCTATTAGCAACATGGGCGTTGCTTTCCCATGATGCAAGTAACTTTCCACTTCTTTAAGATGACGACATCCTCTTATATCTTCAAGTTTTATTGTTTGCGGCGACAGCTTGAGTCCCTGGATCGTGCGAGCCTTCAACTCGAAACTCTTCTTTTGACCGCTAATATTGATAGAGACTCGTCGAGAGCGCGTCGCCTTTGTTTGTTTCCCAGCGACGGCTTCTATATTTAAGGGGTCGATTGGTCCCTTTGCGCCGATACGCTGAGCTATGCGTTCATCTATGAGGGTGACCGTTGATCCATCGTCAAGCAGTGCAAAGGTGTCGACGGATCCTTTGGGTCCCGTTAACTTGATCGGAACTATTTTCAAATATGTGTAAGTACGGGAATAAGTAGAAGCCACTACTTCGTTCTTCTCTGTGCTAGGTGGGTCGAAATGTAGAAGAGAATGATGAGTTCTGAGACACCCGTCTTTCTCGCACCTCTTCTTGGGACAAGTGTGCTTGGCTGCTTTATATTGTAGGCAGCGATAACACATTCTATTCTTCCTTGCCAATTCCCACCTTGTCTTTGAGTCCGCTTTCTTAAATATCTCGCAGTCGTGTTCTGCGTGGTTTTGTTTCTTGCAAAGAAAACAGCTCGATGCCTTTATGGGTCCTCTATGCCTATTGTTGTCGCAACTCTCAACTTTCTTTTGTTGTTTCACAGTAGTCTGTTCTTCGATGTAATTCGACCGCTGAAACCTTCTATTTGATATAAGAGTTTCGTCTGTTATGACTTCTGGTGGGGCGAATCTTCCACACATTTTCGCTTCCCTTTTGATAAATTCTTCGAATTGAACAAGGTCTGGCTCGTCTTCGGCTCTATTACTTGAAAAATCGATCCAGCGGTATCGTAGAGCAGGCGTCAATTTGTCCACTATGTCTTGAATTATCTCCGGGTTATACAGGTAGCGCGATTTCTTTAATATTTTAAGTGTAGCTACGCTGTTTCTAATCTTGCTTGCGAAAAGACATATATCTCTGGGTGAGTCCGTAGTTCTCCCAATGCCACGTAGTTTAGCCATCTCCGCCTTTGCGATGGCGTCTGCACGTCCGAAACTCTCTTCTAATTCTATCATGATTTCTCGAGCGTCGGCATTCGCTATTAATAGGGGCTGCACTGTTTCCTTCGCTCTTCCTCTCAGGGCTCTTCTTAAACGGGCCGTGTTCTCGACCTTTGACAAGTGCTCGACTGACTCATCGAATGCTGCTTTAAACGTCAACCATTGTGTATATGAACCGTTGAATGGTGGGAGGTCCATTGTATATCTTGTGACATTTTGCGTGGGTTGACTGATACGGCAAGCTTGAGAGATTGCCATAGCTAAGTCTGTGAGTCCTTGCGAAGATCCGTGAGGGTTCGTAGGAGGTTGTCCGGTTGGCTTCTGCTCTTCCGGTTTCTGTGGTGATGCCTCATATTTGCATTTGTCCCTTTCTTCCTTAATAAGCGATTTCACTTCTTTTCGTGAGTGTGAGGTGCTTCTTCTATTTGCTTCTGCCGTGACTCTGTCATCCGACCAAGACTTGTTGACAGAGTGTTGTGAGATATCGTCTTCTTGCTGTGACTCGTTGGAGCTATATTCTTCTGACTCGGAGGCCTCGAGTTGTAATCTATGTGCTCGGAGTTCGCACAGCTTGAGTTGAGCTAGAGCTATATCTTCTAGCGCTTGGGCGAGTCGGCGATTTTCGTCTCGTCCCTCTTTTGATGATCTCTTCTTTCTATGTTGCGGCGCGGCCATGTCATAAGTTGAGGCTGACGGCGCAGGTATTGAGGCGGTTGGCGTAGATGCGTAGTGTTCAAACGACGTAGGTGCGACACGTAGCTCGTGTTGAGATGTGATTTCGTGTCTTGAAACATGTGGCGTCGGTGAGCTTGTACGTATCGTAGGCGAGGTTGTGCGCAGCTCTGGCGAGGTTGTGCGCAGCTCTGGCGAGGTTGTGCGCGGCGCGGGCGAGGTTGTGCGCGGCGCGGGCGAGATCTTGTGCGACGCTGGCGAGGCCTTGCGCGGCGCTGACGAGGTCTTGCGCGGCGCTGACAAGGTTGCTTGTGGCATCGGCGATGTAGCGCGCGGCGCGAGCGGTGCAGGGGTCATCGGTGGCGTGCGTCTGACAGGGCGATAGTCTCGCGACGACGGGATGTCGAATGACTCTGCGTGTGAAGCCTCGCCTTGGTCCCTCCCCCTCTTCGATCTGGTGATCGGCATCGTGCACGGATCCGGCTCGAAGGACCAAAATGTGCGGGACCGGGTCGACTAAATCGAACCTCCGCAGAACTTGAAAACGCGGCCGTCGAAAGACGAGCTCAGCCGTGACGACGAAAGTCGATCTACGGGTTTCCAATTCTACGGCAGGCTGACTCCCGCGCTCACCAGTGGTCTCTCCAGAGGACCAACGTAAGTTAGCCTAGAGCTGGAGAGTACCGGTGAGTTTGGGCTTGCCGACGAACGGTCCGATGCACCGAAGAAATGCCGGGGTGCACGATGGGTGGTGAAGCGATGAAATGAAATACCAGATCTTGAGAGTTCAGGCTTCGTTCCTCTTCTATAGTCCCCAGTCTTGGTCGGATGGCGGTGAGGTGGCGTGTGCGGCGGTGGTGATCTTCGAACTGATTTTTGCGTGCTAGGCCGCCTATATTTATTCGCCACCTCTCCCGGCGCTCGGTGACTCTCGCATGCCGCGACGCGAGAGCCAATGAGCGTCGAGTATTCGCCGATCAACCAAGAATGGGGATAAGAAAATTGCACGAAAATACTATTTATTTATATTTACAATTCTCTTATACTATTAACAACTATTATTATATCTATATTAATCTATAAACTATTGGAATTTACATAAATCTAATAAGAAACCATTCTTCTATACTATAACTATTCTAAGTGACTATTCTAAGCTCTAAGTGGTGCTAACTAAGTGCTTATAACTATACAAAGAGCTTAAATCTATCCTATTCCTATTTACAATGTCTATAAACTCTATGCCTAGCCTTAAATCGCGTCCGAATAATCCAATATGCTTAAGTAGCTCTATACACTTTACATTGGTTACTTTTACCAATTTAACTATCTATAAGTGTAGTAGAAGCTATAATCTATCTAAATACTAAGACCTAAAGTAGAAAAGTTAATACTTAAACTCTATAATTAGGTCCGAACATTCTAGTATGCCTAATGCTGACTAGGTTTTAATATTACCTCTTATTTAAGTGTCTTTACATAAAATGAGATATCGTCTATCATTCTATATTAGAACTATCCAATTCCACATAAAATAATAGGTATCACTATAAAACTATTAGCACTGCAATGGCAAGGATTCTAGTCTATTGCGCCGACCAATGGCAGCGCTTACATTATCAGCTAATGGCGTGAAAGCAGCGCGCCGTTATTGCACCTTAGCTTGGTATTTTCCTATTGACTATTCCTGTTGGAAAATACCAAGCTGTACTAGAAAAGGCCATTGCAGGTTTTCCTGTTCTATAAACATAATTACATGATCAAAATCACATATCTATTCTATGCTATACGATAACGTGATTTGATAAATTATGTTACCAAATCACACATCTATGTGATTTGGTACGTATATCGACCCTGTAGTGGTAGATAAACTATTTGTTCTTTTAAAGAACCGAACTTAATAATTTAAGCCCTAACTATTATATTTCCCTGAAGCAGGCGAAATCTATCTTACTAATATTTAGTGTTTGTGGCGGGCTAAATTATTATCTATTGATACGTTATGCTAGTCTATATACGTAATAATAGATTCGTATTCTCGAATGTGCTAATTATGTGTGATTAAAAACTAAGCTAAACGTGACGCGACTTAAGACTAGACGTCTACTTATAACTATGTGCGATACGTCTTATTAACTATACTTTTTTAACGGCTTATAACTAAACGAGTTATATCTAAAGCGCCTACCTATGCCTATAAGACGACTCATATCTAGAACGCCTACCTATTACCTAACGGCTTATGTCTAGAACGCCTACCTATTACCTAACGGCTTATATCTAGAACGCCTACCTATTACCTAACAGCTTATGTCTAGAACGCCTACCTATTACCTAACGGCTTATATCTAGAACGCCTACCTATTACCTAACAGCTTATATCTAGAACGCCTACCTATGACATTGCGACTATCTATCTACATTGACGATCAGAGCAGAGAAACTTGTAGTGACGTCAAGAGCAGAAACCGAGGAAATGCGCCGTCCTGTCGATAGCTCTGAAAAGAGCTGTTTTAGCACCCGTATAACACGTAGTAGCTCTGAAAAGAGCTGTTTGTGAGAGAGGAGTGCTGTGCCCAGTTTCTTTCTTAACGCGACGTGAAGTCTTCAAGATATCCTTCAAGGGTCCTTTGTTCTTCTATGGCGTGGGCGTAGCGACGATGGGCACAGCGATGACGTCCTCTCTCTACGGGTGCGGGCGGCGCATTGAGCGGCTGCGCTCTGTGCGCCCTATTTATAAGCGCGCCGTGAGACAGGAATTTCGTCGACGTGGGAACATTCGCGAACAATAGCATTCCAACGGTACGCCTACATGCGAAACTATTTGACTATTCGGTTGAATACCTATCTATATACAAAATGCAATGTCGTATTAATTAATAAACTATATTTACATGTGAGGCGTCGTGCACAATCAGGTTCTCTAGATACGGGAATAGTTTATAGTATATAACCTCTCATACTATGTATCCTAGGAATTTTCAAATCAGTAGTACGCGTAGTTTTAAAACAATTTTATACACATCTATAATATGTGCATATTTAAATAATACAGGACGCGTTCGTAGCCCTGTTGCTACGAAACAATTTCTTAAGCATGGCGTAACAAAAAAAAAACAATGATAGTTGCATAGCAAATTATTTTTATTCATTATTTAGGACTTTATTATGGTCAAATGTAATTGTTTACCGTAAATAAGCATCGCCACAGCAGCAAGCATTCCGCAGGGAGGCTGTACCTTCAGCATCAACCTCACCATCCAGAGCAACGGAACTGGCAAGTGGCACGTCACCCCATACTTTAGCAGTGCCGTCAATCACCAGAGCGTTTCCTTGTACTCTGATGCCATAAGGCGCTGGGGCAATATTGGCAGGGTATGGAGCAGAAGAACCGCACGAGCTATAGGCTGGAGCAGAAGCACCGCACGAACTATAGGCTGGAGCAGGAGTACCGCATGAACTATAGGCAGAAGCAGGAGAGCCACGCGAATATGGGGCTGGAGCAGAGCAGGGGCAGCTCAGAACGTTCTGCAATGTAATTTATAGAAAATTTATAACAATTCTAATATATGGTTACCTAATAGAATAACGAATTCAATATATTACCTGGATGAGGAGCGCCTGAACGCACACTAACAAGAGGGTGAAGGAGTTCATGTTGTATATGTTTGTATATACAAAGTGTGAATGTGTTAACTTTGGCCAGGATCATCTTTTTATATGAAAATATTATTCCGAAACGTGATGCTATTGTGCAAACACGGTGCATTGATAATATAGGTTAGTAGTAACTAATCATAGTATGTTGTTTCGACACAAATAATAAATGTATGAAATAAATTGATAAATAACTTATATAAAAGTGCATCGTTAAATTACAAACAACATTGCCTAGTTTCTGGTAAACAAGACAACATGCAATTCAAAGTATTCTTCCTTCTATGCGAACAGTTGAAGAACGTACAAAGAAACCGAAGAGGACTTCAAGTGCGGAAACGAGCCCGCAAATAACTAACTAACTACTCTTCCTTCTATGCGCTCTCCAGGCTGTGCAGGTATGTTTCCACTACTGATGGTTAAGTGCGATTTACAACTTAATATTTTATATGTCATGGTCGTGAAAAGTGGCGCTTCATTCTTACTGCATATCCTTGTAACACTGAACCCCTGACAGTTTTATTGACATAGTATGTATTAATTTACTAATTTCAGTTTGCATCGGCACAATGCGGTTGTGGTCGAAACAGCGCCCCTAACTCATGCTCCGGTAGTACTGGCTACCAAACCGGATATTCCAGCTATCAACCTAGCTATTACCCCGATGCATATCCCGCTGTCTCAGGGTACCCTGCACCTGGTTATCCTGCTGGTGACATCGATGCAGCTGGTACTCTGCCAGTGACTGGCCCGCTAAACGTGGACGGTCGCGTGCCAGTGACAGGCTCTGTTAACTATGCTGGAGATGTTGGCGCAACTGGCACGGCCTCTGTTGCATGCAGCTGTGGCAATATCTGGGCATAATCTTGGTAAATTCAAAAAGTGTGGTGCTTAATAAAAATGTTGTAACTGTAAATTTGAATTACTTTTATTGCACCATTTTATGGCATTTTCAGGAATTTGTAGGATTTAGCAAATGTTAATAAAAGTCAATAAATATTATTAGAAATTTGTTTATTATGTTTGCGAAGAGGATTAATATAAATAAGCGTCACCGCAGTTACAAGCGTTCTTTATGGTGGCGCTACCAGTGGCAGGTACACTACCACCCAGCTGTACTGAGCTCGCTAATGGCATACTGCCACTGACCTGTGCTTTACCCTTGATTACTAAACCATCCCCGGATACAGTGATATAGTGTCCTCCTGCAGGTGCGTATTCATGACCTGTTCCAGTATAGTAGGAATAGTCATGCGACTCGTAGCAAGGGAGTGCAGGAGCCGCACAAGGAGAAGACAACGCGTTCTGCAATAACAAACCGTATACCAGCTTAATTACTCTATTTCGTTTGTGGGTCCAGAAATATGTCTGGAATAATCTTGTTAATTGGGTCAATTGTCAAAATGACTTACCTGAATGCACGCCAACACACACACGAATAGAAAAACGAACGACTTCATGTTGTTTATTTTAGTATGTCTCAAATGTGAATGCTGCCGACATACAACACAACACTATATATATACCAACATATATTTCTTTGTGTACAATTCACACATTATAAACACCACTTTTTGTTATACACAAAAGAAAATGATGAACTATGTTTCTTGCGGACAATGTCTTTATTCTAAAAAAGTTTAGTGATAACAGAGGTTATATAAATAAATACAAGATGGAGCTACAGGCATCATTACCTACTAAAACACTACAACATGCAATACGCAACGTTTTTTGTTTTCTGCGCTCTGCAAGCCATGCAGGTAAGTTTATATGCGATCAAAGTTTGCATTTATAATTTCACAAAAGCAAAAATTAATATAAATTTATGAACAGTTCGCAACAGCACAATGTGGTTGTGGCCCGTACAACGCTCCAAACGCATGTTCCGGTATTGCTGAATATCAAACTGGTTATTCTGGGTTTTACCCTGGCAACAACGGTTGTCCTGGCTATTCTAACTCATATGCTGACTTGTCCGGTTATTCTGCGTCTAACGGGGGTACAATTAACGCTGCTGGTAGTTTGCCAGTGAGTGGTCCAGTGCGTGTAGATGGTCGTGTACCAGTAGTAGGCAAAGTGAACTATGACGGTGAAGTGGACGCCACAGGCAAGGCCAGTGTCTATTGCAGCTGTGGTAATTTACTGAAGCATTGACAATACAAGTATTTAGAATAAAGACATATCTGTATTTAAAGTTACTTTTTTTATTTTTCCACTTAATAAGCCTTCTTTATCCCCCGGCGTTTAACACGTTTTCTATAACTGTGTCCCATAATGTAAAATGTAATACATTAACCCTGGATACTAATGATCCATTGTCAGGTATTTTAGGCATTTTATTTATTGAAAGCCTAGGTATGGTAACATAGTAGAAAACAATTTAGGGAATCATAGTTCTATATCTCTGTTTAATAGCTGTAAGATTATCTATTATCAGGTTCTCTAGATACGGGAATAGTTTATAGTATATAACCTCTCATACTATGTATCCTAGGAATTTTCAAATCAGTAGTACGCGTAGTTTTAAAACAATTTTATACACATCTATAATATGTGCATATTTAAATAATACAGGACGCGTTCGTAGCCCTGTTGCTACGAAACAATTTCTTGAGCATGGCGTAACAAAAAAAAAACAATGATAGTTGCATAGCAAATTATTTTTATTCATTATTGAGGACTTTATTATGGTCAAATGTAATTGTTTACCGTAAATAAGCATCGCCACAGCAGCAAGCATTCCGCAGGGAGGCTGTACCTTCAGCATCAACCTCACCATCCAGAGCAACGGAACTGGCAAGTGGCACGTCACCCCATACTTTAGCAGTGCCGTCAATCACCAGAGCGTTTCCTTGTACTCTGATGCCATAAGACGCTGGGGCAATATGGGCAGGGTATGGAGCAGAAGAACCGCACGAGCTATAGGCTGGAGCAGAAGCACCGCACGAACTATAGGCTGGAGCAGGAGTACCGCACAAACTATAGGCAGAAGCAGGAGAGCCACGCGAATATGGGGCTGGAGCAGAGCAGGGGCAGCTCAGAACGTTCTGCAATGTAATTTATAGAAAATTTATAACAATTCTAATATATGGTTACCTAATAGAATAGCGAATTCAATATATTACCTGGATGAGGAGCGCCTGAGCGCACACTAACAAGAGGGTGAAGGAGTTCATGTTGTATATGTTTGTATATACAAAGTGTGAATGTGTTAACTTTGGCCAGGATCATCTTTTTATATGAAAATATTATTCCGAAACGTGATGCTATTGTGCAAACACGGTGCATTGATAATATAGGTTAGTAGTAACTAATCATAGTATGTTGTTTCGACACAAATAATAAATGTATGAAATAAATTGATAAATAACTCGTATAAAAGTGCATCGTTAAATTACAAACAACATTGCCTAGTTTCTGGTAAACAAGACAACATGCAATTCAAAGTATTCTTCCTTCTATGCGCTCTCCAGGCTGTGCAGGTATGTTTTCACTACTGATGGTTAAGTGCGATTTACAACTTAATATTTTATATGTCATGGTCGTGAAAAGTGGCGCTTCATTCTTACTGCATATCCTTGTAACAATGAACCTGTGACAGTTTTATTGACATAGTATGTATTAATTTACTAATTTCAGTTTGCATCAGCACAATGCGGTTGTGGTCGAAAAGGCGCCCCTAACTCATGCTTCGGTAGTACTGGCTACCAAACCGGATATTCCAGCTATCAACCTAGCTATTACCCCGATGCATATCCCGCTGTCTCAGGGTACCCTGCACCTGGTTATCCTGCTGGTGACATCGATGCAGCTGGTACTCTGCCAGTGACTGGCCCGCTAAACGTGGACGGTCGCGTGCCAGTGACAGGTTCTGTTAACTATGCTGGAGATGTTGGCGCAACTGGCACGGCCTCTGTTGCATGCAGCTGTGGCAATATCTGGGCATAATCTTGGTAAATTCAAAAAGTGTGGTGCTTAATAAAAATGTTGTAACTGTAAATTTGAATTACTTTTATTGGACCATTTTATGGCATTTTCAGGAATTTGTAGGATTTAGCAAATGTTAATAAAAGTCAATAAATATTATTAGAAATTTGTTTATTATGTTTGCGAAGAGGATTAATATAAATAAGCGTCACCGCAGTTACAAGCGTTCTTTATGGTGGCGCTACCAGTGGCAGGTACACTACCACCCAGCTGTACTGAGCTCGCTAATGGCATACTGCCACTGACCTGTGCTTTACCCTTGATTACTAAACCATCCCCGGATACAGTGATATAGTGTCCTCCTGCAGGTGCGTAGTCATGACCTGTTCCAGTATAGTAGGAATAGTCATGCGACTCGTAGCAAGGGAGTGCAGGAGCCGCACAAGGAGAAGACAACGCGTTCTGCAATAACAAACCGTATACCAGCTTAATTACTCTATTTCGTTTGTGGGTCCAGAAATATGTCTGGAATAATCTTGTTAATTGGGTCAATTGTCAAAATGACTTACCTGAATGCGCGCCAACACACACACGAATAGAAAAACGAACGACTTCATGTTGTTTATTTTAGTATGTCTCAAATGTGAATGCTGCCGACATACAACACAACACTATATATATACCAACATATATTTCTTTGTGTACAATTCACACATTATAAACACCACTTTTTGTTATACACAAAAGAAAATGATGAACTATGTTTCTTGCGGACAATGTCTTTATTCTAAAAAAGTTTAGTGATAACAGAGGTTATATAAATAAATACAAGATGGAGCTACAGGCATCATTACCTACTAAAACACTACAACATGCAATACGCAACGTTTTTTGTTTTCTGCGCTCTGCAAGCCATGCAGGTAAGTTTATATGCGATCAAAGTTTGCATTTATAATTTCACAAAAGCAAAAATTAATATAAATTTATAAACAGTTCGCAACAGCACAATGTGGTTGTGGCCCGTACAACGCTCCAAACGCATGTTCCGGTATTGCTGAATATCAAACTGGTTATTCTGGGTTTTACCCTGGCAACAACGGTTGTCCTGGCTATTCTAACTCATATGCTGACTTGTCCGGTTATTCTGCGTCTAACGGGGGTACAATTAACGCTGCTGGTAGTTTGCCAGTGAGTGGTCCAGTGCGTGTAGATGGTCGTGTACCAGTAGTAGGCAAAGTGAACTATGACGGTGAAGTGGACGCCACAGGCAAGGCCAGTGTCTATTGCAGCTGTGGTAATTTACTGAAGCATTGACAATACAAGTATTTAGAATAAAGACATATCTGTATTTAAAGTTACTTTTTTTATTTTTCCACTTAATAAGCCTTCTTTATCCCCCGGCGTTTAACACGTTTTCTATAACTGTGTCCCATAATGTAAAATGTAATACATTAACCCTGGATACTAATGATCCATTGTCAGGTATTTTAGGCATTTTATTTATTGAAAGCCTAGGTATGGTAACATAGTAGAAAACAATTTAGGGAATCATAGTTCTATATCTCTGTTTAATAGCTGTAAGATTATCTATTATCAGGTTCTCTAGATACGGGAATAGTTTATAGTATATAACCTCTCATACTATGTATCCTAGGAATTTTCAAATCAGTAGTACGCGTAGTTTTAAAACAATTTTATACACATCTATAATATGTGCATATTTAAATAATACAGGACGCGTTCGTAGCCCTGTTGCTACGAAACAATTTCTTGAGCATGGCGTAACAAAAAAAAAACAATGATAGTTGCATAGCAAATTATTTTTATTCATTATTTAGGACTTTATTATGGTCAAATGTAATTGTTTACCGTAAATAAGCATCGCCACAGCAGCAAGCATTCCGCAGGGAGGCTGTACCTTCAGCATCAACCTCACCATCCAGAGCAACGGAACTGGCAAGTGGCACGTCACCCCATACTTTAGCAGTGCCGTCAATCACCAGAGCGTTTCCTTGTACTCTGATGCCATAAGGCGCTGGGGCAATATTGGCAGGGTATGGAGCAGAAGAACCGCACGAGCTATAGGCTGGAGCAGAAGCACCGCACGAACTATAGGCTGGAGCAGGAGTACCGCATGAACTATAGGCAGAAGCAGGAGAGCCACGCGAATATGGGGCTGGAGCAGAGCAGGGGCAGCTCAGAACGTTCTGCAATGTAATTTATAGAAAATTTATAACAATTCTAATATATGGTTACCTAATAGAATAACGAATTCAATATATTACCTGGATGAGGAGCGCCTGAACGCACACTAACAAGAGGGTGAAGGAGTTCATGTTGTATATGTTTGTATATACAAAGTGTGAATGTGTTAACTTTGGCCAGGATCATCTTTTTATATGAAAATATTATTCCGAAACGTGATGCTATTGTGCAAACACGGTGCATTGATAATATAGGTTAGTAGTAACTAATCATAGTATGTTGTTTCGACACAAATAATAAATGTATGAAATAAATTGATAAATAACTTATATAAAAGTGCATCGTTAAATTACAAACAACATTGCCTAGTTTCTGGTAAACAAGACAACATGCAATTCAAAGTATTCTTCCTTCTATGCGCTCTCCAGGCTGTGCAGGTATGTTTCCACTACTGATGGTTAAGTGAGATTTACAACTTAATATTTTATATGTCATGGTCGTGAAAAGTGGCGCTTCATTCTTACTGCATATCCTTGTAACACTGAACCCCTGACAGTTTTATTGACATAGTATGTATTAATTTACTAATTTCAGTTTGCATCGGCACAATGCGGTTGTGGTCGAAACAGCGCCCCTAACTCATGCTCCGGTAGTACTGGCTACCAAACCGGATATTCCAGCTATCAACCTAGCTATTACCCCGATGCATATCCCGCTGTCTCAGGGTACCCTGCACCTGGTTATCCTGCTGGTGACATCGATGCAGCTGGTACTCTGCCAGTGACTGGCCCGCTAAACGTGGACGGTCGCGTGCCAGTGACAGGCTCTGTTAACTATGCTGGAGATGTTGGCGCAACTGGCACGGCCTCTGTTGCATGCAGCTGTGGCAATATCTGGGCATAATCTTGGTAAATTCAAAAAGTGTGGTGCTTAATAAAAATGTTGTAACTGTAAATTTGAATTACTTTTATTGGACCATTTTATGGCATTTTCAGGAATTTGTAGGATTTAGCAAATGTTAATAAAAGTCAATAAATATTATTAGAAATTTGTTTATTATGTTTGCGAAGAGGATTAATATAAATAAGCGTCACCGCAGTTACAAGCGTTCTTTATGGTGGCGCTACCAGTGGCAGGTACACTACCACCCAGCTGTACTGAGCTCGCTAATGGCATACTGCCACTGACCTGTGCTTTACCCTTGATTACTAAACCATCCCCGGATACAGTGATATAGTGTCCTCCTGCAGGTGCGTATTCATGACCTGTTCCAGTATAGTAGGAATAGTCATGCGACTCGTAGCAAGGGAGTGCAGGAGCCGCACAAGGAGAAGACAACGCGTTCTGCAATAACAAACCGTATACCAGCTTAATTACTCTATTTCGTTTGTGGGTCCAGAAATATGTCTGGAATAATCTTGTTAATTGGGTCAATTGTCAAAATGACTTACCTGAATGCACGCCAACACACACACGAATAGAAAAACGAACGACTTCATGTTGTTTATTTTAGTATGTCTCAAATGTGAATGCTGCCGACATACAACACAACACTATATATATACCAACATATATTTCTTTGTGTACAATTCACACATTATAAACACCACTTTTTGTTATACACAAAAGAAAATGATGAACTATGTTTCTTGCGGACAATGTCTTTATTCTAAAAAAGTTTAGTGATAACAGAGGTTATATAAATAAATACAAGATGGAGCTACAGGCATCATTACCTACTAAAACACTACAACATGCAATACGCAACGTTTTTTGTTTTCTGCGCTCTGCAAGCCATGCAGGTAAGTTTATATGCGATCAAAGTTTGCATTTATAATTTCACAAAAGCAAAAATTAATATAAATTTATGAACAGTTCGCAACAGCACAATGTGGTTGTGGCCCGTACAACGCTCCAAACGCATGTTCCGGTATTGCTGAATATCAAACTGGTTATTCTGGGTTTTACCCTGGCAACAACGGTTGTCCTGGCTATTCTAACTCATATGCTGACTTGTCCGGTTATTCTGCGTCTAACGGGGGTACAATTAACGCTGCTGGTAGTTTGCCAGTGAGTGGTCCAGTGCGTGTAGATGGTCGTGTACCAGTAGTAGGCAAAGTGAACTATGACGGTGAAGTGGACGCCACAGGCAAGGCCAGTGTCTATTGCAGCTGTGGTAATTTACTGAAGCATTGACAATACAAGTATTTAGAATAAAGACATATCTGTATTTAAAGTTACTTTTTTTATTTTTCCACTTAATAAGCCTTCTTTATCCCCCGGCGTTTAACACGTTTTCTATAACTGTGTCCCATAATGTAAAATGTAATACATTAACCCTGGATACTAATGATCCATTGTCAGGTATTTTAGGCATTTTATTTATTGAAAGCCTAGGTATGGTAACATAGTAGAAAACAATTTAGGGAATCATAGTTCTATATCTCTGTTTAATAGCTGTAAGATTATCTATTATCAGGTTCTCTAGATACGAGAATAGTTTATAGTATATAACCTCTCATACTATGTATCCTAGGAATTTTCAAATCAGTAGTACGCGTAGTTTTAAAACAATTTTATACACATCTATAATATGTGCATATTTAAATAATACAGGACGCGTTCGTAGCCCTGTTGCTACGAAACAATTTCTTGAGCATGGCGTAACAAAAAAAAAACAATGATAGTTGCATAGCAAATTATTTTTATTCATTATTGAGGACTTTATTATGGTCAAATGTAATTGTTTACCGTAAATAAGCATCGCCACAGCAGCAAGCATTCCGCAGGGAGGCTGTACCTTCAGCATCAACCTCACCATCCAGAGCAACGGAACTGGCAAGTGGCACGTCACCCCATACTTTAGCAGTGCCGTCAATCACCAGAGCGTTTCCTTGTACTCTGATGCCATAAGACGCTGGGGCAATATTGGCAGGGTATGGAGCAGAAGAACCGCACGAGCTATAGGCTGGAGCAGAAGCACCGCACGAACTATAGGCTGGAGCAGGAGTACCGCACAAACTATAGGCAGAAGCAGGAGAGCCACGCGAATATGGGGCTGGAGCAGAGCAGGGGCAGCTCAGAACGTTCTGCAATGTAATTTATAGAAAATTTATAACAATTCTAATATATGGTTACCTAATAGAATAGCGAATTCAATATATTACCTGGATGAGGAGCGCCTGAACGCACACTAACAAGAGGGTGAAGGAGTTCATGTTGTATATGTTTGTATATACAAAGTGTGAATGTGTTAACTTTGGCCAGGATCATCTTTTTATATGAAAATATTATTCCGAAACGTGATGCTATTGTGCAAACACGGTGCATTGATAATATAGGTTAGTAGTAACTAATCATAGTATGTTGTTTCGACACAAATAATAAATGTATGAAATAAATTGATAAATAACTCGTATAAAAGTGCATCGTTAAATTACAAACAACATTGCCTAGTTTCTGGTAAACAAGACAACATGCAATTCAAAGTATTCTTCCTTCTATGCGCTCTCCAGGCTGTGCAGGTATGTTTTCACTACTGATGGTTAAGTGCGATTTACAACTTAATATTTTATATGTCATGGTCGTGAAAAGTGGCGCTTCATTCTTACTGCATATCCTTGTAACAATGAACCTGTGACAGTTTTATTGACATAGTATGTATTAATTTACTAATTTCAGTTTGCATCAGCACAATGCGGTTGTGGTCGAAAAGGCGCCCCTAACTCATGCTTCGGTAGTACTGGCTACCAAACCGGATATTCCAGCTATCAACCTAGCTATTACCCCGATGCATATCCCGCTGTCTCAGGGTACCCTGCACCTGGTTATCCTGCTGGTGACATCGATGCAGCTGGTACTCTGCCAGTGACTGGCCCGCTAAACGTGGACGGTCGCGTGCCAGTGACAGGTTCTGTTAACTATGCTGGAGATGTTGGCGCAACTGGCACGGCCTCTGTTGCATGCAGCTGTGGCAATATCTGGGCATAATCTTGGTAAATTCAAAAAGTGTGGTGCTTAATAAAAATGTTGTAACTGTAAATTTGAATTACTTTTATTGGACCATTTTATGGCATTTTCAGGAATTTGTAGGATTTAGCAAATGTTAATAAAAGTCAATAAATATTATTAGAAATTTGTTTATTATGTTTGCGAAGAGGATTAATATAAATAAGCGTCACCGCAGTTACAAGCGTTCTTTATGGTGGCGCTACCAGTGGCAGGTACACTACCACCCAGCTGTACTGAGCTCGCTAATGGCATACTGCCACTGACCTGTGCTTTACCCTTGATTACTAAACCATCCCCGGATACAGTGATATAGTGTCCTCCTGCAGGTGCGTAGTCATGACCTGTTCCAGTATAGTAGGAATAGTCATGCGACTCGTAGCAAGGGAGTGCAGGAGCCGCACAAGGAGAAGACAACGCGTTCTGCAATAACAAACCGTATACCAGCTTAATTACTCTATTTCGTTTGTGGGTCCAGAAATATGTCTGGAATAATCTTGTTAATTGGGTCAATTGTCAAAATGACTTACCTGAATGCACGCCAACACACACACGAATAGAAAAACGAACGACTTCATGTTGTTTATTTTAGTATGTCTCAAATGTGAATGCTGCCGACATACAACACAACACTATATATATACCAACATATATTTCTTTGTGTACAATTCACACATTATAAACACCACTTTTTGTTATACACAAAAGAAAATGATGAACTATGTTTCTTGCGGACAATGTCTTTATTCTAAAAAAGTTTAGTGATAACAGAGGTTATATAAATAAATACAAGATGGAGCTACAGGCATCATTACCTACTAAAACACTACAACATGCAATACGCAACGTTTTTTGTTTTCTGCGCTCTGCAAGCCATGCAGGTAAGTTTATATGCGATCAAAGTTTGCATTTATAATTTCACAAAAGCAAAAATTAATATAAATTTATGAACAGTTCGCAACAGCACAATGTGGTTGTGGCCCGTACAACGCTCCAAACGCATGTTCCGGTATTGCTGAATATCAAACTGGTTATTCTGGGTTTTACCCTGGCAACAACGGTTGTCCTGGCTATTCTAACTCATATGCTGACTTGTCCGGTTATTCTGCGTCTAACGGGGGTACAATTAACGCTGCTGGTAGTTTGCCAGTGAGTGGTCCAGTGCGTGTAGATGGTCGTGTACCAGTAGTAGGCAAAGTGAACTATGACGGTGAAGTGGACGCCACAGGCAAGGCCAGTGTCTATTGCAGCTGTGGTAATTTACTGAAGCATTGACAATACAAGTTTTTAGAATAAAGACATATCTGTATTTAAAGTTACTTTTTTTATTTTTCCACTTAATAAGCCTTCTTTATCCCCCGGCGTTTAACACGTTTTCTATAACTGTGTCCCATAATGTAAAATGTAATACATTAACCCTGGATACTAATGATCCATTGTCAGGTATTTTAGGCATTTTATTTATTGAAAGCCTAGGTATGGTAACATAGTAGAAAACAATTTAGGGAATCATAGTTCTATATCTCTGTTTAATAGCTGTAAGATTATCCATTATCAGGTTCTCTAGATACGGGAATAGTGTATAGTATATAACCTCTCATACTATGTATCCTAGGAATTTTCAAATCAGTAGTACGCGTAGTTTTAAAACAATTTTATACACATCTATAATATGTGCATATTTAAATAATACAGGACGCGTTCGTAGCCCTGTTGCTACGAAACAATTTCTTGAGCATGGCGTAACAAAAAAAAAACAATGATAGTTGCATAGCAAATTATTTTTATTCATTATTGAGGACTTTATTATGGTCAAATGTAATTGTTTACCGTAAATAAGCATCGCCACAGCAGCAAGCATTCCGCAGGGAGGCTGTACCTTCAGCATCAACCTCACCATCCAGAGCAACGGAACTGGCAAGTGGCACGTCACCCCATACTTTAGCAGTGCCGTCAATCACCAGAGCGTTTCCTTGTACTCTGATGCCATAAGACGCTGGGGCAATATTGGCAGGGTATGGAGCAGAAGAACCGCACGAGCTATAGGCTGGAGCAGAAGCACCGCACGAACTATAGGCTGGAGCAGGAGTACCGCACAAACTATAGGCAGAAGCAGGAGAGCCACGCGAATATGGGGCTGGAGCAGAGCAGGGGCAGCTCAGAACGTTCTGCAATGTAATTTATAGAAAATTTATAACAATTCTAATATATGGTTACCTAATAGAATAGCGAATTCAATATATTACCTGGATGAGGAGCGCCTGAACGCACACTAACAAGAGGGTGAAGGAGTTCATGTTGTATATGTTTGTATATACAAAGTGTGAATGTGTTAACTTTGGCCAGGATCATCTTTTTATATGAAAATATTATTCCGAAACGTGATGCTATTGTGCAAACACGGTGCATTGATAATATAGGTTAGTAGTAACTAATCATAGTATGTTGTTTCGACACAAATAATAAATGTATGAAATAAATTGATAAATAACTCGTATAAAAGTGCATCGTTAAATTACAAACAACATTGCCTAGTTTCTGGTAAACAAGACAACATGCAATTCAAAGTATTCTTCCTTCTATGCGCTCTCCAGGCTGTGCAGGTATGTTTTCACTACTGATGGTTAAGTGCGATTTACAACTTAATATTTTATATGTCATGGTCGTGAAAAGTGGCGCTTCATTCTTACTGCATATCCTTGTAACAATGAACCTGTGACAGTTTTATTGACATAGTATGTATTAATTTACTAATTTCAGTTTGCATCAGCACAATGCGGTTGTGGTCGAAAAGGCGCCCCTAACTCATGCTTCGGTAGTACTGGCTACCAAACCGGATATTCCAGCTATCAACCTAGCTATTACCCCGATGCATATCCCGCTGTCTCAGGGTACCCTGCACCTGGTTATCCTGCTGGTGACATCGATGCAGCTGGTACTCTGCCAGTGACTGGCCCGCTAAACGTGGACGGTCGCGTGCCAGTGACAGGTTCTGTTAACTATGCTGGAGATGTTGGCGCAACTGGCACGGCCTCTGTTGCATGCAGCTGTGGCAATATCTGGGCATAATCTTGGTAAATTCAAAAAGTGTGGTGCTTAATAAAAATGTTGTAACTGTAAATTTGAATTACTTTTATTGGACCATTTTATGGCATTTTCAGGAATTTGTAGGATTTAGCAAATGTTAATAAAAGTCAATAAATATTATTAGAAATTTGTTTATTATGTTTGCGAAGAGGATTAATATAAATAAGCGTCACCGCAGTTACAAGCGTTCCTTATGGTGGCGCTACCAGTGGCAGGTACACTACCACCCAGCTGTACTGAGCTCGCTAATGGCATACTGCCACTGACCTGTGCTTTACCCTTGATTACTAAACCATCCCCGGATACAGTGATATAGTGTCCTCCTGCAGGTGCGTAGTCATGACCTGTTCCAGTATAGTAGGAATAGTCATGCGACTCGTAGCAAGGGAGTGCAGGAGCCGCACAAGGAGAAGACAACGCGTTCTGCAATAACAAACCGTATACCAGCTTAATTACTCTATTTCGTTTGTGGGTCCAGAAATATGTCTGGAATAATCTTGTTAATTGGGTCAATTGTCAAAATGACTTACCTGAATGCGCGCCAACACACACACGAATAGAAAAACGAACGACTTCATGTTGTTTATTTTAGTATGTCTCAAATGTGAATGCTGCCGACATACAACACAACACTATATATATACCAACATATATTTCTTTGTGTACAATTCACACATTATAAACACCACTTTTTGTTATACACAAAAGAAAATGATGAACTATGTTTCTTGCGGACAATGTCTTTATTCTAAAAAAGTTTAGTGATAACAGAGGTTATATAAATAAATACAAGATGGAGCTACAGGCATCATTACCTACTAAAACACTACAACATGCAATACGCAACGTTTTTTGTTTTCTGCGCTCTGCAAGCCATGCAGGTAAGTTTATATGCGATCAAAGTTTGCATTTATAATTTCACAAAAGCAAAAATTAATATAAATTTATAAACAGTTCGCAACAGCACAATGTGGTTGTGGCCCGTACAACGCTCCAAACGCATGTTCCGGTATTGCTGAATATCAAACTGGTTATTCTGGGTTTTACCCTGGCAACAACGGTTGTCCTGGCTATTCTAACTCATATGCTGACTTGTCCGGTTATTCTGCGTCTAACGGGGGTACAATTAACGCTGCTGGTAGTTTGCCAGTGAGTGGTCCAGTGCGTGTAGATGGTCGTGTACCAGTAGTAGGCAAAGTGAACTATGACGGTGAAGTGGACGCCACAGGCAAGGCCAGTGTCTATTGCAGCTGTGGTAATTTACTGAAGCATTGACAATACAAGTATTTAGAATAAAGACATATCTGTATTTAAAGTTACTTTTTTTATTTTTCCACTTAATAAGCCTTCTTTATCCCCCGGCGTTTAACACGTTTTCTATAACTGTGTCCCATAATGTAAAATGTAATACATTAACCCTGGATACTAATGATCCATTGTCAGGTATTTTAGGCATTTTATTTATTGAAAGCCTAGGTATGGTAACATAGTAGAAAACAATTTAGGGAATCATAGTTCTATATCTCTGTTTAATAGCTGTAAGATTATCTATTATCAGGTTCTCTAGATACGGGAATAGTTTATAGTATATAACCTCTCATACTATGTATCCTAGGAATTTTCAAATCAGTAGTACGCGTAGTTTTAAAACAATTTTATACACATCTATAATATGTGCATATTTAAATAATACAGGACGCGTTCGTAGCCCTGTTGCTACGAAACAATTTCTTGAGCATGGCGTAACAAAAAAAAAACAATGATAGTTGCATAGCAAATTATTTTTATTCATTATTTAGGACTTTATTATGGTCAAATGTAATTGTTTACCGTAAATAAGCATCGCCACAGCAGCAAGCATTCCGCAGGGAGGCTGTACCTTCAGCATCAACCTCACCATCCAGAGCAACGGAACTGGCAAGTGGCACGTCACCCCATACTTTAGCAGTGCCGTCAATCACCAGAGCGTTTCCTTGTACTCTGATGCCATAAGGCGCTGGGGCAATATTGGCAGGGTATGGAGCAGAAGAACCGCACGAGCTATAGGCTGGAGCAGAAGCACCGCACGAACTATAGGCTGGAGCAGGAGTACCGCATGAACTATAGGCAGAAGCAGGAGAGCCACGCGAATATGGGGCTGGAGCAGAGCAGGGGCAGCTCAGAACGTTCTGCAATGTAATTTATAGAAAATTTATAACAATTCTAATATATGGTTACCTAATAGAATAACGAATTCAATATATTACCTGGATGAGGAGCGCCTGAACGCACACTAACAAGAGGGTGAAGGAGTTCATGTTGTATATGTTTGTATATACAAAGTGTGAATGTGTTAACTTTGGCCAGGATCATCTTTTTATATGAAAATATTATTCCGAAACGTGATGCTATTGTGCAAACACGGTGCATTGATAATATAGGTTAGTAGTAACTAATCATAGTATGTTGTTTCGACACAAATAATAAATGTATGAAATAAATTGATAAATAACTTATATAAAAGTGCATCGTTAAATTACAAACAACATTGCCTAGTTTCTGGTAAACAAGACAACATGCAATTCAAAGTATTCTTCCTTCTATGCGCTCTCCAGGCTGTGCAGGTATGTTTCCACTACTGATGGTTAAGTGCGATTTACAACTTAATATTTTATATGTCATGGTCGTGAAAAGTGGCGCTTCATTCTTACTGCATATCCTTGTAACACTGAACCCCTGACAGTTTTATTGACATAGTATGTATTAATTTACTAATTTCAGTTTGCATCGGCACAATGCGGTTGTGGTCGAAACAGCGCCCCTAACTCATGCTCCGGTAGTACTGGCTACCAAACCGGATATTCCAGCTATCAACCTAGCTATTACCCCGATGCATATCCCGCTGTCTCAGGGTACCCTGCACCTGGTTATCCTGCTGGTGACATCGATGCAGCTGGTACTCTGCCAGTGACTGGCCCGCTAAACGTGGACGGTCGCGTGCCAGTGACAGGCTCTGTTAACTATGCTGGAGATGTTGGCGCAACTGGCACGGCCTCTGTTGCATGCAGCTGTGGCAATATCTGGGCATAATCTTGGTAAATTCAAAAAGTGTGGTGCTTAATAAAAATGTTGTAACTGTAAATTTGAATTACTTTTATTGGACCATTTTATGGCATTTTCAGGAATTTGTAGGATTTAGCAAATGTTAATAAAAGTCAATAAATATTATTAGAAATTTGTTTATTATGTTTGCGAAGAGGATTAATATAAATAAGCGTCACCGCAGTTACAAGCGTTCTTTATGGTGGCGCTACCAGTGGCAGGTACACTACCACCCAGCTGTACTGAGCTCGCTAATGGCATACTGCCACTGACCTGTGCTTTACCCTTGATTACTAAACCATCCCCGGATACAGTGATATAGTGTCCTCCTGCAGGTGCGTATTCATGACCTGTTCCAGTATAGTAGGAATAGTCATGCGACTCGTAGCAAGGGAGTGCAGGAGCCGCACAAGGAGAAGACAACGCGTTCTGCAATAACAAACCGTATACCAGCTTAATTACTCTATTTCGTTTGTGGGTCCAGAAATATGTCTGGAATAATCTTGTTAATTGGGTCAATTGTCAAAATGACTTACCTGAATGCACGCCAACACACACACGAATAGAAAAACGAACGACTTCATGTTGTTTATTTTAGTATGTCTCAAATGTGAATGCTGCCGACATACAACACAACACTATATATATACCAACATATATTTCTTTGTGTACAATTCACACATTATAAACACCACTTTTTGTTATACACAAAAGAAAATGATGAACTATGTTTCTTGCGGACAATGTCTTTATTCTAAAAAAGTTTAGTGATAACAGAGGTTATATAAATAAATACAAGATGGAGCTACAGGCATCATTACCTACTAAAACACTACAACATGCAATACGCAACGTTTTTTGTTTTCTGCGCTCTGCAAGCCATGCAGGTAAGTTTATATGCGATCAAAGTTTGCATTTATAATTTCACAAAAGCAAAAATTAATATAAATTTATGAACAGTTCGCAACAGCACAATGTGGTTGTGGCCCGTACAACGCTCCAAACGCATGTTCCGGTATTGCTGAATATCAAACTGGTTATTCTGGGTTTTACCCTGGCAACAACGGTTGTCCTGGCTATTCTAACTCATATGCTGACTTGTCCGGTTATTCTGCGTCTAACGGGGGTACAATTAACGCTGCTGGTAGTTTGCCAGTGAGTGGTCCAGTGCGTGTAGATGGTCGTGTACCAGTAGTAGGCAAAGTGAACTATGACGGTGAAGTGGACGCCACAGGCAAGGCCAGTGTCTATTGCAGCTGTGGTAATTTACTGAAGCATTGACAATACAAGTATTTAGAATAAAGACATATCTGTATTTAAAGTTACTTTTTTTATTTTTCCACTTAATAAGCCTTCTTTATCCCCCGGCGTTTAACACGTTTTCTATAACTGTGTCCCATAATGTAAAATGTAATACATTAACCCTGGATACTAATGATCCATTGTCAGGTATTTTAGGCATTTTATTTATTGAAAGCCTAGGTATGGTAACATAGTAGAAAACAATTTAGGGAATCATAGTTCTATATCTCTGTTTAATAGCTGTAAGATTATCTATTATCAGGTTCTCTAGATACGGGAATAGTTTATAGTATATAACCTCTCATACTATGTATCCTAGGAATTTTCAAATCAGTAGTACGCGTAGTTTTAAAACAATTTTATACACATCTATAATATGTGCATATTTAAATAATACAGGACGCGTTCGTAGCCCTGTTGCTACGAAACAATTTCTTGAGCATGGCGTAACAAAAAAAAAACAATGATAGTTGCATAGCAAATTATTTTTATTCATTATTGAGGACTTTATTATGGTCAAATGTAATTGTTTACCGTAAATAAGCATCGCCACAGCAGCAAGCATTCCGCAGGGAGGCTGTACCTTCAGCATCAACCTCACCATCCAGAGCAACGGAACTGGCAAGTGGCACGTCACCCCATACTTTAGCAGTGCCGTCAATCACCAGAGCGTTTCCTTGTACTCTGATGCCATAAGACGCTGGGGCAATATTGGCAGGGTATGGAGCAGAAGAACCGCACGAGCTATAGGCTGGAGCAGAAGCACCGCACGAACTATAGGCTGGAGCAGGAGTACCGCACAAACTATAGGCAGAAGCAGGAGAGCCACGCGAATATGGGGCTGGAGCAGAGCAGGGGCAGCTCAGAACGTTCTGCAATGTAATTTATAGAAAATTTATAACAATTCTAATATATGGTTACCTAATAGAATAGCGAATTCAATATATTACCTGGATGAGGAGCGCCTGAACGCACACTAACAAGAGGGTGAAGGAGTTCATGTTGTATATGTTTGTATATACAAAGTGTGAATGTGTTAACTTTGGCCAGGATCATCTTTTTATATGAAAATATTATTCCGAAACGTGATGCTATTGTGCAAACACGGTGCATTGATAATATAGGTTAGTAGTAACTAATCATAGTATGTTGTTTCGACACAAATAATAAATGTATGAAATAAATTGATAAATAACTCGTATAAAAGTGCATCGTTAAATTACAAACAACATTGCCTAGTTTCTGGTAAACAAGACAACATGCAATTCAAAGTATTCTTCCTTCTATGCGCTCTCCAGGCTGTGCAGGTATGTTTTCACTACTGATGGTTAAGTGCGATTTACAACTTAATATTTTATATGTCATGGTCGTGAAAAGTGGCGCTTCATTCTTACTGCATATCCTTGTAACAATGAACCTGTGACAGTTTTATTGACATAGTATGTATTAATTTACTAATTTCAGTTTGCATCAGCACAATGCGGTTGTGGTCGAAAAGGCGCCCCTAACTCATGCTTCGGTAGTACTGGCTACCAAACCGGATATTCCAGCTATCAACCTAGCTATTACCCCGATGCATATCCCGCTGTCTCAGGGTACCCTGCACCTGGTTATCCTGCTGGTGACATCGATGCAGCTGGTACTCTGCCAGTGACTGGCCCGCTAAACGTGGACGGTCGCGTGCCAGTGACAGGTTCTGTTAACTATGCTGGAGATGTTGGCGCAACTGGCACGGCCTCTGTTGCATGCAGCTGTGGCAATATCTGGGCATAATCTTGGTAAATTCAAAAAGTGTGGTGCTTAATAAAAATGTTGTAACTGTAAATTTGAATTACTTTTATTGGACCATTTTATGGCATTTTCAGGAATTTGTAGGATTTAGCAAATGTTAATAAAAGTCAATAAATATTATTAGAAATTTGTTTATTATGTTTGCGAAGAGGATTAATATAAATAAGCGTCACCGCAGTTACAAGCGTTCTTTATGGTGGCGCTACCAGTGGCAGGTACACTACCACCCAGCTGTACTGAGCTCGCTAATGGCATACTGCCACTGACCTGTGCTTTACCCTTGATTACTAAACCATCCCCGGATACAGTGATATAGTGTCCTCCTGCAGGTGCGTAGTCATGACCTGTTCCAGTATAGTAGGAATAGTCATGCGACTCGTAGCAAGGGAGTGCAGGAGCCGCACAAGGAGAAGACAACGCGTTCTGCAATAACAAACCGTATACCAGCTTAATTACTCTATTTCGTTTGTGGGTCCAGAAATATGTCTGGAATAATCTTGTTAATTGGGTCAATTGTCAAAATGACTTACCTGAATGCACGCCAACACACACACGAATAGAAAAACGAACGACTTCATGTTGTTTATTTTAGTTTGTCTCAAATGTGAATGCTGCCGACATACAACACAACACTATATATATACCAACATATATTTCTTTGTGTACAATTCACACATTATAAACACCACTTTTTGTTATACACAAAAGAAAATGATGAACTATGTTTCTTGCGGACAATGTCTTTATTCTAAAAAAGTTTAGTGATAACAGAGGTTATATAAATAAATACAAGATGGAGCTACAGGCATCATTACCTACTAAAACACTACAACATGCAATACGCAACGTTTTTTGTTTTCTGCGCTCTGCAAGCCATGCAGGTAAGTTTATATGCGATCAAAGTTTGCATTTATAATTTCACAAAAGCAAAAATTAATATAAATTTATGAACAGTTCGCAACAGCACAATGTGGTTGTGGCCCGTACAACGCTCCAAACGCATGTTCCGGTATTGCTGAATATCAAACTGGTTATTCTGGGTTTTACCCTGGCAACAACGGTTGTCCTGGCTATTCTAACTCATATGCTGACTTGTCCGGTTATTCTGCGTCTAACGGGGGTACAATTAACGCTGCTGGTAGTTTGCCAGTGAGTGGTCCAGTGCGTGTAGATGGTCGTGTACCAGTAGTAGGCAAAGTGAACTATGACGGTGAAGTGGACGCCACAGGCAAGGCCAGTGTCTATTGCAGCTGTGGTAATTTACTGAAGCATTGACAATACAAGTATTTAGAATAAAGACATATCTGTATTTAAAGTTACTTTTTTTATTTTTCCACTTAATAAGCCTTCTTTATCCCCCGGCGTTTAACACGTTTTCTATAACTGTGTCCCATAATGTAAAATGTAATACATTAACCCTGGATACTAATGATCCATTGTCAGGTATTTTAGGCATTTTATTTATTGAAAGCCTAGGTATGGTAACATAGTAGAAAACAATTTAGGGAATCATAGTTCTATATCTCTGTTTAATAGCTGTAAGATTATCCATTATCAGGTTCTCTAGATACGGGAATAGTGTATAGTATATAACCTCTCATACTATGTATCCTAGGAATTTTCAAATCAGTAGTACGCGTAGTTTTAAAACAATTTTATACACATCTATAATATGTGCATATTTAAATAATACAGGACGCGTTCGTAGCCCTGTTGCTACGAAACAATTTCTTAAGCATGGCGTAACAAAAAAAAAACAATGATAGTTGCATAGCAAATTATTTTTATTCATTATTGAGGACTTTATTATGGTCAAATGTAATTGTTTACCGTAAATAAGCATCGCCACAGCAGCAAGCATTCCGCAGGGAGGCTGTACCTTCAGCATCAACCTCACCATCCAGAGCAACGGAACTGGCAAGTGGCACGTCACCCCATACTTTAGCAGTGCCGTCAATCACCAGAGCGTTTCCTTGTACTCTGATGCCATAAGACGCTGGGGCAATATTGGCAGGGTATGGAGCAGAAGAACCGCACGAGCTATAGGCTGGAGCAGAAGCACCGCACGAACTATAGGCTGGAGCAGGAGTACCGCACAAACTATAGGCAGAAGCAGGAGAGCCACGCGAATATGGGGCTGGAGCAGAGCAGGGGCAGCTCAGAACGTTCTGCAATGTAATTTATAGAAAATTTATAACAATTCTAATATATGGTTACCTAATAGAATAGCGAATTCAATATATTACCTGGATGAGGAGCGCCTGAACGCACACTAACAAGAGGGTGAAGGAGTTCATGTTGTATATGTTTGTATATACAAAGTGTGAATGTGTTAACTTTGGCCAGGATCATCTTTTTATATGAAAATATTATTCCGAAACGTGATGCTATTGTGCAAACACGGTGCATTGATAATATAGGTTAGTAGTAACTAATCATAGTATGTTGTTTCGACACAAATAATAAATGTATGAAATAAATTGATAAATAACTCGTATAAAAGTGCATCGTTAAATTACAAACAACATTGCCTAGTTTCTGGTAAACAAGACAACATGCAATTCAAAGTATTCTTCCTTCTATGCGCTCTCCAGGCTGTGCAGGTATGTTTTCACTACTGATGGTTAAGTGCGATTTACAACTTAATATTTTATATGTCATGGTCGTGAAAAGTGGCGCTTCATTCTTACTGCATATCCTTGTAACAATGAACCTGTGACAGTTTTATTGACATAGTATGTATTAATTTACTAATTTCAGTTTGCATCAGCACAATGCGGTTGTGGTCGAAAAGGCGCCCCTAACTCATGCTCCGGTAGTACTGGCTACCAAACCGGATATTCCAGCTATCAACCTAGCTATTACCCCGATGCATATTCCGCTGTCTCAGGGTACCCTGCACCTGGTTATCCTGCTGGTGACATCGATGCAGCTGGTACTTTGCCAGTGACTGGCCCACTAAACGTGGACGGTCGCGTGCCAGTGACAGGCTCTGTTAACTATGCTGGAGATGTTGGCGCAACTGGCACGGCCTCTGTTGCATGCAGCTGTGGCAATATCTGGGCATAATCTTGGTAATTGAATTACCACACTGAATAATAAAAGCGTTGTAATTGAAAATTTGAAATATACTTTATTCGACCTGTTTATTATGCTATATTTATGCCATATTTAGAAAATTGTAGGTCAGCAGATGTCAATAAAATATGACCATTAATAATAGAAATGTGGGTTTGCTCTTTATTGAAATGCGAAAAGGGCATTTAGTATGGGGACTTGGGCTTAATTATTGTATTAATTAATTTTAAAATAGTTTCATGTAATACATTACAATATATAAGAGTACAATGTAATTGGAATATATCCTTTATTTTGCATAGTTTAGGTGTGCAATATGATCATACTATAATTATGACACTTTAAAGCACAACAAATATGGAGTTGATTGACAGATGATACAAAATCCTTATCTTATTTTCCAAATAACTAAATTGCACAGCAATTAAAAGCAAAATTGTTATTAGTTTCATCAATACAAGTTCATCAATTAATTCATCAATACGATACCATTTATATATTTTTTTATCATTGGACATCACAAAAGTAGTACATAAAAGCCCAAAATGAATGATGTCCTTTGAAAGGAAGTATGTTTGTTACTTAATCACCCCTAACATCGTATATACATAGTCTATAAATATTATAGGTTACATAGATAGAATATTATATAGGCTACCACGGCATAAAGAAAAAGAGTGAAAATGCTAAGTAGGCGTGGCACGGCTGCCATGAGTAAGTGTAGTTTTTGTGATACGCTCAATTAGTTCCAACAGTCATATTCTGACATCGCTTTGGGTGGTCGTCTCGCGACGTTCTTGTAGTCTACTTTAAATTAACCTTTTGGCATTGTAACCTTCTTTTCTGTTCTGTGTAGGCTATCATTTATACCGCAAATATGTTATTTTTTATTAATTTATTTATTAATGTTTTTTATGCGTTAGTCAATTCTCACCTGATGATTGACTATGAGAATGCAAGGGATATTTCAGAGATATAACTATGGTGTTTTAACTAAAATTGTTTCTTACTATGAGCCTTTAGCTGGGCTGTTATGGAATTGTTGACCTGGAGTAGGTACTCCAGGTCATCAATGGACCAATGGTGATGGAATGGAATGGAATATTATTCCCTACTATGTGCCTTTAGCTGGGATTATATAAATTTGAAGACCTGTAGTACCTGATGATAGACCAAAAGATAAGTAATAGCTATCCATAACTATAGTGATTTATCTAAAATTTAAATGAAGTCCTACTATGAGCTTATACCTGAGCCTGATGGTCCACGAGGATGCACTGGATCCTATTGGTCATAGTTTACAAACGCAGGTGTAACCGCGGAGAACGGCTAGAGACAAATAAACGCTATTAAACAAATTTTCGCTCCGAACAGAAATGAAACCTGGGACTTTATGCATAGCGAACTAGGGTGTAACCAAATGCGCTGGTGTCCTAACTACCATATGTTCCTATATAGTATAAAAATTAAATAAAACAAGTTATTCACCATTAAAACTTTATTTAACTCAAATGAGCGTCACCGCAGTTGCATGAGTTTTTGAGTGCCGCTGTACCCTCAGCAGACACCTCACCGTCTAACTGCACAGAGCTGGCGAATGGTGCACTGCCAGTTACCTGAGCTTGACCATCGATTACCAGAGCATCTCCTGATACTCGGATGCCATAAGCGGGAACAGGAGCGGCACATGCTGGTGCAGGATATGCTGGGGCAGAATATGCTGGGGCAGGGTATTGCTCGTAGCATTGTCCATAAGCGTACTGGACGAGGATCACCTGCACGCACACCAACAAGAGAGTGAGGGAGTTCATGTTGTCTATGTTAGGATACCTCAGCAGAGAATGTTGTTAGGTTAAAATACTTTATTATTTATATGGTCTTTTATCTCGAATTGTGAAATCATTTTGTTCATTGCTAGAAATGATATTATTTTTAACTATGAAGAAAATATATTTTGTAATAATTTTATTGTTGAATATTAGGACGTAATGCATACAGTTTCTGTTATACAAGCACGTTTAGTAGTATGTTTAGTTTAGAAAGAAATTTGTAATTATTATTGGCTAATACTATGTTGTTATTATTTATGTCTACATTTCTATACTAAGCTACTAAAATGCATGTATTATAGAAACAGGTGACCAAAGTACATATAAGTATACATTCAGTAAAAAAAAGTATCGGGAATGGATTGTTTGTTAATGGCAAAGAATTTCCAAAGAATTTAATCTGTGCTAAAATAAAAACTAGTTCATTGTTATTTGTCTCATTTATATTATGTTTATACCACGTGTGACTGAAAGAGACAACTACTTGTACTTCAATTCCTTTATTTCAAGGTTGGCACTACTATTTTGCAAATACAACCACTTGTAATTGTGGTTGACTTTTAATACTGCTTAATTAAAAGTCACGTGGTAGTAAGAGTAGCGGCATAATTGTTCCATCATCTTTTTTTTGAAATATTTTAATGTATTTGTTATTCTGTCAAATTAGGTTGTCACATGATCATCAAAACTAGTGACAACCGTCTAAATTCAGATGTAAAAAATAAACGGTTCTATTTTGTAGCTATTTTAGAGCTCCTTCTGTGAATTTTAAGTCCAAATTCTTTGGTTTATGGTTTCTTTTTCTTTCTTCTTGTTTATGGCTTTAGTATTTAACTTGCCAGTGTCAAAGTAAAAATATATGGTTCAATGTTAAAACATTGTCAAGTAAAGATGAAGATGAACCACGCGAGTGATTCATCAAATGATGAAAATGAGGTTGATGATGATCGTTTTAGTAAAGCGGCGGAAAGCCTTTTCTAAAACTTCAGAAAAAGTCTTGGAGGGAACATGAAGAAACATGTTTCACAACTTTAAATTACTTGTTTATACTTGATCAACTTAAAAACTATTACTGGATAACAATTCCACCATTATTACACATTAATATTTATGAAAAACACAAGCTTTCAAATAATTCAAAATTGCGCGTCCTGTCAGTTGCAGTTGCCCGCCAAAACTCCCTGGTTTATGGTTCCAAACTCCTTTTTCTTTTTTTTTTCTTTTTGTTAGAATGGCAAAACTGATTTTCTATATTGGTGCGGAGTTTGAGTTGCATGTGTTCTTTAGATCAAATACTCGTACTGCGCTGTTTTTAACCCCCGACCAAAAAAGAGGGGTGTTATAAGTTTGACTTGTCTGTGTATCTGTGTATCTGTGTATCTGTGTATCTGTGTATCTGTGGCTCTGTGTATCTGTGTATCTGTGTATCTGTGTATCTGTGTGTCTGTCTGTGGCATCGTAGCTCCTAAACGAATGGACCGATTACGATGCGGTTTGTTTCATTTGAAAGCTGACGTGATCGAGATGGTTCTTAGCTACAATTGATAAAGATCTGATCAGGGGTTTCAAGGTCATCAGCTCGATTTGTTAGCTGCGGTAGCGATCTTAGACGCGCTGTTTAGGACGGGCAACCCTTGTACGTCGCTATGCGACGAAGATTGTTATTTTATGTCAAATAAATATGCCAATGTAAATACACGTAAAAAATGTTATAATTTTTCCCTTAAAATATTCATATGGCGAGGTTGGTTTGCAGTTTAGATCGATTACCTTGATTGAATATTTTAGGGGAAAAATTATAACATTTTTTACGTGTTTTAACAATGGCATATTTATTTGACATAAAATAACAATCTTCGTCGCATAGCGACGTACAAGGGTTGCCCGTTCTAAACACGCATAAGGCTGGGAATACACGTCCGATATTGCTGAGCAAATTATTTACAAATAGGACGTAGGAATCGGACGTCAATTTTGTTTCTGTATTTTGTATGAAAACTGCACCTTCAGACAATCGGATCGGCCATAAAATCGTAAGCGCCTTGGCGTTGTTTCCGATTCTGACATCCGATCCGACTATCGGATCTGACGTGTATTAAGTATTCAAACAAATGTATGGCACGAGTGCCTTCCGATTGTCTAATCAGACAATCGGATCGGAGAGGAAAATCGGACTTGTATTCCCAGCCTTATAGGTATTTACTTTTAAACATATTTGTGACTTAACATTTGAAATAAAAACGTATACAAATACATGTGTGTTTTAACTGGTACCACTGAGTTACTCTGATGATGGAACTCGAAGGTAGGAGACGAAATCCTGGATGTGTTCAAACTTTTTTTTGGTATACTAAGTTTGGACTTATTAGATTTGTCTTGAAGGTAGGAAACTAAGTGTAGAAAAGTTAGTGCGATAAAATAAAACATTCCGGATCTAAAAAATCTGATCATGGATCCTCTTAGATCAGCAAATCAACAAGAAATGGACCTGTAGTGCTTTAACTAAAATTGTTACTCACTATGAGCCATTAGCTGGACCGTTATCAAATTAAAGACCGAGAGTATCTGATGAGGCACCATCATAAATCCTCTCAGATCAGCAAATCAACAAGAGATAGAACTATAGTGCTTTCACTAAATTTGTTACTCACTAAGAGCATTTAGCTGGACCGTCATCAAATTGAAGACCGGGCAATCTGATGATGCACCATTATGAATCCTCTCAGATCAGCAAATTGATATCAATTGATCAGCAAAAAAAGAGATAGAACTGTAGTGCTTTAACTAGGCCTTTAGCTGGGCCGTTATCACATTGAAGATCGGGAGTATCTGATTATGAATCCTCTCAGATCAGCAAATCAATAACAGATAATATCATAGTGCTTTAACTAAAATTGTTACTCTCTATGAGCCATTAGCTGGGCCATTATCAAATTGAAGACCTGGAGTAGTTATCTGATGATGCACCATAAGGATCCAAGGGATATTAAAGGGATATAACTATTGAGCCATGACTAATGTTGTTTATTACTATAAAGCTGATGATATGACCAAAGTGGTTCCAGGCGTTTCGGGGGTTCCTTTAAAATTTTAATTTTGATTTTTTTTATTTATTAGTTATATGTCATATTATATCTTGTGTGAAAATAATTAAATAAATATTGCGAATTTTATAATGATCAAAACCATGTTGCCAAAAACTCACCAATTTTTTTTATTGTGGCTAGACATATAACAGCACCCCGCTTGATGTTAAGCCGAAGTGTGGTCCATGAATGAATTTCACTGCTACTACAATTCAATAACTGTGAGTAGCGATCTGATCCACTATGCCGGCCTAGATGGAACCGGCAACTTACAAGCTGATCCCGAAACTTGACCAAAATCACTTCACGGTCTGTATATTTGTATACTATCAAGCAACCACCTTATTCACCAGTCCTTTTTTTCCTAAACTTAAATTACCACTTTGAAGCCCATTTTCATTCGGCAGAAGACATAATTCTGCAAATGGGCATAAAAGAATTCGCAGCGAGAACTGAAATCAATTCCGGAAAAAGCCTTTAAGACATGTTTTATTGATTTGATTATTCGTTGGCGTAAGTGTATCGTTTCTGAAGGAGAATACTTTAAAGGTGATCAAATAAATTTGGATAAATAACTTATATTTTGTGTATTATTGCTATTTTTCTCGAAGTAATTTATCGAAGATACATCAAAAGGGGTATTGAAGCCGTGCTCTTGTTTTGCGTGATCACTGTACTACAACTACATCACGATCGTTTCAACTGTCCATATTGTTTATAGGAAAAGGCAGAGACACCAGATCATCACTTTCCACTTTACTTACACCTCTTTGCCACGATCAGTACACCAGATCATCACTTTCCACTTTCCTTACACCCCTTTGCCACGATCAGTACCAGTTTTAGCACTACCAGCGCCCTGGGCTACATTTCTAAGGCGCCCCTTATTTGTAATCCAACGCATTGTAAAAAAAGAGATAGTAAAATTAAAAATAAATTATTCACGCATTAATGAAATGTTGTGATTTTAAAGACCAGTTTCATGCGGTAGTGCAAATAATTTATGAAAAATAGGTTAATCGACATCACAGGAGAACGAAGAGTTGGCAGCTACCTTGGACAAAGAATTAGTTTAGCTATTCAAAGAGGGAACGCTGTCAGTATCTTCGGAACCTTGCTTAAAGGGACTCCTTTTAATAATGTATTTTAGTTATTATATAAAGCTCCCAACTTTGGAAATTTCCCAATGAACTTCTATTAACTATTGGACAAACTTTTACAAAATTCTCTAACAGAAACCCTAAATTGTCCAATGAATGACCGTACTTGGGCCCAGGCCTCCTTGCCAATACGGTTTGGAGGCCTGGGAACTCGCAAAATTTCTAGTGTAGCACTGCAAGCGTACTGTCGAGCTCTACGGGAGCATCACAAACCCATCTTTGGGTTCTGTGGAGCCGGCGTACATGTCAGATGCCAGAGATGCCTGGTCAGTTGCGTGCCCCAATATTTCGCTACCAATTTCGCCAAAATTTCAACGACTATGGGACGAGCCGCTCTGCAAAATGGTAATGGAAGATATTTTATCTTCCAGTAACATGAAAGAGCGGTCTCGCCTTATGGCTGACAAGTTGCGCAAATACGCCAACCTCAGTACTGGTTACGAATTTGCGCCGTTTGGAGTCGATGGGCTCTTGGAGACCTTAAAGCTAAGCGCCTGGCCTATGAGTTATCAAAGCGGCGACGGAGAAGTCTGGAGACCGAAAGGCTGGTAATTATTTCCTGCCAACGTATTAGCCTTGCTATACTAAAGGGAAATGTTGCCAGTCTCCTTGGGACTATCTGATGTGACGTCATTAGATGATGATATTTTTATTTTTACAGGTCGCGGAAAACATCCGCATTCTATTGACCGAATCGGCAGTCGAACTAAAAAGTTCGGTGCGTCTTTTCTTTGAAGAACAATTGACTAGTAGAATGCTTTGCCAGCCCATGTGTTCTCTCCATCCTATTACCTTGGATCCTTCTAGCGATTCGTGAAGAAGCACCTTAGGCCGACATAATGACGGCGACTGAGGCAGCCGGGAACTAACTCGGTTTTTTAGTCGTCGTCTCTCTTGGACCTCCGCTTGCTTATCATCAGGTCAAATGTTGTGTCACAATAAAAAAAATAGTTTTTCTGTTTCTCAATAAAAGGATTACAAATTTAAAAATCAATTAAGTAATGAAAAAATATTTTATTTCTTATTTAAAACGGTTCGGTTCACACCACCCATCTGTTGCCACAGCTGCAGTAAACGCTGGCAGTTCCTGTTGCGCCGACATCACCGGCATAGGTCACTGAGCCCTCCACTGGCACGTAGCCGTCCACATTTACTGGACCACTCACTGGCAGAGTACCAACCGCTTCAATATCACCTGGGGGATAGGAACCAGTATACGCTGGGACGGGATTTCCAGTATAGCCGGGTTGGTAGCCAGGTGCACCGGTGTATAATTCAGGAAGGGCTGGACCACATTGTGCTGATGCCGATTGCAGTGCACCAACAGCGAATACGAAGAAGAGAGCTTTGTACTGCATGTTGTATTGTTATTCCTTTAATTAATAACAAATAAATGATATTTTTAAATACGTTATACACTGTTTTTATACTAATAATATCGCTTTTACGTCTTATCGTTGTATTGCAAAAGAATAACATAAATTACCTAATTCGAAATATTTAACAAAATCTTACATAATGTTTTATTCTGGCCTGTCACAATCTGGTGTGAAGCTGGAGTCATCATCATCAGCCAGAAAGCGTCCACTGCTGAACATAGGCCTCTCCCTTAGAACGCCATTCCGAACGACAAGATGCCAGTTGCATTCACCGCTTACCTGTCGTTAGTCCACCTAGTGGGAGGCCTACCTACGCTGCGTCTTCCGGTTCGTGGTCTCCACTCTAGAACCTTTCTTCCCCATCGGTTGTCGGTTCTTCGAGCGATGTGGCCAGCCCATTGCCACTTCAGCTTGAGAATCTTACGGGCTATGTCGGTAACTTTGGTTCTTTGGCGAATATCCTCGTTCCGGATTCTATCACGCAAAGAGATACCGAGCATAGCTCTCTCTATTGCCCGCTGAGTGATTCTGAGCTTTTTCAACAGGCCAAAATTTAAATGCCACGTCTCAGTGTCATATGTTATCACTGGCAACACACATTGTTCGAAGACCCTTGTCTTCAGGCACTGCGGGATGTTTCACGAGAAGATATGACGCAGTGCTTTCCTAGCTGGCTAAGCTAGAGTGCGGTCCATGAATGGAGGCGACATCTACTTCAGTTCTTCTGTAAGTAGTTATCGCATCCACTATAACGGCTTAGTTGTAACCGGCAACTTATGACCAGATTTCATAACACGACTAAGTCACTTCAAGGTGAAAGTGTCACTTGAAATTGTGGTAATATCACGGATTGGCAGACTGGCACCTGCCTATTACTCTATGATAACCAAACCCGAAGCCGACATCATTAATTTTATAAAAGGGGACTTGGGCTTAACAGTTGCATATATAATTCTATAAGAATAGGAGTAATAGGACGGGCTGTAGACTAACTTCACTTGACTGATTTAAAAGTGGACTTTTTCTTGACGTTCCGCAAAGTAAAAAACGCCATATTAAAGTGAAGTTGGTTGGAGAGTTAGACGTCAAAAAATGGCGCCGATTCGGCCCTATTCTTATTTTATTCGCATTATACATTTAAAAATAGTTTGATGTATTTTATTTTGCATAGTTTAGGTGTGCAAAATGTTTAAACTATAATTATGACAGTTCAAAGCAGAACTGTTAATATGGCGTGATTTTGTGATTGACAGACGATACAAAATCCAGATCAAATCCAGATAACTCAATTGCACAGCAAATAAAAGCAAAATTGTTATTGGTTATTAGGAGAAGTCTGGAGACATTTATTTCTGCCAACGTATTAGCCTCGCTATACAAAGGAGAAATGTTGTCTCCTTGGGATTATGTCTGATGCGACGTCATTAGATGTTATTTTTTATTTATATTTATTTTAATCATTATTCACATTTCTATACTAAGCTACTAAAGTGCTTATATAATAGAAACAGGACAACCAAAATACATATACATTGATACCGGTGGGTGGTCTCAAACTCGTGCTCTCCAGTTTGTGTAACCATTGCACTGCCACCACGGTCGCCTTATTTTACTTTTATAGTATTATATATTAATTATAATAAATTATGAAACAAATCTTAGTTCCGATCGAGAATCGAACCCAAGATTTTACACGTAATGAAGTTGTGTACCAACCAACGCACCAAGCTTTTCGTCATATGACATCACCCCGCTTGATGTTAAGCCAAAGTGTGGTCTATGAATAAATCTCACTGCTACTACAATTCAATAACTGTGAGTGGCAATCACATCTCCTATGCCGGCCTAGTTGGAACCGGCAACTTACAAGCTGATCCCGAAACGTGACCAAATCACTTCACGCTCTGTATACTTGTAAGTACTACCCGGGATCGGCAGACTGGGTACCACTGCCTACCACTCTTTGATAACCAGACTCGAAGCAATGATCCATCTCTTTTTTATTAACAAATATTTGCAATATTTAATGTTATTAAATATTACAAATAAAAGCTATGAAACAAATATTTAATTACTTAATTAAAAACATGTAATACAGTTTCTTACATAATTATTTTTTCATTATTGTTAATATAAATACGTAGTATAATTGAATTCAGTACATTCTTGATTAGGTATCTAATCATATTCAACATGAACTCCTTCACTCTATTGTTAGCGTGCGTTCAAGCGCTCCTTATCCAGGTAAGCACTTTTAAATTTAACTAGAAAACTCTATTTAAATGTTTAAATTAATGAAATAATAATTAAGGTTGAGTGAAAATAGATTCACGATATTTATAAATTAAATCTGATGTGGACAAGGCAGGTCAGAAGGGGCTTTTGACCAATATAAAAAAGTTGGGTTGCCTTGTGCCCATAATCACAGAGAAGAAAAGAATCGTGGATGTAAGAGAAGAGAAGGAGTTATATCAGGATCGTGGCAAGTGGCCCTCTATTATTTAATTGATTGATTGATTGATATGTATTATTTTTATGTTTACAGAATACCTACGCCCAATGTAACAGTGGTAGACCATACCCACCGCCGCATTATAATAGACCCGGCCCACGTCCTTCAGGTCCAGTCTATCCACCTTCAGGTCCAGTCTATCCACCTTCCAGCCCAGTATGTCCAGCTCCAGGTCCAAATTACTCGGTCCCAGCGCCCAGTTCTCCCGTATCTAATGTTCCACTTATAACATTGCCAGAAACATGCAACTTTAGTCTGAACGGGGATAATTTACTCATCGATGGAACGGTAGAAATATGTGGTTCGATTCCCTTTATGAGCCACGTCCAGCTGGATGGAGTTCTCCCCTGTGATGGCGTTGCCAGCGTACAAAATAGTTGCAATTGTGGTAGCCGATATGTGCGTTAATTTAAGTGCGCAATTCACTACTAGATGGCGTTGCAAACGTAGTGGGAATTCTCTAATGTCAAAGTTCCAAAGTATGCTGATTCGGGGAAGTACCTCGTACCACCACTTACAAGCGTACAGACCGTAAAGTGAGTATGTCGCGTTTCAGAATCAGCTCATAAGTTGCCGTTTTCAATTGGGTAGTCATAGCAGATGCGGCTGCTATTTGCAGTTATTTTACTGTAGTAGCAATCGCCTCTATTCATGGACCGCACTCCAGCCTAGCATCTAAAGTGTTTTTACTTTCTTTTCTAAATTACATTTTAAATACTTCTAATGTGGGTGGATGTGTTAATCGAGGCAGACCCAGAAGGGTGTTATCCAATCAAATCGGAGACATCCTCAAGAAAACCAAGCATTCTCATCATACAAGCTTTACTATTATGGGTGCACAACCCAGCTTTTTTGAGGATGTCTAGTCGAATAACGCATCATCTACTTTTACTCATCCTTTCTATGTGCCCAAACCACCAAAGCATTCCCTTATCAATCTTCTTTCAAACCACATCTAACGCGCACTGTGTTCCTAATTCTATCCGCTATCGTCACTCCACATACACTCCTTAATGTATGTGGAGTTTCTACAGCATTAATTCCAGTCTCGTGCTTCTTCTGCACGAGACACCTAACATTCACTTCCGTCATAAAAAATGTATAAATGTTAAAATTTGTAGAATTTCCCATTTAGGTAGTAGTAACGTCATCTATTTATGAACATTTGAAACCACAGAACAGAGAAAGATATAGTGATATATCTTTATCTACATCTTTCTCTGTTCTGTGAGTTAAAACGTGTAAAAGTCACGAAGAAAATTGCTTATTTACCACATCAATTTACCATACATCAACATACATATTTACCATATAGCCAAGTAATGTTATAAGTTGAAATAAAATATTGTTATTTGTTATTTTAATCGTTGTTTTATTACGCCATTTTATTGTTTTGATAATCAATCGACAAGTGCAGTTGTTTACCGATACATGTGTTCTCTCCATTCCTATACTACCCCGGATCGGCAGACTGGGTACCACTACTTGATAACCAGACCCGAAGCAAATATCCACCTCTTTTTTTATTAACAAATATTTGCAATATTTAATATAATTTTTAAATAATTTTAAATATTTGCTCCGATCGGGAATCGAACCCGGGACGCGCAACAAACCAACCGCTAAACCGTTCGTCCAAGCCTGTCGTTACTTACGAGAATGCCTATGAATATTGCACTGAAATTGCACATCAGTTCAAATTCGTAGCAAAGTCAGTTAAATAATATTAAAATAATCGAGGCCCTAGCTTAACAACAGGTGGGATACTTTCACACATGTCAATCCATTATAACAATAAAAAGAGACTTTTGGCGTGCAATTTGAAATTAATTTGAAAATCTGTTTCCTAAATGTGTAATAATGGTGGAATGGTTATCCAGTAATCATTGAAGCAATCAATCAATCAAATTGTCACGCCTTTTTCCCACAGGGATAGGCAGAGACAATGGAGCGCCACTTACCACGATCCTTACACAACTCCCTTGATTCCTTCACATTCACAATTCTCCTCATTATACATGCGCAAAACGCTTCCATCAAATGATACGGAGTGATATGTATATTTTTTCCATCGGAACTAGTTCACTTATCTAGTTCACTAGCTCATTTAGTTCACTAGCTCATTTAGTTCAAGGAAGCGCATTCGGTTAGTTCATTCGGTAAAGAAAAGCTCCAGTTGTTCTGAAAAATCAAGATATCCTTTCTATAGAATTATTTTAGATCATACACTTCACAAATGTACACAGAAACTATAATAAACAATAATTATAATCACAATTACCAATCCGCATAATTTAAAACTGCAAATATTCGTTAGAAAAATACGTTATAAAAAGACGACGAGTTGCTGCTCTCTTCAACATACTTTCCTACCATTACTGGTAATGCACGCGGTGTAAATATTTTCTTGTGCACACGGAGAGCAATGGATATATAAAATATACTTTCACGGTATTACGCGAAAATACTAGGTACGAGTAACGAACGAGGTACGATTCCGTACGAATGTACGATGTGTTTATATCTCGTTCCATCATAGGAGTGGTGAGTGAGTGGATATGCGATGCATGACTCGGAACGAAATGAACTAGAGACACATTTGAATTTGCAGTGAACGAGTGAGTGGTGTAGTACCAGGATCGGAAGTATATCATTTTAGTGACTCGTTCCGGAACTACCCAAGTCTACTCCTCATACAGGCCCTATGGTTATGGGCACTAGGCAACCTAGCTGAATTGAAGCAACCGTGAATAAACTCGTTTTTTTAGTTGTCGTCACTTTTGGACCTCCTCTTGCTTATCAGGCGGGTCGAGTTAAGATGTCGTGACACAATAAAAAAAAATATATAGAAAAGTAGATATATAAGTATAGATCGAGTATAGATAAGTGATTTAAAAATGTGAAACGTGTTTCTTCGTGTTCCCTTCAAGAGTCCTTCGGGAGCTTTAGTAAAGGCTTTACTAAGACGATCATCATCAAATTTTCTATCATCCTCGTCGTGTTTCATATTTATATTCATATTTACTTGATAATGTATTAACATTGAACATAAATATTTACTTTGACTGGCAAGTAAGATACTAAGCCATAAAAAAAGGAAAAAAATAAGATTTTGGCCGGAAACTGTAAGTGACAGACAGGTCGTGCAAATTTCAATTATTTGTAAAACTTGTGTTTCTTGAATACGAGTATTATTGTGTAATAATAGGTAATTATATTAAACTATAAATAAAAAATATCATCTAATGACGTCGCATCAGAGATAGTCCCAAGGAGACTGGCAACATTTCCCCTTTGTATAGCAAGGCTAATACGTTGGCAGAAATAATTGCCAGCCTTCCTATCTCCAGACTTCTCCGTCAGCCGCCTTGGCCAGGCGCTTAGACCGCGTTCTCACGAGGCGATTTGAGTTGATCAACTGCGAAATCGTTCGAGATTTGAACCGTCTGAACAGACTTTCAACCAAATTGAAGCAATTAATATATATATTTTTTGTTATACCGCGTTCTCACCGGGCGATTTCAGTTGATCAATATTTGTCGTTTAACAAAAATTATATATATTAATTGCTTCAATTTGGTTGAAAGTCTGTTCAGACGGTTCAAATCTCGAACGATTTCGCAGTTGATCAACTCAAATCGCCTCGTGAGAACGCGGTCTTAGCTGATGGTCCCCAAAGGCCCATCGTCTCGACCCCAAACGGCGCAAATTCGTAACCAGTACCGAAGTTAGCGTATTTGCGCAACTTAAGGTTCTCAGCAGAAATCGCCGCACTTAAATAATAGTGGAATGGTAATCAATTCAAGTTTAAAAGTTCATTGAGTATGGACAAGTGATTTCAAGCTGTGTTACGTGTCTCTTCGTGTTCCCTTTAAGACTCCGTCAAAAGAGTTTTAGTAATATTTTTCCACCGCTTTACTAAAACCATCACCCTCATCTAATGGATAAAACACTGAAGTTTTTTATCTTCGTCCACTGAAGACATAATAACTATTTTACGGAAGACTAGGCTGCATAGATAAAGTTTCCTTTGCCTTCCCAGAATGGGAGAATTGAACTGAAGAATGGAGGAAAAAATAATAAATAAGAAATATTGTAAAAAATAAACAATTCGAATCCTTTAATTATTTGTTTTAATTAGCCATACATGGGCAGGAATTAATTGGTCCTTTCAAAATGGAGGCCATACCGTTCGCAGGAAGTTTGCCACAGAAGTTTATGGTACCACAAACAGGGACCAAACCGGTGACACCAACAGAGCCGTCCACGCCTAGATTTTTCCCCAAAACGGATATGTCCGGAATTTCTATGGTCATAGTAGGAGTTTGGCACTGGCATGGCCTAGTTATTTCCACTACGGGTTCATAGTAGGGTGTTTGACATGGCCTATTTATTTCCACAACAGGTTCAAAGTAGGGTTTCTGGCATGGCCTATTTATTTCCACAACAGGTTCAAAGTAGGGTTTCTGGCATGGCCTAGTTATTTCCACCACAGGTTCAAAGTAGGGTTTCTGGCATGGTACAGGTTCTGGACGGTAATAAGGGCGTCTATCTTGGCATACATTAGCACGGGTTAGCTGTAAACAAAATAGTTTTTTACTGATGATGATGATGATTGGCATTTTAACTGATTAGCTGGCAGTGCAATGCTTACGCAAACCAAGAACACTTGCAGGTACCAATGTATCTTTGATATATGTACTTTGGTTGTCCTGTTTCTATTATACAAGCAATATGTAATGATAAGCTTAGTTTAGAAATGTGAAAATAAAAATAGCAAGTAGCAGTCACACCCATTATGGGTAGTCCTAGTTGAAACCGACAACTACAAGTCGTACGCGACTAAGTCACTTTACAGTCTGTACACTTATAATTGGTGGTATTATCTCGGTCTGGCAGACTGGCCACCACTGCCTACCACTTTTTATTGTCGCTGTTTTTATCTTACCTCAAATAAAGTTGCTTTAATGCAAATAACAACAAATATTTTAAAGAACATGGCGGCTTGATAATAAAATACAATAATGATCAAAATTTAAATTAAATTACTTTTATAAACATTTATTTTATCACATTTAAGTAAGAATTCAATTGATAAATTAATAATTTCATAATTACCAAATTAATACATGATTTTACGTAAGTTAGGAAATGAGATTTGTGTAATATTAAAGTTGAGTTATAACGCAATTGAGATAATTATGATTATGTTTTTTGGCCGGCATAGTGACGGCGACTGGACAGCCGTGAACTGATTCAGTTTTTTTTCAGTCGTCGGCACTCCTGGACCTCTTCTTATTAGGTCAGGCAAGTTAAGGTTATATGTCCAGTTACAAATTTTAAAAAAACTTTATAATTATTAACACGTCTAGCGCTTTGGTTAGGACACCAATCCGTTGCGCTTTAAGTCCCCTGTTCGGTTCCCGGTCGGATTGCTTACCATCAGGCAAGTCGAGGTCAGAGTCGCGTCTCACATGTTCTATACTAACAAATATGTCAAAATAATTATCAATAAAAATATAATTATAATAAAAATTACTTAATTTAAATAGTTTACATAAATAAATTGCATTAAAACAGGTATAAAATATACATCATTGTCTATTGTTTATTTATTCTTTGAAAATACAATATGGCGTCGTTCGTTTTGTTTGTTTGCTTAATCAGCGTTCAGGTATTAATTTAATATTTTATTTTTTATTGTGACTCGACATATGACAGCACCCCGCTTGATGTTAAGCTGGAGTATGGTCCATGAATGGATGTCACTGCTACTTCAATTCAATAACTATTCAGCAATCACATCCACTATGCCGGCCTAGTTGGAACCGGCAACTTACAAGCTGATCCCGAAATGCGACCAAATCACTTTACGGTCTGTATACTTGTAAGTGGTGGTACTACCCCGGATTGGCAGACTCGGTACCACTGCCTACCACTCTTAAACACCTGGACACCCTGGTAGATGTTAAGATGGTCCAATAGTCGTCTGGACACTACTAGAGACGACTATTGTCACTGACATATGTGCTAAAAATCTTTGGCCGGCATAGTGGTGGCGTCTGAGACAACTACAATGAAACTATTTTCTCAGTAGTCGGCGCTCCTGGACCTTCTCTTGCTTACCATGAGATCGAGGTCAGATGCCGCGTTTCAATAAAAAAAGAATTTCACATGATGACTTGGTGAATTCCAAAAATTTTCAAGGTGATTGTTGGTGGTGAACTGATGTTAGGCTTAAGTCGCATATTTTAGCTTGTTTGAATCCTGGCAACTTTCACACTGATCCCGAAACGCAACTAAGTCTCTACGCTATCTATATAATTGGAACCACAGTGGCCTTGATGCATGTTATTTTGTATTAATTTCAATATTTCTGTTTAGTCCCTTTTAGTTTAATTGGCAAAGAAAGTTTATAGTAAATAGAGGTTTTTTTTAATGAATCAATAATTACAGGTAATAAATCTTCACTGTCTGCCAATACCCGAATGCGTAGACCCTCAATCAAAAACGGATTTAGTTAATACTTGGAAATCTCTCATGAAAGAATGTGGTAATGTCGCATTAAAGGACGATGTTATCGACGCCACAACACCCGTTACAGTTGCTCTGTTTGCCGTAAAAGAACCAGAATGTCTAACCAACGGTTTAGAAGAAGATGAAATTCCTGTTGAGGACGTCGTAGTACCTGTTGTCGCTGATGACGTTAAGGGTGAAGAAGAAGTCTCAGAACAAGCTGAAAACGACGTTGAAACTAAAGAGAATAATGACGAAAATGGAACAGAAAATCAGAATACTAATGATAATGATTCTCAACAAGATGAACAAAATGAAGCAAAACCTACGGATTCAAATACAAATGACGATTCTAAACAAGAATCAACTAATGGCCCAATTAATACTGAAGATGACTCAACATCATCAACGGGAAATCCAACAAATGTTGATAATACAAGCCCAATAACCGAGGAAGAGCAACAAACAACTGATGCTCCAGTTGATCAAGCGAGTGATGATAATACAGCTAAAACTATAAAACCCGATGAAATAAATCAAGAAGGCGATTCAAACAACAGTGATATTTCAAAAAATGAAGTACTAATACCTAATGATAAAGAGGAACCTAATGCAGAAGACACTAATCTTGAGGAAGACACACTCGTAGAATAAAATAATAATAATATAGATATATTTAAATTTTCATATTTTTTTTATGTACAGCATTTATTCTTTTATTACCCATGTTATAATAATATGGTTTTATTTTGTTAAGGGTAAATAAATTATGTTAATAAATAAGTGGTTATTCTTTAACTAAGTTCTTAAATTTAACTAGTCGATCAAATTGTCGAGTTTTAGCAATAGAAAATTCATTCGAATGCTTTTATCAGAGTATAATTTCTATGAGGATGGCGTTGGTTTCTCTCATTTTTGGCAAAAACAAATCGATTTCATTTTCATATTTTTGATTCATTTTATGTCGAATTGATTGACCTACACGATGATTGTGTGTGACTGCTACCTCAGTTAAATAAGTGCAACTGCAAGTAGTAGTTACAATAACAATTCTAGCCTAGTTCGAAACGGCAACCTCATAGGTGGCAACCCCGGATCGGCAGACTGGGCACCACTGCCTGCGACTCTTTGTAAAACAATACCCGGAGCAAATTTGCAATATTTAATATAATTAGTAAATAATACCACTTGCTTGCAATCAGGCGTCGAGTTTTAAAAAAAATCAGGAGGCAACACACAAAAGCATCTTTTATTTTTATTATTGTGACTCGACATATTCGGCACCCCGCTTGATGTTAAGCCGAAGTGTGGTCCATGAATGAATGTCACTGCTACTACAATTCAATAACTGTGAGTAGCAATCACATCCACTATTCCGGCCTAGTTGGAACCGGCAACTTACAAGCTGATCCCGAAACGTGACCAAATCACTTCACGGTCTGTATACTTGTAAGTGGTGGTACTACCCCGGATCGGCAGACTGGGTACCACTGCCTACCACTGTTTGATAACCAGACCCGAAGCAAATATCCATCTTTTTTTTAATAACAAATATTTGCAATATTTAATATATTTATTATATATTTTTTAATAAAGAGATCTTGTACAATAAGAGATTAAAGAAATAATAGTATTTATTTATATTATAAGTTTTAATTAATGTCTATAATTTTGTTTTCCCTCTCGGTACTATACTCGTATTTCGTTCCAATTATGTTTTAATGCTAACGTCGAAAGCTACTACCCTGGATTAAGTAGTTTCACCAGCTTTTACAATCACCTTTAATTGATCATAGGCGGCCAAAGTTTTCAGACAACCACGAGGTTCATTTATCAAAACGGAAGCAGACAACCTATAACGGATAAACATTATAAAGCGTTCTTTTGTAATGGTTGCTTCCTATTGATTGTTCCTATTAGAAAAACCATTGTTGATGAGGCCGCGTTGTTTGCCGCGTTGCTGCCACGATAATGTTCATTATCAATAATGATTTGAATTTTTATGCATCCAAAATGATAAAAAAGGTGCAATTGTAATTGATAGTCGTACATAAAGCTAAGCAATAAACAATTTAAGACGACCGTGGTGTAGTGACAATGCAGTGGCTACGTAAGCCTAGTGGCACGGGTTCGAAACCACTCATCGGTACCAATGTATCTTTAATATATGTACTTTGGTTGTCTTGTTTCTATGATACAAGCACTTTAGTAGATTAGTATAGAAATGTATAATAATAAAAAAATAAGTCAAATCAAATAAAATACACTTTATTTTAAATATTGAATTGATTTATTTACAAAAATGGAGGCGGTAGTGGTATATGATTTAAATGATGGCATCTACAACAAGCCGGTATAGCTGGAGGTAGCAGTGACGTTACTGGATTAGCAATTGCTGATATTGGCGACGCAGCCGGCAGTAACACATTCGGAGAATATACTGGCAGTTGACAACTCGGTGTTATTGAGCTTGGTGTATATACTGGCAGTTGACAACTCGGTGATATTGGGCTTGGTGTGTATACTGGCAGTTGACAACTCGGTGATATTGGGCTTGGTGTGTATACTGGCAGTTGACAACTCGGTGATATTGGGCTTGGTGTGTATACTGGCAGTTGACAATTCGGTGTTATTGGGCTTGGTGTGTATACTGGCAGTTGACAACTCGGTGTTATTGGGCTTGCGCAGAGGGAACAAGGATTAATAGTTGGAACTAGAGTGGGATAATTCGCTGCAGGAGGAACAGTATATGTCGTTCTGGGTACAACGTTAGTTAGGCATTGCGTTGAGATATTCTGAAAGAAATATATTAAAATTAATCAAATCTGCCGTGGGGGAAAAGTATAAAGCGGTAGAAACATCTGCATTCTGTCGACCGTCGATTCGTGCTAAAAGTCAGCGAGTATTTTCTTTGTATAAAAATCAATAAGATATGAAACCGACATATATGTTCTCCTCATTCTTGGACACTTCAAGCTATGCTAAAAAAACACTATTGTCGCCATAGTGACGGTGACTAAAGTAACCGTAACCTAAACCGGTTTTTCAACCTACAGGCACAAGGTCAGATTATTATAAAAAAATCTGTGAGTCTCAGGACCTTTGACTGAAAACTGCCTTTTACAAACAATTGACTAGTTTTAATTATTTTATATTGATGTTAAGCTGAAGTGCGGTCCATGAATTGAGACAACTGCCAATACAATTAAATGGTAGATGCAAACTTTCAACTGATCCTGAAACGCCACTAATTCACTTTTTTTTTTTTTTTTTTTTTATTGTGACTCAACATATGACAGCACCCCGCTTGATGTTAAGCCAAAGTGTGGTCCATGAATGAATGTCACTGCTACTACAATTCAATAACTGTGAGTAGCAATCACATCCACTATGCCGGCCTAGATGGAACCGGCAACTTACAAGCTGATCCCGAAACGTGACCAAATCACTTCACGGTCTGTATACTTGTAAGTGGTGGTACTACCCCGGATCGGCAGACTGGGTACCACTGCCTACCACTCTTTGATAACCACTTGTATGTATGTGGTGGTAAGTGGTACTACCCTGGTAGACTGGACAATTGCCCACCAACTGTCAATAATAGTAGTACATCAAAGATGTAATTGTGGATGTGAGGGAAGAGAGGGAGTTGTGTCAGGATCGTGGCAGGTGGCGCTCTATTGTCTCTGTCTATCCCTGTGGGAAAAAGGGATTGATTGATTGATTGGTAATAGATATAAATAAAATACTTACTTTGATAATAAATAATTGAATGTAAATTAAAAAATAAACTTTAGACGACATTATCGATATGTATTAATTTAGAAATGAAATTACTATTTTATTATCTATTAGTTTTATAAGAAAGTAAATCTAATTGTTTCATTTACTCAACGCAATTATTTTAAACGATTTTGTTAATAAAAACGTTGCTTAATTATTTAGGAATTTTATTTGTTAAATTTTTACAATATAATATTGTAAAAAAATTACAAAATAAATGTGTTTTATTGGGTGAATTATTATTATTATTATTTTGTCTATATTTATAGGGAACTATTGTCTATTTTTTTTTCTACCTAAACTTTTTCCTCTGATTTACTTGTTATTCAGAGTCCTTTATAATATTACAATTTTATTTTACTTTGTAATTTACTTAATTGTCTTATATCTATAGTTTACCTATACTCCTACCTACCTAATCTATTAAGACATGTCAGCTCCATAGAGCCTAAAACATAACATCAAATTTATCTTAAGTCTATTTGGGAGGAAGTCGCCGCTGAAGAGAAGAAATAATATTGCAAAATTTATAACATATCTCTGATGCTGGTTCAGATAAAATACTCTGCGCTAAACCAACATTAACTACATTAAGTTTAAATTCCTTCACCAGCGCTTCCCTCCCCTTCTTGCTCTTAGAGCACTCCATCATTGAATTATTATGTCATTTAGATTTTATATAAATAATTAAAACATAAAACCATAACAACAATTTCAAGTAAACTTACAGAATCGTTTTGTAATTGTTTTAAAAAAAATATATTGTAAATATTTAACAAATAAAATTCCTAAATAATTAAGCGACGTTTTTATTATCAAAATCGTTTAATTTTAATAATGAATTTTCATAAATATGTGGGCCGACCGCGTAACTCAATCAGAATGGGCTTCATTTTAAGAGTTGAACTACATCAATGAACTTGAACTCCATTAATTAAAATTGCGACCGCGTAACACACTAAGTATCGATGTTTATTTTCATTAACAGTTAGAGCTCATTAAAACTTATTGTCCGAATGAATAAAAGTTGTTTTTAACACTAACAGCGACTGCGTAACTTTTAGACAAATGGGAATAAATTTCATTGTCATTACCTTTATAGTTACGCGGTCGGCCCCGCAAATTTTGTGGATGGATGCATTAAACGAAGCAGACCCAGGAAAAAAGAACAGGAAAGAAAATCTTTTACTTCCTGCACTGAAGAAATCAACGGATACATTTCCCAAAGGTTAACTGGTTGAAAATGCCTTAAGGCATTAAGTTCGCCTCGCGACCGTGGTGTAGTGGCAGTGTAGTGGTCATGCAAACTAAAAGCAAGGGTTCGAAACCACCCACCGGTACCAATGTATCTTTGATATATCTACTTTGGTTGTCCTGTTTCTATGATACACAAGCACTTTGGTAGCTTAGTATAGAAATAAATAAATAATAAATGTGCAATTAAGAATTGTATTATTATTATTTTTATGAATTGTTGATTCTATTTCTGTACACCCTTGAGAGAGTGTTATAAATATAACTTTATATATGTATATTTTATTGTGACTTGACATCTGACCTTGGTCCTATATCCAGATTAGTTTTTCAGTTGCTAAAAAATGTCTGTAAGGCATAAAGCTCGCCTATGTACAATAAATTTCATGTGCAATAAAGAAATTACGAAATTTATAGGAATCTACTCACTACGATTAGGTAAGCTAAGCAGAAATATCAACGAATCGATAAAATTATTTCTAATTTCTTAAAGGAATTAGATAAAGTAATTTCTTTACCTATAGTTAATTATCGCAATAGCAAAATAGATTAATAAATACGCAATAAATTGCATAAATTATAATTGTATATAATGCGTCGTTTATAAATTATATAAACACTATTTTGTGAACTGCAGTTATTTTAAATTATTCATTATTATAAGGTATGTTTTTTAGTATTTTCTTAGATTTTGTGCGAACAATAATAAATGAATTAAACAAATTTTATGTGGCTTACTATCGCGTTTATTTTGGTGATTGATTTTACAATTGCAAAGCTCTCTAAAAGTCGGAATAATAAAAAAAACTTGTAATATCCATAACCAAAATAAAGGCGATAGTAAGCCGCATAAAATTTGTTTAATTTATTATGTTATTTTGTTTTATATTTAGATTAAAAATATAAAATAACCTGAGAACCTCAAACTGCGCAAATACGCTAACCTTGGTACTAGTTACGAATTTGTGCTGTTTGGGGTCGAGATGCTATCATCTCTTAAGAACCTTCAGCTAAGCGCCTGGCCAAGGAGTTGTCCACGCCGCTGACGGAGAAGTTTGGAGACAGAAAGGCTGGGAATTATTTCTGCCAACGTAATAGCCTTGCTATACAAAGGGGAAATGTTTCCAGTCTCCTTGGGACTATCTCTGATGCGAATACATTAGTTGATATTTTTTATTTATATTTTAATAATAGTTAATATACTTTTAATTTTATCTGTTTCTCAAAGATAAAATACACACACTTATCATCAAATCGAGTCATATGTGGCTCGACATATGACAGCCTTATGTTAAGTCTATAAGTCTAGACTGTCTATAAATACCACTGCTACTACAGCTATTAAAAACTGCAGTAGCAGTCGTGTTACCAAGGTGAAAACCGGAAACTTTTCTTTGATCTCGAAACGCGACTAAATTGCTAGGCTGTGTATACTTAAAAGTGGTGGTACTACTCTGTATCGGCAGACTGGGAAAATGACCTCAAACTGACTGCCAGTCGTAAATATTCAGACCATTCTGGATTAGGAAGTTCGTGGATGATATTTACCAGCTCATGTGTTCTCTCCATCCTATAACCTTGGATCCTTTAAGCGATGCGTAAAGAAGCACCTTTGGTCAGTATAGTTGCGGCGACTGGGGCAGCCGTGAAGACTCGGTTTTTACAGTCGTCGGCTCTCTTGGACTTTTCTTGCTTACCACCAGGCGGGTCGAGGTCAGAAGTCGAGTCACAATAATAATAAAAAATTAAATAATTTCCTGCATTAGGGTCACCCTAAGCAAACTTTTTCTCATACTTTTTTATTTCTCCACAGATTTCTTTATCCAAAAATGAAGATATTATCCACCATCATCGCCACAATATTACTTCCAATCCTAACCGATGCAGCATGCTCGTGCAGTAATCCGTACCCAGCAACCTTACTCCAAAATATAGCACCGTGCAATTTTAATCGGGCTTTGGAAATTCTCCTATCAAAGTCAGGGAGAATTCACTCCAATTGTCCACAGAAAAGAGTTTGCAATATACCCGTAGGCAAACAATACGAAATCGGAACTCCAATCAGTATATTCAAAAATCAGCCAGCTGCCAATCAACTATCAGTCGTCAATAACTGCCAACAATTATTGCCAGCAACGATACCAACAATAAATAACTACCAACAATTATTGCCAGCAATCAATAACTGCCAACAATTATTGCCAGCAACGATTCCAGCAATCAATAACTGCCAACCATTATTGCCAGCAATTAATAACTGCCAACAATTACTGCCAGCAACGATACCAGCTAACAGTTGTCCATGTACTCCTGTATCGCCAGCCCCCTTAATTAATCCATTTTTGCCGGCTGCTTCCCCTATTTCAGCCTTAGCCCCCCCTGTATCAAATCTTTTGCCCCCAATGCAACCGTCACAAACGAGAAATCAATTTTTAAGGAAAATCCCTATTCCCCCACCAACTTTGTAAATTTTTTAAATTATTATTTATTTTAATAAAATTGTTTTGTTCTTAATCAGTTTTTTTTTATTATTGTGATGATATCTGACCTCGACCCGCCTGATGATAAGAGGATGGAGAAAACACATAGGCTGGCAAAGCATTCCACATGTCGATTATTCTACAAAGAAAAGACGCACCGAACTTTTTAGTTCGACTGCCGGTTCGGTCGATAGAATACGGACGCTTTCGCCGACCTGTGCGGGTATTACGGGTGTGAAAGGACGAGGTAGGAACAAGGTAAAAGAGCTCTTCGGAACATTCTCCGTGGTAAAGGCGATAGAGGACGCACAGAGCCGCCATGTCTCCGCGCAGTCGCAGTTAATAGAGTGCATTTGGCCGGCATAGTTATGACACTGAGGCAACCGTGAGATTGCCTGTAGAATCTAATTTCTGCCGTTCCTCACTGCCACCGCTGAGACAACCTGATGGCTCACTGGTACATACGGCGAAGGCGAAGGCCGATCTCCTGGCCGAAGTCTTCGCCACTAATTCGCGTATCGACGATCGTGGTGTTGAAAGACCTACCCTACGTCCGTGCGGACATACGATGCCTGATTTCCGTATCAGACAACGCGATGTCCGCATGGAACTACGATCGCTCGATGTCCGAAAGTCCAGTGGTCCTGATGGTATCCCAGCGCTTGTGCTTAAAATGTGTGCTGACTCCCGTCTTGACGAGGCTGTACCGGCTCTCATACGCGTCGGGCTGTGTGCCTCGGGCTTGGAAGGGGGCCAATGTGCAACCGGTCCCAAAAAAAGGCGACCGTTCAGACCCTGCAAACTACCGTCCGATAGCTGTAACCTCAGTATTGTGCAAGGTCATGGAGCGAATAATCAATGTTCGCCTCATGGCCTACCTGGAGGGTCACCAGCTGATCAATGACCGTCAATATGGCTTCCGGCCGAAACGGTCTGGCGTACACCACGCACGTCTGGGGTGAAGCGTTGGATGGTAATGGAGAAGCCCTTGCCGTTGGCCTGGACATCTCCAAAGCGTTTGACAGGGTCTGGCACAAGGCCCTTTTATCCAAGCTCGAGGCATACGGTTTACCTCGTCGTCTGCGGGGCTGGATAACCGACTTCCTGCGTGATCGCTCCATACGCGTCGTTGTGGATGGAAGCGCATCGCGCAGGATCTCGGTGAATGCCGGCGTCCCTCAAGGCTCCGTGCTGTCGCCGACTCTGTTCCTTTTGCATATCAATGACATGCTGGACCTTGGATCCGGCATTCATTGCTATGCAGACGACAGCACGGTGCATGGACGCTACACTGCCCGCCCCGCAGCCGGCAAACAGGAGATAGCCGATATGAGAGAGTCTGTTGTAGCGGGACTGAACCGAGTTCTTGGTCGTATTACCCACTGGGGCGACAAGAACCTGGTTCAGTTCAACGCAGACAAGACTCAGGTATGCGCGTTCTCGACGAAAAAATCCCCGTTTACTCCCCTTCCCTCTCTTTGTAACATCTCCCTCAGTGCTTCGGACAGACTGGACATTCTCGGAATGTCCCTTCGCTGCGACCTAAATCACAGGGACCCGGTTTCTTGAACGGTTTCTGAACCGGGTTCTTGGTCGTATTACCCACTGGGGCGACAAGAACCTGGTTCAGTTCAACGCAGACAAGACTCAGGTATGCGCGTTCTCGACGAAAAAATCCCCGTTTACTCCCCTTCCCTCTCTTTGTAACATCTCCCTCAGTGCTTCGGACAGACTGGACATTCTCGGAATGTCCCTTCGCTGCGACCTAAATCACAGGGACCATATCGAGCGGGCCATTAAGACCACCTCCCGCAAACTTGGTATCCTGAACAAGGTGCGGCGGTTCTTCGCGCCAGAGCTTCGCCTGCTATTATACAAGGCTCAGATTCGCTCTTGCGCGGAGTACTGTTCGCACCTCTGGGACGGCTCTGCCAAGTATCTTCTCAATGCCCTGGATTCATTGCAGCGCCGAGCTGTCCGAATTATAGGTGATGCAGAGGTCACGCGAACTCTAGAGCCCCTGCAACTACGCAGAGACATGGCGGCTCTGTGCGTCCTCTATCGCCTATACCACGGAGAATGTTCCGAAGAGCTCTTTAACCTTGTTCCTACCTCGTCCTTTCACACCCGTAATACCCGCACTGGTCGGGGAAAGCATCCGCATTCTATCGACCGAATCGGCAGTCGAACTAAAAAGTTCGGTGCGTCTTTTCTTTGTAGAACAATTGACAAGTGGAATGCTTTGCCTGCCCATGTGTTCTCTCCATCCTATGACCTTGGATCCTTCAAGCGATGCGTGAAGAAGCACCTTAGGCCGGCATAATGACGGCGGCTGAGATGGCCGGGAGCTAACTCTGTTTTTTTCAGTCGTCGTCACTCTTGGACCTCCTCTTGCTTATCATCAGGCGGGTCGAGGTCAGATGTCGTGTCACAATAAAAAAAAAATAAAAATAAAAAAAAAACCGTGAACTGACTAGGTTTTTTTCAGTCATCGCACTCTTAGACCTCCTGTTGCTAACCATAGATTGCCATCTAGTAAGTAAATAAAGATTAAAAGTAGATCTACGAAAGGAATTGATGTGGATGGATGCGTTAAACAAGGCAGACTGGTGTTTAATAACCAAATCGGAGACATCCTCAAGAAAGCTAAGTTGCCTAGTGTCCATAACCATAGAGCTTGTATGAATTGTGGATGTGAGGGAAGCGAGGGAGTTGTATCAAAGTGGCGCTCCATTGTCTCTGCCTATCCCTGTAGGTAAAAGGCGTGACTAATTGATTGATTGATTGAAATAAATAAACTTATTAAAAAAAAAATTATTTAATTATAAGTTAGAAAATAAAATATAATGTGAACAAATAATAAAACGGAGATATTTTTATTTTATTTATTGACATTTATATTTAGTCAGTCAGTCATTTCGCTGTCGTGTGTCGAAATGACCAAATCGGGGCACTGGTGTCTGTCAAACCAGATACTGCCGAGAGTGGTAGGCAGTGGTACTCAGACTGCCGATCCGGGGTAGTACCACCACTTACATGTATACAGACCGTGAAGTGATTTGGTCACGTTTCGGGATCAGTTTGTAAGTTGCCGGTTCCATCTAGGCCGGCATAGTGGATGTGATTGCTACTCACAGTTATTGAATTGTAGTAGCAGTGGCATTCATTCATGGACCACACTTCGGCTTAACATCAAGCGTATTGATGTTTATGGAGACTATACTAATTAATAAAATGTATTTCAAACCATTATCATGTGTTTTTCTTATCATATTCATAATTATCGACATTAACATTAGACGGTGTAACAGAGTGCGGTCCATGAATGGAGGTCACAGCTACCATTATTGAATAACTGTAATTAGCAGTCACATCCTCTATACTGGCCTAGTTGGAACCGGCAGTTCACAAGCTGAATCCGAAACGTGAATAAAACACTTTACGGTTTGTATACTTGTAAGTAGCAACCTCTGCTGGATGATAGCTTTTGTCCTAAAGCAAGCTAATATGCACCTCCTCTTAATTTGGAATATCCTTGTTGTTGAACTACTTAAACTCCAGGACCTTTTTAGGCGACCGTGGTGTAGTGGCAGTGCAATGGTTACGCAAACCAAGAGAACGGGTTCAAAAGCACTTGCCGGTACCAACGTATCTTTAATATATGTACCATAGACAAAATCTGTGCAACATCATTTAACAAAATATTCCCTTGCGCCTGGCAGGAGCATAAGCCACGCCTCTTTTATCTTTAACTAATAGACTAAACAAAAAATTATTCTAATACCAATAATTTGGTAACAAAAAAATCTAAACAATGTTACCTGCAGATCATAAAACAAAAAAAATAGAAAAATCTCGCCTTCAATAGGCTAACGTCGAAGCAGCCGAAAATGGGCGTATTACGTGCGCAAGAGTAGTTCATACCATTGTATCCCTTAAGGTGGTGCAGCGAGCGTTTTGTCAATATTACTATGTACTATATGTAATACATTACTTTGGTTGTCCTGTTTCTATGATACAAGCGCTTTAGTAGCTTAGTATAGATGTGTGAGTTTTAAAAATGTGACAAAACCATCGCCATATTGCTTTCTTAAAATTACATTTTCTTTCACATTTCAATCAATCCATCAAATTTTTACCACTGGCATAGGCAGAGACAATGGAGCGCCACTTGCCGCGATCGTGAAACAACTCCATCGCTTCTCTCATATCTACAAATCTCTTCATACAAGCTCTAAGGTTATGGGCACTAGGCAACCCAATTTTTCTGAAGATGTCTCCGATTTGATCGGAAAACATCTACGAGGCCTCGTTTAACGCATATATCCACATCAATTCTTTTCGTCAATCTACTTTCACTCATCCTTTCCATGTGCCCAAACCTTCGAAGCATCCCTTTGTCAATCCTTGTCACTACATCTTCTTTCAAACCACATCTATCACGCAATGTGATATTTCCCAATATTACATTCTCTGTCACATTTATCACCAATTATACAATAATAACTAAATTAGATTATTTTATTGCTTTATTTATTACAAACATATATACATATAATCTTATTAATTATATAGTTACTTAATACATTGCAATAATTACACAAATATGTTTTATAAACTAATTACACAATAGTATTTTCTTAGATTTTGCGCGAACATTGATTATCGAAGTAAACAAATTTTATGCGGCTTACAAATTTTATGCACGTCCACTCTATGCTCCATTGTCTCTGCCTATCCCTGTGGGAAAAAGGCGTGACAATTTGATTGATTGATCGCCTGATGGTAAGCAAGAGATCGACGACAGGCGTGGACGAACGGTTTAGCGACTGGTTTGTTGCGCGTAAAGTCCCGGGTTCGATCCCCGGTCGGAGCAAATATTTGTTTCATAGCTTTTATTTGTAATATTTAATAGTATTAAATATTGCAAATATTTGTTAATAAAAAAAAAGAGATGGATATTTGCTTCGGGTCTGGTTATCAAAGAGTGGTAGGCAGTGGTACCCAATCTGCCGATCCGGGGTAGTACCACCACTTACAAGTATACAGACCGTGAAGTGATTTGGTCACGTTTCGGGATCAGCTTGTAAGTTGCCGGTTCCATCTAGGCCGGCATAGTGGATGTGATTGCTACTCACAGTTATTGAATTATAGTAGCAGTGACATTCATTCATGGACCACACTTTGGCTTAACATCAAGCGGGGTGCTGTCATATGTCGAGTCACAATAAAAAAAAATATAATACATTGCAATAATTACAAAAATATGTTTTATAAACTAATTACACAACAGTATTTTCTTAAATTTTATGAGGCTTACAAATTTTATGCAAGTCCACTCTATGCTCCATTGTCTCTGCCTATCCCTGTGGGAAAAAGGCGTGACAATTTGATTGATTGATTGATTGATCGCCTGATGGTAAGCAAGAGGAGGTCCAAGAGTGCCGACGACTGTAAAAACCGAGTTTCCACGGTTGCCCTAGTCGCCATTATTATGCCGGCCAAAGGTGCTGCTTCTTCACGCATCGCTCTCTCTTTTGTGGCTCGACAGCACCTCGCCTGATGTTAAGTTGGAGTATGGTCTATGAATGTAGGCGACTGCTACTACAAGCATCAATCCCATTCGCCATGGATGCAGGCCTCTTTGAAACTGGCAACTTATCCTTAAATGATGCTGTCTGTCTGATGATAACCTAGGGTGCGGTCTATAAAGTGACTGCTACTACAGTTAAATAACTGTTAGTAGCAGTCACGTCCACTATGCCGGCCTAGTAGTAACTTACAAGCTAAACCCAAAACGCGACTAAGTCACTTCAGGGTTTGTATAAGCGCCACTTTCCCTCTCATTCTTATTCCGCTGATAAACTCACAAAGCACCTCCAGAACCTGGAAGTCATGAGTGCATATCTTGGGCTTTTTATTTAACATCGTTTTTACCAGTAAGCGGGCCGACCGCGTAACTCAACAATAATGATAATGGGCTTCGTTTTGACAGTCCGAGAATGAGCTTTAAAATTAAAATTACGACCGCGCAACATACTAAGAATCGATGTTCATTTTCATTAACAGTTCAAGCTCATTGAAACTCATTGTCCGAATGAATAAAAGTTGATGTTAACGCCATGGATATGAAATTCATTCCTATTGAAGTTACGCGGTCGGCCCCCAGCGGGGTTAGGTTGGGCAAGTTAAAACGATAATCGTCTCGTCGACGATGATTGGCAAAATAATAAAAGTTAGGCTAAATCCACCAAATTGAGACTATTGATGATAATGATCAAACCTATCGTGGCACAGACGATATTCGTCACATCGATTAATAGTCTCGTTTTATTGGATTTAGCCTAACTTTTATTATTTTGACAATCGCCGACTAGACTTGCCCAACCTAACCCCGCAGGTCGAGCTGCAAACAAGCGAAATCCCCACGCATGAAGCATAGCAACAAAAACTAAAGATTCTAGAATAATTTGACACTCTTCTTGCTAGATTTTAAAATATATATTTTACAAATATGGCGGTTGTACTGTAATCTGTCTTAAATATTTTCCGCATCCCAAAACTGGAGGGCATGGAGGAATTAGTGGTACACACGGTGGCAGGATTGGATCACACAGTGGCAGCATGGATGCGCATGATGTCAGAATCGGCGCACAAGGTGACAGAATTGGTGCACAAGGAGATACTGAGAGCTGTCGAAAAACAAGAACAGTTTTTTACTTCAACCATACCAAGCTACTAAAATTGGTCTTTACTGGGCGACTAAGAATGTTTTATACTGAGCTACTTAGAGTGCTGTATACTAAGCTACTAAGATTCTATACTGAGTTACTAAGAGTGTTTTATACTAAGCTACTAAGATTCTATACTGAGTTACTAAGAGTGTTTTATACTAAGCTACTAAGAGTATTCTATACTAAGCTACTAAGATTCTATACTGAGTTACTAAGAGTGTTTTATACTAAGCTACTAAGAGTATTCTATACTAAGCTATATTCTATAGTGTATACTGAGTTACTACGAACGTTCTTCACAAAACTACTAAGAGCGTTTTATACCGCCTGATGATAAACAAGAGGAGGTCCAAAAGTCGACAGAGAAAACGTCGTTTGTTTACAGCTGCCTCAGTCGTCGTCACTATGCCGACCAAAGGTGCTTCTTTACGCATCGCTTGAAGGATCCAAGGTCATAGAATGGAGAGAACACATGGGCAGGCAAATCATTCCACTTATCGACTGTTCTACAAAGAAAAGACGCACCGAACTTTTTAGTTCGACTGCCAATTCGGTCAATAGAATGCGAATGCTTTCCCCGACCTGTGCGGGTACGAACGCCAGACTCAGCACCACTGCCTACAACTCTTAGGCCTTATCGTCCTTTAAACTTATTTTACTTACCGCAGTTATTTTACTTACAGGTAGTGTTGGGGTACAAGAAGTAATTGGAGGTAAATAAAGTGGTATAGCTGAGGATAACTGTAAAAAATATAATAATAAAAAACAAATACACAGGCGTGGCGTATTGGTTAGCATACCAATCCTTTACGCGGAAGTTTCGGGTTCGTTTCCCGGTCGGAGCAAATATTTGTTTGATAGTTTTTATTTTTGTTAATTAAAGAAAGAGGTAGCTATTAGATTCGGGTCTGGTTGTTAAGTGCCCAGTCTGCCGATCTGTAGTAGTACCACCACTTACAAGTAAAAAAATCGTAAAGTGACTAAGTCGCGTTTCGGGATCTGCTTATAAGTTGCCGGTTCCAACTAGGCCGGCTTATTTGATATGATTGCTACTTACAGTTATTGAATTGTAGTAGCAATGACATCCATTCATGGACCACACTCCAGCCTAACATCAAGCGAGGTGCTGTCATATGACGAGTCACAATAAAATACTTTTATTAACTTACATGACTCATCGCAATAAAAAATAGAAATTTAACGGCAACCATTTTGTATTTAATTGCGTCTATTAAACGCTTTAATAAATATTGAAATTATTTATATAGGTAAATTACCTATTACCTAAAAATATTGCAATATTTTATTCGTAATATATTTGTAATATTTATTCAAAGAAATTATTGCTAATATCTAGGTATCAATATTTTCAATTAGTTTTTTTTTGTATCATTGAGTATAGTACAATTGTATGCGGTTTTCTCAGCTCCTACTGGGCATTGGACGGAAATATTTTACAGTGGTAGTACCCACATGGTATACTACCACTTCACGAATTTTCATCAAAATCCGTTTCCCCAAGGTCGTGCCGTCCCCTTAAAAATTCAGTCATTTATTCATTTGGATTTTACAAACACTTAGAAACGTCATTAAGGTAATAGAATAGCTTAAGACTAAGAACATAAAAAATCATCGAAAGTTAGTGGGACTTTAATCATCAGAAAAAGGAAGGGGAATTTAAAGAAAAGAAGCTGATTATATTTGACATACGTCAATCCATTAGTCTGTCAGGATTTTGATGAGTCATCAGTCATTCAGTCTGTCAAGTGTGAGGGGAGGATGATATGTCAGTCTGTCGGGTACTCTACCGAGTGTTCGGAAAGGCTACAGACTGAGAAGAACACTCAAGAAACTCCAGTCCGGCTTTTAAATAACTGTAAGTAGTAAAATAAATATCGCCGTATTGTCTCTAATTTTTAGAGTAGTAAGCAGTAGTGCCTGGTCTGCGGATCCGGGACAGTAGAACCAATTAGACGTATACAGCATTTGAAGTGACTTAGTCACGTTTTGGGATTAACTTGTAAATTGACGGTTTCGACTAGGCCGGCATAGTGGATATGACTACATATAAGTAGTATTCACCTCCATTCATGGACCGCACTCCGGCTTAACATCCCGCCTGATGTTAAATATCATATGTCGAGTCATAATATACGATATAAGGAAGTTGTACCAGTAAAGTGGCAGGTGGCGCTCCATTGTCTGCCTATCCCTGTGGGAAAAAAGCGTGACAATTTGATTGATTGATATAATATGTATATTACAATCAGCTTTATATTTAATCGAGGAACAACCTTCTGCGAGGCCTAATTGGCGATAAATAAAAAAGGTGAATTAATATTTAATTTTATTAAAACATTAAAATAAAAAACACTTATTTGTATAGTCCCGGCAGAAAAAGTAGCGCTGGCTTTTAAGCTGAGCAGCATAAGGATAAGGATCGGTTGAAAAGAAGAGTGCTGGACGAATGCTTAGGACCAATTCTACGCATATATTGTCGTGCTCAACATTGATAAAAATCTAAAGGGATATCATTTATTTTAGGCGTTTATGTACTTTTGTAATGTCCAATGACGAAAAAATATGGTATGGTAAATGGTAGTTTAGATACTTGTATTGATAAAACTAATAACAATTTTGCTTTTAATTGCTGTGCAAGTTATTTGGAAATTTTTATATCGTTTTCCATTCACGATAACACCGCCATATTCACAGTACTGCTACGAACTGTCATAATTATAGTTTGATCATTTTGCATACCTAAACTATGCATAATAAAGGATATATTCAAATTACATTGTAATCTTCGTACATCAAACTATTTTAAAATGTATATGCAACTGTTAATACACACAGCCCAAGTCCCCATACAAAATGAATGATGTCCTTTATACACATTTGTAATACGAAATGTTACTTACATTAGCCAGCGCTATTTATATCTGCCGGCATCTATATATTATTTTGATCACAGACTAAACTACTTTAAACAAGACGCCCTTTACGTTAGGGTGTTAGGTAAGTTCACCGATCCCCCTCGGATCAGCTCTGGCAACAAACCATGTGTTCTCTCCCTCCTATAACCTTGAATCCTTCAAGCGATGCGTGAAGAAGCACCTTTGGCCGGCATAGTGACGGCGGCTGAGACAGCCGTGTACTAACTCGGCTGTTTCAATTGTCTGCACTTTTGGATCTCCTCTTGATTATCATCAGGCAGATCGATGTCAAATGTCGAGTCACAATAAAAAAAAAGTATGCTTGTTGGAAGTATGTGTAACGTCACTTTCTAAAAGGCAGAGACAATGGAGCGCCACTTGCCAAGATCCTAACACAACTCGGGGGAGTTGTGTTCCCTTATATCTACAATTCTCTTTATACAAGCTCTACGGTTACGAGCAACCTAGCTTTTACTCATTCTTTCGTCAATCTACTTTTACTCATCCTTTCCAAACCATAGAAGCATTCCTTTGTCAATCCTTGTCACTACATCTTCTTTCAAACTACATCTATTAATATGCTGACGGAAAAACTACAGTAACTGAAAAGAAAAGCAGAAAATGTTGCTTAAACAAAGAAAAGTCGGGACCTTTACATAAAACCCTTAAATAGCCAGAAAATCAAAAACCCGAAGAAACTCAATTATTGTGATTTTAAGAGAAAAGAAAAAAATAGGGCCTGGTAGAAAAAACAGCTGCGTATACAGACCGTGAAAACCTGCAGGTTAGTGTGACTACCCTCATTCAACTCGCCAGCCTCAAATCAACTGTTAGCCCCACCGATGACCTTCAACACGATGCTGCAGCCACTGCCTCGTTTTTAAATAAAATGAACTGTTTATTCCCTAAATACAAATGCCAAAGATCTCCGACGAGAATAAAAATATATTCGACAAATATTACGAATATTACTCGTACAGCTAAAAGCCCACTTCAATAGAAGAATATGAAAAAAAATATTTTTAAAATATAGGTGCAAATTTAAGTTTTAACACCAGATTTAAGTCGAGACATCCTAGAACATTTTCCTTACTTACTTACATAAACAATACCTCCTACTACAACCCTATTGTAGGAATGTGCCGAAGCTCGACGATCTTGTCGGCAATCAGAGCGTCGCCATGGACATTTTTTTCAATCTTTAAAGGATCCAATGCAATGTCCTTTATGATAATGCCTATTACGATATAATGATAGATTAAAAGATATTTAATTAGCAGTTAATAATACAATGTATGTTCTCATTTTTGTTTGCAGTGTGTGCATAATTTTTGAGTTGCAATCGAGTTTGAAGATGACAAAGGTTTTTCATGATGAATCAAAGATTGCGATTACTTTTGCACACTTATGAAATAAATAAATAAATAAATTTAAATCCACCCTCGCGGGAAGTGTGGATTTGCACCATAAATGGAGTAGAAAAAATATTTAGGGAAAATGGATTTAAGAAGTTTGGCAACTAGAAATTTACATCAAGATATCCTTGAAAACTGTTATAGTTGTGGATCTGATATGAATCTGAATATCTCCGACGAGGAAAAAAAGGGACAAATATTACAGCGAAAAGCCCACATTTAGAATACTTTCAAGAATATGCAAATTTTAATTTACCTTCGCAGAAAAGGTGAATTCGCACCATAAATGGAGTTGAAAAATTAGTTTAAAATTTAGGAAAAATGGAAAGAATTTTTCCAACTAGAAATCTAAATAAAGATGTCCTTAAAAACTGCTTTGGGTGCATTTGTTAAAAATCTTAGACGAGGAAAAACATATTCGACGAATATTATAGGTAAAATTCGCAATTTTAAATCCACCTCGCAGGACGGGTGGATTCGCACCATAAATGGAATGGAAAAATTATGTAAAAATTAAGGAAAAATGGACATAAGAAGTTAAGCAACTAGAATTCTAAATCAAGATGTCATTGAAAACTGCTATAGCTGTGGATCTTATTAATATGAATCTACGAATATTCGACGAATAAAAGAATATTCGACGAATATCACAGCTAAAAACCCACATTTAAAATACTTCAAGAATATGAAACAATTTATTTCTAAAATAAAATTTATAGGTGCAAATTTAAATCCACTCTCGCAGGAAGGGTGAATTTACACTATAAAAGTAGTGGAAAAATTATTTAAAAATTTGGGAAAAATGAATATTAGAATTTTAACAACTAGAAATCTAAATCAAGGTGTCCTTGAAAACTGCTAAAGCTGTGGATCTAATATGAATCTGAAGATCTCCGACGAGGAAAAAATATTAGATGAAAGTTTTCTAAAAGCCCACATTTAGAAAACTTCAAGAATATGAAACAATTTATTTCTAAAATAAAATTTAAATCCACTCTCGCATGAAGGGTGAATTCGCACCATAAATGGAGTTAAAAAATTATTTTAAAATTTGAGGAAAATAAAAAAGTTTGACAACTAGAAATCTAAATCAAGATGTCCTTGCAAACTGCTATTGCTGTGGATCTAAAATGAATCAGAATGTTAAACAGTTTAAAGCGTGATAAAACATCGAATCCGAAATGGAGGTACAATATTTACTTACAAATAGGGAAAATCCTACAATTGTATCAAAAATGGATGTAGATATAGACATAGTGCTTACAGCAGTAGCGGAGGCAACTGAAGCTGTTGAACCAGGCCTATGTGTGTGGGTAGCCCACAAAATAATGAATGTGAGCTGTGTGAAAATATGTCTAATTTATTAACACCTGGCAAAAAATCTAAAATTATTTCCCGTTTCAATAGTCTGGTACCCAATATAAAAATTTTAAACGATGAAACGCTTCGACTTCTAGGATCACCAATTTTTATCATCCGATTTTGTTTGTTTGCCCCCAAATTTACACATGTACTCCGATGCTTCCAACTTTGGAAATACCCCAATATTTCGCTACCGATTTCGCAAAAATTTCAACGACTATGGGACGAGCCGCTCTGCAAAATGGCAATGGAAGATATTTTATCTTCCAGTAACATGAAAGAGCGGGCTCGCCTTATGGCCGTCTCTACTAGGAAGTCGGATTTCTGGTTGCAGGCTTTTCAGTCTGCATCGGTTGGTTCACTCCGCGACAGAAATACCCTGACCCTGGCGGTATGCCTTCGTCTCGGAGCCCGGACTGTCCTTCAACACCAGTGTCGGTGCGGAGAACCGGTGGATAGTCTCGGACACCACGGGCTTTCTTGTGCCAGAAGTGCCGATCGCATTCCCCGTCACGCGGCATTGCGCGGAGTGATGGCAAGAGACCTGACGGCATAACTGTTGGACCGTGGAAACTGGGCAGGTCCTTGGTGTGGGATGCGACTTGTGTAGACACATTGGCACCATCCCACATCCAAGCGACCTCGTTAAGCGCGGGAAGTGCGGCGATTTCTGCTGAGAACCTCAAGCTGCGCAAATACGCTAACTGGTTACGAATTTGCGCCGTTTGGGGTCGAGACGATGGGCCCTTGGGGACCTTCAGCTAAGCGCCTGGCCAAGGAGTTGTCCAGGCGGCTGACGGAGAAGTCTGGAGACAGGAAGGCTGGCAATGATTTCTGCCAACGTATTAGCCTTGCTATACAAAGGGGAAATGTTGTCAGTCTCCTTGGGGCTATCTCTGATGCGACGTCATTGGATGATATGTTTTATTTATAGTTGAATTAATTATTATAATTATAGTTAATATACGTTTAATTTTATAATAATAGTAAGATAATAAAAATTCTACGCACAATTCTATATATATATACCTACATTATACAAATAAATAACAGAATAGTTACTGATCACATATTTACCACCAATTAAACTTGACATAGACCAAAAAAAGACCAATGTGATTTTGCGCAATTTAAAACAAATCACTAGTGGAGAAACTCTAAGAACAAAGAAATTATAACTTACATATGATCAGAAAAACAGAAGCTTGAGAACTAAAAAGAGAAGACAAGAGCTAAGACAGATCCAAAGTTTTGTACTTACGCAATAGACTTAAAAAAATACTAATCTCACAGTTGAAGATAAAGAATATAAGAGAAAGCTAAAGACATAAAACTTTACTACACGGGTGTCCTAAAACCAGATTGGTATCACCGGAGGTTGGACAGCAACGTCCTCTTAACGTGCGGTGAGTATAATGCGATCCCCAAGCCAAGCATGGTGATTATGGCCATTGATAATGAGATTAATTCCGTGCAAGGTGAAACTGCAGTCTACGACCGCGCCATACAGATTCATACAACCAGGCAGGTGGTGCGGTCTGCGATCTCCATAGGAATCACACCTTAATATATAAACGCACATTTTAATGCCATAAGTACATATAGATTATAAACTAGTGTATAAAGGTAGCGAAAGTAGTATTTTAGAATGTTACTCCGATGCGGATTGGGCTAACGAAATTAACTACAGTAATTCTGTGACCGGTAGTTGTTTTAACTTACAAGGTGGGCAGTAAATCATATTTGTAAGTTAAAGGAAATAGTAATAGCTCAAAAAGAAAAACAATTATAAATAAAAACTAAAATAATATTTGGAACAAATATTAAAAACGTTACACGTGAGATGTTTCCATGAAAACAAAACGTAAAAATCACTATTTTTAACTATTTTCTTTAATATATTGTGCTTGACTTGCTTGATAGTAAGGGGAAGGTCAAAGAGTGCGGACGACTGATAAAACCGTCCATTGACCCTACTATGCATTTGTCTGACTGCGTCATACGGATGCTTCCCCCAACCTGTGGTTATCACGAGAATAAAAAGACGAAGGTTAGGTTAAAGAGCTCTTCAAAACACTCTTCGTGGTATACTCCGTCTCTGCGAAATTGCAGGGCTTTAGAGTTTTCATGACCTCTATAGATCTATAGATCCACAGCCGTCCCAGAGGTGCAAACAGTATTCCGTACAAGAATTTACTCTGGATCGCCTTAAGGCCTTGTTATGTGAGATTGGGCTGGCCTTATTTAAGTGTTTAGATAAGGCTTTAGTTTGGCTTCTATTGCGTTGGTGTTTAATGGTTCTTATTCAACTTGCGGGTATTTTCCATTAGACAGAACCTTCTTCATGGTCTTCAACATATTTGGTAACAAGTTCATGTGCTTATCAACGCATTTCACTGCACACTTTTCAAAGTCTATCGTACATTTGTCAATCTGGAAATAGATTTAACAATAATAACTTACAATGTTCGAACTAGGCCAGCAGTGAATGCTACTGTTACCAGTAATGCAATTGTAATTGGTCATTTAGTTGCTGGTTAGACACAAAAGGAGGAGCATGTTAATAAAGTATAGTAGTATAGTTAGTAATATTTGTATTCACACATTTAAATAAACTAATAAAGTGGAGGGGCACGTCATTTATAGTTAGACAAGCTATACTGGCAAATTGGTTTGAACCCACGCTTTTAGTGCATTAGGCGGTGTGCATGCGACATTTACACAAAAGTACCAGGAGAGCATAAAATAGTAGGAAATATTCAAATACTCACTGTTTCTGTACTAGGATTAGCACCAAGTTTATCTTTGGCCAAATCATTACACTCCATCACACACCGTTGTAATCTATTTTGAAAACTGCTCATTTCATTCTACAAAGAAAAATAACACCCATATAACTTTCTTGCTTCTTTCTTATTTACAATTCTTTCATACAAGCTCTATTAGGTGCTTCGCTCGAAAAACCGACAACCGTAGGGGAAGAAAGGTTCTAGAGTGGAGACCACAAACCGGAAGACACGGCATATGTGGGCCTCCCACTAGGTCGACTAACGACGTAGTAAAAGTCACAAATAACTGGTGGATTCAACTTCAGATAACCCCCTTTGCCCAAACGAGGAGGAAACAGCTGCGGTCTTGAGTTTCAGCACCGTGGCAGAAGCGATACAGAAGATGATTGGCAATCTGGAGGTCTGCATGAATAAGAAGGGCTTCTGGCCCTCCTGGAGGAGATCGGGTGGCAAGCCCATACATAACAATAAGAGTTTGTTGTCCTACAGTTACAGTTATGTGCAGGCACATTTCCGCACTTAAAGTCCTCTTCAGCTTCTTTGTGCGTTCTTCAATGGTTCTCTTTCAGCGGACCCACCCAATCTCCTCCAGGAAGGCCATTCTCGTTCCTGCAGACCTCCAGAAGCGTCCTGGCATTGCCAAGGAACTTCTGTCTTGCTTCAACCACTCCTGCACTATAGCAGAGCACATGCAGCTGTCTCCTCCTCATTCAGGGCAGCACCTATAAAGGGAGCTGTCCGATATGTTGAGGTTTGTTGTCCTATGAGCCGATCAATGTTTTCCGAGAAATCTAGTCGGCTTAGTGTAAAGACGAAGTAATAAATATAATATAATACCTGTACATAATTATTAGCATGATTAATAGGGCCTGTACACCTTTCTATGCAGCCATGTACTCTTTCCAGTGAGCTATCAGGATCATCGCAGCATTTTGCAGCACATCTATGCATATCACCCTGGCAAGGATAATTTTATTATTGTTTTTTTTTATGACTCGACATATGACAGCATCCTGCTTAAAGTTAGGCTGGAGTGTGGTCCATGAATGAATGTCACTGCTACTACAATTCAATAACTGCAAGTAGCATATATCTAAGATACATTGGTACCAGCAAGTGGTTTTTGAACCAGTTTTCTCAATTTGTGTAACCATTGCACTACCACTACACCACAGTCGCTTTATCTTACTTTTTAATTGAGGCATGACATATGACTGATGGAGTGCAGTTCATGAATGGAGGTGAATGTCGTGTCAGCCTAATTTGACCAGGTGAAACTTCTTAGCTTATACCAAATAAGCTAAGCTTCATGGTTTGCTGTGCGGTATCACCACCAGTACCATCAGACTGAGCAAATGATCACCATCTGTCTATCACTCTTGAACAACAATTCTTGAAGCTAACATCTTCCTTTTTATTAACAAATATTTGTAATTTTTTCCCACAGAGATAGGCAGAGACAATGGAGCGCCACTTGCTACGATCCTGACACATATCCATTGCTTCCTTCACATTCACCATTTTCTTCATACAAGCTATATAGTTATGGGCAATAGGCATCCTAGCTTTCTTGAGATGTCTCCAAATTTATAAAATGCTATAAAACCAATATTTGTTCGAACAGGGAATTGAACCAGGGACTACACATGTTATCTGTTGATTTATTACAATTCACACTTCACATAAAATGTGCTTGCCTAATTTCTTTATACTCTTACTTATATTCTACTTCTATAAGTATATAGAAGTAGAATATAAGTATACATCGACGGCTTTATAATATCAAATCCAAAAACTTTCCCGCGAAAAACTTTCGTACGATGAAAGTTATTTCGCATAATATAATAAAGCTACATAGCCATTCAAAACAAACATATTTTAGTAATAATAAAGCTTGTCAAAAATAAATACTAGTTAAAACACGTTATTCAAATAAACTATTGCATAATAAAATCTCGTGAGATTATAACCTAAAAACTAACCTGCATTTTTCTTAAATAACTTTTGTCTAACTCATTTACAATGTTTGTCATCTCCTGCTCGATCCTATATTTTTGTGCCTCAACCATTTTAATTATATTTTTTAATAAATTATTTAAATAAATAAGACTGCCCACCTCACCGGCGTACAATTTTTTTAAAAATGATTTGACATGTCATATTTTAAATTTTGAGCAAGCCAGGGTAACACTATTATTGCAGAATCAACTATAATAAAAAAGAAAAAATATTTCAATTTAAAAAATCTTTATTATCCTATTAATATACATTCTTTAATTTTGTTTACAAAATAATAGGCTGTGCTAATCTCATTAAATCTGGACAAAATGGGGTAGCAATTGTTGCTGATTTACAAGGGGAACAACCACATCCACAGTTATACTGACCACAACCGCAAGGTAGAATTGGTTCTACGACTGGAATAGAGCCAGGAATGTAGGCTTCAGCACAAGAACCTAAAGGAGAAATACATGATTCATAAGCCCCATAAGCAGCAGTGACTAAAGGTGCTGCAGCCGGCAAATAACCACATCCACACGGCAATTGAGGAACTAATGGGGGTAAAATTAATTCAGGACAACAGCTATTTTTACAATTACAACCGCAAGGATTACAATGGCAATTACCACAAGTTAATACATCCAAACAAGGCGGTAAGAAATCTTTACAGCACTTTTTGCAATTACAGGGATTACATTTACAAGGATTGCAATTACAACCACAATTTACGTTGAGTAAAGAATCTAGACACGGTACTGGATTTATGCATGGCAAATCACAAGAGATTACAGGTGACAAATTATTAACGCAGGAGATTTCTTTACAGTTACATTTTTTTACTGGCATCACTGGATTTAGCGGCAAATTTGACAGTTTGACAGTTGGTTGAGCGCTTAAATGGTTTTGAATGACCCCGCTTGCGACGCATAGTTGGATGGTGTCTACCAGCGATTGTACGACAGAATTATCAACAACTCCTGTTGTGGAATATGGTATAATTGTTGCAGATGGCAAAGAAGATTGGCAAGCGCATATTTGAGCTGAAATACCCTGTGAAAGAACGAAAAATATGTATTATAATTGTATATAATGCCAGCGGCGCGCTATGATGATTCTTTTAACGATTGAAGGCGGGTAAAACGTCAAAACGTCAAAAATCATAGGGTGCCGCTGATATAGTTAAGGACAATAGAAAGAAGGTCATCAATTCAGAGTTATTCAATCGCGTTTCGAGATTGCTTAAAAGTTGCCGGAGCTTTGTACGGAGCAATACTTATGTTTTCTATTATTACTTTTTTGAACACCCCGCCTGATGTTAAGCTGCAGTCCGGTCCAAGAATGGATACCACTGCTACTACAATTCATTAACTGTAAGTTGCAGTCACATCCACTATGCCGGCCTATTTGAAACTGGCAACTTACAAGTTGATACCGAAACGCGACTAAATCACTTCACTGTCTGTATGCTTGTAAATGGTGGTACAACCGCGGATCGGCAGACTGGGGACCACTGCCTACCACTCCTTTATAAAATAATTATATTGATACCGACCTTAGTAAATAAGAAAAGACAAACCACCCCAATGAGCGACATTTTGAATTTTAAAGCAAAAAAGTGTTGCTAGCCTATTTATACATTACAGTTAACTAATGTTTTTTTATTATTATGAAAATAATTAATTATGAAAGATATTCCTCAAGATTGAGAAAGGAATGTTGCGTAATGCGGCGTTTACACGAGGCGAATTTAGTTGATAAACTGCTAAATTGTTCGCGATTTGAGTCGTCTGAACAGACTTTCAATCAAGATGAAGCAATATATATCGGTTCAACAAAAGTTAAAGACCTTTCAATTTTCATTGATTCAATTAGTAGATGACAGCGAATCGACTCGTCTGAACTTATTCGTTCAACTTGCATTGAATATTCAGTCCAATCAGTCAGTCAATCAGCGCGATCGAAAACCAGCATTTGTATGGCCACCGTGGTGTAGTAGCAGTGCAATGGTTACGCAAACCAAGAGCACGCTTCATAACCACTCACCTGTACTGTACCAATATATCTTTGATATACGTACTTTGGTTGTCCTGTTTCTATGATACAAGCACTTTAGTAGTTTCCAGTCTGCAAACCATGAAGTGACTCAGTCGCGTTTCAGGTTGCCGGTTTTAAGTTGCCTGTCCGAACTAGTGGATTGTGGCAACGGCAAAGTCCATGTGACTACTACTTTCAGTTATTTAACTGTATTTACAGTCGCTTTCATTCATGAAATGGACTCCACTTTAAAATTAGGGGGGGTCTGTCATTATAATGTCGAGCCACAAAAAAAGGACATCATTCATTTTGGATTTCTATGTACTACTTTTGTAATGTCTAATAATGAAAAAATATATAAATGGTAGTTTTGATACTTGTATTGATAAAACTAATAACAATTTTGCTTTTAATTGCTGTGCAAATGAGTTATTTGGAAAATAAGATATGGATTTTGTATAGTCTGTCAATTAACAACATATTTGTTCTGCTTTGAACTGTCATAATTATAGTTTGAACATTTTGCACACCTAAACTATGCAAAATATAATATGATAAATTCCAATTACATTGTAATCTTCGTACAACAAACTATTTTAATATGCATATTAAACTTTTAATACAATTAAGGCCAAGTCCCCATACAATGATGTCCTTTCTTAAGAATTATAATTTAGTAATTTCTGATAAGAAATATTAGAAACCTTTAAGTATTTCTTTATCTTATTATTTTTGCTTAATAAAATGATAACGGTTACTTAACTTTCTTACATATTAAATAAAAAAGATATATTTAAGTCTTGTTTTAGGTAATTTTTAATTCAGTATTAGTTTAGTTTTTAATAATAATGTTATGGTTTGTTTTGTTATCAATAAATGTTGCTTTGGCGGTAAGTGTTATATTTTTATAATTTTTATTCTTTCAAACATTTTATTGTTCATACAGACACTCTGCCAGTTTACATTGGGAACAGTCTACGGCATAGTGGATGTGATTGCTACTCACAGTTATTGAATTGTAGTAGCAGTGACATCCATTCATGGACCACACTCCAACCTAACATCAAGCGGGGTGCTGTTATATGTCGTCTCAATAAAAAGTATAAAAAAACAAGAGAAAAAAAGGACATCATTTATTTTGGACTATTTTTGTACTACTTTTGTAATGCCCAATGATGAAAAACTATATAAATGGTAGTTTCGATATACTTATATTGATAAAACTAATAACAATTTATTTTTTAATTGCTGAATTATTTGGAATTATTTTATTTCGTCTATCAATCACAAAGACACGCCATATTAACAGTTCTGCTTTGAACTGTCATTATTATAGTTTGATCATTTTGCACACCTAAACTATGTAAAACAAAGGAAATATTTCAATTACATTGTAATCTTTGTACATTAAACTATTTTTAAATGTATATGCAACTGTTAATACAATTAAGCCCAAGTCTCCATACAAAATGAATGATGTCCTTTACATTTGCATAATTTATAGTAGTATATCAGGCGGGTTAAAGTCAGACAAAAGTCGAGACACAATAAAAAATATATATCAATCAATTTTTTCTTACAGGGATAGGCTGAGACATTGAAGCGCCACTTGCCACGGTCCTGACACAACTCCCTTGCTTCCCTCATAGCCACAATTCTTTTTATACAAGCTTTAAGGATTACATACAATATACATTCATATTAATATACTAAAATGTATATTAAGTAAAAAAACTCTAAAGAAATCAGGAGCTTCTATGAAGAGAAATCTGGTTGTGAGGGAAGCGAAAGAGTTCTGTCAGGATCGCGGAAAGTGGCGCTGTATCATCCCTAAGAGAATTAAGGCATCACAATTTTATTGATTGATATGCATAGAAGCATCTTTGGCCGGCATAGTGACGGCGACTGAGGCAGCCGTGAACTGACTGGTTATTTTTTCAGTTGTCCTCACTTTTGGACCTCCTCTAGCTTATCATCAGGCGGGTCGATGTCGTGTCACAATAAAAAAATATGCCTTTTTGATTGATTGATTGATTGATTGATAACACCTTTATTTATTTATTTCAGCCAGCTCAACTCTTGCCAGCAGAACAATGTCATATTCCTGTAGAAATCGTAACTACAAGTGAATTTGACGCAATAGCATCGAAATATCAAGACAAATGTACGAACAATCAAAACTATCCGAATAGTAACAATCAGAACAATCCTAATAGTAACAATCAAAACTATCCGAATAATAACAATCAGAACTATCCGAGTAGTAACAATCAGAAGTATCTGAATAGCAACAATCAAAACTATCCGAATAGCAACAATCAAAACTATCCGAATAGTAACAATCAGAACTATCCGAGTAGTAACAATCAGAACAATCCTAATAGTAACAATTCAAACTACCCGAATAATAACAATCAGAACTATCCGAGTAGTAACAATCAGAACAATCCTAATAGTAACAATCAAAACTATCCGAATAGTAATAATATAAACGATCCGAATAGTAACAATCAGAACTATCCTAATAGTAACAATCAAAATAATCCGAATAGTAATAATCAGAACTGTCCGAATAGTAACAATCAGAAGTATCCGAATAGCAAACCATGTATGCCAATCGGTACATCCCAGCCGCTATTTTCCGGAGCTAAATTTTTGAAAGAAAAACCGAAAATCGAAGTTCCGGAGAAATGTAATCGACCTTTTACAATACCAATGATGGTTAATAATTATGAAGACCCAAAAAACCCATGTGATAATCCTGTAATATTAAGCCCCACGTCCGTTTCCTCGAATGAGCGTCCATGTTACCCAGATACCCCAGATCCTGCTCCTAATCCCCCATGTTCCATCCCCAAACCTTCATACAGATCCTCCAATAGAAATCAACTAACAAGACCAAAAGAACAAGCTTCTGTTTCATTCTCAACATCGACGGTACATACTGAATCTACAAAACCTTGTCAACCTTCTGAATCTAAATCTTATCCACCTGATTGCCCAATTTGCTCAACCCCAGAAACGTATGAATCTACTTGCCACTTGTCTCGACCTTGCCCTCCAATGCCCAGACACCCTAAACCTTTTAGGCCATACTCTCCAGTTTGCCCAAATGCTGAAGTAATACCTTCCCCATGTCTACCTTGTGATGAATCGCCTACTATACCTGAGCCTTCTTCGCCTTGTCTATCGCCAGCATTCCCTAGTCAAATATCACCTCAGTTACCGTGTTCTGGTTCACCTTCTTTGTCTGATGCACCTAATTCTTCACAAATATGTTCAAATACAATTTTGCCTATATCTGAACTCCTAATTTCAAGTCCACCATGCAATCCATATGAAATATCATCACCATGCCATACTCCTACTTTATCTCCTATACCAGAACCCTGTCCAGTTACGTGTCCATCTACCCAAATTCAACCAAAAATACCCTGCTCATCTTACAATTCATATGAGATGTCATCATTATGCCATACTCCTATACCAGAACCCTGTCCAGTTACGAGTCCATCTACCCAAATTCAACCTAAATTACCCTGCGCATCTAGCAATTCATATGAGATGTCATCATTATGCCATACTCCTATACCAGAACCCTGTCCAGTTACGAGTCCATCTACCCAAATTCAACCTAAATTACCCTGCGCATCTAGCAATTCATATGAGATGTCATCATTAAGCCATTTTCCTATACGAGAACCCTGTCCAGTTACGAGTCCATATACCCAAATTCAACAAAAATTACCCTGCGAGTCTAGCAATCCATATGAAATGTCATCACAATTCCATACTCCTACTTTATATCCTGTACCAGAACCCTGTCCAGTTACGTGTCCATATAGTCAAATTCCACCAAAATTACCCTGCAATTTCTATGAAAATTCACAACCATGTCCCGATCCTAGTTTATCTCCTATACCCGAACCCTGTCAAATTCAGCGCCCACTTTCCAATCAAGTAGAAACTATACCATATACTTGCAGCAACCAAATTTCTTCTAATATTGCATCCTACAATCCTATACCATCAACACAACAGAATTTAACCCCAATTATTGCTACTTATGAATCTTTACCTTATTTACCCCAAACTACATATCAATTATCCCCTGAAATTACCTCAATATCTTCTCAATATTCACCCAATTTAGCTCCGGCTTCAAATTCTTTGATACTCAATCTACCTAAATATAATACAGATTTCCATTTCTTGTCACCAACAACTAATGAAAATCCATCACAGATTTTTACAATTAAAACTACTAAATCAGGTCTTAATGATGCATCACTTATTTCGGCCATGTCGTTAAGAGAAAGCAATTTATCGGATGGATTGAAGTTCCTAATGTTAAACAATCTATTGGATAGTAAAAAGAAGGGTAAAATCTATTCAGTTAATGTACCAACTATACAGTCCAATGTCCTAACTCCATCTATAGAATATATACCTATTGATTATGTGGAAGTTCCGACATCTAATTATGGATTCAATACGGGACTCAACCCTGTCATTTGTTATTATTAAGCCAGCAACTGATTTATTATTTATTGTATTTGGTTAAATAAATTGTTATTTATTGTTAGTTGTGTTGTTTTTATTTATTTCTAATAATTTATTTAACAGCGGGCCGACTCAATGACAATGGGTTTAGTTTAGAGAATTCACCTCCATTAATGAGTTCCAAAATAAAAATTGCGGCCGCGCAACACACTGAGAATCGATGTTTTTATTAACAGTCAAACTCATTGAAACTTATTTTGTCCGAATGAATAAAAGTTGTTTTGACACTAACAGTGTAACTTTTGGACGAATGGGAATCTTAATTTTCATTCCCATTGAAGTTACGCGGTCGGCCCTCTGGCCTTTTTAAGGCTTGGATTATCATCCACATCTATTCCTAACCCAACCTTTTTTCTTCCTTTACATCCTCAATTATGAATTCTTAGCTTTGACATCCAAGAAAATAAACCCTTTATATCAGAATTTTGGTGTCTATTTATCCAATAAGACAGGGAATTGGTTGAGGCACATTTCGGGAACAGCTTGAAAGTTATTAATTTCAACTAGGCGAGTCGGCTACTTGTAGTAGCAGTCGCCTTCTTTCATGGACCGAAGGCGTGACAATTGGATTGATTGATTAAATATTGATTGATTGATGTTGGCAGAGACAATTAAATATATCTAATAGCTTTATCAATAAAATAATTAGTATTTAGAGATGTACGTACTTTTATTTATTAACGTAAGTACTTTACGAAATGAGTGCCTAATAAAAGGTTTACAAGAACTGCATAGATTTTTTTTATCGTAACTCGACATCTTACCTCGACCTGGTAAGCAAAAAGAGGTCCAAGAGTGCCGACGACTAAAAGAAACGAGACAATTCACGGCTGCCCCAGTCGCCGACACTATGCCGGCCAATGGAGCTTCTTCACGCATCCCTAATGAAATCAATAATGACTTTGCCATCGCTATTTTACATCTAGTATCGTAAATTATTCAAATTTTATGCGGCTTACTATCGCGTTTATTTTGGTTTTGATTTAACACCTCTGTTTCTCCTTGACCACGATGGTTGCAATTATAAAATAAAATTGTAAAATCAAAATAAACGGATGCATAGTGGCCAGCGACTGAGACAGCCGTCAACTAACTTGATTTTTTCAGTCGTCGTCACTCTTGGACCTCCTCTTGCTTATCATCAGGCGGGTCAAGGTCAGATATCGTGTTACAATAAAAAAGTAGGTTTGAACTGGGGACTCTCGGTTTACGTGACTATTGCACCACCACTACACTACACTGTCACAACGTACTCAATAACGGCGCAAAGAACTCGCCTAAACAGACAGTTCGTCTAAGTAGTAGCAGTCACCTACATTGATGGACCGCACCACAGCTTGACATCAAACGGAGTGCTATCATATGTTGAGTCACAATAATAAAAAAACTTCTATAATACTATACTATAATTTTTTGGTCCTTCGAGCCAGATGTAAAACAACGACCTATGAATGAGTACGAATAAAACTTATGAGAATATAAATAAATCCAGTCTTTCATTCAGCATGAAAATACATTGTTAACTTCTTAGTAGATTGCAATTCAAAAATTATACACACACTTTAAACAATAATTTAAAATTACATAGTATTACGAATTATTAACTACAAATTAAATATCTATTAATCTATTATTAAATCGCAATAAGCATTATCATAAAGGGCATTAGCATTTTATTATTAAATACCTAAAAAAAAACACAAAACACAAACCTTAAAGACAACAAGCATTAACATTTTTTATTAAAATATTGAATTTATGGATCCTTTAAAGATTGAAAAATTGGGGTTGAAAATGTCTATGTCGTTAATTAATAATTAAAAAACCTTTTCTAATTTTTATTAAATTTTATTTGATTAAGTAATAAATAAAGTAAAGCATAAATTAAAATAAACCGAATGAATAATCCTTTTGATCACTGCACATGTAGGGAGCAAAGGCTGAATCATAGTTAACTTTTTGATTTAATTCCGTATTAGAGTTAATAACTTCATACGGTGACATGATGTTATAACTTCTTTTTGGAACTGTCATATCAACACCAGGGATAACCATTTTGTCAACAAAGTTTGAAGTTCCAACAAAATTCGAATTCGGCATGGGCTTTTGACAATCACAGATTGAATTCGACAATGTAACACTTTGAGGATACGTTAGAATTGGATTCGATATTGACTTTTGACAATCGTAAATTGAATTCGATATTTTCATATTGTGTGGACATGTGAAAATTGAATTCGAAATTTGGTTCTGACAATCATAAATTGAATTCGACATCGGATTAGTCTGGGGATAAGCGAAGATTGAATTCGAAATTGATTTTTGATAATCGCCAATTGAATTTGGGATTGAGAATGAGTTTGGCTGTATAGTTTCACATTTGGATGTTAATTGATTTTGTAATACGTTTTTGATATCGATATCATTCTTAATTGGTTTGTTTAGTATATTTTTGACCAATAAAAATTGTAACGCCAAAGCTATATTATTTAATACCTCGTTATCTAAATCTTTAATTTCGTTGTTTAGAATACATTTTTCTTCTTTTGGCAAATAACCTTGTATTTGCAATGAAGATGGTCCGTATTGGGTTTGAGGACTGGCATAGTCGTTAATTGAACGAAACATGTGACCTGATGACATCTGTAAAAAAATATTTTTTTATATTAATTTAAATAATTAATTGTCAGTTTTTTTATGTAACTAGGCATCCGACCTCGACTTCTCTAAAGGTGTGATTCTGCCGGCGACTGCAGGCTGCACTACTTGTTTGTATGAGATTGATTCTGTGCAAGGTGACACTAGTCTGCAGCCGCCGCAGTTGTTTCCAATAATCTATGCTTAGCAAATGCTGATTGTCGCAATAGTGTCGCCTTGCAGTGCAAGGAATGAATCCCATTAAAAAAAGTAGTGCAGTTTGCGGTCTGCAGTCGCCGGCGGAATCACACCTTAATAGTAACATCCGAGAGTGTCAGACGACTCTCCTGCTCATTTGAGACAACCTCAGTCGCCGTCACTATGGCAACCAGAGGTGCTTTTTTACGCCTCGCTTGAGGGTTCTAAAGTTTTAGAAGAGGGAGGACACATGAGATATTCATGGACCGCTCTAGAGCATAACATCAGACTCTCATAGTTATGTCTTATAGATGCTTGGTGGTTGAAGTTCCAACTCTTGTCGAAATAAAAAATAACTTACCTCAAAAATTAAATTAAAAAGAAATAAATAGAGCACACGAGCCATTCTTAAAAATAATAGCAAATAAATAATTAATAATATAAAATAGTTATATTTATAGATAAATAGTAATCAGTTAAATAACGATAAAAGTTATTTCTAAGATTTACAACATTCTACTCGTAATTCTAGTAATTTGTTTTCACTATTTTCCATGATATAATTTTACGCAATAAATTCGAGAAATCAATATTTCCTACGTAATCAACGTGCCAAGTCTACTTGAGCCGACTGGTATTGCAAGAGATGATGATAAGAGACCGGATGGTATGAGTTTGATTCCATGGAAGATGGGCCGGGTGCTGGTATGGGATGCAACCTGTTCAGACACGCTGGCACCTTCCCATCAACATGGAACCAACAGCAGAGCTGGTGCGGCTTGTGAAGCGGCTGAAAAAGCTAAAGCGTGCAAATACAGGGGTCTAGGCTCCGAGTATGATTTTGTCCCATTCGGTGTCGAGACCCTTAGTCCGTGGGGTCCTAGCGCTTTAAGGCTTTTTAAGGAAATATCAAAAAGGTTAGTCGACATCACAGGAGACCGAAGAGTTGGCAGCTACCTCGGACAAAGAATTAGTCTAGCTATTCAAAGGGGGAACGCTGCCAGTATCTTCGGAACCTTGCCTAAAGGGACTCCTTTTAATAAGGTATTTTAGTTTTTTTTTTAATCAATATATATATTAGAGTTTAATGTAAATATGTAAATATATATATGTTTTATAATCAATTAATTAAATTACCACACCTTCGATTCTTCAGGGATTTTTAAGGGTAGTGGTGTCCAGTCTGCCGATCAGGGGGCCGACCGCGCAACTTCAATGGGAATGACGATGAAATTCATTCCCATTTGTCAAAAAGTTACGCGGTCGCTGTCAGTGTCAAAAACAACTTTATTCATTCGGACAATGAGTTTCAATGAGATTGAACTGTTAATGAAAATGAACATCGATTGTCAGTGTGTTGCGCTGTCGCAATTCAAATTTTGAAGCTCATCAATGGAGTTGACCTGTCAAAACGAAGCCCATTCTCATTGTCATTGAGTTACGCGGTCGGCCTGGAGAGAAAAGTGTACAGACGGTGGTTTTCGAAGACTTTAGATTTTAGATTCGAGACTGAAGTCGCATTTCAAGATCTGCTTCTAAGTGCTGATTTTAACTAGGCCGGCATAGTGAATGTTATTGCTACTGTAGCATCAATCGCCCCCATTTATTGACCTCATTTCAGTTAACATCAGGATGGGTACTTGATCCTGTTTTTCTAGTCTCAATAAAATAAATAAAAAGGCTTCGTAATTTCTTTTCATATCTTTGGCCGGCATAATGACGGCGACTTAGGCAGTCGTGAACTGACTCATTTTTTCAGTCGTCGTCTCCTTGGACCTCCTCTTGCTTATCATCAGGCGGGCCGAGGACACATTTTTTTGAGAATGTCCCGGGTTATCTTTCCACTAACATGTGGTTTATAAATCTCTTTCGTTAACCTTCTTTTATCTTACCACAGTAAGATAAAAGAACGACACGACAGGCGTGGGCGAACGGTTTAGCGATTGGTTTGTTGCGCCTAAAGTCCCGGTCGGAGCAAATATTTGTTTCATAGCTTTAATTGTAATATTTAATAATTATATTAAAATATTGCAAATATTTGTTAATAAAATAAAAAAAAGAGGTGGATATTTGCTTCGGGTCTGGTTATCAAAGAGTGGTAGGCAGTGGTACCCAGTCTGCCGATCCAGGGTAGTACCACCACTTACAAGTATACAGACCGTGAAGTGATTTAGTCTTGTTTCGGGATCAGCTAGTAATTTGCCGGTTCCAACTAGGCCGGCTTTGTAGATGTGACAATTTCTTACAGTTATTGAATTGTAGTAGCAGTGACATCCATTCATGGACCATACTTCGGCTTAACATCAAGCAGGGTGCTGTCAAATGTCGAGTCACAATAAAATAATAATTAGAAAAATACATTATGTTCACCATCGCAACATACTTTTCACAATCCTTATCACTACATCTTCTTTTAAATCACGTTAATCACGTGCAACTATATTCTCCAATTTATCTGCAGACTTATAATATTTTATCTGTTAATTCAATATTTCATCACAGTCATGATTTGTCACGCTTCACCTTAACCGTGAGGTGACTCAGTCGCGTTTCGAGATTAGCATAAAAATTGCCGGCTCCAACTAGGCCGGCATAGTGGATGCGTCTGCTCATCATTATCATAAGCCGAAAGATATCCACTGCTGAACATAGGCCTTCCCGTTAGAACGCCATTCCTAACGTCAAGATGCCAGTTGCATCCACCAGTGCAACTGACACTTGGCAGTCGGCTTGGGGATCGCAGTATACTCACGGCACGTTAAGAGGACGCTGCTGCCCATCCTCCGGTTAGACTAGTCATCACGTCTAACCGGTTTTAGGACATCCCGGGTTCCATTGGTTGACCATACTCCAGCTTAACATCAGACGGTGTGCGACAACGGTGCGCCACTTGCCACTGTCCTGGCATAACTCCCTCGGTTTCCCTGTATCCACAATTCCCTTCATATTCTCAATTCTCCACGGTTATGGGCTCTAGGCAACCCAGCGTTCTTGGGAAGTCTCCGATAAAGAAACGAGATTAAGAAATGAATTTTATCTTTAATATTTAATCTTTATAACGAAATTAAGTAATTTTTAGATATAAGATGATGATTAGCTAATATTTTTATTATAAATTAATTAAATAAAATTTATCATTAACATCTCTTTATCTTTGTTTGAAGACGAACGTCGTTTCCATACGTACATCTTTGTTCTAACTTAAATATTTCAATAATGTTTATTTTTCTTTTGTTTTTACTTCAAACTGTCATACAGGTAAAATAACTTTTAAATATTAAACAGCAGTGTTTCCCAACCTTTTTTATGCCCCAGATACATAACTTTTAACCTTTAATTTTTTTTTTTCTTAAGAAACATAAATAATTACAGCATTTTTTAAAGAATTTGCCTTTTTTGATAAATTTGTCAACGATTTGTCTGCAACGATTGTTGTGCATTAAAATAACGGAAAACGAAAGGGTTATAGTCTTGTCGAGTCTATTTTTAAATTGCCCCTCTTAACTATCGAATTGCCCCCCTGTGGGCGTGGGCCCCACGTTAGGAAACACTGTAATACAGTGACCTACAACTGGCATGTTATTTTAGAAAGACTGCTCCGGGTCTGGTTGTTTAAGTGTGGTAGATTGTTAGCCCAGTCTGCTGATCCAGAGTAGTAGTTGGTAGTCAATTGCCCAGTCTGATGATCCGAGGTAGTAGTTGGTAGTCATTTGCCCAGTCTGCTGAACGAGGGTAGTACCATCACTTTCAAGCTTTGATCCAACGCAATTGTATTTCTGATTGAAGTTTTCAAGTCTATAGACAGACCGTGAAGTGACTTAGTCCCTTTTAGGGATCAGCTTAAAAGTCCCTGCTCCGACTAGGAGGCGGCATAGTGGATGCGACTGCTACTTGCAGTTATTTTATCAGCAGTAACAGTTGCCGTTATGCATGCATTCCAACTTAATATAATATATTATAAAAAAGATCAATCAATCAATCAAATTGTCCCGCCTTTTACCCACAGTGATAAGCAGAGACAATAGAGCGCCACTTGTTACGATCCTGACACAACTTCCTCCTTATGTTCCTTCTTATGTATATGTATAAATATAATCTAAATATATTTATATATATATTTCTGCTGAGAACCTCAAGTTGCGCAAATACGCTAACCTCGGTACTGGTTACGAATTTGCGCCGTTTGGGGTCGAGACGATGGGCTTTGGGGGACCATCAGCTAAGCGCCTGGCCAAGGAGTTGTCCAGGCGGCTGACGGAGAAGTCTGGAGACAGGAAGGCTGGCAATAATTTCTGCCAACGTATTAGCCTTGCTATACAAAGGGGAAATGTTGCCAGTCTCCTTGGGACTATCTCTGATGCGACGTCATTAGATGATATTTTTTATTTATAGTTTAATTATAGTTAATTATTACTTTTAATGAAGTTTAATTGTGAATATTTATCATTAATAAATAAATAAAAATCCAAATATATATATTTTATTTGTTTAAAAAATATATTTTATTTTTGCAGATTAATTCTCAATCACTGGGAATAATAACACTCGGCAATAACATGGCAAATATTGGCAATATGGCGTCTGTCATGCCAATAAAGCAGTCCTGTCAAAAGCAAGCCATGCTACAAAATCAATTCATGCCACAAAACCAATTCATGCCACAAAACCAACTAGCGTCCCTACTAGCGACGAAGTTCATGCCAACTTTCCAAGAATCATGCCAACACATGCCGGTTGAACAAAATCAATATTGTCTACACTCTGAAGCTCCTACCGCGACTTTTATACATCCCAATTTGAACTTTGGAAATGACAATTTACAAATGTTGCAAAATGCTCAAGCTATGCAGTCTTTGCTGCAATCTGGTAATGTAATTCATAATGGGCATGTAGGAAATAATGCTCAGTTTTTAGTGTTGAATGATTTTAACGGTAATAAGTTACATGATGTAATTTTACCGATAAGTGTGAGTAATTCAGGACCGATATTACAAGAACAAATTATACGACAATTAAGCAATCAGAATTGTAATCAATGTAATAATCCTATTAATAATTTCGTAATGTAATTGGTAATTTGTATTATTATGTAATTTATTTTATAGAAAATAAAAAGTTTCAAAGATGTTTGTGTTTTCTATGTTTTCTTTTTTTATTGTGACTCGACATATGACAGCACCCCGCTTGATGTTAAGCCGAAGTGTGGTCCATGAATGAATGTCACTGCTACTACAATTCAATAACTGTGCTACTACAATTCAGTAACATCCACTATGCCGGCCTAGTTGGAACCGGCAACTTACAAGCTGTTCCCGAAAATTATTTTCGTACAGTTAAAGGCAAAGGAATTATTTTGTCTTCAATAGAAGTGTTCGAGATTGAGGTTGATGATAGTTTTACTAAAGCAGCGGAAAAACTTTACATATTTAGACTAACATAGTAACGGCGATTATGTCAGCCGTGAACTGACTCGGTTTTTTCAGTCGCCAGCACTCTTGGACCTTCATCAGGCAGGTCAAGGTCACTTGACCTATAATAGAAGAAACTTTCGAAAGAGTCTCTTGAAAGGCACTCAAAATAACATGACTTCAGAACCCTAATCAATTTTTATTTATTGATAGTCGACATTTGACCTCGACTTACTGGTGGTAAGGGATGGTCTGAGACGACTAACAACTGAAATAACCGATTTAGTTTACGGTTCACTCAGTCGCCGTCACTATACAAGCCTTCGTCATAGTGCTTCTTCACGCATGGTTCGAAGGATCCGAAGTTATAGGATGGAAAGAACACATAAGAATAAATGTGTTTATTATTCTAAAATCCGCATTCTGTCGCTCTGTCTTGTTTGAATGTAGACCCTCTTTTCCACTGGGCATTCTGGGTACGTACCCAGGGCCGCGATCTACAGGAGGCCCCTATTTCCTGCCAGATCATCAAACTATAACCGATATTTATTATTATCACATACTAGCTGACTCGGCGAACTTAGTACCGCCTAGCAGTCAATAAATCTCGTGTTACTGAACTTAAATTATTGTGAATGAAGAAAATCTCTTTATAAATAATACAACAAAGGTTTTTTAACAATACCTAATATGCCAAAATAAGGATATTTAAGGATTAAGGATTAAACTATTAATCTCGTAACTAAACAAATTGCCACCGTCTTTGTAAACGTTAATTACTAAAGGTAAGCCCTTGTTTTAAGAGTCTCAATTCCCATGTTTTCTAGGTCCAAGATTGCAACAACTAAAACAACTGAATCAGTTCACAGCTGCCTCAGAAGACATTAATATGCCAGCCATTAAACTGAACTTTCAAGCTCACCACATGTTTATACAATACACAAAATATTGATTGGCAATCAGATATTACCCATCAAATTCGGAGCAAGTCTAATTCCTATTCCTGCTTTTATACAAGGCTCAAATTCGCTCTAGCGCGGAGTACTGTTCACATCTCTGAGACGGCTGTGCCAAGTATCTTCTCAATGCCCTGGATTCATTGCAGTGCCGTGCTGTCCGAATTATAGGTGATGCAGAGGTCACGCGAACTCTGGTGCCCCTGCAACTACGCAGAGACATGGCGGCTCTGTGCGTCCTCTATCGCCCATACCACGGAGGATGTATTCCGACCTTGTTCCTACCTCGTCTTCTTACACTCGTAATACCGGCACTGGTCGGGGGAAGCATCCTCATTTTGTCGACCGAATCGGTAGTCGGACAAAAATGTTCGATACGTCTTTTCTTTGTAGAACAATCGACAAGTGGAATGCTTTGCTAGGGTTCTCAACACATATAATTTTATCAACAAAGTATAATTTTATCATTGACCTTTTGCCATCTCATCTGCATCAAACACACCTTAATTACCACCTTCAACCTTAATTACCACAGGAATTACTGGATTCCCCTGCTTTTTTAGGAAGATCCCTAAATCAACAATATTCTAAATCGTCCTCGTTTTTTCCATCAAATTCTATTTATAATTAAGAAGTTTTTTTAATTTATCTTGTTTTCTTTTTCAGAAACGTAATTATCAATAATGAGGCAATCGTAAGAGGCAGTATTTAAGTCGACAGCGCTCTTGACTTTCTCTTGACAGGAGTTCTGGGTACTTGTCCATTTTTGTTTTGATAAGAAAATTAAAGTTTGACTTCATAACTTCGTTTTACTTCGTTTTAACGAGTTAGTTCACGGCGGTCTCAGCCGCTGTCACTATGCCGGCCTAAGGTGCTTCTTCACGCACCGCTTAAAGGATTCAAGGTCATAGGATGGAGAGAACACATGGGCTGGCAAAGCTTTCCACTTTTCAATTGTTCTACAAAGAAAAGACGCACCGAACCTTTTAGTTCGACTGCCGATTCGGTCAATAGAATGCGGATGCTTTTCCCGACCTGTGCGGGTATTACGAGTGTGGAAGGACGAGGTAGGAACAAGGTTAAAGAGCTCATCGGAACATTCTCCGTGTTATAGGCGAATACTAAGACGTATTTTTCCGTTAGATGCAGTTTTTAATGAAAACGCAACAAACCATTTTGACAATGCTCCGAAACTAACTTGGTATGTTATTGTGACGTTATTATCTAATAATAATAAAAAAAACAAGTTTTTAATTTTTTTTTATTTTTATTTTTATTTTTTTTTATTTATTTATTTAAAGTCGCTTATTAACAGCTAAGTCATTTGCGACTACATTTAAATACACAATACATTTAACAATTTAAATTTTGTTATAAAAATTAATAAACTTTAAAAAACTTAATGTGTTAGCAAAATTATCCCAATTTAAGCACTCACGTGTACTATCCGGTAGCTTAAATCTGTTCCTTTCACTTTGAAATAATTTACATTCCAGTAATAAATGTGGCACACTTATCTCTATATTACAATTAATACATTTGTTCCTCGCGGTTTTGGTTATTAAGTAAACATGGGTAAGATTTGTATGACCTATACGTAAACGTGTGAGAACGGATTGATCCCTTCTGCATGTTATCGGAATTGGAGTTATTTCAAATATAGATTGACGATTATTTTTTAGGAAACTGTTATTGTTAATATTCCATGTATCATTCCAATATCTTTTAACTTTTATTTTTACATATTTTTGAAAATCAATGTATCTCCATTTATAAGATATATCAATAATATTGTTTTCATTCGTGGCATTTTTCGCTTCATTGTCTGCCTTTTCCATTTCATTTTCATTTCCAATAATGCCCTGATGGCTTGGAATCCAAACTAACGCGAAAATATATTTGCGTGCCAAAAGATTAATCATTAATTGTTTTATTTTTAATACAAGAGAGTCATTATTAATTTCATTATTAAGAGCCGTTAGACAAGATTTTGAATCCGTGTAAATTACATACTTATCATTATTTGATTTATTTTCAATAATTTCTAGACTTTTTAATATAGCAATTGCTTCACATACAAAAATAGGCGTTAAATTTGGTAATCTATATATATGACGTTCATTATTATGAATAATGGCGCAACCTGATCTGTCTTTTATACAAGAACCGTCTGTATAAAATGTCTTGTAGTCTTTGTATCGAATATTAGCCAAAGAGTAAAATAAATATTTGTAAATAAAATCAGGGGTGTCATCACGAGGATTATTCGCAAGTTCCAGATCTATTGGAAACTTAATAAGCTGCCACGGCGGAGAAGACAATATGGATTTATTCCTTATAGAAGGAATTGAGATACCGAAAAGCGAAGTGTAATTGGAAACCCTAACTCTTAGAGGTTGAGAGTAAATTGTTTTTTCTTTTAACTTATAATCTAACAATTTCTTCTTGTTAAAGTATTTATAACACGGAATTTTAGGTCGGGATAATATATTTGCTGCGTAGGTTATACATTTTTCTTGTCGTCTAATATATAAAGGGCACTCTTCGGCTTCTGCTAAAATACTATTGACGGGACTAGTTTTGAATGCTCCAATCGAAAGCCTTAATGCAGTGTTCTGAATACTTTCCAAAGTCTTAAGTTTATTTGAGTTTGCTGAACCATATATAACACATCCATAGTCAATTTTTTGTCTAATTATTGCTCTGTATGTCATTAATAAACACCTTCTATCAGATCCCCAACTAAATGATGACAATGTTTTTATTATATTCAATCTTTTAAAACACTCAGACTTTAAATTTTCTATGTGTAGATGCCAGTTTAGTTTTTTATCAAAAAATAATCCTAAAATTTTGACATGATCTACCCTTTTAATAGTATGATTATTAATTTTTAAGCTAATCATATCATTTGATTTTATTTGTTTTCGAGAAAATATTATAAACTCAGTTTTAAGTTTTGAAAATTTAAATCCTGTGTTATTTGCCCAACTTTGTAATTTATCTAGTGTAATTTGTATTAAATTAAGAGTTGGATCTAAAGTATTGCCACTGCATATTATTTTCAAATCATCCGCAAATAAAAATCCTTTGACAGGTTTATGGATAGTTGAAAACACATCATCAATTGCTAACAGAAATAAAATTACGCTCATAACTGAGCCTTGTGGTAAACCATTTTCCACTTCTAAGAGGTTTGAAATAGTGTTATCAATTCTAACTCGTATAAATCTATTATATAGAAAATTTTCAGTGAATGCTAAACAATTTCCTTTAATATTATTGCGCTCCATGATCTGAAGAACCCTATGTTTCCAAACCATTTCATAAGCCTTTTCAATGTCTAATGTCTTTTTAATTTTATTTAGCATAATTATTATCTTTTTTCCTTTTTTAAAGTTTTTTTTTTAAGTTTAAGCTTTGTGGCGTTACCATCTTTTTCCACTTCCGTACATGTTTATGTTCTTAATGTAGCGATTATTTATTTGGAGAAATAAAAAACGTAAATATAATATAAATATTTTATTCATTTAATAAATGTAATTATAATTCAAAAACTTAATTACTGTTAAAACTACGGCAGTTTACAAACCACAAAGAGGTTTAGAACACGGCGTCAAAGGCAATTTGGAGAGCGTAATACTATTCAGAGGCAAACTGTTACTAGCCAAATTATTAGCAACAAGAATTTGCAACAAATTTGACAAATTACTCGTAATGGGATTGTCTTTGATAGCAAACTGGATTGGTCCTTGCAATTCAACGGGATTCGAGCTTTGCGGCAATACGATTGGAGACGACGCGATGCAAGACGAACACGTGCATGGGCTGTTACATTGGCATGGACTTACGCAAGAGCATGGGTTGATACATTGGCATGGATTTACGCAAGAGCATGGGTTGATACATTGGCATGAGTTTATACAAGAACAAGGGTTGTCAGCTGGGCATGAATTAACACAAGAGCATGGGTTACCTAGGCATTGACTGCAAATAGGGCATTGGCATGGGTTGCAACATAATTGACATGCCCTCACGCAGGGGTTTGAACATGGGCATGGCTTAATACAAGCGCATGGGCAGTTACATTGGCATGAGCTTAGTGGGCATTGACATGAGTTTGCGCAAGAGCATGGGTTGCTACATTGGCATGGATTTGCGCAATTGCATGGGTTGCTACATTGGCATGGATTTGCGCAATTGCATGGGTTGTTACATTGGCATGGATTTGCGCAATTGCATGGGTTGCTACATTGGCATGGATTTGCGCAAGAGCATGGGTTGTTACTTTGGCATGAGTTTAGTGGGCATGGGTTGTTACATATCGTGCAAGTTTTTATAGGTACAGCTGTAATTGTGTATTTAGGCGTGGTGACTTCACAGTGGTTTTCCAGTTGACATGATTTGGTGTTGGCTATCACCAGCGTCGGTGGCAGGCTTGCTCCATAGACTGTCTGCAAACAAATAATAATTATCAGAATATATAAATTTAAAAAAAAAAACTACGTAACACCTAGTACCACTGCTTTCAGGTTTAAAAGTGTTTCGGGAGGAGCTAATTTTTTTTTTATACTCAAGCTGCGCAAATACGCTAACCTCGGTACTGATTACAAATTCGCGCTGTTTGAGGTCGAAACGATGGCCCCTGGGGGACCTTCAGCTAAACGCCCGGCCAAGGAGTTGTTCAAGCGGCTGACGGAGAAGTCTGGAGACAGGAAGGCTGGCAATTATTTCTGCCAACGCCTTGCTATACAAAGGGGAAATGTTGCCAGTCTCCTTAGGACTATCTCTGATGCGACGTCATTAGATGATCATTTTTATTGATAGTTTTTTTTTATTTTTATTGTGACTCGACATATGACAGCACCCCGCTTGATGTTAAGCCGAAGTGTGGTCCATGAATGAATGTCACTGCTACTACAATTCAATAACTGTGAGCAGCAATCACATCCACTATGCCGGCCTAGATGGAACCGGCAACTTACAAGCTGATCCCGAAACGTGACCAAATCACTTCACGGTCTGTATACTTGTAAGTGGTGGTACTACCCCGGATCGGCAGACTGGGTACCACTGCCTACCACTCTTTGATAACCAGACCCGAAGCAAATATCCATCTCTTTTTTTTTTTATTAACAAATATTTGCAATACTTAATATTATTAAATATTACAAATAAAAGCTATGAAACAAATATTTGCTCCGACCGGGGATCGAACCCGGGACTTTACGCGCAACAAACCAAGTCCCCATACAAAATGAATGATGTCATTTCATGATTTGTGGATGGGAGGAAAGCGAGAGTCTGCCTATTCCTGTGAGAATAGAGGCTTGACAATTTGATTAATTAATTGTTATTTACTTACATGTAAAATAATACAGCCGAAAATTAACTGAAGCAGCGCCATCTTTGATAAAACTAAAAAGTTTAGTTGTTCGTAGGTTAAGTTTAATTATGGTTTTGAATGTGAATTAAAAATCATTTTAAACAATTTATTATCAATATTACAATATGATTTACAAAATGTTTTGATAATTATTGTAATTTATTGCGATAATACTTTTCATTTATTAATTATTATTATGGCATTTGATTTCTTAATCAATCAATCAAATTGTCACGCTTTTTCCCCCACAGAGATAGGCAGAGAAAATGGAACGCCACTTGCCACGTTTCTGATACAACTCTCTCTCTTGCCTCACATCCACAATTCTCTTCATACAAGCTTTAAGGTTATGGGCACTAGGCAACCCAGCATTCTTAAGGATGTCTTCAATTTGAGGGGAAAACACCCTCCTGGGTCTGTCTCGTTTAACTCATCCATCTACATCAGATTTATAATTTTTTTTTTTTTTTTTTTATTGTGACTCGACATATGACAGCACCCCGCTTGATGTTAAGCCAAAGTGTGGTCCATGAATGAATGTCACTGCTACTACAATTCAATAACTGTGAGTAGCAATCACATCCACTATGCCGGCCTAGATGGAACCGGCAACTTACAAGCTGATCCCGAAACGTGACCAAATCACTTCACGGTCTGTATACTTGTAAGTGGTGGTACTACCCCGGATCGGCAGACTGGGTACCACTGCCTACCACTCTTTGATAACCAGACCCGAAGCAAATATCCATCTCTTTTTTTTATTAACAAATTTCTTTATTGTTAGTTATGTAAAAATCAGATAGTCTCAAGTTTTACAGTGATTACCACTCTTGGCAGAGAGTGCCCAGAGTGGTAGGCAGACATATTGGTCATCTGCCTAGTATGCCGGCCCGGGGTAGTACTGTATTTTTTATTGTGACACGACATCTGACTTCGACCCGCCTGATGATAAGTAAGAGGAGGTCCAAGAGTGACGACGACTGAAAAAAACCGAGTCAGTGCACGGTTGCCCCAGTCGCCGTCACTATGTCGGTCAATTTTTTTTATTGTGACTCGACGTATGACAGCTTTCTTCGTGTCTGTGTGTCGTGTCAGATGTCGCATCACAATAAAATAAAACATTACACACTTTTTAGAAACAAATTTTTTAGAAACTCTTTTTTATTGCGATTTAGATATGACAGCATCCTCCAGCTTAACTGTTGTGCACCATTGATGTTAGGCTGCTACTTCAGGTAAATAACTGTAAGTAGCAGTCGCATCCACTATGCCGGCCTAGTTGGAACCGGCAACTTACAACCTAATCCCAAAACGCGACTAAATCATTTTATTTGTAATATTTATTAATTATATTAAATATTGCAAATATTTGTTAATAAAAAAAAGAGATGGATATTTGCTTCGGGTCTGGTTATCAAAGACCCGAAGGTGGTAACCACCAGTCTGCCGATCCGGGGTAGTGCCACCACTTACAAGTATACAGACCGTGAAGTGAATGTGATTGGAATGTTTCGGGAACAGCTTGTAAGTTGCCGCTTCCATCTAGGCCGGCATAGTGGATGTGATTGCTACTCACAGTTATTGAATTGTAGTAGCGGTGGCATTCATTCATGGACTACACTCCGGCTTAACATCAAGCGGGGTGCTGTCATATGTCGAGTCACAATAAAAATGAAAGAAAAATGTAATTTTAAAACTGCTGAAAATAGCTTGAATGTATACTCAAATAGATCTCCTTTTACACGGTCAAGAGTTTCCTAAAGGTCAATTTAAAAAGGTAAGAAGGGTGAAGGTCGATTCCTGGTTTTAATTATAGTACAGTTCTATTTTTACTTTCGTTGATTACCTTTTAGAATTAAATGTTACGAAGATAATTTTGTAATAAGGTTAATTTATAACAATAAAGATATTAAAATAAAATACAGTTATTTTTATCTACTCTTTGTGTTGTTTTTTATTGTGACTCGACATATGACAGCACCCCGCTTGATGTTAAGCTGGAGTATGATCTATGAATGGATGTCACTACTACTACAATTCAATAACTGTAAGCAGCAATCACATTCACTATGCCGGCCTAGTTAGAACCGGCAACTTACAAGTTGATCCCGAAACGCGACCAAATCACTTCACGGTATGTATACTACTAGCTGGGCCCCGCATCTTTACCCACGTTTAAAAACAGTTTGATGTCTTTGTTAACCAGATCCGGTGCAAATATCCGCCCTCTTATTAATTCAATCAATCAATCAAATCGACACGACTTTTTTCTACAAAGATAGACAGAGACAATGGACCTATTTCTCAATTATTCACATGTTCTATTAATTAAATCTTACAAAAAAAAGCTATGAAACAAATCAACTAACTGAAAGGCTAACCAATGCGCCACGTCTGTCGTTAGTGCGATTTTCTCCATTTACCTACTTTTGCTTTCCGCATAGCCCACAGGTTGACTAGCAGAGAAGACTCAAAGCTTTCAGTCCACCTCCAGTTTTAAAAAATAAAGGAATAAAACAAATGTACTTTACTATACTAGCTATACGCTATGATGGCCGTGTTATCGTTACTACATGGCGGCGTGCTATGATGACCGTTTGGACGTTACTATACCAGCGGCGTGCTATGATGACCGTTTGGACGTTACTATACCAGCAGCGTGCTATGATGACCGTTTGGCCGTTACTATACCAGCGGCGTGCTATAATGACCGTTTGGACGTTACTATACCAGCGGCGTGCTATGATGACCGTTTGGACGTTACTATACCAGCGGCGTGCTATGATGACCGTGTTGACGTTACTATACCAGCGGCGTGCTATGATGACCGTTTGGACGTTACTATACCAGCGGCGTGCTATAATGACCGTTTGGACGTTACTATACCAGCGGCGTGCTATGATGACCGTTTGGACGTTACTCTACCAGCGGCGTGCTATGATGACCGTTTAGACGTTACTTTACCAGCGGCGGGCTATGATGACCGTTTGGACGTTTGACCGTTCATTTATATAGTTTCGTATAAATTACATTTGAACATCGATGTATTTGAAGGAGCAAATTGTCGTTTTTTTAATGTCACTATAAAGAACAGAAATTTGCTACTTCAAAGGTAATTTATAGTCGAAATATAAGGTTCGGTGCGTCGTTTCTTTGTAGAATAACGACAAGTTGAATGCTTTATCAGCCCATGAGCTCTCTCCATCCTATAATCTTGGATCCTTTAAGCGATGCGTGAAGAAACACCTTTGGCCGCCATAGTGACGGCCGTGAAGACTAGCTTTTTACAGTCGTCGGCACTCTGTGACCTCTTCTTGCTTACCGTCAGGTGGGTCAAGGTCAGAAGTCAAGTCACAATAAAAATTAATACGAAACATTATGAACGGTTAAATCGTTAAAATGCCCAACAGCGTGCTGCTGGTATAAAAAATATATATAATTAAATTAAAACAAAAATCTTTATTATAAATTTTATATTTAATATTATTTTAAAACCTTGATAGAAGTTTACAAGATCATTTTTAAATCAGAATCTTAGTTAACTCCTCCAACACTTTAGTTATCAAATTAACCAGCTCACTTAAGAGACCACCACCTTCATTCCCAAGTAGACCCGTCAGAAGACCCAGCACCAGCTTGAGGATCTGCGAAATCAGACCTGTCAGGAGTCCTGGAGCTGTCAAAACATTCGACCTGAATAGTGATACTAAGACGCTTATGTATAGGAACAATACGCTAGCTAAGTCTGTCAACGTCGCATATAAGAGAGGTAAAGTACATCCAAAGTAGGGCAGCAATGCGGGGGTTAAATTCTGTACTATGTTAGACAAGTTATTTAGGTTGTTTATAAGATTAATAAGGAATGGTATGAGTAGACAAGCCAATTGGTTTGCGATAGGTAAAGCTTCTGAAATTTTGTCGAAGGCTAGACGTAAAGCGGAGACGCTGTAGGCTGGTACCATAGCTTCGCTTCTTTGTGCCTGTGAAATAGATTAAAAAATTAATTGTTTTGTCGTTGTAGTGTAATGGTCTGGCAAACCGAGAGCACGGGTTCAAAACCACTCACAGGTAACCAATGTACTATGATATAATAACTATGGTAGGCGACCGTGGTGTAGTGGCAGTGCAATGCCTACGTAAGCCGAGTGGCATGGGTTCAAAACCACTCACCGGTACCAATGTATCTTTTGATATATGTACTTTGGTGGTTTTGTTTCTATGATACAAGCACTTTAGTAGCTTAGTATAGAAATGTATAATAGTAAAGAATTTTAAAAAATAATGCGATTAAAATAAGAATAGGACAGAATCGGCGCCATTTTGTGACGTCTAACTCTCCAACCAACTTCACTTTAGTATGGCGTCTTTTACTTTGCGGACCGTCAAGAAAATGATACCTTTAAATCAGTTAAGTGAAGTTAGTCAACAGCCCGTCCTATTCTTATTCTAATAGCATAATAAAAGCACTTTTATAAATCATTCAATTAAATTGTCACCCTATTTTCCCACAGGGATAGGCAGAGACAATAATGCGCTACTTGACACGATCCTGTCACAACTCCCTCGATTTTCTTACATCTATTATTCTCATAGAAGCTCTACGGTTGTGGACACTAGAAAACCCAGCTTTCTTGAGGATTGAGGATTTGATCGGAGAACATCCTCCTGTGTCTGCCTCGTTTAATGCATCCACCACATCAGATTTATAAATTCCCTTTGTCAATCTACTTTCACTCATCCTTTCCATGTGCCCAAACCATCGAAGCATTCCTTTGTCAATCCTTTAAAAGTAATAAAAATTTCCAAAATTACTTACAAAGAAGCAAACAACCCCAAAAAATAAGAACAAAGTTCGTTGCATCTTTTTAGTACAAAACTAAACTTAAATTAATAAACGATTAACAAAAACAATATATTTATAATAAAATACAAATTAACTAATAATTGTTTTACGCAAAGGATTAACAAAATAATTGTGTCATTGTGTTTAAATAGATTAGGTTGTTTATCTAAGAATTTTATTGCATTATTTGTTATTACAAATAAAAATCAATATTCAAATTGTCACGCTTTTTCCCACAGGGATAGGCAGAGACAATGGAGCGTCACTTCCATGATCCTGAGACAACTCACATTCACAATTCTCTTCATATAAGCTCTATGGTTATGGGCACTAGGCAACCTAGCTTTCTAATACATAAAAACATGTAACTATAGATCCTTCAATCGATGCGTGCAGCACATTATGCCGGCATAGTGACGGCGACTGTGGCAACCGTGAACTGACTCTTTTTTTCAGTCGACTGCACTCTTGGACCTCTATCATGCTAACCATCAGGCAGGTCGAGGTCACGTTGTCACGTTTCAATAAATAAAAAAATGAACAAATCCTGATCAAGTATCTATAACCTGGATATATTATAAATAAAGATCAGCCTTTCTATCTCGGCAATTCAAGAAGCAAGATAAAGACTTGCATGGAATATCATTGCAACTCATTTTCAATAACTAACTAGAGCAGTGCATCAAAATGTCCACAATTTTGACGACAGGCGTGGACGAACGGTTTAGCGACTGGTTTGTTGCGCGTAAAGTCCCGGGTTCGATCCCCGGTCGGAGCAAATATTTGTTTCATAGCTTTTATTTGTAATATTTAATAGTATTAAATTAGTAATATTTAATTAATTAATAGTAATATTTAATAGTATTAAATATTGCAAGTATTTGTTAATAAAAATAAAAAAAAGAGATAGATATTTGCTTCGGGTCTGGTTATCAAAGAGTGGTAGGCAGTGGTACCCAGTCTGCCGATCCGGGGTAGTACCACCACTTACAAGTGTACAGACCGTGAAGTGATTTGGTCACGTTTCGGGATCAGCTTGTAAGTTGCCGGTTCCATCTAGGCCGGCATAGTGGATGTGATTGCTACTCACAGTTATTAAAATTGTAGTAGCAGTGACATTCATTCATGGACCACACTTTGGCTTAACATCAAGCGGGGTGCTGTCATAAGTCGAGTCACAATAAAAAAAAAATAGATATTTAAACGTTTTGTAAAACTTCACACAAGACATCGTTGAAAACTTTAATAAATATTGATGTGGCGGCCTAATATGTTATTTAAAATGAGTTACAATAATATTCCTTCAGTTCTTTTTCTTGCTTCTTGCATTGCCGTCCTAGGTACTTCATCATCAGCCAGAAGATTCCGAACGACAAGATCCCAGTTGCCAGGTTACGGGTACTCATATTAATTAAAATAAAAAAATAAGAAAGAATTTCGTCTGTATTTGATTTTAAAACTAGGTACAACAAATATGTAGATGAATTTCTTAGTGAACGGCTGCGAACGCAAAGAGAAAAATTGGGACAATAATTCAGAGCAATTTATCAGGCTATTGACATATTTTAATTAATCAATCAAACTACCACGCTTTTTCCCACAGGGATAGGCAGAGACGATAGAGCGCCGCTTACCACGTTCCTTACAGAACTCCCTTGCTTCCTTCACATTCACAATTCTCTTTATACTGCTTTCATCTAGCTTTCTTGAGGTTGTCTCCGATTTGGTCGGAAACACCCTCATTTGTCTGCCTTGTTTAACGCATCCATCTACATCAGATTTATAAATTCCTTTCGTCAATCTACTTTCTCACAATTTTAAATAAGCCAAATATATATTATTTCTTTTACCTAAAGTATCAGATATCAAATTTAAATGGTCACGCCTTTTTCCCTACAGGAAAATTAATTGTGGTGTAGTTGTAGTGTAATGGACACGCAAACCGAGAGTACGGGTTCAAAACCAGTCACCGGTACCCATGTATATTTACGTACTATGATACAAGCACTTTTATAAATCAGTCAATCAAATTGTCACTCTATTTTCCCACATTGATAACCAGAGACAATGGAGCACCACTTGTCACGATCCTGACACAACTCCCTCGCTCCCCTCACGTTTAAAATTCTCTTAATGCAAGCTCTACGGTTATGGGCACTAGGCAACCCAGCTTTCTTGAGGATGTCTCAAGAACGAATATATCCAGAATAAAAAGACATGTTGATTAATTTGTAAAATAAATATTATAATTTATATAATTAATGTGAAGTATGAGCGAAAGTAGATTGACGAAAGGAATTTATAAATCTGATGTGAATGGATGCGTTAAACAAGGCAGACCCAGGAGAGAGTTTTCCGACCAAATCGGAGACATCCTCAAAAAAGCTGGGTTGCCTAGTGCCCATAACCATAGAGCTTGTTTAATCGACAAGTGGAATGCTTTGCCTGCCCATGTGTTCACTCCATCCTATGACCTTGGAAGCACCTTTGGCCCGGCATAGTGACGGTGACTGAGGCAGCCGTGAACAAACTCGGTATTTACAGTCGTCGTCATTCTTGGACCTCCTCTTGCTTATCATCAGGCGGAACGAGGTCAGATGTCGTATTACAATAAAAATAAAAAATAAAATTGTGGATGTGAGAGAAGCGAAGGAGTTTTGGTCGTGGCAAGTGGCGCTCCATTGTCTTTGCCTATCCCTGTGGAAAAAATGCCTTAATTGATTGATTGATTAGATGGTGTTATTATTTTTTACCTACCTGTTTTCTTATGTAATCATTAAAGCATTATTTCTTAATGTTTCTTTTAATAACTACAAACGTTTTTTTAATCTATAAAATTGCTATGAATTAAGTAACTTTTATTTTACAAAATACTTTTTCGTTACAAATAAAACAAATATATATAAATGACATTTTGTTTGTTAAATGTATTATTGTCTGTACAGCTTAACAGTCTGATTTAGGTAACTTTTTTTTGTTAAATTTTTCGCAAAAAAAAATGTTTTTTGTTAAATTTTCACTCGTATTGTTAGTCGGCGTTTGTTTCTTTACGGTGAGTCTAAATTTAATTAGGATAAGTTTATAATGAGCTAGTAAATATGGAGAGCGATCCATAAATAAAGGTGACTGCTACTACAGTTAAATAACTGTAAGTAACATTCACTATCACTAGTAGGCGGCCTAGTTGGAACCGGCAACTTATAAGCTGAAAACGCAACGCGACTAAGTAATTTACGGTCTGTATACTTGGGGGGTACAACTACACTCTTTGACAACCAGACCCGGACCAATAAACCACCCCTCTTTCTTTTATTAACAAATATTTGTGAATTTTATCATATAATTAAATATTACAAATAAAAGCTATGAAACAAATATTTGCTCCCACTGGGAATCCTCGATATCCCACGCCTGTCGTCATACGTTTGTCATACGTCGTCATGCGAATTGGTTAGCACTGGTTCCTTACGCGTAAAGTCCCAGGTTTGATTCCCGATCGAAGCAAAGATTTGTTTCAAATTTATTTGTAATATTTAATAATTTAATATAAATCACAAATAATATTTGCTCTGGGTCTGGTTGTCAGAGAGTTGTAGGCTGTGGTGCGTGCCTGAGTCACTTTACGGTACAGACCGTAAAGTGATATATTCGCTCTTCGGAATCAGCTTGTAAGTTACCGATTTCAAACTAGACCGACACAGTAGATACAACTGCTTCTTACAGTTATTAAACTGTAGTAGAAGTTACCTCCATTTATGGACCGCACTCCAGCTTAACATTAGGTAGGGTGCTGTGATATGTCAAGCTTTAATTTAAAAAAACATTTAAGCCTAATAATTGATTTATTCTTTCCAGCCAGTCCTGACAGACGAAACAATCGCAAAGGCGCAACTACCAGCCGTCTATCCACTAGTAAATATTCTTCTACCACTCCTCAACAACGTCTACAATCTTCTTCTTTCTCTACTGTCAATCTTCGATACACTCCCGCCTTCAATCAGCTGCCTGATTCCCGTTGATTTAGGAGCTTTGGAAACCTCCTTACTGAAACTTTACTCGCAAGCTTTAGCTATTGTGAACTTCTTAAGAACCTTACCAGAATATGCTTTCGGAGCCAACCCTGACTGTTCAACCTCTATTAGCGGTCTCCAAGGGTTACTCACGAAGATTATTTCGCTGGTTACTGGTTTGGCTGATGATGTACTGGTCACCCTTGGTGGTGGTCTTCTGCCTGGTCTTCTACAGCTTGTCGTTATGGTCGTCAAGTGTTTGCTTGAGTTGTTATTGTAGTAGTTTTGAGTTTTGTTTTGTTAATGATAGTTTTTGTCGTGTTTGATGTTTTGTACTAATTGTAATTGGAGTGTCAGGATCGTGGCAAGTGGCGCTCCATTGTTTCTGCCTATCCCTGTGGGAAAAAGGCGTGACAATTTAATTGATTGATTTGTTTAATTATTAGATTAGATTTTACTTTTATTGTGTTTCGACATGCGACTAATGACAGCCTGAATTTAAGCTGGAGTGCGGTCCATGAATGGAGGTGACTATGTAGCAGTCACTAGTAGCCTGCCTAATTGGAACCGGCAATGTAAAAGCTGATCCCGAAACGAGACTAATACGGCGTTCACACGAGGCGAACTTAGTTGATCAACTACGAAATCGTTCGCGATTTGAACCGTCTGTACGGACTTTCAATCAGGTTGAAACAATAAATATCTCTTCAACAATAGTTAAAGACCTTTCGACTTTTATTGAATCAATTAATAGCAGACAGAGAATCGACTCGTCTGAACTTGTCCGTTCAACTTGCATTGAATATTCAGTCCAATCAGTCAGTCAATCAGCGCAGTTGAGTACCTATGTATTGTATTCCTATGTCACCAGTTTTTTGTTTGTTTGTAAAATAAAATACAATTTATGGCGTCAGCATCCACGAGAAAAATACTAAAATGGACAGATAGTGTAATGACACGTTTAATATTGATTCGATTATTATTGTAACGCTACAGTCAAAATTAGCTTTCAATTTTTTAATACACGTAAAATATTTAACAACCAAATTCGCCTCGTGAGAACGCCGTGTAACTATTATTCCACTTGTCTGTATGCCTAGTCGTGGTTGATCGTTTAAACTCGTGCCAATTGCGAACACTAAAACTCGTGTAGGTGAGGTATCTACCTCATTTTACTTAATATCATTAGTAATACTAAAAAATATATAAAATGGCGTTTATTACAAATGATTTCCACGTGAAGACTTTTAATAAATAAAATTAATTAAGAGTTTTATGTTTAAATTAAAATAAAAAAGTTGTTTTATTTTACTAACTTCCATCCAAGTTTATATTCCTTTTCATTATTGTAGCTTTTTCTTAAATTGTGACTCGACATCTGAGAACCCTGCTTGATGTTAAGCTGGAGTGTGGTCCATGAATGAATGTCACTGCTACTACAATTCAATAACTGCAAGTAGCAATCACATCCACTATGCTGGCCTGGATAGAACCGGCAACTTACAAGCTGAACCCGACTTTAAAGTCTGTATACTTGTAAGTGGTGGTTCTACCCCGGATCGGCAGACTGGGTACCACTGCCTACCACTATTTATACATCTGGCTTGATGTCAAGCTGGAGTGCTGTCCATGAATGGAGGCGAATGCTACTACAGTTACATATAACTTAAGGTATTTTTTGGAGACATCCTCAAGAAAGCTAGGTTGCTTAGTGCCCATAATCATAGAGCTTATATGAAGAGAATTGTGAATGTGAAGGAAGCGAGGGATTTGTGTCAAGATCGTGGCAAGTGTCCCTCCATTGTCTCTGCCTATCCCTGTGGGAAAAAGGCATGACAACGTTGAATGATTTGACTCTCTGTTTGCGTGATCATTGCAATACCACTGTAGCTTTATATCCTAGTAGTGCTTGTATCACAGAAACATAACGACAAAAGTTTTTATATCAAAGTTTTTATACATTGCACACACGGGGACCTACACTACCACTACACAACGATCGAGTTTATTCGACGGATCCTAATAAACAAAGAACATTTGACGTATGGGGACCTGGGCTAAATTGTATTAACAGTTGCATATACATTTTAAAATAGTTTAATCTACGAGGATTACAATGTAATTGGAATATATGCTTTATTATGCATAGTTTAGGTGTGCATAATGATCAAACTATAATTATGACAGTTCAAAGCAGAACTGTTAATATGGCATGTCTTTGTGATTGACAGAAGATACAAATCCATATCTTATTTTCCAAATAAATCAATTGCACAGCAATTAAAAGCAAAATTGTTATTAGTTTATCAATATAAGTATATCGAAACTACCATTTATATATTTTATCATCATTGGGAATTACAAAAGTAGTAAAAAAAAATAGCCTAAAATGAATGATGTCCTTTCTATCCCACGTTTCAATGTTGCAGGTCTTGGGAAGTTTACTACGATAACTATCTATTTAATTACTTAATAAATTATAGATAATTTATTAAGTAATGTTTCTTAACAAGTTTTAACACGTAAATTATAGTAAATTACAAAATATAGATAAAGAATTATGAATAAAAATACAGATCAAACCATATTATGTATTTAGTAAGATATTTGTGAACGTTAGTGACTACTTTATAAATAAAACAAATAATAAATAAATAAAATAATAAATAAATAAACAAATAATAAATAAAATAACTAAATAAAAAGAAATGTATATTTGAAGACAAACAATGAATTGTTTTAAATATTTATTTTTCGTTTCTATATTCAATTTGGTAAGAGATTTTTTCTTTTTTATCACTTTTAATCGTTATTGTATCAAAGAAACAAAACGACCAATAAGTACATAATATCGAAGATACATTAGTTTTGGCAGTGATTTTTGACCGGGGGTGACCATTGCTCTACGACTATACCACGGTTAGAACTGGCAACTTACAAGCGGATCCCGAAACGTTACTGTGTCACTTTAGGATCTGTACACTTAAAAGTGCTCGTAGTCCAGACCGGTACACTGGACAACGGGACCACCAAAGGTCTGCCTACCACGCTATGGATTTATATTTTTTATTGTATATGACCTCTGCCAGCTCCCTGCCTGATAATAAGCTGGAGAGCGGTCCATAAATGGAGATGATTTCTACTGCAATTTAATAAGGCGACCGTGGTGTAGTGGCAGTGCAATGGTTACCTAAACCAAGAGCACGAGTTCGAGACCACCCACCGGCATCAATGTATCTTTGGTATATGTACTTTGGTTGTCCTGTTTCTATGATACAAGCACTTTAGTAGCTTAGCATAGAAATGTAAATAATAAAAATAAATAAATAACTGTAAGTCCACTGCTTATGCTGGCCTAGTTGGGACTGGCATCTTACAAGCTGATCCAGAAGACGCGACTAAGTCGATTTACGGTCTGTATACTTGTACTACCCTGGATCGGCAGACTGCGGATCACTGCCTACCACTTTTTTTTTGATTGTTTAATTTTGATACCTATCACAATTAAACTGACGTAACGTTTATTTTACAATATTAATTAGGTCTTTTATTTTCTCAGGTTTACTCCAACCAATTATACCAGGATTTCCAGCAATTCAGACCCATCCAAAAACAATGTTGCCAACGCAAAAACAACCAAAATGCCATGCTAACTCAATTCATGAACGAATACTACAGGAAGCAATTACCAAAAAATGCTGACCCATTTTATGTTGAAACTATAAATCAACTAATAGACGGGAATCATGAAAACGCTGAAAAAACTATTGAAAAGTTATTGATGAAAGAGATTTTTGGGCCCAAGCAAGGGGTATCAAGAAATCGGTGTAATTGTAATTGTAGATCAAAGAACGTACAACCAGTTTGTGCAAGAAACAATTTTATACAATATGAGAATCCTAAAGAAAACAATTACTGTATCAAAGAAAGTATTAAAGAAGATATAAAGGAAAATGAAAAAGTAGAAAATAACAATAATAATATAACACCAAACATTATAAACAATTATTACATTCTAACACCAGAAAACGTTGATGAAGAAACAATAAATGATCTTAATTTAAATCTACCGAAAAATGTAATAAATACACAAAGCAATAGAAAATTACCTGGCAAAAGGAGGTGCAATGTTCGAAACAATCGAGATTGCTTTTTCGATGAAGATTGTGAGGACGTTTCAAAATCTGAATTAATGCCTAGCTTAGAAGTTGATAGTAATAACAGAGATAATATTGTCAATAACATAAAAACAGCAAAACTTAATACAAACAATAATTTAGATACAAATGAACAAATTATTAAAAACAAAACTAGATTTCCTAAAGATTACGATGTTATATGCAGGCGTAGATTTAGGCCAGAAAGACCTAGACACTTTATTAAAAACGAATGGTATTACCCTATAGAAATGACTCAAAAACAAAAAATAAATAGAGAAAAATGTTATATGACTAGCAGAATGAATCAAGAGTTTAACAATAGGAAAATGATAAAAGAAGAAATAAAGAAAAATAACGTCACAGAAGAGAAATCCAAACCAATAATTAAAATTAAATATATACCTAAAAAACCTAAAAATAGTAATGCGGAAAATAAAACTAAAGACGAATTTAAATTAGAAAAGCCAACATTAGTAGATACTTTGAATACTGATGAAAAAACTGTTAAATTCGAAGAAGAAATTGAAGATTTCAGAGAATTATCACCAGTTTATATGCCAAATGATTGTAATAATGAAATGATAGAATTACAAAATGATGATTCAAGAATTTTACATGACAATACGGAATTCAAATACGATGATATCTTTATCAAAAATTATCATTTAAGTCCAAATAACAATGAAATTAATAAAAATGTAGTGATAGTAGAGAAAGTACCAGAAATAGAAACTCATAGCGTCCCACCTAAAGTTTCTTATGGGGTACAAGATGACAAAGAAATTTTAGATGAATCTAAAGCTACTGCTAAAGAAAACATTACTATAGTTCTAGCTACACCTATAACTAAAAATTAACTTATAACTCTTTCAAAATTTTCAACGACAATCGTGACTCACTGCATTTTACATTACACGAAATGTACTGATGAGGATTTTTGATGATTTCCAACTGTCAAACTAATACGCGATTGAATCTTCAACTTTATCCCTGTGACTTTAAACTTGAAAATTCAAGGGCAAAATAATACCGCTGTTTTAGGTTAAGCTGATGACAATCGAAACCATACTGACCAATAAAACAGCAGTAGTTTCTGGCAGTCTCTTGTGGTCTCTTTTAAATTACAGTAGTGGAAAATATACTAAAAATCAATTGGGAGAGCACCTAATTTCTGAACAGTAAGGCAGATATTTCCTCTGGGCCTGGGAATTTCATAAGATTAATCGGTGACCAAAAGAGTTGGTGATGATTTAACCTTCCGGTCCGGGGTAGTACCACCACTTTCTAGTGTATGAATCATGAATAGACTCTGCTCGTTTCGGTATCAGCTTGAAAGTGGCCGGTTTCAACTAGGCCTAGGATGCGATTGCTACTTGCAATTATTTAACTTTAGTAGTAATCGCCTCTATATTCACGTACCGCACTCCAGCCTAACATCAGACGAGGTGCTGATGTATAATGAGCTACAATAAAAAGATTAAGGTTTACAAAACACTATATGGCAGACTTATTTATTTTATTATTGTAATAAAAAATATTTACAAAATATGTTTTTTATTTTACTTCATTTTTTACTATATTTTTACTTATACTTATTATTATTTATTTACATTTACATTCGATTTATAAATCTCATTTAAATGGGTGCATTAAACAATGTAGGCCCAGGAGGGTGTTTGCCAACCAAATCGGAGACATCCTCAAGAAAGCTAGATTGCCAAGTGCCCATAACCATATAAAGATTGTATGAAGAGAAATGTGAAGGAAGCGAGGGAGTTGTGTCAGGATCGTGGCAAGTGGCGCTCCATTGTCTCTGCCTATCCCTGTGGGAAAAGTCGTGGGAAATGTATTGATTTGATTATTATTACTTCCGCACGTTATTGTTTTTTTTTGCCTTTCATTATTTGGACAACCTTAAGGTTGACTTTCCCAGCCATAAAGTCATTTTGGCTTTAAGTCCGCCTGTATGCAACTAGATATGAAGAAAGAAAGAAATAATTAATTCCAATGACATCGACTAATATTATTGTCGATGACACTTGTGGAAGGAAGGAATGGTCCAGTTGATTGAATTGGACTAATTACCTATAGACGGTATGGACGGTGAAATTGGTTCAATCCTCAAATATCATTTTTTACTAAGCTAATAATGTGCTTGTATCATAGAAACAGGACAACCAAAGTACATATGTCAAGGAGACATTGATACCAGTGGGTGGGCTCAAACTCGTGCACCACGGTCGCCACTACATCACTTCTAATAATTTAATATAATTTTAATATTTTTACGTCCTTGTTTTGGATTCCCACAATGCAAATGTATTAACAACAAAGGGTTTGAAACAATAGCATCCGCGGATACAAAACCAAAAGAGCTGCAAATCCCTTTGTCAAAGAACAAAGAGTCGTGTTGCAACAATGTAAACAAGAGCTTTTTTATTGTGACTACATATGACAGCACCTGCCTAATGCTAAGCTGGAGTGCGGTCCATGATTGGAGGCGACTGTTACTATAGTTCAATAATTATAAGTAGAACTCACATCCACTATGCCGGCATAATTGAAACTGGCAACTTACAAGCTGATCCCGAAACGCGACTAAGTGACTTCACGGTCTGTATACTTATAAGTGGATCAACAGCCTGAGCACCGCTGCCTACCACTCATTGAGCTGTTTACCACTTAGATCCAAATGGAATTTTCTGGATGTTTTGATATACATTTCGATTTCTTTTTTTATTGTGACTCGTCATATGACAGCACCCTGCTTGATGTTAAGCCAAAGTGTGGTCCATGAATGAATGTCACTGCTAATACAATTCAATAACTGTAAGTAGCAATCACATCGACTATGCCGGCCTAGATGGAACCGGCAACTTACAAGCTGATCCCGAAACGTGACCAAATCACTTCACGGTCTGTATACTTGTAAGTGGTGGTACTACCCCGGATCGGCAGACTGGGTACCACTGCCTACCACTCTTTGATAACCAGACCCGAAGCAAATATCCATCTTTTTTTTATTATTAACAAATGTTTAAAATATTAAATGTTATTAAATATTACAAATAAAAGCTATGAAACAAATATTTGCTCCGACCGGGAATCGAACCCGGGACTTTACGCACAACAAACCAATCGCTAAACCGTTCGTCCACGCCATTCGCCAAAAACCGGAAAGTGGTTTTCAACCCGTGCTCTTGATTTGCGTAACTATCGCACTGCCACTACACCACGGTCGCCTTAAATGTTTGTTTCTGTTTTTTGTACCTGCTTTGCATCCATTATGCCGGCCCAATTGAAACCTAAGTTTTGTTGCTTGATTCTTCGTTAATTACTTAATGCTTACGTTAGTAAACAATCTTGAGAAAAACGCATGTCTTATCAGAATTTATACTTCGAAATATCAAGATTATAAAATCAATATGTTATTTTGAAAAACGTGATTTGTGGATATACATTTAATATGTAGTAATTTTAGATTATATTTGTCAATAAAGCGATAATTAATTACTATAAATAGTTAAGTTTTTATTAAATTAATTATCATTTGACTTTGATTCAATAAACCAAACATGTCTTCTTTCCGTGTTGTGTTTTTGGCTGTTAGCGCTATGGTAAATATATTTTTTTATTTGTTAATATTGTACTATTATTATAAATGTGAATGTGAGTTTGTTTGTTACGTTTTCACGGAACAACTACTTAACCGATCATCATGAAACTTTGTACACATACTTTTAGAGGTACTAGAAGTAACATAGGATACTTTTAATTTTAAAAAAGTTTTCAATTGACTAGAGTTTTAGTCAATTTGGATAGTCAAAGTCAAGAGTTTCAGTTTGGAATTTTTCTATATTTATTTTTATTTCCGTCTATCATTTTTATATGAGTTATCGAGTTATAAATACAAAAAAGTGATATACAGTCGAATTGAGAACCTCTTCCTTTTATTATGACTGTGTTATAAACCTAATTTTACGCGGGTGAAACCGCGGGCACAGCTAGTTTTTTTATAAACGGGAGATAGAGGTCCTTGTAAAATAGGGCTTTCTCTTTTTTTACATTTCTATAAGTACTATGCATGTGCTTGTATTATAGAAACAGTTCAACTAAAGTACATATTATCAAAGATACATTGGTACTGGCAAGTAAGGCGACTGTGGTGTAGTGGCAGTGCAATAGTTACACAAACCGGAGAGCACGAGTTCGAGACCACCGGTACCAATGTATCTTTGATATATGTACTTAGTACTACCACTACACCACAGTCGCATCCACTATGCCAGCGTAGTTGGAACCAGCAACATTCCGTTGGATCCCGAAACGCGACTAAATCACTTCACGTTCTGTATACTTGTAAGTGGTGGTACTACCCCGGATCGGTGGACTGGGTACCACTGCCTACCACTCTAAAATTACACACGATTAGTATAGAGCTCCATTGTCTCTGCTTATCCCTATGGGGAAAAAGGCGTGACAATTTGCTTGATTGATCGACACGAACCACAGCCGCTTATATTTATTCTAATATTTCACAGCTCGCCACCTTCCAGCTGGCCTCAGGATCCTGCCTACCCTGCGCTTCAAGGCCATATTTGAACCAACTCTACCCCTCTCCATGTGCCCCATTAATATCTCCAGCTGGCCCAATTATTACCCCAGGCGGTCCAATTATTACCTCAGCCGGTCCAATTGTGAACCCTGGTGCATTTAGAGATAACTCCGTGGGTAATGGCGTTGTCGACTTAATGTCCCTGCTTGTTGCTAGTGACTTGATCCAAAACAATTTGGGTCCAATCGTCCCCTTGGCTTCATTTGGACCATGTGGGGCTTGTAATCCAATTGCTCCCTGCAGCTCATGCGCACCGTTGGGATACCCCTATCCTTATTTGTACTAAGATATTTTTTAGCTTAACTATTACCGGCAGTAGCTAAAGCGCTAGCATAATGACGTCATAGTGACGCACGATGGTGTCATTGCTCGATACCATCGCCAAAACTAAAACTATGATCAAAAAGTAGTAATACTTTTTAATTTAAAATTTCCGTGCATTCCCAAGTGCGTAAACTTTTTTCCCAATGTTAGCACTACCTTAACTGACGTCTCTGCCTAATTTACGTGACAGTTGTTTCTGAGTTACGCTTGTTGGCGTTAACCTATCAAATCTAATTGACGATTTTTCAAAGTTATTTCAATTTAAATTAAAAATTCAGCAAAGATTTTGTTACAAAAAAATTGTTTCGCAGTCGTAAAATCTTTTTCTAAAGGTTAACACCAACAAGCGTAACTCACAAACAACTGACCCTTTTCTCACGTAAATTAGGCATATACGTCAGTTAAGGTAGAGCCAACATTAGAAAAACAAAAGTTTATGCACTTGGATATGCATGGGAATTTTAAATTAAAAAGTCTTACTACATATTGATCATAGTAGTATACTTTGAATACGACATGTTTTGTTACTTTACCAATGTTCTAGCGCCTTAGTAACTGACGGGGATTATATGTACACGTATATATGTATATATTATGTTTGTATGTATGTATATTAATATATGGACTATATATTTTTTTAAGATTGTAACAGGCTCATATTTTATTAAGAAAGGACTAACTATCATTCCGTCCTATTTACACTTCGTCGTGTTTAGCCGTTTAAACTCGTCCCATTTGCGAACATTAAAACTAGTGTATATAATGTATCTACCTCATTTTACCTAATGCTATTAGAATAAGAATAGGACGGGCTGTTGACTAACTTCACTTCACTTTACAAAGGTGTCCTTTTCTTGACGGTCCGCAAAGAAAAAGACACCATACTAAAGTGAAGTTGGTTGGAGAGTTAGACGTCACAAAATGGCGCCGATTCCGTCCTATTCTTATTTTAATCGCATTATATCAGTATTTACACAATTATAATTTAACACAATGATTGTTCTAAAGTTACGCTTAATGCTTTATGAAAAATACGCTATATTTTGATCATATATATTTTAGGTTTTTTTTTGTTATAATATTTATGTATGTATAATTGTTTTCTATTTCTAATTGTTAAAGTATAAATGAATCAAATATTAAAATAAATCTATTGTAAAAAAACCTGTTTGTTTTACTATTTTAGTGTTGAATCAATGCTTTTTATGTTAGCGGCTCAACCAGACTAGAAATAAAATAAAAATTAAATTTTTAAAGGAACCCCAGAAATGCCTGCAACCACTTTAGTCATATCACCAGCCTTCATCGATGTCTATAGTAAGAAACAACATTACTCATGACTTAATAGTGAAATCCCTTTAATATCCCCTGCATTCAATTTGATACCAGCCCAGCTATAGGCTTTAGTTAAAGCACTATAGTTCTATCTTTTGTTGATTATTTGCTGACCCGAGAAGATTTATCAAAAATCAAAATCAAAATCATTTATTCGTTGAGCAACGGGTAAGTAATAATGTCTGTATACAATATTTTGCACAGCCGTGCTCTACCCTACCGGGTATACAAATTTTCAATGTGCAATGTCAAAATTAGTTAATTAATATAAAAAAAATAAGTTATATAAAATTATCAAAATGTCAAAATTAAATCACTTAAAAAATTGCAAAATTAAATATATTATTAATTATATATATATATATATGTTATAATGCCTTCTCTTCCATAAATTCAGATATGCTGTAGTATCCCTTATCCGCTAGTAACAGGTACAATCTTCTTTTGAAGTTTCTATCGTCCAGCTCCTTTACAGTGTCGGGTAATTTATTAAATAGGGACGCCGCCATGTAATATATTGATCGTAAATAAAAATCAGTCATGGTGCGTCATCAGATACTCCCGGTCGTCAATTTGATAACGGCCCAGCTAATGGCTCATAGTGAGTCATAATTTTAGTTAAAGCACTATAGTTCTAACTCTTGTTGATTTAGGTACTAAGAGGATTCATCATGGTGCATCATCAAATACTCCAGATCGGTAAATAAGATAAAAGTTCGGTGCGTCTTTTCTTTGTAGAACAATTGACAAGTAGAATGCTTTGCCAGCTCATGTGTTCTCTCCATCCTATGACCTTGGATCCTTCAAGCAATGCGTGAAGAAGCACCTTAGGACGGCATAATGACGGCGACTAAGGTGGCCGGGAACTGGCTCGGTTTTTTCAGTCGTCGTCACTCTTGGACCTCCTCTTGCTTATCATCAGGCGGGTCGGGGTCAAATGTCGTCACAATAATAAAAAAACATCAATTTGAAATCATTCCAGCTAAAAGCTCTTAGTGAGTAACAATTTTAGTTAAAGCACTATAGTTCCATTTCTTGTTGATTTGCTGATCTGAAAGGATCCATGATCAGTTTTTTTAGATCCAGAATGTTTTATTTCAGTTTCCTACAGTCAAGACGAATCTAATGAGTCCAAACTTAGTAAACCTATTAAGTTTAACACCATCCAGGATTACGTCTCCTACCTTCGAGTTCCATCATCAGAGTAGCTAAAAAAAAACGTAATTTACAAGTTGATCTCGAAACGCGACTTAGTTACTTCACGGTCTCTATGTATGTAAGTGGTGGTACTACCCCGGATCGACAGACTGGGCGCCACTGCCCCACTCTTTAAACCCGGATACACCAAATAGAATGGGAATCGAACCAGGGACTTAACGAATAATATGGCGTAGTAAACACTTGGTTCATTAAAAGTACCAGGTTAACATAATATAGTAGGAGTTAAACTAATTACAAATGAATGACGTCAGTAAAAGGATATAGTAAAGTGAAACAGCAGTATAATGATATCTACAAACATACCTATTATGTACTATTCTATTTTCTAAGAATAAAATACAGTACGTAATAAGAGCAGAATTTTCCACCCTGAATTTATATAACAAACGATCCGGGTTCATAAAGTTGTGCTCATAATACATAAAAACAAAATTGCGGTAAAAAACCGCTCGGTCTCAAGAACGAAAGATTCAACTAGATTCTAGACCAATATAGTGGCAGTGTTCCTAACCCTAACAACGACTGCACAAAAAAATTTTTGTTCAATTTCATCTTTTATTCAGACAATACGATTTTTGACAATCGTACATTACACTAATAGACATATTAAAATCTCACAAATCCAATTTTACCATATTCCTACAAATCAATCAATCAAATTGTCACGCGATCCTGACACAACTCCCTCGCTTCCTTCACATCCACAATTCTCCTCATACAAGCTATACGGTAATAAAGGAACATAAAAACTAAGCATACGCACACAAACTTTGTTTTCGTTTTCAACTGAGATGAAAGAAAATTGACAAAGAAAAAAGATAAAATTGTTTTTAAAGTTTTTAGAATCGAGAAGACTACCAGCCCACTTTATTACGGATTTTTTAGGTCAAAGAACTAGATAACCATGTGTTGAAAACTATTAAGAGTCTCTACACAGCTGTTTCGCAAAATAAAAATTTAGCTGTTCTAAAGGCAAAGGTCCAAAACCTTATTATTAAAATGTATATTTATTTTTTATTTATACATTTATATTAACATTTCTACACTAAGCAACTAAAGTGATTGCTTGTATCATAGGAACAGGACGACCAAAGTACTTATTATATAAAAGATACATTGGTATCGGCAAGTGGTTTTGAACCCGTGCTCTCGGTTTGCGTAACGATAGCACTGCACTGCACCACGATCGCCTTATTGTAACTAAATATGTATTAAAATGCATGATATGTTAAACTAAGGCAACCCCAAACTGAAGAGCTTCTTTCAGTCGTTAGCGATCTTGGACTTACTCGTACCATCAGGCAAGTAGACACCAAATGTCAATACCAATAAAAAAACAATATTAGGTGTTCCTTTTATTTTGTCTACCGTAAAGCGAGTAACTAGACGACAGGCGTGGACGAACGGTTTAGCGATTGGTTTGTTGCGCGTAAAGTCCCGGGTTCGATTTCTGGTCGGAGCAAATATTTGTTTCATAGCTTTTATTTGTAATATTTAATAACATTAAATATTTCAAATATTTGTTAATAAAAAAAAGAGATGGTTATTTGCTTCGGGTCTGGTTATCAAAGAGTGGTAGGCAGTGGTACCCAGTCTGCCGATCCGGGGTGGTACTACCACTTACAAATATACAGACCGTGAAGTGATTTGGTCACGTTTCGGGATCAGCTTATAAGTTGCCGGTTCCATCTAGGCCGGCATAGTGGATATGATTGCTACTATTGAATTGTAGTAGCAGTGACATTCATTCATGGATCACACTTCGGCTTAACATCAAGCGGGGTGCTGTCATATGTCGAGTCACAGTAAAAAAAACTAAAGTTCGAAAAGTTTCAAAGTGTCTAAATTGAAATGTTTTCTTTTCACCGGTAAAAAATCATACGTAAAAAACATGCGGGTAAAAATCGCAGTAAAAAGGCTACCAATGTGACAACAGCCTTACACTTAGGGTTGACGCATGCGCGTGAAAACTATCTCTATAGATCGAAAATTCTCCCAGTTTCAGTAACTCGCGCATCATTGGAGGTTCGACACCTCGATCACGTAAGAAGCCTACCGCCTGAAAAACGTGGTACCACGGTAAGTAAAATTTATTTATAAATTTCAGTACAATAGTCAATTAATCAATCAATCAAAATTCTCTTCATACAAGCTTTACGGTTATGGGCACTAGGCCACCTAGCTTTCTTGGAGATGTCTCCGATTTGGTCGGAAATCACCCTTCTGGCCTATAATATCAAATCGAAATTAATCGGAAATAATCGAAAAAGAAAGAAGTCAATCAATTAATCACGCCTTTTTCCCATGGGGATAGGCAGAGACAATGGTGCGCCACTTGCCACGATCCTGACACAACTCCTTCGCGTCCTTCAGATTCACAATTCTCTTCATACAAGCTCTGTGGTTTAGGGCACTAGGCAACCTAGCTTTCTTGAGGATGAAGAAAGAAGTATCTACATATAACTATAGAGTTCGTTCGTAGAAAAGAGATTTGTGGTTGCGAAGGAAGAAAGAGAGAGATGTAGTAAAAGAAATGGCGCCTCGTTTCTAACTAATCCAAAAGAAGTTAAAAACAATTTTATTTTTAAAACTCGACATATGACAGCACACTGCCCTGTTAAAATGGGGTGCGGTCCATTAATTGAAATAACTGTAACTACAGTTTAATTACAGCAGGTAGCAGACCGGCAACTTTGAAGCTGATTCCGAAACTTGAATCAGTCACTTCGCGGTCTGTTCCCTGGATTGGCAGACTAGACAAAAGACCACCAGACAGATGACCAAACAGATTGATTGATTGATTGATTATATTATTTACGATTATCTTAGTTAATATACGTCGTCTAAGCAAAAAGTAATAAGCAAACATTTGTTTTTGTAATATATTTTTTCATTTGACCTCGACCCGCCTGAAGATGAGCAAGAGTCTCGGCTGCCTCAGTCGCCGTCATTATGCCGGCCTGAGATGCTTCTTTACGCATCGAATCGCTTGACGACAGGCGTGGACGAACGGTTTAGCGACTGGTTTGTTGCGCGTAAAGTCCCGGGTTCGATTCCCGTTCGGAGCAAATATTTGTTTCATAGCTTTTATTTGTAATATTTAATAACAATAAATATTGCAAATATTTGTTAATAAAAACAAAGAGATGGATATTTGCTTCGGGTCTGGTTATCAAAGAGTGGTAGGCAGTGGTGCCCAGGCTACCGATCCAGGGTACTAACACTTACAAGTATACAGACCGTGAAGTGATTTGGTCGCGTTTCGTGATCAGCTTGTAAGTTGTAATAAATGGTTTGCACCCAGCCAACACAGCACTACACAACAAAGGTTAGCTGGTAGATAATGCCTAAGGCCTTAAGCTCGCCTATGTACCTTATTTTTGTGCAATAAAGAGTTTATAAAATAAAATAAATAAAATAAGTTGCCGATTCCAACTAGGCCGGCATAGTGGATGTGATTGCTACTAATATTTGTTTCATGGCTTTTATTTGTAATATTTAATAATTTGAAGTTTGCAAATATAAAAAAGAGGCGGATAATTGCGTCGGGTCTAGTAGGCAGAGATGCCCAGTCTGCCGATCCGGGGTAGTACCACCCCTTAGAAGTGGTACCACTATACCGTGGTGTGACTTAGTCGCGTTTTAGGATCAGCTTAAAGTTGCCGGTTCCAACTAAGCTAACATAGTGAATGCGACTTCTACTCGCAGTTATTAAACTATAGTAGCATTCGCCTCTATTCATTGACCGCACTGACCGGCCTAATATTAGACGAAGTGCTATCAAATATCGATCCACAACCAAAAAAACAAGTAGAAAACCCAAAATAGTTACATTATTAGTTAATTAAAACAATTTTAATTTATTTTTCCTGAAATTTCTACGCCTGTAATTTAGGCTGCGATGGCGTCATCAAGCTTTCAGTGTAATTTGACTACGCATTTGTAAATGAACTGTAAAAACTATAATGAATAAATTCCCCAATTTATTTATTGTGACTCGACATATGACAGCACCCCGCTTGATGTTAAATTGGAGTGTGGTCTATGAATGGCTATCACTGCTACTACAATTCAATAACTGTGAGTAGTACCGGCCGGCATCCACTATGCCGGCCTAGTTGGGATCGGCAACTTACAAGCTTATCCCGAAACGCGACCAAATCACTTCACGGTCTAGTAGTAATAGTGGTACTACCCAAGATCGGCAGACTGGATACCACTGCCTACCACTCTTTAATAACCAGCCCCGAAGCAAATATCCCCTTCTTTTTTTATTAACAAATATTTAATATTATTATTAAATATTACAAATAAAAGCTATGACACAAATTTTTGCTTTGACCGGGAATCGAACCAGAGACTACGCGCAATAAACCAATCGCCAACCGTTCGTCCACGCCTGTCCTCATTCCGAATTGCGTATTTCAGAATGTTCTGAGGATCTTTTTGATCTTGTTCCTACTTACCTCGTCTTTTTTGTTGTGACTCGACATATGACAGCACCCAGCCTGATGTTAAACTGGAATATCTAATCAGCAAATCAAAAGGTATGATTTGCAATAAAAGTAGATTGACGAAAGGAATTCATAAATCTTATGTGGATCGGATGCATTAAACGAGGCAGAGCCAAAAAGATGTATTCCGACCCATAACCGTAGAGCTTGTATGAAGACGATTGTGGTTGTGAGGGAAGAGAGATTTGTTTCAGGATCGTGGCATTGTCTTTTCCTATCCCTGTGGGAAAAAGGGACAACTTGATTGATTATTTAATGGATATTTTTAGTCTCTAATCCGCAAATGATTAGATTTGTTATATTTTATAATTTAAAATATAACAAATCTAAAATTATAAAATGCATTTTCATAAATTAAAGAAAGTTAGTCACGAAATGTCATTTACAAAACGTAGTCATTTTATATTTAGCTAACTTTACCTTGAACTTATATTTTCCAAGAAACTAATTTATTGCACTATTTAAGGTAGGGGCTTCGTTTATTTCTTTTAAGAACTATAATACCTGAATTAAACAAATTTTATGCGGCTTACTATCGCGTTTATTTTGGTTTGGATTTTACATTTTTTATTTATTCCGACGTTTCAAGAGCTTTGCAGCCATCGTGGTCACGGAGAGACTGAGGTGTTGGTCGTCCTAAATAAACGCGATAGTAAGCCGCATAAAATTTGTTTAATTCATTAATCGTTAATCGTTTAATTCGGCCAATCGTTAGGTAAACCAGTTTGTTACGCGAAAAGTCCCTGGTTCGATTCCCTGTCGAAGCAAATATTTCTTTTATAGCTTATGTTTGTAATATTTAACAATTATATTAAATATTGCAAATATTTGTTAATAAATAATAAAAAAGAAGCAGATATTTGCCCTGGGTCTGTTAAAGAGTGGTAGGCAGTGGTGCCCAGTCTGCCGATCAATAACTGCACGTAACAGCCACATCCACTACGCAAAATCAATAGGTGACGACAGGCGTGGCCGAATGTCCAATGATTGGTTTGTTGCGCGTAAAGTCCCGGGTTCGATTCCAGGTCGGAGGAAATATTTGTTTCATAGCTCTTATTTATAATATTTAAATATTTGTTAATAAAAAAAGAGGCGGATATTTGCTTTGGGTCTAGTTATCAAGAGTGTAGGCAGTGGTACCCAGCCTGCCGATCCAGGCTAGTACCACCACTTACAAGTATACAGACCGTGAAGTGATTTGGTCGCGTTTCGGGATCAGCTTGTAAGTTGCCGGTTCCAACTAGGATGTCACTCCAGTTTACAGTTATTGAATTGTAGTAGCAGTGACATCCATTCATGGAACACACTCCAGCGGGGTGCTGTCATATGTCGAGTCACTATAAAAAAAGGTACCAGGAAACCAGAATATAGTAGGAGATAAATTGTATTTTATGTTCTTTATAGGTACTTATTTCTTTTTCTATTATTTACGATTAATTTGGAACTTGCGATTGCAACGCAATTTTACTTTGCTGCGCAATTTCGCAACACGCAAAAAGCAATGTTTTAAGAGAATCGGGGACTCTGATCGGCTGCAAATAACTTCCAAAAGTCCCCTTTTTATTCATATTCGATTTTATTTTATTTAACTTGTAAAGCGGGCAACCTTGTCCCCACTGTTCCAGGATAGCCCACTTAAAACTAGGTCAAGGAAATACTCCAACAATAAATACAATTTATTACATATCTCCTACATTATTCTGGTTTCCTAGTACCTTTTTATTTATTACTTTATTGTGGGCTCAGCAACTGCACTTGTTGTGCATGTGCAATGTTAACCTGGAGTGCGGTCCTTGAATAGAGGCCATTCTATAACCGGCAACTCACAAACTGATCCGAAACGCGACTAAGTCACTTTACGGTCTGTACACTTGTAACTGAACCCAGATTCTCTTCATACATTATGGCGACGTAAAAGCTGCGAAATTGCGTTGCGGTCGCAAGTGACCAATCAACGTAGTTTGTCTTCGTCGCCAATTATTAGAAGAATCAAGCCCCTGGTGGTACTACACTCGCATACCAGGTACCACTGCCTACCACTAAAGTAGAGTTGTATTCATTTTGTCCACAGTGTAGGCGGCATGGCGTTGCGCGCACTACTACTGCTAGGTTTCCTAGTGTCGACGCATGCTTGGGGCGGTCTATTCAATCGATTCAGCTCCGACATGCTGGCTAATATGGGTTACGGCCATTCTAACGGAGTTGGAGGATACAAGGAGTATCCATACAATCATGTGAGTATCATCATAAAAATCGTCCTTCATCGTCCTTTTTACCGAGCTGGATTTTCGTAATCAGCAAAATGATTTAATACAAGAATCTTTTAGGGACTTTAACAGCCGATTGTACCAAAAATTATAATTTACGAATTTGTAAAAAGTATAATATAAGTAAAAGAAAAAAATATGGGTTGCACCACTCTTTAACTTCACATTTTACATTTACGTTTAACGGATATTTTATACAGAGCTAAAGGACATCATTCATTTTGAGTTTCTATGTACTACTTTTGTTATTTCTAATGATAAAAACACATATAAATGGTAGTTTCGATATAAAATTATTAACAACCCAATTCACAATTTCGTAATAGTAAACGTAATAGAATAAAAAGTATACAGTAAAACTAAATTCGTAAATTGAACCTTTTTTGGTACAACCGGCTGTTAAAGTCCCTAAAAGATTGTAAGAATGAATAAGAGATGTAAGAATGCACTACTTGTTTGTATGCGATTAAATCCGTGCAAAGCGACACTGGTTTGCAGCCGCCGCGTTAATATGGTTCCCAAACATCCTATTTATAATCTATGACTTAGCAAATGCTAATTAATCGCAATAGTGTCGCCTTGCACGAAATCAATCTCATACAAACCACTAGTGCAGTCTGCAGTTGTCGGTTTAGAAATTTATCAACATCATAAATATCGAAATATTAATGACAAGCCACTGCATTGTCAAAACATATGACATTTCACAAGTCATGCCGAAAAAGCGTTTCCACCAAGGAATATGGACTTAAGACATAGAAGGAGCCCTAAATAGCTACAAAATACAACCGTTTATACTATTTTCACTTATGGCATTAAAGGAAAGTCAGAAGGGAATGAATAAACATTTTTACATTCGTAATTTAGAAGGTTGTCACTAGTTTTGATGATCAGTTGACAACCTAATTTGACAGAATAACAAATTATATTAAAATACTTTCAAAAAGGATGACAGAACAATTATGCAGCTACTCTTACTACCACGTGACTTTTAATTAAGCAGTATTAAAAGTCAACCACAATTATACGTGGTTGTATTTGCAAAAAAGTAGTGCCATCCTTTGAAATATATGAAATTTCACACTGTGTATTTGTGTGAAAAATAGGAATTGAAGTACAAGTAGTTGTCTCTTTCAGTCACACGTAGTATAAACATAATATAAATGAGACAAACAACAATGAATTAGTTTTTTTTAGCACTGATTCCATTCTTTCCAAATTCTTTGGTTTCCACGTCATTTCACTGACATGTATTAAGAGAACCGGGTCCCTGAACGCGGACTTGTTCCTACTGCTGTCGTCCAGTAGGAACAAGGGCAGCTTAATTCAGCGTCCTTTTTATCTGCCGGTGTATGTACCAATGTAAGTTTGATGTAGTACTCGTAGCTTAGTATAGAAATATGTAAACAGGCGGAGGAGGACCCGTACTCCGAGGTGGAGAACTCCGGGAACACGTTGGACGAGATAATCGAAGAGGCAGCCCAATGCTACAGCTCCTCCTGCATCAGCACCAACGAGTGTTGCCATGGATTCGTATGCCTTAACACTGGTGAGTTTAAAACATTGCTCTGAACATATTCCATTGAATAAAATTGCTTTCCATAAAAAGGCGTTTACACGAGGCGAATTTAGTTGATCTACTGCAATTTAAACCGTCTGAACACTTAATCACTAACTTTCAATCAAGTTGAGGCAATAAATATCGGTTTAACAAAAATTAGACCTTTTATTGATTCAATTATTAGTTAAAAACGAATCAACTCGTCTTAACTTGTTCGTTCAACTCGCATTTAATAATCAGTCCAACCAAGCAGTCAATCAACGCGAGTGAGTATGTATTGTATTCCTCTGTCACCGGTTGTTTGTTTGTAATATAAAATGTAAATTATGGCGTTCGCATCTACGAGAAAAATGCTATAATGTACAGATAGTGTAATGACACGTATAATATTGAGTCGATTATTATTGAACCGTGAGAACGCTACAGTCAATATTTTTTTGTCAATTTTTTGTTGAACGAAAAAATTGATAAACCAAATTCGCCTCGTGAGAATGCCGTATTATGGGTAAAGTACGGTCACCCAATTGTGAGACACGTAGAAACATTTTGTTGATGTATTGTGTCAGGAACCGACATAGACAGTAAGTATTCAAAAGATTGGGGGTTATTATTTGGAATATTGGTTGCTGTAACAGTATATTGGCAGAGCCTGCTTCTGAGCAAGCCAAAATGTTATGCAAAGGCCATCATTCACTTTGTATGGGGACTTGGGCTTAATTGTATTAACAGTTGCACATACATTTTAGTTCAATGTACGAAGATTAAAATGTAATTGGAATATATCCTTTATTATGCATAGTTTATGTGTGCAAAATGATCAAACTATAATTATGACACTTCAAAGCAGAACTGTTAATATGTGCTGTCTTTGTGATTGACAGACAATACAAAATCCATATCTTATTTTCCAAATAACTTAATGGCACAGCAATTAAATGCAAAATTGTTATTAGTTTTATCAATACAAGTATCAAAACTACCATTTATATATTTTTTCATCATTGGACATTACAAAAGTAGTACATAAAAGCCCAAAATGCATGATGTCCTTTGTGGCGGTGTACTCAAAGGAGAGAGTAAATGTGGCACGATGCTTTGGGTACCCTAACCATAAGGATCATGCTATATAATCAGTTTTTTTTGTTTCGTTGTATTCTTTTTCTAGTAAGTTGTGTTTTATTACCAGCCTTATCTACATTATATCTGTACGAGCTTGGTAATAGACTAGGTTTAGTTTATAATGGAAATGGCATCGCTATTTTATGTGCGGTAATTCCCCTAATAAAACTTCATATAAAAAACACCGGGTCACTTTTCAGTTCGACTTAGAGTCTACTTTAATTATAGGAAGTTTTACAGCCATACCCTAAATGTCAGATGTTGATTACAAATCGTGATTGACGTAAAGCTTACCTAGTTTAATTAACCTAATTGTGTGTAACTTTCTACTGTTTTATGATTTCCTGGTACTATTAATTTATTTTTATACCTACGAGTATTTATTTAAAAAATCATAAAATTAAGAAGATTATCATCATCAGCCATCATCATCATCATCGTCATCATCATCAGCCAGAAGACGTCCACTGCTGAACATAGGTCTTCCACTTAGAAAGCCATGACGAACGAGAAAAAGCCAGTCGCATGTATTTTGTCGTTCACAATGGGGGGTTGACCTAATCCCCACGCTTGGTAGGCGGCTTGGATACTCACTGCACGTTAAGGACGCTGCTGCCTATCATGCGGTAAAACCCATTAAGGAGTATATTAAGATAATTTCAGTCGTCTAGACTCATGAACCTCTCCTTACTTACTATTAGGCAATTCGAGGTCAGATTCTTTGGCCGGCAGAGTGACAGTGACTGAGGCAGCTTATCATCAGGCGGGTCGAGTTTACATGTCGTCAATCAATCAATCAATTTGTTACGCCTTTTTCCCTAAGGGATAGGCAGAGACAATGGAGCGCCACTTGCCACGATCCAGACACAACTCCCTCGCTTCCTTCACATTCACAATTCTCTTCATACAAGCTTTATGGTTATGGGCATTGGAAAGTTTAGCTTTCTTGAAGATGTCTCCAATTTGGTAGGCGAACACCCTCCTGGGCCTGCCTTATTTAACGCATCCATCCACATGAGATATATAAATTCCTTTCGTCAATCTACTTTTACTCATTCTTTCTATGCGATATCGATTCAGATGTCGTGTCACAATAAAAAATATTCGACTTGTACTTTATTTGTTTCTTTAACATGGATATTTGGTTACAGAGGACGGAGGACGTTGCCTTCCAGCAGTTTATGGAAGGAAGATAGGCGAAATATGTAACCGCGAGAATCAATGCGATGCTGGTCTGATCTGTGAGGAAGTCGTCCCTGGTAAGTTAAATATGGTGATGCGTCTTTTCTTGTAGAACAATCGACAAGTGGAATGCTTTGCCAGCGCATGTGTTCTTTCCATCCTATGACCTTGGATCCTTCAAGCGATGCGTGAAGAAGCACCTTTTGCCGGCATAGTGACGGCGACTGGGGCAGCAGTGACAGACTCGGTTTTTTCAGTCGTCGTCACTCTTGGACTTCCTCTTGTTTATCATCATATTTAGTCACAAGAAAAAAAACACAAATTAGTGAAGTAGCTTAGTAAAAATGCGTAAAAAATCTGTATTTTTTCTGTAAACTCTGTTGGCATACCCCTGGCCGGCATAGTGACGGCGACTGAGGCAGCCGTGCACTGAGTCGGTTGTTTCAGTCGTCAGCACTCCTGGACCACCTTCTACTTGCTTACCATCAGAAAAGTTGAGTTCATAATTATATTGAGGCATTAAATAAAACTACCAGGATTCCATAATATAATAGGAGGTGTTTCTATTCCATAGGTGAAATGCACGTATGCCGCCCACCATCCCCTGGCCGCAAGCAGTACAACGAGGACTGTGCCATCTCGAGCGAATGTGACATCTCACGCGGGCTCTGCTGCATCATACAACGGCGTCATAGACAGAAACCACGGAAGGTTAGAGCTTTTTAAAAGTTACTAAGGATATTTTATTTTACGTATTATGTACTATGGTCACTATACTAGCGGCATGCTATGATGGCAGTTTTAATAATTAGGTTTGAACGAGCAAATTTCTGTTATTTATTGCCACTATAAAGAGCGATAATTGTTTTCTCAAACGTAATTCATAACTTATACGAAACTTCGTGAGTGGATCAGACGTCAAATCAGCCAAATTAGCATGGCGCTAGTATGGTACACATCCCGGCAGATAAAGCGCTGACTTGTGAGCTACGCAGATTTGAGATGAGAGCGCTAGACGACTGCAGTGCGGTGGCAAATCCGATAGAATCGTGCGCATAATTAATATTATTATAAAATTAATTCACATAAACGAATAGAGTTACTGTGCACCTTGAATGCAAGTGCTTTTTTTTCTGCCGGGTCAATACTTAGCACAAGTTTTATTACTTTTTCTTATAGAGCTGCGGATACTTCAAGGATCCAGCCGTGTGCATCGGTCCTGTGGCATCGGACCAAGTCAGGCAGTTCGTGCAACACACCGCAGGCGAAAAGCGAGTTGGCGTGTTCCACCTACATTAGTCGGGTTATACGCCAAAGCGCAAATAACAAAATTTGAAACGACGTTCATGTCAAAATGTGACAGTTTATTTTTTAATTTTCGTTACACTTCAAACTTCTTCTTGCAGCTATGGACGTCTTTTCAAAAAGAAACTAAAGACAAAAGATAACCGCTTCCGTACAATGGCAAATGATCGCGCGTACGCGTCGATAATTATTAATTTAATATTAAATGTAGTAATATCATAGAATTAGTATAAAATACATATCATTGTTGTTAGTAGTTTATAGTTATTATCTATATAATTATTAATATATATTAATATTTTAAATTTTTCCTCTAAATATTAAATATTAATTGTAATTTATAATAAGACTCCAAATAACAGATACATATCATATTTGGCTGAGGCATTTATTAATAAAACATATATTTATAATTAAATTAATATTATTAAATTAAGGCATTTTAAAATGTTAGTTAATTACGCTTAATTATTGCTTATAATTGCATTAAATTTCTTCTAAAGAACTATATTTTTTATTAATAAACTGGCGACATAATTTTTAATAGCAAGGCCGTGGATTTCAGGTAATTCAGCCAACAGTTACAAAGCGACGAATAATTCATATTTTTAAAGACTATGAAGTAGCAGGATCATCTTGAAAATTGCAGTCTTCTTAGTGTTTTTGAGTGTTTCACCGTATTATAATGATTCTTAAAATAGTATTTTTATCTTTATTAGTCTAAGCATAAAGAAGAAAATACTATGTTGAGAATTATAACAAATGTTGTTGGAATTTAGCTAGGTCGGCATTGTGGATAGATAACAAAATCCCTCGATTATTGCCAAGTTTATTAAATATCATGTTTCTATAAAACTATATTTTCCTACGAACTCAACGACTATTTTTATACAGAAATTCTTCGTTTTTTTTTTAAACTTTTTACTTCGAGGCCTAAACCCTTGAGCCGCAAGCTAATTGTAGTTTATAAAATAAATGTTAGTTTTTAAATTGAATATCTATTTGTGTATTTTCTTGTATGTGTTAATAAAATTAAATTTGTGATGCATTTTTATTGTTTTATTTTATATTATAATTTAATCCATGCAATTGTCAAGCCTTAATTCCTGCAGGTTTAGGCAAACACAACGGAGCGCCACAATCCACAATCCTGGCTTATTTCGCTTCAATCAATACTATTCAATCTTCAATTAGATCAAATTGTCATAGGCAGAGACAATGGAGCGCCACTTGTCACGATCCTTAAAAAACTCCCTTATTTCGCTTCTTTCTCATGAAATATACCAAGTAATAAGAATAATAAATTACAAAAATCGGATAGGCACGTTAAAAGATGATTTTTTCAAAAAGTGGTAGGCCGTGGTGCCCAGTCTGCCGATCCGGGGTAGTACCACCACTTGCAAGTATACAGACCGTGACGTGTCTTCGTCGCGTTTCGGGATCAGTGAGTAGGCCGGCATAGTGGATGTGACTGCTATTTACAGGTATTTAACTGTAAGTAGCAGTCACCTCTACTCATAGACCTTACTCCAGCCTGACATCAGGTGGGGTGCTGTCATATGTCAAGTCACAGTAATAAAAAGAAAAACATAATTCCATATCAAAGAAACATTGTTACTGTGAAGTGGATTTCAACTTTACGGTAGTTGTTACATTACGCGTAACAAGCTGGTGTTTTAACCAATGTGCCACGCGTGTCTTAAGGTCAAAATAACAATCAATTAAACAGATTGATTGTCATTTTGCTTTATTGATATTTTGATTGATTGTTATTTAAATTGTTGTTGAATTTATTGTTATTTTGTTTTTACCTTAATAATTGTTATTTTAATTGATTGTTATTTTGACTGAATAATACTTTGATTGATTGTTATTTTGATTGATTGATACTTTAATTTAATAATATTTTGATTGATTGTTATTTTGATTGATTGATATTATAATTTAATAATATTTTGATTGGTTGTTATTTTGATTGAATGATATTTTACTTTAATAATATTTTGATTGAATGATATTTTACTTTAATAATATTTCGATTGACTGTTATTTTGATTGATTGATATTATAATTTAATAATATTTTGATTGGTTGTTATTTTGATTGAATGATATTTTACTTTAATAATATTTTGATTGATTGTTATTTTGATTGAATGATATTTTACTTTAATAATATTTTGATTGATTGTTATTTTGATTGAATGATATTTTACTTTAATAATATTTCGATTGACTGTTATTTTGATTGATTGATACTTTAATTTAATAATATTTTGATTGATTGTTATTTTGATTGAATGATATTTTACTTTAATAATATTTCGATTGATTGTTATTTTGACTGATTGATATTTTGATAGATCATTATTTTAATTGATTGTTATTTTGAATGATTGAGATTTTGATTGATTGTTATTTTAAAATAATGATATTTTGATTGGTTGATATTTTGATAGATTAAAATTACAGTAATACCTAATTCTAATAATATTTATAAGGGTATGGTCGTCCAAGTCCTGTATAGATAGGCGGTGGTAATGGTCTTCTTGGATAATTGGGTGGACCAACTGGACCAATTCCAACACCTATTGGGAGAGCTGGTCCAACGATGATTTGGGATTCCGATACCTGGAATTTAAAAAAATACTAAAGGAGACCGTGGTGTAGAAGAGCAGCCAACTGAGAGCACGGGTTCAAAACCACTTGCCACCCCGACCGTGGTGTAGTGGCAGTGCAATGGCTAAGTAAGCCGAGAGGCACGTGTTCGAAACCACTCACCAGTTCCAATGTATCTTTCATATATGTACTTTGGTTATCCTGTTTCTCTGATACAAGCACTTTAGTGGCTTAGTATAGAAATGTATAATAAAAAAAATGAATTAAACAAATTTTATGCGTCTTACTATCGCGTTTATTACTAGTCTCTCCGTGACCACGATGGCTGCAAAGCTCTCGAAACGCCGAAATAATGCAAAATAAAAAAACTTTACATCTAAACCAAAATAAATTTGTTTGTTTGTTTGATTCATTATTTAATGTTCGCGCAAAATCTAAGAAAAACTATAAACTAGTAAAAGAAGACAATGGTGCGCCACGCGGTTATGGGCATCTGGCAATCCAGCTTTCTGGAGAATGTCTCAGATTTAGTCGGAGAACCCCTTTGTTTGTTTTTGTGACTCGACATATGACAGAACCCCGCCTAATGTTAAGCTGGAGTGCGGTCTGTGAATGGTCTTCTAGTTTTTTTTTTTTTGTGACACGACATCTGACCTTGACCCGCCTGATGATAAGCAAGAGAAGGTCCAAAAGTGACAACAACTGAAAAAACCGAGTTTATTCACGGCTTCTTCAGTCACCGTCACTATGCCGGCCTAAGGTGCTTCTTCACGCATCGCTTGAAGGATCCAAGGTTATAGGATGGAGAGAACACATGGGTTGGCAAAGCATTCCACTTGTCGATTGTTTTACAAGGAAAAGACGCAGTTTTCTATAATACAAGCACTCATAGTGATAAAGTGATTTTTAACTCATAGTAAAATCAATCAATTTCTCTCGCCTTTTTCCCACAGGGATAGGCAGAGACAGTGGAGCGCCACTTGCCACGATCCTGACACAACTCCCTCGCTTCCTTCACATTCACAGTTCTCTTTATACAAGCTCTACCTAGGCAACCTAGCTTTTTATCTCCGATTTAATCGGCGAATTTATAAATTATGAGATTGGAAACATTAGTTTAAAAATGTAAGTAATAAATAGATTACGGTTTTTTAGCCATCAGCACTCTTGGATCACCCCTCGCAAGTCTACCATCAGACAAGTCGAGGTTAGAAGTCGCGTCACAAAAGCAAAAAGACTGGCATAGTTACAGTTAACTAGTCCTTTTTTTTATTTCAACATATAACGATGACTTAGGCATACCGACTTTGACTGTCCCATCACCGACTTTAGGGAATCTTTCCTAACATCAGGGAAGATTCACACTAACAGGCTAATTGCCGCAGCGTACACTCAGTCACATGACAGACTGAAACATGACTCAAACACACCTTCACCACCGCCAAAACCACCCAGGGCCATTCCCAAATCGCCCCACTCTAAAATCTCTTCTTACAGGAAGACTCGAGAGAAGAGGCCTCGCCCACCAGAGGTCCCTCTCCCTCCCTTGGCCAACTAGTTCCCCGAGCATACCTCACACTCGGGCTTCACTCGACTTTGGAGTCAATTCTATTTCACATGGATCACCCGATTCACGGGGGGTCCACTACTTAACGCGAATATATCCGAATGAAATACAGCAATTCTTTTCACAAACAAAAAACATACAACAATAAATCAATCAAATTGTCTCGCTTTAATCCTACAGGGATGAGCAGAGACAATGGAGCGCTACTTACCGCGATCCTGACAGATCTCCCTCACATCAACAATTCTTTTCTTACAAGCTCTACGGTTATGGGCACTAGGAAATCTAACTTTCTTAAGGATTTCTCCGATTTGGTCGGAAAACACCCTCCTGGGTTTGCCTTATAAGTTCTTTTTGTTAATCTACTTTCACTCATCCTTTCCATGTTGCCAAACTATAAAGGCTATTCCTAATTCTATCTACTATTGTCACAGTGAGTAAATCTATTCTCATGCTTCTTCTGCCATACCCAACATTCATTTTTATACAATATGGTACGAGCACTACCTAAAACATATACTTAGGGCCTTATTTCCGAAAGGGGATGGTAGAATTTGTTGCAATACTTACTTGAAATATATGTAAAATACAGATGAAAAAATATATAAATAAATTTAATTTTACAGCCATTTTTTAAAACAAAACACAACCACTACGATTTATGTAAGGAAATAACTACGCAAGACAAATGAAATTAATTTATATATATACCTATATATATAGGTTACCTAAAACCTTAAAATATACATCCATTTAGCACTAAATTATTTTTACAATTACTTAAAAGAATATCAACTTTATTTCGAAAGCAATAAAGGTTGATTTAAAAAGTAAACATACTTTGTTTATTTACTTAACTTATATATGTGATTTATACACTTGAAAAGTGATAAATAATATACATATATAAATATAATTTTATATGTTTATATATTTCCGCAGTTAACGCGAATTCATCCTCTTTTTAATACGCGTTAAAAGTACATCAATTGCGGGGCATAGTTTTCCATTGACAAAGATTTTTTTATCGTTATCGTTTTTATCGTTTATTATTATTATTATTATTATTATTATTTTTTTTTTTTTTTTTCGTTCACAAGTGCCGACGTCTGAAAAAAAACGAGTCAGTTCACGACCAGAAGATGCTTCTTTACGCACGGCTTGACGCAAGGTTATAGGATGGAAAGAACACATGGGCTAGTAAAGAATTCCACTTGTCGATTGTTCTACATAGAAAATTTAAAGAGTGGTAGGCAGTGGTACCCAGTCTGCCGATCCAGGGTAGTATCACCACTTATACAAGCCGTAAGTTGCCGGTTCCAACTAGGCCAGCATAGTGAATGTGATTGCTACTCACAGTTATTGAATTGTAGTAGCAGTGACATTCATTCATGGACCACACTTCAGCTTAACATCAAGTAGGGGTCTGAAAAGACGAGGCAGGAACAAGGTTTTAAAGAGTTCTTCGGAATATTCTCCGTGGTATAGGCGATAGAGGATGATAGATTTTTTTAAATCTATCATCCACAGTGGTTCCCAGCGGAGTTAGTTTGGGCAAATAGGAACGATATCGTTTCTCATCGGCGATTGTCAAAATATTATAAAGTTAGGCTAAATCCACCTAATTGAGACTATTGATGATAATTATGAAACGTGTCGTCGCACAGACGATATTCGTCACAACGATTAATAGTCTCCTTTTTGATGGTTTTAGCCTAGTTTTATATTATTTTGACAATCGCTGACGAGATGTTAAGCTGGAGTGCGGTTCCTGAATGGAGGTGACATCTAGTACAATTCAATAACTGTAAGTAGCAGTCACATCCACTATGCCGGCTTAGTTGGAACTGACAAGCTGGTCCCGAAAGCTGATCACTTCATGGTCTGTATACTTGTAAGTGGTGGTACTACCCCGGATCGTGGATGCCTACCACTCTTTTGCAGTTATTTAACTTTAGTAGCAGTCTCCTCTATTCATGGATTCCAGCTTAACATCAGGCGTACAACATCAAAATTTGTATACATAGTTTTCAGTTGAATTTTCATGAATTCAGTTTCACATGCGACCTTCGTTTGGCGTGGGTGTTAAGAAGTATTGACCCATTGCAGGGACTCGCTGCAGATGCGCCGTATTTAGGGATGTTATTTACTCGATAAAAAAACGATATCTATATAAATTTGAGAGAGTTGCGAACCTTCGTTGAAAATAGATTTGAAATTGATTGATAAATTTTCGGCATCTCTGCCTAAACTTTTTCTATTAATAGATTCTGCAATAATTTAGAAATCATTTATTTATTGTTTGGTATGTATTTATGCTATGTAATTGTTTATATATGTGTTTTAAGTATGTCAAAACTGTCACGTTTTTTCCTACAGTGATGATGGAGACAATGGAGTGCCACTAGCCACGATCCTGACACCATTTTCTCGCTTCCCCTACATCCACAATTCTCTATTTTTTGAGGCTCAACATATGACAGCACCTCGCCTGACATTAAGCTGGAGTGCAGTTCGCAAATGCGGTTAAATAACTGTAAGTAGTAGTCACACCCACTATGCCTGCCTAGTTGGAACCTTCAATTTACAACTCTCAAAAACGACACTTTCCTAATACAAGTCCCTCGCATTCACAATCCTTTTCATACAAGTTCTTCGGTTAATGGGCATTAGACAATCCAGCTTTCCTGAAAATGTGTGATTTGGTCGGAAAACACCATCTTACCCAGGATAATAAATAAATAAATAAATAACTTATACAAAATAATAAATGTAAATAATACCCCGCTCCGGTCGATCTCATTTATCTTTTTTTTTTTTTTTTTATTGTGACTAGACATTTGACCACGACCCGCCTAATGATGAGCAATCTCGGCTGCCTCAGTCGCCGTCATTATGCTGGCCTGAGATGCTTCTTTACGCATCGCATCGCTTGACGACGGGCGTGGACGAACGGTTTAGCGACTGGTTTGTTGCGCGTAAAGTCCCGGGTTCGATCCCCGGTCGGAGCAAATATTTGTTTATAGCTTTTATTTGTAATATTTAATAATATTAAATATTGCAAATATTTGTTAATAAAAATAAAGAGATGGATATTTGTTTCGGGTCTGGTTATCTAAGAGTGGTAGGCAGTGGTACCCAGTCTGCCGATCCGGGGTAGTACCACCACTTACAAGTATATAGACCGTGAAGTGATTTGGTCACGTTTCGGGATCAGCTTGTAAGTTGCCGGTTCCATCTAGGCCGGCATAGTGGATGTGATTGCTACTCACAGTTATTGAATTGTATTAGCAGTGACATTCATTCATGGACCACACTTTGGCTTAACATCAAGCGGGGTGCTGTCATAAGTCGAGTCACAATAAAAAAAAAGGGATTCAAGGTTAAGGATGGAGAGATCACATGGGCAGGCAAAGCATTCCACTTGTAAATTGATCTAGAAAGAAAAGACGCACCGAACTTTTTAGTTATACCGATACCTTTTTTAACTAACAACACTAGACATCCTAGCTATTGACGTCATTGTTGTTCATGACCTGAACTTTAAGATATATAGGTCGTGCGATGGATATACATATATATACTTACAGCCGGAGTTATGTCAGCGTAATGGGGCGTTCTCACGGGGCGATTTTAGTTGATCAATATTTATCGAAAAACAAAAATTCGAAAGCAAATATTGACGGTAGCGTTCTCACGATTCAATAATAATCGACTCAATATTACACGTGTTATTACACTATCTGTCCATTTTTGCATTTTTCTCGTGGATGTGGACGTCACAATTCACATTTTATTTTACAAACAAACAAAATACTGGTGATAGAGGAATGCAATATACAGTACATAGGTACTCAATCGCGCTGATTGACTGACTGATTGGGCTGATTATTCAATGCAAGTTAAACGAACAAGTTCAGACGAGTCGATTCGCTGTCAGCTATCAAATGAATCAACAAAAGTCGAAAGGTCTTTAACTTTTGTTGAATGGATATTTATTGCTTCAACTTGATTGAAAGTCTGTTCAGACGGTTTAAATCACGAACGATTTCGCAGTTGATCAACTAAAATCGCCCCGTGAGAACGCCAGACATACGAATGTATCTCATCGCTAGAAATAGAATGTGAACTTAGCCTTCAGTCTCCGGACCCTTTTGGAAATAATAAATTATGATTATCACTAAAAAATTTTTGACGACAGGCGTGGACGAACGGTTTAGCGATTGGTTTGTTGCGCTTAAAGTCCCGGGTTCATTTGTATTTAAATATTTGTTTCATAGCTTTTATTTGTAATATTTAATAATATTAAATATTGCAAATATTTGTTATTAAAAAAAAGAGATGGATATTTGCTTCGGGTCTGGTAATCAAAGAGTGGTAGGCAGTGGTACCCAGTCTGCCGATCCGGGGTAGTACCACCACTTACAAGTATACAGACCGTGAAGTGATTTGGTCACGTTTCGGGATTAGCTTGTAAGTTGCCGGTTCCATCTAGGCCGGCATAGTGGATGTGATTGCTACTCACAGTTATTGAATTGTAGTAGCAGTGACATTCATTCATGGACCACACTTCGGCTTAAGATCAAGCGGGGTGTTGTCATATACCGAGTCACAATAAAATAAAATAAAAATTAGAATAATCATGGCTTTTTTAGCCAGCCAAGCCAGAGCAAGCCATACTCTCTAAAACTAACCTAGCGGGTTAAGATCGTAACTAGAGGACGGCCAGTTCTGATGAAGTAAGGAACGTTGGTTTCTAACCAAGATTGGGTGGATGGAGCTTTATGACCCAGCGCCGAGTCTTGCTGAAAGGACCATTCTTGGTTACTGAAAATAAGATATAGATTTTGTATCGTCTGTGAATTCCAGACACGCCATATTAACAGTTCTGCTTTGAACTGTCATAGTTATAGTTTGATCATTTTGCACACCTAAACTACGCAAAATAAAGGATATATTCCAATTACATTGTAATCTTCGTATGTACATTAAACTATTTTAAAATGTATATGCAACTGTTAATACAATTAAGCCCAAATCCCCATACAAAATGAATTTCTATTATTCATAATTGTCATGCCTTATTTCCTACAGGGATAAGTATAGAGAATAGAGAGTTGTGTCAGGAACGTGGCAAGTGGCGCTCCATTGTCTCTGCCTATCCCTATGGGGGAAAAGGCGTGACAATTTAATTGATTGAAAAGTAAAGGCGATTTTCACGATCCTGACATAACTCTCTCGTTTTTATCACATCCACAAGTCTTTTTATACAGACTTGACGACAGGCGTGGCGTGTTGGTTAGTACCCCAGTTCGTTACTCGTAAAGTCCCGTGTTCGATTCCCAGCGGAGCAAATATTTCGTTCATAGCTTTTATTTGTAATGTTTAATTTTATCATTAAAATTACCAATATTTGTTAATTGAACCGGCCGGCATAGTGGATATGACTGCTACTTAAATAACTGTAAGTAGCAGTCACCAACCACCATAAATACCTATAAACCATACTCCAGCTTAACATCAAGCGGGGTGCTGTCATATGTCGAGTCACAAAAAAAATGTGGATGTGAGGGAAGCAAGAGAGTTGTGCCAGAATCGTGGCAAGTGGCGCCTTTATTCTCTCTGCCTATCCCTGTGGGAATTGAGGCGTGAAATTAATAATAAAATTCAAGTGTAGCATAAGAAATATGCATCCCAAATTGAAACTGGTTCCCGGTCATCGAACCTTGATACCCAAACATGGATTTCTTATTCATACACAAAACTGTTATATTGAAAACAGTTACTTACAAATTACTATTCTGTTACTTGGATCCTTTAAGCGACGCGTCATAGTGACTTAGTCGCGTTTCAGAATCACCTTACCGCAAAGAGTGGTAGGCATTGGTACCCAGTCTGCCGATCCGGGGTAGTACCACCACTTACAAGTATACAGACCGTGAAGTGATTTGGTCACGTTTCGGGATCAGCTTGTAAGTTGCCGGTTTCAATTAGGCCAGCATAGTGGAGATGTGATTGCTGCTAACAGTAATTGAATTGTAGGAGCAGTGATATCCATTCATGGACCACACTCCAGCTTAACATCAAGCGGGCTGCTGTCATATGTCGCGTCACAATAAAACAAAAAAGAAGAGCGTTATATTAGTTAGTTAATGTTAGAAATGGACGGACGGACGGACATACTTTTCCCACTATATAGTACTGTGTAAAAGCTTAAGGTGATAAAATTACCTAAGCACTATGAAAACTTTTATTTTTCTCAAAAATTCACTTTTAATTTATACACGCAAATATAAACTTTAATTCAAAGACATAAGAGTTCTCCTTTACGACAATTGCAACTTAAAGCTATTTAAAAATTACAAGCCAATATGACTCGTAAGGGGTTTGCAATATGGAATAAATTCCTGTAAAAATTAAATGTAGCTTGACCACATACAACGTTACCAATAGACGCTGCATTGTCACAATACTAGTATTTGACGACAGGCGTGGCCGATTAGTTTGTTACGCGTATAACTCCGGGTTCGATTCCCGGTCGGAGCAAATATTTGTTTCATAGCTTTAATTTATAATATTTAATAATTATACTAAATATTGCAAATATTTGTTAATAAAAAAAGAGGCGGATTTTTTTTCGGGTCTGGTGATCAGAGTGGTAGCCAGTGGTACCCAGTCTGCCGATCTTACAAGTATTCAGACCGTGAAGTGATTTTGTCGCGTTTCGAGATCAACTTGTAAGTTGCCGGTGCCAACTAGGCCGGCATAGTGGATGTAATTGCTACTTACAGTTATTGAATTGTAGTAGCAGTGACATCTATTCATGGACCGCACTCCAGCTTAACATCAGGCAGGTACTGTCATATGTCGAGTCACAATAATAAAAAAATAAACCACTGCATTATTTGTTTTATTAACTTGTTATCTAAAAAAAATAATAAAGAATTTATAAAATATATATACTGATTCTGAAACGCGACTTCGTCACTTTCGTCGAAAACGTCACTTCACGATCTGTACACTTGTAAGTGTAAGTTGTGGTATTCTACTACTCCGGATCGGCAGACAGAGGTGCCCATGATTACCATTCTTATAAAATCTTCGTCTCTCTTGACTATTAACGTATATGCAATAATCAAATTATATTTTCACTAGCTGTACCCGCAGTTTCACACGCGTGAAAAAGGTTTATCAACTAGTCTCTAAATCACGCGTCCCCCGAAAAGTACTTGGTACTTGACACTTTTCGTTATATTTTGAACATTTCACACAATTTGTTTATTAATTATAGCCTATATCTTATTCTGATGTATAAGCTATACTATTGTAAAGTTTCATTAAAATCCATTCAGTAGTTTTTGCGTGAAAGAGTAACAAACATCCATCCATTCATCCACACACATATACTTACAAACTTACGCGTTTATAAGTAAGGATTTATCTTTGGCCGGCATTGTGACGGTTTTGGTCGACATAGTGACGGCGACTGAGGCAACTACTCGGTTTTTTCAATCGTCGTCACTCTTGGACCTCCTCTTGCTTATCATAAGGCGGGTCAAGGTCAGGTGTCGTGTCACAATAAAAAAAGCAACCAAATGTTTTTTGTTAATCGACAATTTTAGAATGGTAGACAGACAGGTTTTATTTATTGTGACTCGTCATATGACTGATCTTAAGCTGAATTGCGGTCCATGAATGGAGGTGACTGCTACTACAGTCCAATAACTGCAAGTAGCAGTCACATCCACTATTGGCGGTAAATTGCCTAGTCTGAAAATCTGGGATTTTTTTACAGGCCGTGAAGTTACTAAGTCGCATTTCTGATTCAGCCTAAAACTATACAACAAAAGTACCTACATTTGCCGCCCCCTTATTTAGGAGCTTCAATCATAGGTACAACAAAAATGTGAATTTCAGGTACAAATTTTAACGATTTATTATAGTTTTTTATTTATTTTGCCGCCCCCTAAATGTGCCGCCCGCCACGCTACGCCACTGAGTGGGGTGCTGTCATATGTCGAGTCACAATAAATAAAAAAAACATATAACAAAGAAACATTGATACCGAAAACGAGAACTATAAGACATCTGTAAGCTTAGTAAAGTTGTATTCTTTTACTTTCTCTAGTATTTAAGTGAGTGGTTAAAATTACGAATTCTAGACGCGGTCTCGGACGCAACTTCCATCCAGTCTCGACCAAGCCGGCGACGTGCGCGGGCGCATTCGCAAGGCATAACCTCGAAAAACTTTAAACAAAATCAATAAATAAATTAAATTCTATATCAAAATATTAGGACAACTGTTTTAAATTGTGGGTTAAGTTAGAAAGAGACGTGTATTGTTTGTTAAGTGTTAGAGAAGGACAAAAAAGCACCTTGGTAAGTTTTAAGGCTTTACAAATGACGTAAGATATTTAAGGTCATTTTAAGAAGTAAAAAGTGCAATGTGGATTTGTTTATTTATAACCTTTGTTTTTTTTATTGTGAGCCGACTTGCCTGATTGAAAGCAAGGGTTTTTTTAATTGTGATTTGACATATGACAGCACCCCGCTTGATCTTAAGCCGAAGTGAGGTCCATAAATGAATGTCACAGCTACTACAATTCAATAACTGTGAGTAGCAATCACATCCACTATGCCGGCCTAGATGGAACCTACAACTTACAAGCTGATCCCGAAACGTGACCAAATCACTTCACGGTCTGTATAGACACTGTGTACATTCACGGTGGTGGTACAACCCTGGATCGGCAGACTGTGTACCATTGCTTACCACTCTTTGTTGACCGGACCCGAAGCAAATATCAATCTCTTTTTTTTATTAACAAATATTTGCCATATTTAATATAATTAAAAAATATTACAAATAAAAGCTATAAAACAAATTTTTGCTCCGACCGGGAATCGAACCCGGGACTTTAGGCGCAACAAACCAATCGGTAAACCACAGTTCGGCCACGCCTGTCGCCAACTTTATTTTGCCTCCCTGAACAAGCTGATGTACTAACCAATAAGCAGCGCCTGTCGTCAATGAAATGAATGGAAGAGACTGCTACTACAGTTAAAAAACCGCAAGCATAGGGGATGCAGTTATTTATCAGTATGGGCAGTCGCCTTTATTAAAAAAGCTCCTATAAAAAAGCAGCCAAGTGCTAATCGGACTCGGCCATGAAGGGTTCCGTAGCAGCAAGTAACATAATATAAAAGTTCTTGTAGTTCGTTGATCAATTTTTATATTTGAGTTGATTCAATGAAAGGTAAATTGCGATTTTGGATTTATGACGTATTAAAAAAAACTACTTACTAGATCTCGTTCAAACCAATTTTCGGTGGAAGTTTGCATGGTAATGTACATCATATTTTTTTTTAGTTTTATCATTTTTTGGAAGTGTCTCTCGCGCAAACAATTCAGTTTAGAAAAAAAATTAGATACCTCAATATAATTTTTAAAGACCTATCTATAGATACCCCACACGTATGGGTTTCATTAAAAAAAATGAGTTCCAGTTCTAAGTATAGGGAACCCCCAAAATATATTGATTTTTTTATTTTGTGTGAAAATCTTAATGCGGTTCACAGAATACATCTATTTACTAAGTTTCAATAGTATAGCTCTTATAGTTTCGAAAAAAAGTGGCTGTGACATACGGACGGACAGACAGACAGACATAACGAATGTATAAGGGTTCCGTTTTTTACTAAAAGGAAGGAGGGAACCCTAAAAGGATAGTCTTAAATACAGGACGAGACAAACATTCTTAAAGAGAGATAATTCTATTAATTAAGTATAGATAGCTGTATAAACTTGAAGACGTGTCTTATGTTAGGAACACCTGCCGATCTAATTACGTAGTATAGGTCCTGGCAGAAAAAAAAGCGCTGACTTTTGAGCTGCGCAGTATGTTTTTATTATGACACGACATTTTAACCCGACCCGCCTCATGATAAGCAAGAGGAGGTCCAAGAGTGACGACCACTGAAAAAATCGAGTTAATTCACGTGGACGCCATAATTTACATTTTATTTTACAAACAAACAAAAAACTGGTGACAGAGAATTACAATAAACAATACATAGGTACTCAATCGCGCTGATTGACAAGTTCAGACGAGTCGACTCGCTATCGGATATTAATTAAATCAATAAAAGTTGAAAGGACTTTAATTTTTGTGGACCGATATTTATTGCTTCAACTTGGTTGAAAGTCTGTTCAGACGGTTCAAATCGTATAGGAAAAAAAGTAATTACTCGTAACCAAAATTAGGGGGATCCATATCTTTCCATATCTTAAAAACATTGTTCATATCTTATTAAAAATGATAAATTTAATATAATTTATTCATTTTGCGTGAGAAAAATTACGCATGGCTAAGAAATCACTCGAGCGTTTTAAACTGTTGAAAATTCTTTATTTTATTCGTGTTTTTTAGCATAGTAATGAATTACTTAAAAGAAAGGATTTGTTTGTAAAATAATTCTTTTACTCGTATTTTTAGCAATTCTAGCGTAAGTTCGATTCTTAGTTACATACCATTTATTTGTAATATTTGTTAATTAGATTGGATACTCGTATAATGAATATTTGTTAATAAAAAACGGAAATTGTCGATTGTCGATTGCAACTAGGCAGTTCTTTATTGAGAAACAGATAAATTTAAAAGTATAATTAAAACTATAAATAAAAAAAATAAAAAGCTATAATTAAACTATAAATAAAAATATCAACTAATGACGTCGCATCAGAGATAGTCCCAAGGAGACTGGCAACATTTCCCCTTTGTATAGCAAGGCTAATACGTTGGCAGAAATAATTGCCAGCCTTCCTGTCTCCAGACTTCTCTGTCAGCCGCTTGGACAACTTCTTGGCCAGGCGCTTAGCTGAAGGTCCCCAAGAGCACATCGTCGCGAACCCCAAACGGCGCAAATTCGTAACCAGTACCGAGATTAGCGTATTTGCGCAGCTTGAGGTTCTCATCAGAAATCGCCGCACTTCCCGCGCTTAACGAGGTCGCTTGGATGTGAGATGGGGCTAATGTGTCTACACATGTTGCATCCCACACCAAAGACCTGCCAAGTTTCCACGGCCCAACGGTCATGCCGTCAGGTCTCTTGCCGTCGTTCCGCGCAATTCCACAGGGTCCTAAAATTGCGGGCTACTACATTCCTTAGTTTATTTTTTCATTGTGATTCTACATTTAAACTTGACTTGCCTGATAGTAAGCAAGGAGACTTCCAAGAGCGCCGACGACTGAAAAAAACGACTCAGTTCATGATTTCCTCAGTCGCCGTCACCAGACAAAGGACATCATTCATTTTGGGCTTCTTTGTGCTACTTTTGTAATGTCCAATGATAAAAAATCATATAAATGGTAGTTTCGATACTTGCTTTGATAAAACTAATAACAATTTTGCTTTTAATTGCAGTGCAATTGAGTTATTTGGAAAATAAGATATGGATTTTGTATCGTCTATCAATCAACGCCATATTTGTTCTGCTTTGAACTGTCATAATTATAGTTTGATCATTTTGGAAACCTAAAGTAAGCAAAATAAAGGATAAATTCCAATTACATTGTAATCTTCGTACATTAAACTATTTTAAAATGCATATGTAACTGTTAATACAATTAAGCCCAAGTCCCCATACAAAATGAATGATGTCCTTTATGGTCCTTTGTAAATATATATTTTTTCTCATTTCAGATATTTTATCCAAGATGGCGCTTGTCAAGTTATTAATATGCTTTAACATCCTACATTTAATATTGGCTCAAGGTAAATCTATTATTTTATATATCCTTCTTTTTTATTGTGACTCGACATATTACAGCACCCCGCTTGATGTTAAACTGGAGTGTGGTCCTTAAAAGGATGTCACTGTTACTGCAATTTAATATCTGTAAGCAGCAATCACGTTCACTATGCCGGCAACTTACAAGCTGATCCCGAAACGCGACCAAATCACTTCACGGTAAAATTTTATGCTCTCGGAGCACTGCACAGAGAGTTGCGAACATTACTTCCTCTTCGCAACTTTGGAACAACATTACCAAGTATTTTGTAAGTACGGTCTGTGTACTACTCGATATCTTACACAGCGTTCACAAGAGGCGAATTTAGTTGATCAAATGCAATATCAAGTTAAGGCAATAAATAATCGGTTCAACAAAAGTTGAAAACCTTTCAACGTTCATTGTTTCAATTAATAGTTGACAGTGGCTGACAGCGAATCGACTCGTCTGAACTTCTTCGTTCAACTTGCATTGAATAATCAGTCCAATCAATCACTCAATCAGCATGATTGAGTATGTATTGTATTCCTTTGTCACCAGTTTTATGTTTGTTTGTAAAATAAAATGTGAATTATAGCGTCCGCATCCACGAGAAAAATGCTAAAATGGACAGATAGTGTAATAACACGTGTAATATTGAGTCGATTATTATTGAACCGTGAGAACGCTACAGTAAATTTTTGCTCACCTAGGAGCTCCTGCTGCCAATCACTTTCAAATTATGTAATTTTCCATAACCACCTTTTTTTTTTTTTTTTTATATTGTGACTCGACATATGACAGCACCCCGCTTGATGTTAAGCCAAAGTGTGGTCCATGAATGGATGTCACTGTTACTACAATTTAATAACTGTGAGCAGCAATCACATCCACTATGCCGGCCTAGATGGAACCGGCAACTTACAAGCTGATCCCGAAACGTGACCAAATCACTTCACGGTCTGTATACTTGTAAGTGGTGGTACTAACCCGGATCGGCAGACTGGGTACCACTGCCTACCACTCTTATTTTACACTATTTATACACCTATTTATAATCCTAGACGCTCCTATGATACTATGCGGGTATCACAGAAGTAAGACGAAGTAGGAATAAGGTAAAAGGGCTTTTTAGAACATGGCGGCTTTATGCTACAAAGAACGCATACGTACAAATTGTTGTTTTTATTATTTTTTGTGTGGCAGAAGCAGCATGAGAGTAGAATTAAAGCTGTAGAAATGCGGTCTTTAACGCTTTAGAAATGTGGAGTGACAATAGGAGATAGAATAAGCAATAGCACAGTGCGCGATAGATGTGGTTTGAATGAGGATGTAGTGACAAGGATTGACAAAGGAATGCTTCGATGGTTTGGACACATTGAAAGGATGAGTGAAAGCAGATTGACGACAAGAATTTATAAATCTGATTAGGTTGGATGCGTTGAACAAATCAAACCCAGGAGGATATTTTTCGGCCAAATCGGAGACATCCTCAAGAAAGCTGGGTTGCCTAGTGGCCATAACCGTAGAGCTTATATGAAGAGAATTGTGGATGTGAAAGAAGTTGTGTCAGGATCGTGGTAGGTGGCGATTAATTGTCTCTCTAGTTCCAAGAACTCTAGCTTAGAGTATAAGTAAAGTACCAGGATAATAATATAAAAGGAGGTTATTTTCACGCAACTCAGCCAGACACAAAAAAAGGCTCCCGTTATTAATTTGTGAATTATATTGTTTTGCAAAGTGTTCTTTTAACTTAGTCATTGCTTCCCACGTGTGGGGCTTACGACCTTTTGCAAAGCCTTATATAGAAACGGACACCTACGCACAACCTTGCGACCGCCCACGCCCAACTTAAATGTAGACACGTATAAAGGATATTAAGTGTCTTGCTTAGTAGAAAAATAACAAAGGAATACGGTGGCGAATCCTGACACAACTCCCTCGCTTCCTTCACATCCACAATTCTCTTCATACAAGTTCTACGATTATGGGCACTAGGCAACCCAGCTTTCTTGAGGATGTCTCCGATTTGTTCGGAAAACATCCTCCTGGGCCTGCTTTGTTTAACGCATCCATCCATATCAGATTTATAAATTCCTTTTGTTAATCTACTTGCAATCATCCTTTCCATGTGGCTTTCCAAACAAAGCATTCCTTTGTCAATCCTTGTCACTAAATTAAATTAAATCATAAAAATATTTAATCTGTTAATAAAAAAGAGGCAGATAGTTGTTCTGGATATAATTGACAATGTGTGGTAGGCAGTAATGCCCAGTCTGCCGATCCGTGGCAGTACCACCACTTATAAGAGTGCATTAAGACTGTGAAGTGACTTAGTCGCGTTTCGAGATCAGCTTGTAAGTTGCCGGTTTCAATTAGGCTGGCATAGTAGACGCGACTACTTCTTGCAGTTATTAAACTTATAAGTTGCCGCACTGCAGCAAAGAAAGCCAATAAATATGCCAAACAAAAAAAAACAGAGTTTAGCAATGCCCATAACCATAAAGTTTGTATGTAGAGAATGAAGAGAATTGTGGATGTGAGAGAAGCAGTAGTAGATCCGGAGTAGTACCACCACAGACCGTGAAGTGATTTAGTCGCGTTGTAAGTTGCCGGTTTCAACTAGGCCGGCATAATGTATGTAACTGCTACTTACAGTTATTAAATTGTAGTAGCAGTGACATCCATTCATGGACCACATCCAGCTTAATACCGAGCGGGGTGCTGTCATATGTTAAGTCACAATAAAAAAAATGAAGAGAATTATAAAGGAAGAGAAGCGAGAGATTTGTGCCAGGATTGGTAAAAAAGGCGCTTCGTTGTCTCTGCTATTATTTATTATGAAAGTAAAGAAGCGAGAGATAAGTGCCCGGATCGTGGAAAGTGACGTTTTATTGTCTCTGCCTATCCCTGTGGAAATTAAGGCTAGTTCATTTAATGATTTACTAAACTTACTTAAATTAGCCTCAGGTCTTAAGTCCGCGTACAGACATGTATAGATAGAGACTACAAAAAATCGTACTGTAAAAGTATTGATTTTTACATATGAATAAAGTCGTTGACCTTCTAAACAGAACTGTTATTTGCTAATCGCAGTTTAAATGTAACATTTGTGTTTTGTGTAGGAGAGCTGCCTACGAGTATATGATTTAGTAAATGGTTTAAAAAAAAAGTAAGAAAGCTACTGTCAGGGAACGAGCTAAATAAACGCGGTAGGAATGCAGTTGTGACGTCATGGTCACGTGTCTATTATGAATAGTGAAGTAACATGCAAAAAACATGCACATGTTGATAACGATAAACACATACTTTCCTCAAAAAGCAAATAGATTTAGATATTTAAAATTATAAATGTGTATAAACATTAGATAGCAACCATTTTTAATGCATTATATATTAATTTAATTTTGAGAATAGTAACTGCATGTTTTTTTTCTTTTTCACACATTTAATTCACGTTTCTAATAATAATGATTCTAGCCTGACTACGGATAGTCTCTTCTAACTCACTAATGTGTCAATAATCAAACATAAAATATGGACGCCCCACCGCACCTCAGCCCCCGAATCTATTTAACTCGTTCCCCATCTATAGGTTGCCTAGAGCCCATAACCGTAGAGCTTGTATGAGGAGAATTGTGGATGTGAGAGAAGCCAGGAAGTTGTCAGGATCGCGACATGTGGCGCTTCTTTATCTCTGCCCATCTCTGTGGTAAAAAGGCGTGACAATTTGATTTTATTTAATCATTGTGAGTCGACATTTAACCTCAGATTGCCTGCTGGTTTTTTTATGATAAACTGCGAAAACCGAGTCTTCACGGCTGCCCCAGTCGCCGTCACTATGCCGGCCAAAGATACTTCTTTACGCATCGCTTGAAGGATCCAAGGCTATAGGATGGAGAGAACACATGGGCTTCTCCTTCCTCTTGTCGATTGTTCTACAAAGACGCACCGAACGTTTTAATACGACTGTCGATTCGTTCGACAAAATGCGGATGCTTTCCCCGACATGTGCGGGTATTACGGGTGTGAAAAGACGAGGTAGGAACGAGGTTAAAGAGCTCCTCGGAACATTCGTGGTATAGGTGATAGAGGACGTACAGAGCCATGGCGGCTGCGTAGTTGCAGGGGCACCAGAAATCGCGTGACCTTTGCATCACCTAAAATTCGGACAGCTCGGCGCTGCAATGAATCCAGGGGATAAAAGAATTGTGGATTAAGTCCATATTAAACAGGACAACCAAAGTACATATATCAGAGATACATTGGTACCGGTGAGTGGTTTTGAACCTGTGCTCTCGGTTTGCGTAACCATTGCACTGCCACTACACCACGGTCGCGTTTAAAATAATCTTTTCATTATTCTTATAAATATAGACATATTTCTCCACTAATTGCGTTTATTCCCGCGGCTAACAATAGAATATTCTGGAAATCTTTCAACTTTAACACTGATACTACGGGCGAGAATAAATGTTTTGTTTTATGGCTTCCTAGTATTTAACTAGGATTTAGGCGAACGTGGTGTAGTGGCAGTGCAATGGTTACGCAAACCGAGTGGCACGGGTTTGTTCGAAACCACTTACCGGTTCCAATGTATCTTTGATATATTATGTACTTTGGTTGTCCTGTTTAGTATGGACTTAATCCACAATTCTTTCATCCCCTGGATTCATTGCAGCGCCGAGCTGTCCGAATTTTAGGTGATGCAAAGGTCACGCGAACTCTGGTGCCCCTGCAACTACGCAGCCGCCATGGCTCTGTACGTCCTCTATCACCTATACCACGAATGTTCCGAGGAGCTCTTTAACCTCGTTCCTACCTCGTCTTTTCACACCCGTAATACCCGCACAGGTCGGGGAAAGCATCCGCATTTTGTCGAACGAATCGACAGTGAACTAAAACGTTCGGTGCGTCTTTTCTTTGTAGAACAATCGACAAGTGGAATGCTTTGCCAGCCCATGTGTTCTCCTATCTTATAACCTTGGTTCCTTCAAGCGATGCGTGAAGAAGCACCTTTGGCCGGCATAGTGACGGCGACTGGGGCAGTATATGTACTTTGGTTGTCTTGTTTCTATGATACAAGCACTTTAGTAGTTTAGTTAAGAAATGTATAATAAATAAATAAATTAATAAAACTAGAATAACACATAGTTTTAGGATAATCTCATGTAAATGGATACGTTAAACAAGGCAGGCCCAGGAAGGTGTTAGCCGACCAAATCGGATACATCCTCAAGAAAGCTAAGTTGCCTAGTGCCCATAACCATAGAGCTTGCCATCGTGGTCACGGAGAGACTGAGGTGTTGGTCGTCCTATTGGTTGATGCTGTTATTGTTTCCAAAACTAACCCGTTTGATGTTTTGATTTCGTTTTTTCTGTTCCCAGTTTATTTCTATTTGCAAAAATAACTGATGGTGTCATCTGGTTTGGCAGTTTGCTGGACTTGGGACTTGAGTTTGTGTATTATGGGGTCCCAGGTGTAGAAAAATTGTAAAATCAACGCGATAGTAAGCCGCATAAAATTTGTTTAATTCAATAATTAATGTTCGCGCAAAATCTAAGAAAATACTACACCCTATAATTATTATATAAGACAATGCAAAATGAGCCTTTTCACACACCTTGGTTTACTGTAACAAAGTTGAATAGAGCGCTACTGGTGAATGCATTTCGGGTTCGCTCGGGGCACATTCCTTTTAATAAAATTTAGATATTTGATGAAAAAAACTGCTTCTCCTAATTGTAGCTCATGTGATCAAGTGGAGGACGTTGAACACATACTGGAGGTATGTGTAAGATATAAAGCCGATAGACAACAATTGATGCAAAGTCTTAATTTGAACAAATGGGATATTGGTGGGTTTAATGCGGTTTTAGCAGATCCTTTGTCTAAGTCAGCGCAATGTGTTTATACATTTATAAGTAAAATAATTAAAAATAGATCATAGGATCTTTTAGATAAAAAGTTTAATTTAGATTAATGGTTAGTTTAAAGAAATAATTTTAAGGTAGATGTTAAGATATTTTGTTAATTAGATTAAGTTACTATGGGACTGACTTAACCAAATTAGGTTCAAAGTCCCTAAATAAATATGAATAAAAAAAAACAATAAAAAATTATTATATCAAACTAATTTTAATACAATGTCAAGAGATATAATGTTTTTTTATATATTATCACAATATTATATTATTCATTTAAATTTCTTTATACATTTATTCTATTCTATAAATTCATTTATGAAATATGTTTATAAATGTTGTATTTATTATACTACAATTAAACTTTATTAAAAGTAATAATTAACTATAATTAAACTATAAATAAAAAATATCATCTAATGACGTCGCATCAGAGATAGTCCCAAGGAGACTGGCAACATTTCCCCTTTGTATAGCAAGGCGTTGGCAGAAATAATTGCCAGCCTTCCTGTCTCCAGACTTCTCCGTCAGCCGCCTGGACAACTCCTTGGCCAGGCGCTTAGCTGATTGTCCCCAAGGGCCCATCGTCTCGACCCCAAACGGCGCAAATTCGTAACCAGTACCGAGGTTAGCGTATTTGCGCAACTTGAGGTTCTCAGCAGAAATAAAATAGAATATGTGTTTTAATAACCATTTGTATAGCTCACTTTTGAAACTTCTTATAGGGGAATCTCTTATTTATATTTTACTTTATTGTGACTCGACATATGACAGCACCCCGCTTGATGTTAAGCCAAAGTGTGGTTCATGAATGAATGTCACTGCTACTACAATTCAATAACTGTGGGTAGCAATCACATCCACTATGCCGGCCTAGTTGGAACCTTCAAATTACAAGCTGATCCCGAAACGTGACCAAATCACTTCACGGTCTGTATACTTGTAAGTGGTGGTACTACCCCGGATCGGCAGACTGGATACCACTGCCTACCACTCTTAAATAACTTTAATAACTTGTTTTTTATAGTTATTCGACCGCCTGTCTAGTGTTAACTAAATAACGTATACCTTACATAGCTTAAGGCTACGTGTTTTATAATTAAGCCTCCAAGAATATTTAAAAAAAAACAAGAGGTTAAGGTTTACTTTTAAAATTATTCCCGTTCTTTTTTTATTAATTGTGTATTATACATTTCTATAATAAGCTACTAAAGTGCTTGTATCATAGAAACAGGACAACTAAGTACATAATGTATCAAACATACAAATAAATAAGTCTGATGTGGATGGATGCGTTAAACGAGGGCAGGCCCAGGAAGGTGTTTTCCGATTAAATCGAAGACATCCTCAAGAAAGCTAGGTTGCCTAGTGCCCATAACCATAGAGCCATAATGAAGACAATTATGAATGTGAAGAAAGCAAGGGAGTTGTGTAAGAATCGTGGTTAGTGGCGCTCTATGGTCTCTGCCTATCCTTGTGGGAAAAAGGCGTGACAATTTGATTGATATATTGGTACTGGTAAGTGTTTGAATCCGTGCTCTCGGTTTGCGTAACCATTGCATTGCCACTACACCACGGTCGCCTTCGAGTAGAGTCCCCTTTTGTAGGCGAGTTCAGCTTATATATAAACTTACAGTTAAATAACTGCAAGTAGCAGTCGTATCTACTATGCCGGCCTAGTTAGAACCGGCAATTTACGAGTTGATCCCAATACGTAACTAAATCACTTCACGGTCTGTTCACTTGTAAGTGGTGGTACTACCCCGGATCGGCAGACTGGCACCGCGGGTCGTAACTAGTTTATTAAAAACAAATACTGATGACAGTTCAAAAAAGGATTTAACTAGAAAAAAAGAAATCTTAAATAGCCGCTAGCCGGTTTTAAAAATGGAACATGATTTTTTTAAACTTGTAATGCCTCGTCTACACCTCGTAGCTCGTACGATGTGAATTTACCGATGAATTGTTAGTTTATGGAAAGGATGAGTGAAAGTAGATTGTCGAAAAGAATTTATAAATCTGATGTGGATAGATGCGTTAAACAAGGCAGGCTCAGGAGGGTGTTTGTCGACCAAATCGGAGACATCCTCAAGAAAGCTAGGTTGCCTAGTGCCCATAACCGTAGAGCTTGTATGAAGAGAATTGTGGATGTGAAGGAAGCGAGGGAGTTGTGTCAGGATCGTGGCAAGTGATCCATTATCTCTGCCTATCCCTTCGGGGAAAAAAGGGATTCGGGTTTTTTATTTTTTTTATTACCCCATTTCCGAAAAATGTAGACGAGGCTTTATAAACATACTTTAGACTTAAGTTTTAAACCATAGAGTCTCATAAAGATTTTAATAGACGTTCTATTTTTAAAAATAACGTTTATTAAAAAACAACATATATTTTTTACTTGCTTTATTTTTAATTGCTTTTGTTTTGGTTTATTTTTACCCTTATTATAAATCTAATCTCAGAACTACTGAGAATAATTTCTAGTAGTTCTAGGATAAAGTATATATATAACTATATTTTAATAAGGCGACCGTGGTATAGTGGCAGTGCAAACCGGAGAGCACGAGTTCGATACTACCCACCGGTCCTAATGTATATTGATATATGTACTTTGGTTGTCCTGTTTCTATGATACAAGCACTTTAGTAGCTTAGTATAGAAATGTAAATAAAAAAATTAAAATAATAATTTTAAGGCGACCGTGGTGCGGTGGCAAACCAACCACTTACCGATATCAATGTATCTCTGATATTTGTACTTTGGTCGTCCTGTTTCTCTTATACAGCACGTTTAGTAGCTTAGAATAGACGTGATTAAAAAAAGAAATGCGTTCTCTGTGGTATGGGCGGTAAAGGAGGTTTATATCGGTGGTAAAGTCTTCAATAAACTTACGAGTATATAAAAAAGGAAACCTTTTAACTACCACCTAGCTAGTAAACCCTCACTTCGTTTAACACTTAAACTAGGGTACCGTAATTACGTGTGAAAAAAAAAGAGAACCATATAAAGAATATAATTATTTAAATAGCAGGGTTCCGTGGATTCTTTAACAATGTTATCTTGTTTTTTAAAGAGATTAAAATCGGCTTAATTCTACCTACATTTTGCATGACGCTCTCACATTTCTTTGTTTGTTTGTTACGGCTTTATGTTTGGAAAGCCGTAACAAACAACTAGGCCGGTTGCCGGTTCCAACTAGGCCAACTATAGTGGATATGATTGCTACTCACAGTTATTGAATTGTAGTAGCAGTGACATCCATTCATGGACCACACTCGAGCTTAACATCAGGCGGGGTGCTGTCATATGTCGAGTCACAATAAGCTTGAAGGATCGAAGGTGAATGGAGAAACCACATGGGCTGGTAAATCATTCCACTTGTCGATTGTTCTACTAAGAAACGTCTCACCGAACCTTTTAGTTCGACTGCCGATTCGGTTGACAGAATGCGGCAGCTTCCTCCGACCTGTGCGGTGTGTTTCACGGTTGTGAAAAGACGAGACACCCGTAGTTTTATCAGTCGTCGCTTATTTAGACGTTCTCTTTTTTACCATCAGACAAGCTGCCCGAGTTATAGGTGATGCAGAGGTTACGCGAACTCTGGAGCCTCTGGAACTTGGCAGAGCGAAGCGGCTTTATGCGTCCGTTATCGCATATACTCTTAAATCTTATTCCTACCTCGTCTTTTCACTCCCGAATACCCGCCACTGGTCGAAGAAGCATCCGTAGTCTGTCGACCGAATCGCTATATATAGATGTCAAGTACGTATGTCGTATAGATCAATCAATCAATCAAATTGTCACGCCTTTGTCGTATATACTTATAGCAGTCTTATCTAAGAAAAAGATGTAGTGACAAGGATTGACAAAGGAATGCTCCGATGGTTTGGGCAGGATGAGTGAAAGTAGATTGACGAAAGGCATTTATAAATCTGATGTGGGTCGATGCGGTTAACAAGGCAGGCCCAGGAGAGTGTTTTCCAACCAAATCGGAGACATCCTTAAGAAAGCTAGGTTGCCTAGTGCCCATAACCACAGGGCCTGTATGAGGAGAATTGTGGATGTGAAGGAAGCATGGGGAGTTGTGTAAGGATCGTGGTAAGTGGCGCTCCATTGTCTCTGCCCCTATCCCTGTGGGGAAAAGGCGTGACAATTTGATTGATTGATTGAGTCTTATCTACTATGCCCGGCACCGGAACCGGCAATTTTCAAGCTGCTCTTGAAACGCGACTAAGTCACTTCCATATATTTTTGGCTGGAATGTAGTTCATTAATGGACTTAAAAGCGTTTCGGGATCAACTTGTAAGTTAACGGTTCCAACTAGGTCAGCACAGTGGATACGACTTCATTATCAGCCAGAAGGCGTCCACTATTCCACATAGGCCTCCCCCTTAGAACGCCATTTCGAACGACAAGATGCCAGTTGCATACACCGGGTATCGTGACTTTCACTATGTCGTCAGTCCACCTAGTGGGAGGCCTACCTACGCTGCGTCTTCCGGTTCGTGGTCTCCTGTCAAGAACCTTTCTTCCCTATCAGTTGCCGGTTCTTCGAGCGATGTGGCCAGCCCATTGCCACTTCAGCTCGCAAATCCTACGAGCTATATCGTTAACTTTGGCTCATAAGCGAATATCCTCGTTCTATCGCACAAAGATACTCCAAGATTGGCTCTCTCCATTGCCCGCTGAGTGACTCTGAACTTTTCCAACAGCCCAACAGTTAAGGGCCACGTCTCCGTGCCATATGTCATCACTGGCAACACACACTGGTTAAAGACGTGGGTGTTGTCACGCCTTTTCCCACAGGGATAGGCAGAGACAAAAGAGCGCCACTTGCCACGATCCTGTCACAACTCCCTCGCTTCCTTCTCATTCACAATTCTCTTCTTACAAGCTCTACGGTTATAGGCACTAGGCCACAAGTCTGTTATTTAGTCGTTTGCGATTTTGGAACCGCTTTTCCCTGGTCCCAAGTGCCCTTTTAAATTAAAAAAAAATAGTCTTACAGCCAGTTGTACCAAAAAATTTTCAATTAACGAATTTAGTTTTACTTTATACTTATTCTATTACGTTTACTATTACGAAGTCGTTAATTGGGTTGTTAATAATTTTATACAGAAACTCAAAATGAATGATGTCCTTTAGCTCTGTATAAAATATCCGTTAAACGTAAATGTCAAATGTAAAGAGTGGTGCAACCCATTTTTCGTTTTACTTATACGATACTTTTTACAAATTCGTAAATTATAATTTTCGGTACAACCGGCTGATAGGGTTACAAAGAAATCGCTTCTTTTAATAAAATAATTGAATCGTTAATTAGAGCATAACAAAACTGATACTCGTATTAAAACTGTTATTTTGTGCATGCATCGTCTATTTGTAACTGTTATTTATTACTATTCAATTATTCCTGATTTTCTTCTACGCACTTATGGCCTCCTGGTACTTTATACTAGAACTAGAACAGCGAAAATATCACTTTTGGCCGGCATAGTGAGGACGACTGAGGCAACCTTGAACTGACTCGATAGTTTCAATCATTGACACCACCAGGCAAGTGGAACAGGTGTCAGTCACAATTTAATAAAAATGTTTTTGTAACGAAGTTCCTTATCGCGCGTTGCAAAAGGGAGCTAGACGGAAAAATTAAGACCAAAAGTTGTAACGACACTTTTTGGATTTGTCATGTCTGTCTGTATGTCTGTCACTTTTTAGGGTTCCGTAGTAAAAAACGGAATCCTTATAGATCCGTCATGTCTGTCTGTCTGTCCGTCTGAAGGAATTTTATTACAATTCCTTCATTAATTAATCGAAAGGAACTTCGTTCCATCCGGGTGTCCCTTGACACCTCTCAAGATTTTTTTTTATTTGCGCACGACATATGACTGCACTTCTACTGTCTTATGCCCTCCTGGTACTTTATACTAGAACTGAACGGTTCAGTGCATCGTTTTTTTGTAGAGTAATCGACAAGTAGTGCTTTACTGGCTTTAAGCGATGCGAACAGAAGCACTTTTGGCCGGCATAGTGGGGGCGACTGAGGCAACCGTGAACGGACTCGATTTTTTCATTCATTGACACTCTTGGACCAGACATTCTTTCCACCAGGCAAGTCGAGAACAGATGTCGAGTCACAATTTAATTAAAAAAATATTATTGTGACCACATATGATGCAGCCCGCCTGATGTTTATCTGGAGTGCGGTTCATGAATGGAGGCGACTACTACTACAAGTCAATAACTATACGTGGCCGTCACATCCACTATGCCAGCCTAGACCTCAGGTTGGCATGAAATGACCTACACCCTCTTGACCTGTTAATATTGGCATGGCATAGGATACCTCCTACTCTATTATGCTCTTCTGGTACTTTTTTTATAATTGCATGACAGGATATCTCCTTCTGTCTTATGCCCCTACTTTACTCGTCGGCATGATATGCTCCCCTGGTATTTTTTTATATTTGCATGACACGTGCGTATTGGTACTTTATATGTTGGCATGACATAACCTCCTACGGTACTAATGGCCTCCTGAGTCCTGACCTTTTTATATTGGCATAGCATAGGACACCTCCTACTGTATTATGCTCTTCTGGTACTTTCGAGATATAATGATCTCGGCCAATCTATCTGACCCAAAGTTACCTGATGAAAAACGATGAGATGAGACTCTTGGACAGAGTGCCGACGACTGAAGTAAACCATGAAAAAAACGACTATCGCGTCTGACTCAGTCGCTGTCAATAAATTAAAAAAATGCTTTTTAATTAAAAATAACCGACAAATGAAAGTTGTAAAATTAAACAATAGACCAATTAGTGTTGTGCGAATCTCTATATCGATATATTGATCTGACACAGACAATCGATTACTACTAACACAATTCCCAACGAATTCGATTGTTATCACTATCACTTAAAAATTATTCTCGCGGAAAAACAATAAAAAATAATTATTATGGTGGATTCACACAGAACTTTGTTACGTATACTTTTTTTATTGCTGCTTGATATATGAAAGCAACCCGCTTGATGTTAAAATGGAGTGCGACCCATGAAGCACAGGGGCAGCCGAGAACTGACTCGGTTATTCCAGTCGTCGTCACTCTTGGACCTCCTCTTGCTTATCATCAGGCGAGTCGAGGTCAGATGTCGTGTCAAAATAAATAAATAAAAAATAACCGATTTGGTCGGATTTCTCTCCGATTTGATCGAAGACATCCACTTTTTTTTATTTACAAATATTTGTTATATTCAATCTTATTAATATAAAATATGTTTATTAAATAAACAAATATATGAGAAGTATTGACAAGGGATGCTGCGATGGTTTGGGCACAAAGAAAGGATGAGTGAAAGTAGATTGACGAAAGTAATTTATAAATCTGATGTGGATGGATGCGTTAAACAAGGCAGGCCCAGGAGGGTGTTTTACGACCGAATCGAAGACATCCTCAAGAAAGCAAGGTTGCCTAGTGTCCATAACCGTAGAGCTTGTATGAGGAGAATTGTGGATGTGAAGGAAGCGAGGGAGTTGTGTCAGGATCGTGACAAGTGGCGCTCCGTTGTCTCTGCCTATCCCCGTGGGAAAGAGGCGTGACAATTTGATTTGATTTGAACATATGAGAAGATGTTTGGTCACATTGAAACAATGGATAAAAGGATATTGACGAAAAAGATTTAGAAATATTGGTGAAATAAAAAAATGAGGACAACCCAGCTGCCTATTGCCGATGCTTGATATTGTCTCTGCCTTTCCCTGTGGAAATAAAGTCACGTGACAATCGTTTATTTCATTTAGGTATAATACAAAGAGCCTATGTAAATAACAGTGAAAAAATCTTCACGGAAGTAAATAGGGTGGTCCCATAAATCCTAATAAAAACACAGCCATTTTACCCGAAACTGTTAGACCAGCTGTTCAAAGAAATATAAGCATTAACTTCCTGTAGTAAAGTTGAAAATCTTTTGTGTTTCTAAGGGCTATTATAATACCATTTGGACCGCCCGCCATGTGCCTTATGAGCCATATAAAATAAACATACATCTCTTTAGATATTATGCTTTCCTGGTATACCATAAGTGGCTTTCATCAAAGTAAAAAAAATGCTGGATATTCTTTTGTCTTTTAGTTGAAGAATATAAGGCGACCGTGGTGTAGTGCAGGTTACGCAAAAAAGCACGGGTTCAAAATCACTCACCGGTACCAATGTATCTTTGATATATGTACTTTGGTCGTCCTGTTTCTATAATACAAACAGTTTAGTAGCTTAATATAGAATTTATATAATAAAAAAATTGTTTGGCTAATTTAAAGCTACTATGGCGCCGATTCCGTCCTATTCTTATTTTAATCGCATTATACAGACTGTAAAGCGATTCTTTTTGGAACAGAATAAACGTTGCCGGAATAAAAGTTGGTCGGCAAAGTAAATGCGACCGAACTCCGGCTTAACATCAGGCAGGGTGTCATATCGCGCCAGAATAAAAAAATATACATAAAATTTATTCTATAAATTACATTGTTCAAAACTAGTTATTAACTCTTAATCGATATATCTAGTGATGTGCCGATATTTATTTTATCGATATCGATTTAGGCGCCATGTTCTTCCTACATACGAGTAAATAGACAGATAGAGGCAACCAAACTTCTGAGGCGACTGTGGTGTAATGGTTATGCAAACCAAGTACTCTGATTTGAAAACCACCGAATGGTTATTATAACTTATCTAAATTTGATATATCTACTTTGGTCGTGATATAGTATATCTACTTGACAACACCTGGCTTGATGTTAAGTTGTAGTGCAGTCCATGAGTAAAGGCGACTGCTACTGCGCTTAGACGATTCCAAGTAGCAGTCGCATCCACTATGCCGGGCTAGTTGGATACAGAAAAGCGACTTTCACTTCACGGTCAGATACCAACTGTACCTACCACTATTAAACAACCAGACTCGGAGTATCCGCCTATTTTTTACTAACAAATATGTATTTGTAATATCCTGTATAAATCCAGTCTGAAAATCAAATTCCTATTACAAATAAATGCTAAGAAACAAATTGCTCCGACCGGGAATCGAATCCTCGACTTACGCATAGTGTTTTTAACACCACGCGGGTCGTTAATAACTTATTCGAGTCCAAAAGCTTCTTTAAAAGCTCCATACTTTATAGAAAACATAACAATAAAAGAACACATGAATAAATCTATTTTCTACTATAAAACCATTATTCCTATTATTTTATTGTTGTTAATAAACATATATTGCAATATTTATATTGTGCTAGTAATAACAATAAAGAAATATATATGGAAATATTCTGTCAGAATAAGGAGTGTGAATAATTTGAATTCACTTGAATTGTTGTCTTTTATGTTATTTTTGCAATATCTTCCTTTGTTTATACTGATCGAGAATAACTGGTTTTAAATACAAACAACATACAAAACAAAAATCAAATAACATAGGTACTTATCGATCAATATTTTATTATTAATCATTATTTAATTTGAAATAAATAATTATTGTGAATAAATTTAAACAAAACGAAATGAAATAATTATCGATAAAGTTTAAATATGTCACAACATTACGATCTGGCTGACATTTTTATTTTTAAAATTAAAATAGGCTTGGCCCTTAAACCTGTTAGTCCGTGTCCGGCCAGACTACATCCTATATGACCCAGTCTACCTACTTAGAGAGCTTAACGCTGCACATTCTTTTATTTTATTTTGTAAACGCCTATGATTGTGTTTATTTAGATTCTGAGCGATCAAAGTACCTCACGTTTCGGGATTAGATTGTAAGTTGCCGGTTCCATCTAGGCCGGCATTGTGAATGTGATTGCTACTCACAGTTATTGAATTGTAGTAGCAATGACATTCATTCATGGACCACACTTCGGTTTAACATCAAGCGGGTGGCTGTCATATGTCGAGTCACAATAAAAGAAAAACTACTTTTCTTAAAATAGGTTGAAAATACCTATTTTTCATGCCTAATGTTAAATGTTAAATGCCTAAGTTTTAAAAGTGATAGACGGACAGTTGGTGATCATTTTCCTAGTCTACCGATCCAGGTGTACAGACCATATCGTAACTTAGTCATGTTTTGCGATCAGTTTAAAAATTGTCTGTTGAACTAGGCCGGCATAGCGACCTAGTGAGCTGTAACTGCAGTAGCAGTCGCCTTCGTTCATGGCTAAATCCATCTTAACCTCAGTCGGGGTGCAGTCACAAGAAAAAAAAGTATCTAGACGGACACCTCCTATACTATTTAAAAGAAACTGGGTTAAAAAGTAAACTAGGTACACAGTTAAGCACTAAACGTGATCTAGGACACATGTCTAGACTTAACTTCCTTCAGAAAGGTAGTTTTTAAACACATCTCTTACTATATTATGTTTTCCTGGTACTTTATTTCTTTGACGCCGCTAGTTGCAGTCGAATCCGCTATGCTGGCCTAGCAAATGAAAAGTTCTCCTCTGTACTTCTAAATTGTGGATGTGAGGGAAGGGAATTTTGTCAGGATCGTGGCAAGTGGCGCTCCTTTGTCTTTGCCTATTCCCGTGAGAAAAAGGCCTGACATAATCGATGGATCAGAAAGTTGTGGTATTACCCCGGATCGGCAGACTGTGCGAATAATCAGACTAGGCCGGCTTAGTAAAAGTGACTGCTGATTACTGTTATTAATTTGGAAGTAGCAGTCACCTCCATTCATGGACCGCACTCCAGCTTAATATTAGGCGGGGTGCTGTCATATGTCCGGTCACAATAAAATAATATAAAAAAGCTACAATAAAAAAATATTCAATCAAATTGTCACATCTTTTTCCTACAGGGATAGGCACAGACAATGGAGCGCCACTTGCCAAGATCCTTACACAACTCCCTTGCTTTCTTTACATCCACAATTCTCTTCATACAGGCTTCTCTTCATTATGGGCACTAGGCAACCCAGCTTTCTTGAGGATGTCTCCGATTTGATCGGAAAACATCCTCCTGGTCCTGCCTTGTTTATCCATTGTTGTCGCATCCATCCTCATCAGATTTATAAAATCCTTTCGTCAATATACTTTCACTCATCCTTTCCATGTGCCCAAACCTTCAAAGCATTCCTTTGCCAATCCTTGTCACTACATCTTCCTTCAAACTACATGAAAGAAAAAACATAAATAATAAAAAATCTGGTCGTCTATTTTCTATGATACTTTCATGTTTAGTAGCTTAGTATGTTTAAAAAAGAAACTTATTTGACTTGCAAAAGCCCCTACGGAAGTACACTTTTAAACTCTATTTCTCACGCTACGCTCTTGGAGTAATGACCAAGCATCGAACCGTGGACGTAGTAATTGGTACGCCCATATGACCACGTACTTACCTACAACTAACGATTAAAACACCCAAGTGTAAAGAAATTGTTTATACAAGTAGAAAGAATACTGTTTTGTGTTTTGAAAAGCTAGCTTTAGATAAAGGATATCATTCATATTGTATGGGGACTTGGGCTTAATTGTATTAACAGTTGCATATACATTTTTAAATAGTTTAATGTACAAAGATTACAATGTTATTGAAATGTATCCTTTATTTTGCATAGTTTAGGTGTGCAAAATGATCAAAATAATTATGACAGTTCAAAGCAGAACAAAAATGGCGTTGATTAACAGATAATACAAAATCCATATCTTATTTTCCAAATAACTCAATTGCACAGCAATTAATAGTAAAATTGTTATTAGTTTTATCAATGCAAGTATCGAAACTACCATTTATATATTTTTTCATCATTGGACATTACAAAAGTAGTACATAAAAGCCCAAAATGAATGATGTCCTCTAGTTCATGACATACGGTAGAGCTTGAATGAAGAGAATTGTGGATGTGAAGGAAGCGAGGGAGTTATGCCAGGATCGTGGCAAGTGACGCTCCCTATCCCTGTGGTAAAAAGGCGTGACAATTTGATTGATTAATGACATTCTTTAGAAAGAACAAATTATTAATTATTTACAAAATACTTTATTTCGAAATATTAAATAAAAGCTTTTTTATTGAAGCTCGACCTCGTCTGCTACTACAGTTAAATAACTGCAAGTAGCAGCCGCATCCATCATGCCGGCCTAGTTAAAACCGGCAACTAGCTGATCCCGAAAAATATATAATTCTTCATCTAAACTCCTTAAAAACGGCTAGATCGCTTTAAATAAAATTGTGTGTGTATGGGTTCCTAGTTGGTTTTAAAACACCCAGACTCGGTAAAAGAAAACATGGGTACCGGCCAAAATTCCACCATAAAAGATTTGAAAGAAAATGAATAATTAAATAACTAATTTAGACATAGAGTGTAGTGTAGTGGCAGTGCAATGGTTACGCAAACTGAGAGCACGGGTTCAAACCACTTGCTGTTACCAATCAATCTTTGATATATGTACTTTGGTTGTCCTGTTTATATGATACAAGCTTTTAGTATAGAAATAAAAAAATAAGATGGCGCTGCTTTTCCGGGCAGGACGACGTCTGCCGGGTCCGCTAGTATACCTACAAATATAAATTAACTTGGGGATATTTCACAAAAGCAATAGCTGAGATGTTAAGATATGTTTGTTTATTTAGCTTTTCTCTTAAACAAAACTGTTAATGTAGGGTGACAATGATTTTACCTCTAATCAGTATAATGGCGGCGACTGAGTTGTCGTAAACAGGTCAATAATTTACTATAAGGCAACTCAAAGTCAAATGTCGCGCTACAATTTAAAGAATTTTAAGTTTATTGTGACTTCTGCTCGGCAGATTTGTAGCGACCGCTACATGCCACCGGTAGATGGCGTTGCATTGCGCTTCCAATATCTCGCAAACGATTTACCGACAAAGTATAATCAATATATATGCGCTCCGACGATGCGACGTCACCGGCTAAGTTGAGCCCTGTACGCAACACCCGTACAGCTGGGAGTACTTCTTTACTTTTCTAACTAGTGGAATAATGCTCCGCTAAGGATTCTTTCTACAATAGAAGTGTATTTTAAATGTGAATTGTTTGTAAAATTTTGGAAAAAGTGACATGTAAATATGATGAATAAATGTTTTTTTAATTGAATGCAAACATTTTTTTCTTTTGTGAGAAATCTTTACCCTTCCTAAGGGCCCCCAAACAAATTTTTATACGGGGCCCCGCCAAGTCACGCTACGCTTCTGTGTCACAATAAAAAAAAATGTGTAATCATTTAATAAAACTGCACTCATATAGATAACTACGTTGATTGGTTATTTAGTTCTACAACAATGACAAATATCAAGAAAATATCAGAGCGATTTCGTGGTCGTTATTTCGCTGCCGTGTATCAAAAAAAAATCGGTACCCAGAAGGACTGTTGTCATATGTCGAGCCAAATTTAAAAATTAGATTATCCCATTATCTTCAGATATGATTGTCATCCCTCTAAGGCCTAGGTATAAGCACAGAATTTTATCTATAAAAGATGTATTTAACAATAGACGCTAGATAGTGTTGACATCCGCATTTTGGTCCTGCCTACGTTATTCTTAGAATAAAAATAATAATAGAATTCTTTATTGCACATTAATAACTATAAAAGTTTACAAAAGTCGAATTTAACGCCATAAGGAATTTTCTACCAGTTAACCTTTGGGAGATGTATCCGGTGATGTCTTCGCTTTAAGAAGATTAAGAACAGAATATTTAATAGTATTAAATATTGCAAATATTTGTTAATAAAATAAAAAGAGATGGATATTTGCTTCGGGTCTGGTTATCAAAGAGTGGTAGGCAGTGGTACCCAGTCTGCCGATCCGGGGTAGTACCACCACTTACAAGTATACAGACCGTGAAGTGATTTGGTCACGTTTCGGGATCAGCTTGTAAGTTGCCGCTTCCATCTAGGCCGGCATAGTGGATGTGATTGCTACTCACAGTTATTGAATTGTAGTAGCAGTGACATTCATTCATGGACCACACTTTGGCTTAACATCAAGCGGGGTGCTGTCATATGTCGAGTCACAAAAAAAAAAAAAAAAAAAAAGCTACTAAAGTGCTTGTATTATAGAAACAGGACAACCAAAGTACATAATATCAAAGATACATTTCTACCGGCAAATGGTTTCTAACCCGTGCTCTCAGTTTATGTAACCATTGCACTGACTTGTTCCACTTTCTTTCCGTCTATCATTATCTTACATTCTGTCAATTTATCCTCTCTCTCCAAAACCATTACTTTGGTTTTATTTACATTTACTTTGATTTATTTTTATTAATAAATAAATAAAAAGGCTAGATGTTAGCTTTAGGTCTGGTTTTTTCAAAAGGAATAGCCAGACATTTGGTGATCGCAATTTTAATTGTGATGGGGCGTTCTCACTGTGCGATTTTAGTCGATCAATATTTGTCGTTTAACAAAAATTCGAAAGCAAATATTGACGGTAGCGTTCTCACGATTCAATAATAATCGACTCAATATTACACGTGTTATTACACTATCTGTTTATTTTAGCATTTCTCTCGTGGATGTGGACGCCACAATTCACATTTTATTTTACAAACAAACAAAATACTGGTGATAGAGGAATGTAATATACAGTACATAGGTACTCAATCGCGCTGATTGACTGACTGATTGGAGTGATTATTTAATGCAAGTTGAACGAACAAGTTCAGACGAGTCGATTCGCTCTCAGCTATCAAATGAATCAACAAAAGTCGAAAGGTCTTTAACTTTTGTTGAATAGATATTTATTGCTTCAACTTGATTGAAAGTCTGTTCAGACGGTTTAAATCACAAACAATTTCGCTGTTGATCAACTAAAATCGCCCCATGAAGCTCATTAATGGAGTTTAACTGTTAATACCAAGCCAATTATCATTGAGTTACGTGGTCGGCCCGCACGGTAGTACCTCCACTTACAAGCATACCGATCATTTGTGCCTTAGTCGCGTTTCGGAATTACCTTAAAAGTTGCCTTTTCCAAGGGACTTTCCAGACCGATATTATTTACTATATTACTGCTACTTGATATTATTTAACTGTAACTGTATTCCTAGACCGCATTCTAGCTAACATCAGGCGAGGTGCGGTCATATGTCAAGCCTTAATAATAATAAAACGTTTTTCTTAAGTGAAGTCGACCACCTTGAAACGGACTGTGGTTAAAAAAAAACACTTGCGTAATTATTCGTGAGACATGTTTGAGGACAAAAGACAATAAGTATAGAGAAAAGAATACGTAATCAAAGTCCAGGGTTCGATTATCAATCACAGCAAAGATTTGTTTCATAGCATATATTTTAATCAATTAAATTGTCACGCCTTTTTCCTTACATAGGTAGGCAAAAATAGAGCGCTACTCGCCACGAACCTGACAAAAATCTATCGCTTCGTTCACATCTACAATTCTCTTCATACAAGCTCTACGGGTAATGATGCTCTACAGCTTTCGTGAGGATGTTTCTGATTTGGTCGGACACACCCTCCTGGGTCTGCCTCGTTTGACACATCTATCCAATCCAAATCTAAACATTTTTTTTATTTTGACAGCCATTTTTATTTATTTTGCCTGCCATTTTTATTTATTTTGCCTGCCATTTTTATTTATTTTGGTCGTGGGTTTCTTTTAAGTCGACTAATGTAATTGTTTTTTTCTTTTTTCAGAAATGAAACCTCAAGTGGAATGCACTCCTGATTTAATGAAAGTAATGGTGCCAATGGGTGTTCATAGAAAGATGACCTATTTAGACCAAATGAAAGGTGAATATCTCATACTAATATCCTCTCTATATTTATTGTTACTATTGTGGCCTAACATATGACAGCACCTCGTCCGATGTTAAGCTGGTGTGCAGACCTAGAATGTAAGCAACTGCTACTACAGGTAATTCAAGTAGCAGTCGCTCTAGCTGGGTTAGTTGGAACTGGCAATGTTCAAGCTGATTTAGAAACGCGACTGATTCAATTTACTATCTGTAGTCACTTGAAAGTGAAGTTTAAGATGTATTTTGAAAGCGTTAATCTTTCATACCTATATTTGTTTTTTAAAAAATCAATACGGCATTTAATATGAATACTTACTAAAATATAAACAAAAACATTATAAAATCAAAATTAAAATTTTAAAGGAACCCCCGAAACGCCTGGAACCACTTTGGTCATATCATCAGCTTTATAGTAATAAACAACATTAGTCATATCATGACTCAATAGTTATATCCCTTTAATATCCCTTGGATCCTTATGGTGCATCATCAGATAACTACTCCAGGTCTTCAATTTGATAATGGCCCAGCTAATGGCTCATAGAGAGTAACAATTTTAGTTAAAGCACTATGATATTATCTGTTATTGATTTGCTGATCTGAGAGGATTCATAATCAGATACTCCCGATCTTCAATTTGATAACGGCCCAGCTAAAGGCCTAGTTAAAGTACTACAGTTCTATCTCTTTTTTTGCTGATCAATTGATATCAATTTGCTGATCTGAGAGGATTCATAATGGTGCATCAGCAGATTGCCCGGTCTTCAATTTGATGACGGTCCAGCTAAATGCTCTTAGTGAGTAACAAATTTAGTGAAAGCACTATAGTTCTATCTCTTGTTGATTTGCTGATCTGAGAGGATTCATGATGGTGCCTCATCAGATACTCTCGGTCTTTAATTTGATAACGGTCCAGCTAATGGCTCATAGTGAGTAACAATTTTAGTTAAAGCACTACAGGTCCATTTCTTGTTGATTTGCTGATCTGAGAGGATCCATGATCAGATTTTTTAGATCCGGAATGTTTTATTTTATCGCACTAACTTTTCTACACTTAGTTTCCTACCTTCAAGACAAATCTAATAAGTCCAAACTTAGTATACCAAAAAAAAGTTTGAACACATCCAGGATTTCGTCTCCTACCTTCGAGTTTCATCATCAGAGTAACTCAGTGGTACCAGTTAAAACACACATGTATTTGTATACGTTTTATTTCAAATGTTAAGTCACAGATATGTTTAAAAGTAAATACCTATAAGGCTGGGAATACAAGTCCGATTTTCCTCTCCGATAGTCCGATCCGATAGTCACTCGTGCCATACATTTGTTTAAATACTTAATACACGTCAGATCCGATAGTCGGATCGGATGTCAGAATCGGAAACAACGCCAAGGCGCTTACGATTTTATGGCCGATCCGATTGTCTGAAGGTGCAGTTTTCATACAAAATACAGAAACAAAATAGACGTCCGATTCCTACTTCCGATTTGTAAATAATTTGCTCAGCAATATCGGACGTGTATTCCCAGCCTTATGCGTGTTTAGAACGGGCAACCCTTGTACGTTGCTATGCGACGAAGATTGTTATTTTATGTCAAATAAATATGCCATTGTTAAAACACGTAAAAAATGTTATAATTTTTCCCCTAAAATATTCAATCAAGGTAATCGATCTAAACTGCAAACCAACCTCGCCATATGAATATTTTAAGGGAAAAATTATAACATTTTTTACGTGTATTTACATTGGCATATTTATTTGACATAAAATAACAATCTTCGTCGCATAGCGACGTACAAGGGTTGCCATCCTAAACAGCGCGTTCAATATCGCTACCGCAGCTAACAAATCGAGCTGATGACCTTGAAACCCCTGATCAGATCTTCATCAATTGTAGCTAAGAACCATCTCGATCACGTCAGCTTTCAAATGAAACAAACCGCATCGTAATCGGTCCATTCGTTTAGGAGCTACGATGCCACAGACAGACACACAGATACACAGATACACAGATACACAGATACACAGATACACAGAGCCACAGATACACAGATACACAGATACACAGATACACAGATACACAGACAAGTCAAACTTATAACACCCCTCTTTTTTGGTCGGGGGTTAATAAAATGAACTATAAATAAAAAATATCATCTAGAGACGTCCAATCAGAGATAGTCAGTCCGAAAACGCCGCAGAGGGATCAAGTGCGGAAACAACAGTAGTCAGTCCCAACGAGACTGGCAACATTTCCTCTTTGTATAGCAAGGCTAATACGTTAGCAGAAATAATTGCCAGCCTTCCTGTCTCCAGACTTCTCCGTCAGCGGCCTGGACAACTCCTTGGCCAGGCGCTTAGCTGAAGGTCCCCAAGAGCCCCGCGTATCGACTCCAAACAGCGCAAATTTGTAACTTATAACAAGGCTGTCGTATTTGCGCAGCTTGAGGTTCTCATCAGAAATCCCACAACAAAGACCTGCCAAGTTTCCACGGCCCAAAGGTCAAGCCGACGTGTCTTTTGCCGTCGCTCCGCGTTATCTCAGAAGGCTCTAATATTGCGATAACATTGAGTGGTAAAGAGTGGCAGGCAGTGGTCTGTACAAGTATACAGACCATGAAGTGATTAAGTCACGTTTCGGGATCAGCTTGTTAGTTTCCGGTTCCAACGAGGCCGGCATAGTGGATTTGACTGCTACTTACAGTTATTGAATTGTAGTAGCATTGACATCCATTCATGGAATACACTCCAGCCTAACATTAAACGGGGTGCTGTCATATGTCGAGTCACAATATTAAAAAACCTGGATCAAGGGTAATGTCGGATCCACACAGATCCTATCCCTGTGGGAATTGAGGCGTTACAATTTCCGTGCGAAACCAAACTTCAAATGGCAAAAACGTATGAACCAATTTATAAAGTACCAGGAACGCATAACTCTATAGAAAGTGTTGTAATTCCGTGTGTTGCAAAATACTTCAACCGAACAAGGCTTGGGAAAAAATGCTATCCAAACATTACACAACTAAAAATACCTAAATCCTTATTAGGAACTAATTTACACATACCTCGCTTTAAGATAATACTAGCGAAAATGGCTCTTATAGTGAAGGTAATAAAGACGTCCAAGTTGACACGTTGAGTGACATTTGAATGGCCGATTGTGTCTGTGATATATTACTTATTTTAGCAAACATTCCTTGCTGATTGATCCTTTCTTACCTTCTACTGTAATATGCTATCCTGGTACTCTTATAGATATAGATATATCAATTTGCCATGTCCATTAGTGGCCGGAATAGTGACGGCGACTGAAACTTTTGTAACGGTTTTTTTCAGTCGTTTAGACCTACAATTCAGTCAGATGCCGCATCCTAATAAAAAGAAATGGCAGAGACAACAGGGTGTTACTTTTCAAGATCCTGACAAAACTCTCTCGCTTTATTCCCATCCACAATTCTCTTCATACGATTTCTGTCGTCGACTTGCCTGAAGGGAGTGCCAAGAATGCCAACGACTGAAAAAACTCGACTCAGTTTTTAGGAATAACCCCGATTTTATCTAGGTCGTTCCCGTTTTATACTTCTACTTACATCTCTGATTTTTCAAACCTCATCAATTCTTTCAATGTTCCCAAATCAACGCAACATACTTTTCTCAATCCTTGATGTATTCTTTACTTTATTCACAACTGGAACTTATTGTAGCTTACCAGCACCTCGTCATCGTAACTGCAAGCATCAGTCGCATTCACTACGCGCCGGCCTAGTTGGAACCGGCAACTTTAAAGCTAATTCCAAAACCGACTGTACACTTAAATTATTTTTAATTGTTACGTTTTTATGTTTATGGATTTCATGTATAAAAGAACGTATGAATGTGTAAATAGTTTTAATAAATATACCAATACGCTAATCTCGGTACTGGTTACGAATTTGCGCCGTTTGGGGTCGAGACGATGGACCCTTGGGGACCTTCAGCTAGGCGCCTGGCCAGGGAGTTGTCTAAGCGGTTGACGTCGAAGTCTGGAGAGGAAGGCTGGCAATTATTTCTTCCACTGTAATAGCCTTGCTATACAAAGGAGGAATGTTGCCAGTCTCCTTGGGACTATCTCTGATGCGACGTCATTAGATGATATTTTTTATTTGTAGTTTAAATATAGTTAAATTACTTTAAATTTTATTTGTTAATCGTTTCATACCAATTGTATTTTTAATGTAAGAGTATATTGACCTTTTGTCATTGTGACTTGAATTGCCTGACGGACTGATGGTAAGCAATAATAGGAGGTCCAAAAGAGCCGACGACTGAAAATCACGGTTGTTCAGTCGCGTCATAGTGCCGGCCAAAATATTCTTTTGCTGGTTGTGACAAGTAACGACGATTATTTTTTTACTCTCAGGACCAGGAATGCAGAATACAGTTGGAGATGTACTAATAAAAATAAATCTTTAAATTTTCAGACTATAGTCCATGCAAACCAATAGTGAATGATAATTTAGCGACATACAAACTTAATTTAAGTGATCCATACAAGTGTGGGGTTACCAGGGTACTTAATAAAATGACGGTGAGTATTAATATATAATAAAATCAAAATTAAAATTTTAAAGGAACCTCCGAAACGCCTGGAACCACTTTAGTCATATCACCAGCTTTATAGTAATAAACAACATTAGTCATGGCTCAATAGTTATATCCCTTTAATATCCCTTGCATCCTCATGGTGCATCATCAGATAACTACTCCAGGTCTTCAATTTGATAACGGTGGCCTATAGTGAGTAACAATTTTAGTTTAAGCACTATGATATTATCTGTTGTTGATTTGCTGATCTGAGAGGATTCATGATCAGATACTCTCGATCTTAAATTTGATAACGGCCCAGCTAAACGGCTTAGTTAAAGCACTAAAGTTCTATCTCTTGTTAATTTGCTGATCTGAGAGGATTCATAATGGTGCATCATCAGATACTCTCGGTCTTCAATTTGATGACGGTCCAGCTAAAGGCTCTTAGTGAGTAACAATTTTAGTTAAAGCACTATAGTTCTGATTTGCTGATTTGATTTCAGGGTAAGAAAACGTTTTATCATAAGATAGTAATTGAGGACATGTCTGGTGGCTTTGAAACTGTAACCGTTGGATGTTCAGTCATACCAAAACATAATATTAACAAACGAGATATAGAGCCTCTGCCATTGGACTTCCAGGAACCAGAGTGAGTAACATTATAGCACTTTCCATTTGTTTATTACTATTGTAAACTAACTCGTACACATTTTTGACGTAACAACGTCTTATAATTCGATGGAGCCGGCAACACAAAAACATGACTCATGCGGCGTTACGGCGTTCCATTTTTTTTTAAATTGTGACTCGACATATGACAGCACCCCGCTTGATGTTAAGCCAAAGTGTGGTCCATGAATGAATGTCACTGCTACTACAATTCAATAACTGTGAGTAGCAATCACATCCACTATGCCGGCCTAGATGGAACCGGCAACTTACAAGCTGATCCCGAAACGTGACCAAATCACTTCACGGTCTGTATACTTGTAAGTGGTGGTACTACCCCGGATCGGCAGACTGGGTACCACTGCCTACCACTCTTTGATAACCAGACCCGAAGCAAATATCCATCTCTTTTTTTTTTATTAACAAATATTTGCAATATTTAATACTATTAAATATTACAAATAAAAGCTATGAAACAAATATTTGCTTCGACCGGGGATCGAACCCGGGACTTTACGCGCAACAAACCAGTCGCTAAACCGTTCGTCCACGCCTGTCGTCTAAGGCTTGAAGTGCAAGCGAGAGCGCGGAACGAGCGGCAAAGAGGCACAATCGGCCTCCGCGTTCGGCAGCGTTCGACGTATGTCTCTCTTCTACTTGAGTGAGCGATGCGTAATATTAATATTAATACTATTAATATTAATAGTATTAATATTAATAGTATTAATATTAATACTATTAATATTAATACTATTAATATTAATAGTATTAATATTAATATGTTAATATACAATAAAAAAATATTGAAATAATTTATGCGTACAAATAAATGTAACTTGATCAAATCAATCAATCAATCAAATTGTCACGCCATTTTCCGACAGGGATAGGCAGAGACAATGGAGCGCCACTTACCACGATCCTTACACAACTCCCTTGCTTTCTTCACATCCACAATTTTATTCATAAAGGCTTTGTGGTTATGGGCACTAGGCAACCTAGCTTTCTTAAGGATGTCTCCGATTTGGTCGGAAAACACTCTCCTGGGCCTGCCTTGTTTAACGCATCCAAATCATACAACAAAATACTAAATCATTAAACAATTATTTAAATGTTCATAAAAATCAATAAACTTTAAAAAAACTTAATAATGTGTTATTAGCAAAATTATGCAAATTGGTTTGATTCGCGTAATTTTTTTAATATTGCATTTTTTTACGCTTAATATTTTTTTTTATTTTGACTCGACATATGACAGCCTCCCGCTTGATGTTAAGCTGGAGTGTTGTCCATAAATGGAGTCACTGCTACTACAATTCAATAACTGTAAGTGGCAATTACATCCACTATGCCGGCCTAGTTAGAACCGGCAACTTACAAACTGGTCCCGAAACGCGGCCAAATCACTTCACGGTCTGTATACTTGTAAGTGGCGGTACTACCCCGGACCGGCAAATCGAGGAAGAGTAGTAGGCACCACTGCCTACTACTCTTTAATAACTAGACCCGAAGCAAATATCGACCTCTTTTTTCAAACCTGGGTCTTTCCTCGTAACGGACTAGTGTGTTAACCATTACGCGACGCCTGTCGTCAAAAACTCTCCCTATTCTGTTTATTTCTCTTATTATTTTTATATGAATTTATTTTGTCTTTCAGGGTTGTGCCCATAACGAGGGTCGAGGAATGGCATGCACCAGAACCTCATCTAGGGGTGCTCGTGAGGCAAAACGGTAAAAAGTAAGTTTTAATTTTATTTTTTATATTAACTCGACGTAAACTCACCTCCTACTGTGTTATGCAGTCCTGGTACTTTTTATATTGGGTTGCCATCAGCACATGTTAGGCTGGAGTGCGATCCATGATTAAAGGCAAATGCTACTACGAAGGATTGACAAAGGAATACTTCGATGGTTTGGGCACATGAAAAGGATGAGTGAAAGTAGATTGATGATAGGAATTTATTAATCTAATGTGGATGGATGCGTTAAATAAGACAGGTCCAGAAAGGTGTTTTCCGACCAAATCGGAGACATCCTCAAGAAAGCTAGGTTGCCTAATGCCCATAACCACAGAGCCTGTATGAAGAGAATTGTGAATGTAAAGGAAGCGAGGAAGTTTTGTCAGGATCGTGGCAAATGGCTATCCATTGTTTCTGCCTATCCCTGTGGGAAAAAGGCTTGACATATTTGATATGATTGCTACTACAGTTTTTTTATTATTTATTGTGACTCGACATATGACAACACCGCCTGATTTTAAGCTGGATTGCGGTTTATGAATGGAGGTGACTGCTACTTAAAGTTCAATAACTGTAAGTAGCAGCGACATCCACTATGCCGGCCTATTTGAAAACAGCAACTTACAAGCTAATCTCGAAACGCAAATAAATCACTTGACGCTACATTGTCATTTAGCACTCTTTATAACTTTATCCTAAAGCTTGTGTAAAGGAAATTGTGGATGTGAGGGAAGCGAGGGAGTTATGTCAGGATCGTGGCAAGGGACGCTCCTTTGTCTCTGCCTATCTCTGTGGGAAAAGGCGATTGATTGATTGATGTGTCTACTTTACTTTCAGAGTATCTGGAGAAATAGCAGTGACACCAGGCACGCCATTGTCCATGGAGATATTCTTGGACAACAGTTCTGCGCCGGTCTATGGGATTTTTGTTAATTACATGCTTGTCTCAGACACGGGGGTTCAATCTGAAACTATCATTTTGAATGGGTGAATTATATATTTATTTATTTAATTCGGTTTATACAACAGGTTATAAACTAAAATTAGCAAAAGATTAAGAGTATTCTGATGTTTAGGCTGGTTTGTAAACCAAAAATGTACACACAATAAGCTTTTCAAAATTAATAATTTACACAATAGAAAATAAAAACAAAATTTATATTATAAAATAAAAATAATAAATAAAAAGTAAAACTGAAATGGGCAAATATGCAAATATAAATAAATAAACAGAATTCTTAAAAGTACAATAATTCTTAAAATTAGGTTGCTTTGAAAAAGAGTTTTTAATACTTGCCTTTTGAATATATTAAAACTATGGTTGAATATGTCGAGCTGGTTATAAAGGACCGTTTCAATAAAATCTCGACACATCTTATATTGAAAAGTTAAAAACACATGAAATACGGAGTTAACACGAGGCGAATTTAGTCGATAAACTTCAAAATCATTCGCGATTTGAACCTTTTGAAATCATTAAATATTACAAAGCTATGAAACGTTCGTCCACGCCTGTCGTGACCTTAATTTTTTTCATTGCAGCTGTTCTCTGGACCCTTACCTCTTTGACAACTTCCTGACTGAAGACGGTGATGTGCTGAAAGCCAAATTCAAGGCTTTCAAGTTCCCCGACACAACCTACATACAATTCAAAGGGACTGTCACTGTTTGTTTGAATAATTGTTCAGCGGTAAGTTAATCTCCAATTGCCTGTCAAAAACATTCAGGGGCCGACCGCGCAACTTCAGTGGGAATGACAATGAAATTCATTCTTATTTGTCAAGAAGTTACGCGGTCGCTGTTAGTGTCAAAAACCACTTTAATTCATTCGAATAATGAGTTTCAAGGAGCTTTTATTGTTAATGAAAATGAACTTTGATTCTCAGTGTGTTGCGTAATTTTAATTTTGAAGCTCATTAATGGAGTTAAACTGTCAAAACGAATCCCATTCTTGCTGTCATTGAGTTACGCGGTTGCCGTTTGTTTGTTAATTTTTTTCTTCATATATTTTTTTATTACGTTCAGGTCCAATGCAGCAATGGAGTCAAAGGCTATGGTAGAAGGCGTAGAGCAATCGAAAATGGCGGCGCAAATTTATTCGAAGTCTCTGTCACTACATTTATTAAAGTGGAACCAAGTGACGATTTACCGCCATGTAAGTAATTTAACACCTGTACTTGACCTCTTCGCAACCAATCATCGCAACAACAACAAATCAATATGCGAACTACGTTGAGTGGTCACTTGCGACCGCTACTTTTTCTTTGCTACTTACAGTTATTTAGCTGTAAGTAGCAGTTACTTCCAATTAACGGACCGCACTCCAGCTTAACATTCTTCGTCCCTTTGGAACGATCTGTTCCAAAGGGACAACACCATTGACATTTTTAGTGACTCTCTTGCAACGTTTACACGTAAGATCACTTGCCTCTTGGATACCCAGATTGACTAGTCAGTGATCCAGGAATTGGATAATTTTTTTTTTAATTTTAATATTTTAACGAATGTAATATTTTAAAGAATATCATATTTTATCGTTTGTAAAATTTTTATATATTTTATTATTATTTTAATAATTATGAAATTTAAATAATTTTAACATTTTAATAATTAATTAGTTATAATATTTCATTAATTGTAATAATTTATTGGTTTTAATATTTTATTAATTGTAATAATTCCCCATCTATTTAAATTTTTGTTAATTAACACATTTTAATTCATTCTATGTGTACATTAATTAATTGTTTATCTTCCAGTTTTATTTTGTATTGTGCTTTATACTTAAACTAATTGCTTATGTTAGATATTGTTATTAATGCATGCATGCAGTCCTATCCTGTAATTGGGATTGCATTTAGACATATAATATACTACGTGAATGTATACTGAAATAAATGTAATCTTGTTGGAAGGCTTAATAAATAAACATTAGGGAGGGTGCGGAACGACGAGCAGGAGCGGCGGGTTTAAACTGTTATCCTGCTTGTCACTCGCGTGACTAATCGCTTGTTTTGTGACCGCTCAGAGCGGGTGATGTTCACCGCCGGCGCCTGGCTGCCGAGATCGTCGCTAATTTCGTGCCCGCAGTCTTATGTGTTTTTATCTTTCGTATGTTTCATATTCATATTCATTCGAACTTGTATACCGACCAAATCATACACGAATTAAAATAAACATATATTTCATTTGCAGTAAAAATAACAGAATTGCACGAGAAGAATTTAGGTGTAGCCAATCAAATGTTGGACAGCAATCCGAGCCCAGCGACAGTGTTCGAGCGGAAGGACAATAATTTCGTACTATTGAAACCGACATCAACTCCAAACAAATCAATTAAATTAACTAATTTAACTGCATTAACATTTATTATAGCTTTAATTTGTAAATGTTTGTCATAGATATTAGATATACTATTTAGAATCCATTTAATTTGCTATAGCTTGTCTAACTATAAATGACGCGCCTCTCCTCTTTATTAGTTTATTTAAATGTGTGAATGCAAATATTACTAACTATATTACTATACTTCATCTACGTCTTTTCTAAATATATAATGTTAGTAGAGTCTGTCTAAGCCGAGACGCGCCCCTCCATTGCATTTGCGCACACGAGCAAATATAAAATATAAGTGCAACACACCGACAATGCAATTGTAATTGGTCATTCAGTTGCTGGTTGGACACAAAAAGAGGAGCACGCTCATGAAATGTAGTAGTATAGTTTGTAATATTTGCATTCACACATTTAAATAAAGTGGAGGGGCGCGTCATTTATAGTTAGACAAGCTATACTGTGTATAATGCTTCTGAAAACGAAGAAAACCATTTGGAAAGTATAAGTTAAAATGGTAAAAACATTAGTGATTTTTTTAAATATAGACATTACAAGAATTTATAAGGCAGTTTTTTTGTGAGGATTCTTCTTTTACACATAATACAAATAACTTATTTCAACTGAAACTTAGAGCTTGTATGAAGAGAATTGGGAATGTGAAGGAAGCGAGGGAGTTGTCTCAGGATCGTGGCAAGTGGTGCTCCATTGTCTCTGCCTATCCCTGTGGGAAAAAAGGCGCGACAATTTGATTTGATTACTACAATTTTGCAATATCATTGATACCTTTTTATAAATTTAATAATTAAATGATATTACACACTTATTTATTAATAATAAATATTTACAATTAAACTTCATTAAAAGTAATAATTAACTATAATTAAACTATAAATAAAAAATATCATCTAATGACGTCGCATCAGAGATAGTCCCAAGGAGACTGGCAACATTTCCCCTTTGTATAGCAAGGCTAATACGTTGGCAGAAATAATTGCCAGCCTTCCTGTCTCCAGACTTCTCCGTCAGTCGCCTGGACAACTCCTTGGCCAGGCGCTTAGCTGATGGTCCCCAAGAGCCCATATAAATTATATTGAATTTAGTTTCATAGGTAAAATAGCTAATTAACTAAGGAAGGGCATTCTTGTATGAAGCTTTAATAAGTGCAGCTTATGATATATGATGGTGAAATGTGGTCTCTACCTTTGGGCTTTACAGTGGCGTAGCGTGGGAGTCAGCCGCCCGAAGCGGAAAATAAATTTACTACCCTCCTATTTAGAAATTTCAATCATAGGTACAACAAAAATATTAATTTTAGGTTTAAATTTTACCGATTTATTTCTTTTTTTTTAAATTTTGCCGCCCCTGCCACGCTACGCACTGGGGCCTTATCAACAAGCTCAAAGTACTACCAGCGGCACGCTATGTGGCTGTTTTGATGTTTGACCGTTTATAAAGTTCTGTATAAATTAATAATTAGTTTAAAGTATCGAATTATAATATAAAAGTATCGAAACTTCATGTTCTTGATTCTTGTTCCTACTTCGTCTATTAACTCCCGTAATACCCTCACAGATCGGGGGAAGCATCCGCATTCTATCGAGCGAATCGGCAGTCGAACTAACAAGTTCGCTGCGTCGTTTTTTTATAGAACAAACGACAAGTGGTATGCTTTGCCTGCCCATGTGTTCTCCCCCTCCTATAGCCTTGGATCCTTCAAGCGATGCGTGAAGCACCTTTGGCTTCAACTAAATTGAACTGACATAACCCATGTATTATTTCGGTATGATCCATTTATCCCCTATGTTAAGGAATATTAGACAAGTGATACCTTTTAGCCCCATTTTCCCCATCGAAATGTCTAATGGGAAAAAAATTACTTTATTATGCGTTTACGAGTTTTTTTAAGGCTCAATAATTATTTCCAATTGGCCATATTAATGTGTATTTTAATAAAATACTAAAATTATTTATTTAAGCATTTATTACTGTAATAAGAAATGTTTTAAAATGTGACGAATTAAAAATGATTTAATTAAATAATTTATAATGTGTTTTATTTCTATTAATAATTTAAAGTTTATAAATCTGATTTGGATGGATGCAATCGAGGCAGACCCAGAAGGTTGTTTTCTGACCAAATCGGAGATATCCTCAAGAAAGCTGGGTTGCTTAGTGCCCATAACCGTAGAGCTTATCTGAAGAGAATTGTGGATGTGAGGGAAGCTAAGGATCGAACCAAGTGGCGATCCATTGTCTTTGCCTATCCCTGTGGGAAAAAGGCGTGACAATTTGTTTGATTGTTAAATATTCGAATTTTTACGCCCTAATTCCCACATGGATGAACAGAGATGGAGCGCCATTTTTATGATCCTGATATAACTGAACCTGAGCGAGGTCGCTTAGATGTGGCGCGCTTAAGCGGGAAGTGCGGCGATTTCTACTGAGAACCTAAAGCTGCGCAAATACGCCAACCTCGTACTGGTTACGAATTTGCGCCGTTTGGGGTCGAGACGATGGACCCTTGGGGACTTTCAGGAGTTGTCCAAGCGACTGACGTTGAAGTCTGGGATTTTTTTGCCAACGTATTTCTATACAAAGGGGAAATGTTTCCAGTCTCCTTGGGACTATATATCTATATCTGATCTAACGTCTCTATAATATTTTATATACACTTTAATTTTATACAGACCGTAAAAGTGACTTAGTCACGTTTCGGGATCAGCTTGTTAAGTTCCTGTTCCAACCAGGCTGGCATAGTGGATATGACTGCTTCTTACAGTAATTTAACAGTTAAATGTAGTGGCAGTGACCTTCATTCATGGACCGCACATGAGGCTGGTTGCTGTCATATGTCAAGTCACAATAAAAATAAAAAAATAGTAAAGTAATATTTATTAATTAAAATTTAATCCAATTCAAAAAACCGCTAAAATACTTACAAGTGTGTTCTAGTATCGTGTTTGTATCATAGAAACTGGTCTAACAAAGTACGTTATATCAAATATGCATTGGTACCGGCAAGTGATTTTCATCCGGGAGCTTTCAGTTTGGTCCCTATTGTTCTACCACTTTACCACGGTTTAATTAAAGGTAAAATAAACACACACTTTCAGTCTCTTATTATTTAATAAACTAAAATAAAGGAAAAAATAGTTAACAATAATGATAGGAAATTAACTGATTTTAATTATTAATAGATTATTTATAAATTTAATCTAAAACAAGTTACAATTTTCACTTGTTTGTATTTTGTAGTAAAAAATCTGTTTGTATTTTTTTTAATTTTGCGCGAACATTGATTAATGAATTAAACAAATTTTATGCGGCTTACTATCGCGATTATTTTATCGACATTAAAATCGTCCTAATTACAATAGAGAAGGTGGTTAGCGATTATCTAACACCTGGGAATGGGGCCCCAAAAAGTCAAGTCACAAATCCAGCAAACTGCCAAACTAGATTACACCGTCAGTTATTTTTGCAAAAAACAAAATCAAAACATGAAACGGGGTAGTTTTGGAAACAATAACAGCATCAACCAATAGGACGACCAACACCTCAGTCTCTCTGTGACCACAATGGCTGCAAAGCTCTCGAAACGTTAAAATAATAAAAAATATAAAATCTAAACCAAAATAAACGCGATAGTAAGCCGCATAAAATTTGTTTAATTCATTAACTTTCTAGATCAGTGTTTCCCAACGTGGGGGCAATTTAAAAATTTACTTGACACGACTTTAATCCTTTGGGTTATTTAAATGCAATGCTGGATATCAAATTAAACAAAAAAGGCAAATTCTTAAAAAATATATAATCATTTATATTTCTTAAGGGAACAAAACAATTTTTAAAGGTTAAAAATTATTAATTATTAAATAAAAAAACTTTAGAAATGCCAAGGTGGGGCATGGCCTAAAAAGGTTGGGAAACACTGTTCTAAATGATCCTGAATCACAACTGAGTCACTTTCAGTATCAATCAATCAAATCAAATTGGCACGCTTTTTTCGCACAGGTATGGGCAGAGACATTGGAGCGCCACTTGCCACAATCCTGACACAACTCCCTCGTTTCCCTCACATACACAATTCTCTTTATGTTCGTCCTAAATTTAAATTCTTACCTAAAATGCCTACGTTATTCTTAAAAACAATAAGAAAACCTAACAAATTTGAGTATTTCTTAATTTATTCACAAGAAAATAAAACTACTTAATATTAATTTATTAAAAATATTTACATTTAAAATGGAAACCAATGAAAGAGATTATACCTACTGTTTTATCTTACTTGGCACAAATAGTAAACAAACATAAAAATCAGCATTTAAAATGCCCTTTATCTCAGGAAACTGTTTACTACTGTTTTATTTATTTAAAACTTAATTGCACTATGTACAAAGGCGGACTTAATGCCGTTAGACATTCTTTGACAGCCAAACCTTAAGGACATTAAGACAGTGTTAATGGTAAGTAGGTGCAATTTTATGATGACAATTTGTACGAATATAACAACAAACACATAATAATAATACTTAATAGTTACATTTTAATACACATAAGTACATAAATAAGTTATACATAAACACATATACACACTTACATATATATTAAACACAATAATACACAACATAAAATCAAACTACTCATGTCATGAAAGATGTGGGAAAGAAGAAAGGTAGTGTTTGTAGACATAACTCTTGAATATTGCACAATTAGGAGCTTTGAGGTAGTTCATTCAATAGAATTGCAGCGACGACAGAAAAAGATTCAGAGACGAAAGAGACTGTTTTATTCACATACGCAATGTAACAAATGTACAAAAGTTATTAAAATAACACACGTATACAACCATTTATATGGAAACGGAAAATAACAAATAACAAATGTCGTGACCCAATAAAAACAATAATCTCGACCCAGTTCTATCACATTATATTGGGATCGATCTATCATCACTGATAGGACTATTGTTGCCAATAAGCCTGACATAGTGGTGATAGATCGACTAGAGCGTCGCACAATAATTGTTGATGTAGCGGTCCCTCATGACGAGAACCTCGTGAAAGCTGAGAAAGATAAGCAAATAAAGTATCTTGATCTGGCTCGCGAGGTTGTCGACATGTGGGAGGTGGATGCAAAAGTCATTGTATCCCTGACCACCGGTGACCCTGTTCCCGATACCGGTGGACAACTATTTTTATATTTTTAAATTATTATTATTTAAAAATTTAAAAAATAATAATTACGAAAAATAAATGGAATAATAATAAACATTTTCACAATAATAATAAAATCAGAGATTCATAGATATTTTTATGTAATATATTCGTATTTTTCGCGTCAGTTGTCACTTTTTTATAGTTAAACCGCCATGATGCCGTAAGTTTATTTACTACTTTTGCCAAGTAAGGAAAATTGTACAGTACACGCTGTACATACCGGGTATATTCTACTATTATTATAAATGTGAATGTGTGTTTGTTACGTTTTCACGCAACAACTACTTAACCGATCATCATGAAACTTTGTACACATATTTTTGGAGGTACTAGAAGTAATATAGGATACTTTTAATTAAAAAATATATATTGACTATAGTTTCAGCTGTTTGGAAATTTTCTATATTTATTTTTATTCCGTTTTTATGAGTTATCTAGTTATAAATACAAAAAAGGGATATACAGTCGAATTGAGAACCTCCTCCTTTTTAATTTTACGCGGGTGAAACCGCGGACACATCTAGTAAAGACATGAAGCAATCCTGCGAACCAAAGGTTGTGTACCGATGAGATATTTAAACATTTTTTTATTGTGACTCGATATGCCTGATGATAAGCAAGAGGAGTAATAAGAATGCCGACGACTAAAAAAACCGAGTCAGTTCTCGGCTGCCCCAGTCGCCGTCACTATGCCGGACAAAGATGCTTCTTCACGCATCGCTTGAAGTGTCCTTAATTAAAGATAACAATGGCAAGATTTGCGAACGATGAACACAACAATAAATCATTCGTTCATTCATTCACGAACGATTAATTTCATAAACATTTATGAGTAACTTAATTCTTTTGAAAATCGTATAAATTAGTAACGCAAATTAAGTTGGAATAATCTGTCACTTTTTGTCACCACACGCATCGCATGTAATATTAACTTGGAAATATACTACGAGGACCCAGCAATGCAAAGTACTGCATGATGCATAGAGGAAATTCGACGCGAGTATAGCTGTGATAGACCCGAGTATAGACGCGAGTATAGCTGTGATAGACCCGAAAATAGACCCGAGTAAAGTTGTGATAGACCTGAAAATAGACCCGATTATAGCTGTGATAGACACGAGTATAGCTGTGGTAGACCCGATAATAGACGCGACTATAGCTGTGATAGACCCGAGTATAGAGCCGGTTACACAGTAGTACATACATATCAGTTACTCGCCTCGCCACGACCGATCACAAGTGGACACTGCCAAGCGAGAATCATTGAAATGGAAATTCTGTACAATGCGTATGAGCTGATGCCTATTTGGCGTGGTGGGGGAAGGCGGAGGCGAGCTACGGACCGATACTCTCATGACAGTAACGCGTAACATGCAGTCACACGATGCCAGGCCATCTCGTACGATCGTATTGGGTAACCGGGTCGCGGTGCGTTTTTGTGTAGAGTTAAGACCCGAAGCGTATGCGATTGTCGTGGCTGAGCTGACCACTAGTTTAATCGTGCGGCTTTCGACAATGGTGCGCTGTCCGATTGTAGATCGGCTTGCGGGTGCTAGTTGCCGCGGCTGCCATTCATTGTGTGACTGTTTGTTAACATATAAACACGTATTTAAACTATTTCGATATGTTGGATTTATTAATAAACAATCCTTTAATTGTATAGATAAAATCATTTGCAAGTTGTGCGATTTAGAATCTGTTGCGGCCAATCCAAAAAATCTGTATGCAATACGATTGTGCACTCGCGGTCACTGCGGGCCAGACATAAAAACGCACCGTGAGGTCTTGGCCTAATAATCAGAATTGTACCGCGTTGACCATGTAATTTTAATTACTAATTTATAAAAAATGATAAAAAAATACTTTTAATATGCATTGCATATTCGGTCAATCATTCACGAATGATAAAACTCGATTATTCATTCACGAATGATCATTCATTCGTCTCTAATCAGTGACATGTTTCTCTGAACCGCTCTGCCATCCCGAATCCATAGTATTCGTATCACTGTAGCAATGATGATGACTTGGCTTCAACTCCTTAGGCTCATATTGTGAATCTGGACCTAAACATTTAGACGTAGCCGGCTTCTGTACATCTTCCTCATCAGATATCACAGACTCTTCCGTGTTTGGAGTAACCGGAGTCAATGGGGGTGGTGGCACAAAGAAATCCGGCGAATTCTTTCTAGAATTCGTCGAATCAGAACTCGATTGCCGAGGATGCATTCGAATGTGTTCCAAGTCTAAACGCTTACTTCCGTTCAACTCATTCATTCGGTCACTCATTCGCGAGTGATTCGCTTCGCACATCCTGTCGCTCAATCTCGAATGGTCGCTCAAACGTGACATTGATTCGTTCATCCTATGGTTCTCACACATTCGGTCATTCATTCGCGAATGATTAGCGTCACTCATTCGCGAATGACTCGAGTCATTCATTCTTAACGACTCATTTAAACGAGAATGGGAACTTAAATTCAAATCGTTCATTCGAATGGGACTTGAGTTAAGTTCAATTTGTGAATCGTTCATTCTGTTAGTGTTCTTTAGTGGAGTTCTTGTGCGTCGTTTAGTTCCCAATGATTGCGGTTGGGGGCGCTGTTGTCGTGTTAATGTGAAGGACCCGGTGTCTGATTCTGAAGTGCTTTCTGGATGATTCTCAATGGTACCAACCAAAGCGCTTACATTTGGATTTACACAGCAGTCCGCCTGAAAAAGAAAAGGTGGTTTAATTATACATTAGACCAGAGGCGTGGCTAAACGCTTAGCGATTGGTTTGTTGCGCGTAAAGTCCCGGGTTCGATTCCCTGTCGAAGCAAATATTTTGTTTCAAATCAACTTTCAAATCAAATTGTCACGCCTTTTTCCTATAGAGATAGGCAGAGACAATGGAGCGCCACTTGCCACGATCCTGTTGTTTCATAGATTTTATTTATAATATTAAATAATTAAAATAAATATTGTAAATATTTGTTAATGAAAAAAGAGGTGGATATTTGCTTTGGGTCTAGTAATCAAAGAGTGGTAGGCAGAGTGGTAAGAGCGCGTTTTCATTATGTCATGTTACGATCTCCTATCCAGTGCCGGATTTAGTCTTAGGCCCATAAGCAGAGTATGTGGTGGAGGCCCTCAAATCGTTTTTTGGTAAACTGTTGAAAGTTTCTATTACGGTCAAGTTAAATCAGAGAGCAACTTTATAAGTTAGCTAACATAACATTTATTAAAAGTTAAACTTAGGTACCTACAAGCTAAATTAAATTTTAACAGCCGGTTATACCAAAAAAGTTTCAATTTACAAATTTAGTTTTACTTTATACTTATTCTATTACGTTTACTATTACTAAATCGTGAATTGGGTTGTTAATAATTTTATATCGAAACTACCATTTACATGTGTTTTTATCATTAGAAATAACAAAAGTAGTACATAGAAACCAAAAATGAATTGTACTTTAGCTCTGTTTAAGATATAAATGTAAAACGTGAATTTAAAGAATTTTCTTTTGCTTATACGATACTTTATACAAATTCGTAAATTATTATTTTTAGGTACAAGCGGCTGTAAATGTTAACTTTTCCCGCTCAAAGAAAAAAAAAGTTTTTCATCTAACTATTTGTAACAAAAGCGTCTCCAAGCTAAAACTTAACATTATAATAAGAGTAGTGTCAGATTTAAGCATAGGAAACATAGGCCGCCAAAAGAAACACACCACAAAAAAAAATTAACTCGAAAAAGGCTCAGTAGAAACAATACTCATATTGTCAGTAGTGCGTTTGTAGTAGTGTAGTCAGCGAAACTTTTATAATAAAAAAAATATCTACATATGCAAAAACGTCTCCAAGCTAATTTAGCTGTAGTAATTTATTGATAGCTTACCTGAACGGAGACATTACAGCAGCTTGACACATCAGCGAAGTACACCTCTGATTCAGCATTTTGATTGTTACGCCTGCAATCATGTATTGATACCCTAAAAACATCAATCAATCAATCAAATTGTCACGCCTTTTTCCTACGGGAATAGGCAGAGACAATGGAGCGCCACTTGCCACGATCCTGACACCTCTCCCTCGCTTCCTTCACATCCACAATTCTCCTCATACAAGCGCTATGGTAAAAACATACTTATATATTTTTATATTGTGACAGCACCCGCCTAATGTTAAGCTGGAGTGCGGTCCACCACTAGAGGTGACTGCTCCTCACAGTTTAATAACTGTAAGTAGCAGTCACATCCACTATGCCGGCCTAGTTGAAACCGGCAGCTTAAACGGTGATCCCTAAACACGACTACATCACTTCACGGTCTGTATACTTGTAAGTGGTGATACTACCCCAGATGGGCAGACTGGGCATCACTGCCTACCACTCATTGGCAAAAACACTCAGAGCCCTCCATCATTTTTTATTAACAAATCTTTGTAATATGCAATCTAATTATTATATAAGTATAACCGGGAATTGAACCCAGGACTTAGCGTAAAGAGTTAATGCGCCACGCGTGTCTGGTATAGCGAAACTAATGATTTGATTTTTAATTTGAAGGCGACCGCAATGGTTACCCAACCCGAGAGCACAGGTTCAAAACAACTTACCGGTACCAATGTATCTTTGATATATGTACTTTGGTTGCCCTGTTTCTATGATACAAGTACTTTAGTAACTTAGTATAGAAATGTATTTTAAAAATCTTACCTCAGAGGTGAATGTTTATCATTTAGAAATCCTAAATTCTCCTTTCCTTGCTTAGGGCATTCATTGTTCTCATCTGAAAACAATCATAAAATATTTATTGTGATTTTGATCAAATTCTGGAGTGTGGCCCATGAATGGATATCACTGCTACTACAATTCAATAACTGTGAGTAGCAATCACATCCACTATGCCGGCCTAGTTGGAACCGACAGCTTACAAGCTAATCTCGAAACGTGACCAAATCACTTCACGGTCTGTATACTTGTAAGTGGTGGTACTACCCTGGATCGGCAGACTGGGTACCACTGTCTACCAACCACAGTTAAATAACTGTAAGTAGCAGTTACACTCCCTCGCTTCCCTCACATCCACAATCCTCTTCATACAATAATAATTAGTATTAATTACCTTTGCAAACATTCTTTTGATGCATACAATCAATTGTCAAGTTCTCATCAGCAATTCTACAATCCCTGTGAATATTCGCCATGCTCAACGCCAGACTATTCTGGCAGTTTGGATATGGTACCAGATGACCCCTCAAAGTATTAAATCTGGCTTCATTCGCGACCAACTCCTGCATTCTCAATAATTCCTGCTGGTACAACTCTGGGTTCATCCTCGTCAATTCCGAGTTTAATCTCAACAATTCCGGGTTCATTCTTGTCAATTCCGGGTTCAATCTTGTCAATTCCGGGTTCATTCTTGTAAACTCCTGATTCAACCTTAGCAAATCCGGGTTCATTCTTGTCAATTCCGGGTTCAATCTTAGTAGTTCCGGATTGATTCTTGACAATTCCGGATTGATTCTTGTTAACTCTGGATTGATTCTTGCTAGCTCCGGGTTCAACCTTAACAATTCCGGGTTCATTTGTGTCTCATTTTGCATTGATAATAAGTGGGGCATGTATGACGAGTTTCTTGCGCAGTTGTGAGTTTCTATCATAGGCATTGAGTTTCTATGATCTACGTGATGATGGAGTAAAGTTGCCGTTGCAGGGTCTTGATGTAGATGATGGCTGGTAAAGAAAAACATAATTGGTTATGAGGTTGATAAATATTACCATTTAGCGAGATAAGAGGTATTTTCTTAGATATTACGCGAATATTTATTATTGAATTAAACAAATTTTATGCGGCTTACTATTGCGTTTATTTTGGTTTTGATTTTACAATTTTTTATTATACCGACGTTTCGAGAGCTTTGCAGCCATTGTGGTCAATCAAAACGCGATAGTAGGCCGCATAAATGTTGTTTAATTCAAGAGATGAGGTATTGTTATTGGTAATTTGAATATTACAAATATTTGTTTATTCAATCAAATTTTCACGTCTTTTTCCTACAGGTATAGGCAGAAACAAAGGAGCGCCACTTGCAATGATCCTGACACAACTCCGTTGCTTCCTTCACATGCACAATTCTCTTCATACAAGCTCTACGGTTATGAGCGCTAGGCAACCTAGCTTTCCGATTTGGTCGGAAAAAACCCTCCTGGGACTGACTTGTTTAACGCATCCATCCACATCCGATTTATGGATTCCTTTCGTTAATCTATTTTCACTCATCCTTTCCATGTGCCCAAACGGAGCATTTCTTTGTAAATCCTTGTCACTACATCTTCTTTCAAACCACAACTATGCTATTTCTCATTCTAATTGCTATCGTCACTCTACATACACTCCGTAACGAATTAAAGCTGTAAACGCATTTTTACAGCTTTAATTCTACAACTAAAAGTTATCAATCAAATTGTCACGCCTTTTTCCCACAGGGATAGGCAAAGATAATGGAGCGCCACTTGCCACGATCCTTACACAACTCCCTTGTTTCCTTCACATCCACAATTTTCTTCATACAGGCTTATGAAACAAATATTTGCTCTGACCGGGATTCGAACCCGGGACACCCGTAGCGAAGTCGTCAAGCAACAATTTAAAAAAGTTATAAACTTACCGACTACCACTCCTTCCTTGTGGACTGTATGGAGGTGGTGGACCCCAAACACCAGTCTGGCTATCAAAGTTACCACTCCCCTCTGCAAACTCACTCTGATTGACAGGAGACTGGTTGAAATTGGTCGACTGCACGAAATTAGGACTCCTCGGAAAGTTATTCGTACGTGGAAAGTCATTCTGTGTCCGTGGAAACTCGCCCGGATATGAGCGGTCTTCGTAACCGGGTTGGCTTGCATCCGGGTTTGGTTGGGGTGAGTCGTCGCAGAAGCCATAAGCGCTGTCCCCTGATTGTTGGGCAGCCAATCTGCATCTAGCACTGAAATAAGGATATTGTTTATTTTTTTTATTGTGCCCAAACCATCGAAGCTTCTTTTTTCTTTTTCTCTTTAGCTTATTTTTTTTTATTGTGACTCGACATATAACAGCACTCGCCTGATGTTAGGCTAGAGTGCAATCCAAGCTGATTATGAAACGCGACTTAATCGCTTCACGGTCTGTCACTACATCTTCTTTCAAACCACATCTATCACGCACTGTGCTATTCCTTATTCTAGGATGAATGAAAACAGATTGACAAAAGCAATTTATAAATCTGATGTGGATGAATGCTTTAAACAAGGCAGGCCCAGGAGGGTGTTTTCCGACCAAATCGGAGACATCCTCAAGAAAATTAGGCACTAGCCCATAACCAAAGAGCTTGTATAAAGAGAATTGTGCATGTGAAGGAAGCAAGAGAGTTGTGTCAGGATCATGACAAATGGCGCTCCATTGTCTCTGCCTATCCCTGCGTTACAATTTAAATGATTTAATGGATTTGATAGTTTTATATAAATACTTTAGCTTGCCTGATGGTAAGCAAAAAGAGGTCCAAGAGCGCCGACGACTGAAAAAAAACGAAACTTAAGCAGGTAACTTACTGGTGAGTAGTCCTAGACCATGGAAGCCAGCTCCATGCTGAATTCTTTCTTCCAGAACCTGGATTAGGAGAATACAGGTTACCTATGCGACCTAAAATAATAATAAAGAATATTATTAACTGCCCATAACGACTGTAGTATAGTGGTAGTGCAATGGTCTGGCAACCTGAGAGCACAGGTTCAAAACCACTTGCAGGTACTAATGTATCTTTGATATATGTACTTTGGTTGTTTTTTTATTGTGACACGACATCTGACTTCGACCCGCCTGATGATAAGCAAGAGGAGGTTCCATGATTGAAGATTTAGTAGCTTAATATAGTAATGTGAATAAAAAAAAAACTACAGAGTTTGTATGAAGAGAATTGTGGATGTAAAGGAAGCGAGAGAGTTGTGTCAGAATCGTAAGTATAGGTGCTGTTGTCTCTGCCTTTTCTGTTGTAAATTACTAAATGCTTATATCACAGAAACAGGACGACCAAAGTACATATTAATTATACATTGGTACCGGCAAGTGATTTAAACCCAGTGCTTTTGGTTTGTACTAACAGTACACCACGGTCGCCTGATAAATTGATGTTTATTTTTTATTGTGACTCGACATATGACAGCACCCCGCTTGATGTTAAGCTGTAGTGTGGTCCATGAATGAATGTCATTGCTACTACAATTCAATAACTGTGAGTAGCAATCACATTCACTATGCCAGCCTAGTACTGGCAACTAATAAGCTGATCCCGAAACGTGACCAAATCACTTCATGGTCTGTATACTTGTAAGTGGTGGTACTACCCCGGATCGGCAGACTGGGTACCACTGCTTACCAGTTATTTAGCTACTCACAGTTATTGAATTGTATTAGCAGTGACATCCATTCATGGACCACACTCCAGTCTAACATCAAGCGGGGTGCTGTTATATGTCGAGTCTCAATAAAAAAAAACGATTTATTAAGCGCGACCGTGGTGTACTGTTAGAGCAAACCGAAAGCCTTGTTTTAAAATCACTTGCCGTTACCAATGTATCATTGATATGTACTTTGGTCATTATGTTTCTATGATACAAGCACTTAGTAGCTTATTATAGAAATGTAAAAAAACAATAAAAAATAATAATAAAAATGTATTATTGATATGTATTTTGGTCCACCTGTTTCTATGATACAAACACTTTAGTAATTTATTATATATATCAGCTTATAATGATAACTTACCAGGTGCCCAGAATCTGTGCTGCAAGCTAATATCCCAAGCTGGTTGAGTGGGGTGGCATTGGCTACAACAGCTGCATGGATTCTGAAAATAAATACTATATTATTTTCTTGTTTTATTTTTATTGTGATGGATGCGTTAAACAAGGCAGGCCCAGGAGAGTGCTTTACGACCGAATCGGAGACATCCTCAAGAAAGCTAGGTTGCCTAGTGCCCATAACCACAGAGCCTGCATGAAGAGAATTGTAAATGTGAAGGAAGCAAGGGAGTTGTGTAAGGATCGTGGTAAGTGGCACTTTATTGTCTTTGCCTATCCCTGTGGGAAAAAGGCGTGACATATTTGACTGATTGATTTTTATTGTGACTGGATATCTGACCTCGACCTGGCTGATGGTAAGCGTGATGGAGGTCCAGACAGAAAAAACCGAATCAGTTGACGACAGGCGTGGACGAACGGTTTAGCGATTGGTTTGTTGCGCCTAAAGTCCCGGGTTCGATTCTTGGTCGGAGCAAATATTTGTTTCATAGCTTTTATTTGTAATATTTAATAATATTATATATTACAAATATTTGTTTATAAAAAATAAAATTGACATTTGCTTAGGGTCTGGTTATCAAAGAGTGGTAGGCAGTGGTACCCAGTCTGCCGATCCGGGGTAGTACCACCACTTACAAGTATACAGACCGTGAAGTATTTGGTCACGTTTCGGGATCAGCTTGTAAGTTGCCGGTTCCATCTAGGCCGGCATAGTGGATGTGATTGCTACTCACAGTTATTGAATTGTAGTAGCAGTGATATTCATTCATGGACCACACTTTGGCTTAACATCAAGCGGGGTGCTGTCATATGTCGAGTCACAATAAAAAATAAAAAAAATATATCGGCTAAAAAAACGGCTACCTACCAGTCTTAAAAAAAGAGTGGTTACTTTAGTTAACAAAGCAGGATTTAACACCTGGGACCCCATAATACACAAACTCAAGTCCCAAGTCCAGCAAACTGCCAAACCAGATGACACCATCAGTTATTTTCACAGAAAAAAAAATTAAACCGGGAACATAAAAACAACATCAAACGGGGTAGTTTTGGAAACAATAACAGCATCAACCAATAGGACGACCAACACCTCAGTCTCTCCGTGACCACGATGGCTGCAAAGCTCTCGAAACGTCAGAATAATAAAAAAAAATTACAATCAAAACCAAAATAAACGCGATAGTAAACCGCATAAAATTTGTTTAATACATAAATCATGATTGTTGATCATAAATACCTGTTGTGGCCTTCCGGTGGCTGGCATAGTTGGTCCAATAGCCGGCCGGTACAAGGATCTGCATCTCAGTTCCAACTGTTCCCAATACATCTTCTTACGTTCGTGACTGTAACAAATTAAAATAAATTATCTTCTAATAAAATCAATCAATCAAATTGTCACGCCTTTTTCCCACAGGGATAGGCAGAGACATTATAACAATGAGACCCGCCAGAGGAGGTCCAAGAATACCGACGACTGGTAAAACCTAGTGAGTTTACAGTTGCCTCAATCGCCGTCACTATGCCGGCCTAAAAAAATATTTATCGAAATTATTGTATTGTCATTGATTTTTAATACGTGAACAAATTTTCAAATTATTCAGACCTTAAGATGTGGGTGAAATTTAATTTGAAAGATTCCGTTACATAGTTACATGTTGTTACCGGTTGCCTCTTTCACCCTCACTATGCCGGCCACAAAAGTCATCAGTTTTTAATACGTGAACCAATTTTTAAATTATTCAGACCTTAAGATGTGGGTGAAATTTAATTTGAAAGATTCCGTTACATAGTTACATGTTGTTACCGGTTGCCTCTTTCACCCTCACTATGCCGGCCACAAAAGTCATCAGTTTTTAATACGTGAACCAATTTTTAAATTATTCAGACCTTAAGATGTGGGTGAAATTTAATTTGAAAGATTCCGTTACATAGTTACATGTTGTTACCGGTTGCCTCTTTCACCCTCACTATGCCGGCCACAAAAGTCATCAGTTTTTAATACGTGAACCAATTTTTAAATTATTCAGACCTTAAGATGTGGGTGAAATTTAATTTGAAAGATTCCGTTACATAGTTACATGTTGTTACCGGTTGCCTCTTTCACCCTCACTATGCCGGCCACAAAAGTCATCAGTTTTTAATACGTGAACCAATTTTTAAATTATTCAGACCTTAAGATGTGGGTGAAATTTAATTTGAAAGATTCCGTTACATAGTTACATGTTGTTACCGGTTGCCTCTTTCACCCTCACTATGCCGGCCACAAAAGTCATCAGTTTTTAATACGTGAACCAATTTTTAAATTATTCAGACCTTAAGATGTGGGTGAAATTTAATTTGAAAGATTCCGTTACATAGTTACATGTTGTTACCGGTTGCCTCTTTCACCCTCACTATGCCGGCCACAAAAGTCATCAGTTTTTAATACGTGAACCAATTTTTAAATTATTCAGACCTTAAGATGTGGGTGAAATTTAATTTGAAAGATTCCGTTACATAGTTACATACATAAGTCAAGCTAATAAAAAAGCGTGCTAAAAATAAATAAACCTATAGTTTAAAAAAAAACACGCTTATGTGTAATGTAATATAAATGTAAAACCATGTAAAGTAAAAACAGAATAAATGGTAAGAGAATGCCGACGACTGAAAAAACCGACTTACTTCATGGTTGCCTCAGTCGCCCTCACTATGCTGGCCTAAAAATTGTTTAATAAAATGATTGGTTGTCATCGGTTTTAAATGCTTTTAAATTATTTAGACGTCTCGAAGTGGGTGAATATCAATTTAAAAGATTCCGTACAAACAAGCCTAGCTAAAGAATTTGGAGTTAAGGAATAGAAGAATAGGAGCCCTAAAATAGCTACAACAGTGGTTGTAATTGCAAAAAGTAGTGCCAACCTTTGAAATAAAGGAATTGAAGTACAAGTAGTTGTCTCTTTCGGGCACACGTGGTATAAACATAATATAAATGAGATAAATGACAATGAATTAGTTCTTATTTTAGCACAGCTTCTATTCTTTGCATATTCTTAGAGTCAAGCTAATATGACGAATGACGACAGGCGTGGACGAACGGTTTAGCGATTGGTTTGTTGCGCGTAAAGTCCCGGGTTCGATTCCCGGTCGGAGCAAATATTTGTTTCATGGCTTTTTTTGTAATATTTAATGTAATGTGTAATATTTAAATATTGCAAATATTTGTTAATAAAAAATAAAGAGACTGATATTTGCTTCGGGTTTGGTTATCAAAGAGTGGTAGGCAGTGGTGGCCAGTCCGCCGATCCGGGGTAGTACCACCACTTACAAGTATACAGACTGTGAAGTGATTTAGTCACATTTCGGGATCAGCTTGTAAGTTGCCGGTTCCATCTAGGCCGGCATAGTGGATGTGATTGCTACTCACAGTTATTGAATTGTATTAGCAGTGACATTCATTCATGGACCACACTTTGGCTTAACATCAAGCGGGGTGCTGTCATATGTCGCGACACAATAAAACGACGCGCCGAAAATCACGCCTGGTGTGTAAAAGCCCTTATAATCGTACTAAATGTCGTTGTCATGGCAACGTATTTAGTTTACAAGAGCTGTTAATCAATATCAGTCGATTTATTTTATTGTTTAGTTATTTATTTACAATATATCAAATAAATGAGTTTTTTTAATGTAAAAGTTATACTTTTAATACAATAGTCTTACTGTGGTAAGTGTGGTAAGTCGACGGTTTTTGGTTTATAAAATTAAGGTTATAGGCTAGGTTGCCTAGTGCCCATAACCACAGAGCCTGTATGAAGAGAATTGTGGATGTGAAGAAAGCAAGGGAGTTATGTAAGGATCGTGGTAAGTGGCGCTCTATTGTCTCTGTCTATCCCTGTGGGAAAGAGGAGTGACAATTTGATTTGATTGAAAATTGAGGTTATTTATAACTTTTATTATTAGTCTTATTTAACGTATCCATCCACATCAGATTTATAAATTCCTTTCGTCAATCTACTTTCACTCATCCTTTCTATGTGCCCAAACCATCAAAGCATTCCTTTGTCATTCTATGTCACTACATCTTCTTTCAAACCACATCTATCACGCAATGTGCTATTCCTTATTCTATCCGCTATCGTCACTCCACATACACACTCCTTAACGACCGCATTCCTACAGCGTTAATTTTCAAGGCAGGCCCAGGATGGTGTTCGCCGACCAAATTGGAGACAACCTTAAGAAAGCTGGGTTGCCTAGTGCCCATAACCATAGAGCTTGTATGAAGAGAATTGTGGATGTGAAGGAAAAGAGGGACAATGGAGCGCCACTTGCCACGATCCTGACACAACTCCCTCCTTTTATAAACTATAGTTTTATTTTATTGTTACTGATGTTAAGCCAAAGGTGATTGCTACTACAGGTAAAAAAACTATAAGTAACAGTCACTTTCACTATGCCGGCCTAGTTGTAACAGGCAACTTACAAAGTGCTTTCGAAACACGACTAAGTCACTTTACGGTCTGTATACTTGTAATTGGTGATACTACCCAGGATCGGCGGACTGGGCACCACTGCCTACCCCTTTTTAAACGTGTAACTACTAATAACCATAGCCCATAACCACAGAGCCTGTATGAAGAGAATTGTGGATGTGAAGGAAGCAAGGAAGTTGTGTTAGGATCGTGGCAAGTGGCGCTCCATTGTCTCCTCCTATCCCTGTGGGAAAAAGGCGTGACAATTTGATTGATTGATTGAATTGCTAATTTCAGTGCAGGATGTCTGCTTTAAGAAGTCTAAGCCAGATATCCCAATCGAGATCAGCTGTTTATTTCGATGAGCTTGGTGATGAAGAGTTGATAAAATCAGTCAACGATTTGAAGGAACAGGTAATTAATATTTCCACTAAGACGCTACTTTTTACTTTAACTTGCTTGATGATAAGCAAGGTGAGGTCCTTGCCTGATGGTAAGCAAGGTGAGGTCCTTGTCTGATGGTAAGCAAGGTGAGGTCCTTGCCTGATGGCAAGCAAGGTGAGGTCTTTGCTTCATGATAAGCAAGGTGAGGGCCTTGCCTGATGGTAAGCAAGGTGAGGTCCTTGCCTGATGGTAAGCAAAGGGAGGTCCTTGCCTGATGATAAGCAAGGGGGGGGTCCTTGCCTGATGGTATCAATTTGTGAGTTGCCAGTTCCAACTAGGCAGGCATAGTAGATGTGACTGTTGCTTACAGATATTTAACTGTAGTAGCAGTCACTTCCATTCATGGACCGCACTCCAGCTTAACATCAGGCAGGGAAACAAAAACAAAAGTACCAGGAAAGCATAACACAGCGGAAAGTAAACCCATTGCAGATACACATATTGAATTTGGAGAATGAAATAATCGAGAAGACCATATTAAGGTTGGAGCCGAGTCTCATGAATGGTGTTCAACAGGCGATAGAATACGCAATAAGATTGCAGAGCAGCCCCTCGTTTGGTGGATCTGTGTTGAACTTTAAGTAAGTAGAAAATACAATAATGGACTTTCAGCTAGGCGCCTGACCAAGGAGTTGTCCAAGCGGCTGACGAAGAAGTCTGGAGACAGTAAGGCTGGCAATTATTTCTGCCAACGTATTAGCCTTGCTATACAAAGGGGAAATGTTGCCAGTCTCCTTGGGACTATCTCTGATGCAACGTCATTAAATGATATTTTGGTTTTTGTTGGTATTTATAGTTTAATTATAGTTAAAATACTTTTAATTAATAAAAGCAACATTTAGAAATAATTTAAATTATATCAATACGCGAGACAGATTTTTTAATGTTCAGCGAACGTTAATGTTTCAAACCTAATTAATGGAATGGAAGAGGATGTGCTGGGATAGTATAAATAAGAGAAATAGGTAGAAATAGGTGGCTATAGTCTATGAAATAGTCTCATAAATCTGTTGTGTATGGATGCGTTAAGCGAGAGAGTTTTCCGACCAAATAAGAGACATCCTTAACAATGCTGGGTTGCCTAGTGTCCATAACAGTAGAGCATGTATTGAGAGAATGGAAAGGAAGCGATGGAGTTGTGCCAGGACCGTGTAAGTACAGTCTGTCTAAGCCGAAATGACGCGCCCCTCTACTGCATTTACGCACTCGAGCAAATATAAAATATGAATGCAACACACAGAAAATGCAATTGTAATTGGTTATTGAGTTACTGGTTGGACACAAAAGAAGGAAGCACACTGATGAAGTATAATAGTATAGTTATAAATATTTGCATTCACACATTTAATTAAACTAATAAAGTGGAGGGGCGCGTCATTTATAGTTAGACAAGCTATAACGCTCTATCGTTTTTACCTATCGCTGTGTTTGTTTATTGTTCCTCGACATACTAACAGTACCCAGCTTGGTGTTAAGCTGGAGTGCGCTTCATTAATGAAGGTGACTGCTACTACAATTCAATTGCAGTAAGTAGTAGTCACATCCACTATGCTGGCCTAGTTGGAACTCACTTCACGGGCTGCATTCTTTTATTAACAAATTTTAAATATTACAAATAAAATCTATTCAACAAATATTTGCCCCGACCGGGAATCGAACCCGGGAGTTAACGCGTATCAAACTGGTGTGCATCCCAATCGGCCATTGTCAATAACAGGACAACCAAAGTACAAATATCAAAGAATTGGTACCGGCAAGTGGTTTTGAACCCGTGTTCTCGGTTTGCGTAACCATTGCACTGCCACTACACCACAGTTGCCTTGATGATGATTATTAATTGATTTTTTTTTAGATCGCAATTTTCACGAATGAACTTTGACACATTGACGAGTACATCGAGAATGACCAATAGTCCATCGCGAATGATGTCCAGCCCATCCAAAGTTTCAACCAAACGTTGCGAATCAACTGGAAAGATCAGCGGCAAATCATTCACATTGAGTTTTAGTAAAAAGGTTAACGTTTTAGAACGGTCTGAACTAGTCGCCATGGAAATTGATTTAATTATGAAGAATTTAGAAAAAACACGAAAAAACAACGCAAAAAAACATAATCTTCTAATAGCGAAATTGGAAGAGATCGCTGAAAGAGTTGACATTATCCAAAAGTCTGTAGATTCTTTCAACCAAACGGTTTTAGTTGAGGGTGTGGATAGGATCACTCAGAAAATCCCAGCTGAAACTTGGGTTAGATACATTATGGAGTGGTTGAAGTTAGCAGATAAGAGAATTGGCAAATTCCGACTTCGGACAAGCACTCTGAATACACAATACGCTAAATTACAATCGCAAATAAAATTTAAGGCAGAACTGAGTGAGAGTCTCAGACCGATAGACTTCGAGAAGTTGAAAATACAAAATGGCGAATGTGTAAAGACAATAGAGAAGAAGAATTTACACTTGGTGGAGTTAAAGAAAATGACCGGCGATGCTAATTTGAACTTGACGATACACAAGAATCTGATGATGCAACAGAATAACTACATCAATGGAGTGTTAACGAGGATGGCAAGGAAAAAATGCGAGACAAAGAAGATAGACAAAGAGCGCGATGTTATTGCTGTTGAGGCTGAGAAATTAGAGATGGTATTGGACGTAGTTAAGAAGAAACGACTCACATACGAAGTGCCAGATATAATGATGTACGTAGAAGTAAAATCACAATTACATGATTTGAAAAATGGCATGAAGTTACTCAAAAATAGATGCCACCTACAATATATAGCTTTGTCGTCGATCAACAGGAAAATTCGAAAAATAAGCACAGAGACTAACAAAACTATGTAAGTAATTTGAATTGAATTTAGTCATTGAATCAATATTTTGCTAATAGAAGTGTTGCGTGTGAATTTAAATGAAATTTATTAGCTTGGGAATAGGCTTAGCTCATTGTCATATTCTACAATAGGTACAGAAAGGCGTATGGAAGAGAAGAGGACCACAAGAAACTTGTCAATCATGGTACATACAATTATTTAAAAATATATGTTTAACTGTTTTATTTTTTCAATGTTTTTTTATTTATTTTATAGGTTAAAAAACAAGTTGCAATCTTTGATTCAGTTTAAAAAACATTGTCAACTTCAAACTCGATTGCAACTGAAAAAATATGCACACACCGCTAACAATAATGAAAAATTACAAGTAATTAACTACTAATTAGTTAATTACCATAAATGGAGGTAATTGCTACTACAGTTCAATAACCAAGTAGCAGTCACGTCTACTGTGCCGGCCTATTTGGAACTGGCAACTTAACTTCATAGTCTGTATATCTACCAGATCCAAGAGTAACGATGACTGAAACATCCGAGTTAGTTCGCGGCTGCCTCAGTCGCCGTCACTATGCCGGCCAAAGGTGCTTCTTCACGCATCACTTGAAGGATCCAAGGTTATAGGAGGGAGAGAACACATGGGCTGGCAAAGCATTCTACTTGTCGATTGTTCTACAAAGTCGCACCGAACTTTTTAGTTCGACTGCCGACAAAATGCGGATGCTTCCCCCGACCAGTGCGGGTATTACGGGTGTGAAAAGACGAGGTAGGAACAAGGTTAAAGAGCTCCTCGGAACCTAAGCAAGGGGAGGTCCAAGCAGTGCCGGATTAGCCACGTAGCAAGAGTAGCATATGCTACCAGTTATGTTTTATTTAATAACCTAAACTTAAACCTAAAGGGAACTAAGGGCTCCTGAAAAGAATTTGCTACAGGCCCCGCGCTGGCTTAATCCGGCACTGGGTCCAAGATTTTATAGAATGGGAAGAACACGTGGATGGTTTGCCTTACCTTAACAGCTGGTAAGCAAGCATGCAGCTGAAGATGCATACTAAAACAGCAGTGACCGACAACACGAAGACCCCTCGCAGACACCAATACAAAACACCATGGACTACACCGCAATCAGTTACACCTTCGAATACGCATCTCACACCTGCGGATGGAAAATTATTATTAGCACTAGCTCATCGTCAGATTATACCATGGCTTCGGAAAGGCAGATGACGAGAAACCCGTCAATTGTGGCCTGTACATATAAAACATACCATATATTATAGTTAATACCGCGTTCTCACAGGGCGATTTTAGTTGATAAATATTTGTCGTTTAACAAAAAATCGAAAGTAAATATTGACTATATCGTTCTCATGGTTCAATAATAATCGACTCAATATAACACGTGTTATTACACTATCTATCCATTTTAGCATTTTTCTTGTGGATGTGGACAATTCACATTTTATTTTACAAATAAACAAAATACTGATGATAGAGGAATGCAATATACTGTACATAGGTACTCAATCGCGCTGATTCACTGACTGATTGGACTGATTATTCAATGCAAGTTGAACGAACAAGTTCAGACAAGTCGATTCGCTGTCAGCTGTCAAATGAATCAACAAAAGTAGAAAGCTCTTTAACTTTTGTTGAATTTATTGCTTCAACTTGATTGAAAGTCTGTTCAGACGGTTCAAATCACGAACGATTTCGCAGTTGATCAACTAAAATCGCCCCGTGAGAACGCCCCATAAGCTTTTATCACGGGCCTTGAGCGCGGCGACCGTATCAAGAAATTCCGTAACAAAAATAAAACCTAACACCCCCCACTCCGCCTATCATGTAGCTCGGGCGAGCATTCGCTTAGCGTGTAGTGTTGTAACATCGAAATGAATTAATCGAACAATCGATTATTTTCTTTCGTTTGTCGATGTTTTTAAATCGATTGTAAGGGTTTCGATCAATCGAAAAAAATCGTTTTTTTTTTCAAAAGGTTTTTCAAAAGTGTAACTTGAATTAATATCAAAGAAAATAAATACTGCATATGCAATAGCATTACCGCTGCAGTCTCCGAGTGCCACACACGTTTTTTTTTATTGTGACTCGACATATGACAGCACCCCGCTTAATGTTAGGCTGGAGTGTGGTCCATGAATGGATGTCATTACTACTACAATTCAATAACTGTAAGCAGCAGTCACATCCACTATGGCGACCTAGTTGGAACTGGCAACTTACAAGCTGATCTCAAAACGCGACCAAATACTTCCCTTCCCGGTCTGTATACTTGTAAGTGGTGGTACTACCCTGGTTCGGCAGACTGGCCACCACTGCCTACCACTCTTTAAATAACTGCAAGTAGTAGTAGCATCCGCCATGCCGGCCTAGATCCTATGCCACTATTGGTTTAAAGTTTAAAATTCGAATACTATATAGTAATATACCTTCAACATCTTGTCCTTGTTGATTTTCAGGCGGTTTCGAATAACAAGTGCAGGTACGCGTTAACTTTGTATATTCACATTTCAGCGTTTGCAATCTGAAAAAAAACAATCAATCAAATATAAATTAATCAATCAAATTGTCACAATCAATTTTTATACAGAGATTGGCAGAGACGATGGAACACCACGATCCTGGTACATCTCCCTCGCTTTCTTCACATTCACAATTCTCTTGATACAAGCTCTATGGTTATGGGCACTAGGCAACCCAGCTTTCTTGAGGATGTATACAGACCGTGAAGTGATTTGGTCACGTTTCGGGATCAGCTTGTAAGTTGCCGGTTCCATTTAGGCCGGCATAGTGGATGTGATTCCTACTCGCAGTTATTGAATTGTAGTAGCAGTGACATTCATTTATAGACCACACTTCGGCTTAACATCAAGCGGGGTGCTGTCATATGTCGAGTCACAATAAAAAATGTTTTAAAAAAATGTCTCCGAGTTGGTCGGAAAACCCTCCTGGGGTTCCACATCAGATTTATAAATTCCTTTCATTAATATACTTTCACTCATCCTTTCCATGTGCCCAAACCATTTACTACATCTTCTTTCAAACCACGCACTGTGCTATTCCTTACAGTGGAATGGTTACACATACCGAGAGCACGAGTTCGAGACCACTCACCGGTACCAATGTATCTTTGATATATTTATTTTGATAATCCTGTTTCAATGATACAATCAAGTAGTAGAAATGTAAATAATCAATGAATCAATCAAATTGTCACGCCCCTCTCCCACGGGGATAGGCAAAGACAATGGAGCGCCACCTACCACGAACCTTACACAACTCCCTTGCTTCCTTCACATTCACAATTCTCTTCATACAGGCTCTGTGGTTATGGGCACTAGGCAACCTAGCTTTCTTGAGGATGTCTCCGATTTGGTAGGAAAAAAAATTTAAAAAATATACATACTTATTCATATGTATGACTGTTGTTGTGATTGTCACAAGCAGGCATGTTAGCGCACATACCAAACAGCAGGCGCCAACCACTTTGATCTGCAAGAAAAGAAAATACAATAAAAATAATGTTAACCATGAAATAAGGTGACTGCTACTACATGTAAATAACTGTAAGTAGCAGTCACATCCACTATGCCGGCCTGGATAGAACCGACAACTAACAAGCTGATCCTGAAACGCGTCTAATACGGCGTTCACACGAGGCGAATTTAGTTGATCAACTGCGAAATTTAAGTCTGAACAGACTTTCAATCTAGTTGAAGCAATAAATATCGCAATGGCTCGACATATGACAGCACCCCACTTGATGTTAAGCCGAAGTGTTGTCCATGAATGAATGTCACTGCTAATACAATTCAATAACTGTGAGTAGCAATCACATCCACTATGCAGGCCTAGATGGAACCGGCAACTTAAAAGCTGATCCCAAAATCACGTGACCAAATCACTTCACGGTCTGTATACTTGTCAGTAGTGGTACTATCCCGGATTGGCAGACTGGGTACAACTACCTACCACTCTTTGATAACCAGACCCGAAGCAAATATCCACCTCTTTTTTTATTAACAAATATTTGCAATATTTAATGTTATTAAATATTACGAATAAAAGCTATGAAACAAATATTTGCTTCGACCGGGAATCGAACGCGGGACTTTACGCGCAACAAACCAATCGCTAAACCGTTCGTCCACGCCTTATTTTAGATATTAATTTATAAGTTTATAATGTGTAATAAATAATTACTTACCATATAACTGTATCTATTTCTTCTCCTTGCCAAACTCATGATGCAGACACCAGTTAGCACCAACTGAAAAATAATATATATATATATATATACGAGGGCGGTTCAATAAGTACCCGTGTTAGAAATGAAGACACGATTTTTTTCAAAAAAATGCTTTTTATTTTTCAACATAGTCCCCTTTTAGTAAGATACACTTCTCCCAACGTTCCGGCCATTTTTTTAACCCCTCCAAAAAATAGGATTTGTCGAACTCTCCGAAATACGCCTCTGTCCCGGCGATGACTTCCTCGTTTGAGCTAAATTTTTTTCCCGCGAGCCATTTTTTCATGTTAGGGAACAAGAAAAAGTCGCAGGGAGCCAGATCGGGTGAATACGGGGGGTGCGGCAGCGATTCATAACGCAATTCATGCAGTTTGGTCGCGACAACACCAGATGAATGTGCTGGTGCGTTATCGTGATGAAACAACACCTTTTTTTTCGCCAAATGTGGCCGTGTCTCCTTTAATTTTTTGTCGAAGCGGTCTAATAACTCACTGTAGTATAGTCCAGTGATCGTTCTTCCTTTTTCTAAAAAATCCATGAGGATGACGCCCTTCGCATCCCAAAAAATCGTCGCCATGACCTTACCGGCCGATGGGACGGTCTTCGCCTTCTTTGGTGCAGATTCACCGGGAGAAATCCATTGTTTTGATTGTTGTTTAGTTTCTGGTGTGTAATGATGAATCCAGGTTTCATCAACGGTGACAACTCGACGCAAAAAGTCCTTAGGATCTCGCTTAAATTGCCTTAAACACTGCTCTGAAGTTAACAGCCGCATCCGCTTGTTGTCCAGCGTGAGCAATCGCGGCACCCATCGGGCCGACAATTTTTTCATCTCCAACTTATCATGCAAAATATTAATTGCCGTTCCGGTCAATACACCTACGGCCTTAGCTACTTCGCGGACTTTCGTTAGTCGATCAGCGAGAATCATGTTGTGGACTTTTTCAATGATTTCCTCGGTAACCACGTCTGCCGGGCGTCCTGGTCGCTCCTCATCAAAAACGGATGTTCGCCCACGTTTAAATTCGTTAAACCAATATCTAACTGTGGTCATAGATGGCGACGTGTCTCCATAAACAGCATCCAACTTTGCTTTTATCTCCTCGCACTTTTTCCCATCCAAAAACATAAAGCGAATTACCGAACGATACTGCTATTTTTCCATCTTAACGAAAATCACGAAACACGTCTGACTCGAATGGCTGCCAAATCGAAACTAACCTATCAATCAGTCTGAATTTTATATTAGCGCCGTCTGATAGATGGCAGCACACGATGATAACACTAACTTCACTCAGGAACGCCCTCTGTCTTCAAACACGGGTACTTAATGAACCGCCCTCGTATATATATTATAGGGGTTGCACTGTACAAAAAAGTTCAAAGCTCTTTTTATCTGCCGCGAACTACACTATCTTCACCATTCTCCGTATAATTGTAAATACCGTTAGTTTATAATATATCTCACGAGTTTGTAAACTGTCGATAAATTGTCAACTTAACCAGAGGCGTCTCTAGCCCTTGTAGCGCCCGTGTGCATCCAGTACCCTGGCGCCCTCTAGTCTAGTAGGAGCGGGGTCAAAATGGAATACTAACCTCTAATGCGACACTTTGGAGCCCCCTTAGACCTGGCGCCCGTGTGCATCATTGGTAAAGACGCCTCTGAACCTAACCATACTGTTTATAATATAACGTAATAATTTTCGAAAGTTTATAATCTATTTATATGTAACTATATATATATCCATATCTATATATTTTATAATCTATCATATATAGATTATAAAATATTGTAAATTAATACGGTATATTTATTAATTCATTCATTTACAAACCACCACTTACAGCTAACGCCAAACATGTAGGCTTTTAGTCAATACAATCAATTACAAATCTATTTAATTTTAATTTACAATTTTTTATTACAAATGTCAATTATAGTACTTTGTGTGGTAGTCAATTCTAGGAAGCGTCCCGCCGATGCCAGAAATCTCTGTTCAGAGTAGGAGAACACATCAATAGACACATCATTGTTCATGAGTCAGTATGTCATTTAAAATTCTCATATTATTATAAGTACTATGGTACAGTTCATAATTTAACCGCAGTTTACAAACACGCGAGAATGATTATAAAATATTATCTCAATCTGATGTGGATGGATACGTTAAACAAAGCAGGCCCAGGAAAGCTAGGTTGCCTAGTGCCGATAACCTTAGAGAGGAGTTGGAAGCGAGGGAGTTGGATCAGGATCGTGGCAAGTGGCGCTCCATTGTCTCTGCCTATCCCCATGGGAAAAAGGCGTGATAATTTGATTTAATATCTTAACTATACGGTGACATCTATAATCCTCACCATAGCTGCGGGAACAGCCGCGGGCACTGTCTCCAGATGATGTGGGGACGCTGTGTAAGCCCTGAGGAGTATATGGGCGGCTGCGAGTAAGCCCCCGAGAGCAGCGGCCAGGGCTCCGCAGCCGACACACCACCACGCGTACTTCCGTCGACGTCCGCATGATGCTGGGTCCGTCGGCGAGTTTTGTTGAAGACTGGCTGTGAATAAAAACATATATTGGGATTTATATCATAATATATTCATGGATTTTGAGCGAACATTGATTAATGAATTAAACAAAGGACATCATTCATTTTGGGCTTCTATGTACTACTTTTGTAATGTCCAATGATGAAAAAAATATAAATGGTAGTTTCGATACTTGTGTTGATAAAACTAATAACAATTTTGCTTTTAATTGGTGTGCCATTTGGTTATTTCGAAAATAAGATATGAATTTTGTATCGTTTGTCAATCACAAAGAAACGCCATATTAACAGCTCTACTTTGAACTGTCATAATTATAGTTTGATCATTTTGCACACCTAATGTAAGCAAAATAAAAGATAAATTTCAATTACATTGTAATCTTCCTACATTAAACTATTTTAATATGTATATGCAACTGTTAATACAATTAAGCCCAAGTCCCCATACAAAACGAATGATGTCCTTTTATAAACAAACCAGATGACTGCTTCAGTTATTTTTGCAAAAAAAAATGAATTAAACCGGAAACAGAAAAACAAAATTAAAACATCAAACGGGGTAGTTTTGGAAACAATAACAGCATCAACCAATAGGACGACCAACTCAGTCTCTCCGTGACCATAATGGCTGCAAAGCTCTCGAAAGCTGCGCAGTAACTTGTTTTGTTAACTACATACTTTTCGTTTTTCGAATGACAATAATTTTTTTTACTTTTTTTTGACACGTCATTTGATAATTATATGCACGACTGTAAAGAATGCGTCGTCCAATGTTCTTCTTATCTGTCTGTCCATTGATTTTCGTGACCACGATGGCACAGTCAACTGAATCGGTTTTCTCAGTCGTTGGCACTCTTGGACTTACCATCAGGCAAGTCGAGGTTAGATGACGAGTTACAATTTTAAAAAAATTATAATAATTGTCTCTGCTTATCCCTGTGGGGAATAGGCAGAGATGATTGATTGATTGATAAATAATTCCACTAATTAATAATTAAATACAATTCCAATTACCAAAATAAGAAGGAGGCGGGAAATAGTGCGTTGGATCCATTCCCGACAATGATGATTGCGGTGATGCGGACAAATGATATTCTAAAACTTGCGTTAAACGGCACCCTTGCATTTCAATATATACACGCAATAATTAAATCTTGCAATTTTATATCTTTTAAATTTATTTAAAAAAATATAATTTCTATGCAATTTTAAATATATATTGGTAAACAATTAAAATCAAAGCCATATATAAAATTAAAAAACAAATTCGGAATTTAATTCAACGCGCGTAAATCGATATTTGGAACAAATAATTAAATCGTTCATTGACCTTTTATAAAAGGAATAATACACGTTTAATTTTACAAATTACAACACTAGTTAACACAATAAATATTTTGTTATTATTATTTAACAAACACAACACTAGTTTAATTCATAAATCTATGGAAAAACACTAAAATGTACTACACTTAAATTTACACTACCGTATACATTTGCGCGCGAAAACTGAGTTTTACAATAAAAACTACAGTTTTATGTAATTTTTACAATAAAAAACTATTAATTACATTAAATAAAACGTTCATTTTGATTTATTTTACATTTTTCTACGAAATAAGGTTACTTAGGACTGTCATTTACAAAAGGGAAGCTTAAACTGCCGCGCAGAAGCAATAGTTGGCACACCTTATTCACACACAATACCAGCCTATATTGCACACACATAAGATCTATTATTCCATAACAAGAAAAATGTGTATCTCAAAATGTGTGTTACTAATTGCAGTAATAGCTATACAAATCTTTCAATAATTCAATAGATAAATTCAACTTTATTATTCCACGGTAAAGACTATAATTGCATGCATGTATGTTAAAATCTCAGGTAAGTGATTTATGGATTTCTATTGTACACACTGAACGCCGAAATAACTTTTTGTATACATCGCGGCTTTATAATCGTAACACCTGACGTTGGTTTATTGAAAAGGAGTAATGTACCTTAGATCTTATTGTATTTTTTCTTAACTGAAACAATTTATTTGTAGGTATTTAGGTCGATTATTGTCTGTTAGTTTTATAAACATACGTATGTTCTTGCTTATGAATTTATAGGATACATTCAAGCAATTTTGATCCTTGTTATAATTTCTATTGTAGGCAATTACAACGTCAAACTAAATAGATTCTTAGTATCCAGCAATAAAGTTGATTGTCGCAAAGTATTGTTAATGTGGGAGACAGGTGACTTTGCTAAAAGCAGGTAGAGACAAATTCGTGCGTGGGAATCCACATATAAGTAATAAAAGATACTATTTAACCTAAAAATTGTAACTTTACAACAATAGTACTGTCCATAAGTAAAAAAGAGACCATTTTTGGTAACAAAAAGTAAATTATTCATATGAATAAACTGAATAGACCTGATCAATCAATCAATCAAATTGTCACGTCTTTTTCCCACAACTTTTTCCTGACAACTCCCTTGCTTGCCTCACATCCACGATCTATGGTTATGGGCACTAGGCAACTCAGCTTTCTTAAGGATGTCTCCGATTTGGTTGGAGAACACACTCCTGGGCCTGCCTTGTTTAACATATACATTCACATGGGATTTATAAAATCATTTCGTCAATATACTTTCACTCATCCTTTCCATGTGCCCAAACCATCGAAGCATTCCTTTGTCAATCCTTGTCACTACATCTTGTTTCAAACCACATCTATCATGCAGTGTGCTATTCCTTATTAACCCCCGACCAAAAAAGAGGGGTGTTATAAGTTTGACTTGTCTGTGTGTCTGTGTATCTGTGTGTCTGTCTGTGGCATCGTAGCTCCTAAACGAATGGACCGATTACGATGCGGTTTGTTTCATTTGAAAGCTGACGTGATCGAGATGGTTCTTAGCTACAATTGATGAAGATCTGATCCGGGGTTTCAAGGTCATCAGCTCGATTTGTTAGCTGCGGTAGCGATCTTAGACGCATATTAGGTTTACTTTACTTTTAAACATATCTGTGACATAACATTTGAAACAAAAACGTATACAAATACATGTGTGTTTTAACTGGTACCACTGAGCTACTCTGATGATGGAACTCGAAGGTAGGAGACGAAATCCTGGATGGGTTTGTACTTAATAGGTTTACAAAGTTTGGACGCATTAGATTTGTATTGACTGTAGGAAACTAAGTGTAAAAGAGTTAGTGCGATGAAATAAAACGTTCTGGATCTAAAAAACCTGATCATGGATCCTCTCAGATCAGCAAATCAACAAGAAATAGACCTATAGTGCTTTAACTAAAATTGTTACTCACTATGAGCCTTTAGCTGGAACGGTTTCAAATTGAAGACCGGGAGTATCTGATGATGCACCATTATAAATCCTCTTAGATTAGCAAATTAACAAGAGATAGAACTATAGTGCTTTAAATAAAGCCTTTAGCTGGGCCGTTGTCAAATTGAAGATCGGGAGTATCTGATCATGAATCCTCTCAGATCAGCAAATCAATAACAGATAATATCATAGTGCTTTAACTAAAATTGTTACTCACTATGAGCCATTAGCTGGACCGTTATCAAATTGAAGACCTGGAGTAGTTATCTGATGATGCACCATGATGATCCAAGGGATATTAAAGGGATATAACTTTTGAGCCATGACTAATGTTGTCTATTACTATAAAGCTGGTGATATGACTAAATTGGTTTCAGGCGTTTCGGGGGTTCCTTTAAAATTTTAATTTTGATTTTTAATTTATTTAATTACGAATTAATACAATATACCAACTATTCAATAGATCATTAAAAGTATAAGAGACTATCTCAGATGGCGCATCAAAGATAGTCCCAAGGAGACTGGCAACATTTCTTCTTTGTATAGCAAAGCTAATACTTTGGCAGAAATAATTGCCAGCCTTCCTGTTTTCAGACTTCTCCGTCAGCCGCTTGGACAACTCCTTGGCCAGGCGATTAGCGCTTAGCCCTAATGGCCCATTGTCTCGACCCCAAACGGCACAAATTCGTAACCAGTACCGAGGTTAGCGTATTTGCGCAGCTTTAGGTTCTCAGAAAATGCCGCACTTCCCGCGCTTAACGAGGTCGCTTGGATGTGAGATTGTCCATAAGAAAGCCCGTCAGGTCCGAGATTATCCACCGGTTCTTCGCACCGACACTGGTGTTGATGGACAGTCCGGGCTTCGAGACGAAGGCATACCGCCAGGGTCAGGGTATTTTTGCCCCAAAGATCATTTAAAAACTACTTACCATTATTTCGCCTATTAGTCGCTAAGGTACTCGTTGGTGGTCTAGGTGGTAAGGCTGGCGGTGTGTCAGTCTTCGCAGGAGGAGGTGGTCCGGGGTCATCAGCACACGCATACTGGACTGATGCTGGCTTGCAAGTACAGGCCACTTGATACTGGAAGAGATTATGACTGATGTATTATGTTTGCCTGGTACTTTAATAAATAACAGTTATGTAATCTCAGTGACGGCATAGTGACGGCGACTGAGGCATAGTACGATGAGACTGTTTTTTCAATCCTCAACGCTGTTGGGCCTTCCCTTGCTCATCATTAGGTTAGTGGAGCTTAGATGTGGTGTCTTAGTAAAAATGTTTTTTTTTTAATCAATTTTATTAGGGGAATTACACACATAAAATGGCGATACCATTCCCATTATAAACTAAACCTAGACTATTTACAAATACAAGCTCATACAGATATAATGTGGATAAGGCTAGTAATACAAAACATAAGAAACAATTCACACGAAAATAGAATACAACGAACAAAAATAAATTATTAAACCTATGATGCATTTGCTCTCTCCTTTAAGTACACCGCCACGAATTTGTATAACATGTTGGCTTGCTCAGAAGCAGGCTCTGCTAATATACTGTTACAGCAATAGTTAAAATGTAACATAGTTATTTTTACATTTCTAAACTAAACTAAGTACTAGACGTGCTTTTATCATAAAAACGGGACGACCAAAGTACATATATCAAAGATGCCATTTGGTACCAATAAGTGCTTTTTTATAGTACCAGCATAACGATTCCACTACCACTAACAATAAAATTGTCGCGCCTTTTTCCCACAGGGATAGGCAGAGACAATGGAGCGCCACTTACCACGATCCTTACACAACTCGCTCGCTTCCTTCACATCCATAATTCTCTTCATACAGGCTCTGTGGTTATGGGCGCTAGACAACCCAGCTTTCTATACTATACCACGATTAATCGCCAAATGTAAAGGACATCATTCATTTTGTATGGGGACTTGGGCTTAATTGTATTAAAAGTTTAATGTACAAAGATTAAAATGTAATTGAAATATATCCTTTATTATGCATAGTTTACGTGAGCAAAATAATCAAATTATAATTATGACAATTCGTAGCAGAACTGCTAATATGGCGTGTCTTTGTGATTGATAGACGATACAAAATCCATATCTTAATTTCCAAATAACTCAATTGCACAGCAATTAAAAGCAAAATTGTTATTAGTTTTATCAATACAAGTATCGAAACTACCATCTATATTTATTTTTTCATCGGGCATTACAAAAGTAGTATAAAAATAGCCCAAAATGAATGATATTTTTGTTCCTTGAACTTTTTTTTAGAGACCGACTTCTGACCTCGTCTTGCCGTCTTGCCTGATAATAAAGCAAAGGGAAATCCAAGTGCGCTGATGATTGAAAAACTGATACAGTTTAAGGTTGCCTCAGTCGCCTTCACTTCGCCACCGGCCACAAGTGTGTTTATACTTGAACTGTTAAATGATTACTGGATTTAAGAGTGGTAGGCAGTGGTACCCAATCTGCTGATCCGGGGTAGTACCACCACTTACAAGTATACAGACCGTGAAGTGACTTGGTCGCGTTTCGGTTCCAGCTAGTAAGTTGCCGGTTCCAAATAGGCAGGCATAGTAGATCTTACTGCGTACTATCAGTAATTGAACGGTAGTAGCAGTCCTCTTGACTCTAGCTTAACAGGCAGTGCTGTCACATGTCGTCAAAATAAAATTGGTACCTTATGTAAATCAGAAGTGACTGAGGCACTTGTATCACATTCAGGACATGCTTCTGGTGATGGAGAGCTCCTCGAGGACCTTACATCTGCTAATGACATCGTAACATGTCAATTGGATTATCTGAAATTAATGAAATAATACCTCTTAGTATTATATGTACTCAATCAATCAATCAAATTGTCACGCCATTATCCCATGAGGATAGGCAGCGACAATGAAGCGCCACTTACCACGATCCTTACACAATTCCCTCACTACCTTCACATCCACAATTCTCCTCATACAGGCTCTGTGGTTATGGGCACTAGGCAACCCAGCTTTCTTGAGGATGTCTCCGATTTGGTCGGAAAACACTTTCCTGGGCCTGCCTTGTTTAACGCATCCATCCACATCAGATTTATAAATTCCTTTCGTCAATCTACCTTCACTCATCCTTTCCATGTGCCCAAACCATCGAAACATTCCTTTGTCAATCCTTGTCACTACATCTTCTTTCAAACCACATCTATCGCGCACTGTGCTATTCCTTATTCTATCCGCTATCGTCACTCCACATACACTCCTTAATGACCGCATTTCTACAGCGTTAATTCTACTCTCATGCTTTTTCTGCCATACCCAACCTTTACTTCCATACAATAATGTAGGAACAAGCACCGCATTATAAACAGCCATCCATCAGTACTCCTGGTACTTCAATCAATAACACTTTCATCAGCGCCCTAATGGTAAGCTGGAGTGCGGTCCATAAATGGAGGCGACTGCTACTATAGTTTAATACCTGTAAGTAGTAGTCACTATGTTGGTCTAGTTGGAACAGGCAACTTACAAGCTGATCCGGAAACGCGTCTAAGTCCTATAACAGCTGTTACATTTGAAAGGGATGGTACTACCCTGGGCCCTGGAATGGCAGACTGGACAAATAACCACCACCGGAGAAACCTCCAAGAAAGCTGGGTTGCCTAGTGCCCATAACCGTAAAGCTTGTATGAAGAGAATTGTGGATGTAAAGGAAGCGAGGGGGTTGTGTCAGGATTCGATTTTGTGCGAACATTGATTAATGGATTAAACAAATTGTATACAGCTTACTATCGCGTTTATTTTGGTTTTGATTTTACAATTTTATTTATTATTCCGACGTTTAATTCCGAAATTGTAATATCAAAACCAAAATAAACGCGATACTAAGCCGCATAAAATTTGTTTAATTCATTGATTGATTGACATTGTTACCCAATATGTCATTGTTAGTTATGTTATCGATAAAATTTATAAATAAACACATTACTATTACGAATGCAATAAAGCTGTATAGTCTGTCTAAGCTGAAATGACGCGCCCCTCCACTGCATTCACGCACACGAGCAAATATAATCCATGGATGCAACACACCGAAAATGCAATTGTAATTGGTCATTCAGTTGCTGGTTAGACACAAAAGGAGGAGCACTCTGATGAAGTATAATAGTATAGTTTGTATTATTTGTATTCACACATTTAAATAAACTAATAAAGTGGAGAGGCGCGTCATTTAGAGTTAAACAAGCTATAACCATACTGCAAAATTATGCAGTGCATTATTGTTTTTTTTTTAATTACAAGCCTTGGTATAACATCTGTTCTGCCACAACGGATGTGGCTCCATGTGTTCGTTGGGTTGTTATTATAAATGCAAAAACATAACGACAGGCGTGGCCGATTGTCCAACGACTGGTTTGTTGGGCGTAAAGTCCCATGTTCGATTCCCGGTCGAAGCAAATATTTATATAGTAAATATAGTATATATTTGTTATTAAAAAAAGAGGTGGATATTTGCTTTGGGTCTGGTTATCAAAGAGTGGTAGGCAGTGGTACCCAGTCTGCCGATCCGGGGTAGTACCACTAATAGGGGCAGTAGTGATTTAGTCGCGTTTCGGGATCAGATTGTAAGTTGCCGGTTTCAACTAAGCCGGCATAGTGGATTAGATTGCTACTTACTTAAAAATAAATAAGACAATATGTTATATTTTGTATGAAATATGACAAGTCTATAGTTGTGTCGAATAATTGGCAATTTACATCCCCATGACAATTTATAAATAATATATATACTAAAGTTAGTTTTATTTGACGACGTATTGATAACCTTATTTCGTTTTTTGTTCTTAAAAGTTCATCGACATCACAAAGAATCATTCATGCGTTAAAAATTGTTATTATTATATATTTTAGTACAATAATATCTATAAATATAAAATTACTCGTGAATAATTTTATTGGCTTGGGAAACATTTTATTGTATAACTTTTAATTAAAGGTATTTTATTTATTGTGACTCGACATATGACAGCACCCCGCTTCATGTTAAGCCGAAGTGTGATCCATGAATGAATGTCATTGCTACTACAATTCAATAACTGTGAGTAGCAATCACATCCACTATGCCGGCCTAGTCGGAACCGGCAACTTACATGCTGATCCCGAAACGTGACCAAATCACTTCACGGTCTGTATACTTGTAAGTGGTGGTACTACCCCGGATCGGCAGAATGGGTACCACTGCCTATGCTCCCAATGCTTACCTTAGGAAGTATTGGGAGCAAATGACTTGCTTAGTCTACTGATCCGGGGTAGTACCACCACTTAAAGCGGCGTTCTCACGAGGCGATTTGAGTTGATCAACTGCGAAATCGTTCGTGATTTGAACCGTCTGAACAGACTTTCAACCAAGTTGATGCAATAAAAATTGATGCAACAAAGACCTTTCTACTTTTATTGATTCAATTAATAGCTGACAGCGAATCGACTCGTCTGAACCTATTCGTTCAACTTGCATTGAATAATCAGTCCAATCAATCAGTCAATCAGCGCGAATGAGTACCTAAGTATTGTATATTGTATATTGTATGTCACCAGTTTATTGTTTGTTTGTAAAATAAAATGTAAGTTATGGCGTTCGCATCCACGAGAAAATTGCTAAAATAAACAGATAGTGTAATAACACGTGTAATATTAAGTCGATTATTATTAAATCGTGAGAACGCTACCGTCAATATTTGCTTTCGAATTTTTGTTAAACGATAAATATTGATCAACTAAAATCGCCCGGTGAGAACGCCCCATAAGTTATATATGTCATTTATACACTTGTCGTTTTCGCAATAAACTTTAAAAGTAATCGCAACTAGGACGATGCGATTCGTAATTGGATGTTTGTGCTGTCTCATGTGATAGCCACAATAAAAAAGATAAATTCGAGCATTTTAAGCCACTCGTGCGTTACCGCCACACTAATTTAGTAAAAGAAAAGAAAAAAATAAAGCTAATGTCTTTCGTTTCACGGTTCACTATAATTACGGACTACTGTGAACTTGGCTTTAGGTAATCAAGGTTATCACGTTACCACGTTTTCTGTCAACAATAAAACTTCTATCGTTTTATGTTTTCCTGGTACTTTCTTTAATTTCAAAGTACTATCACAGTGGCCCAGGAGGGTGTTTGTCGACCAAATCGGAGACATCCTCAAGAAAGCTAGGTTGCCTAGTGCCCAAGGCCGTCTTTACCCGGGGGTTCAAGGGGTGCGGTGCACCCGGGCGCAGAGTCCTAGGGGGCGCATGCCGACCGCCATAAATTTCGATGGTACCTACTACACTGAGACCACGCAAGCAAAGCCTTGACTTTCGCACCCCGGCGCTGAATATGCTTAAGACGGCCCTGCTAGTGCCCATATCCATAGTTTGTGTGAAGAGAATTGTGGATGTGAAGGAAGCAAGAGAGGGTTCCGTCATGATTGTAATGGTGGGAATTAAGGCGAGACTATTAGATAGAATAAAAAGATCACTACTACATACATTGTCTAATTCATAATAGGTTTCATTGTGAGAATTCAAAATCATTGAAGAACTATTAAATATATCTATTTATCGATACATAAACAATACTAAACACAGCACATCCCTAGCATTACACGATTTTCGTTCTATTTGGAAATTGGAATCGTGACATTTCCGCGCTCGATTTCCTAATTCAAACTTTTGAGGTTATTGTAACTGACAAAATGCAATTTGACATAACGTTTGAAAAAAGAAACAGAGACGGAAGTAAACATTTCTTTTCTTTTTTTTATAAATAATAATAGTTTTTAAAATGTTAACGGTTAGGTCTAGAAGACAAAAGTATTTATTGATTTTTTAATTTAATTATAGATGTGGTTTGAATGAGGATGTAGTGACAAGGATTGACAAAGGAATGATTCGATGGTTTGAGCACATGGAAAGGATGAGTGAAAGTATATTGACGTAAGGAATTTATAAATCTCAGGTGAATGGATACGTTAAACAAGGCAGGCGGGTGTTCTCCGACCAAATCGGAGACATCCTCAAGAAAGCTAGGTTGCCTAGTGCCCATAACCATAGAGCTTGTATGAAGAGAATGTAAAGTAATTCGATTGTGGCAAGTTGTCTTTGCCTATCCCTGTGAGAAAAAGGCATGAAAATTTGATTGATTGATAATTTAAATATTGGTTCACGTGTTGTTTGTATTAATACAATACTATTCTACCATATATATATATATATTGGAAATGTAATAATGTAATAATTAAAATATTATATATATATATATATATAATATTTTAATTATTACATTTTCCAACGATACAGTCATACCGCAACTGGATAGGTTTCTGTGGTAGAGGAGCAGTGCTGGAGGGGTAATACTGTAGGAACATACGCAGTTTTATTGTGACTCGACATCTGATCATAAGTTGCCTGATAGTTAGTGTAGTGTTTGCAAAGTACCTCATGCAGTAGTAACACAGATAACTAAGGATTACTGTAATCATAGGCCAACGTATTATGCCACACGTCTACCCTCGTCGCAGGGCACTCGTGTTCTACGATACGCTCGAGACTGTGCCACGTGCATTTAGCAATAGCACGTATATATATATATGTGTGTGTATACCTCATACACTACAGTAAGCAAGAGGGAGTCCAAAAGTACAGACAACTGTAAAACCGAGTCAGTTTAAGGTTGCCTCAGTAGACGGCACTACACCGGCCAAAGAACAAGCGCTTTTTTTATTTATTTTTAATTGTGACTCGACATATGACAGCACCCTGCTGATGTTAAGCCGAACTGTGGTCCATGAATGAATGTCACTGCTACTACAATTCAATAACTGTGAGTAGCAATCACATCCACTATGCAGGCCTAGATGGAACCGGCAACTTACAAGCTGATCCCGAAACGTGACCAAATTACTCACGGTCTGTATATTTGTAAGTGGTGGTACTACCCCGGATCGGCAGACTGTGTACCACTGCCTACCACTCTATGTAGCGGACCTTAACAATTATAACAAAAATATTTTATTCTACCTGACGCAACTAAAGAATGTTGATCCTTAAACTATTTATGAAAGTATACACTTTTTTTTTATACGAAAAGCAGGTAGATTTTATTGTATTTTTTTGTATGTATGTATTATAATATATACAAAATAGAATGAAAGTTTTTGCTAAATTGTACTTTTGCATTTATTGTAACTCGACATGTGACTTTACCACGCGTAAAGGGCATCATTCATTTTGGGCTTTTATGTACTTACTTTTGTAATGTCCAATAATGAAAAAATATATATATTATAAATGGTAAATTCGATACTTGCATTGATAAAACTAATAACAATTTTGCTTATAATTGCTGTGCAATTGAGTTATTTGAAAAATAAGATGTGAAATTTGTATCGTCTGTCAATCAACGCTATATTTGTTCTGCTTTGAACTATCACAATTATAGTTTAATCATGTTGCACACCTAAACTATGCAAAATAAAGGACATATTCCAATTACATTGTAATCTTCGTATATCAAACTATTTACGGTTTGATGTACGAAGTTTTACGGTTCACCATAGCTCTACGGTTATCGACACTAAGCAACCCAGCTTTCTTAAGGATGTCTACGATTTGGTTGGAAAACACCCCTTTGGTATGCTTTCGTCAATCTACTTTCGTCGTTAATCGTCACTCCACATACGACCGCATTTCTACAGCGTTAATTCTACTTTCATGCTTCTTCTGCCACACTCAATATTCACTCCCATACATTAATGTAAAAACAAGCACCGCGTTATGAACGCGTGTCTTTTAAATATTATTCGTAATTATGTATTGAAGTTAGCAAAATATACAGCAAAGAGTAACGCATGTTTTTAAAGTCAGAGGTCGTGAAGAGAAAGTTGACATTTTTATGTAGTTTTTATTTATTTATCGTGCTCGCACGACGAGATGAAGATTGATCCGGGGTCGTTAAGTAAATATATTTTGACAGTTAAACTCTATTAATCAATCAATCAAATTGCCACGCCTTTTTCCCACAGGGATAGGCAAAGACAATGGTGCGCCACTTGCCACGATCCTGACACAAGTTCCTCGCTTCCTTCACATTTACAATTCTCTTCATACAAGCTCCAGTAATGGTCTTTCAAATTAAAATTGCAACCGCGCAACTCTATAAGAAACTTTTGAGGTTTTTTTTCTTGATTGGGAACCACTGATCTATGTATTCACATTTACAATGGGTATCTACTCACAAATCACTTTATGAGTAAACAATCCTAATTACCGTCTTCACCTAATAATAATGTTTATTTATTTATATGTATTTAATTTAACGTACTAGGTATTTAATATTCATCTATTTGTTAACATTTATTGTTTTTTTTTTTGTGACACAACATCTGACCTCGACCTGCCTGATGATAAGCAAGAGGAGGTCTAAGAGTGTCGACGACTAAAAAACAGCATTGTTCACGGCTGCCTCAGTCGCCGCCACTAAGCCGGCCAAAGATGTATGTACCAAATACCTATATTTAATGTACTAGGTATTTAGTATTCACTTATTAATTAACATTTATTGTTTAGGTACCTACTTAATACCTATATTTAATGTACTTATTGTTTACTAGCTGTTCCCCGCAGTTTCACCCGCGTTTATAAACTGTAATCGCAATGTGAGTACATGACAGGAAAGGGGTCCTCATGGTCCATCATCAGGTACTTCTGGTTTTTAATATCATATCAACCCAGATGGACGAACGGTTAGCGATTGGTTTGATGCGCGTTAAATCCCGAGTTCGATTCTAGGTCGGAGCAAATATTTGTTTTATAACTTTTAATTGTAATAAAAGAGTTTTTCTAAAATAAACGTTGCCTAAGTTACTCCTTATTACATCAGCTACCTGCCAATAAAAGTCCCGTCAAAATCGGTCCAGCCATTTCAGAGATTAGCCGGAACAAACAGACAGACAAAAATTGTAAAAAATGTTATTTTCGTGTATGTACCGTATATTCATATACATGTATTAAAAAACGGTTATTTTAATTACAAACAGACACTCCAATTTTATTTATATGTATAGATTTAAAAGTTTCTAATTATACCTACCTAATTACTAGGGTCCTCAACCGTCTGTTAAGTTGAGTGTGGTCCATGAATGTATGCGACTGCTACTACAATTAATTAACAGTAATTAATTTCTTTGGCCGGCATAGTGACGGCGACTGAGACAGCCATGAACTAACTCGGTTGTTTCAGTCGTCGTACATGGGGACCAGCAATGTTTAATTTGCATTATTTGCACCCAGCGGGGTTAGGTTGGTAAGTTAAAACGATTAGCGTCTTTCGTCGGTGATTGTCAAAATAATAAAAGCTAGGCTAAATCCAATAAAACGAGACAATTAATCGTTGTGACGAATATCGTCTGTGCGACACGTTTGATCATTATCATCAATAGTCTCATTTTAGTGGATTTAGCCTAGCTTTTATTATTTTGCTAATCGTCGACGAGAGACGATAATCGTTTTAACTTGCCCAACCTAACCCTGCTGCAATCAACACACGATCCAAACAAAACGACAAAGGTTAGTAGTTAGATAATGCCTGAGCTTTTACATTTAAGTAGTTTTCATTGTGGTTTGTTATATGACGTCACTTCGCCTGATGTTAACCTGGAGTGCCGTCAATTAATGCAAGTGACTGCTACTACAGTTAAGTATCTGTAAGTAGCAGTCACATCCACTATGCCGGCCTAGGATACCCGGCAATTTACAACCTAATCCTGAAACGCAACTCCACGGTCTGTATACTTGTCAGTGGTGGTACTACCACTGCCTACCATTCTTTATGTGCAGTAGTGTTTATTTATTTATATTATGGATATCAAGCTTGTTCCTATACCTCACCTAAATGTGTACCAGACCGATATAGGCCGCTTGTTACCAGCTCTGCATGTATGAGATTTAATTACCAACTATTAATCTGTTATCTATCGCAAATTAACAAAATTTGGTCGTCTATTCATCTCTCATTGTCTATTCAGTCTACTAAGGGCATCCCATCAGTAAGGAAGACTATAATCTCATCTCATTCACTAATAGAAAAAAAATAAAGAAAAAGTTTACCTTTTTTTACAAAGAACTAACTAAAGCGTCTCTGTTTAAAACAAAATAACTCTTATTTGCACATACACAGCACAATATAACTTAAAAATATAATAACAACACTTTTAACAAACTAAATTAATTAAAAACATTTATGTTTATTGATAATTTATACATTTTTGTTATAATAAAGCGAGCGAAATCGGACGCACCGCCGCGTGCGCACTTAAACCGAGACTGACTATTTTTACCTGAACCAAAAAAATGGATGCCTTTCTCAACTTATAAACAGAAATAAACATTAAACGTCTTTATTGTGTCAGAAATAAGTCTTAAAATCGTTTGAAACGCGTTAACAAATCTATCTTATCAATTGACAGACGATTAACAATCGTAAGATGAAGGGGTACAATTTAAATTTCTTTGTAAAGATAAAAGCACAAGCTATCTCGTTATAGCTTGATCGTGGGCAGTTGGCTTTTACCAATGTTTCTCAAAGATTTAATTCTCGTATGAAATATCGTTTAATTTATTATTGTAGGATGATCTTATGTTTTTTTTATTATTGTGACTCAACATCTGACCTCGACTTACCTAATAGTAAACAAGAGGCTCCAGTCGCCGTCACTATGCCAGCCAAAAGTGCTTTATCACACCTCACTTGAAGAATCCACGGTTATAGGATAGGACTGGCAAAGGCGTCGTGGTCACATCCGAATATCATTTTTTTTTAAATTGAGATACAGCATTTTTTCATTGGGACTCGAAATATGACAGCACCTTGCCTGATTATATTATGATTAAGCTGGATTGCGGTCCTTAAATCAAGTTAAATGCTATTGCACTATGCTGGCCTAATTAGAACCGGCAACTTACAAACTGATCCTGAATGCGACTAAAGTCACTTCACGGTCTGTACACTTTTAAGTGATGGTACTACTCCGTATTGGCAACCTGAGCACCACTGCCTACCACTCTTTGACAACCAGACCCGAAGCAAATATCTGCCTGTTTTATTATTATTTGAAAAAATATTAAAATTATTATTAAACAAATAGGTATTTGCTCCGATCAGGAATCAAATATGGCGTAATGTAAGTGGGCGTTGTGTCAGGATTTCACGGCTGCCTCTTTCGCCGTCATTTTTTAATAATCTCTAAGGCTTGCGTCCCCTCAGCGCGGCCTTGTTTCCTTAATATTGTTAAAAATAAATCATTTATTTCTTATGCAATGAAAAGTTTGAGTACCAGTTGTAAGGACCTACAGTGGTCGAAACCAGTTTTCGCATGGTAATAATAACTGACGCTCGGTTGTATTATGAATTAACCCATTTTAACTGTTAACTCAAAATGATTTTTCGGCTTTTATAAATCACACGATTAGATGGAAATCAAGATCAAGAAAGCTACGTTGCCTAGTGCCCATTACCATAGAGCTTGTATGAAGAGAATTGTGAATGTGAAGGAAGCGAGGGTGTTGTGGCAGGATAGTGACAAGTGACGCTCCACTGTATCTGCCTATCCCTGTGGGAAAAAGGCGTGACAATTTGATTGATTGACGATTAGATTGAAAGGATGAGTGAAAGTATATTGACGAATTTATAAATCTCATGTCATCTAGGATACGGCCTAGGATTTTCCGGAGACATCCTCAAGAAAGCTACGTTGCCTAGTGCCCATAACCAAAGAGCTTGTAAGAAGAGAATTGTCAATGTGAAAGAAGCGAGGGAGTTGTGTCATGATCGTGGCAATGAGCGCTCCATTGTCTCTGCCTGTGCCTGTGGAAAAAAGGCGTAACAATTTGAGTAATTAATTGACGAATACCAACAACAAACAAAAACCACTTGCTGGCTAAGCATCTTTGATACATAGACCGTATGTAAACCTCAATGCTTTGATATGATACTTTGGTCGACCTGCTTCTATAATACAAGCATTTAATAGCTTATTATATAAATATAATAAAATATAAAAAAAAAATTGTTACGCCTTAATTGCTCCAGGGATAGGTAGATCAGATAAACAACTCTCACGCTTTCTTCACAGCCACTATCACTCTATCCAACAATAATGTTTTAAGAAAAAGATGTAGATAAGGCATACGCGCTCTAAACAATGCAAAACCTTGCTGATCAGCAAACCTAAACTCAGTGTCTCATCGTCAATGCACCTAATCCTTATTAGCTATTTTTTAAATATCTTTGCTATCCAATATTTAACATATAATGCTAATGCCGGTTGTTTTCGAGGTTTGTGTTTTATGATTTTAATAATGAATTATTCATACAATTATTATAATTACACCTCTGTTCTGCTAATACTAAAAACCTTAATAATAAAAATATATAAGTACATCCTTAAGAAAGCTAGGTTGCCTAGTGCCCATAATCATAGGGCCTGTATGAGGAGAATTGTGGATGTGAAGGAAGCAAGGGAGTTGTGTAAGGATCGTGGTAAGTGGCGCTCCATTGTCTCTGCCTATCCCTGTGGGAAAAAGGCGTGACAATTTGATTTGATTTGATATAAGTATATATATAATAATTAACTAAAATACATTATTAAGCGTTCCCTCTTTGAATAGCTAGACTAATTCTTTGTCCGAGGTAGCCAACTCTTCGGTCTCCTGTGATGTCGACTAACCTTTTTGCTATTTCCTTAAAAAGCCTTAAAGCGCTAGGACCCCACGGACCAAAATATTAATATGTATAATGCCTTGCACGGAATCAATTTGACGACAGGCGTGGACGAACGGTTTAGCGATTGGTTTGTTGTGCGTAAAGTCCAGGGTTCGATTTCCGGTTGGAGCAAATATTTGTTTCATAGCTTTTATTTGTAATATTTAGCAATTATATTAAATATTGCAAATATTTGATAATAAAAAAAAGAGGTGGATATTTGCTTCGGGTCTGGTTATCAAAGAGTGGTAGGCATTCGTACCCAGTATGCCGATCCGGGGTAGTACCACCACTTACAAGTATACAGACCGTGAAGTGATTTGGTCACGTTTCGGGATCAGCTTGTAAGTTGCCGGTTCCAACTAGGCCGGCATAGTGGATGTGATTGCTACTCACAGTTATTGAATTGTAATAGCAGTGACATCCATTCATGGACCACACTTCGGGACCACAAGTGGAGTGCTGTCATATGTCGAGTCACAGTAAAAAATAAACAATCTCATACAAACAAGTGGTGCAGTCTGCAGTCGCCGGCTGAATCACACCTTAATAGATGGTGTGGTTAAAAATGGATAATAATTTATCGTACTATGTAATTTTCATTATGGTTAGCAGTATGTGAATATTTTTTTAACTAGTTCACACAAATCATTTTACAAAATATTTTCATTCTAAATCAAAGATTGCGATTTATTTTGCACACCATAAAAATAAATATCTAAAATCGTTGTAAGCGGGCGTATCATAACGCCTGTGAGCTGACCATCAACCAGCTGTGAAGTCATAACAATTTAAAAAATTAAGGACAATTAAGTAATGTAGTTTATGAGTGGACAGTTGTATAGTTAACGCAGTTTATATCAAACAAATTGTCACGGATTTTTCCCACAGGGATAGGTAGAGACAATGGAACGCCACTTGCTACAACTCTCTCGCTTCCTTCACATCAACAATTCTTTTTTTTTAATTTTTTATTGTGACTCGACATATGACAGCACCCTGCTTGATGTTAAGCCAAAGTGTGGTCCATGAATGAATGTCACTGCTACTACAATTCAATAATTGTGAGTGGCAATCACATCCACTATGCCGGCCTAGATGGAACCGGCAACTTACAAGCTGATCCCGAAACGTGACCAAATCACTTCACGGTCTGTATTACCACAGACTGGGTACCACTGCCTACCACTCTTTGATAACCAGACCCGAAGCAAATATCCCTCTTTTTTTTATTAACAAATATTTGCAATATTTAATACTATTAAATATTACAAATAAAAGCTATGAAACAAATATTTGCTCCGACCGGGGATCGAACCCGGGACTTTACGCGCAACAAACCAGTCGCTAAACCGTTCGTCCACGCCTGTCGTCAAAAGTTCTCATCTTACAAGCTCTACGGTTATAGGCGATTCAGCATTCTTGAGGATGTCTCAGCTTTGGTTGGAAAACATCCTCCTGGGTCTGCCTCGTACGCATCAGATTTATCCTTCCTTTCGTCAATTTACTTTCACTCATCCTTTCCATGTGCCCAAACCATTTCTTTGTCACTATATTTTACTTCAAACCACATCAATCGCGAACTAAGCTATTTCTCATTCGATCCACATACACTCCTTAATGACCGCATTTCTACAGCGTTAATTTTACTCTCATGCTTTTTCTGCAAACTAAAAGAATAAACAATGATAAAATAAAAGTCATATTTAGGACTAATAATTTTAATTTAATTTACACATTTTTTTGTATTCTATGATGGTCCGAAGGCGCCGCCGACCGAGGCAACCGTTTCAGATTACGGTTTCCTCAGTCGCCGTCACTATGCCGGCCAAAGAGGTTTATTTGCAAGCGGTTTTTGGGTCCCATGCTTCAACTTTAGGTCTAGTGGTGCTGTATGGCATGTATTGACCTTTTGTTCCAGAAAGGTTTTCAGTAAATGGCAGCATCCACTTGTATTTTGGTCTGCTTGGATCCTGTGGTGAAAAAAAAACATAAAACATCAAATTGTTATGCCTTATTTTATTTTTAAACAAGTTAGGCCCAGGAGGGTGTTCGCCAACCAAATTGGAGACATCCTCAAGAAAGCTAGGTTGCCTAGTGCCCATAACCATAGAGCCTGTATGAAGAGAATTGTGAATGTGAAGGAAGCGAGGGTGTTGTGTCAGGATCGTGGCAAGTGGCGCTCCATTGGCTCTGCCTATCCCTGTGGGAAAAAGGCGTGACAATTTGATTGATTAATACTTTTATTTTTTAATGTGACTCGACATATGGTAGCACTCGCCTGATATTAAACTAAAGTGCGGTCCATAAATAAACGTCACAGCTACTACAATTCAATAACTGTAAGTAGCAATCACATCCACTATGCCGGCCTAGTTAATACCGGCAACTTACAACTTTGGCTGATTCCGAAACGCGACTAAGTCACTTCACGGTCTGTATACTTGTAGGTGGTGATATAACTATCGGCAGATAAGAAGATAACTGGACGACTGATTAATCCGCGCATCGTCTACAAAAGGACATCATTTATTTTGGGCTTTTATGTACTACTTTTGTAATGTCCAATGATGAAAACAATATATAAATGGTAGTTCCGATATTTGTATTGATAAAACTAAGAACATTTTTGCTTTTAATTGCTGTGCAATTGAGTAATTTGGACAATAAGATATGGATTTTGTATCGTCTGTCAATTCCAAAGCCACGCCAAATTAACAGTTCTGCGTTGAACTGTCATAATTATAGTTTAAACTTTGCATAATAAAGGATATATTCCAATTACATTGTAATCTTCGTACATCCAACTATTTTTAAATGTATATGCAACTGGTAATACAGTCCCAGGCCGCGCCCAAGTCCCCATACAAATTGAATGATGTCCTTTATTGATATTTTATAATTATAGTAAATCGAAAAACAAAAAGCAAGTAGGTAACAAAATGAGTTGATGCGCGCAGCTTGAATGTGCAGCGCTCTTTTTATCTGCCAGGATCTCTACAACTCCGGATCGGCAGACTTAGCACAACTGCCTAGCACTCCAGATGATATTAAGCTGGAGTGCGGTCCATAAATGGAGGCGACTGTTACAACAGTTAAATAACTCTAAGTAGCAGTAATAAAACTAAAGGTTCATGGGTAAAGATAGTCTACAAACTACATTTATACCCATGAACCAGGCGAACGTGGTGTAGTGATCTTTTATATAATATGTATTTTGGTTGTGCTGTTTCTATGATACGAGCACTGAGTAGCTTTGTATAAAAATGAAAATTGAAAAAAAAATGAAACCCTGGGCTTGGATTTAAGAGTCCTGTACCACTAGACCACGGTCGACAGCAATAAATAAACATACACATACCTGAGTGGGTATCAGATCAGTTTTGTAATGAAGCCAACCATACCACTCAGCCGTAACCTGGCAAAAAAAATAAGCAGTCAATTTAAGAAAAGCCATAGATATTTTTTTATTTTTTTATTGTGACACGACATCTGACCTCGTCCCGCCTGATGATAAGCAAGAGGATGTCCAAGAGTGACGACGACTGAGAAAACCGGGTTTGTTCACGGCTGCCCCAGTCGCCGTCACTATGCCGGCCAATGCTATACACTCTCTAAACGAGGCATGTTAAAACTATGCTAATAACCTGAACTCTGAGCAACATATATTTGTCTCTTTTGCGCTCTCAATAACTATCATTCCGTCCTACTTCCACTTGTCTGTATGCCTAGTTGTGGTTGATCGTCCGTTGAAGAACGTACAAAGAAATCGAAGAGGACTTCAAGTGCGGAAACGAGCCCGCAAATAACTACAACATAACTGTGGTTGATTGCTTAAACTCGTGCCATTTGCGAACACTAAAACTCGTGTAGGTGATGTATCTACCTCATTTTACTTAATATCATTGTATATACATTTAATATAGTAACTCTTCTGTTTGTGTGTATTCACTGGATTCCTCCTAAAGCCAGTTTTAGTTATGTGAATCGTCCTCATGGACAGTCTGTGTCCATACCGATACGCCACCATCATAGATCCACTCAAACTTAACATCAGGCGGGTGATAAAAACAAAATTTAACCTCATCTATCCAAGTCAAAGTCTAAGAGATCTGAGCACTGAAAAATATGATTCTTTTCATGTATAAGTTATATCCACACATCACTGAATATACCGTCAACCGATGGGGAAGAAAGGTTTTAGAGTGTGTAGGCCTCCCACTAGGTGGACTGACAACATAGTGATAATCATGAATAACCAGTGGATGCAACTGGTTATCTTGTCGTTCTGAATGGCGTTCTAAGGAGAGGCCTATGTCCAGCAGTGGACGTCTTCTGGCTGATGATGATATTATTAAACTGAACCAATTTTATGCAGCTTACTATCACGTTTATTTTAGTTAATGATTGTACAATTTTTTTATTCCGACGTTTCGAGAGCTTTGCAGCCATTGCAGCATTGTGGTCGTCATGAAGGGTCTCTCGAACTGACAAGTGTATCTCCTCCATACTTTTCATGGGACAGCTTCTCGTTATATTCTCCGTTGTATAGGCGAAAAAGGACGCATAGAGCCATATTTGTTTCTAAAATTTTACCTGGCTAGCATCATAATCCAAGAAGACATTAGGATTGTATTCAACCCATCTACTTCTGCCCATGAAGTAGCGTGGATTCTCAAAATATTTGTTGCCTAATTCGTCCATGCCAACACACCTGCCATCTTTGAGTTCATCTTGTCTGAAACAAACACATTCCTTTCAACATGATCCATAAAACATATTTTTGTGCCTGATGTTAGGCTGAAGTGCGGTTCATGAATTTCAGTCACCTTGCTGCTACAGTCAAACAACTATAAGTACTTGTAGTGGTAAAATCCATTATGCCGGTCTATTTGGAACTGGCAACTTACAAGCTGACCCGAAAATACGACTAAGTCACTTCACGGTCTATATATTTGTAAGTAGTCATAATACCCCGGATCAGCATTATTATTAAGCTGGAGTTATAGTTTTATTATTACTGTGGCTCAACTTATATACTACGTAATGTTAAGCTGGACTGCAACCCTTGGATGGAGGAGACTGATACCACTGTAAAATTGTGTCTTTTTATAATATTTATATATTTTTACATTCCCATACTAAGCTACTAAACATGCTTGTAACATAGAAACTGGGCAACTAAAGTACATTTAATTTAAGATACATTGGTACCGGCAAGTAGTTAGTAGTTGGTTGCCTTTAAAACATATAATTACTGATATTCTTCATTCAAAGTAAATAAAATTTTACCACAATAACCATTTTCAATATTTATTTAAACAAATAAAGCAATTTCTTATTATATTTCTTTCTAGATCCATTTTGAACGCCGTTCCTAAAGGGAAAAACATATATGTATTCATAATTAAGAATTATTAAATACTTTAAACCCTACAGATTTCGACAGAGATGTTGGACACTTGTTTTAACAGTAACACAAAAACAACTCTAAACAAATATACCTATAAACAAAATACAGAAGACTTAGAAGTACTTTTCTATTATAAGTCTTCTGTAGTTCAGAAAACAACTTTATAGTAACATTTATATTAAAAATAATATCACTGCTAACATATATATTAATATATTACATATTAGAACAAAGCCAAATACGCAAAATATATAAAAATAACAACCTAAGATCAAAACAATTATGTAATGCAATATTTACCTGAATATCTTGAATAAACAGCCTCTAATGCCGCCATTTTGGCTAATAATGGAAAAAAGCCTCGAAACCTTATCAAGGGCTAGAATTTTAGTAATGCTCATTTCGTTTCCGCGATTTTATTTCTATAATTTATTATATTTTTATATCGATATTTAGGACTTTTGGCAATTCAAGTACAATAATGACGTTCTTTTTTTTAAATTACTTTGGCTTAGGAGTTAGAGGGTTTTTGCCGGCATCGTGACGACGACAGAAGTGAGTCAACCGTAAATAGTACAGTGTTTTTCAGTCATCGGCTTCTGCTCGATCTGCTTGATCAATAAAAATTAGCTTTTCAGCGTCAATATCTTCATACGACTCTAATTAGATCTTATTATTTTTATACAGTGAAGAAGGCCTTTTTTACAAAGAAAAGAAGGCCTACTATACATATTCCTATTCCATGATTTTTAATTATTCATTACAATTTCTCAGACAGGTCCATTCAGATCCATTGCCCCAATTTAAAGGCAATAAATCCGATAATAAAATGTTTGATATAAAATGATTATGATTAATCAAATTAGAATTTGGTAACGATTGTAATATTTATTTAAACACAAAATAACGTTCCGTAAGTTATATGTCTCAATTATCTTTACTATGCCGACCAAAAGTGTTTCTTCACGAATCGCTTGAAAGATATCAAGGGTATAGGATGAAGAGAATACAGTTCGATTGTTCTACAAAGAAACGACGACGAATATAATAGCAAATTCCCATGAGTAGGGATGTGCAAAGTGCATGCAAGCTATGTAAAATACATCGATGAGTAAAATACGTGGTAATGAATTGACTATTTACCTGAACAACTTATAAAGAGATCTAAAAATACCACCATTTTGTCGAAATATGGCAATGGCATTCGCAACCTTATCAATAGCTAAATATTTGGATACCATCTTGATTCATAGAGAGCACACTTTTCTATTTTTCATAGATCGCACTAACGAATTTCGTGAATTGAAAATATTCGAACATGTCAATTTGTCATTTTTATTTTTAAATAAATGTTGCACAAGGCTAACTGTGAACTGATTAGAAATATTCAGCAATTACGCATCCTAATATTCTTTGAGTTTTCTTATTATTATTTATTTATTTATTTTCTTTGAGTATCTCATCATGACTCATGTGAAACTGTCAATATTTCGTGTCGCAAGACTTGTCAAGAGCACTTGATCGTCTCGGGGGGTTTTTAGAAGTTTTGGCGGGCAATTGCAAGTGACAGTTCGTGCAATTTTAGGTTATTTTTTTACATTTCTATACTAAGCTACTAAAGTGCTTGTATCATAGAAACAGGACAACCAACGTAGATATACCAAAGATACATTGGTACCGGTGGGTGGTCTCAAACTCGTACTCTCGGTTTGCGTAACTATTGCACTGCCACTACACCATGGTCGCCTTATTATCTGTGTAACTTGTTATACTTGAAGGCATAGAGATCAATCAATCAATCAAATTGTCACGCCTTTTTCCCACAAGGATAGGCAACCTTGTTCCTACCTCGTCTTTTCACTCCCGCACTGGTCGGGGAAAGCATCCGCATTTTATTGACCGAATCAGTAGTCGAACTAAAAAGTTCGGTGCGTCTTTTCTTTGTAGAACAATCGACAAGTGGAATGCTTTGCCTGCCCATCTGTTCTCTCCATCCTATGGCCTTGGATCCTTCAAGCGATGCGTGAAGAAGCACCTTTGGCCGGCATAGTGACGGCGACTGAGACAGCCGTGAACAAACTCGGTTTTCTCAGTCGTCGTTACTCTTGGACTTCTTCTTGCTTATCATCAGGCGGGGCGAAGTCAAATGTCGTGTCACAAAATAAAGACAATGGAGTGCCACTTGCCACGATCCTGACACAACCCCATAGAGATATATGTTATACTCAATGAATAAAGGGGTATTTTAGCCGATCTGGTGTATTAGTTATAGACTAACGGTGGCATTCTTCACTATGCTATTAGAATAGGACGGCTTACTACCTTCACTTGACTGATTTAAAGTTGTCTTTTTCTTGACGGTCCGCAAAGAAAGACACCATACTAAAGTGAAGTTGGTTGGAGAGTTAGACGTCACAAAATGGCGCCGATCTCGTCCTATTCTTATTTTAATCACATTATAACCTATCAAATCGGAGACATCAAGAAAGCTAGGTTGCCTAGTGCCCATAACCTTAAAGCTTGTATGAGGAGAATTGTGGATGTGAAGGAAGCGAGGGAATTGTGTCAGGATCGTGACAAATGACGCCCCATTGTCTCAGCCTATCCCCATGGGAGGAGGGCGTGTCAATTTGATTTGATTGATTGATTTGTTACCTAAATTTTTTTCGTTTTACGAATTTGTATAAAGGACATCATTTTGTATGGGACTTGGGCTTATTTGTATTAACAGTTTAATATGCATTTTAAAATAGTTTGATGTACGAAGATTACAATGTAATTGGAATATATCCTTTATTATGCATAGTTTACGTGTGCAAAATGATCAAACTATAATTATGACAGTTCGAAGCAGAACAAATGTGGCGTTGATTGACAGATGATACAAAATTCACATCTTATTTTCCAAATAACTAAATTGCACAGCAATTAAACGCAAAATTATTATTAGTTTTATCAATACAAATATCGAAACTACCATTTATATATTTTTTCATCATTGGACGTTACAAAAGTAGTACAAAAAAGCCCAAAATGAATGATGTCCTTTTAAAACATCAATTATGTTCACGACTCTATACCTATAAGAGCGGACTAACTCTCACCGCAGTCCAGCGCTCTTCTATCTGCCGATCCTTATACTGCGCAGCACTCTTTTTATCTACCAGGAATAATATACCACTGGCCGTCAAGTTACTTAGTCGGGTTTGGAGATTAGCTAGTAAGTTTCAAAGAGTGGTACCCAGTCTGCCGATCCGGGGTAGAATCACCGCTTACAAGTAATCAGACCGTGAAGTGATTTGGTCACGTTTCGGGATCAGCTTGTAAGTTGCCGGTTCCATCTAGGCCGGCATAGTGGATGTGATTGCTACTCACAGTTATTGAATTGTAGTAGCAGTGACATTCATTCGTGGACCACACTTAGGCTTAACATCAAGCGGAGTGCTGTCATGTCGAGTCACAATAAAAAAAAGTTTCCAAATAGGACGGCATAGTGGGTGCGACTGCTATTATTTAACTGTACTCGCAGTCGCCTAAATTCATAGATCGCACTTTAATTTAACATCAGACGGATTGCTAATGTCAAGTCACATTAAAACGTAGCCTCCCCTCTCCCAGTATATCCTCCCTTCTTTTTATAGTAATTCGCCCTATAAATCTTTTTAAGGTCGGCATAGTGACGACAACTAAAGCGACTGTGAGTTGAATTGTTTTTTCAGTCGTCGGTAACCTCTTTTTGCCTTCAGGCTAGTAGTGCGTCAATAAAAGAAATAGGTAAGTAATTAAAATAAAAGGTAAATTAAAGACCTATATTTGTTATACCATTTTATTGTATTACATAAACATAATTTTAAAAGTACCCGACCCGGGCGGCACATTTAGGGGGCGGCAAAATTGGAAAAAAACTATAATCAGGGCCGTCTTTACCCGGGGGTTCAAGGGGTGCAGTGCACCCGGGCGCAGAGTCTTAGGGGGCGCATGCCGACCGCCATAAATTCCGATAGGTACCTACTACACTGAGACCACGCGAGCGGAGCCTTGACTTTCGCACCCCGGCGCTGAATATGCTTAAGACGGCCCTGACTATTATCATTGAAATTTGAACCTGAAATTCATATTTTTGTTGTACCTATGATTGAAACTCCTAAATAAGGGGGCGGCAAATTTTTTTTCCGCCCTGGGCGGCCGACTTCCACGCTACGACACTGACAATACAGTAAACTTTATAATATAACTTATACTATCCCTCCAATTAATAATGCGTTTGGATCGTGACGTATCTATCCTCTGGCTTTTTTAATATCACATTTCTATACTAAGCTACTTAAGTGCTTGTATCATAGAAACAGGACAACCAAAGTACATATATCACCGGTACATTGGTACGAGTGAGGTTTGAACCAGTGCTCTCGGTTTGCGTAACCATTGCACTGCCACTACACCACGGTCGCCTTTCATTAGAAATGAATACGTCACGTTTTGTTACTTTGACAAAGTTCCATCGCATTATCAACTGCGGGAAATAATACAAGATAATCTATAAATATGACACACCTTTTTCCCACAGAGATAGGAATAGACAATGGAGTGCCACTTGCCACAATTCCTTCGCTTCCCTCACATCCACCTATTTACCATTTTTCTTCTGGCATACTGATTCTTCCGTTTCCTTAACTTACCTTTTTAAAATTACTAAACTCAGCATATAACAGCACTCCACTTGATGTTAAGCTGGAGTGCGTGCCATGAATGGATGTGATTGCTACCACAGTCAATTAACTGTAAGCAGCAGCCACATCCACTATGCCGGCCTAGTTATAACCGGTAGCTTAAAAGCTGATCCCGTAACGCGACCAATTCACTTCACGGTCTGTCTGTACTGCCCAGAATCGGCAAACTGGGCACCGCCTAACTACCACTCTAACTAGCATCCCCTTTTTTCTCACGTAACTTACAAACTCTTCTTACACTTCTACATCTTGCAACTTTTATTCTTGTCAACTGAGTTGTCGATTTACGACTGCGGTTTTTCCAACCGTTTAATAAACCTTACAAGGAAATATTCTGTTCTAAACATCCTGGATAGTTCTCTTCCCAAGGGGCGTGACAATTGATTGATTGTTCTGTTCCAAGGTTGACACCGCGCAAAACACTCGTTCCGACAATGTTGACCTTCAACCTATCATCCACAATCACAAAATCTATCATACTTCTCTCTCTCCCATGTGTACATGTGAATCTCCTTGTGACAAACAATGACATTCTTTCCCGTACAAACATTTATGAGACTCACTCCTTCTCATTCACACCCTCATCTCCAACACATGGTATACATTCACTCTTTGCACACCCACCCATGCATTAAAATCACCTAACATTACAATCCTTTTATTAGATCTAGCAACATTCAAAACATTACGCAGGCTCTCCCAAAACTCTTCCCTTTCCGTCTGTGGCTAAGATATTTCAGAGAATACATACAAATCAACCATGAATGGTCTGTGTAGAACCACAAGTGTCTGGAAGACATACACTCATTTATTCATTGTAGCACATCAATGACACACTCTGGCTGTTGAGGCGACAGCCGACCATGTTGCCGTGTAGGGGCCATGAGTATACATTAGGGATAGAGCGCTCGCATCCGAGAGAAAATTGTTGACGCATGTAGGAACATCACAGCGTTTCGTTCGCAAGCGCTATTAGTCATCAACGAAAATCACCAAGCCAGGGTGCAGTGTTTAAAAACTAGCTTTCTTTCCAAAGCTTTTGATGTTTGTAGACAGCTCTTTATGTTGATTGGAGATTTTTCCGCCCATATCATTCCCCAGATTATCTTTTCCAGAAGGCAGTGATCATTAACTGCAGTGATGTAATTACGATCAAATTAACATTAATTAAACATATATTCATACTGGGGCTTGTGATATTTTCATGCACCTCCTTGACTTGCAGTAAGGACATTACGGCGGTATGTGAAAATAACTTTGATATCTTTCCACGCCACCACAGCGAGAGGTCATCTATATCCTTATTTTTTCATTGGCATTTTATAGTGGGATCTTAGTTTCAAGTCTCCAAAATATAAGTTTTACGTGATTTCAAATATTTGTGCAAATTTTCAGACAAACATTATCTATTAATTTAAAGACCATCTTTGCAGTTTTTTCCATGAAACCATGACAAAATCCTTCTGCATTTTGAACTATTAGTTGCATCACTGTAATATTGAGTTGTCTTCTAAAGATAGTATAGAGACAGTTAATAAAGTGACTGAGAGAGAGAGTATTGCAATCGTGATGGGGCAAAATTAAGTATTCAATAAGAATCGATTTTTTCTGAGTATTAATTCTCTTTTTAGATTTTTTAAGTCTATCGTTTCCATTAGAATCAATATGATAGTAATTATTATCAATAATTAGATTGTCACTATCTTTAGGTTTCTTTTTCAATATTTCAATTCCTCAACTATAACTTTATTTTTTATTCTCTTTTTAGATTTTTTTACTTTAACCTCAACGCTTAAATCAATATTACTTTCAAATTCAGGTTCTTCATAAATATCACTTCGGGTTATTACTTTTTCATTTGATCCCAAATCAGACTTATCATTTTTTCTCTTTTTAGATTTTTTTACTTTTACCTCTTGACTTAAAGCAATACTATCTTTATCTTTATTTTCTATTATTTCATTATTCTTTTTATCAGTTACTTCTTCATTTATTATTACTTCACTATGTTTTATTCTTTTTTTAGATTTTTTATCTTTATTCTTTTCATTTACAGAGTCATTATTTTCACAACCATCAATATTTAATTTATCCTTTTTCGTTTTACTTTTTAATTCGTCTGGATTTTGTTTAGTATGTGAATACCCATTGTACTTAGGTAAGTTTAGTAAATTTCTTTCTTGTTCTTCGATCCTGGCTAGTTTACCTAGTGCTGTAAGTCCATGCCTTGCTCCCCTGTAATAAAAAAGACCTCTGTAATGAAAGGTTTTGTCAGGCGTCGGTTCTCTTAGACCTCTCCTTACAGCTCCTACTACTACTAATGCCAGCCATGATATAAGGTTACAAATAGGAATATCATTAGGAGATAGATAAACAGTGCTCAGTCTACCTGGGGCAATACAAGTGAAAAGAGAGTGATTGCCTCTCTCTAGATCCATCTAGGTAAGTATAGCTGATACAAATGCTACTTGCTATTATTTGACTTTAGTATCTTTAGCCTCAATTCATAAACCACATACCAGCCCAACATCGAGCCTAGGTTCGCATAAAGTCCCGGCTTTGGTTCCTGGTGAGACCAAAAATTTGTTTCATAAATAATTTGTTCCAAATCTGATTGTTAAAGAGTGGTAGGCAGCACCATTAACAAACCACATTTCAGCTTAACATCAGGCAGGGCATAAATAATAAAAAAACATACTTATGAGCAGTTCTGCCACCACATGCCGCAAACAGCTCCTCATCTGTCATTTTATTCTTGACTGTTACTTCCTCATCAGATGATGAACTCTGCTCCTCATCCAAAAGTACTCCGGGAGTCAAAGTGGACTTTTTAATAAAGTTATGGTACTCTGAACCTTCATTACCAACTTTCTTCTTTGTCAAATGAAACATGCTGTTTGTAATAACAAAGTGGTTGTTGTCTACTGCCTTTATTCTTCTAGTCTTTCCATTCTTCTCTTCTACCTGCAATGTTAGAATAGTGGAATTCATTGGCTGGAGTGTGGCAGGTATGGCACATGCTCTGTGCGCCATTCAAAGTAAGAAATATGAATATCAGTCTGAGTTAGAGAGTTTTTTCTTGGTTTAATCCAGGTGTCTACAAGACGTTAGAAGCTTAGTTTTTTGACTGTTTTAATTAGGGTATAAGTTTATTCCACTTTTATTAAGGGGCGCTACTTTGATGCTTATGGTGCCGTATGGCATCCGGAGAGCATCCGAGTGGGGCTACATTTGTAGTCCAGGTTTGAACATTGAAAGTGTAGATGATAAAATTTAGTCAAACTAATTTATAGTCTGAAAATAAAAGTTGATTTATGACATTTCCAAATCCAGGGTTTTCAAGTGTCTTGTCCTGGTTGCCATATTTTAGAGATGGCAACGCAGGAGAAGGGTTACCTGTACTAAAACACATCACTCCTGTACCGCTAACTGCTGCCGGGACCTCTTTAGTATAGTACCTACCTTAATATTAGTAGCTGCTTTATCATACAACGTCTCCCACCAATGTTCATTAAACTCTGATGCGGCATCATGACCTATTCCCGCAACACTCCTCTTCAATTTAGGCTTCAGTGCTTCGGATATACCATTCTCATTCTTTCCTAGGCCTTTGCCTGTAATGTAAAATATGGATTATTGTATGGGAGTGAAATGCCGTCATTAAGGGGTGTATGTGGAGTGACAACGGATAGAATGAGGAATAGCACAGTGCGCGATAGAAGTGGTTTGGAAGAATGCTCTGATGGTTTAGGCACATGGAAAATATAAGTAAAAGTAGAGCTTGTATCAAGAGAATTGTGGATGTGAGGGAATCCTTATTGAATGTGTTAATTTTATTTTGCCGGCGTCAGGCAACCGTAAGCTTAATTAGTAACTCTCTAAGCCAGCGCTCTTGGACTTCCCTTGATTATAATCAGGCTGTTATAAAAAGGTTTATAGTTGTAACCTAAATAGTTATAAGAAAAATGACAATTAGACAATTGAGAGTTTTCTATCAAATCTGATTGAAACAGAAATGTAAATTGAGTTGTATATTATATTTATTTAACAATAAATAGTTACAAGTAAGTTAAGCTACAGTATTTTCCGTTTTTTTGTGCTATCTTCCAACCTGGTAGATCCTCACAGGCAAGGTGGTGAGGTTTATGAGAAGATATAAAGCTGTTGAATTTTATAAATATATTTATATAAAATCTCTTTTCTAATGATAAGCATCTTGCCTTTTTATTTTGTAATGTCAAGCAAGACTTCATTATTGACTTGTATAAGAAATAAATTTATTATATCTATGTGAATATTAATTTATTTTCTTAATTATTAATTAATTTTTCTTCTTATTGCGGAGAAACCTGTTAAATAAAAAAAGCGAAAGGAGACTGCCTAATACAGGATCAGACCATTTATCAAAATCAATATTTTTTTGTTTATTTAGGGAATTAATTAAGAATACATACCATCCTTCCATCCATATTTCTCTAATTGCCGACGAGCAAAATCCATAACTAAATTTAAATCGCCAATTAAAATTAGATAATTAAATTAATAATAACCTAAAACATCACGCAAAATACGCACGTCGAAATGACGTATAGAGATGTCACTTATAAACGGTATTATTGGGTAATGAACATGAAACAAATAGTAGTAATCAATTAAAGTAAAAATTAACAAATATATAATCTTTATTCTGTTTGTAAATAATAAATTACAAATTTTAACGTGGTTTCTCATTGTTTTTAGTTATCACGTCGTTTAAATCATCCACCGTCGACTCATTCTCACTGAAACAAAAGACCTTTATTACATTTGGCGGGTCATTCCGTCCTAATTATACTTGTCTGTATGCCTAGTTGTGGTTGATCGTTCAAAGTCGTGCCAATTGCAACGCTAAAACTTGTTAGGTGATCTAAATGAGGTAGTTTATTTTATATCATGGTTGACAAAGTGTATGATAAGGTTTCAACGAAATTTCAACCTTATTTCTATCGTCATTAGAACCCTGACCTACTATTTTTCAAGGATCTCGTGAGATGGTTTAATATTAGGATCTCTTTTAGACCTCTCAAGGTACCGTAGTCCGTGTGAGCCTTCAGAACGATAATCCTCCAGATACGTGTTTTGTAGTAAATTCTTTTTAAAATTCTTTATAAAATACATCCAACACTTTAATTCTTTGTCTGGTTTTCCGCTGAAAAAAAAAGAAAAACAATTAAAATATTTAAGTGTGGTAGGCAGTGGTATCCAGTCCCCCGATCTAGGGAAGTACCACCACTTACAAGTATACAGACCATAAGGTGACGCGTTTTGGAATCAGTTTGTATGTTGAGGGTTCCAGCTAGGCCGGCATATTACTGCTGCTTATTATTGAATTGTAGTAGCAGTCACCTCCATTCATGGACCGCACTTTAACTTAACATTGGGCAGTGTGCTGACGGTAAGCGCCAACAACTAAAAGAACTGTCCCAGAGTCAAAGGTTTGCTTGCAGGATCCAAGATTTTAGGATGGGGGCAAAATGAGGATGGTGAATGAGTGGTAGGCAGTGGTACCCAGTCTGCCAACCCGGGTAGTACCACCACTTACAAGCACCTCAGAACATTCTCAAATAAGGTATTTTCAAAATTTGTACATTCGGAGACATCCTCAAGAAAGCTGGGTTACCTAGTGCCCATGACAGTAGACCTTATATAAAAAGAATTGTAGATGTGAAAGAAGCGAGGGATTTGTGTTAAGATCGTGGCAAGTCGCGCTCCATTGTCTCCGCCTATCCATATGGAGAAAACAACGTGACATTTTTACTTTGTTCGCCCGGTTTCTATGATACAAGCACATTAAAGCTTAGTATAGAAATGTAAAAACAGGGTAATTTACTTAATAAAAAGTTGTACACCATGTTCCTCCCTCATGTAGTAATTGGGATGCTCTTCCAATACATCTAAATTGCCAAGCATTTTGTCATCTACTTCATATACTTCTCCTGAAAATACAGTTGCATTAGAATCTTAGCATCATCACCAGCCGGAACACGTCCATTGCTGTACATAGGCTTCCTCCTTCCAACGACATTCTGAATGACAAGATAACAGTAGCACCCACCTGTACCCAGAATGTTCCTTAAAAACTATCCAAAAGTCCTCAGGACACTTAAGAAATAGGACCGTTAGCAACCATAGTTTAGCAAAAAGGGTATCATTCATTTTGGGCTTTTATGTACTACTTTTGTAATGTCCAATGATAATATATAATATATAAATGGTAATTTGGATACTTGTATTGATAAAGCTAATAACAATTTTGCTTTTATTTGTTGTGCAATTGAGTTATTTGGAAAATAAAATATGAATTTTGTATTGTCTGTCAACCAACGCCATATTTGTTCTGCTTTGAACTGGCATAATTATAGTTTGATCATATTGCACACCTAAACTATGCAAAATAAAGGATATATTCCAATTACGTGGTAAATAGGTACAATTACAATGGTAAGTAGATTACGGAGCTACACAGGCAGCTGGCCGTAGTGTGGAGCCAGTCTAATTCCCCACATACAATAAAGAGGTTGTACAAACGCTCTGCTTGTATTGTGCGCTTCGTTCATATTTGACAACACATTGCGTTAAGCTTTGGTGATGATGAATTAAAAGTCCGAATGGTCTTGATATAATCTTCATATATAAAACTATTTTTAAATAGTTTGTGGCGAGCATTTACCAACTTATAGCTTATCTGTGTATTTTGATTATTAAATCTGATGTGAATGGATGCGTTAAACAGACAGGCTCAGGAGGGTGTATTCCCACTAAATCGGAGACATCCTCAAGAAAGCTAGGTCGCCTAGTGCCCATAACCATAGACCTTGTATGAAGAGAATTGTGAATGTGAGGGAAGCGAGGAAGTTGTGTCAGGATCATGGCGCTTCATTATCTCTGCCTATCCTTATGGAAAAAAGGCGTAACAGTTTGATTGATTGATTGTAGTTTACTCACCTTTGACAAAATGCCCGACTCCAGGTTCGTAAAGCAAAAAGGGTATATTATATCTAGTTCCAATTATCAATGGATATTTTTTCACTGTTTTTGCTTCACCAACAAAAGTGCCCGTTCCATTATTTGGTTCCGTGAGCCAATGGTGGTTTGGTTCATTCCTTTTTAATGTGCCATACACAAAAACCATATGAGTCATCTGTAATTGTCAAAATCAAATCATTTATTTTGCATAGGCTTTTTTGTAAGTACTTGTATCATAGAAACAGGACAACCAAAGTACATAATATATCCAAGATATGTTTAGCAATACTACCAAAATTTTGCAAATTACGTACAAACAAACGTAGTATCATATTTTATTAAATGCTATACAATTATAATAACAATTAATTACCTTTTGAAGATAAAAAAATAAATTTGGAACTTTTAACAGATTTATTGAACTTAACAATGGCATGAATAATAAGTAAGTAATGTTAGTTTCAATGTTATTTGTACAATATGTACCATATATAGTTATCAAGATGTTTAAAATATTCCTACACAATTTGAAAATATTAAAATTGACATTTCAATATCTTACGGTTTAATTTATTACTATGTGCTAATCGATATTATACGACAAATGAAAATGACACAAATATGTAAAATGAAAAAGTTTTACCTTATTTAAATTATGATTAAATAATATTATATTTAAATATATTCTCTATGCAAATGCAAGATTCTAATAAAAAAGCCCTAAACTTTTGCAGTCTAACGTTTGTTACAAAATTAATAGCTCAACCTGACTCGTAGTGCTTTATTTGCACAATAATTGGTTTAAATGTATTTGTTATGCATTTATTGCTCTGTAATAAATTATTGGAAGCAAAGAAATACTGTGAAAGATTTGTTTTTTTCTTTATTATTTATTATAACTTAACATAATAAAATTGATCTAGTTCATTCCATATCGGAATATAAACGGGTGATAAACACAACACTAAATCAGTTGATAATTTGCTGTCGTCGGGGCGGCTGTTTCGCAAATCGAATTAGAAGATTAATGAAATAAAAAGTATGATATGGTTTACAGTGTTAATTTAGAGTGAATTATATAAATAACTGTAAAGCAATTGAAACTAAATTGTGTCGTTTGTTTTAATAAAATCGCTTCAAAATGAGGCTGGCGGGAGCCATTTTCTCTAAAATTACAAAAATGATTGATTTTTATTCACAATTTAACCCATCGCCGCTTTCAATTAAACAATTTATAGACTTTGGTAAGTGAATTATATATTTTCTTTAATTTTTTATCTAATAATGTTTTTATGTTAGCTAAATATTATGTTCTTTGAAGGTCAAACGCCGGGTCGACCTTACGATAAATGTTTATTTATTATTGTTAAACGCATATAAAAACTGTTATTGAATATTCTTAACGCGTTAGATGCGACTAATTGAAATATTATCAATACAATCAAATTATCACGCCTTTACCCGCAGGGATAAGTAGGCAGAAACAATGGAACGCCACTTGCCACAATCCTGACACGACTCTCTCGCCTCCCTCACATCCATCATGCACGCACTACAGTTTTGGGCACCAGGCATAATAACTTGTTTTTTTACATTTCTATACTAAAGTGCTTGTATCATAGAAACAGGACAACCAAAGTACATAATATATCAAAGATACATTGGTACTGGTGGGTGGTTTCGAACTCATGCTCTCGGTTTGTGTAACCATTGCACTGCCACTACACCATGGCTTTCGATTTTAATATTTTTTTAATTTTATAAAAAAAAAAAATGTGTTATCAAATATGCAACATAATATTGATTTTACGATCATGTTTTTAATAAGTTAATTGTGTATTTATTACATTTAATGATATTTCTAATTTGACTAAGTATTTCTCATATTATTATTTTTACAATGTTTTAATGTGTAAATAATGTAATTGATTTGACCTTAATTTCAACAAGGATAGACAGAGATAGCTAAGCACTACTTATCTTGCTTCCTTCAAAAGTTAAGTCAGCTCTGATGTTCATTACAACAATCGTGGATACTAAAAAGACCTGAAGCTTGAGGTTTTCATTTACTAATCATCATCATCAGCCAGAAGATGTCCACTGGCGTTCATAGGCCTCTCCCTTAGAATGCCATTCCGAATGATAAGATGCCAATTATCTTGATGCATCCACTGGTTATCTGTGATTATGGTTCTATATAGTCAGTCCACCCAGTTCGAGGCCTACTTAAGCTGCATCACCAGGTTCGTGGTCTTCACTAAAAAACCTTTTTTCCCCATCGGTTTTTTGAGCGAAGAAAAGGGTAAAATGCCACAACGGAAGATTTTTTAAATTCATTGAATAGAATATATTTAAAAGAATTGTATGAAAGGCGACCGTGGTATAGTGGTAGTGCAGTGGTCACACAAACGTGAGCGTGAGTTCAAAACCACTTGCCAGTACCAATGTATATATTAATTTCTGTATTTCTAATATATTATGTACTTTGGTATTATTATTTTTTTATTGTGACTTTACATATGACAGCACCCCACTTGATGTTAAGCCGAAGTGTGGTCCATGAATGAATGTCACTGCTACTACAATTCAATAACAGTGAGTAGCAATCACATCCACTATGCTGGCCTAGATGGAACCGGCAACTTACAAGCTGATCCCGAAACGTGATCAAATCACTTCACTTGTAAGTAGTGGTACTACCCCGGATCGGCAGACTGGGTACCACTGCCTACCACTCAATGATAACCAGACCCGAAGCAAATATCCATCTTTTTTATTAACAAATATATAACAAATATTTGCAATATTTAATGCATCCTATTTCTACAATACACAGTATTAAAAAATCCTATTGGCTTCTAAACTTTTGCATATATGTATACAAAAAATACCTGTTTACATAAACTGATGCTAAATAATTTATGGTGATGTATGTAATTTTAGTAAACCGATTAGACTATCAATATATTTAATTAACCTATTAAATTAAAATACAATTCATGTTCTAAAAATAAACTGCAGCTTAATTATTTTTTCTATATTAAGCTACTAAAGCGCTTGGTGTATCATAGAAACAGGACAACCAAAGTACATAAACAAAGATACATTGGTACTGGTGAGTAGTTTTGAACCCGTGCTCTCGGTTTGTGTAACCATTGCACTGCTACTACACCACAGTTGCCTTAATTTATTTTTACATTAGCCCAACATATAGGACCACACTCCATTGTTAAGCAGGTGTTTGATCCAATAGTGGAGGCCACAAATAACAATCATGAACACCAACAAATTGTCTCGGTGACTACCTTGGTTGTTCAAATGTGTACGAATTTTAAAATTTCGACATTTATGTGCGTAACTCCATAGATGCGTGGACTTACTTTCCACTAGGTATTTTATGGAGCTCCGTAATCATCGGACTGCAGTTACCAGAAGACAGCACATAGACATAATTAGTAATAAAAATATATACATATAAATATGTATATAATATAATTAATTGATATATTGTTTAAAGCTTGTTCCTACATTAATTTATGGAAGTGAATGTTGGGTGTGGCAGAAGAAGCATGAGAGTAGAATTAACGCTGTAGAAATGCGGTCGTTAAGGAGTGTATGTGGAGTGACGATAGCGGATAGAATGAGGAATAGCACAGTGCGCGATATATGTGGTTTGAAAAAGGATGTAGTAAGAAGGATTTACAAAGGAATGCTTCGATGGTTTGGGCACATGGAAAGGATGAGTGAAAGTAGATTCACGAAAAGTATTTATAAATCTCATGTGAATGGATATGTTAAATAAGGCAGGCGGTGTCTGCCGACCAAATCGGAGACATCCTCAGGAAAGCTAGGTTGCCTGGTACCCGTAACCATAGAGCTTGTATGAAGAGGATTGTGGATGTGAGGGAAGCGAGGGAGTTGTGTCAGGATCGTGGCCTATCCCTATGGGGAGAAGACGTGCACATTTGATTGATTTCTTAGTACAGAAATTTATGAAACGCATATCCTTGGACTATGGCCAATCAATTGTAATAAAAAACCCAGCACGTGTAAAGCGGGCAAGATTAGGAATTTCCCCAAACGTCTGTATAACTGTACAAAGATCTTACATTGACCTAGGACAATTTTGGCACCGTGCCATTATTATTAAGGAGATACGAATTATATTTAAAATTATTTTAAAGTTTTGTTACTAACTAAAAGTTTTCATTTATTCTTTCACCATGTCATGGGATAGTAATGTCGTAAATCTAAATTAGTTTTACTCCATAACTACCCATTTGGGCTTGTAAATATGTGAATTAAGCACTAATGCTCGACATTGAACTAAAAGATGACATTTTGGAAAAAATATACTTTTCTTGTATCATAGAAACAGAGAAATCAGACCTAATGATTAGGCCGGCATAGTGACGGCGACTGTGGCTGTCGTAAACTGACTTGTTTTTTTTTGTCGTCGGCATTCAGGGTGCTCCTCTTGCTTACCATCAAGCAAGTCGAGATCAGATGACTTGTCATATTATGTCGAGCCGCAATAAATAACAATCTTCTTCGCTCCCGTCACTTACGCAATCCTTCTTAGACATTTTGGGCATCAATCAATCAACCAATCAAATTGTCACGACTTTTTCCCACAGGGATAGGCAGAGACAATGGAGCGCCACTTGCCACGATCCTGACACAACTCCCTCGCTTCCCTCACCATTCACAATTCCCTTCATACAAGCTCTATGGTTATGGCATTAGGCAACCAAGCTTTCTTGAGGATGTCTACGATTTGATCGGCAAACGCCCTCCTGGGCTTGCCTCGTTTAATCATTTCACATGAGATTTTGGTCATGTATTTCATTATTTATTGTATTATTTCATGATAAGAATAGTTATCTAAAGATACTGTCACTGTTACTGGTATGAGCCGGTAAATATTATTACAAAGAAGCCTCTTGTGTTCTGATCTCCTGTCTGTCATGTTTTATTTCCTATTTTTTACATGTCACTCATATTGTTATTTTGTTTAAAGCGACAATTTGTTGATACCTTGATAGTTTTATAAGCCTCCCTCACATGCTTGGTGTGGAGGCAGTGCCGGATTAAGCCAGCGCGGGGCTTGTAGCAAATTCTGTCAAAGGGCCCTTGGTTGTTTACAAATAAACTTTTCTGGATTTAATATGGGCAATTTTAGAGATAACACTTTCAATATCGACTTAAATTTTCAAGTGGAAGTGAGGCGCGTTCGGCGTTTAAGGCATGCAAGATATTTTACGCTCCTATCTAAATTAATATTTTTTATTACGTTTTTTATTAATATCAGACAGGCGTTGGAGCGTGGGGCCCCCAAATTCGCAGGGCCCGTAGCACATGGCTCTTGCTACGTGGCTAATCCGGCACTGTGTGGAGGAGGCACACACTAAGCACATCAAACTTAAATCCCAAAAGTCGACCACACTTCACTTTTTCAAAGAGTGGTATCCAAGTGGTACCCAGTCTGTAGTACCACCACTTACAAGCTTACAGACTGTGAAGTGATTTGGTTGTGTTTTGGGATCAGCTTGTAAGTTGCCGGTTCCAACTAGGCCGGCATAGTGGATGTAATTCTGCTCACAGTTATTGGATTGTAGTAGCAGTGGCATCAATTCATGGACCACACTGCAGCTTAACATCAAGCGTATTTTATAGACGCCCCCTTATCGTTAACGTCATATTTGATGCAATATCTAATGCTTGATACTTTAGTAAGATCTATCTTCTGATAACTTATGCTCTCCTAGTACTACTATTTCCTTAAAATACATTTTTGACAAATAATATGTTTCGGGATGAGCTTGAAAGGCTTCCCGGTCTCAACTAGGCCGGCATGGTGGGTGGGTAGCATTGTGGGTAACATTTTTGAATAACTAGTTCTAAATTAGAAATACTTGTTATTAAACAAGATATTTACCTGTTTTTTACGGCTATTAAACGTGTCTTATACGAGTATATTGTGAAGTAAACTGTATTTTATTTACTAATTTATTATACATACTGCAAGCGATCCATGATGACTGTTTTGACATTTGGCCGCTCATGAAGTTTAGTAATTTACAACTATGTTTAAAACAATTGCTGTACTTTATTGTTAGTAGGGACGTGTCGTAAAATTATAAATTTAGAAAACTGTATTCGGTAGTAAATCAATTAAAACCTTGTGAATTATAACTTTGTGTTTAATAAAGTGTTTTTGTATGTGATGATATTCTGTCTGATATCTGATGATATTCTGTCTGATATCTGATGATATTCTGTCTGATATCTGATGATATTCTGTCTGATATCTGATGATATTCTGTCTGATATCTGATGATACTCTGTCTGATATCTGATGATATTCTGTCTGATATCAACTGTCTGCCTCATCATTAGCCAAAAGGCGTCCACTGCTGAACATAGGCCTTCCCCTTAGAACGCCATTCCGAACGACAAGATACCAGTTGCATCCTCCGATTACTCGTGACCATTACTATGTCGTCAGTCCGCCTAGTGGGCCTACCTACGCAGCGTCTTCCAGTTCGTAGTCTCCACTCTAGAACCTTCCTTTCTCATCGGTTGTCGGTTCTTCGAGCAATGTCCGCCTACCACAATAATATTTGTTGTTAGCGTCACTAAGCGTCGTGACGTTTTGATTGATAATCGTTAACGTCATATTATTTGATGCAATATCATCGTTTACTTCAGTAAGATCTATCTTCTGATAACTTATGCTCTCCTAGTACTTCTATTTCCTTAAAACACATTTTTTGGCAAAAAATATGTTTCGGGATGAGTTTTTCAGGCTTCCCGGTCCCACTTAGGCCGGCATAGGGGTGCAACTGCTACTTGCTGTTATTAAACTGTAGTAGCAGTCGCCTCTATAGTCGATCCGCGTTCAGCCTAACATCAGGCGATGCACGATGCAGCCAAATCAGAGACTTCCTCAAGAAAGCTGGGTTGCCTAGTGCCCATAACCGTAGAGCTTGTATGAAGAGAATTTTGAACGTGCAGGAAGCGAGGGAGTTGTGTCAGGATCGTGGCAAGTGGCGCTTCATTGTCTCTGCCTATCCCTGTGGGAAAAAGGCGTGACAGTTTGATTGATTGATAGTTTCATAGCATAGCTATTACGACTTAACAGTAACAGTCGCTTCCGCTCATAAAACACACTACTACTTAACGAAAGGCATACGTGCTCTGAGTCACCTAATAAACACAGACGAACAATAACAATTTAAGTAAAGAAAAACGTCACGTTTGCTTAGGTGTGAGCGAGACAGAAATATTGTTACATTGACCCTGATTTGTTATTGTTTTTTTTTGTGACTCGACATATGACAGCGCCACGTCTGATGTTAAGCTAATTAAGGCGACCGTGGTGTAGTGGCAGTGCAATGGTTACGCAAACCGAGAGCACGAGTTCGAAACCACACACCGGTACCAATGTATCTTTGATATAATATGTACTTTGGTTGTTATGTTTCTATGATACAAGCACTTTAGTTGCTTTAATATATTAATGAAAATAAAATTAAAAAAAGTGCGGTATAGAGCACTCTCCAGACTGTATGAGAAACAGGTATCAATCAATCAATCAAACTGTCACGCCTTTTTCCCACAAGGAAAGGCAGGGATAGGATAGGATCCTGACACAACTCACATCCAAATTTCTGATACATAGATACACACATAGATGTATATCAAAAATACATTGGTACCGGGAGCTCCTGATTTGTAAGACCATTACCACTAAACCACGGTCGTCTTTTAATTAAATAAAACTAAAATCACTCTTATATGACAATGTGAACTAGTGATAATAAAATAATATAATAAATAAAATAAAGATCTGACGACTAAAAAAACCTAGTTAGTTCACAGTTGCCTCAGTCGCCGTCACGATGCCAGCCTAAAAAAATACAATAATTATTGTATTGTCATCGGTTTTTAATATGTGTACAAATTTTCAAATTATACAGCCCTTTAGAAGTGGGTGAAAAATAATTTGAAAGATTCCGTTACATAGTTACATACATACAAGTTAAGCTTATAAAAGCGGTAATTGATTTTGAAATTTCGACGTTTCGAGACCACGATAGCTGCAAAGCTCTCGAAACGTCGCAATAATATATTTAAAAATTCAATGTTAGCGCAAAATCTATCAATAGATCAATCAAATTGTCACGCCTTTTTTCCCACAGGGATAGGCAGAGACAATGGAGCGCCACTTGCCACGATCCTGACACAACTCCCTCGCTTCCTTCACATTCGCAATTCTCTTCATATAAGTTCTATGGTTATGGGCACTAGGCAACCCAGCTTTCTTAAGGATGTCTCCGATTTGGTCGGCAAACACCCTCCTGGGCCTGCCACGTTTAACGCATCCATTCACATGAGATCACACGCGCAAAATCTAAGAAAATACTAATAAAAACGCGTTAAAAATTAATAAAAAACGAATCTTGGTTTTTCCGTGTAACTTTCCGAACTAATCAACCGCTATAAATCTATGAAAATAGCTAAAATATATATTTGTTTATTTTTCATGAGTACAAAGTACTTGATTTTTTTATCTCAATAGACTTTGTACTGGACTTTGACACGTGCATATGCTAAATAAACACGTCATGTTGCTGAAAATACTATCCTATTTTATACATGAAAACTAAATTGAAAATTCAAATAGCTGAAAAATAATATTGCTGGTATAGTGACTGCGACTGAAACAACATTGAACTAAGTCACATTTTTCTGTCGTTGTCACTCTTACAGCCGGTTGTACGTATTCTATTACGTTTACTATTACGAAATCGTGAAATTGTTAATAATTTTATATCGAAACTACCATTTATCATTTATAGAAACCCAAAATGATTGTTCTTTAGCTCTGTATAAAATATCGGTTAAACGTAAATGTCAAATGTTAAGTTAAAGAGTGGTGCAACCCATTTTTCTTTTATACGATACTTTTTACAAATTCGTAAAGTATAATTTTTGATACAACCGGCTGTTAGACTGCCCCTTATAAATGAATAACGTTTGAACATATGAATAACGTTTTATTCATTATCTTTCGTCGTCTAAGCTAATAAAATAGACGAGTATTTCTATTCATGTGAATTATAATTCATCATCATCATCATCAATCAGCCAAAAGGCGTCCACTGCTGAACATAGGCCCTTAGAACGCCATTCCGAACGACAAGATACCAGTTGCATCCACCGTTTTTTCGTGGCTTTCACTATGTCGTCAATCCAGCTAGTGGGAGACCTACCTATGCTGCGTCTTCAGGTTCATGATCTCCACTCAATAACCTTTCTTCCTAATCGGTTGTTGGTTCTTCGTGCGATAATATGAGTATATAGCGTGTGTTATATTTGGCTTGTCTGTATTTATGTTGTTTCTATGAGAACATGTGAGAGTCCAAAGTGCGATTTGCAAGCGTGTTGTTTACTTTTTATAGGGTTGTCAATTCGGACAAGTGATAGAATTCTTTTAAACTTATTTTTATTTGTAAACGAGTCTAGAAGGGTGTTTTATTTAGATATGCTCAAGAAAGCTGGGTTGCCTAGTGCCAATAACCGTAGAGCTTGTATGAAGAGAATCGTGCGTGTGAGGGAAGCGAGGAAATTGTCAGGATCGTGGCAAGTGGCGCTCCATTGTCTCTTCCTATACCTGTCGGACAAAAGCGTGACAATTTAATTTATTCATTGATTGACATTTGGGCATATTAATTTAGTAAAAAACTAAAATAATGTTTGGTTAATTATGGTGTTTTCAATTAATTAATTCAATTCAATTAAGATTAAGGTGTGATTCCGATGGCGACCACAGACTGCAGTGTCGCCTAGCACGAATTCAATCCTATACAGATTCATACAAACCAGTAGTGCGATCTGCAGTCTGCGGTCTGCAGTCGCCATCGGATTCGCACCTTTACAGTTATAATCCTACATATTATTATAAATGTGAATGTGAGTTTGTTTGTTACGTTTTCACGCAACAACTACTTAACTGATCATCATGAAACTTTGTACACATATTTTTGGAGATACAGAAAATAACATATGATACTTTTTAATTAAAAAAAAATACTATAGTTTCCAATTGACTATAGTTTTAGCTGTTTGAAATTTTTCCATATTTCTTTTTATTTCCATCTGTCTTTATTATATGAGTTATCGAGTTAAAATAAAAATGTAAACGGATATACAGTTGAATTAATCTTCTTTTTTAACCTAATTTTACGCGGGTAAAACCGCGGGCCAAGCTAGTGAATAAATGAATAAATGAAATAAAATGAACCGTGGGAAGCTGGAAACAGTCATTAATATTTTATTATGTTATTCGTACCAACCCTGATATTGGCTTTGATTCGATTGACAAATATCTTTAGCATCTCAATGTCATCTGCGCTTGTATTATTTTTATCACAAACTGTGTATTTTGTACATTTGTGTTTTTCCGCTTTTACCACTACCTAACTGTAGAAATAGAATAAAGACGCGATCAGCTGATTTCTTGGACTTTTTGCCACAAGGATATGCAGGGACAATTTTTTTATTGTGACTCGACATATGACAGCACCTTGCTTGATGTTAAGCCGATGTGTGGTCGGGTTTCGGGATCAGCTTGTAAGTTGCCGGTTCCATCTAGGCCGACATAGTGGATGTGATTGCCATGAGTGACATTCATTCATGGACCACACTTCGGCTTAACATCAAGCGGGGTGCTGTCATATGTCGAGTCACAATAAAAATAAAAAAATAAACTATGTTACTCTGCTACTTTCAAACATCAATCGCCTAAATCCCCAGTTACCGTAGTGTAGTGGTAGTGCAATGGTCATGCTAACCGAGAGCACGGGTTTAAAACCACTTGCCGGTTATCTTTCATAAAATGTACTTTGGTGGTCCTGTTTCTATGATACAAGCACTTTAGTAGCAAATACAAATGAAAATAAATACTTGTTATACGTGTAGACAAGCAATAGTAAGGCAACTGAGAGGTTGGGTTCAAAACCACTTGCCGGTACCAATGTTTATTTGATATTATATACTTTGGTTGTTCTGTTTCTATGATACAAGCACTTTAGTAGCTTAGTATATAAATGTAAGTAAAATAAATAAATAAAAAATTAAGCGAAACTATTTGATTGGGTTTTCTAAATGGCGGCGAACGTAACATTCAACTTAGAAAGAGACAAAATATATTTATGTTAAGGTGTGAGTGGGATAGCTAATATATGCGTGTGCGCATTGTGTTTAGTTGCGTATGTATATCAATGTAGGTCAGAGGATATGTTTCATTTGCAATGCGATACTGCAATTATAAATAATAATTAGAGTTGGACTCCGTCTGATGTTAAGCTGGGGCGCGGTCCATTATTGGAGGCGATTGCTACTACAGTTAAACAACTGCTAGTAGCAGGCGCATCCACTATGCCGGCATAGTTGGCACTAGCAACTTACACCATTGCCTACCTACCACTCTTAAACAACCAGACCCGGAGCAATATCTGCCTCTAACAATAATATCAATCAAATTATCACGCCTTCCTCCCACAGGGATAGGCAGAGACAATGGAGCGCCACCTGCCACGATCCTGACACAACTCCCTCGTTTCTTCACATTCACAAGTCTCTCCATACAAGCTCTATGGTTATGGGCACTAGGCAACCTAGCTTTCTTGAGGATGTCTCCAATTTGGTCGGTAAACACAATCTAATTATAGCGACCGTGGTGTAGTGGTAGTGCTATGGTCAAGTAAACCGAGAACCCTGGTTCAAAATTGCTTGCCGGTACCAATGAATCTTTGATATATTAACCGTATCTTTCAGTTTATAAACTAATAGGTACTAGGCAACCCAACTTTCTTGAGGATGTCTCCGATTTGGTCGGAAAACACCCTCCTGGGCCTGCCTTGTTTAACGCATCCCATATACATCAGATTTATAAATTCCTTTCGTCAATCTACTTTTACCGTAGAGCTTGTATAAAGAGAATTGTCGATGTGAAAGAAGCGAGGGAGTTGTGTCAGGATCGTGGCAAGTGGCGCGCTCCATTGTCCCTGCATATCCTTGTGGAATAAAGGCGTGACAGTATGAATTGAATTAATTTTTGCGCGAACATTGATTATTGATATAAACAAATTTCATGCGGCTTACTATCGCGTTTTGTCTCTTCGTGACCACGATGGCTGCAAAGCTCTCGAAACGTCGGAATAATAAAATAAAAAAAAATCAAAACCAAAATAAACGCGATGATAAGCCGCATAAAATTTGTTTAATTGATTCTTTCAGTTCTATCATAAAAGCACTTTTAGCAGCTTAATAGGTATGATGATGCAGCAGAATTATGTAACTCTTATACCTACTAATATATTTATTTATGTAAATTGCATTCGCATTAAATAATAACCAATGACGTCATATTTGTAGAAAAAACTGTCCGTGTTCAACATTTATTTATTACCAGTTTTTACATCTCCTACTATAATATGCTCTCCTGGTACTTTAAAATTATGTTTGATTACATTTTGATTACTTTTAATAAACTAATCAAGTTACCACGCCTTTTTCCCACAGGGATAGGCAGAGACAATAGAGCGCCACTTGTCGCGGTCCTGACACAACTCCCTCGCTTCCTTCACATCGACAATTCTCTTCATACAAGCTCTACGGTTATGGGCACTAGGGTTCCTACCTGGTCTTTTCACTCCCGTCATATCCGCACAGGTCGGGAGAAGCAACCACATTCTGTCGACCGAATCGGCAGTCGAACTGAAAAGTTCGGTGCGTCCTTTCTTTGTAGAACAATCGACAAGTGGAATGTTTTACCAGTCCACGTGTTCTCTCTATCCTATAGCCTTGGATCCTTCAAGCGATGCGTGAAGAACATCGATGTATGAAGAAGCACCTTTGCCCGGCATAGTGACGGCGACTGTGGCAGCCGTAAAGACTTGGTTTTTCCAGTCGTCAGCACTCTTCTTGCTTAGCATCAGGCGGGTCGAGGTCAGATGTCGAGTCATAATAAAAAAAATTTTTTTTTTCAGTTCTTGGCACTTTTCTACTTTCTTTTTGCTTTGTTTTATTGGTAAAGACGAGGTCACATAATATAACGCGATCTAATAAAATAAAATTCAATACACAGAAGGTCAATTACTTATAAATATTTAATTTAACCTTTACTGAACTATGAGAAATTGAGCATTTGTTTTTAACTTCATTATATTACTTATAGTTGTAGGAACCGACAGCTTATATGTTGCCGGTTCCAACTAGGCCGGCATAGTGGATGTGACCGATACTTACGATTAAAATCGAAATATCATATTTTTAATTTACTTTTCTATAACATCTAACTGTGTAACAGACAGTTTTCAAATCTCTTTATAGAAAACATATTGGATCTAAAAAACCTGATCATGCATCCCTTCAAATCAGCAAAACAACAAGAGATAAATCAATCAAATCAAATCAAATATTTTATTACAAGTAGGCTGATTTCAGCACTTTTGCACGTCATAATAAATTATATAAAAAATAATTAACAAAACAAAAATAAATAATTAAGCTATAAAAATGTACTTGCTGCTGTAAAGTGGCATTGTCAACTTATAAAGTATTAAATAAGTGGCTGCTGTAAAGTGGCATTGTCAACTTATGAAGTATTAAATGAGTGGCTGCTGTAGTGGCATTGTCAATTTAGAAAACTAAAATATAATTCTATGTACAAATAGAAAATTAAACTAAACCTAAAATTACAATCTACATTTACAGATTATTGTGTTAAACTGGAACACCAAACCTCTTTATCATTAAGATAATTGTCTAGAGTGTAGTATGCTTTTTTAAATAAAATTTGTTTGATGCATTTTTTAAATTTGTGTTCTGATAGACATAATACTTCTTCAGGTAATTTGTTATAAAAACGAACACAGTCTCCCATAAATGATTTACTAACCTTTGTTAGCTTAAATTTTGGCAAAATAAATTTATTTTTATTTCTTGTATTGAACTTGTGTACTTCGCAATTTCTCTGCAGTGTATTCATATTGTTCCTAGCGTACATAATATTTTCATAAATGTACTGACATGGTACAGTTAATATATTTATTTCTTTGAACAATTCTCTGAGGGAGTCGCGACTACGTAGATTATATATCGCCCTTATGGCTCTTTTCTGTAATACAAATATTGATTGTATATCTGCGGCTCGACCCCACAGTAAAATGCCATAAGACATTACACTGTGGAAATAACTAAAATACACGAGTCTCGCTGTAGATATATCTGTAAGTTGCCTAATCTTCCTAACAGCATAGGCAGCAGAACTCAGACGTCCAGACAAAGCCTTAATATGAGGACCCCATTGAAGCTTAGAGTCTAGTGTCAACCCTAAAAATACTGTACTATCCGTAAACTCTAGTTTTTCATAATTAAGATAAATATCATGTGCATCTATTTTGCCATTACGCAAAAAAAAGTTAATACATTTAGTTTTTTTGGTGTTAAGTGCTAGGTTATTTTTGCTAAACCAGTTATGAATTTGTTTAAGGGTGTCACTTATTTCCTGTAAATTTTGCTTAATCCTATCAACTTTAAAAATTAATGATGTATCATCTGCAAATAAAACTATTTTAGATGAGTTCTCTATCATATATGGCAAATCATTAACATACACCAAAAATAGGAACGGTCCTAGTATGGATCCTTGAGGTACTCCAAATTTTATAAGAGAACCTATGGATTTTATGTCGTTGATTTGGACTTTCTGCATTCTGCTACTCAGATATGAGTTAAAGATACTAAGTGCTTTATCTTTGATACCGTAGTACTTAAGTTTTTCAATTAAAATATCATGTTGCACGCAATCAAACGCTTTCGACAAGTCACAAAATATACCGACAGCATACTGTGAATGTTCCCATGCATCGAAAATATGTTTCATTAAAGCAACACCAGCATCAATTGTGGAACGACCTTTTCTAAAACCAAACTGTTCATTATGTAACAAGTTATTTGCATTAAAGTGACATAAAACTTGGTTCAGTATTATTTTTTCGAAGATCTTACTAAGAACTGGTAAAACTGAAATAGGCCTAAAATTACCAGGATCATTTTGGTCACCTGATTTAAATAACGGAGTGACTTTACTATCTTTCATAAGATCTGGAAAAACTCCCTGGTCTACACATTTATTAAAAATGAAAGCAAGATGTGGTGCCAGAGTATTTATAATAGAAGCAGATACTTTAACAGACATTCCCCATAAGTCTTCTGTGGATTTTAATTTTATTTCTTTGAATGTTTTTATAATAACTTTGGGAGTGACGTGATGAAAATTAAAATGAGCATTGCATACTGGTGCATTTGCCTTAAGAAGTGAAATAGATGCTAACGGCGAGGATTTTAAATTCTCAGTCATTTGTAAAGGTATGTTAGCAAAAAAATTTTGGAACTCTTGAGCCACTTCTTCATTTGATATTAACGGTCCACGCACAGTATTGAGCGAGTACACATTTTGAAGTGGTTTCTTTTTACCAGTTTCTATATTAATCATATTCCATGTTTCTTTTATTTTATTATCTGCTGATTTTATTTTTGAACTTATATAATTAGCCTTGGCAGTAATACACGCTTTTTTGAATATTTTAGAGTATTGTTTGACATATTCAAAAAGAGTATTATTTGTATTATAGTTCTTTATTTCGTATAGTTCGAACAGTTTGTTTCTACTCTTACGTATTCCCGGAGTAGCCCAGTCACTAAACTCAAATTTAATGTTAACATTTCTCTTCCTAGTCGGAAATGTATTATTGTATTGTGTACGTACCACTGTAAAAAATGTTTCGTATATACTATTAATGTCACTTGAATTATAATTTAATGTCGGTAATATATCTAATAAGCTATTATTTAGTTTTTTAATATTATCCACAGTAATTGGTCTTGATTTGATTTCAACTTTATTTGTGGATTTAATGGCTAAAAAACTAATATATTGCCCGGTGTGGTCAGATTGAACACCGTTAACAATTAATTTTTCTGTACAGTTAATATCGCAAAATATATTATCGATGCAAGTTGCTGAAGTTTGTGTTATTCTAGTAGGCTCAAGAAAAACGTTAAATAAATTATATGACTTGAACTGATTTAAAAAAATATTTGAAATTGTATTATCTAATAATATGTCCACATTAAAGTCACCACAAATTAAAACAGCTTTATTTTTATTAGAGACAAATTTTAACACGTCTTCCATAACGGACTCATATAAGTGATAGTTATGAGGTTTTGGAGGCCTGTATACGCACACCACAATATGTTGTTCCAGTTCAACACAAGACAACTCAATTGTCATTTCAATCGACAATCCAACTATATCAGCACGTTCTTTGGCTTTAATATCGTTTTTTAGTAGTATTAAAGAACCGCCGTGTAAATTGGACCCTCGACTAAAATTACTGCCAACATAATAATTTTTATAATTTAATAACAATTGATTTTGTTTATGCCAATGTTCTGTAAGGCAGACAATGTCATATTTATTTTTCTCTAAATACATCTCTAATTCTAACTGTTTGTTACACAAACCTTGAATGTTTTGATGAAACATTTTTAAAATATTTTGTTTTCCCTTAACTAAACGATTTAAATTTTTGCCAGAAACGGTTTTTGAATTGGCGTTTATATATTTGTGACTACCAACCGCTTCTTTTGTCGAACTATTTAGTTTAAAGGAATAATAGCCTTATTAATATGATGAAGATGGCTCATATTGTATGTAACTGGGTTTAATACATTATATGCTATCAATCTAACAATTTGTCGTTTTAACTTATTTGTAAGGTACATCGATCTCTGAGTTAATGGATAATTATTAATAAATTTATTAATGTCAAAATGCAAAATATTATCACTATGACTACATGAAAGATTATAAAGTTGTAGATTGATCCTGTGAATACGCTTGTTTTGGGCTGCAGAGACGATATAACTATAGTGCTTTAACTAAAAGGCTTTAGCTGGGTTGTTATCAAATTGATGACCTGGGGTACCTGATGATGCAAGGGATATTAAAGAGATATAACTATGGTGCTATGACTAATGTCTAGTGTTTAAAAAAATTATGCGGCTTCCTATCGCGTTTATTTTGGTTTAGAATCTACATTTTTTTATTATTCCGACGTTTCAAGAGCTTTGCTTCCATCGTGGTCACGGAGAGACTGACGTGTTGGTCGTCCTATTGGTTGATGCTGTTATTGTTTCCAAAACTACCCCGTTTGATGTTTTGATTTTGTTTTTCTGTTCCCTGTTTATTTCAAATTTGACGGTGTCATCTGGTTTGGCAGTTTGCTGGACTTGGGACTTGAAGCCGCATAAATTTTGTTTAATTCATTAATTAATGTTCGCGCAAATACTAAGAACTATTTTTAATTTTGATTTATTTTATATTTAAAAAATATCACTTGAAAGTTATGATGAGTATTACGCATAAATAAACATGTTTTTTTTTGTTGTTTTGTTATTAACCTTGATATGTGAATTTGTATAGATAAGGAATAGTAATTTCGGTAATGCTTCGGCTACAATACGGCCCTTGTTTACTCATTCTATAAACTAGGATTCTTCAAGCGTAGCGTGAAAGAGCACTTTTAGCCTTCATTTTGATTGAGGCACACATCAGGCAAGTCGAGGTTAGATAACACAAATCAATGAAAATACAAAGACTATAATTAAACTATAAATAAAAAAATCATCTAATGACGTCGCATCAGAGATAGTCCCAAGGAGACTGGCAGAAATAATTGCCAGCCTTCCTGTCTCCAGACTTCTTCGTCAGCCGCTTGAACAACTCCTTGGCCAGGCGCTTAGCTGAAGGTCCCCAAGGGCCCATCGTCTCGACCCCAAACGGCGCAAATTCGTAACCAGTATAGTTTTTATAGTGTTAAGGCGACCGTAGTCTAGTGGTAGTGAAATGTTCACGCATTACATGAACCCCGTCCCGGTTCAACATTACTTGCCGGTTCAAAGTGGGGATTCACACATAAAAAATATGCAATGAAATAATGGTATTGTCATCGATTTTTCAATCCGTGTTCAATTTTTTTAATTATTCAGACCTCTTGAAGTGGGTGAAATTTAATTTGAAAGATTCCGTTACATCGTTACATGTTGTTACCGGTTGCCTTTTTCACCCTCACTATGCCGACCACAAAAGTAATCAGTTTTTAATACGTGAACCAATTTTTAAATGATTTAGACCTCTAGAAGTGGGTGAAAACTAATTTGAAAGATTCCGTTACATAGTTACATGCATACAAAAGCGTGGTAACAAAAAAAAATGCATTAATATTATAGTGTAGCCGAAGAAGAATAAGATGTTATCGGAAGTATGTTTTGTTTAGTGATTCTAAGTATTTGATAATTTTTCATTTATATTTTACACAGCCTTCAGTTTATTATTCATTTACGTATGATATGTGCGATAAAAATATATTTATGATAGGTACTCGAGATATTTATCTATAAAAAAAATTACGCCTGACTTCGACTTCCCCTTTTTACTTTTCTTTCTTCTTGTTTATGGCTTTAGTATTTAACTTGCCAGTGTCAAAGTAAAAATATATGGTTCAATGTTAAAACATTGTCAAGTAAAGATGAAGATGAACCACGCGAGTGATTCATCAAATGATGATGATGAGAATGAGGTTGATGATGATCGTTTTAGTAAAGCGGCGGAAAGCCTTTACTAAAACTTCGGAAGGAGTCTTGGAGGGAACATGAAGAAACACGTTTCACAACCTTAAATTACTTGTTTATACTTGATCAACTTAAAAAATATTACTGGATAACAATTCCACCATTATTACACATTAATATTTATGAAAAACACAAGCTTTTCAAATAATTAAAATTGCGCGTCCTGTCAGTTGCAGTTGCCCGCCAAAACTCCCCCTTTTTACTTATTGTGACTTGACATAATATGACAGCACCCCGCCTGATGTTGAGCTGAAATGCGGTCCATAAATGGAAGCGACTTGTTTGTTTAGATCTAACTTTAAATATGTTTATTTGACTGTATGTATACATTAACCCCTAGAGCAGTGTTTCCCAACATTTTTTAGGTCATGCCCCACCCTAACATATCTAAAAAAGCCCCCCAAACAAAAATTGTTTTGTTCCCTTAAGAAATATAAATTCGCTTTTTTGTTTTTGTCACGGATATCATCTAGCATTGCATTTAAATAACCCAAAGCGAAAGGGTTAAAGTCGTGTCCAGTCTATTTTTAAATTGCCCCCCTTAAATATCAAATTGCCCCCCTGTGGGGCGGGGGCCCCACGTTGGGAAACACTGCCCTAGAGCTTGTATAAAGAGAATTGTGAATGTGAGGAAAGCGAGGGAGTTGTGTCAGGATGGTGGCACGTGGCACCACTATCCACCATTGTATCTGCAGAAAAAAGGCGTAAACAATTTGATTGATTGATTGCGTACTAAATAAACATACAGTTCATACTTATACATACTTGTATAAATATATTTATATGTATGTATGTACTTTATATGTATGTATGTATTTATATGTATGTATGTACTTCCTGTATGAGCAATCGCATCCACAAGTACCAGGAGGTCATAAATTACTAGGATATTCATTATTATGTTCTATTGTTGGAAAACTATAGTTGTCTCTCTCTTGCAAATGGGTGTAGTTGTACATATTGAATAGGTTTCGCTCGTCCTTGGTGGCTAATTAATGTGCACGTTTGTTTGTTTAGTTGTTTGTTATTGGTGATAAATACTGATGCTAATTGATTTGTTGTTGTTATGGGGAATAATGTATGGTGTTCTTTTTAGGGTTCCGTAGCAAAAAACGAAACCCTTATAGATTCGTCATGTCTGTATGTCACAGACACTTTTTTCAGAAACTATAAGAACTATCTGTTGTAACTTAGTAAATAGATGTATTCTGTGAACAGCATTAAGATTTTCGCACAAAAATAGAAAAATAAAACAATAAACTTTGGGGTTCCCCATACTTAGAAGTGAAACTCAATTTTTTTTTTCATCAAACCCATACGTGTGGGTTTCTATGGATAAGTCTTCAAAAATGATATTGAGGTTTTTAATATAATTTTTCTGCTCAACTAACTGGTTTACGCGAAAGACACTTCCGAAGTGGTAAAACGAACTACAAGAATTTTTATATTATATTATGTTACTTGCTGCTACGGAACCTTTCATGGGTTCTTGCCACTTGGCCGCTTTTTTATATTTGTAGATTTTTTTTGTAAAATGTGGCATGAATTTAAGGAGATTAGAGAATTTTTCTCAGATTTTATCATATTACAATGTTTATTATTATTAAAGTTTGTATAAAAAAATGTAGTTGTGTCGGAATCGTTGCAAGTGGCCCTCCATTGTCTCTGCTTATCCCTATGGGAAAAGGCCGTGCATCGAACATTTTCTATACGTTAATAATCTACAAAGAAAATAAACTATCATCGGATCAATAATACCACGGAGAATGTTCCGATGAGCTCTTTAACCTTGTTCCTACCTCGTCCTTTCACACCCGTAATACCCGCACAGGTAGGGGAAAGCATCCGCATTTTATCGACCGAATCGGCAGCCGAACTAAAAAGTTCGGTGCGTCTTTTCTTTGTAGAACAATCGACAAGTGGAATGCTTTGCCAGCCCATGTGTTCTCTCCATCCTATGACCTTGGATCCTTCAAGCGATGCGTGAAGAAGCACCTTTGGCCGGCATAGTGACGGTGACTGAAGAAGCCGTGAATAAACTCGGTTTTTTCAGTTGTCGTCACTTTTGGACCTTCTCTTGCTTATCATCAGGCGGGTCGAGGTCAGATGTCGTGTCACAATAAAAAAAAATCTAAACGGCGACCGTGGTGTAGTGGCAGTTCAATGGTTACACAAGCCGAGAGCACGAGTTTGAGACCACCCACCGGTACCAATTATCTTTGATAAAAGTAAGTTGTCCTGTTTCTATGATACAAGCACTTTAATAGCTTAGTATTGAAATGTAAATATATATTAAAAAAAACATTCCCTCTGGAACCAATATGGAATATGGATCTTTGTATTTATTATGTTTTGTGGTATAAATAATTATATCCGTCTGTCTGTATTATATAATCTTTTATCTCATGCATTTAAAGAGTGGTAGGCAGTGGTACCCAGTCTGCCGATCCGGGGTAGTACCACCACTTACAAGTATACAGACCGTGAAGTGATTTGGTCACGTTTCGGGATCAGCTTGTAAGTTTCCGGTTCCATCTAGGCCGGCATAGTGGATGTGATTGCTACTCACAGTTATTGAATTGGCTTAACATCAAGCGGGGTGCTGTCATATGTCGAGTCACAATAAAAAAAAAATGTTTTTATAGTAATTAAAGCGAGGAGGTAAATGCTAACGTTATTTGTTTACTCAGCCACGTTACTAGACTCAAGGTGATCCAGGTTCTTTGTAGGTGTAAACTGAGACCTACGTAGGTCTTAGATACTTAGATACATCTCTAGCATAGTACTAGTGCAGAATAATGACGACAGGCATGGCCGAATGGTCAGCGATATGTTTGTTGCGTGTAAAGTTCAGGGTTCGATTCCCGGTCGGAGCAAATATTTGTTTCATAGCTTTTGTTTGTAATAAAATAAATATATTAAATATTGCAAATATTCGTTAATAAAAAAAGAGACGGATATTTGCTTCGGGTCTGGTTATGACAGAGTGGTAGGCAGTGGTACCCAGTCTACCGATTCTGAGTGGTACCACCACTTACAGGTATACAGACAGTGAAGTGATTTGGTCGCGGTTTGGGATCAGTTTGTAAGTTGCCGGTTTTAACTAGGTCGACATAGTGAATGTGATTGCTACTTACAGTTATTGAATTGTAGTAGCAGTGACATTCATTCATGGACCACACTTTGGCTGTTCTGTGATAAGCGGGGTTCTGTGATATGTCGTCACAATAAAAAAAAAACTTAGCGGAGTAAAAAGGATGGAGCTAAATTTACTCGGTTTTAGATTTTGGTTTAGATATTTTACGACGCCCATGCTTATTGGCTTGTTTTCAATAGACGTCCATCAATAATATTATTGTACATTAAAATTATCTACAAAATACATACGAGCGTGATAAAAATATCTCGCATTAATAATTATAAATAGCAACGTGCTTTTGTTTTATTTGCGATTGTTTTCGTTATCTTAAAGAAACCAATGGTATCATATTTTTTTATTGTTGGTGAATACAATGTAACTAACAACCGTGGTAGTAAAATTGCTCACGTATACAAAGACTCTAGAATCTGGAACGAAGATATTCCACAAAATAACGGAGTTACCGACATAGCTAGTAGGATTTGCGAGCTGAAGTGGCAATGGGTCAACATCGCTCGAAGAACCGACAACCGATGGGCAAGAAAGATTCTAGAGTGAAGACCACGAACCGGAAGACGCAGCGTAGGTAGGCCTCCCACTAGGTGGACTGACGACATAGTGAAAGTCACGAATAACCGGTGGATGCAACTGGCATCTTGACGTTCGAAATGGCGTTCTAATGGGGAGGCCTATTCAGAGGGGGACGACTTCTGGCTGATGATGAAACAAGGTCGTTTTGGAATATGGTGTTGCACCTGGGCACGCGAGAGTTGGGACCCGTTGGGTATATGGAAATGTGTATAAATTTTGAAATAATACCAATTATACGGCTTTACACGATGAGCGGAGTTGCTTCCACCGCAGTCGTTTAGCGCTCTTCTAATCTACCTATCCTTCGCAGTGCAAAAGTCTGCGCTCTTTTTGTCTGCCGGCACAGACAATGAAATGACTTCGCGTTTCGAATTCGGCACAGTTGTTATTTAACTATAGTAGCAGTCGCTTCAAGGTAATTATCAGGCACGTTAATTAAGATGCGAATTTAGATGATCAACTGCGAAATCGTTCGCAATTTGAACCGTCCGAACTGACTTTCAATCAAGTTGAATCAATAAATATAGGTTCATCAAAAGTTCAAGATCTTTCAACTTTTATTGATTCAATTAATAGCTGTCAGCGAATCGACTCGTCTGAACTTGTTATTATGAATCAGTCAGTTAATCAGTGCGATTGAGTACCTATGTATTGTATGTTGTATTCCTGTCACTTTTTTTGTAAAATATGTAAATTTTGGCGTCCACATCCACGAGAAAAATGATATAATGTACAGATAGTGTAATAACACGTGTAATATTGAGTCGATTATTATTGAATCGTGAGAACGCTACAGTCAATATTAGCTTTCAATTTTTTGTTAGACGATAAATATTGAACACCTTAATTCGTGTCGTGAGAACGCCGTATAAGAGTTTACGGGGGCGTTATAATTTTATGAAGCGCACAAGTATTATCACTTATCTCGTTCATCGGACTGTGAAATTGGTGTTGAAGGATATTTAATACTTTGTTACCATTTGTTACATTTACAGCCGGTTGTACCAAAAAAGTTTCAATTTACGAATCTGGGGGCACGGCGCCTGAAAACACGTGTAAATTCAATCGCCTGAAAACACACGTAAATTCAATTATTTAGTGCGATGGCCAAGTCTCAATATATTTATATAAAACATTAAAGAATTTTAATATTGACATGCGTCACTATAAGATGTTGTTAATTATTACGTAACAACTTAATGCTTCGAGTACGGAGATTCCAGACACAATTGATTTTCAATTGTTATGGACCACGATCGTGGTCTTAGAGACTGGACGTATTAAGACAGAAAGTCGCTCAAGTAGAGACTGAATAAATTAATAACCGACTTGGTATTACATGGATCTCACAACTTTTTACCGCAGAACAACTGAGTTGCGAGACTTGGTTTTTTTGACAAGTATTGTTTTTGATAGGATTTAGTTTTACTTTATACTTATTACGTTTACTATTACGAAATCGTGAATTGGGTTGTTAATAATTTTATATCGAAACTACCATTTATATATGTTTTATTATTAGAAATAACAAAAGTAGTACATAGAAACTCAAAATGAACGATGTCTGTTAGCTCTGTATAAGATATCCGTTAAATGTGAAGTTAGAGTGTGGTGCAACCCATTTTTCTTTTACTTATACGATACTTTTTACAAATTCGCAAATTGTAAAAGTACAACCGGCTGTTAGTCAATGATTGCCTTAAAATGAGGACGACCTAAAAGAATGTGTCGATCCATAGTGATACTACGTTTTGAGTTTTGGGATTAGCTTAAAAGATGCCGGTTTCAACTATGCCGGCACAGTGTATGCTACTACTACTTGCAGTCACTGAACTGTAGTAGTAGTAGCCTGCATTCATAAACCACTCTAGATTAACATGCTTTGCCTGCCCATGTGTTCTCTCCATCCTATGACCTTGGATCCTTCAAGCGATGCGTGAAGAAGCACCTTTGGCCGACATAGTGACGGCGACTGGGGCAGCCGTGAACAAACCCGGTTTTTTCAGTCGTCGTCACTCTTGGACCTCCTCTTGCTTATCATCAGGCGGGACGAGGTCAAATGTCGTGTCACAATAAAAAAAAAAAAAAAAAAAAACATCAGGCAGGGTGTTTTCAATACGTAGAGTCATAATATAAATATAGTTACAATTTAGTATTTTCTTAGATTTGGCGCGAAAATAGATTAATAAATTTAAAAAAAATATGCGGCTTGCTATCGGGTTTATTTTGGTTTTGGTTTTACAATTTTCATTTTTTTTTATTTTTTTTATTGTGACTCGACATATGACAGCACCCAGCTTGATGTTAAGCCAAAGTGTGGTCCATGAATGAATGTCACTGCTACTACAATTCAATAACTGTGAGTAGCAATCACATCCACTATGCCGGCCTAGGTGGAACCGGCAACTTACAAGCTGATCCCGAAACGTGACCAAATCACTTCACGGTCTGTATACTTGTAAGTGGTGGTACTACCCCGGATCGGCAGACTGGGTACCACTGCCTACCACTCTTTGATAACCAGACCCGAAGCAAATATCCATCTCTTTTTTTTTATTAACAAATATATGCAATATTTAAAACTATTAAATATTACAAATAAAAGCTATGAAACAAATATTTGCTCCGACCGGGGATCGAACCCGGGACTTTACGCGCAACAAACCAGTCGCTAAACCGTTCGTCCACGCCTGTCGTCGTATTCCGACGTTTCGAGAGCTATGCAGCTATCGTGGTCACGGAGAAACGTCGGAATACAAAAATTCAAAACCAATATAAACGCGATTGTAAGCCGCAAAAAATAAGTTTAATCCATTTTTACAATATATTCTTCTATTGTTGCAGGTCTCAATGCGTGCGAAAGGAAATCATATTTGTTTTTAAGGAAAGAATTACCTGTAAGGTGAGTTTTTAATTTTTTTTAAAAGCGACGACTTAAAAGTCCGTCTCAGTTCTTGGCTGCCTCAGTCGCCGTCACTATGCCAGTTTTTTACTCATCGCTTCATAGATCCTAGGTTATAAGATAAGGAAAACACATAGGCTGGCAAACCATGCCACTTGTCGATTGTGACATAGTCGCGTTTCGGGATTAGCTTGTAAGTTTCCTGTTCCAGCTAGATCGGCAAAATAGTAGCAGTCACTTTCATTTATGGACCGTACTCCATTCGAGGTCAGATGTCGCGTCTCAATAAAAAAACCAAAGGATTTAAAAATAAAGAAAAAAAATACCACTTAAAAACAAACATATTACCTATCTTATTTATATCTATCGTATTTTATTTCTATACATAGTAATAATAAAACTAATCTTATCTTAGTAAAATAAATATATAGTGTTTAGAAAAAGACTAGTACAGTGACACTTCCTTAATTATGAAATATTGAGGAATTTCGCTAACATTTACACAATAAATTGTACAATTATTAACCAAAAACAAACGCGATAGTAATCTGCATAAAGGACGTCATTCATTTTGGGCTTTTATATACTACTTTTGCCCATAACCACAGAGCCTGCATGAAAAGAATTATGGATGTGAGGGAAGCAAGTGTGTTGTGTAAGGATCGTGGTAAGTGGCGCTCCATTGTCTCTGCCTATCCATGTGGAAAAGAGGCGTGACAATTTGATTGATTGATTGACTTTTGTAAAAACAAAAACAAAAGTAGTACATAAAAGCCCAAAACGAATGATGTCCTTTATGCGGATTACCATCGCGTTTGTTTTCGGTCTAGATAAAAAAAATATATAAATGGCAGTTTTGATACTTGTATTAATAACACTAATAACAATTTTGCTTTTAATCGTCTGTCAATCACAAAGACACGCCATATTAACAGTTCTGCTTTGAACTGTCAATTATAGTTTGATCATTTTGCACACCTAAACTATGCAAAATAAAATAAAGGATATATTTCAATTACATTGTAATCGTGCATTAAACTTTTTTAAAATGTATATGCAACTGTTAATACAATTAAGCCAAGTCCCCATACAATATGAATGATATGTTTTGTTAAATTAATTGATGAAGTAAAATATTTTTGCGCCTTAGTATCGTGGTTATTTTTATTATTTTAATTGGACGTTTTGAAAGCTTTGTAACAATCAATCAAATTGTCACGCCTTTTTCCCACAGGGATAGGCAGAGACAATGGAGCGCCACTTACCACGATCCTTACACAGCTCTTTTGCTTCTTTCACATCCACAATCCTCTTAATACAGGCTCTGTGGTTATGGGCACTAGGCAATAGCTTTCTTAAGGATGTCTCTGATTTGGTCGGAAAACAACATCCTGGGCCTGCCTTGTTTAACGCATCCATCCACATCAGATTTATAAAATCATTTCGTCAATCTACTTTCACTCATCCTTTCCATGTGCCCAAACCATTAAAGCATTCCTATGTCAATTTTTGTCACTACATCTTCTTTTAAACCACATCTATCACGCAGTGTGCTATTCCTTATTCTATCCACGATCGTCACATACACTCCTTAACGACAGCATTTCTACAGCGTTAATTCTACTCTCATGCTTCATGCCATTATTCCGATGTTTCGAGAGCTGGCCATCGTCGCCACGGAGAGAAAATTGTAAAATCAAAACCAAAATAAACGCGATAGTAAGCCGCATAAAATTTGTTTAATTTATTAATCAATGTTCGCGCAAAATCTAAGAAAATATTAACACTTATTTGAGTAAACCTTGGTTTCAATACAGATGAATACAAAAGATGATTTGCGTGTTAAATCTCTTGATGTGATTTACGCAGAACTAAAAATATTTGAATAAAATCAAAACTGCTTAACTTTTGTTATGTATATTTCGGGCTGTCTATTTCATTACTATGGTAATCGGACATAAATTGATTAAGCCGCCATGTTAGGCACGGCTGTTGCCAATTCGAACACCGTTTGACGTTTGAATAATTTAGCATATTTTATTATTATTTGACTTGGGAATGGTTTAATGACAGTAATGATTTTTATTAATCAATTCAATAAACCATTAACAATCTATAATACATCTTTGTATAATTTATTTCTATTTATTATATATATTTTTATCATTTTTTTTTATTGTAACTCGACATATGACAGCACCCCGCTTGATGTTAAACCGAAGTGTGGTCCATGAATGAATGTCACTGCTACTACAATTCAATAACTGTGAGTAGCAATCACATCCACTATGCCGGCCTAGATGGAACCGGCAACTTACAAGCTGATCCCGAAACGTGAACAAATCACTTCACGGTCTGTATACTTGTAAGTGGTGGTACTACCCCGGATCGGCAGACTGGGTACCACTGTCTACCACTCTTTGAATTTATTAATCAATCAATCAATCAAGATTCAGACACAACTCCCTCGCTTCTTTCACAGTTGCCTAGTGCCCATAACCATAGAGCATGTATAAAGAGAATTGTGGATGTGAAGGTAGCAAGGGAGTTGTGTAAGGTTCGTGTTAAGTGGCGCTCCATTGTCTCCGCCTATCCCTGTGGGAGAAAGGCGTGACAATTTGATTGATTGATAGAAAAACATTCATCAAGTGCTGTATAATTATTGTTATTGTTAATTGATGTATTTTCTGTTGGTGATTCAAATTAATAAATAAGAAAAACGTTTATTTTTTTAAGTGCTGTATTTTATTTTATTTTTTATTATTTCCATTTCTATACTAAGCTATTAAAGTGCTTGTATCATAAAAATAGGACAACCAAAGTACATATATCAAAGATACATCGGTACCGGCGAGTCGTTTTGAACCCGTGATCTCGGTTTGCGTAACCATTGCACTGCCACTACGCCACGGTCGTATAATGTTATTGGCGACCGTGGTGTAGTGGCCGGAGAGCACGAGTTCGAGACCACCCACGTCAACATCATTGACGTTATATTGGTTTCACTGTAGATAACGAATGCTAGTGTATTTGTTATCAAATCTGAGTAATATTAAGGTTATGTTAAAATGCCTTCATAACCTTGGACATTAATTGTAAACAACGTATATATATACGACTTTAATTCAACGTTAAGCTGCAGGATATATAAATAAATAGATAAGAATTATCTTAGAAAATATATCATAATAATTTTCATAATATATTTTAAGAGTGGTAGGCAGTGGTACCCAGTCTGCCGATCCGGGGTAGTACCACCACTTACAAGTATACAGACCGTGAAGTGATTATTGGTCACGTTTCGGGATCAGCTTGTAAGTTGCCGGTTCCATCTAGGCCGGCATAGTGGATGTGATTGCTACTCACAGTTATTGAATTGTAGTAGCAGTGACATTCATTCATGGACCACACTTCGACACTTCGACCACAACATCAAGCGGGGTGCTGTCATATGTCACAATAAAAAAAATCATTTGAAAGAAGATTCTGACGAAGTTCCACGTTCGGCGCGTAGTTTCTTTGTAGAACAATAGACAAGTGGTATGCTTTGGTATGTTCCTAACTTGGATCCTCATGAAGGATCCAATCTCACCAATCCAATCCAATCTTTCATACATTTTTGACCAGCATAATAACGGCGACTGAGGAGGGCAGTAGTTTTTTTTTCAGTCGTCGACGCTTTTGGACCTCCCCTTGCTTACCATGGAACATAATAATAAAAAAAGAGTAAAAATGCAGTCATTAAGAAGAGTATGTGGAGTGACGATAGCGGATAGAATGAGGCTTGAAAGAAGATGTAGTGACAAGGATTGACAAAGGAGCGCTTTGATGGTTTGGGCACATGGAAAGGAGATGGAGGGATGATTTTCCCACTTTTCTTACACGGCGTTCACATGAGGCGAATTTCGTTCGCGTTCGTTGCAACGAACCTATCCCTGTGGGAGGAAGGCTTGACAATTTGATTGATTGATTTAATAATTGTGTTTTTTTGTGAATGTTTTCAGATTAGCAAATATAATGAAAGAGATTGCGCTGCTGCCTGAGAATTTACTTCGGATGCCATCAGTTGGCCTCGTGAATCAGTGGTACGAGAGGTCGTTCGAGGAGATCATACAGTTTGAGAAGGTGGAGCCCACACCAGAAATATTAAACACGTGAGTGCGTTCTATTTGTTTGTCTGTGACGTCTGTGACAGTTGCGTGTTATCCAAGGTTATAACGGATGGAGAGAACACATAGGGTGGCAAAGCATTCCACTTGTTGATTGTTCTACAAAGAAAGGACGCACCGAACTTTTTAGTTCGGCTGTCGATTTGGTCGACAAAATGCGGATGCTTCCCCCGGACCAGTGCGAGTATTACGGGTGTGAAAAGACGAGGTAGGAACAAGGTTAAAGAGCTCCTCGGAACATTCTCCGTGGTATATGCGATAGAGGACGCACAAAGCCGCCATGTCTCTGCGTAGTTGCAGGGGCTCCAGAGTTCGTGTAACCTCTGCATCTCCTATAATTCGGACAGCGGAATAAGTGGTATTAAACGGGGGCTCTTAGTTTGCATGACTATTTTACTACAACTATACCAAGCCTATTTTTTTAACATGAACGCAATGGCTTAAATTTTATTCGTATATTATTTTAAATCGGTTTATTTTTATACATGACATTGTAGACAATGGTTAATAATTGAAAACAATGATTTTTTTAAATTAATCATCACGCCATGTTATTGAAATTATGTTTTTAAATAAATTATCAATTTAGGGGTCTAAAGAGCTTTAAATATACATATATACGTACACACACATTGTAAAAAAAAAAACTAAAAACGCTTATTTGATAATAAGGAATGCTTCGATGGCTTAGGCACATGGAAAGGATGCGTGAAAGTAGATTGACGAAAGGAATTTATACATCTCATGTGGATGGATGCGTTAAACAAGGCAGGCCCAGTAGGGTGATTTTCGACCAAATCGAAGACATCTTCAAGAAAGCTAGGTTGCCTAGTGCTCATTACCATTGAGCTTGTATGAGGAGAATTGTGGATGTAAAAGAAGCAACGGAGTTGTGTAAGGATCGTGGTAAGTGACGCTCCGTTGTCTCTGCCTATCCCCGTAGGAAAGAAGCGTGACAATTTGATTGATTGATTGATATGACAAACTAAAAAGCAACTGACCTCGTCCCGCTTGATGGTAAGCGAGAAGAAGAAGAGATCCAAGAATGCCGACAACTAAACCAACTGAGTCAGTTCACGGTTGACTTAGTAGCCGTCACTATGCCGGCCAAAAATTTTATGAAATTTTATTTTCATCAGTTTTTAATACGTGTACAAATTTTCATATTATTTAGACCTCTAGAAGTGGGTTAAAACTAATTTGAAAGATTCCGTTACATAGTTACATAAATACAAGTATGTAATGTTGTCCCCACTAGGTGGACTGACAACATAGTGAAAGTCACGAATAACCGGTGGATGCAATTAGCATCTTGTCGTTCGAAATGGCGTTCTAAGGGGGAGGCCTATGTTCAGCAGTGGACGCGTTCTGTCTGATAACGACGATGAATGTAACAAGTACATGATAATAATATTCAGGGTTAGCCGAAAGTTGTTAGAGTCTGTCTAAGGCGAAATGACCCTCCACTGCATTTACGCACACGAGCATAGATAAAATATAGATGCAACACACTAAAAATGAGATTCGTAATTGGTTACTCAGTTGCTAGTTAGACACTAAGGGAGGAGCACGCATTGTTTGATACTTGCGACTTGCTAAAAGGGGCAGTCTCGGATTTGTTGTCCAACTAACCATAATTTTTCAAGTCGCGCGTGATTTCGGACGTCCTGTTCCATACGATGCGCTAGCGTCGCCCTATATAAAATGCGTTTTCGGATTTGTCACGCGACTAGTCGACCATGATGTTCGCACACAAATCTTCGTTGACGGAACGATCGATGCACGCACACAGATGTAGTATAGTTATGAATATTTGCATCCACACATTTAAATTAGAAATTTATAGTTAGAAAAGCTATACCTAATTCTAGATAGCCTATACTATTCATCCCAAATCTGGCTTTCATATCCAAAAAGAAATTTTCTAATCCGACTAGTAGTTCCAGAGTTTAGTGCGTTCAAACAAACAAACAAACGAAAAACTATTCTGCTTTATTATATTAGTATAGATACGAGTGACTAACATTATATCATTATGTTAGGCTCGTGGCAAGATTAGGTTATTTATTCAATTATGATTGATTTATTAATAATGACATTACAAAAACAACAATTCGACAATTACTTATCACTCATCATTATGACAAGATATGAACTATACATATATTAAATATATTATTTCAAAACTCAGTGGCGGCCTTAGGGGGTGGCGAACAGGGCAATCGCCCGGGGTCTATCTTGCAGGGGCCTCTCGTCAAGCAAATTAAAATACTGATATTTTTATTTATTTAAAACTTTTGTTTTTGATTCTTAATTGTTCATTTAAGTCTTAGTAAAAGCCGCAAACATCAATTTAAAAATTTATCATCACTGTATTTGTTAATTTTGTAAAACTATCAATGTAAGTAAAATATTTTAAACCTCAATTTTATTTATTTGTATAACTAGCATTTCTCGTCAAACATAACGTATACCTACTTACCAAACAACCAGACCTACTTTCGCATCATATAGGTACTTTTCGGTAGGACAAAGGGCCTCGCAAAGACCTGCCGCACGGAGCCTCGCAATAGGTAAGGCCGCCGCTGTTACAACTTGTGCACTATGTACAAACGCGAACTCAATGCCGATAGACATTAGCCCAACAGAAAGTTCAAAATAAAGGGATTGATAGACTCTAATAAAAGTTTTCTAATAATGCAAAAAGGGATGGAGTCCTTCGTCCAGCTTGGAACAAATAAATAGGGTAATAATAACAGAACGCATAAGACAGCACCATGCCTGATGTTAAGCTGAAGTGCGGTGAATGGAGGTAACTGCTACTACAGTTACATAACTGTAAGTAGCAGTCACATTTACTATGTTGTCCAAGTTAAAACCGGCAAGTTACAAGCTGATCCCGAAACTCGACTAAGTTATAGCTTGTCTAACTATAAATGACGCGCCCCTCCACTTTATTAGTTCATTTAAATGTATGAATACAAATATTACTAACTATACTACATCAGCGAGCTCCTCCTTTTGTGTCCAACCAGCAACTGATTGACCAATCACAATTGCATTTTCGGTGTGTTGCATTCATATTTCATATTGCACGTGTGCTTAAATGCAGTGGAGGGTCGCGTCGTTTCGGATTAGACAGACTATACCTCACTGTCTGTATACTTTTAAGTGGTGGTACTACCCCGTATCGGCAGACTGGGCACCACTGCCTACCACTAATTAAGTCTAAGAGTTGCATGCCCAGAATACTGCTGCGCTCCGTGGCTCTTTTTCAAACCCTATTCGTTCTATTTAAATTTTATATTACTCTTTAAATTTCAGATTTTGTGAACGCCTATCTCAGATACGAAATCGGCATGGCGACGTTGTACAGACTATGGCCCAGGGTGTGATGGAGCTGAAGGAGAGCCACGAAGTGGATTGCAGCACAGAACACTCCATACAATATTTCTTAGACAGATTCTATATGAGCAGAACGTCTATTAGGATGTTAATCAATCAACACAGTGAGTTACTTCTTGCATTATATGGTCTCCTGGTACTTTTTGATCTAATAATTTATTGTGCAACGAATTGTAACATCATACCACCGCCTGGGCCCCGATTTTCTTTAATACATTATCATCATCAGCCATAACCACAGAGCCTGTATGAAGAGAATCGTGGATGTGATTGTAAGAGAGTTGTGTAAGGATCGTGGTAAGGGCGCTTCATTGTCTCTGTCTATCCCTGTGGGAAAAAGGCGTGACAATTTGATTGATTGATTCTCAGCCAGAATACGTCCACTGCTGCACATAGGCCTTCCCATTAGAAAGCCATTCCGTTATTCATTATGCCGACGAGAATGCAGTGAAATTTCGTCGCGGTCGAAAGTGACCAATCAACGTAGTTTATCTATTGATTTGTTATTCGCTGATTGGTTACGAAGATGTCAAATATCAGTGCAACACAATTTCACTACTTGTGTTAGGTAAATGTTCTTATGAGATTTGACGTAAGTTCGGCGTCTGGAAGGATGAGAGGAGATTGACGAAAGAGATTTAAATTTCAGAGTGGAAGTATAAAACGGGGAAAAACCAGAAGATTGTTCTACGTCAAACCATAGTTTTTTTTTGACTCGACATATGACAGCACCCTGATACTACAGTATCGGTAGCTTCCACTATGCCGGCAGAATCGAATAGATCGGCAATCTAATCGGATGGCTATTTAGGTTTCCATTTAAAAGTACCAGGACATCATAATACAGTAGGAATATTTCTTACAGCGTTACTGTTTGGTTCACAAATGAATGGGCAGTCATCGGTGAATGGAATCTCCAAGGGTGGGAGACACATCGGCTCCATCGACCCAGCGTGTGACGTTGTGGCTGTCGTGAAGGACGCCTACGAGAATGCTAGATTTCTCTGTGACAGATATTATTTAAATGCACCAGAAATGCAGTTGCTGCAATTTGGGAGTGAGTTTTTTTATTGTGATTCGACATATGACAGCGAGCTGAAGGCGGCTGCTGAATGACTGCACGAGTTCACTCTTTCGCGGAGTACTGTTCACACCTTTGGGACGGCTCTGCCAAGTATCTTCTTGATGCCCTAGGGGCCTAGATTCATCGCAGCGCCAAGCTGTCCGAGTTGTAGATGATTCAGAGGTCCCACGAACTCTGGAGCCCCTGCAACTACGCAGATACATATGGCGGCTTTAGAGTCCTTTATCGCCTATATCACGGAGAATGTTCTGAAGAGCACTTTTTTTTATTGTGACACGACATCTGACCTCGGTCTGCCTGATGATAAGCAAGAGGAGATCCAAGAGTGACGACGACTGAAACAACCGAGTTAGTTTCACGGCTGCCTCAGTCGCCGTCACTATGCCGGCCAAAGGTGCTTCTTCACGCATCGCATGAAGGATCCAAGGTTATAGGATGGAGAGAACACATGGGCTGGCAAAGCATTCTACAAAGAAAGGACGCACTGAACAGGACGGGGGAAGCATCCTCAGTCTGACGATAGAAACTAATACATTCGTTGCATCCTTCCTCTGTAGAACAATCGACAAGTAGATTCTTTAAGCTACGCGTAAAAAATCAATTAATCAAATTGTCACGCCTTTTTCCCACGGGAGCGCCACTTGCCACGATCCTGACACAACTCCCTCGCTTCCTTCACATCCACATTTCTCTTCATACGAGCTCTATGGTTATGGGTACTAGGCAACCCAGCTTTCTTGAGGATTTACACAATAAAATTTACACAATAAAATTTTGTTTTACACAATAAAATAAATATAACAAAAAATTACATGTTTTTTTCAACATGACCGGTGTGGCCCAAATTTTAAAGAGTGGTAGGCAGTGGTACCCAGTCTGCCGATCCGGGGTTGTACCACCACTTACAAGTATACAGTGATTTGGTCACGTTTCGGGATCAGCTTGTAAGTTGCCGGTTTCATCTAGGCCGGCATAGTGGATGTGATTGCTACTCACAGTTATTGAATTGTAGTAGCAGTGACATTCATTCATGGACCACACTTCGGCTTAACATCAAGCGGGGTGCTGTCATATGTCGACGCAAAATAAAAAAAAATAAAAAGATCATGCCAATCTTTCCAATTGCAGTGCCGAACGATGCGCCACTGCACATAGTGTATGTGCCGTCGCATTTATATCACATGCTGTTCGAGCTGTTTAAGAATGCGATGCGAGCTGTCATGGAGCTGCACGAGAACGCACCACCGCCAGTACTAGTCAATATTGTTAGCGGTAAAGAAGATATATCTGTCAGGGTATGGCTTTTTTGTACAATCAATCAATCAAATTAGGCGACCGTGGTGTAGTGGCAGTGGCACGGGTTTAAAACCACTCACCGGTACCAATGTATTTTTTTATTGTGACACGACATCTGACCTCGACCCGCCTGATGATAAGCAAGAGGAGGTCAAAAATTAACGACGACTGGAAAACCGAGTCAGTTCCCGGCTGCCCCAGCCGCCGTCACTGTGCCGGCCTAAGGTGCTTCTTCACGCATCGTTTGAAGGATCCAAGGTCATAGGATGGAGAGAACACATGGGCTGGCAAAGCATTCCACTTGTCAATTGTTCTACAAAGATGATATATGTACTTTGGTTGTCCTGTCTCTATGATACAAGCACTTTAGTGGCTTAGTATAGATATGTATAAAAAAATGTCACGGGATATGCAGAGACATCGGTGCGCCACTTTCCACAATCCTTACACAACTCTCTTACTTCCTTCACATCTACAATTCTCTTCAACGTCCTCTTTCTAACATCGCGATCTAACATCGCCCGCCGGATGGTAAGCAAAAGGAAGTCCAAGAGTGCCGACGACTGAAAAAAACGAGTCACGACTGAGATAGTTCACAGCTGTCTCAGTCGCCGTCACTATGGCGTCCGAAGGTGCTTTTTCACGTATCTCTTAAAGGATCCAAAGTTATAGGATGGAGAGAACAAATGAGTTGGTAAAGCATTCCACTTGACGGTGCGGGTATGAAAAGACAGGTACTGTCGGGGAACGAGCTAAATAAACGCGGTAGGAATACAGTTGTGCCGTCATGGCCACGTGTCTATAATAAATAGTGAAGTAACATGCAAAATGTTGATAACAATAAACACACACTTTTCTATAAAACGCAATTAGATTTAGTTATTAAAAATTATAAATGTGTATTAAATTGAAGTATAAACATTAGATAGCGATATATTAATTTAATTTTGAGAATAGTGACTGCATGTTTTTTTTATTTTTCACACATTTTAATCACGTTTCCAATAACGATTCTAGCCTGACTACGGATGACGGCCCTCTTTTATTCAATTAACTCACTAATTTTTCAATAATCAAACAAAGAAAATATGGACACGTTTTTATCGATATTAAATGACATCGCCGAGCTATGAGCGTCACTAATAGCGGCTACGGCTACGTGTGGGGGTTGTTCGACGCCCCACCGCACCTCAGCTCCCGAATCTATTTAACTCGTTCCCCATCTATAGGAACAAGGTTAAATAGCTCCTCGGATTATTCTCCGTGGTATAGGCGATAGAGGATACACGAGATCTTTAATATGTGCTTTTTATAGATTTCAGATCGTGGCGGTGGTATACCAAGGAGTGTGTCAGATTTAATATTTAAATATATGTATAGTACGGCCCCACAGCCTTCACGGTCTTCTGAGACACACAATGTACCATTAGCTGGTAAGTGACATTCATTATACATACCAACATTAGGTGACATACCTTATACCTACGTATCTTAAGGCCATGTCAGACGGTTCATTTTTCATTCATTTTCGCCTTTCACTCAGAATGAATCGTCTGAAAATAAAATGAAAGAAAAGTGCCGAATGAAAAAGTGATCCATTCATTTCTATCTTTCATTTTCGATCCGACTGAACGAGAAATGAATCGTCTTAACTTAAAATGAACGTTCACTCGCATTCCGCATTTTGTCTTGTAGACAGACGTCACGTCATATGTTATCACAGAACTATTATACGTTTATTCTAAATCTTCATTTTAAATATATAAATATAATATAAAAATATCCGCCTTTTTTTTTCTTAACAATAATTGCAATATTTATTATAATTAAGAGCTGTGAAACAAATGTTTTCTCTGACCGGGAATTGAACCCGTGACTACGCGTAACAAACTAGTGTGTTAACCAATTCACTATTTGATCACAAATTCAAGTAATACGCACGACTTTACTCGACATATTAAAAAAACGTTCATTTTTGTGTCATTCTAACTTTGTCGTGTGAACATGGATTGAAAGAAAAATGAACCATTCACTCGAGTGAACCGTCTGATAGGGCCTTTATGCACTTTTATATAATATTTCTACGTAATTTTTTAAATATTTTTTATTGACATTTCTATACTAAGCTACTAAAGTGCTTGTATAATAGAAACAGGACAACCAAAGTACATAAATGAAAGATACATTGGTACCAGCGAGTGGTCTCGAACTCGTGCTCTCGGTTTGTGTAACCATTGCACTGCCACTACACCACGGTCGCCTTTGTATTGAGACGCGGCATCTGACTATTGATCAGCAAGGGGAAGTCCAAGAGCGTTGACGACTGAAATAAATGTCCAGTTTACTGTTACTTCAGTCGCCGTGCATTTTCACGAATCGCTTGAAGGATCCAAGGTTATAGGATGAAGAGAATACCAAGGGTGGTTTCACTTGTAATTTCTTAAATTTGGATGCAGTATTTTTGTTTATTTTTTTATTGTGACACGACATATGACAGCACCCCGCTTGATGTTAAGCCGAAGTGTGGTCCATGAATGAATGTCACTGCTACTACAATTCAATAACTGTGAGTAGCAATCACATCCACTATGCAGGCCTAGTTGGAACCGGCAACTTGCAAGCTAATCCCGAAACGCGACCAAATCACTTCATGGTCTGTATACTTGTAAGTGGTGGTACTACCCCGGATCGGCAGACTGGGTACCACTGCCTACCACTCTTACCAGTATGGCCATTTCACAGTAAAGTCCTAATATATTGTATTTATTTCTAGGTTATGGCTATGGTCTCCCTCTGTCGAGGTTGTATGCAAGATATTTCCATGGTGACTTAGTGATTCTGTCATGCGAGGGCTTCGGGACTGATGCTGTCATATATTTGAAGGTAAATTTATTTACTACCCAATAAAGCTCATACACTCAGCAAATAGAAGTACTGCGTGAGAGTGGTAGGCAGTGGTGTCCAGTCTCACTTACAAGTATACAGACCGTGAAGTGACTTAGTCGTGTTTTGGGATCAGACCGTGAAGTGACTTAGTCGTGTTTCGGGATCAGCTTGTAAGTTACCGGACTGGCCGATACGCTCGAGACTGTGTCACGTACAACTAGTAATTGTACGTGTATTATGTGTTTACCTCTCATACACTACATCAAGCAAAAGTAGGTCAAAGAGTTTTTTTTTGTTACAGGCACTGTCAAACGAAGCGAACGAAATGTTGCCAGTTTTCAACAAGACCAGCTCTAAGTTTTACAGGCCGTCAGCTCAGTTGGCTGACTGGTCGGGGACTGTACATAATCTGAACACTCCGAATAAAGACAAAGCGGCGAGGGAGAGCAGCCACGCTCGAGTATCTGAGATATAAGTGTAGATGTAATCATAGCTAGGTTGCCTAGTGCCCATAACCATAGAGCCTGTGTGAAGAGAATTGTGAATGTGAAGGAGGCGAGGGAGTTGTGTCAGGATCGTGGCAAGTGACGCTCCATTGTCTCTGCCTATTCCCATGGGAATAAGGCGTGACAATTTGATTGATTGATTGATGTAATCATAGAGATACAAGAATAGGTGCGAGAGTGAACGGCCGGCTTAGTGACGGCGACTAAGGCAACTGTGAACTGACTCGGTTTTTTTCAGTCGTCGTCACTCCTTGACCTCCTTTCGAATAAAAAAAGAGGTGGGAATGTGAATTCAACGATTAGGATTTGCGACCGGAAAGTAGGTTTATCATATATTGACATATCAAAACTTTCACCGCCCTCACTTTCCTACTTTCCAAATGATAGGTTCCAATATCCTCTAAAAGGACTGGCTTTGGGCTTTTATGGAAGTACATAAAAGCCCAAAATGAATGATGTCCTTTAAAAGATTATCTAAGGTTTTTGCTGGTATTCCTCTTGCACCGACTTCTACTGCGTAGCTGGGTTTTGTATCTATTTCTTGTCATGATGTTCCAACAAGGCCGGCATAATGGATGTGACTGCTACTTATAATTGTAAAATTGTAGTAGCAGTCACCTCCATTAATGGACCGCACTCCAGCTTTACATCAAGCAGGGTGTTGTCATATTATGTCGAGTCACAATTTAAACGGAATTATTTTAAACGGAACCATGAGCTCTACTAGTCTACGCTATAGCGGGGCTCCAGGTTCAATCCGACGATTGTTAAAAGAGCTACGAGCGCCCGGTAGAAGGGATATGTTTTCGTATGAATAGTCGCGCACAAAAACACTTGGCTATTTTCTATTGTTTAATTGAGTCAATATATATTTTTTAAATTGTAGAATAACATCAGTTATGCACCGGCGGCTGGGGCAGCCGGGAACTGACTCGGTTATTCCAGTCGTCGTCACTCTTGGACCTCCTCTTGCTTATTATCAGGCGAGTCGAGGTCAGATGTCGTGTCACAATAAAAATAAAAATAAAGTTAATACGTTTTTCTAACAGGGTAGAAATAACAAATTTATTATATGCTATAATATTTCTTTCAATGTAAGTATTCTGTTACTTACTTAATTTTACTTTTGTACATATTGTTACCTTCTATGAAACATTACACAATAATAAAATCTTTTTGAATTTAAAATGTTAAGACAAAATAAACAGAATATCGTACTATAAAAAACGGGACAAGTAAATAATTCTTTATTGTCTTCTAATAAAGAATTGGTAAGCAGTGGTACCCAGTCTGCCGATCAGTACCACCGGTGTAGTACCACCACTTACAAGTATACAGACCGTGAAGTGATTTGGTCACGTTTCGGGATCAGCTTGTAAGTTGCCGGTTCCATCTAGGCCGGTATAGTGGATGTGATTGCTACTCACAGTTATTGAATTGTATTAGCAGTGACATTCATTCATGGACCACACTTCGGCTTAACATCAAGCGGGGATGCTGTCATATATCGAGTCACAATAAAAAAAATTACCATCGTTGCAAAGACTTTTGTACGCGACTGTATTTTTAAAGCGTAGATGTATTTCCTCCGTCGATTCATACCACCAATTTGATCTGTAAATCGTTTACTGCACAGGTAGGTCGCTCAGAGCTCTTTTTATATCAATCAAGTTGTAGGTGAGAGAACTTGTTATTGTGACTGTACAGTCAGCATCAGATATATCTGAGCACGCAATGTGATCAAAAGTATCTATACATTCAGAGTGGGCATAAATATCTACACACCATTAGTTGTCATATTAATGTGAGCATTCAATGCGTCAAAAATATCCGCCGGCATATTTTTTTAGGCCGGCATAGTGGCGGCGGCTGGGGCAGCCGGGAACTGACTCGGTTGTTCCAGTCGTCGTCACTCTTGGACCTCCTCTTGCTTATCATCAGGCGAGTCGAGGTCAGATGTCGTGTCACAATAAAAAAAAAAAAATCTATACACTCAAATAGTCAAAAATATCTACACACTCATATAATATGTAATATTTTAAAACAAATTTACTGAATTGTTTGATGACATATTTTTGACAAGTGAGTGTGTAGATATTTTTGACTATTTGAGTGTATAGATATTTATGACCACTCTGAATGTTTAGATACTTTTGATCAGATTGCGTGCTTAGATATATCTGATGCTGACTGTACCTGTGCTCGAAGCTAACTTCGGAGACGCCATAAAGTTTGGCACTAGGTGTAGATGTGTAATGGAAAATCATTCAGGACTCATATACATTATCAAGTATGTTGTACTTTTGAAATTCGTCTTGACATATGATAGCTGTGACGTCATCCCGTCGTGTGACGTCACGATTCGAGCGCATTAACGAACAGGCGTCCGATTCTCTGAATACATGGCAGCGAAATGACGAGACAAGGAATTTGCACTGCTTTTTTAACGTGACATTTGTACTATTTAATAATAATAAGTCACGGGTAACCGGTGGATGCAACTGGCATCTTGTCGTTCGGAATGGCGTTCTAAGGGGGAGGCCTATGTTCAGCAGTGGACGCCTTCTGGCTGATGATGATGATGAATAATGATTTTTGCCATTATAGTTCGCCATTATGTCATATGTTTTGACAATGCAGTGGCTTGTCATTAAAAGATATTTTGATATTTATTATTATTTTAGGTGATACTTGATTTTGATAAATTTCTAAATACATAAATGTATTTCCTTTTATTTTTTATAGATACGATAAATATTCAATATGTTTCTTTGTATTCAACTTTACAAAAAAAAAACAGTATTATTGTTAGTTACTACAGAAAATTAAAATATTATTAAGTCTAACACAAAAAAAGTCATTTGCTTTTCTATGTTGATTAATTACCTCTGTAAGGATGTCAAATTCGTTGTGCAATATCAGTGCTTTTTCGTCGCCGTGAATATTGTGCAAAGGCACGCTGAAAAAGCATTGCAAGTTTGTGGCCAAATCATTTCGCTGTCATGTTATTAAGAGAATCGGCCCTCTGCTGGGGATATCAATAGTAGTCGTGTGACGTCATCCCGTCAAGTGATGTTATCCCGTCGAGTGACGTCACGATTCGAGCGCATTAACAACAGTGGTAATATTAATAGTCGTACGCCGCTATACAATACAGTAGGCTTGATTGTGTATATGGTGTTTTTAATATGTATAATTAATTTGTAAGCATTTACTACTTTCCTGTAGTATATTTAGTTTTTAATATGTCTCTTATGTAGATATTTATATATGATTTTTTTTCTTAGTTTATTTTTATTTTGATTTGATTTTTTTTTGTTTGTATTTGTATTTGTTTAATACAGGGTTATTAAATAGCTTACATGTAATATTACACGCTTAGAGAAACTATCAGTAGCACACCATTCCCTTACGCGGAAAGTCTCTGGTTTGATTCTCGGTCAGAGCAAAGATTTGTTTCATAAATTTGTAAAATATTTAATTATTAGATTAAATATTACAAATATTTGTTGATAAAAAAAAATAAAAAAAACAATAACTCTACTTTGTCGTCTTACGTTCTCTAATAGTAATATTTCATGTAAGCTTACAGATTGTTTGTTAAATTAATTTTTTTTACATATTATTTTACTATGAACATTATAATTGTATTTTTTGTATTAAGTTATGACAATAAACTTATTGATACTCAGAAATCGCTAAATTAATAATTTGATAAAAACAGTAAGTTTCGTTTTGACAGCTAAACACCACACAAAAAATATTTTTTCTTGCTAATGGCTTAGCATTTAACTTGTCAGTCTTAAAGTAATAATTTTAGTTTAATGTTATTGTCATTGTCAAGTAAATGTTAATTTATGTAATAATAAATTAAGTTTTGGCGGGCAACTGCAAGTGACAGGACGCGCAATTTTGAATTACTTGAAAAGCTTGTGTTTTTCATAAATATTAATGTGTAATAATGGTGGAATTGTTATCCAGTAATCATTTTAAAGTTGATCAAGTATAAACAAGTAATTTAAAGCTGTGAAACGTGTTTCTACGTGTTCCCTCCAAGACTCCTTCCGAAGTTTTAGTAAAGGCTTTCCGCCGCTTTACTAAAACGACCATCATCAACCTCACTATCATCGTCATCATTTGATGAATCACTCGCGTAGTTCATCTTCATATTTACTTGACAATGTTTTAACATTGAACCATTTATTTTTACCTTGACACTGGCAAGTTAAATACTGAAGCCATAAACAAGAAGAAAGAAAAAATAATAAATTAAACGCCAAGTTTACATCATACGATAATTTCAGTAAAGCGGCGAAAACATGACAGTTATTATTTTAATGTTGCCAAGTCAGAAAGAATTTTAGTGTTGTGAATTTTAGGGTGTTTAATTGAATGAATTCCCTTGGAATTATTTAACTATTAGAAAATAGCCTAACAATTATTGTTTTATCAATTATAAAATACTTTAGTAAAAAAGGCGGAACAATTAAAAACAAAATGTGATATTATAAAATTATATTTTTTACTAATTATTAAAAATTGGACATTTTAGTGAACGAAATAATCGGTTTTCAAAAGAAAATGTTTAGAACAATATGTATGTATGTGTACTAGTATGAGTAGGGCCGGAAGGCAAGTGGCGCTCCATTGTCTGCTTTTCCCTGTGGGGAAATAAATTTTGACAAAAAAAGATTGATTAATTTACTTGTAATTGTAGCGACTAAAACTCAATAAAACCTTTAGTGTTACTAATTTATAGCTTTTCGTCACGAAGACTTTTAAATAGTTCTCTAGTGAAGAACGTACGAGAAATTGTAGCATAGGACGTCCACCCTGGCCTGGCCTGTGAACCTGCTTATGGTGGCAGGAAACCGCTGAATTAAGGTCACTGTAGACGATTAAAAACTGACATGATTATCTTTACAAGATAAATATAATGTAAATGTATATATATTTTTACTTTTTAAAAAGATTTTTTTATTATATTGTGTATTTTTAAGAATAATTAAAAGTACATTTTTATGTTATTTTTTTATTTATGTTAAGTGTACAATTTAATGTAGCTTATGAAATAAAATACTTAGTTGATTTTGATTATTTTCATCCGAATTTTAATTGATTGGCAACTATTGTGGTCACATAGAGACTATAAGGTGTTAGTTGTTCCATGACTTATAGTCAAGGAGCCAGAGCAAAAAACGCGAACTGTGGTGGTCTTTTGTAACAACAATGCGATACTTGGATTTGAAGAAATATAAGTAGAATAGCATTCTAAAGTGTCTACTTCGACGGAGATACGCGTCATAGTTCATTATTGCAAATTAACCTAAAAAAATATTGTTTTTGTTCGGTATTCATTAAAGTATTGCCTATAAAGCAAAATGTGAAACACAAAAATTATTTATCTAGAGATTTTAGATAAGGATTAGGCGTTAAAAAACATAAAAAATGTTTCCATTGTTTAAACAACGAAAAAAGCAGCTATTAAAATGCGTGAAAATGAACGTCGCAATATTAAAATTAAATGAAAATCGAATGTGTTACCTTTCGAGATATTTAATGTCTACCGTCAAAAACTGTTTTTAAGTTATTTATCAATAATTAACAATAACATTTATCTTTGTCAAGGTACACCAAGATGTTAATCCCATTATTTTAAATCCAAGTACATTTTTTTTTATAAAAGACCAGGGTCAAATGCTCTGGCGCCCTGACTATGATGTAACTTGATACAAAATTGTGTTAATTATAAAAATGAAGCCCATTATGTTTAATAGAAATTAATTAACAATGGAGTTTAGATTACATAAGAATATTGTGGTTTTACTATAGTATAATAGTAATTAAACTTGAATTAGATATGAGTGGAACAATATTTGGCGCCAAAAATCATCTCCGCCATGTTGTTTGTTTGTACACATTTTAGATTGAGTAAAATGTACACAAAAGATGTGTTTACAGGTTAACTGTGCATAGAGTGCAGTGTAAAAATGTAGAAACATATTTTAAGCATTTTTATTGTTTATAATTTTACAGTATAGGTATATTATTAAAAATATATATAGATCGATACATTTTTGTTTTACTTTTCACCTATTTTTTTAAACAACTACTGGGGCGTTCTCACGAGGCGATTTGAGTTGATCAATATTTGTCGTTTAACAAAAATTATATATATTAATTGCTTCAATTTGGTTGAAAGTCTGTTCAGACGGTTCAAATCTCGAACGATTTCGCAGTTGATCAACTCAAATCGCCTCGTGAGAACGCGGTTTAAAATAGTGCTTTGGTCAACTTTTAAAAAGGGACAGGCGTGGAATAAAATAAAATTTCTCAGACACGTGTTTAAGAAAAGTGGATATGCCGGGTATGGTTATTAAAAAGTAGGCCTAGTCTGCCGTTCCAGGATAGTACCACCACCTACAGGCATACAGACCGTGAAGAAACCTACTCGCGTTTCGGGATCAGCTTGTAAGTTGCCAGTCTTAACTAGGCTGGCAACCTCATTGTACTCAAGAGGCTGGCATAGTGGACCTGACTACTGCTTACAGTCCATTTTATTAAGCGACCGCATTGCGGCTTAAAATAACGCGGGGTTCTGTTATATGCCACACAAAAAAACGTATCCTATGTTAGGACCTTGTGTGTTATTGGTACATACATATAAACATTTCTATAGTTAAAGCAATGCACACCGGCAACCGTTCTACCGTTTTGAAAGGCATTTATTATATAAACATTACATTCATTAAATTAAATTAAATTGCCAGATGATTTTTTTTCAGTCTGCCTTTTTATCTCTATTTATTTTGTCCGGATTTGGATTGTGCACTAGGGTTAAGAATCACTTTGAAACCCTAAATACCAAGAGCTATCTAGTTACCTGTTTGTCTAATCTACATATACGTGCTATTGCTTTAACTACTCGTTTTTAGGGTTCCGTAATAAAAAACGGAACCCTTATAGATTCGTCATGTCTGTCTGTCTGTCCGTCCGTAAGTCACAGCCACTTTTTTCCGAAACTATAAGAGCTATACTGTTGAAACTTGATAAATAAATGTGAACCGCATTAAGATATTAAGAAGAAAAAAACAATAAATATGGGGTTACACATACGTGTGGGGTAGCTATAGATAGGTCTTCAAAAATGATATTGATGCTTCTAATATCATTTTTTCTAAACTGATAAGTTTGCGCGAGAGACACTTCCAAAGTGGTATAAAGTTGGTCGAACCGCATAACTTCTAAAATAAGAGAATGATAAAACTAAAAAAAATATATGATGTAGATTAACATACAAACTTACCATACATATTAACATACCGAAAATTGGTTTAAAGAGATCTAGTAAGTAGTTTTTTTAATACGCCATAAATCGAAAACCGCATTATACCTTTCAAAAAATAAAATAAAAATTAATTGTCACGCATTTTTCCCACAGGGATAGGCAAAAAGAATGGAGCGCCACTTACCACGATCCTTACACAACTCCCTTGCTTCTTCACAACCACAATTCTCTTCATACAGGCTCTGTGGTATTTCATTGAATCAACTTAAATATAAAAATCGATCAACAAACTACAAGAACTTTTATATTATGTTACTTGCTGCTACGGAACCCTTCATGGGCAAGTCCGACTCGCACTTGGCCGCTTTTTTTCTAAATAATCTTTATTGCCCAATCGGTTTAAAAATTAAGTACGGACATTGATTTTAGTAATCAAATCATATAAATCGTACATCACAATGTTAACATCACTACTCTTGAGGAGTTTTGGCAGGCAACTGCAAGTGACAGGACGTGCAATTTTGAATTATTTGATAAGCTTGTGTTTTTCATAAATATTAATGTGTAATAATGGTGGAATTGTTATCCAGTAATAGTTTTTAAGTTGATTAAGTATACATAAGTAATTTAAAGTTGTGAAACGTGTTTCTTCATGTTCCCTCCAAGACTTCTTATGAAGTTTTAGTAAAGGCTTTCCGCCGCTTTACTAAAACGATCATCATCAACCTCATTCTCATCATCATCATTTGATGAATCACTCGCGTGGTTCATCTTCATCTTTACTTGACAATGTTTTAACATTGAACCATATATTTTTACTTTGACACTGGCAAGTTAAATACTAAAGCCACAAACAAGAAGAAAGAAAAGAAAAATCGGTTTAAAAATTAAGTACGGACATTGATTTTAGTAATCAAATCATATAAATCGTACATCACAATGTTAACATCACTACTCTTGAGGAGTTTTGGCAGGCAACTGCAAGTGACAGGACGTGCAATTTTGAATTATTTGATAAGCTTGTGTTTTTCATAAATATTAATGTGTAATAATGGTGGAATTGTTATCCAGTAATAGTTTTTTAAGTTGATCAAGTATAAACAAGTAATTTAAAGTTGTGAAACGTGTTTCTTCATGTTCCCTCCAAAACTTCTTCTGAAGTTTTAGTAAAGGCTTTCCGCCGCTTTACTAAAACGATCATCATCAACCTCATTCTCATCATCATCATTTGATGAATCACTCGCGTGGTTCATCTTCATCTTTACTTGACAATGTTTTAACATTGAGCCTTTTAGATTTAAGTTATTGATATAATGTTTGGCTGATAGCCTTTGGCCAATGCCTAAAAAAAAAAAAAAAACACTACTCTTGATGTGTCATCTGTCAATCGAGTTTTTTTGGCGGGCAACTGCAACTGAGAGTTTTTTTGGCGGGCAACTGCAACTGACAGGACGCACAATTTTGCATTATTTGAAAAGCTTGTGTTTTTCTTAAATATTAATGTGTAATAATGGTGGAATTATTATCCAGTAATAGTTTTTAAGTTGATCAAGTATAAACAAGTAATTTAAAGTTGTGAAACGTGTTTCTTCATGTTCCCTCCAAGACTTTTAATGAAGTTTTAGTAAAGGCTTTCCGTCGCTTTACTAAAACGATCATCATCAACCTCATTCTCTCATCATCATTTGATGAATCACTCGCGTGGTTCATCTTCATCTTTACTTGACAATGTTTTAACATTGAACTATATATTTTTACTTTGACACTGGCAAGTTAAATACTAAAGCCATAAACAAGAAGAAAGAAAGAAAACTGCAACTGACAGGACGCGCAATTTTGGATTATTTGAAAAGCTTGTGTTTTTCAAAAATATTAATGTGTAATAATGGTGGAATTGTTATCCAGTAATAGTTTTTAAGTTGATCAAGTATAAACAAGTAATTTAAAGTTGTGAAACGTGTTTCTTCATGTTCCCTCCAAGACTTCTTCTGAAGTTTTAGTAAAGGCTTTCCGCCGCTTTACTAAAACGATCATCATCAACCGCATTCTCATCATCATCATTTGATGAATCACTCGCGTGGTTCATCTTCATCTTTACTTGACAATGTTTTAACATTGAACCATATATTTTTACTTTGACACTGGCAAGTTAAATACTAAAGCCATAAACAAGAAGAAAGAAAGACATCTGTCAATCGCAGCGGTGGTGTGAAAAATTAGAGGTTATTTTCGCATTGAATTGAATGTTTTAAATTAAAATGTTGATATATACAAATGAAAATAACACTTCTACGCTAAAATTACTTATTGCTGCCCAATTGGGTGGAAAAAAAGTGAAAGTTACTAATGCTCACTTTTCAGGTAAGATATTTAGATTACGTCCTACATTGCTGACGATATCGCAATGTTTTATTGTCTTTTTCCTACCTGTATGTTAATTTATACATCTACAATTATAAATGCTGAGTTTAAGTTCAATTTCAAATATAAATTCAAATGTTTTCACTATTTATTCAAGCAGTTTGTTGTAAATGTAAAAGATTATGTCTCGATCGATATCATGAACAAATAGTTTCAGTTTTAAGTGTTATGTAGGTCAGCTATTTATAGACTCTGTGTGCATAAAAGTTATGCTAATTAAGAATAAACATCGTCATAAAAAATATTATTTCTCTTTTTTTTATTGTCAGCACCCAGCTAGAACTAGTATTGAAAGTTGCTGAGCCCAAACATGACTGAGTCAAATTCTGTACACTTGTACAGCCTCTAAATACACTCAGACCTGAAGCAAATATCTGAATAATTTCTTTTAAACAAATATTGCAATGTGTTTATTAATAATCCAAATGTTATGCCTTTTTCCCACAGGGATAGGCAGAGACAATGGAGCACCATACAAGCTCTACTTTTACTCATCCTTTCCATGTGCCCAAACATTTAAATCTTTTTCTGCCACAACCAACATTCACATCCATAAATTAATGTAGGAACAAGCACAACATTAAATATTCCAAAAAGCTATAAAACATTTCTCGAACAAATGAACTACTCTTAATTGGCTGGTTGTCATACAAATTACCGCACAGGTTGACAAATCTATATACTATTATAAAGAGGAAAAGGACATCATTCATTTTGGCCTTCTATGTACTAATTTTGTAATGTCCAGTGATAAAAAAATATATAAATGGTAGTTTTGATACTTGTGTTGATAAAAATAATAATAATGTTACTTATAATTGCTGTGCAATTAAGTTATTTGGAAAATAAGATGGATTTTGTATTGTCTGTCAATCACGAAGACACGCCATATTAACAGTTCTGCTTTGAACTGTCATAATTATAGTTTGATCATTATGCACAAGTAAAGGATATATTCCAATTACATTGTAATCTTCGTCTATCAAACTATTTTAAAAACAGTATATGCAACTGTTAATACAATTAAGCCCAAGTCTCCATACAAAATGAATTATGTCCTTTGTGAGTTTGTGATGTTGTAAAGGGCATACTGTTAAGTAGATAACTAATTTTGAAAATTCCTTTACCAATAGAAATAATAACCTGAAACTTAAAAATATTTTTTCTTTGTAAAGTAAGTCGGACAAAAAAACAACAAAAATGTTTCTTACGAATGTTGCCTTAACGATGAGAGATATATGTTCTAGAGAAAAGTTGTAGAGTCCCTACGAAGAAAGTCAGCTACAGCATATGTCCTACTTTTATAGTTAACGTAGCAGACATTGATAAAATTGTCATTTTTGAAGCTTAATACGCACCCTTTTGACATTGTTTTAATAAAAAGTTCTTATCAGAAATACTTTTTTCCTAATAGTTTTTACAATAAGTTATTTTTAGAACTTTTTTCTATTTTATTGTTTCTTTACAGAACTACTTTTTTTTTATTTTCTGTCTTATTAATTCCATACAAAAGTTCAATTTATTTATTATTATTTTACTTCATTCATTTATTTTTTTTCCAAACTATTTTCGATTTTATATTTTTCTATAAAACATTCTTATAAAAACTACTTCCTACATAAATATACAGTAAAAATATTTCCCAAAAGGAGAGACAGTCAGGAAATAAATCATAGCACTCCGTACTAACCAATCCACAGTCATAACTTCATCATAAGTAAAAATGTTTTCCGCCCATGAAGTGGGCACCGGTCAGCTAGTACTTAATAATGTGAATTGCAGATATATGCACTGGGCCACAACAGCTACCATACCTAGTTGTGGATGAGGATCTCCATTTCTTCTCGAGCAATGCAGCTGCCCAGTATCTGTACCCAGGAGACCCAACGCAACAAGGACTTTGGTTAGTATGTTATTATATTATGCTAATTTGATTGACAACGGAATGCTGCAATGGTTTGGGCACATAGAGAGGATGAGTGAAAGTAGATTGGCAAAACAACCTTCTGGATCTGCCTCGTTTAACACATCCATTCACATCAGTTTTCTAAATCTACTTTCACTCATCCTTTCCATGTGCCCAAACTATCGAAGCATTCCTTTGTTAATCCTTGTCACTACAGATTCTTTCAAACATAAAAATTTAAACATTTTTTTACATTTCTATACTAAGCTACTAAAGTGCTTCAAGAATACAGATAAAAGAAACAAAACAACCAAAGTACATATATCAAAGATACATTGGTACCGGTAAGTGGTTACAAACCGGTGCTCTCAGTTTCCGTGACCATTGCAATATCAGTACACCACGGTCGCCTTAAATTTGCTTACAACATTTTTTTATATATTCCAGTTATCAAATGCAAGAATGGGAAGCAACTCGTCTCTATCCCGTTGCTTACAACATAGCGATTGGAAAAGTAACGCCTGATATTAAGCAATTGTTCTTGGCTCTAATGCAGGAGCTTGATGATGTGTTGAGGAAGAAGAATTTTGTACTCGGTGTAAGTAGTTGAAGTCCTCTTCGGTTTCTTTGTACGTTCTTCAACGGTTCTTCTTCAGTGGAGCCACCCGATCTCCTCCAGGAAGGCCAGGAGATTCTTCCCGTTCCTGCAGGCCTCCAGAAGCGTCCTTGCATTGCCAATAAAGATATTTTTGTGGTGTATAAATGAAACAAATAAACATTTAAGATTATCAATCAATCAAATTGTCACTTCTTTTTCCCACAGTGATAGGCAGAGAGAATGGAGCGCCACTTGCGACGATCCTTACATAACTCACTTGCTTCCTTCACATCCACAATTCTCTTCATACAGGCTCTGTAGTTATAGGCACTAGACAACCCAGCTTTCTTGAGGATATCTCTGCCTTGTTTAACGCATCCATTCACATCAGATTTATAAATTCCTTTCGTCAATCTACTTTCACTCATCCTTTCCATGTGCCCAAACCATTGAAACATCTCTTTGTCAATCCTTGTCACTACATCTTCTTTCAAACCACATAATCTTCCTAATAATATTAAAAATAAAAGTTGTTAAAACTATTTTCCTTATAAGGCTGCCTGTCCATTGAAGCGGAGCGAGCCTGCGGAGCTGAGAAACGGAGAAATATTAACCAATAGGATTGTATGAATTTTTAAACTAGCTCGCAAATCCCTGTCTACTGCAATCCTATTGGTTAATATTTCTCCGTTTCTCAGCTCCGCAAGCTTGCTCTGCTTCAATGGACAGGCAGCCTTATAATGTTTAATTTCCCTCTTTCAGAACAAAATATCAACAGCTGACCTATCAATATGGACAACGTTATATCCAATCAATTTGAATGCAAAATTGCATACATTATTTTTGAAAGAATTCAAACACGTTGTGCGGTGGATTGATGACTTGTCTACTTTAAAAGCTACAATGGTATAGTTACTTTTTTTTTATTATGACTCGACATATGACAGCACCCCCTGATGTTAAGCTGGAGTCTTACTTGCAGTTTAATAACCATAGGTCGCTTTTATCCACCTCATCCACCTATGATACAAGCGCTTTAGTAGCTTAGTATAGAAATGTAAAAAATAATTATCAAATTATCCACTATGCCGGCCTAGCTGAAACTGGTAACTTACAACTGATCCATTAACGTAACCAAATCTCTTCACGATCTGTATATGTGTAAGTGGTGGTACTACCCCGGATCGACAGACTGGGCACCACCGCCTACCACTCTTAGACAACAAATCAGAGCAAATATTCGCCTCTTATTTTTAATTATTATAATTAATATAAATTATTTGATATTACAAATAAAAGCTATAATATGTGTGAGGCAAATCTTTGCTCTGACCAGGAATCGAACCCAGTATACTGGTGTGCACTGTGCCACACTTTCCGTCAAAAGTTAATTTTAATTTTTATTGTTTTTCCCCTTTACATTTTTAAGCTACCTACCAAAGTGCTTGTACTATAGAAACAGGGCAACCAATGTACATTTAAAGATACATTGGTACCAGCAAGTGGTTTTGAACCCTTGCTCTCGGTTTGCGTAACCATTGCACTGCCACTACACCACGGTCGCCTTAAATACAAGTGCCATTTATCACCAGGACGCCATAAAGCAATGGCCGGGCGTCTCAACAGGGCCGTTCACCCAATCGTCAGCTCTTGGGGTGCCCGCAGCTACACCACAAAGCCCAGGGACACCGGAGCCCGTGGAAGTGGGGCCCACACATCAGGAAGTCAACAAAGCGAAGGAATCCTGGGCAAGTGGCCTTAGTAATATGCAGAAACCTCTAGTACAAGATAAAGTTGTGTGAGTTTTTTTTATTGTGACTCGACATCTGACCTCGACTTGCCTAATGGTAGACAAGAAGAGGTCCAAGAGTGCCGACGACTGCACTAACAGAGTCTTTACGGCTGCCCCCAGTCGCCGTCACTATGCCGGCCAAAAGTGCTTCTTCCAAGGATCCAAGGCCAAGGTGTGGTCCATGAATGGAAGTCACTGCTACTACAATTCAATAACTGTAAGTAGCAGTCACATGCACTATGCCGACCTTGTATGTCGACCGAATCGGCAGTCGAAAAAAGCCTTTTTCTCACAGGCATAGGCAGAGACAATGAAGCGCCACTTGCCACGATCCTGGCACAACTCTCTCGCTTCTCTCACATCCACATTTGGTCAAATATAAATATATTGAGGTCAGGGATGTTACGGAGCTTCGACTCCGGTTCCTTTAAGTCGGAACTTCCGATTATAATTACACCTTTGGATCCGACTTCTGCTCAGGCACTTTTAAATCGAAGGTTTTAATCAGAGGTCGAAGCATAACATAGCGGCGGCGGCCTGTGTCGACTGTTATGAACAGGTTCTTTCATGTCGCGCGGGGAATCCCCCCCGACTCCCATATCGTCAATTATTTTTTCACTTGTTAATTTGTTACGCACACGGCACGTTCATAGGTTATAGAATTCTGGTCCTGCCTCCGACTCTGATAAAGCAAATTTAAAAACTCCGACTCCGCCTTCGCATCCATTACTATAAAACTACCTCTGTTACATCCCTGATTGAGGTGTTTTTATTGGCTGCTTTGTTTTATTGGAGATATCCTCAAGAAAGCTAAGGTGCCAAAAACCATAGAGCTTGTATGAAGAGAAGTGTGAATAAAAAGGAAGTGAAGGAGTTGTGTCAGGATCGTGGCAAGTGGCGCTCTATTGTCTCCGCCTATCCCCGTAAGAAAAAGGCGTGACAATTTGATTGATTGATTAGTTTTATCTGTAAATAGTAAATTCCGCAAATTATTTAAAAACATTTTTTCTTTAATATTGTTTTTTTTTTTATTTCAGCTTACCACTGAAAGATCGTAAAAATATCTTGATAACGTCTGCGTTGCCTTATGTGAATAATGTACCTCATTTGGGTAACATCATTGGATGCGTGCTGTCGGCTGATATTTTCGCAAGGTAATATTTTTGCGCTAAGCTTGTACATAGAAACAAGACAACCGAAGTACATATTTTAAAGATTTTTTTGTTAGCGACATATGACAGCATCCCGCTTGATGTTAAGCCAGAGTAGTATTGTAGTAGCAGACATCCATTCATTGACCACACTCCAGCCTAACATCAGGCCGGGTCAGTGTTAAATTAAGCCAGCGTGGGGCCTGTAGCAATTTCTGTCAAGAGGCCCTTGGTTTGCTTTAGGTTCTAAGTATTAAATAAAACAAAACTGTTACAAATACACTTTTCTGGATTTAATATGGGCGAATTTAGAGATAACAATTTCAATATCGACTTAAATTGAACTTCCTTTCAAGTGGAAGTGTAGCTTCGAGTTTAAGGCATGCAAGATATTTTATGCTCCTATCTAAATTAATATTTTTTTATTACGGTCAGACAGGCGTTGGAGCGCGGGGCCCCCAATATCGCGGGGCCCGTACCATTTGCTACTCTTGCTACGTGGCTAATCCGGCACTGGACCGGGTGGTGTCATAACTCGAGTCACAATAAAAAAAAAACGTTGTCTGTAAAGTCGGTTTACTGACGATAGTTGAACGCGACAACGTCATAACAAAATACTGATGGAATGGTTGCATTTTTCAAAAGAAAATTTTAATTTTATTTGTTTGATAGATATTTTGTATGAATATAGAGAAAGAGGTAAATGGAAATAACAATTGAATTGATCAAGTTACATTTATTTGTACGCAAAAATTATGTCAATTTTTTACTGTATACTAAAATATTAAATATTACTAGTATTAATATAACTAATATTAATAGTACGCATCGCTCACTCAACTAGAAGAGAGCTCGAACGCGGAGGCCGATTGTGCCTCTTTGTCGCTCGTTTCGCGCTCTCGCTTGCACTACAAGCCTTAAATGGAACGCGCGAGGTAACGCCGCACAAGTCATGTTTTTTCGTTCGTGCAGCCGGCTCCTTCGAATTATAAGACGTTGTCACGTCAAAAAACCTATTTTCCAGATACTGCCGTCTCTGCGACTACAACACGTTATTCATCTGTGGTACAGACGAGTATGGAACGGCAACGGAAACGAAAGCCCTGGAAGAGAACCTCACACCACGGGAGATATGTGATAAATATTATCAGATACATAATGATGTTTATAGATGGTTTAATATTGGATTTGATTACTTCGGAAGGACCAGCACTCCGGAACAAACTGAGTAGGTGTTTTTTTTTTACATATAACAACATCCTGCCTGATATTAGGCTGGAAAATCAATCAATCAATCAAATTGTCACGCCTTTTTCCTATTGGGATAGGCAAAGACATTGGAGCGCCACTTGCCACGATCCTGACACAACTCCCTCGCTTCCTTCACATCCACAATTCAGGCTGAAATAAAGTCCAATAATGCAAGTGATTGCTACTACATTAAAAAACAAGTAGCAGTAGCATCCACTAAGACACAAATATTTTACTGAAATAAAAATCGAATGCTGGACTTTCTGCCTGGCTTTGGTTTTAACCAACTGGTCACGCCTGTCGTCAAAAATGACTAATTTAATACATACAGTCTAGTATGTATTAACGAAATCTCTGACTTACTCAAATAACAACATATGACAGCACTCCGTCTGATGTTAAGCTGTAGTGCGGTCCATGAATGGAGGTACCCTGCAACACCTTTTTTTTTATTATGACTACATCTGACCTTGTCCCGCCTGATGATAAGCAAATAGAAGTCCAAGACTTAAAAAACCGAGTCAGATTACGGTTGCCTCAGTCGCCGTCACTATGCCGGCCAAAGGTGCTTCTTCTCGCATCGCTTGAAGTATCCAAGGTTATAGGATGGAGAGAACACATGGGCTGGTAAAGCATTCCACGGTTGTTCTACCTAATCTTCCCAGGGCCATTAGCAGGGAATTCCCCTTTTTAGATTTTTTAAAAATAATCAATCAATCAAATCAAATTGTCACGCCTTTTTCCCACAGGGATAGGCAGAGACAATGGAGCGCCACTTACCACGATCCTTACACAGCTCCCTTGCTTCCTTCACATCCACAATTCTCTTCATACAGGCTCTGTGGTTATGGGCACTAGGCAACCTAGCTTTCTTGAAGATGTCTCCGATTTGGTCGGAGAACACTCTCCTGGGCCTGCCTTTTCAAAATAAACCTACTTATAATGCTATTAAAATAAGAATAGGACGGAATCGGCGCCATTTAGTGACGTCTAACTCTCCAACCAACTTCACTTTAGTATAATTGTAAAACAGTTGTCTTTTTTAAATCAGTCAAGTGAAGTTAATCAACAGCCCGTCCTATTCTTATTTTAATAGCATAATACCAATCCATTTTTGTTTTACTATATTTCAGAATAACTCAACGCATGTTCCTTAAGCTGAAGGAAAATGGATTTGTTACAACTCAAGCTGTTGATCAGCTATTATGCCAGAAGTGTAATAGGTTCTTAGCAGACAGGTGAGACAATATCATCATAAAGAAGGCGACCGTGGTGTAGTGGTAGTGCAATGGTTACCCAAACTGAAGGTACGGGTTCAAATCCACTTTGGATACCAATGTTTCTTTGATATATGTACTTTGGTAGTCCTGTTACTATAATACAAGCACTTTAGTAGTTAAGAGTTGTATGGTAGCCGACCTGGGGCAGTACCACCACTTACAAGTATACAGACTGTGAAGTGATTTGGTCACGTTTCGGGAACAGCTTGTAAGTTGCCGGTTCCAACTAGAGCGGCATAGTGGATGTAACTGCTACTTACAGTTATTAAAATTGTAGTAGCAGTGACATCCATTCATGGACCACACTCCAGCTTAACATCAAGCTAAGTGCTGTCATATGTCGAGTCACAGTCGACAGAGAACCGAACCTGTCACTTACATTTGTCATCATTTACAGATTCGTGGAAGGCACATGCCCTACACCTGGTTGTGGCTATGACAGCGCTAGGGGTGACCAATGCGACAAGTGTGGCAAATTAGTGAATGCAACTGACCTTATAGAACCACGATGCAAACAATGCGGTGACACCCCTGTCATTAAGAGGAGCGAACAGCAGTTCTTGGAATTACCTCTTGTGAGTTTTTTGTAAAATGCAACCATTAAATCAGTATTTTCTTATGACGTCACGTTCAACTATCGTCAGTAAACAGACTTTACAAACAACCGATTTTTTTAAACAAATATTTGCAATATTTTATATAATTATTTCTAGTTATCGTGTATGGTTCACACCTGGTCGCAATCTAGAGCCTCCTCATGGTCAGCGGTTGCACGTTCAGTGCTGAAATCTTGGTTGAAGGAAGGTCTCAGGCCCAGAGCTATTACTAGAGACCTAAAATGGGGTGTACCAGTACCATTGCCAGAATATAAAGATAAGGTAAAACATTGTTTTTTGTATTATATTAGTTAAGACAAACTTATTTTAGTCAACTGCGAGCAGAGATCGAACCCGGTTTGGGATTCCCTTGAATATTGCTGGTTCCAACTGAATCCAATTCCTAGTCTGCAACCCGGTCCTGTCTGCAATTGGGTCTAACCCGGTTTGGGATTCCCTTGAATATTGCTGGTTCCAACCGGATCCAATTTCCTGTCTGCAACTGGGTCCAACCCGGTTTGGGATTCCCTTGAATATTGCTGGTTCCAACTGGGTCCAATTCCCAGTCTGCAACCCGGTCCTGTCTGCAACTGGGTCCAACCCGGTTCAGGATTCCCTTGAATATTGCTGGTTCCAACTGGGTCCAATTCCCAGTCTGCAACTGGGTCCAACCCGGTTTGGGATTCCCTTGAATATTGCTGGTTCCAATTCCCTCTTCCAATCCCTTCCTACTGGACATAGTGAAAGTCACGAATAACCGGTGTATGCAACTGGCATCTTGTCGTTCGAAATGGCGTTCTAAGGGGGAGGCCTATGTTCAGTGGACGTAGCAGTGGACGCTTTCTGGCTTATGATGATGATGAAGACGGTATAGTCAATGTTTTTTTTTGTTGTAGGTATTTTATGTGTGGTTCGATGCACCGATTGGTTACTTAAGTATAACGCAGTGCTGCACCAAGGATTACGAGAAGTGGTGGAAACCTGACAAGGACTATGATGTAAGTAAATTACCCGTGGCCGGCATTAAATTAAATAATGCAAATATTTGTTAATAAAAAAAAGAGGCGGATATTTGCTTCGGGTTTGGTTATCAAAGAGTGGTAGGCGGTGTGCCCAGGCTGCCGATCCGGGGTAGTACCACCATTTACAGGTATACAGACCGTGAAGTGATTTGGTCTCTCCAGCTTAACATCGGGCGGGGTGCTGGCATATGTCGAATCACAATGGTAAGCAAGGGGAGGGCCAAGATTGCTGAACCAACTCTGTTCACGGTTACCTCAGTCGCCGTCACTATGCCGGCCAAAGGTGCTTCACGCATCTGTTTTTGCAGTCGTCGGGAATCTCGGATCTCTTACCATCTAGCGGGTCGAGATCGAGTGGTACCCAGTCTGCCGATCTGGTGTAGTACCACCACTTACAAGTATACAGAACGTGAAGTGATTTCGTCGCGTTTCGCGATCACATTGTAAGTTGCCGGTTCCAACTAGGCCGGCATAGTGGACGTGACTGCTACTTACAGTTATTGAATTGTAGTAGCAGTGACATCCATTCATGGACCACACTCCAGCTTAATATCAAGCGGGATGCTGTCATATGTCGAGTCACAATAAATAAATAAAAATCGAGCCTGGGCCGTTTGACGAACTGGTGTGCTAAGCAATGCGCCACGCCTATCTTCAAATGTGTTTATAAATCATTTTCAGGTGAAGTTGTATCAATTTATGGCAAAGGACAATGTTCCATTTCATTCAGTGATGTTTCCAGCAGTCCTGATGGGATCCAACGAGGGTTATATACTCGTCGATCATTTATATGCAACAGGTATTATGATGAAGGGGAATTTATAAATCAGATTATGATGGATGCGTTAAACGAGGCGGACACAGGAGGGTGTTTCCGACCAATCGGTGACATCCTTAAGCTGGGTTGCCTAGTGCCCATACCCGTAGAGCTTGTATTAAGAGAGTTGTGGATGTGACCGAGTTGTGTCAGGATGATGACAAGTGGATATGGAGAACGCGTAGGCTGCTGAATCATTCCTTTTGTCAAATGTTCTAGAAAGTAACGTCGCAACCTTCATTTTGACTGCTTATTCTATTTCTTCCGCTCTGTGGTAGCTATTATGGATTGATGCGTTAAACGAGGCAGAGCCAGGAGGGTGTTTTCCAACCAAATCAAAGACATCCTCCCTCAAGAAAGCTGGGTTGCTTAGTGCCCATAACCGTAGAGCTTGTGAAAGGAAATTGTGGATGTGAGGAAAGCGAGGGAGTTGTGTCAGAATGCGCTTTATTATCTCTGCTTATCCCTGTGGAAATAAGGCGTGGGAAAAAATTGATTGATTGATTATAATATTTAAGCTAATTATCAAATATTACATCATGTCAGTGTTGATAAATCTATTTCGTCAATCTCCATTCATCGTTTCTTTTAGCGTCCCCAACGCAACACAACTTATGTTTAGAAATATCAATTAATCAAATTATCACGCCTTTTTCCCACAGAGATAGGCAGAGACAATGGAGCGCTACTTGCCACGATCCTGACACAACTTTTTCGCTCCCTTCACATTCACAATTCTTTTCATACAAGCTTTATGGTTAGAAATATTGACCTATAAATATTATTTTCAGAATATTTGAACTATGAGGAGGGTAAATTTTCAAAATCACGAGGCGTTGGTGTCTTCGGTAATGATGCTAAGGTAAGGTATTATTTGAATCAATCAATCAAACTGTCACGCCTTTTCCCCACAGGGATAGGCAGAGACAATGGAGCGCCACTTACCACAATCCTTACATAACTCCCTTGCTTCCTTCACATCCACAATTTTCTTCATACAAGCTCTGTGGTAATGGGCCCTAGGCAAGCTAGCTTTCTTGAGGATGTCTCCGATTTGGTCGGAAAACACCCTCTTGGGCCTGCCTTGTTTAACGCATCCATCCACATCAGATTTATAAATTCCATTCGTCAATCTATTTTTATTATTTATTCAATCTACTTTCATTATTTGTTCATTATTCAATCTACTTTCATTATTTCATCATGATTCATTCTACTTTCATTATTTATTCATTATTCAATCTACTTTCATTATTTATTCATGATTCAATCTACTTTCATTATTTATTCATTATTCAATCTACTTTCATTATTTATTCATTATTCAATCTACTTTCATTATTTATTCATGATTCAATCTACTTTCATTATTTATTCATGATTCAATCTACTTTCATTATTTATTCATGATTCAATCTACTTTCATTATTTATTCATGATTCAATCTACTTTCATTATTTATTCATTATTCAATCTACTTTCATTATTTATTCATTATTCAATCTACTTTCATCAAGGTATTATTTATTTATGTATTTTATAGAGTGGTCATTTGCCCAGCCAACTAACAAGTATAAAGACCGTGAAGTGACTTAGTCGCGTTTACATTCTATCGCGCAAATGCTTGGAGTATCTTTGCGCGATAGAATCCGGAATGAGGATATTTGCCGAAAAAATATCTCGTAGGATTTGCAAGCTGAAGTGGCAATGGGCTGGCCATATCGCTCGAAGAACTGATGACCGATAGGGAAGAAAAGTTCTTGCACCGGAAGACGCAGCGTAGGTAGGCCTCCCACTAGGTGGACTGACGACATATTAAGAGTGGTGGCCAGTGGTACTCAGTCTGCCGATCCAGAGTAGTACCTACTACAAGTATACAGCTCGTGAAGTGATTTGGTCGCGTTTCGGAATCAGCTTGTAAGTTGCCGGTTTCAACTAGGCCGGCATAGTCGATGTTACTGCTACTCACGGTAATTAAATTGTAGTAGCAGTGACATCAATTCATGGACCACACTCCAGCTTAACATCAAGCGGGGTGCTGTCATATGTCCAGTCACAATAAAAAAATTAAAAAAGAGACGAATAACCGGTGGATAGAACTGTCGTCTTGTCGTTAGGAATGGCGTTCTAAGGGGGAGGCCTATTTTCAGCAGTGGACGTCTTCTGGCTGATGAGAATGATATAAATAATTATATATATTCTTTTTAGGATACTGGTATTCCATCAGATGTGTGGAGATTCTATTTGGCTAGTATTAGGCCGGAAAGTTCAGATTCCAGCTTTAGCTGGGTTGAACTTGGTACAAGGTAAGTTTCAACTCTGGTTGGTACAGTCCAAAATCAAATCAAATTGTCACGACTCTTTTCCACGGGGATGGGCAGAGACAACCACTTGCCACGATCCTGACACAACTCCCTCGCTTTTTTTAAATTTTTATTGTGACTCGACATATGACAGTCCCCTCTTGATGTTAAGCCAAAGTGTGGTCCATGAATGAATGTCACTGCTACTACAATTCAATGTTTAACGCATCCATCATCCACATATATTTATATCATTAACATATATATATAAATTGCTTTAATCAATCTACTTTCACTCATCCTTTCTATGTGCCCAAATGTGTGATAATTTAATTTTTTTTTTAAATTTTATACTAAGCTACTAAAGTCCTTGTTTTATAGAAACAGGACAACCAAAGTATAGTAAGGGAACGACTTAAATGATCACGGTAGGAATGTAGTTGTGACGTCATGGTCACGTGTCTATTATGAATAGTGAAGTAACATGCAAAATGTCGATAACAATAAACACACACTTTCCTTAAAACGCAATTAGATTTAGTTATTAAAAATTATAAATGTGTATTAAATTGAAGTATAAACATTAGATAGCAACAATTTTTAATGAATTATATATTAATTTAATTTTGAGAATAGTGAATGCATGTTTTTTTTCTTTTTCACACATTCAAATCACGTTTCTAATAATGATTCTAGCCTGACTACGGATGACGACTCTCTTTTATTTAATTAACTCACAAATTTTCAATCATCAAACAAAGAAAATATGGACACGTTTTTATCGATATTAAATGACATCGCCGAGCTATGAGCGTCACTAAAAGCGGCCATTAAGATACGTAAGGTCGTTTCACGCCCCACCGCACCTCAGCCCCCGAATTCATTTAGCTCGTTCCCCAACTATACATATATCATTGGTACCGGTGAGTGATCTCGAACTCGTGCTCTCTCGGTTTGCGTAACCATTGCACTGTCACTACACCACAGTCGCTTGATTGATTGATTGGCTTATATAATTATTAATTTAAGGATTGACAAAGGAATGCTTCGAAGGTTTGGGTACATGGAAAGGATGAGTGAAAGTAGATTGACGAATAGAATTTATAAATCTAATGTGGATGGATGCGTTAAACAAGTCAGGCCCAGGAGAGTGTTTTTCGATCAAATCGGAGACATCCTCAAGAAAGCTAGGTTGCCTAGTGCCCATAACCGTAGAGCTTGTATGAAGAGAATTGTGGATGTGAAGGAAGCAAGAGAGCTGTGTAAGGATCGTGGTAAGTGGCGCTCCAATGTCTCTGTCTATCCTTGTGGGAAAAAGGCGTGACAATTTAATTGATTGCTTGATTGAATTATTAATTTATACAAAACTACATGAGCGGGCCACTAGTATAAATCCATCCTATGACCTTGGATCCTTCAAGCGATGCGTAAAGAAGCATTTTAGGCCGGCATAGTGGCGGCGGCTGGGGCAGCCGGGAACTGACTCAGTTATTCCAGTCGTCGTCACTCTTGGACCTCCTCTTGCTTATCATTAGGCGAGTCGAGGTCAGATGTCGTGTCACAATAAAAAATAAAAAAAATCTTTTCTTTATTTCTTTCACAGGAACAACTCTGAATTGTTGAATAATTTGGGCAACTTTTGTCATCGGTCTTTGAGTTTTTGCGCAAACACATTTAAATGTAGAGTGCCGGATTTGAATTTGAAACCATCGGATTATGAACTTATGGCGTTAATTAATAGAGATGTTATTGGTGAGTTTTTTTTACTTTTGATCCTTACTAATCATAGAAACAGGACGACCAAAAAATCAATCAATCAAATTGTCACGCCTTTCCCCCACAGGGATAGGCAGAGACAATAGAGCGCCACTTGTCACGATCCTGACACAACTCCCCCGCTACGCTCACATCCACAATTCTCTTCATACAAGCTCTATTGTTATGGCCCATGGGCACTAGACAACCAAGCTTTCTTAGGGATATCTCCAATTTAATCGAGAAACACCCTCCTGGCCTGCTTTGTTTAACGTATCCATTTATAAATTCCTTTCGTCAATCTACTTTTACTTATCCTTTCTATGTCCCCAAACCATCGAAGCATCCCTTTGTCAATCCTTGTCACTACATCTTCTTTCAAACCACATATATCGCGCACTGTGATATTCTTTTTTTTTATTATTTATTTATTACACAACATTTGACCACGACTCGCCCGATGATAAGCAAGAGGAGGTCCAAGAGTGACGACGACTGAAAAAAACGAGTTGGTTGTTCACGGCTGCCCCAGTCGCCGTCACTAAGCCGTCCAAATATTTCATACCTTTCTTTTTTAATTCTAATATATTTTTTCTTTGGTCAGCCTATGTCCAAAATATGGAGAAGGGTCGTCTCCGCGATGCTCTGAAACACGTGCTGCTTGTGTCAAAGCATGGCAACCAGCATATGCAGTCTGAACAGCCATGGGTACTCCTCAAAGGAAGCTCTGAAGAAAGGTATATAAACGATTTTCCTATATATTGATTCGACTTATGACAGCACCCCGCCTGATGTTAAACTGATGTTAAACATGAATGGAGGTGACTGCTACTACAGTCAATTAACTGCAAGTAGCAGTGACATCCACTATGCCGGCCTAGGCCAAAAAATATATTTCTAAAATTATTGTATCGCATCGATTTTTAATACGTGTACAAAGGACATCATTCATTTTGTATGGGAACTTGGGCTTAATTGTATTAACAGTTGCATATACATTTTAAAATAGTTTGATGTACGAAGATTACTATGTAATTGGTATATATCCTTTATTTTGCATAGTTTAGGTGTGCAAAATAATCAAACTATAATTATGACAGTTCAAAGCAGAACTATTAATATGACGTGTTTTTGTGATTGACAGACGACACGAAATCTATATCTTATTTTCCAAATAACTCGATTGCACAGCAATTAAAAGCAAAATTGTTTTTAGTTTTATCAACACAAGTATCGAAACTACCATTTATATATTTTTTTCATCATTGGACATTACAAAAGTAGTACATAAAAGCCCAAAATGAATGATGCTCTTTTAGAAAATTCAATATTAATTTATTTGCAGGGAACGTGGCGCGACTGCAATAGGTCTATGTTGTCAAATTGTTGCGCTGCTCTGCACAATGATTGGTCCATACATGCCTGACACGTTTCACAAATTAAAATTACAACTCAACGTTAAAAGTGATCAGTTAAAGATTAATCCTACGTAAGTAATTGACGAAAGGAATGTTTATTTATTTTATCAATCAAATTGTTACGCCTTTTTTCCTCAGGGAACTTGCTGCGATCCTGACACAACTCTCTCGCTTCTTTCATATCCACAATTCATACGTGCTCTGTGGTTAAATTTTACTATAAAAATTTCAGTCACAATGAATTTTGTATTTTATTGTGACTCGACATGATGGTAAGCAAAAAGAGGTCCAAGAGTGCCGTCACTATGCCGGCCAAAGGTGCTTCTTCACGCATCGCTTGAAGGATCCAAGGCTATAGGATGGAGAGAACACACGGGCTGGCAAAGCATTTCACTTGTCGATTGTTTTACAATCCATTTGTTTATAAATCTGATGTAAATGGATGCATTCTATCGACCGAATCGGCAGTCGAACTAAAAAGTTCGGTACGAGTCGAGTCACAATTAAAAATGTATTGAAGAATAATTTTAAATAGATTTTCTTAAATTTTGCGCTATCACTGATTAATGATTTTAAAAAAATATGAGGTTTACTATTGAAATTATTTTTGGTTATTGATTTTACATTTTTTTATTATTCCGACGTTTCGAGAGCCATCGTTTGCAGCCATCGTTGTCACGGTGAGACTGAGGTGTTGGTCGTCCTATTGGTTGATGCTGTTATTGTTTCCAAAACTACTCCGTTTGATGTTTTGATTTTATTGTTCCCTGGTTAATTGTAAAACTTAATTCTTTTGTACCAGGAACCCATCATTCCATCAGTATTTACCATCAGGCCATGTGATTGGAACTCCTGCACCATTGTTTACTAAAATAGAGCCAGCACTTCTTGAAGAGTTGAAGAAAAAGTATGCAGGCACTCAAACTGATAGAGCTAACAAGGTAACCTCTTACTATACTATGCTTCCCTGGTACTTTGCCGGTTTAGGGAAAGTTTTAGATTTCTTATTTATTTACATATCAAAGACACAGGACAACCAAAGTACATATATCAAAGATACATTATTACCAGCGAGTGGTATTAAACCCTTGCTCTCGGTTTGCGTAACCATTGCACAACCACTACACCACGGTAGTCTTAAGATTGGTTATGCTGTGTTATCTAGGGCGGCATAGTGGACACTAGACCTATGTTAAGGAATTAAGAAAGTTTCATCAGTATCGTGAAAATATGGGGCGTGAATCAAAGAGTGGTAGGCAGTGGTACCCAGTCTGCCGATCCGGGGTAGTACTACCACTTACAAATATACAGACCATGAAGTGATTTGGTCACGTTTCGGGATCAGCTTGTAAGTTGCCGGTTCCAACTAGGCCGGCATAGTGGATGTGATTGCTACTCACAGTTATTGAATTGTAGTAGCAGTGACATTCATTCATGGACCACACTCCAGCCTAACATCAAGCTGTCATATGTCGAGTCTAAATTTTTTTTTTATAAAGCTTGTCAAAAGTGGCGCTCCATTGAAGCGTGATAATTTGATTAATTTATGAGTTGTTATTACCTTTTTTAACAGGAAAATGATACCAAAGCAGTCAAGAAGTTTGTAAGCATACCTGATTTAGAAGCAGCAATCACTAAGCAGGTAATTAATTTTCAAATATTTTTTTTTTTATTGTGACTCGACATATGACAGCACCCTGCTTGATGTTAAGCCGAAGTGTGGTCCATGAATGAATGTCACTGCTACTACAATTCAATAACTGTAAGTAGCAATCACATCCACTATGCCGGCCTAGTTGACAGGCGTGGACAAACGGTTTAGCGATTGGTTTGTTGCGCGTAAAGTCCCGGGTTCGATTCCCGGTCGGAGCAAATATTTGTTTCATAGTAATATGTAATATTTAATAATATTAAAGTTGTTAATAAAAAAAAAGAGATGGATATTTGCTTCGGGTCTGGTTATCAAAGAGTGGTAGGCAGTGGTACCCAGTCTGCCGATCCGGGTAGTACCACCACTTACAAATATACAGACCATGAAGTGATTTGGTCACGTTTCGGTATCAGCTTGTAAATTGCCGGTTCCATCCAGGCCGGCATAGTGGATGTGATTGCTACTCACAGTTATTGAATTGTAGTAGCAGTGACATCCATTCATGGACCACATTCCAGCCTAACATCAAGCAGGGTGCAGTCTGCCGATCCGGGTAGTACCACCACTTACAAGTATACAGACCGTTGAAGTGATTTGGTCACGTTTCGGGATCGGCTTGTAAGTTGCCGATTCCATTTAGGCCGGCATAGTGGATGTGATTGCTACTCACAGTTATTGAATTGTAGTCGCAGTGACATTCATTCATGGACCACACTTCGGATTAACATTAAGCGGGGTGCTGTCATATGTCATTAATTTAAAAAAACTGTGGTCAGTGAACAAATCCTAATTTAAGAATAAAATCTATTCCTAGGGTGAAAAAGTGCGTCAACTAAAAGCGTCGACCAAAGACAAAACAGTCTGGCAACCCGAAATCAATATATTACTAGATTTAAAGAAACAATTGGCCATTGCCCAACAAGACGCCAATACAGCGAAGAATTCCGCTTAAATTATCAAATCAATGGAGAAAGAAACAAGTATTACTACTTTTTATTAATTTTCTTTATGAGGATAAATAACCACAGAGCCTGTATGAAGAGAATTGGATGTGAAGGAAGCAAGGGTGTTGTGTAAGGATCGTGGTAAGTGGCGCTTATTGTCTCTGCCTATACCCGTGGGAAAAAGGCGTGACAATTTGATTTGATTTGATTGATGAAATGACAGACTGTGAGATATGGATAGACGAAAAGAAAGTGGACCAAGTCAAAAAATTTGTTTACTTAGGAAGTAAGGGATGGGAAGTGTGATGAAGATATTGAGAGAAGAGTGCAAAAGGGTATCGTAGTGAGCGGTGCCATTCATAGTATAATGAACAGCCAAATAATGTCCCAAAAGTCACGGATGGCTGTTCATAATGCGGTGCTGGTTCCTACATTAATGTATGGAAGTGAAGGTTGGGTATGGCAGAAGAAGCATGAGAGTAGAATTACCGCTGTAGAAATGCGGTCATTAAGGAGAGTATGTGGAGTGACGATAGCGGATAGAATAAGGAATAGCACATTGCGCGATAGATGTGGTTTGAAAGAAGATGTAGTGACGATTGACAAAGGAATGCTTTGATGGTTTGGGCACATGGAAAGGATGAATGAAAGTAGATTGACTACTTTAAGATTTATAAATTGCTTTCAATTTATAAATCTGATGTGGATGGATGTGTTAAACAAGGCAGGCCCAGGAAAGTGTTTTCCGATCAAATTGGAGACATCCTCAAGAAAGCTAGGTTACCTAGTGCACATAACCTTAGAGCTTATATGAGGAGAATTGTGGATGTGAAGGAAGCGAGGGAGTTGTGTCAGGCAAGTGTCGTGGCAAGTAGCGCTCCATTGTCTCTACCTATTTCCGTGAGAGAAGGCGTGATAATTTAATTGATTGATTGTTATTTATATTATATACTTATACTATAAACGCGAAAGTTTGTGAGTATGGATGGATGTTTGTTACTCTTTCACGCAAAAACTACTGAATGGATTTTAATGAATCTTTACAATAATATAGTTTTTACATCAGAATAACACATAGGCTATAATTTATTAACAAATTGTGTGAATTGTCCAAAATATAACGACAAGTGTCAACTAAGTAGAAAACAAGTCTGTTTTCTGCGAGCTATTCTAGCATCTTAACGAACTAATAAGACACCAGAACCCAATTCCACGCGGGTAAAACCGCGGGCACAGCTAGTGTTTAATAGTTTTACCAACCAAACTTCATATTTTCAGGGAGATAAAGTGAAAAATACTGAAATGGAACAGTTTGTACACTGAATCTTAACCGGACATAAAGAAAAAAATTGGCTGCGTTTTAGGAAAATTGACCTTAGATCCATGAAACGATGCGTGAAGAAGCACCTTTGGCCAGCATAGTGACGGCGACTGGGGCAGCCGTGATCTGACTCGGGTTTTTTCAGTCGTCGTCACTCTTGGACCTTCTCTTGCTTATCATCAGGCGGTCGACATATGACATTTATTGTGACTCGACATATGATAGCACCCTGCTTGATGTTAAGCCGGAGTATGGTCCATGAATCGATGTCACTGCTACCACAATTCAATAATTGTGAGTAGCAATCACATCCACTATGCCGGCCTAGTTGGAACCAGCAACTTACAAGCTGATCCCGAAACGTGACTAAATCACTTCACGGTCTGTATACTTGTAAGTGGTGGTACTTCCCGGATGGGAAAACTGGGTCCCACTGCCTACCACTCTTTGATAACCAGACCCGAGCAAATATCTATCTCTTTTTTATTTGTTAACAAAATTTAGCAATATTTAATAAAATAATTAAATATTACAAATAAAAGCTAAGAAACAAATATTTACCCCGACTGGGAATCGAACCTGGGACTTTACGCGCAACAAACCAATCGCTAACCGTTCGTCCACGCCTGTCGTCAAAATAATTCAGAAATAAAGTACAAGTGGGCAACTACAACTAGTCTGCCCTGCTTCGATCCGGCGTAGTACCACAACTTACAAGCGCGTAAACCGTAAAGTGACTTAGTCGCGTTGGGCTTGTAAGTTGTACTAAAAGAAGCCCAAAATGAATTATGTCTTTTTGAACTGTCTATCGATTATTGATTTTTCGGCTATAGTGGCGTTGGTGCTGATTGTTCCGTTTCAATATAATATATATAAAGTTTTATGTTATCTATTGATTAAATTAAGCTATAATAATTATTAGTAAAATTGATTGAGATCTCTTCCAATTAAGTCTCACACCAACTAAAATATATAGACGGAGTGTTTGTGCTGGTGTTGGTCGCCGTTAACTTTATTACAATAACTGTTTTTAACGTCAAAATATTAGAATGTCGAAATAGCGAGAACGCATGAATAAATTGACAAGTGGAAGAGGTTACCAGCACACGTGTTTGATTCATCCTATAACCTTGGATCATTTAAGCGAAGCGTACAATACCACCTCTATCTTTTTGACGGTAACTAAGGCAACCGCATATTAAATTGTTTATTTTTTATTCATCGGCGCTATTGTATTTCCTCTTGGCAACAGGCATGTCAAAATTAGTTGTTGCTTCTCAAAAAAAATTATAACAGCTCAGACAATACGAGTAAGAACCGGAAATTACCACCAGACAACAGAGGAGGACTTTTGATAAATCCAGTCGCATAGTAAGACATAATCTAAATATTTTGACAAATGTGACTGTGGTGTAGTGGCAGTGCAATAGTCACGCAAACCGAAAGCACAGGTACAAAACCACTCACCGGTACATATAAATCTTTGATCGTCCAGTTTCTATAATACAATCACGTTAGTAGCTTAGTAAAGAGATATAAATTATTAAAATATTCCAGACGATCAGTTAACGTCAACCCGCCGCTTATTAGTTGGTCTTACTAAATGAGTACCCGCTACTGGTAACCCAACCAACTGGTTGTATCAGCTTGACAGGCAAAATAATTTGTCGCCGCACTCCGTCTTTATTTTTTTATTGGTCGCAGTTTTAAGTGTAGTAGGGTAGGTTTAAAAATTGATTTCAAGGCGTATTCTTTAAGAATTGTGTAAATTATTTATTTGGTCATTTTTTAAATAAATATTTATTGATTGATTTTTGTGTTTTTTTTTTTAAATATATTTATTGTGACTCGACATAAGGCAGCACCCCGCCTGATGTTAAGCTGGAGTACGATCCATGAATGGAGGTGACTGCTACTCAGTTAAATAACTGTAATTTGCACGCACATCCACTATGAAGGCCTTGTTGGAACTGGCAACTCACAAGCTGATCCCGAAACGCGACTAAGTCACTTTACGGTCTGTATACTTGTAAGTGGTGGTACTACCCTGGATCGGCAAACTGGGTACCATTGCCTACCGTACTTTTAATTCTTAGTAACAATTGGTGTTTAGAAGGGAAACACTTTTTTAGTAGACACTTTTGGATGATATTTAGGCACTCTGCCTGATGTGTTTTTTTTTATTGTGACTCGACATATAATCTCTACTTGCCTGATGGTAAGTAAGGGGAGGTCCAAGAGCACCGACGACTGAAAAAACCGACTTGTTTCGACGTGGTGTAGTGGCAGTGCAATGGTTACGCAAGCCGAGAGCACGGTTTCAAAACCACACGGTACCAATGTGTCTTTAATATATTTACTTTGGTTATCCTGTTTCTATGATACAAGCCCTTGAGTAGCTTAGTATAGTAATCGTGGCTATATCGGCCAAAAAATTATAAACTAGAGTGCGATCAACTATGGTGGAATAGCAAAACTCTACAAAAACTCAGCTTTTAAAGTAAAGCGAACAGGCAGCATCCCGCTTGATCTTAAGCGGTCTATGAATGAAGACGACTGCTACTACAGTTAAACAAATGTAAGTCGCTTTCACTATGTCGGCCTAGTTGGAAGCAGCGCGGCACCTTTTTGAGATAAATCAGGAAAAATTTAAAGGAGGCCCAGGGTGCAAAAAAAACAATTTAATATACTAATACATTCATATTAGGCAATAAATAGAATAAACATATTGTATTCGGCAGTTATAGTTGCGCATATACACTGGCCGTGCAATAAAAAAGGGTCTCTTTAGATTCATAAAAAATAATAATAGTTTAAGTGAAAGTAGATTGACGAAAAAAAATATAAATCTGATGTGCATGGATGCGTTAATCGAGGCAGACCCAGGAGGGTGTTCTCCGACCAAATCGGAGACATACTCAAGAAAGCTAGGTTGCCTAGTGCCCATAACCATAGAGCTTGTATGAAGAGAACTGTGAATGTGAAGGAAGCGAGGGAGTTGTGTCAGGATCGTGGCAGGTGGCGCTCCATTTTCTCTGCCTATCCCTGTGGGGAAAAGGCGGGACAATTTAATTGATTAATTTATGAGTTTATCGCGAACAGACAGACGCGGCGGGGGACTAATATGTAGTAAAACTATTAGTATGATACCCAAGTGTACGCGGAGCGTGGGTCCCACGCGCGAGTCGATCATCGACTGGCCAGCCAATCGCGCGCACGGAACTTTGTTACCTCATGCCCCGCGTCCCTAAACACACCTAAAAACGACATCTGCACATCTGACTACTCTTGCCAACTTACGTGACGCGAACTATACTTATGCGCTTAAACATTGCCAATGTATCAAAACTTGATGTCATTCAAGGAATAGTTTTTCTGATTGTATTAGCCAATTCCACTATTGTACATTTTTCCTTACCTGGCAAAAGTAGTAAACAAACTTTCGACATAATGATGGATTAACGATAAAAAAAAACAATTACTAGTGACGCAAATCAATACGAATATGTAAAAATATCTATGAATTACTGTGAAAATGGTTTTATTCTTATTGGGGCATACATACAACATATCGTTTATGAACTGGCAGAGTCCTATCTTTTATCATGCAACTTTACAGGACTGTGAAAAAACTGATTATTATTGAAGTAGTGAAGTTATTTATCGAATAAAAAAAACACGTATTTAGTAAATTAGCTTTATTGACGCGAATTTATAACTAAATAAACTTAAAATCGCTCTCTAATCGAAATAGGACATTTTGATACAGAAAAAGTAATGAGCATTTTTTTCAGATAGGACCTTTTGCCAGTTCATAGACGATATACTGGATTGCTCTGATGATATTTACACCTGGTATAATAAAACACAATTTAATATAATATAATTTATTCACAGCATTTATGTAAATTCACACTGGTCCTTAACTAGTTATAGCCTGATGTTAAGCTGGAGTGTGGTCCATGAATGGATGTCACTGCTACTACAATTCAATAACTGTGAGTAGCAATCATATCCACCATGCCGGCCTAGATGGAACTCACAAGCTGATCCCGAAACGCGACCAAATCACTTTACTTACCTCGGATCGGTAGACTAGGTACCACTGCCTACCACTCTTTGATAACCAGACCCGAAGCAAATATCAACCTTTTTTTTTTATTATTAACAAATGTTTGCAACATTTAATACAATTATAAAAGCTATGACAGAAATATTTGCTCCGACCGGTAATGGAACCCGGGACTTTACGCGCAACAAACCAATCGCTAACCGTTCATCTACGCCTGTCGTCAAAAAGTTACTTAGTAAAGATACTTAGCCGCCTTTTAGTATCAGCTTGTAAGATTTCTTGTATCAGACGGTTACAACTAAGCCGACAATGTAGATGCGACTTCTACTTGCAGTTATTTAACTGTAGTAGAAGTCGCATCTGTTTGTTGACCGCACTCCAGATTACCATCAGGCGGGGTACTGTCATATGTCAGATCACAATTGAAAAAATGCCTTGTACCGAATAAATAATAAAACCGTTGTAACGACCTAAACCTAATTTTCATACAAAAGGACATCGTTTATTTTGTATAGGGACATGGGCTTAATTGTATTAACAGTTGCATATGCATTTTAAAATAGTTTCATGTACGAACATTACAATGTAATTAAAAAATATCCTTTATTTTGCATAGTTTAGGTATGCAAAATGATCAAACTATAATTATGACAGTTTAAAGCTATGGCGTGTCACCGTGGTTGACAGACGTCACAAAATCCATTTCTTATTTTTGAAATAACTCAATTGCACAACAATTAAAAGCAAAGTTGTTATTAGTTTTATCAATATAAATAACCAAATTTACATTTATATATTTTGTCATCATTGGGCATTACAAAAGTAGTACATAAAAGCCTAAAATAAATGATGACCTTTTATCGGTTTTTAACTAAAATCATTTAATAAAAACGTTGTATTAACTTATTTATGTAACCATTGTAAAAACCTTATTTTAATACAAAATAAATAGTAAAAATATATGACTCTTAATTCTAAATATGGCAGAGCTTCATCATCATCACGCCTTAATTCCAACAGAGATAGGCAGGACCTTTAGCCGGCACAGTGACAGTGGCGCAACCGTAAACAGAGCCGGATTTTTCAGTCGTTGGTACCCTTGAACCTCTCGTACTAACAGTCAAGGTCAAATGTTTTGTAATAATAAAAATACACTTTTAACGATCCTGACAACTCTCGCTTCCTTCACTTCCCCAATTCTCTTCATACAGACTTGAGCCACTGATTTTTAGAGTAGTGCTTCAAATCGGAAACATCCTCAAGAAAGCTGAGTAGAGGTTGTATGACGAGAATTGTGAATGTGAAGGAAGCGAGGAAGTTGTGTCAGGATCGTGGCAAGTGGCACTCCATTGTCTCTGCCTATCCCTGTGGAAAAAAGCGTGACTGTTTGATTATTTGATTGATTTACTTCTGGAAGTTAAATCGTGATGGTCAATATGTTGATATGGCCTAATTCAACCAGTAGTGCATTAAGCGACAGATACAGGGTTTGATTCCCGGTCGCAGATCACCATTAAGCGCGCGTGTTTTTTTAATTTCAGCTCGATATATTACAGCACCCCACCTGGAGTACGATCCATTAATAACTGCTAGTAGCAGTACAATTCACTATGCCGTCGTACTAGTAGGAACAATCAACCTTCAAATTAACTAAGAAATGTAAATAAATAATTTTCATTAGTAATTAATTAATTTACATTTATATACTAAGCTACTAAAGTGCTCGTATCATAGAAACGGGACAACCAAAGTACATATATCAAAGATACATTGGTACCGGTGGGTGGTCTCAAACCCGTGCTCTTGGTTTGCGTAACCATTGCACTGCCACTACACCACGGTCGCCCATTTGATTGGTACATTGAAATATTCTGCAAGCTGAAATGGCAATAAGCTGGCCACATCGCTTGAAGAACCGACAACCGATGGGGAAGAAAGATTCTAGAGTGGAGACCACGAACCGGAAGACGCAGCGTGGGTAGGCCTCCCACTAGGTGGATTAACGACATAGTGAAAGTCACGGGTAACCGGTAAATGAAACTGGCATCTTGTCGTTCAAAATGGCGTTCATATTAAAAACGTTCGTCTGGCTTTCATATTAATAAACGTATCGATAATATCGTCGAAGTATGTTTGCCTCTCTAAACTAAGGAGAGCCAAAATTTGTCCTCTAATTGTAACAAAACTCAGTATTTTTTGTTTCTTTCTGAGTCCTTATCGACTTATTTTTTTTTTTGTGATGAAACTGCCTATGTTGTCTATGCCTAAATCCGGCACTGGCATAGGAACACGTTATACCTGCAATCACCGATTAAATGAAAACCTAGACCAATTTGAAGGGTACATGAGTATAAGTTAATGAGGATAATTAAAATTTTCCATACGTTGTACCTTTCCAGATATCAAAGGTCAAAGGTTACGAAAAGTGCCATAGAGAAACAGCTAAAAATAGGTATTTTACATTCAGCTGTATAAAAATTGAATAGACGAATATTTTATACCATAAAACCTAGGGACAAAAACTGCCACCAGGGGGCGCATAAAACATTTAAATTTAAGAAAAAATCTATGAAAAATCTATCTTTCTGGGCTCATCTTTCTCTTTTCTTTTTTCTCTTTTTTTACCCTTTACAATGCTATTCTCTCTCTCTTTTCTCCTTGCTTTCTTTCAATTGAACTTTTTTTATCTTTTTCTCCAAAACTAAAACGTGTGGAAAGCTAAGTTTTGTGCTAACCGGTGATTGCAGGTGTAACGTGTTCCCTTGAAGTCCATTCATTCGATGAAGCAGGCGCGTTTCGTAAATGTAGTGTCACAAACCATGATGGCGGGTGTTCTATAACGAATATGTATGCAGGAACTAAAATGTACAGTCAGCAGCAGATATATGTGAGCACGCAATGTGATCAAAAGTATCTATACATTCAGAGTTATCATAAATATCTACACACCATTAGTTGTCATAATAATGTGAGCATTCAATACGTCAAAAATATCTACACACGCAAATAGTTAAAAATATCTACACACTCACTTGTCAAAAATATGTCAACAGACAACTCAGCAAAGGACATCATCCAGGCTTCATACACTTTTGGTCCAAATATGAAAGTGCCGGCCAATAAAAAAAAATGTTATATTCTGTTAGAACTTGCACGTCTGAACATTTTTTATTATGGCACCAAAGTTGTAGAGCCATTCTACTACATTTTATTTGCGTTTAAAAAATCAATATTTGTAAAAATATTCGACAAAATAATAGCAAAACAAGTAAAAATCCTACCCAAACAGGTTATTTTTCCTGGAATAATGTATAACAATGATAGAACTAACGGTAACAGTTTTAACTAACGACCTCTCCCCCTCCCTTACCTGTATGTTTAGTTAGTATTTGAAGTAATTAGCTGCTGTGTACATGCGTGTGCAATTTTCGCTAGTTCTCACTATACTTTTTTGTTTGTTATATTGTTTTATTTCATATATTTTGTGTTATATGAAATTTATATGAAATTTATTTTTCATTTATAATAACAGTATTTAGAATGGCCCTACAGCTTTGGTGTCATAATAAAAAATGCTATGACTGACGAGTTCTAACAGAATATAACTTTTTTTTTCTTTGGCCGGCACTTTTATATTTGGACCAAAATGGATGATGTCCTTTGTTTTAAAAAATACATTTTTACAAATTATAGTTTTACAAAAATACAAATTATATTTTTGACAAATGAGTGTGTGGATATTTTTGATCACATTGCGTGCTCAGATATATCTGATGCTGACTGTACCAGGAACTAAAACCTAATTATTATTGAATTATTGCAATTAAAACTTTAGCAAGCGTTACACAAGGTCAGGTTATCCAGTTTTTTTAAACTAACCTAACTTGGTTAAAATAATTCAAGGTCCTCCAATCTTTATTCGCCTTAGCAATTAAAAAGTCAAGTATAGACAGAGCTCCGGGAACTTGGGGTGCTGTCACATGTCGAGCCTCAACAAAGAACCCAATAGATTTTTAATTTTTATTTACATATCTATACTAAGCTACTAAAGTGCTTGTATCATAGAAACAGGACAACCAAAGTACATATATCAAAAATACCTTGGTACTGGTAGGTGGTCTCGAACTCGTGCTCTCGATTTGCGTAACCATTGCACTGCCACTACACCACGGTCGCAGATTACGAGGATCCACTTCCAGAATTCTCACAAACCATATTAGCTATAAAATCCCTATTCAGACATTCTTTATTTTGTACAGAACTCTCTTTGTATGTGTGGATTTTTACATGACATTTCAGTGTAGACGCTTGCCTGAAAGCCTGACCGCAGACCGCACAGACGTAGGGCTTTTCACCTGTGTGGCATCGCGTGTGGGCGATCAGGTCGTTGCGTTGGACAAACGCCTTGTCACAGTGTGCACAGTGAAATGGTTTTTCACCTGTGTGGGTACGTCGGTGGTTTTTCAATGTTGATGAGGCGGAGAACTTCATAGGGCACAGGTCACAGGCGAACGGTTTTTCCCCTGTGTGTATGCGACGGTGTTTACCTGTAATTAAAATTTAAAATAGATGTCAGCTCCGACTAGGGTTGACAACATTAATTTATGGAAATGTGGAAATCAATCAAATTGTCACGACTTTTTACCACAGGTATGGCATTGATAAAATCTGAAGTGGATGGATGTGTTAAACAAGGCAAGCCCAGAAGTTTGTCTTTCGACCAAATCAAAGGCATCGTTAACAAGCTGGGTTGGTCTAGTGCCCATAACCATATAGCTTGTATAAAGAGAATTGTAGATATGAGGGAAGCGAGGGAGTTGTGTCAGGATCGTGGCAAGTGGCGCTGTCTCTGCCTATACCTATGGGAATTGAGGTGTAACCCATTGAATCATCTTACCTAAAGAGCTAGAGGTTGTGAAACTACTGTTGCATGTCTCACAGATAAATGGGTGTGCTCCGGAATGAGTTCTCAAATGTGCTGTTAGTTCCCCCTTGGATACAAACTTCTGGTCACAAATACTACATGAAAATGGTTTCAGACCTGAAATATGATATATTCCTATATAAATCTATCTATATAATATATATATATATAAAGGGCAAAAGTGATTGAGCGTGAAGCCACATGGTGCGGTGCGGCGTCGCATCGCAAACATTTTGCCGTATCACTGTACACACGTGGTATGCGGCGCCGTAGTATGCGGAGCGAGGACCTAAAGCAACACTTTCTCCCCCTTTCCCCCTCGCTCAATACAAGTGCGGTGTACGTGCGGTACACCGCACGGCATATCTGGCATATCATTGTTTTTATATGCAGGACGCCGCAGCGACACCGCGCCGCACCGTGTAGCTTCACGCTGAAGTATCAACACACAGGCCTAACCCTTAGGGCTAGAAACTTAAAATTTCGCACACGTATTCCTCTTATGACGAAGGCATTCACTAAGAAAGGATTTTTCAAAGTTCATTCCCCAAGTAAAATAGGTGTTCAAAGTTTTCTTGCGTATGAATTGAGTACGACAAAAATAATAAGTTACTTATTTCAGCTTTTTTCCAAAATTCAGTCCCTATGAGGGTAGAATTGGGAATGTGAAGAGGTGGAAACTTCGATCTTGTGACCGAAATGTAGGTTTCAAAGCTTTTGCGACATGTCACTGCCCTCACTATCTTCTCTACCCAACCAAATATTGTAAGATGCCACCTTCAATATGTACACCAAAAATGTACTTACAGCTGACCTTGGGAGGCCAAGATCCTTTAAAAGATGATGCAAGGTTTATGCTGGTATTCCTCTTGCACTAACTTTTACTGCATAGAGCTGGGTTTTGAACCCATTTCTTGTCATATCGTTCGTGAGATCAAAATTTTTAGTGGACTTGATGTTGTGAGCTCTATAGGTGTTGAGAGTTAACTAAGATGTCCAGTCTATAGGCTGATACTGCTAGATCTTCAGGTATCTTATAGTGCTTCTCAAAAGTATCGATGAGTGTTTTCCAGTAAGGTGCATTGAAAAAGGTTTATTTGTGATTTCCTGAGATGGAACTCTTTCACAAAAGTAATCTAATACAGTGATATACAATGTATCAATCAATCAAATTTTCACGCCTTTTTTCACAGGGATAGGCAGAGACAATGGAGCGCCACTTGTCACGATCCTGACACAACTCCCTCGCTTCCTTCGCATTCACAATTCTCTTCATACAAGCTGTATGGTTATGGGCACTAGGCAACCTAGCTTTCTTGAGGTTGTCTCCGATTTGTTTGGAAAACACCCTCCTGGGCCTGTACAATATATTATACATTTTTTTCTTACATTTCTATACTAAGCTACTCAAGTGCTTGTATCATAGAAACAGGACAACCAAAGTACATATATCAAAGATACATTGGTACCGGTGGGTGGTCTCGAACTCATGCTCTCGCTTTGCGTAACTATTGCACTGCCACTACACCACGGACGCCTGATAATATATTTGAATTTGTAAATGTATACATACCTAAATGCCTTCTCATATGTTCCTTTAAATTAGTTTTCTGACTGAACCCTCTTCCACAAGTAGCGCATAGGTATGGCTTTTCACCTGTATGTACTCTGTAATGGTCTTTCAACGTTGACAACATCTGAAAACCTTTTCCGCAAACATTGCAGCAGTGTTGCCGTGTATCATCATCCACTTTCTCAATATCCTTATGTGCTGAGTTTATGTGATTAACTAGGTGAGCATGGTGTTTGAATTCTCTTTTACATTGTCTGCAAGTAAATGCTTTCCGAGCCATCTCCTCATGCCGTTTGATGTGCTGTTCTAAAGCTGATTGTTTAGTGAATTTCCTCATACATGAAGAACATTGGAACTTTTCTAGAGGCTTCCTAGAATATCCATGTTTCTTTTTCACATGAATATGTAAAGCCCTTGAGTTTGTAAATGTTCGGGAGCAATCGTGGCATTGATATGTATCTTCTATTTTAACCTCTACAGTTTGTACGGGTTCATGAACTTGTGTTATCACATTTTCCGAGTGTACCTCTTCAGTTTTTTCCGGAGGAAGGTCAGCGAAGTCTGCGTCACTGCTTTCCTCACTAGTAACCACTTCTTCCTTAATTTTATCATTCAAATTATTATCACAAAAGTAATTGTAGCTTACGTCAGTCTTAACAAGGTGTACTAGAGAAAAATGCTCCTCTAACTCAGGTATATTTTTATAATTAGTTCTACATATTGAACATTGGTACTGGACAGGTGTGCCAATCGATTCCGTATCATCCTGAGAAGCTATAGACGATTTGTCGTCGACAGAAATCACCCAATTTTTTAAAACTGCCTCGCTTTTTACACAAGTCTGTCGCAACTTTTCACATTTATATAGAACCTCTTCACATTCATTACATATTTGGTACGGCAATTGTTCAGACAATTCGATGTCTTCGTCCAAAATATCGGAAAGAACATCGAATATTGTCCGATCGTTATAAATAAGAGCTGTTAACGAACGTAGATTTGTCGTTGTTGACAAACATGTTCGACATACGTTATCTATGTCGAATTTCACACGAACAGACATTATTTTTATTGTAATATCACTTTAAAATACATAATCTTTCGTATAAACTTAAAAAATAAATCCCACTTTGTTGTGAAAATGTTGATAATAGTCCTGTTTATTTATGTTGAAGCGTCATTGATGTTATTATATTTTGTCTTTATTTTGTATACAATGGTCATGCAGAGGCTAGAAAGAGATAGTTTAGTTATGACAGTTTATTATTTATTTAATTTTGTGGGGTAATAAAGTTTTTTTAAAGTTGGTCTAAGGCGTTGTTCACAAATATGTTTAGTGTTTAACGGCTTTGTCCCAAGCCATAGGTTTAAAACAACGGATAATAATCCAAATTAGCCGTTCTAGTTTTGGCGGGCAACTGCAACTGACAGGAAGCGCAATTTCGGATTATTTGAAAAGCTTGTGTTTTTCATAAATATTAATGTGTAATAATGGTGGAATTGTTATTCAGTAATAATTTTTAAGTAAATCAAGTAAAAACAAGTAATTTAAAGTTGTGAAACGTGTTTCTTCATGTTCCCTCCAAGACTCCTTCTGAAGTTTTAGTAAAGGCTTTCCACCGCTTTACTAAAACAATCATCATCAACCTCACTATCATCATCATCATTTAATGAATCACTCGCGTAGTTCATCTTCATCTTTACTTGACGATGTTTTAACATTGAACCATATATTTTTACTTTGACACTGAAGAAAAAAAATTAGCCGTTCTCTACCTATATACAACCGTTTTCGTAGATTGCGCTAATATTTTATAATATTAAAAGACGATGCTAATGTTTTATCTTATGTCGCCAATCTTGTACCACAAAGCCCGAGCTACAAGGTTTTGTAGCTCGCATTTTACGCACTGTGGTTTTATTTCTCTGTTCTGTCGAAGTGAATCTGAATTTAAAATATTTATTATCGTACCTTCTCTTGGGCGACATGATCTGAAAATATATTAGGAAAATAATCGAATGCAAACTAAACAAGAAAAAGCGTAAAGGTAGCGAATACACATGCTCATAAAATAGCATGCTTATAGGTTTGCTGTTTACATTTGCCAGCCATAAGCCTGCTAGTTACTCCTGCCGATTGATACTAGTAAATCTCTCGGCAGAAAAAAGAGCGCTGGCAATAAAACTGCGCAGTAACTAACTTCACGCACAGGGCCGTCTTTACCTGGGGGTTCAAGGGGTGCAGTGCACCCGGGCACAGAGTCCTAGGGGGCGCATACCGACCGCCATAAATTTCGATAGGTACCTACTACACTGAGACCACGCGAGAGGAGCCTTGACTTTCGCACCCCGGCGCTGAATATGCTTAAGACGGCCCTGTTCACGCATGTGTATAAAATTGAAAATAATTTTATACACATGCGGATGTATAGGTGGGCGGAATTGCTTCCACCGCAGTCGTCCAGAGCTGTTCTTGCAGCCGATCCCTATACTGCGCAACTCATAATTCAGCTGTCTTTAAACTGTCGGGAACTTCACACTCAAGGCGATCATGGTGTAGTGGCAGTGCAATGGTTACGCAAACCGAGAGCACGGGTCCAAAATCACTTGCCGATACCAATGTATCTTTGATATATGTACTTTGGTTGTCCTGTTTCTATGATACAAGCACTTTAGTAGCTTAGTATAGAAACGTACATAAAAAAGTTGTCGTCGCTCTTGAATCTCCCCTTGCTTATCATCAGGCGGGTCGAGGTCAAAAGTCGTGTCACAATAATATTCCTTTGACCGAGTATCAAACTCGGGACCTCCGCGTACCGGACTGGTGTGCTAATCACTACGTCACGCCTGTCGTCAGAGTTAACTTTTTTAAAACGTATATGTAATCCTTGGGTATTCATATAAAAAGTAGTAAATAAAACATTTGGTAACAGAAAATAAATTCTTTATTTGCTCTCGAGAAATATATTTTATCTTTATTTAAAACTTAACAAATTACAAAATAAAAAATTGTCACAAAATTGCGCGTTAAACATAATTTCTTTTAAATGTCTTTAAAATGAAAAATCAATTATCACCTTTATTCTATAAAAGGACATGATTTTCAATTTGACATCTTTTTAATGAGATCTTATTACAAAAAAATATCTTTATTTATTATTTTACAAAACATCACATTAGTTTTCGTAAAAAAAAGTCAAAATTTCAACAAAAATAATATTTTATAAATCACGCAAAATTCAATTTCTGTCTTCTGTCCCTATATATTTTTCAAAATGGCAGCCGAAAATTTCACCGCGCAATAACTCTATTAACAGTTGTATATGAGGTATATAGTTATTTTTGTACTGTTTTATTATTACTTTAATATCTTACTTATAATACAATATTTTACCACAAGTTTTTTCTAATTTTTATAATCCTATATCCCCTTACAATGTATAATTGATAGGCTGTCTAAAGCGTAAAAAAAGACGCAACAGTGAATACTCTTTACGCATACATTATTGGCCCCCTTTTACGCTGAGATTAGTATCAGACAAGACACGGTGTATGAGATCTGTCTCAGAGATTTGCATCGGTTACAACATCCAAACACACATTGATTTTTGTATCGCGATAAAAAATCTAGAATTTCGGTATAATGGACACCTTTAACACGTCTTAGACACCTCCATCAGTATTAATAGCTCTTGGTGTTTCTTTTACTGTTTATTTTAATAAAAAGCGAAACAGATATTGGTATAATGAAACATGTTGCATGATACTGCTTTGCTGTATCATGCCAGTGGTGTATACACGTTGATATTGGAATCATGATACGGAATCAATGATACATGTTGTGATACAAATCTCAGCGTAATGACCACCATAAGAAACACGATACGTATGAAGAAGTTTGTACTATGCGGGCCAATTAAGAATAGGACTGGCCAGGAGGATTTCTTATTCATTTCTTCGCGTACTTGATGAGTGTGCAAACAACGGACAACACTTAACAATATTTATTTGTATTAATTTTTATTTGCTGGCAGTACTTTTTGTCAGCTGTCATGTGAGTTGACAGAAAGTTCGAACCAATTCTTAGAGTGGAGTTTTGGCGGGCAACTGCAAGTGACAGGTCGTGCAATTTTAAATTATTTGTAAAGCTTGTGTTTCTTGAATATTAATGTGTAATAATGGTGGAATTGTTATCCAGTAATCATTTTTGAGTTGATAGAGTGATTGAAAGCTGAAACTTGAAAACTGTTTAACCTGTCTATTCGTGTTTAGCTCGCATAGTGTACTAGGATATCGTTTGAAATTGCTCAAATGGTCACGTCATTTCTGTTTTTTTTTTCATCATATTTCACGTATCGTGTTTCTTAACTACCACAAAAATACTTGATTTGGGCCTTAGTGAACTTGGAGCTAAAAACCCGATTGCGTTCGCAATATGCCGGCCGTAAAATATAACTTGAATATAAATATATTCTTGACATTAGGAAAACTATAGTTAATTATGATTTAATACTCAAAAAAGCTTATTAGAAAAAGCATTACACTATAATTAATTGGCACATTATTTGACTTGATTTTTTTCAATAGAAAATCGTTCATTGTTTTTTTGACTCGACATATGACAGCACTCGCCAGATGTTAAGCTCGAGTGCGGTCCATGAATGGAAGTGACTGCTACTACAAGCAAATAACTGCAAGTAGCAGTCACTTCCACTAAGCCAGTAGTTGGCACCGACACTTCAGGGTCTGTATACTTGTAAACCATTTACTTATAGATCCAGGCTGCGCAGTAACTTATTTTTTAACTTACTAACATTACGTTTTACGCAAGTGTTTAAAATATTATATTATCATATATTAATAATATAATTATCCAGCAGACGTCTGATTTTTTTAGTCTGCCTATCCTTATACTGCGCAGCTCATAAGTCAGCGCTCTTTTTTTCTGCCGGGATAAACTGGCTCGGATCGGCAGTTTATTCCATCAGAAATCCGGCAAAAAATCCCGGATGCCTTCCACTCTTGAATAGTGAGTCCTTAGGAAATAAATAAACGCCGCCGTTTTCGCGACCAGGAACAGCACAACGCGGCATATTAAAAAAAAAAAACACGACAATATTCAGTATGAAAATGACAGTTATCTATTGTCGTGTCGGCGACGCGCCCTCTATCGCGAAAAATTGGCGTTTACACTCTATTTGACAGCTATTCTATTTAATTTTAAATCTATGGCGAATCGAATTCATAGACAATTAGAAGATAATTTTCAGCTATAACCGTCATGGATAATGCTCTATATTGAATATAGTATGGTAACTTTTAATTAAAGGTGAGATTCCGATAGCGACTGCAGATCGCACTACTGGTTTGTATGAGTCTGTATGGCATTGATTCCACGGCGGTCTGTGGCCGCGCCAAACAGATTCATACACACCAGTAGTGCGGTCTGCAGTCGCTATTGGAATCACACCTTAAGGCAGAGCGGAGAAAGCAGAGTTTTTTGATGTAAAACACCTATTAGTACGCAGTAAAAATAAATGCCGTGACGCTGGTTTGGTGTGACGCCCCCACCACACCGATGTACTCGTAAAACATTATCTGAGAAGCTTCTGCTCGTTAGATATGGTGGTGATGGTATTTATAAGTCTTAAGGAGCTACACTTTAAGTGAAGGTCAAGGCTATGTGATCAAAGTAAAGGTCAGGGTTTATTTCCTTTAATGAAATCAGTCTTTCGTGCAAATTTTCTATTCTAAATAGTTTAGAATTTTTATAGTTTTACCTCTGTTAGACAGATCGGAAAACTGGGCGAATGACTTAAAACCGTCTTCCTAACACTCTATGTTCTCTGCTTTGTCCACTCTGGTAGAGTTCGAAGGGGCTTAGTGAATCAAAAAGTTGACTGAGGTCAAGCCTAATACATTAATAATACATAATAACATAATACATTAATAACATAATACATTAATACATTAGAACAATGAATTAAACAAATTTTATGCGGCTTACTACAGCGTTTATAAGCCGCATAAAATTTGTTTAATTCACTAAACAAAGTTTGCGCCAAATCTAAAAAAATACTACATTATGATAGTCAAATAGTTTAAGATGACCGTGGTGTAGTGGTAGTGCAATGGTTACGCAAACCGAGAGGTTTGAAATCACTTGCCGATACCAATGAAGCCACCGGCCGATTGTTATGTATGTTTTTTTATTATTATTGTGACTCGACAGCACCGCGCTTGATGTTAAGCCGAAGTGTGGTCCATGAATGAATGTCACTGCTACTACAATTCAATAACTGTGAGTAGCAATCACATCCACTATTCCGGCCTAGATGGAACAGGCAACTTACAAGCTGATCCCGAAACGTGACCAAATCACTTCACGGTTTGTATACTTGTAAGTGGTGGTACTACCCCGGATCGGCAGACTGGGTACCACTGCCTACCACTCTTTGAAAAGTATACTTTAGTCGATCTGTTTCTATGATACAAGTGTAGTATAAATAAATAAATATGTATACGGGATATAGTTCGGCCTGTCCTCTGTCTACTTTTAGCATATCCTCGACTTACATTGCTACTTTATAAGGAAACGTGGGTTAACTAACAGTACCCATAAATACCTATACATTTATGGCAATATAAACGGCAGCTTTTGGGCAATAATCCTTAAAACAACTTTTTATAAATATAAAAATATCATGGCTTGGATTTCCAGTCCTACAGCCAAAAGAAATATCACTAATATAATATTGCAAGCTGTAAAAAAACCTCTTAAAAACTAAATTATTAACACTGGCAACATTGTTACAAAATTTGACAGTTTGACTAATAATACATATATGAAATTCTCACAGTTGATAATGCGTTTGAACTTTGTCAAAGTAACAAAACGTAACGTCATACAAGTAATAGTTTTGCTGATGGTATTGGCCCAAAGAATTTGGAAAGAATAGAATTTGTGCTAAAATAAGAACTAATGCATTGTAATTTGTCTCATTTATATTATGTTTATATCACGTGTGGCTGAAAGAGACAATTACTTGTACTTCAATTCCTTTATTTCAAAAGTTGGCACTACTTTTTTTTGCAAATACAACCACTTGTAATTGTGGTTGATTTTTAATACTGCTTAATTAAAAGTCACGTAGCAGCATAATTGTTCCGTTATCCTTTTTTAAAGTATTTTAATGTCATTTGTTATTCTGTCAAATGATCATTAAAGCTAGTGACAACCTTATGAATCACAAATGTAAAAATGTACATTTATCTCCTTCTGACTTCTTTTTAATGCCATAAGTGAAAATAGTATAAACGGTTGTATTTAGTCGCTATTTTAGGGCTCCTTCTGTTTCTTAAGTCAAAATTCTTTGTATTGGCCAATGCCATTACAGTGCTACGTCACTATTACGTCATTCCGTCGTATGACGTCACAGACTGCCCAAGATAGACGGTCGTAACAATGCACAATGCAGGTTGAAGCAAAAAACAACACAGGCGCCATTAATTAAAAGAAGAAGAATGCAGGTTGAACATACGTTAAAAACTCGCTGAATTAATGTCATATAAAACAAAGATATTTTATTTTAGCGACGACAAACTTTTAACGCATTATAATCAAATATAACGGGGACTCAAACCTTTAGGATTCAATTTTAGTTCAGGACCACAAACGTAATAAAAATATTGTCAAATTATTATTCTAATAAATAAAAGTTTAATAAATAATCTATTAGACAATTTTTATGCGGCTTAAAATCGCGTTTTTGGTTTAGATTTTAAATTTTTTTATTATTCCGACGTTTCGAGAGCTTTGCAGCCATCGTGGTCACGGAGAGTTTAATTCATTAATCAATGTTCGCGCAAAATCTAAGAAAATACTTTTTAATAATCTTTTTATTTATTAAAATAATAATAAAGTAAACCCCGCTTGGATCGTGACGTCATACGACGGGATTTAGTGACGTTTAGTGACATTAACATGGTTCTAGCACATTAGATACTGCGAAGGTAAATACATACTTTCAATTTCGAACCGAACCTAAATAATGTGGCTCGACAATCTGGAGTGTGGTCCATGAGTGGATGTCACTACTACTACAATTCAATAACTGTAAGTACTAATCACATCCACTATGCCGGCCTAGTTAGAACCGGCAACTTACAAGCTGATACCGAAACGCGACCAAATCACTTCACGGTCTGTTCTGTATACTTGTAAGTGGTGGTTCTACCCCGAATCGGCAGACTGGGTACCACTGCCTACCACTCTTTAAAGTTTAAAACAAAAAAAACACATTAAAAAGAAACTAAAATTAAAGCACCATTAAAAAATAATACATTTTTAAAAACGTTATAAAAAATATAAGCTATCTTCTAGAGATGGGCCGAATAGTGGTTTCACCGAATAACCGAATACTATTCGGTTTAACCTTTACCGAACCGGATATTCGGCCGAATTATTCACTTTACCATTTTATTGTTTTGCCGCGTAAACAGGTTCTAACATGTACAGTCAGCATCAGATATACGTGAGCACGCAATCTGATCAAAAGTATCTATACATTCAGAGTGGTCATAAATATCTACACACAATTAGTTGTCATATTAATGTAAGCATTCAATGCGTCAAAAATATCTATACACTCAAATAGTCAAAAATATCTACACACTCATTTGTCAAAAATATAATAAGTTTTTATTAAAACAAATTTACTGAATGCATCAATTTGTTTGTTGACATATTTTTGACAAGTGAGTGTGTAGATATTTTTGACTCATCGAATGCTCACATTATTATGACAACTAATGGTGTGTAGATATTTATGATAATCCTGAATGTATAGATACTTTTGATCACATTGCGTGCTCACATATATCTGCTGCTGACTGTAAGCTGCGTGTCGCTGCTGGCTAGATGACAATCGCACAATTACGTTACTAACAAAAAAAAACTAAAGTGCTTGATCATAAAATATTGAAAAAATTAACTTGATTGTGTTTGCAATATGAGTGGGCGTAAAAGATCACGTGCTTTTAGTTCAATACCATGTCATGTAGCCAAGTAAATAGAAATACTCGAACCGAATATATTCGGCAGAATATAAATAGTGGAAAAGATGCCGAATACGCCGAATACCGAATATCAAACGATTATTCGGCGCATCTCTACTATCTACTGTATGGAGTTAGTAGCATTCGTTCAATCATTTAAAAATAACAATTAAAATTGCACGTGTTTTGGTGGGCACCTAAGGCAACCGTGAATTGACTGTAATATTTCAGTCATTAGCACTCTTGGACCGCCTCTTGCTATTATTCGTAAGGCGTTAGATGTCGGAATTACAACCAAAAAATACTTAAAAAAATATCCTCAAGAAAGCTGGGTTGCCTAGTTCCCATAACCGTAAAGCTTGTCTGAAGAGAATTGTAGATGTGAGGGAAGCGAGGGAGTTGTGTCAGGATCGTGGCAAGTGGCGCTCCATTGACTCTGTCTATCCTATGGCAATTTGATTGATTGATTGAACGAATGATACCAATACACAGATAAGCTATTAACAAATAACACAGATGAATTAATATTAAAAACTAGCAAAATTACAAGAAAAAATATTGTTAAAATAATACTAATAAAAAAAAAACACACTAAAAAAAATAATCAAAAAATAAATTCATCTATTATAAGAAAATATATTAGATATTTAACAAATAGATATTTATTAATGAATTAAACAATTTTTTTGCGGCTTACAATCGCGTTTATTTTGATTTAGATCTCTCCGTGACCACGATGGCTGCAAAGCTCTCGAAACGTCGAAATAATAAAATAAAATAAAATTGTAAAATCAGAACCAAATATAAACGCAATAGTAAGCCGCATAAAATTTGTTTAATTCATTATTCAATAATCGCGCAAAATCTAAGAAAATACTATATTTATATTATCTATTAATATAAGACACAGACCTAATACCGCTAGACCTTGTACACTTCCCGGCGGTAAATATTGCACGGCTTTGAATGTTTTGGATTTACCTAACATTTTTTTTTATTGTGACACGACATCTGACCTCGACCCGCCTGATGGTCAGCAAGAAGAGTTCCAAGAGTGTCGTTAGATTACCGGCAAGTAAACATTTGTCGTTGGAAATGACGTTCTAAGGGGGAGGCCTATGTTCAGCAGTGGACATCTTCTGGATAATGATGATGAAACATTTCAAATAGCCCGCTTTGTAGAGACTGGCTGAACGAGAAAGAAACAGAAATCTAAGAAAAATCGGTTCGGTTTGCAGCAGTGTAGCCGAAGGAGACAGAAGTTCCTTGGCAACGCGAGGACGCTTCCGGAGGTCTGCAGGAACGAGTAGGGTCTCCTGGCCTACCTGGAGGAGATCAAGTGGCTTCGCTGAAGGGGAGCCGTTGAAGAACGCACAAAGAAACGGAAGAGGACTTTATGTGCGGAAACGAGGCCGCACATACGAGCCGGCATTGTTACATAACTATAACAATACTGGCAAATAAAGCGTTTTTTTCTAACAATTACAGTTAAATCGCTGCAAGCAGAAGTGGTATTAACTATTTTATTAATATACATTTTTATACTAAGCTACTAAGGTGCTTGTATCATAGAAATAGGACAACCAAAGTAATATCATGTAATATCAAAGATACATTGGTACCGGTGAGTGGTTTTGAACCCGCGCCACTCGGCTTACGTAGCCATTGCACTGCCACTACACCACGATCGCCATTATGCTGGCCTAGTTGCAAACTTCACTGTCTGTACACCTGAAAGTGGTGGTACTACCCCGGATCGGCACACTGGGCAAACAACCACTAATTGTCTACTGACCACTCTTAAATACTCTGAAATTGTGTAAAATTGATTTTGTAAATTACATATTACAAGTACAACCACTTCTCAACTTTTTTAGCATGACTCATAAAATTAAGAACCATCGTTTAGTAGTAATAAAATGGGCTCGCAAACGACACTTTAAATCACTGACAGCCGGTACCAATGTATAGAGGCGACCGTGGTGTAGTGGCAGTGCAATGGTTACGCAAACCGAGTGCACGGGTTCGAGACCACCCACCGGTACCAATGTATTTCTGATATATGTACTTTAGTTGTTCTGTTTCTATTATACAAGCACTTTAGTAGCTTAGTATAGAAATGTAAAATAAATGATATAAGTATTCTGGCTGTCCTGTTTCTATGATAGTCTAGTAGCCCAATATAGAACGGTAAAATAAAATTTTATTAAATATAATTTAAAATGAAGTGCAGTCTAACGGTATATGACCTATGATTACAAAATCACAATTTAAGTTTCGTCCATTTTAGGTTTAACCTCCGAAAAACCTCTGCAATAAATACGACTGAACAAATCTAAGTCCAGTCTGTTACTTTTTTTTATTGTGACACGACATCTGACTTTGACTTGCCTGATAGTAAGCAAGTACAAGAGTACAGGCGACTGAAATATCGAAACAGTTTACAGCAAGACCAAGTCAGATGATGTCGTGTCACAATAAGAAAAAAAACCAGTCCGACTGTCTATTTGGTTCCATGACTTAATCGCGCTGAATTATCCGAACGGGATACAGAAATTCTTCTCACAAAAATATTTAATCAAATTCTATTTGGTAGATAGATTGGTCAATAAAACAAAGTCAAAAGGACATTAATCATTTTGTATGGGGACTTGGGCTTAATTGTATTAACAGTTGCATATACATTTTAAAATAGTTTGATGTACGAAGATTACAATGTAATTGGAATATATCCTTTATTATGCATAGTTTGGGTGTGCAAAATAATCAAACTAAAATAATGACAGTTCAAAGTAGAACTGTTTATATGGCGTGTCTTTGTGATTGACAGACAATACAGAATCCATATTTTATTTTTCAAATAACTCAATTGCACAGCAATTAAAAGCATAATTGTTATTAGTTTTATCAATACAAGTATAGAAACTACCATTTATATATTTTTTCATCATTGGACATTACAAAAGTAGTACATAAAAGCCCAAAATTAATGATGTCCTTTAATTGGTTTAGTATTTTTCACTCGTATTTAATTAGTTAAATATTTAAAAAATTGTGCGCATAAAATTGGCTTACATACTGACTTAATTCACTTGCGGCATGTCAACCGGATTAGGCAACAAAATTGGCCCTTCATTCGAATACTATAGTAATCGAATTCGAATTATAATACATAATACGTAGAATAACAACATAATGCGGTATAAAATTCTAAATTGTAAAAAAATAGTACTCGAATATTATAATCTATTCCGGACAATTTAATAATCGAATTCAAGTTAATATATTTTTAGTCATCGGGCCCTGTGACCAATTTGTAAATAAACTATAAAAAATGAAAAGTTTTTCTTAAATATTATTGTGACACGACATATGACAGCACCCCGCCTGATATTAATCTGCAGGTCGATCCATGAATGAAGGTCCCTTTAACTACAATTTAATAACTGTAATATATTGTCACATCCATTATGCCGGCCTAGTTGGAACCCCCAACTTACAAGCTGATCCCGAAACGCGACTAAGTCACTTCACGGTCTGTATACTTGTGAGTGGCCTACCACTCTTTGAAACTGTCAATCTTCTACGATTCTCTCTAAACAATTTCGTTAAAATCGAAACTATTATCTTAAAAACTTTCAAGGACATTTTTAGATTTTCTTTACTAAATAAATTCCATCTTTTGTTTACATTTTATCTTAGAGACCGATGTATAGTTAAAACTCGATTACTAAAAAGATAAGAGTAATAGACCACAAACACTTTTTAAAAAATTAGAACTCGATTATACTTTAGCATTCGATGACTAAAGTGTAATCGAACTATTTAAACAAAAATAGTACTCTATACCAAGTTCGGTGAATAATAGTACTCGATTCGGTAATCGAGTACGATCATTTACCGCTGGCTTTCTCAAGGAAATCCATTTTCAGTTTCAATTCTATGAGAAATAATTGCTTTTGCAATGAAAATAATTCTTCCTTTTGTCTTAATTCCAAGTTTAGGATTTTCATACGAGCTTCATGTTCACTGTTCGCATGTTGTCGCTTAGCTACGAAGTACAGTTTCTCTTCCTCACACGACCCATCAACACGCTGATTCTCAACCCTACTCATTTCCGACTCTTTCGTCTTCCTCTTATCCGAATCTAAGTGACTCAAATTCAACGGAGTATTGGACAACTCGTTTAATTTTTGAAAGTAATTTAAATTCTGCAATTGCGTCTGATCGAATAGTGGATTTGCGAGTAAAAGGTGGTTTGTTAGGGTTTGCAAGGGGGGTATAGGGGGTGTTTTAGCTTGTGAGGACGCAGGGGATTGGGGGATTATTTGCACTTGTGGCTCTAGAACGTTCGGTATCGTATCGTCTTCGTTGCACGAGTGGCGGCCGTTCGACATCTGCAAATTGCAATCATTTTTTAATTATTATCATATGACGACAGGCGTGGACGAACGGTCCCCGGTTCGATACCCGGTCGGAGCAAATATTTGTTTCATAGCTTTTATTTGTAATATTTAATAATTATATTAAATAATTGCAAATATTTGTTAATAAAAAAAAAGGTGGATATTTGTTTCGGGTCTGGTTATCAAAGAGTGGTAGGCAGTGGTACCCAGTTAGCCGATCCGGGGTAGTACCACCACTTACAAGTATACAGACCGTAAAATTATTTGGTCTAGTTTTGGTATCAGCTTGTAAGTTGTCGATTTCAACTAGGCCGGCATAGTGGATGTGAATGATACTCACAGTTATTGTATTGTAGTAGCAGTGGCATCCATTCATGGATCACACTCCAGCTTAACATCAAGCGGGTTGCTATCATATGTCAAGTCATTATATATTTTTCTAATTGTGACACATTTGACCTCGAGCCGCCTGATAATAAGCAAGAGGAGATCCAAGAGTGACGACGACTGGAATAACCGAGTCAGTTCCCGGCTGCCCCAGCCGCCGCCACTATGCCGGCCTAAGGTGCCTTTTCACGCACTGCTTGAAGGATCTAAGGTCATAGGATGGAGAGAACACATGAGCTGGCAAAGCAAATAAAAATAATTTAAAAAAATACCAATATACTAAAGATAACTTACATTAACAGGTAAGCAGTCTTCCTCTTTAATACTCTGAGAACCTTCAACACTGCCTGTGGCATCACAATCCTCATCTGAAAGTTTTAATACAATAAAGCTTGTATGAGAAGAATTATTGCGGTACTTGTATGGAAGTGAATGTATGGATGTGAATGTATGAAAGTGAATGTATGGAAGTGAATGTATGAAAGTGAATGTTGGGTGTGACAGAAGTAGAATTAACGCTGTAGAAATGCAGTCATTGAGGAGTGTATGTGAAGTGACGATAGGAATAGCACAGTGCGCGATAAATGTGGTTTGAAAGAAGATGTAGTGACAAGGATTGACAAAGGAATGCTTCGATGGTTTGGGCACATGGAAAGGATGAGTGAAAGTAGATTGACAAAAGAATTTATAACTTTGATGTGGATGGATGCATTAAGCGAGGCAGTCCCAGGAGGGTGTTTTCCGAACAAATCAGAGACATCATCAAAAAGCTGGGTTTGTGTAGTGCCCATAATCGTAGAGCTTGTATGAAGAGAATTGTAAATGTGAGAGAAGCGAGGGAGTTGTGTCAGGATATCTCGTTGTTGTTTCGGGATCAGCTTGTAAGATGACATAGTGGATTCTATCTATGCCTGCCTAGTTCCAACTGAGCTGGCATAGATGCGACTTCTACTTTCAGTTATTTAACATCAAGCACTCCAGCTTAACATCAAGCAGGGTGTTGTCATATGTCGAGAACAGCTTATCGACTGCTACTTAACTAACAGTTTGCCCTCCAGGTACCAGGAGTACATAATATAGTAGAAGGTATTGTCGAACTTTTGACGACAGGCGTGGACGAACGGTTTATCGATTGGTTTGTTGCGCGTAAAGTCCCGGGTTCGATTATATACAGACCGATTCCCGGTCGGAGCAAATATTTGTTAAAAAAAAAGAGATGGATATTTGCTTCGGGTCTGGTTATCAAAGAGTGGTAGGCAGTGGTACCCAGTCTGCCAATCCGGGGTAGTACCACCACTTACAAGTATACAGACCATGAAGTGATTTGGTCACGTTTCGGGATCAGCTTGTAAGTTGCCGGTTCCATCTAGGCCGGCATAGTGGATGTGATTGCTACTCACAGTTATTGAATTGTAATAGCAGTGACATTTATTCATGGACCACACTTCGGCCTAACATCAAGCGGGGATGCTGTCATACGTCGAGTCACAATAAAAAAAACAGCTTATCGACTGCTACTAAAGTCAATGGTTACGCAAAACAAGAGCACGGTTCGAGACCACCCACCAGGATCAATCTTTGATATATGTACATTGGTTGTCTTGTTTCTATAATAAAAAATAAAAATAAAGTCACAGTTAACCCTCCAGGTACCAGGAGTACATAATATAGTAGAAGGTATTGCCGAACTAACCTTTAACATCTAAAGGGTGGATATTCTGCCATAACATTCCATCTAGAATACTTGGTGTTTCTGCTGGTGGCTGCAATAGAAAACATGGTCGAGATTTAAAAGAAAGGACATCATTTTGTGAGGGGACTTGGGCTTAATTGTATTAACAGTTGCATTTTTTTTTGCATATACATTTTAAAATAGTTTAATGTACGAAAATTACAATGTAATTAGAATATATCCTTTATTATGCATAGTTTAGGTGTGCAAAATGATTAAACTATAATTATGACAGTTCAAAGCAGAACTGTTCTGTTAATATGGCGTGTCTTCGTGATTAAGAGACGATACAAAATCTATATCTTATTTTCTAAATAACTCAATTGCACAGCAATTAAAAGCAAAATTGTTATTAGTTTTATCAATACAAGTATCGAAACTACCATTTATATATTTTTTTCATCATTGGACATTTTTAAAGTAGTTTATTTTTATTTTTATTGTGACTCTACATATGACAGCACCCCGCTTGATGTTAAGCTGAAGTGTGGTCCATGAATGAATGTCACTGCTACTACAATTCAATAACTGTGAGTAGCAATCACATCCACTATGCCGGCCTAGATAGAACCGGCAACTTACAAGCTGATCCCGAAACGTGACCAAATCACTTCATGGTCTGTATACTTGTAAGTGGTGGTACTACCCCGGATCGGCAGACTGGGTACTACTGCCTACCACTCTTTGATAACCAGACCCGAAGCAAATATCCATCTCTTTTTTTTATTAACAATTATTTGTAATATTTAATATTATTAAATATTACAAATAAAAGCTATGAAACAAATATTTGCTCCGACCGGGGATCGAACCCGGGACTTTACGCGCAACAAACCTATCGCTAAACGCCTGTCGTCTACATAAAAGCCTAAAATGAATAATGTCCTTTAACAAAAAACCGTCAGGCGTAAGTTCCAAGTTCGATTGCCGGCCAGAGCAAACATTTGTTTCATAGCTTTTATTTGTAATATTTATCAAATCGATAATTCAATTAATGTAATGTAACACGCCTTTTTTCCACAGGGATATGCAGAGACAATGGAGCGCCACTTGCCACGATCCTGACACAACTCCCTCGCTTCCATCACATCCACAAACTCTACGGTTATGGGCACTAGACCATACCAAGAGTGGTAGGCAGTGGTACCCAGTCTGCCGATCCGAAGTAGTACCACCACTTACAAGTATACAGGCCGTGAAATGACTTAGTCGCGTTTTGGGATGAACTTGTAAGTTTCCGGTTCCAACTGGGCCGGCATGGTGGATGTGATTGCTACTCATAGTAATTGAATTGTAGTATTCATGGACCACACTCCAGCTTAACTGAGCTTAACATAAGGCTGGGTACTGTCATATGTCAAGCCACAATTAAATATTATCTCTTCTAACCTGCACAGTGACGACGATTTTAAGCAAACGTCTATTTATTCAGTCATCGGCGCTTTTGGACTTACCCTAGCTTACCAACGGGCAAATCAAAGTCAGATGGTCATCGCAATTTAAATATCTGATGACTCTTTGGTCAGCGGGGTTAGGTTGGGAAAGTTAAAACGATGATCGTCTCTCGTCGACGATCGGCAAAATAATAAAAGCTAGGCTTAATCCACCAAAATGAGACTATTGATGATAATGATCAAACGTGTCGTCGCACAGACGATATTCGTCACAACGATTAATAGTCTCGTTTTATTGGATTTATCTAGCTTTTATTATTTTGACAATCGTCGACGAGAGACGATAATCGTTTTAACTTACCCAACCTTACCCCGCAGATGTCAAGACTTTTTGATGACCTCGACCCGCTTAATGGTAGACAAGAAAGTGTCGACGACTGAAAAAACCGAGTCATTTCAACCCGCCCCAGTCGCCGTCACTATGCCGGCCAAACCATACCTCTACCATACCATACCATAGGTCACTAGCCATACCTGGTTATCGTGTGCGCGCATTTTGCATTTCTTTTTATAATTTTCATACCACATTTTGACTTGAGCTGGTGTCCTTGGCCGCTCGCCAGCACACCTCTTGTTCACCTCCTCACATATACTTGACCATACTAACTGCAAAATAAAAAAACAATATTAGGACTGATATATGGCAGCACCCCGCCTTAAGGCGAGGAATCTCTACGTTATGAACATAACGTGTTTTAGGCGAAATAAGGTTGAGTTGTTCAATCACTCTTGAGCTTGCGATGTTTTTTGTACGAATAATTTACCTTTTAAAAACATTTAGATAATTTTCAGAAAACCGTGTACTAAATGTAATATCTAGCCGATAAGGTGTCTAATTTAGTAATTGACTATATTTACGAAAAAATCTTTTTTTAAATATTTTTATTGTGACTCGACATTTGACCTCGAGCCGCCTGATGATAAGCAAGAGGAGATCCAAGAGTGACGACGACTGAAACATTCGAGTTAGTTCGCGGCTGCCTCAGTCGCCGTCACTAGGCCGGCCAAAGGTGCTTCTTCACGCATCGCTTGAAGGATCCAAGGTTAAGAACTTGGAAATCAAACTCACGCAAACAGCTATACTATGTTTTTGCTTACTTGGCAAAAGTAGTAAACAAAGATGAAAATCACATTTTGCCATGCCCTTTATCTTACACAATGTAACAAAAGCACAAAAATTAATAAAATTATTGTGAAGAATATTTGTAATAATAGCACCAATTATTATAAATCCAGATAACCTCGTTAAGCGCGGGAAGTGCGGCGATTTCTGTTAAGAAACTGATGCTGCGCAAATACGCCAACCTCGGCTACGAATTTGCACCGTTTAGGGTCAAGACGGTGGGCCCGGGGACCTTCAGCTAAGCGCCTGGCCAAGTAGTTGTCCAAGCGGCTGACGGAGAAGTCTGGAGACAGGAAGGCTGGCAATTATTTTTGCCAACGTAATAGCCTTGCTATATCAAGGGGAAATGTTGCCAGTCTCCTTGGGACTATCTCTGATGCGACATCATTAGATAATATTTTTTTATTTATAGTTCAATCAAATTGTCACGCCTTTTTCCCACAGGGATAGGCCGAGACAATAGAGCGCCACTTACCACGATCCTTACACAGCTCCCTTGCTTCCTTCACATCCACAATTCTCTTTATACAGGCTCTGTGGTTATGTTTATAGTTTAATTATAGTTATAATATAGTTTTAATTTTATCAGTTTCTTAATAAAGAATTTAACTCATATAATATATATATATTTTAAAAAGGCAGAGATTTATATCGCCCATAACCACAAAGTCATAGTTTTGTAAAAATAAACAAATATATAAAAAAAAACTATTATTATTGCAATTCAAATTTCAAAGTCAGAGTCAATTGAAGGTCAAAATCAAACATAGGTATGTATGAGATTGTAAAAAGTAACAATGTTCTATATCATCACTTTATAATGCTTATTTGATAAAATGCAGAAAATAATAATTACTTAAATTAATATGCTTTAAAATTAAAATGGCGACCGCGCAGCAAACTAAGAATCCATGTTCATTTTCATTAACAGTTCAAGCTCATTGAAACTCATTGTCCGAATGAATAAAAGTTGTTTTTGACACTAACAGCGACCGCGTAACTTTTTGACAAATGGGTATGAATTTTATTGTCATTACCATCGCTCGAAGAACTGACAACCGATGGGGAAGAAAGATTCTAGAGTGGAGTTAAAGAGTGGTCGGTGCAACCCATTTTTCTTTTACTTATACGATAATTTTTACAAATTCGTAAATTATAATTTTTGCTACATAGTCTTATATCGGGAATTGAATGTGTGACCCTGAGAAACAGCGTCAAACAAATAATTTATAGTACCTAAGCTTAGTTAAATTGTTTTTTGATTATCTTCAAAGATAAATAGGTCGTTATTATATCTGCTTAGTATCTACTTATTGAGTTTCAAGTAATGTGATATTATAAAATTAACGTATTGCTGTGTGACTCGACATATGACAGCACCCCGCCTGATGGTAAGCTGGAGTGCGGTCTTAATGGACCGCACACTACAGTTACTATAGTCACCTGCATTAATGGACAATATAACTGTAAGTAGCAGTTATATCCAATATGCTGGCCTAGTTAAAACCGACAACTTACAAGCTGATCCCGAAACGCAACTAATCACGGTCTGTATACTTGTAAGTGGTGGTACTACCCCGGATCGGCAGACTGGGTACCACTGCCTACCACTCTACACAATCAGACCTAGAGCAAATATTCATCTCTATTTTTTTTATTAACAAATATTAGTATTGAATTAAACAAATTTTATGCGGCTTACTATCGCGTTTATTTTGGTTCGCCATCGTTTAGTCTCTCCGTGACCACGATGGCTGCAAAGCTCTCGAAACGTCGGAGTAATAAAATTATAAAATCAAAACCAATCTAAACGGGATAGTAAGCCGCGTAAAATTTGTTTAATTCTTTAATCTATGTTCGCTAGGAACACCTAGGGAAATATTAGAATTGTGAATGTGAGGAAAACGAGAGAGTCGTCTCAGAATCATGGCAAGTGGCTCTACCTATCTCTGTGGAAAAAACACCACAATTTGATTGATTGATCAATAAAGTACACAATTTGGCCGGTATAGTGACGGCGACTGAGGCAGCCGTGAACAAACCCGTTTTTCTCAGTCGTCGTCACTCTTGGACCTCCTCTTGCTTATCATCAGGCGGACGAGGTCAGATGTGTCACAATAAAAAAAAATCGCCGGTCTACATATTTGTTTGCATTTCATTGTTCTAGTTTTCATTTTGTAACACGTGTATTATTTTACATTAGTCACTAAGTAGGACTCTGATTTGTGACCTACAAAGCTGTCTTTATGTCTGATGTTAAGCTGGTGTGCGGTCCATGAATGAAGGTGACTGCTACTACAATTTAATAACTGTGAGTAGCAGTTACATCCACTATGATGGCCTAGATGGAACCGACAACTTACAAGCTCATCCCGAAATGTGACCAAATCACTTCACGGTCTGTATACTTGTAAGTGGTGGTACTATACTCCAAATCGGCATACTGGGCACTCTTAGTGCGGTGAGCCCCACGCCGAGCCAAAGTCAAGCCTTGTTTGGCCGAAAATCCAGTCGAGCCACAACAATCCATCTGAGTTTCCCCCACACACGGTGAGTTTTGGCTCGGCGCGCACGGACTTCTTAGACATAGTGACAGTCGTTGTCACTATGCCTAAGAAATAGTACTACATAGTACTTCCCTACTTATGTAGTAAATATATACATAAATATTAATTCTTAGAATACAAAAAATGTATCAACATAAATGATGTTTCTGAGAATTTTAAATATAAATATATCCATGTTAATATGATATAGATATTTGACGATCTTTGACCATACACATTCAGGAGTATCGCATGACATGGCCATAACTAGAAAGAGACAAAATCATGACAATTAATTTATTTAAAATGTTTTTTTTTTTTTATTGTGTCTCGACATATGACAGCACCCCGCTTGATGTTAAGCCGAACTGTGGTCCATGAATGAATGTCACTGCTACTACAATTCAATAACTGTGAGTAGCAATCACATCCACTATGCCGGCCTAGATGGAACCGGCAACTTACAAGCTGATCCCGAAACGTGACCAAATCACTTCACGGTCTGTATACTTGTAAGTGGTGGTACTACCCCGGATCGGCAGACTGGGTACCACTGCCTACCACTCTTTATTGCAGATAACTTAAATATAGGTACAATAGGACGAGCTTAATGCAATCAATCAATCAAAGAGACGATGGAGCGCCCTTGCCACGATCCTGACACAACTGCCTCGCCTTCCACACATCTACATTTCTCTTCATACTAGCTCTACGGTTATGGAGACTAGGCATCTCACCTTTCATGAGAATTTCTCCGATTTGGTCGAAAAACACCATCAGATTTATAAATACCTTTCGTCAATCTACTTTTACAGTTTACTCATCCTTTCTATCTTACATAGATAGAAAGGATGAGTAACCATCCTTTCTACGAGCCTCTTGCGACTGGCTAGCAACTGCCTGAACGATGCGAGTGATGTGCGAGTTGCTAGGCCGATTCGCACGTGTGCTCGCCGCACGCCATAAGGCGTAATTATTTAATAACAATTACTCAAGCGTTTAAGAAACGAATAAAATTAAAAGTATATTAACTATATTTAAACTAAAAATAAAAAATATCATCTAATGACGTCGCATCAGAGATAGTCCCAAGGAGATTGGCAACATTTCCCCATGATAAAACATTTCCTCCAGACTTTTCCGTCAGCTGCTTGGACAACTCCTTGGCCAGGCGTTTAGCTGAAGGTCCCCAAGGGCCCATCGTCTCGCCCCAAACGGCGCAAATTCGTAACCAGTACCGAGGTTAGCGTATTTACGCAACTTGAGGTTCTCAGCAGAAATCGCCGCACTTCCCGCGCTTAACGAGGTCGCTTGGATGTGAGATGGGGCTAATGTGTCTACACAAGTCGCATCCCACACCAGAGACCTGCCAAGCTTCCACGGCCCACCAGTCATGCCGTCAGGTCTTGCCATCGCTCCGCGTAATTTGAATGTCTGGGATAAAAGTACTAGGACAACATAGTAGACAGAGAGGTGAATTTAAATAAGAGTGTTTGAATTTTAAGAGATGATAAATAATTTATAGAACATGGTTTTATGCGGAATATGTTAGCATATGATGTTAGCATGTCCTGTGCCAGACGCTGCTCGGAGACGGTGAAAAAAAAAAACAATCAAAATTCAGCATTTTAGCAAGTAAGATTTAGTTAACAAGGCAGGCTGAGGCGGGTATTTTCCGACCAAATAAGGGACATCCTCAAAAAGGATTGTATAGTCCCCATAACTGTAGAGCTTGTATAAAGAGAATTGTGGATGTGAGGGAAGCGAGGAAGTTGTGTCAGGATCGTGGTAAGTGGTGCTCCATTGTCTCTGCCTATCCCTTTGGGAAAAAGGCGTGACGATTCGATTTGATGCGATTGATTTAGTTATGCCCTAGTCAGTCGATCCTGAGTAGTACCACCGCGGTAATAAAAAATGCATAACTTTTTAACTCAAAAGATGTTGACAACAATCGTGGAGCATTAGTTAGCACTCCAGTTACGCGTGAGTCGGTCGGAGCAAATATATCTTTCATATCTCGCGTAATAAAAGATGTAGTTTTTTCACAGGTATAGGCAGAGATAATATAGCACCACTTACCACGATCCTGACACAACTCCCTCGCCTACTTCACATCCACAATTCTCTTCATACAAGCTCTCGAAGCTTATGAAGGTTATGGGCACTAGGCAACTCAGATTTCTTGAGGATGTCCTCGAATTAGTCGGAAAACACCCTTCTGGTACTGCCTCGACGAACGCATCCATGAAGAGCATTGAGGATGTGAGGGAAGCGAGGGACTTGTGTCAGGATCCATTGTCTCTGCCAATCCCTGTGAGAAAAAAGCGTGACAATTTGATTTTGATTTGATTTGAAAGTGTACCAAAAGAAGCTTAAATCAAAAGAAGATGCAAACGCAAAACCTTGTACGTGGCAAACATAATTTTAACCAAAAAAAAATTGATACGAAAACCAATTGGATATTGATAAAAGATAACATTGTATAAATGATAATAAAGATTTTAAACTCTATTGATAACTGACCGATGACGGTATTTAATATTTATCAGTTATTTTATCATAAAATGCGCGTGCGACAGCTAACAACGTTTTTTTACATTTCTATACTAAGCTACTAAAGTCCTTGTATCATAGAAACAGGACGACTAAAGTACATATATCAAAGAAACATTGGTACCGTCGAGTGGTTTTGAACCTGTGCGTAACCATTGCACTGCCACTACACCAAGGTCGCCTTAAAAGCAACTCAGACTGAAGAGCATCTGTTGTTGCATCTTAGCAGGACCTGGGACAATATTCAAATGCATATGACGTCAAGCCAGTCCAATTGACGTCATAGTGATTTTACTGACTCTTGATTTTACGCATAATTGCAAAAAAAGAAATAATTTCGCTTTATTTCTCCAGTTTTCAAAAAAAAAAAAACAGTATGATAGTTTTTGAGAGCAAAAATGAGTCAAATATATGTTGCTGAGACACTGAGTTCAGGTTTGCTTATAGCATAGTCACAGTGGATCGCTGGGCAACGACGGATGAGCTGGCCAGGAGGGGATCGTCCTGCCAACCAATAGGACCGGGACCTATTATGCCCCTACCACTAGAACCACTAGAACTGGTTCCTGCGCAGCCACCACACAATGGAATGAGGGAAGCTAGCAATAAGCTCTTCCTCATATTGACAAACGCTTGACTGGACGACTGCTGGACCTTAGCAGAGCCAAGCTCCGCACTATGGTGGGTGTTATAACGGGGCATTGTGGTTTTAATAAGCACCTGTACAACCTCAACATATCGGACACCCTGTAGGGGATGCCTGAATGAGGAGGAGACAGCTGCACATGTGCTCTTGAGTTGCAGGAGCGCAGGAGTGGTCGAAGCAAGACAGAAGTTCCTTGGTAATACAAGGCCGCTTCCGGAGGTCTGCAGGAACGAGAAGGGTCTCCTAGCCTTCCTGGAAGAGACCGAGTGGCTCCACTGAAGGAGAACCGTTGAAGAACGTACAAAGAAACCGAAAAGGACTTCAAGTGCGGAAACGAGCCCGCAAATCACTACAACTACTATCATAGTTTTAACGTGCCTTGTTCAGAGCGCCTATAACATATCTACGTCTTTTATTAAAATATCAATGATAAATTAGAACTGACCTGTTTACTTCTATTTGTAGCATTATTGGACCGCCCCTGTCTTAATACGTCTCTATGTCTAGCTATTTGTTCTAAAACGGTCCTTTTTTCGAGTTCGGTGAAATTTTTGCTCCGCTCCTTGTGGCCACGTCTTGATCGTACGGCTGCTGACGTTGGAGTGCCGGTACTACTGCGCGTTGACATCACTCTGCGGGTAGATTGAGAAAAATGTGTTCATTTAGGGCTTTTTTATATTTCAAGCTGATTTTTTTTAATTTTTTTTTTATTTTTTTATTGTAACTCGACATTTGACAGCAACCCGCTTAATGTTAAGCCGTAGTGTGGTCCATGAATGAATGTCACTGCTACTACAATTCAATAACTGTGAGTAGCAATCACATCCACTATGCCGGCCTAGATGGAACCGGCAACTTACAAGCTGATCCCGAAACGTGACCAAATCACTTGAAAATGTGTGAAAATCTTAATGCATAATTAAGATAAATAATTTTTCCATTTACCAAGTTTCAACAGTATAGTTTTATAGTTTCAGAGAAAAGTGGCTGTGACATACGGACGGACAGACAGACAGACTTGACGAATCGATAAGGGTTCCGTTTTTTTTTTCTACAGAACCCTAACTAGTTTTTGTATCAAGATACAAAAATCAACGTGTGTATGGTTGTTGAAACTGATACGAATCTTAGATACCGTATCTAATACAAAATATGACGACAGGCGTGGACGAACGGTTTAGCGATTGATTTGTTGCGCGTAAAGTCCCGGGTTCGATTCCCGGTCGGAGCAAATATTTGTTTCATAGCTTTTATTGGTAATATTTGTAAGAAGAGATGGATATTTGCTTCGGGTCTGGTTATCAAAGAGTGGTAGGCAGTGGTACCCAGTCTGCCGATCCGGGGTAGTACCACCACTTACAAGTATACAGACCGTGAAGTAATTTGGTCGCGTTTCGGGATCAGCTTGTAAGTTGCCGGTTCCAACTAAGCCGGCATAGTGGATGTGATTGCTACTTACAGTTATTAAATTGTAGTAGCAGTGACATCCATTCATGGACCACACTCCAGCCTAACACCAAGCGAGGTGCTGTCATATGTCGAGTCCCAATAAAAAAAAGACCCAGAGCCAATATCGGTTTTATTTTTTATTATTAACAAATATCCAATCTAATTAGTGTGTTAATACTTTTTAAATAGAATTTATTTTTCCAAAACAAAAAGCTAAAATGTAAATTTATAAAATGGCTTCTAGACTTTAAAACTGGTATTCCTAAAAACACCGTTAAAGATAATAAACTAAAAAAATCTGGTTATACATGTTAAGTAAATTTTATTTATTGTAACTACGACTTGCCTGATCTTAACAAGGGGATGTCAAAGAGTACTAACGACTGAAACATCAGACACAGTTACTTGGCCGACATAGTGACGGAGACTGGGGCAGCCGTGTTTTTAGTCGTCGGTACTCTTAGATCTCCTCTTGCTTACCAACAAGCGAGCCCAGGTCAGACGTCGAGTCACGATAAAAAAAAACAACAAGCCCAGTCGCCGTCACTATGCCGGCCAAAGGTGCTTCTTCACGTTGAAGGATCTAAGGTTATAGGATGGGGTGAACTCGACATATTTTTAATACATATATCTACAATTTTAAAAAGACAATATATTTAAAAACTGATTAAAAGGAGATTGATGAAAGAATGACGATAGCAGATAGAATGAGGAATAGCACAGTGCGTGATAGATATGGTTTGAAAGAAGATGTAGTGACAAGGATTGACAAAGGAATGCTTCGATGGTTTGGGCACATGGAAAGGATGAGTGAAGGTAGATTGACGAAAGGAATTTATAAATCTGATGTGAATGGATGCGTTAAACAAGGCAGGCCCAGGAGGGTGTTTTACGACCAAATCGGAGACATCCTCAAGCAAGCTGGGTTGCCTAGTTGCCCATAATCGTAAGCTTTTATAAAAAGAATTGTGGATGTGAGGGAAGCGAAGGAGTTTGACGACAGGCATGATGTATTGGTCAGCACACCATTCCGGTACACAGAAAGTCCCGGGTTCTGTTCCCGGTCGGAGCAAATATTTGTTTCATATCTTTTATTCATAATATTTAATTTGATTGAATATTACAAAATACAAATCGCAGTTATCCAACTGCACTTATGTTAACAAGTTATTTTGCTTCTTGGATTGCCGTGCTAGAGGGGCTGACTGTCTACCTACTACTCCTAAACAAAATAGAGTGGTAGGCAGTGGTACCCAGTCTGCCGATATGGGGTAGTACCACCACTTAAAAGTATACAGACCGTGAAGTAATTTGGTCGCGTTTCGGGATCAGCTTGTAAGATGCCGGTTCCAACTAGGCAGGCATAGTGGATGTGGTTGCTACTGACAATTTTTGAATTGTCGTAGCAGTGACATCTATTCATGGACCACACTTCAGCCTAACACCAAGCGGGGTCCTGTCATATGACGAGTCGCAATAAAAACAAACTTACAATTAATCTAGAAGTGGTCTCATTGTTACTAACACATACAAAGTATACTTCTATGTAACACTAGCGACCCGCCCCGGCTTCGCACGGGCGCAATGTAATTGTCAAGTAGACTGTGATGTGTTTATGTGACTCGAACATATGACAACTCCCCGCCTGATGTTAAGCTGAAGTGTGGTTAAATAAATAACTGTACGTAGCAGTCACATTCACTATGCCGGCCTAGTTAAAATCGCAAACTTATAAGCTGATCCCGAAACGCAACTAAGAAATTTCAAGGTCTGTATACTTGTAAGTGATGGTACTACCCCGGATCTTCAGACTGAGCACCACTACCTACCACTCTTTGACAACCAGACCCAGAGCAATTATCCGCCTTGGATGAAACAAACATTTGCTTCGACCGGGAATCTAACCCGAGACTTTACACGTAACGGACAGGTGTGCTAATCGATAAGTCACGCCTGTCGTCAAACGTATGTCTTCATAAACAATGATTTCTGCAGATTTTAAGAAACATATTTTATTTAGAGGTTATTTTCGAAAGTACATCATACAGTTGTCAAAGTGAAAAAGCTCAACGCTCAAATGCAAAAGCCTGCAACGTTTTTAAACTTACTTTTTAATTTGTATAATACATATTTTCCAAATACACAATTCCATAGTACATTTTAATATCTTGTTAATTTTTTGTCGACGTTAGCAATATAAAAAGTCAATTTAAAATAAAACATCATCATTAGCAGCCAGAAGGCCATTTAGAATGCCATTCCGAACGACAAGATGCCAGTTGCGTCCACCGGTCTTTTGTCGATTGTAATTTTGCCAAAAGCGACTTGGGGATCGCAGTAAACTCACTGCACGTTAAGAGGATGTAGCTGCCCATCCTCCGGTGAGACCAGGCGAGTTTTAGAACATCCTGGACACGCATGCATGTATTATATATTTATTTAAATTATACATTTCTAATTTCTATACGAAGCTACTAAAGAGCTTGTATCATAGAAACAGGACAACCAAAGTAATAATTCAATGATACACTGGTACCGGTGAGTGGTTTCGAACCCGTCTCGGCTTACTTAACCATTGCACTGCCATTACACCACGGTCGCCTATAAATCTAAATGATAATAAATTATATATGAATACAATTATCTAAATATCTAGAATAAAAGATCTGAACGCACAGAGAGACACGGGAAGCGATTTTATTTTATACTATGTAAAGAATATTATCTAACTGGTCGAATGCTATTAAACTACGTATCAAGGTCATACTATTTGGTTGACATTCAAATTATTTTTGCATTTTTATTATTTAAAGAACTCGATTTTAAGTTATATTTTTTATTTTATTAATTTTAATAATTTAACAACACTAAGATCCGTAGTGCACACAATCGTAAACAACAAGCCACTTTCCACGATCCTGACAATATTGTCACGGCTTTTTCTTACAGAGATAGGCAGAGACAATGGATCCTGACACAACTCCCTCGCTTCCCTCACATCCACAATTCTTTTAATACACCCTTCATGGTTATGGGTACTAGGCTACCCAGCTTTCTTGAAGATAGTTTTATTAATATTTTTTAATTGTGATACGACATCTAAGGTCGACCTGCCTGATAGCAATAGAAGGTACAAGAGTGCTCATGACTGAAAAAACCGAGTCAAGTCACGGTTGCCTCAGATACCGGCCAAAACTTATCCAATCTATCAACCAAATTGTTACGCCTTTTTTCTACGGGGATAGGCAGAGACATTGGAGCGCCACCTGCCACGATCCTGACACAACTTCCTCGCTTCCTTCATATCCACAATTCTCCTCATAAAATCTCTAAGGTTATGGGCACTAGCCTAGTGAGGCAACCTAGCTTTCTTAAGGATGTCTCAGATTTAATCGGAAAACACCTTTTTGGGCCTGCCTTGTTTAACTCATCCATCCATCCATCCACATCAGATTTATAAATTGCTTTCGTCATTCAAAAGATATGAAACAAATTTTTGCTTTGACCGGGTATCAAACCTGGGACTTAGGCGTAACGGACTGCTGAGCTAACCAATGCGCCAGGCTAACAAATTTTAAATTGTGACTCGACATATGACAGAACCCCGCTTGATGTTAAACTGGAGTGTGGTCCATGAATGGATGCCACTGCTACTACAATTCAATAACTGTAAGTAGCAGTCACATACACTATGCTGGCCTAGTTGGCGCCGGCAACTCACAAGATGATCCCGAGACGCGACCAAATCACTTCACAGTCTGTAGTTTGTCTGTGTCTGTATATCTGTTTAATATAGTTATTAAGATGTTGGCGTGACTATGAAGTGACGTCATCGTTGCATTTAAATAAAATAAACAATGTAACTATAGACGTGCAATCTATATTTATGGATAGTCGGGGGGCGGGGGCGGGAAGAGAGAGGGGGGCGGAAGCGGAGAGTGGGGGCTTTTTCTATTATTATTGTCACTCAATCAGTCAAATTGTCACGCCTTCCTCCCACAGGGATAGGCAGAGACAATGGACCTCCACTTGTCACGATCCTGACACATCCTCGCTTCCTTCACATTCACAATTCTCTTTATACAAGCTCTGTGGTTATGGGCACTAGGCAACCTAGCTTTCTCTTGTTGTCTCCGATTTGATCGGAAAACATTCTCCATGGCCTGCCTTGTTTAACGCATCCATCTACATCAGATTTATAAATTTCTTTCGTCAATCTACTTTCACTCATCCTTTCCATGTGCCCACCCATACCGTCGAAGCATTCCTTTGTCAATCCTTGTCACTACATCTTCTTACAAACCACATCTACCGCGCACTTTGCTATTCCTTATTCTATCCGCTATCGTCACTCCACACACACTTCTTATCGACCGCATTTCTACAGCGTTAATTCTACTCTCATGCATTTTCTGCCACACCCAACATTCCCTTCCATACATCTCTGTAGGAACGATTACCGCATTAGGCTAAGTATTATTTCAAATTAGGGTATTAAAAAAATTGCGGCAAACATTTCCTCCGGGCCTTGTTTGGGTTGTGAAAACCGTGAAGTGACTTAGTCGCGTATCGGGATCAGCTTGCAAGTTGCCTGTTTCGAGTTGCCAGTAGTAGCCGTAGTAACATTTACATTCATACATGGACCACACTCCAGCTTAACATCAATTGTTAGGATCGTGAAAATAAAAAGGATGATCTCTACCTATCCCTGGTTGTAAATAAGATTGTTTAAACGCGACCGTGGTTTAGTGGCAGTGCAATGATCACGCAAACCGAGAGCATGGGTTCAAAACTTCTCACCGGTAGCAATATATTTTATATAAGATACCTTAGTATAGAAATGTAAAAAAACATGTTTCCCCAGAGGGATAGGCAGCTTTATTGATTTTAGGCAATTTGGTTGATTGATATAATATAATATATTATGTTATCTATATAATATACAATGGAGCTCTACTTGCCACGATACTGACAAAGCTTCCTCGCTTCCTTCACATCCACAATTCTTTTCATATATTATACAGGTATGTTCCAATAAAAAATATACTTGATTATTATTATCTATTTTTTTAATCCCCATTATTTATTATTTAAACTCAGTATAGGAGTTGGCATCGTGGCAGGTGGCGCTCCATTGTCTCCATTTGATTGATTGATTGATAAAATCAGTATTTATTAGCATCAACATAACCTTTATTTCTATAAGCGTAGAGTTTAATTTCGAACTGAATTTTTTAAAATGTAAATTTGTACACATATAAAAACCAATCATCTATCACGACCACAGGGATAGGCAGAGACAATGGAGCGCTACTTTCCACAATGCTGACACAACTCTCTTATTTCCTTCTCATTTAAAATTCTCTTCACATACTCTTTTTTTCTTTCATTGTAACTAACCATATGACAGCATCTAGCTGAATGTTAAGCTGGAGTGTGGTTAAGGTGACTGCTACTTACAGTTTACCACATTCACTATACCGGCCTTTATGGTATGAATACTTGTGAGTGTTGGTACTACCCCAGATCAGCAGACTGAGCACCACTGCCTATCACTCTTTCTACAAATCTGTCTTTTTTTACACTAATATTTGTAAATTCATATTATTAAATATTACAATACAAATAGAAGCTATGAAACAAATATTTGCTCTGACCAGGAATCAAACCCAGAACTTTCGGAATGGGTATATATATGAAATACCAATACAGCGTAGGTATATAATTTCAAAACAAGATTCTTCATTTAACTGAAAACATGTTATTTGCTGTTTTATTATTTTAACTAACTCAGTTTTTTCAGTCGTCGTCACTCTTGGACCTCCTTTTGCCTCATCAGGAGGGTCGAGGTCAAATGTTGTGTCACAATAATAAAAATAACAAACAGCAACAAAACATTTCTTTTCTTTGTAGAACAATCGACAAGTGGAATGCTATGACAGCCCATGTGTTCTCTCCATCCTATGACCTTAGATCCTTCAGCCGTGAACCGACTCAGTATTTTCGGTCCTCGTCACTCTTGGACCTCCTCTTGCTTATCATCAGGCAAAATAAATAAATTATAAAGTTGGAAATAATATTTGAACAAATAATAAATACTAGTGATAATAAAATTATTTCTTGTAGATGTTATTAACAAATTAGGTTATTGCAAACTTATGCAGTCCTAGTAGTTTTATTTTAAATTTAGGTATTATATCAATCAAACTGTCACGCCTTCTTCCCACAGGGATAGGCAGAGGTAGTATATGTAAATAATTATGTTATTTTATGCCTTTCCAATATGTAGTGGTCAATGGTCATCAAACCAAGAGTAAATATTTAAAACCACTTGCCGATACCAATGTATCTTTGATATATGTACTTTTGTTGTCCTGTTTCTATGAAACAAGCATTTTACAAACAACATTTTAGCTTAATATAAAAATGTGAACAAAAATACCACAGGGATAAACAGAGGTAACAACCCCTGAACACTTTAGCTTCCTTCACATCCACAACTAAAATCACCATTTTTTTTATTATGATACGACATTTGACCTCGACCCACCTGGTGATAAGCAAGAAGAGATCCAAGAGTGATGACGACTGAAACAACCAAGTTAGTTCATGGCAGCCTCAGTCGCTGTCACTATGCCGGCCAAAGTACCATTAATTTCATGGCTTAATTTCCACAGGTAAGGGCAGAGACAATGGGGTGCCATTTCTCATGAACCTGATACTATTCTTTCACTTCCCTAATATTCTCTATACAAGCTCTATGTCTATACAGCAATGGATACTGCAAACATTTCTTATTTGAGAATATCACTGATTATTTATATTAAGAAGAAACATTAAAATATAATTAAAAATAATAGCTTGAATAATTTGGGAAAATACTGAAATAATTTATTATAAACTTACCAATTTAATACCAAAACAAAGACACAAACAATATTTATAATCAAAACATAATTAAAATTTGAAAAAGAAGTTACACAACTTAAAACAAAAGAATTATAATATTGTAATACATTTAACTGAAATCAAAGATAATATTATCTTAACATAGAGACAATCAAAGGTTTAACAAAAAACGAACAATATAATAACAAGATAAGATATACACAAAATATTAAATTTTATAAAGAAAAAAATTTGAACTTGCAAATTTGCGCGCGCGAAACTTAAGCGACCGACCTCGCTAAACTACGGTCACTACATACTTGTGATCGAAATAGTAATAAAAATTATACACGGCAAAGCGTCAAATTACGCGCATCTCGCTTTTAGTTAAAAGGTTAACGAGCAATTGACTACAGTTTTTTTTAATAAGTATATTTAACTATGTTATTTGTCATTTAACATGGATATTACTACTCACTTATGCTAGCGAACCGCATTCCTCGGGTCTCTCAACGCGCGGGCCTTTATTTTCATTTCGTTCACGTAACTATCGCAAATAACTAAATAATTATGTATCAAAAATTGCAAGGAGGCATAAAAAATAAGAATGACCACTGGGAGAAATGTCAAAAATTGAAGTTCACGAGCACTTGTGCCAAGTGCCCATAGACAAGCTTGTTATTTGTAGAGTCATTTCTTGTTGTGATGGTTACGCTATTCAATAGTAGATGGCGCTGCTTAGATTTTCATTAGAATATTTATATATTTATTTATGACAAAAATAATAGCTCTACTATGAGGTTATATTTTGTAAATATAATTAGATTTTACCCTAATTTTAATTAAAATAACCCTAAAATAATATTTTTTATTTAGTAGGTATGTAGAGTATTTGATATAATGGCATTATTTTATTACATAGGAAATAAAGTACTATTAAACCTTAAAACAGACTTACAAAAAATGTTAGTCATAGATGTGAATCAATGTGAATTCTTATTTTTTGGCGACAGGCGTAGCTCATTAATTAAAATTTAAAGCACACAGTTGCGCGTAAAGTTCTGATTTCGATTCCCGGTCGAAGCTAATATTAGTTTCATTGCTTTTATTTGTAATTTAATAATAAAATAAAATATTTGTTAATAATCAAAGAGTGGTCGCGTTTCAGGATCAGCTTGTGATTTGGCGGTTTCAACTAGGCCGGCCATTACCTATGAACCATACTTTAGCTTAACATCATTCGGGTGTGTTGAACATTATTATGTGTTATATCCAGCCACAAAAAAGAACTTTCAATATACGTTAATATTATACAATAAGAAGGTCAATCATACAATCAAATTGTCACACCATTTTTCCACAGGGATAGGCAGAGACAATGGTGCTTCACTCACATCCATGATTCTCTTTATACAAGCTCTATAGTTATGGACACTAGGCAACTCAGATTTCTTGAAAATGTCTCCGATTTGGTCTGAAAACACCCTCCTGAGCCTGCCTTGTTTAACATAAAGGGTATCGTAGTGAAAGGTGCCATCCATAGTATAATGAACAGCCAAATAATGTCACGGATGGCTGTTCATAATGCGGTGCTGGTTCCTACATTAATGTATGGAAGTGAATGTTGGGTATGGCAGAAGAAGCATGAGAGTAGAATTAACGCTGTAGAAATGCGGTCGTTAAGGAGTGTATGTGGAGTGACGATAGCGGATAGAATAAGGAATAAGCACAATGCGCGATAGAATATGTGGTTTGAAAGAAGATGTAGTGACAAGGATTGACAAAGGAATGCTTCGATGGTTTGGGCACATGGAAATGATGAGTAAAAGAAGATTGACGAAAGGAATTTATAAACCTCATGTAGATGGATGCGTTAAACTTAAAAAAACAACCACAAAAATCAATATAATTTAATTTTTCATTGAGAGAAACCTTGTTATGTTAAACTGCTATTGATATTAATCATTATTGTTCTAGGATATTATAAATAAACGATTTAAGACACATTACACCTTATGTCTTTATTTATAAGATATAAAATAACTTAATATATTATTTAGTGCGTTTAAGAATAGGGAAAGTTATAGAGACGCTGTTTTTATTGTTATAATTATAGTTAGCTGAATGAAATGAAATTGTTGATATTATAAGCTTTATTTTTTTAAATTTTGACCTGACTTATGATGCGCCCAGCTTGATGTTAAGCTGGAGTGTGGTCCATGAATAGATGTCACTGCTACTACAATTTAATAACTGTAAGTAGCAGTCACATCCACTATGCCGGCCTAGTTGAAACTGAAAGCTTACAAGCTGATCCCGAAACGTGACCAAATCACTTCACGGTCTGTATACTTGTAAGTGGTGGTACTACCCCGGATCGGCAGACTGGGTACCACTGCCTACCACTCTTTGATGTAAATGTCAAATAACTGTAAATCTTTATGTGTGTATTTTTTTATTGTCACACGACATTTGACCTTCGACCCGCCTGATGATAAGCAAGAGGAGGTCCAAGAGTGACGGTGACTGAAAAAACCGATTCAGTTCACGGCTGCCCCAGTCACCGTCACTATGCCGGCAAATGTCTTCACGCATCGCTTGAAGGATCTAACCCCTAACCCTTGTGACCTTTTCGACTCCCGACCTGAGATCGCCCGTAATTTCTTTTTCCTTTAATTTTTGTTATATTCTCTTCCTTTTCCAATGGGTTTCTTCCTACTATTATTATTTAAAAGTATTTTATGTATTGCACGCTTTAAGATTATGGTAATTGATTGTAGTTCGCTTTATTTTCGCTAGATGGCGCTTTTCCTGAATTTTTGTTAGTACGTTTAATTTTTAATTATTCACCTCTATATTACTATTTATTCATTCTTAGTTAGTTTTATGCTCACTATTATCGATATATTAAGTAACTAAAATCATAGTTTTAGTTAAAAACATAAAAATTAAAAGATTTTGTAATTAGTCAAAATCTCGCAAGCGGTTTCTCAACCGCGCTAAGTATATATACAATTTTTGCACCCACGCTTCTGTACTCGCTTCGGCAGTACATATACTAAAATTGGAACGATACAGAGAAGATTAGCATGGCCCCTGCGCAAGGATGACACGCAAAATCGTGAAGCGTTCCACATTTTTTGGACAATTTTGGATGCTTTGCACTATGCCGACCAGACTGCAACTGAGGCGACGAACTGAATAAGTGTATTTTAATTGTCAGCGCTATTGGATTTAATCCTGCTTTTAGATCAGTCGTTGATATCAGGCAAGTCGATATCAGTTAATTAAATTATTCCGCCCTTTTTTCGCAGACATGTCTCTCCCTATCCCTATAGGGATGTATACTCCCTATTGATGTATTTAAAAGTGTGTCATTTTTGTTACAAATAAACAAGATTGACCGGTTCGTAGTATCATGGTGGTAGTCAGTGGGTGCCCAGAATGCCACTACACCAGGCGACCGTGGTGTAGTGGCAATGCAATGGTAATTTAAAGCTATGTTACGAGCAATGATATTAAAAAAAAACTTTTATTCCTAAAACATCATAGGTTACGGAGTATAATATTAATAAAAACTTTACGTTATGATAATAATTTAATTAACCTGATTAATAGATTAAATAATTCAAATAAATAATTATAGTTAATATATTTTTAATTTTACCTTTTTCTCAAAAAAAATGCTGCTAAAAGTTATTTCTCATATTTCATTCAACTTTGTTTTTGAAAGCATAATTATTTTTAAATCTAAATCTACTTTATTCATATCTATAATCCTAAAAAAACAAGATGAAACGACGGCGTTGGTCTTACAAATTGTTTCGATGACTCGACAAAAACTAAATAATGTTATTTACATATTGTTTTGTCACTTTCAAACTATAATATGTATTAGTTACCATTGTTTTTGAAATGATACGTATCTTGAAAAGCCGCCATATTGTTATTATAAATTTTGGCGGGATTGTCTATGGTGATTGTTTTATTCTAGGCAAAGGTGACCGTTTCGTCGTAGGGCGATGGTGATAATTTATAATTTTGTACATATCTTTATTACTCTTACCTTGCCGAGTGTAAAAAATATTATTAAAAATTTAGAGTTTTCGCGAGCAACTTCAAATGACAGGATATATTGTTTCAAATGATTAAAAAATATATTATTATAATTAATTTAATTAGTAACATTAGGCATTGGATTTGTTGTAAATTAAGTTTTAAAATATAGCCAGTATATAGCCAAGTATATAGTGCACTTAGGTATATAACCAAATTATAGTTACATGTACCTAATACTATCTTGATTGACAGTGTCAATCATGTTTCGTCCAAGACTTCCTCCTAAAAGTTAAACTAAAGCTTTTCCGTCTTTTTTTAAAAAACCATTATCATTAGCTTCACCCCATGTCATGGATGAATCACGAGTTTCATCTTTATCATTCTTCCACTTAGGGGATGATAATTATTTGACGTCGCCTGTTTATTGCGACTATATCCAGGAATTGAGAGAGTCAATACATTTTAGGAGGGTTTTCCTACCAAAGCGGAGCCATCGTCTAGAAAGCTAGGTTGCCTAGTGCCAGGGGCGTAGCTACCGCCGTATCTTAGGCATACTAAAAAAAATGTTTTTTCTTTTGTGAGAAATCTACCCTTCCTAACTCTGGATGTGAAGGATGCGATGGAGTTGTGTCAGGATCGTGGCAAGTGGCGATCCTTTGTCTCTGCCTATCCCTGTGGGAAAAACGCGTGACAATTTGTTTTAAATATTTCTGATACACTGACTCATGTCAACCAAAATTGTATTTATAGACTTTTTTATTTAATTAAGATTCAGTTCACATTACAGACCTAGCCATTGATTGATTGATCTAGTATTCTGCCTGTGTCTATCCATTAAGAATTGAAGGCGTGTACATGCGCATAGATTTAAAAAAACAATGAACAGTTTAAAATAATCATTATAATTATAAATCAATGATTTCTTCGTACTTTGATATTTAGATGTTTGCAATTGATGCTTTGATAAGGGATTTTGATACTTATTACTATGTGTTTAGGTGTATATTTGCGTTTCAATTTGAAGCAATTAATTTAGTATTCCACGAGTGTTTGTATTGGTAATAGGGTTGTCACATCTAACAATAAGTCAAAATTATTTTTTATATATGTACGTTTTTTTTTGTGACTCGACATATGACAACACCCCGCTTGATGTTAAGCTGGAGTGTGGTCCATGAATAGATGTCACTGCTATTACAATTCAATAACTGTAAGTAGCAGTCACATCCACTATGCGGCCTAGTTGGGACCGGCAACTTACAAGCTGATCCCGAAACGCGACTAAATTACTTCATAGTCTGTATCACGGTCCCCTTAAATCTGGACTCGACTTACTTGATGGTCACTATGACAAGCACAAATATTTAGACACAGCTAGATGATTAAAACTAATGAGGAATCCTATTTTTTGAAACTACTTTGTGGATAAAAAATATACAATCAAGCCGGCATAGTGGATGCGAACTTTTTATTAGAACTATATTCTGGATTAAAACAAATATACAATCAGATAGGCTGGATGCGACTGATTCCTTTCAAGTACTCCAGTTTAAAATCACAAGTATCGAAATGATTTTTTTTACATATTGCGCGAACATTGATTAAGAATAAAACTGTGGCCACATTGCTTTGTGACCTTGATGGCTGCACAGCTCGCGAAACGTCGGAATAATAAAAAAATGTAAAACCAATAACAAAAAAAACGCCTATCGCGCGGCATAAAATTAGTTTATTTTTTTGTGACACGACTTTTGTCAGATACCTCGACGTCAATGTGCCGGCCTAAGGTGCTTCGTTTGAAGGATTCAAGGTCATAGGATGGAGAGAACACATGGGCAGGCAAAGCATTCCACTTGTCAATTGTTCTACAAAGAAAATATCATAGGTATCAAAATGATGTTAAATAAATTCAATTTGCCAACCCTAATATTGAATTTCATTGGCGATTGTTTACCAATTCCTTGAAACGATTCATTAAATATCACTGATGGTTTTTTAAATGTATTATTATTTATATTTGGGGTGTACTAATAGGAAGATAATTATTATACGACAACATACACGTATAATAACGTTGTTGCTATGCTTTTCTTTAAATATTAAAAAAACAACTGTCATTTGTTTATTGTCTCTGCTTAAAGAAGTTTTGGCGGGAAACTGCAAGTGACAGGTCGTGCAATTTTTAATTATTTGTAAAGGTTGTCTTTCTTGAATATTACTGTGTAATAATGGTGGAATTGTTATCCAGTAATCATTTATAAGTTCATTGAATATAGACAAGTGATTTGAAGCTGTGTAACGTGTCTCTTCGTGTTCCCCTTCAAGACTCTGTCGGAAGAGTTTTAGTAATGTTTTTCCACCGCTTTACTATAATCATTATCTTCGCCCTCGTGTAATAGATGAAATACTGTTTTATCTTTATCCACCGAAGATATCATAATTATATTACGAAAGACTGTATGGACTAAATTTCCTTTGCATTCCTAGAATGGGAAAATTGAACTGAAGAAGAAGAAGAAGCAAGAGTTTTTGGCGGGCAACTGCAACTGACAGGACGCGCAATTTTGAATTATTTATAAAGCTTGTGTTTTTCAAAATATTAATGTGTAATAATGGTGGAATTGTTATCCAGTAATAATTTTTAAGTTGATCAAGTATAAACAAGTAATTTAAAGTTGTGAAACGTGTTTCTTCATGTTCCCTCCAAGACTCCTTCTGAAGTTTTAGTAAAGGCTTTCCGCCGCTTTACTAAAACGATCATCATCAACCTCACTATCATCATCATCATTTGATGAATCACTCGCGTGGTTCATCTTCATCTTTACTTGACAATGTTTTAACATTGAACCATTATATTTTTACTTTGACACTGGCAAGTTAAATACTAAAGCCATAAACAAGAAGAAGAAGAAGAAGAAGCAAGCAACTGCATGTGACAGGACGCGCGATCTTAGCTTAGCATACCTACACGAGTTATAGTATTCGCAAATGGCACGAGTTAAGCTTGTAAAATGTAGCTTGGGTCCTGTGACACATAAGAAATTTTCGGACTACTTAACATTGTAGCAGCGTCTCTCTTCGATCATTCATTTCAAAGTTATTAATTTTCGTAGTTACAACCATAGCTTACCAATAATATTCACCATACAATAATATAATACAATAATAACACAATAATTTTTAAAACAAACAACAATAAATTAAATAAATCATGTAACAAAAAGAAATCTTGCCGCTCCGTTAAGTTTACATCTGTTAACAAAAATACGAGTACTATAATAGTGATGGGACTAGTAAAGTCATTTTGGCATCTGTCATAGGACCCAAGCTAAATTTTACGAAGTATAGAAAGATGAACCACGCCTAGGTATACTAAAGTTTAAGTTGGGCGGAATGAGAGACAAATATATGTTACTCTGTATCGCGACACTGAGTATAGGTTTGCTTATTATTCGTATAGTTTTAACCACAGATTTAGAATGCACGTATTCTAGGTCTGTGGTTTTAACGTGGCTCATTCGGAGCGCATATAACATATCTATGTCTTGTCTGATAAAATAATTGCATGTAACAGTAACAAAATGGATGACTGCATCAGCTACGTCACTTGATGTATTGAATTCAATTCACAATAAAATAATTAATCAATTTGTAGTCAATATAGCAAACAATAATAAGTTTATAATTCTTTATTTTGCATACAATTGATATTTAAATAATAATGTAACTAATAGTTGCTGTAATTGTCCGCCATTTTTGGCAACGGACACAAAATGAAGAATACAGTTAGGTTAGAAATCGTGTTCATATTAAACTTAACTTGACCACATTAGTAAAGTGGTCTCAACACGCGTTATTCAATAAAATTCCCGGTTGAAGCAAATTATTGTTTCATATAATTATTGTTTCATATTATTATTGTAGTTTCATATCATTTTGTTTCATGATTGAGATGTATCCTTGATACGGCGTTCTCAACTGCGAAATCGTTCGCGATTTGAACCGCCTGAAGAGACTTTCAATCAAGTTGAAGCAATAAATATCGGTTCTACAAAAGTTCAAGACCTTTCAACTTTCATTAATTCAATTAATAGTTGACAGCGAATCGACTCGTCTGAACTTGTTCGTTCAACTCGCATTGAATATTCAGTCCAATCAGTCAGTCAATCAGCGCGATTGAGTATGTATTGTATTCCTCTGTCACCAGTATTTTGTTTGTTTGTAAAATATAATGTGAAACAAAATTGAAATTATGGGTCATGATCAACTGAATCGACAGTCGAACTAAACAGCTCAGCGCGTCGTTTCATTATCGATCAATCGACACCGACTGAGACAGCCGCAAACTTGGTGGTTTTTTTAGTCGTCGTCAATTTAAACCCCACCTTGTATGCTATCAGATAAATCGATATTAAATGTCGAGTTTAATTAAAAAAAGAAAACATAATAATAGCACGTACGTCTCTATAGCTATCTATATCTGTGTGGTTATGATTAGTTCCCGCCAAAAGTGTCGGCCATTATTTTAATTGTCTATGATCACAATTGAAATTATAATTTAATATTTTATTGTTTTCTATTTAATATATTGATTAATTTTATTTATATCCTTACTAATAAACGCGAAAAGTGTGTGAGTATGTGTGTGTGGATGAATGGATGGATGGTTAGATGTTTGTTGCTCTTTCACGGAAAATGGATTTTAATGAAACTTTATAATAATATAGCTACATCAAAATAACACATAGTCCATAATTTATAAACATATTGTTTGAATAATATAAAATAAAAAACATTATTCGGTTTTTCATACAAAATTTATGCGTATGTTCATAAATTTATTTTGTTTTTACACATCGATGGTTTTTACTAACGAAAATATGTCAAGCTACATGATGTTGAGAATTAAAATCAAATTGTTAATTTTGTTTGGCATATCAGTAAAAAAACTTATGGTGTTTTCTATTATCTATTAGAAAAAGGATTATATAAATTTTAATAATGAGAAAACATAATAAAAAGTCCTAAAAAAGGCCTAACGTTCTATGTTACGAATGAGAGAAAACGAGAAATTGAGGCACCTTCTTCATAATTTCTTCATAAAGTTCTCTCCATTCTATGACCAAGCGATGCGTAAAGAAACACATTTGGTCGGCATAGTGACGGCGACTGAGGCAGCCGTAACTGACTCGGTTTTTCCAGTCGTCGTCAATCTTAGACGTCCTCTTGCTTGTCATCAGGCGGGTCGAGGTCAGATAAAAAAAGTAAGGGCTATTAAATTAACAGTCTATGATTTCAATGGGTAATGATATTGAAATTCTTGTAGCCTCGTCCAGCACGCCTGTCCACCCTAATTATAATTTTAAAGACCACACGTTAAGTAATAGTTTCCGTTTTAACAAAAAACAACAATAGTTGATATAATTTGAATAATAAAGTTATTTAGCCGCATCTATGAATGACACACCGGACGGAGGCGCCTTCTTTTACATGTACCGTTAGAAAATAATATCAAATAAGCTATTTATTTACAATCTTAAATTAATACCCGCACTGGTCGGAAGAAGCATCCGCATTTTGTCGACCGAATCGGCAGTCGAACTAAAAAGTTCGGTGCGTCTTTTCTTTGTAGAACAATCGACAAGTGGAATGCTTTGCCAGCCCATGTGTTCACTCCCTCCTAGCCTTGAATCCTTCAAGCGATGCGTGAAGAAGCACCTTTGGCCTGCATAGTGACGCCGACTGGAGCAGCCGTGGAGTCAGATGTCGAGTCGAAATAAAAAAAAATATAAACATATTTTGTTGACGTTACCTATTTAAAAATTTCCTAAATAGTAGGTACGTGTAAGAACGTAGACAAAATGTCTCCTTGTTCCTTAATCCTATATTACTGGCCGGCGTAGTAATAGTGGCTGAGATAAACGTATAATCATCGGGGTTTTCAGTCATCGGCGCTCTTAGATCTCTTCTTTTTTATTGTTACTCAACAAATATTATATAATAAGGTTGATATTTGCTCCCGGTCAGGTTATCAAAGAGTGGTAGGCGGTGGTGACACAGACCGTGAAGTGACTTAGTCGCGTTTTGGGATCAGGTTGTGAGTTTCCGGTTACAACTATGCCGGCATAGTGAATGTGACTGCTACTTACAGTTATTTAACTGTAGTAGCAGTTACCTCCATTAATGGACCGCTCTCCAGCTTAACATCAGGCATGTTGTCATATGTCAAGTCACAATAAAAAATGCGGGTATGCGTTAAACTAAGTCGCGTTTTGGGTGTGTTAATATTATGATTAATTTATGGTTACAAAATATGTAGCTAGCTCATTATTTAATCAATAGCGCATCAGTTCCAAATTCAAACAATCAAAGCGGCAATCTATGGTATGCTTTTATTTTTAAATTTTCTATAACAAAGGGCTCCGGTACAAACAATTCGTGGAAAATTTGCTGTGTATGGCCCGGTCAGTTGGCATTTAATATTTGTTACGCGTTTTAGACGAAAAGATATGGAGTCGCTTTGTGTACAATTAATAGCCGATGCGTTTATGTTTATGCTAATATTGTAATTGGAATTGGTCGGCGTTTTGTTTTTGTAGTGATGCGTTTTGTTTATCGATAACTATATTGTATTTTCTTATATTTTACGCGAACATTGATTAATGAATTAAAGAAATATTACGCGCCTTACTATCGCGTTTATTTTTGTTATTATTTTACATTTTTTTATTAAACCGTCGTTTGGAGTGCTTTGCAGCCATCGTGGTCACGGAGAGACTGAGGTGTTGGTCGTCCTATTGGCCGACTAATAACTATATTTATTAGTCGGCGATGTTACATGTCGAGTTACACTTAAAAAAGAAACTATTAGGATATAAGTATATTTAATCAATTTACAGTTATATTGTAACTTAAATAGTTTGATCGGGGTATGTTTAATATGTTTCTATGTTAAAAATCCTTCTAAATTATATCTGCAATATAAAAGCCTTTGATATATCTATAAGCTTAGTATAAGTAGAAATTGATATTTTGGGCGTGGCAAAAAAGCATGAGTACCGAATTAACGCAGTAGTAATGCGGTCATTATTGAGTGTATGTGGAGTGACGATAGAAAATAGGATGAGAAATACAATTAGTGCACGATAGATGTGGTTTAAAAGAAGATTTAGTGACAAAGATTGACAAAGGAATGCTTCGATGGTTTGGGCACATGAAAAGGATGAGTAAAAGTTAGTAGATTGACGAAAGGAATTTATAAATTTGATATGGATACATGTGTTAAACGAGGTAGACCCAGGACCGACTAAATCGGATACATCCTCAAGTTAGTTGGGTTGCCTAGTACCCATAACTATAAAGTTTGTATGAAGAGAATAGTGAATGTAAGGAAAGAAAGGAGTTGTGACTGGATCGTGGCAAGTTGCGCTCCATTGCCTCTGCCTATCCCTGTCAGTAAAATCCATGACAATTTGATTAATTGATAGTTACATTTTGTCCTTAATTTTTAATTATTTTTTGTTTTGGTGTATTATATATTTCTATTCTAAGCTACATAAACGTGCTTGTATAAAAGAAAGTGAGCGACTATAGTATTTAACATATTTAAGATACATTAGTACCAGCAAGTGGCTTTAAACCGGGGTTAATGGTTCACATGACCATTTTATTTATTGTAACTCTACATTTGACAGCACCTCGCTTGATGTTAATCTGGAGTGTGGTCCATGAATGGATGTCACTGCTACTACAAATCAATAACTGTAAGTAGCAATCACATCCACTATGCCGGCCTAGTTGGAACCGGCAACTTACAAACTGTTCCCGAAACACGACCAAATCACTTCACGGTCTGTATACTTGTAAGTGGTGGTACTACCCCGGATCGGCAGACTGGGCACCAATGCCTACCACTTTTAACCAGACCCGAAGCAAATATCCACCTCTTTTATTTTTTCACAAATATTTGCAATATTCAATATAATTACAAATAAAAGCTATGAAACAAATATTTGCTCCGACGGGGAATTAACCCAGGACTTTACGTGCAACAAACCTCTAACCGCTCGTCCACGCCTGTCGTCAATTTCACTACTACCAGATCACGGTCGCCATGACTTACTGCAAACAAATGCTGAAAGTATTTAATTAAATTTATTCTTTTAGGTATTGCATGAGTATTTCTCTGTGACTTTGATGTAGATGTACTACAACAGTATTTTTTAAAATACATGTATTTAGTACAACCTCTGTTTTAACGATACGACCTTGATATAAAAAAGACAATTTAAAATTTTAAACTAATAAATGTAATGGTTGTGTTCTGTCGTGTACATCTTTTAATAAATAAATAAATGAAAATCGAAACACGTAACTGTCATAAAGAGTAACACCTGCATCAAGAAAATTGTCAATAATAAAAATAAATTATTTATTTAAAATTCAATAAAAATTAACGACATCCGCGACAACAGGGAGCACTTTATAAACGCATAAAATTGTTTTTTTAATTGCAATTCATAAAATCTATTGGCTTTATGAATGCATTGAACGTATGTGCCGGCGACAGGCAAAAGGAGTTTTGGGTCGTGTACAGCATTTGTAAATAGAAATGCAGTCGATGTGTATTGGCGGGTTTAATTGATTTGTCTTGTCTATGGTCAATGAACTATTGGCGGCAATCATCGGAATAAAGCTTTGATGTGCTTTTTATATTTTTTAATTTTAGCTTGACATACGCTACAATTAAAAATCATCCCGCCATATGTTAGGCTGGAGTGCGGTCCATGAATAGAGGCGACTGCTACTACAGTTAAATAAAATTCAGGTAACAGTCATATCCACTATGCTGGCCTAGTTGTTGGTGCAGTACTACAGTACTGCTGCCTACCACGCTTAAGGTGAGATTCTGAAGGCGACCGCAGACTGCAGTGTCGCCTTACACGGAATCATTCTCATATGAGTTTTATATAAATCAGCAGTGCGGTCAGCAATCGCAGTCTGCGGTCGGAATCGGAATCGCACCTTTAGACATTCAGACTCGGAGCAAATAACATCCTCTTTTTTAACAGCTTTTATTAGCTTGACTTGTATGTATGTAACTATGTAACGGAATCTTTTAAATTAATTTTCACGGAATGATTTGAAAATTTGTACACGTATTAAAAACCGATGACAATAAAATATTTTTTTTTTTCTTATTGTGACACGACATTTGACTTCGTCCCGCCTGATGATAAGCAAGAGGAGATCCAAGAGTGACGACGACTGAGAAAACCGAGTTTGTTCTCGGCCGCCTCAGCCGCCGTCACTATGCCGGCCAAAGGTGCTTCTTCACGCATCGCTTGAAGGATCCAAGGTCATAGGATGGAGAGAACACATGGGCAGGCAAAGCATTCCACTTGTCGATTGATCTACAAAGAAAAGACGCACCAAACTTTTTAGTTCGACTGCCGATTCGGTCGATAAAGTGCGGATGCTTTCCCCGACCTGTGCGGGTATTACGGGAGTGAAATGATGAGGTAGGAACAAGGTTAAAGAGCTCCTCGGAACATTCCCCGTGGTATAGGCGATAGAGGACGCACAGAGCCGCCATGTCTCTGCGTAGTTGCAGGGGCTCCAGATTTCGCGAGACCTCTGCATCACCTATAATTCGGACAGCTCGGCGCTGCAATGAATCCAGGGCATTTAGAAGATAGATAATCTCATGGAATAATTTATTTGCCCGGCATAGTGACGACGACTGAGGCAGCCGTGAACTGACTCGGTTTTTTCAACCAGGCGGGTCGAGGTCAGATGTCGAGTCCCAATAAAAAACTATAGTTTTATTTATTATTAACAAATATTTGTAAATCCAATCTAATTCTTGAATATTACAAATAAAAGCTATGAAACAATCTTTGCTCCGACCGGGAATCGAACCCGGGACTTTTCGCGCTCCGAATGAGGCACGTTAAAACTATGCTAATAAGCATACTAAACAAACCTGAACTTAGTGTCGCGATGCAGAGCAACATACATTTGTCTTTTTCTCGCTCTCAATAACTATCATTCCGTCCTACTTTTACTTTAGTGTAAGCCTAGTCGTGGTTGATAGTTCAAATTCGTTCCGGTTGTACAAAAAAATATAATTTACGAATTTGTAAAAAGTATCGTATAAGTAAAAGAAAAAAGGTAAAATAGATTGCACCACTTTTTAACTTCACATTTTACATTTACGTTTAACGGATATTTTATACAGAGCTAAAGGACATCGTTTCTATGTACTACTTTTGTTATTTCTAATGATAAAAACATATATAAATGGTAGTTTCGATATAAAATTATTAACAACCCAATTCACGATTTCGTAATAGTAAACGTAATAGAATAAGTATAAAGTAAAACTAAATTCGTAAATTGAAACTTTTTTGGTACAACCGGCTGTAAAACTGGTATAGGTGACGCATCTATCTCATTTCACTTAATATAATTCTTCACACCTGAATTAAAATCAATCTGATTATATTATTTACGAGTATTAAATAAACAAAAACAGGCGCCGTCCCAAACACAATAACAATACAAGATTAACATGCAAATGGATATTTACAAAAATACAATGGATCAGGTTTTTTTAGTTGAAAAAATGAATTATTTAAATTATTTATTGTGTTTTTTGTCGATATCCTTCTTAAATTCTTGTTTTAAGGGAAGTGGTTGGGGTGGCGCCATAGGATTACGTGTTGAGGGTTGATAATTTACTTGGACAGGATAGAGCAATTTTGATGATAAGTAATGGACAAGATTTTTTTTAAATTATTATTTTCAGCGGAGCACTATTCCACTAGTTAGAAAAGTAAAGAAGTACTCCCAGCTGTACGGGTGTTGCGTACAGGGTTCAACTTAGCCGGTGACGTCTTCTCGTTGAAGCGCATATTTATTGATTACTTTGTCGGTAAATCGTATGCGAGATATTGGACACATGCAACGCCATCTAGCGGAAGCATGTAGCGGTCGCTACATTATTATACATTTCTATACTAAGCTACTAAAGAGCTCGTATCATAGAAACAGAACAACCAAAGTACATATATCAAAGATACATTGATAACGGTGAGTGGTTTAGAACCCGTGCCACTCGGCTTACGTAGCCATTGCACTGCCACTACACCACGGTCGCCTTAGCTATCTTAGTTCATTTAGAAAATATGTGTTAAGTTGTATTTTAGTAGATTTTGGGCGAACATTGATTAATGAATTAAACAAATTTTATGCGGCTTACTATCGCGTTTATTTTTGGTTAATTATTGTACAATTTTATATTCTTTTTTTTTTTTTTTATTGTGACACGGCATCTGACCTCGACCCGCCTGATGATAAGCAAGAGGAGGTCCAAAAGTGACGACAACTGAAAAAAACGAGTTTATTCACGGCTGCTTCAGTCGCCGTCACTATGCCGGCCAAAGGTGCTTCTTGACGCATCGCTTGAAGGATCCAATGTCATAGTATGAAGAGAACTCATGGGCTGGCAAAGCATTCCACTTGTCGATTGTTCTACAAAGAAAAGACGCACTGAACTTTTTAGTTCGGCTGCCGATTCGATCGATAGAATTCCGACGTTTCGAGAGCTTTGCAGCCATAGTGGTCACGGAGTTGTTAAATCATTAAGCAAAAATAAACGCGATAGTAAGCCGATTAAAATTGATATAATACATTTTCGACGACAGACGTGGACGAACGGTTTAGCGATTGGTTTGTTGCGCGTAAAGTCCCGGGTTCGATTCCCGGTCGGAACAAATATTTGTTTCATAGCTTTTATTTGCAATATTTAATAATATTAAATATTGCAAATATTTGTTAATAAAAAAAAGATGGATATTTGCTTTGGGTCTGGTTATCAAAGACTGGTAGGCAGTGGTACCCAGTCTGCCGATCCGGGGTAGTACCACCACTTACAAGTATACAGACCGTGAAGAGATTTGGTCACGTTTCGGGATCCGCTTGTAAGTTGCCGGTTCCATCTAGGCCGGCATAGTGGATGTGATTGCTACTCACAGTTATTGTTGTAGTAGCAGTGACATTCATTCATGGACCACACTTCGGCTTAACATCAAGCGGGAGTGCTGTCATATGTCGTCATAATAAAAAAATAAATTGAAATAAACTATTTTTATGCAGCCTATCGCGTTTATTTTTCACAATCAATAACTAAAAATAAACGCGACAGTAGGCCGCATAAAATTGATTTAATACATTAATCAATGATTGCGCAAAATGTAATAAAATTAATTTTAATGCTAAAGATATCTTATTGAAATGGTTTGTTAATGGTTAATGGTAACGCATTGGTGATTTGCTTCGTGTCTCGATTACCACTTAAGCCTGACAATAGTGCACCCTCCGGGATTTGAATGCGCGACGCATTGTTTAATAGAGCTGCCAGACAACTATTTTTAAACTTTTTTTCAATCAATCAAATTGTCACGTCTTTTCCCACAGGGATAGGCAGAAACAATAGAGCGCCACTTGCCACGATCCTGACACAACTCCCTCGCTTCCTTCACATTGACAATTCTCTTTATACAAGCTCTATGGCTATGGGCACTAGGCAACCTAGCTTTCTTAAGGATGTCTCTGGTTTTAATTTGATTTTAATATAAAAAGACAGCACTCCGCCTGATGTTAAGCTGGAGTGTGGTCCATGAATGGAGGCGACTGCTACTACAATTAAATAATTGTAATTATTTATCAGCCTTACGGAAATCTGGTAACGCTATACGGGGGCGTTAACGCAAAATAATATTTGCGATTCTAATTCCTTGTCTATCAAAATTTCTAACATTTTAGCCTCCGCTTTGTGATAGATAGTGTTGTATCGTTTATCAATATCGATATTAATAATAATATTTGTATGAACAATTAAAGCTTGTATGAAGAGAATTGTGGATGTGAGGGAAACGAAGTTGTGTCAGGATCGTGGCAAGTGGCGCTCCATTGTCTCTGCCTATCACTGTAGGGAAAAGGCGTTACAATTTGATTGATTAATATTCAAATCAAATAAAAAACATTTTGCTAGCTTTCATGGGCTAAATGTCATTGTCATCCGATTTTAATGTCTTCTAGAAGACTCCGTCCAGAAGAAACCATAAGAAACCACAGAGGCGTCTTTACCTATGGTGCAGGGTGTGCGGCGCACACGGGCGCCGGGTCTGAGGGGGCGGTTAGAAGTTAGTATTCCATTTTGACCCCGCTTCTACTAGACTAGAGGGCGCCAGGGTACTGGCTGCACACGGGCGCCACAACGGCCTCTGAGAAATCATAAGAAACTCGACATCATTACCTGTCTAAATTGTCAATAATTATCTAGTTTATATTCTTATCATTAAAAAACATGAATTACAGTACGTATAGATGTAAATAATACTTATAAATTATTAAAGGTAAACATTATTTCATAGTTGTACATTAAGCTCCTAACAGAATTATCTTTAAAAAACTACTTTTGGTTCATATGGCTAATAAGTTCACATCTTAGGTGGATTTAGTATGTATGTGGTGGCTTGGTATCGTCCCATCCTATATTTCCTTCCACTTTCCTTTATTCCGCACAATTCAAAGTTCGCGGGCTGCGCCACGCCAGCCAATAGCGTGTGGCGCTAGTGTGCACTTGTGTGTGAGTTGCCGCGGAGTGCACGTAAACAGTCGCCCTAGCAAGTGACATTGTTGAAAATTTATAATAACTAAATACACCAAAATTACGAAGTGAGAAAATAGACAGTCGAAGCAGTTAGCCGTGATAACAAAGCAGTGCTAAACGAGTGCTAGTGCCGTTGGTCCGTGTTTCACGTCGAGTAATTGCCAGGTAATATTGACAAAACGCTCGCTGCACCACCTTAAGGGATACAATGGCATGAACTACTCTTGCGCACGTAATACGCCCATTGTCGGCTGCTTCGACATTAGCCTATTGAAGGCGAGTATTTTTCTATTTTTTTTTTGTTTTATGATTTGCAGGTAACATTGTTTAAATTTTTTGTTACCAATATATTGGTATTAGAAGATTTTTTTGTTTAGTCTATTAGTTGAAGGTAAAAGAGGCGTGGCTTATGCTTCTGCCAGGCGCAAGGGAGTATTTTGTTAAATGATGTTGCACAGATTTGGTCTATTGTACCTGTCTTTCCTATACTTTGTTCCCAGTGTTTCTCCATGCTGGTTATTAGCAGGTTTAGGTATCCCCAGGCTTGGATGCTGAGCTAAGCTAAGCATAAAACCAACCCAAACCCCAAATTGCAATATTAACAAAACCAAACCATAACAATGTATGTAAATATGTATGTACGTATGTGTATATTTATTTATTTAGTAGGTATTTATTTATATATATTAATGTGTTTATATTGTATATATTTGTAAATGTATGTATGTTTTATATTTTTCTCTGTATAACCTTCCTTTTGCTCACATTTTGGACATGCTTCTATTGTTCCTAAGGTTGGCTGGTAGAGAATTCTAACTAGCATTAAGTCTGCCTGCGTGCACCATAGTACGGCAAGTAATAAATAAATATTTAAAAAAATAGAAATAAATTTTTAATAATTAAATAATTTTGATAATTAACCTTTGGGAGATGCATCCGATTAGAAATAATTAAAGACCATTAATTAAGTTCACCTATTGTGATCTTGTTTTTATTTATCTGCTATAAAGATTTATTTTCGATATCTCCAAAAATCGCCTCACTTAACCCATGAAAATAGGGTGTTGTTATTCAGTATAGAAATCGAGCATCCCTAACACAACCGCCACCCCTAATATATATCCATTACTACGAACATGCATAAACATGACATTCGAATGAATTTATAAATCCACTTTGAATTCGAATTCATAAGCGAATTACTGTGATTTTGTTATAGACAGAAACTTTGTAAATAACAGCATTTAGCTAAGAATATAGAAAGAATAGAATCTGTGCTAAAATAAGAACTAATTCAGTGTTATTTATCTCATTTATACTATGTTTATACCACGTGTGACTAAAAGAGACAACCACTTGTACTTCAATTCCTTTTTTTCAAAGGTTGTCTCTACTTTTTGCAAACACAACCACTTGTAATTATGGTTGACTTTTAATACTGCCTAATTATAAGTCACGTGTTTGTAAGAGTAGTGATCCTTTTTTGAAGTATTTTATTGTCATTTGTTATTGTGTCAAATTAGGTTGTCAAATGATCATCAAAACTAGTGACAACATTCTAAATTACGAATGTAAATATGTATATTCTTCATCCCCTTCTGACTTCTCTTTAATGCCATTGAAAATAGTATAAACGCTTGTATTTTGTAAATCTGCATCTCCTATAACTCGGACAGCTCGGCGCTGCAATGAAACCAGGGTATACCTAATTATAGTAGGTATATTTAGAATCGTGGTAAGTGGCGCTCCATTGTCTCTGCCTATCCCTGTTGATTGATATTTATTATAATAGGGATAAAAGTATGAAATGGCTGTTAATTATTATTAAATTGCTGAAACTTATTATTATTATATTATAATAATAAGTTCTTCTTTAAATTGACATAAAACCTTCATGTTGTGAGATTTCCGAGAGAAACTTTTTTCACAAGATACCAAAAATGACAAATTATTTATTATATGTCATTTCAGTTATTTAACTGTAATAGCAGTCATCTCCATTTCTGGATCGCACTCCATCTTAAAATATATCAGGGCATATGTCGAACCACTTTATTTTAAATATTTTCCGGCGCCGTCATCTTTTTTGGGCACTGCCCTAAATATCGCTGATTTGTTTCGATATAGGTATGATTGATATAAAATTTGTTAATAATACCAGGAAAGCATAATTCAACAGGAGGTATATACAATTAATTGTTAAGGAGCAGATGTGTTAAACAATTTGTCATTGCGATGTATCATAGTTTAGTTTTTAATTGTTAATCTGTGGGCGTGGTTGGGCGCGACGTGGGATTGCACAATGGAATTATTTGTTCTCCAATAATAGTAGTTACTTTTTTTTCAAATATATTTATTGGCCGGCATAGTGACGGCTACTGATGCAACCGTAAACTAAGACGGTTTTTATAGACGCCGGCGCACTAATTCCAAGTGGGCTGACGTCTGAATATTCCTTGATTAACACCAGGCAAGTGGGAGGTCAGATGTCACGTAACAATAAAAAAAATTGCGACTATTTTTACCTTTAGGACATGTAACAAAAACTTAGTATGTATTGTCACGCCTCTTTCCTAAGGGGATAGGCAGAGACAACGTAGCGCCACTTGCCATCCTGACACAACTCCCTCGCTTCCTGTACATCCACGATTCTCCTCATACAAGCTCTACGGTTAAGGCAACCCAGCTTTATTGAGGATGTCTATAAAGCTCCTGGGCCTGCATTGTTTAACGCATCCATCCACATCAGATTTATAAATTGCTTTCGTCAATCTACTTTCACTCATCCACAAGGATAATTGAAATTAAATTTATCATATTAATAAATTTATCGTATTAAGTATATTGTAATGAAAAAGACAATAAAAATTAAATATAAAAATAATAAATAAGCTTAATAAGCGCACGTAAACTATTAAACCCAAATCCACGCTTTGATAAATATCAAACTAAAAATTACACAATAAAAATATGTCCCCTTATTTTTCAATAAAATTTGTATCCATTCCACCATTCACCATTTGCATTGTGCAATCCCACGTCGCGCCCAACCACGCCCACAGATTAACAATTAAAAACTAAACTATGATACATCGCAATGACAAATTGTTTAACACATCTGCTCCTTTAACAATTAAAATTGTATATACCTCCTGTTGAATTATGCTGTCCTGGTACTTTCAACTCATAAACATACATAACATACTTTTTTTTTATTGTGTCACGACATCTGACCTCGACCCGCCTGATGATAAGCAAGAGGAGGTCCAAGAGTGACTACGACTGAAACAACTGAGTTAGTTCACGGCTGCCTTAGTCGCCGTCACTATACCGGCCAAAGTAAAGGTGCTTCTTAACGCATCGCTTGAAGGATACAAGGTTATAGGATGAAGAGAACAAATGGGCTGGCAAAGCATTTCACTTGTCGATTGTTCTCCAAAAAAAGACGCACCGAACTTTTTAGTTCAGGTTTACTTATTAGCATAGTTTTAACGTGCCTCGTTTTTTCCTAAAATATAATTGTCAATCAATCAATCAAATTGTCACGCCTTTTTCCCACAGGGATAGGCAGAAACAATGGAGCGCCACTTACCACGATCCTTACTTGCTTCCTGTACATCCACAATTCTCTTCATACAAGCTCTATGGTTATGGGCACTAGGCAACCTAGCTTTCTTGACGATGACTCTAATTTGGTCGAAAAACACTTTCCTGGGCCTGCCTTGTAAGTCCAGATTTATAAATTCCTTTCGTCAATCTATCTATATCATTGTATTTATGTATATATTAATATTATATAGCTAGGTTGGGTACCTAATATGTAGGGTAAAAGTGGGAGCGACGCCATACTTTTTAAAGAAAGCTTATAAAAAATAAAATAAAACGTATAGTGGAGTTGTTTACTTTTAATTCTCAAGCAAATATATGTCGCTTATTATCATAACAATACTTTTTGGTTTGGACTATAATTGAAATTAATAATTAACAAAAAATGAAAGTTAGGAAATGGCCATCTCTCCCACACAGTGTGGGTGAGATGCCACATGATGTGGGAGAGATGCCATTGGAGTCCTTATACATGAATTACAATTTTTTCTGTTTTTTTTGGCACAGTATTTCTCTTCTACAATTATTACAATGCGGAGAGTACATTGTGCATGACTCATGAAGCCATTTTTGACAAGAAGAATATTTAATCCAATCAGCCTTTTTTTCGTTAAGAAATATTTTTCCCAGCACTAAGTGCACACATTATTGTCGTTTTCAATTGGGTTGGATGCATTTTGTTGCAAGGACGATGAGGCTGATGCACCAGTCAGCTTGCGCTTTTTAGCTTCTCCTTTTATTAATTTAGTGGGTATTAGCTGTTTTCTTGTTGATATTATCTGGAGATGTTACCACACAGGCAATTTTTTTTCTCTTCACAGTCAATCGTGATAATATTGGTATTAAGCTTGTTATCTCTAGAGTCTTTGTAGGTGTTTCATTGTTAGCTAGTGGTATTGATGGGGTTGGATCTCCTACCCTAAATACACCTAGATAAGGTACGAATTGGTATCCCATAGCGCCATTGTGCCTCATTTTTGATATTTCAACTTTTTTACCTTATCGATTGTCAAAACTAAATCTTATTTGGTCCACTAACCTCTTACCACTCTGTTGTTTCTAATATATTTTCTTGGTATACTGTGAATATAGAGAAAATAGTTGAAAAATTACATAGTAAAAACAGCTCAACTAAAGTATGGCATCTCTCCTCAGAATGTGGCAGAGACGCCACACAGCTTAAACTATTAACAAAATGATAATATTAATAAAACTCCTAAAAAAATATATTATTAATAATCTAAACAAAACATTTAACCAACACTTACTTGAAGGACTCTTTGTTTTCATGAACTATGTTCACCGAAACCATATAAATACGTAATTCGTAGCAAAAAAATTCTGCGACAAAACATTCATTCCTCAATGCAAGTGCACTATCATGTGCGGCCGCGAACGCGCTGATAAACCTAAGCGGTGGCCTTCAAAAGCTGTCGAGCACAGCAAGAAATAGGCATCTATCTATTTCCCACACTGAATTAGCGGGGGTATGGCATCTCTCCTCATATGGCGTCTCTCTTACTTTTACTATATATATACCTGTATCTTATTTTCTATAATTTTATCATCCATAACAATTTGTTTTTAATTTTTAACGCACGCACGCTGTATGGGAAAATAATTTTTGTAAAAATATAAAGCTAAAACCTTTTTCCAGTGGACCGGATTGTGAATCTAAACCATTCTCGGATGCCCTTGAACACATACAAAAATTAACATCAAAATCGGTTCAGTCGTTTAGGAGGAGTTCAATCACATACACACGCACACAAAAAATAAATATATAAAGATAGATCAGTCATAGAGCAGGGCTACACGTTTGTAATAACTTAACCTTTACGAAAAGCTTGCGATGAAAAATGTAGAACAAAAAGACATTAGGCTCCCCACACTTTATTCCCATTGAAACTTGAGGCTTATTAAAAAAAAGGCATTAAATCAATGGAAATAATTTACTACAAACGAAATCTTTATAAATATTATTCACTTTTTGGGTCATATTGTCATCCTTATCCTTACTTATAAACGGCAAAATTTGTGAATATGGATGGATGGATGTTTGTTGCTCTTTTACGCAATAATATAGCATATACATCAGAATAACATCATCATCATCAGAAGGCGGATCGCCAGAAGGCGTCCACTGCTGATTATAGGCCTCCTCTTTAGAATGCCATTGCGAACGACAAGATGCCAGTTGCATCCACTGGTTATTCGTGACTTTCACTATGTCGTCAGTCCACCTAGTGGGAGGCCTACCGACGCTGCGTCTTCCGGTTCGTGGTCTCCACTCTAGAACCTTTCTTCCCCATCGGTTATCGGTTCTTCGATACATAGGCTATAATTTATAAACATATTGTGTGAATAATAAATAAAAAATATTATTTTAGTACGTGGCTTGGTATAGTAACTATTTGTTAACTTTACAGTTAAATGGTATCGATTACTGTATTCGAATCCGTGGCGTATTGTGTGTCGACCACGCCTCCTGTGAAATGAACAACCCCTTGTTAATGCGACCACCCGGCACTCTTCAAAGAATAGCTTAAGTTAAATGGTAATAATTTCACATGTATGGATTAAATGCAAACTGTTCGATTCCCCGTCGAAACAAATGTTTGTTTCATAGCTTTGATTTGTAATATTTAATTATATTATTAGTTTAGATAGACGAAACGAATTTATAAATCTAATGTGGATGTGTTAAACGAGGCAGATCCAGGACCAAATCGGAGACATCGTCAAGAAAGCTAGGTTGCCTAGTGCCCATAATCGTAGAGCTTGTATGAAGAGTATAAAAGAATACCTCGTCCTTTCACACCCGTAATACCCGCACAGGTCGGGGAAAGCCAGTGCCGGATTAAGCCAGCGCAGGGCTATAGCAAATTCTGTCCAGGGGCCCTTGGTTTCCTTTAGGTTCTCAAGTTTAGGGTATTAAATAAAACAAAACTGTTACAAATAAAATTTTCTGGATTTAATATGGGCTTTAGAGATAACACTTTCAATATCGACTTAAATTTTCAAGTGGAAGTGAAGCATAGCCTAAGCGCTTCGCGTTTAAGGCATGCAAGATATTTTACGCTCCTATCTTTATTAATATTTTTTTATTACGGTCAGACAGGCGTTGGAGCTCTTGCTAAGTTGCTACGTGGCTAATCCGGCACTATATAAGATCTGCTAACTATATTTAGACCAAATAAATTATTTCGTTCCAAATATAACAAAATATATTAGTCGATCGTATAAAAGCCACTCCACTATACTCGCCCCCTTTTGATTCTGACATTAATTAACAAAAGAATGCTGTAATTGACAGATTAGCGTAAAAAAATTGACAGCCATCTGACGCCATTGTCACAGATTTTACGCGCTAACAAAAGTGTTTTATTCAGAAAGGGATGTAGTTTTTATTGTCTTTTTATTAAATAGTCGCGCCATAGTTTCAACAAGGATAGGCAGAGAGAATGTAGCGTCACTTTCAGCGATACTGACCTAAGTTATTTAATAAATATGCAAATATTTGTGAAGAAAAAAAGAGGTGGATATTTGTCTGCCGATCCGGGGTAGTACCACCACTTACAAGTATACCTACAGACTGTAAAGTGATTTGGTCGCGTATCAGGATCAGCTTAGCAATCCGGCTCTATGGTATTGCTTTTCTTATTATTATTTTCATTGTGACTCGACATATGACAGCACTCCGCTTGATGTTAAGCTGGAGTGTGGTCCATGAATAATTTTCACTGCTACTACAATTCAATAACTGAAAGTAGTAGTTGCATTCACTATGCCGGCCTAGTTGAAACCGGCAACTTACAAGCTGATCTCAAAACGCGACTAAGTAACTTCACGGTCTGTATACTTGTAAGTGGTGGTACTACCCCGGATCGGCAGACTTGGTACCACTGCCTACCACTCTTTGATAACCAGACCCGAAGCTAACGTATACCTTTATTTTTAACTTTAATAATTAGATGAAATAATAATATTTGTTATGAGTGACCGGGAATCGAACCCGGGACTTTTTGCTTAACGGACTGGTGTGCTACTACGCAACGCCTCTCCCCAAGATTCCTTTAATTGGATAAGTTAGACATTAATTGGACCAAAAAAAATAAAAGAAAAAACTGGATGAAAAATTATGATTTATTAATAAAATAAACAAGACATACAGCCGGTTGTATCAAAAAAGTTTCAATTCAGTTTTACTTTATACTTATTCTATTACGTTTACTATTACGAAATCGTGAATTGGGTTATTAATAATTTTATATCGAAACTTCCATTTATACGAGTATATGTTTTTATCATTAGAAATAACAAAAGTAGAAACCCAAAATGAATGATGTCCTTTAGCTCTGTATAAAATATCCGTTAAACGTAAATGTAAAATGTGAAGTTAAAGAGTGGTGCAATCCATTTTTCTTTATTTCATTTACTTATACGATACTTTTTACATATTCGTAAATTACAATTTTTGGTACAACCGGCTGTTAATATACATTTATCACACTTTATTTCTTATTTTACTTTATTATAATATCTACATAAATTATTATTACTCTCTAGTATTTTATTTACAAAAAAAAAATTAAACAAAATACTTATATCAATCAATCAAATTATCACGCCCTTTTCCCACAGTGATAGGCAGAGACAATGGAGCGCCACTTGCCACGAACCTGACACAACTTCCTCAATTCACAATTCTAATACATAGGTATAAACCCGGCACAAAAAGAGTGCTGGCAATCTAACTGCTCAGTAACTTTTTTGTTACCTAATTAGTTTGTAATTAATTATCAGACTTAAACAAATTTTATGCGACTTACTATCGCGTTTATTTTGGTTAATAATTTTCAATTTTGTATTATTCCGACGTTTCGAGAGCTTTGCAGCCATCGTGGTCACGGAGAGATTGAGGTGTTGGTCGTCCTATTGGTTGATGCTGTTATTGTTTCCAAAACTACCCCGTTTGATATTTTAATTTTGTTTTTCTGTTCCCGGTTTATTTGTAAAATCAAATACCAAAATAAACGCGATAGTAAGCGGCATAAAATTTGTTTAATTCATTAATTTTATATTTTTTTCTTATTCCGACGTTTTGAAAGCTTTGCGGCTATCGTAGGTACGGAGTTAATTCTTTTTGTGACTCGACATATGAAGTCACCCCGCTTGATGTTAAGCCAAAGTGTGGTCCATGAATTAATGTCACTGCTACTATAATTTAATAACTGTGAGTAGCAATCACATCCACTATGCCGGAATGGAACCGGCAACTTACAAGCTGATCCCGAAACCTGACCCGAAGCAAATATCCATCTCTTTTTTATTTATTTTTATTAACAAATATTAATATTATTAAATATTGCAAATAAAAGCTATGAAACAAATATTTGCTCCGACCGGGGATCGAACCCGGGACTTTACGCGCAACAAACCAGTCGCTAAACCGTTCGTCCCCGCCTGTCGTCAAAAATTTATTAATGTTCGCGCTAAATCTAAGAAAATATTACCTACTTAGATTTCGTTTTTCAAATGTGTTTTAAATTATTAGAATATCATTTATGCGCGGACTTGTTCCCACCAGCCGACCAGCGCTCTTTTTATCAGTCGACTGTTATACCTTTTTATTCAGCAATCAGAAAGTCGAAGAGTGCCGACGACTGCAAAACCCCTGTTTAGTTCACGGCTGCCCCAGTCGCCGTCACTATGCCGGCCTAAGGTGCTTCTTCACGCATCGCTTGAAGGATACAAGGTTATAGGATGGAGAGAACAGATGGAGGTAACAGCTAATACATTTCAACAATCGAAAGACCGACAACTTTCAAGCTTTTAGTATTTTTTAGATAAAGCTCAAACATTAATTAATTATTGAATTAAACAAATTTTATGCGGCTTACTATCGCGTTTACTGCAAAACCAGATGACACCTTCAGTTATTTTTGCAGAAGTTTGAATTAAACGGAGTAGTTTTGGAAACAATAACAGCATCAACCAATAAGACGACCAACACCTCAGTCTCTCCGTGACCACGATGGCTGCAAAACTCTCGAAACAACGAAATAATAATTAAAAAAATCAAAACCAAAATAAACGCCACTTAAAAATTGTTTAATTTCAAGCTTTTTTTTATTATATTGTGACTCGACATCTGACCTGACCTCGGCCGGCCTGATGGTAAGCTAGATAAGGTCGAAGAAAAGAAATGGAAGCTAATCACGAAACGCGATTAAGTCACTTCACAGTCTGTAATGTATACAGACCGTACTACCTCAGATCAGCAGACTGGGCACTTCTCTTAATAAATAATCAAATATCTAATCAATGACGGCGTCCATTTTGAAATCTCAAATTCGCGTGACCCATTGTTGCCAACCTAGACAAATTAGCGTCGAAAATATTTCTATTCAACGGATTAAGTAATACAGAATCGTTTCTATTAACTAAAGAACTATCTAAATTCGTTTTTGTGGCGCTTAAAAACGCTGACGTTTGTGATTGGTGCAGACTTCCAGGCAACGGACTCTGATTGGTTCGCTCGATGCGGTACTGCAGTCCGTTTTGTTTTTCCATTTGATGGTGTTGGGTTCGAACTGCGAATCGGTTTACGTGGACTGGAATGGGTACTACGATTTTGGTTCCAGTAGTACTCTTGCCAGCTGAATGACTTCCTGACGCTAAGCCAGCTTTGACGCGTTTCCATTTGGCTCTACGATTTTGGAACCATATTTTAACCTGTGGACAATATTTAATATTATAATGTTATTTTCTAGATTGACGAAAGCAATTTATTATTCTGATGTGGATGGATGCGTTAAACAAGGCAGGCACAGAAGGGTGTTTGCCGATCCAATCGGAGACATCCTCAAGAAAGCTGGGTTGCCTAGTGCCCATAACCTTAGAGCTTGTATGAAGAGAATTGTGAATGTGAAGGAAGCTAGGGATTTGTGTCAGGGTCGTGGCAAGTGGCGCTTAATTGTCTCTGCCTATCCCAGTAGGAAAAAGGCGTGACCATTTGATTGATTGATATTTTGCACGAACATTTTATGCAACTTACAATCGCGTTTATTTTGGTTATTGATTTTACAATTTTTTATTATTCCGACGCTATAGGAACCGCATATTTTTTTAAAATTATTATTATTATACATTCTATACAAAGCTACTAAGTGCTTCTTGTATCATAGAAACAGGACAACCAAATTATATATATTAAAGTAATTATATTAGATATTGCAAATATTTGTTAATTAAAAAAAAAGAGGCGGGTATTTGCTTCAGGTCTGGTTATCAAAGAGTGGTAGGGCGATCTACCACCACTTACAAGTATACAGACCTTTAAGTGATTTAGTCGCGTTTCGGGATTAGCTTGTAAGTTGCCCGTTCTAACTAAGTCGGCATAGTGGATGTGATTGCTGCTTACAGTTATTGAATTATAGTAGCAATGACATCCATTCATGGACCACACTCCAGCTTAACATCAAGCGGGGTGCTGTCATATGTCGAGTCACAATAAAAAACACACACACCTGTACTTCGCTTAACTTCAACGCTGATGCAATTTGCGATCTCTCTGTCAGGCTGAGATACTTCTTGGCATGGAACTCCCTCTCCAGCTCGAGTAGCTGTTCACTGGTAAATGCTGTCCTTCTTCTGCGAGCTTTGCTGGAGCTCTCACGCTGAGTTGACTCACCAGCTGAGTCGCCATCTTGATCTGCCTCAGATTCAACACCTGCAAGGCACAACACTATTAATGAATTAAACAAAGGACTAGATTTAAGATTACAATTTGTTAGATTTAAGCTATTGATATAATGATTTGGCAGATGGCCTTTGGTCAATGCCTTAATAAATAAATTTAAAAAAAAATTAAACAAAGGATATTATTCATTTTGTATGGGGACTTGGGCTTAATTGTATTAACAGTTGCATATACATTTTAAAATAGTTTGATGTACGAAGATTACAATGTAATTGGAATATATCCTTTATTTTGCATAGTTTAGGTGTGCAAAATGATCAAACTATAATTATGACAGTTCAAAGGAGAACTGTTAATATGCCGTGTCTTTGTAATTGACAAACGATAACAAAATTTATATCTAATTTCCAAACTCAATGAAGCAATTTAAAGCAAAATTGTTCTAGTTTTATCAATAAAAGTATCGAAACTACCATTTATATATTTTTCATCATTGCACTGACCGGAAATCGGTTTTAGTGACAACTCCTCTACCACGAGACCACGGTCAATACAACGTGAACTAAACTCATATAAAACTAAACGTCAAGTGGACCCCACGCTCTAACAATATCAATAAAATCTCCAATTGTCCTGGGTAACCCTCCAAAAACCGTCGCACTAAAATAGCCTATAAAAACCACCAAAAAAAACTGTCATTTCCTCAGCGGTGACGTCAGCAACTCCGCCCATCACTGACTGAGATGGACCAAACATGATTACATGACGTTTTTTGTGGCTAAATAGAGGGGTCATTAGGTTTTTTATTATTATCGTGACTCGACATCAACATCCAGCCATTTAAGAGTGGTAGGCAGTGGTACCCAGTCTGCCGATCCGGGGTAGTACCACCACTTACAAGTATACAGACCGTGAAGTGATTTGGTCACGTTTCGGGATCAGCTTGTAAGTTGCCGGTTCCATCTAGGCCGGCATAGTGGATATGATTGCTACTCACAGTTATTGAATTGTAGTAGCAGTGACATTCATTCATGGACCACACTTCGGCTTAACATCGAGCGGGGTGCTGTCATATGTCGAGTCACAATAAAAAAAATAAGTGTATGTGCGAATGCTACTGCAGTTTAATTATAAATTCAAACCCTTTTTTAAATAGTTTTTATTGTGACTCGACATATGACAGCACCCCGCTCGATGTTAAGCCGAAGTGTGGTCCATGAATGAATGTCACTGCTACTTCAATTCAATAACTGTAAATAGCAATCACATCCACTATGCCGGCCTACACCAAAACAGTGCCGGATTAGCTACGTAGCAAATGCTACGGGCCCCGCGAATTTGGAGGCCCCTGCTCCGAGCCTGTCTGACCGTGATAAAAAAATAAAAATTAGGATAATGGCGTGGAATATCTTGCATGTCTTAAACGCGAAGCGCTTAGGCTATGCATCACTTCCACTTGAAAATTTAAGTCGATATTGGTGTCAATTCTCTTAGCACACGATTATCCTAAAATCCTTCTAAAAATAATTTAGACCTGTCAAAGGACTTTCGCTATTCTGTGTGTCCCATATTAGTCTTAATTTAGAGCTGTCAAAGCTTTGACAGGCCTAAATGTCAATTTAGTTACTTAACTTAGAATTTTAGGCTGTTTTCCTATTCTGTTGTACCAATTTTAGGTGTAAAATTAGAAACGTCAAACTAAATTTGTTTAAGATTAGACGACACCATTTTAGGTCCAGCTTAACCTAAAAATTTTAATTCTTAATAAGAAATATGAGTAATTATGTGGTTAATGCTCTAACTGAATATGCCGAAAGGTAAAATAAGGTGATTTTTGTATTTTTATTTATAGTAGCTCGCCATACGACATCATTCAATCTGATATTAAACTGGAGTGCGATCTATGAATGGGGGTGACTGCTACTACTTTTAAATAACTGAAAGTAGCATTTGAATCCTCTATGCCGGCCTAGTTGGAACCAGCAACTTGAATTATTTCGATTTTAAAGTTTATCTGAAGAAGTCTGGGAGAGAACATAAAAATACGTATCACAGGATTAGATTACTTGTCATTATACTGTATAACATTTACTTAATAACAATTTCACCATCATTATACAAATAAATTCATGAAACACAAGTATTACAAATAATTAAAATCTGTCTCCTGTAATTACCGCCAAAATTCATCTATCCAACAAGATGCGTTCGGAAATTAATTGTGTTACGTTTACAAAAGTACAAAGTTTTTTTCTATTTTTATTAACGCATTTCTACAGCGTTAATTCTATCCTGATGCATCTTCTGCCATACCCAACATTCACTAGGACACATTAATGTAGGAACAAGTACCGCATTATGAACAGGCATCCTTAAGTTGTACCCCTTATAAATTCGCGGAAATAATTTAATAAATGCGATATACATTCGATTTATCGCACATTGACAGTTATCGCAGTTGCCAAATGAATCGTAAGTTATCGCTTCCCGCCATTTTACTCATTTGAATTTTAAAACACGAATTTGAAATACAAAAACTAACGAATTTAATCGTGTGTGCGTTTTTGTAATATATTTTATTATACACTAGCTGTTCCCCGCGGTTTCACCCGCGTTTATAAACTGTAATCGCAATGTGAGTACTTGACAGGAAAGGAGTCTTCATGGTCCATCATCAGGTACTCTTGATTTTTTATATCATATCAACCCAGATGGACGAACGGTTAGCGATTGGTTTAATGCGAGTAAAGTCCCGAGTTCGATTCTCGGTCGGAGCAAATATTTGTTTTATAGCTATTATATAATCCAACAATTAGATTGAATATTGCAAATATTGAATTAAACAAATTTTAAGCAGCTTACTATCGCGTTTATTTTGGTTTTGAATTTATGGAGAGTACCTCCGTGACTTTTGGTGTATACGTACCGTTTATATTCATATATCAATCAATCAATCAAATTGTCACGCCTTTTTCCCACAGGGATAGGCAGAGACAATGGAGCGCCACTTACCACGATCCTTACACAACTCCCTTGCTTCCTTCACATCCACATATACATGTAGTTAAAAACGGTTATTTCAATATTACAAACAGACACTCCAATTTTATTTATGTAACTAAAAAGTTCGCTGCGTCGTTTCTTTGTAGAACAATCGACAAGTGGAATGCTTTGCCTGCCCATGTGTTCTCTCCATTCTATAACCTTGGATCCTTCAAGCGATGCGTGAAGAAGCACCTTCGGCCGGCATAGTGACGGCGACTGGGGCAGCCGTGAAAACTCAGTTTTTGCAGTCGTCGGCAATCTTGGATCTCTTCTTGCTTACCATCAGGCGGGTCGAGGGTCAGATGTCGAGTTACAATAAAAAAAAACGTATTAAAGCGATTTGTATCACAGTGCAGACCGTAAAGTGACTTAGTCGCGTTTCGGGGTCAGCTTGTAACTTGATCTTAACATAAGTAAATTTAAAAAATGAGTATATTTTATAGATTAGGTTAATACATTTACCCAAGTAAATCTTGCGACAAGTTTTTATACCTACCTTATATAGGTAATAGGTATAACTTATGTAATGTAATAAATTTGATTGAAAGAGGGTTTGATTCAATTTAAAGTTTATTTTTTTTAATTTTTTGGGTATTTAAATAAAAGCTTGTATGTAAGCGCAGGAAAGAGGAAACTGGTACAAAAAGAAGGAGGCCTTTACCCGAGGAGGGGACCTTAATTAAAAACATTGACATTAAAATAAATCATTTTGACATTCATTGTAAATAATTTTTGACATAAAAAATATTATATACTGTAAAATAATTTATGTAAGAATTTAAGGAATAAATGGGCTTTATTATTATTATTCCATTTATTTATTTTTAATCTTATTTTTTATATTTAAAAAAAAAATATATATATAAAATAGTTGTCCACCGGCATCGGGAACAGGGTCCAAGCCACCGGTGGTCAGGGCTCCTGAGAAAGGAACCTCCTAACAATACGCGCCGTGTCCAGGAGTACCGCTTTCTGATCTAACGCTTGATCCAGCTACCTAACGAAAGCCTCTTTAGGTGTTCATCGAGGCTCTTGGCTATTAAACCATTATTATTAATATTATTATTATTTATTAGAAAATATTTTCACTATTAATTTATTTTTAATCAACATATATTTGCAATATTTAGTAAGGTATTTATTAAATAATTATAAATAAAAGCTATGAAACAAAACTCTGCTCCAACCGGGAATACAACCCGGTCTTACACCGGTAGCTAACAAATGTCGTTAAAATGTCTAAACGTTACAATTTCTCGCCAATTATCCTGTCTAATACAAATGACAGCTGCCTCTAATATCATAGACACAACGTGAAAAACAATTTCACGGCACAGATGCGTTTATGAGATATACGAGTGGGTATTCTATGATTCTATGCAACACTTCGGATTTCGAGGACGGTGGCAAATTACCGTGACGTTCGACAATTAAAATATGCCCTGTGACACCTTTTTACAATGATAAAAAAATATATATGCGGCTTGCTATCGCGTTTTTTACGATAAATTAAAAAAAAATGCGGCTTACTAAAATATGCTCGCGTTTATTCTCTCCGTAACCACGATGGCTGCAAAGCTCCGAAGCGTCGGAATTATAATAAAAAATTGTAAAATCAAATCAAAAGCAATCAATCCAATTGTCACGCCTTTTTCCCACAGGGATAAGCAGAGACAATGGAGTGCCACTTGCCACGATCCTAACACAACTCCCTCGCTTCCTTCACATTCACAATTCTCTTCATACAGGCTCTATGATTATGGGCACCTAGGCAACCTAGCTTTCTTGAGGATGTCTCCGATTTGGTCGGCATCCACATCAGATTTATAAGTAAACGCGATAGTAAGCCGCATAAAATTTGTTTAATTAATTAATCAATGTTCGCGCAACATCTAAGAAAATACTACCTTTTCCGAGGTTTTAACCGACTTCCCAAAAGGAGGAGGTATACAATTCGGCTGTAGGTTTTTTCGGAAGTGAAAACTTCTTTAGGCGCGTTGTATATAGGGATTTAACCTGTGAAAAAAAAAACGACTGGAATGGTTACGCAAACCGAGAGCACGAGTTTAAAAATCACTTGCTGTATCACTTGGTATCTTTGATTTTATATACTTTGGTTGTACTATTTCTATGATACACGTACTTTAGTAGCTTAGTATGGAAATGTAAATAAAAAAAATTACTTGTTATTGATTTTTTTATTATTATATAATTATATATTTCTATATCTATTAAGCTATTAATGTGCTTGTACCATAGAAACAGGACAACCAAAATACATATATCAAAGATACATTGGTACCGATGAGTAGTTTCGAACCCGTGCCACTCGGCTTACGTAGCCATTGCACTGCCACCACCACGGTCGCTTTTTATCCACTTTATTTGTTCGTTAGTCGTTTTTCTCTTTAATAAATTAATGATCGATTTAATCCGATTCTTATTTAGATATTATTCAAATATATAAATATATTTAGGTCACGTTCTACCGCGTGATGTGACTTTTTTTTACCGTGAACGAATTCTGGTTACGTGTTTTTTACCAATTCGCGTAAATAATGTAAATGGTAAATTTCTTTCCGTGAAACGAGAGTCCAATGAATTATTTCGCTTTGTGTTAAACTGTGTGAATAAAATACAGACACCCTATTTCAATGACACCAACGGGCAGCATTAAGGAGTGTATGTGGAGTGACCATAGCGGATAGAATGAGGAATAGCACACTGCGTGATAGATGTGGTTTGAAAGAAGATGTAGTGACAAGGATTGACAAAGGAATGCTTCGATGGTTTGGATGGCACATGGAAAGGATGAGTGAGAGTAGATTAACGAAAGAAAGGATTTCATGTACTACTTTTGTAATGTCCAATGATGAAAAAATATATAAATGGTAGTTCAAATACTTGTATTGATAAAACTTATAACAATTTTGCGTTTAATTGAGTTATTTGGAAAATAAGATATGGATTTTGTATCGTCTCTCACAAAGACACGCATAACAGTTCTGCTTTGAACTGTCATAATTATAGTTTGATCATTTTGCACACCTAAACTATGCATAATAAAGGATAATATATTCCAATTACATTGTAATCTTCGTACATCAAACTATATTAAAATGTATACGCAACTGTTTATACAATTAAGCCCAAGTCCACATACAAAATGTATGATGTCCTTTATAAATGTGGATGGATGCGTTAAACGAGGTAGACCCAGTTTTCCGATCAAATCGGAGACATCCTTAAGAAAGCTGTAGTAATTACCTAGTTAATTAAATACAACTTATTAAAAACTAATTTACCGCATTAAGAAATGGAACTTTGCGAGCTTTTTTGGCGTAAAGTCGTTGATAATAATAAAAAATATTATTATTGTCGCAAGTAGATTGTCGGTAGAAATGCGAAAAAATAAGCGGGCTCTCCTCTCTTGTGAATGTCCCAGGGCAGTAGCCCTGACTCCCCCAAATCCAGCCCTGCAGGGTTAGGTTGAGCAGGTTAAAACGATAATCGTCTCTCGTCGACGATTGTCAAAATAATAAAAGTTAGGCTAAATCCACCAAAATGATACTATTAATGATAATGATCAAACGTGTCGTCGCACAGACGATATTCGTCACAACGATTAATAGTCTCGTTTTATTGGATTTAGCCTAACTTTTATTATTTTGACAATCGCCGACGAGAGACGATAATCGTTTTAACTTGCCCAACCTAACCCCGCTAGTACCAATGCCTACCATAAACTAGAGTTTTTGGTAGGCATTGGTAGGCAACTGCAAGTGACAGGTCGTGCAATTTTAAATTATTAGTAAGTAAAGCTGCTTGGAGGGAACTCGTAGAAACACATTTAATATTATAGCTTTAAATTATTAATTATAATTAGTATTATAAATTAGTACTTGTCTATTCGATGAACTTTAAAATGATTAGGATAACAATTCTATAATACTATATAACACATTCATATTCATATTGACGACAGGCGTGGACGAACGCTTTAGCAATTGGTTTGTTGCGCGTAAAGTCCCGGGTTCGATTCCCGGTCGGAGCAAATATTTGTTTCATAGCTTTTATTTCTAATATTTAATAACATTAAATATTACAAATATTTGTTAATAATAAAAAAAGAGATGGATATTTCCTTCGGGTCTGGTTATCTAAGAGTGGTAGGCAGTAGTACCCAGTCTGCAGACCACTCAGAAGTATACAGACCGTGAAGTGATTTGGTCACGTTTCGGGATCAGCTTGTAAGTTGCCGGTTCCATCTAGGCCGGCATAGTGGATGTGATTGCTACTCACAGTTATTGAATTGTAGTAGCAGTGACATTCATTCATGGACCACACTTCGGCTTAACATCAAGCGGGGTGCTGTCATATGTCGAGTCACAATAAAAAATAAAATAAAAAAAACAACAAACCTTGATTGGTATCATCTCCCATTTCACTATCTATTTCACTCCCCACACTAACTGGACTGGAGTTATCTCTTCTCGACTCTTCTTCTATTACGTCACGACTCTGATAAGGTTGTGCCAACATCCTTGTTAAAAACGGCTCGTAGTTAATCAAAAACGGTAAATTACCGCTGTTTTGCAAAAATGGCGGATTGAAATAGTAACGCATCCGATTTACTTCTTGTTCCTCGTCTTCTGAGAGTCTCGAGTCTGTCTCTATGTCTATCTCTGGCGACTTTCGCTCTTCTGCTGTACCAATAATCGATTCGATCGAAAACGGCTTTGGTGTCCTCTTCTCTGTACGCGTTTCTCTTATTTCGGACTCCATTTTAGATTTCTTTTATTAGAAATTAATTAACACTAATAAATTTTTATTGAGATAAGCAGATAATAAACTTTATACGTTTTTGACACAATAAAAACATTTTAAAATTAAATAAAAAGTTCGTTATATCACGAATAGTCAAAAATTAAATATTTCTCTTTAAACACTTGATTTTCTAATAAAACACATATAAATTCAAAAGAAACTAGACATATTGGTACAAAAGTCACGGTTAACTACGCGATTTTTTCACTAAACATCATTTTGTGAGAACCGTCACAGAGGTTAGGGACGTGCGAACCCCGCGGGCTCCTCAGCCGAACTGCAGTTGATTTCAAATTAGTAACGTCTTGGGTCGACCACGCCCAGACAGGGGTGTATTCGACAGCAATTTTCGGTAAATTAATTCCTCATTATTTGCCATACGAATATAGACTCTATCGCTTTAGCAAATATTATTTTATAAATACGTTTAGTATAAGAAATTTACATTTAATACAGTTTAGTTAAGGTTTATATTTGTTTGTTATAATTTAATAGAAAATTAACAAGCAAAAATAACTTTTATTATTTGGTAATAAGGTTTGAATTATGTTGTAAAAATATTGAATAGAACGATTTTATCTCGCACTATACAAGATTAAGTGGTCTATTGTATGATGAATAAGCGAGACGAATATATGTATGTTTGTGTGTTAGAAAGAGATGGAAGATGTGTATTTGTGGACGTAGACAACATCGGTAATTGGTGGTGATCAGTGTTTTGCGAGTGTCAGCGGACTTGAACGAATTCATTGTTAAAGGCACGCTTACATTTAGATATATTATTTAATTCTAGCTTGATGTTAAGCTGGAGAACAGTCCATGAATAGAGGCGAATGCTACTACGGATACAAGTAGAAGTCGCATCCGATATGCCGGCCAAGTTGGAATCGGCAACTTTAGTGTTGATATCAAAAAAATCGACTAATTTACCTCACAGTCGGCAGACTGGGCAATTTACTATCAACTGTCTGCCTACTACGCTTAATACCCACAGGGATAGCCAGAGACAATGAAGCGCCACTTGCCACGATCCTGACACAACTCCATCGCTTCCCTCATATCCACAATTCTCTTTATACAAGCTCTACTGTTATGGGCACTAGGCAACCCAGCTTTCTTGAGGATGTCTTTGATTTGATCCGAAAACACCCTCCTGGACTTGCTTTGATTAACGCATCCATACATGAGTTTATAAATTCCTTTCGTCAATCTACTTTCACTCATCCTTTCCATGTGCCCAAACCATCAAAGCATTCCTTTGTTAATCCTTGTCACTACATCTTCTTTCAAACCACATCTATCACGCAATGTGCTATTCCTTATTCTATCCGCTATCGTCACTCCACATACACTCCTTAACGACCGCATTTCTACAGCGTTAATTCTACTCCCATGCTTCTTCTGCCATACCCAACCTTCACTTCCATACATTAATGTAGGAACAAGCAAATTAAATTAAAATGGCTATCGTCACTCCTCATACACTCCTTAATGAGCGCATTACAAAAATACAATACAACCAGCGGCACGCCATGACGTTTTGACGTTTTAGACCGTTAATAAAGTTTCGTATAAATAAATTAATAATTACCTATGTCTATAAAGAATAACAATTGATCCTTCAGACGTAATTAATAATTTATACAAAACTTCATAAACGATCTAAAACAGTGTTTCCCAATGTGGACAGGGGGGCAATCTGATACCCAAGGGGGGCAATTTAAAAATTGACTCAACACGACTTTAACCCTTTTACTTTGGGTTATTCAAATGCAATACTAGATATTGAAGAAAAATGGCGATTTCCTAAAAACATGTTGTAATCATGTATATTTCTTAAGGGAACAAAACAATTTTAATAGTTAAAAATTGTGTATGAGGGGCATAAAATATTTAGAAATGTTAAGGTTAGGCCATTTAAGGGACATGGCTTAAAAAAGGTTGGGAACACTGGTCTAAAACGTCAAAACGGGCATCATAGCGTTTAAATTGTATAACTTTTTTATTGTGCATTTTACACTGCATTTTACCTCGACCCGCCTTATGATAAGCAAAAGAGGTCCAAGCAGTGCCGGATTAGCCACGTAGCAAAAGTAGCAAATGCTACGGGCCCCGCAGTGGAGTAGTGTGGAAGTCAGCCGCACGGGGCGGAAAAAAAATTGCCGCCCCCTTATTTAGGAGTTTCAATTATAGGTACAAAAAAAATATTAAATTCAGGTTAAAATTTTAACGATTTATTTTAGTTTTTTTAAACTAACCGCCCCCTAAACTAGGCCGCCCCCTCTGCCCCCGCCATGCTACGCCACTGGGCCCCGCGCTCCAACGCCTGTCTGACCGTAATAAAAAAATATTAATTCAGATAGGAGCGTAAAATATCTTGCATGCCTTAAACTCGAAGCGCTTAGGCTATGCCTCACTTCCACTTGAAAATTTAGGTCGATATTAAAAGTGTTATATTTTCTAAATTTGCCCATATTAAATCCAAATAAGTTTATTTGTAACAGTTTTGTTTTATTTAATACCCTAAACTTAAGAACCTAAAGGAAACCAAGGGCCCCTTGACAGAATTTGCTACAGGCCCCGTGCTGCCCTAATCTGACAATGGGTCCAAGAGTAACGACTCTTGGACTAGTAAAAAAACTGAGGCTGCCTCAGTCGCCGTCACTATGCCGGCCAAATCCTATAGATAGAATAATGTGTTCGCTTTTTGGTTTCTGTTCCCGTTTCCGTTACATTTCTGTTTCAGTTTTCACTTTAAAAAGTTAACTAGAGTATTAGTAAAGTAAAGTTGTGAATGTAGTCGCAGCATCAAATGTTCCTGGTGGAGGCGATTGTCGTTTGAGTGCAATTTAGGTACTCCCCCCTATCCCGGCCGCACCACTTAAACGTGGGGTGAGGTACTAGGGATGGGAAAACATTTTTATTTTATTTAGACGTGCGATCTGAACTTGTTTTTTTTTAATGTGGCACGACATCTGACCTCGTCCCGCCTGATGATAAGCAAGAGGTCCAAGAGTGACGACGACTGAGAAAACCAAGTCAGTTCACAGCTGCCCAAGTCGCCGTCACTATGCCAGCCAAAGGTGCTTGCTTCTTCACGCATCGCTAGAATTAAAATTTTAAAAATATCAATCAATCAAACTGTTACGCCTTTTTCCTATAGGACAGGCAGACAGTGGAATTATATAAAAACACCTTTTTAGTAAATAAAACCTTAAGCGCGCTAACTTAATTAAATTAAACTAAATTAAATTTAAACTTTAATTTAAATTTAAATTTAAACTAAATTAAATTTAAACTTTAATTTAAATTTAAACTAAATTAAATTTAAACTTTAATTTAAATTTAAATTTAAACTAAATTAAATTATTTAATATTCTAAGTATATCACCCCATCCCTATCGTCCATTGTGGGCACATATTTCCTGCGACCGCATCTCACTTAGCAATTTGTCCCTGAAACGGTTTCCTTCACAAAACGCCACTTAACCATGATTCACTAACAAATTATCCTCGCTTCCCTTTATGTAATAAGAACACTCATTTTGTATATTTAAATTATTATTAATTATAAATGTTTATTTGTTTAATAATTTAATATTCTAAGTATATCACCCCATGCCTATCGTCCATTGTGGGCACATAATATATTTCCTGCGACCGCATCTCACTTAGCAATTTGTCCCTGAAACGGTTTCCTTCACAAAACGCCACTTAACCATGATTCACTAACAAATTATCCTCGCTTCCCTTTATGTAATAAGAACACTCATTTTGTATATTTAAATTATTATTAATTATAAATGTTTATTTATTTATTAATTTATCTATCTAAGTATATCACCCCATGCCTATCGTCCATTGTGGGCACATAATATATTTCCTGCGACCGCATCTCACTTAGCAATTTGTCCCTGAAACGGTTTCTTTCACAAAACGCCACTTAACTATGATTCACTAACAAATTATCCTCGCTTCCCTTTATGTAATAAGAACACTCATTTTGTATATTTAAATTATTATTAATTATAAATGTTTATTTGTTTAATAATTTAATATTCTAAGTATATCACCCCATGCCTATCGTCCATTGTGGGCACATAATATATTTCCTGCGACCGCATCTCACTTAGCAATTTGTCCCTGAAACGGTTTCCTTCACAAAACGCCACTTAACCATGATTCACTAACAAATTATCCTCGCTTCCCTTTATGTAATAAGAACACTCATTTTGTATATTTAAATTATTATTAATTATAAATGTTTATTTATTTATTAATTTATCTATCTAAGTATATCACCCCATGCCTATCGTCCATTGTGGGCACATAATATATTTCCTGCGACCGCATCTCACTTAGCAATTTGTCCCTGAAACGGTTTCCTTCACAAAACGCCACTTAACCATGATTCACTAACAAATTATCCTCGCTTCCCTTTATGTAATAAGAACACTCATTTTGTATATTTAAATTATTATTAATTATAAATGTTTATTTATTTATTAATTTATCTATCTAAGTATATCACCCCATGCCTATCGTCCATTGTGGGCACATAATATATTTCCTGCGACCGCATCTCACTTAGCAATTTGTCCCTGAAACGGTTTCTTTCACAAAACGCCACTTAACTATGATTCACTAACAAATTATCCTCGCTTCCCTTTATGTAATAAGAACACTCATTTTGTATATTTAAATTATTATTAATTATAAATGTTTATTTGTTTAATAATTTAATATTCTAAGTATATCACCCCATGCCTATCGTCCATTGTGGGCACATAATATATTTCCTGCGACCGCATCTCACTTAGCAATTTGTCCCTGAAACGGTTTCTTTCACAAAACGCCACTTAACTATGATTCACTAACAAATTATCCTCGCTTCCCTTTATGTAATAAGAACACTCATTTTGTATATTTAAATTATTATTAATTATAAATGTTTATTTGTTTAATAATTTAATATTCTAAGTATATCACCCCATGCCTATCGTCCATTGTGGGCACATAATATATTTCCTGCGACCGCATCTCACTTAGCAATTTGTCCCTGAAACGGTTTCCTTCACAAAACGCCACTTAACCATGATTCACTAACAAATTATCCTCGCTTCCCTTTATGTAATAAGAACACTCATTTTGTATATTTAAATTATTATTAATTATAAATGTTTATTTATTTATTAATTTATCTATCTAAGTATATCACCCCATGCCTATCGTCCATTGTGGGCACATAATATATTTCCTGCGACCGCATCTCACTTAGCAATTTGTCCCTGAAACGGTTTCCTTCACAAAACGCCACTTAACCATGATTCACTAACAAATTATCCTCGCTTCCCTTTATGTAATAAGAACACTCATTTTGTATATTTAAATTATTATTAATTATAAATGTTTATTTGTTTAATAATTTAATATTCTAAGTATATCACCCCATGCCTATCGTCCATTGTGGGCACATAATATATTTCCTGCGACCGCATCTCACTTAGCAATTTGTCCCTGAAACGGTTTCTTTCACAAAACGCCACTTAACTATGATTCACTAACAAATTATCCTCGCTTCCCTTTATGTAATAGGAACACTCATTTTGTATATTTATATTATTGTTAAATATAAATGTTTATTTATTTATTAATTCTTTATATTCCTATAAATACTAAGTAAGCTACTAAAAGTGCTTGTATGATGACACAGAATGACCAAAGTACATATAAAAGTAAATTAAAGATTTAAAGATACATTGGTACCGACCTAGTTTTAACCCGGCGCGTCTTCGTTGTCCCAGGGCCTCCAGACCTCTAAATCCGGCCCTGGGTTATCTGAAGCGCCCAGGTATCTTAAAGATAACTTTAGGTAGAAACCTGAGCTTGCATCATGTTAAGACCCTGCGCTCCTCTTACAATTCCACTCTTTCCATTCCCTCTCGCTATACCTCTTTTGTCTCTTAATCTTTTTCTGTCGCTGCAAATCTATGAAATGAACTACATCACCTATTAGCCAAGCTCCTAATCGTGCTATATTCAAGAGTTATGTGTACAAACACTACCTTTCTTCTTTCATTTCTTTCATGACATGAGTAGTTTTATTTTATCAATCAATCAATCAAATTGTCACGCCTTTCCTCCACAAGGATAGGCAGAGACAATGGAACGCCACTTGCCACGATCCTGTGCAACTCCATTGCCTCCCTCACATTCTTTTCATACAAGCTCTACGGTTATGGACACTAGGCAACCTTAATTTATTGAGGATGTCCCCGATTTGGTCGGCAAACATCCTCCTCGATCTACATTCACTCATCCTTCACATGTGCCCAAACCCTCGAAGCATTCCTTTGTCAATCCTTGTCACTACATCTTCTTTCAAACCACATCTATCACGCAATGTGCTATTCCTTATTCTATCCGCTATCGTCACTCCATATACACTCCTTAACGACCGCATTTCTACAGCGTTAATTCTACTCTCATGCTTCTTCTGCCATACCCAACATTCACTTCCATACATTAATGTAGAAACAAGCAAATGAAATTAAAATGGCGATAAAACAAATATAACTTAATAGTAAATTAATTCAGAGGTCACGTGACATATAATAGAATTAAACACACTAAACAACTTAACCCCTACATTACTGCCTACCCCTCGCAAATTAATACTAAACGAGGGTTTAGGAAGCGATTAAATCATAAACACGGTTAACTGTGCGATTTGTTTTTTTTTGTGACTCGACATATGACAGCACCCAGCTTGATGTTAAGCCGAAGTGTGGTCCATGAATGAATGTCACTGCTACTACAATTCAATAACTGTGAGTAGCAATCACATCCACTATGCCGGCCTAGTTTAAACCGGCAACTGACAAGCTGATCCCTAAACGCGACTAAATCACTTCACGGTCTGTATACTTGTAAGTGGTGGTACTACCCCGGATCGGCAGACTGGGTACCACTGCCTACCACTCCTTGATAACCAGACCCGAAGCAAATATCCATCTCTTTTTATTATTAACAAATATTTGCAATATTTAATATAATATTACAAACAAAAGCTACGAAACAAATATATGCTCCGACCGGGGATCGAACCCGGGACTTTACGCGCAACAAACCAGTCGCTAAACCGTTCGTCCACGCCTGTCGTCAGACGTGGACTTTATTGATCATCATTATCACTTTTCATGACAGGCGTAGCGCATTGGTTAGCACCAGCACACCAGTCCGTTGTAGTCCCGGGTTCGGTTCCCGATTGGAGTAAATATTTGTTTTAAATAATTATTATTAATTAGTTTGATAGAATACAATAAATACTTATTTTTTAATAAAAAGAGATAGATATTTGCTTCGGGTCTGGTTATCAAAGAGTGGTAGGCAGTGGTACCCAGTCTTCCGATCCCGGGTAGTACCACCACTTACAATTACGTATACAGACTGTAAAGTGACTTAGTCGCGTTTCAAAATCAGCTAGTAAGTTGCCGGTTCCAACTAGGCTGGCATATTGAAAGTGATTGCTACATACAGTTATTGAATTGTAGTAGTAGTGACATCCATTCATGGACCACACTCCAGCTTAACATCAAGCTGGGTGTTGTCATATGTCGAGTCACAATAAAAAAATCCCCTCTAAATACACCAATAAATGTATATTAATAAAATATACATTTTATTCAAACACCAAACATTATTACAAGTAATAAAATTAAATATTAAAATATACCAGAATTCGCCCCAGGCTAACGATCCGTGTAAATTGAATTCCATTAAGAACTACATACTCCATCCTTCTCTCTAACCGTCTAACTACTACGGTTAGAAAGAGACAAACATAGTTTAGTTGTTGCGTCGTCTTTGAATAATGAGTGTCGTCACGCCCAGCAATCACGGCGGGGTGCTCCTATTGGTTGCTTTTAATGACGTTTACAAGTTCTTTTTTTAAATTAGTTTTTTTTTCTTTTCATTAGTGGCTTTGCATTCCGTTACAAACAGACATTGGGTTGTATTTTTTTTAATATTCAATTTGTTTATCGGCTAGCTTCTTATTGGATCTATTACAGACCGTGAAGTGATTTAGTCGCGTTTCGGCAGCTTTAAAGTTGCCGGTTCCAACTAGGCCGGCATAGTGGATGTGATTGCTGCTTACAGTTATTGAATTGTAGTAGCAGTGACATCCATTCATGGACCACACTTTGGCTTAACATCAAGCGGGGTGCTGTCATATGTCGAGTCACAATAAAAAAAATAAAAAAGTCCACTATGCCGGCCTAGATGGAACCGGCAACTTACAAGCTGATCCCGAAACGTGACCAAATCACTTCACGGTCTGTATACTTGTAAGTGGTAGTACTACCCCGGATCGGCAGACTGGGTACCACTGCCTACCACTCATTGATAACCAGACAGATAACTAGGGCAGCCGTGAAGACACGGTTGTTACTGTCGTCGGCACTCTTGGACCTCCTTTTGCTTATCATCAGGTGGGTCGAGGTCAGATGTCGTGTCACAATAAAAAGTTCTATGATCGAGCTGTGATTAATTATCAAAACTATTAAAACAATAAAAACAATATATTGTGACTCGACATCTGACCTCGACCCGGCCGATGGTAAGCAAGAAGATGTCCAAGGTTGCCCCAGTCGCCGTCACTATGCTGGCCAAAGGTGCTTCTTCACGCATCGCTTGAAGGATCCAAGGTTATAGAATGGAGAGAACACATGGGCTGGCAAAGCATTCCACTTGTCGATTGTTCTACAAAGAAACGAACACCGAACCTTTTAGTTCGGCTGCCGATTCGGTCGACAAAATGCGGATGCTTTCCCCGACCTGTGCAGGTATTACGGGTGTGAAAAGACGAGGTAGGAACAAGGTTAAAGAGCCCTTCGGAACATTCTCTGTGGTATAGGTGATAGAGGACGCACAAAGCCGCCATGTCTCTGAAATTGATGTTAAATACATAATTATCACGTCTTCTACTCTCAAAACTGAACATAACAGCACCCCGCCTGATGTTTACAAAGAGTGCGGTCTATGAATGCGACTACCACTACTACAGACACATAACTGTTTAGGTATTAGTCGCATCCACCATGCCGGCCTAGTTGGAACTAAATCTATTAAACTGCATTTCATTCTTAAGTTTACTCCCTCAAATAATTTACAATTCCCATATAACAATTTTCAAGCCATTTGCAAAAGGGGAATCCCAAAATGAGGGTAGTCCATTAGAGTGTACACAAGCGTGACGTAATCAACATTAACGGTTGTCACTCAAATTCGAGATTTAAATTTTCAAATTTGGAATTGTGTTCTTTTTGACGTTTATGACAGCTCGTTTTGGCGCGCTTTGCCCCCTCTTTTTGTAAATATGATAGAATATACATTAATGGCGCATTTTGTTAAATTTTAGGTTACATTTTTCAACTTGTACAAGGGATCAACTTATAAGTTGCCGGTTTTCCCCAGGCCGGCATAGTGGATGCGACCGCTACTTGCAGGACGCCTCTATTCATTGATAGCACTCCAGATTAACATCAAACGGAAGGCTGTCATATGTCAATCAATTAATCAAATCAAATTATCACGCCTGTTTCCCAGAGGGATAAGCAGAGACAATGGAATGTCATAGAACTGCAGTAAAAATAATAAATGCGAGAGAGTTCTAGGATCACGGAAAGTTGTATTAAATTAAAATTTTATGTATATACTACTAAAGTGGTTGTATCATAGAAACAGGACAACCAAAGTACATTGGTACCAGACACCTTGTCGATAGTTTTACAAAAAAAAACGAAAAACTGAACTTTTAGTTCGACTGACGATTCGGTCGACGAATTCCGATTCCGATTCCCCTGTACCAAAACATTATGTAGGTAAGTATATTATTGAATTAAACAAAGGACTTCATTCATTTTGGGCTTATATGTAGATACTACTTTTGTAATGTCCGATGATGAAAAAATATATAAATGGTAGTTTCGATACTTGTATTCATAAAACTAATAACAATTATGCTTTTAATTGCTGTGCAATTGAGTTATTTGGAAAATAAGATATAGATTTTGTATCATCTGTCAATCAACGCCATATTAACAGAACAGTTCTGCTTTGAACTGTCATAATTATAGTTTGATCATTATGCACACCTAAACTATGCAAAATAAAGGATATATTCCAATTACATTATAATCTTCGTACATACATAGACTATTTTAAAATGTATATTAAACTGTTAATACAATTAAGCCCAAGTCCCCATACAAAATGAATGATGTCCTTTTATGCGGCTTACTATCGCGTTTATTTTAGTTTTGATTTTACAATTTTATTTTATTATTCCAACGTTTCGAGAGCTTAAAATCAAGAGACAATCCATCAATCAAATTGTCACGCCTTTCTCCTAAGTATTAAAATATTAAGTTTTATTATTATATAAAAGTTTTGGTATTGCCGGCAAGTGGATTTGAACCGGCGTCTCTTAGTTTGTATGACCACCATACTTCCCCTAATCGGAGTTTGTATAAATGTTGCTAATGCATAATATTGTTAGACTTAAGATTTATGTGATATCTGATGACACTTAATGTTGGTCACCCTAACTGCTTGGGTGTCCAACATTGTTTATCTTTTACGGAATTTACAAACGGATATTTTTATTGTAGGCCATCGTGTACAAGTGACCACAATGGCTGCAAAGCTCTCGAACTGACGGAATAATTGTTTTAGTGTATTGTTAGCATCTGAGTTTTCTACAACGAAAATATATGCGATAATCTGACAACACTATCGGTATGATGGCAACTCTGAAGCGTAACGTGGAAAAAAATAGATAGATGGCGCTGCGGTGAGGCATCGGTGGTTAGAGGACAATGTTGCTTGGGGTCGTTTTAGCGGATAATAAATACTAGGAATCGCATTAGAGGATTTGGGAAGGTGTAAATAGAAAGGATGTTATGATATAATTGTTTAGTTTGTTTGCAGATTAAAAATGCATAGCAAATCCAGTGTTTAATTTGTACAACCAAGTCATAACCTACGATATAAAAGTTTGCTGTGAGAAGCCGCACCCTCAAATTGCATATAGAGGGAATTGATTCTCATAGTATGTAGTATAATGATTGACCAAAAATAAACGCGATAATAAGCTGCATACAATGACATTATTTATTTTGTACGGAGACTTGGGCTTAATTGTATTAACAGTTGAATATACATTTTAATATAGTTTGATGTACGAAGATTACAATGTTATTGGAATTTATCTTTTATTTTGCGTAGTTTAGATGTGCGAACTGATCAAACTATAATTATGACAGTTCAAAGCAGAACTGTTATTATGGCGTGTCTTTGTGATTTATAAATACAAGTATTGAAACTACCATTCATATATTTTTTCATCATTGGACATTACAAAGGTGATTGTTTAATTCATTAATCAATGTTCGCACATGACAAGTGATTTAGTTGCGTTACAGGATCAGCTTGTTAGTTGCCGGCTCCAACTAAGCCAGCTTAGTGGATATGACTGCTACTTACAGTTATTAATTTGTAGCCTCGATTCTCCATTTGGTTTCTATTGTATGTTTTAACAGATTCTTTTCTAACGCATCACATGTTATGACGCGTTACTATAAAAAATCAAGTAGATGTTGTTATTTACCACATATATATTTTTTTAATTATTTCATGTGGGCACGACATATGACAGCACCCCGCCTGATTTACGCTGGAGTGAGGTTCATGAATGGTTATTGAGGCGACCGTGGTGTAGTGTAGTAGTGGTTACGCAAATCGAAACCACTCACGGGTACCAATGTATCTTTAATATATGTACTTTGGTTGTCCTGTTTCTATAATACAAGAGCTTTGGTAGCTTAGTATAGAAATGTATTGTATTTTTTTTATATACTTACAGGTATTTAACTGCTGTAGTAGCAGTCGCCTCCATTTATGGACCGCACTCCAGCTTAACACAAAGAGGGGTGTTGTCATATGTCGAGTAACAATAATTAAATAAGAGTTGAATTAAACAAATTTTATGCATCTTACTATCGCGTTTATTGTGGTTTTGATATTACAATTTTATTTTATTTTTCCGACGTTTAAAGAGCTTTGCAGCCATCGTGGTCACGAAGAGATATTTGTATAATTCATTAATTAATGTTCACGCAAAATCTAAGAAAATATTAAATAAAATTTGTTTATTATCCTTGACGTTAACCACATAAGATGGTCACCCTATTGAGTTTGATTTGTGTCGTTTTCCTCCTGGGGGGATATTGTGACATGTCATAAGGGTGAAATAGACAGGAGTATTGTGTTCAAGCATATAACCAGAGAAAAATAAGAAAATATTAATGTAGAAAATATTATTTTACTAAGTTCAGTAAATATTTGTTGAACAGTGACGAATAGTGACGGCGACTGAGGCAAGTGTCAGTCGCCGTTGTCAGTCATCGGCACTTACCATCAGGCGTGTCAAATTGTCCAGAAAATACCTATTACGTCTACGTACGACTGCTCTGCAGTAAGAACGATATCGTCTCTCGACGGAGATTGTCAAAATAATAAAAAAAAGCTAGGCTGAAACCAAAACGCAACTATTTTTTTAAATTTATTTTTTATTGTGACTCGACATATGACAGCACCCCGCTTGATGTTAAGCTGAAGTGTGGTCCATGAATGAATGTCACTGCTACTACAATTCAATAACTGTGAGTAGCAATCACATCCATTATGCCGGCCTAGATGGAACCGGCAACTTACAAGCTGATCCCGAAACGTGACCAAATCACTTCACGGTCTGTATACTTGTAAGTGGTGGTACTACCCCGGATCGGCAGACTGGGTACCACTGCCTAACACTCTTGGTATTGGTAGGTTATTGATCAAACCGGCAACTTTGTAGCTGATTCCGAAACGCGACATGGTTGATTCATAGTCAGATGGCGGATGGGCACAAATATTTAATTTCAGAACTATTATTTGTAATACCTATGCTTACAATCTTATTATTAAATATTACAAAAAAATAATACTATGAGACTAGTATTTTCTTAGATTTTGCGCGAACATTGATTAATGAATTTAACAATTTTTATGCGGCTTACTATCGCGTCTCTCCGTGACCACGATGGCTGCAAAGCTCTCGAAACGTCGGAATAATAAAAAAATGTAAAATTTGTTTAATTCACTATTATTAAATATTATTAATTATTAAATATTACAAATAAATGCTATAAAACTAATCTTTGCTCCGACCGGGAATCAAACCCGGGACTTATACGTACAAAATATGCGGAGTAATTACTTTAAAGTTATTTAAACATTTCAAATTGAGAACACGTGTTAGCCGTGAAGGCGGGAAAACGCGTCCATAGACAAGGGATCATTTCGCGCGCTGTCAACATTTCATCTTAAATCCCGGAAGGGGCGTCGACCACATCCGTGCAGCCGACATTTTGGGGGGAATAAATAAATCAAATATTTAAGAGTGGTAGGCAGTAGTGCCCGGGGTAGAACCACCACTTACAAGTATTGATATACCTACAGACCGTGAAGTGACTTAGTTGCATTTCGGGATCAGCTTGTTTAGTTGCTGGTTTCAATTAGGCCGACATAGTGGGTGTGACTGCTAACTGTTATTTAACTATAGGAGCAGTGACATCTATTCATGGATCGCACTCCAGCCTAAGATTAGTCGGGGTCATGCCACAAAAAACAGGATATATTTTTTGTTTTTAAAGCTAATAATTTAAACATTTTTTTATTTCAGTCGACGGCACTCTTGAGCCTCCTTTTACATACCATTAGGCGGTACAAGATAAGATGTGGATTCACAATAAAAAAAAAGCGTCGGTGACTACAAAAAAAGTCAATTCAGTTTACCTAAGTAGTTGACACTCAATTAATCAATCAATCAAATTGCCACCCCCTTTTCCCACAGGGATAGGCAGAGACAATGGAGTGCCACTTGCCACGATCCTGACACAACTACCTCGCTTCCCTCACATCCACAATGTAAATAAAAAAAACAAACAAACAACTACCTACCCTTCTATAATTGATACTTATAAAGCCATCGTTGTTTTTTATTAAAAGTAATTTTGTATAATACAATAACCGGTGTGCACCTCAAAACAAAATTATACACTTTGTATATCTACTATAGGTATAAGAATAAATTAGACAGGAACACTTTTTTTCTATACTAAGCTACTAAAGTGCTTGTAAGTACATTTATCAAAGTTACATTGATACCCGTGGATGGTCTCGAACTCGCGCCCTTTGGTTTGCGTAACCATTGCACTACCACTACACCACGGTCGCCTTATGTCGTGTCACTTTGTTTTCACTGTGACATGACATATGACAGCACCCCGCCTGGTGTTTAAAGAGGCGACTGCTACTTACACTTAAATAACTGTAGGCTAAACCCGAAACGCGACTGAGTCACTTTAGGGTTTGTACATTTATAAGCGGTGGTTCTGTGGGAAAATCATAAGGAAGATCTCCCCGCCACAAGCATGACGCGTGCAGGGCCGTCAATTTGGACGGCGTGATCTCGCGTCGATGCTGGTATAGTCTGTCTTAGCCGAAATGACGCGCCCCTCCACCGCATTTGCGCACACGAGAAAACATAAAAAGATAAACTAATAAAGTGGAGGGGCGCGTCATTTGTACTTAGACAAGCTATATATATCCAATACTCTGTCGAAATATCGTTTGCGAGATATTGGAGGCTCGACGCCATTGATTGTATTGTCTGTCATGTGTGCTGGCATGGCTATGCATATAGCGCCATCTGGTGGTTGTATGTGGCGACGATCTTTTTGTATTTTTGCTACTAGATGGCGCGACCGTATGTAAAGGACGCCATAGTACCCATGGTCGTCAGACTGGGCACCACCCTCTACCACTCTTTGACCACAAGACTCGGCACCAATATCCTTCTTTTATTTTTAATAGAATTTGTAATATTCAATTTAATTAATAAATACCACCGATAAAAGCTATGAAAAAACCTTTGCTCCAACCGGGAATTGAACCCTTTACGCCTTGTCGTCTTGTCGCCACGCTTGTCATCTAACGCATGTATTATTATACTATTTTGTGCCTTATCACGGCTTCGTCGTATCACGGCATCGTGATAAGTGGCGCTCCATTGTCTCTGCCTATCCCTGTGGAAAAAAGGTGTGACAATTTGATTGATTTGATCACGGCTTGTCAAGAAGGTAGGGTAACTACACCTCGCCTCGGCGCCGAGCGTAATCGACGAGTGTATAAAATTGCTATGATAAACCGGCGAGCTTTACCTGCGAGCCATAAAACAGCGAATTTACTCGTCCATCGATCAGGGCTTCAAGGCTAATTCGCAGAGAATATCTAGCGGTATGAAGTTCGCCTTTGTACATAGGTACTGCATAAAGGTTTTAAAAATACATAGGTTTAAAATAATCCTAAAGAAACTTGGGTTGCCTATTGCCCATAACCGTAGAGCTTGTATAAAAATTATGGATGTGAGGGAAGCGAGGGCGTTGTGTCAGGATCGTGGCAAGTAGCGCTCCCTTGTCTCTGCCTATCGCTGTGGGAAAAAGGCTTGACAATTTAATTGATTGATTAATATATTTTATAAATTCTATTCTATTTATATTGTTATCTCTATACTGTCGTTAATTTGTGAATTTGGGGGTCGATGTAGCGTGCTAATAAATCAACATCGATCCTATGTGGACAACAATTTGTATATTTGCACGCAAACCCCCCTCCCCTATACTTGCCTACTATATCACAAATATATTCATAACGAATAACATTGTAAGTCGCATATGACAGCACCCCGCTTGATGTTAAGCTGGAGTGTGGTCCATTAATGGATGTCACCGCTACTACAATCATTAACTAAGCCACTTACAAGCATACAAACTGTGAAGTGACTTAGTCGCGTTTTGGGATCAGCTTGTAAGTTGCCGGCTCCAACTAGGCCTGCATAGTGGACGTGTATGCTATTACAGTTAATGGTTTTACTAGTAGCAGTGACATCCATTCATGGACCACACTCTAGTTTAACAACAGGCAGGCTGTCTATGCCATAATCGTCATCATCATCATCATCAGCTAGAATACGTCCACTGCTGAACATAGGCGCCATTTCGAACGACAAGATGCCACTATGTTTAACTATGTCGTCCGTCCACTTAGTGTGAGGCCTACCTACGCTGCGTCTTCCGCTTCGTGGTCTATGCTATAATAAAAAAATATATCCGTTTCGTCAGTTGTTCCGAAGAGCTCTTTAACCTTGTTCCTACCTCGTCTATTTACACCCGTAAAACCCGCACTGGTCGGGGTAAGCATCCGCATTTTGTCGACAGAATCGGCAGTTGAACTAAAAAGTTCGGTGCGTCTTTTCTTTGTAGAACAATCGACAAGTGGAATGCTTTGACATCCCATGTGTTCTCTCCCTCCTATAACCTTGGATCCTTCAAGCGATGCGTGAAGAAGCACCTTTGGCCGGCATTGTGACGGCGACTGGGGCAGCCGTGAACTAACTCGGCTTTTTCAGCCGTCGTCAATCTTGGACCTCTTCTTGCTTATCATCAGACGGGACGAGGTCAGATGTCGGGTAACAATAATAATAATAAAAACTTGTACTGTTATTCCAATCAACCGTGCATATTTTCCCCTCTAAGTAGTGTTTGTCTATATGGTTTGTATATTGAATGCTTAAAAATATTGTCCATAATTGATTATGGGTTTCATTTAATAACCGACTATTAGTAATTTAGTCCATTTTTGGTAGTTATTTCATATATTTAGGGAGACTTATTATTAAAATAATAAAGTTACAATCAAATTGTCACGCTTCACTTCCCATAAGGATAGACAGGGTCAACGGAACTCTACTTTTAAGATTCTAACCTAATTAATAGTAAATAAATTATTGTAAAATCATTAACCAAAAATAAACGCGATCGTATTCAATTCATTCTAACCTAATATTACACAACACAACACAACATAACATAACATAACACAGTATAGAATAACATAACATAGAATAGAATAACATAACATAGAATAGCATAACATACCACATACCAACCACTCGTATTTCCTTAGATTTTGCGCGAACATTTATTAATGAGTTAAACAAATTTTATGCGGCTTACTATTGCGTTTATTTTGGTTTAGATTTTACAACCAAATTAAACCGGGAACAGAAAAACAAAATCAAAACATCAGTTTTGGAAACAATAACATCATCAACCAATAGGACGACCAACACCTCAGTCTCTCCGTGACCACGATGGCTGCAAAGCTCTCAAAACGTCGGAATAATAAGAAAAAAAGTAAAACTAAACCAAAATAAACGCGATAGTGAACCGCATAAAATTTGTTTAATTCATACCATAACTCGTTTCCCTCACATCAGCAATTCTCTTCATACAGACTATATCTATAGATGGGGAACGAGTTAAATAGATTCGGGGGCTGAGGTGCGGTGGGGCGTCGAAAAACCCCCACCCGTATCATAGTAGCCGCTATTAGTGACGCTCATAGCTCGGCGATGTCATTTAATATCGATAAAAACGAGTCCATATTTTCTTTGTTTGATTATTGAAAATTTAGTGAGTTAATGGAATAAAAGAGAGTCGTCATCCGTATTCAGGCTAGAATCATTATTAGAAATGTAATTTAAATCAGTGAAAAAGTAAAAAAAACATGCGTCACTATTCTCAAAATTAAATAAATATATAATCCATTAAAATGGTTGCTATCTAATATTTATACTTCAATTTAATACACATTTATAATTTTTAATAACTAAATCCATTTGCATTTTAAGGAAAGTGCGTGTTTATTGTTATCGACATTTTGCATGTTACTTCACTATTTATAATAGACACGTGACCATGACGTCACAACTGCATTCCTAGCGCGTTTATTTAGCTCGTTCCCTTACTATAGATATTGGTGCAGATGTCCTCATTTTTTAGGAAGAACCCCGTTTTAATTTTCACTTACATTTTTAAATATAATTACTGTTATTAATATCAAGCGTGCTTATTTTCCCCTCTAAGTAGTGTTTGTCTATGGTTGTATATTGAATGCTTCAAAATATTGTGCATAATTGATTAAGGTTTTAATTTAATAACAAACTATTAGCAATGTAGTCTTTTTGATAGTTATTTGTATATTTGGGTGTAATTAATAAATAAATTTTATTTGTGTGACTGCAAACTAGTTTTGTTTTTGTGATTATTTGTTATTGTTATAAGGATAACTTATTTTTAAGGATGAGTGAAAGTAGATTGACGAAAAGAATTTATAAAACTCATGTGAATGGATACGTTAAACAAGGCAGGCCCAGGAGGGTGTTTGCCGACTAAATCAGAGACATCCTCAAGAAATGACCCTGACACAACTCCCTCGCTTCTTTCACATCCACAATTCTCTTCACACAAGCTCAATGGTTATGAGCACTAGGCAACCTAGCTTTCTTGAGGATGTCTCCTATTTGATCGGAAAACACCCTCTAGTGTGTGTCTCATTTAACGCATCCATTCTAATCAGATTTATAAATTGCTTTCGTCAATCTACTTTCACTCATCCTTTCCATGTGGCCAAACCATCCTTACATCATTATACATTATCTTTTTATCATATTCGACAACCCTAGCCGCAGTGATTTAAGGAATCCAAGCGAGCACTGCTGTAAGAGCCAATCAATTTGCGTGTCACTTAAAATTGTTATTGAAATGTTGGAGTCTAATTTAAAACGTGCCTGTTTACAAATAACAATTAACATTATCATTAATGCTTAACGAGATGAGCCACTAGCACTTTTATCATGAGTCTTTTGATACGAAGTTCCTTATCGCGCGTTGCGAAACGGGGCTAGACGGAAATAAATTAAGTAGTAAAATCGGAACCCTTATAGAGTTGTTATGTCAGACAGACAGACATACGGACAGACGGACAGAGAGAAAGACAGGCAGGCAGTCTGCTTGTCTGTCTGTCCGTCCGTCCATTCGTGTGTCCGTCTGTCTGTCTGTCCGTCCGTCCGTCCGTATATCACAGCCACTTTTTTCCGAAACTATAAAAGCTATACCATCGCAGCAGTTTTTTCAAGACATTTAAATAAAATAGAATCCCAAATATATGTTTCCTACTTTAGTTACCACAAGCCAATTATTACTAAAATTAAGTTTATATTACATTATATTTGCTTATATTAAAATAATAAAAAAATATTATTAAAAAATGTATTTAAAAAAATTATTACAATTCCTTCACTAATTAATCGAAAGGAATTTCGTTCCATCCGGGTGTCCCTTGACACCTCTCAATGTTTTTTTTTATATTATAATATAATAAAATAGAGACATCCTCAAGAAAGCTATAACCATAGAGCTTGTATGAAGAGAATTGTGGATGTGAAGGAAGCGAGGGAGTTGTGTCAGGTTCGTGGCAAGTGGCCATTATATTAAATATTGCAAATATTTGTTAATAAAAAAGAGGTTGGTATGTACAACTTACAAGTTATACAGACCGTGATTTGATCACATTTCGGGATCAGCTTGTAAGTTGCCGGTTTCAACTAGGCCGGCATAGTGGATGTTGTGCTACTCACAGTGATAGCATCCATTCATCGACCACACTCCAGCTTAACATAAAGTAAATTTAAAAACTCATAATAGATCTAAACGTGTCACATTGACAAATTGTAATGGCTACTTTTTTTGACATTTGTTTTGCGCGGGAAACAGACGCATTCTATCTTGTCTTTGATGTATCTTTTTTTTTAAACTTAAACATGCAAAGGAAATTGATTGCGTGCCTTTAACACCCTCTTACTAATAATGTAACAGACAAATAAATTATAATTTTATCTCTATGTGACTAGTTTTTAGGGTTCCGTAGTAAAAAACGGAACCCTTATAGATTCGTCATGTCTGTCTGTTTGTCCGTCTTTATGTCACAAACACTTTTTTCCGAAACTATAAGAGCTATACTGTTGAAACAGTATACTGAAAAAAAAAAATGAAGTACATTACCATGCAAACTTCCACCGAAAATTGGTTTGAACGAAATCTAGTAAGTAGTTTTTTTAATACGTCATAAATCGAAAACCGCAATTCACCTTTTATTCAATCAACTCAAATATAAAAATCGATTAACGAACTACAAGAACTTTTATATTATGCTACTTGCTGCTACGGTACCCTTCATGGGCGAGTCCGACTCGCACTTGGCCGCTTTTTTTTATGCATTGAATTTTGCGTCTATTTCCGGAACCAATGACGAAAGTACTTGTAAATGGATTGGTGATCTGAGGCTTTAAAAGCTTCGGAGCTAGTATTCAAATAGTCACGCAAACTAAAATCTCCCGGTTCAAAGGAGGCGACCGTGGTGTAGTGGCAGCGCAATGGTTACGCAGACCGAGAGCACGGGTTCAAAACCAGTCTGTTACCAATGTATCTTTGAATGTACTTAATGCCCTGTTTTTATGATACCAGCACTTTAGTAGCTTAGTACAGAAATGTAAAAAAAAACACTGGCCAGTACCACTGTATCTTTGATATACATATTTACTTTAATGCCTAGTTTGTATGATTTTTTTTAAACTTTATGCACTAGGTACTAAGCGGACTTGCAAGGAATATTATTGTTACTCATTTTAAAACTTATTAGGTCGGCACATCAAATAGTTTAAAAAAATATTTAATAAAGTTTTCAACGTTGTTTTGTGTGAAGTTTTACAGAACGTTTAAATATCTCTTCTGCCCCCCTAGCACGGCAATCCAAGAAGCACGATAAATATCATGATTGTTTGTCAAAATATGACTTTTCCCCATAAACTGTAAGTTGCGAGCACGGCGGCAAGCAAGATACGCAATATGTGTGATAGCCGCCATTTTGTTAGAAGTTATCATAACTTGCGAGCACGGCTGATCCAAGAAGTAAGATTTTGACGTTATATATACACATTTTTATCACATTATGAACGGGGTGGTGATAAATATAATTTGGCCTTTTTAAACTAAATAATTATAAATTATTATATTTTTTGTAAGGTTCTTAAAAGGTTATTATGTTTTCTATGTCCTAAACTCGATTAATAATTACTCAAGACTACCTTTAATTTTATTTAAAAAAATAGTTATAGCTTGTCTAACTATAAACGACGCGCCCCTCCACTTTATTAGTTTATTTAAATGTGAATGCAAACATTACTAACTATACTACTATACTTTATCAGCGTGCTCGTCCTTTTGTGTCAAACCAGCAACTGAATGACCAATTACAATTGCATTTTCGGTGTGTTGCATTCATATTTTATGTTTTCTCGTGTGCGCAAATGTGGTGAAGGGGCGCGTCATTTCGGCTTAGACAGACTATACTCTTATTTCATGCGCCTAAATACTTTCAAGCGAAGTTTGAAACTACACATTTGGCCGGCATACTGACGAATGACTGAGGCAAACGTAAACTAAGTCGGTTTTTTCAGTCACCAGCGCTCTTGGACCTCACCTTGCATAAATGCACATTAACTCAAAGCTAGTTTTTTTTATATATTTATTTAATTATTATATTTATTAATTGATTTATTTATTTGAGATTTTGTAACATATTATTTTTATTTCTTCTTTTTAATTTTTATATTCTTTCTTTCTTCTTGTTTATGGCTTTAGTATTTAACTTGCCAGTGTCAAAGTAAAAATATATGGTTTAATGTTAAAACATTGTCAAGTAAAGATGAAGATGAACCACGCGAGTGACTCATCAAATGATGACGATGATAGTGAGGTTGATGATGATCGTTTCAGTAAAGCGGCGGAAAGCCTTTACTAAAACTTCGGAAGGAGTCTTGGAGGGAACACGAAGAAACACGTTTTACAGCTTTAAATTACTTGTTTATACTTGATCAACTTAAAAATCATTACTGGATAACAATTCCACCATTATTACACATTAATATTTAAGAAAAACACAAGCTTTACAAATAATTCAAAATTGCGCGTCCTGTCACTTGCAGTTGCCCGCCAAAACTCCTAATTTTTATATATTAAGTTTATAAACGTTTGACAGTGGATACGCCTCAAATTTGCCGTAAGATGTAATGTAAGTATACGGTCAAATTAAAAAGTTTGTTGTTAGTTGACATTTCCAAGTATGTTTCGACTCTTTAACTTATACGCATAATTTCTGTTAGTATTGTTGTAGGGAACGTACCATGACCGAAATGAATGAATTGAATGATTATATGACGAAAGTCAATATAGAGGTTTGTTGTTTCCAAAAAAGCCTGTAGTAATGCGATAAAATATCTTAATATTTTATCGCATTGATTTATCTTAAACAAGGAATGGCCATGCTCGCTTATGTGATAAGTTACATGGTAAGATAGGTCTATCGCGGAACTTGATTCTTGAATCTTGCTCGACCCTGTGCTAGGGGGGCTGGTAAGTTATTCAAAATGAGTAGCAATGATATTCTTTACAGGTCTTTATCTTGCTTCTTGGATTGCCCTACTACTATTGAAAATACTGGCTTCTTTTACAAAACTAGTAAGTAAAGTTAAAGAACCTGCTACTCCTAACTATCTTAAAGCGATGCGTGAAGAAGCACCTTTGGCCGGCATAGTGACGGCTACTGGGGCAGCCGTGAACAAACCCGGTTTTCTCAGTCGTCGTCACTCTTGGACATCCTCTTGCTTATCATCAGGCGGGACGAGGTCACATGTCGTGTCACAATAAAAAAAAAATAAAAAAATGTAAATTCTCCTATCTAAGTTCCTTTCACGATAAACCACTTCGCTCCCAAAATAATCTTACCCTTGCTATACCTACGCATCACTCCAATTTTATTTCTAACTCCTACTCTATAACCGCCGCTGACTTGTGGAACAACCTGCCTCTCCATATTAGAGAAGCACCAAATAGGCACATCTTCAAAAAGTTGGTGTATTCATACTTCCTTCAGCAAACTAATTAATTTTAAATATATTACACATATAAATTTAAGTGTATTTAATTTTATTAACCAATGATAATACTGTTTATATTATATTGTATTGTATTATATTGTATTATGTTATGTATGTGTTATACATGTTATTTGTGTATCTATATATCTATGAATATATTTATGTATATATGAATAATTTATATATTTCTCATAATGTAATTGGTTACCTATTTTTATATTTTATTTTGCACCCTACCTCTTATCTACATTGTCGGATCAACATCCTAAAGGTTTGACTGGTAGAGAATGCCTTTGGCATTAAGTCCGCCTTTGTACTATTGTGCATTAAGTTTTTAAATAAATAAATAAATAGTAATAAATAATAATAAATGAAAGCAAAACCTATTTGTACCTAACCGATATATAATTAACCAATTTGTTTATTGTGGACAGGAGCTGGCAACACTAACGCTTCACTAATTTTACTTTATTAGTTTGTTGGCAACATTTTAATGTCACGTCGTTAACGGCGCGTGCGGCAACATGCCTTTGAAAATTATAATTAGGACGTGGCTATGGAACAGCGGGTGAACAAGCGTTATTTAATTAAAGGACATCATTCATTTTGTATGGGGACTTGGTAATAATTGTATTAACAGTTGCATATACAATTTAAAATAGTTTCATGTACAAAGATTACAATGTAATTGGATATATCCTTTATTTTGCATAGTTTACGTGTGCGAAATGATCAAACTATAATTATGACAGTTCAAAGCAGAACTGTTAATATGGTGTGTCTTTGTGATTGACAGACAATACAAAATCCATATCTTATTTTTCACATTACTCAATTGCACAGCAATTAAAAGGAAAATTGTTATTAGTTTTATCAACACAAGTATCGAAATAACCATTTATATATTTTTTCATTATTGGATATTACAAAAGTAGTACATAAAAACCCAAAATGAATGATGACCTTTAATTTTATTTTTTATTTTTTTTATTGTGACTCGACATATGACAGCACCCCGCTTGATGTTAAGCTGGAGTGTGGTCCATGAATGAATGCCACTGCTACTACAATTCAATAACTGTGAGTAGCAATCACATCCACTATGCCGGCCTAGATGGAACCGGCAACTTACAAGCTGATCCCGAAACGTGACCAAATCACTTCACGGTCTGTATACTTGTAAGTGGTGGTACTACCCCGGATCGGCAGACTGGGTACCACTGCCTACCACTCTTTGATAACCAGACCCGAAGCAAATATCCATCTCTTTTTTTTTTTATTAACAAATATTTGCAATATTTAATATTATTAAATATTACAAATAAAAGCTATGAAACAAATATTTGCTCCGACCGGGGATCGAACCCGGGACTTTACGCGCAACAAACCAGTCGCTAAACCGTTCGTCCACGCCTGTCGTAATGCGGCTTAAGAGGGGATTTGTTTTTGGTATATGATTTTACTTTCTTTATTATTATTTCGACAGACATATTAGAGCTTTCATTGAATTCGGCTATCGTGGCCACAGAGAGACCACGATAGCCGCATAAAGTTTAATTCATTAATCAATGTACGCGAAAATCTAAGAAAATTATTTGAAGAAGTGTTATTTAATTGACATTTGATAGTTTCATAACTTACTGTATTATTATTGACAGGGAAAGACGGAGTGTCCACCCTAGTACAGGAACCTTCAAATCACAGATTTATTTTGTAATATTTTTTGTAAATAAAGAATTTATTATTACAAATAAATAATGGGTGACAGATAAAAACTACAAATAAAAAAATATCATCTAATGACGTCGTATCAGAGATAGTCCCAAGGAGACTGGCAACATTTCCCCTTTGTATAGCAAGGCTAATACGTTGGCAGAAATAAGTAATTGAAATAAATTAAAATATATCAATAAGATTGCATTCTATAAAACTCTTCCCGCTCCTCTTATACCACGCACTCACAACCGAAATATCAAATGAGGCGCGAAATACAGTTGACGGATTCGCGCCTCCGCATCTAAAAATGGCGCGTCTTTTGACAGCTGAATTATTTCGTTTTTGTCGTAATTTAAAACTAAAATAGAATTGCCTGTGTGGTTTACGAATGGATGAGAGAAAATTGTCATGCGTTCTTAATAGCTTTGTACGCTTAAAATCAAAACACAATAGGACGCACGCGTAAGTCCCGGGTTAGATTCCCGGTCGGAGCAAATATTTCTTTTATAGTTTAATTTGTAATAGTTATTAAATATTACGATATTTGAAAAAAGTTGATAAAAAACCCGTAAAGTTGATAAAAAGTTGCCGGTTCCTAGTAGGCCGGCATAGTGAATGCATAACTGGTACATAACATGAGACGATCAAATTATCACGCTTTTTCCCCACAAATATAGGCAGAGTCGTGATAATGTGGTCGTGATATACTACGGAGAATGTTCTGAGGAGCTCTTCAACCTTGTTCCTACCTCGTCGGGGGAAGAATCCGCATGCTGTCGACCGAATCGGCAGTCGAACTAAAAGGAGAAAATGAGAAACGTCGTTCTTCGTAAAACAATCGACAAATTACCAGCCCATGTGTTCTCTCCATCCTATAACCTTCAAGCGATGCGTGAAGAACCTTTTTTGCCGGCATAGTGACGACCATGGTGTAGTAGTAGTGCAATGGTTACACAAACCGAGAGCACGGGTTCAAAACCACTTGCCTGTAACAATGTATCTTTTATATTTTTAGTTTGGTTGTCCTGTTTTTATACAAGCACTTTAGTAGCTTAGTATAGAAATGTAAGAAAAAACACAAAAATTGAAGAAAAAATAGTGTTTTTGAACCGACTCAGTTTTTTCAGTCGTCTTTGACCTTCATGCTTACCATCAGGCAGGTTAAGGTCAAATGTCGAGTCTTAAAAATAAAATAAAATATTAAAAAAATAATAATATGTTTTGATTTTGAGCAGCAGTATTGCTTGCAACGTTTTAAAGTTAAATTGCGTTTAAAATTATGTTTACTTTGTGTTTAATATGTATTGACTAGCTACCAGTGACTCTGCCTATGTGGAAGGAGGGCGTGACAATTTGATTGATTGACTACTTTTAATCTAGATATACCCTATCTAGATATTCGATCATATGCGGTACTTGTTCCTGCAATAATGTATGGAAGTGAAGGTTGAGTGTGGCAAAAGAAGCATGAAAGTAGAATTAACGCTGTTGAAATGCGGTCGTTAAGGAGTGTATGTGGAGTGACGATAGCGGATAGAATAAGGAATAGCACACTGCGTGATAGATGTGGTTTGAAAGATGTAGTGACAAGGATTGATAAAGGAATGCTGCGATGGTTTGGACACATGGAAAGGATAAGTGAAAGCAGATTGACGAAAGGAATTTATAAATCTGATGTGGATGGATGCGTTAAAAAGGCAGGCCCAGGAGGGTGTTTTCCGACCAAATCGGAAGCATCCTCTAGAAAGCTAGGTTGCCTAGAGCCCATAACCTTAGAGCTTGCATAAAGAGAATTGTAAATATGAAGGAAGCGATGGAGTTGTGTCAGGATTGTGGCTAGTGGCGCTCCATTGTCTCTGCCTATCCCCATGGGATAAAAGCGTGACAATTATATTGATTGATATTCTCTTTCTCGCACACACACAGCCTGAGCGCGGTCCCTGATTAGAGGCGACTGCTACTACAGTTCAATAACTGCAAGGCTGATGACAGGTGTAGTGGTCCGCACACCAGTCCATTACGCGGAAGTCCCAGGTTTGATTCCTGGTAGGAGCAAATAAGCTGGCAATTAAGCTGGAGTGTGGTCCATGAATGAATGCCACTGCTACTACAATTCAATAACTGTGAGTAGCAATCACATCCACTATGCCGGCCTAGATGGAACCGGCAACTTACAAGCTGATCCCGAAACGTGACCAAATCACTTTACGGTCTGTATACTTGTAAGTGGTGGTACTACCCCGGATCGGCAGACTGGGTACCACTGCCTACCACTCTTTGATAACCAGACCCGAAGCAAATATCCATCTCTTTTTTTTTTATTAACAAATATTTGCAATATTTAATATTATTAAATATTACAAATAAAAGCTATGAAACAAATATTTGCTCCGACCGGGGATCGAACCCGGGACTTTACGCGCAACAAACCAGTCGCTAAACCGTTCGTCCACGCCTGTCGTCAAAACGACATAGCTTACATAGCTTCATATCATACCCCCAGCCAAAGACAACCTCCTATAGATACCTCACATTCATTGACTCCAAAGTCGACTTTGGAGTCATTTCTATTTCTCATGGATCACCCGCTTCACGGGGTGTCCACCTCTTAATCTCGCTGTTATATACGAATGGATTACAGCAATTCTTCTTACAAAAGAGACATTCTCAAGAAAAGCTGGGTTACCTAGCATCCATAACCGTAGAGCTTGTATAAAGAGAAGAGAATTATGGATGTGAACGAGACGAGGGAGTGACACAACTCCTGTGGTAAGTGGTAAGTAGCGCTCTATTGTCTCTGCCTAACCCTGCGGAAAATGGCATTACTTGCTTACCTCACATCCACAATCCTCTTCAAATAAGCTTTACAATTTGGTCATAAAACACCCTCCTGGTTCTGCCCTGTTTAACACAACCATCCACATCAAATTTATAAATTTATTTTGCCAATCTACCAAAAAAAATAACGCAAAAGTCTAAATAATAATTTAAATTCTACCTATTTAAAATTATGTTAGGAAGGAGGTGCGTCGTCTGTGGCACTACCGGTCGGCAGATTGGGAGGGAATGCGAAATTATTTCGCTTCGCTCCCTTGGTGGCAGCGCTGCTTCAGCTCCGAGGACCTATCTACGTGTGCCTCGGCCGTTGTTGATGAGATCGCACTGGGGATGGAATATTACATTCCATCCAACCGTGCATCTCGCAACGACCGGAGCAGGCCTTGGTACAATGGTGAGTGCGCGGTTGCTGTTTCAGCAAAAAACGCGGCTCACAGTGCCTGGGTCAAGGGTCGAAGAAATCATGACCCTCGCGTGGATGAGTTGAAAGCAGCTTTTAATCGTGCCACCAAGTCTTGTAAGAAAGTCTTTAGAAGAGCGGAGGCACAGCGCGTTTCCAGGATTGGCGAGAGTCTATTAGCGCACCCAACGGGTAGTCGCAGCTTTTGGAGTCTCGCCAAAACTGTGGAATCTAACTTCTGTCGTTCCTCACTGCCACCGCTGAGACAGCCTGATGGCTCACTGGCGCATACGGCAAAAGCGAAGGCTGACCTCTTGGCTGAGCTCTTTGCCGTTAATTCACGGATCGACGATCGTGGTGCAGAGCCACCCACCTTGCGTCCATGCGGACATACGATGCCTGATATACGTATCAGACAACGCGATGTCCGCATGGAGCTACGATCGCTCGATATCCGAAAGTCCAGTGGCCCTGACGGTATCCCAGCGATTGTGCTTAAAACGTGTGCAGCGGAATTGACTCCCGTCTTGACGAGGCTATACCGGCTCTCATACTCGTCGGGCTGTGTGCCTCGGGCTTGGAAGGGGGCCAATGTGCAACCGGTCCCTAAGAAAGGCGACCGTTCAGACCCTGCAAACTACCGTCCGATAGCTGTAACCTCAGTTTTGTGCAAGGTCATGGAGCGGATTATAAATGTCCGCCTCATGGCCTATCTGGAGGGTCATCAGCTGATCAATGACCGTCAATATGGCTTCAGGCCGAAACGGTCAACTGGTGATCTTATGGCGTACACCACGCACGTCTGGGGGGAAGCGTTGGATGGTAATGGAGAGGCCCTTGCCATCGGCTTGGACATCTCCAAAGCGTTTGACAGGGTCTGGCACAAGGCCCTTCTTTCCAAGCTCGAGGCATACGGTTTACCTGACCGTCTGCGTGGCTGGATAGCCGACTTCCTGCGTGGCCGCTCCATACGCGTTGTTGTGGATGGCAGCGCGTCACGTAGGGTGTCGGTGAATGCTGGCGTTCCTCAGGGCTCTGTGCTGTCGCCGACCTTGTTCCTACTGCATATCAATGACATGCTGGACCTTGGATCCAGCATTCATTGCTATGCAGACGACAGCACGGTGCATGGACGCTACACTGCCCGCCCCGCAGCCGGAAAACAGGAGATAGCCGATGTGAGAGAGTCTGTTGTAGCGGGGCTGAACCGGGTTCTTGATTGTATTACCCATTGGGGCGACGAGAACCTGGTTCAGTTCAATGCAGACAAGACTCAGGTATGCGCGTTCTCGACGAAAAAATCCCCGTTTATCCCCCTTCCTTCTCTTCGTAACATTCCCCTTGGTACTTCGGACAGACTGGATATCTTAGGGATGTCCCTTCGCAGCGACCTGAATCACAGGGATCACGTTGAGCGGGCTATTAAGACCACCTCCCGCAAACTTGGCATCCTGAACAAGGTGCGGCGGTTCTTCGCGCCAGAGCTTCGCCTGCTTTTATACAAGGCTCAAATTCGCTCTTGCGCGGAGTACTGTTCGCATCTTTGGGACGGCTCTGCCAAGTATCTTCTCAATGCCCTGGATTCATTGCAGCGCCGAGCTGTCCGAATCATAGGAGATGTAGAGGTTACGCGAACTCTGGAGCCTCTGCAATTACGCAGAGACATGGCGGCTCTGTGCGTCCTCTATCGCCTATACCACGGAGAATGTTCCGAGGAGCTCTTTAACCTTGTTCCTATCTCGTCTTTTCACACCCGTAACACCCGCACTGGTCGGGGGAAGCATTCACATTTTGTCGACAGAATCGGTAGTCGAACTAAAAAGTTCGGTGCATCTTTTCTTTGTAGAACAATCGACAAGTGGAATGCTTTGCCAGCCCATGTGTTCTCTCCCTCCTATAACCTTGGATCCTTCAAGCGATGCGTGAAGAAGCACCTTTGGCCGGCATAGTGACGGCGGCTGAGACAGCCGTGAACAAACTCGATTGTCTCAATCGTCTGCACTTTTGGATCTCCTCTTGCTTATCATCAGGCAGGTCGATGTCAAATGTCGAGTCACAATAAAAAAAAAAAAAAAAAAAAATGTTCATATCACAAAATCTAGCTTTTTTGCAGCGCCACCTCTTATGGAATAGATATAATAAAAATATGAAAATTGAACTCCATCTATTATTAAATAGTGAAACAAAAAACAGATGTTATTCATAGACAATATTGAAATAACACTATTACGTTTTACGCTACAAAATAAAATTGTAATATAAATGGTTTTTCATTCTAATATGATTCTTACTTTAATTGTCATAAAAGATTTATTAATGTTTGTAAAATTCTTATATAATTTAAAATATGTAATTTACTCGGACTATACGTAAAAGAGTTAATAAATGAAAGGGACTGTGAATTGTCAAAATTTGTTGTGTCATTTCGCCGTGATGAACTGAATATTTTTTGCGCAATTTCAATAAAAAATAACAAGAAAATACATAGTGTTTGTTATTAAACGTGCTTTAAAATTATTTAAAAATGCGTTGGTTTAGTGGTAACATAGCTGATGCGGTAAAACAGGCAAAGCAATGCGATTCCGTTTTCGTTGTACTGATCGAAGGTAACGTGTAAATTATAGATTATTTCATTTAAAATCAGATTGCGTTGTTATTTTTAAAGTATTTTCCTTATAATGCATGAATGTATAATTTTACTTTAGTCTAAATATACTTAAACCTTAGTCTATAAACAAAAATAATAAAGGTTATTAGATCGATTATTTAATCGTTTTAATCAAATCAAAAATTTTCACGCCTTTCTCTCACAGGGATAGGCTGAGACATTAGTCTATTTGTTTTAAAATATTAGGAAATCTGGCCCCATAGCCTAAGAAGTATAAAGAGAATTGTGAATGTAAAAGAAGCAAGAGAATTGTTGTATGTGTGAGGATCGTTCAAATCTGCGCTTCGTTGACTGCCTATCCCGTGGGAAAGTGGCGATCTATTGTAAGGTAATAATTAATGCTCAAGTGGAGTGGCATTGAATTGTTGGAAGGTGGGCATGGGATGGGATTTTGAACAGTTTGTTAAAGTTTTCATATAAATAGTTATAAACTCGAGTTTATATAAGTTTCCGAGAAAACTATAAGTTTCCGCAAGAAAATATTCATGTCTTTTACACCATCGCAAAAGGTGTCTGAATTAAAGGCGAGTCAAGTTTAGCCATGGTCTTAAAACCTGTTTAGCTATTTAGTAGTTTAGTTACATACACACAGACAAAAGAAATATATACTGTAGCACTAGTGATTTTTACTTTTGGACCTCCATTATGCTTACCAGTTCAAGTGTCAAGTCACAAAAATAAAAAATATGTATATAAAAATGGATGCAACTGGCATCTCGTCATTTGAAATGGCGTTCTTAGGTGGAAGCCCATGTTCAGCAGTGGACGTATTCTGGCTGATGATGATGATATAAAAATAAATGCTTTATCTATACTTGCAGGTGATGATGAACAGTCAAAACAGCTATGCACCCTCGTGGACAGTGAACAGATAACAAACAAATTATCAGAGACACAAAATTTCCTCAGTGTTAAGATCAAGAGTGGGTCAACTGATTATACACATTTTGCACAAATTTGTATCCTTTTATAGTCTACATTTGTAGAGGTTAAGTTTGTAAGTTGGATTGTACGGGGTGGTAGGCAGTGGAACTCAGCCTGCCGAACTGTGGTAGTACCACCACTTACAAGTATACAGACCATAAAATAACATAGTCGTCACAACACCAGCCAAAGTGCTTCTTTACGAATCGCTTGAAGGATTCAAGGTTATAGAATAGAGAAAACACATGGGTTGGTAAAGCATTCCACTTGTCGATTATTCTGCAAAGTTGATTATATTGCGAATTCGAATCTTTTAGTTTGACTGCCAATTCGGTAGACATAATGCTTTTCCCTGACTTGTGCGGGTATTACGGTAGTGAAAAGACATGGGGTAGGAATAAGAATAAAAAACTCTTTTAAACTTTCTCTGTGGTATAGGCCAATAGAGGATGCACAAAGCTGCTATTTCTCTGCAAAGTTGAATGTTGATGTTAGGCTAAAAATTGAATGTTGATGTAGACACACATCCATTCATGGATGTGTGTCCATGAATGGATGTCACGGCTACTACAATTCAATAACTGTAAGTAGCAGTCACAAGCTGATCCCGAAACGCGATTAAATCACTTCACGATCTGTATACTTGTAAGTAGTGGTACTATCCCGGATCAGGAGGCTGGGTGCCACTGCCTACCACTCTAAGTTTATTATAATAATTTAGATTATTATTATTAGATAGACTAGCAGCTTCTGCTGATGCGTCTATTATTAACACTTGTGGCTTACTTAGAAGTCATGTGCTTGTCGAGTCTATTTTTAAATTGGTTAACTGTCTCTGCCTCAATAACATCAAACTGGCAAATTGTTCCATGAATCCACAACATGGTTGGACATAAAATTATTAAATAGTAACAACTTGGCTAGATTTCAAACAATTTTGCTGATGCGTCTATATATTCACTTGTGTACTATTCAGTTGTTAGGTATTTATCAAGTTTAATTTTAAATTGTGTAACTGTGGTTGCATTGACAACTTCTTCTGGCAATTTGTTTCAAGAGTTAACTACACGATTTGTTAAAAAAATATAGTAGGGGTTCAGCTTTGCTAGGACTCTTATTAGTTCAGTATTATGACCATGCAACCTGGTATTATTAATTAGTATTATCTTTAATTGGGGCACATAATGCATGTATTTTCTTAACCAAAGCGAAATATCAGATCAATTTGTACCAGTGCCTTCACTATTCTTCATCGGACGTAAGGGTGAACCAATAGAGGTGATATGCAGCGGAGTTCAGGCTGATGATCTCTCAAAGAGAATTGATAGGATCATAATGGAACATAGTAAGTTTATTAGTGTATTTATTGAGGCTCGGGATATGACAGCACCCAGCCTGACAGTTACAGTTATGTGCAGGCTCGTTTTCGCACCTGAAGTCCTCTTCGGTTTCTTTGTGCGTTCTTCAATGTTTCTCCTTCAGTGGAGCCACCCGATCTCCTCCAGGAGGGCCAGGAGACCCTTCTCGTTCCTGCAGACCTCCGGAAGCGTCCTCGCGTTGCCAAGGAACTTCTGTCTTGCTTCGACCACTCCTGCACTTCTGCAACTCAAGAGCACAGGCTCCTCCTCCCTATCCAGCCTGATGTTAAGCTTGAGTGCGGTTCATGAATGGAGGTGACTTCATTCACTACTATATTCAGACGGCAGAGTTGAAACCGGCAACTTACAAGCTGGTCCCGAAATGCCACTAAGACACTTCCTGGCCTGTATAATTCCTTCGCTTCCCTCACATCGACAATTCTCTTCATACAAGCTCTATGGTTATGGGCACTAGGCCATCCAGCTTTTTTTAAATGTCTTAGTATTGGTTGGGAATCATCCTTCTTGGTCTGCCTCGTGGAGCTTGAATGAAGAGAATTCTGAATGTGAAGGAAACGAGGGAGTTTTGTCAGGATCAAGGCAAAATCTCTGTGGCAAAGAGGTGTGACAGGTTGTTTGCCTGTCCCCCTTTTCCATATCCACCCCCTTTTTTTAAAATAGAGTACTAATATTTGTAATTTTAATATTTAAACTAAATTTTACGTACAAATAAAAGCTATGAGGCAATTCAAGGATAGTGAAAAGTCAAGCTCCATTGTCTCTGCCTGTTCTTGGATATATGACGACAGGCGTGGACGAACGGTTTAGCGATTGGTTTGTTGCGCGTAAAGTTCCGGGTTCGTTTCCCGGTCGGAGCAAATATTTGTTTCATAGCTTTTATTTGTAATATTTAAAAAACATTAAATATTGCAAATATTTGTTGATAAAAAAAAGACATGGATATTTGCTTCGGGTCTGGTTATCAAAGAGTGGTAGGCAGTGGTACCCAGTCTGCCGATCCTGGGTAGTACCACCACTTACAAGTATACAGACCGTGAAGTGATTTGGTCATGTTTCGGGATCAGCTTGTAAGTTGCCGGTTCCATCCAGGCCGGCATAGTGGATGTGATTGCTGCTCACAGTTATTGAATTGTAGTAGCAGTGACATTCATTCATGGACCACACTTCGGCTTAACATCAAGCGGGGTGCAGTCATATGTCGAGTCACAATAAAAAAAATGAATCAATTCAAGGATAGTGAAAAGTCAAGCTCCATTGTCTCTGCCTGTTCTTGTAGGAAATAAGGCGTGAAATTGTTGATGATGATGATATGTCATCATAAGTTCATGATAAGTTTATTGGTTTTTTTTAGAACAAGGTGCTACGGCTTCAACTAAAATTTTCCTGAAAGGTGAAAGTGATGTGATTGCTGAAGATGCTAAGGCTGCTAGTAAGTATTTTTTTTAAATTATTCAATCTAATTGGCACGCCTTTTTTCCACAGGGATAGGCAGATTTAACAAAACAGTTGGACACGAGCGAGACAGAATGCATGAGAGTAGGTGTGCTCTTTGAATTGAAGTGCGTTGGTTAGACGTAGTTTGTCAGTTCCACACGTATTGTGTTCGTACCGTATCTTCCCCTTTTATTAAATCAATGGACTAGTACACTCTTTTCCAAGGGCGGACCCCCTAGCGCCAGCTTACCATGATCCGCGGACCCCTAAAAAACTTATTTGCAGTACTGCTCGTAACATAGGTCAATCTATTTTATTCCCAAAATCTCAATTAAACTCTAATGCAGTGTTTTTGTATGTAAAAGGCTAACCTAGCCACCTATCACTTGACACATTATTTCATCTTGTAATTGAAAATGTCAAAATGGTCTGACTAAATTCGGCTGCAACACTATGCTGTCGTAATTTTCTTGTTTTGTCCGCGGACCCCAGGTTGGGAAAGCCTGGACTAGTAGGCTTCCCACTAGGTAGACTGACGACATAGTGAAAGTCACGAATAACCGGTGGATGCAACTAGCATCTTGTCGTTCGAAATGGAGTTCTAACGGGGAGGCTTATGTTCAGCAGTGGACGCCTTCTGGCTGATGATGATGAGATAATTTTCACTTTGTCAGAAGCAGGTGGGCCGTCGACGTCAGATGATTACGAAATGGTGTGTGATGGTGACGTGTGCGTAAGGAGACCAAAGGCGGCTGCAATATCACAACCTAGCACTTCGAGTCAATCTATCAAGGTAAAAGGCGCCAGCGTTTAACTTTTCAAGCATATTACTTTTAATTTTATTATTTTTCCTTATAAAGTATAAGTTACTTTTTGGAACGAAGTTCCTTATCGCGCGTTGCGTCTAGCCCAGACGGAAATAATTAAGACCAAAAGTTGTAACGACACTTTTTAGGGTTAAAAACGTCCGTAGTAAAAAACGGAACCCTTATGGATTCGTCATGTCTTGTCTGTCTGTCTGTCTGTGTCTGTCTGTCTATTTATTTATTACAATTCCTTCACTAGATAATCGAAAGGAACTTCGTTCCATCCAGGTGTCCCTTGACACCTCTCAAGTTTTTTTATATATTTTATTGTGACAGCACCCTGCCTGATAGAGGTCTATGAATAGAGGTCACTGCTACTACAATTCAATAATTGTAAGTAGCAGTCACATGCACTAAGCCGCCCTAGTTGAAACCAGCAACTTGCAAGCTGATCCCGAAAGGTGGTACTACCCCGGATCGGCAGACTGGGTACCACTGCCTACCACTCTTTGATGACCAGCCTCGGAGCAAATATTCGCTTCTTTTTTAATACCAGCTCTGTGGATTGCAGTATCCACTGCGTTTTAAAGATTTTTCGACGACAGGCGTGGACGAACGGTCAGCTATTGGTTTGTTGCTCGTGAAGTCCCGGGTTCAATTCCCGGTCGGACCAAATATTTGTTTCATAGCTTTTATTTGTAATATTTAATAATTATATTAAATATATTGCAAATATTTGTTAATAAAAAAAAGAGAGTTATTTGCTTCGAGTCTGGTTATCAAAGAGTGGTAGGCAGTGGTACCCAGTCTGCCGATCCGGGGTAGTATCACCACTTACAAGTATACAGACCGTGAAGTGATTTGGTCGCGTTTCGGTATCAGCTTGTAAGTTGCCGGTTCCAACTAGGCCGGCATTGTGGATGCGACTGCTACTCACAGTTATTGAATTGTAGTAGCAGTGACATCCATTCATGGATCACACTCCAGCTTAACATCAAGCGGGGTGCTGTCATATGTCGAGTCACAATAAAAAAATTACGACTTGGTTTTGTTCAGGATATTCTAAAAGCACCAGTTATTAAAAAGAAACCTACCGAGGAACAAGTGGCAGCCCCACATGCCAAGGAAGCAGAAGTAGGAAAACAAGAATCGAAGAAGGAATCAAACGAACAGGAGGTAGGTGATTCCTGCTAATATGTTTTTTTTTAAATTTTACATTTCTATAGTAAGCTACTAAAGTGCTTGTATCATAGAAACAGGACAACCAAAGTACATCCCTTCCCTCTCTTTGTAACATCTCCCTCAGTGCTTCGGACAGACTGGACATTCTTGGAATGTTCCTTCGCTGCGACCTGAATCACAGGGACCACATTGAGCAGGCCATTAAGACCACCTCCCGCAAACTTGGCATCCTGAACAGGGTGCGGCGGTTCTTCGCGTCAGAGCTTCGCCTGCTACTTTACAAGGCTCAGATTCGCTCTTGCGCGGAGTACTGTTCGCACCTCTGGGACGGCTCTGCCAAGTATCTTTTTAGTGCCCTGGCTCATTGCAGCGCCGAGCTGTCCGAATCATAGGTGATGCAGAGGTCACGCGAACTTTGGAGCCCCTGCAACTACGCAGAGACATGGCGGCTATATCACATATCAAAGATACATTGGTACCAGTGAGTGGTTTCGAACCCGTGCCACTCGGCTTACGTAGCCATTGCACTGCCACTACACAACGGTCGCCTTAAAATATTGCTGGCGTGTGTAGGCTTGCTAATAAGCAAACCTGAACTCAGTGTCGCGATGCAGAGCAACATATATTTGTCTCTTTTGCGCTCTCAATAACAATCATTCCGTCCTACTTCCACTCCGTCGTGGTTGATCGTTCAAACTCGTGCCATATGCGAACACTAAAATCGGGGCCCGATTCTACTAATTACACGAACTTTCGACGTGAATTTTTGTTTCGTTCAGGAAGCATCAGTAGCTGAAAAAAAGGAGCCTGTGGAAAAAGTGGAGAATGCTAAAGAAGTTAATGAGGCAAAGATAGGCGAAAAGGAATTGAAGGATAAGGAGGTAATTACCATTTATACTAAACGCATAGTCAGTATACTGTCAGTAAAGTATACTGTGTTTTTCTTACTTAGAATAAGTAGTAAACAAACATGAAAATCACTATTTCCTATGCTCTTTATCTAAGGAAACTGTTTACTACTGTTTTATTCTATAGAATAAACAAACATTTTCAAATAGTGGTAGGCAGTGGTACCCAGTCTGCCGGTCCGGGGTAGTACCACCACTTACAAGTATACAGACCGTGAAGTGATTTGGTCACGTTTCGGGATCATCTTGTAAGTTGCCGGTTCCATCTAGGCCGGCATAGTGGATGTAATTGCTACTCACAGTTGTTAAATTGTATTGGCAGTGACATTCATTTATGGACCACACTTCGGCTTAACATCAAGCAGGGTGCTGTCATATGTCGAGTCACAATAAAAAAAAATACACAATGTAACATATGCACAAAAGTTATTAAAATCAGACACATATATACATTATTTTTTATCAAAAATCATTTATATGGAAACGGTAAATTCACAAATGACAAATGTTGTGCCCTCAATAATAATAACAATAAAACTAAAAAAAACATGGGTAAAAAAAAACTAAAAAACACTAATAAGTGAACTATTAAGTAAATATTTTTAACTATATATGTGACTCGAATAGACCTCCACTCGCCTGATGGTAAGCTAGAGGAGGTCCAAGATTGCCGACGACTGAAAAAACCGACCAGTTCACGGTTGTCAGAGCCGTCGTCACTATGCCGGCCAAAAATAAAATATTAATGAAATTATTGTATTCTCATCGGTTTTTATTACGTGTACAAAATTTCAAACTCTGAATAGTTTGAAATTTTTGACGCTTTTATTGACTACTTGTATGTATGTAGTTATGTACCTATGTATCGAAATCTTTCAAATTAATTTTCACCCACTTCTAGAGATCTGCGGGGTTTGGTTGGGCAAGTTAAAACGATTGTCGTCTCTCGTAGACGATTGGCAAAATAATAAAAGCTAGGCTAAATCCACCAAAATGAGACTATTGATGATAATGATCAAACGTGTCGTTACACAGACGATATTCGTCACAACGATTAATAGTCTCGTTTTATTGGATTAAACCTAGCTTTTATTATTTTAACAATCGCCGACGAGAGACGATAATCGTTTCAACTTGCCAACCTAACCCCGCAGATCTCTAGAAGTTGAAAGATTTCGATACATAGGTACATAACTACATACATACAAGTAAAGTCAATAAAAGCGTGTCAAAAATCACAGTAATTCATAAATATTTTTTATATTCGTATTGATTCGCGTCAGTAGTAATTGTGTTTTTTATCGTTCATCTGTCATGTCAAAAGCTTGTTTGCTACTTTTGCCAAGTAAGGAAAAATGTACAATACCAGGACATACATAATAAAGTATTGTATCTAAAAATATGGAAACAATAGAATCTGTGCTAAAATAAGAAATAATTCAGTGTTATTTATCTCATTTATACTATGTTTATACCACGTGTGACTGAAAGAGACAACTACTTGTACTTCAATTCCTTTCCTTCAAAGGTTGTCACTACTTTTCTGCAATTACAACCACTTGTAATTGTGGTTGACTTTTAATACTGCTTAATTAAAAGACACGTGGTAGTAAGAGTAGCGGCATAATTGTTCCGTCATCCTTTTTTGTAGTATTTTAATGTCATTTGTTATTCTGTCAAATGGTCATCAAAACTAGTGACATCCTTCTAAATTACGAATGTAAAAATGTATATTCATCCCCTTCTGACTTCTTTTTAATGTCATAAGTGAAAATAGTATGAATGGTTGTATTTTGTAGCTATTTTCGGGCTCCTTCCTTTTCTTAAGTCCAAATTCTTTGTATTGTAAGATCTATCTGTCACTGAAAATTAATTACAAATTGGCTTTGTTCAGGTAATTCATGAAATACCAGTTGTGGAAGAGAAGGCGTCTGAGGAAAAAGTGGAACATGCCAAGGAAGTTATTGAAGCAAGGAGACGCGAAAAGGAATTGAAGGAAAAGGAGGTATTGTATTGTAGGATTACAGGGATTGGCAGAGACAATGGAGCGCCACGAACTATCACAATTCCCTCGCTGCCCTCACATCCACAATACTCTTCATACGAGCTCTACGGTTATGGGCACTAGGCCGGCATAGTGGCGGCGGCTGGGGCAGCCGGGAGCTGACTCGGTTATTCCAGTCGTCGTTCTCATGGACCTCCTCTTGCTTATCATCAGGCGGGTCGAGGTCAGAATAAAAATAAAGGCAATGCAGCTTTCTTGGGGATGTCTCCGATTTGGTCGGAAAACACTCTACTGGGCCTGCCTTGTTTAACGTATCCATTCTAATCAGATTTATAAATTCCTTTCGTCAATCTACTTTCACTCATCCTTTCCATGTGCCCAAACCATCGAAGCATTCCTTTGTCAATCCTTGTCACTACATCTTCTTTCAAACCATATCTATCACGCAATGTGCTATTCCTTATTCTATTCGCTAACGTCACTCCACATACACTCCTTAACGACCGCATTTCTACAGCGTTAACTCTACTCTCATGCTTTTTCTGCCATACCCAACCTTCACTTCCATACATTAATGTAGGAACAAGCACCGCTCAATATAAAATAGCCAAGTGTTTTTGTGCGCGACTATCCATACGCAAACATATCCCTTCCAACGGGCGCTCTTTTTACAAGCGTCGGACTGTACCAGGAAAGCATAACCCAGTAGGTTACTAACTGTTAGATCTATTTGTTACTGAAGATAGCTCTTTTCTGCAGCTAGCCAAGCAGCGAGAGCTAGAACGACGGGCGGCTGGTCAGGGTGTAGCAGAACTGAAGAGATGGCAAGCTGATCAAGAAATGAAGCAAATACAGGTAAGATTTCAATTTAATTGTGACGTGACATATGACAGCGCCCCGTCTGATGTTAAGCTGAAGTGCGGTCCATGAATTGAGGTGACTCCTACTACAGTTTAAATCACTGCAAGTATCCACTATATCGGTCTAGTTGGAACCGTCAATTTCGCGACTAAGTCAATTCACGGTCTGTATACTTGTAAGTGGTGGTACTACCCCAGATCAGCAGACTGGGCACCACTGCCTACCACTCTTTGCACCAGACCCGGAGCAAATACTCAAATTATCTGTTTCTTTTTTTGTTAAAATATATTTAATATATTAATTCAAATTATTAAATATTACAAATAAAAGCTATGAAACAAATATTTGTTCTGACTGGGAATCGAACCCTGGACTTTGTAACAGTCTGGTGTGCCAACCGCCTCGCCTGTTGTTTAAAAGTCGTGGATGTGACTGCTACTATATTTAAATAACTGTAATGCTCACATCCTCTATACCGGCCTAGTTTCAAGGTTTCAACATCTCTTGCGCGGATTACTGTTCGCACCTGTGAGACGGCTCTGCCATGTATCTTCTCAATGCCCTGGATTTATTTTAGCGCCGAGCTGTCAGAATTATAGGTGATGCAGAGGTGAATTATAGGTGAGACATGGCGGCTTAGTGCGTCCTCTATTGCCATTCGCATTTTGTCGATCGAAGCGGCAGTCGAACTAAAAAGTTTGCTGCGTCGTTTCTTTGTCGAACAATCTACAAGTGGAATGTTTTACCAGCTCATTTGTTGTCTCCATTCCATAATCTTGTATCCTTTAAGCGATGCGTGAAGAAGCACCTTTGGCCGGCATAGTGATGGCGACCGGGGCAGCCGTGAACTGACGCGTTTTTTTCAGGCGTCGTCACTCTTGGACCTCCTCTTTCTTACCATCTGGCGGGTCAGTCAGATGTCGAATCACAATAAAAAAAGTCACACACTATACCGGCCTAGTTCTTTCATCCGTCCCAGACCATCAAAACATCAATCAATCAAATTTTCACGCCTTTTTCCCACAGGGATAGGCAGAGACAATGGAGCGCCACTTACCACGATCCTTATACAACTCCCTTGCTTCCTTCACATCCACGATTCTCTTCATACAGGCTCTGGGGTTATGGGCACTAGGCAACCTAGCTTTTTTGAGGATATCTCCTGTGCCTGCCTTGTTTAACGCATCCATCCGCATGAGATTTATAAATTCCTTTCGCCAATCTACTTTCACTCATCCTTTCCATGTGCCCAAACCATCGAAGCATTCCTTTTACAATCTTTGCAATAATAATAAGTGTCTGACAATGGTTTAATAGCCAAGAGCCTTGATGAACACCTAAAGAGGCTCTCGTTAGGTGGCTGGATCAAGCGTTTGATTCAGAAAGCGGTACTCCTGGACACGGCGCGTATTGTTAGGAGGTTCCTTTCTCAGGAGCCCTGACCACCGGTGGCTTGGACCCTGATTCTGATGCCGGTGGACAACTATTTTTTAATTATTTTTATTTTTAAAATATATGAAATAATAAAAAAAATTACAGGAAGAAAGAAAACGGGAAAGGATTGAAAACGAAATGGCGCGTAAACGTATTTTGGACCAAATAGCCCAAGATAGGGCAGAACGGAAAGCCAAGGAAAACACCAGCCCTCCTCAACCAACGCGCGCTCCTGCCAACCCTGAAGTATTATCGAACCGTGAGTATTGTTTTTTTGACAGGACAAGAACCACTTGCCACCACCTCCTGACACAAATGCCTCGCTTCCCTCACATCCACATTTATTTTCATACAAGCTCTACGGTTATGGGCACTAGGCAACTCAGCTTTCATGAGGATGTCTCTGATTTGGTCGGAAAACACCTTCCTGGGTCTGCCTCGTTTAACGCATCCATTCACATCTGATCTATAAATCCCTTTCGTCAATCTATTTTCACTTAGTACAGTTTAATAACTCCACATCCACTATGCCGGCCTACTTGGAACCGGCAACTTACAAGCTGATCCCGAAACGAGACTAAACCACTTTACGGTCTGTAAGTGGTAGTACTACCCTGGATCGGCAGACTAGGCACCACCACAAATTGCAAATTTATAAAATGCTATGAACCATATTTTCCTCCAATTTCCGACCGGAATTGAACCCGAGACTTAACCAATAAACCATATTGTTTTAGCAATAGGGGATACACCAACTGCTCGTCTTAGTTTCAAAACGCCTGATGGATCAACGAATACGAAAATATTCGAAGCAGCCAACACGCTGTCAGATATAAGGATTTATGTCGCTGATACTTTTAAGGTATGTCTCTGTTACTTTTAATATATGTCTGTTACTTTTAAGGTATGACCCTGATACTTTTAAGGTATGTCTAATACTTTTAAGGTATGTCGCTGATACTTTAAAGGTATGTCTGATACTTTAGGGATATGTCTCTGATACTTTTAAGATATGTAACTAATACTTTTAAGGTATGTCTGATACTTTAGGGGTATGTGTCTGATACTTTTAAGGTATGTCTGGTACTTTAGGGGTATGTCTCTGATACTTTTTAGATATATCTCTGACACTTTTAAGGTATGTCTGATACTTTTAAGGTATGTCTGATACTTTAGGGGTATGTGTCTGATTCTTTTAAGGTATGTCTTTAATACTTTTAAGGTATGTCGCTGATACTTTTAAGGTATGTCTGGTACTTTGGGGGTATGTCTCTAATACTTTTAAGATATATCTCTGATACTTTTAAGGTATGTCTCTGTTACTTTTAAGGTATGTCTGATACTTTTAAGGTGTGTCTAATACTTTTAAGGTATGTCGCTGATACTTTTAAGGTATGTCTGATACTTTAGGGATATGTCTCTGATATTTTTAAGATATGTCTCTGATACTTTTAAGGTATGTCTGATACTTTAGGGGTATGTCTCTGATACTTTTAAGATATGTCTCTGATACTTTTAAGGTATGTAACTAATACTTTTAAGGTATGTCTGATACTTTTAAGGTATGTCTCTGATACTTTTAAGATATGTCTCTGATACTTTTAAGGTATGTAACTAATACTTTTAAGGTATGTCTGATACTTTAGGGGTATGTCTCTGATACTTTTAAGATATGTCTCTGATACTTTTAAGGTATGTAACTAATACTTTTAAGGTATGTCTGATACTTTAGGGGTATGTCTCTGATACTTTTAAGGTATGTAACTAATACTTTTAAGGTATGTCTTTAATACCTTTGTCAGACTTCTTTCATTTTTTTAATTTATCTATATTTGACAGCACATCCTTATCTTAAGCTAGAATGTGACTGAATGGAGGCGACTGCTACTACAGTTAAATAACTGAAAGTAGAAGTCGCATTTACTATACCGGCCTACTATAGTGTTGTCATTTGTCGAGTCAAAAAAGATTAATATCAGACGATGTCAAGACTATCTTATTTCTTTGATCCCGCGACTACGCATAGATGGTGTGTTCTGTTACCCATTTGCTATGCGGGTCGTCAAACAAATACACTTCTTATTTTTAACACGCTTTTATTAGCTTGACTTGTATGTATGTATGTATGTAATTGGATGTATGTATGTATGTAATTGTATGTATGTATGTATGTAATTAAATGTATGTATGTATGTAATTGTATGTATGTATGTATGTAATTGAATGTATGTATGTATGTAATTGAATGTATGTATGTATGTAATTGAATGTATGTATGTATGTAATTGAATGTATGTATGTATGTAATTGTATGTATGTATGTATGTAATTGAATGTATTTATGTATGTAATTGTATGTATGTATGTATGTAATTGAATGTATTTATGTATGTAATTGAATGTATGTATGTATGTATGTAATTGTATGTATGTATGTATGTAATTGAATCTTTTAAATTAATTATCACCCACGTCTAGATGTCTGAATAATTTGTACACGTATTAAAAACCGATGAAAATACAATAATTTCATTAAATAATTTTATTTTTGGCCGGCATAGTGACTCTGGCAACCGTGAACTGACTTAGTTTTTTCAGTCTAATTCACTTTTCAATTCACATTGTCATATACTATGCGAACCTACTTAAGCGTAATGAATTAAACAAATTATATGCGGCTTACTATCGCGTTTATTTTGGTTTTGATTTTAATTTGTCTGAGACCAATAGGACACCCAACACCTCAGTCTCTCCGTGACCTCAATGAGTGCAAAGCTCTCGAAACGTTGGAATAATATAAAAATGTAAAATCCAAACCAAAATAAACGCGATAGTAAGCCGCATACAATTTGTTTAATTCATTAATCAATGTTCTCGCAAAATCTAAGAAAATCCTACTAAAGCGTGTTTTTTTGTTGTTTTTTTAAACTAGTTTTATTATTATTTATTTTTAGATGCCAGCATCGTCGTTTACACTATGGATCAACTTTCCTCGTCGTCAACTTATCGATGACGTGTCAACCCTACAGCAACTAGGGTTGACACCATCAGCCGTCATATTGATATTAAGAGATACGGGCGGTAACTTCTCTTCGGATAGACGTGATTTCCCTGCGTCATTATTTTGTAAGTAGTTTTTTTAAATTTACATTTCTATACTAACCTACTAAAGTACTTGTATCATAGAAACAGGACAACCAATCAAAGATACATTGGTATTGGCAAGTGTTTTTTTTTTATTGTGACTCGACATATGACAGCACCCTGTTTGATGTTAAGTCGAAGTATGGTCTATGAATGAATGTCACTGCTACTACAATTTAATAACTGTGAGTAGCATCACATCCACTATGCCGGCCTAGATGAAACATGACCAAACCACTTCACGGTCTGTATACTTGCAAGTGGTGGTACTACCCCGGATCGGCAGACTGGGTACCACTGCCTACCACTCTTTGATAACCATACCCGAAGCAAATATCCACCTCTTTTTTTTATTAACAAATATTAGCAATGTTTAGCAATGTCCCGACCGGGAATCGAACCCGGGACTTTACGCGCAACAAACCAATCGCTAAACCGTTCGTCCATGCCTGTCTTCTTCCGGTTCGTGGTCTCCACTCTAGAACCTTTCTTCCCTATCGGTATAACAACCGACGTTCTTCGAGCGATGTGGAAAATATCATTGTCTGTGGCTATTCGCTAATACATTTAATTTCCTTTTTTGACAGCATATATAGCATCGATCTTAACCACATTAATATTCAAACCGGCACAAAACTTATACGCTTGGATCACGAACTATGTATACCCCCGGCCACCTTTGCGGTCACCAGAGCCTGGGGCGCGTCCAGACCTTCGACCAGAACCGAGACAGGGCTTAAGGTATCGCCCTAGGACGAATGTGCATAGACTGGCAGAAGAAAATGACGATGATGAGAACGGAACGTGGAATGGAAACTCGACACAACAAATGTAAAAGGAAAAATAGATTTAAACCAAATTTTGGACTTAAGAAATAGAAGGAGCGCTAAAATAGCTACAAAATACAACTGTTCATACTATTTTCAGTTATGGCATTAAAAAGAAGTCAGAAGGGGATGAATATACATTTTTACATTCGTAATTTAGAAGGTTGTCACTAGTTTTGATGATCATTTGACAACCTAATTTGACAGAATAACAAATACATTAAAATATTTCATAAAAAGATGATGGAACAATTATGCCGCTACTCTTATTACCACGTGACTTTTATTTAAGCAGTATTAAAAGTCAACCAAGTGGTTGTATTTGCAAAAAGTAGTGACAAACTTGAAAGAAAGGAATTGAAGTAGTTGTCTCTTTCAGTCACACGTGGTATAAACATAATATAAATGAGATAAATACCACTGAATTAGTTTTTATTTTAGCACAGCTTCTATTCTTTCCATATTCCTAGATTTCAACCTAATTTCAGTTCATAATTTAAAGATACCAGCTTAGTGGATGTGACTGCTACTTGCATTTTTTAGACTGTAGTAGTAGTCGCTTTCATTTATGGATCGCACTCCAGCTTAACATTAAGCGGGGTGCTGTCATATGTCAAGCCATAATTGTAAAAAAAACTGTACTAGGAGATTTTGTTCCTTAGGACAATGATATTAAGTAAAATGATACGAGTTTACCTACACTACATTATAATTATAATTAACGAGTTTGTAAAAAGTATCGTATAAGTAAAAGAAAAAATGGGTTGTACCACTCTTTAACTTCACATTTTACATTTACGTTTAACGGATATTTTATACAGAGTTAAAGGACATCATTCATTTTGGGTTTCTATGTACTACTTTTGTTATTTCTAATGATAAAATCATATATAAATGGTAGTTTCAATATAAAATTATTAACAACCCAATTCACGATTTCGTAATAGTAAACGTAATAGAATAAGTATAAAGTAAAACTAAATTCGTAAATTGAAACTTTTTTGGTACAACCGGCTGTTAGTACAACCGAACGCAAATGGCACGAGTTTGAACGATGAACCAAGACTACGGCATACACACAAGTGGAAGTAGAACGGAATGATAGTTATTGAGAGCGAGAAAGAGACAAATATATGTTGCTCTGCATCGCGATACTGAGTTCAGTTTTCTTATTAGCATGGTTTTAATGTACCTCGTTTAGAGCGCCTATAACATATCTACATCTTTTCTTAAAATATCATTGTTCTAGGACACGTCAGCGACTTATAAATTAAATTAATTTTAAGTCTAGTTGGAAGGGAGTCACTGATGAAGAAGTGGAATCATTCTACTAAAGGACATCATTTATTTTGGGCTTTCTATGTACTACTTTGTAATGTCCAATGATGAAAAAATATATAAATGGGAGTTTCGATATTTGTATTAATAAAACTAATAATAATTTTGCTTTTAATTGCTGTGCAATTAAGTTATTTAGAAAATAAGATATGGAGTTTGTATCGTTTCTGAATCACGAAGACGCGCCATGTTATAACAGTTCTGCTTTGAACTGTCATAATTATAGTTTGATCATTTTGCACACGTAAACTATGCATAATAAAGCATATATTCCAATTACATTGTAATGTTCGTACATTAAACTATTTTAAAATGTATATGCAACTGTTAATACAATTAAGCTTAAGTCCCCATATAATATGAATGATGTCCTTTATAAGTCATATCCCCGATGCCGGATCAGCAAAATACACATCAAACCAGCATAGTGCTTTTTCCTTTACCGGAGCCTCTGTCTTCTCGAAAAAAAAATTAAAATTTTTGGTAACTGATTAAATTTAAAAAAAATGTAAAACCTATTTATATATTTAAAAAAAACCTGTGATTTTCCTTAATTAGATTGATTTTCTTAAATTCCCCAAAGAGATAGGCAAAGACGATGGAGCGCCACTTGCCACGATCCTGACACAACTCTATCGCTTCCCTCACATCCACAATTCTCTTCATACAAGCTCTATGGTTATAGGCACTAGGCAACCCAGTATTTAACTGTAGGAAGCGAGGGAGTTGTGTCAGGATTGTGGCAGGTGGCGCTCCATTGTCTCTACCTATCCCTGTGGGAAAAGGGCGTAACGATTTGATTTGATTAACTGTAGTAAGAGTCACCTCTAATCTCCAGCTTAACATCAAGCGGGGTTCTGTCATATGTCAAGTAAAGAGTGGTAGGCAGTGGTACCCAGTCTGCCGATCCGGGGTAATACCACCACTTACAAGTATACAGACCGTGAAGTGATTTGGTTACGTTTCGGGATCAGCTTGTAAGTGGCCGGTTCCATCTAGGCCGGCATAGTGGATGTGATTGCTACTCACAGTTATTGAATAGTATTAGCAGTGACATTCATTCATGGACCACACTTTGGCTTAACATCAAGCGGGGTGCTGTCATATGTCAAGTCACAATAAAAAGATGTTTCTAAAGTAGTTTTCTGATATAATGAATCTATACTAAGAAAATCATTGTGTATGAATATGTATACCATTCCTATTGTTTTATTTTATTTTTAAAATAATTGTTAATAAAATAAATAAATAAATAAATATTTGACATTTTGTTTTATTTTAGTAAAAAAGTGAGGTTTGTATTTATAATGCTATTAGAATAAAAATAGGACGGGCTGTTGACTAACTTCACTTGACTAATTCAAAGTTGAATTTTTTTGACGGCCCGCAAAGAAAAAGACACCATACTAAAGTGAAGTTGGTTGGAGAGTTAGACGTCACAAAATGGCGCCGATTCCGTCCTATTCTTATTTTAATCGCATTATATTTATTATAACCGTAGAGCTTGTATGAAGAGAATTGTGGATGTGAAGGAAGCGAGGGGGTTGTGTCAGGATCGTGGCAAGTGGCGCTCTATTGTCTCTGCATATCCCTGTGGGAAAAAGACAATTTGATTTATTGATTAATTGTAATTCGAAATCTGACCTAGACTGACGATCTGTCTGATGGTAAACAAGGGGAATTCCAAGATCGCCGACGACTTAAGGATCCGATTCAGTCACCTTTGCCTCTGTCGCCGTCACTATGATGCTTTTTCATACTTCGCTTAAAAGTTTTAAGGTTGTAGGGTGAGGAGAATCCATGTCAGTGGATAGATAGAACGTGAAAGACCCTAAAGATTGAATTTCTCCGAAGAGCTCTTTAACCTTGTTCCTACCTCGTACTTTCACACCCGTAAAACCCGCACTGATCGGGGAAAGCATCCGCATGCTACTGACCGAATCGGCAGTCGAAATAAAAAGTTTGGTGCGTCTTTTCTTTGTAGAACAATCACCAAGTGGAATGCTTTGCCAGCTTACGTGTTCTCTCCATCCTATGACCTTGGATCCTTCAAGCGATGCGTGAAGAAGCACCTTTGGCCGGCATAGTGAAGGCGACCGAGGCAGCCATGAACTAACTTAGTTGTTTCAGTCGTCGTCACTCTTGGATCTCCTCTTGCTTATCATCAGGCAGGTCGAGGTCAAATGTCGTGTCATAATAAAAAAAAACTACGTCAACTTGTCACGAATGTAATGTCACATACATCATTTCGGACTGAGAATAAATGCAAGTCCAAAATCAATCGGACTTGCATTTATTTTGTCGCTTTTTGAGCGGAAAGGTGAGTTATTTGCAAAATAAGATATTTGTATTTTGTATCATCTGTCAAACAACGCCATATTTGTTGTGCTTTGAACTGTCATAATTATAGTCTGATCATTTTGCACACCTAAACTATGCAAAATAAAGGATATATTCCAATTACATTGTAATCTTTGTAGATCAAACTATTTTAAGATTAATGTTGAACTGTTAATACGAAAAAGCCCAAGTCCCCATACAAAATGAACCATGACCTTTGTGCATCAAAATATATGATCGAATGGTTCGATGATCGATCCCCGCATTTTAAAAACTAATTTATACCAACCGTGTCATTAACTTCTGTCGGAAAATGGCGCGAAAACTAATAAACAAAATGGCCGTTAATCTTTAAATCACACAACAGTATCACATTAACAGTTTTAATGCAACAATTTAGGCGTAAAAAGACATTCATTATGCGTAAATTATCACATAAAATCATGTAAAAGTTATACTTTATGCATTATTGCATAAGACTGCAATTACGCGCACGCGAACACGATACTTTGTAATTGAAGATTTTTTTATTGTGACTTGACATATGACAGCACCCTGCTCCATGTTAGGCTGGAGTGTGGTCCATGAATGGATGTCACTGCTACTACAATTCAATAACTGTGAGCAGTAGTAACATCCACTATGCTATGCAGGATAAGTTAGAACCGGCAACTCACAAGCTGATCCCAAAACGCGACCAAATCACTTCACGGTCTGTATACTTGTAGGTGGTGGTACTACCCCGGATCGGCAGACTGGGTACCACTGCCTACCACTCTTTGTAGGAAAATTTGATTAAAAATATGACAGCAGGTCTGGTGATAATATCTCTAGTACTAACTCGAGGTTGCTTAGGGTTGCCAATTTTTTATAAGTTTGAAAGCTGACGGTTTCAACTAGGCCGGAATAATGAATGCAGTTATTTAACTGTAGTAGCAGTCGCCTCTATTTATAATATAGACGACACTCCAATTTTACCGTGGTGTAGTGGTACTGCAATGGTCAGGCCAGGGGCGTAGCTACCGCCGTATCTGCCGTATCAATTATACGGGGCCCCGGACCACAGGGCCCCCAACGTCCGTAAGCAAAAATTAATAAAATCTTCCCAAAAAGAAACTTTAGAAAAACTAAAGTGATGACAGCTATAAATGATTTAATAAATCAGTTTGTCGAAAAAAAGGCAGTTCAATTTAATTTGAATTGTTTATAAAATTTTGAAAAAAGTAAGATAATTATGATGAATAAATATTTCATTAAATTTTATGCAATCATTTTTTTCTTTTATTAGAAGCCTAAGGGCACCCAAACAATTTTTGATACGGGGCCCCGCTAAGGCACGCTACGCTTCTGGGTCAGGCAAACCGATAGTACTTTGGTCGTCCAGTTTCTATGATACAAGAGCACTTTATTAGCTTAATATAGAAATGTGAACAACATTGTAAAAATATGTACAATGTCGGTAACTCTAAATAAAACCTCTAAGTAAAGAGAAATTTAATTCAAATTTGGAATGTAGGTAATTCTAAATTCAACACACGTGTCGGAGGCCATTTGTAATTTTTTGAAAACGTTTTAAAGTCCATAGACAATAGACTTCCTTTAAGGCGATTTCACCGTGTCGTTAAAATTGTGTTGGTTTTAAAAAAGGAAACGAAATAGAAAGTGTTTGTTTTTGCCGTTTTTAGACCTTTTGTCATTTAAAATTATCATGGTCGTACGGATTTTGGATATTTGGTTTGCTTAACAAAATGAGTGTTTCACGGATCTACTTGTAACAAGCCTGTCATGTTTCAAAAACAACACATTTACGACATGCGTGGCGCATTGGCATAGCTTCGATTTCCGGTTGAAAAAAAAAAGATTTATTTCATAGTAACCATTTGGAATATTTAATAAGTAAATTTAATATTACAAATAATTGTTATTATAAAAACAGATATTTGCTCCAGGATTTGTTATCAAAGAGTGGTAGGCTGTCTGCCAAACCGGGATAGTACCACCACTTACAAGTGTAAAGGCCGTAAAGTAACAACTATGCCGACAAAATGGATGTGACTGCTACTTGCTGTTATTTAATTTCATGGAGCAGTGACCTTCATTCATGGACCGCACTCCGCACTCCAGCTTAACGCTAATTTGAAGAGTATCTAAGCTATCTTAATTAAAAATTCACATCTAAAGGTGCGATTCCGATGGTGACCGCAGACGGCAGTATCCTTTTCCACGAAATCAATCTGATACAAACCAGTAGTGCGGTCTGCAGTCGCCGTCGGAATCGCTCCTTTATGGTATCCAATTATTATTATTCTTAACTAATATACAATATTTATACAATATTTAATATATTATTTATGATTTAATTGTAGAGAGCTAGCTGCTAGTAATGAATAAACGGGCGAGCATCGCGTGTCTAATTAAACAATAGTTTGTTCAGTCATTTGTGTTTTTAATAAGATCATTGTAACGCGGAAAGATCGTGTGACGTGACGCGTGCCATGAATTCAAGTTAAAGGCGAAAGTCATTACGCTATATTTAAGCTGATGTGAAATGATTAGACAAATACACTTAAGGACATCATTCATTTTGGGCTTTTATGTACTACTAATCTAATCTCCAATGATGAAAAAATATATATAAATGGTTGTTTCAATAGTTGTGTTGATAAAACTAGTAACATTTTGCTTTAAATTGCTGTGCAATTGAGTTATTTGGAAAATTAGATAGGGATTTTGTATCGTCTGTCAATCACAAAGATACGCCATAGTAACAGTACTGCTTTGAAATGTCATAATTATAGTTTGATTATTTTGCACACCTAAACTATGCAAAATAAAGGATATATTCCAATTGCATTGTAATTTTCGTACATTAAACTATTTTAAAATGTATATGCAACTGTTAATACAATTAAGCCCAAGTCCCCTCACAAAATGAATGATGTCCTTCGATGAATAGCGTGCGTGAATCAATGGTGAGCACACCAGTCCGTTATGTACAAAGTCCCAGATACCATTCCAGGTTTGTAGGTAATATTTATTGATTAAATTAAATATTTATTAATTTTTGGTCAATTTACATGATTTACAGCACCCCGCTTGATGTTAAGCTGGAGTGTGATGATGAATGAATGTAAGTAGCAGTTACATCCATTATGCCGGCAATTAACTAAATATCTACTAAAAACCATTTCCAACTTGCCGCTTATAATAATTAAAAATGAATGAATACAACAAATGAAGAAAAAAATGAATACCTACACCTCATTATCCCTATTGTATTATGCCAGATTTTAAGAATTTAAGTATTTCACAGAATTGTTTAATAAGATAATAAAACATCCTCAGAGTAAGTTGATGTATTTTCAATGTTTAACATAATTTTTAATACAATTAAACTTAATTAAAAGTAATAATTAACTAATTAAACTATAAATAAAAAATATCATCTAATGACGTCGCATGATGCGACTTGTGTAGACACATTAGCCCCATCTCACATCCAAGCGACTTCGTTAAGCGCGGCGATTTCGGCTGAGAACCTCAAGTTGCGCAAATACGCTAACCTCGGTACTGGTTACGAATTTGCGCCGTTTGGGGTCGAGACGATGGGCCCTTGGGGACCATCAGCTAAGCGCCAGGCCAAGGAGTTGTCCAGGCGGCTGACGGAGAAGTCTGGAGACAGGAAGGCTGGCAATTATTTCTGCCAACGTATTAGCCTTGCTATAAATGAAATGAAATTATTTATTCGTGGTACATAGGTTGTTACAGGTTGTTAAAACAAAAATATATTGATATGATCGCTATGACCTGCCCTTGGGCTTACAAATATTATTTACTTATTAGTACATATTTAATGTCAGTATTTTGAAACAAAATGTCACTTAAGCTAATCATAAATATATAAGCACTATGCAGAAGTTTCGCGTGAGTTAAGTCTATAGTATTAATCAACATTTAGATTTTTTATGGATTTGTCTAAGAGATATTCGTTAACAGTGTAGTAGGCTTTTCCCAACAAAAAATTTGCAAAAATATATTTAAACTTCTTTAATGGATACACCTTAATTGTGTCTGGAATATGGTTATACAAAGGGGAAATGTTGCCAGTCTCCTGTTTAATAAGTAGTTTATGTATTGTGGCTATATTTTTACTACATAAATCTATAAATCGGCAGTCGAATTAAAAAGTTCGGTGCATATTTTCTTTGTAGATCAATCGACAAATGGAATGCTTTGCCTGCCCATGTGTTCTCTCCATCCAATGACCTTGGATCCTTCAAGCGATGCGTGAAGAAGCACCTTTGGCCGGCATAGTGACGGCGACTGAGGCAGCCGTGAACAAACCCGGTTTTCTCAGTCGTCGTCACTCTTGGACCTCCTCTTGCTTACCATCAGGCGGGACGAGGTCAGATGTCGTGTCACAATAAAAAAAATTAAAAAATCTTTATCTGTTTCTCAATAAAGAACATTAACATTAAAAAAATCTATATCAATCCTAGGACCCTATGCATCCTAGGCGCTAAGAATATGGAATATGAAAAGAATAGAATCTGTGCTAAAATAAGAACTAATTCATTATTATTTATCTCATTTATACTATGTTTATACCACGTGTGACTGAAAGAGACAACTACTTGTACTTCAATTCTATTCTTTCAAAGGTTGTCACTACTTTTTGCAAATATAACCACGTGACTTTTAATACTGCTTAATTAATAGTCACGTGGTAGTAAGAGTAGCGGCATAATTGTTCGGTTATCCTTTTTTAAAGTATTTTAATGTCATTTGTTATACTGTTAAATGATCATCAAAACTAGTTACAATCTTCTAAATTACGAATGTAAAAATGTATATTCATACCCTTCTGACTTCTTTTTAATGCCATAAGTGAAAATAGTATTAACGGTTGTCGCTATTTTAGGGCTCCTTCTATTTATTAAGTCCAAATTCTTTGGGGCCCACAGATTCTAATGCGGCCCTGTTCTGAGGTATCTCTTATCTACATTAAAATGTTTAATCTAAAATAGTATTTAATTTAGTAGGAACGTTTCAATTTTTTTTAGTTTACTTAATAAATTATTATTATATTTATCTACGTAAGAACTTGTAACATAGAAACAGGACGAACAAAGTACATTATATCAAAGTTTATTGGTGACGATAGCGGATAAATTGAGTGAAACGAAATGATTAATGAAAGGAATTTATAAATCTAATATAGCTAAACGAGGTAGACCCAGGAGGGTTCTCCTCTGACCAAATCAGAGACATCCTTAAGAAAGCTAACCATAACCGTAGAGCTTGTATAATGAGAATTATGGATATGAGGGAAGCGAGGGAGTTAGGCCAGGACCATGGCAAGTAGCGCTCCATTGTCTCTGCCTAGCCAATGTAATTGATTGATTGATCATTGGTGCCGGTTAGTGGTTTTAAACTCGTGCGTGACGCACTACCACTACACAACGGCCGCCTTAATATGAACAGCGTAACAAGGAAAGATCGTGTCTCATAGCGCGTGCCACCAAATGTATCGAATACCAATTGAAGGCGAAAGTCATAACTCTGACATGCCTGCTAACCAGTAGATGGACAATAAATTACTGAAGAATATACCGGACAACTATTAATTGTTTTTATAGTTTTAAAGAGTGGTAGGCAGTGGTACCCAGTCTGCTGATCCGGAGTAGTACCACCACTTACAAGTTTACTTAGTCGCGTTTAGGGATCAGCTTGTAAGTTGACGTTAACTGTTACTATAGTTATTACCTGTAGTAACAGTTACCTCCATTCATGGACTGCACTCCAGCTTAAAAACAAGCGGGATGCACAATATAATATATTTTTTTAAATTATTATTGTGTCTCGACATATGACAGCACCCCGCTTGATGTCAAGCTGGAGTATGGTCCATGAATGGATGTCACTGCTACTACAATTCAATAACTGTAAGTAGCAGTCCCATCTACTATGCCGGCCTAGATGGAACCGGCAACTTACAAGCTGATCCCAAAACGCGACTAAGTCACTTCACGGTCTGTATACTTATAAGTGGTGGTACTACCCCTGGATCGGCAGACTGGGTACCACTGCCTACCACTATTAATTATTTATATTATTACGTAAGTATTGGTTAAATTTTTTTATTATACATTTCTATACTAAGCTACTACTTGTATCATAGAAACAGGACAACTAAAGTACATATATCAAAGATACATTGGTACCGGTGAGTGGTTTTGAACCCGTGATCTCGAGTACGTGGTCATCTAATAAAAGTTGTTTCTTGACATGGTCACCCTAACATAGCGGTGATACATACAAGTGAAAGAAGAAATGGGCAATCGCGGTCATCGCAACCAGCCTTCAGTTTAAAATTGACCACGAGCGAGACATGACGTCCACAAACATAAGTTCTTAACATTAAAACAAAGAAATAGGCTTTATGGGATTGTTCCCATTGCCTTGTAAACGAAAACATTTGAAAAGAGAAATGAAAATGGACTTAAAAGATATAATAAAATGGTTTATCCCGTGCTTTCATATATTTTTAAAGAATTCCAAATTTAAATTCGCTCTTGTTGTCTATTGTTTGTTTTTATTTTTTAATTCGTGTCCTGTCCAGGCGCAGGATAACAGTGTTAGTGATAATTTAAAATTAATTAATAAATTAAATTATGCCAAATATTATGTTAATGATAGAAGTGATGTTTTTGATGAAGAAGATTCTACAGAAACTAAAAATATAGGTAAGTTTATTTTTGATTGCTATTTTATTGTGACGCGACATCTGCGAGGTTAGCTTGGGCAAGTTAAAACGATAATCGATTGGCAAAATAATAAAAGTTAGGCTAAATCCACCAAAATGAGACTATTGATGATAATGATCAAACGTGTCGTCGCACAGACGATATTCGTCAAAACGATTAATTGTCTCGTTTTATTGGATTTAGCCTAGCTTTTATTATTTTGACAATCGCCGACAAGAGACGATAATCGTTTTAACTTGCGCAACCTAACCCCGCTGACCTCAACTTAACTGAAAAAGAAGCAAGGGCAAGTCCAAAAGTGCCGACGACTGAAAAAAAAAAACGATTCAGTTTACCTTTGCCTAAGTCGCTGTACTTACTGTACTTAGAGGTGTTTTTTTACGCCTCGCTTGAAGGATCCAAGGTTGTAGGTAGACTAGGATCCTTCACTTGCTAATGACACGTATAGATCCCGGCAGCTAGAAAGAGCGCTGGAATTGAAGTAACTTACTTACGAACGTGGAAAAAAAATTTAAATATATAAGGCGCATAGGTAGGCGGACTTGCTCCCACCGCAGTCGTCCCGAGGTCTTCTAATCTGCCGATCCTTATACTGCGCAGGTCATAAGTCAGCACTCTTTTTTTGCCGGAATATAAGTACCTACTTAGAGCTTGTATGAAGAGAATTGTGGATGTCAAGGAACCGAGGGAGTTGTGTAGCCCCTAGGCAGAGACAATGAATGATTGATTGACTTATAATTTGTGAAGATCAATAAAACGTTTATTAAAAATAGAGGAGCTTTAAAGTGAAGTGAATGTTAAATTATTTACAAATCTTAAATCTTCTTAATTATTGTCTAATAATAGTAGAATTAAGAAGCGAAAAGCTTGTGATAATTATCCAGTAATCATTTAAAAAATATTTACATTTCTATCTATACTAAGCTACTAAAGTGCTTGGTATCATAGAAACAGAAACAGGACAACCAAAGTTTTTTTTATTATTTCTTATTTTTATTGTGACACGACATTTGACCTCGTCCCGCCTGATGATAAGCAAGAGGAGGTCCAAGAGTGACGACGACTGAGAAAACCGAGTTTATTCTCGGCTGCCTCAGCCGCCGTCACTATGCCGGCCAAAGGTATATTATATCAAACACACATTAACATCAACAAGCTTAACATCAGGCAGGGTGCTGTCATATGTCAAGTCATAATATAAAGAAACAATGGAAACAATAATTTACATACAATGCTAGATGAAAGTACCAGGAGAGCATATTATTATAGATAGTCGGTTAAATAAATGGGTTACCAGCACTTGGTGACCGGTGTCGTATAAAGTGATCTCAAAGCTCTCTCGTAATACAGCGAAATGACTTGCCCACGAATTTCTACTGCTTTATCAGGCGACCGTGGTGTAGTGGCGGTGCAATGGCTACGTAAGCCGAGTGGCACGGGTTCAAAACCACTCACCGGTACCAATGTATCTTTGATATACGTACTTTGGTTGTCCTGTTTCTATGATACACTTTCCACTTTAGTAGCTTGGTATAATAAAAAAATATAATAAAAAAAATATCAGCGTGGCTTTTATACTAATCTAATAAATAATATTTATAACGAAGGATAACAGTGATATTGCGTTGATACTCGTATTTGGCATCTGTGGCGGCGTAAGGCGTGGGTAACATGGGGCCTCCCGATTCAAAAATGGAGACCCCTTTTTTTCAATTTGTTTTTTGTTTATAATAAAAAATGTTTATAATAAACTGAGGGCCTCGCGAAATCTATCTTGCCCACATCAAATTTAGGTCTTGCCCCGCCACTGTTTGGCATTCTTGTAGGTTAAAACAATTACGGCAATCTCTTGGATTGCCGTAAGAAGCAAGATAAAGACCTGCAAAAATATCATTGCAACTCAATTTAAATAACTTACCAGAAGAGTGCATCAAAATGCCCAAAAAAGATATTTAATCGTTCTGTAAAACTTTACACAAAACTACGTTGTAAACTTTAATAAATATTTTTTAAACCTATTAAATTATTTAAAGTAAGTTACCTCATTCCTTGCAGTTCTTTATTTTGCTTCTTGGATTGCCGTGATAGAGAGGCAGCTTTTTCAAAGAGTGGTAAGCAGTAGTACCCAGTCTGCCGATCCGGGGTAGTACCACCACTTACAAGTATACAGACCGTGAAGTGATTTGGTCACGTTTCGGGATCAGCTTGTAAGTTGCCGGTTCCATCTAGGCCGGCATAGTGGATGTGATTGCTACTCACAGTTATTGAATTGTAGTAGCAGTGACATTTATTCATGGACCACACTTCGGCTTAACATCAAGCGGGGTGCTGTGATATTTCAAGTAACATCAAAACAAAAAGCTCGTCATTTTGCTGTTGTGTAGTAGGAGATACAGAGCCTAGAACTCAGAAGTTGGACGAATCGACGAGTTTACAATCCTCACAATATGTATTAAGGTTAATGAATTAAACAAATTTTATGCGGCTTACTATCGCGTTTATTTTGGTTTTGATTTTACAATTTTTTATTATTCCGACGTTTCGAGAGCTTTGCAGCCATCGTGGTCACGGAGAGACCGCATAAAATTTGTTTAATTCATTATTCAATGTTCGCGCAAAATCTAAGAAAATACTATGTATTAGGGTTTTTAACCCGAATGTCTGGGAAACTTGTTGTTTGCCCAACTGAACTGTAATGTACGCGTAATGTTATTTTTATTACGTTTAAACAACTTTTCCGGTTTCAATCATAATGCCGGTTGACCCAGATATATGCCCTCCGCTCCGGTCAATACCTTCCTTTTTCATTATTCAATTAATGATCTCAACTATCTGATCTGTTATACCGTGGTGTAGTGGCAGTGCAATGGTTGCGCAAAACTTGCCAGTACCAATGTATCTTTGATATATGTACTTTGGTTGTCCTGTTTCTATGATATAAGCAATTTAGTAGCTTTTATTTCCGTAGTATTTTCTTAGATTTTGCGCGAACATTCATTAATGAAAAAACAAATTTTATGCGGCTTACTATCGCGTTTATTTTGGTATTGATTTATATTTTTTTATTATTCTGACGTTTCGAGAGCTTTGCAGCCATCGTGGTCACGGAAAGACTGAGGTGTTGGTCGTCTTATTGGTTGATGCTGTTATTGGTTCCAAAACTACCCGGTTCAATGTTTTGATTTTGTTTTCTGTTCTTTTTTTTTATTGTGACTCGACATAATATGACAGCACCCCGCTTGATGTTAAGCCGAAGTGTGGTCCATGAATGAATGTCATTGCTACTACAATTCTCTAATTGTGAGTAGCAATCACATCCACTATGCCGGCCTAGATGTAACCGGCTGCTTACAAGCTGATCCCGAAACGTGACCAAATCACTTTACGGTCTGTATACTTGTAAGTGGTGGTACTACCCCATATCGGCAGACTGGGTACCACTGCCTACCACTCTTATTGTTCCCAGTTAAATTCAAATCTTTGCAAAAATAACTGACGGAGTCATCTGGTTTGGAGTCCCAGTTGTAAAATCAAAACCATATAATGTCGATTTAGTTATTCTGGTAATAAATTGTCTACTTTATCCATGTAAATTATATGTTCTGTATCTTGAATTATATACATTGAGTATACACATCCACATCCATATTCATAAATATCTATAGATCACATTGCGCGATCGCTGGACTCTATTTCTGATTTATACTCAAAGTTCTGTATAAAGATCTGAGTCGACATCACTTCTACAGTGCGCCGATTCTTTTAATACATTATGCAGAATTAGTAGTCGCGGTTGCGAGTGACCAATGAACGTAGTTCACCTATTGCTTTGTTATTCGCTGATTGGTTACGAAGATGTCAAATATCGCAAGTGACCAATGAACGTAGTTTACCTATTGCTTTGTTATTCGCTGATTGGTTACGAAGATGTCAAATATCGCAAGTGACCAAGGAACGTAGTTCACCTATTGCTTTGTTATTCGCTGATTGGTTACGAAGATGTCAAATATCGCAAGTGACCAATGAACGTAGTTTACCTATTGCTTTGTTATTCGCTGATTGGTTACGAAGATGTCAAATATCGCAAGTGACCAATGAACGTAGTTTACCTATTGCTTTGTTATTCGCTGATTGGTTACGAAGATGTCAAATATCGCAAGTGACCAATGAACGTAGTTCACCTATTGCTTTGTTATTCGCTGATTGGTTACGAAGATGTCAAATATCGCAAGTGACCAATGAACGTAGTTCACCTATTGCTTTGTTATTCGCTGATTGGTTACGAAGATGTCAAATATCGCAAGTGACCAAGGAATGTAGTTCACCTATTGCTTTGTTATTCGCTGATTGGTTACGAAGATGTCAAATATCGCAAGTGACCAATGAACGTAGTTCACCTATTGCTTTGTTATTCGCTGATTGGTTACGAAGATGTCAAATATCGCAAGTGACCAATGAACGTAGTTTACCTATTGCTTTGTTATTCGCTGATTGGTTACGAAGATGTCAAATATCGCAAGTGACCAATGAACGTAGTTCACCTATTGCTTTGTTATTCGCTGATTGGTTACGAAGATGTCAAATATCGCAAGTGACCAAGGAACGTAGTTCACCTATTGCTTTGTTATTCGCTGATTGGTTACGAAGATGTCAAATATCGCAAGTGACCAATGAACGTAGTTCACCTATTGCTTTGTTATTCGCTGATTGGTTACGAAGATGTCAAATATCGCAAGTGACCAATGAACGTAGTTTACCTATTGCTTTGTTATTCGCTGATTGGTTACGAAGATGTCAAATATCGCAAGTGACCAATGAACGTAGTTCACCTATTGCTTTGTTATTCGCTGATTGGTTACGAAGATGTCAAATATCGCAAGTGACCAATGAACGTAGTTCACCTATTGCTTTGTTATTCGCTGATTGGTTACGAAGATGTCAAATATCGCAAGTGACCAAGGAACGTAGTTCACCTATTGCTTTGTTATTCGCTGATTGGTTACGAAGATGTCAAATATCGCAAGTGACCAATGAACGTAGTTCACCTATTGCTTTGTTATTCGCTGATTGGTTACGAAGATGTCAAATATCGCAAGTGACCAATGAACGTAGTTTACCTATTGCTTTGTTATTCGCTGATTGGTTACGAAGATGTCAAATATCGCAAGTGACCAATGAACGTAGTTCACCTATTGCTTTGTTATTCGCTGATTGGTTACGAAGATGTCAAATATCGCAAGTGACCAAGGAACGTAGTTCACCTATTGCTTTGTTATTCGCTGATTGGTTACGAAGATGTCAAATATCGCAAGTGACCAATGAACGTAGTTCACCTATTGCTTTGTTATTCGCTGATTGGTTACGAAGATGTCAAATATCGCAAGTGACCAATGAACGTAGTTCACCTATTGCTTTGTTATTCGCTGATTAGTTACGAAGATGTCAAATATCGCAAGTGACCAATGAACGTAGTTCACCTATTGCTTTGTTATTCGCTGATTGGTTACGAAGATGTCAAATATCGCAAGTGACCAATGAACGTAGTTCACCTATTGCTTTGTTATTCGCTGATTGGTTATGAAGATGTCAAATATCGCAAGTGACCAATGAACGTAGATCACCTATTGCTTTGTTATTCGCTGATTGGTTACGAAGATGTCAAATATCGCAAGTGACCAATGAACGTAGTTCACCTATTGCTTTGTTATTCGCTGATTGGTTACGAAGATGTCAAATATCGCAAGTGACCAATGAACGTAGATCACCTATTGCTTTGTTATTCGCTGATTGGTTACGAAGATGTCAAATATCGCAAGTGACCAATGAACGTAGTTCACCTATTGCTTTGTTATTCGCTGATTGGTTACGAAGATGTCAAATATCGCAAGTGACCAATGAACGTAGTTCACCTATTGCTTTGTTATTCGCTGATTGGTTACGAAGATGTCAAATATCGCAAGTGACCAATGAACGTAGTTCACCTATTGCTTTGTTATTCGCTGATTGGTTATGAAGATGTCAAATATCGCAAGTGACCAATGAACGTAGATCACCTATTGCTTTGTTATTCGCTGATTGGTTACGAAGATGTCAAATATCGCAAGTGACCAATGAACGTAGTTCACCTATTGCTTTGTTATTCGCTGATTGGTTACGAAGATGTCAAATATCGCAAGTGACCAATGAACGTAGTTCACCTATTGCTTCGTTATTCGCTGATTGGTTACGAAGATGTCAAATATCGCAATTGACCAATGAACGTAGTTCACCTATTGCTTTGTTATTCGCTGATTGGTTACGAAGATGTCAAATATCGCAAGTGACCAATGAACGTAGTTCACCTATTGCTTTGTTATTCGCTGATTGGTTACGAAGATGTCAAATAACAGTGCAACGCAACTTAAGTATTAAGAGAAACGAGGCCCAAGTTGTCCATGTCGATCTAGCCAAATACTTTCAAGTTATGATGTAGATGTATGGCCACGTTGAATATTAGCAAAAGGCGACCGTGGTGTAGTGGGAGTTCAATTGGTCACGCAAACCGGTAACACAGGTTCAAAACTTGCCGGTACCAATGTATCTTTAATATGTGTACTTTGGTTGTCCTGTTTCTATGATACTAAAAATTGATGGAAATGCTAAAAAATCTCTAAGGGATTCTCAGCCTATCCCTTTAACATGCCATTTTTTTATTGTGAAACGACATTTTTTTTATGTCGACTCGCCTGATGATAAGCAAGAGGAGGTCCAAGAGTGACGACGACTGGAATAACCGAGTCAATTCCCGGCTGCCCAGCCGCCACCACTATGCCGGCCTAAGATGCTTCTTTGAGCAATGCTTAAGTTTTGGACCATACTTCACCATACAAGCCGCAACAAAATGTTAGAAATTAATTGTCATAAAATATTTGCCTAATAAAAATAAAATGGTCTCTTATTTAGAAAGTGGACAAGCAGCGAAAGTGATGGACACACATGTGTGCGTAACCGTGATATCATTAATAATAATAAAAACCAACGCCATCGTTATGACATAAAAAAAATATTACGCGCCAATTTTACTTAAAAAGGCGGGACGAGGAGTTTTGGCGGGCAACTGCAACTGACAGGACGCGCAATTTTGAATTATTTGAAAAGCTTGTGTTTTTCATAAATATTAATGTGTAATAATGGTGGAATTGTTATCCAGTGATAATTTTTAAGTTGATCAAGTATAAACAAGTAATTTAAAGTTGTGAAACGTGTTTCTTCATGTTCCCTCCAAGACTCCTTCTGAAGTTTTAGTAAAGGCTTTCCGCCGCTTTACTAAAACGATCATCATCAACCTCACTCTCATCATCATCATTTGATGAATCACTCGCGTGGTTCATCTTCATCTTTACTTGACAATGTTTTAACATTGAACCATATATTTTTACTTTGACACTGGCAAGTTAAATACTAAAGCCATAAACAAGAAGAAAAAAAAAGGCGGGACCTTTCTTTGTTGTTGTTTTATTTTAAGGCAAAGGGAGCGAGCCCATACAGCCACATTATTAATAAAGAGGTATTTTACGTGAGTTTGTAATATCTGTTAGTTTACATATCCAGTAATTTGTCATATCCATTATAATATAAATTAGGTCTAATTTTTTTTTATTGTGACACGACATCTGATCCCGTCCCGCTTGATGATAAGCAAGAGGAGGTCCAAGAGTGACGACGACTGAGAAAACCGGGTTTGTTCACGGCTGCCCCAGCCGCCGTCACTATGCCGGCCAAAGGTGCTTCTTCACGCATCGCTTGAAGGATCCAAGGTCATAGGATGGAGAGAACACATGGGCAGGCAAAGCATTCCACTTGTCAATTGATCTACAAAGAAAAGACGCACCGAACTTATTAGTTCGACTGCCGATTCGGTCGATAAAATGCGGATGCTTTCCCCGACCTGTGCGGGTATTACGGGAGTGAAAAGACGAGGTAGGAACAAGGTTAAAGAGCTCCTCGGAACATTCTCCATGGTATAGGCGATAGAGGACGCACAAAGCCGCCATGTCTCTGCGTAGTTGCAGGGGCTCCAGAGTTCGCGTGACCTCTGCATCACCTATGATCCGGATAGCTCGGCGCTGCAAAGAATCCAGGGCATTAAGAAGATACTTGGCAGAGCCGTCCCAGAGGTGCGAACAGTACTTCGCGCAAGAGCGAATCTGTGCCTTGTAAAGTAGCAGGCGAAGCTCTGGCGCGAAGAACCGCCGCACCTTGTTCAGGATGCCAAGTTTGCGGGAGGTGGTCTTAATGGCCCGCTCGATGTGGTCCCTGTGATTCAGGTCGCAGCGAAGGGACATTCCAAGAATGTCCAGTCTGTCCGAAGCACTGAGGGAGATGTTACAAAGAGAGGGAAGGGGAGTAAACGGGGATTTTTTCGTCGAGAACGGCGCATACCTGAGTCTTGTCTGCGTTGAACTGAACCAGGTTCTTGTCGCCCCAGTGGGTAATACGATCTAGAACCCGGTTCAGTCCCGCTACAACAGACTCTCTCATATCGGCTATCTCCTGTTTGCCGGCTGCGGGGCGGGCAGTGTAGCGTCCATGTACCGTGCTGTCGTCTGCATAGCAATGAATGCCGGATCCAAGGTCTAGCATGTCATTAATATGCAGAAGGAACAAAGTCGACGACAGCACGGAGCCCGGTAGTAGAACGTTTTTTGTAAAGTTAAAGGCAAAGGAAACATATTCCATACAGTTTTCCTAGTTTTCCGAAATAAAGTTATAAGCCTTTATTGATGAAAATGAAACACTTTAATTAAATATTATTGATGAGTTTAGAAAAGCAGCTGAAAACTTTACTAGAATTCTTTCGACAGAGTTTTGAAGTTAACACTAAACACGTTTCACAGCTTTTAATCACATGTCTATACTAGATGACCTTTTAATTGATTACTGGATAACAATTTCAACATTATTCAACATTAATATTCAAGAATGACAAGCTTTATAATTAATTCAAAATCGCACGACCTCGTATTTGCCCGACAAAAATCTATAACTAACACATAGTATTTTCTTAGAAAAATAGTTTTAAAATAATTCCTCTCTGTGACCACAATGGCTGCAAAGCTCTCGAAAGATCGGAATAATTACAAATTGTAAAATCAAAACCCAAAATAAACGCGATAGTAAGCCGCATAAAGTTTGTTTAATTTTTTAACGCATATTTAGATGCGAAGGAAAGCTCGCACCCATTGACTTTAAAAAAAAGTTTATTAAAATAAGTCATGTACTTTTCGTTAATTGTTTTTGTTATTTTTAATATTTTATTTAAGTTTCTTCAATCAGTTTCTTAAATATGTTGATAAATACTATTAATTGTATTTTTTTAAACAAGCTTTAATTTAAATAATTTAAAAAGAAGAAAATAATCTTTAAATTAAATCAAACCCATCCTTTATCACATTACACAATTTATATGACATAAAAAACTTTTACCAAACTTCGCGACTTTTACCATATTTCAGCCCCATAGCTTCAGTAGAAATGGGTGAAATTGAAGGTGATTGCAATATTCCAGGACATACATACAAGTGAAGTTAAATAAAAGCTTTTAAACATATTTAAATATTACACTATTTATAATGAATAAGAATGACTCGATATTTCCTATTTCTATTTTAAAATTTAATACAACAAAAGAACAGTATTATCTTTTAAAATCTGTTAAAATGCATAAATACATAAGTAAATATGAAATTACATCATTATTTATATTTGTTTTCATTGAAAATATGCTTTATGAGTTTCTTTAAGTGGCTCCTGACAACGAGGTAACTTAATAGGTACTTATTTAATAGCAAGGCAAAGGGCCATACTGGTCATACTTATTTTTAAACCCTGACTCATCCGAAGGGCTCTTGTCACTGTTGGAGTGCCCGCAATTTTACAACCCTGTGGTATTGCGCGGAGCGACGGCAAGAGACCTGGCGGCATGACCGTTGGGTCGTGGAAACTTGGTAGGTCTTTGATATGGGATGCGACATGTGTAGATACATTAGCCCCATCTCACATCCAAGCGACCTCGTTAAGCGCGGGAAATGCAGTGATTTTTGCTGAGAACCTCAAGCTGCGCAAATACGCTAACCTCGGTTACGAATTTGCGTCGTTTGGGGTCGAGACGATGGGCCCTTGGGGACCTTCAGCTAAGCGCTTGGCCAAGGAGTTGTCCGGCAATTATTTCTGCCAACGTATTAGCCTTGTTATACAAAGGGGAAATGTTGCCAGTCTCCTTGAGACTATCTCTGATGCGTCGTCATTAGATAATATTTTTTATTTGTAGTTTAATTATAGTTAATATACTTTTAATTTTATCTGTTTCTCAATAACGAATATAAAAGGCGACCGTGGTGTAGTGGCAGTGCAATGATTACGCAAACTGAAGAGCACGAGTTCGAGACCACCCACCGGTACCAATTTATCTTTGATGTATGTACTTTGGTTGTCCTGTTTCTATGATACAAGCACTTTAGTAGCTTGGTATAGATATGTAAATAAAAAAAATTAAAAAATATATTCATACAAAAGAGGATTGTTATAGGTTTGAAGTGTCTGTCTGTGGCATCCTAGCTCCTAAACAAATGGACCGATTACAATTCCCGATTCATTTGAAAGCTAACATGATCGACTGATTCTTAGCTACAATTAATGAAGATTTGATCAGGGGTTTTAAGGTTGCGTAACCATTGCACTACCACTACACCACGGTCGCCTTGTACAGCGAAAACCATTTAGCTTAAGTGCGTTGCAGCTTGTGAGTTACCGGTTCCAACTAGGCCGGCATAGTGGATATGACCGCTACTTACAGGTAATGAATTGTAGTAGAAATCACCTACATTCATGGACCGCACTCCAGGTTAACATCGGGCAGGCTGCTGTCATATGTCGAGTTAGTGATGCTTCTACGTAGAAATAACCGACTGAGTTTGTCCACTGGCTCAGTCTGCGCCTATTCCTCTTCTTCTTCATCAACCACAAAGTTGGATTAAGTCATAATATATACAATAAAAAAATCCAATTTATGTTGTACATAAAATCCGTATTACCCAATTCAAATCCTATTACGGCTGCATGAAGTCAAAAGAAAGTATTGATAAAAATAATTAAAGAATATCCAGGGCATTAGGCTGAGTGTGGTCAAAAGCCACATGACACATGACAAGGTTTTTTTGCGGGCAACTGCAACTGACAGGACGCGCAATTTTGAATTATTTGAAATGCTTGTGTTTTTTATAAATATATTAATGTGTAATAATGGTGGAATTGTTATTCACTAATCATTTTTAAGTTTATCAAGTATAAACTTCAAAGAGTGGTAGGCAATGGTACCCGGTCTGGCGATCCGGGGTAGTACCACCACTTACAAGTATACAGACCGTGAAGTGATTTGGTCACGTTTCGGGATCAGCTTGTAAGTTGCCGGTTCCACCTAGGCCGGCATAGTGGATGTGATTGCTGCTCACAGTTATTGAATTGTAGTAGCAGTGACATTCATTCGTGGACCACACTTTGGCTTAACATCAAACGGGGTGCTGTCATAGGTCGAGTCACAATAAAATAAATTAAACAAGTAATTTAAAGTAATAAAATTTGTTTAATTCATTAAGTAATTTAAAGCTGTAAAAATTGTTTCTTCGTGTTCCCTCCAAGACTATTTCCAAAGTTTTAGTAAAGGCTTTCCGTCGCTTTAATAAAACGAAGATCATCAACTTTACTATCATCGTCATCATTTGATGAATCACTCGCGTGGTTCATCTTCATATAATATTTACTTGACAATGTTTTAATATTAAACCATATATCTTTACTTTGACACTGGCAAGTTAAATACTAATGCCATAAACAAGAAGAAAGAAAAGGACATATGACAATACCCCGTCTGGAGTGCAATCCATGAATGGAGGCGACTGCTACTACAATCAAGCAATTGCAAGTAGCAGTCGCATCCACTATGCCGGCCTAGGTGGAACCGGTTAACTTACAAGCCGTTTCCTAATTGTTTTTATTTTATTAGGAGCACATATTTTTTAATAAAATAAAGAGAGATGGTCTGGTTATCAAAGAGTGGTAGGCAGTGGTACCCAGCCTGCCGATCCGGGTTAGTACCACCACTTACAAGTATACAAACTGTAAACTGTTATTTAACTGTAGTACCATCACTCCAGCCTAATACCAGGCACATAATAAAAAAACACTAAATAAATTTAACTATTATTATTATGAATGAAGACGACTGCTGTTTTAGTTACTGCGCGTAGCAGTCGCGTCTACAATGCGGTCTAGTTAGGACCGGAAACCTACAAGCTACAGATTGGGTACCACTGCCTACCACTCTATAAACTTCAAGTACCAAATTGTTAAACTTCTAAAATGTATTTTTAAATGATATTTTTACACCCGTAATACCCGCACAGATCGGGGGATGCATCCGCATTTTGTCGACCGAATCAGCAATTTTTTGTTAAGGTTTGACACCACATTTAAGTTTTTTTATTGTGACACGGCATTTGCCCACGACCCGCCTAAAGATAGGCAAGAGGAGATCTAAGAGTGATGACGATTGAAACAACCAAGTTAGTTCATGGCTGCCTCAGTCACCGTCTCTATGCCGACCAAAGATGCTTCTTCACGCATCGCTTGAAGGATCCAAGGTTCGGTGCGTTGTTTCTTTGTAGAACAATCGACAAGTGAAATGCTTTACCTGCCCATGTGTTCTCTCCATCCTATGACCTTGAATCCTTCAAGCGATGCGTAAAGAAGCATTTTTGGCCGGCATAGTGACGGCGACTGGGGCAGCCGTGACAGACTCGGTTTGGACCTCTTGTCTGCAATCAGGCGGGGCGTGGTCAGATGTCGAGTCACAAAAAAAATGAAGTGTATTTAAATGTTGAGCAGCCAACCAGAGTACGTAATTGTAAACAAATTATTATAGAATTTAGTTCAACGGCATGAATCGCAATAGTAATCGAATACACATCTCGTGCACGATTCAATTTCGATTAGTGTCACATCACTAAAAGGTGTCATGGCCGCGTTCTTCCAATAAATTTCCCGCCAAATTAGTAACTAGTTTTTCTGATATTCGATTTGGTTTATGAATAAGGCATGTGTAGAAGAAATTTGCGAGTTATGAATGTCAGTAAGTTTATGTTGGCAATGCTCTTGATACAATTACCCTCGCCTTTTTTTATTGTGACTCGACATATGACTAGTACAGTTATTTAACTTGTATATAGCAGTTACCTCCATCCATGGACCACACTCCAGTTCATACGTCGATTCACAATTTAAAAAAAATCTGCCTCTTTTTTATTAACCCCCGACCAAAAAAGAGGGGTGTTATAAGTTTGACTTGTCTGTGTATCTGTGTATCTGTGTATCTGTGGCTCTGTGTATCTGTGTATCTGTGTGTCTGTCTGTGGCATCGTAGCTCCTAAACGAATGGACCGATTACGATGCGGTTTGTTTCATTTGAAAGCTGACGTGATCGAGATGGTTCTTAGCTACAATTGATGAAGATCTGATCAGGGGTTTCAAGGTCATCAGCTCGATTTGTTAGCTGCGGTAGCGATATTAGACGCGCTGTTTAGGATGGCAACCCTTGTACGTCCTACTTCCGATTTGTAAATAATTTGCTCAGCAATATCGGACGTGTATTCCCAGCCTTATACGTGTTTAGAACGGGCAACCCTTGTATGTCGCTATGCGACGAAGATTGTTATTTTATGTCAAATAAATATGCCATTGTTAAAACACGTAAAAAATGTTATAATTTTTCTCTTAAAATATTCATATGGCGAGGTTGGTTTGCAGTTTAGATCGATTACCTTGATTGAATATTTTAGGGGAAAAATTATAACATTTTTTACGTGTTTTAACAATGGCATATTTATTTGACATAAAATAACAATCTTCGTCGCATAGCGACATACAAGGGTTGCCCGTTCTAAACACGTATAAGGCTGGGAATACACGTCCGATATTGCTGAGCAAATTATTTACAAATCGGAAGTAGGAATCGGACGTCTATTTTGTTTCTGTATTTTGTATGAAAACTGCACCTTCAGACAATCGGATCGGCCATAAAATCGTAAGCGCCTTGGCGTTGTTTCCGATTCTGACATCCGATCCGACTATCGGATCTGACGTGTATTAAGTATTCAAACAAATGTATTGCACGAGTGACTATCGGAGAGGAAAATCGGACTTGTATTCCCAGCCTTATAGGTATTTACTTTTAAACATATCTGTGACTTAAAATTTGAAATAAAAACGTATACAAATACATGTGTGTTTTAACTGGTACCACTGAGTTACTCTGATGATGGAACTCGAAGGTAGGAGACGAAATCCTGGATGTGTTCAAACTTTTTTTTGGTATACTAAGTTTGGACTTATTAGATTTGTCTTGAAGGTAGGAAACTAAGTGTAGAAAAGTTAGTGCGATAAAATAAAACATTCCGGATCTAAAAAATCTGATCATGGATCCTCTCAGATCAGCAAATCAACAAGAAATGGACCTGTAGTGCTTTAACTAAAATTGTTACTCACTATGAGCCATTAGCTGGACCGTTATCAAATTAAAGACCGAGAGTATCTGATGAGGCACCATCATGAATCCTCTCAGATCAGCAAATCAACAAGAGATAGAACTATAGTGCTTTCACTAAATTTGTTACTCACTAAGAGCATTTAGCTGGACCGTCATCAAATTGAAGACCGGGCAATCTGATGATGCACCATTATGAATCCTCTCAGATCAGCAAATTGATATCAATTGATCAGCAAAAAAAGAGATAGAACTGTAGTGCTTTAACTAGGCCTTTAGCTGGGCCGTTATCAAATTGAAGATCAGGAGTATCTGATTATGAATCCTCTCAGATCAGCAAATCAATAACAGATAATATCATAGTGCTTTAACTAAAATTGTTACTCTCTATGAGCCATTAGCTGGGCCATTATTAAATTGAAGACCTGGAGTAGCTATCTGATGATGCACCATAAGGATCCAAGGGATATTAAAGGGATATAACTATTGAGCCATGACTAATGTTGTTTATTACTATAAAGCTGATGATATGACCAAAGTGGTTCCAGGCGTTTCGGGGGTTCCTTTAAAATTTTAATTTTGATTTTATTACCAAATATAATGTATTAAACAAATTTTATGCGGCTTACTATCGCGTTTACTGGTTACTGGTTATCAAAGAGTGGTAGGCAGTGGTACCCAGCCTGCCGATCCGGGTTAGTACCACCACTTACAAGTATACAAACTGTAAACTGTTATTTAACTGTAGTACCATCACTCCAGCCTAATACCAGGCACATAATAAAAAAACACTAAATAAATTTAACTATTATTATTATGAATGAAGACGACTGCTGTTTTAGTTACTGCGCGTAGCAGTCGCGTCTACAATGCGGTCTAGTTAGGACCGGAAACCTACAAGCTACAGATTGGGTACCACTGCCTACCACTCTATAAACTTCAAGTACCAAATTGTTAAACTTCTAAAATGTATTTTTAAATGATATTTTTACACCCGTAATACCCGCACAGATCGGGGGATGCATCCGCATTTTGTCGACCGAATCAGCAATTTTTTGTTAAGGTTTGACACCACATTTAAGTTTTTTTATTGTGACACGGCATTTGCCCACGACCCGCCTAAAGATAGGCAAGAGGAGATCTAAGAGTGATGACGATTGAAACAACCAAGTTAGTTCATGGCTGCCTCAGTCACCGTCTCTATGCCGACCAAAGATGCTTCTTCACGCATCGCTTGAAGGATCCAAGGTTCGGTGCGTTGTTTCTTTGTAGAACAATCGACAAGTGAAATGCTTTACCTGCCCATGTGTTCTCTCCATCCTATGACCTTGAATCCTTCAAGCGATGCGTAAAGAAGCATTTTTGGCCGGCATAGTGACGGCGACTGGGGCAGCCGTGACAGACTCGGTTTGGACCTCTTGTCTGCAATCAGGCGGGGCGTGGTCAGATGTCGAGTCACAAAAAAAATGAAGTGTATTTAAATGTTGAGCAGCCAACCAGAGTACGTAATTGTAAACAAATTATTATAGAATTTAGTTCAACGGCATGAATCGCAATAGTAATCGAATACACATCTCGTGCACGATTCAATTTCGATTAGTGTCACATCACTAAAAGGTGTCATGGCCGCGTTCTTCCAATAAATTTCCCGCCAAATTAGTAACTAGTTTTTCTGATATTCGATTTGGTTTATGAATAAGGCATGTGTAGAAGAAATTTGCGAGTTATGAATGTCAGTAAGTTTATGTTGGCAATGCTCTTGATACAATTACCCTCGCCTTTTTTTATTGTGACTCGACATATGACTAGTACAGTTATTTAACTTGTATATAGCAGTTACCTCCATCCATGGACCACACTCCAGTTCATACGTCGATTCACAATTTAAAAAAAATCTGCCTCTTTTTTATTAACCCCCGACCAAAAAAGAGGGGTGTTATAAGTTTGACTTGTCTGTGTATCTGTGTATCTGTGTATCTGTGGCTCTGTGTATCTGTGTATCTGTGTGTCTGTCTGTGGCATCGTAGCTCCTAAACGAATGGACCGATTACGATGCGGTTTGTTTCGTTTGAAAGCTGACGTGATCGAGATGGTTCTTAGCTACAATTGATGAAGATCTGATCAGGGGTTTCAAGGTCATCAGCTCGATTTGTTAGCTGCGGTAGCGATATTAGACGCGCTGTTTAGGATGGCAACCCTTGTACGTCCTACTTCCGATTTGTAAATAATTTGCTCAGCAATATCGGACGTGTATTCCCAGCCTTATACGTGTTTAGAACGGGCAACCCTTGTATGTCGCTATGCGACGAAGATTGTTATTTTATGTCAAATAAATATGCCATTGTTAAAACACGTAAAAAATGTTATAATTTTTCTCTTAAAATATTCATATGGCGAGGTTGGTTTGCAGTTTAGATCGATTACCTTGATTGAATATTTTAGGGGAAAAATTATAACATTTTTTACGTGTTTTAACAATGGCATATTTATTTGACATAAAATAACAATCTTCGTCGCATAGCGACATACAAGGGTTGCCCGTTCTAAACACGTATAAGGCTGGGAATACACGTCCGATATTGCTGAGCAAATTATTTACAAATCGGAAGTAGGAATCGGACGTCTATTTTGTTTCTGTATTTTGTATGAAAACTGCACCTTCAGACAATCGGATCGGCCATAAAATCGTAAGCGCCTTGGCGTTGTTTCCGATTCTGACATCCGATCCGACTATCGGATCTGACGTGTATTAAGTATTCAAACAAATGTATTGCACGAGTGACTATCGGATCGGACTATCGGAGAGGAAAATCGGACTTGTATTCCCAGCCTTATAGGTATTTACTTTTAAACATATCTGTGACTTAAAATTTGAAATAAAAACGTATACAAATACATGTGTGTTTTAACTGGTACCACTGAGTTACTCTGATGATGGAACTCGAAGGTAGGAGACGAAATCCTGGATGTGTTCAAACTTTTTTTTGGTATACTAAGTTTGGACTTATTAGATTTGTCTTGAAGGTAGGAAACTAAGTGTAGAAAAGTTAGTGCGATAAAATAAAACATTCCGGATCTAAAAAATCTGATCATGGATCCTCTCAGATCAGCAAATCAACAAGAAATGGACCTGTAGTGCTTTAACTAAAATTGTTACTCACTATGAGCCATTAGCTGGACCGTTATCAAATTAAAGACCGAGAGTATCTGATGAGGCACCATCATGAATCCTCTCAGATCAGCAAATCAACAAGAGATAGAACTATAGTGCTTTCACTAAATTTGTTACTCACTAAGAGCATTTAGCTGGACCGTCATCAAATTGAAGACCGGGCAATCTGATGATGCACCATTATGAATCCTCTCAGATCAGCAAATTGATATCAATTGATCAGCAAAAAAAGAGATAGAACTGTAGTGCTTTAACTAGGCCTTTAGCTGGGCCGTTATCAAATTGAAGATCAGGAGTATCTGATTATGAATCCTCTCAGATCAGCAAATCAATAACAGATAATATCATAGTGCTTTAACTAAAATTGTTACTCTCTATGAGCCATTAGCTGGGCCATTATTAAATTGAAGACCTGGAGTAGCTATCTGATGATGCACCATAAGGATCCAAGGGATATTAAAGGGATATAACTATTGAGCCATGACTAATGTTGTTTATTACTATAAAGCTGATGATATGACCAAAGTGGTTCCAGGCGTTTCGGGGGTTCCTTTAAAATTTTAATTTTGATTTTATTACCAAATATAATGTATTAAACAAATTTTATGCGGCTTACTATCGCGTTTACTGGTTACTGGTTATCAAAGAGTGGTAGGCAGTGGTACCCAGCCTGCCGATCCGGGTTAGTACCACCACTTACAAGTATACAAACTGTAAACTGTTATTTAACTGTAGTACCATCACTCCAGCCTAATACCAGGCACATAATAAAAAAACACTAAATAAATTTAACTATTATTATTATGAATGAAGACGACTGCTGTTTTAGTTACTGCGCGTAGCAGTCGCGTCTACAATGCGGTCTAGTTAGGACCGGAAACCTACAAGCTACAGATTGGGTACCACTGCCTACCACTCTATAAACTTCAAGTACCAAATTGTTAAACTTCTAAAATGTATTTTTAAATGATATTTTTACACCCGTAATACCCGCACAGATCGGGGGATGCATCCGCATTTTGTCGACCGAATCAGCAATTTTTTGTTAAGGTTTGACACCACATTTAAGTTTTTTTATTGTGACACGGCATTTGCCCACGACCCGCCTAAAGATAGGCAAGAGGAGATCTAAGAGTGATGACGATTGAAACAACCAAGTTAGTTCATGGCTGCCTCAGTCACCGTCTCTATGCCGACCAAAGATGCTTCTTCACGCATCGCTTGAAGGATCCAAGGTTCGGTGCGTTGTTTCTTTGTAGAACAATCGACAAGTGAAATGCTTTACCTGCCCATGTGTTCTCTCCATCCTATGACCTTGAATCCTTCAAGCGATGCGTAAAGAAGCATTTTTGGCCGGCATAGTGACGGCGACTGGGGCAGCCGTGACAGACTCGGTTTGGACCTCTTGTCTGCAATCAGGCGGGGCGTGGTCAGATGTCGAGTCACAAAAAAAATGAAGTGTATTTAAATGTTGAGCAGCCAACCAGAGTACGTAATTGTAAACAAATTATTATAGAATTTAGTTCAACGGCATGAATCGCAATAGTAATCGAATACACATCTCGTGCACGATTCAATTTCGATTAGTGTCACATCACTAAAAGGTGTCATGGCCGCGTTCTTCCAATAAATTTCCCGCCAAATTAGTAACTAGTTTTTCTGATATTCGATTTGGTTTATGAATAAGGCATGTGTAGAAGAAATTTGCGAGTTATGAATGTCAGTAAGTTTATGTTGGCAATGCTCTTGATACAATTACCCTCGCCTTTTTTTATTGTGACTCGACATATGACTAGTACAGTTATTTAACTTGTATATAGCAGTTACCTCCATCCATGGACCACACTCCAGTTCATACGTCGATTCACAATTTAAAAAAAATCTGCCTCTTTTTTATTAACCCCCGACCAAAAAAGAGGGGTGTTATAAGTTTGACTTGTCTGTGTATCTGTGTATCTGTGTATCTGTGTGTCTGTCTGTGGCATCGTAGCTCCTAAACGAATGGACCGATTACGATGCGGTTTGTTTCATTTGAAAGCTGACGTGATCGAGATGGTTCTTAGCTACAATTGATGAAGATCTGATCAGGGGTTTCAAGGTCATCAGCTCGATTTGTTAGCTGCGGTAGCGATATTAGACGCGCTGTTTAGGATGGCAACCCTTGTACGTCCTACTTCCGATTTGTAAATAATTTGCTCAGCAATATCGGACGTGTATTCCCAGCCTTATACGTGTTTAGAACGGGCAACCCTTGTATGTCGCTATGCGACGAAGATTGTTATTTTATGTCAAATAAATATGCCATTGTTAAAACACGTAAAAAATGTTATAATTTTTCTCTTAAAATATTCATATGGCGAGGTTGGTTTGCAGTTTAGATCGATTACCTTGATTGAATATTTTAGGGGAAAAATTATAACATTTTTTACGTGTTTTAACAATGGCATATTTATTTGACATAAAATAACAATCTTCGTCGCATAGCGACATACAAGGGTTGCCCGTTCTAAACACGTATAAGGCTGGGAATACACGTCCGATATTGCTGAGCAAATTATTTACAAATCGGAAGTAGGAATCGGACGTCTATTTTGTTTCTGTATTTTGTATGAAAACTGCACCTTCAGACAATCGGATCGGCCATAAAATCGTAAGCGCCTTGGCGTTGTTTCCGATTCTGACATCCGATCCGACTATCGGATCTGACGTGTATTAAGTATTCAAACAAATGTATTGCACGAGTGACTATCGGATCGGACTATCGGAGAGGAAAATCGGACTTGTATTCCCAGCCTTATAGGTATTTACTTTTAAACATATCTGTGACTTAAAATTTGAAATAAAAACGTATACAAATACATGTGTGTTTTAACTGGTACCACTGAGTTACTCTGATGATGGAACTCGAAGGTAGGAGACGAAATCCTGGATGTGTTCAAACTTTTTTTTGGTATACTAAGTTTGGACTTATTAGATTTGTCTTGAAGGTAGGAAACTAAGTGTAGAAAAGTTAGTGCGATAAAATAAAACATTCCGGATCTAAAAAATCTGATCATGGATCCTCTCAGATCAGCAAATCAACAAGAAATGGACCTGTAGTGCTTTAACTAAAATTGTTACTCACTATGAGCCATTAGCTGGACCGTTATCAAATTAAAGACCGAGAGTATCTGATGAGGCACCATCATGAATCCTCTCAGATCAGCAAATCAACAAGAGATAGAACTATAGTGCTTTCACTAAATTTGTTACTCACTAAGAGCATTTAGCTGGACCGTCATCAAATTGAAGACCGGGCAATCTGATGATGCACCATTATGAATCCTCTCAGATCAGCAAATTGATATCAATTGATCAGCAAAAAAAGAGATAGAACTGTAGTGCTTTAACTAGGCCTTTAGCTGGGCCGTTATCAAATTGAAGATCAGGAGTATCTGATTATGAATCCTCTCAGATCAGCAAATCAATAACAGATAATATCATAGTGCTTTAACTAAAATTGTTACTCTCTATGAGCCATTAGCTGGGCCATTATTAAATTGAAGACCTGGAGTAGCTATCTGATGATGCACCATAAGGATCCAAGGGATATTAAAGGGATATAACTATTGAGCCATGACTAATGTTGTTTATTACTATAAAGCTGATGATATGACCAAAGTGGTTCCAGGCGTTTCGGGGGTTCCTTTAAAATTTTAATTTTGATTTTATTACCAAATATAATGTATTAAACAAATTTTATGCGGCTTACTATCGCGTTTATTTTGGTTTTGATTTTACCTCATAATACACAAACTCAAGTCCAGCAAACTGCCAAACCAGATGACACCGTCAGTTATTTTGGCAATAAATTGAAATAAACCAGGAACAGAAAAACAAAATCAAAACATCAAACGAAGTAGTTTTGGAAACAATAACAGCATCAACCAATAGGACGACCAACACCTCAGTCTCTCCGTGACCACGATGGCTGCAAAGCTCTCGAAACGTTGGAATAATAAAAAAATGTAAAATCAAAACCAAAATTCAATTAATAATAATATTAATAATATTATTAATAATAATAATAATTATATTAATTCAATAATCAATGTTCGCGCGGAAACTATGAAAGTACTAACAAAATATAATTGAATATCCAAGTTAAATATTATTTTTATAATTCTTTCAGAATCATCTCGGACATTTGGCCATGGGCGTCCTTTGAAGAAATTGGCAGGCGCCCTCGTCCCTTTAGCTTTTAAAATTGGCGTGGCATCCACGTGGGCGGTAGTAGCAGTCGTGATTGGTGTTAAAACACTACTTGTGACTTTAACTATACTAAAATTACTATTAATTGCCGGCGCCGCAAAGGTAATTATTTATTAAAGCTCTATACAATTATATTTTCATTTTTATTGTGACTTAACATATGACTGCACTCAGCTTGATGTTAAGCTGGAGTGTGGTCCATGAGTGGATGTCACTGCTACTGTAATTCAATAATTCTAAGTAGCAGTCAAGTCCACTATGCCGGCCTAGATGGAACCGGCAACTTACAAGCTGATCCCGAAACGTGACCAAATCACTTCACGGTCTGTTTACTTGCAAGTGGTGGTACTACCCCAGATCGGCAGACTGGGTACCACTGCCTACCACTCTTAATGTTACCAATTTTAATGTTACTAATGCCCGGTTCATAAACTATCCGTCATCGGTAACAAATAACCATTCGTTGTTCACTTTACAATTCACTGACCTTTAATAATTATATAACAAAAAAAAACAGTTTTACTCTTTTTTACACTTTACGCTAGTAGTTGTCGGTATCTTGACTTACTAGGGGTATTTTATAAGAACGCTTTTGACCTACAGGCTGTTGTCAATACGCATTCTATAACCTTGGATCCTTCAAGCGATACTCCTCCTGGCTCCTCCAGCTTAATATCAGGTGGGATGCTGTCATATGTCAAGTCACAATATATATAATTCCTTATTGCACAGTAAATAAAACACATTAAACATGTACATAGGCGAGCTTAGTGACATTTTCTACCAGCTGACAATTGACAAGTGGAATGCTTTGCCAGCCCATGTGTTCTCTCCATCCTATAACCTTGGATTCTTTAATCGATGCGTGAAGCACCTTTGGCCGGAATAGTGACGGCGACTGGGGCAAACGTGTACTCGGTTTTTACAGTCGTCGGCACTCTTGGACCTTTGCCTATCATCAGGCGGGTCAGCGGGGTTTGGTTGGCAAGTTAAAACGATTATCGTCTCTCTTCGGCGATTGTCAAAATAATAAAAGCTAGGCTAAATCCACCAAAATGAGACTATTAACCGTTGTGACGTATATCGTCTGTGCGACGACACGTTTGATCATTATCATCAATAGTCTCAATTTGGTGGATTTAGCCTAACTTTTATTATTTTGCCAATCGTCGACGAGAGACGATAATCGTTTTAACTTGCCCAACCTAACCCCACAGGTCAGATGTCGTGTCACTAAAAAACTTTTCGATGAGCGGGGATTCTGAGTTTGTGAGATAATTTGTAGAGTTCTGTGGGTTTCCTCTGACCTTTGTCAAAACAGTGATAATGCGCTATTAAAGGGAATAAAAGCAATAAAACAGAATTCAAATGGTAATTTTTAAACCTGGTAACACTTTTCCGTGAATATTCAATATGTGTCTAAACAAGAGAAAGTTTTTAAGGTTTATTTAAACGGATATGAATTTAAGACCATGTCGGAAGATTACGATGTTTTTTTTGTTTTCTTTTTAGATACCTAGTTGAAATGTACTTTAAATTATCTACTTTTTTTATTGTGACACGACATATTATAACTCGACAATATGACAGCACGATGCATGAAGTTAAGCTGGAGTGTTGTCCATGAATGGAGGTGACTGCTACTACAGTTAAATAACTGTAAGTAGCAGTCAAATCAACTATGCCGGCCTACTTGGAACTGGCAACTTACAAGCTGATCCCGAACCTCGACTAAGACACTTCACGGTCTGTATACTTGTAAGTGGTGGTACTACCCCGGATCGGCAGACTGGGCATCGCTGCCTACCACTCTCTAATAACCAGTCTCGTGGCAAATATCTACCTCTTGTTTTCTTAACTAATATTTATCCTTACTATATAAAATTACAAATAATATCTATGAAACAAATATTTGCTCCGACCGGGAATCATATTCGGGACTTCCGCGTAACGGACTGGTAGCACACTAGTACGTCACGCCAATCTTATCGTGATGGTCACATGCCGTTTTCCCACAGGGATAGGCAGATACAATATTATTATTTACAATCCATAATTTAACATTTTGTCTACAGTTCGGCAGTTTCTTTGCACACAAACCGGTTGAGGCGCATCATGGCTGGTCACCTCATCAAAAAGAGATACATTTACACATTCATAATTCGGGCCAAGTAGGACATGAACATTGTAAGTTTTCAGCATTAAAACCTATGCAGCGCCATCTATTGTCAATTAATCACTTTAATCTGTATTAAGTAGTTATTCTATTCGATACTAGATGGCGCCCCGCATTTTTAATTGTAATTAAAATATTGGAGCCTCAAAATATTTATCTGATCTTTTTTTCTAGCTGCACATTTATATTATTTAAAAGATAATTTATTAAAATTTCATCATAAAAGCAATTGTCTCCCTAATAGCCTATCTTTAGGTATCGTCTTTTTATTTTTAACTTTTAATACTAGATGGCGTTGCACAATTTTACATCTATGTAGCAACTTTAAGTTTAATTAATGAATCAATTAATAAAGGAAAGTTTAGTAGTTTTAGTACAAAGTTTAGTAGTCAAAATTAAATTGCTATAGAACGCTTATAAATAACAAATTGATCATTTATGCAGTAGTCAAGATGTTCAGCGCCATCTATTATTAACTAGTATTACTAATTAAAGGCGTAGTGGCAAGGCAATGCAATGGCTACGTAAGCCGAGTGGCACCGGTTCGAAACCACTCACCGGTACCAATGCATCTTTGATATATGTACTTTGGTTGTCCTGTTTCTATGATACAAGCACTTTAGTAGCTTAGTATAGAAATGTATAATAATAATATACATGGAGTACTACAAAGTTTATCTATTTTTCACTAGATGTCGCTCATTGTTCGTTGATTGGGTTCGACTATCCAATAATAGATGGCGTTGCTTATTTTATTACTATATTTTTCCAGATTCTGAATGGAACCGAGAAGGCACGGCAGCTACGTCAGAAACCCCACCATTGAATACGAAGCCTCAGTTAATCGATCCGCACAATATTGGTCCACAGACAATACACACTCCATTCGGGAACTACGCTAGAATCACTTAAAACGAATGTCTATATACCTAGTCCAAACTTTTAATTTTAAAGCCTCAATTCAAGAGTAGTAGGCAAAGAGTGAGTGGTTGTTTACCCAGTCTGCCGATCCGGAGCAGTACCACCACTTACAAGTATACAGACTGTGAAGCGACTTAGTTGCGTTTCAGGGTCAGCTTATAAGTTGCCGGTTCCAACTAGACCTGCATAGTAGATGTGATTGCTACTTACATCTATTGAGTTGTAGTAGCAGTGACGTTCATTCATGGACTACACCCCAGCTTCACAGGCAAGGTTCTGTCACATGTCGAGTCACAATAAAAATGTAGGATAATTATTTAACATAATTTTGTAAACGGCCGGCATAGTGGATGTGAATGTTACAGTTATTTAATTGTAGTAGCAGTGACATTCATTCATGGACCACACTCCAGCTTAACATCAAGCGGGGTGCTGTCATATGTCGAGTCACAATAAAAAAAACGTAACCTTTAATCATGATAAAAATAAAGTGATAAAGGATTCAAAAGTTGTGTCAGGATCGTGGCGAGTTGTGTTCCATTGTATTTGCATATCCCTATAGAAAGAAAGGCGTGCCAATTTGATTGATTGATTGATACCAATGTATTCTATACTTAAGTTTTTTTATGTAATTATTATTTAAATAAAATTACGACTAATTAGAAATATTTATTTATTTATATCAGAGACATTCTTAAGAAAGCTGTGTTGCCTAGTGCCCATAACCATAGAGCTTGTATGAAGAGAATTGTGAATGTGAAGAAAGCGAGGGAGTTGTGTCAGCATCGTGGCAAGTGGCGTTCCATTGTCTCTGCCTATTCCTGCGTAAAAATCGTGTGACAATTCTATTGATTGATTTATTTATAATAGTTTATATTATTTACAATATTTAATAAATAGTTATAAATATATAGATATATCGAAGGTGATTCTTCACGCATCGCTTGAAGGATCCAAGGTTATAGGATGAGGAGAACACAATGGCTAGTAAAGCATTCCAATTGTCGATTGGAATGCTGATTCGGTCGACAAAATGCAGATGGTTCCCTAATTTATAGGTAGAGTCTGTCCAACCCGAAATGACGCGCCCCTCCACTGCATTTAAGCACACCTGCGTCTATAAAATATAGATGCAACTGTAATTGATTATTCAGTTGCTGGTTAGACACAAAAGGAGGAGCACACTGATAAAGTATAGTTAGTAATATTTGCATTCACACATTTAAATAAACTAATAAAGTGGAGGGGCGCGTCATTTATAGTTAGACAAGCTATACTTGTGCGTCCTCTATCGCCTATACCACGGGGAATGTTCCGAGGACCTTCATTCTACCTTGTCTGTTCACACCCGCAATAATTAAAAGATTAAAAACAAATATTTGCTCCGACCGGGAATCGAACCCAGGACATTTCGCGTAACGGACTAGCCACTACACCACGCCTGTCGTTTTAGTCATACTTACTTTTACTTGTTATAAGGCAACTTACTTTTATTTGTGTCAACCCTGATTACGTCATGTCAATTAAAGTTTTTCCATAAAATCCTGTAATCTGTATGTATTTAAATGTAGGGCTAATGTTACAAATGCTCTAAAATAACATGACGACAGGCGTGGACGAACGGTTTAGCGATTGGTTTAAGTCCCGGGTTCGATTCCCGGTCGGAGCAAATATTGGTTTCATAGCTTTTATTTGTAATATTTAATAATATAAAAAATCGAAAATGTTGTTAATTAAAAAAAATGGATGTTTGCTTCGGGTCTGGTTATCAAAGAGTGGTAGGCAGTGGTACCCAGTCTGCCGATCCGGGGTAGTACCACCACTTACAAGTATACAGACCGTGAAGAGACTTCGTTGCGTTTCGGGATCAGCTTGTAAGTTGCCGGTTCCAACTAGGCCGGCATAGTGGATGTGATTGCTACTCACAGTTATTGTATTGTAGTAGCAGTCACATCCATTCATGGACTACACTCCAGCTTAACATCAGGCGGAGTGCTGTCATATGACGAGTCACAATAAAAATCAGAGATAACTGATTAAATGTAAATTTTACATTTAAATATAAGAAATCTTGGTCCAAAAAAACAAGCCATTCAGAATGTACTAAAAAATATGGTTTCTACGCATTGAGTTATTATGTACTACTTATGTATATTAACTCAATCTTTCTACGTTTTAAGTTATGATGGAGTTGGCCACGTTTAAAATTCATTATTTGGTTTCATTTTTATGATTCATTTTCATCATCATAAAACAATTCTAAAATACCTTTGCCTTAATAAATATACGCTTTAATGAACTAGCAGGCATTCAAATATTTTAAGCGCCCTCCACATGCTTGGTGTTCGCAGCAAACATCGAACAAAGTCACAGGGCAACCAGACAATGGCCCCCGATATAATGCGATTAAAATAAGAATAGGACGGAATCGGCGCCATTTTGTGACGTGTAACTCTCCAACCAACTTCACTTTAGTATGGTGTCTTTTTCATTGCGGACCGTCAAGAAAAACACACCTTTAAATCAGTCAAGTGAAGTTAGTCAACAGCCCGTCCTATTCTTATTCTAATAGCTTAGTAGAGTCTAAGTCGAAATGACGCGCCCCTCTACTACATTTACGCACGCAAGCATATATAAAATTATGAATGCAACACACCGAAAATGCAATTGTAATTGGTCATTCAGTTGCTGGTTAGACACCAAAGGAGGAGCACACTGATGATGTATAGTAGATAGTTAGTAATATTTGTTTTTACACATTTAAATAAAATAATAAATTGGAGGGGCACGTAATTTATAGTTAGACAAGCTATACTCGTGTGTTATCGTCGACATTGGAGCGCACTCGTAGTTGTGTCGGTTTTTCGGACTATTATCACATTAACCACAATCATCCAACATCAATGCATCTAACACAATTAGGCATGCATCTACATGCTTGGCAAACATGCTGGTGCATTCCGTATTAGCAAACATGGCGGATGATCAAAATTCACTGAAATCGTACAAATTTTAAGCGGCTTACTATCGCGTTCATTTTGGTTTTGATTTTTTTTTATTATTCCGACGTTTCGAGAGCTTTGCAGCCATCGTAGTTATGAAGATTAATCATTATTAAATAAATTCAATAATCAATGTTCGCGCTAAATCTAAGAAAATATTATCGTACGATTGTATAATATAAATGATCTTAACATTTAAATTATCTAAGATTTTAGATAATTTAATGTTAAGATCATTTATATATTTGTACAGTTAAATTATCTAAGCGTACAATATACTTCATGGACTAGCAAGCATTTGAAACATCGAGGATTTGGAGACATCGCAAATGGTTTGCCGAACATCCTTTGATTCTCGAAGAAAAACCGACACCTACGCCAAACAAAAACAAACACCCATCCACATGTTTGTTTGATTGCCATTGTTGTCCTAGCATGTGGACGCGGCTTTATCTTTATACACACCAGAATAGGTGCCTAGGTACTGAACCTTCTAGGTTGTTTGAGGGTCACGTTACGAGTCACGAAATACGAGTAGGACGCAATAAATAATTGAGTCGCAAAAAAGTTTGCGAGACTGTTCTAGAGCATTCGAGAAGTTCCATTTGACAGTCAGTACGCAACTCGCGAACGTCGTCGATTGAAATTGTTCGAGAAATTTCTAGTCGATTCTAGAATAATTCCAATTTGATATAAAGGCGCGTAATTTACCTCTCCCGGCATAACCAGTTTGTCTGCGACAAAGCGAAGTGCATACGAGTGAATATTTACTGCGCATTTCAAGAAAGGAATTAGTAAAGTTTGAAGATGTCTCTTGTTCCGTATTTACTTGATATTGAGCTCGCGCCTCATCATCATCATCATCGCCGGTTAATCGACCAACACTTCGGCTTGGGATTGTCTCCGAATGACTTGCTGGCCCCCGCCGTGCCAGGACCTGCGTTGTCCAGGGAATACTATCGCCCTTGGCGCCACATTGCTGCTGCTGCCCGTGACTTTGGCTCCAGCATCAAGTCTGACAAGGATAAATTCCAAGTGAACTTGGACGTTCAACACTTTGCACCGGAAGAAATCTCAGTGAAGACAGCTGATGGTTACATCATAGTAGAGGGAAAGCATGAGGAGAAGCAGGACCAACATGGGTTCGTGTCTCGCCAGTTCGTGCGTCGTTATGCCCTGCCCGAAAGCACTAGTGCTGATACGGTTCAGTCTAAACTTTCTTCAGATGGAGTTCTCAGCATCATCGCACCAAAGAAATTGCCATTGGCTAATAAGGGAGAACGTCCGATACCGATCCAGCAAACCGGTCCAATCAGAAAGGAAATCAAAGACGACAGCGCCCCCACCCCCCAGGAGAAATAAAAACTCATTTTCTTAGTATTCCAGTTTGCATTTATTTATTTAGCTGTTAACTTTATGATGCTCTTTTTCTAATTAAATAATTGGAATAGAATGTCTAGTTTTATTTTTACGGCCTCTCCTCTTCTTCATCTGAGCAAACCAGGGCAACCGACCCAGACGGCAGTTTCAGGGGTCTGCCGTAATCTTAATAATATGATTAAAACTAAATAACTTGCTCCATAAAGCGCCTAGCATATGGAGGAAGCCTGGTTGGCTAACCATTCACTTGTGAGAAAAAGCCACACAATTGAAATAATTGAAAAACTCACAAATGTATAATATTTGTGAGTTTTTCAATTAATTTTTCCCAAATGCAGCAGCGGGGCCACCATCGAGCTGAGCTTGACTCGTATGTATGTAATGGAATCATTCAAATTATTTTTTTTACTCACTTAGAAGTAAATAAATAGAAATTTACAAATTTGTACACATTTAAAAACCGATAACCAATACAATAATTTCTTCTTTTAATTAATAGCGCCTGTGTTGTTTTTATTAATACAAAACAATATCTTTTTGCCAATATCAAGTATGGGCCAAAATGCTGAAAAAGAATCCTACAACCATATTAATCATGCTGCTCCATAGTGCCCTTTGGAAGCAGACAAATACATAGAGCAGCACCACATATCAGACTTTTAGCCATCAGCCAACAAGAGCCCCCTTAGGGAAAGTTATTGACTGATGCCCAGTATGCACCGGCCCATCTGCTTTCCGTATCACAGATTCAATATGGCAAGCAGACAGACGCACGAGGAGGTAATCTGACATTGCACACTACAATAATTTCAATAAATTTTTTTGCTCAGCATAGTGACATTGACTGAGACAACCGTTAGCTGACTCGGTATTTCAGTCGTCAGCATTCTTGGACATAGTCTTGCTCACCATACCAGGCCGAGGTCCAATGTCAAGCCACAATTTTAAAAAAGTACTCTACTGTGAGCAGTGTATTTTGGATTTGACACATGGTGGGCAAAAAGATATCGTAGAAAGGTATATAGTATAAAATAGTATTCTGTGAATGGATGGATGGAATAATGGAAGCTCAAACTGTCTCCGAAAAACTTATCTTTTGAACATAGGTAATATTAAAAGTATATATCTATCAACCAATCAAATTGCCACGCCTTTTCTCCACAGGGATAGGCATAGGCAGACAATGGAGCGCAATCTGCCACGATCCTAAAACAACTATAAATATATATATATATATATTTTATGCAAACAAAATCTGCACCATATAAACTCTAAACACTCCATTACTTAAAAATACTACTCCTATACTTGCAACCAAGAACATAACATTATTTTTTAAATATATTTAACTTTTTACAACATAAAAACATTAACAATTAATTATATATAATATATAGTCGAGCAATGCAAACAATCGCTTCACTTCTGTCAAAACAATAAAAAAAATGACAGCACGAAAGAATAAAATAACACTAATCGATATAATACGACCAAATGCATACAAAATAAGCAAGAAGTCATTCCATTTGGTATCTTAATAATACACGTAGTGCCTACCACAAAACAGAGAAACATAATAGAAATGCAAAGTAGGCGGAGCTGTTGTTCTAATGGTAAAGCATGCTGACCCCCTAGCACGGCAATTCAAGAAGCAAGATAAAGACCTGCAAGGAATATTATTGTACTCATTTGTGTAATCATTTATTTAATAATAATAAATATTTACAATTAAACTTCATTAAAAGTAATAATTAACTATAATTAAAATATAAATAAAAAATATCATCTAATGACGTCGCATCAGAGATAGTCCCAAGGAGACTGGCAACATTTCCCCTTTGTATAGCAAGGCTATTACGTTGGCAGAAATAATTGCCAGTCTCCAGACTTCTCCGTCAGCCGCCTGGACAACTCCTTGGCCAGGCGCTTAGCTGATGGTCCCCAAGGGCCCATCGTCTCGACCCCAAACGGCGCAAATTCGTAACCAGTACCGAGGTTAGGTACATCAAAATGTTAAAAAAATGGTAAAAGGTTTCTACGTTGTTTTGTGTGAAGATTTATTGAACTTTTAAATATATTTTTTGCACATTCTGTTCTGCTAAGTTATTTAAAATGAGTTAAAATGATATTCTTTGCAGGTCTTTATCTTTGCCGTGCTAGGAGGGCTGTCCTAATATTCTTGTGCGCGGTTGCTAACATTTCTGCTTTTAAACGTCATCAATCATTCTTTATTGTGCCATTCTGCGGGCGTACCACTATTTCTTATAGCATTGTTTTATTTTATTCGTCAAATGTCAATTCGTACTTAATTAGTTTGCTTATTTGAATACAATAACTATTGGCAGTTTTGTGACGTCAAATCTATTATTCATTCCTAAGAATATGGAAAACATAGAGTCTGTGCTAAAATAAGAACTAATTAAGTGTTATTTATCTTATTTATACCACGTGTGACTGATACTACGTGTACTTCAACTACTTGTACTTCAATTCCTTTCTTTTAAAGGTTGTCACTACTTTCCTGCAATTACAACCACTTGTAATTGTGGTTGACTTTTAATACTGCCTAATTAAAAGTGTAGTAAGAGTAGCGACATAATAGTTTCGTCATCCCTTTTTTAAAAGTATTTTAATGTCATTTGTTAATCTGTCAAATTAGGTTGTCAAATGATCATCAAAACTAGTGACAATCTTCTAAATTACGAATGTAAAAATGTATATTCATCCCCTTCTTTTAATGCTATGAGTGAAAATAGTATAAACAGTTATATTTTATAGCTATTTAGCAATTAGGGCTCCTTCTTTTTCTTAAGTCCAAATTCTTTGATTCATTCGATCAAACGCTTTTTTATATTAATCACAATTTTATAATTTAATAAAAAAAATATTTGTTATAATGTAAATTGATGTATTTCTTTTTTCTGTGCTCATACATTTGTGGTTCGATTTTATTTCTACTATTAATTCTCTGTTCTGTGATGCCTACATTTCACACAGGAATTTCGCAGAAATGGTCGGCGGGCTTAGGTTGAGCAAGTTAAAACGAGTATCGACGATTGGCAAAATAATAAAAGCTAGGCTAAATCCACCAAAATGAGACTATTGATGATATTGATAAAACGTATCGTCGCACAGACGATATTCGTCACAACGATACATAGTCTTGTTTTATTGGATTTAGCCTAGCTTTTATTATTTTGACAATCGCAGACGAGAGACGATAATCGTTTTAACTGGCGTCACCCTAACGACAAGGAAATTAGTTGTATGCTCAGAATACAGAACAAATAAAATAGTCTGTTCTGTATTCTAAAGTTGTGTGCTTAAATTCTGCCTTGGTCAATGTTAAACATCTAATAAGCGCCATCTATGAATTAACAGAGGAACCTTTGCGCGACGTCTAAAATAGTATGGCGTTCATTATTCTAAATAAAATATCCTTTTTCTAAATTGTTCTTTACTACGTACTACTTAGTACCTTTTTTTTACATTTACATTTCCATACTAAGCTAAAAAAGTGCTTGTATCATAGAAACAGGACTAGAAAAGTACGTCAATAATACATTGGTACCGGCAAGTGGTTTTGTACCCGTGCTGTCGGTTTGCGTAACCATTGCACTGCCACTACTAGTAGACCACGGCCGCCTTAAGTAAGTAGTAAAAAATAATACGTAGATAAATGCAAACTAGTGTTAATGTAATAACTTTTAGTATTTATTTTAGGATTATTTTCTCGTTCATAATAATGGGGAAGAAAGGTTCTTGAGTGGAGATCACGCACCGAAAGACGCAGCGTAGGTAGGCCTCCCATTAGGTGGACTGACGGTGTCACAAATAACCGGTGAATGCAACTGGCATCTTGTCGTTCGGAATGGCGTTTTAGGGAAGGCCTATGTTCAGCAGTGGACGTCTTCTGGCTGATGATGATGATGATTTTGGGATTGATTTAGGAACAGCGCAAAATTATTAGTGCAGTTAGAGATTTTCTAATGCGACCGTAGTGTAGTGGCAGTGCAGTGGTTACACAAGCCAAGAGCACGAGTTCAAAACCACCAATGTATCTTTGATATATATGTACTTTGGTTGTCCTGTATCTATTATACAAGCACTTTAGTGACTTAGTATAGAAATGCGAATAAAATAAATAAATAAATATATTACCAGGCTGTAATTTAATTCGGCCCGCCTCTATGATAGTGACAGGCCGCGCATCGTCTTACATAATCTTAGGTGATCACAGTCTAACCCTATTAATCAATTTGATTGATTGATAAAAACATTGTTAATCAATCAAACTGTCACCCCTCTCTTTTACAGGGATAGGCAAAGACCAAGAAGTGCCACTTGCCACGATTCTGACACAACTCCCTCGCATCCTTTACATCCACAATTCTATATATACAAGCTCTACGCTTATAGGCACTAAGCAACCCAGCTTTCTTGTCTCCGACTTGTTTGAACATACCTGCCTTGTTTGGGATCAGTTTGTAAGTTTGTTGTTTTGTTGGAGCCGGCATAGTGACTGCTACTAGCAGTTATTTAACTGCAGTAGTAGAATTGTGAGAATTGCGAATGTGAGGAAAGCGAGGGAGTTGTGTTAGGATCGTGGCAAGTGGCGCTCCATTGTCTCTGCCTATCCCTGTGGGAAAAAGACGTGACAATTTGATTGATTGATTGTAATCGCGCTCCAACTTAACAGGGTTCTGTCATATTATGTTGAACTACATAAAATAAAAAAATGTAGGCTACTTTTGTTTTTTTATTTATTTATAAACAACTAGATATTTATTCGAACAGGTTTTGTGGAGTGAAATTAATGAAACAGGTTGCTTAAAAGAAATACTTTCCTACTCTTATTAAAATGTATAAAAAAATACCACAGAACACGTACGGTTAGACTTAGCTTCATTAAAAAACAGTATAACTACCCATTTTTACAATAATATAATAGGTTAGGGTCTCCAAAGCATCATGCAACATTTGTTCTCTCATTTAAAAACACCGCCACAAAGGACATCATTTCGTTTGGGCTTCTATGTATTACTTTTGTAATGTCCAATGATGAAAAAATATATAAATGGTGTAGTTTCGATACTTGTATTGATAAAACTAATAATAATTTTGCTTTTAATTGCTGTGCAATTGAGTTATTTGGAAAATAAGATATGGATTTTGTATCATCTGTCAATCAATGCCACATTTGTTCTGCTTTGAACTGTCATAATTATAGTTTGATCATTTGCACACCTAAACTATGCAAAATAAAGGATATATTCCAATTACATTATAATCTTCGTACATTAAACTATTTTAAAATGTATAAATGCAACTGTTAATACAATTAAGCCCAAGTCCCCATACAAAATGAATGATGTCCTTTTCTTTTATGTAACTTTGGGCCGTCTAGTAAGTATATTACCTATGTGTTGAACGGTATTTAAGACGAGAGCGATCTGGTGACGAGTGTGGCACACTTTACACGGTCAAGATCACTGTGTTGCCAGCTTACTAACATTTACCCATTTGTGGGGGAATTAAATAAAATTTACAGTATTTTTATTAAATTCATTTCTTTGATTTAACAAATTCTATGCGGCTAACTATCGCGTTTATTTTGGTTTTGATATAAATAAACGCGATAGTAAGCCGCATAAAATTTGTTTAATTCATTAATCAAAATCTAAGAAAATATTACCATTCTTTATTAAACCACTAAAGTGCCTTGTGCCATTGAAGCATAAAGATCAAAGTACATATATCAAAGATACATTGGTATCGACAAGTTGTTTTGAACCCGTGCTCTCTGTTTATACCACTATACTGTGTTTTTTCTTACTTGTCACAAGTATAAACAAACATGAAAATCACAATTTCCATTTCCCATGTCCTAGTAGGAAACTGTTTACTACTGTTTTATTCTATAGAATAAACATACACAATGTAACAAATGCACAAAAGTTATTAAAATCACACATATATATACATTATTTTTAATAAAAACCATTTATAATTATGGAAACGAAAACTTCACAATTGATAAATATTGTGTCCTATTATTAATAATAATAAAAAAACATTTTTACAGTAATTCATTGATATTTTTATTTATTCATATTGAATCGCTTTTTTTTTGCTAATTTTTTTAGTTAAAAAGTTTGCTTACTAATTTTGCCAAGTAAAGAAAAATATACAATACACGGTCTCTTAACATATGTTTGTTTTCCTAATTTAAAATCAATCAATCAATCTAATTGTCACGCCTTTATCCCACAGGGATAGACAGAGACAATGGACTCCCTCGCTTCCTTCACATTCACAACTCTCCTCAAACAAGCTCTATGGTTATGTAGTGCCCATAGTGGCAAATCAAAATCCCTATAAAAATAAATACTCCAATAGTTCAAACACCAATCGAATCACCAGCAACACTATGAAATCGTGAAACGGGCTCACAACAGCGCATTCTATCACGAGAAAGCTCAACAGAAAGACGACCGCAACGTCTTTACATGGAAAAGAAAAATGTTCACGAAACTCGCAAGATATTTACGTAGTCCGACTTTAAACATCCTAAGGTCCGAGTCTACGGTTGCTAGTCTGACAAAGGACGAGATTCTAATCCTTTTAAGGCCCCCTTTTAATAATTGGAGTAGTGTTATTAGAGAAGCGGAGAAAGTAGTCGGCTATCCGACGTCGTTTATGAATTTACGATGTCTTTTAAGTGATGAGTTTGCTAATATGGCGCTCTATTTGCGGAAATTGGTAAGTTTAACTTGTTTTTATTTTGTTGCTAGAGTGTGGTCCTTGGAAATAGGCGACTGCCACTACAGTTAAATAACTGCAAGGCGACAGGCGTGGACGAACGGTTTAGCGACTGGTTTGTTGCGCGTAAAGTCCCGGGTTCGATCCCCGGTCGGAGCAAATATTTGTTTCATAGCTTTTATTTGTAATATTTAATAATATTAAATATTGCAAATATTTGTTAATAAAAAAAAGAGATGGATATTTGCTTCGGGTCTGGTTATCAAAGAGTGGTAGGCAGTGGTACCCATTCTGCCGATCCGGGGTAGTACCACCACTTACAAGTATACAGACCGTGAAGTGATTTGGTCACGTTTCGGGATCAGCTTGTAAGTTGCCGGTACCATCTAGGCCGGCATAGTGGATGTAATTGCTACTCACAGTTATTAAATTGTAGTAGCAGTGACAATCATTCATGGACCACACTTTAGCTTAACATCAAGCGGGGTGCTGTCATATGTCGAGTCACAATAAAAAAAATAAAAATAAAAGTAGCTCCGGGCTCTCATAATTTATTTATTTATTTAGGTAATACAATAGGTAACAATTTATTTTTTATTGTGACTCGACATATGACAGCACCCCGCTTGATGTTAAGCCGAAGTGTGGTCCATGAATTAATGTCACTGTTAATACAATTCAATAACTGTGAGTAGCAATCACATCCACTATACCGGCCTAGTTGGAACCGGCGACTTACAAGCTGATCCCAAAACGTGACCAAATCACTTCACGGTCTGTATACTTGTAAGTGGTGGTACTACCCCGGATCGGCAGACTGGGTACCACTGCCTACCACTCTTTGATAACCAGACCCGAAGCAAATATCTATCTCTTTTTTTTATTAACAAATATTTTCAATATTAATATTACAAATAAAAGCTATGAAACAAATATTTGCTCCGACCGGGAATCGAACCCGGGACTTTACGCGCAACAAACCAATCGTTCGTCCACGCCTGTCGTCAGGACACGTATACACGCTTCAACGCTCTTACGAGATAGATCCCGGCAGAAAAGTAGCGCTGGCATTAAAGCTGTGACAGATGGATGTAACTTTCAAAACGAATCCCGTTGCCATTGTCATTTAAATTATGGGTTCTGCCGAAGCGCAGAGACTTTTGACCTGTCTTATACAGCACAGGTCGAAAGTCTCTGCGCTCTTTTCTGCCGGGAACTATACTCGTATGCGCGTTGTTATAATGCTATTAGAATATGAATAGGACGGGCTGTTGACTAACTTCACTTGACTGATTTAAAGGTGTATTTTTTTTGACGGTCCGCAAAGAAAAAGACACCATACTAAAGTAAAGTTGGTTGCAGAGTTAAACGTCACAAAATGGCGCCGATTCGGTCCTATTCTTATTTTAATTGCATTATATTTTACACGATTGTAGGAAAACGATTATATACGCGCAACTTACAAGCTGATCCCGAAACGCGACTAAATCACTTCACGGTTTGTATACTTGCAAGTGGTGGTACTAACCCGGATCTGCAGACTGCGTACGACTGCCTACTTTTCGTCAAGTAGATTGACGAAAGGAATCTGATGTGGATGCATGCGTTATCAATAATACCCCATGTATTAAATTATTAACGGTTAACTTTTTTTTTTTAATTTTATTGTGACTCGACATATGACAGCACCCCCCTTGATGTTAAGCCAAAGTGTGGTCCATGAATGAATGTCACTGCTACTACAATTCAATAACTGTGAGTAGCAATCACATCCACTATGCCGGCCTAGTTGGAACCGGCAACTTACAAGCTGATCCCGAAACGTGACCAAATCACTTCACGGTCTGTATACTTGTAAGTGGTGGTACTACCCCGGATCGGCAGACTGGGTACCACTGCCTACCACTATACTTATATGCGATTTGCTTTGATTTGCTTCGTCTGTTCAACATGGTCTAGTTAACATGATGAGTTTCAACAGTCAATTATCTATTACAATGAGAAGCCAATGGAAAATAGTATAGATAGCGGCACTAGGTGTCAGCAGCTTACATTTAGTTTCTCTAAAATTTCATTTTTTCTTTCACTCCCGTAATACCCGCACAGGTCGGGAAAAGCATCCGCATTTTATCGACCGAATCGGCAGTCGAACTAAAAAGTTCGGTGCGTCTTTTCTTTGTAGATCAATCGACGAGTAGAATGATTTACCTGCCCATGTGTTCTCTCCATCCTATGACCTTGGATCCTTCAAGCGATGCGTGAAGAAGCACCTTTGGCCGGCATAGTGACGGCGACTGAGGCAGCCGTAAACAAACCCGGTTTTCTCAGTCGTCGTCACTCTTGGACCTCCTCTTGCTTATCATCAGGCGGGACGAGGTCAGATGACGTGTCACAATAAAAAAAAAATTGGGAAGTTTTTATTAATTTATGCTTACGCTGCACATTGGCCCCCCCTGCAGCCCAGAGGCTACGCGGTACGGCGATACACGATATAATTGATACGGCGGTAGCTACACCCCTTGCTGTTATGTGTGGGCTCGCTTCCGTACTTGAGTCATCTGCGTTTTTTAACGGTTTGCTCTCAGCGGAGCCATCCAATCTTCTTCAGGAAGGTCAGGAGATCCTTCTCCTGCAGACCTTAAGAGTGGTAGGCAGTGGTACCCAGTCTGGTGATCCGGGTTAGTACCACCACTTACAAGTATACAAACCGTGAAGTGATTTAGTCGCGTTTCGGGAACAGCTTGTAAGTTGCCGGTTCCAACTAGGCCGGATGTGACTGCGGATGCAGTTATTTAGCTGTAAGTAGCAGTCACCTCCATTCATGGAGAGCACTCTAGCTTAACACCAGGCTACACTACATCTTCTTTCAAAACACATCATAGCGCACTGTGCTATTCCATATTCTATCCGCTATCGTCACTCCACATAAACTCCTTAACGACCGCATTTCTACAGCGTTAATTCTACTCTCATGCTTCTTTTTTCATACCCAACATTCACTTCCATACATTAGTGTATCGCCACTTGCCAGGATCTTGATACAACTCCCTCGCTTCCCTCACATCCACAATTCTTTTCACACAAGTTTACGGTTATGGGCACCAGGCAACCCAGCTTCCTTGAGGATGTTTTATGCTTAGATTTTAACAAGCAGCGCCGCGGGCCGACCGCGTAACTCAATGACAATATTGAGATTTTAGCTTTAAAATTAAAATTTTAAAGCTGAAGTCGCAATACACTGACCAGCGGTTGCACCAAAAAAGTTGCAATTTACGAATTTAGTTTTACTTTATACTTATTCTATTACGTTTACTATTACGAAATCGTGAATTGGGTTGTTAATAATTTTATATCTAAACTACCATTTATATATGTTTTTATCATTAGAAATAACAATAGTAGTACATAGAAACCCAAAATGAATGATGTCCTTTAGCTCTGTATAAAATATCCGTTAAATATAAATATAAAATGTGAACTTTAAGAGTGGTACAACCGGCTGTAAGAATAGATATTCATTTTCATTAACAGTTCAGGCTTATTATCCGAATGAATAAAAGTTGTTTTTTACACTAAAAGCGACCGTGTAACTTTTCGACAAATAGGAATGAATTTCATAGGTCAATAAAATTAAAATTGCGCGGTCGGCCCTTTAAAAAAAAACTAAAAACTCTACAAAGAGTATAGTTCCCTAACTTTTTTTAAACTGCACTTTATTGTACTCGTTGATGCATAAAAAAAATCAAGGTGAGCATACATTCACTTGCAGAAATTTAAAATTGAAAATTTCAAGGTAATTCGCATATTTCCATGTATTATAATTTTATCTTTTTTTTATAACTGGTAAAGGAATTCCAAATTAAAATAGGATTTTCCCAGCGCAGTCTAGACGGTTTTATAATGAGACGTTGTAAATCGATTAAGAGTTTTTCTTTGGTCGCCATAGTGACTGACTTGGTTTTCTCAGTCGTCGTCACTCTTGGACCTCCTCTTGCTTATCGTCAGGCGCGTCGATTTCAGATGTCATGTCACAATAAAAAAAAAGTAATTAGGAGAACACTGGTCTAACTAGTCTTCCTGTCGATCCGGGGTAGTACCACCACTTACAAGTATACAGACCGTGAAGTGATTTGGTCGCGTTTCGGGATCAGCTTGAAGTTGACGGTTTCAACTAGGCCGGCATAGTGGATGTGTCTGCTACTTTTAGTTAATAGACTGTAGTAGCAGTTACCTCCATTCATGGACTCCCCAGCATAACATTAAGCGTGATGTTATCATATTATATGTTAGCTGGTCAATTTGTTAATTTATTTTATTTATTCACATATTGATGTTAAATATAACATCAATAAATAAAGTGACAATTATTTCCTCCTTCAAGCTTATATTAACGATATTGTGTTAAAAATATACCTACCTATATCAAGTTCAACTTTTATTTTTTCTTGAATATCATTGTGTCGGTCAATGAAAAATAGCAATTCGTGGGAAGCGCATTTCCTCGTTCGCCTTTGGAAGACGTATAATAACTACGTTAAGTAAATATATACTTTACAATGTAGTCATGTAGAGTAAATTTACTTTGCATAAAGGATTCCGACTAAATCTTTAAAAAAAGTAGGAAACACAAAAAATAAATAAAAAAAAAACAAAATTTTAAAGAAACCAAAACGCCTAAAACCACTTCAGTCATATCACAAACCTTATAGTAATAAACAGCATTAGTCATGGCTTCATAGTTATGTCTCTTGCATGCTCATGGTGCATCAGATTCATCGTCTTCAGTTTGATAACGTTGAATCGGTCCATTCGTTTAGGAGCTACGATGCCACAGACAGACACACAAATACACAGACACGTCAAACTTATAACACCCCTCAGATGCATTAAACAGATGCATTAAAGTCTGTTAATTTTTAACATTGCTCGATAAATATGGTTTGAAAGAAGATGTAGTGACAAGGATTAAAAATGGAATGCTTCGATGGTTTGGGCACATGGAAAGGATGAGTGAAAGTAGATTGACAAAATAAATTTATAAATCTCATGTAGATTATTAATTCCAGAAAGAAACGCAGACGTGTTTTCCCATCAAATAGGAGACACCCTCAATAAAGCTGGGTTGCCTAGTGCCCATAACTATAGAGCTTGTATGAGGAGAACTGTGAAAAAGGAGTGAGGGAAAGAGGCGTGACAATTAGATTAATTGATTATTGATTTTTTAACTATTTTATTTGTATAGCGTTTATTGTAATCTAATATTTAGTAACTAGATTTAATATTACAATTATCTATCATTAAAACGGGAGTGGGATACTTGCTCCAGGTCTGCTTGTCCAAGAGTGGTAGGCGGTGGTGCCCAGTAATATGCTGGTACTAGTGTGTCAGGATCGTGGCCTGTGGAAAAAGTGTGATGATTTGATTGATTGACTAACCAAATTCTTCTCTATACCTAATTCCAGGTCGGCAGCAACCACTTAGTGATGCAGACAGCCAAGAACGTACTCTACGGCGACAACACGAACTTACAACCATGGGGCTTGATAATACTACTCCTATCAAAATCAGTGAAAACAACACCAAGCCTAAACACAAAAACCATCGAAGAACAACAGCGAACTCTAGCGGAGCTCACCGAAATGATACGAACCGGTCACCTAATCCATAAAGGAATAATCAACGTACCATTCACAAAAAGGTCTAAAGATTCAGAATCAGCGATTTTCGGTAACAAAATTGCTATTCTACTTGGTGACTATTTGCTTGTTACTGCTAACGGTATGCTAGCTAGCTTGCGCAACCAAGACATATCCTACGTAATCTCTTCAGCTTTAAGAGATTTATCCGAAGGCGAATTCTTCGGTGATAGAGACGAACAAAATTTGCCATTACCTGGAAAACCTAATTGCAGAAAACACAAGGATTACTATAATATTCATTTCGATACAAAATCTATATCTATTGATAATGTGTTGGGTAATCCACGAAAAGAATGGACCGTTAGGACAGTATTTAACGGAGCCAGTCTCCTTGGACGAGGATGCCAAGGAGCAATGCTGCTCGGGAAACAGTCAAAAGAAACCCAAAGCATCGCTTACAACTTCGGTTGTCATTTAGGTTTAGCATGGCAGGCTGCAAGTGAATTACAGCAGTTAACCTCAAAGAGTAAAGAACAATTTTGCTTGGCAAGTGCTCCTGTCCTTTACGCCCTTGATGGTAATCCGGAGTTGTATAGTATAATAGATCAAGCTAAAAATGATGTCAAAGATGTCGATTATGAAGATTTGAAGTTTAATATATTGAAAACTGATGCTATTGATAGAACGAAAGCGTTGTATGAGGAGCATGCTCAAAAAGCAACGGAATATATTGAAGACATTGCTCAAAATGAATCAACTGAAATGATTAAGAAATTAATTAATACTTTTTGATTGTAAAAGCATTTATGAGGTTTTAAATATGTTTTGAAATCGTAAATACCTAATTTATTTTAAAAATAACAAGCCACCATATTTTTATTAATTATGACTCAACATATGTTAGCACTCTGCCTGATGTTAAGCTGGAGTGCGGTCCAAGAATGGAGGTGATAGCTTCTAAAGTTAAATAATTGTAAGTAGCAGTTACATCCACTATGCCGGCCTACTTGGGATCGGCATCTTACTTTATTGAGGCTTGCCAAATGACGGCACCCTGTTATGTTAAGTTATGGTGTGCGGTCCATGAATGGAGCTGACTGCTACGACAGTTGAATAACAGACTGGACATCTTAGGGATGTCCCTTCGCAGCGACCTGAATCACAGGGACGACATTGAGCGGGCTATTAAGACCATCTCCCTTGGTATCCTGAACAAGGTGCCGCGGTTCTTCGCGCCAGAGCTTCGCCTGCTTTTATACAAGGCTAAAATTCGGTCTTGCGCGGAGTACTGTTCGCATCTCTGGGACGGCTCTGCCAAGTATCTTTTCAATGCCCTGGATATATTGCAGCGCCGAGCTGTCCGATTTATAGGAGGTTACCCGAACTCTGGAGCCCCTGCACTCGCAGAGACATGGCGGCTCTTTGCGTCCTCTATCGCCTATACCATGGAGAATGTTTCGAGGAGCTCTTTAACCTTGTTCCTACCTCGTTTTTTCACACCCGTAATACCCGGACTGGTCGTAGGAAGCATCCGCATTTTGTCGACCGAATGCGACAAAAAAAGTTCAGTGCGTCTTTTCTTTGTACTACATGTTCTCTCTATCCTATAACCTTGGATTCTTCAAGCAATGCGTCAAGAAGCACCTTTAGCCGGCAGAGTGACGACGACTGGAGCAGCCGTGAATTCTCGACTTTTTCAGTCGTCGTCACTCTTGGAGCTCCTCTTGCTTATCATTAGGAGGGTCGAGGTCAAAGTCGTGTCACAATAATAATAAAAAACTGTAACTGTGTCCCATCCACTATGCCGGCCTAGTTGGAACCGGCAACTTACAAGCTGATTTCGAAACGCGACTAAGTCACTTCACGGTATGTATACTTGTAGGTGGTGGTATTACCCCGGATCGGCAGACTAGGCACCTGCCAACAACTTTTTTGGAAAGTGTCGCTCTTTTGTGGGAATTTAGACTAATTAATTAATTAAACAATTTGATTAAATAATTAGGTAATACTAATTAACTATAATAAATGTAAAATAAAACATATTTTAGCAATAACATGTTTTTTATTAACAATAATTTAATTTATAATTACAAACTATATCAATACCTAAATAGTAAAATGATTTTTTTTGTTGAGTACCGACGACTAAAACAAACAATTCAGTTTTCAGTTACCTCAGTCGTTGTCACTATGCCGGCCTAGTATATTTCAACACAAAATAATTTTCTTTGGATAAATATATTTTAACAAATCAACACTTACAGCCGGTTGTACCAAAAATTATGATTTACGAATTTGTAAAAGTATCGTATAAGTAAAAGAACAATGGGTTGCACTACTATTTAACTTCACATTTTACATTTACGTTTAACGGATATTTTATACAGAGCTAAAGAACATTATTCAATTTGGGTTTCTATGTACTACTTTTGTTATTTCTAATGATAAAAACATATTATATAAATGGTAGTTTCGATATAAAATTATTAACAACCCAATTCACTATTTCGTAATAGTAAACGTAATAGAATAAGTATAAAGTAAAACTAAATTGAAACTTTTTTGGTACAACCGGCTGCTAAGGAGTTAAAAATAGTCTGAAACTGTAAAACAGACCGAACTAATATCAAATTATTTTTTAAAAATCAGCAAATACAATGTACAATACTTAAAACTATGACGACAGGCGTGGACGAACTGTTAGCCATTGGTTTGTTGCGCGTAAAGTACCGGGTTCGATTCCCGGTCGGAACAAATATTTGTTATTTTTTTTATTGTGGCTCGACATATGACAGCACCTCGCTTGATGTTAGGCTGGAGTGTGGTCCATGAATGGGTGTCACTGCTACTACAATTCAAGTAGTAAGTAGCAGTCACATCCACTATGCCAGCCTAGTTGAAACCGGCAACTTACAAGCTGATCCCGAAACGTGACCAAATCACTTCACGGTCTGTATACTTGTAAGTGGTGGTACTACCCCGGATCGGCAGACTGGGTACCACTGCCTACCACTCTTTGAAAACCAGATCCGAAGCAAATAACCAACTCTTTTTTTATAAACAAAACTTTAAAATATTTTTAAATATAACAAATATTATTTATATTTATTTTAAATTTTGCGTAAAAAGTAAATACATAGGTAACATAATTTGTTATTACCTTTAATGCCAGCATTTTTTTTATCTGTCGGAATCTATACTATCCCAGATCGACAGACAGGGAAAATGGCCACCAACTGACAACCTATTAATCTGCCACTTTTTTTGCAGAGATTTACAGTGTTTCATGGATTGCACTCCAGTTGATGTTAAGCTAGAGTTCAATCCTTATTAATAAATAGGCGAAAATATTATTTGTACAAAGAACATCATACATTTTGGGCTTTTATGTACTACTTTTGTAATGTCCAATGATGAAAAAATATATAAATGGTAGTTTCGATATTTGTATTGATAAAACTAATAATAATTATGCTTTTAATTGCTGTGTAATTTAGTTATTTAGAAAATAAATATAAACTTTGTATCATCTGTCAATTAACGCCATATTTGTTCTGCTGTCATAATTATAGTTTGATCATTTTGCACACCTAAACTATGCATAATAAAGGATATATTCCAATTATAATGTATTCTTCGTACATCCAACTATTTTAAAATGTATATGCAACTGGTAATACAATTATGCCCAAGTCCCCATACAAAATGAATGATGTCCTTTATAACTCTTACATGATATTCTTACATTAATATTAAATTACTAAATACTGAGCAAATAGAGTGCGTGCTCTGCCTATCTCTTAAGGAATTAAAGCGTGACAATTTGATTGATTGATTGACTGGGCAAATCGCTAAAGTAGGTATGTCAAAAATCAATAAAATCGATTCATTTTAGGAACAATATAACAGAGCAAATATCTCTAATTAAAGAACACCTCTTAAAATGGCGTTCAGCGTCTAAACCAACGAAAAAAATCTTTTTTTCTTACTTAATTTCTAATTGTGGATGTGAGGTAAGCGAGGTAGTTGTGTCAGGATCGTGGCACGTGGCGCTCCATTGTTTCTGCCCTATCCTTATGGGAAAAAGGCGTGACAATTTGATGATTTTGGTGAATTATAAGTATATGAATTACAACTTATTTTGTCACTACATTAGCACACTATATAACCAATAGGTTACAGTTTAAAAAAAAAATGTCACGCCTTTTATCTTACAGAGATAGGCAAAGACAATGGAGCGCCACTTGCCACTTCACATCCACAATTCTCTTCATACAAGCTCTATGGTTATGGGCACTAGGCCTAGCTTTCTTGAGTATGTCTCCGATTTGTTCGGCAAACACCCTCCTGGGCCTGCTTCGTTTAACGCATCCATAGTTTCATTGTCTCTTTATATCAGCCTTTTGTGAACCCCATCTCATAGTAACTAATTTCCATTGTAACTTATAATAAAACGTTGTAATCATTGCAATAATAGCGATGGCCACGAAGAAATACCTCGTCCCATAAATCATGCCACAGATGGGATAAATCCAAATACCTCTCTCATAGTATGTGAAGATTAATCTGTAAAAACACATACGTTTTTAGAATGCTAGGCAAATAGTTGCCTCACGTAGGGTTACACGGGCCGTTCAATACAGTCCCGTGTAACCCTACGGCCACACACTCGACGAGTAGCGAGAGAAACAGCGAGGGCAGAGACATAGTGTGGCTGCGTTATTCGTCCTGCTGCTCGTCATGCCGCTCGTCATTCCCAGCGATCCATTTTTTGTCGGTTTTTTAGCGCGTGTCAAAGTTACAATGTTGTCGTCCATCGGACACGGCGTTCTCAAGGGGCGATTTGAGTTGATCAGCTGCGAAATCGATCGTGATTTGAACCGTCTGAACAGACTTTCAACCAAGTTGAAGCAATAAAAATTGATTCAACAAAAGTTAAAGACCTTTCTACTTTTATTGATTCAACTAATAGCTGACAGTGAATCGACTCGTCTGAACCTATTCGTTCAACTTGCATTGAATAATCAGTCCAATCAATCAGTCAATCAGCGCGATTGAGTACCTAAGAATTGTATATTGCATTCCTCTGTCATCAGTTTTTTGTTGTTTGTAAAATAAAATGTAAATTATGGCGTCCGCATCCACAAGAAAAATGCTAAAATGAACAGATAGTGTAATAACACGTGTAATATTAAGTCGATTATTATTGAATCGTGAGAACGCTACCGTCAATATTTGATTTCGAATTTTTATTTAACGATAAATATTGATCAACTAATATCGCCCCGTAAGAACGCCCTAGGAGCAACGCGATGAACATCGCGAGTAGGGGAGTGTGTGGCTGTTAGGGCAATATTCACGGCAGCACGAGGAGCAGTGCGAAGAGCATAGTGTGGCTGTAGCATTATACAGTCCGCGAGGCTTAAGCTAAGCTTTGCATTCGTGTGAATGACCATGGATTTTTGAAGTAAAAACTTCTTTAGCGACGTTGTGCACATTTTTGTGATGGGTAAAAATGTTAAACTCGTGTCAGGACACGTGACCTGATCGGATTGCAGCCGGTTTTTTTTTTGTAGTTTTACATATGACAGCACCCTGCCTGCTATTTTCAATTATTTTACTGTAGTAGCAGTCACCTATATTTATGGCCTGCACTCCAGCTTATAATTTGGCAAATTATCAGCTCTGACTGGTAATCGAACTCGGGACTTTACCCGTATCAAATTGGTCTGTCTGCAAGCTGATCTCAAAACGCGACTGTGTCACTTCATACACATTTATTAAAACTAATTGTAATAATAAAATATACTTACACAAACAAATAGAACGTCATGTGGAATACTAAATGCGCAACGTTTCTAAAATGTGTCTTTGGTACAACTCTCGGTTGGAATGCGACTTCCCAAAGTGTCAATGGTATTATCAATGTGTGCATTATGTGGTTGCTAACCGGTGTGAGAACTTGATCAGCGAATTCTGGTAGAATTACGTCTCTATCGTAAAGGAATAGAAACCAGAATACCGTGGCAACCAGCTGAAAATAAGAATAAAAGTAAATTAGACCGATCAAGGACTAGGTTATTTTGCAGAGGACGTGGCTTCTGGCAGGTAACTACGACTGGGGTAATCAATAAATCAAACTGGCACGTCTTTTCCCACGGGTATAGGCAGTGACAATGGAGCGCCACTTGCCACGATCCTGACGCAGCTCCCTCGTTTCCTTCACGTCCACAATTCTCCTCATACAAGCTCTACGGTTATGGACCTAGACAACCTAACTTTCTTGAGTATGTCTCCGATTTGATCGGAAAACACCCTCCTGGGCCTGCCTCGTTTAACGCATCCATCCACATCAGATTTATAAATTCCTTTCGTCAATCTACTTTCACTCATCCTTTCCATGTGCCCAAACCATCGAAGCATCACTTTGTCAATCTTTGTCACTACATCTTCTTTCAAACCAAATCTATCTATCACTATTCCTTATTCTATCCGCTATCGTTACTCCACATACACTCTTTAATGATCGCATATCTACATTGTTAATTTTACTCCCATGCTTCTTCTGCCACACCCAACATTCACTTTCATACATCAATGTAGGAACGAGTACCGCATTATGAACAGCGATTCGTGACTTTTGGGACATTATTTGGCTGTTGATTATACTCTGAATGGCACCGTTCACTATGTTACCCTATGCACTCTTTTGTCAATATCTTCATCACACTTCCTATTCTTTGTAAACATACTTCCCAAGTAAACAAATTGTTTGACTGGTTCCACTTTCTTCCCGTCCATACTCTCTCCAAAACCATAAGTTTAGTTTTACTTACATTCACTTTCATACCTTTCTTTTTAATTCGGCATTCATATTAGTAACCATTTCCTATTACTCATACGCCGAAGATGCAAGGTTAACTTGATCGTCGGCTTACAAGAGAAATTTGATCACCAAGTCATTCATTCTCAAACCATACCTTCTTTCACGTAACTCTTTCAGGCAACTGTCCATGAATAGATTGAAGAGCCATGTGACGCTACACATCCCTGTCTCATGTCTGACACCCTTAGAGATGCCAAACCAGTCAGATAGCGCCCCATTAATTCTACCATATGCACTGGAATCCTCATAGAGAGTTTTTAGCGCATGGATCAAACGCCCCCCAACCCAAACACGGACAGCTGCTGCCACAATTCATTCCTGCTCACACGATCTTAGGCCTTCTCAAGGTCAACAAAGGCACAAAACACTTTCTGGTGTTTTGCCAAAATTTTTTCGTTGACGCATCTTAAATAGAAGATTTGATCCATACGTCCCATCGATTTCCTAAATCCCGCTTGCGCATCCCTAATCTTTATCATGCATCACTCTTTCGATCGTGTTTATAACTTGCAGACAATACTGAGAAGGCTGATGCCGCGTTATCTTTTATGATCCCGTTGTGACCCCTTCCCATTGTATAGCGGTACTATAACAGCCTTGCACCAGTCACCTGGGACAAGACCGTTAACCCAGCACTTACTAAAAAGGAGACACAACCAGGAAGCCACCAGCTGACCACCATCCTTCAGCACCTCGACAATTATTCTGCCAGACTTAAATTTCTTGTGACATAGTTTATATCGTCCTTTTACACCCGTAATACCCGCACAGGTAGGAGAAAGCATCCGCATTCTATCGACCGAATCGGTAGTCAAACTAAAAAGTTCGATGCGTTTTTTCTTAGTAGAACAATTGACAAGTGGAATGCTTTGCCAGCCCATGTGTTCTCTCCATCCTATGACCTTGGATCCTTCAAGCGATGCGCGATGCTTAGGCCGGCGTAGTGACGGCCGGGAAATACTCGGTTTTTTCAGTCGTCGTCACTCTTAGACCTCCTCTTGCTTGTCATCAGGCAAGTCGAGGTCAGATGTCGTGTCACAAAAAAAAAATTGTTTTTATAATTGGTATTTATAAACTATAGTCTGTTTATTTAGGTGTTTCTAAATTCTTAAATTGTTTTCTTGGCTTACCTAATATGCGTAAACTTGTATTATATTTACATTATTTTTAATTCGGATGCTGTTAATTTTCCTAATAAATCATTTAATTAGTAAATAACTAACGATAGGCGTGGTCGATTGGTTACCACACCAGTTAGTTACGCGTAAAGTCGCGGGTTCAATTCCCGGTCGGATAAAATATTAGTTAATGGATAAAGAGGTTGATAATTGTTTCGGGTCTAGTTATTAAAGAATGATTTTCCCAGTCTGCCGATCCGGGGTAGTACCACCACATACAAGTATACAGACTATGAAGTGACTTAGTCGCATTTCGGGATCAGTTTGTAAGTTGCCGGTGAAGTGGAAGTGACTGATTGCAGTTATTTAACTCACTAGCAGCCATACTACTAAGCAGGCTACTAAGCAGCCATCTGCATTCATGGACCGCACTCCAGTTTAACATCAGGCGGAGAGCTGTCAAATATCGAGTCACTCAATCAATCAAATTGTCAAGCCCTATACAGGGATAGGCAGAGGCGGTCACGGTCCTGAGTCCTGACACAACTCCCTCGCCTCCTCTACATACACAATTCTCTTCATACAAGCTAAAAGTAATAATAATAAAACTTACAAAAGTTGTAGGGAATATAATAGCTGAAAATAACGTGTCTCTAGCTCCTCGTAGATGTTTCGGTAACTCATAATTCTTCTGTCTTTTGTTCTTATATATTAGGTATTCGCAGATCAAGCCCAAGAATGCGTGAACCGTTTGTAGGAACTGGAATCGAGTGAATTTAATTAGAATATCATTATAAAGTTACAGCAATGTTGGGTGTGGCAGAAAAAGCACGAGATTAACGCTATAGTTCAGTCAACAAATTATTAATTTGCATCGATGTTTAGTTTGGTTGATGTGCTATCAAAATATACGCTCGGTTATTGCGCTAATAATTAATTAATTCTTAATTAATTTTATTATTATTATATTAGTATTATTTGTTTATTTAATTTAAGTAGGTTGAAAATTGCTTATATAATTGGAGTGACGATAGCGGATAGAATAAGGAATAGCACAGTGCGCTAGATATAAATAAAAACAGGCCTTTTCAAGCGCATTAAACTATTTTTTTTATTGTCAAGGTTTCGTGTAGTGTAATTTAAGTAGTGTTTTATGTCTAAAAAATAGGAAAGTAATTAAAGCTAGGGTCAGATTTTTAAATATCAATAAAATCAAATTATAAATAGTAATTCTGTATAAATTTTTAACATATATTAACAAGTATTTTCTTAGATTTTGCGCGAACATTGATTAATGAAATAAACAAATTTTATGCGGCTTATAAATAGTATTTAACGCCTGGATAATACACACACTCAAGTCCCCAGTCCAGCAAACACATCACACCATCAGTTTTTTTGCAAAAAATTGAAATAAACCGGGAACGAACAAAAAACAAAATAAAAACATCGAACGTTGTAGTTTTGGAAACAATAACAGCATCAACCAATAGGACGACCAACAGCTTAGTCTCTCCGTGACCTCGATTGCTGCAAAGCTCTCAAAACGTCGGGATAAAAAAAATATAAAATCTAAACCAAAATAAACGCGATAGTAAGCCGCATAAAATTTGTTTAATATTTAATTTTTAATCATACGAGTACATGTCTTAGGAACTAAACATTTTCGCGTGTGCATGTGGTCTCCTTTACTGTTCAATATTTATTCTTATCTCTTGTAAATAATACGTTATGGTATCGACGACATTAAGTAATAAAAGAAACCAATGATTCCCAAACTTTTTTATATAGACCACTTTCGAAATTTTGCTGGTTACGGTGGACCCCCTGAAGCTACATCTTTACCATATTCCCAAAACTTGACAAGCCTCTGCAAGTCTCGAAACTTGCGTATCTACTATAGGATATGCAAGTTTTTACAGGTAACAGTCGCTGAGCTTATTAAAGTTTTATCTGCCTGCAATGATAGGTAAAGTCAAGCCAACATTTTAGTCCTCAAAGACCATTGTGATTAGAATTACACAATCGCCCCCCTGGTTACTTAACAGTTGAGTCAATGAACAAAAAGAAATGACACTTACAAAAGTCCAGCAAGTCATATATCTGAACTGCATTGAACCGAATCGTTTGACATCTTCGTCGAAATCATCATAATTAATAGACATCAAACTAAATATGTTCCCCCAATGTAGAACAATTGATGCTAGGTACCCCCCGACCCGCAAACAGGCTAGGTTAGAAGCCATTTTTCTGAAAATATAAAAGTATTTTTTACTATTATATATAACAGGCTATTTTTTATTATACAATGCGATTAAAATAAGAATAGGACCGAATCGGCGCCATTTTGTGACGTCTAACTCTCCAACCAACTTTACTTTAGTATGGTGTCTATTTCTTTGCGGACCGTTGTATACCACTTACAAGTATACAGACCGTGAAATGATTTAGTCGCTTTTCGGGATCAGCTTGTAAGTTGCCGGCATAGTGGATATGACTGCTACTTGCTGTCATTGAATTTTAGTAGCAGTACATATATGCAGTACATGGGCCACAATCCAGCCTAATATCAAGCGGGGTGCTTTTATATGTCGAGTCTTAATAAATAAAAACAATTTAACAAAAATTAATCGACAAAAACTTTCTGACCTGGGCAAGATATACGTCCGTACGGTGTACCGCAACTTGGTATAATAAAACTATACTTGGATATACACTGATAAATATACTTAGATAAATAAAAGTATAGATAAGTAGTTAATAAAATTAAGAGATACTTAATCGAAAATATTTCTTTATCGCCTACATTACGGAAAAAGTTCCCAAAAGCTCTTTAACCTTGTTGCTAACTCGTCTTTTCACACTCGTGATTCACAGGAGGCCGACCGCGCAACTTCAATGGGAATATAAATGAAATTCATTCCCATTTGTCAAAAAGTTACGCAGTCGCTGTTAGTGTCAATAAAACTTTTTTCATTCGGACAATGAATTTCAATGAGATTGAACTGTTAATGAATATGAACATCGATTCTTTGTGTGTTGCGCGGTCGCAATTTTAATTTTGAAGCTCATTAATGGATTTCAACTGTCAAAACGAAGCTCATTAACAGAGTTCAACTGTCAAAACGGAGTTCAACTGTCAAAACGAAGCTCATTAACAGAGTTCAACGGTCAAAACGGGGTTCAACTGTCAAAACGAAACTCGTTAACAGAGTTCAACTGTTAAAACGGAGTTCAACTGTCAAAACGAAACTCATTAACAGAGTTCAACGGTCAAAACGGAGTTCAACTGTCAAAACGAAGCTCGTTAACAGAGTTCAACTGTTAAAACGGAGTTCAACTGTCAAAACGAAGCTCATTAACAGAGTTCAACGGTCAAAACGGAGTTCAACTGTCAAAACAAAGCTCAACTGTCAAAACGAAACTCAACTGTCAAAACGAAGCTCATTTACAGAGTTCAACTGTTAAAATGAAGCTCATTAACAGAGTTCAACTGTTAAAACTAAGCCCATTCTCATTGAGTTACGCAGTCGGCCCACAGGTCAGGGAAAGCATCTGCATTAGCAATTAGTATCCCAGTATCTATTTATAACACGCTTTTATTAGCTTGACTTGTATGTATGTATGTAACCATGTAACGGAATCTTTCAAATTAATTTTCACCCATCCCCATGAATATATTTGTTTTAATTTAAGTCATTTATTTGTAATAGTTTTCACCATAATTCCAACCTAATACGACAGGCGTGGACGAGTGGTTAGCGATTGGTTTGTTGCGCGTAAAGTCCGGGTTCGATTCCCGGTAGGAGCAAATATTTGTTTCGTAGCTTTTATTTGTAATATTTAATAATTATATTAAATATTTCGAATATTTGTTAATAAAAAAGAGGCGGATATTTGCTTCGAGATAACCAATCAAAAGGGGTGAGCAGTGGTACCCAGTCTGCCGATCCGGGGTACCGTAAAGTGATTAGGCCGGAATAGTGGATGTAGTAGCAGTGACACCCGTTCATGGATCACACCTCAGCTTAACATATAGCTGGGTGCTGTCATATGTCAAGTCACAATAAATATAAAAATATAATGTTAACTAAATGTGTTTTATTTACTGTGCAATAAGGAATTTTATCTATCTATCTATCAACAATGAAAAATTTAACATCTGGACAAAAAATAAAAAAAAAATAAAGTCCATTTTTTATCAATTGTACTTTGTATAAATTATGATAAAATAACAAATCGTAAATCTGTTATAAAGCAGGTATTAAAATAATCATACGATCGGCAGGTCAACATAAACAAAGAAGGTAGCAACAAAGTTAATGATATAGTGAATTAAACAAATTGTATGCGGCTAACTAGCGCGTTTATTTTGGTTTTGATTTTAAAATTTTATTTTATTACTAGCTGTGCCCGCGGTTTCACCTGCGTAAAATTAGGTTTTATATGACTTTTTTATAACTGTGTTATAACACAGCCATAAAAATGAAGTAGGTACTCAATTCGACTATATATCCCTTTTTTCTATTTTTTATTGTGACTCGACGTATGACAGCACCCCGCTTGATGTTCAGCCGAAGTGTGGTCCATGAATGAATGTCACTGCTACTACAATTCAATAACTGTGAGTAGCAATCACATCCACTATCCACTTACTAGCTGATCCCGAAACGTGACCAAATCACTTCGCAGTCTGTATACTTATAAGTTGTGGTACTACCCCGGATCGGTAGACTGGGTACCACTGCCTACCATCCTATCATTTATAACTACCACATTTATAACTCGATAACTCGTATAAAAATGACAGACGAAAATAAAAGTAAATATATAAAAATTCTAAACAGCTGAAACTATAGTCAATTGGAAACTATAGTAAAAACTTTTTTTTAATTATTAAAAGTAACCTATGTTTATTCTAGTACCTCCAAAAATTAGTGTACAATGTTTCATGATGATCGGTTAAGTAGTTGTTGCGTGAAAACATAACAAACACTTACATTCAAATTTATAATAATAGTAGAATATGCATATAGTGACAGAAGGAAATAACGATCAAGAAAAAAATCCAAACAGCTGAAAGTGTGGTCTATGTAATGTATAGTGTATAGTCTCCATAGTATAGTTAATTGGACGTGACTGTCCATAATACAGTGCGATGGTATTATAGTACTCAGGGTTTGAACCAACGCCTTGTACCTATTTTTATAATAGTTTTAATAATTTATAAATTTGCTAAAATAAACGTTGCTAAATAGTAAATAGTAAGTTAGTCCTTATTACATCAGGTACCTGCCAATAAAAGTCCCGTCAAAATCGGTCCAGCCATTTCAGAGATTAGCCGAAACAAACAGACAGACAGAAAGAGAGACAAAAAAATTTAAAAATCTTATTTTGGTGTATGTACCGTATATATATATTTATATACATGTATTAAAAAACGGTTATTTTAATATTACAAACAGACACTCCAATTTTATTTATCTGTATATCGATTCCGATGTTTCAGCCATCGTGGTCACGGAGAGACTGAGTTGTCGTGTTGGTCGTTCTATTGGTTGATGCTGTTATTGTTTCTAAAACTACCCTGTCTGATTTTTGATTTGGTTTTTCTGTTCCCAGTTTAATTCAATTTTTTGCAAAAATAACTGACGGTGTCATTTGTTTAATTCATTATTCAATGTTCGCGCAAAATCTAAGAAAATATTAATGGGATAGTTCTTCAAAACACCCGTTATTGTGACTCGACAGCTCGACCGGGAAGGAGCAAGAGGCAAGGGGAGGTCAAAGAGCGTCATCGACTGAAAAAACCCAGTCAGTTCAAACCGAGGCATCAGTTGCCTCAGTGGCCGTTCTATACCTACCAAAGGTGCTTCTTCATCATCAGCAAGAATGCGTCCACTGATGAAGATAAACGCTATTTCGAACGACAAGAAGCCAGTTGCAACCTTTCTTCCCCATCGGTTGTCGGTTTTCCAAGCGATGTGCTTCTTCACGCATCGCTTGAAGGATCCAAGGTAATAAAATAGAGAGAACACATGGGCTGGAAAAGCATTCTACTTGTCTACACAAGCATTCTACACAACTCCCTAGCTTCCTTCACATCCACAATTCTCTTCATACAAGCTCTACGGCTATAGGCACTAGGCAACCTAGCATTCCTAAGGATGTCTCTTATTTAGTCAAAAAACATCAGATTTATAAAAATATATAAAAATCAGTTAACAGGATGATGATAAAGAACTGACAAATGACGTGGCGCCGGTGAATCTCCATAGGATTGAGCTAAGCCTCTACCACACAGGCGGGTTATTATCGGTGGATAATACCGGATACGTTTTTGCGATAATGCGTCCTACTTCTATTGCGTCGTTATCATCGCAGCAGTGTTTAACTTCGTAGCCGTCCTAATACATGTACTAAAAACATATATCGCAATAACGCATCCGGTATTATTGACCGATAATAACGCGCCTGTGTGGTAGAGGCTTTATTCAGTCATCGGCGCTCAGACCTCCCCTTGCTTAGCATCAGGCAAGTCGAGGTCAGATGTCGCGTTGTGATAATAAACGATAAAAATACCTCTAATTGATATATTGTTACAATTAAATAAATTTCACGATAACCCCGACCTAGTACAATGCCAATTCAATATTAATGAATTGTGGTCAATTTCAACAAAATTTCATCTTTCTTTAACCGACTTCAAAAAAGGAGGGGGTTCTCAATTCGACCAGTATTTTTTTTTATGTGATCCCATTTTAATTTGGTCCAGTTCTGATAATGGCATCCATGAGAAAATCATATAAGTCTTAAATTTTCAACATTCTCATGTTTGTTTGTTCGCGGATAACTTCGTTGTTTATGAACCGATTTTGATTATTCATTTTTTGTTGAAAATAAGATATTTCAATCATTTCTATTTAACTAAATAAAATACGTATTACTTTGTGCAAAGAAAATTTATTTTTTGCTTTTTAGTTTACTGTTTGAAGTCGTTTTTTTTGTTAGAAATTATTATTATAGGTAAGAATTTTAATCAATCATCATCAATCAATCATCAGCAATAAATCACACAAGCTCTCCATACAAGCTATCAAATTGTCACGTTTTTTCCTACAGGGATAATGGAGCACCACTTGCACGATCCTGACACAACTCCCTCGCTTCCTTCACATTCACAATTCTCTTCATACAAGCTTTATGGTTATGGGCTAGTGCAACCTAGCTGTCTTGAGGATGTCTCCGATTTGGTCGGCAACATCCATCCACATCAGATTTTTAAATTCTTTTCGTCAATCTAATTTCACTCATCCTTTCCATGTGCTCAAACCATCGGAGCATTCCTTTGTCAATCCACTACATCCTCTTTCAAACCAAATCTATCACGCAATGTACTATATCTTATTCTATCCGCTATCGTTACTCCACATACACTCCTTAACGACCGCATTTCTACAGCGCTTATTCTACTTTCATGCTTCCACACCCAACATTCACTTCCATACATTAATTAGATTATTTTTAAATCCACAAAAAACGATCAAACTCTCATAGTACTCTTTATAGACATCGCACTCCAAATCATTTTGACCAGCAAAGTGACGGCGACTGAGGCAAACGTGAACCCGCGGGTGTTATCAGTCGTGGCACTCTTGGACCTCTCCTTAAGGTGTAATTACGATGGCGACCGCAGACTGCAGAGCTCAATACTGGTTTGTATCTGTACGTCTCGGCCACAAACTGCAGTGTCACCGTGCACGGAATCAATCTTATATAGATTTATACAAACGAGTAGTGCAATCTGCAGTCGCAGTTTGCAGTCTGCGGTCCTCATCGGAATCACACCATTTACTTACCATTAGGAAGTCAAGGTCAAATGTCAAGGAACAACAAAAAATTATGTAAAAAATTCAAGTTTGATGTGTTGCAATCAAGTTAAAACTAGTTTGGTACGTCAAAGAATTCGTTGAATTGTTGTTAAGGAGGTAATAAATCCACTATGCCGGCCTAGTTGAAACCGGCAACATACAAGCTTATCGACTGAGTAACTTTAACGCCTTTTTTTTATTGTGACTCGACATTTGACCTCGACTCGCCTGATGATAAGCAAGAGGAGATCCAAGAGTGACGACGACTATAAAAGCCGAGCTAGTTCCTGGCTGCCTCAGTCGCCGTCATTATGCCGGCCTAAGGTGCTTCATCACGCTAGACCATAGTCTAGTCTAGTAATAGTAAAAACAAATCAAGAATTTCCGGTTAAAAATTACTTGCCAGTACCAATGTATCTTTGATAAGGCGACCGTGGTTTAGTGGTAGTGCAATGTATCTTGATATTACTTTGGTTGTCCTGTTTCTATGATACAAAGCACTTTAGTAGCTTAGTATAGAAATGTAAATAAAATTAATCAAAACAAAAAAAAACAACATAATACATTTAGCCGTCAAGTTTCCATGATACACGCACGTTTAGTAACTTAATATAAAAATGTATTAAAGAAATGCAATAACACAGATAAATCTTCACAGTCTGTAAACTTAAAAGTGGTGGTACTAACCCGGATTGTCAGACTGGGAAGAAGACCACCAACTGCCTGCCCACCACTCCTAAATTATGCCGTAATTATATTCAAAATTGTTTACGAACTATAATATAAAATAAACCGAGAGAAAGTTAACTGTAGAATACGCGTTCAAAGCGACCGCACACAGCTGTATCGCATCGTTAACTAACCTCATTTTGTCTACAATTTAACTGATGATTTAAAATACGCTAACCTCGGTATTGGTTACGAATTTGCGCCGTTTGGGGTCGAGTCGATGGGCTTTTGGGGACCTTCAGCTAAGCGCCTGGCCAAGGAGTTGTCCAAGCGGCTGACGGAGAAGTCTGGAGACAGGAAGGCTGGCTATTATTTCTGCCAACGTATTAGCCTTGCTATACAAAGGGGAAATGTTGCCAATCTCCTTGGGACTATCTCTGATGCGACGTCATTAGATGATATTTTTTATTTATAGTTTAATTATAGTTAATTATAACTTTTAATTTTAAAACATGTACAGCTACACCGGGAAAAAGAGAGTCTGCTCAAAAAAAAAAATGCGAACCGAGATATTTTGACGGATTTAGGTTCGTCTCCGGACGTATTAATAATGAACCTAAAATCCAACAGCTGAACTATTGCAGATTTTTTTTATTCGCTGCTAAAGTCGGGAAAACATAGTTTTTCGCAATTATAATTTTTTCTTGACTATTTAGATAAAAATATTTTGAAAGGAACTTGTAGATAATAAAAATATCTACAAAATGAGACTTGTTAGGTTCAAATTAGTTTTTTTGTTTTTTTACAAAATGCAGAAAACCCCTAAAAATCGATGTTTTTTAAATAATGTTTTAAACAAACAATTTTATACCTAGACATCCCTAATTTTAATATACTGTAGACTTTGACGTGTATTATTAGTGGTATTATTAGTGGTAAAATCCATTTGTTCTTAAAAAAAGCACTTTTTTGCAACCTAATTATTACCTCTTCGGTAGGTCCTAGAGTGTTGTATTTGGGCTCATTCTCTTCCTTAAGAGTTGTACTTTCAGTCTTTTTTTAAAGCTAATCAATTTTAGCAACTAGGGTCTTGCAAATCGAAGTGCAAATATACACCGGGAAAAGGGAAGTTTGCTAAAAAAAAAGTGCGAACCGAGATATTTTGACGGATTTATTCGGACTCATTCTCTTCCTTAAGAGTTGTACTTTCGGTCTTTTTTTATAGCTAATCAATTGTAGCAACGATTTTATATTCATTGAATTATTTCATTTTTTGCACTTCGATTTAAAAGACCCTCGTTACTAAAATTGAATAGCTGTAAAAAAAGACTGAAAGTACAACTCTTAAGGAAGAGAATGAGCCTAAATACAACACTCTAGGACCTACTGAAGAGGTAATAATAAAGTTGCAAAAAAGTGCTATTTTAATTATAAAATGAAATTTTACCAAAAATATAAAAGAAAAAAAATCCAAAAAAATACCACTAATACTACACGTCAAAGTTTACAGTCTCTTAAAATTGGAGACGTCTAGGTATAAAATTGTTTGTTTAAAACGTTATTTAAAAAACATCGATTTTTAGCGGTTTTCCGCATTTTGTAAAAAAACAAAAAAAAAACAATTTGAACTCAACTGGTCTCATTTTGTAGATATTTTTAATATCTACAAGTCCTTCTCGCAACATTTTTATCTAAATAGTCAAGAAAAAAATATAATTGCGAAAAACTACGTTTTCGCAACTTTACCGGCGAATAAAAAAAAACCTGCAATAGTTCAGCTGTTGGATTTTAGGCTCATTATTAATACGTCCGGAGACGAACCTAAATCCGTCAAAATATCTCGGTTCGCATTTTTTTTTTAAACACTAGAGGGGCTCGACTCCTTTTCCCGGTGTAAGCCGGTTGGACCAAAAAATATAATTTACGAATTTGTAAAAAGTATCGTATTAGTAAAAGAAAAAAAGAAATATGGGTTCTTTAACTTCACATTTTACATTTACGTTTAACGGATATTTAACACAGAGCTAAAGGACATCATTCATTTTGGGTTTCTATGTACTACTTTTGTTATTTCTAATAATAAAAACATATATAAATGGTAGTTTCGATATAAAATTATTAACAACTCAATTCACGATTTCGTTATAGTAAACGTAATAGAATAAGTATAAAGTAAAATTAAATTCGTGAATTGAAACTTTTTTGATACAAACGGCTGTTAGTATGTATTATATTTTTGTAAAAAGAAATAAAAAATAAATATAGATTATATACATTTATATTATAGAATATATTATAATAACCACTGCCTACCTACTCTTTTATAACATGACCCGGAGCAAATATCCGCCTCTTTTTTTATTAACAGATATTTGTAATAATATAGAGTGGTACCCAGTCTGCCGATCCGGGGTAGTACCACCGCTTTTAAGTAAACAGATCGTGAAGCGATTTGGTCACGTAGTGAATGTGATTGCTGATTGCTACTAGTAATTGAATTGTAGTAGCAGTGACATTCATTCATGGACCACACTTTGGCTTAACATAAAGCGGGGTGCTGTCATATGTTGAGTCACAATAAAAAAAAGAACCCAGAACTTTACGCGTGTCGAATTGGTGTGCTATTGTGCTACCAATTTGCCACGCCTGTCGTCAATGTCGTGCCACAATTTAAAAATCGTAAATCCTCTTGTTAAGATATTTTATTATTAAACAAACTTTCAAACCATAATAGTCTCTATAACCAAAAAGATAGAGATCAAAATTGTATACGAATGAGCGCATCGGATATTATTCGTAATATGTACAAGCAATTTTAGTCAGTATTGTTGAGTACATAGGTATAAATATTGCATACATTAGTTTTAAATCCGGTGCTACTATCGATATTGATAGTAACAAACTTACTATTGATAGTGTGAGTTGTAGGTAGTGTTGAATTATTATTTTAGCGATATCGATATTTTTTTACTATGCCATTTTTTTAAATTTTTTATCGAGACGCGACATCTAACCTTGTCTAAAAGTAAGTAAGGAGAGGTTTCCGTCACTATGCCGCCCAAAGGTTTCCAAGGTCAAAGGATGAGGAGAACATATAGGCTGATAATGCATTTCAGTTGTCAATACTAAGCTACGAAAATGGCTTGTATCATAAAAACTGGACAACTGAAGTACCTACATATCTATATATCATAGATACATTGGTACCGGTAAGCAAGGGCGGCTATCCCTTAAGTGCGCTCGTGCGCTGAACCACCACATTTTAATAGATTAAAAATATATTATTTTATCTAATTTCCAATTATGACGAAAGAATTTAAACTCTTTGTTAAACTATTAAGATTTATTTTCGCTGTAAAGAAGTTGTAGTTTTTCTATGAACCATCTTTTGTCCCACGCGTCTGGCCCACTAGCTCGTCTCCCATACAAGTTGTACTAGCTGTTCTCGTGCGCTCGCCGAAGCGCAACAGGCCCGACGCGTGAGACAAAAGATGAGACAAATAGTCTATTGTCGTGCTCCGCACGCGCGAACCGAAGATTACCGAACGAGCGAAAGCGCCTAAGGTTTGTTTGACAAAACGGCGTGGGCGGCGACGCAACGGCCATGTTGGATGACCACTCGTTATCAGTATAGTATCGCTGTAAACCCGTGACGTGTTAATTATTGTTTGTTTACCTACGTAATAATTAGTATTTTTTTTTGTTTTCTATTTGTTTGAATTGAAAAAAAATCAAACCCTACCAGATTTTAATAAAAAAGTGATCGAACTATTCACTTCGGAAAAAAGGCCGAATCGATTTAATTTATAAAAAATAGAAGGAACTATAGTATACATTCAAAGAATGTTGTAATATTGCAATTTCTAACCCTAAGACTTAGTGAGCAAGTAAAGTGCACCACCAGTTCGATGATCCACCAGTCGCCACTGCCGGTAAGTGGTTTTGAAGCTGGGTTTCTTTGTTTGCGTGACCACTACACCACGGTGGCTTATGTACTCAGTTGCAACCCATAAAAAAATATTTAATCTTGGAACACTACAAAGTACAATTGTCAAATAATATAGTTAAAAAATTAACCAAAATACATTATAAAAAGGAGTCCCTTTAGGCAAGGTTCTGAAGATACTGGCAGCGTTCCCCCTTTGAACAGCTAGACTAATTGTTTGTCCGAGGTAGCTGCCAACTCTAAAATACGAAGATAGCGGGGCTTGAAGTAGATGTAAGAGCGCACTATTGAAAGTGTACTTAACATCGAAGATGTTATAAAGTTTGGATCTAGCTGTCAAGGTGTGATTCCGTCGGCGACTGCAGACCGCAGACTGCACTACTAGTTTGTATGAGATTGATTCCGTGCAAGGCGATAATAGTCTGCAGCTGCCGCGTTAATATTGTTTCCAAACATCATATTTATAATCTATGACTTAGCAAATGCTGATTGTCGCAATAGTGTCGCCTTGCACGGAATCAATTTTTTTTGGCTGGCATAGTGACTGACCCGTTTTTTTCAGTCATCGTCACTTTTGGACCTCCTCTTGCTTATCATCAGATGTGTCGCGTTCAAATGTCGTGTCACAATAAAAAAAACAATCTCATACAAACCAGTAGTGCAGTCTGCAGTCGCCGGCGGGAACACACCTTAACTCTCACATGTCGATCACATATGTCGATCCACATAAAAGGGAGATATTAATTATCGATAACTGAATTTAAGAACTCGACATCACTATTCACAAATCGTTATCATAATTACCAATAAATAATCTTAAAATAAGTTATCAAATATTGAACTTTATAAAAAACAGTCTATGTGTATTTGTGGGGTTATTCCCTGTTTTACACTTACCATTTTATTAATCCTCGTAAATATACTCTTTTTTTTTATTGTGACTCGACATATGACTGCACCCCGCTTGATGTTAAGCCGAAGTGGACCACATGAATGAATGTCACTGCTACTACAATTCAATAACTGTGAGTAGCAATCACATCCACTAAGCCTGCCTAGATGGAACCGGCAACTTACAAGCTGATCCCGAAACGTGACCAAATCATTTCACGGTCTGAATACTACCCCGGATCGGCAGACTGAGTACCACTGCCTACCACTCTTTGATAACCAGATCGAAGCAAATATCCACCTATTTTTATTAATAAATATTTGCAATATTTAATATAATTATTAAATATTACAAATAAAAGCTATGAAACAAATATTTGCTCGGACCGGGAATCGAACCCGGGACTTAACGCGCAACAAACCAATCGCCTACCGTTCGTCCACGCTTCGTCAATATACATACTCGTAAAATGTGTTATTCCGACGGGGCGGTCGCAGACCGATGACTGAAACTCTAGGCACTTATACTCGAAGTTCAACAGTTCAAGCCAGGGGCGTAGCTACCGCCGCTGTATGAATTATACGGGCCCCCAACATGTGTAAGAAAAAAATAATAAAAACTTCGATAGGACAGGAACGCCTGTCAGATCTGTCACTGTTGTCCATAGAGGCAGAAACTTTGAAAAAACTAAAGTCATCATGAGCTATAATTTTTTTTTGTGACACGACATTTCACCTCATTCCGCCTGATGATAAGCAAGAGGAGGTCCAAGAGTGACGACGACTGGGACAACCGAGTTAGTTCCCGGCTGTCCCAGCCGCCGCCACTATGCCGGCCTAAGATGCTTCTTCACGCATCGCTTGAAGGATCCAAGGTCATAGGATGGAGAGAACACATGGGCAGGCAAAGCATTCCACTTGTCGATTGTTCTACAAAGAAAAGACGCACCGAACTTTTTAGTTCGACTGCCGATTCGGTCGATAAAATGCGGATGCTTTCCCGACCTGTGCGGGTATTACGGGAGTGAAAAGACGAGGTAGGAACAAGGTTAAAGAGCTCTTCGGAACATTCCCCGTGGTATTATTTAAAAAAAGTAAGTTTTGACTTTTGGCGGGCAACTGCAACTGACAGGACGCGCAATTTTGAATTATTTGAAAAGCTTTGTTTTTCATAAATATTAATGTGTAATAATGGTGGAATTGTTATCCAGTAATCATTTAAAAGTTGATCAAGTATAAACAAGTAATTTAAATCTGTGAAACGTGTTTCTTCATGTTCCCTCCAAGACGCCTTCCGAAGTTTTAGTAAAGGCTTTCCGCCGCTTTACTATCAGTCGTCGTCACTCTTGGACCTCCTCTTGCTTAGGACCTCCACTCCTTTCTAAGGGCCCCCAAATAAATTTTTATACGGGGCCCAGCCAAAGCTTGCTAAGCTTCTGTTTCAAGCAAAGCTTGTACAATCACCTATGGCTATCAGAAGAATGAAGCGATGCGTAATGAAGCACCTTTGGCCGGCATAGTGACAGCGACTGTGGCAGCCGTGAAGACTTGGCTTTGCAGTCGTCGGCACTCTTGGACCTCTTCTTTTTATCATCAGGCGGATCGATGTCAGATGTCAAGTCACATTAAAAAAAATTGACGATTGAGATACTCGTCAACTGAATTTTTAAACATTGCCGCTTTTGGACTTTCCCTTGCTTACAAGCGAGTGAAGGTCAGATTCAACTAGGCCGGCATGCGTGGAAGTGGATATGACTGCTACTTACCGTTATTTCGCTGTGATATCAGTCACCTCCATTTATGGACCGCACTCCATCTCAGCGTAGGTAGGCCTCCCACTAGGTGGACTGACGACATAGTGAAAGTCACGAATAACCAGTGGATGCAGCTGGCATCTTGTCGTTCGAAATGGCGTTCTAAGGAAGAGGCCTACTCGTATGTTCAGCAGTAGACGTCTTCTGGCTGATGATGATGATGACTCCAGGTTAACATCAGGCGGAGTGCTGCCATTTTTGGAGACACAATGGAAATTAAAAAAAGGCTTTGAAATAAAACACATATTTGCAAGTGATTCGACAATAAAACAATAACATATATTTCTCTATTGGTTCTTAAAAATCGTCTTTATATATACTAGGTTAAGGTACAATGTAACTTGAAAGAAAGCCATCGTGACTGCGCCTTCAAAACACACTATGTGCCTAGAAACATTTCATGGGAATACAATACAACGTATGTTTAATAATATTTTTAAAGCTATATAATATGTATTTATATTAATTCTTTAAACATATAAATTATGTAATTTTACATTTAATTAAAATGTTTATTTCATTTTGTAGGCGCAGTCGCGAGTTTATTATTTATTTATGGATGGTATATTTATTTATAAATAAAATAATACATAACAAAAAAACATCATTTCTTTATAGTGACTCTATATCGACCTCGATCCGCCTGCAGTAAGCAAGAGGAAGTCCAAGAATACCGACGACTGAAAAAATTAAATCAGTTGACGGTTGCCTTAGTCGCCATCATTATGCCGACTTTTTACCCCTCCTTGGCTACCATCAGCGAAGGTCTAATAGTGCAAACGACTGAAAAAGAAAACCCACTTCGTTCACGGTTGCCTAAGGCTAGGAAAGAGATTGTAAAAATATCAATCAATCAAATTAATCACAGGGATAGGCAGAGCCAATGGAGCACCACCTGTCACGATCCTGACACAACTCCCTCGCTTCCCTCACTTCCACAATTCTCTTCATACAAGCTCTACATCGATAAGTAAATATTGGGTGTGACCAAAAAAGCATGAGGGTAGAATTAACGCTGTAGAAACGACCGTTAAGGAGTGATGTGGAGTGACGATAGCGGATAGAATAAGGAATAGCACAGTGCGTGATAGATGTGGTTTGAAAGAAGATGTAGTGACAAGGATTGACAAAGGAATGCTGCAATGGTTTGGGCACATGGAAAGGATGAGTGAAAGTAGATTGACGTAAGGAATTTATAAATCTGATGTGGATTAGATACGTTAAACAACGCAGGAGGCAAATCAGGAGGGTGTTTTCTGACCAAATTAAAGACATACCCTAGAAAGCTGGGTTAATAACTGTAGCATTAACTCCATTCCCTTTAGCTTAACATCAGGCGGAGTGCTATGATATGTCGAGTCACAATAAAAAAAGTGGCGCCTACCTACGGTTTACTAATGCCCCAGTTTTTGTCACTTTTTTAGATGAACATATTCACCTGAAGAACTATAAGATTAGAAGAAGATATGGGCTGGTAAACCATCCACTTGTCGATTGTTAAAAAAATTAAAGCTTTAAAAAAGCGTGAATTAATAAAGATAGAATATTAACCTAATAAGGTTTTTTTAAATTAAATTAGATGTAAATGAATATTGTTTTAAATATACAACCCATAAATATTAAATAAAAATTTAATATGATTTTATATTCATATTAAATTTAAATATAAATATATTTTAAAATATTAATTTAATTAACTCTTCAGGTAAATGAGTTTAACAGCTAATTAGATCATTTTTAATGTAAAAATACATCCTTTCATCATCATTTCATTCATTGTTACATAACATAACATAAATAAAAATATTATTGTTTAATATTTCTTAAAAGCAAAATAATTAATATTTATATAAAAGTAATAAAATAATTAATTGTACAATTGTACAAAAACTCGTTAACAAATATTAAAATTAATTATATGTAGTTTTTATAACAAATTAAATAATTACAAATAATCACACGCCATTTTTGTGTTTTTGTATGCGGCTAACTATCGCGTTTATTTTGGTTTTGATTTTAATATTTTATTTTATCACTAGCTGTGCCCGCGGTTTCACCTGCCTAAAATTAGGTTTTATATGACTTTTTTATAACTGTGTTATAACACAGCCATAAAAAACAACTTCGGTTCTCAATTCGACTATATATCCCTTTTTTCTATTTTTTATTGTGACTCGACATATGACAGCACCCCGCTCGATGTTAAGCTAAAGTGTGATCCATGAATGGATGTCACTGCTACTACAATTCAATAACTGTGAGTAGCTATCACATCCACTATGACAGCCTAGTTGGAACCGGAAACTTACAAGCTGATCCCGAAACGCGACCAAATCACTACCTCGATGTATTACTACACTACTAGTCGAAGTACTACGTCACTCTTGGACCTCCTCTTGCTTATCATCAGGCGAGTCGAGGTCAGATGTCGTGTCACAATAAAAATAAAAAACAGTACTGTCTTGAAACATGCTTGGTTTTAAAAGTTTATTGTAGGCCCCCTGAAGTCGTGAGACGTGTTATTCGTGTTTCCTCCAAGGCTTTTTCAGAAAAATTAAGTTTTTCCTCCAAATACTAAATTAATATAAGTAAAAATAAAACAAGGCAGTGTTTCATAATACTCGTAAGTTAGAGTAAAAATGAGGACGAAAAAAGACTAAACTAAAACTACTGAAAGAGCCATTAAGAGATTACGAAGTAACATGTTTGTTTCACTTGTTCAGCTTTAAATCACTTGTTTATACTCGATCAACTTTTAAATGATTACCGGATAACAATTCTACTATTATTAAACATAAATATTTAAGAATAACAAGTTTTAATTTTTTTTAATAAACGACTCGTCACTTGCCATTGCCCGTTAAAAGGATTTTATTACTGACTAGCTGTGCCCGCGGTTACACCCGCGTAAATTAGGTTTATAAAACAGTCATAAAAAAGGAAGAGGTTCTCAATTCAACTGTATATCCCTTATTTTTGTATTTATAACTCGATAACTCATTTAAAAATGACAGACAAAATAGAAAAAATTCCACACAGCTGAAACTATAGTCAACTGAAAAATACTCAAAAAAATCATTTTTTTAAATTAAAAATATTCTATATTACTTCTAGTACCTCCGAAAATATGTGTACAAAGTTTTATGATGATCAGTTAAGTAGTTTTTGCGTGAAAACGTAACAAACAAACTCACATTCACATTTATAATAATAGTAGAATATGACAAAATAAAGTGTTCTTCTTAATCTTCGATCTTGATAAGTCAAACGATACAGAACCAGGCCGGTTTTTTCCGACCAAATCAGAGACATCCTCTAGAAAGCTGGGTTGCCTAGTGCCCACAATAATAAATCTAGTAGGGAGCTCTACTATTTATAGCGCTCTATTATCCCTATATGGCATAAGAGGGTCAGGATCGTGGCGGGTAGCGTTCCATTGTCTTTGCCTACACCTGTGGCAATTTAATTGATTGATTGATTGATAATAAATTATGGCGTATGATTATTTTATTACGATATTTAACAAATTGTAAAATAATAATTTTAATTTATAAATTCACATATTACAAACATACAAACTTATCCATTCATTTACATGACTTCATTATATCCAAAATATATATTATACAATTTATATTATAACTATAATACGTGTTTATAAGTACTAAGTGAATTTTTTTGCAAAACATAGTACAAAAGTTTTAGAAATCACCTACAAACCTAACCATCTAGTAGATTTTATATTAAACATTTTTACATCAAAATATACTTTATTTTATTGTGACAGGACATCAGACGACGACTTGCCTGATGGTACTCAGAGGAAAAGCTAAAAGCGCCTCCGACTGAAAAAACAGATGCTTACTATTATACTAAAGTGCTTGAATCAAAGAAACAGAACGACCAAAGTACATATATTAAAGATACGTTGGTACGGGTGAGTGGTTTCTAACTCATGCTCTCGGTTTGTGTAACCATTGCACTGCCACTACACCACGGTCGCAACGTCAAAGAAACACTGAAGACTAAACCGTTTACTCTTGGATTGCAATTACCAAAGTCAAGTGACGATTAGAAGGAAATGGAATAACCCCTACCGCAGTCGCCGTCACTATGCCGGCCTAAGATATCAACCATACATCAATTGCATATAAAAATGTTTAATATAATTTCTAGTACTTTACCCTATATCGTATCTATACCCTAAAACGCACTAAAATAATTTTACCTGTGCGATTGGGATTTAAATATTACTTAGAGTATATATATAGAGCGCGCAGTCTTCTACCAATATTAAATTAATTGTGAATTGTAGACTAACTGTAGCTGTAGATAAAAAAATATATATTGTTATTTATTTATTAGTTTTTATTTTCAATGATATTTTTATACGAAAATACGTAGATACGTTATACGCGCTCCGAACGAGGCACGTTAAAATATGCTAATAAGCAAACCTGAACTCATTGTCGTTTTTTTTTATTGTGACTCGACATTTGACATCGACCTGCTTGATGATAAGCAAGAGGAGATCCAAAGGCGCAGACGATTGAGACAACCGAGTTTGTTCACGGCTGTCTCAGCCGCCGTCACTATGCCGGCCAAAGGTGCTTCTTCACGCATCGCTTGAAGGATCCAAGGTTATAGGAGGGAGAGAACACATGGACTGGCAAAGCATTCCACTTGTCGATTGTTCTACAAAGAAAAGATGCAGAGCATTATTTATTTGTCTCTTTTTCGCTCTCAATAACTCTCATTCCATCCTACTTCCACTTTTATGTATGCCTAGTCGCGGTTGATCGTTCAAACTCGTGCCATTTGCGAACACTAAATTAGCAATGAAATTTGGATATAAAATTCACAAATGCCTATCGATCAGGCTTTTAATCTCCACCGTTGACCTCTATGCGAAATTCTTCTACACTCTTATCATCATAGAATTTTTCCAACTGCTGCATATTGCTGAGTCAATACCATATGCTATGCCATACTTGCCAGCTCTTCAGTGGAATTTGCTGCACATTACATACAACTAAATTATTTTCTATCTAATTTTCATCGCTAATTTATAAGTAATTGTTACAAGAAAAATAATAATTCAAATCATGTTTATGCATTTCCAACATTAAATAAGTAACTACTCATTAAAAAATCTGCAAACAAGTCGACATTAAACAATTTGTGTCTTAACAAATGTAAGAAGTAATTTCTTCATACTTAGGCTACAGTTCATACTCCATCATGCGCACTCTACATATATATGCTCTAGAGTGTTTTATTCAAGAATTCTTAAGATCTCATCTAACCAAGTTTATGAATTAAATTGTAATAAAAAACTATATGTATATATTTAAATATATTATCTTTATACTGTTATGGAATACAAATTAGATTCATTTCTTTATATATTACTTAAATATAAATAAATAAAAATTTATATTTCATGACAGAATTTTATATTAAGGTTATGGTTACATTACGTCGTCGTAGCGTTTTTAATAATCGCTTTTATTGTAACCTGACCCTAAGTAACAACAAGAAATGGTATAACAGTTAATAAATTGTAACTAATTATGTGAATTAACAACTTTAAAAAGCTAAATAAGATCATCTTGGCTTTGGGATTAGTCGTGAATTTGCTTTACCATTTAGTTCATATTTATTTTAGAAGCGATTTAACAATCCTCGAGATCGTAACCTTGTCCTTACAATCACAATTTAGCAGTCTAAAGTGCCCCAAAATTTTCAGATGACAACGGAAGTGACTCAGTCTTGTTTCTGAATCACTTACATGGGAATGATAATCGCGGACGAACGTCTATTTATTTATTTTTCACTGATGTTAAACACCCGTCTGATGTTAAAATGGAGTGCGGTTCATAAATGAAGGTGACTGCTACTTACAGTTAAATAAATAACTGTAAGTAGCAGTCACATTCACATGTTGGCCTAGTTAGAACCGGCAACTTACAAGCTGATCCTGAAACGCGACTAAGCCACTTCACAGTCTGTATACTTGTAAGTGGTACTACCCATGTTCTGCAGTATAGATAGGCAGACCTGCTTCCACCGTAGTCGTCCAGAGCTATTCTATAGCTGCTGATATACTGTGCAGATTAGATTACCTCAGAAGTTAGCGCTCTTTTTCTTTCTGCCGGGAACTTTATCTTAAAGCTTAATCGCTTAGTCCCGATTTGAAATTAGTAGATCTTTGCAAAACGTCAAAGGACTTCCGAAAGTTCATTTTAAGAAATCTATTGAATCATCATACCTTAACTCCACTTTTTACGTTTCTGTCACAACTCTCTCGCTTCCTTCACATCCATTATCCTCGTCATACAAGCTCTATGGTTATGGACGATGCGGACTACAGATTTTTAATATAAGTAATAAACCGTTTTCTTTTCTATTAAGGGATTGAAAAATCGCTGTTAAGGTGTTACGTTAATGTAAACAAGACTTTAATCTACAACAAATGTCAATCGCATCTTCCAAGCAACAGGATCTTCCGTATTCATTACATGACATCTTATTCCGTCTTATTTCTCATTACACATTATTCCTTTTTTACATATAAAGAATGTAAAATGTCATGAGTATCATGAGCACGCACAAATTCTACACGTCTTCGGCGTTATAGGTAGAGAAAGTTAAAACGATTATCGACTCGTAAAAGTTGGGCTAAATCCACCAAAATGAGACTATTGATGATAATGATCAAACGTGTAGTCGCACAGACGATATTTGTCACAACGATTAATAGTCTCGTTTTATTGGATTTAGCCTAGCTTTTATTATTTTGACAATCGCCGACGAGAGACGATAATCGTTTTTAATTTGCCCAACCTAACTCCGCTGTATATAATAAAAAATACGAATTATTTTAAGCACGATTTTATGAACGAAATCGATGAGTTTTTTTTAGCGAAAGATATAAATTTAGTTTCAGCCAATTGTTCAGTCTTGGTGCTCTAAGAGATATTAATTATCGCAAAATATATTTTTTTAATCAACGCAAAACTAAATTTTTTCCTTTTGAAGAAACAAGTTAAATGAAGAAATGTATAAATTTACGCTTCTGCAGGCACTTAGCTTCTAGTAGTGCTTGTATCATAGAAATGGATGACTAAAGTACATATACCCAGTACGTATAACGTATACCCAAAATACAGAAACCGGCACCACCCACGTGCCGGTTTCTGTACGTGCGTGGTTTTGAACCGGGGGCGTTCGGTAAGTAACTATACGGTCGGTAGGTACAATTGGCTCAAGGATACACATCGCTCGAAGAACCGACAACCGATGGCGTTCTAAGGGGGAGGTCTATGTTCAGCAGTGGACGCCTTCTGGCTGATTATGATGATGAATGAAAAAAATTAAATGACTTGTAACTCCAAAAGCTAGTCAATCTAAATTCACGACACAGGTCCCAACAATCCTAAATTGTGCCAAACGATATGAAATTTATTAATAATATGAAATTTCAGTGGTATTTGAAAATCATCTTTAAAAACAAGCAATAGAATCAATTTTAGAACAACACTTTATTTATGGCGCAAGAATCCGGGCTTACAAATTTAATGTAGTAATAAAATTTAAACAGCATTAGAGCCAAATTATATTCTTCCCCCTTTGTAGGGGCTGTCTGAATGAGAGGGAGACATGTGCTCTTGAGTTGCAGGAGTGCAGAAGTGGTCGAAGCAAGGCAGAAGTTCCTTGGCAACGCGAGGACGCTTTCGGAAATCTGCAGAAACGAGAAGGGTCTCCTGGCCTTCCTGGAGGAGATCGGGTGGCTCCGCTGAAGAACGCACAAAGAAACCAAAGACTTCAAGTGCGGAAACGAGCCCGCACATAACTGTAATTGTAACTGCCACTATAAAGAACAACAATTGTTCCTTTAAACGTTATTAATAATTTATTTGAAACTTTATGAGCGGGTCAAACGTCAAAACAGTCATCATGGCTTGCCGCTTGTGTAGGCAATTTGTGTTTTCAAGCTTAGTATTGTGTTTTCTTAGACAAATCCTGACTTCTAACTATAATATATGGATTTAGAAAGGCTTTTTTATAGTCTATTTTTTTCTGAGTTTATTTTTCCTGGATTGTTTGAGAATGGGATAAACCGTTTTATTATACGGCTGCCTTAGTCGCAGTCACTATGCCAGCCAAAAGTATTGTCTAAAATTGATTTTATTACTTTGATATATTTAAATGGAAATGATATAATAGCATAGTATTTTCTACAATTTTGCGCGAACATTGATTATTGAATTTAAAAAAAATTATGCGGCTTACTATCGCGTTTATTTTGGTTATTGATTTTACATTTTTTTATTATTCCGACGTTTCGAGAGCTTTGCAGCCATCGTGGTCACGGTGACCTCAAAGCTCTCGAATCGTCGGAATAATAAAAAAAAATGAAAAATCAATAATCAAAATAAACGCGATAGTAAGCCGCATAAAATTTGTTTAATTGATATAATAGCATTTATTTAAATATAGTTATTGAAGTGCACCTTTCTGCGTCTCTAGTATTATTTTTCTTAATATTTATTTTGTGTGCATATATATTGAATAATATCAGATGGGTAACCATGAACGTTTTCAGCAGTATTCCTAGAAGATTATCAGGAAGAGTAGTAGGCAGTGGTGTCCAGTCTGTCGATCCGGGGTAGTACTACCAGAGATGTAACGACACGACTTTTTAACCCGAGTAAAACCGAGATAAGTCGGTTAACATCTACAATAAACTGGTTTGAACTATATATATATATATATTTAGTTCAGACACCAAATTGTAATAAATCCTCTTACGTACTTGAATGGCCCCTTAGTCGCGTTTCAGGATCAGTATGTAAGTTGGCCGGCGTAGTGAATGTGACTGCTACTTGCACTTTTTTAACTGTAGTAGCAGTCACTTTTATCCATGGACTGTCCCGCTTAATATCCAGCGAATTAAAAAATTAGATAAGAAACATTTTAATACTTTTAGAAGCTAGGTCGGTATAATTGATACATCTTCTAATTACAGACATTATAGTCTGTAATAATAGCAGTCGTCTTTACTACGGCATCACACTCCAGCTCATTATAACGTGCCTATATAGAAAAACTTAAAGTTCATATTTCAATGTTACTTTTGTAATGTAGTATTTTCAACTTTAAGGTTATAATAATAAAGTCGAGAATCGAATATTCTTGGAGCTTGACATATGACAGCACCCCGCCTGATGTTAAGCTGGGGTACGGCATCCACTACGTCGGAATATTAATTCAAAAAGTAATATTATAATTATACTGCTAAATACGTTCGTGATTAACTTAATAAACGTGTATTATTTTTTATTATAATTAAAATTATTTATATCAATTAAATATAATTAAATAAATTTAAAATTTGAACCACCCGTATAATTATTTTGTACTTTATAAATATCTCACTATATATTTATTATTATTATTCAATAACGATTAAAAATAACATCAAAAGAAAAATAAAGAAAAATTAAAAAATCCAATAAATAAAACCAAAATAAAATATACAATAACAGATTGCTTTATTTAACAAAAAATATATAATATATAGAAATTAAAAAAAAAAACAATAAATTTTCACTTCACCACAATAAGTCGTAGTGGAAATATTGTTTAAAAAAATTGTATTGTAAAAACTAAAAATAACCCATTAAACCTTATACGATAATATAATTAATAATAAAATACATACAATTATTAGCTATTTACAAAATTTATATTTCAATATTATTCATTTTAATATAGACCAGTCTATAGTAAAGGCTATCCGAAAAAACTTATCATAATAAAAAAAATGTTAGAACTCCTAATAATAAAAGAAGCAGGCAATATTAAATTAAATAAATTAAAATTAAAAACGGAAGACTAATAAAATTTTATAAATAAAAATACAACAGATAAAAATTATGCTATAAACCAACGCGCACTCAGCCGATCCAATTTAACAAACACAGGACAGAGAATCTTAGTAGGAATATAAATTTATATTCCGCGGAAAACTATGACATCAAGTCATGTATGCATGCTGAACAGTCAGATTATATAAAAAATATTTTATTATGACGCTACTTTTGACCTCAGCTTGTTGATGGTCTAAAAACCGACTCATTTTACGGCTGCCTAAGTATTGATTCGCTTAATAATCCAAGGGTGAGTAGAACATAAATCAATATGGTTCTAATCAAAGAATACGGCAAGTCGTGTGCACAAATAAAAGTCATAAAATTGACAAAAATCTAAATATATTTAAAAGTAACATATAAATTATGTGTCATTTGTTTTAAATGCAGTTTGTAACGAACATGAAAGATTATACTGGAATTTAAATTTAAATAAAAAATTATATTCCGCGAAATATAACGTCATTTACATTGCTGTTACAGATTCTATATCCTGTGATTGTAAGGGACAAAAAAATGAGATCCTAAAAAGAACACAAACTACTCAATATTAGGGCTCTTTTTAAATTGATAGACTTATAGACAGTTTTAATTGTCAAATAGTTAGATAACCAGCGTTGACAACCAGTTAACTTCTGAATACATTATGATATGACAAACTTATCTAGACATTTTAACTAAGAATGATGTCTTCAATTAAAGAGCCCCGTTGAGTAGCTATCAGGTATATAAGATTGCCTGCTAAGCGGGATAATTGTTAGCGTCTAACACTATTATTAATCATCTTACTTGTGCATGGATATTTTAAACCCAAGTGCATGATAATAAAGGCGTAATTTGACTGCGCAGGAAGAAGATTCCACTGTGACATTAGGTGACAAGAAATCACTACCTTAAAGTTGTTAGCAAACTATCACATATCAGCCAAATGTCTAATAAAATGTCAGCAAGTTGACTATCGAAATGTCAGTAATTTAACTATCAATTTGACAGCAATTGTTAAAACGTCAGATATTGGCTATCAAAATGTAAGCAATTTCACGCACACGGCGATAAAGTCAAGAATCCAATTTCATTTTCCAAAAGTAAGATTATAACAATACTGTTAAAGACGTAAACTTAACCCCGATTGAATCTTGTTCGAAAACATGCAGAATTGTAAAAATAATGATCGATATTTTTTGTTTTCCTATTTTTTTGTTCTAACGAAAACCAATGTAGGTATCTCTTTTATTTATAAAATTAAAAAATAAAACTTTTACGTCGAAAAATTACTATTCGATTTCTTTACAAAAACAAAGCGAACGACTTTTAATTCTAAACTTCTATTAAATACGAATATAAGTGCAAACATTTATTATTTAGTTTTTATAGACTATAAACCTAATTAATTTTTATTGTGCTTCGACGATCAATGAATAAAGGCGATTCATTACAAACGCGAAAAATGTGTTCATTTCAACTTTATCATTTAGTATTTTAGTAACGAGTTTAAAAACGAACCACTAGATGAGCCTATGTATGTAACAAATTAAATATTGAGTCTCTAAGCAGTCATCTCTCGTTACTGCCTATTCGGGAGCCCAGTTTTTTTCATTACGACTTGATATTAGACCTCTCTACTTGCCCGAAGGTAAGCAAGGGGATGTTCACTGAAATAAAACCGACTCAATTTAAGGCTGCCTCAGTCGCTGTCATTGCTATTTCAGGCCTCGCTTAAATGATCCAAGGTTGAAGGATTGGGAAAGCATTCCAGTCGTCAAATGGTCGATACAGATATGACAAGCCGGTGCTTCCCACGACCTGCGCGGGTATTACGGAAGTAAAAAAACAACCTATATACTCTGCGACGCGGGGTGAAAAAGGATCACTCACTAGTGCGTTACGAAAAATCTAAAATTTTGCACTTATACTCGTAACTAGAAGCAACGTTAATTATGGGCAGTTATATTCATCTTAATATTTAATACTTAATACAAACAAAGAAATCTACAAAAAAAACAATAATAATAATAATCATTTGAAATAAATAACAAGTAAAAAAGTGTTAAAAAATAATTAATAGTTAATTATAATTTAAAAAGAAGTTAATCCGTGTTTTAACATACTATATCCATAACTCTGTTTTTATTTTATTTCTTAATAAAAGTCTATCTCTATTATTATATTTTATATAATAATAATATTAATATTTATTCCCTCCAAAGTATATAAATAATGTCTACAATATCGCCGAATTTATACTCCATTAACTTTTAACTTGACAGTGATTTTGTGATGTATACTTCATTTTTAGCACGATATATTATCAAGCTGGTGACGATCGTGAACGGAGGCTCATTACGAGTTGGCCTAGCTGATTTATAATTCACTTAACACCTGCACTAATCACTCATAAGTGATTAGTTAATAGAGTGTAAATGGCAAGGGCTTGTACAGTCAGCCCGTAAATGTAGATAAATATGAAAACTCGGGGTGACAGGCATTCGAACACACAACTATACATTAACTTAGTAATATATAACAAAAAAAAGAAATTAATTCACATTTTTTTAAATATAATTTTTAAAAACTAACGTCACCTGACTAAGTAAGAATGATAAATTAAAAAAAAAACATTTTTAAATTACAATGTACTCAAATGTTAACAGTCTCAAAAGGTACGTTAAATATAAATTTAATTTTAAATACAAAATTATTATTTTTAAAAACAATAAACGCCTCGCTTCGAGCGTTTTTTTGAACACTGTTCTTTCTTAACCGCTTTTAGGCGAATTTGAACTTAATCGTCTTTAACTTACTGCTTAAAGTCATTACTTATAAAAACCACTGTGGGTAAAAAGTAATAATAACAAATGTTATTATTTTATTTAAGGCGGCAAAAAACAGTTTTAAAAAATCGCTCGTGTAAACAGGGCCTAAGACTAAATTTCAAGTCACACGGATCACGGATCTCACAGATGAGATAACTACAATATAATATGATTATAAGTTTATAAAAGATAAATGTAAAATTAACATCTCTAGTTATAAGTTTGTAAATGATTGTAAAATCAACAATCCTAGTTATAAGTTTGTAAATGATAATTGTAAAATTAACATCTCTAGTTATAAGTTTATAAATGATAATTGTAAAATCTACATCTCGAGTTATAAGATTGTAAATAATATGTTATTGTAAAATTAACATCTCTAGTTATAAGTTTGTAAATCATGATTGTAAAATTAACATCTCTAGTTATAAGTTTATAAATGATAATTGTAAAATCAACACCTCTAGTTGTAAGTTTGTAAATGATAAACGTAAAATGAACTTTTTTAGTTATAAGTTTACATTGTAATCTGTCGTTCGGTATGAAATTATTCTAGATTTCTGTTCAGAACTCACTACCTATTGATCCGTGGACTTTAAATCAGCCTCATTAAGGTGACGACAATAATATAAAAAAGTGGCAGTTACTCATTTAAATTCATTCTCCAATTAACAAAGAGATTTGGAAATTAAGTGAATGAAATAAGACACGGCGTTCACCATCGGGTTAAAACAGTTATTGCAAATAACAATTTCTATCTATTATAATTATTATTATCAATGATATTTTAGGATAGGACGTAGATATGTTACGCTCCAAACAAGGCACGTTTAAACTATGTTAATACGCAAACCTGAATGAACTCTGTGTCGCGATGAAGAGCAACATATATTTGTCTCTTTTTCGCTCTCAACAACTATCATTCCATCGTACATCTGTCTGTATTTCTAGTCGTGGTTGATCGTTCAAACTCGTGCCATTTGCGAATGCACTAAAACTCGTGTAGGTGAACGTATCTACCTCATTTTACTTAATATCATTGATTACCATGTTTGAATGTCATATGGTAATAAACCCTGTCATTGCGGCTTGCGACATATACGGAAGACTACTGTTGTTTTAGTATAAAGTTCGGTGAAGTTCTAAAATGAAATCATTCCAATAAACATCGTCAGACCTTCAATACCTCTACACGGTAAAGGGTTTTACTTTATAAGATCAATTTTTAGTGATACGGCTAATATTCATGTTTTATTTTTATTGTCCTAGAATGTAATCCGTTTTATGCCCTTAAATATTGCCTGTCTGTATCAAAGTTTCCCAAACTTTTTTTTCATAGACCACTTTCAAAATTTTGTTAGTTCCCCTGCAGCTAAATTTCTACCATATTCCCAAAACACGACAAATATTGAAAAGATTAGATCTAAATATGGAAGTTATCGAATATGCACGTTTTTACAAGTACTCGTAACAGTCTCTAAGCTTGCTAAAATATTATCTGTCTATAGTGATACATTTTCGATACATTTAATTTCTTTACTTTCCAAAATAGATAAATTTTCGTGAACCCCCTCTTACGAATTGTGAACCCTCATTGTATTGTCACGCCAACGTAGACCCCTATCGAGTCTTCATAGACCCCTGGGGGTTCGCCTGGACTACTTTGGGAATCATTGGTCTATATACTATATATGTAACCCTACGGCCACACACTTGACGAGTGGCGAGAGAAATAGCGAGGGAAATGGGCAGAGACATAGTGTGGCTGCGTTATTCGTCCTGCTGCTCGTCGTGCCCGGTGATCCAATTTTTGTCGGGATTTTTAGCGCGAGCCAAAGTTACAATGTTGTCGTCCATCGGAGCAACGCGATGAACATCGCGAGGAGCATAGTGTGGCTGTAGCATTAAACTGATTAAAAATATAAGTGTCATATACAGTCCCATAAGTGAACGCCGAGCCTTTTAGCCATTTTAACAAATAATTTAAATGTCTGTCTCCCACAACAAAACGAATAATTCTTGATTGTTCCATTTAGCCGTGTGTGTAGTCAAGAACGCTGTCCAGAGAGAATAGTTCCTTGTATAAAGCTGGGAACACATGATGAGGGTGTGCTGCCTTGAAACGGCTGAGGGCTTCCAAATGCATCAGTGATAACTCTCTGAAATTAACAAAGAAAAATAATCAATATAATTACTATTTTTTTTATTTTTTTATTATGTCTCGATATATGACAACACCCCGCTTGATGTTAAGCCGAAGTGTGGTTCATGAATGAATGTCACTGCTACTACAATTCAATAACTGTGAGTAGCAATCACATCCACTATGCCGGCCTAGATGGAACCGGCAACTTACAAGCTGATCACGAAACGTGACCAAAATCACTTCACGGTCTGTATACTTGTAAGTGGTGGTACTACCCCGGAAACTAGACCCGAAGCAAATATCCTTCTCATTTTTTTATTTTTATTTGCAATATTTAATATTATTAAATATTACAAATAAAAGCTATGAAATAAATATTAAAGCTATAAATATTACAAATGTTTGTGCCCCAATAACAATAACAAATAAAAAAACGTTTGCACAGTATTTTATAGATATTTTTACATATTCGTATGATACGCATCATTATGCCGGAAATTTGTTTACTACTTTTGCCAAGTAAGAAAAAATGTACAATAGGTAAGATATTTTTAAGTTTCTAGAATCAAGAAACCTGGGTTTCCTACTGCCCATAACCGTAGAGCTTGTATGAAGAGAATTGTAGATGTGAGGGAAGCTAGGGAGCTGTGTCAGGATCGTGGCAAGTGGCACTCCATGGTCTCTGTCTATCACTGTGGGGAAAAGGCGTGACAATTTCATTCATTGATTAATTATCATAAATTTACCAAACAACGTGATAATTTGATTGATTGATTAATTTTCATAATTTTACCTGAAGTTTGGTATTTTCGTGAGAAGTGAGTCGAGTACTGTAACGTCCCCTTTCAGTGGGGCGTGATTACTTTCAATTTCATTCTTCATAGCCGCCATCGACATGTTAAATAGACACTGAATATCTATATTGCCACGTACACCGTGCCTCTCTGAAAATATTAAAAAAAAACATGAAAAACTATTTCTAGAAACATTTTTTTCTTTTATTCTGACACGACATCTGACTTCGTCTCGCCTGATGATAAGCAAGAGGAGTTTCACGGCTGCCTCAGTCGCCGTCACTATGCCGGCCAAAGGTGCTTCTTCACGCATCGCTTGAAGGATCCAAGGTTGATTGATTCCACTTGTTGATTGTTCTACATAGAAAAGACGCACCGAACTTTTTAGTTCGACTGCCAATTCGGTCGTCCGCATTCTATCGACCAAGTAGACAGCCCAACAAGCAGTCCATTGCATCGTTTCTTTTAAATTGTGACTCGACACATGGTACCAATCCGTCTTATGAGGCTGCTGTGTGGTTCACCCGGAATGGTACCTACGAGAATACAGTCCGTGAAGTGGCCAAGTCGCGTTTCGGGATCAGCTTGTAAGTTGCCGGTGCCAACTAGGCTAACATAGTGTATGTGACTGCTTCTAACAATTATTTAACTATTAAGGCGACCGTAGTGTAGTGGCAGTGCAATGGTTACGCAAGCCGAGTGCACGGGTTCGAAACCAATCACCGGTACCAATGTTTCTGTGATATATGTATTTTGGTTGTCCTGTTTCTATGATACAAGCACTTTAGTAGCTTAGTTTAGAAATTATAAAAAAAAGTTAACATATTTATAATACTATTATGGTAGTAGGCACCTTTATTCATGGACCGCACTCCACTCAAGTAACGATAATAAAAAAAAATTACGAATGAAAATAACTTATAAGGAAAAAACTACAGAAAAACTAAATTTAGAGTAAGATTATTATGAAAAATGATAAAATACCTACCTGGCCACAATAAAACCAAACTTTGATATAAAGCCAGTTCCGTTTCAGTAAGTTTCAGCCGCGCAATTGATTTTGCCGCTTCAAATATTGAAGCTACCAATGATACGTCACGTGGATCCCTGAAAACAGACATAGCATAAAATAAGTTTTTTTTTGTAAGAGTATTTCTGTAATGTTTTTCTCTGCCTATCCCTGTGGCAAAAGGGCGTGACAATTTGATTGATTGATTGATTGATATTTCTGTGTTCCATTAAAGGCATTTCAGCACGTGAGGCTTCGTGTCCGTATTCCATCAAACAAAATCGTCGTCTATAATGAAGTGTATGGATGGATGAGGCGCGGAAAATTCCTGGTATGATTCCTGGTCAAGGTAAATATTTGTTTTATAGCCTTAATTTTTATTTATTTAATAATTTATTTAAATATTAAAAATATTTGTTAACAAAAAAAGATTTACAATTTTTTTAAAGAGTTAATATTTTGAGCAGAATATTAGCAGAATATAGCAGAATGGTGCCCAGTCTGCTAATCAGTGGGGTAGTACTACCACTTACAAGTATAAGGGGAAGACCAAGAATATTTATTGATCCTTGATCAGATGATCCTAGAATTTAAAGTTTACATTTAAAAAATATTAATTGACAAAACTTACTATAATCTAAAAGACGCTATGACTTATAAGTTTACTGATAAATAGCCTTAAGTTATAGTTAAAATATCAAATATGATTTTTTATATTTACTTGTATGTAATAATTTATTGTTTATATTTATAAGACGACAATGCCTATATGTGGCTGCTTTAGACATGAATTTACATCTTTGTAATTTATAATCTGTTTATATTTATAAGTTGACAATGCCCATTTGTGGCTGCATTAGACATGAACATTTATAGTTAATTTGTATTGTATTGACGCTTTTTTGTATTGACGTGTAAAAGTGCAGAATATCTGCCGACTTACTTACTTATTAAATAAAATGAAAATGAAAAGATCTGGAAGGTACTAAAAAGCAATGATATGACAATACTACCAGACCCGGAGCTAATATTCACCTTTTTTATTAACAAATATTTGTAATATTCAACCTAATTATATTTGATATAGTATTTTCTTAGATTTTGCGCGAACATTGATTAATGTATTAAATAAATTTTATCCGGCTTACTAACGCGTAATATAAAATAAACGCGATAGTAGGCCGCATAAAATTTGTTTAATTCATTATATTAAATATTACAACAAAAGGTATGAAATAAAGTTTCGCTATGACTGGGAATTAAACACGGGACATTACGCGTAATGGACCAATGGGGCACGCGTGTCGTCAAATTGTGACGGTCCGTTCTTTCGGTTGAAATTAGAGCGTGAAATCAAAGATGAGTGATGATGATTGGATCACTTACCTAGCATGTATTGCCTCTCGTATAGGTAAAACAACATCACCATACAACACTTGGTCGCGCTGAACATCAATAAGACGTGACATGCGAACTATTGCCAGCTCAAACGAACCTGAAAGAAATTGTGCAAATAAATATAATGGATCAAATATATACATACTCTTTGTTCTCCAACAGAGTTTTTTCGGTTGTGTTCGCAGATGCTTTTATGTCGAGCCTATTGTTTCGAACCCTTTTATCTGTTGTTATTTCTTTAAAGCGCATTCTAGAATAACACTCTCCCTGTGGGTAATTGACAGTACGTTTTTCTTTATTGTGGCTCGACATATGACAAAGCCCCGCCTGATGTTAGGCTGAAGTGCGGTAATGTATGAAGGTGACTGCTACTACAGTTCAATAAATGTAAGTAGTAGTTACATTTACTATGCCGGCCTAATTAAAACTGGCAACTTAAAAGCTTACATCAAAATGCGACTAAGTCACTTCACGGTCTGTGTAACTTAATAAATAATAACTCACCAGATTTTAAAAGCAGTATTTGATCATCCTGATTCAACTTCATAAATCCAGGTATAAGTTTTGCAAACTCAATTATATTCTGTATCATTCCTGTTAACTTGTCAGCGCAATCCAACCAGACCTCCTCATACGACATCGACTTGTAATAGAGAAATCTGTAAATAACGTTAAGAATAATTAATTAAACGTGCTTGACAGTTTTGACAGCTCACGGTAAAGTTTATCGGACGTTTAGGTTTTGTATTACGACGATAGAAGAATAAGTTAAACGTCGTTGACAGTTTTGACAGCTTACATTGAAATGTATCGGACATTTATTATATTACATATAAACGACTTTCAATGAATTAATTGAACTTCCTTTACAGTTTATGTCTAAATGTAATGGAAGTACATGTTTTTGTTTATAAATTGTAAACTATGTAAACAAACTCCTATATTGAATATTTTAAGAGGTGATTGATTAGATGGACGAAACGGCCTGCTATAGTGGCCTTTTGGTCGTATGACCCGCTCATGAAGTGTTGTATAATTTAATAAATACTTGACATTGGCACAATAGTTTGTTGTATAACATACTAGCTGTGCCCGCGGTTTCACCCGCGTAAAATTAGGTTCATAACACAGTCATAAAAAAGGAGGAGGTTCTCAATTCGACTGTATATCACTTTTTTGTATTTATAACTCGATAACTCATATAAAAATGATAGACGGAAATATAAATAAATATAGAAAAATTCCAAACAGCTGAAACTATAGTCAATTGGAAACTATAGTAAAAAATATATATTTTTTAAATTAAGAGTATCCTATGTTACTTCTAGTACCTCCAAAAATATGTGTATAAAGTTTCATGATGATCGGTAAAGTAGTTGTTGCGTGAAAACGTAACAAACAAACTCACATTCACATTTATAATAACATGTTGTATATATACATACAACATGTTATTATAAAAAATTATGCACCATAAATTAAAAGAAGAAGAAGATAATTTAGTAATTACATTTGAAGGAACAATTGTCGTTCATTATAGTGACAATAAAGAACAGCAATTATCTTTCTAAAAGTAAAAATGAATAGTAACATAAATTGAGTAACATACTGTCCATTTTTCCAAAAAATTTACAAACTATTAAATTTAAATATACACTCTCCTTGCTTTTTTCCGGCAAACTGATTTATTAAATCATTTATAGCTGATGATGACTTTAGTTTTTCTAAAATTTATTTTTGGTTTTTTTTTATTAATTTATGCTTACGTTGGGGTCCCGTTTAATTAATACGGCAGATACGGCGGTACCTACGCTACGCCCCTTTATACGAAGTCCATGAGCGGGTCAAATGTCAAACGGTCATCATAGCGTGGCGCTCGTATAGCGCAAAAGTATTTTTTAAATAAAGTCCGGAGGTAATATATCCTTACTTTGACACATCTGGTGGTTTTCTAAACATCTCGTGAATGTACTCCAATTTGGGATTCGTATTTGCGTGCGCTTCAGCCAAACTCTTCACCAATATCTTGCTGATATCACCTTCCGCTGAAAGTATAATCAATTGTAAATAATTACACAGTTAAGAACCGCTTTATTGGGGCTCGATTTGACAGTACTCCGCCTGATGTTAACCTGGAGGTGACTGCTACTACAGTTAAATAACTGCAAATAGCAGTTCCTTGTACAATGCTGGCCTAGTTGGAACCGTTTCCCAACCTTTTTTAAGCCATGCCCCACCTTAACATTTTTAAATTTTTTTATGCATAATTTTTTAACCTTTATAAATTGTTGTGTTCCCTTAAGAAATATAAATTATTACAGCATTTTTTTTAGGAATTTGCCTTTTTTGTTAAATTTGTCCCGATATCCAGCATTGCATTTAAATAACCCAAAGCGAAAGGGTTAAAGCCCCCCTTAACTATCAAATTTCCCCCCTGTGGGGTGTGGGCCCCACGTTAGGAACCACTGGTCTAGTTTCAAGCTGAGCGTATTAAAATCTATGCTAAAAATGAAACTAAAACTACAATTGTCACATTGTAAAAATGTCAAATTATTTTTAGATTCCCGTAAAATGGATCCCACTTTATTTTGTTTATTAACATTAATATCATGTTGGCGTAAGTTATATTACTGATAATTAATAATACATATTTCAATCAACTTTCCACGATCCTGTCATAACTCCCTTGCTTCCCTCACATTCACAATCTTCTTCATACACGCTCTACGGTTATAGGCAACCCAGCTTTTTTGAGGATGTCTCCGATTAGGTCAGAAAGTACCCTCCTAAAAACCCTCCTAAAACACCCGCATGCCTCGTTTAACGCATCCATCTACATCAGATTTATAAATTCCTTTCGTTAATCTCCTTTCACTCATTTTTCCATGTGCCCATCCTTTCCATTTTAGTATTTATTTATTTATTTTAGCATGTCTTCTTCCATGCTGTCTGGCATTTCCAATAATACCATTGCCGTTCATCGTGATACGAACCTCTGACTGCAAAAAGGAACGAGATTATTATGAAGAATTTTTAAACACTAACAGCCAAGGTAATTTCGTGGTGTAATGGTAGTGCAAGATTGATCATATTATGTACTTTGGTTGTCTTGTTTCTATCATACCAAGCATTTTAGTGGCTTAGTATATAAATGTAAAAAATAAAATAAAAATTCAAAAGGTTAACATCGCTTTAAGAACCGACAACCGATAGGGAAGATAGGTTTTTGAATGGGTATTACGAACCGGAAGACGCATTGTAGGTATTCATCCCACTGGGTGGTCTGATAGTGAGAATCACGAATAACCGGTGGATGCAACTGGTATCTTGTCGTTCGGAATGGCGTTCTAAGGGGGAAAGCTTTTGTTCAGTAGTGGACGCCTTCACTTCAGTTTAACATTATACGGGGTGCTAACACATAATGATGTAAAAATCAAATATTATTTTTCAGATCAAAAAAGCAGAAGATATAAAACGAAATAAAAACGAACGGAGAGAATCGAAAGCTAAGAAATCGGAGCTCTTGGATGTGGGTGTTTTTTTGTATATGTTTTCAGTTTGCTGTGTATTTGTGGTTTGAATTTATATGATCAATTCACTCAATAAACAGAGAAAGAAAAAGATATCTTTCTCTTTTCTGAGAAAAATAAAGATATCTTTCTCTGTTCTGTGAATTCACTATCCATTTCCTTTGGTTCATTTTGCTTTTAACAGCTCGAGTATTATTGGTGATTTACCTATTTATCGTTTTATTGGATTAAATTATTATTTAATTTAAATGAAATGGCTTTATAATTATAGTATTATAGTAAAATGAAATAACAAATGGAAATTGTATAGTTAGGGGCGTTATATCTCTAATTATTTGTATTGTAGGTATATTGTTATTTAAAAATTTGTTATTTGGTATATTTTATTGTTAGTACTATTACCTGATAATTTAGTAATGAAACTAGGATTAAAAAATCCACCGCATTCGTGAATTTTTTAATTCAATTTTCATAATTAAATAATTGTTTTCGTAAATTGTTGAATACATGCGTACAAGAGTATCCCCTTTCTTAAGTTTTCTACTATCTTTTACTTTCGACAAGTTGAAAAATGAATAAAAAGTATAAATATTTTTATTGTTATTTTTATTCTCCATAGTAATTCTCCGTTATTCTGCAATATAACTTTTAACTCATATTTATGTGAAGATTATCAATTTCACGACCTAATCCCCACAGCGACAGGCCAAGTGAATGGAATTCCACTTTCACGATTCTAACAAAACTCTCTTTACATACTCAATTATCTTCATGCATATTGTTGGTTACGGGCACAGCGGACCTCTGCCCTTTAAGAATGTCCACGATTTGATCATGACACAATATTCTGGGTCGTCTTTGTTTTATCTTTCTACACGCCCCTTTCACATCTCTTTCTTTAATTTTCTTTTATCTATTCTTTAAATGTGCCTAAACCATCGCAACAAATCTTTCTCAATTATAGTAACTAATCTTTCAAATCTCATTTAACACGCACATATGTATTCCTCATTCTATCCGCAATCATTACTCCACATACACACCCTAATGAGCCCATTTTTACAGCAATAATCTAAAATATACTAATTAAAGGCGACCGTGGTGTAGTGGCAGTGCAATGGTTACGCAAACCGAAAGCACGGGTTCGAAACCACTCATCGGTACCAATGTATCTTTAATATATGTACTTTAGTTGTCTTGTTTCTATAATACAAGCACTTTAGTAGCTCCTACAATTTACTTTTTTCTATGCTAATTATTTAATTTAAAATATATTTAATCTTTCTGATTTTGGGTAATTAAATTATTTTTGGCTGAAAAGAAAATGTTGCATGTGTATTTTTCTACTTAACTAAAAACAATATAAGGAAACAATTGCTGAGCATTCATAATAAACGAAGCCTTCTCTTTGATCATAACACGTCTACGGCAACTTAAAGAAAACATAGCTATAATTTAAATAAAAGAAAAACTGCTACTTTTTAATAATGCTATTGCGCACTTTTAAAATAACGATTTTAACTTTCTAATAATTAATTTCGATTTTTACAAATCAATTAATCAATTTCGTCCGGTTTTTACAAATTAATTAATTAACTGCGTTTTTTACAAATAAATTGATGCAGGTTTATAACTGGTTTTCATAACCACCATCAATATCATCAATTTCATCTCTAAAGTCCCACAGGGATAGGCAAAGACAACAGAGCGCCACTTTCTACGATCCTGACACAATTCTCTTTCTTCCTTTCACATCCACAATTCTTTGCATACATGGTTATGAGAACTGCGGACTTACGCTTTCTTGAGCATCTTCTGGGTTATGGAAAGAAGAAAAGGAAATATTTCCTAAGCAGTTATATAATGAATGCGGCCCAGGGTGGTGTTTGCCGACCAAATCGGAGACATCCTCAAGAAAGCTAGGTTGCCTAGTGCCCATAACCATAGAGCTTGTATGAAGAGAATTGTGAACGTTAAGGATGTTGTGTCAGGATCGTGGCAAGTGGCGCTTCATTGTCTCTGCCTATCCCTGTGGGAAAAAAGCGTGACAATTTTGGTGGTTATATACCAGGACCAAACCAAGTCCTATTGCTGCATAAAAAGAATTTTTAAACTTGAAACTGACAGTCAGCAGAAGAGAATTGAAATAGAGATTTTTCTGTCAAATTCCGACGAATGCTTTCAAAGTCATAATCGGACGTAAGCTAAAAATCAGCGCTTGGTCTGTCTTTAAGCAGATCAAAGCATATGTTATATGCTTAAGCACCCTTTCGTGAATTAAAGTTCACGTTATTATTCTTTTTGTCTTTCTGAGAGACATAAATATTACGCATTTTCTTTCTTTCATTCCTTCTCCATAATTTCACAAATTATTAAGAACAATTTCACAAAAAAAATATGTTCCAAACGCTTTAATTTTCATTTGGTCAGTGACTGACACTGACCAAAAGGTAAAATTGACAGTATCAATCAGTAACTTTTTTACGCAACAATAGGATCTTGCTGACAAGCCAGTCATTAAAAACGAAAATTAAAATCGAAATTCAAAAGCACGCCAACTACATCCTTCGTTAAAAACAGCGAACTCACTCGGTGCTTCATCACTGGTAGAGCTCTGACCTCTTCTGTTCCCCACAGTCGGATTGATCATTCCCATTCCCATATTAATCATTGGATCTATCAACCTTGTATTACTCGAAGTCAGATCATCTGCATTTGATTCCTCGGTAATTGTAACCGAGTTTTGGTTGATCAGAACACCTCCGTGTATATCCATAGGGCTGTGGTTTATTGTAGTCGGACTATGTAGAAACGTCGTCGAGTCTACGTATGAAGGTACAAGTTCTACTGGCATTTTAATCTCATCCGGCTTCATTTCTTGTTTGATGTTTATTACTGTTGTTGGGGATTGAATTCTGTCTTCGTAGCGGTCGTATTCAATTCGTGACGGTCGTAAGTCTGTCATGTTTATGTTGCGTAAGGTAGAGGTCGTGGTAGATGTTGATGCCGTAGCTCGGACCACAGGTGATTGTTTCGATTCTTCTGTTTTTATATTAGTTGGTTAGTTTATGTCTTCGTAATGATTCGTTTGTTACAAGTTCCCTTGACTTGCCTGATGGTAAGCAAGGTTAAACCGACTGAAAAAAACGACTTAGTTCACGGTGCCATAGTCGTTGTCACTTTTCCAACTTGAAGTGTTGTAACAAACGGATTATTACTTATACATTATTATGACAAAACAAACAGTTGCAGAAAGGCCTAGTAAAATTTTAAAGTAAGTTGAGTTTTATTTACAATAATTTTTGACTTCTATTTGACAGGTCTTATCTAAGCCAAATGTCAAATAAGACAAATTTCCGTTGCATAAAATGTCATTAGAGACCAATGACATTTGGTTAACAAAGGCTGTCAAAACAACTACAGTTAGATTTAATATATGTTAAAATTAAATAGAGCTTCTTGCAACTAACTATAAGTATAGCGTTTTCTGATTCTATAAAATCAATTATTAATCAATTGTTAAAATACTATAAGCCCCGAAACTTTTTTTGTCGACTGTACAATTACCCTTAATGATTTAGGTATAGTAGGATTAGAATAAGAGTAGGACGCGCTGTTGACTAACTTCACTTGACTGATTTAAAGTTGTCTTTTTCTTGACGGTCCGTAAAGAAAAAGACACCATACTAAAGTGAAGTTGGTTGGAGAGTTAGACGTCACAAAATGGCGCCGATTGCGTCCTATTCTTATTTTAATTGCATTATAGCGATCAGATAACACTAACGCCATATTGGTTGGGATCTATTACGTAGGTTCGATAACAGCCATAAACAAATCAATTGTGACGTATTACAAAAATAAACGCATTTGATTGGTTGGATTGGTTTCACGTGACATAAATTCAACCAATGAGGTACTTCTAAGTTCCTTAACTGTCAAATTGTAACTATTATTGAATTAGGGTTTTGGAGGGAAACTACAAGTGACAGGACGCGCAATTTTGAATTATTTAAAAATCTTGTTTTTTTCTTCATAAATATTATTGTGTAATAATGGTGGAATTGTTATCCAGTAATCTTTTTTAACTTGATCGAACGTAAACAAGTAATTTAAAGCTGTGAAAAGTGTTTCTTCGTGTTCCCTCCAAGACTCCTTCCATAGTTTTAGTAAAGGCTTTCCGCCGCTTTACTAAAACGATCATCATCAACCTCACTATCATTGTCATCTTGTGATGAATCACTCGCGTGGTTCATCTTCATATTTACTTGACAATGTTTTAACATTGAACCATATATTTTTACTTTGACACTGGCATGTTAAATATTAAAGCCACAAACAAGAAGAAAGAAAGAATATTATGGAAGTAACGTAATACCCAATTTATCCGAGTTGTTTTTCGACTTACCATGCCCTATGAAGTCTGTATCTAAGAACGGTGCGCTTGGTTTGGGCTCGTATGTCGTTGTTGAGTCTACGTAGTTGGCGTCCACGTCGTAAGTCTGTTGCGCTTGAGGTGGGGGCTGTATGCCGGCCATATTGGATCCTAATTGGGGACCAGCATTGCCGTAACCACCGTACAGTGATTGCGATGAGTTGTTGTAGCCTGGGTAGCTGAAAATAGAGCATAAAATGGCGGTTAATAATCAAGAATATTTATCAAACTACAGGAATTACGGTTTGAATTTTAAATAATAAAAATATATAGACTAGTTTTAGGAGTGGTAGGATAGGAAGTAGTGCCTAGTCTAGATAGTAAGAACAGACCGTGAAGTGATTTAGTCGCGTTTCAGGATTTATCTTGTAAGGAACATGTTATCTAACCAAGCGCATGATGTTAAAATTAAATCTGAGAACGTGTTTTTTAGACTTGTATGAAGAGAATTGTGGATGTGAGAAAAGCAAGGGAGTTGTGTCAGGATCGTGGTGAGTGGCGCTCCATTGTCACTGCCTATCCCTGTGGGAATAAGGCGTGACAATTTGATTGATTGATTCCTAAATTATTTCTACGGACTATCTGTAAACATTTTACGATACGCGTGGGGCATTAGTAATACACCAGTCTGATGCGCGTAAAGTACCAGGTTCGATTCCCAATATCATCTGCAGTCTGGGTCTATCTTTGTTTGGCCAGTAAGAGTGGTAGGCAAATAGAATAGAATTAGTCGTTTCCTTAGTCTGGCGATCCAGGGTAGTGCCACCACTTACAAGCGTACAGACAGGGAAATGACTCAGTCGTGATCCGGGATCAGCTTGCAGTTACTGTAGTAACAGTCGCCTCCATTCATGGACCACACTCCAGTTTATTATTTAATTAAATCCTTAATAATGTACCGTCATTAAATCATAGACAAAATACAGTTGTTTGTTTACATAGAACGCTATAAATGTTGTAAGTGCAGTTACAAGAAAAAAATCTCATTGCTCAAGCGACATGTGTGTCAACGGTGCATCAAAGAGCCCATTATAACGGACAACGGTAAACGACGTTCGTGACATCAAACGTTAACGGTAACTGAATAGTAGCGCCATCTAGTACTGAATAGCGATACTATTAGTTACTGCATTTAATAACAGGTGGCGGTAGTTTAATGCTTGATGTATGTTTTTACGTTTTTGTGGCTAGGCTCGACGCCGCCTAATGTTAAGCTGGTGCAGTTCTCGAATAAATGGAGCCATTCGGCCGCTACTATAGTTAAATAACTGCAAGTACCAGTCGCATCCACTATGCCGGCCTAGTCAAAACCGGCAACTTACAAGTTGATCTCGAAAAGCGACTAAGTCACTTCATAGTCTGTATACTTGTACCCCAGATCGGCAGACTGGGCACCACTGTCCACTCTTTGATAAGTAGACCCAGAGCAAATATCCGCCTATTTTTAAATATATATTTGTGATATAAAATCTAATTATTGAATATTACAAATAAAAGGTATGAAATAAATAGGAATCGAACCGGGGACGTTACGCTAACCAATGCCACGCCTATTATCAAAAACACCTGTCCACCGAACTTTTTTACTTTTATTTACATTTCCATACTAAGCTACTAAAGTGCTTGCATCATAGAAACAGGACAACCAAAGTACATATATCAAAGATACATTGGTACCGGCATTGCCCAACCACTACACCACGGTCGCCTTAAAACATTGGATACCTACCCATTATAGTGTCCGGGGAACTGGTCACTGGAGCTAGGTGTTTGATGCTGGGCGTCATACACGGAGTCTGGAGCGGCGTCAGTTTGGGCACGCATCTGGGCGCGGTGGTACCGGACCTCGTCTTCGACTTTTTCGCGTTGCTTCTTCGACATACGACCGAATTTTACAGCTGAAAGAATAAAATATATATTTGTTAATAGCTATGCTATCATATTTATATCAATTTAAATGCTTTGATGGTTTGGGCACATGGAAAGAATGAGTAAAAGTAGATTGACGAAAGAAATTTATAAATCTGATGTGGATGGATGCGTTAAACAAGTCAGACACCGACTTGTAGACAGAGGGTGTTTTTCGAACAAATCGGAGACATCCTCAAGAAAGCTAGGTTGCCTAGTGCCCATAACCGTAGAGCTTGTAGGAAGAGAATTGTGAATTTGAGAGAAGCGAGGGAGTTTTGTCAGGATCGTGGCAAGTGGCGCCTGCAAAATGACTTGTCCATGAACTATAATTGCTTTATCAACGCAGCTTTATCAAGTCAGTAATATTGCGACGATATTTAGAATTCTCGTGGGTAACCTCTTTAAACGATTACCAACTTGTTTTTTGATAAACAGGAGCTCGCGGAATTAATTTGGTACAAAATATAATTGTGTATGTTTATGTACATATGTTTATTTTTACCTACATATATGTATAGATATATACTTGTGATACTTGTATATAGTTTATGTAATTGTAGTTTGAAGTATATTTGCGCCCTGCCCATAATTTCTCATCATCCCAAAGGTTAGTTGTTAGAGAATGCCCAATGTACCTCGCCTATGTACCTATTTATAAGTTTATTTTAGTGCTATATAGGATTTAAATAAATAACCAATAAGTGGGTAAACTATGTTGAATGGTCACTTGCGACCGCGACGCAATTTCACTGCTTTTTCGTACCCATAATGTATTAAGAGAGTCGAGGCCTTAATGCCGATCTGGCTTCTTTGGTTGCCGTGCTCCCAATGGGACCCTCCGATCCTAGTTCCTGCATACTTCCGGAAGCGTCCCCACGTCACCGCTATGTGACGTCACAAAGCAAAACACGTGCACGTTACCTAACAGTGAATGTCGTTTTTATGAGGTTCCCATACAGTAGGTGAATATAGTGCTATGAGAAAATACTGCAGAATTGCTGGTTAGATAACAACGGCTTGTCTATGAATTTGAAAGAAGATGTAGTGACAAGGATTAACAAAGGGATGCTTCGATGGTTTGGGCACGTGCAAAGGATGAGTGAAAGTAAATTGACGAAGGGAATTTATAAATCAGCCCCCTTAGCACGGCAATCCAAGAAACAAGATAAAGATCTGCAAAGAATATTATTGTAACTCATTTTAAATAATTGAATAGGTCAGCACATTAAAATGTTTGAAAAAATATTTAATAAAGTATTCAACGTTGTTTTGTGTAAAGTTTTACAGAACGTGAAATATCTTTTTTTTTGATACCCTGTTCTGGTAAGTTATTTAAAATGAGTTGGAATGATATTCCTTGCAAGTCGTTATCTTGCTTCTTGGATTGTTGTGCTAGGGTGCAAGAACTGTGCAACAAAATATCCAAAAAAGATATTTAAATACTTTGTAAAAGTTCACACAAAACAACGTTTTATAATTTATTATTTTTATGTGCCGGATGCCGGCCTAAAAAGTTATTTAAAATGAGTTAGGATTATCTTGACCTTTATCTTGCTTCTTGGATTGCCGCGCTATGGGGACTGATGTGCATAGATAGATGCGTTAATCAAGGCAGGCCCAGCGGGGTTAGGTTGGGCAAGTTAAAACGATAATCGTCTCTCGTCGACTATTGGCAAAATAATAAAATCTATGCTAAATCCACTAAAACGAGACTATTAATCGTTGTGACGAATATCGTCTGTGCGACGACACGTTTGATCATTATCATCAATAGTCTCATTTTGGTGGATTTAGCCTAACTTTTATTATTTTTTCCAATCGTCGACGAGAGACGATAATCGTTTTAACTTGCCCAATCTAACCCGCTGGAGGGTGTTCTCCAACCAAATCGGAGGGAGACATCTTACTGCCAATAATCGTATGGGGTGTTGTGTCAGGATAGTGGCAGATATACTTTAAATTTGTATATATTTTAAACATACAGACAAACAAACATAAAATATATTTTATTACTAAAATATTAAGTAACAAATGTCATTGAGGACTTGTTAATTAACTATACTATGTGTAAATAGATATTGCAACAAATGAAGCTATGTATTGGCAAATAGATTTTTTTAAATTTACATTTTTATACTAAGCTACTAAAGTGCTTGTATCATACAAACAGGAAAACCAAAGTACATATATCAAAGATACATGGGTGGTATCGAGCTCTCGGTTTGTGTAACCATTGCACTGCCACCACACCACGGTCGCCTTTTGCGTATATAACATCAATGAACATATTATGGAGGGAGATCGATAAATGAGATTTATAAATCAATCAATTAATCACGCCTTTACCCATAGGAATAGGCAGAGACAATGGAACGCCAAATGTCACGATTTTGGCAACTCCCTCACTTCCCTCACATCCACAATTCTCTTCACTCTCAGTCAGGTCTACATTTATGGTCACTATGCAACCCAGATTTCTTAAGGCCCATTAAGTCTGCCTCGTTTAACGCATCCATCCTCATCAGATTTATTAATTCCTTTGTCAGCAATAAAGTTTACTATAGAACGGAGAATTAAACGCTACATAAGACCTTTTACAGTTACGATCAAACAACAGCCGCCGTTCGTCTCTGTGTACTTCTAACTGTATAGACGCAGTATATGTATGTGTGTGTTTTGTTAGGTAGTGTGCGTGAGTCCATTGGCATACTGCCGAGTAGACCAACGACCCGTTGAACTCTTCACGCGTAGTATGTTTTGTACTGTTTTACAATGACGTATTATATACGTATAGTTCGCTAAGTACGGTTTTTTATATTTATTTTGCTGTATATCGTGCCGCTATGATTGCCGTTGTGACATTTTAACCGCTATGCTACTAGAATAAGAATAGGACGGGCTGTTGACTAACTTCACTTGACTGATTCAAAGGTGTCATTTTCTTGACGGTCCGCAAAGAAAAAGACACCATACTAAAGTGAAGTTGGTTGAAGAGTTAGACGTCACAAAATGGCGCCGATTCCGTCCTATTCTTATTTTAATCGCATTATACCATTCTTTACTAAGCTACCAAAATACTTGTGTTATAGAAACACGACAACCAAAGTACGTTATTAAAGATACATTGGATTGATACCGGTAAGTGGTTTTTGAACCCGTGCTCTCGGTTTGCAGGACCATTGCACTGCCACTACATCACTGTCGCTTTTCCGTTCATAAAGTTTAGTATAAATTAATAATTGCGTTTGAAGGAGCAATTATTGTTATTTATAGTAACAAAAAAAGAACGATAATTTGCTTCTTACTACATCAGTGTAGTGTCATTATATTAAGGCGACCGTGGTGTAGTGGTAGTGCAATGGATACGCAAACCTAAAGCACGGGTTCAAAACTGTGGATGTGAAGAAAGCGCGAAAGATTGAAAGCGTAACGACAAAGAGTGCCCACAACTGAAAAACTGTTTTAGTGTATAGTAACGTCAGTCGCTGAAACTATACCACAGAGGCGTGGACGAACGGTTAGCGATTGGTTTGTTGCGCGTAAAGTCCCGGATTCGATTCCCGGTTGAAGCAAATATTTGTTTCATAGCTTTTATTTGTAATATTTAATAAATATAACAAATATTTGTTAATAAAAAAAAGAGGTGGATATTTGCTTCAGGTCTGGCTATCAAAGATTGGTCTGCCCAGTCTGCCGATCCGGGGTACCACCACTTCCAAGTACATAGAGCGTGAAGTGTTTAGTCGCGTTTCGGGATCAGCTTCTAAGTTGCCGGTTTTAACTAGGCCAGCATAGTGGATGTGATTGCTACTCACAGTTATTGAATTGTAGTAGCAGTGACATTCATTCATGGACCACACTTTGGCTTAACATCAAGCGGGGTGCTGTCATATGTCGAGTCACAATAATAATAATAAAGTAAAAAAGTCATTGACTCCTAGAACACAATGACAGCAGTCATCGATATACTCGTCCGATTTTTGTCACCTATTCAAATATTGATTTATTACCTTTAAAAGGGGGATTAGGCGACCAAAAATTGTGTCTTTGATACTTTCTAATACTTTGTAGTTGTGCAGTTTTTATGATACAATAGTGTAAGTCTGTAGAGGACGACGTTCGAAGTTCTTTTAGTTCGAATGTCAGAATGCTTTCGGCTGGCAGAATGCGGATGGTTCCCTCGACCGCGTAACTCAATGACGATGACAATGAGAATGAGCTCGTTTGACAGATGAACTCCAATAATGAGCTTTATAATCAAATTTTCGACCGCGCAACACATTGAGAATCGATGGTCATTTTAATTTACAGTTGAAACTCATTGTCCGGATGAATTAAAGGTTTTTTTTACACTAACAGCGACCGCATAACTTTTTGACAAATGGTAATGAATTTCATTATTATTCCCATTAAAGTTGTGCGGTCCACTGTGCGGGTATGGCGGGAGTATACTTACAAGGTTTAAGGAGCTCCTCGGAACATTCTCCGTGGTATAGGCGGTAAAGTACGCATAGAAACGAAATGTCTCAGCACAGATGCAAATAAAAGAACAGTTAAAAAGTTTAGCGACAGGCGTGACGCAATGGTTAGTACACCAGTCGATTAGGCGTAACTATATTTACTCCTTGTCTGGTTGTTTAAGAGTGGTACCCAGTCTGCCGATCCGGGGTAATACCACTTACAAGTATACTGACAGTGAAGTTGCTTGGTCGCGTTTCAGGGAACACCTTGTAAGTTGCCGGTTTAAACTAGGCCGGCATAGTGGATGTGATTGCACTTACAATTAATTGATTCTAGTAGCAGTTACCTTCATTAATGGATCGCACTCCAGCTTAACATCAGGCGAGGTCTGTCTTAAGTCGAGTCACAAAGAAAATAATAATACATAAACAGATTTTCTTAAACAAAGTTCCTCGTTCTAATTTCGTTAAAACGACAATAACATTTTAAAAACAAAAGATTCTTTCTATTCATGTATATTTTAAATACACACAAGTGTTGTTTAGGATTTGTGTATAATTTATGTGTATAAACAATACGGCCTTTGTTTATAATTATCGGTGTCAAATTTTAAATGGACTATAGGTTAATGAACGCAATATACTTTTTGTTATTATTATTTTAACACTAAGCTCGAGTGCGGTCCATGAATGCGACTGCTACTACGGATAAATGGCAAGCAAGAGGAAGTCAATTCACGGTTGCCCCAGTCGCAGTCACTATGCCGGCCAAAGGTGCTTTTTAAAGAGCAATGCGTAAAGATCCAAGGTGCCCAGTCTGCCGATCCGGAGTAGTACCACCACTTACAAGTATACAGACCATGAAATGATTTAATCGCGTTTCGGGATCAACTTGTAAGTTGCCGGTTCCAACTAGGCCGGCATAGTGAATGTGACTGCTTCTTACAGTTAATTAGACTGTAGTAACTCGAGGCACTATAGTTTAATCTAATGCTGTCATAAGTCGAGTAGGAATTTAAAAAATAAAAAATGTCCACTATGCCGGCCTGAGCTGTTACTGTTAGCTGCTTTAACAAAACTGCATGTAGATACTTTGTAGTTAATAGTTACGTAACAGTATAATCATTAACCTCGCATAGTAAGCGCAAACGTGTTAACTATAGTGATGTACCGCACTTGAGAAATATATTTTATCAATCAATCAATCAAATTGTCACGCCTTTTTCACGTCACTTCACGTCACCTTTCTCACGTCTACAACTTTCTTCGACTTTTATGGTTATGGCACTGAGGAACCCAGCTATCTTGAGGATGTCTCCGATTTAATCGGAAAGCACCCTCCTGGATCTGCCTCGTTTAACGCGTCCATCCACATCAGATTCTTGTCGTCAATCTACTTTTATTCATCTTTTCCATGTGCCCAAACCATTGAAGCAAGAAAGCTGGGTTGCCTATTGCCCATAACCACAAAGCCTGTATGAAAAGAATTGTGGATATGAAGGAAGCTAGGGAGTTGTGTCAGGATCGTGTTAAGTGGCGCTCTAAAGTCTCTGCCTATCCCTGTGGGAAAAAGGGGTGACAATTAGTAGTTTTATATTTAATTAATTTATTGCACCCACAATCCCTGCTCACTATCCCAAAGGTTAGCTGGTAGAAAATGTCATTAGACATTAAGCTCGCCTATGTACCATAGACCAAATCTGTGCAACATCATTTAATAAAATATTCCCTTGCGCCTGGCAGGAGCATAAGCCACGCTTATTTTACCTTTAACTAATAGACTAAACAAAAAATTCGTATAATACCAATATTTTGGTAACAAAAAAAAACTAAACAATGTGACCTGCAGATCATAAAACAAAAAAATATAGAAAAATACTCGCCTTCAATAGGCTAACGTCGAAGCAGCCGACAATGGGCGTATTACGTGCGCAAGAGTAGTTCATGCCATTGTATACCTTAAGGTGGTGCAGCGAGCGTTACACCACTTAACCGATTCATTGCCACGTCAAATTCACTATTTGACAGATGGACAGCTGCTTTGACATTAGTTATTATAGTTCTAAAAGTTTACACGCAGCGCTAGCGAACGCGAACGCCATTTTCACTCCACAGTAGTGATGTGCATAATCGAAATAATTGATTTCAGTAATCATTCGACTTAGTCGATTGTTAATAGGGATTAGTTACTAACTTTAGCGTTAAGAACAATAAACTCCGTTGTAATTATTTACTAGCATACATTTGTTTAAAAAATTAGCTTTTCGACAATTCGAATAAATTGATTAAAAATTAGTATTATGGATTTCGATTTATTGCAACTACTACTGTTTAATTGAACAAAAAGTAACAAAAAGCGTGTCCGAGCAAGACACGTATTAAACAAAACTAATATATAAAAACAATCGTTTAATTAGACACAAAGAAATGAATAAAAAAAAAAGTTGTTTTTGTCGTAGATCTGCGACAATGGAATACGACGGGTTAACATAATCAGATAAAAATAAAATGTGTAAGTAAGTTATTAGTAATAAATAAACTAAACTAAGCATAGATTTGTTCGCTCGTACCACAGCATTTATGTATGGAAACATTTGTCATTCGAAAGACATTTTTATACCTGTCGTCGTAACATCTAAACCAAAGATCCGATTCGAATAATTTAAATAGAAGTTAACATGTAAATTATCAACATAACTATTTAGTTGGAAAATCATTTTAAAGAAAATACATATCTAAAAATTATTTAGACATTATCATTTTGAAAGAATCTAGCTTCTCTGGACTTAACCGATTAATCCGATCAGTTAAACATCCTGCTTTTGAAAAAAGTCTTTCAGTTGTGACAGATGTTGCAGGAATATATAAATATTTTTTGGCTAATTTATATTATATATCTGTCATTTTGGTCTTGGTCTTCCCAAAATGTTAGAGGATTCGTGTTTCTAGCTATCAGAGCCATATCTTTATATTGTTTTACCATTATATAAGCCGTAATACTGGGGGTTTCGGAGGTATTTTTTGGGAAAACTTTTGATCAAAATGTGCCCACAGGGAAACACATTCATCACTAGTATTTATTTCGTTAAATTTATAGTATGTGCTATACAAGGATGATTATGTTTTTGTAAGTTCTCCACTACTGCTGTTGCTACTAATATTAGTATTATCATTTGATTATATTAGTTCAATAATCAATTGGTTATTCGATTAATGAAATCATTCGACTTGCACATCGCTACTCCGTACTTTGTGCAGCGCTTCGTGTGAACTTTAAGAACTAAGCTGTCACCCAAGAAGTTTGACAGGAATCAAATCTGATTCATCGGCAATGAATCGGTTAAGCGTTACAGCGATATTACATGTGTTTTATTGTACGGTGCAATAAAGAATTTATCTATCTACAATTTGATTGATTGATATGGTTATGGACCTTTTGAAGCAGTGGGCCCAGATGGTAGTAATATTGTAAAACAAAACCACTTCTTCATGGCATTTACAACAGTTATAACATAACGTTTTATTAACACTGTTATTTTTAATTGTACTATTAGTATTTATTGTGGGTATTTCTTTAAAAACAATGTGAAATATTATGAACAATAAATGTCTTTATTCCCACGGTGGTCGGTTGGTGAATTTTATCGTTGAATATAAAATGACGAATATAAAATAAATGTGTGTTTTAGTTTGTAGCGACCGCTACATGCCACCGCTAGATGGCGTTGCATTGCGCGTCCAATATCTCGCAAACGATTTACCGACAAAGTAATCAATATATATGCGCTCCGACGATGCGACGTCACCGGCTAACTAGGTTAGTCGTCCTATTGGTTGATTGTTTCCAAAACTTCCCCGTCTGTTGTTTTGATTTTGTTTTTCTGTTCCCGGTTTACTTTAAATTTTTGCAAAAATAACTGACGGTGGCATCTGGTTTGGCAGTTTGCTAGACTTAGGACTTGAGTTTGTGTATTATGGGGTCCCAGGTGTTAGATATTAGAAATTTGTAAAATCAAAACCAAAACGCGATAGTAAGCCGCTTAAAATTTCTTTAATTCAATAATCAACGTTCGCGCAAAATCTAAGAAAACACAATAAATATTTGTTATGTCGAATACACAAAAGTGTCACCTCACTACACAATTACGTAGTGTTGCGCCATACGTGTCAGTGCGCGTCACTACGGTTCGGCTCACTGGGTGCACGTAATGCTTGGTTATTATGTAGGTAAAAAAAAACACAAACATAATAATAATAATAGTTCATAATTTATCTTGAAGCGCATTTGCATTATTCTACGCGTAAGTCCCAAGTTCGATTCCTAGTTGAAGTTTCATAGCATTTATTTGATATAAATAGTTATATCAGGATCGTGGCAAGTAGCGCTCCATGTGTCCTATCCTAAGGCGTGACATTGTTTTTTTTAATTAACATTTCTATCATAGAAACAGGACAATGAAAGATACATTGGTACCAATGGTTTCGAACTCGTTCTCTCCGGTTTAGAATTTCACTGCTTTTTCGTCGGCAATCTTGGCCCAGTCTGTCATATGTCATATGCTGTCATATATTATAGAAAGGAGTTGCTAACTTTCACGTTTCCTACACAACTCGATCGATTTCAATATATATTATAGTGTTTACAACTATCGTAAAAAGCATCTCTGGTCGGCATAGTGACGGCGATTGAAGCTACCAACTAAGTCAGCTTTTGCAGTCGTTTTTAAGTCGTTTATCGAGGATCAAAATCATTTTACTAAACTATTTCTATTTCATATAAATTATTTAAAATAGTGTATCCGGACTATTCGCTCGTTTAAATAACTTTTTTCTTAAGCCAGAATCAGCCATTTTATAATTTTATTTCTCATAAAAGCGTTAAGAAATAGGTACATAATAATTTTATCATGCATTTGATAACGGGTCGTTGGCCTACTAATTCGCTTCCTTATTGCTTTGCTAGTTGCACTACTCGATAATAGATGGCGCTCTATATTTTTACAATTTTTATTTGTTTTATTGTATCAATACTATGAATACAAATCACAGATAAATGTCTACAAGTAGCAGTCCCATCCGATATGCCGGCCTAGCTTAACTGGAAGTATTTGTCACACAATATAAATATTGCGTTCTGTGGTCTTTGGTATTTTAAATCTAACAGAAGATTCAATTTAAGTTTCGTTTTATTTATTGCAAATCTACATCCATGAATGGAGACGACTGCTACTACAGTAAAACAACTGCAAATAGTAGTTGCATCCTGAAACGCGACTGAGTCACTAAACGGGTTTTACATTTAAAATGAGTCTTATGATTCAACTTTATAATTTCCAGATATGTCTGTCTTATTTAGTTTTAAAATCTTGAACATATTTCTAAAATAGTATTGGTGGATGTGAGGAAAGCGAGGGAGTTGTGTCAGGATCGTGGCAAGTAGCGCTCCATTGTCTCTGCCTATCACAACTCCCTCGCTTTCTTCAAATCCACAATTCTCTTCATACAAGCTCTACGATTATGAGCACTAGGCAAGCTAGCTTTCTTGAGGATGTCTTCGATCTGGTCGGAAATCTAAACTTCTACATGTAAATTTAAAAAAAAGATTTGATTTAACTTACCATCACGACTCATTCCAAGTTTGAGGCATTTCTGTAGTCTGCAATATTGACAGCGGTTTCTATTCACTCTGTCTACCACACACTGCTTATTCCTCGGGCACTGATAGTTCACAACTGGGAAAAGAAAACTATATTAATAATAACGCTAAATATCTGCCTCACTACACTATCTGCGGCTCTACGGTTATGGCCACTAGGCAACCCAGCTTTCTTGAGAATGTCTCCATTTTGGTCGGGAAACACCCTCCTGGGTCTGCCTCGTAAGAAACATACTTCCCAAGTAAACATGTTTTCCTTAGATTTTGCGCGAACATTGACTAATGAACTAAACAAACTTTATGCGGCTTACTATCGCGTCTCTCTGTGACCACGCTAGCTACAAAGCTCTCGAAACATTAGAGTAATAATAAAAAAAATGTAAATTAAAAACCAAAATAAACGCGATAATAAGCCGCATTAAGTTTATTTAATTCATTAAACATTTTTTTTATTGTGACACGATATCTGACCTCGACCCGCCTGATGACAAGCAAAAAGAGGTCCACTTTCTTTTCATCTATTATTATCACACATTCTGTCATGTTATCCTCTCTCTCCAAAACTAGAGAAAAAAGTTTATTCCTGACTAATAAAAATACAAAAATACAAATTTTCTCTTTTTATAATCTTCTTCCTAAGTTTGCTCTCTGCACAACCCAAAGGTTAACTGACAGAGAATGTATATGTGTAGTGTATATTTAAAAAAATGTATACTATAAAATAGGCAGAGACAATGGTGCGCCACTCTCCACGATCCTGACACAACTCCCTCGCTTCCCTCAGATAATCATCTCTAACTCTACGGTTATGGGCACTAGGCAACCTTGAGGATGTCTCCGTCGGAAAACACCCTCCTGGACCGCACTCCAGTTTAACATCAGGCGAGGTGCTGTCATATATGTCGAGTCACAATAAAAAAACTCTTACAAGTGTACAGCCCGTGACTTAGTCGCATTTCAAAATTTTTTTATTTATTTTTATTTTTATTGTGACACGACATGTGACCTCGACTCGCCTGATGATAAGCAAGAGGAGGTCCAAGAGTGACGACGACTGGAACAACCGAGTCAGTTCCCGGCTGCCCCAGCCGCCGCCACTATGCCGGCCTAAGGTGCTTCTTCACGCATCGCTTGAAGGATCCAAGGTCATAGGATGGAGAGAACACATGGGCAGGCAAAGGATTCCACTTGTCAATTGTTCTACAAAGAAAAGACGCACCGAACTTTTTAGTTCGACTGCCGATTCGGTCGATAAAATGTGGATGCTTTCCCCGACCTGTGCGGGTATTACGGGTGTGGAAGGACGAGGCAGGAATAAGGTTAAAGAGCTCTTCGGAACATTCTCCGTGGCTTGTAAGTTCTATACTAAGCTACTACTGTATCATAGAAACAGGACAACCAAAGTAAATAAATCATATAATAGATACATTGGTACCGGTGGGTGGTCTCGAACTCGTGCTTTCGGTTTGCGTAACCATTGCACTGCCACTACACCACAGTCGCCTTGGCCGGCATAGTGGATGCGACTGCTACTTGCAGTTATTGGCTGTAGTGAGCCACAAAAAGTACCAGGAGCGCATAGCACTATAGGAGGTGTGCACATCAAAGAACGTTATCCTGAAAGACTGACCTGTGCTCTGTGATCTTCTGAAGAAGCCCTTGCATCCTTCGCAGGTAATGACGCCGTAGTGAACGCCTGATGACTTGTCACCGCATACCTTGCACGGTATTATCTCGATTTGAGCTGCAACAATTAAAAACCATACGTTAATATATTGTTTTTTTTTAATTGTGACTCGACATCTGACCTTGAGTCGCTTGATGGCAAGCAAGAAGAGGTCCAAGAGTGCAGACACGGTGCTCTACGGTTATGGGCACTAGGCAATTCAGATTTCTTGAGGATGTCTCCGATTTGGTCCGAAAACACCCTCCTGGGTCTGCCTCGTTTAACGCATATATCCACATAAGATTCAGAAAATCCTTTCGTCAATCTACTTTCACTTATCCTTTCCATGTGCCCAAACCATCGAAGCATTCCTTTGTCAATCCTTGTCACTACATCTTCTTTCAAACCACATCGCGCAATATGCTATTCCTTATTCTATCCGCTATCGTTACTCCACATACACTTCTTATTGACCGCATATCTACAGCGTTAATTGTACTCACATGCTTCTGCACCATCTTAATAATCTAATCTATGCAGCGACAATAGACTGTCACTTTCCACGATCCTTACACTAATCCCCCCCTCTCTTTCATCCATAAAAAATGAAAATAAATTATTCAAAAACTGACACTTTCCACGATCCCTACACTAATCCCCCCCTCTCTTTCATCCATAAAAAACGAAAATAAATTATTAAAAAAAACAATATCAAAATATAAATATGGGGATACACAGTGGGCTGGTGATACAAATGATGAAGATGATATAACTGGCTGCATAAGGATAATTCCATGTCACTGACCTCACAAGGCCCATAACAAATGAATCATAACATCACTATTTAACACTAGAAAGACTTGAGAAAATAATTTATTAATTGTGGCTCGGCATATGACAACTCCCGCCTGATGTTAAGCTAAATTTTTATATGAGTTATCGAGTTATAAATACAAAAAAGGGATATACAGTCGAATTGAGAACGTCCTCCTTTTTTTATGACTGGGTTATGAACCTAATTTTACGCGGGTGAAACCGCGGGCACAGCTAGTAATAAAGTAACGGTATTGACAATTATAAGGTGACATATCAATTATACCGAAAGACTAGATTTCGTATAGCGATACAAAAATCAACGTGTGTATGGATGTTGAAATTGATACAAATCTCCGAGACTGATCTCAGATACCGTGTCTGATAGAAATCTCTGAGACTGATCTCAGATACCATGTATAATACGATTCTCTAAGACTGATCTCAGATACCATGTATGATTCGAATCTCTAAGACTGATCTCAGATACCATGTATGATACGAATCTCTAAGACTGATCTCAGATACCATGTATGATACGAATCTCTAAGACTGATCTCAGATACCATGTATGATACGAATCTCTAAGACTGATCTCAGATACCATGTATGATTCGAATCTCTAAGACTGATCTCAGATACCATGTATGATACGAATCTCTAAGACTGATCTCAGATACCATGTATGATTCGAATCTCTAAGACTGATCTCAGATACCATGTCTGAGACAAATCTCTGAGACTGATCTAACATACCGTTTCTGAGACAAATCTCTGAGACTGATCTCAGATAACGTGTCTGATACATATCTCTGAGACTGATCTCAGATACCGTGTCAGAGGGTGATTTCAGATACCGAGTCTGACACAAATCTCTAAGACTGATCTCAGATACCGTGTCTGAGACAAATCTCAGAGTGAAAGGTGGCCTATAGCTCTCTACCATGCAACTAAATTTTTAACCGCACTATATAGTGTTAAGATTAATAATACAGAGATTATTATTAAGTATAAATTATATGTACCTTTGTTATACAATTTTATATTTATACTATAACTATAATAGCACAACCGTGTGGTCTAGTGGTAGCGTAATGGTCACGCAAACTAGAAGTCCCTGGTTCAAAACCCTATGCCGGTATCAATGTTTGATATATGTACTTTGGTTGTCCTATTTCTATGATACTAGTACGTTTAGATAGTATAGAAATGTTATTATTAATAAACAGTTTGTATAAAGAGTATGCTGACAAAAGTTATGTCAGGATTGTGATAAGTGGCTGTCAGTTGTCTCTGTAGGTCTCTGACTTCAATTTGCCTGATGTCCGACTCAGTTTGAGGTTGCCATCGATGTTTAGAGGTTGCCCTCGTCGTTGTCACTATACCGGCCAAAAATACTATTCACTCTTCGCTCAAGGATGGGGAGAACGAATAGGTTGTTTTATTTTATTTGAGTTTATTTTAGGGTACTGTTGTTTGGATCTTAATAGTGACCCGACTAAGACAGCCCTTACCTCAATCAATCAATCAAACAAATTGTAATGCCTTTTTTTCCACAGAGATAGGCAGAGACAATAGAGCGCCACATGCCACGATCTTGACACAACTCCCTTGCTTCTCTCACATCCACATTTCTCTTAATACAAGCTCTACGGTTATGGACACTAAGACAACCCAGCAAAACTAAGTCAGATTATTCAGTCGGTGCTTTTGGATGCCTATAATCAGAACAGTCAATTCTGAATGTATATCATCAGCCTGATTGACATAACATCAGCACCCCGCCTGATGTTAGGCGAAGTCCATGAACGGAGGCGACTTCCACCACAGTTAAATAACTCTCGTAGAAGTCACATTCACTATGCCGGCCTAGATGAAACCGGCAACTTACAAGTTGATTCCGAAACGCGACGTAGTCACTACACAGTCTGTATACTTGTTAAGTCGTAGTATGATTATATTGATTTATAGGTAAATTTCAATTTTAATTTAATAATTAATACATATTAATATAAGTAATTACGGAATAGAATTTAATTAAATAATAATTAAATAAAAATTAACTTTATCTCGTACAAAATATGAATTTAATATTCTGATTACAAGTAATAAAGTAAAATGTATAAAGTAAAATAAAATATTAATATATTTAGTAAATCAAATCAAATTGTTACGCCTTTTTCCCACAGAGATAGGCAGAGACAATGGAGCGCCACTTGCCACTATCCTGACACAACTCCTTCGCTTCCTTCACATCCACATTTCTCCTCATACAAGCTCTAGGGTTATGGGCACTAGGCAACCTAGCTTTTTTAAGGATGTCTCAGATTTGGTCGGGAAACACCCTCCTGGGCCTGCCTCATTTAACGCATCCATCTACATCAGATTTATAAATTCCTTTCCTCAGTCTACTTTCGCTCATCCTTTTCATGTGCCCAAACCATCGAAGCATTTCTTAAAATAAAATAATAATATAAAAAGTAAATATATATTTATTTAAAATAAATATAGTATAAAGTAAAAAATATTGTTTTTTTATTGTGACACGACCTCTGACCTCGACCAGCCTGATGATAAGCAAGAAGAGGTCCAAAAGTGACGACGACTAAAAAAAACGAGTTAATCCACAGCTGCCTCAGTCGTCGTCTCTATGCCGGCCAAAGGTGCTTCTTCACGCATCTTCAATATGGTAAAAAATAAAATTTGAAATTATTATGAATAAAAACAGAGGTCTGCAGTGTTATAGAGCTTGTATGAAAAGAGTAGTAGGCGTGAGTTTTTTTTTATATTAGGCTACTAAAGTGATTATTTCATAGAAACAATACGAACAAAGGACATATATCAAAGATACATTGGTACCAGGAATTGGTTTTGTACCCGCGCAACCATTTGCGTAACCTTTGCACCACCACTACACCACGGTCGCCTTCCATCAAGTTAGATTGTTAGGTCAGGATCGTGTAAACAATCTCTCTATTATTTACGGATAGGCAGAGACAATGGAGCGCCACTTGCCACGATCCTGACACAACACAATTCTCTTCATACAAGCTCTACGGTTATGTGCATTTAGCAACCCAGCATTCTTGAGGATGTCTTCGATTTGGTCGGAGAACCCCCCCTATGGTCTGCCTCGTTTAACGCATCCATCCACATAAGATTTATAAAGGTACTTAATCGTTTTTAGTTAACAATAAAGACAATAAGTTCCAAAACAATGCTTGCTTTCGTGACGGGATATTTGGTGTTAAAGCACCAAACGGTTATTGCAACATTAGACGATTTTTTTTATTGTGACTCGACATATTTCTACATTTAAAGAGTGGTAGGCAGTGGTACCCAGTCTGCCGGGTAGTACCACCACTTACAAGTGAAGTGATTTGGCCACGTTTCGGGATCAGCTTGTAAGTTGCCGGTTCCAACTAGGTCGACATAGTGAATGTGATTGCTACTTACAGTTATTGAATTGTAGTTGCAGTGACATCCATTCATGGACTACACTCCAGCTTAACATCAAGCTGTCATTTGTAGAGCAACAATAAAAAAAGTTAAAAATGACAAGACAGCACTCCGACTGATGGTAATTTTTAGGTTGGTCCATGAATGAAGGCAGTACTACAAAAATAACTGCAAGTATCGGTCACAATCACTATGCCGGCCTAGTTGGAACCAGCAACATTCAAGCTAATCCCGAAACACGACTAAGTCACTTCACGGTCTGTACACCTGTAACTTGTAAGTGCTAGTACTACTTCGGATCGGCAGAGCAGACACAAAGCTAATTTTCGCATCGTTTTTATTAACAAATATTCGTAAATTTTAATTAAATTATTAAATATTACAAATAAAAGCTATAAAATATTTGCCCCGAACGGGAATCTACGCCACGCTGGTTTATTTTTAATTATTTTACAATATTTATAGTAAAATAGTCAACTGGCCTTCGCTATGCCGTCCCAAGAAAGATGCCAAGGTCGTAGTATCCATTTCAAATGACATAAGAATTTATAATAGTTAGTGAAGAATTTTTACTTGACACTACAGGCCGGGGGGTCAACGAACGCGTGACGCACCTAACAGCTGATGCAACGGGATTCAATTACGACGTTTCTAATTAATATTTTCTATTATAAACTAAGAAATATCAAATTCAAATTGTCACGCCTCTTTCCCACTGAGATAGGCAGAGACAGAGACTAACACAACTCCCTCGTTTCCTTCACATCCACTATTCTCTTAATATAAGCTTTTTTATTTATTTATTGTGACTCGACATATGAAAGCACACCGCTTGATGTTAGGCTGGAGTGTGGTCCATAAATGAATGTCACTGCTACTACAATTCAATAACTGTGAGTAGCAATCACATCCACTATGCCGGCCTAGTTGGAACCTATTTACAAGCTGACCCCGAAACGCGACCAAAAGTAAGTGGAAGTATTACCCTGGATCGGCAGACTGGGTACCACTGCCTACCATTGCCTACCATTCTTAAAATTAAAATTGTCACGCCTTTTTCCCATCGGGACAGGCAGAGACAATGGAGCGCCACTTGACACGATCCTGATTTAACTTCCTCGCTTCCCTCACATTCATTTTTCTCTTCATGCAAGCTCTACGGTTCTGGGCACTAGGCAACCCAGCTTTCCTGAGAATGTCTCCGAAAACACCCTCCTAGGTCTGCCTTGATTAACGCATTAATCCACATCAGTTTTCGTCAATCTGTTTTCACTTATCCTTTTAATGTTTTCAAACCATCGAAGCATTCCTTTGTTAATCCTTGTCACTACATCTTCTTTCAAACCACATGTATCACGCACTATGCTATTCCTTATTCTATCCGCTATCGTAACTCCACATACACTCCTTAATGATCGCAATTTTAAAGCGTCAATTCTACTGTCATGCTTCTTCTGTCAAACCCAACATTCACTTCCATCTATACTGAATAGTAAAATACAAATCGCGAATAAAATAATTTAAGTATAACTAGTTTTTTATTATTTTTGTGTGGAGCTTGAATGGATGTGACTTTACAAATTGAAATACCTGATGATAGACCATTATTTAGCATAATTTCTCATCATCCCAAAGGTTAGTTGTTAGAGAATGCCTAACAGGCATTAAACTCGCCTATGTAATATTGACAAAACGCTCGCTGTACCACCTTAAGGGATACAATGGTATGAACTACTCTTGCGCACGTAATACGCCCATTGTCGGCTGCTTCGACGTTAGCCTATTGAAGGCGAGTGTTCAAAAACTATATAATAAATACTAAATGGACTAGACCATTGACCTAAAAGCATGGGCTAGTTTTTATTCTCTTGAATGTCAGAATGACAGTAGTTTTTAATTAGAGATTTTGTTTTTATTTTATATTTTTATATATAATAAACTTTTAAAGACTCTCATTGTAAGAATAATATAGTGAATATATTGAATTGTGTGTTGCTTATTTTGAACAACGAAGAATCTGATGAAATTGTACAGCGAGTATTTTTCTATTTTTTTTGTTTTATGATCTGCAGGTAACATTGTTTAGATTTTTTGTTACCAAAATATTGGTATTAGAAGAATTTTTGGTTTAGTCTATTAGTTAAAGGTAAAAGAGGCGTGGCTTATGCTCCTGCCAGGCGCAAGGGAATATTTTGTTAAATGATGTTGCACAGATTTGGTCTATGGTACATATTTTTAAGTTTATTTTGCTGCAATGAAGGATTTAAATAAATAAATAAATAGATGTTTTTGGATCCAAGAGATATGTAAGAGACAACGGTGGTGCTTTGACTAACTTGGTTCTTACTTCGAGCTTATACTTTGTCTAATATGATATTATAGAGTCCCTGATGATGGGCCAGAGGTTTTTTTTAATTTATTTTTATTGTGACACGACATCTGAGCTCGACCACGAGTAAGAGAAGGTTCGAGTTAGTTCACGGCTGCCTCAGTCGCCGCCACTATGCCGGCCAAAGGTGCTTCTTCACGCATCGCTTGAAGGATCCAAGGTCATAGGATGGAGAGAACACATGGGCTGTCAAAGCATTCCACTTGTCGATTGGATGCAAGGGTTCTGTCATGTTATGAGTCACAGTTTAAAAACGCGGACGAAGCCGTTAGGAACAGCTAGTGTTTTAATAAGGTACCTAATTTGTGTCGTTCCTCAACGCTGATTGGTTGAAATAGTAAATTAGTTACTTTATTTGTGGTAATTGTATTAACAATTTAATTTTGACCTTGATATTCCTTATGGTTATCAAGGGAAAGTCCAAGAGCGCCGATGACTGAAAAACCTGTTGCCGCAGTCGACGTCACTATTTCCCGACTATAGCTACTATTTCATGCCTAGTTTAAACGTATGGGGAGAACACATGGGCTGGTAAAGTATTCCACTTGTCGATTGTTCTATAAAGAAACGACGCGACTAATATTTTAGTTTGACTGTCGATTCGGTCGACAATATTTAGATACTAGATACTTGATTCGTTGTGGTTATTTAGTTGATAAAATTTAATTTTATTATTAGTATTTTAATAGGTAAATTAATAAAAATAACATTAAATTGATATTAATTTGTTTAAAATAAAACGGTAATATCCCTCTGCGCGATCTCTACGTATCACAGGAACAATACATACTAGCATATCAAAGATACATTGATACCGGCAAGTGCTACTAGACCAGATGTTCCCAAACTTTTTTTCTTATAGATTCTTTCAAAATTTTGCTGGTTCCGGTGGAACCCCTGCAGCTACTTTCTACCACATTTTCATAAACTCGACAAAAACCGTCTTTTCAAGTCTCGACACTCGAAATGACACAAAAATGGAAAATGCAAGTTTTTACGACTAACAGTCACTGAGCTCCTTAAAATATTATCTTTTTTTTTTTATTGTGACATGACATCTGACCTCGACTCGCCTGATGATAAGCAAGAGGAGGTCCAAGAGTGACGACGACTGGAACAACCGAGTCAGTTCCCGGCTGCCCCAGCCGCCGCCACTATGCCGGCCTAAGGTGCTTCTTCACGCATCGCTTGAAGGATCCAAGGTCATAGGATGGAGAGAACATATGGGCAGGCAAAGCATTCCACTTGTCAATTGTTCTACAAAGAAAAGACGCACCAAACTTTTTAGTTCGACTGCTGATTCGGTCGATAAAATGTGGATGCTTTCCCCGACCTGTGCGGGTATTACGGGTGTGGAAGGACGAGGCAGGAATAAGGTTAAAGAGCTCTTCGGAACATTCTCCGTGGTATAGGCGATAGAGGACGCACAAAGCCGCCATGTCTCTGCGTAGTTGCAGAGACATGGCGTAGTTGCAGAGACATCTGCCTACATTGATGGTGAAGTCAATATTTTAGTTCTTCACTATGGAAACCAGATAAAAAACATGCCAACGTAGACCCCTGTCGAGACTCCCGGGGACCCCTAGTGGTCCACCTGGACAACTTTGGGAATCAATGTACTAGACCATTCCGATTTTTTTTATATCAATCAATCAATCAAATTGTCACGCCTTTTTCCCACAGGGATAGGCAGAGACAATGGATCGCCACTTGCCATGATCCTGACACAACTCCCTATGGCTCGACAAATAAGACAGCACCCTGCTTGATGTTTGGCTGGAGTACGGTTGCTACTTACAGGTAAACTGTTAGTAGTGAGCAAATCCACTATGCCGGTCTAGTTAGAACCGGCAACTTACAAGCTAATCCTGAAATGCGACTACGTCACTTCACGGTCTGTATACTTGTAAGTGGTGGTACTACCCCGGATCAGCAGACAACCAGACCTAGAGCAAATATCCACTTTCTTTTTACAAATAAAAGCTATGAAACAAATCTTTGCTCCGACAGGGAATCGAACTCGGGACGTAACGAACTAGTGTGCTATCCAATGCAACGAAATACTATAATGCGATTAAAATAATAATAGGACGCAATCGGCGCCATTTTGTGACGTCTAACTCTCAAACCAACTTCACTTTAGTATGGTGTCTTTTTTATTGCGGACCGTCTAGAAAAAATCACCTTTGAATCAGTCGAGTGAAGTTAGTCAACAGCCCGTCCTATTCTTATTCTAAATAGCATAGTATAGCGTGTCTAACTATAAATGACGCGCCCCTCCACTTTATTAGTTTATTAAAATGTGTGAATACAAATATTACTAACTATACTACTATACTTCATTAGCGTGCTCCTCCTTTTGTCTAACCAGCAACTGAATGACCAATTACAATTGCATTTTCGGTGTGTTGCATCCATATTTTATAGTCGCACGTGTGCTAAATGCAGTGGAGGGACGCGTCATTTCGGCCTGGACAGACTCTACTTACTACTTACTTTACAACCACAAGAGGATTTCCTTTTAAAGATAAACGCTAAAACTCCTAGAAATATTCTTTCAAAGCCTCTACCTACATTTTAAACGAGAGAGTCGTGAATATAGGAGGTGAATGAACTGTGGTTTACCGCTATATTTTTCGGATAGTACTGTCTTATATCACAATACGGCTCGTCACCGTGTGAATGACCTTGCGGCGAAAGGTCAACGCACTGGAGCCGTGAACCGCTGAAAGATTTTCGGTGGGCGTGGCTTATTATGAAAAGTTTTCCTTCAGAAAGCTGAGTTGCCTAGTGCCCATAACCATAGAGCTTGTATGAAGAGGATGTGGATGCGAGGAAAGCGAGAGAGGGCAAATGGCGCTTCGTTGTCTCTGCCTATCGCTGTGGGAAAAAGGCGTGTAATTTTTTTTACATTTTTATACTAAGCTACTAAAGTGTATGTATCATAGAAACAGGACAACCAAAGTACATATATCAAAGATACATTGGTACCGGTGGGTGTAATTTGATTCCTTTCATTTTTTAGTTCAGTTAAGTAGATAAGTAGTTTTTTTATAATAAAATAAAGGCGGAGAAATAAACTATTATTAAAAAACTAAATAAAATAATTAACTATTATAATTTTTTTAATTATTTAAGACACGACTTATGACTGCTGTCTGCCTCGCCTGATGTTAAGCTGGAGCGCGATCCATAAATGAAGGTGACTACTACTTACATTTAACTTACAAGCTAACCCCGCGACTAAGTCACTTCACGGTCGTATACTTGTAAGTGGTGGTACTACCCCGAATCGGCAGACTGGGTACCACTGCCTACCACTCTTTGATAACCAGACCCTGAGTAAATATCCCCCTCTTTTATTAACAAATAAAAAAAAATGAAAATAACGACTCTTTACCTGATAAGGGAACAAAATATAATATCAATATGTTTATTTTATTGATAAAAGTGCATAGGTTATATACCGATAGACTTTATTTATTTCATTAAGTCGTTAAGGGGTGTATGTGGAGTGACGATAGCTGATAGAATAAGAAATAGCACAGTGCGCGATAGATGTGGTTTGAAAGAGGATATAGTGGCAAGGATTGACAAAGGAATGCTTCGATGGTTTGGACACATAAACAGGTGAGTGAAAGTAGATTGACGAAAAGAATTTATAAATCTGATGTGGATGGATGCGTTAAACAAAGCAGGCCCAAGGTTTCCGACCAAAATTGTAAACATCCTCAAGAAAGCTAGGTTGACTAGTGGCCATAACCATAGAGCTTTTATGGAGAGAATTGTGAATGTAAAGAAAGCGAGGAAGATGTGTTAGGATCGTCGCCGTCACTATGCCGGCCAGGGGTGCTTCTTCACGCCTCGCTTGAAGGATCCAAGGTTATAGGATGGAGAAAACGCATGGGCTGGCAAAGCATACAAAACTGAAGCAATAAAAACATTGCATAAAGTTCTATTTCTCAATACAGAATTAACTTTCCAGCAGTGTCTAAATGATAAATGATCTGTGTAAATATGCAAAGAAAACCGCACAATGCAATGATTGTAATATACGATAAATACATTTTATACATTCATCATCTATTATCACGCGTCAATTCCCACAGGGATAGGCAGAGACGATAGACAGACACTTTTCACGATTCCGACACAACTCCCCCGCATCCTTCACATCCACAATTCTCTTCATACAGTCTTTATTTTTATACATATTATAAACCATAGCGGATACGAGTAGAATAAGGAATAGCACCGAGCGCGATAGATGTGGTCTGAAAGAGGATGTAGTGACAAAGGAATGCTTCGATGGTTTGGGCACATGGAAAGAATGAGTGAAAGTAGATTGACGAAAGAAATTTATAAATCTGATGTGGATGATGCGTTAAATAAAGCAGGGCCAGTATTTCCGACCAAAATTATAAACATCCTCAACAAAGCTAGGTTGCCTAGTGCCCATAACCATAGAGCTTGTATGAAGAGAAGTGTGAAGGAAGGACGAATTTTAAGGAAGCGAGGGAGTTGTGTCAGGGTCGTGGCAAGTGGCGTTTCATTGTCAGGCGTCCGTGGTTACGTAAACCGAGAGCACGAGTTCAAAACCACTTGCCGGTGCCAATATGTTTGATATACTAAAATGTACTTTGGTCGTCCTGTTTCTATTGTACAAGTACATTTAGTAGCTTAGTATATAATGTAAATACTGCATCTTTTAAATAAATTTATAAATAATTATAATTATAAACGTAGACGTAAAAATTGCCTAAATCGTATTTTAAGATGAATTAAATAGATTACCAAGAAAATAAATTAATTTCGAAAACTACACACAAAAAAATTGTTGAAACCCAAAAAAATAAGTTTAATAAATCCTTGATTTTAAAAAAATAAGCAGAAAAATAATAATTTTGCAAACTAGGTACTACTCACGAGATAAACTAATAAGTTGCAATTTATTAAAGTATCGATTTTGCAATATGGCGTCATACATTCAAAAACGGATGACAGATCTTTTTCGAACGGTCAAAGCCCGATGACGTTTCCGTGACGTCACACGACCGCGTTCGTTGACCTCCTGGATAAGAAGCGTATATTTATTTTTAGGTATAGCCCGTTAGTACGAAAAGCCACACAAATGGTGAAACAAAGTGGTCATTAGAAAATAGCATTTATTAACTATTTATAAAGTTTAATTTCGTTCGTTTGTGTAATTGGAGATGTAGTAAAATTCTTGATTACAACCATTTCGTCAAAGACTTGGCTTGTTTCCTTGAAAATTTGTAAACAAGACGATTTTTATATTCGTCCAAAGTCATTTTAGGTTATTAATGGAACTTTATTATAAACGGGTGATACGAGGAAAGACTGTATAATATTTTTTGTTATTCATAACCGCACACCTTCTATAGTATTATACACTCCTGGTACTTTTTTGAATTAGCACACCATCTTACCGCAGACCACTGAAGAGCAATCCATTTTTTTATTGTGACACGACATTTGACCTCGTCGCGCCTGGTGATAAGCAAGAGGAGATCCAAGAGTGATGACGACTGAAACAACCAAGTTAGTCCACGAGCGAAGGCGACTGCTACTACAAGGAAATATTAGCGAGCAGCAGTTGCAAACCGTTACGCCCTTATTCCAACAAGGCTAGGCCGAATTAATGGAAATTAATGGGCCAACCGAAATCTCGTTTTTTTTTCAGTCGTCGTCACTCTTGGACCTCCTCTTGCTTACTATTAGGCAGGTGGAAGTAGTATGTCGAGTCACGATAAAAATAATAATAAAGTATTTAGAATGATATAAAGTATTTGATATAAAGCTTAAGACCTAAGAAGCAAAACCCAGTAACCCAAAAGCCAGTGAACCAGATTTTATAGATAAAATATATTATAAATATTTTTTTCTAAAATATATAAATAGATTGACAAAGGAAATTTATAAATCTGCTTTGGATAAATGCATTAAACGTGGCAAGAGACCCCAGAGGAATACAGGAGAGTGTTTTCCGACCAAATCGGAGACATTCTCAAGAAAGCTGTGTTGCCTAGTGCCCATAACCGTAGAGCTTGTATGAAGAGAAGTGTGGCTATGAGGGAAGCAAGGAGGATAGTAGCAAGTGGCGCTCCATTGTCTCTGCCTATCCCTGTGAGAAAAAGACGTGACCTGTATTTTGCCCAGTCTGCCCGATCCGGTTTTCGGAATCATCTTTCGGGATTAGTTTATCAAAGTAAGGAGGGTAAAAGTGGTTCTGAAAATGCCACCACGTAGTCGCCCTTTTCAGGTATGATGAATTAAACCGCGGGAATGCAATTACTCGTGGCACGTGTTTTTGGTAGGCCCGGTCATCGAACCTGTGTCGTCACACGTGTGCCCTTTCGTACTAGTTCTTCCGGACAAAGGGCTTTGTTGCCTTTGAAAGAAGTGTACAAACGAAATCAAAGTACATAGATTTACGCATTATTTATTAAAGACTAGCTGGCCCGGCGAACTTCATACCGCCTAAAAGTCAATGAATGTTGTGTTACAGATTAGCCGAAATTAAGTTGGGTGAATCAAAAATTTAAATCGATTTAAATCTTTGTTGTGAATTGAGTATTTTTTAATGAGACTCGACATTTAATCGTTTCTCTTTATAAATAATACAACATAGGTTTTTGAGCAAAATATTTTTACTGATATTGACAATTTGTTTTCAATTCTGAACAGCAATTCTGAGCAGATATATTTTCCTTAGTTTACCCAATATAAATTACTGAACAAACGCAATTTTGTATGGGAAAATGTTTTTTCTTTTATTTTATTTATTATTCACGCAATATGTTTATAAATTGTAGCCTGTGTGTTATTCTGGTGTATAAGCTATATTATTGTAAAGTTTCATTAAAATCCATTCAGTAGTTTTTGCGTGAAAGAGTAACAAACATTTATCCATACTTATAAACTTTCGCGTTTATAATATAAGTAAGGAAAAATACTTCACTTCACGGTTCACTTGAAAGTAGGATCTATGAATAGAACCGACTGCTACTACAGTAATAACAGTCGTATCACTATGTTAGTTGAAACGCGACTAAGTCACTTCACGGTCTGAACACTTGAAAGTGGTAGACAGAGCAAATAACCTACACCAATTGTTAGCCTAACTGCCTACCACTATTAAATTATCAATCAATCAAATTGTCATGCCTTTGTCCCACTGGGATAGGCAGAGACAATGGAGCGCCACCTGCCACCTCACATCCACAATTTTATTCATACAAGCTCTACGGTTATGGGCACTAGGCAACCCAGCTTTCTTGAGGATGTCTCCGATTTGGTCGGGAAACACCCTCCTGGCTCTGCCTCGTTTAACGTATCTATCCACGTCAGATTTATAAATTCCTTTCGTCAAGTATTAAATTGTACTTGATGTATTTCCAAAAACCCAGTTTACCCTAATTGAAATAAAAGTCGTAATTATACGTAAAAATGACCTAGATTTTAAGCATTAATTAACAACTAATTTGTCAACAAAATGCAGAAGAAATATTAAGAACATTGACCTACGAAACACGTGTAAATAACTTACAACGATAAAACGACCTAAATGCATTGGTAAGAACTTACAAAAATAAACCAAAACACTATTGAATTAAAGATCATTATTCTGTGCATTTAAATACTTAATTGTACTGTTAATATTATTTAAAATGTATTCTTAAAGGATAAAGGATATATAAAATCGTTTGTTAGTTATTCGCAAGGTGTGTTACTGCCCCACATAAAGGGTGTCGACCAATAAAATAGGAATTACTAGAGTGCGTACAACGCAACAACTTTTTTTTATTTTGGCTCGACATGAATAGAATAGAGTAAATAGTGCGGTCCATGAATAGAAGTGACTGCAACTACATTTTTTAAATTTATTTAATTTCCATTTCTATACTAAGCTACTAAAGTGCTTGTATAATAGAAACAGGACAACCAAAGTACATATATCAAAGATACATTCTGGATGGTTCAGATTTACAATTAGACCCGGTATGTCGCGCTGTTGTAGATTTGTTGTACTTTCGCGCAATACAACGTCTGTCGGGACATCATACAGAATGTCCTCAAGAACGCTTCCGAAAATAAAGTGGGGTTGTGAAAACGAGTGCATAAAAATATGTTTAATCAGTTTTACTTTTTTTTGTTGTTGACAAAAAAAGTAAATAATAATTAGGCATTTATGCATCGGAAAAAGCTGGGTTACCTAGTGCCCATAGCCGTAGAGCTTATATGAGTAGAATTGTGGAAGTGAGGAAGCAAGGAAGTTGTGTCAGGATCATGGCAACGGCTGCGAAAACCGAGTCTTCACGGCGGCCCCAGTCGCTGCCAGTTGAAGGATGCAAGGCTATAGGATGGAGCTGGTAAAGCATTGTCAATTTGTTTATGTTTAGATTTTGAGTAAATATTTAGTTTCTTATATTATTTTTATTATTTTATTTTATTTTATTTATTATACATTTCTATACAAAGCTACTAAAATGCTTGTATCATAGAAACAGGACAACCAAAGTACATATATCAAAGATACATTGGTACCGGTGGGTGGTCTCGAACCCGTGCCACTCGGCTTATGTAACCATTGCACTGCCACTACACCACGGTCGCCTTTTTGGTACTGGTTTATTGGTAATCGTCCAAAAATATAATGTAGTAGTTTTTAGTACGTAAACTCCGCCACTTTATTTTCAGAAGCGTTTTTGAGACAGCCTGTATATTCCTTAAGTACTAAAGGGGTTTTACGCACTCAATAGTATATCAACAAAGGTTCGTATTAAAACAAATAATTCGGACAAAGAATTAGTTTTGTTTTAAATTCTAGGATATTAGTGAAGATCTAGGACACATTTAATAGTCATTTGGAACATTTGCGATAATTAAAAAAAAACAATTATAAATGAGTCATTGTTTAAGACTTTGTATGAAGAGAATTCAGGATGAGAAGGAAGGAAGATAATTGTGTCAGGATCGTGGAAAGTGGCCTCACTATGAATCAATCAATCAATCAAATTGTAACGCCTTTTTTCCACAGGGATAGACAGAGACAATGGAGCGCCACTTACCACGATCCTTACACAACTCACTTGCTTCCTTCACATTCATAATTCTCTTCATACAGGCTCTGTGGTCATGGGCACTAGGCACCCTAGCTTTCTTGAGGATGTCTCCGATTTGGTCGAAAAACACTCTCCTGGATGCGTTAAACAAGGCAGGCCTTGTTTAAGGCAGGCCTTGTTTAACGCATCCACCCACATCAGATTTATAAATTCCTTTCGACAATCTACTTTCACTCATCCTTTCCATGTGCCCAAACCATCGAAGCATACCTTTGTCAATCCTTGTCACTACATCTTCTTTCAAACCACATCTATCCCGCAGTGTGCTATTCCTTATTCTATCCGCTATCGTCACTCTACATACACTCACTATCCCTATGAGAAAAACTTAGACAATTAGATTGATTGATGATGTTCCCAGTTCCAATTAAAGGTGATTAAACAGTTCAAAATGTTTTTTACTCTATGATTGGAGCTGCATAAGGAATACTTCGATGGTTTGGGCACATGGAAAGGATGAGTGAAAGTAGATTCACGAAAGGAATTTATAAATCTAATGTGGATGGATGCGTTAAACAAGGCAGGCCCAGGAGGGTGTTTGCCTAGTGCCCAAAACCACAGAGCCTGTATGAAGAGAATTGTGAACTAACAAACTGGTGTTAGTTCACGCCTGGTCATAGGTACAGTGAATCCCTTTTTTAGGTCGTCACTATGCCGGCTAGAAACAACAACATACATATAATAAAATTATATAAACACTAATATTATTTAGGACTTCGTATTATTTACAAAATGGCCGATGATAATTTCTAATGTTTATTTTAATTATCTTTAATTAAACAATTAGGAAATATTTTAGTATTTATCAATCAATCAATCAAATTGTCACGCCTTTTCTTACAGGGATAGGCAGAGACATTGAAGCGCCACTTGCCACGATTCTGACACAAATCTCTCGCTTTCCTCACATCCACAATTCTCTTCATACAAGCTCTACGGTTATGGGCAGCTTTTTTGAGGATGTCTCTTTTAATTTCTGCTTTAACTGGCTTCCGTCACTTCTACATTTATCATTCTATTGTTAAGGAAAACTGAATCTGTTTTTCAGTCATTGGCGCTCTTGGATCTCCTTGCTTACCACCAGGCAAGTCAAGGTCAGATGTTGAGACACAATAAAAATCTGTAATGGCCATAAAAGTAGAGCTGCACTGTATAGAATAGGTAATTGTCGATTTAACTCAATGTGTCAACACCCCGCCTGATGTTAAGCTGGAGTGCGCTCCATGATTAGAGGTAACTGCAGTTAGTGTAAGGAGGGAGTTGTGTAAGGATCGTGGAAAGTGGCGCTCCATTGTCTCTTCCTATCCCTATGGGAACAAGACATGATAATTTGATTTGATTGAAATAAAAGCTATGAAAGAAACATTGGCACCGACAGGGAATCTAACCCGGGACTTTCCGCGTAACAGACTGGTAACCTAACCAATACGCTACGCCTGTTGTCAGAAATTGACTTAAAACATGTTTAATGCATGTCTTAATCGCGTTTATTTTGTTTTGTCTCAGTATCTCTGATGCCCCCGTAGCACGGCAATCCAAGAAGCAAGATAAGGCGACCGTGGTGTAGTGGCAGTGCAATGGCTACGTAAGCAGAGTGGCACGGGTTCGAAACCACTCATCGGTATCAATGTATCTTTGATATATGTACTTTGGTTGTCCTTTTTCTATGATACAAGCACTTTAGTAGCTTAGTATAGAAATGTATAATAATAAAAAAATTAAAAGAAGTGCAAGTAATATTATTGTAACTCATTTCAAATAACGTATTAGGCCGGCATATTAAGGCGACCGTGGTGTAGTGGCAGTGCAATGGTTACACAAACCGGAGATCACGGGTTCGAGACCACCCAACGGTACCAATGTATCTTTGATATACGTACTTTGGTTGTTTTTTTTTTATTGTGACACGACATCTGACCTCGACTCGCCTGATGATAAGCAAGAGGAGGTCCAAGAGTGACGACGACTGGAATAACCGAGTCAGTTCCCGGCTGCCCCAGCCGCCGAAATAAAAAAATAAAAATAAAAAATTAAAACATCAAAATGTTAAATAAATTTTTTTTTTAGCTTTCAACGTTGTTTTGTGTAAAGTTTTACAGAACGATTAAATATCTTTTTTGATACACAGTAAGTTATTCAAAATGAGTTAGAATGATATTCTTTACAAGTCTTTATCTTGCTTCTTGGATTGTCGTGCTAGAGGGGCTGGAAAATATTGGTCCAAATGACTATTAAATGTGTCCTAAAATTTTCACTAATATCCTAGTTTTTTTATTTTTTTATTGTGACACGACATCTGACCTCGACCCGCCTGATGATAAGCAAGGGAAGGTCCAAGAGTGGCGACGACTGGAAAAACCGACTCAGTTCCCGGCTGCCCCAGCGCCGCCACTATGCCGGCCTAAGAATTTAAGACAAAACCAATACTTTGTCTGAATTATTTTTACTAGCGTTAAAAAATATTGTAGTAGGTAGAGAATCGGTGATTATTGCCTAGTCTGTCGATTCGGGGTATTCCACTACTTCTAGGACAGACCGTGATAGTCGATGCGATTGTTACTTGTGATTATTTTACAGTCGCTTCTATTCATAGACCATGACAGTTTAATTTACTTTAGACCGACTGTAAATTAAACAATCGGAGACATCCTCAAGAAAGCTAGGTTGCCTAGTGCCCATACCTACAGAGCCTGTATGAAGAGAATTGTGCATGTGAAGGAAGCGGGAGTTGTGTAAGGATCGTGGTAAGTGGCGCTCCATAGTCTCTGCGTATCCCCGTGGGAAAAGGCGTGACAATTTGATTGATTGATAGATAGACCGAATGCTGTCATTTCGAGCCACAATAAAAAACAATTAAAAAAATGTATTTTGTTTGGTTTAAGAACATTACTTCCGCCTTAATTCCGATAGGGTTAGGCAGAGAAAATGGACAACTAATTGCCACTTATACTCCTATTTTCTTCCAATTAAAGAGTAGTAAGTAGTGGTGGCCAGTCTGCCGATCCAGGGTAGTACCACCACTTACAAGTATACGGACGTGTTTTCCCCTTTTCCTTGCTGTTCATTGTTCATTAAGTAGCTGTCAAATTCTAGTACGAAATACTAGCAAAACCGTCGTATCGAAGGACAACGCAATAAAACGAACTAATACCGTTATAGTTTTCAATAAAAAAAAAACTAAAGAGTAATAGTTTTAGTAGAGATTGTATGAAGAGAATTATGGATGTGAGGGAAGCGAGGGAGTTGTGTCAGGATCGTGGCAAGTGGCGCTCCTTTGTCTCTGCCTATCTCTGTGGGAAAAAGGCGTCATAATTTGATTGGTTGACTGAAACTTATAGAAAAAACTCACCTCTGATAGAATTAGCTGCTTTTTTATCCAAAAACATCCCGGAAATGGAAGATCCGAACATCGCCTCACTGTTTCCTGGAGGTGGGGAGGTACTGTCCGCGACAGACCCTGACATGTCATGCCCCATCATGGACTGGTTGCACATGACCCCAGGAACATCGTGGGGCTCCCGTTTTAATTGGATCCCTTGGGGCAATGGAGACGTTTGGCTTCCTCCGTGGTGGTGGAGCATTGAGGACGCGGAGGAATGCCCGCCATGTTGGTCTGGTGGCCATTGGGATCCAAATAACTCGTGGAATTGTTCAGGATTCATCTTGTTTGTTTGCTTTTTAATTTATTTGATAGTCTCTTAGGTTATGCACGGCCAATACGGTAGGGTAGTTTTGGCGAATCGCATTCGCATTTTAAAATTTCCGTTTTCTTTTTTTAAACTAGTATCACTGTTACACTTTTTTTAAATTGTTTATTGTACTTAGGTTTTGGTCGACTTTGTCGTTATAAGGCAATGGATATAAGTTCTTTTTTTGAATTGGTTTTTTCTTTTAAAATGGTGATGGCACTGACTGTTCTAATTCAACTTTGTTGATTGTTTGTGCTTTTTTTAGTAAAAATAAGCACCAGTGTTTCTGTTTTGATTTCAACTGATAATTATATATCGACCAAGGCTTGATGTAAGGTTTCTTTTAGCAAAGTTTATTTCAGGAAATATTTTTTTGAAAAGTTGAAGCTTTTTTGACATTTTGTATCCGTAGTGATGGTTTTGTAAACTTTCCTTTTAATTTATTTATCTCTTTAAAGGCACTGTTGTTTCTTGTTATGCTTCCGATTTCAAAAAACTTTAATTTTTAAACACTTTTTATAGAATCTGTAAAAAGAAACAGAGGGCAGGAGAAACAAGGAGACTATTAAAAAGAATAAATCTAGTAAAAAAAGAGTTTATTAGAATTGGAGGTTTTAGGTAACCAAATATGTATATCAATTCAATTATCCAAAACCTGGCCGCATAGAAAATTTACGTGTGAACTAGAAAAAAAAGAAAATTTTGAAATTCAAATTTTCCCACTCTTGTTTCTTTTTTAAAACACTGCGTTCCAAAAGTTATCACTGCACTTTTTCGTCTCACAATAATCACTGAATCACGTAGCCTTTCACCTCACAAAAATATAAAAAAAACTAATTTTTAATTTCAGTATTTTATGAAACTTTCGTGAAGAATGTCACAGAGCGTAAGAGATGTTAACAGCACGACAGACCGAACGTGACTGACGTATTGTCGAAACTTCGGCCGGGCCACGAAAAAATTAAATATTTTTCATCCTAGTATAGCGTTGAATAATTCCTCTACTAGGCTTGCAGTACGATAGTTCACTACCCTCGACCTTTAATCAGACTTATGATGTTCACAAAAACATAACCAATAATGACTTTTAAAACAAAATTAATTAGACAAATATCTAAAAAACCTAATAAAACTTTAATTTTAATTACTAATTAATTATTATAACAATCAGTTTAGATGATATTTAGATAAAAAGAAACCATCATGATTCCGCATAACGCTTAAGGAGTGTTTATACTAGTGTGTGTAAGCCGTGAGTCACACGTACACAGAGTTCGCACGCACACATTGACAGATACGTCACCCAAGTTCGTTGACCTAGGTCCCTAAACAATGTTGAATTCGGTAAGTGTGAGTGAACTGTCTCTTTTGATTGCGGAATCTGCAAGTTTTAACGAATTTTTCACGAAAAAAATAACTAATTTTATAATAATTATTTTTTTCTGTTTATCTTTAATGGATTAGAGTCGTTATAATATGCAGACCGTGATGTGATTTGGTCGCGTTTCTGAGCTTGTAAGTTGCCGGTTTCAACTAGGCCGGCATAGTGGATGTGACTGCTATTTAAAGTTATTATTGTATTAGCAGTAACCTCCATTCTTGGACCGTAATCCAGCTTAACATCAGGCGTCTGTCACTGTCATATTTATGTCGAGTCACAATAAAAAAAACATTTTGATATCTTCTATCAAAATGTCACACAGGGATAGGCAGAGATAATAGATGGAGTTTCTTCATGACATAATTCTATCGCTTCCTTTACATCTACAAAATTCTCTTCATACAGACTTACATAGTCTATGGTTTTGGGCACAACATATGACAGCACCTCGCCTGATGTTAGGCTGGAGTGCGGTCCATGAATAGACAGACTGGGCACCACTGCCTACCACTCTTTAAAACTTCTAATATATTTACATTCAGTAGACTAACATAGTCACTATGCCAGCCAAAAAAAGATTTTATTGTTGTATAATAATATGTAAAAGAATTGATAAAGGAATACTTCGATAGTTTGGGCACATGGAAAGATGAGTGAAAGTAGATTGACGAAAGGATTTTATAAATCTGATGTGGATGTATGCGTTAAACAAGGCAGGCCCAGGAGGTTGTTTTCCAACCAAATCGGAGACATCCTTAAAAAAGCTGGGTTGCCTAGTGCCCACAACAGTACAGTTTTTATAAAAAGGATTGTGGATGTGAGGAAAGTGGATGTCTCTGCCTATTCCTGTGGGAAAAAGGCGTGACTATTTGATTGATTGATTGATTAATTGGTTGATAATAAATAGGTTATTGCACCCACTCAATACAATCTTAATACAGAATATTTCTTTATATTTTTTATTTATTTATAATATAAAATTTATTACCATTATCTATTGAGTAATGTTCGACGCGTCGTTTCTTTGTAAGCCGGTCGGCATAGTGGATGTGATTGCTACTCACAGTTATAGAATTGTAGTAGCAGTGACATCCATTCATAGACCGCACTCCAGCTTAAAATCAAGCGGGGTGCATTCATATGTCGAGTCATAGCTATTATTTGTAATATTTAATATTATTTAAAAAAATAATAACAAATATTTGTTTTTAAAAAAGAGGCGGATATTTAAGGCGTCTGTGGTGTAGTGGCAGTGCAATGGTTACACAAACCGAGAGCACGAGTTCGAAACCACCCACCAGTATCTTTGATATATGTACAAAGTTATCCTGTTTCTATGATAGAAGCACTTTAGTAGCTTAGTATAGAACTAAAGAAACTTAATTCACTCCGGGCCTGGTTATCAAAGAGTGGTAGGCAGTGGTGCCTAGACTACCAATAGAAGTTACAAGTAAGCAGACTGTGAAATGACTAAGTCGCGTTGCGGGATCAGCTTGTTAGGTACCAGTTTCAACTAGGCCGGCATAGTGTTTGTAACTGTAACTTTGAGTTACAGTTGTAGTAGCAGTCACATCCATTCATGGACCGCACTCCAGCTTAACATGAGGCGGGGTGCTGGCCTAGTCACAATAAAAAAATAGCGACGGTATGTATGACGTCATCGTACTATATATATATATATATATACGTATATATATATAGTACGAGGACGATATATATATATATATATATATATATTTATATTTATTTTTCTACTTTATCTATTGTGTAATATTTATAGGAACATTGCATTGTTTGTAAAAAAAGTCATTGTACTTTAAAGATCATATTTTAAATGGTTTGTTGCGCGTAAAGTCCCGGGTTCGATTCCCGGTCGGAGCAAATATTTGTTTCATAGCTTTTAATTATAATATTTAATTATTATATTAAATAATGCTAATATTTGTTAATATAAAAAAGATGGATATTCTCTTCGGGTCTGGTTATCAAGAGTAGTAGGCAGTGGTACCCAGTCTGCCGATTCGGGGTAGTACAAGTAGTTTTTTTTTTTTTTTTTTTTTTTTTTTATTGTGACTCGACATATGACAGCACCCCGCTTGATGTTAAGCCGAAGTGTGGTCCATGAATGAATGTCACTACTACTACAATTCAATAACTGTGAGTAGCAATCACATCCACTATGCCGGCCTAGATGGAACCGGCAACTTACAAGCTGATCCCGAAACGTGACCAAATCACTTCACGGTCTGTATACTTGTAAGTGGTGGTACTACCCCGGATCGGCAGACTGGGTACCACTGCCTACCACTCTTTGAAAACGGTCTGTTACAAGTATACAGACCGTGAAGTGATTTGGTCGCGTTTGGGGATCTGCTTTTAAGTTGCCAGGCCGGCAAAGGAGATGTGTTTGCCACTACCTACTATTCCTTAACAACCAGACCCGAAGAAAATGACTGTTTATTTTTTTATTATGTACAAATATTTGTAAATAAAATCAAATTATTAAATATTGCAAATGAAAGCTATGTAAATAATATTTGATCCGACCGGGAATCAAACCCGGAACTTGACGCGCAAAAAGACAACCGTGGTGTAGTGGCAGTGCAATGGTTACGCAAACCGAAGAGCACGAGTTCGAGACCACTCACCGGTACCAATGTATCTTTGATATATGTACTTTGGTTGTCCTGTTTCTATGGTACAAGCACTTTAGTAGCTTAGTATAGAAATGTAAAAAAAAAAAAGCTTATAATAATAATAATAAGCTATTAATTTTCCCAGGAGGGTGTTTTCCGACTAAATCGGACACAGGCCAACCACTACCAAAAAATATTGACCCCAAAAATCTAGAATTAAAGTTCGACAAACCCCCAAAAAGTTAATATATCGGTTATAGAACTGGGAAACTCGGAGATCAATCAACTTTGAAACCCTAAAACACTGACCTTGCGAGTGAAAGGGATAGCTATAGTACAACGTCACCATCTCCCGTCCCGCTCTAACTTAGGCTAACGACCTATTGATTTCAAACAGACCATGTGTTTCATGAAAAACATTTCCCCTTTGATATATTTCCACGACATACGACCACCTGAATTCCTGAACTTTTCAGGCTTTCTGAATCTTTTTAGACGGTGACTGAGGCAGCTCAGATTTTACAGTCGTCGTCACTCTTGGACCTCCTCTTGTTTACCATCAGGCAGATCGAGGTCAGATGTCGAGTCACAATAAATAAAAAATTAAAAAAACCTCGCCTGGTGTTAAACTAAATAACTGTAGCATCGTAGCAATCACAACCACAATTCCGTCCTAGTTGAAACCGGCAATTTACAATCTAATCCCGAAACGCGACCAAGTCACTTTACGGTCTGTATAGTTGCCGGTTTTAACTTAATTACCATTTTTTTATTGTGACTCGACATATGACAGCACCCCGCTTGATGTTAAGCCTAAGTGTGGTCCATGAATGAATGTCACTGCTAATACAATTCAATAACTGTGAGTAGCAATCACATCTACTATGCCGGCCTAGATGGAACCGGCAACTTACAAGCTGATCCCTAAACGTGACCAAATCACTTCACGGTCTGTATACTTGTAAGTGGTGGTACTACCCCGGATCGGCAGATTGGGCACCACTGCCTACAACTTTTTATTATAAAGATGCGACATGTTCTCGTCTTCCCTAATGGAAATTCTGAAAGTCTAAAAGTGCCAAAGACTGTAAACAACCCGTCTCGGCTTACGGTTCTTTCAGTCGCCACCAATATGCCGGCCAAAGGTGCTTTTTACGCTACTTATTTATACATTGGACTGAAATATATTACAATATTTTAAAGTCGATTAATCAGAATTAATTCGACTGTGGTGTAGTGAAGAACCACGGGTTCACAACCTCAAGCTCCGGTACCAATGTATCTTTGATATTTATGTACTTTGGTCGCCCTGTTTCTATGATACTTTAGTATCATAGAAACTTTAGTAGCTTAGTATAGAAATGTTAATAAAAGTAAATAATATAATAAACAAATGAATAATATGACATTGTTTTTGAGAAAATATAGTAAATATTAATCAATCAAATTGTCACGCCTTTTGCCCCACAGGCATAGGCAGAGACACAGGAGCGTCACTTGCCACGATCTTGACACAACTAGCTCGCTTCCCTCACATCCACAATACTTATCATACAAGCTCTACGGTTATGGGCACTAGGCACCACAGATTTTTTGAGGATGTCTCAGATTTGGTCTCCTGGAAAAGTCCGAAACACTCTCCTGGGAAAGTCCTGACGCAAGTTGTGTCAGGATAGTGGAAATTCTATTGTTTATTTTTTTACATTTCTTTACTAAGCTACTAAAGTGCTTGTATCGTAGAAACAGGACAACCAAAATACATATGTCAAAGTAACATTGGTACCGGTGGGTGGTTTTGAACTCGTGCTCTCGGTTTGCGTAACCATTGCACTGCCACTACACCACGGTCGTCTTAAATTGACAACTGGATTGATTGTTCTCCGAGTACAATACCAAAAGGTATCGAAAGATCATTGAGCTCCAGACGTTAGACACCGTGTGACTAATACGGGTGACTTAATAATTTTATTTTTATTCATACATTTTTTTTTGTTTACACGTATTATAGGATGGCTGATAAGTCGGTACGTCACCGAGTCACTGAACTTTATATAATTATATACCACATATAAACAATAACATTATAAATACATATTTTTTTTATTGTGACTCGACATATGACAGCACCCCGCTTGATGTTAAGCTGAAGTGTGGTTCATGAATGAATGCCACTGCTACTACAATTCAAAAACTGTGAGTAGCAATCACATCCACTATGCTGGCCTAGATGGAACCGGCAACTTACAAGCTGATCCCGAAGCTGATCACTTCACGGTCTGTATACTTGTAAGTGGTGGTACTACCCCGGATCGGCAGACTGGGTACCACTGCCTACCACTCATTGAAATATTTAATGTTATTAAATATTGCAAATAAAAGCTATGAAACAAATATTTGCTTCGACCGGGAATCGAACCCGGGACTTACGAGCAACAAACCAATCGCTAAACCTGTCGTCAATGTAATGCTAGATTATTGTATGGAAGTGAATGTTGGGTGTGGCAGAAGAAGCATGGGAGTAAAATCAACGCTGTAGAAATGCAGTCATTAAGGAGTGTATGTGGAGTGCGGATAGCGGATAGAATAAGGAATAATAGCACAGTGCGTGATAAATGTGGTTTGAAAGAAGATGTAGTGACAAGTATTGAAAAAGGAATGCTTCAATGGTTTGGGAACATAGAAAGGATCAGTGAAATTGGATTGACGAAAGGAATTTATAAATCTTATGTGGATGGATGCGTTAGGCTCGGGAGTTTTCCGACCAAATCGGAGACATCCTCAAGAAAACTGGGTTGCGTAGTGCCCATCACCATAGAACTTGTATGAAGAGAATTGCCACAACTCCCTCGCTTGATAAATGTCGGGGGACATCCACAATTCTCTGCGGTTTTGGGCACTAGGCCACCCGGATTTCTTAAGGATGTGTCCGAAATTGGGGGAAAAAATCCCCCTACCCTACCTTGTTATATTATTTATTTATTTATATATTAGGTTATTATTAAGGAACTCGTATGTTATGATTAGGCTCCTAAAATCATATTTAAATAAAAAATGTGAAAATAATAATCCATTTACTCTACCTATCCTTGTCGGATTCCTTAGAACTACACCTTTTACAGATCCAGTTAATTTTAAATTGCATAACTGAATTAATTTCATATTTCTTTGGCTAGGATAGTGACGGCGACTGATTGTACTGACTCGGGTTTTTCAGTCGTCGGCATTCTTAGACCTCCTCAGGCAGGTCGAGGTCAGATGTTGAATCAAAATAAAATTACGGCGCGACAAATAGTGATAATGACACAAAACGGTGTACAAAACAGTGTACAATACAATGTACAAAACCGTGTTCAGAATAGGTAGTATGTACGTAGATACGAAAAGAAGTACGTTTGCTATAGGTCAGGCCTCCAAAACATTGAGTTCGTCAGTTCGTACAGTGAACCTCCGTAAGTTCGACGACCTCCGAAAAAAATCTGCGGAAGTTACGCGATAAACCTCGCTTAGTGATAACGTTATTTCGCTTCACTTACTCGCTATGACCATTAACAATTAATTATATGAAATAAGAGGAAGAAATTGAATAAAACTTTTTTTTATTGTGACACGACATATGACAGCACCCTGCTTGATAAGCTAGTCCATGAATGGATGTCACATGTCACTGCTACTAAAATTCAATAACATTCATAGTTGGAACCGCCAACTTACAAGCTGATCCCGAAACGCGACCATATCACGGTTTGTATACTTGTAAATGGTGGTACTACCCCGGATCGGCAGACTGCGTATCACCGCCTAGCACTCTTTGATTAATCAGACCCGAAGCAAATATCCACCTCTTTTATATTAACAAATATTTGCAATATATAATATAATTAATAAATATTACAAATAAAAGCTATGAAAGAAATATTTGCTCCGACCGGGAATCGAACTCGGGACAAATTACGGTTATGGTTGCTTTAGTTGCCGATACTGTGACTGCCAAAGTTGCTTCTTCACTCCTCGCTTAAAGGATCCGAGGTTATATGCAAATATAGGATGGACAGAATACATTTTTGTCCAAAAACTCTACCTATACCAACAATAAATCATAGCTTGGTTAGATAATTCATTGATAAATATATTTTTAAATTATATGCTGATAATTACATCTAAAACATAAAGATAAAATACCCAAGATAAGTTTGATTGGACGATAAAAGGTCATTATTATACGATATATTTTTTGCTTATTAAGTTGCGTAGACACGATAAAGTCCTGGAAACTATCCGTGAAGCAGTAAGTCTTAGTATTCCAATGCAGACCACCACTTACAAGTATACAGACCGTGAAGTGATTTGGTCACGTTTCGGGATCAGCTTGTAAGTTGCCGGTTCCATCTAGGCCGGCATAGTGGATGTGATTGCTACTCACAGTTATTGAATTGTATTAGCAGTGACATTCATTCATGGACCACACTTTGGCTTAACATCAAGCGGGGTGCTGTCATATGTCGAGTCACAATAAAAAAAAATAAAAAAAGACAGTCCAGGGAAGCTCTTCTTCAGGAACGAGAAGGGTCTCCTGGCCTTCCTGGAAAACGAGCTCGCAAATAACTACTACTACAACTAAGTCTCAGCATTGGCAGAGCTAGGAAAGGTTTGTCCACAAATGAAAGACAGATTAATTTTGTGGAAGAGTCCTATCTCAGAAAATCACAGAATAAGCCTTTCTCGATCCTGCGCGACGCACCTGACTGAAAAAAACTCATGGATACATTCGAGAAGCACTACCAGATACCTGAAGATCTAGCAGTATCAGCCTATAGACCGAACATTTTAGTTTACTCTCCACATTTAAATGCTTCGATGGTTTGGGCACATGGAAAGGATGAGTGAAAGTAGATTGATGAAAAGGATTTATAAATCTTATGTGAATGGATGCGTTTAACGAGGCAGGTCCAGGGGGTGTTTGCCGACCAAATCGGAGACATCCTCAAGAAACCATAGAACTTGTATGAAGAGAATTGTGAATGTAAAGGAAGCGAGGGAGTTGTGTAAGGATCGTGGCAAGTGGCGCTCCATTGTCTCTGCCTATCCCTGTGGGTAAAAGACGTGACAATTTGATTGATTGATTGACTTCATCATAGAGCTAACCGTTCTGTGGAAAACAAACATTCCAAAAGACCACAACATCAGGTTTAGTAAATATTATGATCTCAGAAATTAAAAGACAAGAAATGGGTTCAAAATTCAGCTCTACGCAGTGCAAAAGTATGAAATATTAAATGACTTATGTGTAATTGTTTTTGAGGAAATCAATATAAATCATAAGGCGACCGTGGTGTAGTGGCAGTGCAATGGTTACGCAAACCGAGGGCACGAGTTCGAGACCACCCACCGGTACCAATGTATCTTTGTTATATGTACTTTGGTTGTCCTGTTTCTATTATACAAGCACTTTAGTAGCTTAGTAGAGTAATGTAAATTTAAAAAAAAACAACTAATCAAATTGTCACGCCTTTTTCCCACAGGGATAGGCAAAGACAATGGAGTGCCACTTGCCACGACCCTGACACAACTCTTTCGCTTCCCTCACATCCACAATTCTGCTTGCTCTACGGTTATGGGCACTATATGACGTCATATTAAAAATCTTAGTCATTGGACTAATGACCTTCATTATTGCACCATATTATTGATTATTGCGATGAAAAGAGGAAACTTATCATCGCTCGAAAAACCCACAAACCGGTGAGAAAAAAGCAGTGAATAAGCAGTGAAATTGCGTCGCGGTCGCAAGTGACCAATCAACGTTCACCTAATGATTCGTTATTCGCTGATTGGTTACGAAGATGTCAAATATCAGTGCGACGTAATTTCACTGCTTTTTCGACGCCAATCTGATACCGAAACGCGACTTAATCACTTCACGGTCTGTATACTTGTAAGTGGTGGTACTACCCCGGATCTGCAGACTGGGCACCACTGCATACCACTCCTTATATGTATATGTATAGTATATGTGTAAATATTTCTATGTATGTAGGGTACTTATGTTTTTGTTATATTTGTATTATTTTCTTAGATTTTGCGCGAACATTGATTAATGAATTAAACAAATTTTATGCGGCTTACTATCGCGTTTATTTTGGTTTTGATTTTACAATTTTTTATTATTCCGACGTTTCGAGAGCTTTGCAGCCATCGTGGTCAGACAGCTCTCCGTGACCACGATGGCTGCAAAGCTCTCGAAACGTCGGAATAATAAAAAATTGTAAAATCAAAACCAAAATAAACGCGATAGTAAGCCGCATAAAATTTGTTTAATTCATATATTTGTATTAGTTTAATCTTCGGCACTATAAGGTCTTCATTTAGCATATTATTATATAAGTTCTTCTTTTGTATGACTGTTTGTTGCCTAAATAAATATAATAAATTATAATATATCTACCATTACTTTATTATTAACGTTTATTGTATGATAGTTTATCTAGTATCTGCAAAATTTGGAGGGGCAATGGCTTTAGACAAGTTCAATAGCCGGCTAAAATTTGCCTTGCCGAATTTCTCTTAATACGATTGATATAGTAGGATAGATATATATCTGTTTACAAGGATATAGTTTAATATATATACTCGTATTTACTCTTTATTAAGAGTTGGTCGCCACGGTAAATGGCCATGGTGTAGTGGTAGTGCAAAGGTTGATCATATATGTACTTTGGTTGTCCTGTTTCTAAGATACAAAATAATAAATCTTTATTTATCTTAAGAATAACAATACAATATATGTGATGGTACTCCTTTTAAGTCCACATGGACCTGTGCCAGGAGTTCCACGCTCTTCACTTAACAAAATTTAATTCTAACAATTTAGTGTTTGTTAGTTATAAGTAAATATGTTAGTTAATAAATATATATATACATACATACACATATATACATAGACAGACATAGATATTATACATAGCTTATACATTCTGAAACCTTTTATTGTTCGTTATTAATATTATATTATTAATATTTGACGACAGGCGTGGACGAACGGTTTAGCGACTGGTTTGTTTCGCGTAAAGTCCCGGGTTCGATCCCCGGTCGAAGCAAATATTTGTTTCATAGCTTTTATTTGTAATATTTAATAATATTAAATATTTGTTAATAAAAAAAAAGAGATGGATATTTGCTTCGGGTCTGGTTATCTAAGAGTGGTAGGCAGTGGTACCCAGTCTGCCGATCCGGGGTAGTACCACCACTTACAAGTATACAGACCGTGAAGTGATTTGTTCACGTTTCGGGATCAGCTTGTAAGTTGCCGCTTCCATCTAGGCCGGCATAGTGGATGTGATTGCTACTCACAGTTATTGAATTGTATAAGCAGTGACATTCATTCATGGACCACACTTAGGCGTATCATCAAGCGGGGTGCTGTCATATGTCAAGACACAATAAAAAAAAATAAAAAAAATACATAAATAAGAACACAATATACATACTACACACATTGTATACAAAATAGGAATTGTATATTGAAAAAAGGAAATACATTTTAATAATAATTAATACAAGTAAATGTCTAATACAAGCACGTTTAGTAGCTTAATATAAAAATATAATTATGCAATCAATCAATCAAATTGTCACGCCTCTTTTCCCACAGGGAAAGGCGGAGTCCAATGAAGCGCTACTTGCCACGACCTCAACTCCCTCGCTTTCCTTGCATCCACAATTCTCTTTGTTTTTATAATTTTATGAAACAAATATTTGTTCCGACCGGGAATCTAACCTGGGATTTTACGCGTAACGAACTGGTGGGCTAGCTAACCAATACACCATTCGTGTCGTCCTAATAAAATTATTAACTATAATTAAGGCGACCGTGGTGTAGTGGTAGTGCAATGGTTACACAAACCAAGAGCACGGGTTCGAAACCACTTGCCGGCACAGTGGATTTTTGATATACAATAATGCACTTTGGATGTCCTGTGACAGCACCCCGCTTGATGTTAAGCCGAAGTGTGGTTCATGAATGAATGTCACTGCTACTACAATTCAATAACTGTGAGTAGCAATCACATCTACTATGCCGGCCTAGATGGAACTGGCAACTTGCAAGATGATCCCGAAACGTGGCCAAATCACTTCACGGTCTGTATACGGTCTGTATAATACGAGCACTTTAGTAGCTTTGTGTAGAAAAAAAAACCTAACACTTTTAGCCCAAGTGTTGTGTTTTAGTTCTACGACAAATCATAAAAAAGACATTTTAACCGCATTTTCCTTATTTTTAATTCTTCTGCCTAAATACTTGCGACTTTTAAAAAATAAATAAAAAATTAGAAAAACACGTTCGGATTTTCAGGGACTTTTAAAAGTCTTTTTTTAAACAGAAAAACACGTTCCTTTTTTCTGCGACTTTTAAAGTCTTTTTTTCAACAGAAAAAACACGTTCCGTTTTTCTTGTTTCTTTGTGCGGGTTGTTGTAATGTTCTCTGAGGGATCGTTGCTCGCAAGCCCACGTGGTGGGTCAACGGCTGCCCCACTGCGAACGAAGAGTTCGGTAACCGCACGCACACAAACACAAACATTCTCACGCACACATACACACATCGGGGCGTAGGCTCGCAGGTGACTAATTTGTACATTTTTTGCGCGTATCCTTGCTTATTGAAGGAAAATAACAACTCAAGGGGATTGCTACTACTGTAAGATAATGTAGTATTTTTTTAAATTATGACTCGACATTTAAATGTTAACAGCACCCCGCTTGATGTTAAGCTGGAGTGTGGTCCATGAATGGATGTCACTGCTACTACAATTCAATACCTGTAAGTAGCAAACACATCCACTATGCTGGTTTGATTGGAACCAGCAACTTACAAGGTAATCCCGAAACGCGATCAAATCACTTCACGGTCTGTATACTTGTTAGTACACACATTTCGGCGTTTTTACAATAATGCCTAGTAATACGAAGTAGATTGACGAAAGGAATTTATAAATCTGATGTGGATGGATGTGTTAAACGAGACAGGCCCAGGAGGATGTTTTCCGACCAAATCAGAGACATCATTAAGAATGTCGGGTTGCCTAGTGCCATTAACCGTAGAGCTGGTTTAAAAGGAATTGTGGATGTGAGGGAAGCGAGGTAGTTGTGTCAGGACCGTGGCAAGTGGCGATTTATTGTCTGTGCCTATCCCTATGGTAAAAAAGCGTGACAATTTTAATAATATGAAGTCTGATGAATTAAACAATCGCGTTTATTATGGTTTTGATTTTACATTTTTTTTTATGCGGCTTACTTTATTATGCGATAGTCAGCCGCATATTTTTTTTTATTCCCTAATTAATTTTCACGCAAAATCTAAGAAAATATTAGAAGTCTGAGGTCACTGTCTATACCCGTAGGAAGTGAGGCCTAAAAGTTCATGTTAACTTTCAGTTTCAATATGTCCCAAATTGCAGGGTCACAGATTAGGGTCATAAATAAATAAGGACAAATTATCGGGCCACAACGCCACACAAGTTTGGCCGGTTGAGAAATTCGGTCGGACGTCGAACCTTGAAGTGGGGTCAATAGCACCGTCTAGCCGAAGATTTTTGGGCGTAGTGCGAAAATGCTTGATACGTTTTTTTTATTAAATACCACGTTAGATGCTACTTGTTTCCGAGTTCGATTCCCGGTCGGAGATTTTTTTGTGACCTGATTTTAAGCTGGAGTGAGGTCTATAAATGGAGGCAAATGCTACTACAGTTAATAAATTGAATAGGTAAACATTATAGTAAAAATACAAAATTATTTCACAAAAATATTGTTATTGGAATATGCCAAATAAATATTTAAAATAAAATCTAATCATAGTAGCAAGTGGCGCTCCATTGTCTCTGCCTATCCCCGTGGAAAATATGCGTAATATTTAGATTTATTGATTGATTGAAATTCGCCTTTGTACATATTGCATAAGTTTTAAAATAACCTAAATAAAAGGCAACCGTGGTGTAGTGGTAGTGCAATGGTCACGCCAACCGAGAGCACGGGTTTAAAACCACTTACCAATATACCAATGTAATTATTTATTAATTTAATATTTATTTATTTACATTTCAATTTGTTTCCCGACCAAATCGAAGACACCCTCAAGAAAGCTAGGTTGCCTAGTGCCCATAACCATAGAGCTTGTATGAAGAGAGCTTGTGAACATGAAGGAAACGAGGGAGTTGTTTCAGGATCGTCGCGCTCCATTGTCTCTGCCTATCCCCGTTGGAAAAAGGCGTGACAATTTGATTGATTGATTAATTTCAATATTCAATTACTAGTGTAAGTACCGTGGAAACAGGACAACCAAAGTACCATATATCAAAGAAAAATTGGTACTGGCAAATGGTTTTGAACCCGTATGCATCTTTGTTATAATTACGTACTTTGGTCGTCCTGTTTCTATGATACAAGCACTTTGGTAGCTTAATATAGAAATGTATGTTTAATTTATTATTGGAGACGTATTTTTATAATGTTTGTATCGTTGTGAATGAATTTGAGTATGTTGAACTCTTTAAGGTCGGCCATTGACCTTGGCGTTTTTTTTACACAAGCCGTTCAAACATCTGTTTATGTATGTACCTATGTAGAATAGTTTTCGAATAAGCCAATCGACTACGACTCTTCTACGGTCTGGCGGTTGATAGTCTAGTCTCGAAAACTAAGAGCTCTAGTTCAAAATCACCAATGGTTTTTTTTTTATATTGTAACTCGACATATGACAGCACCCCGCTTGAAGTTAAGCTGGAGTCCATGAATAGATGTCACTATTACAATCCAATAACTGTGAGTAGCAATCACATCTACTATGCCGGCCTAGTTGGAACCGACAACTTACAAGCTGATCCCGAAACGCGACCAAATCACTTCACGGTTTGTATATTTGTAAGTGGTGGTACTACCCCGGATCGGCAGACTGGGTACCACTGCCTACCACTCTCTCGTAATTGGAAAATCTTGTGTAGCTTGGTGTAGAGTAAATAAATATACCTAATAAATATTTTTATTTTATTTTTTTATTTTTTCAATTTTTAATATCTACTTAAGTGCTTGTATTATAGAAACAGGACAACCAAAGTACAAATATCAAAGATACATTGGTACCGTGTGGTTTTGAACCCGTTCTCTCGGTTTGCGTAACCATTGCACTGCCACTACACCACGATCGCCTTGACATACCTAATCTGTATACTTTTTTGTATACTTCAAGTATACAGACTGTAAAGTGACTTAGTCGCGTTTTAAAATCAACTTGTAAGTTGCCGGTTACAACTAGGCCGACATATTTGACTGCTATTTAATTGTAGTAGTAGTCACCTTCATTCATGGACCAAACTCCAGCTTAACATTGGGCGAGGTGCTATTTTTGTGGCTCGAGATGCTGTCGAGCTACAAAAAAAAACTGTGTGATTTATAATTTTGACCCTTTTTATTTTTCGTAAAAACACTTATTTTAACGCCCGGTTCCTATATCTGCCAATAGGACGACCAACACCTCAGTCTCTCCGTGACCACGATGGCTGCAAAGCTCTCGAAACGTCGGAATAATAAAAAAATGTAAAATCAAAACCAAAATAAACGCGATAGTAAGCCGCATAAAATTTGTTTAATTTATTAATCAATGTTCGCGCAAAATCTAAGAATATATTACGTACAGTTAAATTATCTACCAGCCGTAGGTAAAAACCGTTCTTATAAAATACCCCTTGTAAGTCAAGTTACCAACTACTACTAGAATAACATAGAATAAAGCATGAAAAAGAGTATTAATTTTAAATATTAATTTTTAAACGTCATTAAAACTTTTTTTATAATATTTTTTACACGTCAGTGAATGGTAAACTAAACAACGAATGGTTACTATTACCGATGACGGATAGTTTATTATACGAGTAGGAACCGGGCATTAATCTCTGAACTTTTAGTCTAGATTCAGTTCTTGAACAATAAGGTTTTTAGGACGTACTCCAGTTTTCAGCGGGGCGCTTTAAAAATAAAAAGGTACGGAATTAGGTTTTTGAATACACGTGTTCAGTTCAGGAAGGCCGGTATAGTGGATGCGATTACTACTTAGATAGTGCGACATCCATTCTAGACATTTTTTTTTTGTTTTTTTATTGTGACTTTATTTATATGTTTTTTTATAGACTTCGACTCACCTGACTGAAAATAACGATATTGGTTTTTGAAAGAATATCCCGGATTTGATCGCGGTTAATTTATTAATTTAATTCTTTATTTAACCAAATTATAAATTAATTAGGCACTCCATTGTCTCTGCCTATCCCCATTGGTAAAAGGCGCAACAATTTGATTGATAAACAGATATATTAATATAAACGAAAAATTAATTCAAATAGAAAGTGTGTGAGATAACATTATTTATCAATCCATAGTTCAATTTAAAAATAGAATTATAATATTTGATAAATAACTAGATATTTATTTAAGCTGAGACAAACTAGCGCCATGTTTTTTTGTTTGGTAACCTCAAAGGTTAGACTGGAGTGCAGTCCACGAATGTATGTGACTGCCTAGCTCTTCTTTCCTACTGGGCAATCGACAGGGGCCCCCTAGTTCCTGCCAGCTCATCACACTATATATATTATTTTCACGTAATAATTTCGAATAAATAAAATATTAATGACTACAATTAACAAGTAGTTATACGAACGTCACTCCACGCCGTAAAATAATTAAATTTTAACAAAAATCAATAACCGAACGATGAATTTGAAACTTCTATTTTAAGGCAGGGATCTTCGACGATATCCTATTTTGAGGTACTTTTAACAATCTATAATAACTATACTTCTTGAAAGGCACAGACAATGGAGCGCCACTTGCTACGATCCCGACACAACTCCCTCGCTTCCTTTACATTCACAATTCTCTTCATACAAGCTTAATGGTTATGGTTTAAAACCCTATATTTGACGACAGGCGTGGACGAACGGTTTAGCGATTGGTTTGTTGCGCGTAAAGTCCCGGGTTCGATTCCCGGTCGGAGCAAATATTAATAATATTAAATATTACGAAATATTTGTTAATAAAAAAAAAGACGGATATTTGCTTCGGGTCTGGTTATCAAAGAGTGGTAGGCAGTGGTACCCAGTCTGCCGATCCGGGGTAGTACCACCACTTACAAGTATACATACCGTGAAGTGACTTGGTCACGTTTCGGGATCAGCTTGTAAGTTGCCGGTTCCATCTAGGCCGGCATAGATGTGATTGCTACTTACAGTTATTGAATTGTAGTAGCAGTGATATTTATCCATGGACCACACTTCGGCTTAACATCAAGCGGGGTGCTGTCATATGTCGAGTCACAATAAAAAAAAAAGTAAGTATATTATAAATGTAGGATTTTAAAAGTAAAAGTATCCTATTTTAGTTATTGTATAGGTATTTAGAACGAATAGCAAACCGTCTTGCTTCCCTCGCATTCCTAATTCCCCTAACCTTGTTCCCACCTCGTCTTTTTACACCCGTGATAGCCGCACAGGCCAGGGGAAGTATCTGCTTAGCCGACAGCAGAACTAAAAGGTGCAGCGTGTCGTTTATTGTTGACCAATCGAAATTCTCCTAAAACTGAATCGTATTTTTCAATGAAGGACTTTTCCTGGGAATAATTATAAGGATAGGGGACGGCTGTTATTTAAAAAAAATCATCCTTTTTATCTTTCTACCGATTTATAAATCTTTTTCCTCAATCTCCTTTCATCTATTCTTGCAATCAACGTAACACCTTTTCAATGTCACCACATTTTTTCATTTTTTTTTATTGTGACACGACATTTGACATCGACCCGCCTGGTAAAAAGCGAGAGGAGATCCAAGAGTGATGAAGACTGAAACGACCAAGTTAGTTTATGGCTGCCTCAGACGCCGTCACTATGCCGGCCATATATACATTCTTTTATTAGGCTATTGGACATCCTCAGGTAAACTGGGTTGTCTAGTGCCCATAATAGTAAAGCTTGTATAAAAAGAATTGTGGATGTGAAGGAAGCGAGAGAGTTGTGTTATGTTCGTGGCAAATGGCGCTCCATTGTCTCTGCCTATCCCTGTGGGAAAAAGGACAATTGAATTGATCAATATATTAGGCTACGAGTACTAAAGTGCTTGTATCATTGAAGCAGGACAACAAAAGTACATATATCAAAGACACATGGGTATCGTAAAGTGGTTTTGAACCTGTGCTTTCGGTTCGCATATCCGTTGCACTACCACTACACCACGATTGACTCTAATAGAATGACTCATCAAAGCCTAATAATTAAAAACGAACGACCTTAGAATGTCGTGTCATAAACGAGAAGGCCTACAAAATTTCGTCTATGCGAGTTCGCCGTGTCAAACAACTCGGCCGTTCGACGACCTTAACGAAAATTTTGGCAGGCCGATGCCTTCGGGTGAACGACACGAGTAACAACAACGTATTTATAGGAGGGCGAGCGAGACGGCGAATGCGCGAGTGAGACGGGAGACACGTGAATAGAATTTCGGTAAAATTGTGAAAAGTATATTTTATTAAAGTGGTAGGCAGTGACGCCTAGTTTGCCGATTCGGGGTACTACCACCGCTTACAAGTATTATCATGTTAAGCTGGAGTGTGATCCATATATGGAGGCGACTGCTACTACAGTTACATACCTGTAGTACTAGTTACATCCACTGTACCAGCCAAGTTGGATCCTGACCTGAAACTTACAAGCTGATCCCAAATAGTCAGATACTTTAACCTCTGTATACTTATTAGTGGTGGTACTACCCCAGATCGGCAGACTGGGTACCACTTTTAGACACCCATACTCTTAGCAAACATCTGCCTTTTTAAATTATTAACCAAACTTTAAGATGGAAAGGATAAGTGAAAGTAGATTGACGAAAAGAATTTACAAATCTCATGTGAATGGATGCGTTAAACAAGGCAGGCCCAGGAGGGTGTTTTCCGATCAAGTCAGAGACATCCTCAACAATGTTAGGTTGCCTAGAGCCTATAGCCATAGAGCTTGTATGGAGAGAATTGTGAATATGAAGGAAACGAGGGAGTTGTGTCAAGATCGTGTCAGGTGACGCTCCATTGTCTCTGCCTATCTCTGTGGAAAAGGCGTGACAATTTGATATTATTTGACTGATATTAAAATTTTAACAGGCCTTTATGCAATTGACAATAATTCCAAATAGCCAATAGCCTAATAAATTCCAAATAGCCAATAGCCTAATAAATTCCAAATAGACAATAGCCTAATAAAGCTACAAAATTTCCTTTTAATTGTAACAATAATCAATAATATTTACTCGTTCATTATCAGAATGACCAAACAGTGATAAAAGGTCAATGAACCCCCAAAAATCACGTATTAAATGCATTCAATATTTTCATTAAGAACATCATCAGATAACTTTTTATTTACATTTCTAAAGTGAGCTACTAAGAGTGCTTATAAGAGTGCTGTATACTTACAAGTACACAGACCGTAAAGTGATTTGGTCACGTTTCGGGATCAGCTTGTAAGTTGCCGGTTCCAACTGGGCCGGCATAGTGGATGTGATTGCTACTCACTATTATTGGATTGTATTAGCAGTGACATTCATTCATGGACCACACTTCGGCTTAACATCAACCGGGGTGCTGTCATATGTTGAGTCACAATAAAAAATAAAAAAAAACATTATATCAAAGATACATTGGTAACCAGGGACTCACGGCTTGCCTCCACTAGGCCACGATTGCCAAACACTTTAAATCTTCCTCAATCCTTGTGCGAAATGGCGACACTGCGCGCGAAACATAAAAAACTGGATGGTAAAAATTATGGTATTATGTAGAAATTATAACTTATTTCAAATTTTTTGAAAGATACTTAATCAAATAAATACATCAGACCAAATCGAAGACATCCTCAAGACAACCCAACTTGCATAGTGCCCATAATCGTAGAGCTTGAATGAAGAGAATTGTGGATGTGAGAGAAGCGAGGGAGTTGTGTCAGAATCGTGACAAGTGGCGCTTCATTGTATCTGCCTATGCAAAAGGCATGACAAAAAGCTTAAACGTCATTTAGAAAGATAATAAATGACGTTTAACTGCTTACAAATATTTAAACAATCAATTCAAATTAAATTGTCACGCCTTTTTCCAACAGGGATAGGCAGAGACCATGAAGCGCCATTTGCTAAAACTCCCTCGCTTCCCTCACATTCACAATTCTCTTCATACAAGCTCATACCATAATAATAGACAAGGCATTCTTGAGGATGAGGATGTCTCCGATTAGGTCGGAACACACCCTCCTGGGCCTGCCTGGTTTAACTCATCCATCCACTTGAGTTTTATAAATTTTAGGCGACAAGGCGTGGACGAACGGTTTAGCGATTGGTTTGTTGCGCGTAAAGTCCCGGGTTCGATCCTCGGTCGGAGCAAATATTTGTTTCATAGCTTTTATTTGTAATATTAAATATTGCAAATATTTGTTAATAAAAAAAAGAGATGGATATTTGCTTCGGGTCTGGTTATCAAAGAGTAGTAGGCAGTGGTACCCAGTCTGCCGATCCGGGGTAGTACCACTACTTACAAGTATACAGACCGTGAAGTGATTTGGTCACGTTTCGAGATCAGCTTGTAAGTTGCCGGTTCCATCTAGGCCGGCATAGTGGATGTGATTGCTACTCACAGTTATTGAATTGTATTAGCAGTGACATTCATTTATGGACCACACTTCGGTTTAGATCAAGCGGGGTGCTGTCATATATCGAGTCACAATAATAAATAAATAAATCCCTTTCGTCAATCTACTTTCACTCATCCTTTCCATGTAACTTATTATTGTATTTTTTTTATAAACATAATATAAAAGTATATTGTCGATAAGCGACAAGGATCAACGTCCTACTTGAACTTGCGTTACGAACTCTAACGTAAAAAGCGACATCTATTGCTAGAAATTAGTACTAATAATGAATTTAAAAAATTATGCGGCTTACTATCGCGTTTATTTTGGTTTTGATTTTTGATTCTCCGTGACCACGATGGCTGCAAAGCTCTCAAAACGTCGGAATAATAAAAAAATGTAAAATCAAAACCAAAAATAAACGCGATAGTAAGCCGCATAAAATTTGTTTAATTCATTAATCAATGTTTGCGCAAAATCTAAGTAAATATTAGTTCTAATAGTTATACTGTAATGACTGTGAAGTAATTCAGTCGCGTTTTAGGATAAGCTTGAAAGTTGTCAGTTAAAACTAGGCCGGCATAGTCTTTGCGACTGCTACGTGCAGTTATTGAACTGTAGTAGCAGTGCCCTCCATTCATGGATCGCACTCCAACTTAATAACAGGAAGTATGCGGTCATTACGTCATGCCACAATAAAATAAACAAATATTTTATTTCATTGAGGCTCATGATTGATGTACCCCACGATTGATGTTAACTGATGTTAACTTACAGTTTTTTAACCGGCAACTAACAGACTGATTCGGAAACGCGACCAAGTCTGTACACTGGTGTGTAGATTTGTGTGGCAACCAAATCTCAGGTTGCCAGACTTTAAAGAAAACATGAGTTGTGTCAGTGTGTCATGAGTATTCAGTATAGTATATATTTTTTTATATTGTCATACTAAGCTACTAAACGTGCTTGTATCATAGAAACAGGACGACCAAAGTACATTACACATATCAAAGGTACATTGGTACCGGCAAGAAGTTTAATCCAGGAGTTTTTAGTCTGTGTGACAATTCCACTACACCGCGGTCGCCATATGGAAGTCGATTATCTCTGCCTAACCCTATAGGAAAAAGGGGGCGGGGGGGGGGGGGGGGAGGGGTTAAAGTTACAGCTGTAACAGAAAAAATATAGTTTTATCTGTTTTTCAGGCTTTTAAGCTTATTCAGGTTATGTAGTCTAGACTGAAATAATCTGTGTAGATAAATTATTTTGTTTCACGACCTATTGATAAAAGAGATATGCAGATAATGTATTGTAATGTATATGCCTTTACTAAGCTACGAAACGTGATTGTATCATAGAAACTAGACGACCAAAGTACATTTATACAGGTACGCAATGATACATTCCTTATGCTTGTCCTATAAAATAAAAACATAATTTAAAAATTTAGCAGTTCGTATCCGTCAGTTGCGGCCTAAGCCGGTAAAGTGACGGCGGTTGAGGCAACCGTGAACTAACTCGGTTTTTTCAGTCGTCGTCACTCTTGGACCTCTTCTTGCTTATCATCAGGCGGGACGAGGTCAAATGTCGTTAAAAAGTCTTTTTTTATTGTTGCTTGAAAAATATAAGCTAAATTCGCTCCATTAATGGACGCGACTGCTACTACAGTCAAACAAGTCTCAGTCGCATCCACTATGCTGGCCTAGTCCCTTTACGGTCTATACACTTGTAAGTGGTGGTACTACAAGTGGATCGCAAACTGGGTGATTTACCACCAAGAAAGCTAGGTTGCCTAGTGCCCATAACCACAGAGCTTCTATGAAGAGAATTGTGGATATGAAGGAAGTGAGGGCGTTGTGTCAGGATCGTAGGAAGTGGCGCTCTATTGTCTCTGCCTATCCCTGTGGGAAATAGGCGTGACAATTTGATTGATTGATACCATTTCTAAAACTCTCGTCATACAAGCTCTATGACACTACGGACCCCTGGTTCTTCAGGAATGTCCCTGATAATTATTTAATTGTAATTTGATTTCATATAAATGAGTATTTAATAAGTGGAAAAAAATATTTGTGAAGTTCGTTGAACTGTACGTAGGAAAACATCGAAAGTGTAACCAGCGCCATCTATGTATGAACTTTAGTACTAAAAGTTCAATGGCCGTGCTATTCACGGGTTGTGTTTTATGTAATTTTGTAGTGTATTTCTGTTTAATTCGAATTAGTTTAAATAATGATATTAATAATTGATTGATAATTAAATGCTTATTATTGATTATAAATTTAACTGTCACGCCTATATTTCCACAGGGATAGGCTGAGAAAATGGACGATCATTTACTACGATCCTAATACAACTCTCTTGCTTTCGCACTTACAATTCTTCTCGTACTCGTACAAACTCCACGATTATGGGCCAAACGCACATTTGCTTCTTTATTTTTAATTGAAGAAAATCGTTCAATGTACTATAATTAAAATGATGTTTTATATGTGTAATCATTTAGACATATAGCTGTTTATAGTGTTATTTGCTTCTCCCACTCAAGGATAAAACGTCTGAAAATGTTTATTGACTAATAAATATTCTATTTATTAGTAAAACAGCAATTATTAACAAAAAATTACAATTATTAAACGCAAAAACCAACAAGATTGTATTCGGTCTAATGTTGCTATTCAATCAGAGATGGCGCTGATTACACTTTTAATAGTTCTTCGTAGTAAACTCTATAGTATTTTTATAGTTATAAAGAATAACAATTTATTTATATTTTTAGTTATATGACCGCACGCAGATGTTAAAGAGTGCTGAGACAACAGCATCTGATATGCCGGCCTTTTCAATACGGCATAGAAAGACAATTCTTTACGTTTGAAACCCCCCCAAAAAAAATTTTTGGCGTGAGAGTAGAGGGCTCTACTAAACGTTTTTTTCGTTTTGGAACACACCCCTTTTAAAATCCATTAGCCCCATGTCCTTGTAGTGTATTGAAATGAATATAATATTGACCAATGAGCTTTTTTCAGCCCCCTTTTGGCCCCTGGTTTTAGATTTCAAGGCTAAAAGGGGACTTTGTACTTTAAAGGAGTATTCTCAACCATATTAAAAATAATGAAGATCTGTCAAAATAGACAACGACATTAGAACATCATTTAAAATAGACGAAAATACGTTTGACGTAAAGGTCCTAATTATCTAAACCGTCATATTTTATTTATTGTAACTTAACATATGACAGCACCCGGCCTAATGTTAAACTGGAGTGTGGTCCATGAATAAAGATGACTGCTACTACAGTTTAAATCACTGCAAGTATCCACTATATCGGTCTAGTTGGAAACGGAAACTTACAAGCTCATCCCGAAACTTAATGCAGCTTGGCATTCTCTGCTGACCTAATCTTAAAATCTTAAAAATGTTTTGAATATTAATAAGGCAAAATGTGATTGAATCTATTTGATAAACAACGTATTAAATATAAATATTTCTTTACCACAAAACTCATTTGCATTTAGAAGTAATTCAATTGTCAAACCTATTTTATTAACAAAAACTGAAGTGCTTTTTCAGGCTCATGGACTTCCTCTTGCTTACCGTCAGGGAGTCCAAGTCAGGAAATAATGGAGCGCCACTTGCCACGATCCTGACACAACTCTCTCGCTTCCCTCACATGCACAATTCTCTTCATACAAGCTCTACGGTTATGGACACTAAGCAACCTAACTTTCTTCTATATCTCCGATTAGGTCGGAAAACGCCCAAAACAAAAAATCAGATCACGATAAATAATAAACTAAATTAATAAATAAAACAAATTTTAGTTTATTTTGGTTTTGATTTTACATTTTTTTTTATTCCGACGTTTCGAGAGCTTTGCAGCCATCGTGGTCACGGAGAGACTAAAGTGTTGGTCGTCCTATTGGTTGATGCTGTTATTGTTCCCAAAACTACTCCGTTTGATGTTTTGATTTTGTTTTTCTGTTCTCGGTTCATTTCGAATTTTTTGCAAAAGTAACTGACGGTGTCATCTGGTTTGGCAGTTGGCTGGACTTGGGACTTGAGTTTGTGTATAATGGGGTTCCAGGTGTTAGACAGGGCCGTCTTAAGCATATTCAGCGCCAGGGTGCGAAAGTCAAGGCTCCGCTCGCGTGGTCTCAGTATAGTATCTATCGAAATTTATGGCGGTCGGCATGCGCCCCCTAGGACTCTGCGCCCGGGTGCACTGCACCCCTTGAACCCCCGGGTAAAGACGGCCCTGGTGTTAGATAACCGTCAACCACCTTCTCTATATAGTAAGCCGCATAAAATTTGTTTAATTCATTAATCAATGTTGCGCAAAATCTAAAAAAATACTATAAACTAAATTATTAAAAGAATATGTGATAAAAAAACATCCAGCGTCTAGTACCAAGGAGTATTGAGATAGAATTTTCGCGACCTAATACTTGGGGGGTCGAAGTAGGTCAATAAATTTATGCCAAGGTAGATTTGAGTCGTGACCTGACCCCTGGAGTTCAAGTTTGGGGTCAACCTAATTTCAAAACGGTTTTCGCGATAGATGGCGCTTTTGTTTACTTTACAAATATGATAAGTATTTTTTAGAATGTATGAAGAGAGTTTTGCATGTGAGGAAGTTGTGTCCGAATCGTGGCAAGTACACTGTAGAAAAAGGCGTGACAATTTGATTGATTGATTAATTGATCATTTATATTGTATTTTATAATTTTATCAATTTATTTATATATTTTTTCATTCCTATACTAAGCTACTGAACGTGGTTGTATCATAGAAACAGGACAACCAAAGTACATATATCAAAGATACAATGGTACCGGCAAGCGGTTTTGATACGAGAGTTCATGATTGGCGAGACCATTTTTCTCAGAGAAAAAAATTCACTCTTGGATCTCCTCTTGCTTATCATCAAGCGAGTCGAGGTCAAATAAAAAATAAATAAAAATGTGAAAAATTGTTAATTCTTCACGATTCTTTGACCTTTTCTTGCTTAACATCAGGCAAGTAAAGGTCAGATGTCGAGGCACAAAAATTGTTAATTATTTTTTTATTGTGATCGACAAATGACTGCACCTCGCCTGATGTTAAGCACCTCCACTATCCTGGCCTAGTTGGAACCGGCAACTTACAAGCGGATCCCAAAGGCGACTAAGTCACTTTACAGTCTACTTGTCGGCAGACTAGACACTGCTTATCCCTCTGGAAATGGTGGAGTAAATATATTTATGTAAGTATATATCTTCATTTCATTTGAATAGCTTTGTAAAGAGATTTGTGCGACCATTCGACTAGTTACATATTCTGACGGCACATATAAATAATAGTATAAATCGCAACATTGCCGGTTCCAACTAGGCCGGCATAGTGGATGCGACTGCTACATGTAGTTACTGTTGCAATACAGCTTATCATCATTATGTGTTGTCATATGTCGAGTTAAATGAACTAATAACTGAAAATCAATTTTCTTCTTTTTACGATCGATTTAAAAGCAAATTTTCAAGCCTTTTCCAACTGGAAAGGCAGAGACAATGAAGCGCCACTTGCCACGATCCTGACACAACTTTAAATAGGTTGACATAAAATATGTGGAACTATTTTAGGTTGTTCTGCCACCCCGTTCGGTTTAAAAGGCGTAAAAGGTTTTTGTCTTTTATATAAATTCTAACGCGATATCTGACCACTCGGCTTACGTAACCATTGCACTGCCACTACACCACGGTCGCATTGAAAATTGATTGAGTCATTTTCATTATATTTCTTTTGTAACTTGCACTATTATTCGGTTAAGGCGTGAGATAGACAGGGGACGCGCCCCTACTCTGTAAAAATATACATATACGTAAAATATGTTTAAGATATTATGCATATGACAACTTTAAGGATAACCGTGGTATCGTGGTAAAGCAATGGTCACGTAAAGCGAAAGCACCGGTTCAAAACCACTTGCCGGCACCAATAACATTGATTAATGATATAAACAAAAAAATGTAAAACCAAAACCAAAATAAACGCGATAGTAAGCCGCATAAAATTTGTTTAATCTTTCATGTTGTCCTGTTTCTATGATACAAGCATATTAGTAGCTTAATATAGAAATATAAAAAATGGAGTTCTTAACGTCACAAAAATATTTCACAAAGGATAGGCAGAGAGAGAGGTGTAGAAGTCGTTACTGGTAGACATGATGGAAGAGACTGCTAGTTGCAGTTATTTAACGAGACCAAGGGAGGTCCAAGAGTGCCGACGACTGAAATCCCGAGTCAGTTTACAGTCGCCTCAGTCGCCTTTACTATGTTGACCACAAGTTCTATAGATATGACTTAGATTGAATGATTCGTCTCCGCTGTAAAGGCTTATTAACTAAGTGGGGACTAAAAGTAGTGGGGACCCCTGTAAAAGACCCCTGTCTTTTTTAAGAATGTCCCTGATTGAATCGAGTTTTTTTATTACAAGGAAAAATACGAGTATATCATTGCGTTATACATATAAAGTTTTCTGCGGTTAGGAAAAATATAATATAAAATCAAAATAAAAAAAATCGATAAATTATTTCCTACATAAATAAATAAATTTATGTTAATTATCTCGGTTTGCATAAAATAGATAAAATACATTTCATGTTTAACCTTTAGGTATAGACTTTCAAGATACTCGTAGGTACTGAAAGAAAAATAATTCTGTAGTTTCAACCTTACATTCATAAAATTTATTTAAGTATTTTTTTTTATATCCATTTCTATACTAAGCTACTAAAGTATCGTCATAGAAACAACTAAAGTACATATATCAAAGATACATTGGTACCGGTGAGTGGTTTCGTTTCGAACCCGTGCCACTCGGCTTACGTAGCCATTGCATTGCCACTACACCATGGTCGCCTTGAAACTTTATTATTCATGTTATATAATAAACTTTACCTAAGGTTCTGCCTTACCAGTAAATGTAAATGGCGTTTTGTCGTTCGGAATGGCGTTCTAAGGGGGAGGCCTATGTTCAGCAGTGGACGCCTTTTGGATTATGATGATAAAGGTTCTGCTAAATATCTAAAGGTGACTATACCTTTACTTAAGAGTATATTGATACTCTTAAGTAAAGGTATAGTCACGTATTATGATACATGGGCATTGGGCCAGGATTGTGGGAATGTACATTTTGTATTAAGAACTTTTATAAGGTTTTTTCTGAAAAAAACGAAGTCATTCTCAAGAAAGCTAGGTTGCCTGGTGCCCATAACCGTAGAGCTTGTATGAAGAGGATTGTGGATGTGAGGGAAGCGAGGGAGTTGTGTCAGGATGGTGACAAGTAGCGCTCCATTGTGTCTGCCTATCCTTATGGAAAAAAGGCGTAACAGTTTGATTGATTAATTAGAAACCTAAAATATAACTTTAGATAATATTCATCCTATAATCTGGATTAAAAAGTCATCATTGGTCGGAATAGTGAACGCGACTAAATCGATATTTTCAGTCGTAGGCGCTCATTGACTTCTATCAGCTTACATCAGGCAAGCAAACATTTCGTATCTCAATGAAAAAATATAAAAATAATTGTCTATCCCTAAAATAATAGAGGCTTGAATTTCATTCATAGGTATTAATCTTCACAGTAAAAAGATAAAAATCTGCCAAAATTTAATTATTTTTAATTACCTATTAATTAAAATATAGTGTTGTGTAATAAAAAAACGCGTGAAATAATTTCTAATTGTATCTAAGGCAATAATAAAAATTCACATTAAGTAACAGAACACGTTGGGACTGTTTAGGTTACATCACTACACTCTGTGACTTTCCAACTTGCATGTAACAACCGCAATAAAACAATTTAAAATTATAAAAAAGTAAAAAGTCAAACCTCTGTACATTACAAATCCAAAAAACGCACTTTATTAATTAATCACATCACTATTTCGTCACTTAAACCTAAAGCACAACACTAACAGTATACGGTATTCGAAATATAATTCAAATTATAATTTCTTTCCAAAATTTAAAATATCCATTATTTTGAAATTCGAATCCTTCACAATTAAAATTCAAATAAAAATCTAAGCACGTTCTTATTTGGAAAATAAAAAAAAAAACAACAAAAATCTCGAATACCGTATACAATTTAAAAAAAAGAACAAAAACGCGCGTAATTTTTGGCAGATCACATTTTCGTATTTCAAAAACGCGGTACTATTGTTTTTTTAATATTGAAAAGGCACACGACGCGCGGCGATGTTGCAACCGAGGCACACTGGGAAGCACTAGGAAATGCTCACAGAGGCCCAGCACACTACATAAAAGCATAGCACACATACGTATAACCGCATGCTTTACAGGGATACCAGACTATAACTGTTATATGCACTCCCTGTTTTTTTACTCTTTATAAAACAGTAAGTGAATTTCAACTTGCTTTTTTGTACATCGAAAGCCCATTTAGAGAAGAAAAATCACTTCAAAACATTAAATATATATATTATACAAGTATATTACGTTGTATTAGTATTAGGATGAGTAAATTATTACCTATATTAGTTTTTCAACGGGGACAACCCAGAAAAAATCGGGGATAATTATAAAAAGCAGGGAGCCGCAGCACTTTGTAGATAAAGAAAATTGTGGATGTAAAGGAAGCGGAAAAGATTTATATCAGGATCGTGAAAACTGTCGCTTCATTGTTTCAATGGAAAATGATAGTTGACAATCTTATGTCAATTATTGTCAAAAAAAACTCATTGATTTATTTTCTAGTTTTACTAAATACGTACTTCGTGAACACTAATTCGTTAAAAATTACTCAACATGTTTCTTTAATTAAAAATAGGACTTATCTGTTCGTAACTTTTTTTATTGTGACACGACAGCACCACGCTTGATGATAAGCTGGAGTGTGGTCCATGAACTTATCTTATCACTGTGCACTGAAATATCTTAGCATTGAAAGACGACTGCTTTAGTCGTCAGTACTATACCGGCCCGAGATTATTGAGGGGAAAAGCATTTTCTTTAATCTGGTATCACTAGTTTTGTGTATAGTTGTGCATGCGTTTTGACAGGCCCATGTAAGTTATTTATAGGGCGATAGCTATTTGACAACTAATTTTGTATGTGTGCTACTTTCATAGAACGATTCCTAGAATATTAATGTAATTAAAATTATTACGCGCTTCTGCTTACCCCTTCGGTAAAAATTAACAAAAGATTGGAATAAAAAGTTAAATCTGTGCTTTAATTGAAATAAAAAAATAAAACATTCAAAACCCAAGCTCAGTTAAAATTAAAGAAAATAAAAAGTGCAATTTTAAATTAAGAATGTGTGTTTTTATAGTTTCGAATAAAGTATTTAAAATAAGATAAAAAGCGCGAATAGTAAGTCGTAGCAACATGAAACAGTAAATACATATTTTCATTAAAGGAAGCGCTTTAAAAAAAGCGTCAATGGAAAAAGTAGGTTCACAAAGTAGCGGTTTTTAAAGAAAAATGTTACTCTGCTAAATCACAACAACCGTTATTACATAACAGTACGGGAGAACGAGACAGATATAGGCTTTTCATTAAGGTTCAAAAGAGACAACTATACTGTAGGCAATCCGGCTATCCGAAATCAAAACTCAGTAACCAAGGAGAATGTTCCTACCTCGTCTTTTCACACCCGTAATACCCGCACTGGACGAGGAAGCATCCGCATTTTGGCGACCGAATCGGCAGTCGAACTAAAAAGTTCGGTGCATCTTTTCTTTATAGAACAATCGAAAAGTGGAATGCTTTGCCAGCCAATGTGTTCTCTCCATTCTACAACCTTGGATCCTTCAAGCGATACCTTTGGCCGGCATAGTGACGGCGACTGTGGCAGCCGTGAAAGAACTCGGTTTTTTCAGTCGTCGTCACTCTTGTACCTCCACTTGCTTATCATCAGGCGGGTCGTGGTCAAATAACATGCCACAATAAAAAAAGTTTATATTTATGAAAAAAATATAATAAATTTATTTCTACAGGTACAAAGAAGGGCCATTTTCCATGATCCCGACATAATTCTCTTGCTTGCATCCACAATTCTATGGTTATGGGCATTGTGAAACGTCATGGATCGCACTCTAGCTTAATATCCTAACTTATGCACCCATTTTGCTGACCAAGAGTAGAACACTTTCAAGTATACAGACCGGATACTTTAATTGAACAAGCAGACGCTTCCAGCTTGACATTAGGCTAAGTGACATTATGTCGAGTCACAATAATTATTTTTTTTAAAACTTGAAAGGTGCCAAGTTTTTTCCGATTAATTAGTACAGGAATTTGTAATAAAATTATGTTTTTGTGTAAAAATCTAAATGCGGTTCACAGAATACATCTATTTACCAAGTTTCAACAGTATAGCTCTTATAGTTTCGGAAAAAAGTGGCTGTGACACACGGACAGACGGACGGACGGACGGACAGACAGACAGACATACGGACACACAGACAGACAGACCGAACCATTAAAAACTTTTGTCTTAATTTTCTTAATTAATGGTCTTAATTTTTTCCGTCTAGCCCCCTTTCGCAACGCGCGATACGGAACTTCGTTCCAAACCAATTTGTGACCTAGTGTGTTTTGATTGCAGCAGCCGAACGTATGGAACCCACACAGGCTTACTCAACTTTCTTTGTATGCAACCGACGTATACATTTGGCCTACTGCGTATTATAGCTAAAAGGTTACGTGTGTGCGGCTCTTTACAGTTGCCAACTTTAAAAATGTCATAACCACCGCCTATTATAAAGGATTGTCTGTCGTTTTGTTGTTATTTAATATTCTACACAAGTTTATAGTATATACTATAAAGCTATGTTGCCTAGTGCCCATAATCATAGAGCTTGTATGAAGAGAATTGTGGATGTGAAGGAAACGAGAGTTGTTTCAGGATCGTGGCAAGTGGCGCCCTATTGTCTGGGCCTATCCCTGTGGGAAAAGCGTGACAATTTAATTGATTGAGCAAAAGGATTGAAAGCAAGGTTTAGTTGTATTTATTTTTAATTTTACACATGTTCAGAGGCTTGTAAATTCTATATTTCAGCCACAGGTATCAAGGAAAACAATTAAGAGGTAAATAGATATATTAGTTTGATAGTAATTATTATTTTGCGTATTGTAGCTTTGAAACAATATATAAATAGGTACAACACACAAATAGCGGATATTCGATCTCTTTCAGGCAACCAAAGGTAAAGAAAACTAAATAATTTATAGGAAATTATGGGTACTGCACAAAAAGTCAGATTAATATGAAAAAGAGTTATTTTATAATAGACTTTTTGAAGACGTGCAGAGCCTTATATACAATTATTTAATTTTTAAATGTCTTGGAAATACAGGCCGCAAAGGTGACTGTGCTTTTTAAATAGCCTAGCAAAACAAGAGCCTCCGGTTCGAAACTTGCCGTTACCAATATATTATTGTGACTCGACGTTTGACAGCACTGTGACTGCTACTACAGTTCAATAACTGTAAGTAGCAGTCACTTTCACTGTGGGGGCTTGGAACCTACAACTTACAAACTGTGGGGTTAGGTTGGCAAGTTAAAACGATTATCGTCTCTCGTCGCCGATAGTCAAAATAATAAAAGATAGGCTAAATTCAATAAAACGAGACAATTATTCATCAATTTATCATCAATTTTGGTGGATTTAGTCTAACTTTTATTATTTTGACAATCGTCGACGAGAGACGATAATCGTTTTAACTTGCCCAACCTAACCCCGCTTATCCCTAGTCACTTCACGGTCTTTATACTTGTAAGTGATAGTACTACGCCGGATCGGCAGACGGGATACCACTGCCTACTCTTTAAATCTTTAAATATATACTTTGGGTGTCTTGTTTCTATGATTAAAACACGATATAAAAATACAAACTTGATGCAACCCGCCCTGGATTAAAACGTCCATTGTATATTCAAGTGTAGACATCAAAGAAAATGTTTCGACTCAAAAGTAGGGCATGCGTAGTAAGAGCTTAGTTTTTAATCGATATTTTTACTTTTAAACAATATATAAAACAACTATTGTACGTTTTTTCTTACTTGGCAAAAGTAGTAAACAAACTTTCGACATGAGGGATTAATGATAAAAAAAAACAATTACTACTGATGCGAATCAATACGAATATATATATATATATATATATTAATTAATTTTATTAGGGAAATTACGCACATAAAATGGCGATGGCATTCCCATTATAAACTAAACCTAAACTATTTACAGAAACAAGCTCATACAGATATAATGTGGATAAGGCTAGTAATACAAAACATAAGAAAATAATATATATAATATAGTATAATAATATCTATGAAATACTGTGAAATATCGATGCTGTGAAAAGGTTATTTCTATTATTATTATTGGGGCACAACATTTGTAATTTGTGAATTTACCGTTTCCATATAAATGGTTTTTGATAAAAATAATGTTAATATGTGTGTGATTTTATTAACTTTTGTGCATTTGTTACATTGTGTATATTTATTCTATAGAATAAAACAGTAGTAAACAGTTTCCTTAGATAAAGAGCATGGGAAATTGTAATATTTCATGTTTGTTTACAATTCGTGCCAAGTAAGAAAAAATACAGTATATAAATTACATTTTAGGTAATTACTAGCTGTAAAAATCTTGTTAAAAGAGAATTGTGAAAGTAAATAAAGCAAGTTTGTGTCAGGATAATGGATAGTGGCGTTCCAGTTTCTCTACCTATCTCTGTGTAGTGATAAATTGATTAAATACGAGTAGTTGGATATTAGCCTACACATTTTATTTGCAGTAATACTAGACCCGGGAAGGTTTTTATCCGACCAAATCGGAGACATCCTCAAGAAAGTTGGGGTAAGTGCCCATAACTATAGAGCTTGTATGAAGAGAATTGTGGATGTCAGGGAAGCGAGGGAATTGTGTCAGGGTCGTGGCAAGTGGCGCTCCATTGTCCCTGCCTATCCATGTGGGAAAAAGTCGTGACAATATGATTGTTTGATCGAATAAAAAAATAAACGCGATAGTAAGGTAAAATGATTTTTTTTTATGTTTTAGTCTCGATTTGGCAAAGTATGATTGAGATTTTTAGTAGTTAAAACGTATACATAAAATACTAAGCTTTCTTTTTTACAAGGATAGGATTGGACCGTCATATGCCAACACTTTTGTTTCCTTCATAATTACAAATTCTTTTAGTACAAGCTGTAGTCTTTAAGGTGTTTAAGGATAACATTTATTATAAGAAGGTAAATGAGTAATTAATTTCTGAGAATTTTAAGTAAATTAGGTCGGTTTTGTTATTGATTAATTTTATTTTTGAATCTCAGTACCGCTACTCGATACAAGATGGCGTTATGTGTATTTTAAATAGTATTCTTATAAAATTATTTAAAATAACTTTTTTTAAATCTTTAATTTTATTTCTTATTATTTTTCCTCCATTAATTTTTTGTGTTATATATTTTTTGATAATTAATATAATTTCTACTAAAATGTTTAGTCATCAATTTGCCGCCAAAATTTAACTAACATTGCAACATGGCGGCTAAAATTAGTTCGAAAGTGCGTATCATAGTATATGCAAAACAATAACATAAACTTGTAATAAAACATACAAGTAAGAAATATTATCTAATAAATGGTAAATAAACTATTATTATTATAATTTAAAATAATAAAAACGTTTAATAATATTTATCTGTTTATACGATATACTATAACTCCATATTGCATCACAGTCTGCCACGGGAAATGAAATAACAGTCATAATATTGATACAGCTATCTCTTTCCCGCGCTGTAATGTCATCTTTATCACACCAGAAGAGATTCCCATTTGATGAGACGCAATGACGGATGTATAGCTGCGCCGCTCTAACGTATGTGTGTTTTGTATAACTGTCTCGCTTGTGCAAGGCGACTCCGGCCGTTGACCTGTCCTTGTTTTCAATGTGTGCAGCCTTGCCTCTACAGTTATACGCAGAAGTGCTTATATGCATCATAAAGGCGTGTTTACATTGTTTATTTTTTATATAAATATATTTTTTGTAACGGTAAATTAGGTTTTTATTAATTGAAAAATTTTACTTTAAATTTATTTTTACCTGATAGAATAATGTTTATGTTCAATAAAGTTGATAATTACCTGTAACAAATAACAAATATGATTATTAATGTGTCGCAATTTTTTTAAATTAAATTATTTAAATAAAAAACACACTATATTAAAATAAATGCAATCGAAAAATATTAATAAAATAAAGATAGAACTGTAAATAAAACCGGCAAAGTGACGGCAACTGATCAACGGTAATTTGAGTCGGCTTTTTCAATCATTTACACTGCATTATTTATTTTAATTTAAATAATGCAATCAATACACAATCTAAATAATATTTAATAATAAAACTTAATATTTAAAAACTGCATTACTTAAGCGTGCGTGTCGAGTTTCGAGGTTAAATAGTATAATATCCAGTAACATAAACAAATTATTCAGTTTGAATTATTTAATGAGTTGCATAGAATCGCTGTCAATAAGATTACACAACAAAGTGCAATTTAATATGTACAAGATCTTCATCAGCCTCTATCCGGATCGTGGTAATGCAGACAGAATTTCTCATTTTATTGAAATTCAAATGACTTCATTCATTTTGTATGGGGACTTTGGCTTAATTGTATTAACAGTTGCATATACATTTTAAAATAGTTTAATGTACGAAGATTACATGGTAACTGGAATATATCCTTTATTATTAATAGTTTAGGTGTGCAAAATGATCAAACTATAATTATGGCAGTTTAAAACCATAGCGTGTCTCCGTGATTGATAGACAACACAAAATCTATATCCTGTTTTCCAAATAACTCAATTGCACAGCAATTAAAAGCAAAATTGTTATTAGTTTTATCAATGCAAGTATCGAAACTACCGTTTATATATTTTTTCATCACTGGACATTACAAAAGTAGTACAAAGAAGCCCAAAATGAATGATGTCTTTTGATTGATTTATTGATAATACGACAATCGGTCAGTCACTGAATGGTTAGATCAGTTGTTGCATGCGTAGCCGCCTGTAACGATAATTATCTCTATCGTGTTTCTAATGGTACGTTAAGCTGTAGGTTCTAAAAGTTGTTATTAGATGGTGGTTTTTAATGAGGTAATACAACTTTGGGGAGTAGCCAAATCCTATCTGGACATGTCTACGATCCAGACAGCAGTGTGGCAGTAGTGGTTCGAATGAAAGCTGATAATAGGCAATAATTTTAAGTAAAATGAGTAGACACGTCACCTACAATAGTTTTAGTGTTCGCTAATGGCACGAGTTTGAACGATTAACTACGACTAGGCATACGTACAAGTGAAAGTAAGACGGAATGATAGTTATTAAACACATATTCACCTTAATGAGAATATGTGTTTAAATATGAATGAAACAAGTTCTTTAAGTAATTATTATTGGATAAAGTAGTCATAAATAAAATAAACGCTATTCTTTTATAGCATTCTGTTCTTTTATACTTTCACACCGTATTCTGCACTGAGAAGCTGTAAAATCAATCAATCAATTGTCACGCCTGTTTCCCACAGGGATAGGCAGAGACAAAAAAACGCCACTCGCCACGATCATAACGCAACTCCCTCGCTTACTTCACATTTACAATTCTCTTCTAACAAGCTGTAAAAGCTTCGGGTAAAATGTAATAGTGACCTGTAAAATGTTCTTTCTATCCTTTAACCCCAGATCCTTTAAGCGATGCGTGGAGAATCACCATAGGTCAGCATAGTAACAACGACTGAGGCGATAGTGAACTGACTAAGTATTTTCAGTCGTCGGCACTCTCGGACCTCCTATTGCTTACTATTAGACAAAAACTCGGACTGCTTTATGTACTGGACGTAATTGTATAATTTAATGTTGACTTAAATGATGTTCAATTTAAAAATAAAACGTGATAAAATGAAGCCAAAGTGTGGTCCATGAATGAATGTCACTGCTACTACAATTCAATAACTGTGAGTAGCAATCACATCCACTATGCCGGCCTAGGTGGAACCGGCAACTTACAAGCTGATCCCGAAACGTGACCAAATCACTTCACGGTCTGTAAACTTGTAAGTGGTGGTACTACCCCGGATCGGCAGACTGGGTACCACTGCCTACCACTCTTTGAGTGTAAGTATAAAAAAATCCTAAAATATAATCTACACACGCCCTTACATTACGTCACACCACATGTAAACTCAACATGTGCTTGTGTGTGTGAGCCTTTGCATGTGTGTGTGAGGCATAATCTTTTGAGGAATGCACGTTCCCATAAATAAAGGCTCCATTTTGCTTTTTTTTCCACAAAACCTGAAAGGTGTGGACGGAATTCTGCTGAAATAAGAACCGCTTTCATGAAGACGGCTACAGTTTCTGGCATTTTTCTTTTTTTTTCCACTTTTTTTGTTACTATTTACCTCATTTTTTCAGGAATAAGCTAGGTTTTTCAGTGATTTGGGATGTTTCATTATTTAATTTTGAAGCTACTTATTAATTATTAAGCAATTTATAAATCTGATGTGTTAAACAAGGCAGGACCAGAAGGGTGTTTTCTTATCAATTCGAACACATCCTCAAAAAAGCTAGGTTGCCTAGTGCCCATAACGGTAGAGCTTGTATGAGGAGAATTGTAGATGTGAAGGAAGCGAGGGAAATGAGTCAGGATCGTGGCAAATGGAGCTCCATTGTCTCTGCCTATCCCCGTGGGAAAAAGGCGTGACAATTTGATTGCTTGATCGTCTTATTTCTATGATATAATCACATTAAGTAACTTTATTTTGTGACACTACACCTGACTCGACTCGCCTGATGATAAGCAAGTAGAGGTCCAAGAGTGACGACGAGTGAAAAAAACGAGTTAGTTCACTGCTGCCCCAGTCGCCGTCACTATGCCGGCCAAAGGTGCTTCTTCACGCATCGCTTGAAGGATCCAAGGTTATAGGATGGAGAGAACACATGGGCCGCCAAAGCATTCCACTTGTCGATTGTTCTACAAAGAAAAGACGCACCATTGTCTCTGCCTATCCCTGCCTGTAGCAGTTTAGTATAAAATGTAAAAGAAATCAAGTTATTAAATTACAAATTATAATTTTATTGTCCAAACTGCCCCCTATTGCTAAAATGGACAATTCGCAATTTGCATAAAAATCTCACGTTTACTCAAAAGGGGTTGTCTTTATTCACATCAAGACTGGTTTTTTGCGACTGTCCAAAAATAAGATATGAAAATTAAAACGCTTTTAAGAAAGAAAGGACATCATACATTTTGTACAACTTTTGTAATGTCCAATGATGAAAAAATATATAAATGGTAGTTTCGATACTTGTATTGATAAAACTAATAACAATTTTGCTTTTAATTGCTGTGCAATTGAGTTATTTGGGAAATAAGATATGGATTTTGTATCGTCTGTCAATGAAAAAGACACGCCATATAAACAGTCCTGCATTGAAATGTCATAATTAAGCCGGCATAGTGGATGCGATTGCTACTCACAGTTATTAAATTGTAGTAGCAGTGACATCCATTCATAGACCACACTCCGGCTTAACATCAAGCGGGTTGCTGTCATATGTCGAGTCACAATAAAAAAATATATTATCACATATTATTACATTATTATCACATTGTACTTCAATTCCTTAGTGCTCCGCCGATTGTTCCGTATTTAAACAAAGTAGTATTCGCATTCGATGGCTACTCTCACACGTTTAATAGTAATCAGTTTTTTTTTTTTTTTTTTTTGGATGAATGTACGGTTGTCCAAGCCTCGATTTCTTTAAGATATCATTCCGTATTTCGTGTGTGCTACCAGATGCACGTGTCTATCGGTTGTCCGCATTTTATTGTAAATTTTAGTGTAAATAATTATACAATCTTACTCTAAATGGGTAAAAGGCAACGAGAAGAAGCTGAAAACGAACAAGCAAATTGACAAATACCGTAGAAAATAAGATGGTTGGAGAAACGGAGCTCCACGAATACGACGCCATCACGGTCGCCCTCAACGTTTGTTCGTTTTACCTGCATGAACAAAACGATTCAGGTAAATACCGATACTGGATTTTTTTACATAAGTGGATTTGTTGCAACCAAAATGTTTTAATACTTCGTGAGACTATAACGTTCAATATTTATGAATTATTATTGTGATTGAGTGTAGTTTGAAAAACTGCAATGCCACAATTTATAATTACTGTTATTGATGGTAGTTTGAAAAACTATAATGTGACAACTAACTATAACTGTGCTTGAGTGTAGTTTGAAGAACTGCAACGTCACAATTCATTTTATTATTGTGCTTGAGTGTAGTTTGAAGAACTGCAACGTCGCAATTTATTTTATTATTGTGCTTGAATGTATTTCGAGGAATTACATCGTCACAATCCAATATTATTACCTCTTGAGCATGGGTGAACCTACGTCGTCCATATATTGATGTGTATGATTTTTATTAGAAAAATGTACTATATATAATGAGAATCCTAATTCAGGTTACAACATTTTTACCCAGGGTTTATGCTTTTAAGCACCAACTCAATAAAGATTCGAGGTCAATAAACTCTTGACCTTGTTTTATTAGTCACTCTAGACCAGTGTTTCCCAACCTTTAAAAAATGTTTTTTACCCTTAATAAATATAAATGATTACAAAATTTTTAAAAAAAAAAAAATTGCCTTTTTTGATAAATTGGTCACCGATATCTAGCATTGCATATAAATAACCCAAAGCAGAAGGGTTGAAGTCGTGTCTAATCCATTTTGAAATTACCCTCCTTAACTATCGAATTGCCCTGTAAGGCGTGGGCCCCACTTTGGGAAACACTGCTCTAGGCCATACCAAAGAACGTGAGTGCCAGAACCAGCCATACACAACTAGAACCCACAGACCGTTGGTCAAAAAGTTAGTCTGGTGTAAAAAAAAAAAAAAAAAAAGAGAGAGGGAAAATGTATTTAACACAATGGTTAACCCTTGCAAAATAAACCCTGAGGTCACATATGCAATCAATAAACCCTCTCTGAAGAGGGATAAAACAAAAAGTATTCACTATTTTGCCATGCCATGCAAATACAGTAAATCACAGTATTAAGAATAAAATTATACGGTGTTATATAGATATATCAATACCGCCATTTATTAATATAAAAATGTTCAGAATGTCAGAAAGATACTGAAAAACTTATTTCAATGAACTTCTCTTTAAGAAGGTTTTTAGCCTCAGGCTAGTTCAGGTGAAGTTGCCAGAGATGCAGCACAGGACTCAACTCCTGAAATATCCCTTTTTGAAGTCAACTTTGGACTTTTGGTGATAAAATGGGAAATAGTAAAGCCGCAGCAAGTTCGACCACTGATTTTTTAAATAAATAAAATCCTTTAAACTACTGGGGACTCCCTCGGAAGACTATGTGAGAAGGTGGTTGCTACCAATATGCTGTTACGAAAGGCAACAACAAACAGCGTCAACAGACGATTACAATATTTTTACAAGGTACCCTCTGACATATTTATTTATTTTTCATGGATCTGGGACACAATATTCCATTTAATATAATACCTGTATAAATCTAATACCTGTACAATAAGTCAGGTTCCAATTGGTCAGGTTGCCTAATTTCTAAGGAAGAAATTGCTGACTTTAATAGTTCAATAAATGAACTGTTATGTAAAGGTGCTATTTATCTTGAGCTCACCAGAGTCCATTTAATTTATATCCTCACTTTATTGTCTCCAAAATAATACATATAAAAAATAAAAATAAAAAAAAATAAAAAAAAAAAGTTTTATTTTTAATCCTAAAAAATTAACATCTTTTAAAATTGAGAAAATACGTACTGCTCTTAAATTATTAATAACTGCTCTGGATTTTTATACATGACCAATATTGATATTAAAGATGATTTTGACACCCATACATAAATATAATAAAAACAGGAATTATACTTCATTAGTATATTTAAATATTTAGATAAAGACATAATAATCATGTCTAATGGCCACAAAGGAGACTTATATATTGGTAAGTTTATGTTTTATTATAAACACAACTAAAAGTAAATTAATTCCACAAGCATAATGAATGAGAATAGGTTCTGAAAACATGACAGTTGGAACAAAACACGTCCTATTCAAAGTTGGCCACTATTACAGGCATGCTATATGCAGAATGTCCAGGACTTCAGGTGTAACATAATATAGCTGATGCGCATACAAAACAACTTGAACTATGGAAATGCATTAAATAATAATAGATATAATAGCCAAGTACCAATATCACAAGGTGCCAATAATTAACTATCCTGTTGACAAAATAATTTGTTTCACTTTCATAAGAATCAATTAATCAGCCAAAATAAGTAATTTATGCAGATGCATTATTGTTAAATTGCGGTTATGTTGTACCACTAATAGGGTTCGGTAAGATTGATAAATAAATAAATGAACACAATAATTACCTAAATTTACTGGCTGTCTTTTTGCTTTAAAATCATTTACATGTAATAAAAGTAAGTAACTGCTTTATCATGTTAAGAATTAACAACACCACATCTTGATAGTCTAGCTAAACTAATTTAGCAGTGGTGTAAGCATGCAAGTATGTGCGTATAGACAGATTATATACCATCAAAAACAATACTGCTTCAAATAAAATCAGTTGACACTGCTTCAAGACAGTTTAACAATAGAACCTAGTGAAAAACGGCAAAATATGCCTTTTATACGATTATTTCAGGTTTTGGTATTTCTAAAAAAGATTTGTTTGCCTCTACACATAATCATAAGTGTAAGTTATATATTTGTTGGCGACCAGACCACTATGCTATCGCAAGAGATTCTTTCACAATCTCATGGACGTTTTCCATACAGGACTTTTTACAAATATCATTCGTTTTCCACCCTTTTCAATTATAATAAAGCTTTTCTAAATTTTGTAACAAGGCACCTAGGGTAATTATAGTTGGCTCATATTGACCATTGCAACCATTGCCTGTAAGTGCAGGTGCTTCATTGTCAATAACATTTTGAAGCAATGTAATACATACCTAATTGTAGATTATTGTAATAGTAAAAAAAATAGTATCACAAATATACAGATACATTACACTTCACAGATAGATAAGATTTCTCTTATTTATTCTTATTTATTAACCTTTTTCTAATACTTCTAATAAAGGCTATAGTTATAATTCAGTAAATTGGTATATTCAGCAATAGCCCTCATTTACCAAATGAACTTACCACTGACATTTGTGTTAAGATACTATCTAAGAGATTTTTAGGTTTCGCCCACAAACTCGAAAATATGATTTAAGAACCCAATGTTTGTTAAGAATTATTATATAAATTATATCCAAATGAAAATATTTCACTTAATTTGTTATCCAATGTGATAACATTGTTAGCTCTTGTCACCGCTCATAAAGGATAATCCTCATCTTTAATTAAATATAATAATATGATTATTTAAAATATTGCAAGTTAAAATATAAATAATAAATTTCAATAAACCTAGGGCCAGGTCGTACACAACCAACTTTATTATTGCCTCTATTGTATAAATCCTAAAATATCTTTTGTAAAAGAGAGTTTATCTGCCCTGCACAACTCTTTCAGTTATATAAATGAAAAAAAAAAAACAAAAAAAAAAAAAAAAATCTTGTTCGTTAACAAACTTTAAGCAATTAAAATAAAGATACACTTTATATCTTGATATCTATGACATACACTTGAAAATCATAGTAATGGTCATTTGTCAACATCTACTATTTAAACATTAGGAGAGAATATTGACACTATTCGTAGAACTGTTGGATGGTCCGAAAAATCCAACACTTTTGCAAAAATTGATTTAAAAAAAAAAAAAAATATATATATATTATATATATATTTATTACTTGTACTAGATCACTGTAATGACTTAGAGGACGCATAATTATATAAATTTAAGAAATAATTGTTATAGAACTAAGTTAATGTGATTGAGGAGTTCTGATCATCCAAATGTCTGGTAATACTTCCATTTCAGTCCACAAACCTTCAACCTTTAAATATCTACTTTGTTTAAATACGGAACAATCGGCGGAGCACTAAGGAATTGAAGTACAATTGAGAATCAAACGAACTTACCTGTAAGTGAAGTTCGATGATAATTGTACGAACTTCCTTAGTGCTCCGCCGATTGTGAATGCCACACCCTCCCACCTCTACATGCAAATAGGTAGGTGAGTTTCAGGTTTGTAAGCACAGGAACACTATAAACAGAATGATATCTTAAAGAAATCGAGGCTTGGACAACCGTACATTCATCCAAAAAAAAAAAAAAAAAAACTGATTACTATTAAACGTGTGAGAGTAGCCATCGAATGCGAATACTACTTTGTTTAAATACGGAACAATCGGCGGAGCACTAAGGAAGTTCGTACAATTATCATCGAACTTCACTTACAGGTAAGTTCGTTTGATTCTCAATTATTGTTAATATTATTGTGACACGACATCTGACTGACTTACCTCGCCTTGCCAAGCAAGAGTGCCAATGACTGAAAATTCACAGTTGCTTTAGTCGCCGTCACTACGCCAGCCAAAGTACCTCTATAATCTAATCTAGCATAGTTTCAAACGTTAAAGCACTCAACCCAAATAACATACCTAGATTTCCTTTATTCTAATTATAATGTACCATTTCTTTGTTATGAAATAATGAATCATAGAGTAATTATCTATAATAACTATAAATAATATGTTAAGAGTGGTAGGCAGTGGTGCCCAGTCTGCCGATCCGGGGTAGTACTGTTTCATATTGACCTAGGAACTGGTTCATCCTTACTTATATTATAAACGCGAAAGTTTGTGAGTATGGATGGATGTTTGTTACACTTTCACGCAAAAACTACTGAATGGATTTTAATGAAACTTTACAATAATATAGCTTATACATCAGAATAACACACAGGCTACAATTTATAAACATATTGTGTGAATAATAAATAAAATAAAAAAACATTTACCCATACAAATTGCGTTTGTTCAGAAATTTATTTTAGGGAAACTAAGAAAAATATATGAAGCTGTTAAAAATTGAAAACAAATTGTCGATTTTGGCATATCAGTAAAAATATATTGCTTGATTATATGTCGAGTCACAATAAAAATACTCAATTCACAACAAAGATTTATTTAAGATTTAACAAAAGATGTTAATTTTTGATTCGCCCAATTTAAATTCGACTAATCTGAAACATAACATTCATTGACTTTTAGGCGGTATGAAGTTCGCCGGGTCAGCTAGTATAGAAATAATAATAAACTATAAAGAGTTTATTTATAGAAAACATTAATTGATGTTTGATCAGTGGCATATATAAAGAAATGCCGCCTTTAGGCTTTTCAATTTATGCCGCCCCTGATTTTTGATACCTTAGTCCACAATCATATTAATTACATTTTGTATCAATAAAATTCCAACATTTCTTATAGTTATTTTATAGACCCCACTCCAGCTTAACATCAGACGGGGTGCTGTCATATGTCGAGTCACAATGAAATACTATTATTGATTTCAAAAAAAATCTACACAATCCCCGGACAACTATACAAACCCCACTTCGTATGTGACCTCATTTTTCCCCCTCATTATCGTAGCTGGGTAGTTATGGGGTAAAAGGACTCACGTTCCAAAGTTTACGGGTTCACACGATGGATAAAATGCCGAGTCACAATAAAAAGTATACTTTTATTGTGACTCGGCATCTAACCTCGACTTGCCTAATAGTAAGCCCTTGCTTCGGTCGAATGGTGCTAACGACTGAAAAATCCGAATAAGTGTACAGCCGCCTTAGTCATTGTTAAAATTCCAGCTAGAGGTGCTTTTTACGGTTCGCTTAAAGGATCCAAGGTTTTAGTGGTTTCAAAAAAGCTAAATATGCCGGCCTGGTTTAAACCTTAGTCGTTAGGAATTACCGCTCTTTTTTCTCTATTCGCTCTTTCTGGGGTAAAAATGAGGTCACATATAATTTTTGTAGTCAAACGAGTGACTGTATAACATCTAATGATACTAAAGGGATTAATGAAGGACATTGCAAACACGAATAACCGGTTTTCGTTGTGATTTTAGCGTAGGTTAAATAATATTAAATATGAATCAATCAATCAAACAAATTGTCACGCCCCTGGGATAGGCAATGGAGCATGGACATTGGAGCGCCACTTGCCACGATCCTGACACAACTCCCTCGCTTCCTTTAACTTTTCCTTTTTTCAATGTATTATATTAAATATTTATTAATTTATTTATAAGACAGCACCCCGCCTGATGTTAAACTCAAGTGTGGTCCATAAATGGAGACGACTGCTACTACAGTTTAATAACTGCAAGTATACAGGTCTATTTTTTTTAACCATTTATATACTAAGCTACTAAATGTGCTTGTATCATAGAAACAGGACAACCAAAGTACATATTGTATATCAAAGATACCTAGGTACCGGCGAGCGTAACCATTGCACTGCCACTACACCACGATCGCCATAAAATCGACAATCGCGTTTCGTGATTAGCTTGAAGCTCATCCCGAAACGCGATTGAGTCACTTTACGGTCACCAATTCAAAATGGTGGTACTACTACACCTGATCGGCTTACCACACTTAGAGACGATGGAACAACAATAATATTAAACGAGGTATATACGTCAGTTGATGAGTTTTAGTGTTCACAAATTTGTGTCGCACGAGTTTGAACGATCAACCGATGGTAACCACGATGGCTGCAAAGCTCTCGAAACGTCAAAATAATAAAAAAAATGTAAAATCAAAACAAACGCGATAGTAAGCCGCATAAAAATTGTTCAATTGGTTTACGTATGTTTTAGTTAGTTTTTTTTTTCTTAATTAAGTGTTTTTAGTTCTTTTTAAATTATTTGTGGCATAAATATGTTTTCTTTCTATTAAATTTTATTAGCCGTATGTTGTTCTATTGCACTCAAAAATAAATAAAATGGAGAAGTATTAATTTTATTAAATAAAATAATTGACTAAAATTATCACGCGTCCTGAAATAACTCTCTCTTTTTTCATACTTACAATTCTCTTTATACATATTGTAAAGGATACAGGCACTACTAGCCTAATTTTTTTTAATAAAAAAAGTAATAATTCGAATTAAAATGATAGCAAAATGTGAACACACCCTAATATTATCTCAACAAACGGTTGTTTACAATAAATTTTGATAACTACAAAACGGCGTATGTGATTTAGTACTAAAAATATATTACAAACAAATGAATCATAACTTCTTCTATTTTTATCAAGGAGAGACAGAACGACTGCATAATAAATATAAAGTTAATAGTATTATGATAATAATTGGTAAGAAATCTAATTCACCGAAAAATGATTACTAATTTAAAGGACATTATTAATTTTGGGCCTTTGTAAAATGTCCATCATTAAATTTTGTAATGTCCAATGATAAAAATATATATAAATGGTAGTTTCGATACTTGTGTTGATAAAACTAATAATAATTTTGCTTTTAATAGATGTGCGATTGAGTTATTCGGAAATCACAAAGACTCGCCATATTAAAAGTACAGCTTTGAACTGTCATAATTATAGTTTGATCGTTTTGCACACCTACAGCCGGTGGTACCAAAAATTGTAATTTACGAATTCGTAAAAAGTTACAAATAAGCAGAAGAAAAAAGGAAAATGGGTTACAACACTCTCTCGTGTATGTTGTCTGAAAACACACACACAACATACACGAAAGACTGTTGTAACCCATGTTTGCTTTTTTCTTCTACTTATTCGTAACTTTTTACGAATTCGTAAATTATAATTTTTGGTACAACTGGCTGCTAAACTATGCAAAATAAAGGATATATTCCAATTCCATTGTAATCTTCGTACATTAAACTATTTTAAAATGTATATGCAACTGTTAATACAATTAAGCCCAAGTCCCTATACAAAATAAATGATGTCCTTTAAACAATATAATTTAAAAAATATACGAAAATTGACATCGGCAACTTTGATTCGCACATGCGTTTACATCGATGAGCCGCCATGTTAGTATGCGTGAGTGATGCTTATGTGTGCAGTTGACCTAGTTTTGAACTTCGGCTGTTTCCGCCGTCAACATATGTAACTTCGGCCAAGTTCGGGCGCCATTTTGCCAGAGATAGCTCTATTACGTAAAAAACGTCTTCTTATCACGCATTCGTTTCGTCATTTTCGCTTTCGTTCGACAATATATTTATTTACTAAAAGGTACGACATATACATATATGGTTACTTATATGAGTTTAAAGCGACCGTGGTGTAGTGGCAGTGCAATGGTTACGCAAACCTATAGCACGGGTTCAAAATCTTCAAAATCTTTGATATATTTTGTCCTGATATAGGTTGTCCTGTTCCTATGATACAAGCACTTTAGTAGTTTAGTTTGAAAATGTAAAGAAAATATAAAAAAAATCCGATCGCAGTAGTAGCTGTGACTGAGGCAGCCGTAAACTGAAACTTATTTTCAGTCGCCAGTACTCTTGGACGGTCAGCTTGCGTACCATCAGGCTAGTAGACGTTTTACTACTACACCATAGTGATCAAGAAACCAAAACAAAACGTGAATTTTGACGACAGGCGTGACGCATTGGTTACACGTAACGGTTCAGGACGGGTTCGAATCCCGGTCGGAGCAAATATTTGTTTTATAGATTATATAAAACAAATAATAAATAAATAAATATAACAAATATTTATTATTAAGAAAAAAGGTTGGTCCTGTTATCAAAGAGTGGTAGGCAGTGGTGCCCAGTCTGCGTGAACCGTGAAGTGACTTAGTCGTGTTTCCGGTTTAGTACTACTAGGACTACCACTAGGACGGCATAGTGGATGCGATTGCTACTTGCAGTTACTTAACTGTAGTATCAGTCACCTCCATTCGTGGACCGCATTTTAGCCTAATAATCAGGCGGGGTCTTGTCATATGTCGAGTCACAATAAAAAAATACATTCATACTAATCATGTTTCTTTTATTCATCAGAAAGTACCTTTCTTTTATCATTACGACTCCAACCGGTTTGTTAGGTAATGGCAGGTTTGGTGAAAGTTTTTACCAAAAAATAACCATACATAATAATATGCAATCAATCAAATACACACTTTTCCCACAGGGATAGGCAGAGACAATGAAGCGCCACTTGTCACGATCCTGACACAACTCCCACGCTTGCCAACTCATTTATAAGTTATAAGTCAGCACATCAAAATGTTTAATAAAATATTTAATAAAGTTTTCAACTCGTATGTTTTGTGTGGAATTTTACAGAACGTTTAAATATCTTTTTGGGCTGTTCTGGTTAGTTATTTAAAATGAGTTGCAATGATATTCTTTGCAGGTCTTTGTTTTGCTTCTTGGATTGCCGTGCTAGGAGTTAGGAGGGCTGGAAGAAACCAAGAAAAAACTAGACCTGATTTTTCCTTGGTTTAACAATATTTTTAATATTATTAAACCAAGGAATAATATTAAAAATATTATCTGCTACATCTTAGCTATCCTTATCTATCCACATCACATTTATAAATTCCTTTCGTCAATCTACTTTCACTCATCCTTTCCATGTGTCCATCGAGCATTCCTTGAATTAAACAAATTTTATGCGGCTTACTATCGCATTTATTTTTGTTATTCCGACGTTTCGAGAGCTTTGCAGCCATCGTGGTCACGGAGAGACTGAGGTGTTGGTCATTGATGCTGATTTTGTTTCCAAAACTACCCTATTTGATGTTTTGATTTTGTTTTTTTGTTCCCGGTTTTTTCATTTTTTTGCAAAAATAACTAACGGTGTCATCTGGTTTGGCAGTATGCTGGATTTGGAGCTTGAGTTTGTGTATTATGGAGTCCCAGGTGTTGATAGAAAGCCGCATAAAATTTGTTTAATTCATTAATCAATGTTCGCGCAAAATCTAAGAAAATACTACTTTCACTCATCTTTTCCATGGGCCCAAACCATCGAAGCATTCCTTTGTCAATACTTGTCACTACATCCTATGTACATCCTATGTCAAATAATATATATTTTATCCTAAAACATAGAACACGTAGCATTCATCGATTGCGTGTTTTGAACGGGTGAAGGTCTTTAGGTATAACTAAGTACTAAGTTAACGACTGAGGTTTTTAATAGTCACTAACTTAAGATGCCTTATTAAGGTGTCTAACTTTGAATTTACTTTATCTTTACTTAGATTCAGGGGCGTAGCTACCGCCGTATCGGCCGTATCAATCATACGGGGCCACGGGGGCTCCCAAAAATTATAAAAACCTCAATTTTTATTTATTTCAGAAATGAAAAATGTCAAAAAAAGACACAAAGCATGCGTTCAAATCAGCTATAAATGATTTAATAAATCAGTCTACCGAAAAAAGGCAATAAGAGTATATTTAATTTGAATTGCTCGTAAAAAAATTGGAAAAAGCGACAGAGAGATAATTATGATGATTAAATATTTCTTTTAATTTTATGCAAACATTTTTTTCTTTTGTGACAAATCTTTACCCTTCCTAAGGCCCCTAAACAATTTTTATACGGGGCCCTGCCATGGCATGCTACGCTTATGTTTAGGTTACTTTATTTGCTAACCTAAGTATGTTGAAAACATTTTGACGACAGGCGTGGACGAACGGTTTAGCGACTGGTTTGTTGCGCGTAAAGTCCCGGGTTCGATCCCCGGTCGGAGCAAATATTTGTTTCATAGCTTTTATTTGTAATATTTAATAGTATTAAATATTACAAATATTTGTTAATAATAAAAAAAAAAAAATGGATATTTGCTTCGGGTCTGGTTATCAAAGAGTGGTAGGCAGTGGTACCCAGTCTGCCGATCCGGGGTAGTACCACCACTTACAAGTATACAGACCGTGAAGTGATTTGGTCACGTTTCGGGATCAGCTTGTAAGTTGCCGGTTCCATCTAGGCCGGCATAGTGGATGTGATTGCTACTCACAGTTATTGAATTGTAGTAGCAGTGACATTCATTCATGGACCACACTTTGGCTTAACATCAAGCGGGGTGCTGTCATATGTCGAGTCACAAAAAAAAAAAAAAAAAAAAAAAAAAAAATTAAAATACGCTGATGTTGGCAGACAGACGGTGGTCATATCTTGCGAACAATCAGGCAAGTCTGATACTTTAGTTCGAAGCAAGAGGAAGTCCAAGACCGAGTCAGTACACGGTTGCCTCAGTAGCCGTCACTATAGCTAAATGTGCTTCTTTATGAATCGCCTGAAGGATCCAAGGTTATAGCATAAAGAGCTTCCCTCACATCCACAATTCTCTTCATACAAGCTCTACGTTTATCTAGTAATTAAGTACTGTATGATAGGATAGAGATTTTTTCCTATTATGGCTTGACATCTGACCTTAACTTTTTGACCTGACTCGGTTTTGTCAGTCGTCGGCACTATTGGACTTCCCCTTGCTTACTATTATGCGGGTACTATCATTTTAAATAACTTACTAAAACAGTGTATCAAAAAAGATATTTAAACATTCTGTAAAACTTTACACAAAACAATGTTGAAAACTTTAATAAATATTGTTAAAACATTTTGTTGTGCCGGCCTAATACGTTATTTAAAATGTGTTACAATAATATTCCTTGCAGTTTTTTATCTTGCTTCTTGGATTGCCGTGCTAGGGGGCAGATCGGAGGAAGCTTCCGCATTCTGTCGATCGAATCGGCAGTCGAACTAAAAAGTTCGGTGCGCTTTTTTTTGTAGAACAATCGACAAGTGGATTGCTTTACGAGCCTATTTGTTCAATAACCTTCGGCCCGCATAGTGACGGCGACTGAGTCAACCGTCACCTAAGTCGGTTCTTTCAGTCGTTAGCGCTCTTGGGTCTACCCTTGCTTCCATCAAGCAACTCGAGGTCAGATGTCGAGTCACAATAAATAAAATTCCAAAATAATTATTTAAGTTCGCAGATAAGTTTGCGTGCGTAAGTACATAGATGAAATAACCTTGTGCATGCACCGCAACGTGTTACCATCTGCGGTCTATGTAGCCCTGGTAGTTAGTTTTATTAACAAATATATTTATTATTTGGGGACGGCATCGTGGTGACTACAGGGCCCGATTCACAACACAATAACTTTACTGCTTTAACAACGTGTACTTTCCTTTCGTCAATCCACTTTTAATCACCTTTCCATCTTCCCAAACCATTGAAGCATTCCTTTGTCAATACTTGTCGCTACATCTTCTTTCAAACCGTATGTCTCGCGCACTGTGCTATTTCTTATTCTATCAGCTATCGTCACTCCATATACACTTCGCATTTCAATCAATCAACCAATTTGTCACGCCTTTTCCCCACAGGGATAGGCAGAGACAATAAAGCGCCATTAAAATCACGTAAGATTAAAAATTTAATTTTTACCCCTAAAACGTTGATTTAAGATTTAAAGGCTGTTTTAACTTCATTGGCGTAAAAATTAAAATCTATTTTTATAAATATTATTCATATAGTTTATATTATTATATTAAGGAATTTATAAATCTGACGTGGATGCGTTAATAAAGGCAGGCCCAGGAGGTAGTTTTCCGACCAAATCAGAGACATCCTCAAGACATCCTAGGTTGCCTAGCCTAGTGCCCATAACCACAGAGACTGTATGAAGAGAATTAAATTGTGGATGTGAAGGAAGCGAGGGAGTTGTGTCAGGAGCGTTGCAAGTGGCGCTCCATCGTCTCTGCCTATCCTTGTGGGAAAAAAGGGGTGACATTTTGATTTGATTTATATTATTTACTAGCCGTCCCCGCGGTTTCACCCGCGTAAAATTAGGCTTATAACAAATTCATAAAAAAGGAGGAGGTTCTCAATTGGACTTTTTGTTTTTATAACTCGATAACTCATATAAAATTGACAGACGGATATAAAAATAAATATACATATATTCCAAACAGCTAAAACTATAGTCAATTGGAAACTATACTAAAAAATATATTTTATTAAAATTAAAAGTAACCTATGTTACTTCTAGTACCTTTAAAATAAAAATTAGTACATTAATTAATGTTCGCGCAAAATACTAAGTAAACTTGTGTTATACCGGCCGCTTTAGTTGTTTTTCTTAGTATAGTACTCATTAATGCAACTGGTGGTAGATAAGCAAGGTTGTTGGAGCACGCGAATGTGCGCCTGAGTTGATGACGTCACTCATTTGCATTTTTAGGACACCTAACTTTGAAGCTATGCTATTGAAAAGCAGCGCATGTGTTAGGCTCCTATATACCTTCGCAGAGACATGGCGGCTCTATGGGCCCTTTATCGCCTATACCACGGGGAATGTTCTGAGGAGCTCTCTAACCCTGTTTCACAGGTTAGGGGAATTACCGCATTCTGTTCAACAAATCGGCAGTCTTTTTTTTTATATTGTGACTCGACATATGACAGTACCCCGCTTGATGTTAAGCCGAAGTGTGGTCCATGAATGAATGCCACTGCTACTACAATTCAATAACTGTGAGTAGCAATCACATCCACTATGCCGGCCTTGATGGAACCGGCAACTTACAAGCTGATCCCGAAACGCGACTAAGTCACTTCACAGCAGTTGAAGACGTGGCCCATTGGTTTGCACACCAGTTCGTTACGCGGAAGCCCTGTGTTCGATTCCCGGTCGGAGTAAATATTTGTTTCATAGCTCTCATTTGTAATATTTATTAATTTTATTAAGTTTACAAATACCTATAAGTTAATAAAAAAGAGGCAAATATTTGCTTCGAGTCTGGTTATTGAGTTAAAAGAGTGATTCGCAGTAATGCCCAGCCTGCCGATCCGGGGTAGTACCACCACTTACAAGTATATAAACCGTGATAAGACATAGTGTTTTTGACTGTTCTTTATTATTTTATTGTTGTGACTCGACATATGACAGCACCCCGCCTGATGTTAAGCTTGAGTGTGTCCAAGAATGAAGGTGCTACTTACAGTTAAATAACTGTAAATGCAGTCACATCCAGTATGCCGGCCTAGTTGGAACCGGCAACTTACAAGCTGATGCCGAAACGTGACTAAACTGAAACCCCGGATCGGAAGACTGGGCACAACTGCCTACCACGCTTAAAATTATTATTTTTTATCGATTAAAAGTTTTATAGTCTGGCGCCAATTAATCCGATGACATAGTAATAAATAGAAAAACATACTTTAGTAATATATTGAATTTAGCTATAATTATTTATGTTTTCATGTAATCATCAATTTTGTTAAAAAGTACATCGATTTTTGTGAAATATTGCGTTTATTTTGAACAATCATCATTGTACTTTGTTTTCTAAATATAGCAATTTTATTAAATTAATATTTTATTCTTATAACAATATATATTTTATATATCAATAATTTAAATTATCACGCCTGTTCCCACAAGAAAAGACAGAGACAAAGGAGTCACTTGCCACGATTCTGACACACGTTTTTTCTCTACGTAATTTCCTAGGTGTTCATTTATTGTAAAAATATTTTTATACATTTTTTAATTTTTCTAAGATTGATAGGCAGAGGTGGTCAGTCTTATGATCCGGGATAGTACCGGATCATCATAAGAGATGATAATGGAGGTGACTGTAGTAGCAGTCACCTCCATAATGGACCGCACTCCAGTTTACATTAATAAAAGCTTAGTATTTTCTTAGATTTTTCGCGAACATTGATTAATGAGTTAAACAAATTTTATGAGGCTTTCAATCGCGTCTCTCCATGACCACGATGGCTGCAAAGCTCAGAATAATAAGAAAAAAATAAAAAACCAATATAAACGCGATAGTAAGCCGCATATTATTGAAATAAACAGGGGCCGACAGTGGTGTAGTGGCAGTGCAACACGGTTCCACTCACTGGTTCCAATGTATCTGCGATATATGTACTTTGGTTGTCCTGTTTCTATGATACACGCACTTTAGTAGTATAGAAATGTAATAAAAACGAAACTGGGAATCGATACCAGGAGTTGTGTATCGTACTGGTGCGGTTGTCTAAATTACCTAAATTATATCTGAAAACCTAATTTTCCAAGGTACAACGAACTTTTAATCTATTTTAATGCCCAATTAAGGCTCTAAATATCCTAAGTTGTAAGGTAGATGTTACTTTGTACTTATTTTCCTCGTTACGAAATCAATTTCAAGGGAAAGTGAAGCGTGTGTGAATCATTTGTTTTTCTAATGAATCACAAAACCATTTTAAGGGCATGCTTTGTTTTTGTTTGTGTAAGATTGAAGATATCCTTGGAATTTTGGATCCTTCAAGCAGAACGTGAAAAAGCTTTGTTTTTGTTTGTTTGAGGTTAATGATATCCTTTAAGCAAAGCGAGAAAAAGCTTTGTTTTTGTTTGTTTGAGGTTAAAGATATCCTCAGAATTTTGGATACTCCAAGCAGAACGAGAAAAAGATTTGTTTTTATTTGTTTGAGGTTAATGATATCCTTGGATCCTTTAAGCAAAGCGAGAAAAAGCTTTGTTTTTGTTTGTTTGTGGTTAAAGATATCCTCAGAATTTTGGATACTTCAAGCAGAACGTGAAAAAGCATTGCTTTTGTTTGTTTGAAGTTGAAGATATCCTTGGAACCTTGGATCCTTTAAGCAGAACGTGAAAAAGCACCAGGGAGCACCGGTATCTATGATATATGTCCTGTTTGTGTGCACTTTATTAGCTTAGTATAGAAATGTACAAAAAAAAATAGGTGATCATGTGTCGACTCACAATACAATCGCACCCAACTATGCCGGCCTGGTTGAATGGAATCAGCTTAGGGTATTTTATTACTTTACAACGACCCATAGTGATGGAACTGGCATAATAACCGCAGACGGTTTCGTATTTATATTTGAGGGGTAAAGTACTTAGGGGTGGCTTTGGGGATATAAATAATTCACTCGGCTTACTTATAAATGTACGGCCCGATTAGAAATAGGTTTACCAATTTCGGAAGAACTTCCTGTCGAATATATATATATATACATTACAATCCACAATTCTCTTCATACAGGCTCTGTGGTTATGGGCACTAGGCAACACAGCTTTCTTGAGAATGTTTCCGATTTGGTCGATGTGAAGGAAGCAAGGGAGTTGTGTAAGGATCGTGGTAAGTGGCGCTCCATTGTCTCTGCCTATCCCTGTGGGAAGAAGGCGTGACAATTTAATTGAATGATTGATTGAATATATATAATTAGGGTTTAGTCGCTGTTACTGCCAAAAAAATTAACATCTCCAATACCTAATAAAAAAACAAGGTGTTTTCCGACCAAATTGGAGACCTTAAGCATGATGGCATGGCATCAGACAAGTAGAGGTCAGAAGTACTCACAATTAAAAAAAAATATGGAAATATTTTTTATTATTTATTTTATAATTTATTTATTTACTTTAACAAATAGTAAATAAATAAATTACATTAAGACAATGGAGCGCCACCTGCCACGATCCTGACACAACTCCCTCGCTTCCTTAACATCCACAAAGCTCTTCATACAAGCTCTAATGTACATAACGAAGTTGTAAAACATATATTTATATTTATTTATAAAACATATACACATAAAATATAACAAATAAATAAAATAAATAATAAAAATAACAAAACAAAACTGCGCATAAAAGACTAATACCAGGCGCGCATAAATTGCAAGTAGTAAAATGATAGATAGATAGGGCAAAACACATACGTTGTTTTGCGCGCGCATTTGTGGATAGAGACTGTCCTTGCGCGGTGCTATTCAACTTGTGACACACTTTTGAGTTGGCCGATCGCCGCGACAATTGACAAAGGAAACGCGACCTATTTCCTAAGACAATAAAGTCCAAATTTGTATAAAAATAATGAAGTACAATTTTAATTGAGATAGTCACATCGGTTTTGTCCTGGCGTGAAATTTCGAAAGATTTTATTTCGTTTCACTTTTAATGCGTTTGGTTTTTACTTTCGTTAATGACGTTTTGTTATTATTTGTTTAAAGTATTATCAATTTAAGGCGACCGTGGTGTAGTGGTAGTGCAGTCACACAAACCGAGAGTAGCGGTTCAAAACCGCTGCCCGATAACAATGTATCTTTGATATAAGTACTTTGGTTGTCCTGTTTGTGTGATACAAGAACTTTAGAAGCTTAAAATAGAAATATTAAAAAGTTACGCCTCAATACAATTTCGTCAGGTGTCCCATAATTTTCTTTGGCTGGCATAATGACAGCGAGTAAGGCAACCGTAGACTGACTCGGATTTTCAGTCGTCGACACTTTTGCACCTCCTCTTGTCATCATTAGGTCGATATTAGTGACATCACAATTTTATATATAAAATCCTTCACATCCACAATTCTCTTTATTTATTGACGAAAGGAATTTATAAATCTGAAGTGGATGGATGCGTTAAACGAGGGAGACCCAGGAGGATGTTTTCCGACCAAATCGGAGACATGTTTAAGAAATCTGGGTTGCCTAGTGCCCAGTATAGTAGAGCTTGCATGAAGAGAATTGCGCTCCATTGTCTCTGCCTATCCCTGTGGGATAAAGGCGTGACAATTTGAATAATTAATTGATTATAATATTATTTTATTAATAATAAATTTTAGTATTAAATGACCTTTTTCTTTGCATTTAAATTAGGTTAGTAGTTCTGATTTTGATAAGGGTTGACTTTATGCACTAAAATACTAGACTTTGACCCAACTATCTACTCATATGTCTTACTATTTACTAAAATTATTGTTTATTTTCAATCAATCAATGAAATAGTCACACCTCAATCCCCACGTGGGTAGGCAGACTTACTTACATCCACAATCCTCTTCATACAAGCTAAATGGTTAGAATGCCTGCTTATGTTTGTTAGGTTGGCATGTTTTGTTTTGGTTTTATTTCAATCAATCAAATAAATTGTCACGCATAGACAATGGAGCCTCACTTGCCACGATCCTGACACAACTCTCTCACTTCTCTTACATCCACAATTCTCTTCATATAAGCTCTATAGTTATGGGCACTACGCAACCCAGCATTGGCTCGGAAAACACCCTTCTGGGCCTGCCTCGTTTAATGTATCTATCCACATCAGATATATAATTTCCTTTCGTCAATATACTTTCACTCATCCTTCATCACTTCATCACAGGGCCGTCTTAAGCATATTCAGCGCCGGGGTGCTAAAGTCAAGGCTCCGCTCGCGTGGTCTCAGTGTAGTAGGTACCTATCGAAATGTATGGCGGTCGGCATGCGCCCCCTAAGACTCTGCGCCCGGGTGCACTGCACCCCTTGAACCCCCGGGTAAAGACGGCCCTGTGGAGACATCCTCAAGAAAGCTGTGTTGCCTAGTGCCCATACCCATAGAGCTTGTATGAAGAGAATTGTGAATGTGAAAAAAGCGAGGGAGTTGTATCAGGATCGTGGCAAGTGGCGCTCCATTCCATCTCTGTCTATCCCTGTGAAAAAAAGGCGTGACAATTTGATTGATTGATTAATTAATTATCAATTCTTGTCATTTTCTAATAAATGTAAATAATATTTTTGAAATTATCTTTCACGAACAAATTAGGCTTTAATTTTTGACACGGTTTCGCTTATCAGTCGAAAACGAACCTAAAACCGTCACCTTGATGGGGATATTGCGTAAAAAAAAGTAAAAAAAATCGATACTATGGCAACACTAGTTATTGACAATTGTTTTTTTTTCGTGTTGCAACACCGAACGGAAGGTCGATGCAATTTCTATTTATTGTTCCTAACATTTCGTCATTTATTTACTTTACGGATATCCTTTCTTACAAATGAAAAATCATTTAGATATATCCTAAACTTGAACTTAAATTGTTACGCCTACATCCGTTCAGGGTTTGGCAGAAGCACTATTCACAATTCTGACAAGACCAGCATACGTGATGCTGAGATCACTAGAATACTGGAACCATTGCAATTTAGTAGACATTGCATCGACAAGTTCGAGACCACCCACCGGTACCAATGTATCTATGATATATGTACTTTGGTTGTCCTGTTTCTATGATACAAGCAATAGAAAATTTAAATATAAATATAATAAAGAAATTTTAAAAAAATAATAGTTGTGCCACCACTTCTATATGTACAGACCGTGAAGTGACTTTGTATGACTAATTTGCCTGTTCCAACTAGGCCGGCATAGTGGATGCGTCTGCTACTTGCAGTTATATAAATGTAGTAGTAGTCACCTCTTTATTTGATGTAGTGTGGCTTATAACTGACCTATTTTTTAGTCTAAAATTAATTATTAAATAAATGATATCATAAAATCAAAATTAAAATTTTAAAGGAACCCCCGAAACGCCTGGAACCACTTTGGGCATATCATCAGCTTTATAGTAATAAACAACATTAGTCATGGCTCAATAGTTATATCCCTTTAATATCCCTTGGATCCTTATGGTGCATCATCAGATAACTACTCCAAGTCTTCAATTTAATAATGGCCCAGCTAATGGATCATAGAGAGTAACAATTTTAGTTCAAGCACTATGATATTATCTGTTATTGATTTGCTGATCTGAGAGGATTCATGATCAGATACTCCCGATCTTCAATTTGATAACGGCCCAGCTAAAGGCTTAGTTAAAGCACTACAGTTCTATCTCTTTTTTTGCTGATCAATTGATATCAATTTGCTGATCTGAGAGGATTCATAATGGTGCATCATCAGATTGCCCGGTCTTCAATTTGATGACGGTCCAGCTAAATGCTCTTAGTGAGTAACAATTTTAGTTAAAGCACTATAGTTCTATCTCTTGTTGATTTGCTGATCTGAGAGGATTAATGATGGTGCCTCATCAGATACTCTCGATCTTTAATTTGATAACGGTCCAGCTAATGGCTCATAGTGAGTAACAATTTTAGTTAAAGCACTATAGGTCCATTTCTTGTTGATTTGCTGATCTGAGAGGATACATGATCAGATTTTTTAGATCCGGAATGTTTTATTTTATCGCACTAACTTTTCTACACTTAGTTTCCTACCTTCAAGACAAATCTAATAAGTCCAAACTTAGTATACCAAAAAAAAGTTTGAACACATCCAGGATTTCGTCTCCTACCTTCGAGTTCCATCATCAGAGTAACTCAGTGGTACCAGTTAAAACACACATGTATTTGTATACGTTTTTATTTCAAATGTTAAGTCACAGATTTGTTTAAAAGTAAAGTAAATACCTATAAGGCTGGGAATTCAAGTCCGATTTTCCTCTCCGATAGTCCGATCCGATTGTCTGATCAGACAATCGGAAAGCACTCGTGTCATACATTTGTTTGAATACTTAATACACGTCAGATCCGATAGTCGGATCGGATGTCAGAATCGGAAACAACGCCAACTCGCTTACGATTTTATGGCCGATCCGATTGTCTGAAGGTGCAGTTTTCATACAGAATACAGAAACAAAATAGACGTCCGATTCCTACTTCCGATTTGTAAATAATTTGCTCAGCAATATCGGACGTGTATTCCCAGCCTTATGCGTGTTTAGAACGACAACCCTTGTACGTCGCTATGCGACGAAGATTGTTATTTTATGTCAAATAAATATGCCATTGTTAAAACACGTAAAAAATGTTATAATTTTTCCCCTAAAATTTTCAATCAAGGTAATCGATTTAAACTGCAAACCAACCTCGCCATATGAATATTTTAAGGGAAAAATTATAACATTTTTTACGTGTTTTAACAATGGCATATTTATTTGACATAAAATAACAATCTTCGTCGCATAGCGACGTACAAGGGTTGTCGTTCTAAACAGCGCGTCTAAGATCGCTACCGCAACTAACAAATCGAGCTGATGACCTTGAAACCCCTGATCATATCTTCATCAATTGTAGCTAAGAACCATCTCGATCACGTCAGCTTTCAAATGAAACAAACCGCATAGTAATCGGTCCATTCGTTTAGGAGCTACGATGCCACAGACAGACACACAGATACACAGATACACAGATACACAGAGCCACAGATACACAGATACACAGATACACAGACAAGTCAAACTTATAACACCCCTCTTTTTTGGTCGGGGGTTAAAAATCAATAAACAGAATATTAAATCATAAGTTTGATAATTGGTATTACATATGATAAATGACGTAAGCGACACATGTTGGTACTTGCGTTTTAAATGCATTAGAATCGAATGTCTAAAGTAAAAATACAGTAAGATTTGACAACTACTTTGATTAAATATTACCTTTTTTATTTTATTTATTTACATGTCTTTACTAAGCTACTAAAGTGCTTATATCATAAAAACAGGACAACCAAAGTATCTATATCAAAGATACATTGATACCAGCAAGTTTCGAACCTCTCGGCTTGCGTAACTATTTCAGTGCCTCTACAGTCTACACCACGGTCGAGTAGGTGTCAAACTTTGATTAAATATAAAAATTCATTGTTTTTGTATTAATTTTTCCATCTTAAACGCAGTCTGTGGACTAAATACGCGGACAGTTACACAGTTGTGCAGTCGTTATAAAACTGCATAATAAAAGATATCAGACACTCATCCTATGTTACTTTTATTGGAAGAGGATGAGGACGACGATTTAGCCATACTAGAAGGAATAGAAAATCAGATCAGCTGATCCTATTTTTAAATGAAGATCATACAAAGGAACTTATTCAATTTTAATTAAAAAGCATTTTGATTAACAATGAAGACAAATTTAGAGACTGTTGTCGTTTGAATAAGAAAAACAATTTGAAACTTAGTTAATATTAGTTATTACTAAGATTTTGCGCGAACATTGATTAAAGAATTTTAGCAAATTTTATGCGGCTTATTTATTGCGTTTATTTTGGTAAATGTTATTACATATTTGTTTTTTCGATGTTAGGAGAGCTTTATTTATTTATTTATTTATTTATTCATAGGTGCACAAACAGCTTACAATCAAAACATAATAAAGGGAATACAACAATAAATGAAGCCCAGATTGTAACCCAAAACAGTGCACACAGCATGACAAAAACACAAAAAATAATAGCTAACCTAATTATAACTACAAATTATCAATCATATACATATTATATATATTATTAATTATTAATTCATTACACATGTCAGTGAGTCAATATAAAGTGTACGTAATTGATCCCTATATCAATCATTAAAATATAATTACCCATAAAAATAAAATACAAACAATTAAAAAAAAAAAAAAAAAACCTAAATCTATGCGCTAATTATGGCTGAGGACATCCGGAGTGATCGATCTCTTGTAAACTAAGAAATTGCTGTGCAGCTTTGCAGCCATCGTGGTCACGGACCACGTTCTCTGCGGTCGGCAACAGGATAGCAGACTACAGTGTCGGATGTCGTACACAGATTCATACAAACCAGTAGTGTAGTCTGCAGTCGCCGTCGGATCAGCACCTTGAAGGTTCTTACTCTTACTATGTCTTGACAAAGAGCAGCTAACGCACACATGGTCACGCACACACACACACACACACACACGCATAATCTAATATTATCATATCAGTTTAGTATGTAACAGAGTGCATACTGCAATTTGTAGGGACATAAAAGTTTTGATACTTTAATTTATTGATTAACGACATACATATGTATATTTGATATATGTTCTTTGGTTGTCCTGTTTCTATGATACAAGCAAGCACTTTGGTGACTTAGTACAGAAATGTAAAAAAGATACTTTGGTACAAACAAGTGTTTTGAACCGGGAGTTCTTGGTTTGGCTGAAAATTCCAGTACCACTACATCTCAATGTGTTTTTGACTGCATCTGCCTGTTAATCTTTTTAAAATAAACGTCATATATTACCTTACAATTTACAATTGTACCTTAGCAATTTCTTAGGTTGGTTATCCTATTGGTCGATGCATAGATTGTTCCCAAAATTAACCCAGTTTCATGTTTTGATATTTTATTATGTTTTAATGTTTCCGAGTTAATTCAAATAACTGACGGTGTAATCTGATTTGGCAGTTTGCTGGACTTGAAACTTAAGTTTGTGTGTTGACCCAGGTGTTAAATAATCGCTATTGAAATTAGGATTGTTTTTAATCTCAATAGCCTTGCGACCATTAGTCGACTTTCTTTTGCGAGGATCTTGGGTTTGTGTAAAACGGGTGTAGTGGTTGGCGCCGTCTTGTTAATGCTCACAATTTACATACTTTCGTTACCCAAATATATAGGCTATAAAGGACATCATCGATTTTGTATGGGGACTCGGGCTTAATTGTATTAACAAATGCATATACATTTTAAATTAGTTTGATGTACGAACATTACAATGTGATTGGAAAATATCCTTTATTTTGCATAGTTTAGGTGTGCAAAATTATCAACCTATGACAATTCAAAGCAGAACAAATGTGGCGTTGATTGACAGACGATACAAAATCCATATCTTATTTTCCAAATAACTCAATTTCACAGCAATTAAAACCAAAATTGTTTTATCAATACAAGTATCGATTCTACCATTTATATATTTTTTCATCATTGGACATTACAAAAGTAGTACATAAAAGCCCAAAATCCTTTATACAGTAATCCGCATAAAATTTGTTTAATTCATTAACTACCTTCTTTTATTGTGACTCGACATATGACAGCACCCCGCTTGATGTCAGGCTGGAGTGTGGTCCATGAATAGATGTCACTGCTACTACAATTCAATAACTGTGAGTATCAATCACAACCACTATGCCGGCCTAGATGAAACCGGCAACTTAAAAGCAAATGCGACCAAATCACTTCACTTCATGGGTCCTTGTAAGTGGTGGTACTACCTCGGATCGGCAGACTGGGTACCACTGCCTACCACTCTTAAAAACCTTACGTTTCTCACACGCATAAAAATACTAATTATTAGTAAAAAACTTAGCAAATTATCCAACAGAAGTAGCAACCAGTTGGCATCATACTATGCATGACAGAATAGCAACTTTATAGGTCTTGGCCAGACAACTTTTTCTGCATGCAGTAGTTAGGTATTTTAGACATACTCGTACACACATGCAAGACGTCGCGTGTTTAGTAAATCTAACGTTATATAATTTAGGATTTTATTAACAACAGGTGTGGCACATTAGTTAACACACCGGGTAAAGTCCCGGGTGGGATTCCCCGTAGGAGTTTACTTTAGATTTGTTTCATTATTTTTTAAATTGTGAATCGACACATTGACAGCTCCCGTCCTGATGATAAGCTTGAGTGCGGTCCATGAATGGAGGTGACTGGTACTACAGTCAGAAAACTGTAAGTAGCAGTCACATCCACTATGCCGGTCTAGTTGAAACCCGGAAACTTACAAGCTGATCCCGAAACGCAACTAAGTGAATTCACGGTCTGTATTCTCGTAAGTGGTGTTACTACCCCGGATCGACAGACTGTGCACCACTGCCTACCACTCTACACTAACCAGACCTGGACCCATCTCTTTTTTATAAACGAATATTTGTAATTTTAAAAATTAAATTGAATACTACAAATAAAAGCTATGAAACAAATATTTGCCCCCATCGGGAATCGAATCCAGGACTTTCTGCGTCTACAATGTATACACAGAAGCCTTTTGTGAGCATACATTTTTGGGCTGCATACAAGCCTAAATATTGTTATCCTCTTAGTTTTTTGTTAATTTTTGTTTGTGACCTGTTGTATATAAGTACCTCATAAAATAAATAAATAATAATATGAATTTTATATAAATATTTGTTAATAAAAAAAAAGAGATGGATATTTGATTCGGGTCATGTTTTCAAAGAGTGGTAGGCAGTGGTACCCAATCTGCCGATCCGGGGTAGTACCACCACTTACAAGTATACAGACCGTGAAGTGATTTAGTCGTGATTCAGATTCAGCTTATAAGTTGCCAATTCCAACTAGGCCGGCATAGTGGATGTGATTGCTACTTACAGTTATTGAATTGTACTCGTAGTAGCAGTGACATTAATGGATCACACTCCAGCCTAATATCAAGCGGAGTGCTGTCATATGTCGAGTCACAATAAAAAAAATGTATGTAAATATGTAACAGAATCTTTCAAATTAATTTTCACCCACTTCCAGAGGGTATGACAATACAATAATTTCATTAAATATTTTATTGGCCGGCATAGTGACGGCCACTGAGGCAACCGTGCACTGACTCGGTTGCCTCAGTCGTCGGCATTCTTACCATTTTCACTTTTTAGTTCGCATGGTCATATAAGCGAGTTTTTTTAGTTTTTTTAACCCTCGACTCAAAAAGAGGGGTGTTTTAATTTTGATGTGTCTGTGTATCTGTGTGTCTGTCTGTAGCATCGTAGCTTCTAAACGAATGGACCGATTACGATGCATTTTTTGTTTAAAAGCCGACATGATCAAGATGGTTCTTAGCTACAATTGATGAAGATCTGATCAGAGCTTTCAAGGTCATCAGATCGTATTATTTATTATTTTAAATTGTTCGAGTTACAATTTTAAATAATAATTAATACTATAGATAATAAAAATAAATGGCCGGCATAGTGACGGCGACTGAGGCAACCGTGAACTGACTGAGTTTTTCCAGTCGAGCTGATGACCTTGAAACCCCTGACCAGATCTTCATCAATTGTAGCTAGTATTATCTGAATGAATAATAATCGAATTAATAAATTAACAACCGAATTACGTAAGTCATATTAAAATGCAAGAGCAAGTAGAAAGTGTAAAAGATCAAAAATTATATTGCTACAACCTTACTATTCGGACTCACGCACAAAAAAATGAAAGTTTAGTGGTGTTTGTACATGAAAAACATTAATCGCGACGTTTATTTATTATTAATAAAGGTTGTTGTGTCAGGAACGTGGCAAGTGGCGCTCCTTCGTCAGAGACAAAGGAGCGCCACTTCCCTGTGGAAAAAAGGCGTGATAATTTGATTGATTGATTATAATCATTACTCTTATTTTCATTTTTATTAATATTGTATTATTTATATACCAAAGAGAGCGTTTTCTGACCAAATTGGATACATAATCAAGATCTATCACATCTAGCCATAATAATACAAATACTCAATCACGCATTTGTTCCACAGGGATAGTCAGAGACAATAGAGCTCCACTTGTCAAGTTCCTGACACAATTCTCTTCATACAAGCTCTACATTTAAATTTTCAAGTTTACAGAGACCATTAACGTGGTCGAATTTTAGGATTAGCTTGTGAGTTGTTGGTTCCAATTAAGTCGGCATAGTAGATGAGACAAATATTTGCAGTTATTTAACTGTAGTAGCAGTCCCCTCCATTTATGGACCGCACTCCAGCTTACTAGCAGGGAGCTGTTATTTGTCGAGAGCATCAAAAAAATTAACAGATATTTTAGCCTAAAGCAGTGAAAGTTTACGAGTATTTTAATAGCAGTGAACGCTAGTCTTTATTTACGTAACACCCAAATAAGATTGTATGAGAAATACTCCCAACTCTTACTTTTAAATATAAAAAAATAATATGATGCATATATTTTTTTATTTTTATATGTCGAATATGACAGCACCCAGCTTGATGTTAAGCTCGAGTGTGGTCCATGAATGGATGTCACTGCTACTACAATTTTAATAACTGTAAGTAGCACCACTTACAAGTATACAGACCGTGAAGTGATTTGGTCACGTTTCGGGATCAGCTTGTAAGTTGCCGGTTCCATCTAGGCCGGCATAGTGGATGTGATTGCTACTCACAGTTATTGAATTGTAGTAGCAGTGACATTCATTCATGGACCACACTTTGGCTTAACATCAAGCGGGGTGTTGTCATATGTCGAGTCACAAAAAAAAAAAAAAAAAAAAAAAAAAAAAAAAGCAATCACATCCACTGGGCCGGCCTAGTTGGAACCGGCAACTTACAAGCTGATCCCGAAACGTGACCAAATCACTTCACGGTCTGTATACTTGTAAGTGGTGGTACTACCCCGGATCGGCAGACTGGATACCACTTTCTACCACTCTTTAATAACCAGACCCGAAGCAAATATCCATATTCTTATTTTAATCGCATTATAAACTTGTAAGTGGTGGTACTACCCCGGATCGGCAGACTGGGTACCATTGCCTACCAAAATTCCCTTCTATTACAAAACTACAATAAACAACGAAGTATTAAAATAATTTAAATTGCAATAAATCAAGTTTATTTTGTAATTTCAAACGGAACGGGTTAAACTACATACGGAAAGGCCATTTTTTTATTCAACAATTTGTATTACCTAATACATATATTTATTTCAATCAATAAATCAATCAAATTGTTACGCCTTTTTCCCACAGGGATAGGCAAAAACAATGGAGTGCCACTTGCCACGATCTTGATAAAACTTCCTCGCTTCCCCCACATTCACAATTCTCTTAATACAAGCTCTACGGTTATGGGCACTAGGCATCCTAGCTTTCTTGAGGATGTCTCTTATTTGGTCTGAATAATCCTGGGTCTGCCTTGTTTAACGCTCCCATCCACATTTATTTTTATTTTTTATTTATTTTTATGTCATTTAGAACGGCGAGTCGCCTTTTACAATAAATGATTAACTACATACAAATTATTTCACTATCTAAAACATAAATTAAATGAAAAATATTGTTACATACTATTAAAAATGAACTTATTTATAATCCACCCAGACCTTCACAATATTTTTTGCAGTCTCAAATTGTCCTGATCCAGGCGTCGTCAAAAACATCACAGTTCGGTGCTGCGAACATGCACATTACATTTATAAATACCTTTTGTCAATCTATCATCATCCTTTTATTATTAGTCAAATATAATTTTACATAACGTCATGTCAATCGCTATAAGGTTTTTAAAGTACCTAAAAGATGATTTTGTGTGTCACATCTAAGTCATTCGAACAATTTTGAATTTATTTATTCACTTCAAACTTATTTGCACTATGTACAAAGGCGGACTTAATGCCGTTAGACATTCTCTGACAGCGAAACCTTTAGGACACTGCGCTTTGTTTGCGTTTTAGTAACGTATACGCAACGAACATGAGGAAGTTATATATATATCAAAATCAAATCAAATTGTTACGCCTTTTTCCCACAGGCAGAGACAATGAGCGCCACTTGCCAAATCCTGACACAACTCCCTCATGTTCGTTGCGTATACGTTACTAAAACGCAAACAAAGCGCAGATACTTAGTTGGAGTTGATTACTCGAGTTCTATGCCTCAAACCGACTTATCATGTCAGATTCCACCAAACTTAAATACTTTTCAGTATTATGTCTTAAATCCTTAATTAGACACTAAGGCGGTATTGGTACGAGCGATAAATATCGTGATCTAACGATTACCAAACGCCTGCGTATCCCGCATAGGATAGGAAATAATAGGCGATCGATATGTTTTCGATACCGATAAAAACAACACCTCATCGATGAATAAGGAAGTGTTTTTCTATAACTTAAGTTTGCTGAAGTCGGACACTAGTTAAATAAAAGATTTTATGCTTCACTTTGGATTTACTGTCTTCTTTTGATGCAGCGTACACACCGACCCAAAGAACGCTAACGAAGGATATTTGGCGTTGGCTACTGTGCAATCGCTACGTAAACCGATTGGCACGGGTTCAAAAGCACTCACCGGTACCAATGTATCTTTGATATATGTACTTTAGTTGCCCTGTTTCTATGATACAAGCACTTTAGAAGCTTAGTATAGAAATGTATAAAAAAACTATATTTATAATATTGTATATTTGCTTGGTATTAAGCCAGAGTAGTCCAATACCGCCGACGACTATTTAATTCAGTCATGTTCACCTCAGTCGCCGTCACTATGCCGTCCAGAGGTTTGTACCTCCTTGTTACATATTTATTGTATTGGCATGACATATTCTTTTTACATTCCTATACTAAGCTACTAAAGTGCTTGTATCATAGAAACAGGACAACCAAAGTACATATAACAAAGATACATTGGTACCGGTCGATGGTTTAGAACTCGTGCCCTCGGTTTGTGTAACCATTGCACTGCCACTACACCACGGTCGCCTTAAATGACCGCAATGATATAGAACTGCCACAGATAAAGTCTGCAAGTCGCATCCACTATGCCGGCCTAAGGAAAGCATAGCATAAAATCCATTATTTATTCATTCCGTGCTGTTTATGCATCGGTTTTGTTTTATTATGTCGAAATTACCTTTAATACTACCACCTGATGTATGGGGCTGTTGTGATTGCTGGATGTTGCTCTGGGCTTCCAACTTTGTACTGACACTATTCCACATATCGAACATGTTTAACATTTTCTAGGCCCCTCCAGGGACCACAAGTTCACACAAAATCCATTAAACACGACAAAGTTAACTCAATAACAATCATGACACACAATAAAGTTCTGTTCATAAATTTGATTCTGTATAAAACTGTTACAAATTTATTATTCATAAATTTTTTTGATAAGTAGAAAAATTGGTTCGTACGTTACAAAAAGTGTTTTTTTCTTCCCTTAATTCTACGTTTCACTGATCCCGGTTTTGTATTTTTTTTTTGTTTTACTTATTTTTTTATTATCAAATATATTTCTTTTATTTAAATATAACTTTTATCAATAAACTTTCTCAAATTGTCAACTAATGTAAATACTATATCATATATAACTTTATAACTTTGTTTTTAATATAACTTTAAATATATATTTTTATAAATTACTCTTCTACTTTGGAAAATACATCAGTCTAAAATTTCGTTTGTAAGGTTTTTTATTTGTAAGGGTTTAAGGCTATATGTGAATACGTGACTATAAATTATGTGATTATATAATTGGAAACTCTTTAACGCTTTTTAGGTACTTTATTGTTATTTTTTTAATTATCAGAAATATTGTCAAGAAAGTTTATATTAATACTATTGAATTCATTTTTATTGTAATTCTCTTCATAAATTGTCGCACGAACAACCGTTTTTTCCTCTTCATAGTTCGCTTATTCCGTTTTTGAACAGTCGCTCCTTTTTGCAGCGACTACACTTTTCGAAAATTCCGAATTCGCAAAAGAACTGCTCCAAATCCGAACGCGTGTTTAACGCATAAACGGATCTCGGACATCGGAGTTTTTTATTAACGGATTTTTGTGTTTTTTTTCGCGTAAGGTCACGTCAATGACGGCGTCGTGGGATGCACTGAAGTGCAGTTGCAAGGGGTGCGGGAGGGGGCGTTTCAGTACGGAAGGCGCTGTTGTTTCTGCGCATGCCTGAAATCGATCCCCTCGTGACTATAATAACTGAAAACTGTTGTTATGGAGGTATGTAGGTGCCGGCTTCTCTGAAGCTAGGGCTGCCAGACGAGAGGAAAATGAGGAGTGTATAAATCGTAGAATTATAAATAGATTATCAATAATGTACTAATATAGAATTTCAATAAGTGTTTGATTTAGTTCAGGGTTATATTTACTAATTAACGAATTTATAAATATAGGGATAAGTAAAAAATATGGAACGTTACTTTTTTTTATTGTGACTCGACATATGACAGCACCTCGCTTAATGTTAAGCTGAAGTGTGGTCCATGAGTAGATGTCACTGCTACTACAATTCAATAACTTTAAGTAGCAATCACATCCATTATGCCGGCCTAGTTGGAACCGGCAACTTATAAGCTGATCCCGAGAAGCTAATCATTAAATATTATAAATAAAAGCTATAAAACAATTATTTGCCCCGACCGGGAATTGGACCCGGGACTTAACGCGCAACAAACCAATCGTCAACCGTTCGTCCACGCCTGACGAGCCACTTGTTTTGTGGCTCGACATATGACAACACCCTACCTGATGTTAAGTTGAAGTTTAGTGATACCCCTGAATTGCCTAGGACCGCCTACCACTCCTTGGAATCTTACTTTTTTGTTTCAATTTTCACAGGCTGGCATAGTGGAAAGGAAGCGACTGCTACTTATTGTTTTACTGCTACCTCGACTAGCCTGATGATAAGCAAGAGGAGGTCCGACTCTCAGTGACGCTGACTGAGAGAACCCAGCTTGTTCCCAGCCGCCTCAGTTATATGTCTGTTGTAGCAGTCATCTCTATTCCATTCCAACTTAATATCAGGCGAAATGACTATCATATGTCGAGACGCATGTTTTTGTGTCCAGTAAACTTTTTTTCACGAAAGACAGTATTTCTTCAATTCCAAATTCAATTTCTAACATAATGGCAAGGCTGTACACTGTCGCGTTGCAAATGCCAGCAGTCGTTTGGACGTGACATAGACAACATAATAATAGACACCGCTACATTACAAATGTAGATAAAAGTGTGACGACGCAAGATTAGATTCTTTAATAGTTAATAATTTATTTTTATATTAAGACTCTATGCACTCGCCTAGGCCACTTTTCCTGTAGTCTGTAAACATGCCTAAGCCACGTTTCGGGATCAAGTTAAAAGTTCCATCTAGGCCGGCATAGTGAATGCAAAAAATAAGTTTTATTTATCAGTTCTGTGTTAATAGCAGTCACCTCAATTCATGTACCGCACTTTAGCTTAACACCAGAAGGAGTGCTGTCATATTATGTCGAGCCAAAAAAATATATTAAAAATACCATCCCGCCTGATGTTAAACTGGAGTGCAGTTCATGAATGTCACTGCTACTTACAGTTAACTGGAAGTAGCAGTGACATTCACTATGCCGGCCTAGTTTCATACTAAATGTACTAGTAACTTCCATTCATAAACTACACTCCAGCTTATTATCAAGCAGGGATTTGTCTTTAATCCTTTATATAAATTGAAATATAATGCTATTAGAATAAGAATAGGACGGGCTGTTGACTAACTTCACTTGACTGATTCAAAGGTGTATTTTTCTTGACGGTCCGCAAAGAAAAAAGACACCATACTAAAGTGAAGTTGGTTGGAAAGTTAGACGTCACAAAATGGCGCCGATTCTGTCCTATTCTTATTTTAATCGCATTATACAATGAAGTGGCGTCTATAGCAATTGTATATAGTCTATGCTAGTGGTGTATTATGTCATACATTTTGATGTTTCGACGGTGGCTTTCTCTATGAAGCATTTGCATTTTATATTATTTATTTTTCTTATATTAAGCTTACATAATTATTTATGAAAGAAAGTAGATTATTATCATGTATTTTAATTAGACAACTTTTGGCTCTACGTTTTTTTTTGCTTTTTATTGTGACTCGACGTATGACAGCACCCCGCTTGATGTTAAGCTAGAGTGTGGTCCATGAATGGATGTCTCTGCTACTACATTTCAATAACTGTATGGAGCAATCACATCCACTATACCAAATCACTTCACGGTCTGTATATTTGGAAGTGGTGGTACTACCCCGAATCGGCAGACTGCGGGCTTAGGTTGGGCAAGTTAAAACAATAATCGTCTCTCGTCGACGATTGGTAAAATAATAAAAGCTAGGCTAAATCCACCAAATTGAGACTATTGATGATAATGATCAAACGTGTCGTCGCACAGACGATATTCGTCACAACGATTAATAGTTTCGTTTTATTGAATTAAGCCTAGCTTTTATCATTTTGACAATCGCCGACAAGAGACGATAATCGTATTAACCAACCTAACCCCGCTGGGTACCACTGCTTAACCACTCTTTGATAACCAGACCCGAAAATATCCACCTTTTTTTATTAACAAATATTTAATATAATTAATAAATATTACAAATAAAAGCTATGAAACAAATATTTGCTCCGACCAGGAATCGCAACAAACCAACCGCTAACCGTTCGTCGGCATCGGTACTTTTTGTTGCCTGTTGTTAAGCAAGGCGCCGACGACTAAAATATACGACTGAACTTACAGTTGCCTAGTCGCCGTAACTATGCCGGCCAAACTAAAATTTAGTTATTAATTGAATTAAACTTGACGACTTAATTCTTACAGAAATCAATCAATCAAATTGTTACGCCTTTTTTCCACTGGGATAAGCACAATAAAGCGCCAATTTTTACAATCCTGGTTATACCTTGGTTTTCTCACTCCTATAACCTTGGATCCTTCAAGCGATGCGTGAAGAAGCACCTTTGGCTGGCATAGTGACGGCGACTGAGGCAGCCGCGAACTTACTCGGATGTTTCAGTCGTCGTCACTCTTGGATCTCCTCTTGCTTATTATCAGGCGGGACGAGGTCAAATGTCGTGTCACAATAAAAAAAAACTTTTTTGTGCTCTTTTATGGCTAAATGGAAATAAATAAATAAATAGGCAACCCAGCTTTCTTAAGGATGTCTCCGATGTCACGGAAAACACAATCGTGGGTCTCCCTTGGCCTTAACGCATTAGATTTATAAATTCCTTTCGAAAATTTATTGTTATTTAAAAAAAATTGAATTGTATCAAAAAACTTAATTGCCCTATATATTGTAAATATAGGCCAGTAGCGTTGTGGGCTTGTGGGTCGGTGTACGAACACGCAGTCCAAAGTTCACCAGTTACAATCAAGAGCTGGGCTACATACAATGTTTCTATTATATATTTATTTATATGCACTTTTATTGACAAATCTATCCACCAATACCCCGAGGAATAAAAATAATCGCAGCCACCAAATAAGCTGTAACACGACAGTGGTTGCATAAGTCATATTACGTGTTCACACACACACACACACTCGTACACACACTAACACACGCTCGTATACATAGGTGAAAGTGCCAAAAAATGCCGAAATACTCTCGAGAAAGTTTCGAGAGGTTGATCGAAGCAATAATTATTATTAACCATTATATGTGAGATGCTAAAACATACCCGGAACTGAGTGGGTAGAGTAGAGATAGAGGGAAAAGTGACAGTATGTTTTTTAAATTTTTATTTTGTTTAATTAAAGGCAAAGGAAACGTAGTTCATAAATCCTCCAGTAAAATAATTACTAAGTCTTTAGTAAATAAATGATAAAAGCGACCGTGGTGTAGTGGCAGTGCAAAACCACTCACCGGTACCAATGCATCTTTGATATATGTAATTTGGTTGTCCTGTTTCTATGATACAAGAGCACTTTAGTAGCTTAGTATAGAAATGTAAGTATTAAAAAAAATATAAAATACATATATAAAGATGAAAACCACTAGGGTTTTATTCAGATGATAAATGATTCAGATTATTCAGATGGTGGTGATAGTTTTAGTAAAGCGGTGAAAAAACATTACTTTAGTCTTGAGGGAAACACGTAGAAATATATTTCACAGCTTTAAATTCCTTATCTATAATCGATGAACTTTTAAATGATTATTGGATAACAATTCCTTCATTATTACACATTAATATTCAAGAAACACAAGCTTTTCGAATTATTTATTTTGCTCGTCATGTCACTTGCAGTTCCCGCCAAAAATCTTGTTTTTTTTTTTATATAATATTATTTTTCGGATGTTAAATTTAGGAGCCATAATTAAATTTAAGTGTATTTAATTTTATTACCCAATGATAATACTGTTTATGTTATATTGTATTGTATTATATTATATTGTATTGTATTATAGTATGTATGTATTATACATGTTATTTGTGTATCTATATATCTATAAATATATTTATGTATATATGAATAATTTATATATTTCTCATAATGTAATTGGTTACCTATTTTTATATTTTATTTTGCACCCTACCTTTTATCTACATTGTCGGATCAACATCCTAAAGGTTTGACTGGTAGAGAATGCCTTTGGCATTAAGTCCGCCTTTGTACTATTGTGCATTAAGTTTTTAAATAAAAAAAAATAAATAAATAAATTTACTTTAACTTTTTTAAATCATTGACTAAATTATTTATGAAGTTTTATTATGTGAGGAAAGAGAGGGAGTTGGGTCAGGATCGTGGCAAGTGGTGCTTCTATTTTCTCTGCCTATTGCTGTGGGAAAGAGGCGTGATAGTTTAATTGATTGATTTGGTTTTTATTTTTATCATTTTAAGATCATAATGGCGTTTAATTTTATTGTCGTTTTTTGTTATAAAATTTATAATTAATTAGTTTTTTAAAAATAATGATGAATAAAAGTTTTTACGTAATTTTTCATGTTTTATCTCTGAAGCAATTTAGATTTTAAATATCAATTTAAAATTGTTATATTTGAGTGAAAATAAAACACTTAAAAAACCATTTGTCAATGTCAATAAATAAATTGTCACAGAGCAAAAAAATAGATAAACGAAAAAAATGTGCCCTTCATCACCGAAAAGCTAAGCCTAATAGATTTCCCAAGAGTTTCCCAACATCTCGCTTCCCTTTCTAACAACAAACAAATTAGATCTGTCTATCCCTTTCACACCGTATGCAATACGAGAGCTCTTGCAACTATCAGACCTTGGTTGTTGCAGTTTCGATTCTATAAATTAATTTTATTGTTATAAAATTTGATAAAACTATTATATTTTTAAATTAAGAAAATTTTTTTTGCATATGCAAATTATTGACAAAAGTACTAAGATTAATGTATATTTATAATTCAATTAATATATAAATTAGAAAAGAAAAAACGTAATGTAACGTTAGAACCAATTTGAATCCAATTTGAAAAAAACTGAAAAATTAAATAAAAACTCACTATAACACTAAAAAGAGTAAATAAGACAAAAACACAGTCCAAAAACAAAACAGTCACTTTATACAAAAAAAAACACTAATTGAAAAAAAAAGAAAAATAAACTAAGTTCATAAATGACAGTTCTATTTTAAAAAAAATCGCGACAATCCAAATTTAAAATTTGGCGCGCCGTGCGGCCGTGCGCGTACGTTCTTAGGCAGTAACTAAAATTTTGTACGCGTTAGTGAAGGTACGAACGACCTAGTCACCTAACGAGTACAATTATTACATTTTAATACATAATGTATGTACTAGTCAGTACAGGATTTCATGTGTCTTATAAGACTGAAATTATTCATAATATTATTTTCAGGAGTATGATTTTTTTTTAATGTGACTCGACATATGACAGCAGATGTCACTGCTACTACAATTCAATAACTGTGAGTAGCAGTTACATCCACTATGACGGCCTAGTTAGAACCGGCAACTTACAAGATGATCCCGAAACGAAACTAAATCACTTCACGGTCAGATTCTTGTAAATGGTGGTACTACCCCGGATCAGCAGAATGGGCACTGCTGCCTACCACTCTTTAATTTTTTTATTCATTTTTATATTAAGCTAGTATGTCCTTTTATATTTTTTTTTTATTGTAGACGAAAGAAATTCATAAATCTGATGTGGATGGATGCGTTAATCGAGGCAAACACAGGAGGGTGTTTTTCAAACAAATCAGAGACAAACTTAAGAAAGTTAAGTTGCCTAGTGCCCCTAACGGTAGAGCTTGTATGAAGAGAATTGTGGATGCCCGGGAAGCGAGGCAGTTGTGTTAGGATCGTCGAAAGTGGTGCTCTATTTACTCTGCCTATCCCTGTGGAAAAAAAGGCGTGACAATTTTATTGATACAAGCTCTACAGTTATGGGCACTAAGCAACCCATTTTAAAAATAATAACAATTAATTTAAAACATCAAAATAATAATAAAATAATAAAATTAAGAACGCAAATTAAATTTAATATTTTTGTATATTGTATAAAATTAATATACAATCTAAATGTTAAATAATACAAATCTGCCTATCCCTGTGAAAAAAGGGCGTGACAATTTGATTGATTGATAGTCAAATAAAACAAATCTTTACCAGGAATGCTTCGATGGTTTGGGCACATGGAAAGGATACTTGAAAGTATTATAGATGCACGAAAGGAAATTATAAATCTGATGTGAATGGATGCGTTAAACAAGACAGGCCCAGGAGGGTGTTTTCCGACTAAATCGGAGACATCCTTAAGAAAGCTGGGTTGCCCATAACTATAACCATAGAGCTTGTATGAAGAGAATTGTGAATGTGAAGGAAACGAGGGAGTTGTGTCAGGATCGTGGCAAGTGGTGCTCCATTGTCTCTGCCTATTCCTGTGTGAAAAAGGCGTGACAATTTGATTGATTGATTGATTGTTTACAAAGGACTAGTGTGCTAATGCATGTCGCCAATTGTAGTAATTTAAAATAAAATCCAATCAGATTTACAGTGAGAAAGACAGTAAAAAAATCTACCCATACCCACATGGCATTCCCATAAGAATAGCATTAATAATAACAAAAAACAGCTTTGCAATAATCATCCCCTTTGACCCTTATTTAAAAACATGAAAAATCCATTCTCAGGGATGAACCCTCGCAAAAAAACCGGTTCGTTATTTCACCCGGTTAACCGGTCGACAACACTCAAACGACGGGAGCAGATTTTTACACACTGCAAAATATATTCAAAGGACATTTTAGGTTTCTTTTATTGTGATTTGCCATATGCAAGTACTTGCTACTTGCAGTCATTTCATTATAGTAGAATTCACCTCCATTCATGGACCAAACTCCAGCTCAAAAATCAGGAGGGGAGCTATCACATGTCTATACTCATAGAGCTTGTATGAAGAGAATTGTGAATGTGAGGAAAGCGAGGGAGATATGTTAGTACCGTGGCTAGTGGCGCCGCATTGTCTCTGCCTACCTCTATAGGAAAAAGGCGTGACAATTTTATGATTAATTGATTCACTTATATCGCGTGTGAACTAAAAACACGTTGTTATATCTGCGCTCGAATTGCCTGATGTTTAGCAAAAGAAGGGACCTATAACCTTGGACATTAGGCCGGCATAGTGACGGGACTGTGGCAGCCGTGAACTGACTCGGTTTTTTCAGTCGTCGGTTCACTTGGACCTCCATCATGATGTTAAGTCAGGCAGGTCAAGATCAAAATTCAAGTCATATAAAAAAAGCGCTCATCTTAAAGTCGTCACTGCTATACCGTCCCGTCATTTAAGTATTACAACACTACTATTTCTAATCGATCCGCATCATTTTTTATGCAAAATAAAAGATAAATAAAAGATTATTTGCGAAAAACATTTAGGGTCGCTTGGTTGATTGACAATGGATTTTGATTCTTGACCATACTTTATAAATATCACAGAGTTCCCATTAAGTATATTAAGTATATTATTCCCCTGAGATAAATATGAAATTATTATTGAATAATGAATTTTAAAGGGGTTTAAGGTTTCGTTTTTGTTTAAATGGTAGACAAACAGTAGGTTCTCATTTGGATGGATATTAAACTGGAGTGCGGTCCATTAATAAAGGCGACTGCTACTCACAGTTAAATAAGTTAAATAACAGTGAGTAGCAGTCGCATCCACTATGCCGGCCTAGTTGAAACCGGCAACTTACAAGCTGAATCCGAAACGCGACAATTGTTCTCTTGATTGTTGAAAACAATCAATGATTGATTGTAAATATATAAAAATATTATTTGCCCCGACCAGGAATCGAACCGGAGTTTTGGCTTAGCGAACTGGTATGCTGACCAATGCGCCATGCCTGTCGTCAATCTTTTTTGTCGATCTTCTTTTATTTATGTATATGCCTAACATACTTTTCTTTTGCATGAAATATTTTTTAAATAAATTAATCTTTAATGCGGCTTACTATCGCGTTTATTTTGGTTTTGATTTTACAATCAAAATATCAAACGGGGTAGTTTTGGAAACAATAACAGCATCAACCAATAGGACGACCAACACCTCAGTCTCTCCGTGACCACGATGGCTGCAAAGCTCTCGAAACGTCGGAATAATAAAAAATTGTAAAATCAAAATAAACGCGATAGTATCAATCAATCAATCAAATTGTCACGCCTTTTTCCTACAGGGATAGGCAGAGACAATTGAACGCCACTTGCCACGATCCTGACACAACTCCCTTGCTTCCTTCACATTCACAATTCTCTTAATATAGGCTCTGTGGTTATGGGCACTAGGCAAACTAGCTTTCTTAAAGATGAATTAAACAAATTTTATGCGGCTTACTATCGCGTTTATTTTGGTTTTGATTTTACATTTTTTTTTTATTTCTTAAAGATGTCTCCGATTTGGTTGGCAAACACCCTCCTGGGCCTGCCTCGTTTAACGCATCCGATTTTTACAATTTTTTATTATTCCGACGTTTCGAGAGCTTTGCAGCCATCGTGGTCACGGAGAGACTGAGGTGTTGGAATAATAAAAAAATGTAAAATCAAAACCATCAATGTTCGCGCAAAATCTAAGAAAATTCTATATATTTTTTCAGTGATAGTGATAGTAGACAGTTAACCTAATTTTGTAATGATAAACAACCAAAATACATTTTATCGGTCAATGTACGATAATAATATCAACGCAAGGTGTAAAAATCAGTCTATACATAGCTGATGAAGAGTGGTAGGCAGTGGTGCCCAGTCTGCCGATCCGGGGTAGTATACCACCACTTTTTTATATTTTTTTATTGTTTTATTTTTGTTAATTTTGTCATTTTTTTTTGTTTACATCTCTATACTAAACTACCAAAGTGCTTGTAGGATAGAAACAGGACAACCAAAGTACATACATCAAAGATACATTGGTACCGGTGGGTGGTCTCGAACTCGTGCTCTCCGGTTTGTGTAACCATTGCACTGCTACTATACCACGGTCGCCTTATTGTGACACGACATCTGACCTCGTCCCGCCTGATAATAAGCAAGAGGAGGTCCAAGAGTGATGATGACTGAGAAAACTGAGTTTGTTCACAGCTGCCTCAGTCGCCGTCACTATGCCGGCCAAAAAACTTACAAGTGTACAGTTTTTCAATACCGCCGATTTCAACTAGATCGGCTGAGTGAATGCGACCTCCAATTACCGCACTTTAACTTAACATCAGCTATAGCCGTCGTATGTCAAGTCACAATAAAAAAACCCACAATCATAAATAGTTGGTCGAGCTTTTTCTTTATACAATAGCTTGTTTTAGGTTGTGTTTAGGCGACAAAGTTCTTGTGATAAAATAATAATTTAAGGTCGTGTACAGATAAAAAATATATACGCAGTTCTTTTTTTTCTTGTGACTCGACATCTGAATTCGACCCGCCAGAGGTTAAGTATGATGGTGGTCCAATAGTGCCGACGACTGTAAAAAACGAGTCAGTTCACGGCTGCCACAATCGCCTTCACTATTCCGATATTTTAGATTGTACGTTCACATTTATTTATTTTGCGATTCTATAATTAATCTCACGAATCTACGGTCATCATTTTTGAATACCTCACTGTTTTCTATGGTCTCTATGTCTAAATTATATAATTTTTATTTTCTTCCAAATGTTTTATCGGGGTATGCCCGGTATCTTATAATTTTCTATTCTATCAAGCAAGGCAATAAAAAGTACCGCTCAAATTTATGTAATGTTGTCAATTTAATTTGGTTACATACCGACAGCAGCGCCACCTACCAAATCCAATTGTTTTCAAACCACCCAGAAACCCATACACACAAAATTTCATCCAAATCGGTCCAGCCGTTTAGGAGGAGTTAGGTGACAAACACACGTACAGAAGAATTATATATATACTACATTAAGAAAAAAACCAGGCAAAGCAAATCGGCAGTCGAACTAAAAAGTTCAGTGCGCAGGCACATCCACTATGCCGGCCATTCGGACCCGGCAACTTACAAGCTGATTCCGAAACGCGACTAAGTCTGTATTCTTATAAGTGGTGGTACTACTCTGGATTGGCATATTGGCTACTGCCGACTACTCTTAGACAACCAGACCTGGATCAAATATCCGCCCTATATTTATAACGAATACTAGCTGTGCCCGCGGTTTCACCCGCGTAAAATTAAGTTTATAACACACTCATAAAAAGGAGGAGGTTCTCAATTCCACTGTATATCACTTTTTTGTATTTATAATTCGATAACTCATATAAAAATGACAGAAGGTAATAAAAATAAATATAGAAAAATTCCAAACAGTTGACAATCAAGTGATTGTCAGTCAGCTAACAGTCAAGTGGAAACTATAGTAAAAAAAAATTTTTTTTCATTAAAAGTATCATATGTTACTTGTAGTACCTCCAAAAATATGTGTACAAAGTTTTATGATGATCGGTTAAGTAGTTGTTGCGTAAAAACGTAACAAACAAACTCACATTCACATTTATAATAATAGTAGGATTACAAATAATAGCTTTGAAACAAATCTTTGCTCTGATCGGGAATCGAACCCGGTACTTTACGCGTAACGGTCAGCTGATTAGTACATGCGTGTCGGCAAGTGTTACTTTATAAAGTGTAGAATATACTTTATAATATTATTTACGTTACCTTAACAAATATGGCGGTGTTATTTGAGATTCGAGAGCTACTTCATTTGCACTTGTTTTTTTACATAAGTATGTATCATGTTTTGTAAAATTATAATTATTTAGCTAATCCTACTATTATAATAAATGTGAATGTGAGTTTGTTTGTTACGTTTTTACGCAACAACTACTTAACCGATCGTCATGAAACTTTGTACACATATTTTTCGAGGTACTAGAAGTAACATAGGAAACTTTTAATTTAAAAAAATTAAAGTTTACAGTTGACTATAGTTTCAGCTGTTTGAAATTTTCATAGAGCTTGTATGAAAATAATTGTGGATGTGAAGGAAGCGAGGGAGTTGGGTCAGGACCGTGGCAAGTGGTGCTCCATTGTCTCTGCCTATCCCTGCTGGAAAAAGGCATGGCAATTGAATTGATTAAATAAAATTACTTAGATTTTGCGCGAACATTGATTAATGAATTAAACAAATTTTATGCGGCTTACTATCGCGTTTATTTTAGTTTTGATTTTACAATTTTATTTTATTATTCCGACGTTTCGAGAGTTTAGCAGGCCCTGACAGGAGAGTCATGTTCGCGCAAAATTTAAGAAAATACTATTAATGCGGCTTACTATCGCATTTATTTTTGGTTAATGATTGTACAATTTTTCATTCAGACGTTTCGAGAGCTTTGCAGCCGTCTTGATCACGAAGGGACTGGTTTAAAAACCAAGTATCTGTTTCTCTTACGTGTGGAGTCTTACCCAATAGCTTAGTTACAATGTAATTGAAGCTTACCTGAAAAAAGAAAAAATAATAATTATAACCAGTTAAGGCATCTACGGCAACTGTAAACTCTACTCTTGTTGTACCAAAAAAGTATCAATTTACGAATTTAGTTTTACTTTATACTTATCCTATTATGTTTACTATTACGAAATCGTGAATTGAGTTGTTAATAATTTTATATCTAAACTACCATTAATATATGTTTTTATCATTAGAAATAACAAAAGTAGTATATAGAAACCCAAAATGATGTCCTTTAGCTCTGTATAAAATATTCGTTAAACGTAAATGTAAAATATACAGTTAAAGAGTGGTGCAACCCATTTTTATTTTTATTATACGATACTTTTTACTAATTATTAAATTATAATTTTTGGTACAACCGGCTGTTAGAGTGACTGAGAAAATATTTTTTCAGTTATTCAGTCTTAAAAAGACCCATAAAGGAGTTTTCCGATCGAATCGGAGACATCCTCAAGAAAGCTTGGTTGCCTAGTGCCATTACCATGAAGAGCTTGTATTAAAAGAATTGTGGATGTAAAGGAAGCGAGAGAATTGTTCCAGGATCGTGGCAAGTGGCGCTCTATTGTGTCTGCCAACTTGATTGACTCATTTTTAAGACTCGACATGTCAGATGTCGACTTGCCGGAGCAAGGAGAAATCACCATATAGATTACGGCAGTGTTTCCCGACCTTTTTTAGGCCATGCCCCTCCTTAACATTTCTAAAAATGTTTTGTTCCCTTAAGAAATATAAATGATTACAGCAATTGTTAGGATTTTCCCTTTTTTGTTAAATTAATTTGTCATCGATATCTATCATTTAAATAACCCAAAGGGTTTAACGTGTTGACTACATTTTTAAAATGCCCTCCTCAACTATTCAATTGCCCCCCTGTGGAGCGTGGGCTCCACGTTGGGAAACACTGGATTACGGTTATCTATGTCGTCGTCACTATGCCGGCCATAGTTTTTTTTTTTCTTTTTCCTTACTACATCACAAGCTACTGTTTCCATGAGCGCGTGCGAATACTCCCGCTATGTTCGAGTAATAACAAATTCTACGTAACGCGAAGGAAACAGCTGTACGAAAATGTGTGTCAGTAAAAAGAACCGCTAAGAAACGGTAAAGCTGTGTGACCGGTTGTAGTGTCGCTACTTGATAATAGATGGCGCTAATGGCGTTATTGCTGCATTGCAATTAGATAGGCCTGTAATATTTACACACATAAAGACGACCGTGGCGTAGTGGAAGTGCAGTGGTTACGCAAACCGAGAGCACGGGTTCTAAACCAGTTGCCGGTACCAATGTATCTTTGATATATGTACTTTTGTTGTCCTGTTTCTATGATATAAGCTCTTTAGTAGCTTAGTATAGAAAAGTAAATTAAAATCAGCGGGGTTAGGTTGGGCAAGTTAAAACGATTACCGTCTCTCGTCGGCGATTGTCAAAATAATAAAAGCTAGGCTAAATCCAATAAATATAAAATCAAAATTAAAATTTTAAAGGAACCCCCGAAACGCCTGGAACCACTTTGGTCATATCATCAGCTTTATAGTAATAAACAACATTAGTCATGGGTCAATAGTTATATCCCTTTAATATCCCTTGGATCCTTATGGTGCATCATCAGATAACTACTCCAGGTCTTCAATTTAATAATGGCCCAGCTAATGGCTCATAGAGAGTAACAATTTTAGTTCAAGCACTATGATATTATCTGTTATTGATTTGCTGATCTGAGAGGATTCATGATCAGATACTCCCGATCTTCAATTTGATAACGGCCCAGCTAAAGGCTTAGTTAAAGCACTACAGTTCTATCTCTTTTTTTGCTGATCAATTGATATCAATTTGCTGATCTGAGAGGATTCATAGTGGTGCATCATCAGATTGCCCGGTCTTCAATTTGATGACGGTCCAGCTAAATGCTCTTAGTGAGTAACAATTTTAGTTAAAGCACTATAGTTCTATCTCTTGTTGATTTGCTGATCTGATGGTGCCTCATCAGATACTCTCGGTCTTTAATTTGATAACGGTCCAGCTAATGGCTCATAGTGAGTAACAATTTTAGTTAAAGCACTATAGGTCCATTTCTTGTTGATTTGCTGATCTGAGAGGATCCATGATCAGATTTTTAGATCCGGAATGTTTTATTTTATCGCACTAACTTTTCTACACTTAGTTTCCTACCTTCAAGACAAATCTAATAAGTCCAAACTTAGTATACCAAAAAAAAGTTTGAACACATCCAGGATTTCGTCTCCTACCTTCGAGTTCCATCATCAGAGTAGCTCAGTGGTACCAGTTAAAACACACATGTATTTGTATACGTTTTAATTTCAAATGTTAGGTCACAGATTTGTTTAAAAGTAAAGTAAATACCTATAAGGCTGGGAATTCAAGTCCGATTTTCCTCTCCGATAGTCCGATCCGATTGTCTGATCAGACAATCGGAAAGCACTCGTGCCATACATTTGTTTGAATACTTAATACACGTCAGATCCGATAGTCGGATCGGATGTCAGAATCGGAAACAACGCCAAGGCGCTTACGATTTTATGGCCGATCCGATTGTCTGAAGGTGCAGTTTTCATACAGAATACAGAAACAAAATAGACGTCCGATTCCTACTTCCGATTTGTAAATAATTTGCTCAGCAATATCGGACGTGTATTCCCAGCCTTATGCGTGTTTAGAACGACAACCCTTGTACGTCGCTATGCGACGAAGATTGTTATTTTATGTCAAATAAATATGCCATTGTTAAAACACGTAAAAAATGTTATAATTTTTCCCCTAAAATATTCAATCAAGGTAATCGATCTAAACTGCAAACCAACCTCGCCATATGAATATTTTAAGGGAAAAATTATAACATTTTTTACGTGTTTTAACAATGGCATATTTATTTGACATAAAATAACAATCATCGTCGCATAGCGACGTACAAGGGTTGTCGTTCTAAACAGCGCGTCTAAGATCGCTACCGCAGCTAACAAATCGAGCTGATGACCTTGAAACCCCTGATCAGATCTTCATCAATTGTAGCTAAGAACCATCTCGATCACGTCAGCTTTCAAATGAAACAAACCGCATCGTAATCGGTCCATTCGTTTAGGAGCTACGATGCCACAGACAGACACACAGATACACAGATACACAGACAAGTCAAACTTATAACACCCCTCTTTTTTGGTCGGGGGTTAATAAAACGAGACAATTAATTGTTGTGACGAATACACGTTTGATCATTATCATCAATTGTCTCAATTTGGTGGAATTATCCTAGCTTTTATTATTTTGACAATCGTCGACGAGAGACGATAATCATTTCAACTTGCCCAACCTAACCTCGCAGTTCGTATGATAGAGAATTGTGGATTTGAAGAGAGCAAGTGAGGTCAGTTGTCGTCTCTGGGCACATAAGGGCCCCACTGTAAGCTTGACAGATAACTATTTTGTTAAAATAGGCAATTTAGGGTCAACAATTCACGTTGGTATAGTTGCCGGCAGAAAAAAAGAGCTCTGGACGAATGCGGTGGGAGCAAGTCCGCCTAACTATACAGTCGTTCACATAATTAATAATAATTTAAATTATATCAATCAATCAATCAAATTGTCTCTGCCTTTTTCCTACAGGGATAGGCAGAGACAATGGAGCGCCACTTGCTACGATCCTGACACTACTCCCTCGCTTCCTTTACATTCACAATTCTTTTCATACAAGCTCTATGGTTATGGGCACTAGGCAACCTAGCTTTCTTGAGGATGTCTCCGATTTGGTCGGAAAACACCCTCCTGGGTCTGCCTTGTTTAACGTATGATTTATAAATTCGTCAATCTACTTTCACGTGCGTAATACGAAAAGTAAGTTGATAACAAAACAAGTTAATAAAAAAATAATAAAATAAAATCATTTATTTTCAGACTACAAAGGCCAAAATAATTGTTAGTAATAATGCGGAGCTTTAATGCCAGCGCTACTTTTGTCTGGCGTTATTGTTATTGTATATATGTTATTGTGTAAATAAAACAAAATCTTTTCTTATCATCCATCATCTTACATACTTCATCTAACTTAGTTGACAAAGGAATGCTTCGATGGTTTGGGCACATGGAAAGGATGAGTGAAAGTAGATTGACGAAAGGAATTTATAAATCTGATGTGGATGGATGCGTTAAACAAGACAGGCCTAGGAGAGTGTTTTCCGACCAAATCGGAGACATCCTTAAGAAAGCTAGGTTGCCTAGTGCCCATAACCATAGGGCCTGTATGAGGAGAATTGTGGATGTGAAGGAAGCAAGGGAGTTGTGCAAGGATCGTGTTAAGTGGCGCTCCATTGTCTCTGCCTATCCCTGTGGGAAAAAGGCGTGACAATTTGATTGATTGATTGATATCGCAATAATGTATATTCAAAATCACATAACTTTGATTTATCTTAGGCAGAAGTGCGGACAAAAACAGAGGCGACCACTAGAACAATTAAATAGCAGCAATTAGCAGTTCCACCCACTATGTCGGCCTAGTTGAAACCGGCAACTTAGGCAACTTACAAGCTGATCCTGAAACGCGACTAAATCACCACAATGACCACGATGGCTGCAAAGCTCTCGAAATGTCGAAATAACAAAAAAAAATGAAAAATCAAAACCAAAATAAACGCGATAGTAAGCCGTATAAAATTTGTTTGATGCATCTTAAATCTTATTAAAGATCTGATATAAGTCGACCGTGGTGTAGTAGCAGTGCACTGGCTACGTAAGCCAAGTGGCACGGGTTCGAAATTACTCGCCGGTACCAATGTATCTTTGATACAGGTATATGTACTTTGGTTGTCCTGTTTCTATACAAGCACTTTAGTAGCTTAGTATAGAAATGTATAATAAAAAATGTAAAAAAAAAACAAATAGTCTCTTACATTCTTAAATTCATCGTGTAAATAGACAATTATGCTTCAAAGTACGACATAAATGTGATAAAAGAACCGTAAAAATACTTTTAAGAACTGTGATAGTAAAAACCCAAGGTTTTAATTAACATACCTCACCGCTAGATGGTACTAGGTCAAGTCAGCCGCTAGAATAATTATGGGAGTCTAGACTGGATATAGATGTCGGCAAATAAAAAGAACGCTGCCATTCAAGCGCAGTAACTTGTTGTTTAGTAAGTACTATTCGTTTTTCAAATGTGTATAAAGGACATCATTCATTTTATGTGGGGACTTGGGCTTAATTGTTTTAACAGTTGCATATACATTTTAAAATAGTTTAATGTACGAAGATTACTATGCAATTGGATAGTTATTTTGCATAGTTTAGGTGTGCAAAAAGATCAAACTGTATTTATGACAGTTCAGAGCAGAACTGTTATTATAACGTGTCTTTTTGATTGACAGATGATACAAAATCCATATCTTAATTTCCAAATAACTCAATTGCACGGCAATTAAAACCAAAACTGTTGTTAGTTTTATCCTCAGAGGAATAATATATGGGAACTCTGTGGTTTTATCAATACAAGTATCGAAACTACCATTTATATATTTTTTCATCATTGGACATTACAAAAGTAGTACATAAAAGCCCAAAATGAATGATATCCTTTTAGAATTTTATCAATTATGAGCACGACAGAATAGATGCGCGGACTTGCTCCTACCGCAATCATCCAGCGCTTTTTTTATCAGCCGATCCCTATACTGCGCTGCACCTTGGATCCTTCAAGCGATGCGTGTGGCTTTTATATACACCGGCTTTCTTTGGCCGGCATAGTGACGGCGACTGGGGCAACCGTAAAGACTCGGATTTTACAGTCGTCGGCACTCCTCTTGCTTGCCGATCAATCAAATTGTCACGCCTTTTTCCCACAGGGATAGGCAGATGTTGATTCACAATAACATAAAAAGTAGTAAATTGATCATCGATAATTCTATTTCAATAATAAATGTTTACTAATCAATAATTTTCTATTTAAAGCTTGCTTTGTTATCATAATATACTTGTATGTCATCCTTCATCAATCCCACAGCCTAATTCCAGGATAGGCAGTGTGGTAGGCAGTGGTACCCAGTCTGCCGATCCGGGGTAGTACCACCACTCACAAGTATACAGACCGTGAAGTGACTTAGTCGCGTTTTGGGATTAGCTTGTAAGTTGCCGGTTTCAACTAGGCCGGCATAGTGGATGTGATTGGTTCTTGCTACTTGAATTGTAGTAGCAGTGACATCCATTCATGGATCACACTCCAGCCTAACATCAAGCGGGGTGCTGTCATATGTTGAGTTACAATCCTTCGCTTCCTCCACATCCACAATTCTCTTTATCAAATCAATTAATCAAATGTCAATTGTCACGCATTTTTCCCATGAGGACAGACAGAAACAATGGAGCCCCACTTGCCACGGTCCTTCATACATCATACGAATTCTCCTTATACAAGCTCTACGATTATGGGCATTAAGCAACCCAGCTTTCTTGAGGATGTCTTCGATTCTTTGGCCGGCATAGTGACGGCGACTGGGGCAGCCGTGAACAAACCCGGTTTTTTCAGTCGTCGTCACTCTTGGACCTCCTCTTGCTTATCATCAGGCGGGACGAGGTCAGATGTCGTGTCACAATAAAAAAAAAATTTGGTCGGAAAACACCCTACTGGGTGTTTAACGCATTTTTAACGCCTCCCTTGTTTAACGCATTTATCTACATGAGATTTATAATTTGCTTTCGTCAATCTACTTGTTGGCGTGACAATTTGTTTGATTGATTGATATTATATCTTAAATCGGAAACTGCACAGTGTCGGCGACTGAGATGAAAAGGTTTTCCAGTCATCAGGGCGTCCTGGATCTTTCTATGTTGGTAAACCAGGCAAGTCGAGGTCTTATGTCTCGTCTCAATAAATTAAAAAATACATTTTAGCGAGGCCAGCAGATAAAAACACTGCTGGCATTGTGGCTTTTTTTATTATTATTGTGACTCGACATATGACAGCACCCCGCTTGATGTTAAGCCGGAGTGTGGTCCATGAGTGTCACTGCTACTACAATTCAATAATTGTAAGTAGCAATCACATCCAAAATGCAGGCCTAGTTGGAACAGGCAACTTACAAGCTGATCCTAAAACGCGACCAAATGATTTCACGGTCTGTTTACTTGTAAGTGGTGGTACTACCCCGAATCGGCAGACTGGGTAGCACTGCCTACCACTCTTTAAGTGTATAAAATTCAAAATATTCCTAGTTATGTGCACGACTGTATAGATAGACGGACTTGCTCCCACCGCATTCGTCCAGAGCTCTTCTAATCTGCAGTTACTTATACTTCGCAGCTCACAAGCGTAGCGCTCCTTTTATTTGCCGGCAACTATACCTATTCATCTATCAAATTTAAACCCATTTCAAAGCGTTTATTGTTTGTTCCACTAACGGAAATTGATAAGGGTATACGTAATTTGATATTACGGAATCGTATTTAAAATCTACGCCTCTAAATTATAATATATACATAATATTATACATTGAAAGGATGAGTGAAAGTAGATTGACGAAATAAATTTATAAATCTTATGTGAACAAGGCAGGCCCAAGAGAGTGTTTCCAGACCAAATCGGAGACATCCTCAAGAAAGCTACGTTACCTAGTGCCCATAACCACAGAGCCTGTATGAAGAGAATTGTGGATGTGAAGGAAGCAAGGGAGTTGTGTAAGGATTGTCGTAAGTGGCGCTTCATTGTCTCTGCCTATTCCTGTGGGAAAAAGGCCTGACAATTTGATTGATAAATTGATATTATACATTATTATTATAAATATACAAAGTATAAGTGAGTATAAATGTATAGTGAGTGGTACCGCACCGCTGACAACACCCGCTTGATTTTAAGTTGGAGTGCGGTCCATGAATACAGGTGACTGCTACTACAGTTCAATAACTGTAGACAATAACTGTAGACAGTCTGTATACTTGTCAGTGGTGGTACTACCTCGAATAGGCAGACTGGGCACCACTGCCTACCACTCTTTAATAACCAGACCATCTCTTTTTTTAATAAAAGCTATGAAACAAATATTTGCTCCGACTGGGAATCGAACCGTTCGGCCACGCAACACAAACAACACAGGCGCCATTAATTAAAAGAAGAAGAAAACTACGAGTACTATCCGATAATAATTTATTTGTTAAAAGGGTTTTATTCCGACATCAAATCGGAGACGTCCTTAAGAAAGCTGGATTGCCTAGTGCCCATAACCGTAGAGATTGTATGAAAAGAATTGTGAATGTAAGGGAAGCGAGGAAGTTGTGTCCTGCCTATCTCTGTGGGTTAAAGGCGTGACAATTTGACTGATTAATTGAAATTTGGTAATTCTATAATCTCTAATATTTCTAGGGCAAAACATACTAAGAATAAATCTAGATAACTGACTAATCATGCCTCCGTTTACACACGGATAGGGGGAGATAAGGGAACGCCAATTTTCATTCTCCTGACATAACTTTTAAGAGTGGTAGGCAGTGGTGCCCAGTCTTCTGACGCGGAGTAGTACCACCACTAAGAAGTATACAGACCGTAAAGTTATTTAGTCGTGTTTCGGAATCAACTTATTATCTGCCAGTTCAAACTAGGCCGGCATAGTGGATGTGACTGCTACTTACAGTTATTTAACTATAGTAGATGTTACCTCCATTCTATGAACCGCACTCCAGCTTAACATCAGGCGGGGTGCTGTCATATGTCAAGTCATAATTTGTCTATTCTAAGTCAATATGTCTATTGCATTAAGCTCGCCTATATTAAGTGGCGGTCCATCGTCTCTGCCTATCCTTGTGGAAAAAAGGCGTCACAATTTAAATGGTTTTTTAAAATACATTTCTATACTAAGCTACTAAAGTGCTTGTATCATAGAAACAGGACAACGAAAGTACATATATCAAAAATACATTGGTACCGGTAAGTGGTTTCGAAACCGTGCCACTCGGCTTAGGTAGTCATTTCACTGCCACTACACCACAGTCGCCTTAATTGATTGATTGATATTCATAAAAAAAAAACTAACTAAGTAGTCATATTTTCTTATGTACCTGATGCGGTGCTAGCTGGTGACGTGCAAATGGTCAGCGAACTAGGACTCCCAGGATCAGTGGACGTTCCCGCATTTGACATTTCCACCACCCGTTCCACTGGTATTCTATTCGACATACCATCGTCTTGGTCCTGGATCTCTTCCACGCTGCTATCCTCAATCAAAACTGGACTTGGAGGTTTCATATGATCGTTCGCGACTATCACATTGACCGTAGTCAGAGACTCCAGCTCAGGTGCTTCATTAGCTGGAGGTTGCTGTTGATTATCAACAAAGATAGCAGCTGATCTAGCACCCAGCGTCTCCATAACACTCTCAGCTAGATTCCTAGTCGATAACTCATCAATATCTATGTCCAGATCTTGTTTAATATCAATAATGATTTGGTGTCTCTTAGTTCCAGAGCCAGAAGCGCTGGCCACTTGGTGCACACTGACCTGGGCTTCGGCCCCAGGCTGCGACATATGGTGGTGTATAACATGCGTCAATTGACTCTCCAACGATTCCGTATCACGATTGCCGGCCATTTTGACAGCTCGAACAGACTTCAATTCTCAAACGAAGCGGAAAATGAAAACTCAGACTTTTTAGAAGAATAAATAACACAATAAACTAATGAACACTATATTTATCACAAATTATTTAATTTTTGAACACATAGGGGTAGATTGTCATGAAAACAAAGGTTGTTTCGGGTGTCGGCTGGCCTACTGCAGCTGAAAAACGCCGCGCAGCTGCATTGAAACTAGGTCACAGGTCAAACACCTTAATAAAACCTTGATAAATCTCTTTCAACGAATTTTGTGCGTAGAATCACTGTATCACAGTATTTGAAACATTGTTTGTTGCTTATGAACACAGATGTTTTAATTCAAAGGTTCTATGTCGCGGCATCATGACACCGTGTCCTATTTAAGGCTGTAGGAGTCCGTGCAACCCGCCACTTGCTATGACCTGCTACGGAAAGCGTAGCGCCTACCGCTGTTCATGCTACCCACTTCCGGGGTTATGTCCTGCGATATCCTTGCGTTGGTCGGTCTCAATCTTTCAAGTTATTCATATTCAATTTTATTATTATCTGTTTAAATTATATTTTTGTTCGTTATTAATTTAGGATATATTAAACAATATAAATTTATTATTGTTGATGGTTACGTTTTTTTTTTCAATCGATCAATTTAATTGTCATGCAGAAATAGGCAGAGACGATGGAGCGCCAATTGCCACGATCCTGACACAACTCCTTCGCTTCCTTCACATTCACAACTCTCTTCATACAAGCTCTATGGTTTTTTCATTTTATTTTTTAAATGTCTTTAATGTGTTGGTTTATTTAAATAAGTTTATTTAATTTGTGCCTATCTTTGTGGAAAAAGGCGAGACAATCAGATTGACTGATTGATTTTTAAAATAATAATTTTGAGACTGAAAACTGAATGTTAATTTTTAAATAATTTTTAAACACTAAACGAACAACAACAATGTAAAATATAAATCACTCATAATATAATTAAAACGTTAAGAATTTTTGACACAAAATCGCGACCGAATTTATCGTAACACGCAATATGCGGAAAAGCATCCCCTGTGCGACAAGCAACAACGATAGACACGTGCAAATACGCATGCGCATTAAAAGGGATAGTTTCGTCCCTTTTTAACTTATAGCCGTGTCTCTTTTTAGGCGCTTCGATCGCTCACAAAATAAAGAAAAGGGCATATAATCGAATTTCATGTTGGAGGCCCGTCGCCATCTACGAAAATTGTACCGTCAGCATAAACCGAAGTAATAAGGTAAACAAATGAAATGCACCAGCTTGTTACGCGTAAAGTTCCGGGTTCGATTCCCGATTTGTTCCATAGCTTTTATTTGTTATATTAATAATTACAAAAATTTGGTAATTAAAAAAAAAGAGATAAATATTTGCTTTGGTTCTGGTTATCAAAGAGTGGTAGGCAGTGGTACCCAGTCTGCCGATCCGGGGTAGTACCACCTCTTACAAGTATACACACAGTGAAGTGATTTGGTCGCGTTTCCGGATCAGCTTGTAAGTACCCGGTTCCAACTAGGCCTGCTACTCACAGTTATTCAATTGTAGTAGCAGTGGCATCCATTCATGGACCACACTCCAGCTTAACATCAAGTGGAGTGCTGTCATATGTCGAGTCACAATAATAATTTAAAAAAATGCAAAGCAGGGAGAGAACGAGGCATTTTTTTCTCGTGAAATAAGGCGAATAGTTGAACTTTTCATTAAAATGTGGGAAAAATCTATTTCTCATTTTCGTGCCGACTGTACTATTTGTAGTATTACGTAACGCGTGTTGATAACACCCAAACAACATTGATTACATCACCGCTTCCTTTTGCAGACGACAGTACCTACGTCAAAAGCTCTCACTCTACCTATGTTAGCTCAATTCTTAGATGCGTATACAGACTTACAAGTATACAGACCGTGAAGTGATTTGGTCACGTTTCGGGATCAGCTTGTAAGTTGCCGGTTCCAACTAGGCCGGCATAGTGGACGTGATTGCTACTCACAGTTATTGAATTGTAGTAGCAGTGACATTCATTCATGGACCACACTTCGGCTTAACATCAAGCGGGGTGCTGTCATATGTCGAGTCACAATAAAAAACACTTTTTTTTTTAGTCGTCGTCACTCTTGGAACTCCTCTTGCTTTTCATCAGGCGGGACGAGCTCAGATGTCGTTTCACAATTAAAAAATAATGTCAACAACGGGCATAGTAGGTACGACTGCTTCTCGCAGACTGTCTTTTTTATTGTGACATGACATCTGACCTCGACCCGCCTGATGATAAGCAAGAGGAGGTCCAAAAGTGACGACGTCTAAAAAAAACAAGTTAGTTCACTGCTGCCCTAGTCGCCGTCACTATGCCGGCCAAAGGTGCTTTTTCACGAATCGCTTGAAGGATCCAAGGTCATAGGATGGAGAGAACACATGGGCTGGCAAAGCATTCCACTTGTCGATTGTTCTATAAAGAAAAGACGCACCGAACTATTTAGTTCGACTGCCGATTCGGTCGACAAAATGCGGATGCTTCCCCCGCCCAGTGCGGGTATTAGTATAGATATGTATAATAATAAAAAGAAAAGCTACAAAACAGATCTTTGCTCCGACCGGGAATCGAACTCGTAACTTTATACGCTAACCAATGCTCCAAACTAGTCAAATACCTGTCACAATATATACATTAACTAGCTGTTCCCCGCGGTTTCACCCGCGTTTATAAACTGTAATCGCAATGTAAGTACATGACAGGAAAACGGTCCCCATGGTCCATCATCAGGTACTCCTGGTTTTTAATATAATATCAACCCAGATAGACGTACGGTTAGCGACTGGTTTGTTGCGCATAAAGTCCCGAGTTCGATTCTCGGTCAGAGTAAATATTTGTTTCATAACTTTTATTTGTAATAAAAGATTTTTTAAAACTAAACGTAGCCTAAGTTACTCCTTATTACATCAGCTACATGCCAATAAAAGTCCCGTCAAAATCGGTCCAGCCATTTCAGAGATTAGCCGGAACAAACAGACAGACAGACAAACAAAAATTTAAAAAAATGATATTTTGTTGTATGTACCGTATATATATTCATATACATGTATTAAAAAACGGTTATTTCAATATTACAAACAGACACTCCAATTTTATTATATGTATAGAAATGAAAACAACTAAGCCTTGTCTAAACTGCGCAGCAACCTTACTACGCGTCACAAAATATCGTAACGCGAAGCTCCCCTCGTAAACTCCGTAGACATCGACCTATATAGAAGTAGGTATATAGGTTGAATAGGGTTTCGGGTGTCCCTACCTATAACACTCCATATAGATAATAAACATATAGACCACCTGGCAATTTTATTGCGACGTGCCTAATGCTAAGCAAGACGTGGAGGAATTAAACAAAGGATATCATTCATTTTGGGCTTCTATGTACTACTTTTGTAATGTCCAATGATGAAAAAATATATAAATGATAGTTTAGATACTTGTCTTGATAAATCTAATAACAATTTTGCTTTTAATGAAGGAATGCTTCGATGGTTTGGGCACATGGAAAGGATGAGTGAAAGTAGATTGACGAAAGGAATTCATAAATCTGATGTGAATGGATGCGTTAAATAAGGCAGGCCCAAGAGAGTGTTTTGTTTCTAAACTATGCATAATAAAGGATATATTCCAATTATATTGTAATCTTCGTACATTAAACTATTTTAAAATGTATATGCAACTGTCAATACAGTTTAGCCCAAGTCCCCATATAAAATGAATAATGTCCTTCTATGCGGCTTATTTTCATATGTCCTGTCAGTAAAAAGACCTAGAAAAGAATAAAATCGTAGTTTGGGGACTTGGGCTTAATTGTATTAACAGTAGCATATACATTTTAAAATAGTTTAATGTACGAAGATTACAATGTAATTGGAATATATCCTTTATCATGCATAGTTTAGGTTTACGAAATGTTCAAACTATAATTATGACAGTTCAAAGCGGAAGAAGGTAAGCGGTCGTGACAGGCGACGACAGGCCTTAATAATTATATTAAATATTGCAAATATTTGTTAATAAATAAAAAGAGATGGATATTTGCTTTGGGTCTGGTTATCAAAGAGTGGTAGGCAGTGGTACCCAGTCTGCCGATCCGGGGTAGTACCACCACTTACAAGTATACAGACAGTGAAGTGATTTGGTCGCGTTTCGGGATCACCTTGTTGTATGTTGCCGGTTCCAACTAGGTGGATCTGGCATAGTTGATGTGATTGCTACTCACAGAATTGTAGAAGCATTGACATCCATTGATGGACCACACTTCAGCCTAACATCAAGCGGGGTGCTGTCATATGTCGAGTCACAATAATAAAAAAAATGTCCTCTCAGTAAAAAATGTACCAGGATATCATATTACATAAGAAGGTATGGGGTAAAAAGTACTAGAAAAGAATAAGAACGTAAGCAGTTAAATGTCCTGTCAGTAAAAAATACCAGGAAAACATACTACATAAGGAAGTCAATGTCGGACTACAATATAAAGTACTGAAAATCTACTTCTTTAAGTATCACGCAGTTTCTAAATGATGATCTCATTCCTTAAGGGGACAGGTGCGTTGTACCCTTAAAACTAAATTGAGTTTCTTTAGCCCCTTCCGTTTATGACGTCATTTTATGGTAGATTACCTAATGCGGTCTATTCCGTGAGGAAAATTGTACTAATAGAAAAATCAGAAAGAGTTGGGGTCAGCGTAAACCATAGAGCTTGTATAAAGAGAATTGTGAATGTGAAGGAAGCCTATGCCTGTGGGGAAAAATTGTTTTTTTTTTAATTGTGACTCGACATATGACAGCACCCCGCTTGATGTTAAGCCGAAGTGTGGTCCATGAATGAATGTCACTGCTAATACATTTCAACAACTGTGAGTAGCAATCACATCCACTATGCCGGCCTAGATGGAACCGGCAACTTACAAGCTGATCCCAAAACGTGACCAAATCACTTCACGGTCTGTATACTTGTAAGTGGTGGTACTACCCCGGATCGGCAGACTGGGTACCACTGCCTACCACTCTTTGATAACCAGACCCGAAGCAAATATCCATCTCTTTTTTTTTATTAACAAATATTTGCAATATTAAATATTACAAATAAAAGCTATGAAACAAATATTTGCTCCGACCGGGGATCGAACCCGGGACTTTACGCGCAACAAACCAGTCGCGAAACCGTTCGTCCACGCCTGTCGTCAAATATTTGATTGATTAATAGGAAAATATTTATTTGCTCTGGGTCTGGTTGTCAAAGATGTATACCACATAATGCGATTAAAATAAGAAGAGGATGGAATCGGCGCCATTTTGTGACGTCTGACTCTCCAACCAATTTCACCTTAGTATGGTGTCTTTTTCTTTGCAGACCGTCAAGAAAAAGACACCTTTGAATCAGTCAAGTGAAGTTAGTGAACAGCCCGTCCTATTCTTATTCTAATAGCTTAGTATGACAGACGAGGGGTGCTGTCATATGTCGAGTCACAATAAAAAGACAAAGTAAAGAAAAAATTGGAGCAAGAGAAAGAAATAAATCTAATGTAGATGGGTGCGTTAACGAGGCAGGCCCAGGAGAGTGTTTACCGGCCAAATCAGAGACATTCTTACGAAAGCTGGGTTGCCTAGTGCCTATAACCGTAGAGCTTGCTTGGGGATAATTGTAATTGTGAGGGAAGCGAGGGTGTTGTGTCAGGATCGTGGCAAATGTCGCTCCTTTGTCTCTGCCTATCCCTGTGGGAAAAAGACGTGACAATTTAATTGATTGATTGATTGAGAAAGATGGTTAAATAAGAAGGCGCCACGCCTGTTATCAATATAAATCTAAACAATCCTTTGAAATACTCTAATACTCTATCTCGTTTTAGAATTGTGGAAGTGAGGGAAGCGAGGGTGTTGTGTCAGAATCGTAGCGAGTGGCGCTCCTTTGTCTCTGCCTATCCCTGTGGGAAAAAGACGTGACAATTTAATTGGTGATTGATTGAGAAAGATGGTTAAATAAGAAGGCGCCTGTTATGAATATAAATCTGAACAATCCTTTATGTTATATTTTCCCTCATTTTGCGCGAACATTGATTAATGATTTTTTTTAAATATGCGGCTTACTATTGCGTTTTTTATTTTATTTTATTTGGTGTCTCTCTGTAACCAACATGGCAAAGCTCTCGAAACGTCTGAATAATAAAATAAAATTGTAAAATCAAAACAAACGCGATAGTAGGCCGCATAAAATTTGTTTAATTTAATCCTTTCTGTTACTCTAATACTCTATCAGCCGGTTGTACACAAAAGTTTCAATTTACGAATATAGTTTTACTTTATACTTATTCTATTACGTTTACTATTACGAAATCGTGAATTGGGTTGTTAATAATTTTATATCGAAACTACCATTTATATATGTTTTTATCATTAGAAATAACAAAAGTAGTACATAGAAACAAACCAAAATGAATGATGTCCTTTAGCTCTGTATAAAATATCCGTTAAACGTAAATGTAAAGTTAAAGAGTAGTGCAACCCATTTTTCTTTTAATCATTTACTTATACGATACTTTTTACAAATTCGTAAATTATAATTTTTGTTACAACCAGCTGTATGACTATTATACACCTAGAGGTGTGTTACTCTGGGTTGATTGCACCCCATCCGATTCTACTGCAATGTAAACCTTGACGTAATCGATCCCTTTTAAATGCGTCACAATATGCGCGTCTTTCCATTTCAGATGATTGTTTTTTTGATTGCAACTCGACATCGTCGACTCATCTGTTATAATAGTAAGCAAGGAAGTCCAATAGGTGTCGCTGACTTAAAAATGCGACTCAGTTTGCAGTCAGTTTGCGATTGCCTTATTCTTTTTTTTTATTGTGACTCGATATGTGACAGCACCCCGCTTGATGTTAAGCCGAAGTGTGGTCCATGAATGAATGTCACTGCTACTACAATTCAATAACTGTCAGTAGCAATCACATCCATTATGCCGGCCTAGATGGAAACGGCAACTTACAAGCTGATCTAGAAACGTGACCAAATCACTTTACGGTCTGATACTTGTAAGTAGTGATACTACCCCGGATCGGCAGACTGGGTACCACTGCCTACCACTCTTTGATAACCAGACCCGAAGCAAATATCTGCCTCTTTTTTTCTGAGTTCTATGCATGTTAGTAATTTTTTTGCATTTCTTTACTAAGCTAATAAACGTGCTTGTATCATAGAAATCGGACGACCAAAGTACATATTATCATATATCAAATATACGGAAGTTTTTGGTTTTGTTAAATAGTGACACAGTCGCGTTTCCAGATCAGTGTGTAAGTTGCCGGTTCCAAGTAGGCCGCATTGTGGATACGACTGCTACTTACAGTAATATAACTATAGTAGTAACCGGACTCCAGCTTAACATCAGCGGGGTGCTATCATAATATTTCTAACCACAATTTAAAAGAACTAAAAATATAGTTATGAGCTTTTGATAGTTTAAAATAAATTGAATATTTTTTCTTTTCTACCTATTTTAGACTAGCTAAACTATGAAAATAAATAAGTAATCTTTTTGGCTTACTGTCTCTACTCTAGTAATAATAATGGCGTGATATTAAAATATATTTTTTTATTGTGACTTGACGTATGACAATACTCCGCTTCCACCCAAGAATATCGCATCGACAATGCCGGCCTAGTTGGAACCGGCAACTTACAAGCTGATCCCCAAACGCGACTAAGTCACTTCACCGTCTTGTAAGTGGTACAACCCTGGATCAGCAGACTGGGCACCACTGCCTATCACTCTTAATTATTTCAAACCACGTAAACCTAAAATAGTAACAAACAAAAAAAGCAGTAATAAAAAGGCGACCGTCGACGTGAGTGCCATCTATTATCAAGTAGCGGTACTAAAGCAGAAATTATAAAAGTAAAATCGTTGCCGAGTCACGACCGCCATCTAACGGAACGTAATAACGTTCAATGACCTGCCGAAATTAAAAAGAAAAACTCTTATGCAAGTCTTGGTGCGCATTTTTCCATATAAATTACACGTTGTACGTTGCCCATGGTCCATGAGAATTATTAGGTACTTGGCGCGTATGGTGGAATGCTGTACCAGCCCATCTGCGGGATTAGGTTGGCAAGTACAAACTATTATCGTCTCTCGTCGGCGATTGTCAAAATAATAAAAGCTAGGCTAATTCCAATAACACGAGACTATTAATTGTTGTGACGAATATCGTCTGTGCGAGGACACATTTTATCATTATCATCAATAGTCACATTTTGGTGGATTTAGCCTAGCTTTTATTACCAAACTAACCCCGCTGTTCTCCCCATCCTATAACCTTGGATCCTTCAAGCCACGCATCGCTTGAACGATCCAAGAAGCACGTTTGGCCGGAATAGTGACAAATACTCTAAAACAAATCTTTGCTTCGACCGAAAATCGAACGACATGGCAAAGACATGGCAGCTTTATGCGTCTTGCATCACCTATACCAGCCCCCTAGCACGGCAATTCAAGAAACAACATTAAGACCTGCAAAGAATATTATTGTAACTCATTTTAAATCAGGCCGATCAGTATTTATTAAATTTTTCAACGTTGTTTTGTGTGAAGTTTTATATAAGCGTTAAATATATTTTTTGGGCATTTGTGGTAAGTTATTTAAAATGAGTTGCAATAATTTACTTTTCAGGTCCTTATCTTGCTTCTTGGGTTGCCGTGCTAGGGGAGCAGGGAGAATTATCTGAGAAGATGCGGCTTTATGCGTCCTTTATCGCCTATATACGTACCAGGGAGAAATATCTGAGGACATGCGTCCTTTATCGCTTATACTAGGAAGAATTATCTGGGAACATGCGGTTTTATGCGTCCTTTGTCGCCTATTTACATACCAGGGAGAATCATTCAAGAACATGCGGCTTTATGCGTCCTTTATCGCTTATACTAGAAAAAAATATATGGGAACATGCGGATTTATGCGTCCTTTAATGCCTATATTAGGGAGAATTATCTAAGGAATTGTCTTTATCGCTTATACGACTACTAGGAAGAATTATCTGGGAACATGCGGCTTTATGCGTCCTTTGTCGCCTATATACGTACCAGGGAGAATTATGTATCTGAGGAGCTTTTCAACCTCGTTCCTATTCTCGTGCTACCCAACCTGAAGTAAGAATCCTTATTCTGTCGACAGTCACTAAAAGGTTCGGCGCATGTCGTTTCTTTGTAGAACAAACATGTAAAATGGCGACGATAAAGCAGTGAAAGCTGATATTTGACATCATCGTAACCAATCAGCGAATAACAAATCTATAGGTAAACTGCGTGATTGGTCACTTGCAACCGCGACGCAATATCACCGCTTTTTCGTCGGTAAAATGTAAAAAGAATCGGGGCCCAGCTTATTTATTTATTTAAATCCTTTATTGCACCAAAATAAACTTAAAAATAGGTACATAGGCGAGTTTAATGCCTATTAGGCATTCTCTAACAACTAACCTTTGGGATGATGAGAAATTATGGACAGGGTGCAAATATATTACAAACTACATATACATAAGCTACATACAAGTATCACATGTATATATGTATGTGTTCCCCCTTCCCATAACCTTGGATCCTTCAAGCGATAGTGACGGCGACTGAGGCAGCCGTGAACTAGCTCGGTTTTTTCAGTTGTCGTCAGTTTTGGACCTCCTCTTGCTTATCATCAGGCGGGTCGATGTCAGATGTCGTGTCAAAATAAATAAATAAGTCGTCAGTACTTTTGGACCCTTTTATTGGACATCAGGCAAGTCAAAGTCAGATGTCTGTCGGACGTCTTGTGAGTTCAATTTGTTGTGTACACTGGCAGTCTTAGTTTATAAAATCCAAAAGCCCTACCTACACCTGTTTCTGAAAAAAGTGTACAAATAACTGTTTTTTATTATACGCAACGTTTTTATTCATTTAGGAATGTGCCGGTTCGTTTGTGGAACCGGTCCAGGGTTCAATGCACGATCTTGGCACTACCCAAAGTTACTGGCCACTGACCATAGGTGACGTATTTAAAAAAAAACTATAGTTTTTAATAAATCACGTGGTGTCATAGTTTTTTCTCTAAAGGCGACCTTGATGTAGTAGTAGTGCAAACTGATAGTCCTCGGTTTAAGACCAATTGCCGGTACCATTGTATCTTTGATATATGTACTTTGGTTATCATGTTTCTATGATACAACACAGGAAGCTTAACAAAGGCACTTTTATAAAAAAAATGTTATTTCCAAATAACTTAAATTGCATAAGTCAGAGCCTGTATGAAGAGAATTGTGTGGATGTGAAGGAAGCAAGGGAGTTGTGTAAGGATCGTGGTAATTGGCACTCCATTGTCTCTGCCTATCCCTGGAAAAAGGCGTGACAATATGATTGATTGATTGATTGATAAGTCAGGAATAAATAGTGACGTAAATATAATGCATTTATGTAATCGATAAATGAATCGTCATTAAAACAAAAGAATTACATTCCAAATTTAAAACTAGAGTTCAAAGACCTTAACTGCCAAATAATAGTAACAATTCAAGATAAATTAAAATGATATAGAAACTAGACTTGTATAAAAGTAGAAACACTAACGATTGCATGTCTCAAGCCACAAAGTTAAAAAAAAATGTCTCTAATTTTTTTTTATAAACACGTGGATTTATTTATTTATTTACATTTCTTTACTAAGCTACTAAAGTGCTTGTATCATAGAAACAGGATAACCAAAGTACATATATCAAAGATGTATTGGTACCGGCAAGTGGTTTTGAACCCGTGCTCTCCATTTACGTAAGTAACCATTGCACTACCACTACACCACGATCGCCCTAATGATTTACCAGTCCACGTCAATCAATCAATCAAATTGTCACGCCTTTTTTCCACGGGGATAGGCAGAGACAATGGAGCGCCACTTGCCACGATCCTGACACAACTCCCTCGCTTCCTTCACCTTCACAATTCTCTTCATACAAGCTCTATGGTTATGGGGACTAGGCAACCTAGCTTTCTTGAGGATGTCTCCGATTTGGTCGGCAAACACCCTCCTGAGCCTAGCTCGTATAGTATATTATTTATATTGCAAAAAAAAATGCAAAAATAAATTAAGATTGTCTCACGAAATCTCGAAGACAGTCGGTACAGAGCAGACTTGAATTTCAAAAAGTACGGCCAACATAAAAATCAATTCGAAAAACGTTAAAGCTCGTTTTGTAGCTTGTACTTCGAGTAACGGGCACATGACTGCAGGGTGCTTGGCTAGCACAGTTACACAGTATGTGGGTGAAGCGACGCACCGTTAGCTACGTCACTAGATTAGTGATGTAATCTTTTTGTGAAATTATATCGATAAAATATCAAACAACCGACAAGGTGTACCGTGGTGTAGTGGCATTGCAATGGTTACGCAAACCGAAGAGCACGAGTTCGAGACCACCCATCGTTACCAATGTATCTTTGATATATGTACTTTGGTTGTCCTGATACAAGCACTTTAGTAGCTTAGCAAGAATAGTAAAAAACGGTTGCCTTAACCACTACACACGGGTCGTTCAAGCGACAGATCTCGTTGTCCACTCCGCTCGTCTAGATAAGCGCACATATAGTAACTTTAAATTAATTAATTTACTAAATGTTTGAGTAGGGTATTAATGTATTCTTCCCGTAGTATAACCTTGGATACTTTAAACGGAGCGTGAAAAAGCGTAGTAAAGTCGTAGGTCGCCAAGAAAAAGCGTAGGTAGACGTAGTAAAGTTCACGGTGACTGAGACAGTGAACTGAGTCCGCTTTTTCAGTTGTCGGCGCGTCACTATGAAAATAGAATATAAATTGTTTTTCTTTGTCTTAAGTTGTATTATCAAGTTATATGTCGGATGTAGTAATTCATTTTTTTATTGTGACTCGACTTAAGAGATACTACAGTTAAATAAAGTATTAGTCACGTCCACTATACCGGCTCAGTTGGGACTGTCAACTTACAAGGTGGTGAGAACGCGGCTAAATCTCTTCACTGTCTTTGTAGTAGAAAAATATTTAAAGGACATCATTCATTTTGGGCTTTAATGTACTACTTTTGTAATGTCCAATGATGAAAAAATATATAAATACTAGTTTCGATACTTGTATTGATAAAACTAATAACAATTTTGCTTTTAATTGCTGTGCGATTGAGTTATTTGGAAAATAAGATATGGATTTTGTATTGTCTGTCAACCATAAAGACAGGTCATATTAACAGTTTTGTTCTGAACTGTCATATTTATAGTTTGATCATTTCGCACACCTAAACTAAAAAAAATAAAGGATATATTTCCTTGAAATTGTAATCTTCGTACATCAAACTATTTTAAAATGTATATGCAACTGGTAATACAATTAAGCCCAAGTCTCCATACAAAATAAATGATGTCCTTTGTGATCTATAAGATTCCAAAAATAAAAATTTATTTTTGGAAAAATTCTTACTCCTGGAGATAGAATTATAAATAATTAAACTTTTAAAATGTCTTGTCAAGGTCACACAAAAATAATCGATAACTTGAATCGATGGGGCACATCACTATTCGCAGTACCGTACGCTACGTCACGACGAAAGGGATTGCATCTAAACGGTATTCGGAGGGCCTTCATATAGCTAACTACATCGATAAATATAGATAAGACAACCGTGGTCTGGTGGTAGTGTAATCGTTACGCAAACCCAGTGTCTTCGGTTCAAATCCAATTCCCGATACCAAAGTCATCATAATCAATTTCACGCCTTATTTCCTACAAGGGTAAGCAGAGAAAACGGAGCGCTTTACACGATCCTTTCCCAACTTTTTTGCTCTCTTCAAACATCAACCTATCGAACAAATTGTCTCGCCTTTTTCCTACAGGAATAAGCGGAGATAACGGAGCGCCACTTACCACGATCCTGGCACAACTTCCTCGCTTCCCTCACATACACAATTCTCTTCATACATGCTCTACGGTTATAACACCATGCTCTTAGGTTATGAGCACTGCAGACCCTTCTTTTTTAGGAAGCAATGTATCTTTGATAATTACTAGTGTACAGACCGTGAAGTGACTTAGTCGCGTTTCGAAATCAGCTTGAATGTTGCTGGTTCCAACAAGGCCGGTATAGTAGATGCGACTGCTACATTCAGTTATTTTATTCAGTCGCCTTCATTCTTGGACCGCATATGGTTTTGAACCAAGGGTTCTCGGTTTTTTTATTTTTTTTTATTGTGACTCGACATATGACAACACCCCGCTTGATGTTAAGCCAAAGTGTGGTCCATGAATGAATGTCACTGCTACTACAATTCAATAACTGTGAGTAGCAATCACATCCACTATGCCGGCCTAGATGGAACCGGCAACTTACAAGCTGATCCCGAAACGTGACCAAATCACTTCACGGTCTGTATACTTGTAAGTGGTGGTACTACCCCGGATCGGCAGACTGGGTACCACTGCCTACCACTCTTTAATAACCAGACCCGAAGCAAATATCCATCTCTTTTTTTTTTATTAACAAATATTTGCAATATTTAATACTATTAAATATTACAAATAAAAGCTATGAAACAAATATTTGCTCCGACCGGGGATCGAACCCGGGACTTTACGCGCAACAAACCAGTCGCTAAACCGTTCGTCCACGCCCGTCGTCAATTGTCGTCGTCAATGGTCACGTCGTTTGCGTGACCATTGCACTGCCACTACACCATGGTCGCTTTAAATGATAAACTAGGACCTAAAGCAAAGGAGCCATATAATTCATTTATGAAAAAAAACATTGCTACTTTTTATGTTATTGTGACTCGACATATGACAGCACCCCGCTTGATGTTAAGCTGGAGTGTGGTCCATGAATGGATGTCACTGCTACTACAATTCAATAACTGTGAGTAGCAGTCCCATCCACTATGCCGCCTATGCCTAATTGAAACCGACAACTTACAAGCGGATCCCGAAACGCGACTAGGTCACTTCATGTATACTTGTAAGTGGTATACTGCCTACCACTCTTTGATGACCAGTCTCAAAGCAAATATCCGCCTCTTATTTTATTAACAAATATTTGCAACATTTATTATAATTATTAAATATTACAAATAAAAGCTATGAAACAAATATTTGCACCGACCGGAATCGAACCCGGGACTTTACGCGCAACAATTCCATACACTTTAGTTTACAATCATTAAGGGTATGTCAAGGCCCCCAGCCTCACACGAATTGGGGCTCCGTTGGAAAATAAAAAAACAAAAACGTAGGGACATATGAACCGTCGAAGAGCCGACAACCGATGGAGAATAAAGGTTCTAGAGTAGAGACCACGAACCGGATGACGAAGCGTAGGTAGGCCTCCCACTAGGTGGACTGACGACATAGTGTAAGTCACGAATAACCGGTGGATGCAAATGATATCTTGTCGTTCGGAATGGCGTTCGAAGGGGAAGGTCTATGTTCAGCAGTGGACGCCTTCTGGCTGATGATGATGATAATGAGGGACATATGAATTCGTTATAATTTTATATTTATTACCTGTCTTTTCTCATGCAATCAAATGCAAAAAGGGTTTGAAACCACTCGCCGGTACCAATGTATCTTCGATATATATACTTTGGTTGACCTGTTTCTATGATACAAGCATTTTAGTAGCTTAGTATAGAAATGCATAATAATAAAAATATGGGAAATAGGTGGATAATTTCATTCAGAAACAAAAATGTAAAATTATTGTGCATCTTCAGGCGATTCGTTAAGAAGCTTCTTTGGCGGGCAGCCGTGAATTTAGACAGTTTTTTTTCAGTCGTCGGCACTTATGATCTTCCATCATGCTTGCCCAAGTTAAGCAAGGTAACTAAGAGCGCTGAAAAACTGAAAAAAATTATGGCTGCTTCAGTCGCTGTCGCTATGCAGTCCATAGGCTTTCTACGCTACACTGAAGGATCTAAGGTTATAGGACAGTAAAAACATGGGCTGGCAAAGCATTCCACTTGTCGATTGTTGATTACATCTGTGCTGGAATCATTGTCAGCATAGTGACGGCTACTGGGGCAACCGTGAAGATTTAAGAGTGGTAGGCAGTGGTACCCAGTCTGCCGATCCGGGGTAGTACCACCACTTACAAGTATACAGAGCGTGAAGTGATTTGGTCACGTTTCGGAATCAGCTTGTAAGTTGCCGGTTCCATCTAGGCCGGCATAGTGGATGTGATTGCTACTCACAGTTATTGAATTGTAGTAGCAGTAGCAGTGACATTCATTCATGGATCACACTTCGGCTTAACATCAAGCGGGGTGCTGTCATATGTCGAGTCACAATAAAATAAAAAAACTCGCTTTTTACAGCCATCGGCATTTTTGGACATCCTTTTGCTTGGTATTTGGCGGTCACAATAAAAAAATAGGGAGTGCAATCCACCTTCCAGTTAAATCGACAATGGGGAAGCATGGGAATCTACATTGTTGAGGGATAACTATGGAATGCTTTACCAGACCATTTATTGTTCCTATCCTACAAGCTTAGATCCTTCAAGCGAAGTGTAAAAAAGCACTGTTGGTCAGCAAAGTTAGGGAAACTGAGGCTGAGAACTACATCTGTTTTTTTCAGTCTTTGGCGCTCTTTGACTTCCCTTTCCTTCCCTTTGACTTCCTAACATCAGTCATCTTAATAAAAGAAGGAATCGATCAATTAATCAAATTGTCACGCCTTTTTTTCCACAGAGATAGGCATAGACAAAGGAGCGCCACTTGCCACGATCCTGAAACAGCTCCCTCGCTTCCCTCTCATTCACAATTCTCTTCATACAAGCTCTGTGGTTTTGGGCACTAGGCAACTTAGCTTTCTTGAGGATAGTCGGCAAACCATTCTCCGATTTGGTCGGCAAACGCCCTCCTGGGCCTGCCTCGTTTAACGCATCCATTCACATCAGATTTATAAATTCTTTTCATCAATCTACTTTCATTCATCCTTTCCAAGTGACCAAAGCATCGAAGCATTCCTTTGTCAATCCTTGTCACTACATCTTCTTTCAAACCACATCTATCACGCAATGTGCTATTCATTATTCTATCCGCTATCGTCACTCCACATACACTCCTTAACGACCGCATTTCTACAGCGTTAATTCTACTCTCATGCTTCTTCTGCCATACTCAACATTGAAAGATATAAAAGAAGATATAATTGCAAAAAAGATATCTAAAATAATTAGGATAGAATTGTCTTAAAAACATATTTAATTATTTATGCAAATTATTAATTTGACTGACCATTGTTATCAAGTTTCTTTATAATTAGTTAATATTAATATAGGCGACTGTGGTGTAGTGGCAGTGCAATTGTTACGCAAACTGAGAGCACGGGTTCAAAATAGTTTCCGGTACCAATGTATCTTTGATAAATATGTAATTTGATTGATATTTGTAATATTGAAACTAATTCATTAAAGATTACAAATAAAAGGTATGAAGAATATCTTTGCTCCGAACGGGAATTGAACCCGGGACTTTACGCGTAACGGACTCGTGTGCGCCACGCGTGTCGCCACATTATGCCGTATATAAAAATATATTATGATACTAAGCTACTGAGTAAGCTTGTATTATAAAAACAGGACAACCAAAGTACAAACATCAAAGATACATTGGTACTGGTGGGTGGTTTCGAACTCATGCTCTCGGTTTGTGTAACAATTGCACTGCCACTACACCACGATCGCCTATTGATTTGTTAAAAGAATCGGGCACCAGGGATAATATCGCTTAGTGGTGTGACCACTAACAGACCTACCTCGGGCATCATTGAGAGGAAATTCCTACGTTTTATTTATTATTACTATTCCTAGTATTTCTTAAAAGTTATTCTTGATTTCTTATAGCAAATAAGTAGGTTATATTAAAATATATAAAAAGGTAGAGACCGACGGAAGTTTTATAAAAAAAAATTAAATTAATGTTTAAAAAAAGCAATACAAGATATATTAATAAATGTTTTAAATCAAATAAATAATTTGATAAGATATAAAAAATAAAATAAATGTTCCCGCCATTTTTACAGTGAACCCACTTTCCCGCCTTTTTAAATTACCGTACATTCTTATTAAAATCTAATAAGATAATATGTTTTAAAAAACTATGCATTATTTTACTTATTATTTATTTATTGTTTTATTAGTATTTAACAAGTTTTTTCCTAATAAATGTTTATATTTAGGGTTATAACCTAAAATCAAAAACTTACCTCGTATAGTGCTGGGCATTTTGCAAAAGAGAATCCCGCCAAAAAGAACATAAAATCCAAAAATCACTGACACTGTCTTTCAATCACTAATTGAAATCATCAATCACACTTTCCTATGAATGTCACAACACTAATAAACCACAACATTTTATTTTTAATGTTTATTAACCGTTTCTCTGTTAAAATAATTATATTTATCGTAATTTAAACGTATTTAATTAAAAATACGCTTTAAGCGGACGTCTTAGTTATGTGCTGCTGGGATAAGTTGTGTTTTTTCGATGGCCCGTAGAAGACTTGGAGTTAACTGTAATTTTTTTCGTGCGAAGTGGTAACGGTGATGTTTACCGGATTGCAGTGTTGGCTTATAATGGATGAAGAGGATCTCAATGCGGATCAATGTTACGGAGAATCATTAATTGGTTAATTGTGGAATAAAGTAAGTTCTTAAGAGTAAAACGTAATGTGCAATTTGAGGTTATGTTTTTATTAATGATTCGTTTTTTTTTAAATAACGTGAATAAATTAAATAACTAATGGAAGTAAAGTTTATTTATAACTTTAATATTTGCTTCTAGGCATAATTTGCTGTTTTAACATATTTGGTAATAAAAACCCAAAAAATATATTTATTTCTATCAGACTTTGTATTTTTAAAATAAAACAATTACTGAACTTTTATTTGCTTAATAATTTTAATGTTTTACTTAATGTTAAAGAAACACCATGCTTAAAAAATAACTGTTTTATTTATACATTCTAAAAAGAATGATTAAAATAATTCGGCAATGAATGACATTACGTTGGTTTTAATAAAAGAATTGTAAACAAAAACTAGTGTGGGTCGTCGAACCCAACGGTATAAACTCAACCTGCCTGACGAGTAGCCGCTACGTCACCATGACGTCATTTTAGGACATCTACTCGCCCATAGGTGGCGTTGATAACACACGTAAATCGTGAGTTTATGATATTAGGATTCCTTATAATATAAATTATAAGTCTTCATAAACTATTGATGATAATGATCAAACGTGTCGTCGCACGGACGATATTCGTCACAACGATTATTAGTCTTGTTTTATTGGATTTAGCCTAGCTTTTATTATTTTGACAATCTCCGACGAGAGACGATAATCGTTTTAACTTCCCAACCAAACCCCGCATGGATATGCTAAGAGTTTTACCAGTCACCCGTAAAACCTTACAATACGTTCTGCATAAGTAAGTATTTATTACAAAATAGAATCAAATGTTATATAAAAATTATAAATAATTAATCATTCAATAACAAGTTGGGATCAAAACTAGTTTCCAATAGAGGTAAAGTTGCACAACTTTAATTAACTCCGTTACGCCATCTAGCGTCATAGGCCGGAACTAATTCGTATTCATGCTTACAACGTTACTTAAAAAATACATAAACTAACACTAGATGGCGCTAGTTATTGCAATGTTATTGTGTATTTTATTAGGTTAATAAGCGGCCATGAATAAGCAATTAAATCAATAACAACATTAGAATTAACGCTATTTATAACTTTGTTTATTTTTCGTATGTGGTAGGCAGAAATTTGGTGACTTTTCCACCAGTCTACCAACTGTGGATACTAAAAGGTATACTAGTTTTTTTCTTGCCTTTGTGTTCTTAGTTGGAACCGGCAAGAAGCTAATTCCGAAACGCGTCTAATTCACTTCACGCTCTGTATACTTAATTATAAGTGTACTACCCTGGGTCAGCAATCTGGGCATCACTGCCTACCACTCTTTGACGACCAGCCGTTTTTTAACCCCCGACCAAAAAAGAGGGGTGTTATAAGTTTGACTTGTCTGTGTATCTGTGTATCTGTGTATCTGTGTATCTGTGGCTCTGTGTATCTGTGTATCTGTGTGTCTGTCTGTGGCATCGTAGCTCCTAAACGAATGGACCGATTACTATGCGGTTTGTTTCATTTGAAAGCTGACGTGATCGAGATGGTTCTTAGCTACAATTGATGAAGATATGATCAGGGGTTTCAAGGTCATCAGCTCGATTTGTTAGTTGCGGTAGCGATCTTAGACGCGCTGTTTAGAACGACAACCCTTGTACGTCGCTATGCGACGAAGATTGTTATTTTATGTCAAATAAATATGCCATTGTTAAAACACGTAAAAAATGTTATAATTTTTCCCTTAAAATATTCATATGGCGAGGTTGGTTTGCAGTTTAGATCGATTACCTTGATTGAAAATTTTAGGGGAAAAATTATAACATTTTTTACGTGTTTTAACAATGGCATATTTATTTGACATAAAATAACAATCTTCGTCGCATAGCGACGTACAAGGGTTGTCGTTCTAAACACGCATAAGGCTGGGAATACACGTCCGATATTGCTGAGCAAATTATTTACAAATCGGAAGTAGGAATCGGACGTCTATTTTGTTTCTGTATTCTGTATGAAAACTGCACCTTCAGACAATCGGATCGGCCATAAAATCGTAAGCGAGTTGGCGTTGTTTCCGATTCTGACATCCGATCCGACTATCGGATCTGACGTGTATTAAGTATTCAAACAAATGTATGACACGAGTGCTTTCCGATTGTCTGATCAGACAATCGGATCGGACTATCGGAGAGGAAAATCGGACTTGAATTCCCAGCCTTATAGGTATTTACTTTACTTTTAAACAAATCTGTGACTTAACATTTGAAATAAAAACGTATACAAATACATGTGTGTTTTAACTGGTACCACTGAGTTACTCTGATGATGGAACTCGAAGGTAGGAGACGAAATCCTGGATGTGTTCAAACTTTTTTTTGGTATACTAAGTTTGGACTTATTAGATTTGTCTTGAAGGTAGGAAACTAAGTGTAGAAAAGTTAGTGCGATAAAATAAAACATTCCGGATCTAAAAAATCTGATCATGTATCCTCTCAGATCAGCAAATCAACAAGAAATGGACCTATAGTGCTTTAACTAAAATTGTTACTCACTATGAGCCATTAGCTGGACCGTTATCAAATTAAAGATCGAGAGTATCTGATGAGGCACCATCATTAATCCTCTCAGATCAGCAAATCAACAAGAGATAGAACTATAGTGCTTTAACTAAAATTGTTACTCACTAAGAGCATTTAGCTGGACCGTCATCAAATTGAAGACCGGGCAATCTGATGATGCACCATTATGAATCCTCTCAGATCAGCAAATTGATATCAATTGATCAGCAAAAAAAGAGATAGAACTGTAGTGCTTTAACTAAGCCTTTAGCTGGGCCGTTATCAAATTGAAGATCGGGAGTATCTGATCATGAATCCTCTCAGATCAGCAAATCAATAACAGATAATATCATAGTGCTTGAACTAAAATTGTTACTCTCTATGAGCCATTAGCTGGGCCATTATTAAATTGAAGACTTGGAGTAGTTATCTGATGATGCACCATAAGGATCCAAGGGATATTAAAGGGATATAACTATTGAGCCATGACTAATGTTGTTTATTACTATAAAGCTGATGATATGCCCAAAGTGGTTCCAGGCGTTTCGGGGGTTCCTTTAAAATTTTAATTTTGATTTTATTTTATTTAGTAACAAATATTTGTAATATTTATTCTAATTAAAAAGGACATCATTCATTTTGTATGGGGACTTGGGCTTAATTGTATTAACAGTTGCATATACATTTTAAAATATGTAGTTTAATGTTTGAAATTTACCATGTAATTGGAATATATCTTTTATTTTGCAAAGTTTAGGTGTGCAAAACATCGATGGTGCAAAATGATCAAACTGTAATTATGACAGTACTATTATATGGCGTGTCTTTGTGATTGACAGACGATACAAAATCCACATCTTATTTTTTTAATAACTCAATTGCACAGCAATTAAAAGCAAAATTGTTATTAGTTTTATCAATACAAATATCGAAACTACCATTTATATATTTTTTCATCATTGGACATCACAAAATGTCCTTTGAAAATTATAGTTATGTGCACGACTTTAAAGATGCGCGCGCGTATTTGCTCCCACCGCAGTCGTCCAGAGCTTTTCGGCCTATATATTTTTTTATTGTGACTCGACATTTGACAGCACCCCGCTGATGTTAAGCTGGAGTGTGGTCCATGAATGGATGGCACTACTACTACAATTTAATAACTGTAAGTAGCAATCACATCCACGCCCCGGCCTAGTTGGAACCGACAACTTACAAACTGATTCCAAAACGCGACTAAGTCACTTTACGGTTTGTATACTTGTAAGTGGTGGTACTACCCCGGATCGGCAGACTGGGTGCCACTGCCTACCACTCTGATAATATTATATTATAGAGCTTGTATGATGAGAATTGTGGATGTGGAGAAGCGAGGGAGTTGTGTCAGGACAATGGCGAGTGGCGCTCTATTGTCTCTGCCTATCTCTGTGGAAAAAGGCGTGACATTTTTATTTAAAAATATTATATATTTTATTATATTTATATTATCATGCCTTAATGCGTACTGGGATCAACAGAGACAGTGCATTGCCACTTTCAACGATCCACACAACTCCTAATTATTTTTAATCAATCAATCAAATTGTCAAGTCTTTTTTCAAATGGATAAGCAGAGATAATAGTTCGCCACTTGCCACGATCCTGACACAACTCCCTCGCTTCCCTCACATCCACAATTCTCTTCATACAAGCTCTACGGTTATGGGCACTAGGCAACCCAGTTTTCTTGAGGATGTCTCCTAGGCCTGCCTGCCTTTAACGCATATATCCGCGTTATTATAATTATAATAATAACAATATAATTATAATAGGCTTGGCTTGGCCTATCTGATATGAATGACACTCCATAAATATTGATTTTATATGAGACGAGACGGGAGGGACGGTACAGGGTTGCCACAAATCAAATAATCCTCCATGTTGAGAGCAGCCGTGGTGTTGTATTGGTACCGGTGAGTGTTTTTGAACCCGAGTTCTCGGTTTGTGTGACCATTCCACTGCCATTACACCACGGCTGCTGCTGCCAACGCTCTTTTTGACGCTGCCTGGCGTAGTACTTACAAGTACTACGCCAGTAGCTTGGAATCAGCTTGTAAGTTGCAGGTTCGAACAAGGTCTTCGTAGTGGATGCGGCTGTTACTTGCAGTTCTTTAACTGTAGTAGCAGTCGAATTCATTTATGGACTGAACTCCAGCTTACCTCTGATTTATCTCCTTTTAACCATGTCTTTTAATGTGGCCAAACAAGCAAATGAAACTTTTCTAAATAGTTTTTTCTTAAAGGACATCATTTATTTTGGGCTTTTATGTACTACTTTTGTAATGTCCAATGATGAAATTATATAAATGATAGTTTCTATACTTGTGTTAATAAAACTAATAACAATTTTGCTTTTAATTGCTGTGCAATTGAGTTATTTGGAAAATAAGATATGGCTTTTGTATCATCTGTCATTTACAAAGACACGCCATATTAACAGTTCTGCTTTGAACTATCATAATTACAGTTTAATTATTTTGCACACCTAAACTATGCAAAATAAAGGATATATTCCAATTATATTCTAATCTTCGTACATCAAACTATTTTAAATTGCATATGCAACTGTTAATACAATTAAGCTCAAGTCCCCATACAAAATGAATGATGTCCATACAAAATGAATGTTTTGCGGGAACATTGAATAGTAAATTAAACGTCTTACTATCGGTTAATGATTGTACAATTTTTTATTTCAACGTTTCGAGAGCTTTGCAGCCTTATTAACCAAAAAAGAATGCTGCGCTCTATGTTATGCGCCCATAAACATAGAGCTTGTATGAAGAGAATTGTGAATGGAGTTGTGTGAGGATCGTGGCAAGTGGCGCCGTCTCTGCCTATCACTGTCGGAAAAAGGCGTGACAATTTAATTGATTGATTGATTAACCAAAAATAAACGCGATAGTAAGCTGCATAAAGTTTTAAAAATTCACCTTTCTGTAAATAATACGTGGTATCAGAATAAAATATAAAATTAATTTTAATTATAGTCGCAACCCTAACCGCAAACTTTGACCCTCAGGGATGTCACATGTCTGAGGGGCAGTTCGTGTTGAAATGAGACGCACGTACGTAATCCTAGGCGTGCGAGCGAGACGGCTACACTCTTATTGCTCTACCGTTTACACATTGATGGAGAGATGTGTCGTTTTATTCATCATAGCCATTTTATTACGTATTTTGTGTATAAGGGAGGGTAGTTGGTTCACTTAAATTATGTTTTATTGCTTCCATAGTTCGAGGCTTGAGTAAACAACGTTTAAATATTAAACAAATTTTATGCGGCTTACTATCGCGTTTCTTTTGGTTTTGATTTTACATTTTATTTATTATTTCGACGTTTCGAGAGCTTTGCAGCCATCGCGGTCACGGAGAGACCAAAAACAAAATAAAAGCGATAGTAAGCCGCATAAAATTTCTTGAATTCAATAATCAACGTTCGCGCAAAATCTAAGAAAACATAAATATTGTTTTACATACAAGGTTTAGAATGGTCTTATTGTAGCTTTGCCGAAATTATAATTATAATCAATCAATCAAATTGTCACGCCTCTTTCCCACGGGTATTGGCAGAGACAACGGAGCACCACTTGCCACGATCCTGACACAACTCCCTCGCTTCCTTCACATTCAGAATTCTTTTCATACAAGCTCTACGGTTATGGGCACTAGGCAACCCAGTTTTCAATATAATTATAAGTATATTGAATTTTCAAGTCCAACTGTATAGAGCCAAATAGAGCTATTAATGAACCGCACTCCAGCTTAACATCAGGCGGGATGCTGTCATATCAAGAGCCCCAAGAAAAAATCACTTTCCAAATCATGGATCGTGCTCCAGCTTAACATCAGGCGGGGTGCTGTCATATCTAGAGCTCCAAAAAATACACTTTCAATAGATGTATAGGTCTCCAATCATGGATCGTGCTCCAGCTTAACATCAGGCGGGGTGCTGTCATATCTAGAGCTCCAAAAAATACACTTTCAATAGATGTATAGGTCTCCAATCATGGATCGTGCTCCGGCTTAACGTCAGGCGGCTCTACATATGACATGTAGAGCCCCAAGAAAAAAATATTTCCCAAAGATGTATAGGCCTCCAATCATGGATGCAGAAATTAAAGCATAAATTCAAAATTGCCCGCTAACTAACTAAAAACTATGAAACAACTCTGTTACGGACCGGAATCGAACCCGGGGACTTAACGAAAGTGTAACGGACTGTACTAACCAATGCGACCATTTTATTTATTGTGTCTCGACATATGACAGAACTCCGCTTATAATTACGCTGGCCGCTGGAGTGTGGTCCATGAATGGATGTCACTGCTACTACAATTCAATAACTGTAGTAGTAACAACCGGCAACTTACAAGTTAATCCCGAAACGTGACTAAATCACTTCACGGTCTGTATACTTATTGGCAGGCTGGGTACCACTGCTTACCACTCTTTGATAACCAGACCCAAAGCAACTCACTATTTTTTTAAGCTATGAAACTATTAATATTTGCTCTGACCGGGAATCGAACCCGGGACATTACGCGCAACAAACCAATCGTTAACCATTCGTCCACGCCTGTCGTCAATTTGGAAATGTTACGCAGTATAATTATTTTTTTACTATTTTTGTTAGCTACCAAAAGTTACTTGTATTTGAAACAGGACGACCAAAGTACACAAATATTATATATCAAAGATACATTGGTACTGGCATTTGGTTTTGAAGTAGACCACGGTCGCCCTAAACACTGCAGAGCTAGTAATAGCGTAAACCGATCGATATCCTATCTAAAATCGTACGATAATCCAACACGAAATAATGCAAGTAAATCAATTGTAGGTAACAGTTTCGTGCCCACTAACGTGAGGGGGTCAACGTACCATTGAATTGCTCATAAAATCATTACACGCGGTTATATCGATCTGTGAAATCACATCGCATCGGCGAGATTTAGATATGTACGGTTGTATTGACTTGACACAACATACAAGAAATGAAAGGGCATCGTTGGTTTTGTATAGGGACTTGGGCTTAATTGTATTTAACAGTTGCATATACATTTTAAAATAGTTTCATGTACGAAGATTACAATTTAAAGGAAATATATCCTTTATTTTGTATAGTTTAGGTGTGCAAAATGATCAAACTATAATCATGTCAGTTCAAAGCAGAACAAATATAGCGTTGATTGACAGATGATACAAAATCCATATCTTATTTTCCAAATAACTCAACTGCAAAGCAATTAAAAGCAAAATTGTTATTAGTTTTCTCAATACAAATATCGAAACTACCATTTTTATATTTTTTCATCATTGGTCATTACAAAAGTAAAAGTTTATAAAAGCCCAAAATGAATGATGTCCTTTATGCATTTGGTTTAAGTTTAATCTCATGTTTTAATGCGTTAAACGAGGCAGGCTCAGAAGGGTGTTTGCCGACCAAATCGGAGACATCCTCTATAAAGCTAGGTTGCCTAGTGCCCATAACCATAGAGCTTGTATGAAGAGAATTGTGAATGTGAAGGAAGCAAGGGAGCTGTCAGAATCGTGGCAAGTAGTGCTCCATTGTCTCTGCCTATCCCTGTGAGAAAAAGGCATGACATTTTAATTGATTGATTTAAGTTTAAAGGCTTCAATGAGAGGATTAAATGCTTCAATGAGAGGATTAAATGCTTGTCAGTGACCGACCAAACTGTAGAAAGAAGAGTGCATGCTCGACTGTAAGCTCTTCCTCATATGGATAGACGCTTGATCCAGGTCGAGGTCAGATATCGAGTCACAATAAAAAATGGCCTAACTCTTAAAATCTGAGCCATAACTATACAAAACAATACTTAAAAGAACTAATAAGAGTGACCGTGGTGTAGTGGTAGTGCAACGGTTACGCAAACCAAGAGCCACCGGTTCAAAACCACTTGCCGGTGCTTACTAATCAATCAATCACGCTTTTTTCCCACAAGGATAGGCAGAGACAATGGAGCGCCACTTACCACGATCCTTACACAACTTCCTTGCTTCCTTCACATTCTCTTCATACAGTTCTTACCAATGTTTTGATTTCTTAGATATTGCGCGAACATTGATCAATGAATTAAACAAATTTTATGCGGCTTACTATCGCTATGAAATGTCGGATTCAAATTAAACAATGTACAATCATTAACCAAAATAAACGCGAGAGTAAGCCGCAAAAAAATTCACCTAGAAATGTATCTTCGACATACATTCTTAAGTACCAATGTATCTTGAGCATGTATCTTTGATTGTTTTGTTTTTAAGATAAAGTTAAATTATCTATCAGCCGTAGGTCAAAACCGTTCTTCTAAAATACCTCTCGTAAGTTTTTGACGACAGGCGTGGACGAACGATTTAGCGATTGGTTTGTTGCGCGTTAAGTCCCGGGTTCGATTCCCGGTCGAAGCAAATATTTGTTTCATAGCTTTTATTTGTAATATTATTTTTCAAACGTCAGTAAATTGTGGAGTAAACAACGAAACAAGTTACTATTACCGATGACGGATAGTTTATTATACGAGTAGGAACCGGGCATAAGTGTGCGTTTGATGTACGTGCGAACTTTGGTCGTTCTGTTTCTATGATACAAGCACGTTTAATACTTTACAGACCTCATTGTATCTTAACGACATGTCATCTCACATGTTTTTTTTGCTTGACATTATCCCTCCTGATGTTAAACTGGAGTCTAGTGGTTCATGAGTGTGGTTCATGAATAAAGACAAATGCTGCTACTGTTAAATAACTGTCACATCCACTATGCCGGCTTAGTTAAAAGCTGGCCAATAAAATCAATAATTGATTCAAAACTAAAATTAGAGTGTCACGCAAAAATTCTCACGGGATTAGTCGGGACTTTCCACGATCCTGACACAACTCTTTGGTTTCCTTAACATCCACAAATTATCAATTCAGTATCTTCGTACATACAAGGCCAGTTTTAGAATTACGCTGGTCTCTAAGGTTAAGGCCATAATATCCTAATTCATCTATAAGTAAAAGAAAAAAAAGTGCAAAAAGTGTTTATTATTAAAAAACTGTATCCAATTATTTCCAAAAGAATAACCGTATTTAAATCAAACGACACCATTCTCTATAATGTTCAAAGATCTAAAATACCAACGGATATTCAAAACGGACTAAAACCAGCATCGGATACAGAAACAGTAATACTTTCTTTGAAGCAATCAATAGGCTAAACTCTCCACGCTAACATAACTATACCTATCTATACAAAAAACGAAGCTGTTTATAGAACATGAAATATCTTTAAAACTATAGAATAGAACGTTTAGGTATCATTACCGTTGTATTCTACGTGAAAAAATAGCCCAAATACATGTGCAATACATTATATTTATGTGATTAATCGTGTATTTTGCGTTCGTTTTAGGTTTTTTAACTCAATGACGCGGCCACGGTAATCTCAATAAAATGGACGCTTCGGCCATTTTCTTTTCGACGGCGCACTCGGAGCCTGAGCTTCGTGTTTTTGGTTATGTTGTATGGTTTTGTGTCTTTTTTCTCCTTTTTTTACTTTAAAGATAGCAATATAAGTGTTGTTGGAGGTATGGGACAGGGCGTTTTATAAGGTGAGGCGGGGGGCGATCTCCGTGCACGGCCAAAGCGGTGTAAAGGGAAAGAACTGCGGTCTGTTATACACGAGAGCGGTTTCGACAGCGATTGGTCGCACGATTTATTGTCGATATGAATCGTAACATTTTAGTTTTCGTTTTTAATAAATGTGGTATCTTCTTAGATTTTGCGCGAACATAAATAAAATAAATTTGTCGGAATAATAACAAATTGTAAAATCTAAACCAAAATAAACGCAATAGTAAGCCGCATATTTGTTTAATTCATTGATAAATGTGTTCTGATAGAACCTTAATTTTTTTATTCCTTTTTAAATAGTTTAACTTATATTTTGGTTAAGATTTTTATTATTTTATTGTGTTATTTATTAAACGTTTTTAATATTATTTTATAAATGACTGGAAACAAATATATGTATAACTATGTAATCATCAATTTTTATGATTCAATTCCTACTGGGATAGACATCGACAAAGAAACGTCATTTTTCATGATCCGGACATAACTCGGTGCGTCTTTTCTTTGTAGAACAATTGACAAGTGGAATGCTTTGCCAGCCCATGTGTTCTCACCATCCTATGACATTGGATCCTTCAAACGATGCGTGAAGAAGCACCTTAGGCCGACATAGTGGCGGCGGCTGGGGCAGCCGGGAACTAACTTGGTTGTTCCAGTCGTCATCACTCTTGGACCTCCTCTTGCTTATCATCAGGCGGGTCGAGATCAGATGCAGTGTCACAATAAAAAATAAATAAATAAACTTTCTTGGTTCTTGACGTCTATAATTCTCTTCATACAGACACCTGAGGCCAGATTCTCCTAATTGATTATGCCAATCAGTAAAATTACGCCGCAGCCGCAAGTGACCAATCAGCGTTGTTTACCTGTTGATTTCTAATTCGCTGATTGGTTACCAAGTTGTGAAATATCATTGCGACAAAACACTGCTTTTTTGACGCCAAATGTATTAGGGAAATAGAGGCCCTACTTATTTAATTATTTATAACCTCAACATTTTTTTAAAATAGGTATAGATAAAGAGGATTGTGGATGTGACAGAAGTAAGTATCGTGGAAAGTATAGACATTGATTTTGATTAAAAATATTTTATTATACAGTAAATACAATGGGCGAGCTAAAAAGTAAAAACATCTAACTTTTGGAAGAGAGGTAATAATAAAAGTTGAGGGTGATTTAATATAATATAAAAACCTGGGTCTTCTAATTAATTATATAGAAATATAAATACTATATCTAATAAATAAATAATATATTATACAATAAATATAATTATATATATCACAGATTCGAGAAAAGGATTAAATTAATTATGCACTTATAAATATTACAAAAATTTATGAATGACAAAGAAATCGTGTCCGATTCTCAATAAATATCGCTCCTGCTTGCGCGTGTATGACGGACACCTATCTTTCATTGCACGTATTTGGGGGGCGCGGGGGGTCGCTCGTTCGCGCGGCGGCATACACGAAGCCATCTTGTTCAGACGACCGTCGTATCGTACGCTTCTCTGCCTAAAATCCGCGCAAAATCACCATTAATTACTAATAAAAACCACCTATATTGTGCAATTAAAACGACTATTAAATATAACCTATAAAAGTGATGAAATAAACTGTGTTTTAATACTGTTTTAGTGTGTGTGTGTTTGTGTTACGTAGAGTTTCTTTGTGCGCGCGACAATTATCATTGTTAAAGTTTTAGAACTGTGATCGATTTGGACGGACCGCGCGGGGCTCGCCTCCTTCGCCTTTTGTTTTCACCATTTCATCAAATCAATAGTAACGAGTGGGCACAGCGTACCAATTGTAAATACACAACATAACGGACTTATTAGGTATGTACAATGTATTGTTTATTGTTAATTTAAGCTGTGGTATTTGCACCTTTAGTTGACTTAACTGTGAATAATTGCTCTTATTGTAGAGCTATTGACTAATCATCATTTGTATCTGCATCTCTTTCTAACAGCTAAATAACTATATTTACTATTGAATATTTACTAAGAATAACAAGATTTGTATTTATGTATTACTAGTTACTATACTTATATATATGTTTTAATAAATCGTGCTTAAGGTATCTAATTGGTTTATTAGTAATCGATGTGAATTGTGGATCATAGTAGCTCTCACTATACCGGCCTGCGGAGAGATGAATATTGTCGCTAAAAATAGCATTATCCATAACGCTGCATTAAATGGCGGGTGTCACTAAACGCAGTAAAAGTATTGATACAAATATTTCTATGTTGTTTATTTTATATGTTTGTAAACGTGTTTGTATCATAGACGCTGAACAACTAAAGTTCCTGTATCATATAAACTAAGTTTCAAAAAAAGTTCTTATTTATAAAAAAGGTAAACCGATTTATATTGCTAAGTAAAAATAAAATCGACTAATATATTTACAAGATAAACTTTTCTTATTGTGGCTTGACATGACAGCATCCTGCTTCATGATAAGCTAGAGTACGGTCCATGATGCGACGGCTACTTGCCGGCCTAGTTAGACCCGGCAACTTTGAAGCTGATCCCGAAACGCAACTGAATCAATTTTATAATAGAAAAGTAGTTTTGCGCGGGCGCCATATTTGAATTTGGTAACTTGCGACGATCAAGACGAATCTAATGACACCTCGTGTATTGTCAAAGAAATGGGCATAGGTAGGTACACACGCCCGAAAAACATAAAACCGGCTGGCATAGAGGCTAGTCAGATATCGCATCTTATTAAAAAAAAAGGCGGGTAAAAATAACTAGTACCGGCTCGAAGGACCAAATAGTTTTCTTCGCTATTATGGATTATTCTTGTTTTTGAACGCTTTGAAGGTTTGGGCACATGAAAAGGATGAGTAAAAGTGGATTGACGAAAGGAATTTATAAATCTGATGTCGATGGATGCGTAAACGAGGTAGACGACCAAATTGGAGACATCTCCTAGAACGTTGGGTTGCCTAGTGCCCATAACTATAGAGCTTGTATGAAAAGAAATGTAAATGAGAGGCAAGTGGCGCTCTATTGTCTCTGCCTATCTCCGTGAGAAAAAGGCGTGACAATTTGATTGATTGATTGTCTGCTTAGCACCAGTTTAGAATATTTTTGCGCGTACATAATCATACGGTTTATTATTTATTTACGTTGCGAAATATAAACAAAGGTATCAACATAACAAAAATATTTCTTTTCATAACTCAGCTAATTATCGAAGCATTGTTCATTTTCTAATAAAAACAATCATTAATATTTTTAATCTTTGTCACTACATCTTTTAAACCACATCTATCAGGATAGTGGAGCGCCACTTGCCATTGTCCTGATATAACTCCCTCATTTCTCTCACATCCACAATTCTCTTCATACAAGCTCTACGGTTATGGGCACTAGGCAACCTAGCTTTTTTTAAAGATGTCGCTGATTTAGTCGGAAAACACCCTTCTGAGTCTGCCCCGTTTAACGCATCCATCCACATCAGATTTATTAATTCCGTTCATTAATCTACTTTCACTCTTCTTTCCCTGTGCAGTCGTTCAGAGCTCTTCTATCTGACGATCTGTATACTGCGCAGTTTAAAGTTAGCGCCGGGAACTATACCAAATCGCCTCCTCTCATAAATCGCACTCCAGCTTAACAGCAGGCGGGGTGCGGTCATATTCATTACTACATTGAAATACCTTCTTCTTCTTTACTCACAAAAAATCAATAGATCTTATTACACTATTCCCGAATGAAGTGACAAAACTTCAGGTAATATTTTTTATAGTGTCCTGACATATTAACAGTACACCTCCTACTGTATAATGTTTTCCTGGTACTTTTTATTGTTATACGACGACATATGAAGGGAGCGATTGCTACTATGATTTAATAACTGCAAATATCAACCAATCAATCGAATTCTTACGCATTTTTCCCACAGAGATATGCATAGACAATGGAGCGCCACTTGCCACGATCCTAACACAACTCTCTCGCTTCTCTTACATTCACAATTCTCTACATACAAGCTCTACGGTTATGGACACTAACAGCCCAGCTTTTTTAAAGATGTCTTCGATTTGGTCGAAAAACACCCTACTGGGCCTGCCCCGTTTAACGCATCCCTCCACATGAGATTTATAAATTCCTTTCGTCAATTTACTTTCCCTCATTCTTTTTATGTGCCCAAACTATTAAAGCATTCCTTTGTTAATCCTTGTCACTACATCTTTTATCAACCTCAATCTATCCGCTACCGTCACTTCACATACAATTCTTGATGAACGCATTTTTACAGCCACACCAAACATTCATTTCCATACATTATTGTAGGAACAAGTACCGCATTATAAGCAAACAGTCAATAATTTCATCATTGGTCCATTTAAGAACACATAAAGGGCAGTCTGCCACTCTTCCTTAAGATAAAGCTATGGACATGTGCATTCTCCCTGTCCTTACCTATGATGGACAGACCTGGTCTTTGACAGATTACTAAAGGTCCAGGCTTGAGTGTTGTTAAATAACCATGGAGCGTAGTATTCTGGGCGTAAAACTTACAAAACACAAATTGTCGATGTAGCCGTAGTAGATAGGTCATCTCTGTCACATGTCTGATGCATTACTGAGTGGACTCCAGATTGCAGAAGACATTGTGGCAGGCCAACGGAGATGGCGAGATGTGATAGACTCCTACAATAGTTCGTGGAGAGAGTGCAGTGAGACCGCAGTGTCGTGAGTTATGGAAAAAAGAAAGGGAGGTCTTTGCTCAGCAATGGACAAATAAATAGGCATTAATAACAATAGGTATATAAAACAATTTATTTCATCTTACTTTAAATTGACGCAAGGAATTTATAAATCTGATGTGGATATGCGTCCAATCGGAGACCAATTTTCATTGAAATCTGTTTAATGATTTAGGCGTGAAAAGGTACTAAGCAGACAGACACTCGTATTTATATTAGTACAGATTCGACTCCCTCAACGAATAATGTCACATCTGCGAAACATCAACTTTATAGGAGAGCTGTACCTATAAAAAATATATTACAAAGGGTTAAATACGCCTACTGCTAAACTCGGTACTGGTTACGAATTTGTGCCCTTTGGGGTCGAGACGATGGGCCCTTGGGGACCTTCAGCTAAGCGCCTGGCCAAGGAGTTGTCCAAGCGGCTGACGGAGAAGTCTGAATACAGGAAGGCTGGCAATCATTTTTGCCAACGTATTAGTCTTGCTATACAAAGGGCAAATGTCTGCCTTCTTGGGACTATCTCTGATGTGACGTCATTACATGATATTTTTTATTTATAGTTTAAGGGCTAAATTGTATTAACAGTTGCATATACATTTTAAAATAGTTTAATGTACCAAGATTACAATTTAATTGTAATATATCTTTTATAATGCATAGTTTAGGTGTGCAAAATGATCAAACTATAATTATGACAGTTCTAAGCAGAACTGTTAAGATGGCGTGTCTTTGTGATTGACAAACGATACAAAATCCATATCTTATTGCCCAAATAACTCAATTGCAAAGCAATTCACAGCAACATTTTTATTAGTTTTATCAATACAAGTATAGAAACTACCATTTAAATATTTTTTCATTGGACATTACAAAAGTAGTACATAAAAGCACAAAATGAATGATGGATGTCCCTTGGAAAATTAATCCTGCTTTCATGATTGTTCTTATGGTACGAGTGTGCACCCAGCATTCACTTCCATTCATTAAGGCGACCGTGGTGTAGTGGCAGTGCAATGGTCACGCAAACCGAGAGCACGGGTTCAAAACCAATTACTGGTGTGTAACAATGTATCTTTGGAAAATGTACGTTGGTCGTCCTGTTTCTATGATACAATCAATTGAATAGCTTAGTATGGAAATGTGAATAATCAATCAATCAAATTGTCATGCCTTTTTCCCACAGGGATAGGCAGAGACAATGGAGCGCCATTTGCCACGATCCTGGCACAACTCCCTCGTTTCCTTCACATTTCTTTTTATACAAGCTCTATGGTAATGGGCACTAGGCAACTCAGCTTTCTTAAGGATGTCTGCGTCTTGGTCGGAAAACACCCTTCTGGGTCTGCCACGATTAACGCATCTATCCACATCAGATTTATAAAGGACATCATTAATTTTATAAGATATGGATTTTGTATCGTTTGTCAATCACAAAGACACGCCATCTTAATAGTTTTGCTTTGAACTGTCATAATTATAGTTTGATAATTTTGCACACCTAAACTATTCATAATAAAGGATATATTCCAATTACATTGTAATCTTCGTACATCAAACTATTTTAAAATGCATATGCAACTGTTAATTCAATTAAGCCCAAGTCCGCATACAAAACTAATGATCTCCTTTCTTTCGTCAATCTACTCATCGTTTCCACATGCCCAAACCATCGAAGCAAAAAATGAAATTAGTACCTATATATTTAGCGTGGTTTAAGTAGAAACGTTAACGTTTAAAACGCAATGTTGCTTGTACGTGAGATGGTAAGTCGTGTCTCCCACGGTCGACCTCGATTATTCATAACTTCCGTATAATATCTTGAATTGTACATTTACTCTTTATAATGTATGTATTTCTGCGCATTCACGTCTATAATAACTGTTAATGTGTACAAGGCGGACGTGGCTCTGTGCTTCGGCTTATGGACTCCTGTTCCATAAAGTTCACGAGTTCAAATTGGGTACTATGTTATTAGAATAAGAATAGGACGGGCTGTTGACTAACTTCACTCAAAGGTTTCTTGACGGTCCGCTATGAAAAAGACGCCATACTAAAGTGAAGTTGGTTGGAGAGTTAGACGTCACAAAATGACGCCGATTCTGCCCTATTCTTATTTTAATCGCATTATATAGAAAATTTTAGGAAGTCTTATTTTGACGACGGGCGCGGCGTTCTGTTCTTTACGCGTTAAGTTCCAGGTTCGATTTCCGGTCGGAGCAAAGATTTGTTTCATAGCTTTTATTTGTAATGCCTAATGATTAGATTTATCAATCAAATTTTCCCCACAGGGATAGGCAGGGACAATGGAGCGCCACTTGCCACGATCCTTACACAACTCCCTTGCTTCCTTTACATTCAATTCTCTTCATACAGGCTCGATTAAATATTACAAATATACGTTTAAATAAAACAAGCAGGTATTTGTTTCGGGTCTGGTGGTCAGAGTGGTAGGTAGGTCTGTCGATACGTTGTAGTAATACCACTTACAATTGTACAGACCGTTAGGTGACTTAGTCGCGTTTCGGGATCGGCTTGTACTCGTAAGTTGCCAGGGCTTGCCGGGCGGGACAGTGGACGTGACTGCTTCATTCATTCATTCATGGACCGCATTCCGGTTTAACAGCGGGCAGGGCGTTGTCATTATGTCAAGTCACAATTTAAAATAAAAAAAGGTTGTACCAACTCTCTGCCTACCACTCTTAATATTTCTTCAACTTAAAATAGTTAATTTTAAATTAAATAAAGTATTAATTTACATTTCTATACTAAGCTACTAAAGTGTTTGTATCATAGAAACAGGACAACCAAAGTACATATATCAAAGATACATTGATACCGGCGAGTGGTTTTTGAACCCGTGCTTTCGGGTTGCGTGACCATTCTCTGCCACTACACCACGGTCGTCTCATGCTAATGACGCATTGTGTGCGGGCGGAAGACACAAAAGGTTTGGTGGAATTTCACTGGTTTTGATATAGGTACTATATTTAGGCTTTTCTGTGACAAGGGACAGAAAGGTCTAGAAATTGTAATCGGTTCTTTACGTAAAATAAATTATTTCTATATAATATTTCAAATCAAGATAAAACTCTATTTTCTTTCTGTGTATTCTGGTTTGTGTAATATTTGAGTTGCCTGGATTTTTTTTTAGTATTTTCTTAGATTTTGCGCGAACATTGATTAATGAATCAAACAATTTTTTTGCGTCTTACTGTCGCGTTTATTTTGGTTTTAATTTGGTTTCTTCGTGACCACTATGGCTACAAAGCTCGCGAAACGTTAGAATAAAAAAAATTGTATCAAATAATTTGTAATCAAAACCAAAATAAACGCAATAGTAAGCCGCATAAAATTTGATTAATCATTAATACATGGAAGTTTTTTTTATTGTGACACGACGCCTGACTTAGACCCGCCTGATAATAAGCAAGAGAAGGTCCAAGAGTGACGACGACGGACCAAACGAGGGAGTTTTGTCGGGATCGTGGCAAGTGGCGCTTCATTGTCTCTGTCTATCCACTAACTGGTACCAATGTTTCTTTAATTCATGTGCCATGGTAGTAGTCCTGTTTCTATGATATATAATTATATTCCAAAGAGTGGTAGGCAATGGTTGTCTGCTTGTCTGTCGATCCGGGACAGTACCACGATTTAGTCGCGTTTTGGGTTCAGCTTGTAAGTTGCCAGTTCCAACTAAGCCGGCATAGTGGATGCGACTGCTACTTACAGTTATTACATTGTAGTAGCAGTGAAATCCATTTATGGACCACACTCCAGCTTAACATCAAGCTGGGCGCTGTCATGTGTATAGACCGTCAAGTGACTAAGTCGTGTTTCTACTCAGGTAATGGTTGTAAATGCAGTTATTAAACTGTAGTAGCAGTAGCCTCTATTCCTGGACCGCACTCCAGCTGTCATATGTTGAGCCACAATTCAAAAGAAAGATTAAATAACAAATGAAATAATTACATACAAGCTCTGTGGTTATGGGCACTAGATTTGGTCGGAAAACAGAGCCTGTATGGAGAGAATTGTGTATGTCAAGGAAGCAAGGGAGTTGTGTAAGGATCGTGGTAAGTGGCGCTCTATTGTCTCTGCCTATCCCTGTGGGAAAAAGACGTGACAATTCGATTTTTGATTTTTTGAAATAATTAAGAATTGTGGATGTGAAGGAAGCAAGGGAGTTGTGTGAGGATCGTGGCAAGTGGCGCTCCATTGTCTCTGCGTATCCCTGCGTATTCATTGATTGATTAAATAACAAAAAATAATCAATATAAATATTGCAAACAGATAAAGTTATATAAATAAACTTACGATCATTGACAAAAAACCTACATACGATGATATCTTGACCGCCATCTTGGATGTGTATGACTCAGCGAATTTTTTTAGTTTATAATTAGACTCAAATCAAATTACTTATTGCATTTAGTTTGTGATTTAAATATGTTAGAGAGATAATATTTTCTTAAATAAATTTTATGCGGCTTACTACCACGTTTATTTTCGTTATTGATTTTACAATTTTGTTTTATTATTCTGACGTTTCGAGAGCTTTTTAGAGAGACTTTCCGTGACCACGATGGAGGGTCTCTCTGTGACTACGATGGCTGCAAAGATCTCGAAACGTCGGAATAATAAAATAAACGCGATAGTAAGCCGCTTAAAATTTGTTTAATGCATTATTGGAGAATTTTTTATTTATTTATTTAAGTATTAGTCTTAATTTTTATATAAATAAAGAGGCCGTTTTTTTATTGTTACTCGACATATGACAGCACCCGCCGGATGTTTAGCTGGAGTGCGGTCCATGAATGGAGGTCACTGCTACTATAATTCAATAACTAATAAGCATTCACATCCACTATGCCGGCCTAGTTGATACTGGCAATTTACAAGCTGACCCGAAACACGACTAAGTCACTTTACGGTCTGTATACCTACTGTATATTATACTACCCCGGATCGGCAGACTGGGTACCACTGCCTACCACTCTTTAATAACCAGACAGACAGAATATTTGCTTTGACCGGGAATCGAACACCAAGCCTGTCGTCAGATGTTTATTTAAACAATATATAAAATTATATACATATAAGTAGTATGTATAATAGATTTATTGTATTATATGTATTGGTATTATATTTTTGGTATGTAGTATGTTTAGAGTATTATAAAGTATATTAAAATTAGTTAGAATCAGATGCTTCTATTTTTTTTTCTAAGGTAGGCTAGTATGAATGCCCAGCGGCATTAAGTCCGCCTTTGTACATTGGGCATAAAGTTTTAAAATAAATAATAAATGTAATAAATATAAATATACATATAACTGTTCATTATTATTAGTAGTTTCATAATGTCGAAATTGAGGACAAGGTTGCCTCTATACTTTATACAACTAGTTAATTATTTAAGTTTTTCACATTTCTATATAAGCTATTAAATATGCTTGCATCAAAGAAACAGAAAGATCAAAGTCCATATGTATCAAAGAAACATTGGTTCGGAATATCCGATACATAAAAAATAATTATGTATTTCTAAAAAATATATAAATGGTAGTTTCGATATTTGTATTGATAAAACTAATAACAGTTTTGCTTTTGATTGCTGTGCAATTGAGTTATATGGAAAATAAGATATGGATTTTGTATCGTCTGTCAATCACAAAGACACGCCATATAAACAGTTATGCATTGAAATGTCATAATTATAGTTTGATCATTTTGCACACCTAAACTATGAAAAATAAAGGATATATTCCAATTACGTTGTAATCTTCGTACATAAAACTATTTTAAAATGTATATGCAACTGTTAATACAATTAAGCTTAAGTCTCCATACAAAATGAATGATGTCCTTTATATTACTGATTCGAACGTTTTTTTTATTCTGCAATATAGACATCCTCAAGAAAGCTTGGTTGCCTAGTGCCCATAACTGTAAAGCTTGTATAAAATTGTGGAATTGTGGATGTGAGGGAGTTCTGTAAGGATCATGGCAAGTGGCGCTTTATTGTCTCTGCCTAGACCCCGTGTCATATTGATTTTTACAGTGAAAAATTAAGTATATTTCAATATCTTCAGTACATATTTGGAATGACGCCAACTTTTTCCTTTAGTTCTGTATTTGATTAACTGCAATTTTGTTACGAGGTGACGATTTTTAATGAAACAAATTTAAAAAAAATACATTATAAGGCGAACCACCCACAGGTTCCACTGTATATTTGATATATGTACTTTGGTTGTCCTGTTTCTATAATACAAGCACTTAAGTACTTTTAGAAATGTAAATAAAATAATAATATGTGTCTTTGTATGTATATATTAGTCTCATTTATCTATTTGACCTTCCTCTTGCCCCAATTTTTGCATTACTTCTATTTAGAGAACCCGTGCTCTCGGTTTGCATGACCATTACACTGCCACTACACCATGGTTGCCTTAAGAGTACCTTGGAATGCTTTGCCAGCCCATGTGTTCTCTCCACCCTATGACCTTGGATCCTTCAAGCGATGCGTGAATAAGCACCTTAGGCCGGCAAGAGGTAGCCGGGAACTAACTCGGTTTTGCAGTCGTCGTCACTCTTGGACTTCCTCTTGCTTATCATCAGGCGGATCGAGTTCAGATGTCGTGTCAAAATAAAAAAAAACTAGTGAATTTTTCAATTCCTGTTAACATGAACACATAAAGAAAGCTTTAGTTTAACATTGTGGCAGGACCACTTAATGTAACAACACAGCTATGTTTATAAATTGATAATCTAGACTTTAAACTGATACATTTAAAGCCTAGTATCGTGTGCAGTTGTTTGTGTAAGTTTAAAAGACTTTACTGCATTAGTGTTAGAGTTGTGACCTAGATCTGAGAGCTATATACAAATGAATATAAGTATCAACATTGTCGCGTTTTATGTCTATATTTAGTGTTAACTACGATAATAACTCAAAATAGAATCAAATTGTCACGCCAGGGGATAGACAGAGACAATAAAACACCACTTGCTACGATCCTGACTCAAATACCTTGCTCCCCTCACATTCACAATTATCTTTATACAAGCTCTATGGTTATGGGCACTAGGCAACCTAGCTTTCTTAAGGATGTCTCCGAATTGGTCGGAGAACACCCTCCTGGGTCTGCTTATTAATTAAACGTTATTAACTTACAAACTTATAAACTATGATAGGTTTTTTAAGTTTGATTGATTGATATAATCTGTAAATATTTTAATCAATCAAATTGTCACGCCTTTTTCCCACAGGGATAGGCAGAGACAATGGAGCGCCACTTACCACGATCCTTACACAACTCCCTTAAATATACTTTATTATTATTAGAATATTTTAATAATTAATAATTTTTTATTTATTATAAATACACATTTATAATAAATAAAAGTAGGTGTAGGTAGACTTAATATTTTTTTTTACATTTCTATACTGAGCTAAAGTGCTTGTATCATTGAAACATGACAATCAAAGTACGTATATCAAAGATACATTACCGGTGGGTGGTTTTGAACTTTGTGTCCATTGCACTGCCACTACACCACGGTCGCCTTAGCGCGTTAGCTACTACCGAGTTTTATACAAGGGTCTGCATTCAAGAAGAAAAACTAAATTGTTATCTTTTTATTGTCACACGATTCTAGTTCTTATTCCTAAATTAATAGTGTAGTTTATTTTAAAAAGGCAGTGAAGCCTGGAGGTGCGCCAAGCGCTTTAAGAAAACTGCAAAATTGATTTTGTATTTGCCGTATTAATGAAATGTATTATTGGATTGTCTATAAAAGGAATTTATGAGCAGGCATTGTTTTTATTATTATTTTGTCATTTTATTAGTCTCGAATCGTTACTCGAATTATCTAGATGTCGAATTACTTCCCTACTGCCTGTTTGCGGTGTCTACCATTATTTTTTCATAAACGTGCATAGTTCAACTAGAAAATAGCACTTGATTTTTATTTATTTATTTTTTATACTAAGCTACTAAAGTTTTTATTTTATTTTTTATTGTGACTCGACATATGACAGCACCCCGCTTGATGTCAAGCCGAAGTGTGGTCCATGAATGAATGCCACTGCTATTACAATTCAATAACTGTGAGTAGCAATCACATCCACTATGCCGGCCTAGATGGAACCGGCAAGTTACAAGCTGTTCCCGAAACGTGACCAAATCACTTCACGGTCTGTATACTTGTAAGTGATGATACTACTCCGGATCGGCAGACAGGGTACCACTGCCTACCACTCTTAAACTTACCACTCTTACCATTTTTATTATAGAAACAGGACAACCAAAGTACATATATCAAAGGTACATTGGTACCGGTGAGTGGTTTCGAATCCGTGCTCTCGGCTTGCGTAACCATTGCACTGCCACTACACCACGGTCGCAATGGATCCGGTTAGGATTCACTTTTTTTTTCATGTCCTCCAACCCCTCTCCAAAACTGCTATAGAGTTTTGGATGCTGTGACATATCGTTGCTTTCAAACGGTTAGATTTCAAGTTTGTTCCCGGCTTTCCCCCTCCCCCTCTATCTCGAAATTGGCCGGTTTGTTGCAAAAATGTTTGTTAAATAGGAAAAAAATCACCAAATCGATTCAGGAACTTATTTACAACACGGCAAAGAGTTAGGGTTCATGATTTTCTTAGCCAGGCATACTAATAAAATATTGCAAATAAATATTTTCAAAGAGGGTAGTCAGTGATACCCAGTTGGCAGATCCGAAGTAGTACCACCACTTACAAGTATACAGACCGTGAAGTGATTTAGTCGCGTTTCGTGAACTAATTAACTAGGCCGGTATAGTGAATGTGTTGCTACTTACAGTTATTTGCTACTTACAGAATTGTAGTAGCTGTGACGTCCATTCATGGACCACACTTCGGCTTAACCTTAAGTGGGGTGCTGTCATATGTCGTGTCACAATAAAAAAAAGTGATATGAAGTAACTTTTCTTATCTATATATATAAAAGAAAGTCGTGTTAGTTACTTCACTTATAAATCAAGAACGGCTGAACCGATTTAGCTGAAAATTGGCAGGGAGGTAGTTTAGAGCCAGGAGAAGGACATAGGATACTTTTTATCCCGTTCGACAGCATTCCCGTGTGACTTGACATGTAACCTCAGTCACTATAAAACGTGGTATAACAAAAAAGAATCAGACTTGGAATAACAAAATTGACGTATAATGACAGCTATGTAATGACGTATGGATGACAATTTGATATTTGTAAGAAACCTTTATATATAAAAATATATTGCTGTTCGTTAGTCTCGCTAAAACTCGAGAACGGCTGGACCGATTTGGCTAATTTTGGTTTTGAATTGTTTGTGGAAGTCCAGGGAAGGTTTAAAAGGTGAATAAATATGAAAGTCCCATGTAATATACAGCCGCTTGCCTGACGCACTTTCCTACCGATGACAGTTTTGACATGTATGGGGGAGTTGTAGACAAAGTTTATGTGACCCCCAGCTAAATCACAAATTTTGACATTTGACATTTTTAACTGTCAAATTATTTTTTCTCTGTGATCCTTTGCTCGCTGACGGATTTTTTTTTTGCGCAATCGATTAATCGTCGAACATTATTTAATATGCAAAAAAACTTAATCAGAAAATGTTGACGGAATCGGACTTTTTCGATTCCCAAACATACAGGTAAAGTTAGAGATACAACTGTCAAGTTAGAGAAACGATTTTGACGTCAACATGTTCCCACTGAATCACTAATAGAGCGTAAGAACTCGAAATTTTTAATTTCTCAACGTCTGCGTCGCTATCGAACTAATCGTTTTTCGGATTTTTTTCTACATTTTTTGTTCATTTTGACCCCTTAAAAGACCTCCAACATAGGTGTCATGTATAACGCGTTTGTCCACCGCGTCTGTAAAACAGCCATAAAAATCCCTGTCAACTGAAAATCACGGTAGCTCTAGCGTTGGCTTCATCTAGAATAGCTGCGACTCTGCTAGAAGGGCGGCAAACTGCACATTTTGCCTCGAAATTACCATTAAACATGCAAATCAACGAAACACCAATTTGTAACATCACCACAAATAGCGCAATGGCCTAGACCCTACAGGTATGCAAATTGATTATTTGGGATTAATGCACAATGACCCATAAGAGGTCACTGGAGGCACTGGACAGAACATTGAAAACAAACAAAAAAATATTTTTGGGGGGGCCATGATTCTGTTGTCAGGTGATATTCATCAGACTCTTCCAGTTATTCCCCGATCAACTGTTGCTAATAAACTAAACGCATGCCTAAAATCATCGAAATTGTGGCGGTAGGTAAAGACACTCTAATTAACAACTAATATGCGAGTGTTTTTGCAACAAGATGAAACTGCAAATGTGTTTGCGAAGCAGTTGTTAGACATTGGAAATATTAAGTCACAGTGGGCACCTCGATTTTCTGTTACATCACATCACAGACTTAAAAGAGGAGTTTATTCAGCGTGTTTTTCCAGATATAGCGCAACAGTTCAATAACCATAAATGACTGGGTGAACGAGCAATATTGGCGGGGAAAAATAAAGATGTCGAGGATCACAATGCGACCATTAAGAATTTTCTTTTGGGACAGTTGGTTTCCTTTAAATCAGTCGACGCCGTTATGAACCAGGATGAGGTAGTCAACTATCCCACGGATTTTAAATTTACTGAAATTACCTGGATTACCACCTCACGATTTGCAGTTAAATGTAGGATCAGTTGTCATCATGCTGCTTAACCTCGACTGTGCATTGGAACAAGACTGGCTGTGAAAAAGGTGATGAGTAACATCATCGGGGCAACCATCATAAAAAGAAAACACAAAGGAGAGGATGTCTTGATCTTGCGTATACCGATGATTCCAACAGATTTACCATTTGATTTTAAACGTTTACAATTTCCAGTAAGACCATCAATAAATCGCAACGCCAGTCGTTGGAAGTTTGCAGAATCCACTTGGAGTTTCCCTGTTTTGCGCATGGACAATACGTCGCGTGTTCGCGCGTCGGAAAACCGTCATTTTTGTTTATTTACGCACCACAAAACAAAACAAAAAATATAGTTTTTTTTAATTGATTAACAGACTGTATCATAACTGTGTGTGTCTGTCAATAGCAAATTAAATTCATGAAAACTCTGTTTTGTAAGTAAGCAACATCATGTGTAATTAATCGAAAATAATAATAATATTTCATTCAAACCGAGCATTTTTTAAAATTAATTATGGATTCCTTTTCTTTGTTTTAAGTTTATTTTATTATTAAAAAGTTTAGGTATTTTATTCATCGATTGTGGCAGTACGAAGTCTGCCGGGTCAGCTAGTTACTTTATAAATAAGAATAAAGACGTCATTATTCAATATTCAATATTCAATAGTCAATATTCATTACATTAGCGTTGCAATTATGTGATTAAAGATGCATTTTTCAAAAGAATATAATCCTTATTACAAACGGCTTAAGGAATATAATTCTCTAAATATTTGTTTGCACTTAAACAGTCTAACAATGATAATACAATGTTGTTTTCAATTTATTTTTTTATGGTTCTGTAGGTTTATTTTGTTTTTAAACTTTTAATTTAAAAACAAAATACGCGATCATTGATTAAGTGTGACCACGATGGCTGCAAAGCTCTCGAAACGTCGGAATAATAAAAAAATGTAAAAACAATAACCAAAAATAAACGCGATAGTAAGCCGCATAAAATTTGTTTCCTTTTTAAATTAATCATCAATTATATGTATGTAGAGACAATAAAGCGCTACGTTTCCACGATCCTGACACAAATATCTCGCTTCCCTTACATCTACAGTTCTTCGCTAATTAAATTTAGCTAAAAAATAACTTTATACAAATGTGTTTGTATAAAGTTATTATGTATAAAGCTTGTATAAAGATAAGAGTTTGTATAAAGATATTTATGAATGTTGGAGTTGTTTCAGAATCTTGAAAAGTAATAAAACTCCAGTCGGCAAAGTGACGTCGACTGATAGGAGTTATTTAGTTGTCGACGCCTGATGTTAAGATGAAGTGCGGTTCAATAACTGTTAGTAGCAATCTACCGACCCAATTGGAACCGGCAATTTAATCGCGTTTCGGGATCGTAAGAAAACCACTCTTAGACAACCAGGCCCAAAATAAATATCCGTCTTTTTTTATTATATGCTAATATTTCTAATATTAAATCTAATTTTTAAATATTATAAATAAATGTTATTAATATTAAACAAATCAAAAGAACTGTGGATGTGAGGGAAGCAAGGGATCGTGGCAAGTGGCGCTCTATGGTTTCTGCCTAACCCTGTAACAAAAAGGCGTGACAATTTGATAGATCGAAACAAATCTTTGTTCCGACAAGGTATCGAACGGAAACCACGCACGCCTGTAGTCAAAACTGCACATCCTTACGTGAACAAAAACTTATTACTTTATACATCTCAGAGGAACTCTAAAAGTCGTTGACCAATGTTTCTTGAGAAGAGTGACCAATTAACTCACACATTTGCGCAAACACAAACAAAAACACACGCACACACACGAAAGTGGATCAGGTTTTGTGACAGTCGGCGGAATGATCGAGAATCAAAAGATTGCGGTGACCACACGTTAAGCTTTATAGGAGATAAGTCCTTTGTTAAGATTTTAGATTGGTCGACTGACAGATGGTTGTCAAGGTGTAGTGGAAGTGCAATGGTTACTCTAACCGAGAGCACGAGTTCGAAACCGCCCACCAGTACCAACGTATCTTTGATATATGTACTTTGGTTGTCCTGTTTCTATGATACAAGCACTTTGGTAGCTTAGTATAGAAATGTAAAATAAATAAAAAATATATATGTACTAAGCTACTAAAGTGCTTGTATCATAGAAACAGGACAACCAAAGTATATATATTAAAGATACATTGTCTCGAACTCGTGCTCTCCGGTTTGTATAACCTTTGCAGCATACACCACGGTCGCTGACATTACTTCGCTTCCATTGCTTTTGTCTCAATGAAATACGAAAGCGTGGTCACTCCGTATTGTATGTTTAAGATGAACTCTTGGTATTTCGCAATGGCTGCGGCCCTTACATTTTATATCTCCTTTCCAATTAATCGACAAATGATTTACTAATGTATTTATTAGAAAATGGATGGATGCGTTAAACAAGGCAGGCCCAGGAGAGTGTTTTCCGAACAAATCGGAGACATCCTCAAGAAAGCCAGGTTGCCTAGTGCCCATAACTATAGAGCTTGTATAAAGAGAATTGTGGATGTGAAGCAAGCAAGGGAGTTATGTAAGGATCGTGTTAAGTGGCGCTCCATTGTCACTGCCTATCCCTGTGGGAAAAATGCGTGACATTTATATCATTTTATTGATATTTATTTATTGTTTCTTTTGTCTATTATATGGTTTTACTAGCTGGCCCGGCGAACTTCATACCGCCTAAAAGTCAATGAATGTTGTGTTACAGATTAGCCGAACTTAAGTTGGGAAAATCAAAAATTTAAATCTTTGTTGTGAATTGAGTATTTTTTAATTGTGACTCGACATAAATAATACAACATAGATTTTTGAGCAATATATATATATATGTATGATATACCAAAATTGACAATTTGTTTCAATTCTCAACAGCTTTCAATTCCCAAATAAATTTCTGACCGCATGCATTTTAGTAAGGGAAAATGTTTTTTATTTTAATATAAAGATTAGTAACGTTGGAATGGAATGTCTTCCATCGCCTATACAACGGAGAATGTACCGAGGAGCTCTTTTACCTTGTACCTACCTCATTTTTTCACACCCATACAGAACTCCGACTCTCTTAAGACATTCATGGAAAAGGCAGTAAAATTGCGTCGCGGTCGCAAGTGGCCAATCAACCTTACTTATAGATTTGTTATTCGCTGATTGATTACGAAGATGTAGTGTCAGTGCAAGTTCGTCATTTCGTTTATTTTTCAGTCACCGGCGCTCTTGACAGTACCCCGCCTGTGTGGGATGTGGGTGGGTGCCATGAATGGAAGTGACTGCCACTACAAAGTTGGAACCGGCAACTTTTAAGCAACTGAGACTTAAAACATAATATTACTAAAAGTGAAAGTTATTAAAAAAATTAAGTACGACTTTAGGAGAAAAAAATTGAAAATCGCTAATCATTTTTAAAAAAGATGACAAACTACCAATTGGAAATATAAATGGTTAAATTTAAAGCGCATTTTTTGTTGGTGCATTTTTGTATTGCCATCTCTTTCTTCCTTTGTTGCAATGAGAGGGACGGTTGGCGCGTGCTTGCACCGGGTTCGGTATGTTAGTCGAACAATGGCCGCACATTTTTTTTAAATCCGGATTTTAAATTGTGCTTCTATTAAGGGACGCAGCTGATTTGATTTGTAAATATAAAGTAGGCCATAATAACACTTATTTGTTGTCAGTTAGAGTTCATATTCCATTGACATCGTATTTTGACATTTTGCATACAATTATCTATTAGTGTTTTTACAATTATAAATCATATGTGTCTAAGAATAGAGTATAAATTCTTTTAACTGTATTTTTTTCTGCACTAATCCATCAGTTACTAGATCTGCTGTCCCAAATCAAAACCTAGTAAGTGCAAATTAGATATAGTCTTTCAGCCGGTTGTACCAAAAAAGTTTCAATTTACGAATTTAGTTTTACTTTATACTTATTCTATTACGTTTACTATTACAAAATCGTGAATTGGGTTATTAATAATTTTATATCGAAACTACCATTTATTTATGTTTTTATCATTAGAAATAACAAAAGTAGTACATAGAAACCCAAATTGAATGATGTTCTTTAGCTGTGTATAAAATAAACGTAAATGTAACATATGAAGTTAAAGAGTGGTCTAACCCATTTTTTCTTTTACTTATACGATACTTTGTACAAATTCGTAAATAATAATTTTTGGTACAACCGTCAGCCGTCTGTGTCCGAGTTAAAAATAAAGATTATTTTGTTAAACGAGGCAGACCCAGGAGGATGTTTTTCCAATATAGCTAAGGTCCCCACGATAGCTAGGTTGCCTAGCGCCCATAACCGTGGAGATTGTATTAAGAATAATGTGGATGTAAGGGAAGCGAGGAAGTTATGTCTGGATTGTAGCAAGTGGCGCTTCATTGTCTCTGCCTATCCTTGTGGGAAATAATCTAGGAGATCAATGTTGATGACGGTAAAATAAATTTATTAAAAAACATAGTATTTTTATTTATTGTGAAACGACATTTGACCGCGACCCACCTGATGATAAGCAAGAGGAGGTCCAAGAGTGACGACGACTGAAAAAACCGAGTTAGTTCCCGGCTACCTCAGTCGCCGTCATTATGCCGGCCTAAGGTGCTTCTTTTCGCATCGCTTAAAAGATTCAAGGTCATAGGATGGAGAGAACACATGGGCTGGCAAAGCATTCCACTTAGTAGGTTTTAGTTTATGACAGCCGATCTAAATATATCCCTATATGTCATTGAAAAAAATACCCTATTTTGCGTGGGATACGATTTATTATTGTGATTTAAATTTTTTCATGCATACTGCACTCATATTACATTTTCACGTGTCTTTATAAAATGTGTCTTATTTGTAATGTTTTAAGAAGTATTATTGCATTTAACATATATTTGTAGTTACGTCATTTTGTAGTATGGTGACAGTAATAATGGTTGCATATTTTTTTCGTTCAACACCTGGACTATAGGAGTGCGCTTGCAGTTTCAATATTAAAATTGATTACACTTAGTTTTATAGGTATGTACATGATTTTATTTGCATGAATATTTTTTCTGACAAATAATTGTTTTGCTGACGGTATTGACCATGCCTGCTGTAAATAATGCGATTAAAATAATAATAGGACGGAATTTTGTGTTTTGTGACGTCTAACTCTCTAACCAACTTCACTTTAGTATGGTGTCTTTTTTTGCGGACCGTCAAGAAAAAGACACCTTTGAATCAGTCAAGTGAAGTTAGTCAATATCTCGTTCTATTCCCTTTCTAATAGCATAGTACTTATTATATTTAGGAGATATGTTTATGGTGCTTTTTTATTTTTTATTGTGACTTGACATATGACAGCACCCCGCTTGATGTTAAGCCAAAGTGTGGTCCATGAATGAATGCCACTGCTACTACAATTCAATAACTGTGAGTAGCAATCACATCCACTATGCCGGCCTAGATGGAACCGGCAACTTACAAGCTGATCCCGAAACGTGACTTCACGGTCTGTATACTTGTAAGTGGTGGTACTACCCCGGATTGGCAGACTGGGTACCACTGCCTACCACTCTTAGGGTACCACTGCCTACCACTCTCAGTTACGACTAAAGTTGTCTTTTACTATAAGGCTTTAGCTAGGCTGTTATTAAATTTAAGTCCTAAGTACCTAATGATAACCATGAGGATGCAGAGGATATGTAATAGATGTAACTATAATGGTTTAACTAAAATTGTTTCTTACTATTAGCTTATACTTCATGATGGACCAAGAATACAAAGGGTCCTGTAATCAGTGGCGTAGCGTGGCGGGGGCGGAGGGGGCGGCCGCCACGAGCGGATCATTTAGGGGGCGGCAAAATTTAAAAAATCTGAAATAAATCATTAAAATTTGAAACTGAAATTCATATTTTTGTTGTACCTATGATTGAAACTCCTAAATAAGGGGGCGGCAAATATTTTTTCCGCCCCGGGCGGTTGACTTCCACGCTACGCCACTGCCTGTAATGTACTTAAGTGTTATAAACGCGGGTGTAACCGCGGGGAACAGCTAGTTTTAATATAAAACTAAACTAACTATTTTTAATTTTACCGACAATTAATAAATCCAATACTAAACATTAATAAGTCTAAAAGGTAGCTAAGCAATTTTTTATTAATAAAACTAATTAAATTTTAGATTTACTTGTGTAGATGTATTTATTTATTCTATAAAATACATTCTTTTTTGAATTCACTTATGTTAAGATCAAGTTACATTATATTCTTGTTTATCTACACAAGTTAACCTCGTGGAAAGCTTTTATATCATATAAATTGTGTATTGTAATAAATTGATGGGTTTAATCCAATTTAAAGTTTATTTAGTTTTAAACTTTAATTTAAAACCAATAAACATCCTTTTCCATTACCATATCTTTAAAAATAAAAATTATGGTCGGAACTTCATCTCGTAAAAGTGTAAAACTTTAAACGCTTATTCCCAAAAAATATTATATTTTGACTTATTCCTTTTTTTGACTAAGCGTGCGATATTGTTTATTCTATATTTTTTTTGTGGCGCGACATAGTGGTGTTAGGATGTGTTAACTCTCACCATTAATAACTAAACACTTATTAGAAAATCATTATTTTTTTATTGTGACTCCACATATGACAGCACCCCGCTTGATGTTAAGCCGAAGTGTGGTCCATGAATGAATGTCACTGCTACTACAATTCAATAACTGTAAGTAGCAATCACATCCACTATGCCGGCCTAGATGGAACCGGCAACTTACAAGCTGATCCCGAAACCTGACCAAAATCATTTCACGGTCTGTATATTTGTAAGTGGTGGTACTACCCCGGATCGGCAGACTGGGTAGTACTTATGTTTTCTTATAGCAATCGTATGTTCTACAATCTACATAATAGACAGCATTAAACATTCACACCGCAAAAGGTCATACACGAATCGTCGAGGATGGGTGCGCGTGGGCAAAACCGTCAACCTGCCCACTTTCTATTCCGCAGTTACCTAACATTAACATGCTAAGTATACTACTTGCAGTTTATGCTCGCCTAGTACTTCGCCCGCTATACATTTGTTTCTTATATTACTCACTCACTAGCTGTGCCACGCGGTTTTCACTGTAATTAAAAACTGTGTAAATAGCCTTTGAAACTGTGAAGTAGAGCTTGTTTAAAGAGAATTGTGGTTGTGAGGGAAGCGAAGGAGTTGTGTCAGGATCGTGGCAAGTGGCGCTTTATTAGACTTGACAATTTGATTGATTGATTGAGACCCAGGCAAGTCGAGGTCAGATGTCGTGTCCCAACTTATCGTACCTTTATTTTGCGTTTACAGTAACTCGCTAGTATTTACTTTAACTAAACAGACTTTGATACGGGTACAGAGTTTTAAAGTGATAGCTTTATTTTTTTATACCTATGCACACCTACTAAATCTCGTTTGTCTTTGATATAGTACTTATATCAAAGAAACATTGTATCAGTATTGAGCATTACACTTCTGTCTTATAGCGTTATTTTATATAATAAGCGATAAATATAACTCGACATAAATAAATACAATCAATCAATCAAGTTGTCACGCCTTTTTCCCATGGGGATAGGCAGAGACAATATTTATTTTCTCATTATTAATTTATTTATCATAAATAAATAATGAGCGTGATTTTTGCTTCGGGTCTGGTTATCAACCATTAGGAATGAAGAGAATTGTGGATATTATGGAAGCAAGATAGTTATTACAGATTCAAAGCATCCTTAAGAAAGCTAGGTTGCCTAGTGCCCATAACCGTAGAGCTATGAAGATCTGGTATGAAGAGAATCGTGGATGTGAGGGAATCGAGGGATTCTAGGCGCTCCATTGTCACTGCCCTACCCTGTGGGAAATGGCGTGACAAAAAAAAACATTAAATTGAATTGATTATATAATATTTTTAACTGTATAAGTTTGATTCGAAAGTAAACAATTTAATAAATTTCACTATAGGACGAAGGCTTCATTAGTTTTCGCCAGAGCAAGCCCGCGCCCTCAATTCGCTGATAAAAATACAATTTCCTTTACTCTTTCAAGACGATACCTACAATTGAGAGTAGGACGGCTATAGTCTCGCACATAACTTTGAAATCCCAGCTAGATGTCGTCTAAAATAAAACATCACAACCTATGTCAAGTAAGGATATTGATTCCTTGGCCCTGAGTTGTGTCCTGCTCACTCGCACGCGTTTGATATAGGCGAGGACAGGACAAATGGTGCTAAATATGAACCACGTAATGTAGTTTTGGAATTATAGTTTGGGCGGTTGTAGATTAAATTGGATTGTGATTTAATGACATTTTAAGATTAAATTAATTGTACTTTTATACTATTTTTTACTTTGTTTTATTCATCTTATTAAATATCGTCCTCTAAATTACTTAGAGGACGATATTTTTTTAAGTAATGTATGTAGAGTGACGATAGCGGATGGAATGAGGAATAGCACAGTACGCTATAGATGTGGTTTGAAAGATGTAGTGACAAAGGAATGCTCCGATGGTTTGGGCAGGATGAGTGAAAGTCGATTGACGAAATATTTATAAATCTGATGTGATTGGATGGGTTAAGCAACGCAGGCCCATAGGGTGTTTTTCGACCATATCAGAGACATCTTCAAAAAGCTAGGTTGCCTAGTGCCCATAACCGTAGAGCTTGTGGATGTGAGGGAAGCGAGGGAGTTGTGTCAGGACCGTGGCAAGTGGCGCTTCATTGTCTCTGCCTATCCCGGAACAAATTGATTGATTGATTCGAAGGTTTAGAGGTGTGCCACCGCAGACCGCACTACTGGTTTATACAATCTGTATGAGATTGCATTTTTTGTACATTTGTTAAGTAGTTAAACAATAAAAATAAATTGTTTGATAAGTAGATAATAAAAAAAAACTGAAGTACATTACTGCTTAAATCCCCCAATAATTTTCACAACCACAACAATTCTCATATAAAAGCGTCAATGTATAACACATCTATAAAATATCGTAAAATTGAGTAGCATTGTAGAGGGGATGAATCACAGGGCGTCCCCCTTTGAAGCTCAAATTGTTATAGCATATTAAATGATATGTTTCAGAGAAATATGGCGGATGTTTTGTTATAATTATGGCTTGAAATGTGACAACACTCCGACTAATGTTAATATGGAGTGCAGTCCATTCCATCCAGGCGACCGTGGTGTAGTGGCAGTGCAATGGTTACACAAACCGGAGAGCACGAGTTCGAGACCACCCACCGGTACAATGTATCTTTGATATATGTACTTTGGTTGTCCTGTTTCTATGATACAAGCACTTTAGTAGCTTAGTATAGAAATGTAAATAAATAAACATTAATGGAAGCGAACTGTAGTAGCAGTCGCGTCTACAACAGCCTATTTTATTATTTATATACTAAGCTACCAAAAGTTCTTGTTACAGAAAACGGACAATCAATCAATCAAAGACCACTGCCGATCCGGGGTAGTACCACCACTTACAAGTATACATACCGTGAAGTGATTTGGTCACGTTTCGGGATCAGCTTGTAAGTTGCCGGTTCCATCTAGGCCGGCATAGTGGATGTGATTGCTACTTACAGTTATTGAATTGTAGTAGCAGTGACATTCATTCATGGACCACACTTTGGCTTAACATCAAGCGGGGTGCTGTCATATGTCGAGTCACAATAATAAAAATAAAAAAATGTATATCAAAGATACATTGGCACCGATAAACAAGTAATTTAAAGTTGTGAAACGTGTTTCTTCATGTTCCCTCCAAGACTTCTTCTGAAGTTTTAGTAAAGGCTTTCCGCCGCTTTACTAAAACGATCATCATCAACCTCATTCTCATCATCATCATTTGATGAATCACTCGCGTGGTTCATCTTCATCTTTACTTGACAATGTTTTAACATTGAACCATATATTTTTACTTTGACACTGGTAAGTTAAATACTAAAGCCATAATAATAACACTAGAAGACTAACACTAAGAAATAAATACATAATAATAACACTCCGCTACACATATTGTCATATGTATGAGCAAGCATAGTGTTCACATTCACAAGATGGCGGGCATGTAACGGGGAATTATTCAATTCTTAATTGATGACCAAAAATGGACCCTCACGAACTAAAACGTTAATTCAGCCGTTGTATGGCAAAGTTGAATATCTATTTATTTTATCATGGTCTAAAATCCGTCTGCAGAATCAGTGCACTCATCGCGTGTTGCAATCAAACCAATTTTTTACGCATATTTATGATTTGGAGAATATATATTTGCTAGGTTGCCTATCAAAATGTGGCCGCATATATTTTTAATTAAATTAATATTAATTGATTAATTGAATATTAAATCATTGTTTTTTTTTCAATAAACAAGTCACGAGTGGACGATCTTCACGGCAATATATATGAAGACTCTGAAAAATCACAGTTGCCATTGGCCAAGTTGCCATTGGCCACCTGCACCTCTTCGCAGCCAGGTGTAGGCAGGCATGATTTTGTAACATTTTTACGCTCATAACGTACATTGCACGTACATGCAAACGGAATCAATCTCATGCAAACTAGTAGTGCAGTTTGCGGTCTGCAGTCGCCGGCGGAATCACCTTCAACTGCGACTAAGGCTGGTGTGAGTTGAATCTGTATTTTACTCGTCGGCGTTCTTGGATCTTCTTTATCTACCATCAAGGAAGTAGAGTTCAGATTTCAATAAAAAAACAAAAATAGAGAGAAATTCTATAAAAATTAAATTGCCATTTTCACTGGTCCATTTTGCTAAGCGCACTCCGCACCGGAATAGGGGTGCCATATTTACGGGGGTGAAGCAGGACAACAATGGGGGACGTGAATAAAGTTTTAACTCTATTATAATGCTAATGCCACTGATTTTATACCATTAGGGGTTCTCTGCTTCTTTCACGTTTACCATGTATGGTTTTATCGATCGATTTGTTTAGGTTCTATGTAGATATAGTATTGATCAAACTTATTTTTTATTTGACCTCATCTTGCCGCATAGTAAGCAACAGGAAGAAGGTTTAAGAGCGCCGTCGACTGAAAAAATCACTATGCTGGCCAAAGGTGTTTCGCTTGATGGATCAAAATTATAGAATGAGTAGATTGGATTAGTAGACTGGGCACCACTGCCTACCACTAAGTTAATATTGGGTGAATAGATATATGAATAACGTGCCAATACGATGATTTTTTTACATTTCTGTGCTAAGCTGTAAAAACGCTTGTATCAAAGAAACAGGATGGCCAAAGTACATATTAAAGGTACATTGGTACCGGTAAGACGTTATGAACCGGGATCATTTATCTACCAATAGACTACAGTGCAGTATTTTTAAAAGTTCCAATCACCCTGTCTATCTCTTTTGTTTTATTATACTAATATTATTTTAGTACGCTTGTATGTAACTATGTAACGGAATCTTTTAAATTAATTTTAACCCACTTCTAGACGTTAAATTAATTTCAAAAGGACCATTCAATTTGGACTTTTATGTACTATTTTTGTAACGTCCAATGATAAAAAAATATGTAAATGGTAGTTTCGATACTGTGTTGATGATAAAATTAATAACAACAAGTTATTTGGAAAACAGATTTTTTATCGTCCGTTAATCACAAAGACACGCCATATTAACAGTTCTGCTTTGAACTGTCATAATTATAGTTTGAACTATTCAAAATAAAGAATACTCGTATATTCCAATTACATTGTAATGTTCGTACATTAAACTATTTTAAAATGTATATGCAACTGTTAATACAATTAAGCCTAAGTTCCCATACAAAATAAATGATGTCCTTTGTACTAAAAACCTATGACAATAAAATAATTTTCCTAAATTTTACTAAAGTGGCTGAAGTAACCGCGTATTTTATTACTTTTTTTTAACTATATGTTTATTTCTTTGTTACAGATATCCGCTAGTGATGTGTGTAGTGTTATTAAATAGAGATGTGCTAAGTTATGTGTGCTAAAATGATAGTGTTAAAGCAATTTAATGGCTCGGAGGAAATCTGAATGAAAACTACTATTGTCGGTATGTATTATTTTTTTATTATTATTTTGGCACGACATATGACAGCTCTCTCGTGTGATGTTAAGCTGGAGCGATTGCTAGTATAGTTATAACTAAGGAACAGTCGCATCCACTATCCATACTGTCATACTATTACGAGTATTATAAATGTGAAAGTAACTCTGTCTGTTTGTTTGTTTGTTTGTTACGTTTTCACGCCTAAACCGCTGAATCGATTTTGTTGAATATTGCTATAGAGATAATTGAACTGTTTGAGAGGGACATAGGGCTACCTTTTGTCTAAAAAAAACGTAAAGCGCATGTCCTTTAAAAAGTGGTAGGCAGTGGTACCCGGTCTGCCGATCCGGGGTAGTACCACCACTTACAAGTATACAGACCGTGAAGTGACTAAGTTGCGTTTCGGGATCAGCTTGTAAGTTGCCAGTTCCAACTAGGCCGGCATAGTGGATGTGACTGCTACAGTTATTGAATTGTAGTAGCAGTGCCATCCATTCATGGACCACACTCCCGCTTAACATCAAGCGGGGTACCGTCATATGTCGAGTCACAAGAAAATAAAATTATAGGGGGTAAAAGTTTGTATGTAACTTTTTATTGTCAAATTAAAGTTCTAGACCTTGATGATAGACCATCATGATGCAAAGGGCGTTTTCCGCGTTTTTATTTTATTTATTTATTTTTTATATTTACATTCTTTAGTAAGCTACCAAGTGCTGGTAACAGGACGAGCAAAGAACATATATCAAAAATACATTGGTACCAGCAATTGGTTTTGAACCCGGTCTCTCGGTTTGCGTCATTATAAAGAACAGCAATTTGCTCTTTTAAGTGAATGTTAATTTATACGAAACTTCATGAATTGGGAAACGTCAAAAAGGCAACCGTGGTCTAGTGGCAGTGCAATGGCCCCCCAGATGTCTGCAAGCAGCAGTCACATCCACGATGCCGGCCTAGCCTAATAGATTCAGTTAAAGTGAACATAACCTAGTGATTCCTGGTGAAATGTAACTGGTTAGAATATCTGTGTACGTTGTAGGGTGGTCGTTGACCTTTCACCGGTCGCTTCGGCGTCATGTTTAAATAGTCAATGAAAAATATGTCAACATTTAGGCCTCTGTTATCCATACGTTGTTTTTTAATGCTTATTATATTATTATGCCAGCCTATGATGGCCGTTTTTTTTTTAATTTGTTAATTATTTTCCTTAGTGTACCTAAAATTAATTTCTAAACAAACGCAACAATTTTGTATGGGAAAATGTTTTTTCTTTTATTTTATTTATTATTCACACAACATGTTTATAAATTATAGCCTATGTGTTATTCTGATGTATAAGCTATATTATTGTAAAGTTTCATTAAAATCCATTCAGTAGTTTTTGCGTAAAAGAGTAACAAACATCCATACTCACAAACTTTCGCGTTTATAATATAAGTTTTGACGACAGGCGTGGACGAACGGTTTAGCGACTGGTTTGTTGCACGTAAAGTCCCGGGTTCGATCCCCGGTCGGAGCAAATATTTGTTTCATAGCTTTTATTTGTAATATTTAATTGTATTTTATATTGCAAATATTTGTTAATAAAAAAAAAGAGATGGATATTTGCTTCGGGTCTGGTTATCAAAGAGTGGTAGGCAGTGGTACCCAGTCTGCCGATCCGGGGTAGTACCACCACTTACAAGTATACAGTAGACCGTGAAGTGATTTGGTCACGTTTCGGGATCAGCTTGTAAGTTGCCGGTTCCATCTAGGCCGGCATAGTGGATGTGATTGCTACTCACAGTTATTGAATTGTAGTTGCAGTCCATTCATTCATGGACCACACTTTGGCTTAACATCATGCTGTAATAAGTCGAGTCACAAATAAAATAAAAGCTATTAATACATAATTAATATTAATAATACATAATATTCCTTGTATAACAATATACATATATACATAGTATTATACAATCTTGAAGGCCGTTTTATTTATATGTCGGGGTCAGGGACTTAGTAACAAGGTCATTGTAATTATGTTAAATAAGTGCGTATTTTATTTTAAGATAAATACCTCAGTATTTTTGGATCCTTCAAGCGATGCGTGAAGAAGCACCTTTGGCCGGCATAGTGACGGCGACTGAAGCAGCCGTGAATAAACTCGGTTTTTTCAGTCGTCGTCACTATTGGACCTCCTCTTGCTTATCGTCAGGCGGGTCGAGGTCAGATGTCGTTTCACAATAAAAAAAATACATTTTTAGTAAACCTAGGACTTGGGTACAAAGGGGTAATTACGAACGACGTTCATTTCACGATGAAATTCAATAATTCATATCAATCAATCAAATTTACACAGGGATAGGCAGGGGCAGTGGACCGCCACATTCAACGATTTTATTTTTTATTGTGACTGAACATAATATGATAGCACCAGCTGATGTGAAGCAGGAGTGCGGTCCACGAATGAAGGTGACTGCTACTCACAGTTTAAAAACTGTAAGCAGAAGGGAAGAGAACACATGGGCTGGCAAAGCATTCCACTTGTCGATTGTTCTACAAAGAAAAGACGCACCAAACTTTTTAGTAGACTGCCCATTCGGTCGACAAAATGCGGATGCTTCCCCATTTTGTCGTAATACCCCCACTAGTGCGAGTATTACGGGTGTGAAAAGACGAGGTAGGAACAAGGTTAAAGAGCTCCTCGGAATGAATCTGTTATTACTGTAGTAGCAGACGTCTACGTTTATGGATTGCACTCCAGCCTAACATCAGGCAGTAATATGTCGAGGCAATAAAAAAATAGTACTTTCAGTTTTTCCCCCCTCTCTTACCTCGACCTACCTCAATGTACCTCCCCCTTTTCATTCATGTTTTCTCCCCTCCTAGGGGCAATGGGTGCTACAAAGACCCCTACGCAAACATGAGGGTGGAAATTGTTTAAATATGTACGTCGGAATTTATGTTAATTTTATATATATTTTTGGTAATTTTTATCACGTCTCCTTGCCTCGAAACGCGACTAAGTCACTTCAATGTCTGTATAATTGTAAGTGGTGGTACTACCTCGGATCTGCAGACTGGGTACCACTGCCTACCACTCTTTGACCAAGACCCGGAACTAATATCTGTCTATTGTTTTTATTAAAATTTTTTGTAAATTTAATCATATTATTAAATACTAGCTGCATAACCCGGCGTTGCCCGGGTCAAATCGCACGCTTAATGGTTATATAATCAGTTTTTCTCTAATGTATGTACCTACCATTAAACGTATGTTGTTGTATATATACATACATAATCAGCCTTAATTATCAAACCATTTTAGGCATATACCATGGCAGACTTTTTAATGGTATGTTTTTTTTTTATTTTTATTGTGACACGACATCTGACCTCTACCCGCCTGATGATAAGCAAGAGGAGGTCCAAGAGTGACGACGACTGGGACAACCGAGTCAGTTCCCGGCTGTCCCAGCCGCCGCCACTATGCCGGCCTAAGAAATGTATATTTAATAATATTAAATAGTGAATTAAACAAATTTTATACGGTTTATTTTTTTATTTTTAAAATTTTTAATTTGAAATAATCCGGGAACAGAAAAACAAAATATCAAACGGGGAAGTTTTGGAAACAATAACAGCATCAACCAATAGGACGACCAACACCTCAGTCTCTCCGTGACCACGATGGCTGCAAAGCTCTCGAATCGTCGGAATAATAAAAAATTGTAAAATCAAAACCAAAATAAACGCGATAGTAAGCCGCATAAAATTTGTTTAATTTATTAATCAATGTTCGTGCAAAATCTAAGAAAATAATATTAAATAGTGCAAATATTTGTTAAAAAATCACGAGTACTACTATACTATACTATAGTACTACTATACTATACTATAGTACTACTATACTATACTATAGTACTACTATACTACTACTATCATATACACTATTTTATACATCGTCAATAGTTTTCGCAGCGTACGTGATTTAAGGAATTTTATGAGTAATATTTTTACACATTGTGTTACATTATTCGAGATTTCGTACGTATCCCTAAACTTTTTGAAAATCCAATACAGCCTATGTTACTTACGAAAAATGTAGCTTTCTAATGGTGAAAGAATTTTTAAAATCGGCCCAGTGGTTTCAGAGCCTATTTATTACAAACAAAGTTACAAATCATTCCTCTTTATAATATTAGAATAGATTGCAAATAAAAGCTATAAAACAAATATTAGCTCCGACCGGGAGTCGAACCCGGGACTTCCGCATAACTGCTGTGTTAACCACCACGCCTGTCGTCAAATTTAATAAATAACGTGTATTATTTCAGAGGGGGCATGGAGAAGGAGAACGGCGATGGCAGTGAAGCCGGGAAGCCTCCTGCTGACGGTCTCCTCGACGCAGCTGGATTATTTGGAGGTAAGCTTTATCTTAATTTCCATTATCTTTTTTTAATAGTGACCGTGGTGTAGTGGCAGTGCAATGGTTACGCAAACCGAAAGCACGAGTTCGAGACCACCTACCAGTACCAATGTATCTTTGAAATATGTAGTTTGGTTGTCCTGTTTCTTTAATACAAGCACTTTAGTAGCTTAGTATAGAAATATAGATAAATAGATAATAAAAATACATAAATATATATTTTAAAAAATGTTATATTTTATTGTGACTCAACATATGACAGGACCCTGCCTGATGTTAAGCTGGAGTGTGGTCCATGAATGGATGTCACTGCTACTACAATTCAATAGCTGTGAGTAGCAGTCACATCCACTATGGCGGGCCTAGTTCGAACCGGCAACTTACAAGCTGATCCTGAAGTAGCAGTTACCTCTATTCATAGACCGCACTCCGACCTAGCATCAGGCGGGGTGCTGTCATATGTCGAGTCACAATTTAAAAAAATCACATCGCCATTCGTGTAAATAGTAAATTGATATATGCGCGAAGTGGTCGCGTGTGATCTGACCATATCTGTGAGAGTCCATCAACGATTCAAGATCGACGCACTGGCCGAGGTCACCGAACCGACTTTATTACCCCGGACTGAGGTTTGCAATGCTCTTAAAGATCGTTTATTAACGTACATAACACATTTTACACGCATTTTTTTTTACCTTTTATAAATAAACTAGCGGACTCGACAGACGTTGTCATGCCCGGAAAAGCGGCGCCACATTAAATATGATATTTTGAATTTGATATATTTCTTTAATTTTGCAACATTAATTTGATCCACCACGTAAGGTTTGGAATCACTCGTGATTCAAGACGAAGTTTTATATGTATATATTATATGTATAATACTATAATATGTAGATATTGTATATATTAAATTTATTTATTAAGCATTCCAACAAGATTGCATTGTTTTAAATACCCACTCATCTAGAATTTTAAAATATAGCTAAAAATAATCTCAGTTATAGGACAGGAGTGCATTCGTTGATAATAATGGCAATATCTAACAAAAGCAAATAGGTATAGTAAAGTAAATTAGCATTTGCAAAAAACTCATTAAACACCGAAAAATAATAATACAGAAAGTACAGAAAAGCCAAAAATATTGCCGTTGAATCGCAAACGCTGGTTAAACCTTACGTGGTGGATATATTGCGGAAAACTGCATCTAAATCCGTTAAGAAGTTTCAAAGATCTAAGCGAACAGACAGCGGAAGCGACTTCATTTTATACTATGTAAAGAAAGAAATTTAAAAAAAAACTGTTGCGTTGATCCGACACTTATTTACGGCCGGCGCATTGGTACTTTGCAATTAGAATAAGAATAGGACGGGCTGTTGACTAACTTCACTTGACTGATTCTAAGGTGTTTTTTCTTGACGGTCCGCAAAGACATACTAAAGTGAAGTTGGTTGGAGAGTTAGCTTAGACGTCACAAAATGGCGCCGATTCCGTCCTATACTTATTTTAATCGCGTTATAACATACCAGTACCATACGTGTATAGTCTCGGGTTTTAATCCCGGTCGGAGCAAGATTCATTTGTAATATTCATTAATCTATAATGGTATGTATGGATGGCTGTTCGTAATGCAGTACTTATTCCTTCATTAATGTATGGAAGTGAATATTGGGTGTGGCAGAAGAAGTATAAGAGTAGAATTAAAGCTGTAGAAATGCGGCCATTAAGGAGTGTATGTGGATGAAATGACAGATAGCACAGTGCGCGTTAGATGTGGTTTGAAAGAAGATGTATGTAGTAACAAGGATTGACAAAGGAATGGATTAAAGATTGACAAAAGCAATTTATAAATCTGATGTGGATGGATGCGTTAAACGAGGCAAGACCCAGGAGGGTGTTATCCAACGAAATCGGAGACATCCCCAGGAAAGCTGGGTTGCCTATTGCCCATAACCGTAGAGAATGTATGAAGAGAATTGTGGATGTGAGGGAAGCGAGGGAGTTGTGTCAGGATCGTGGCAAGTAGCTCTTTATTGTCTTATATAAATAAAACAAACTACAATAGCAGTCGTGTCCACTATGCTGGCCTAGTTGGAACCACATATTATTAGTTTATCCTTTATCTATTTGTTACTTTAATATAATAAATAATTCATAAATTCTTAGTAAACATACACGGCTATAGTTCTAAGAATCGTGCTTTCAGCTCTTAAACAATATTATATAGGTTACGTAAACAAATTATTATTAAAACCAATAAATCCATAAGTTTGTCACGCCTCAATTCCAACAGGGATAAGCAGAGACAATGGGGCGCTACTTTCCACGATCCTGACTCAACTCTCCTTCAATTCATCGAATTGTCAAGCCTTTTCCTCTTCAAGGATAGGCAGAGACATTGGAGCGCCACTTGCCACGATCCTGACACAACTCCCTCGCTTCCCTCACATCCACAATTCTCTTCATAAAAGCTCTATGGTTATGGAATAATAAATAATAAGAATAGAATAAGGAATAGCACAGTGCGCGATAGATGTGGTTTGAAAGAAAATGTAGTGACAAGAATTGACAAAGGAATGCTTCGATGGTTTGGGCACATGGAAAGGATGAGTAAAAGTAGATTAACGAAAGGAATTTATAAATCCGATGTGGATGAATGCGTTAAACAAGGCAGACCCAGGACCGACCAAATCGAAGACCTTTTCAAAAAAGCTGGGTTGCCTGGTGTCCACAACTGAAAAATATACTTAAAAATTGGACTCAATATATTTACATTATTTCTTTTTATTGTGACACGACATTTGACCTCGACCCGCCTGATGATAAGTAAGAGGAAGTCAAAGAGTGACGACGACTGAAAAAACTACATTCTATTATTATTCGGTGCGTCTTTTCTTTGTAGATCAATTGACAAGTGGAATGCTTTGCCTGCCCATGTGTTCTCTCCATCCTGTGACCTTGGATCCTTCAAGCGATGCGTGAAGAAGCACCTTTGGCCGGCATAGTGACGGCGACTGGGGCAGCCGTGAACAAACCCGGTTTTCTCAGTCGTCGTCACTCTTGGACCTCCTCTTGCGTATCATCAGGCAGGACGAGATCAGATGTCGTGTCACAATAAAATAAAAATTAAAAAAATATATTTTTCTAGCATATTGGGGCCGAGATGGATCAGGTTCGAGTGCGGCACAAGCTCAAGCACAGGCACAGGCGCAGGCGCAGGCGGCGATGTTCGGGTTCGGTTCCAGGTATCCAGCACCATCCACACTTGGTGTCGCTGCGAACCAGGCCGCCTCACTTGGGCTGCATCCCGCTGCAAGTCAGTATTAATAATATTATAATGCGATAAAAATAAGAATAGGACGGAATCGGCGCCATTTTGTGTCGTCTAACTGTCCAACCAACTTCACTTTAGTATGGTGTATTTTTCATTATGGACCGTCAAGAAAAAGACACATTTGAATGAGTCAAGTGAAGTTAGTCAACAGCCCGTCCTATTCTTATTCATTAGTAACAAATTAAGCTATTAAGCTTAGTAACAAATTAAACAATATTTTGCGGCTTACTCTCCGTGACCACAATGGCTGCAAAGCTCTCGAAACGTCGGAATAATAAAAAAATTGTAAAATAAAATAATAACAAAAAATAAACGCGATAGTAAGCAGCATAAAATATGTTTAATTCAATAATCAATGTTCGAGCAAAATCTAAGAAAATATTATTATTAATATTTTATTTTATTGTGACTCGACCTGCCTGATGGTAGGAATGATGTAGGCTGCCACAGTCGCCGTCACTATGCCGGCCAAAAGTGCTTCTTCACGCATCACTCGGAAGATACAAGGTTACCGATCTTCGATCGATGCGATTCTATGCGAACGATTAGACAACGTCGAACGATAGCGGAATGGATTAGTTGCCGTCCATGGATTAGTCGTCGTCGATGGATTAGTCGACGTCGAACGATAGTGGAATGAATTAGTCGACGTCGAACGATAGTGGAATGGATAAGTCGACGTCGAACAATAGTGGAATGAATTAGTCGACGTCGAACGATGGTGGAATGGATTAGTCGAGGTCGAACGATAGTGGAATGGATAAGTCGACGTCGAACAATAGTGGAATGAATTAGTCGACGTCGAACGATAGTGGACTTATTATTAGTCAACGTCGGTTGACGTTCACCATACATGGAGGTTTGAGTTTGGCTGCTTAGAGGCATTAATTTTGCTTTGTATATATTTTTTTATTGTGACTCGACATATGACTTCTCCCCGCTTGATGTTAAGCTGGAGTGTGGTCCATGAATGCCAGTGCTACCACAATAACAATGTAAGTAGCAATCACATCCACTATGGTGGCCTATTTGGAACCGGCAACTGATCCTGAAACGTGACCAAGCCACTTTACCGTCTGTATACTTGTAAGTGGTAGTACTACCCTGCATCGGCAGACAAGGTACCACTGCCTACCACTCTTAAAATTAATTACTTAATTATTATGACAAGCTGTAACTTTTCAATAAATAATAGTAACAATTTGTTGTCCTCAGGCGCGGCATGGTGGTCGATGGCTTCCCATTTAGCAGCCCAGGACTACTTAGCTAGGATCCAGGCTTCTGGACTTAACTTTCCACCGATGAATGACCCGTATTCCGCATTGTCAGCGCTCTCCGCGGGAATGAATATGAAACAACCACCCAAGCAGAATAAAACCAGCAAAACTAATGATAGGTTAGTTTTTTTTTATTTTTTATTGTTTTTTTTATTATGACTAGAAATATGACAGCACCTCGCTTGATGTTGGGCTGTAGTGTGGTCCATGAATGGATGTCACTGCTACTACAATTCAATAACTGCGAGTAGCAGTCACTTCCACTATGACGGCCTAGTTGGAACCGGCAACTTACAAGCTGATCCCGAAACGCGAACAAATCACTTCACGGTCTGTGGAATAAAAAAAAATTGGTGACTTTACACCTGACCACGACTTTCCTGATGGTAAGCAAGGGAAGGTCCAAAAGCGCCAACGACTGGAAAATCGCCTCAGTCGCAATCACTATGCCGGCCTTGTGCTGTCGCGCCACGGCTTTTAGCGTATTTTTCTCATATGTTTTGCATCTATTACAGATCTGGCCGAAGTAATTCGTCTTCCAGTAGTAAAGATAAGAGCCCATCAACGAATAGTTCAACATCACAGCAGAACATCAATGAATGGGGTATGTATTCATTTTTTACTATTTAATAGAGATTCGCCGAATATTCGTTTGATATTCGGTATTCGGCGTATTCAGCGTCTTTTCCACTATTTGTATTTCTATTTTCTTGGCTACATGATATGGTATAGAACTAAAAGATCAAGTCCCAAGCACGTGATCTTTTACGCCCACTCATATTGCACACACAATAAAGTTAATTTAATCAATATTTTAATATTTTGTAATCAAGCGGGTGGGGTCGTGAGGTACGGCACGATTGTCATCTAGCCAGCAGCGACACAAAGCGTACATGTAAGAACCTGTTTACGCGGCAAAACAATGAAAGGGTAAACCGAATAATTCGGCCGAATATCCGGTTCGGTAAAGGTTAAACCGAATAGTATTCGGTTATTCGGTGAAACCACTGTTCGGCTAATCAAGCTAATCTCTACTATTTAATATAATGGGTGTCTCCAAATCGGAGACACCCTCAAAAAAGCTAACTTGCCTGGAGCCCATAACCATAGAGCTTGTCTGAGGAGAATTATGAATGTAAAGGAAGCGAGGGAGTTGTGTCAGGATCGTGGCAAGTGGCGCTCTCCATTGTCTCTGCCTATCCCTTTGGAAAAAGCGTGATAATTTGATTAATTGATTGATTGTACCGGGTATAAATAAACTTAGAGCCATCCCAGTGAACCAGAGGTTGTTTGTACCGCATCAGTACAAACAACCTCTGGTTCACTGGGATGGATTCAAATTTATACTACACTATACCACGGTCGCCTTCAACCGCCACAAACCGAGTTCAAGACCACCCACCGGTACCCAATGTATCTTTGACACATGTACTTTGGTGGTCCTGTTTCTATGATACAAGCACTTTTGTAGCTTAGTATAGAAATGTAAAAAAATGAATAATATATTTTTGGGTGTATTGTCAAAGGTAGAGTAGGTATGTTTCAAAGGTTTGAGCACATTGAAAGGATGGATGAGAGGAGACTGACGAAAGGTGTGACTGGCTGGCATTGTGGATGTGACTGCTACTATAGTTAAATAACTGAGGTGACAATTCATGGACCGCACTCCAGCTTAACATCAGGCAGGTTGCTGACATAATTCTAGCCACAATTAAAAAATATACATATATATAAATTGGAAGCAAACAGAAAGTTTCTTTTTTACAAAGACGTCGTAGTACCCATAACTATAGATATGGGTACTACGACGGACTATAGAGTATGTATATGTATGTATGTATGAAGAGATGTATGGTCACGTTTCGGGATTAGCTTGTAAGTTGCCGGTTCCATCTAGGGCGGCATAGTGGATGTGATTGCTACTCACAGTTATTGAATTGTAGTAGCAGTGGCATTTATTCATGGACCACACTTTGGTTTAACATCAAGCGGAGTGCTGTCAAATGTCGAGTCACAATAAAAAAAAAAACAAGAATTGCTAGATAAATGTGTCAGGATAGTGATAGGAGGCGCTTCGTTGTGTTTGGTTTTGAATCCTTACTTATATTATAAACGCGAAAGTTTGTGAGTATGGATGGATGTTTGTTACTCTTTCACGCAAAAACTACTGAATGGATTTTAATGAATCTTTACAATAATATAACTTATACTTCAGAATAACACATAGGCTATAATTTATTAACATATTGTGTGAATAATAAATAAATTAAAAAACATTTACCCATACAAAATGCGTGCGTTTAAACTTATTTTGGGTAAACCAAGGAAAATATATCAAGCTGTTGAAAATTGAAAACAAATTGTCAATTTTGCCAATTTCAGTAAAAATATATTGCTTAAAAACCTATTATTTATAAAGAGAAACGATTTTATGTCGAGTCATAATAAAAAAAAATCAATTCACAACAAAGATTTTAATGTTTGATTCACCCAACTTAAATTCGGCTAATCTGCAACATAACTTTTAGTCAGTATGAAGTTCGCCGGGTCAGCTAGTATACAATAAATAATTTATATTCATTTTCCAGGTCAATATGGCTTCCCGAAGACATCGTCGCCTTCAATGATGCACTCTCAAATGTCAAGTTTGGCTTCGTTGAACAGTTTAGTAGCACATCCACACCAGTCCAGTAAAAGTAGCAGTAAGACAACACCGCCTTCCTCACAGTCCAGTAAGTATTTTAGCTGTAAATACCAAAACATGACTCAGGCAAGCTTCTAAAATTGGAGTTGCCGTGAGGTATACAGACCGTAGAGTGATTAGGTCGCGTTTCGGGAAAAGCTTGTAAGTTGCCTGTTCCAGCATAGTGGGTGTGACTGCTACTTACAGTTATTGAATTGTAGTAGCAATAACATCCATTCATGGACCACACTCCAGCTTAACATCAAGCGGGGTGCTGTTAAATGTCGAGTCACAATAAAAAAAGGACTTCCTTCCCTTTATTGACCGTCCGGCAACTCGAGTTCAGATGGCGAGTCTGCAGGTTTACTTTCACACTGTATCTTCATGAAAGAAATCTTCTCTATTAATGGACCGCACTCTAGCCTTATATCCCACGGATTGCGGTCATATTTCTAGGCCGGCATAGTGTTTGTGACTACTACTTACAGCTATTTAACTGTAGTAGTCAATCACCTCCATTCATGCTGTAAACTCCAGCTTACATAAATATGTCGAGCCACATTGAAAAAATATGCTAAAGCTATTATAAAAATTAGGTATTCATCATTATCATTAGCCAGAAGACGTCCACTGCTGAACATAGGCCTTCTTAGAACGCCATTTCGAACGTTATTCGTGACTTAAACTATGTCGTCAGTCCACCTAGTGCGTTTGTCGGTTTGTGGTCTCCACTTTAGAACCTTTCTTCCCCATCGGTTGTCGGTTGTTCGAGCGATGTTATTATGGATATTTATTTATTTATTTAATTCGGTAAATACGACAGGTCGCAAATTAAACATACCAAAAAAATGAACATTGGAGATCTTGGATATTTATGCTGGTTTGCGACCCAAGAATGTATACACACAAAAACATTACAATACACAATAGAAATAATACACAAAAAATAATAATTAAAAAAAAACAAAAGAAATAAATTAAAATTCAAAACCAAAGTACAATACAATACTTAATTGTTAAATTAAGGTTGTTTTGATTGAGGGTGCATAAACGACATTATTCATTTTGTATGGGGACTTGGGCTTAATTGTATTAACAGTTGCATATACATTATAAAATAGTTTGATGTACGAAGATTACAATGTAATTGGAATTTATCCTTTATTATGCCTAGTTTAGGTGTGCAAAATGATCAAACTATAATTAGGACAGTTCAAAGCTATGGCGTGTCTCCGTCATTAACAGACGACACAAAGCCATATCTTATTTTCCAAATAACTCAATTGCACAGCAGTCAAAGCAAAGTTGATATTAGTTTTATCAACACAAGTTGGTATCAAAACTACGATTTATATATTTTTTCATTATTGGACATTACAAAAGTAGTACAATGAAGCCCCAAAATGAATGATGTCCTTTCAAGAACTTGCCTTTTAAATACGCCGAACTAATTTATGATATTTTTACAGGAAAACCTTCGTCAAGTATGCCCTCTTCGAAGAACGCAATGAAGGATCGTGACTTTGCGTTGCTAAGGGGTGATCTGATGCTTGCGCAGGCGGCGGCGCAGGGTGCTTATCATGCTGCCGTCGCCGCTGCACAAAAGGGAAAAGTAAGTCTAATGTTTTTTTGTTTTATATTTTAATAATTTATTTATTAAAAGGTACATATACATAATTAGAAACTTAATATAATTTATGCCTACCCAACTCAGAAATTCTGCTTTTCTAAACGAATATTTAGAGAGCTTTTGTGTATTTTAAAAATTCTGTATATTTTATTTTAGTAACAATACTTTATAATTGTAGATAGAGTACCACCACTTACAAGTATACAGACCGTAAAGTGATTTAGTCGCGTTTCGGGATCAGCTTGTAAGTTGCCGCTTCCAACTAGGCCGGAATAGTGGATGTGATTGCTACTTACAGTTATTAAATTGTAGTAGCAGTGACATTCATTCATGGACCACACTCCAGCTTAACATCAAGCGGGGTGCTGTCATATGTCGATTTACAATTTAAAAAAAACTAGGACTTCACTCGTAATTATTGCGCCCTGCCTGTCGCCATCTTTTTCTGGTTTAATTATAAAAGTACTGTATAGCTTGTCTTACTATAAATGACGCGCCCCTCCGGTTTATTTAAATGTGTGAATGCAAATATTACTAACTATACTATTGTACTTCATCATCGTGCTCCACCTTTTGTGTCCAACCAGCACCTGTATGACCAATTACAATTGCATTTTCGGTGTGTTGCATTCATATTTTATGTTTTCTCGTGTGCGCAAATGCAGTGGAGGGGCGCGTCATTTCGGCTTAGACAAACTATACAAATGTATGTGTATTTTTGTTTAGAACATATCGTCTCTCTACCCTTTCGGCATGGGTGGTTCGGAGAAGGATCGCCATGGGATCGATTCCTTGACTGGATTGCCACATAATCTTCTAAGGTAATTTTTTTTATTATTATTTACATTTCTATACTAAGCTACTAAAGTGCTTGTATCATAGAAACAGGACAACCAAAGTATATTATCAATGATTCATTGGTACCTGCGAGTGGTTTCGAATAAAATGACAACAAATAGCATTCACATCGACTATGTCGGCCTAATTGGAATGGGAAAATTTCAAGCTGATTTCATTCTTGGTCTGTACACTTGAAAGTCATGATGGTGGAATAGGCAGAGACAATAAAAGCTAAAACATAAAACAAATTGTCACGCCTTTTCCCACAGGGTTAGGCAGACAATGGAGCGCCACTTACCACGATCCTCACACAACTCCCTTGCTTTCTTCACATCCACAACTCTCTTCATACTGGCTCTGTAGTTATGGGCACTAAGCAACCTAGCTTTCTTGAGGATGTCTCTGATTTGGTCGGAGAACACCACCTGGGTCTGCCTCGATAAACACATCCACATTAGATTCATAAATTTCTTTCATCAATCTACTTTCCCTCATTCTTTCCACGTGCCTAAACCATCGAAGCATTCCTTTGTCAATCCTTGTCACTACATCTTCTTTCAAACCACATCTATCATGCAATTTGCTATTCCTTATTCTATCTGCCATCGTCACTCCACATACACTCCTTAATGACCGCATTTTTACAGCCTTAATTTTACTCCCATGCTTCTTCTGCCACACCCGACATTCACTTCCATACATTAATGTGGGAACCGCATTATGAACAGCCATCCGTGACTTTTCGGATATTATAAAATTATAAAGTAATAAAATATATTTGTTTAGTGCCGCGTTGGAAGGAGGGTGAGTTTTTTACCATAACCGTAGAGCTTGTATGAGGAGAATTGTGGATGAGAAGAAAGCGAGGGAGTTGTGTCAGGATCGTGGCAAGTGGCGCTCCATTGTCTCTGCCTATCCCCGTGGGAGAGAGACGTGACAATTTGTTTGATTGATTGGATCCAATAAAAATATGAGTATCAATCACACCTTTATTTTGGCCGGCATAGTGACAGCGATTGAGGCAACCGTAAAATGTGTTTTTTTTTCAGTAGTCGGCACTCTTAGGCCTCCTCTTGTTACCATCATGCAAGTCGAGGTCATGAAACAAATATTTGCTTTGACCGGAAATCGAACCTGGTACTTTACGTGTAACAAACGGTTGCTAATTAATGCGCCACGCCTGTCGTCGAAAAGCGTGTACTCGTATAGTTAACCTTATTTATAACAATAATGTCATTTTTTTTTATTGTGACACGACATCTGATCTCGACCCGCCTGATGATAAAGAAGGTCCAAGAGTGACGTAGACTGAAAAAACCGGTTTTTTTTCACGGCTGCCTCAGTCGCCGTCACTATGCCGGCTAAATAATCTTTTAAACTATGTTTTATCAATCAATCAATCAAATTGTTACGCCTTTTTCCCACAGGGATAAGCAGAGACAATGGAGCGCCACTTACCACGATCCTTACACAACTCCCTTGCTTCCTTCACATCCACAATTCTCCTCATACAGACCCTGTGGTTATGGGCACTAGGCAACCTAGCTTTCTTAAGATTTCTCTATTTTATGACTATTTTTTTATTCATTTACATTTCTATACTAACCTACTACTAAAGTGCTTGTATCATAGAAACAGCACAACCAAATTACATTTATAAGTGTATAATTAATTTGTGTTTAATTTATTCACAGTGATCCATCGTCAGTTTTGGGTGGAGTAAGACTGCCTCCTGATACTGAGATTATTAAGTATACCTCCTCACTGGGTGGGCCCAAGGTAAGATTGCAGTAAATGCAATAAATTTATGGAACAAACTTCCACTAAAAATCAAACAGGCGCCAAATAGACTCACTTTCGAAAAACTTTTTTTATCAACATTTGATAAGTCAGCAATAGTCTTGTCCTATATCTGTTATTTATGTATTTCTTTATTAATAATGCGGTGTTGGTTCCTACATTAATGTATGGAAGTGAATGTTGGGTGTGGCAGAAGAAGCATGAGAGTAGAATTAACGCTGTAGAAATGAGGTCGTTAAGGAGAGTATGTGGAGTGACGATAGCAGATAGAATAAGGAATAGCACACTGCGTGATAGATGTGGTTTGAAAGAAGATGTAGTAACAAGGATTGACAAAGGAATGCTTCGATGGTTTGGGCACATGGAAAGGATGAGTGAAAGTAGATTGACGAAAGGAATTTATAAATCTGATGTGGATAGATGAGTTAAACAAGGCAAGCCCAGGAGAGTGTTTTCCGACCAAATCGGAGACATCCTCAAGAAAGCTAGGTTGCATAACCACATAACCACAGGGTCTGTATGAAGAGAATTGTGAATGTGAAGGAAGCAAGGGATCTGTGTAAGGATCGTGGTAAGTGGCGCTCCATTGTCTCTGCCTATCCCTGTGGGAAAAAGGCGTGACAATTTGATTGATTGATTGATTTATTAATAATATGTATATATGTGTGTGTATTTGTATGTATGTATATATACATGTATATTTAAATGTATAGTATGTATTTTTGTATGTAGTTTATATATATTTAGTTACTTATGTATAATATTTTCATTTTAATACTTATATAGCCATATTTTAAACTTTGTTGCACTACCCACCATCATCTTAACGTATATGAAGGTTTGGCTGGTAGAGAATGCCATGGGGCATTAAGTCCGCCTTTTGTAAAAAAAATACAATAAAGTTTTTAAATAAATCAATAAGATTTTGTTGACTGTATTTAAAAAAATTACCAATCAATCAAACCGTCACAAGTATACAGACCGTGAAGTGATTTAGTCGCGTTTCGGGATCAGCTTGTAAGTTGCCGATCCCAACTAGGCCGGCATAGTGGATGTGACTGCTACTTACAGTTATTGAATTGTAGTAGCAATGACATCCATTCATGGATCACACTCCAGCTTAACATCAAGCGGCGTGCGGTCAAATGTAAAGTCACAAAATCACCTGGTATTAATTTCTATGTGCTAAGCTAAATGAATTTTCTCGATTTTCTGGAAAATATGAAGTTTTAGGAAAATAAAAAATTATTCGAAAATCACACGTATAACACTCGAAATTCCTGCAATATTTTTTTTTACTCCGCCTTTTATCCGCTGTCTTTGCTGCTCAGATAATTCCGATAGCTACTCAAAACATTTTTTTGAATTTCCCGGAAAATGAAAATCGATGAAATCCACTCGAAAATACGGTTGAAACACTCGAAATTCACTTGAAATTCCTGTGATTTTAGATTTCCAAAATGCTTTAATTGAGTAGCTTAGATATCGCACCTCTAGTTTGGGGCACCAGTCACACTTGATTATTGTAATTTATATGATTTAGTTTATTAGATTTCAGAATAATATTGTTTTTATAAATTAATTTAAATATTTACATTAAACTCTAATATATATATTGATTAAAAAAAATAAAAATAATAACTAAAATACATTATTAAAAGGAGTCCCTTTAGGCAAGGTTCCGAAGATACTGGCAGCGTTCCCCCTTTGAATAGCTAGACTAATTCTTTGTCCGAGGTAGCTGCCAACTGTTCGGTCTCCTGTGATGTTGACTAACCTTTTTGATATTTCCTTAAAAAGCCTTAAAGCGCTAGGACCCCACGGACCAAGGGTCTCGACACCGAATAGGACAAAATTAATTTATATTAAGTTTATTTTGTGTGAAATAAATAAAGATTATTATTATTTATTATTATTATTATTATTTATTATTATTATTTATTATTTTCTAGGCACCACCGGGTACAACGAATCGTGGCCGTAAGAAAACCATATCACTAGATCCGCCCCAAGTCTCTGTTCACCCCTCGTCTTCAGATAGATCGACTCCACTGCCTAATAAGAGACAAAAAATGGTATGTATTATCAAGCAACAAATTGTCACGCCCTTTTCCCACAGGGATAGGCAGAAACAATAGTGCGCCACTTACCATGATCCTTAAATAATCATGGTAAGTGGCTTCACATTAGGGTTGCCAACCATACTTTATAATAACGTATCTTACGTTATTTTTGGTAATTATACTTTATACTTTTGCATACAAATAAAGTATGTGAAAATACTTTATTTTGATTGCGTAGCAAACGAATTGCTTATTTAAGTATATAAAGGACTTCATTCATTTTATATGGGTCTTGGGCTTAAATGTTACAATGTAGTTGGAATATATCCTTTTTTTTGCATAGTTTGGGTGTGCAAAATCATTTAACTATAATTATGACAGTTCAAAGCAGAACAAATGTAGCGTTGATTGACAGATGATACAAAATTCATATCTTATTTTCCTAATAACTCAATTGCACAGCAATTAAAAGCAAAATTCTATCTACTATTTGTATTATATATTTTTTCATTATCGGACATTACAAAAGTAGTACATAGAAGCTCAAAATGAATGATGTCCTTTAAATGATAATTGTCAAACAAGCTTTGAAATATTTAAAAATAGCAAAAAAATGTTAGCAAATGCTAAAAGCACACAAAATACGTTTTTATGGCATAAAATTTGAAAAATACTTTATTTTTCTTCCAAATACTTTATTTTTATCCTATTCAAACAATGGTATACGTTTTTTTTTGTCAAAAAAGTTGGCAACCCTACTTCACATCTACAATTCTCTTCATACAGGCTCTATGGTTATAGGCGCTAGGCAACCTAGCTTTCTTAAGGATGTCTCCGATTTGGTAGGCAAACACCCTCCTGGGCCTGCCTTGTTTAACGCATCCATTCACATGAGATTTATAAATTCCTTTCGTCAATCTACTTTCACTCATCCTTTCCATGTGCCTAAACCAAAACCCGAGTAAGCCGCATAAAATTTGTTTGATTCATTAATCAATGTTTACGAATAAAATGCCTTGGTTTAATTATTCTCTCGTATGTCTTAGGAGGATCCATCCAGGTCGTCAGTGGAGGTGATAAGATTACCAAACCGTGGTGATAGATCACATTCGGTGACAACACCGCCTTTGCCAAACCTCGCTGATTATAGTGGTAAGTGAATCGGGATTTTTACATTTCTGTACTAAGCTACTAAAGTGCTTGTATCATAGAAACAGGACGACCAAAGTACATTTATCACAGATATATTGGTACCGGTGGGTGGTTTTAAACCTGTGCTCTCGGTTTGCCTAATCATTGCACTGCCATTACTGTCGACCGAATCAGCTGTCGAACTAAAAGGTTCGGCGCGTCGTTTCTTTGTAGAACAATCGACAAGTGGAATTCTTGAAGAAGCACCTTTTGCCGGCCTAGTGCCGGCGACTGAGGCAGTTGTAAATAATTATTTTAATAGTTATTTGATGACATATGAAGACATATGGCACTGAGACATGGCCCTTAAATGTTGGCCTGTTGGAAAAGCTCAGAGTCGCTCAGCGGTTAATGGAGAGAGCTATGCTTGGTGTTTCTTTGTGCGTTAGAATCCGGAACGAGGATATTCGCCAAAGAACCAACGTTACCGGCATAGCCCGTAGGATTCTCAAGCTGAAGTGGCAATGGGCTGGCTACATCGCTCGAAGAACCGACAACCGATGGGGAAGAAAGGTGGAGACCACGAACCGGAAGACGCTGCGTAGGTAGGCCTCTCACTGACGACATAGTGAAGGTCGCGGGTAACCGGTGGATGCAACTGGCATCTTGTCGTTCGAAATGGCGTTGTAAGGGGGAGGCCTATGTTCAGCAGTGGATGCCTTCTTGCTGATGATGATGATGAATATTAAAAGAATATGTATTTGATTTGCAGGTATATCCCGCGAGTTATTACAGTCAATAGCTAGTCAGAGCGGACTCAGTTTTGATATGCTCGAAAGACAAATGGTGCCCTCAGGTAAGCGATGAACTACACTATGACTATCGGCAGAGAAAAAGAGCGCTCACTTTTATGCTCGCAGTGTAAGGATTGGTAGATAAACAGAGCGTTAGACGATTGCGTTGGGAGCAAGCGGTGTGCATCTGTACAGTCGCGCACATCTATACATACATGATATTTAAGATATTATTGATAAATAAGATATAGATTTTGTATCGTCTGTCAATCACAAAGACACGTCAACAGTTCTGCTTTGAACTGTCATAATTATAGTTTGATGATTTTGCACACCTAAACTATGCCTAATAAAGGATATATTCCAAATGCATTGTAATCTTCGTACATCAAACTATTTTAAAATGTATATGCAACTGTTAATACAATTAAGCCCAAGTCCCCATACAAAACTAATGATGTCCTTTATCGCGTTTATTTTTGGTTATTGATTTTGCAGAACTAAGCAGCTTAGTTAGTTCTAAGAGCAATGAAGACTCACCCTTAGATTTGGGCGTGAAAGGGCATTCCATGGATGAGGATGGACCACTAAATCTATCATTAAAACCTGCTCCAGGTAAGGTTTTCAATATTATTGCGACTCGTCATCTGACCTTTACTTACCTAAGCAAGAGAAAGTTCAAGACGCCAACGTACTGTGTTTTTTACCTGGTACAAGTAGTAAACAAACATAAAAATCAACATTTCCTTTTTTTTTGTGACTCGGCATATGACAGCATCCCGCTTGATGTTAAGCCAAAGTGTGGTCCATGAATGAATGTCACTGCTAATACAATTCAATAACTGTGAGTAGCAATCACATCCACTGTGTCGGCCTAGATGGAACCGGCAACTTACAAGCTGATCCCGAAACATGACCAAATCACTTCACGGTCTGTATACTTGTAAGTGGTGGTACTACCCCGGATCGGCAGACTGGGTACCACTGCCTACCACTCTTTGAAAACCACTTTTTCGAGCCTTCGTTTTTTTTTGTGGTGTGGTGGCGGCGCATAGCCAACTGCCTATGTTGCATATGCTTAAATCCGGCACTGATACCGAATACCGAATGCATAAAAGTTAATAAAATCACACCTACAAATATACATTATTTTTATCAGAAACCATTTATATTAATCAATCAAAAAGTCACGCCTTTTTCCCACAGGGATAGGCAGAGACAATGGAGCGCCACTTACCACGATCCTTACACAACTCCCTTGCTTCCTTCACATCCACAATTCTCTTTATACAGGCTCTGTGGTTATGGGCACTAGGCAACCTGGCTTTCTTGAGGATGTCTCCGATTTGGTCGGAAAACACTCTCCTTGGCCTGCCTTGTTTAACGCATCCATCCACATCAGATTTATAAATTCCTTTCGTCAATCTACATTCACTTATCCTTTCCATGTGCCCAAACCATGGAAGCATTCCTTTGTCAATCCTTGTCACTACATCGACTTTCAAGCCACATCTATCACGCAATGTGCTATTCCTTATTCTATCAGCTATCGTCACTCCACATACACTCCTTAACGACCGCATTTCTACAGCGTTAATTCTACTCTCATGCCTCTTCTGCCATACCCAACCTTCACTTCCATACATTAATGTACCATTTATATGGAAACGGAAAAATTCACAAATGACAAATGTTGTGCCCCAATAATAATAATAATATTATTTTCACAGTAATTCATAGATTTTTTAATATATTTATATTGACTCGCGTCAGTAGTAATTGTTTTTTTAATCGTTAATCCTTCATTATACCGAAAGTTTGTTTACTACTTTTGCCAATGTATAAAATTAAAGATAATACCAGGTTTCATAGTCATAATACTGAACTAATAAGAGTCCAAGCAAAGCTGAACCCCTTCTACAATTTTATAACAAATCATGTAGTTAACTCTTGGAATAAATTGCCAGAAGAAGTTGTCAATGCAACCACAGTTACACTATTTAAAATTAAACTTGATAAATACCTAACAACTGAATAGTGACGACAGGCGTGGACGAACGGTCAGAGATTGGTTTGTTGCGCGTAAGATCCCGGGTTCGATTCCCGGTCGGAGCAAATATTTGTTTCATAGCTTTTATTTGTAATATTTAATAATTATATTAAATATTGCAAATATTTGTTAATAAAAAAAAGAGAGATATTTGCTTCGGGGTATAAAAGAGTGGTAGGCAGTGGTACCCAGTCTGCCGATCCGGGGTAGTACCACTACTTGAGAATCAAACGAACTTACCTGTAAGTGAAGTTCGATGATAATTGTACGAACTTCCTTAGTGCTCCGCCGATTGTTCCGTATTTAAACAAAGTAGTATTCGCATTCGATGGCTACTCTCACACGTTTAATAGTAATCAGTTTTTTTTTTTTTTTTTTTTTGGATGAATGTACGGTTGTCCAAGCCTCGATTTCTTTAAGACAACATTCTGTTTATAGTGTTCCTGTGCTTACAAACCTGAAACTCACCTACCTATTTACATGTAGAGGTGGGAGGGTGTGGCTTTCACAATCGGCGGAGCACTAAGGAAGTTCGTACAATTATCATCGAACTTCACTTACAGGTAAGTTCGTTTGATTCTCAATTGTACTTCAATTCCTTAGTGCTCCGCCGATTGTTCCGTATTTAAACAAAGTAGATATTTAAAGGTTGAAGGTTTGTGGACTGAAATGGAAGTATTACCAGACATTTGGATGATCAGAACTCCTCAATCACATTAACTTAGTTCTATAACAATTATTTCTTAAATTTATATAATTATGCGTCCTCTAAGTCATTACAGTGATCTAGTACAAGTAATAAATATATATAATATATATTTTTTTTTTTTTTTAAATCAATTTTTGCAAAAGTGTTGGATTTTTCGGACCATCCAACAGTTCTACGAATAGTGTCAATATTCTCTCCTAATGTTTAAATAGTAGATGTTGACAAATGACCATTACTATGATTTTCAAGTGTATGTCATAGATATCAAGATATAAAGTGTATCTTTATTTTAATTGCTTAAAGTTTGTTAACGAACAAGATTTTTTTTTTTTTTTTTCATTTATATAACTGAAAGAGTTTTGTGCAGGGCAGATAAACTCTCTTTTACAAAAGATATTTTAGGATTTATACAATAGAGGCAATAATAAAGTTGGTTGTGTACGACCTGGCCCTAGGTTTATTGAAATTTATTATTTATATTTTAACTTGCAATATTTTAAATAATCATATTATTATATTTAATTAAAGATGAGGATTATCCTTTATGAGCGGTGACAAGAGCTAACAATGTTATCACATTGGATAACAAATTAAGTGAAATATTTTCATTTGGATATAATTTATATAATAATTCTTAACAAACATTGGGTTCTTAAATCATATTTTCGAGTTTGTGGGCGAAACCTAAAAATCTCTTAGATAGTATCTTAACACAAATGTCAGTGGTAAGTTCATTTGGTAAATGAGGGCTATTGCTGAATATACCAATTTACTGAATTATAACTATAGCCTTTATTAGAAGTATTAGAAAAAGGTTAATAAATAAGAATAAATAAGAGAAATCTTATCTATCTGTGAAGTGTAATGTATCTGTATATTTGTGATACTATTTTTTTTACTATTACAATAATCTACAATTAGGTATGTATTACATTGCTTCAAAATGTTATTGACAATGAAGCACCTGCACTTACAGGCAATGGTTGCAATGGTCAATATGAGCCAACTATAATTACCCTAGGTGCCTTGTTACAAAATTTAGAAAAGCTTTATTATAATTGAAAAGGGTGGAAAACGAATGATATTTGTAAAAAGTCCTGTATGGAAAACGTCCATGAGATTGTGAAAGAATCTCTTGCGATAGCATAGTGGTCTGGTCTCCAACAAATATATAACTTACACTTATGATTATGTGTAGAGGCAAACAAATCTTTTTTAGAAATACCAAAACCTGAAATAATCGTATAAAAGGCATATTTTGCCGTTTTTCACTAGGTTCTATTGTTAAACTGTCTTGAAGCAGTGTCAACTGATTTTATTTGAAGCAGTATTGTTTTTGATGGTATATAATCTGTCTATACGCACATACTTGCATGCTTACACCACTGCTAAATTAGTTTAGCTATACTATCAAGATGTGGTGTTGTTAATTCTTAACATGATAAAGCAGTTACCTACTTTTATTACATGTAAATGATTTTAAAGCAAAAAGACAGCCAGTAAATTTAGGTAATTATTGTGTTCATTTATTTATTTATCAATCTTACCGAACCCTATTAGTGGTACAACATAACCGCAATTTAACAATAATGCATCTGCATAAATTACTTATTTTGGCTGATTAATTGATTCTTATGAAAGTGAAACAAATTATTTTGTCAACAGGATAGTTAATTATTGGCACCTTGTGATATTGGTACTTGGCTATTATATCTATTATTATTTAGTGCATTTCCATAGTTCAAGTTGTTTTGTATGCGCATCAGCTATATTATGTTACACCTGAAGTCCTGGACATTCTGCATATAGCATGCCTGTAATAGTGGCCAACTTTGAATAGGACGTGTTTTGTTCCAACTGTCATGTTTTCAGAACCTATTCTCATTCATTATGCTTGTGGAATTAATTTACTTTTAGTTGTGTTTATAATAAAATATAAACTTACCAATATATAAGTCTCCTTTGTGGCCATTAGACATGATTATTATGTCTTTATCTAAACATTTAAATATACTAATGAAGTATAATTCCTGTTTTTATTATATTTATGTATGGGTGTCAAAATCATCTTTAATATCAATATTGGTCATGTAAAAAAATCCAGAGCAGTTATTAATAATTTAAGAGCAGTACGTATTTCCTCAATTTTAAAAGATGTTAATTTTTTAGGATTAAAAATAAAACTTTTATTTTTTATATGTATTATTTTGGAGACAAAAAAGTGGGGATATAAATTAATTGGACTCTGGTGAGCTCAAGATAAATAGCACCTTTACATAACAGTTCATTTATTGAACTATTAAAGTCAGCAATTTCTTCCTTAGAAATTAGGCAACCTGACCAATTGGAACCTGACTTATTGTACAGGTATTAGATTTATACAGGTATTATATTAAATGGAATATTGTGTCCCAGATCCATAAAAAAATAAATATGTCAGAGGGTACCTTGTAAAAATATTGTAATCGTCTGTTGACGCTGTTTGTTGTTGCCTTTCGTAACAGCATATTGGTAGCAACCACCTTCTCACATAGTCTTCCGAGGGAGTCCCCAGTAGTTTAAAGGATTTTATTTATTTAAAAAATCAGTGGTCGAACTTGCTGCGGCTTTACTATTTCCCATTTTATCACCAAAAGTCCAAAGTTGACTTCAAAAAGGGATATTTCAGGAGTTGAGTCCTGTGCTGCATCTCTGGCAACTTCACCTGAACTAGCCTGAGGCTAAAAACCTTCTTAAAGAGAAGTTCATTGAAATAAGTTTTTCAGTATCTTTCTGACATTCTGAACATTTTTATATTAATAAATGGCGGTATTGATATATCTATATAACACCGTATAATTTTATTCTTAATACTGTGATTTACTGTATTTGCATGGCATGGCAAAATAGTGAATACTTTTTGTTTTATCCCTCTTCAGAGAGGGTTTATTGATTGCATATGTGACCTCAGGGTTTATTTTGCAAGGGTTAACCATTGTGTTAAATACATTTTCCCTCTCTTTTTTTTTTTTTTTTTTTTACACCAGACTAACTTTTTGACCAACGGTCTGTGGGTTCTAGTTGTGTATGGCTGGTTCTGGCACTCACGTTCTTTGGTATGGCCTAGAGCAGTGTTTCCCAAAGTGGGGCCCACGCCTTACAGGGCAATTCGATAGTTAAGGAGGGTAATTTCAAAATGGATTAGACACGACTTCAACCCTTCTGCTTTGGGTTATTTATATGCAATGCTAGATATCGGTGACCAATTTATCAAAAAAGGCAATTTTTTTTTTTTTTTTTAAAAATATTGTAATCATTTATATTTATTAAGGGTAAAAAACATTTTTTAAAGGTTGGGAAACACTGGTCTAGAGTGACTAATAAAACAAGGTCAAGAGTTTATTGACCTCGAATCTTTATTGAGTTGGTGCTTAAAAGCATAAACCCTGGGTAAAAATGTTGTAACCTGAATTAGGATTCTCATTATATATAGTACATTTTTCTAATAAAAATCATACACATCAATATATGGACGACGTAGGTTCACCCATGCTCAAGAGGTAATAATATTGGATTGTGACGATGTAATTCCTCGAAATACATTCAAGCACAATAATAAAATAAATTGCGACGTTGCAGTTCTTCAAACTACACTCAAGCACAATAATAAAATAAATTGTGACGTTGCAGTTCTTCAAACTACACTCAAGCACAGTTATAGTTAGTTGTCACATTATAGTTTTTCAAACTACCATCAATAACAGTAATTATAAATTGTGGCATTGCAGTTTTTCAAACTACACTCAATCACAATAATAATTCATAAATATTGAACGTTATAGTCTCACGAAGTATTAAAACATTTTGGTTGCAACAAATCCACTTATGTAAAAAAATCCAGTATCGGTATTTACCTGAATCGTTTTGTTCATGCAGGTAAAACGAACAAACGTTGAGGGCGACCGTGATGGCGTCGTATTCGTGGAGCTCCGTTTCTCCAACCATCTTATTTTCTACGGTATTTGTCAATTTGCTTGTTCGTTTTCAGCTTCTTCTCGTTGCCTTTTACCCATTTAGAGTAAGATTGTATAATTATTTACACTAAAATTTACAATAAAATGCGGACAACCGATAGACACGTGCATCTGGTAGCACACACGAAATACGGAATGTTGTCTTAAAGAAATCGAGGCTTGGACAACCGTACATTCATCCAAAAAAAAAAAAAAAAAAAAACTGATTACTATTAAACGTGTGAGAGTAGCCATCGAATGCGAATACTACTTTGTTTAAATACGGAACAATCGGCGGAGCACTAAGGAATTGAAGTACAATTACAAGTATACAGACCGTGAAGTGATTTGGTTGCGTTTCGGGATCAGCTTGTAAGTTGCCGGTTCTAACTAGGCTGGCATAGGGGATGTGACTACTACTCACAGTTATTGAATTGTAGTAGCAGTGACATCCATTCATGGACCACACTCCAGCTTAACATTAAGCGGGGTGCTGTCATATGTCGAGTCACAATAAAATAAAATAAAGTGAAAAAATAGATGCATCAGCGAGAGCTGCTAGTCTATTAATGAATAATAATAAAGTAAGGAAAAATGTTACCTGCCTACCACTCTAGAAATCAAACATCTACGTCATATAAAGACCGTTTAGTGTACGATTTTAAATTGTTTCAGCTATCCAAGCATCGGACGCCCTATCCAGATTAACGTCGCTTAGCAGTTCACTCAACGCAAGCTCTTCGGCTGACAGAATATGTAAGTTTCATAAGTTTAGTTTCGTTTAACCTCGACTAGCCTAATGATAAGCAAGGAGAGGTCCAGGGTTTGCAACGACTAAAAAAATTCACTCAGTTCACAGTTTATTTATTTATTGATCAATCAATAAATCAATAAAATTGTCACGGCTTTGCCACGATCACCAAAAGCACCTTTGGCCGGCGTAGTGACGGCGACTGAGGCAGCCGTGAACTAACTCATTTTTTTCAGTCGTCGTCACTTATGGTCCTCCTCTTGCTTATCATCAGGCGAGTCAAGGTCAGATGTCGTGTCACAATAAAAAAAAACATTCACGATTCTCTTCATACAAACTCTACGGTTATGGGCACTAGGCAACCCAGCTTACTTGAGGATGTCTTTGTTTAACTCATCTATCCACATCAGATTTATAAATTCTTTTCGTCAATCTACTTTCACTCATCTTTTCCATGTGCCCAAACCATTAAAGCATTCCTTTGTTAATCCTTGTCACTTTTAAACCTAACGCGCATGTTCTATTCCTTATTCTATCCGCTATAGTCGCTCTATAGTCAATTTTTATTTTATTGTGACACGACATTTGAACTCGACCCGCCTGAAAAAACCGAGAAAGTTCCCGGCTGCCCCAGTCGCCATCATTATGCCGGCCTAAGGTGCTTCTTCACGCATCGCTTGAAGGATCCAAGGTCATAGGATTGAGAGAACACATGGGTTTTTTTGGTTCGACAGCCGATGCGGTCGATAGAATGCGGATGCTTTCCCCGACCTGTGCGGGTATTACGGGTGTGAAAGGACGAGGTAGGAACAAGGTTAAAGAGCTCTTCGGAACATTCTCCGTGGTATAGGCGATAGAGGACACACATACTGACATTCAACAGCTATATGCCGGCCTCAACTCTCTATCATATCTTGACTATAAATTTTTATTTTATGTCTTTAGCTCGTCGCAAACCTGGTGCTAAGCCGCGTCGTGTTCTACCAGAATTAAATACACATATAGCTGACTCACCAAGACCAAAGTCCAGCGGTAGCGAGGATAGTGAATGTAAGTATAATGCGACTAAAATAAGAATAGGACGGAATCGGCGCCACTTTTCTTCACTTTAGTATGGTGTCTTTTTCTTTGCGGACCGTCAAGAAAAAGACACCTTCGAATCAGTCAAGTGAAGTTAGTCAACAGCCCGTCCTATTCTGATTCTAATAGCGTAGTATACGCACTAATTTATCATTCTATTCAGTCAAGGCGACCGTGGTGTAGTGGCAGTGCAATGGTTACGAAAACCGAGAGCACAGGTTCAAAACTACTTGCTGGTACCAATGTATCTTTGATATAAGTACTTTGGTTGTCCTGTTTGTATGATACAAGCACATTAGTAGCTTAGTATAGAAATGTAAAAAAATCTATTCAGTACTCTGGGCTCGATTTCCAATCGCAGCAAAGACTTGTGATGCTTGTATGTAGTTTATGTAATTGTAGTATATTTGCACCCTGCCCATAATTTCTCATCATCCCAAAGGTTAGATGTTAGAGAATGCCTAATAGGCATTAAACTCGCCTGTGTAACTATATTTTTTTTTGTTTTGGCGCAATAAAGGATTTAAATAAATATTTTTTATAGGTTGGCCTACCCGTGAAGGAAGACCACGCAACCTTGGTCGTGGCGTCAGCAAGCCCAAAAAGAACACAGTGGCGTCGTTACTGGCTCAGAGCAGGGCGCTTGGATTAAGGCCTGCGTTAGCTCAACAATTATTAGCCGAAACTGATTTGGTATGTACTTTCTTCTATTGTGTCTCGACATATGACAGCCTGATGTTAAGCTGGAGTGCGGTCCATTAATGGAGGTGACTGCTACTACAGTTAAATAACTGTAAGTAGCAGTACTCTGCCGGCCTAGTTGGAACTGGCTACTCACAAGCTGATCCCGAAACGCGACTAAGTCATTTCGCGGTCTGTATATTTGTAAGTGGTGGTACTTCTTCGGATCTGTAGAGTAAGCACCACTGCCTACCACTCTTTTTTATTTTTTTTAAACAATATAAGAATTACGTTTTATTTTGTGATTTGTGAGATAACGGCTCAAATGGTCTTTTTCTTCGTCTTGAATTCACGCATCATTTTTCTTCTCATTTTGTGGTAAGAATTTTCGTTTTTGTCCATAATTTATGTTTTTTGGCCTTCGCTGTCATTTTCATTGATTTGAAACCAATACAATCGATTACTATTATATAAGTCTAGCAAATGAATCTATGTTTCTCTAAAGCTGTCAGATAGTTGATGTTGTTTTCCTCAGTTGTCGATCCGGGGTAGTACCACCACTTTCAATTGTACAGACTGTCAAGTTTTGGGATCAGCTTGTAAGTTGCCGGTTCCAACCAAGGCCAGCATAGTGACAGCTAGTGATGTGACAGCGATGTGACAGCTATTTGCATTTAAATAACTATAGTAGCAGTCAACTCTATTTATGGACCGCAATCCATTATGCGACATCTGATTTCGATTTGTGAAGTGGTAACCAAGGGAGTTGCTGCTGAAAATCCGACTCAGTTTCCGGTTGCCTCAATAGCCGTCACTATACTTATAGCTTGTCTAACTATAAATGACGCGCCCCTCCACTTTATTAGTTTATTTAAATGTGTGAATACAAATATTACTAACTATACTATTATACTTCATCAGCGTGCTCCTCCTTTTGTGTCTAACCAGCAACTGAATGACCAATTACAATTGCATTACTGTGTGTTGCATTCATATTTTATGTTTTCTCGTGTGCGTAAATGCAGTAGAGGGAGCGTCATTTCGCCTTAGACATACTCTAACAATATATTAATATTTTATCGTTTTTTTTTCTCTAGGATAAAATCAAGGCTTTGTTAGGCGAGACGGGAAGTACGGATTCCGATTGCTTATCAGATAGCGGCCCGTCTGATTCTGACGCCAGTGATTGCAGTAGACAGCAAGTAGATTCACAATTGCGACTGCCTATCGCTTTGGGTAAGTTGCATACTTAGATAATTTTACTGTCTTTTGACCACCGGAAATAATATGAAGGTATACTGTAAGCCCATGTATTCTCTCCATCCTAAGACCTTGGATCCTTCAAGCGATGCGTGAAGAAGCTCCTTTGGTCGGCAGAGTGACGGCGACTGAGGTAGTCGTAAATTAACGCGGTTTTTTCAGTCGTCGTCACTCTTATCATCAGGCGGGTCGAGGTCAGATGTCGGTCACTATAAAAAAAAGAACATGGATGTACAATTTCTATTTTAAGCTACCAAAGTGCTTGTATTATAGAAACGGGATTACCAAAGTACATATTATATCAAAGATACATTAGTAACGGCAAGTGGTTTTGAACCTGTGCTCTCGGTTTGCCTGACCATTGCACTACAACCACTTTACTTGATATAACTCTACTAGTTTAGACAGGGTCTTCATCGTTTTAGACCGTTAAATACCTGGATACGCCACTGAGTACTAGCTAGTACTGTAAAAGAAACTATAAGGTGACCGTGGTGTAGTGGTAGAGCAATGGTCAAGCAAATCGAAAGTACAGGCTCAAACCACTTGACGGTACCAATGTATCTTTGTTATCTGTACTTTGGTCATATAGTGTCTCGATTCTTTTAATAGATTATGGTGACGAAAAAGCAGTGCAATTGCGTCGCGGTCTCAAGTAACCAATCAACGTTTACCTATTGATTTGTTATTCGCTGATTGGTTACGATGATGTCAAATATCAGTGCAAGTTCGTTATTCCGCTGTCGTGTTTTAAAAGAATTGGGGTCTTGTTTCTATGATTTTAGTATTTTATTATTTCAAAATCCTTTATTGAGAGACAGATTAAATTAAAAGTAACTTTGTATGGCAGGGCTAATGCGTCGGCAGAAATAATTGCCAGCCTTCCTGTCCCCAGACTTCTCCGTTAGACAACTCCTTGGCCAGGCGCTTAGTATTTTATTAAACATAATGAAATTCTTTGTCCTTCCAGGTTGGCGTAGAGTGACAATAATCAAAGGTCTTTCCCGCAATTGTAGTATAAGAGGTGATGTATCATACTCACCGCCCGATCCACATTCGTCTATCAACTTGAAGTCACAAAAAGATATTAGCTCGGTAAGTAATAATTATAATATAAAACAATTTCTTAGCATCCATCCATAGCATAGCTCCGTGCGGGTGCAGGGTCCATCACGTGGCAGATGGGAGAGTGAAGGCAGCGTTCCGGACTTGTAACCAACAGTAGTGTATGAGGCATGTACACGTACTATTACTAGATGTGCGTGACACAGTCTCGAGCGTATCGGCAGTAGACGACTGCCTTTCGACGAGGGTAGACGCGTTGGCGTGCCTGTGATTACAGTAATCCTTAGTTATCTGTGTTACTACTGCATTAGGTAAATGTACTTACGGGTGACCTTGGGAGGCCAAGATTCTTTAATTAAAGTCCGTTACGCGCAAACAGGGTTATTTTTCCGGTCGAAGGAAAATTTTGTTTCATAGCTTTTATTTGAAATATTTATTAATTAAAATAACGATAGTAGGCCGCATAACAAATTTTATGCGGCCTACTATCGTGTTTATTTTTGGTTAATGATTTTACATGTTTTTTGTGATTCCGACGTTTCGAAAGCTTTGCTGCCATCGTGGTCACGGAAGGACAAAGCGATTTGTTTAATTCATTATACAATGTTCGCGCAAAATGTAAGAAAATTCCGAATTAAATACTTTAGGTCAGAAAAAAGTGGCAATATTCCAGATCGGCAGACTGGGCACTACTTTGTACCAACAGACAACCAGACCCGGAGCAAATATCCGCCTTTATTTTTTTATTTAAACAGATATTTGTACATTTATTCCTTGATATTTTACTTCGACGGGGAATCAAACTCAGAACCCCGCGTAACGGACTGGTAGCACACCACTACGCCACGTCTGTCGTTATATAGTTTTCGAAACATCAAATGAAATAATTACATTACGGCGTCACGTAAACAGCAGAATAGGAATAATTTCTATTTAATTTTGTGTTATTACAGTTTCTAGAACAGAACCCATGTCCGCCATTAACCCGTGATAACTTCAGTTTCTCCTCTCGTCTCATTTTGGGTGACTATGTTCAAACGTCACCAGACATGGGTGAACCAATCACATTGGGAGAAATTGAAATTACTAAGAGGTAAGGATCTCATTTATTTAATTTTAAAAGATTTTTTTTTTATTGTGACCTTTGACATCGGCCCGCTTGACAAAAAGCAAGAGGGGGTCCAAGAGTGACGATAACTGAAAAAACCTCAGTCGCTGTCATTATGCTGGCGTAAGGAGGAGGGTGTTTCCGACCAAATCGGAGACATCCTTAAGAAAGCTGAGTTGCCTAGTGCCCATAACCATAGAGTTTGTATGAAAAGAATTGTGGATGTGAGGGAAGCGAGGCAGTTGTGTCCGGACCGTAGCAAGTGGTGCTCCATTGTCCCTGTGAGAAAAAAAAGTGGTGCCCAGTCTTCTGATCCAGTGTGATATTAATTGCGCTTCGGGATCAGTTTGAAACCGGCAACTTACAAGCTGATCCCGAAACGCGACTAAGTCTCTTCACGGTCACTTTAATTTACAGATTAGACGAAGCTCGTGCTCTTTCGGCTTTAACTGGACCTAGACCCACCCCACCACCAGTAGACCGTCGCATAGAACTTGCGAGGCGACAACAAGCTGCAAGGGATGCTAGACGCGACGCGAATGCCAGATCCAGAGACCAGGTAGGCTAAAACTAAGTTGGACTAAGATAGCCTAACCGTTGTGTAGTAAGAGTAGATTTATGTAAGGGATTGAATATGACGTAGATTTTTTATTTAGGCTGAGCCTATTAGGCCTATAATATACTATTAAAATTAACTAGTGTTTTTTTTATTTAATTATAATTACTTTTATATTCAATACTGGTCCGACAATATATCTTCCTTCTCTCTCACTCTTTATATCTCTTTACTTTAGTAAACTCAAGAACAACATGAACTTTTTATGTCTATACTAAACTTTTTTTTATTGTGACTCGACATATGACAGCACTCCGCTTAATGTTAAGCTGGAGTGTGGTCTATGAATGGATGCCACTGCTACTACAATTCAATAACTGTGAATAATAGCAATTACATCCACTATGCCGACGGCAACTTACAAGCTGATCCCGAAACGCGACCAAATCACTTTACGGTCTGTATACTTGTTAGTGGTGGTACTACCCGGATCGGCAAACTGGGTACCACTGCCTACCACTCCTTTGAGTAGTAGGCTAAAAAACTACTAAATATGCGTGTATCATAGAAGCAGGGAGACCAAAGTACACCTTAAAATATATAGATACCTGCAAGGAGTATTTAACGGTTTGACTCTTGGTTTGAGAGACCTTTATCTACCACTAACTACACCATTCATGGACCGCATTATACCTTAACACCAGGCAGGGTGTTGTCATATGTCGCGTCACAATAAAAACCCATTGGAAATCCTGTGTGAATATTAATTCAATCAATCAATCAAATTGTCTCCCTTTTCCCTACAGGGATAGGCTGAGACAATGGAGCGCCACTTGCCACAATCCTCGCTTCCCTCACATTCACAATTCTCTTCATACAAGATTATGAGCACTAGATAACCTAGCTGTCTAATTAACTAATTAAGCACTTATTCTGACTTGATGCACTCTAGGGTAAATGTAAATTAGATTCCTTACTGAAATTGTTAAGGTCGGATGGAATAGGCTGTGTTAACCGCGCGTCGTTCCTTCTCTTTCTAATATATAGAAAACCGTATCAGCATCTCACTCTCTAAGTACCTAAAAAGAAAACTCTAAAAGCAATAGACGACCGTGGTGTAGTGGCAGTGCAATGGTTACGCAAATCGAGAGCACGGTTTGAAACCATTTGCCGGTACTAATGTATTCTTTGATATATGTACTTTGGTTGTCCTGTTTCTATGATACAAGCACTTTAGTAGCTTAGTATAGAAATGTAAATAATAATAAAAAAATCTTTATTATGACTTGGATATCACTGAATCTTTCATTCAAATAAGAAACTGTATTTTCAGGTGAGATACACGAAAGAGTATGAGAGGTCAGAAAGAGCAGAAATTGCAAAGAGAGAGAAGGAAGCTCGAAGTCAACTTATGTTAGAGGTAGATTTCAATTTGTCGGGTTATACCTAGTACAATCACTTCAATTAGAACTTAACACATATGTAAACAAAATATTTATAGACGAATCTGTGCGTATCGAAAAAACTGAGTCGGTTTTTTTTAATAGCCGGGGCTCCTTAATTAGATGTCACGTTACAATAATAAAAATATATACAGCCGGTTGTACCAAAATTTATAATTTACGAATTTGTATAAAGTATCGTATTAGTAAAAGAAAAAAATTAAAGTTAAACCACTCTTTAACTTTACATTTTACATTTACGTTTAACGGATATTTTATACAGAGCTTAAGGACATTTTTCATTTTGGGTTTCTATGTACTACTTTTGTTATTTCTAATGATAAAAACATAATAATGTATAAATGGTAGTTTAGATATAAAATTATTAAAACCCAATTCACGATTTCGTAATAGAATAAGTTTCGTAAACGTAATAGAATAAGTATAAAGTAAAACTAAATTCGTAAATTGAAACTATTTTGGTACAACCGGCTGATTATATTTTTAAAATTAGTCTAGTCAATTTGTGCTCAAAAGGGCCACCAGTAGAAAAGATTTGAGGTAGTTCTGATTTCTTCCGTTTTACATGTATTTTGGGATGCTGTATACGAATCTGAGGTTGGCTTACAAAATTTCGTAATGCAACATTGACAAAATCGCAAAAAAAAAGTAATAAAAACTGCAAAAAATTCAGATTCAGCACCCCAAAATACATGTAGAATGAAAGAAATCAGAACTACCCCAAAACTTTCCTGCAAAAAAACACAATTTGACTAGACTAAATATAACTTGTGACCGCACTTCTCTGAGTCAAGTTAGAGTGCGGTTTATAAACCAAGGCATCTAATGCGCCTGCTATGCTTATGGACCCGTCTATAAATCTAGATATTAAAAAAAGATCTTTATTCAATGCTTTTATATAGGAATGAAATAAAAATAAAAAAAATTAATAGAAATTAAATTTTAGGTAAAATCCTATTCAAAGCTAGTTTGTGTTTTAGTATGAATGTTTATGCTTTTTGTATGTTTGATTGGCTTTGACTGTAGTCTTTTAAAACAAACTGATTATATAGTTTTTTAAAAAGGTTTTTTTTTGGCATTTTTCAATTAAATTAGAAAGTAATTAAAATTGGATAAAAAACACGTATTGTTTGATATGGGCCCAGTAGTTAAAATTAGATGACAGACGCAGGGTTCAAATCCCAGTCGCAACGCATAAGTTTTTCTATCCAATTTTCATTACTATACTATGACGGCCGTTTGACGTTTGACCCGCTCAAGAAGTTTCGTATAAATTATTAAATACGTTTAAAGAAACAATTGCTGTTCTTTGTGGACACAATAAAAAATAGCAATTTTCTACTTCAAACGTGATTATTAATTTATTAAAATACGAAACTTCATGGACAGTCAATCGTCAAAACCGTCATCATAGTGTGCCGCTGGTTTAAATAATAAAACGAAATAGCTATGCTTCAGACTTATTGTAACATCCTGCCTCCAGAGTGGTAGGCAGTGGTACCCAGTCTGCCGATCCGGGGTAGTACCACCACTTACAAGTATACAGACCGTGAAGTGATTTGGTCACGTTTCGGGATCAGTTTGCAAGTTGCCGGTTCCATCTAGGCCGGCATAGTGGATGTGATTGCTACTACAGTTATTGAATTGTAGTAGCAGTGACATTCATTCATGGATCACACTTCGGCTTAACATCAAGCGGGGTGCTGTCATATGTCGAGTCACAATAAAAAAAACATCGACGAAATGTCGACGTTATAATATTTTTTTATATGTCAGTTTGTTTTAAAAATGAATTCGTGGCTATATAGTAATTATGATTAGTTTTATTGATTTATTTATTTAAATAGATATTTTTATTATTTGTATTTTATTATTACATATTTAAATCCTTGTGCTTGTTTTATGTATTTTTTTTATCAATTTGATGCTTGGCAACATTGTGCTCACTGTAGTTCCATTTTTAAAAGCAAAAAGAACTAGGGTTGCCTGTTTAAAAAATCTTTTTGCTTTTTTTAGAAACACGTAGATTTTCTCTCGCTTTATAGTTTAATATTATTATTATATATTAATTTATTTTATTTAATCAGTATATTTTATATATTATTACATTACTCTGCTTTTTTGGGGTGACCAACGAGAAAAACCAGTGTTGTCAGAAATCCAATTGATAAATTAAAATTTTAAATTAAATTAATTGAAACAATTCGATGACAGAACATCAACAAGAATCGCACCCAGTTGACCATCGAACCACTACCAAATAATGATAACGAATCGTGGAAAATACCAGACATAACTATGGGTCCAGCCACCAGAGTTAACAAAGACCGAAAAATACCACCAATTAGCTTAACTCTTATACCTGTTAACCCCACGAAAGAGTCAAAAACATGGAACTTCGACGAATATAACGCTTTAGATAAAATGAAAGATTTCGCCGAAAAGGCGGCGTTCGAATCCCCGAAAAAGAAAGACAGCTTCAACTACGATTTTACTCTCATAAAAGCTGTTAAACAAACAAGCGAAGAACAAATGAGTTTACTACTCGATTCGTATTCTCGAATAGACGAATTCCTAAAAGGCTGTGAATGGACGAATTCGAAAATCGAATGCAAAGAACCAAATGATATCGAGCTTAAATATTTGGAAGCGAAAAAGGAATACATGGTTAAAAATTTAAATTTGACAGCTAAGGAATTGAAGTCTATTTTGACAGCTAAGGAGCAAATGGGGTTCGAGGATAAATTACTAGGCGATATTATAAGTAAAAGAGATAAAGGTGTGCATACGTATAGAGTTGGTAAAGATGGCGCTCTGTCTATATCGGTACATCCAAAAAGCAGTACGAAGGAGTACGGGCTGGTACGTTTTTGGTCTAAAATGCACCTAACACTTAAGTCTCTATTCAACTCAGAACGTAGAGTTTTCGCACGGAACTGACGCTCAAAGAAAGATAATAAACTCATTCACTACCCTTGTCAATGAATTAATCAAATTATCACATTTTAATTCCCACAGGGATGGGCAGAGACAACGGAGCGAACTTTCCGCGATCCTGACACAACTCCCTTATTTGATAACCACAATAGTCTCTATACAAACTGTATGGTTTAGTTGTGTCAGGATCGTGGAAAGTGGCACTACGTTGTCTCTACCTATCTAGACCAGATACCTGTTTTTCAGTCGTCGTTACTCTTGGACCTCCTCTTGCTTATCATCAGGCGGATCAGTCAGATGTCGTGTCACAATAAAAAATAAAAAAAAACCTATATAAGAAGTAACCACACCTTACATCACGATCGTCTTATGATCAAACAAACTGAACAAAACCATAACCATTTGCCAATACCAATATTACTTTGATATATATACTTTGGTCAACTTGTTTCTATGATACAAGCAAGCACTTTAGTATATAAATGTCTTTTTTTACTGTCAGTCATCCGTGCGTAACCTACATTAAGCAGTGGAATAGCGGCAATAAAACCAATTTTTCGGTACTCTGTGACTAACTAAGCCAATGCTAAGCTAATTTTCACTTTTGTGCATGCCAATTTTTGCATTTTTATTTATTTATTTGAATATCAATGGTTTTTGGATAGTTTTAATAAATCTGCCTAATTATTTAATAAGGTTTTTAAATAATTTAAGGCGACCGTGGTGTAGTGGCAGTTCAATGGGTACACGAACCGAGAGCACGAGTTCGAGACCACCCACCCGGTACCAATGTATCTTTGATATATGTACTTTGGTTGTCCTGTTTTTATGATACAAGCTCTTTTGTAGCTTAATAAAGAAATGTAAATAAAAAAAAGGTTAATTAATAGGTTCGGCGCATCAGTTCTTTGTAGAATAATCAACAAGCGGAATGCTTTTCCAGCCCATGTGTTCTCTACATCCTATAATCTTGGATATTTAAAGAAGGGAGAAAAAGCAACTTTGGCTGGCATAGTGACGGCGACTAGGATAAATCTTAAACTAAAACGGTTTTTCCAATCGTCTGCGCTCTTGCTTTCCTTGCTTACCATCCGGCAAGCCAAGGTCAAATGTCGCGTCTTTATAAGAAAAATAGTTTAGGAACTCCCGAGGGGAATACCCGGGCATCGGCACGCTATGATGGCCATGTTGACGTTTTAACCGTTCATGAAGTTTTGTATAAATTAATAATTACGTTTGAAGAAGCAAATTGCTGTTTTTTATAGTGACAATAAAGAACAATTTATGCAATTTATAAATCTGATGTGGATGGATGCATTAAACGTGGCAGACCCAGGAGGGTGTTTTTCGATCAAATCCAAGACATCCTCAAGAAAGCTGGGTTGCCTAGTGCCCATAACCGTAGAGCTTGTATGAGGAGAATTGTGGATGTGAAGGAAGCGAGGGAGTTGTGTCAGGATCGTGGCAAGTGGCGCTCCGTTGTCTCTGCCTCCTCGTGACAATTTGATTGAAGAACAAAAACTTATTATATTCTTAGATTCTGCGCCAACATTGATTAATGAATTAAACAAACTTTATTCGGCTTACAATCGCGTTTATTTTGGTTTTGATTTTACAATTTTTATTATTTTGACGTTTCGAGAGCTTTGCAGCCATCGTGGGAGAGAGCTCCGTAAGAGACTGAGGTGTTTGTCCTGTTTCTATGATATATGCACTTTAGTAGCTTAGTAAAGAAATGTAAATAAATAAAAAAAGGTTAATTAATAGGTTCGGCGAGTCAGTTCTTTTCCAGCCCACGTGTTCTCTACATCCTATAATCTTGGATCTTTAAAGAAGGGAGAAAAGGCAACTTTGGCTGGCGTAGTGACGGCGACTGGGATAAATCTTAAACTAAAACGGTTTTCCAATCGTCCTCGCTCTTGAAGGTCGTCCTATTGGTTGATGCTGTTATTTTTTCTAAAACTACCCTGTTTGATGTTTTGACTTTGTTCCTTCCTGCACCTTAAAAAACGTCAAAAACTTGCTCCTTAAAATATAATTATTAATTTATACGCATATTCATGAACGGTTAAAACGGGAATTATAGCTTGCCGCTGATATATTTATCTCTAAATCCTGGAATAAATTTTGTATTAGAAATAAATTACTAACATCTCACAGGCGGGAGTAGTGCTCAGTCTGGCGATCCGGGGTAGTACCAACACATACAGACCGTAATTTGACTTAGTCGCGTTTCGGTATCTAAGTTGCCGGCTCTAACTAGGCCATCATAGCGGACGTGACTGCCACTTGCAGTTATTTAACTGTAGTAGCAATCGTCTCCATTTTTTTTATTGTTACACGACATCTGACCTCGACCCGCCTGATGATCAGCAAGAGGAGGTCCAAGAGTGATGATCACTGAAAAAAACAAGTTAGTTTACGGCTGCTTAACATCAGACAGATTGTTGTCATATGTCGTTTTATTCCTTGCTTCTTGGATTGCCGTGCTAAGGGGGCAGTTTTTATTGACGAATATTTATTTATTTATTATTTTTTATTTTGTTTCATGTGTTCGTGTTTATTTTATTTATTATTTTGTTGCGCTTTAAATAACAAAAGGCTAAAAGAAAGAAGAGTGAAGAAGTCGAGAAGCAGAAGATTGAGGATCAAGTTAAAAAACAACAGGTTTTTTATTTTGCGTTTTTTTTTTCTTTTTATTTACGCATTTTTAGTTTCTGCTGTCTTTTTTGCTTTTTACGCGGGTTTTGCTAACCTAAAATGTCTATCTTAAGTCTTGCCTTTCTATATACTGTTCATTAGTATTATTATTTTTTCTTGGTTGAATGGAGGACATACCTAAAATCAAAGGACATATCATAATCAAAAATCATACCTAAAGTCAGCAGTGTCCATAATAATAGAGTCTGTATTAAGAGAATTGTGGATGTAAAGGAAGCGAGAAAGTTGTATCAGGATCGAGAATGGCGCTCTAAAGTCTGCCTATCCCTGTGGGAATTTGGACGTAATAATTATCAATATTATCAATTTTACTTTTATGGTGAATCTTTAACAATCAACGTCTATTAATTTCGCCATATGAGCACAAATTTTCAGCAGTTCCCGAAACGCGACTAAGTCACTTCACGGTTTATACCGGCCTACCAGCAAATCCGGAGCAAATATCCACTTGCTTTTTTAAACAAATATTTGTAATATTCAATCTAGTTAATAAATATTACAAATAAAAGCTACGAAACAAAACTTTGCTCCGACTGGGAATTGTACCCGGGTCTTTAAGTGTAAACAAAGCGCCACGCGTGTCGTCAAATGCCAACTTTCATCATCATTAGAAAGAAGGCGTCCACTGCTGAACATTGGCATCCCCCTTCGAACGCCAATCCGAACGACAAGATGCCAGTTGCATCCACCGGTTATTCGTGACTTTCACTATGTCGTCAGTCCTAGTGGGAGGCCTACCTACGCTGCGTCTGCCGGTTTGTGGTCTCCCTGAACCCTGAAGTGCTTTGATTCTTTCAATTTTTAAGTTTTTTATTTTTTATTATAGGAACGAGAAATCAAACGACAACAAGCCATGCTTCTAAAAGAGCAGGTAATAAATTAAGATTTTTTTCTGTTGTGGAGTGGCATGCGTTTGTTATTTCCTATCTTAATGTATGGGAGTAGATGTTAGGTGTGGCAGAAGAAGCATGAGAGTAGAATTAACGCTGTAGAAATGCGGTCATTAAGGAGTATATGTGGAGTGACGATAGTGGATAGAATAAGGAATAGCACACTGCGTGATAGATGTGGTTTGAAAGAAGATGTAGTGACAAGGATTGACAAAGGAATGCTTCGATGGTTTGGGCACATGGAAAGGATGAGTGAAAGTAGATTGACGAAAGGACCAGGCAGACCCAGGAGAGTGTTTTCCGAATTAATCGGAAACATCCTCGAAAAAGCTGGGTTGCCTAGTGCTCATAACCGTAAGGCTTGTATGAAGAGAATTGTGGACGTTAGGGAAGCGGCGCTCCATCGATTCTGCCTATCTCTGTGGGAAAAAGGCGTGACAATTTGATTTGATTGATTGGAGTGACATCTGACTTTGACTTTCCTGCGGGGTTAGGTTGGGCAAGTTAAAACGATTATCGTCTCTCGTCGACGATTGTAAAAATAATAAAAGTTTGGGCTAAATCCACCAAAATGAGACTATTGATGATAATGATAAAACGTGTCGTCGCACAGATGATATTCGTCACAACGATTAATTGTCTCGTTTTATTGGATTTAGCCTATCTTTTATTATTTTGACAGTCGCCGACGAGAGACGATAATCGTTTTAACTTGCCAACCTAACCCCGCTGATTACGGAATCAATTGTAAGGCGCGTCCTTTCATTGTAGACCAATCGACAAGTGGAATGCTTAACCAGCCAATGTGTTTTCCCCATCCTTTATATCCTTTTCATCCTTCAAGCGTGGCGTGAAAAAGCACCCAGACAGTGCATTGATTAACGGAGGAACCGCGTGGCGCATTAGTGAACCCATAAGTCCGCTTCGCGTAAGTCCTGGATTTGATTTGGGGCCGGAGCAAAGATATATTTCATACTATTATGGATTCATACAAATATTACATTTGTTAATAAAAAAGGGACATTTTTTTCTCCGAGTTAATAAAGTATTTACGAGTAATAGGCGTTCAGTGTCGATTTGTAAAGCGATTTTGTCGTGTTACAGAATTAGATAATTAGTTGCCGGTTCAAACTAGGCCGGCTTAGTGTGTGCTACTGTAGGTATTTAACTGTAGTTGCTAAGCAGTCTTTCCTCCATTCATGGACCGCACTCCAGTTTAACATCAGGCGGGGTGCTGGGTTACATTTGAATAGCCTTTAGTGTTTTTTTTTATATTGGTATTGTTTATAATAATTCCTTTACTCTTTTACATGCTCTGTCGCTCGGACTACGCAGCAGAAGTATATAACAGAGGTAAGATATAGCAAAAAATTTTTAATTATTGTGACTTGACAATAAAAACAGCACCCCGCCTGATGTTAAACTGGAGTACGGTCAGAGGTAAACTGGAGGTAACCGCTACTACAATTCAATAACTGCAAGCCGGCATCCACTATGCCGTCCTAGTTGGAACCGGCAACTTACAAGCTGATCCCGATAGGCGACTAAGTCACTACACGGTCTGTATACTTGTACGTTGGTGTACTACCCCGAATCGGCAGACTGATGACCATCTGAGTTTGTCTAAGCCGAAATGCCGCGCCCCTCCACTGCATTTAAGCACACATGAGAATATAAAATATGAATGTAACACACCGAAAATGCAATTGTAATTGGTCATTCAATTGACAAGTGGAATGCTTTGCCAGCCCATGTGTTCTCTCCATCTTATGACCTTGGATCCTTCAAGCGATGCGTGAAGAAGCACCTTAGGCCGGCATAGTGGCGGCGGCTGGGGCAGCCGGGAACTGACTCGGTTATTCCAGTCGTCGTCACTCTTGGACCTCCTCTTGCTTATCATCAGGCGAGACGAGGTCAGATGTCGTGTCACAATAAAAAAATATAAAAAAAGTTGCTGGTTAGACACAAAAGGAGGAAGGAGCATGTTAATAAAGTATAGTAGTGTAGTTAGTAATATTTGTATTCACACATTTAAATAAACTAATAAAGTGGAGGGGCGCGTCATTTATAGTTAGACAAGCTATATCAAGTGAATTATTCCACAGGAACGTGAAAGGAGACGCCAACACACCACGTTCATACGTCAGTTAGACTCCAGGAGAAGATGGGAGGAGAGGGAGAGGAAAAAGCATCAGAACCTTCTAGATAGGCTATTGGCTAAAGAGAAAAAGTTACAATTAAGAAGGAAAGAGATGGAGCTATTATCTGAATTAAGGTATTTTTATTTTGACACGACATTTTACAGCGCCCCGCCTGATTATTAATAAATACATACATAAATATTTACATGAATACATTATAATAAATATAGTAACTATTATTGGAATCTTTTGTAACTATTGAAACTAACTATAAGGCGACCGTGGTGTAGTGGCAGTGCAATGGTTACACAAACCAAGAGCACGGGTTCAAAACCACATGCCGGTACCAATGTATCTTTGATGTATGTACTTTGATTGTCCTGTCTCTATGATACAAGCACTTTATTAGAGTATAGAAATGTAGATAAAAAATATATTAACAAATTAAAAATCAAATTAAATTGTCACGCCTTTTTCCCATGGGGATAGGATGAGATAATGGAGCGCCACTTGCCAGGATCCTGACACAACTCCTTCGCTTCCTTCACATCCACAATTCTCTTCATACAAGCTCTAAGGTTACGGGCACTGGGCAACCTAGCTTCCTTGAGGTTGTCTCCGATTTGATCGGAAAACAATGAACAAATATATGTACAACATTGTATCCTTACAGGAGACCACAAGAAGATTCAACACTATCTGATCTAAAAGACTTGCCTACGCTTAATAGGATCCCAGGCTTGAAGTTACCAGGGCAGGCAATGGCGGACATTTTACAAGTGTTCGAATTCATACACAATTTTGGTCAGACACTTGGATTTGGTAAGTTCTGTCGTTTTATGACATCTTAATCGTTCGTTTGTTGGAATTTTATTACTAATTTTAGTTTAGATAGGGTAATAAACTTTAAACTCGCTATGGCCCTACCTAACCTATATAACTTCTAGTATAGATAGAATTTCAAACTTTTAACCCTCTTTTACCCTACCTATGTATAACTTCTAGCACTCGTTTAGCACTGCTTTGTTATCACGGCTAACTGCTTCGACTGTCTATTTTCTCACTTCGTAATTTTGGTGTATTTAGTTATTATATATATGTTCCAACAATGTCACTTGCTAGGGCGACTGTTTACGTGCACACCGCGGCAACTCACACACAAGTGCACACTAGCAGCACTAGCGGCCCGCGAATTTTGAATTGCGCGGAATAAAGGAAAATGGAAGGAAATCTAGGATGGGACGATACCAAGCCACAACAATAGGGTTTCAAATATTAAACCCTCTATCACCCTACTTAGTATATAACTTCTAGTATAAATAGGGTATTATACTTTTAACCCTCTATTACCCTACTTATACATAACTTCTAGTATAGATAGGGTATTAAACGTTTAACCCTCCATCACCCTACCTATGTAGAACTTCTAGTATAGATAGGGTTTCAAACTTTGAACCCAATTTCTTTCTACCTATATAATTTATAGTATATATATCAAAATATCAACCCAATATATATATATATAGGGTTGATATTTTGATATATATATATATTCTGATATAGATAGATTTATGGACTTTTAATTCACTTTTTCTCTACAATCAGCCTCAATCTGTTAACATATAAAAAATAGGAATAGTAATTATAACAAAGTTTCAAAAAAATGCGTCATTTTGTTATTAACCGCCATTTTGTTTTCTTTCACAGACTTAGAATCAATACCTACATTAAATACGTTGCAATTAGCGCTATTATCGGACTGCTGTGTCGAAGCTGAGGAGGAGTTGATGCAAGTTTTAACACAATTATTAGTATGCGCTATTGGTAAGTAAAAAAAAATTTATAAAAATTATTTTAAAGGGGTAATGTAGTGAACGGTGCCATCCATAGTATAATGAATGCGGTGCTTGTTCCTACATTAATGTATGGAAGTAAATGTTGGGTGTGGCAGAAGCATGAGAGTAGAATTAACGCTGTAGAAATGCGGTCGTTAAGGAGTGTATGTGGAGTGACGATAGCGGATAATCTACGCTTAAAATAAATATTAACAAACTCATATATCATCCTAGCTGAAGTGGATATTGGTTCAGCTAGGATACTATTAAATGCTCCTACATCTAACAAATTAGGATTTATTTTATTTAAAAGCATCCTTTCACTCTGGCACCGTTCACATTGCCACAACATATGCATTATGTCCTCGTCTATGTACTTTGGTTGTCCTGTTTCTATTATATGTTACAAGCACTTTAGTGCTGGTTATCAAAGAGTGGTAGGCAGTGGTACCCAGTCTGCCGATCCGGGGTAGTACCACAACTTACAAGTATACAGACCGTAAAGTGATTTGGTCACGTTTCGGGATCAGCTTGTAAGTTGCCGGTTCCATCTAGGCCGGCATAGTGGATGTGATTGCTACTCACAGTTATTGAATTGTAGTAGCAGTGACATTCATTCATGGACCACACTTTGGCTTAACATCAAGCGAGGTGCTGTCATATGTCGAGTCACATTTAAAAAAAAAACTATGCAAACTGTTTACTACTGTTTTATTATATAGAATAAACATACACAAATGTAACAAATGCACAAAAGTTATTAAAATAACACTTTTATTATAAACCATTCAAACGGTAGATTCACAAATGACCAACCATTTTTACAGTAATTCATAGATATTATATATTTATATATTCGTTTTGATTCGCGTCAGTCGCGTCACTAGTTAATTTTTACGATACTTAATTAAATAAAAAAAACTCTCTCAGAACTGTCTCTTCAGATCTTGTTTTATTAATATGACGTTTTACCGGTTTGAAAAATGTATTCTAATCGCAGGTTTCGCTGTCCAAACAAAAGTCCTCGTCTTCAATCGCTGTAGTATCGCAGTTATTCTGTCTAATCGCTGTAATTGACTATATCTTTTATTTTTATTCGCAGAAGATCCAGGTATCCCTCATCCAGGTCGTCATACAACATTACTAGGCCACGCAATCCGTATGGGGGATATAACGCCGGCGAATATAAGTGAAGTATTAAGGATTTACCTTTATGCAAATGCTACCGGGGAAGTTAAATTAATGACTGGTAAGATTTACATTTCTTCTTCCAACTTCCTATTAGGCAAAGGCTGGTATAGTCAAATCAGATAATTTGGACTTAAGAACAACTGGTTTGTTGCGCGTAAAGTCCCGGGCTCGATTCCCGGTCGGAGAAAATTTGTTTCGTAGCTTTAATTTGTAATATTTTAATAAATATATTATATATTGCAAATATTTTTTAATAAAAAAAAGAGATGGATATTTGCTTCGGGTCTGGTTATCAAAGAGTGGTAGGCAGTGGTACCCAGTCTGCCGATCCGGGGTAGTACCACCACTTACAAGTATACAGACCGTGAAGTGATTTGGTCACGTTTCGGGATCAGCTTGTAAGTTGCCGGTTCCATCTAGGCCGGCATAGTGGATGTGATTGCTACTCACACTTATTAAATTGTAGTAGCAGTGACAATCATTCATGGACCACACTTCGGCTTAACATCAAGCGGGGTGCTGTCATATGTCGAGTCACAATAAAAAAAAAGATAATTTAGTTTTTATTTTAGCACAGCTTCTATTATTTTTATATTCTTAGGCAAAGTAGCTTGGAGACGTTTTGGTAGCGCAAAACAAGAGCCCGGGTTGATTTAGCTGTTTCTTTGTTTTCGTAGGTCTATCAGCGGAAAGGGAGCGTGAGAGGCGAGTGGCTGATCATCATCAGACGGACGCAGAAATGCTAGTAACAGGAACAAATGCTAAAAATATAGTTTATTATGAAAGTCTACATGCAAATAGTACATATAAATTATCAGGTAATTCTATATTATTCTGTACCAATGTATCTGTTGATATATGTACTTTGGTCGTCCTGTTTCAATGATACAAGTATTTTAGTAGCTTACAATAAAAATGTTAAATAGAAATATATATGTGTATTTGCCTAGTTGTCGGCTATGTTCGCCGACGGTGTGGAGTTATAAATAATAGAATTAAAGATAAAAGTATAATTGATATATTTGAGTGAACTGCACAAGTCAAAGGTTGGCGAAAGAGTGCCTTAGAAATATACATGAAGATTACAAATTACATCGTTACCCAGGGCCGTCTTTACCCGGGGGTTCAAGGGGTGCAGTGCACCCGGGCGCAGAGTCCTAGGGGGCGCATGCCGACCGCCATAAATTTCGATAGGTACCTACTATACAGAGACCACGCGAGCGGAGCCTTGACTTTCGCACCCCGGCGCTGAATATGCTTAAGACGGCCCTGTCGTTACCATATTAGTATTTAGCACATAGAACAAAGAAAAGATCATGTATCAAAAGGCGACCGTGGTGTAGTGGCAGTGCAATGGTTACGCAAACGGAAGAGCACGGGTTCGAAACCACTCACCGGTACCAATGTATCTTTGATATATGTACTTTGGTTGTATCCTGTTTTTATGATACAAGCACTTTAGTAGCTTAGTATAGAAATGTAAAATAAATAAAAAAATTAAAAAAAAAATAAAAAATAAAAATTAAATTAAATTAAAAAATCATAAATGACATCTAGGCCATAGCGACAAACACAAAATTATGAGTAATACATGAATTAGCACATGTACTTTGGTCGTCCTCTTTTTATGATACAGGGGTTAAGTAGCTTAATATAGAAATATAAATAAATAAAAATAGGAAATTATCTATTCGATAAATACATTCGCGATTATTTTTGGTATTTTATTTTGTAATTTTTTATTATTCTGAAGTTTCGAGAGCTTTGCAGCCATCGTGGTCGCGGATATCAATAATCAAAGATACATTGGTACCGGTGGATGGTCTCGAACTCGTGCTCTTGGTTTGCGTAACCATTGCACTGCCACTACACCACGGTCGCCTCGTCTAATTCAACTTATTGATGATTTAATTTACAGAAATGCTCCGTGACAAACCATTTTTGGCATTAAACGCGACGGCCAAAGCGAAAGTATTAGCATTCCTATGCAATGAGCTGTTGCAAAACAAATCTGTGCTGAGACAAATTGACGCCTCGTTAGATCATTTGAATCAATTGAAAAAGGAGAGATACTTATTGGATATGAAGATTAGGAAGTAAGTACTTTTCTAATACAAAGACTTAGTCTTTCAATCAATAATATTTTTTTATTGTGACTCGATATTTGACAGCACCCCGCTTGATGTTAAGCTGGAGTGTGGTCCGTGAATGGATCTCATTACTACTACAATTCAATAACTGTAAGTAGCAGTCACATCCACTATGCCAGCCTAGTTGGAACCGGCAACTTACAAGCTGATGGCGAAACCCGATTAAATCACTTTACGGTCTGTATACTTGTAAGTGGTGGTACCACTCTTTAAAACTTGTAATTGTCACGCCTTTTTCCCACAGGACAGACACAACGCGACCCTGGCACAACTGCATTGCTTCCCTTACATCTACAATTCTCTTTATACAAACTCAGCTTTCTTGAGGATGTCTTCGATCCCTGGGTCTGCCTCGTTCAACGCATCCATCCACATCAGATTTATAAATCTACTTTGCATCGTCATCATACCGGCTGTATGATGTATCTTAGATCATATAATATAAATATATATATACTATTTAATTGTATATATATATATATATATATTTAACTATTAAATTAAACATATATTTACTTACATATTTACATTAAACTCTAATATATATATTGATTAAAAAAAAAAATTTGTCAATCCTTGTCATTACATTTTTGCCTTGTTAGTGAAATCGAGGCGTTCTTTTGCTCCGGGTCTGGTTGTCTAAGAGTGATAAGCGGTGGTGACCAGTCTGCCGATCCGGGGTAGTGCCACTACTTACAAGTATACAGACCGTGAAGGATTTGGTCGCGTTTTGGGATCAGCTTGTAAGTTGCCGGTTTCGACTAGACCGACATAGTGACGATGTGAATGCTACTTGCAGTTATTCAACTCTGTAATAGCAGTCCCTACACTCAAGACAAATGCTGTCATTTGTAGAGCGACCAATAAAAATGTACTAGGATCGTTGAGATTGGAGCTTGTCCTATCTGAACTAAGCGAGACTATCTTTGATTAATAAAAATAAAGTAAAATAAAATCGATAGATAATAAATAGATTTTTTCGATTAAGTAGATTGACGAAAAGAATTTATAAATCTGATGTGAATGGATGCGTTAATCGAAGCAGACTCGGTAGGGTTTTTCCCGGTCGAATTGTGGACATCCTCAAGAAGGCTGGGTTGCCTAGTTAGTGCCCTTAACCGTGTGAGGTAAACGAGGGAGTTGTGTCAGGGTTGTGGCAAGTGGCGTTCCATTGTCTCTGCCTATACCTGTAAGAAAAGGGCGTGACAATTTGATTTGAATTAAAAATATTACTTATCAATCAATCAAATTGTCACGCGCCACTTGCCACGATCCTGACAAAACTCCCTAGCTTCCTTCACCTCCTGGGCCTGCCTTGTTTAATGCATCCATCCACATCAGATTTATAAATTGCTTTCGTCAATCTACTTTCGCTTATCCTTTCCATGTGCCTAAACCATCGAAGTATTCCTTTGTCAATCCTTGTCGCTACATCTACTTTCAAACCACATCTATCGCGCATTATTTATTTTTTAATAAATTTTTTCTAGGGTAAGAGTACTGCATCAGAGAAAACTGCGCACAGAGCAGAGTGAGAAGCAGCAAGCGATGGCATTGGAGCGTATGCAGCGATTAGTCGAAGAGAGTACAAATATATTGCAAAACAATAATGAACAATTGCCTGAAGATGGTATGCTTTTTTTATGCTGGAGTGCGGTCCATTAATGGATGCGACTGCTAGTACAGTTATCAATCAATCAATTTTTTTATTGTGACTCGACATATGACAGCACCCCGCTTGATGTTAAGCTGTAGTGTCGTCCATGAATGTCACTGCTACCACAATTCAATAACTGTGAGTAGCAATCACTTCTACTATTCCAGCCTAGTTAAAACCGGCAACTTACAAGATGATACAGAAACGCGACTAAGTCACTTCACGGTCTGTATACTTGTAGGTAATGTAGTTACAAGTTATTAGTAAGTACAAGTAGCTTTTCTTATTAAAAAAATTTGGTAATTTAATCAAATTATTAAATATTACAAATAGAAGCTATGTAACAAATATTTGCTCCGACTGGGAATCGAACCCAAGTTTTTTTTTTTTTTTTTATTGTGACACGACATCTGACCTCGACTCGCCTGATGATAAGCAAGAGGAGGTCCAAGAGTGAAGACGACTGGAACAACCGAGTCAGTTCCCGGCTGCCCCAGCCGCCGCCACTATGCCGGCCTAAAATGCTTCTTCACGCATCGCTTGAAGGATCCAAGGTCATAGGATGGAGAGAACACATGGGCTGGCAAAGCATTCCACTTGTCAATTGTTCTACAAAGAAAAGACGCACCGAAATTTTTAGTTCGACTGCCATTTTTAGTTCCGCATAACGGACCACTACGCCATGCCTGTCGTCAAACCAAGCAAAATCGGACAATAATAAATGATCACCAAATATCTACCTACCACTCTTTTGTTAGCTGTCTTAGTATCATATAAATAAAATAAATGTAATTTTTTTAATTCTTTCATTTAGACCGTATTAAGACCCCACCGCCTCCAGAACCAATCGAACCGCAGAAAGAACAAACAACCGATTTAGAAGCTGAACCAGACATAGCTCCGTCTCCGTACAAAGAACCAGAAAGTGACAAAGAACTATCGCCCTTAAAGGAAGTGCCTAACGCTATGAAAACTAAAGAAGTGTTAAATAACAATAAGGATGAATGTTCCCCGGTGGAGATTAAGATAGACAAGGATAGCGTTATGGGGGATGAGGTGATGAGTGATCTAGAAAGTGAGGGAACGCAACCTGAGGAGGTAAGTTCATACAGTTTTCTTTAAATATCCTAAAAATGGACCCGAGATGTTCTAACGCTTGACCAGTCTCACCGGCGGATAGACAGCAGCGTTCTCTTATACTGCGATCCCCAAGCGTGGGGATTATGCCCCCTTATAAACGGCACTTGTCGTCTAGAATGGTGTTCTAAGGGGGAGGCTTTTTTTTATTGTGAGCCGGAGTGTGGTCCATTAATGCTACTACAATTTAATAACTGAGTAGCAATCACATCCACTATGCCGGCCTAGATGGAACCGGCAACTTACAAGCTGATCCCGAAACGTGACCAAATCACTTCACGGTCTGTATACTTGTAAGTGGTGGTACTACCCCGGATCGGCAGACTGGGTACCACTGCGTATCATTGATAAAACTAATAACAATTTCGCTTTTAATTGCTGTGCAATTGAGTTATATGGAAAAGAAGATATGGATATATCGTCTCCAAAGATATTAATAAACAAACCTTATAACATCCTTATTATCTCATACATGTTTTTAATTTTATGTATATTTGTGTATATGTTGCCTAATGTATGTATTGCTTATATTTATATATGTATATATATTTTCATAACAAATGTCATCTAAAAATAATATTAAATATTTTAATAAATGGTTTGCACCCAGCCAATCACAGCACAACACAACAAACGTTAGCTGGTAGATAATGCTTAAGGCATTAAGCTCGCCTATGTACCTTATTTTTGTGCAATAAAGAGTTTATAAATAAATAAAATAAAGTAAACCAGACAAGACCTCCAATTGCATGCGCCTAAAAGGGAGACCAATTGTCTTAGAATGTTTGACAGTCTGTTGCTCGATATTGATGTGTTTGGCGTGGCTCTTTCAATCCTTTTATTTGCGCTGTAAATTTATGTGACAATATTCCTTTCGACGCATTTGCATTTATGATGAGGAATGTAGACTCCCCCAGCTGCGTGTCATGCGCAAAGATACAGGACATAATAATAAATAAATAAAAGTGGGTCAATGTGAACGGTGCCAGGGTGAATACATTAAATCTTAATTTGTTGGATGTAGGAGCATTTAATAGTATCCTAGCTGAACCAATACGTCTTCAGCTAGGATGATATAGTTTGTAAATATTTATTTTAAGCGAAGATTAGGCTAGGTTATATGTATAGTTATATATAGTTAGGGTAGATTCCATATTAAGGTTTAAGTGATCATGGGGCTGACATAAGCAGAAAATGCTTAAAACTCAAAAAAAAAAGAGAAAAAAAAATAATAATAATGTGAAAGATTTTGTATGAAAATTGCCAACATGCCCGCTTTATTCTTTTTAATTTCTTTAATCGTCTCTCAATCACGAAGACACGCCAACAGTTCTGCTTTGAACTGTCATAATTATAGTTTGATCATTTTGCACACCTAAACTATGCAAAATAAAGGATATATTCCAATTACATTGTAATCTTCGTACATCAAACTATTTTAAAATGTATATGCAACTGTTTGACGAGTACAATTAAGCCCAAGTCCCCGAACAAAATGAATGATGTCCTTTGACAGTTAATTTTTTAAATCCCTTTTTTCTTGAAGGACGAAGACAAGAATCTTTCAGCCGAAGAATTGTCACGCAAACTTGAGAAACTAATACGTCAGTCGGAGCAGCAGTTACAGCAACTGGCAGCTGGATCTCACGCGCTTAGAGCTACCTGTTATGGACAAGATAGGTAGGATGTTTTTTTTATCATGACAAACATATGCGGTGCGGACACATGGAGTGCGGTCTATGAATGTAGAAGACTGCTACAACAGTTTAAATAACTGCATGTAGCTATTTATGGGCTATGGGCACTAGGGCACCCAGCTTTCTTGAGGATGTCTCTGCTCCTCAAGAAAGCTCGGCTCTGCCTCGTTCAACACATCCACCTACATGAGATTTATAAATTCCTTTCGTCAATATACTTTCACTCATCCTTTTCATTCACCATCGGAGCATTCCTTTGTCAATCCTTGTCACTACAATTTAAAAAAAGTTTTTAACTTTTTTTAAATTTTTTTTTTCTATTTTTTTTATTATTTAAAGATATTGGCGCCGATATTGGTCTCTGGGCAAATGTGGTGGAATATTTGTGGAGGCGATGGAGTCGGCGCAGCCAGAAATAATGGCTTACCACCAGCAATTAGAACTGCAAGCCCAGTCAAAGGAGAAGAAAGATCCAGACGTCAAAAAGAGGAGTAAAGGTAAAAAAGGTCCGTGGTTGTTGGAAAAATAGTTACGTCTCTATTTTTTGACAGCTTTGGTCGTATTTTTTAGCTTGATTATATATATATTTTTTTTTGATGGGCTTTAATTTAGACATTTTCTGCTTATGTCAGCCTCAATTTTTAAAATTTTTATTGTGACCCGACATATCACACCACCCTGCCTGATGTTGAGCTGAAGTGCGGTCATACGATGATTCACAATTTTTAAAAAATAACTATTTGTATTTTACTCTTAAAATTCCATAAAAATGTAATATCCGTAGCCGAATTTATCCGAATCTATTAGATGTTCCGAAATAATTTCATATCCGAAACTGTATATGAAACCTGTTTATTATTCCTATATCCGTATACATATCTGAAATTCTATATTCATCCAAACCCCATTTTGCAGTGCATGTGCAATAAAAAAATCCGTTATTATTGTATTTATTTTGAATTAAACAAATTTTACGCGGCTTACTATCGCGTTTATTTTGGTTTTAATTAAACATATTTTAATTATTTCTCCGTCTCTGTGACCACGATGGCTGCAAAGCTCTCTAAAAGCAGCTCTCCTGTTTTATTACTAGGAGTAATAAAACAATGTTACCGGGCAGAGACATAGTGTGGCTGCGTTATTCGTCCTGCTGCTCGTCATGCCCGGCGATCCATTTTTTTGCCGGTTTTACAATATTGTCCATCGGAGCAACGCGATGAACATCGCGAGTAGGGCATCTGGCTCAAAATAATCGCGATAGTAAGCTGTATAAAATTTATTTAATTCATTAATTCGCGTTCGCGCAAAATCTAAGACAATACTATGTATATTTTTTAGGCCAAAAAGAAAAGAAAGAATCTCTACCTGCAACCGAAAATGAGTCTCAAGAAGTAGACATGGAAACACAAAAGTACGAAGATCAGCTAAAATCAGAATTGGAATTGAAAAATATAAAATCCGAACTGAATTTAAGTGATCATACAGAAATTATTAAATACGAACCTAATATGAGACATGGCACTTCTAAAGTTGAAGGTATGAACAATCAATCAATCAAATCAAAAATTCATGTCCAATTCATACAAGGATTTTTTATTGTGACTGATGTTAAGCTGGAGTGTGGGGACTGCTACTACAGTTCGATAACTGTAACTAGTAGTCACATGCACTATGTCGGCCTAGTTGAAACCGGCAACTTACAAGCGGATCCCGAAACGCGACGAAGTCACTTCACGGTCTGTATACTTGTAAGTGGTGGTACTTCCCCCGAATCGGCAGACTGGCTACCACTGCCTACCACTCTAACAACCAGACCCGGAGCAAATATCTGCCTCTTTGAAGCTATGAAAGGAATAGGAATGTCATATTTAATTATCATGACGTTCTTGATTCTTTCTTCACATGTTCAGAGGAACTCTACCTCGGACAGATTAGATGTTTTAGGGATGTCCCTTCGCAGCGAATAAAACCACAGGGACCAAATCGAGTTTAGCATTTTAAACAAGGTCGACGGTTCTTCACGCCAGAGCATCGCCTGTTATAACGCGATTAAAATAAGAATCGGACCGAATCGGCGCCATTTTGTGACGTTTAACTCTGAAACGAACTTCACTTTAGTATGGCGTCTTTTTTTGCGGGCCGTCAAGAGAATTACACCTTTAAATCAGTCAAGTGAAGTTAGTCAACGGCCCGTCCTATTCTTATTCTAATAGCATTATACTATACAAGGCTTATACTGTTCGGACCTATAGGACGGCTTCGCCTAGTATCTTCTCGACGCCCCAGATCCATTGCAGCACCGAGCTGTCTAAATTTTAAGATATGCAGAGATCACGCTAACTCTGCAGCACCTGCAACTTCGCCGAGATATAGCGGCTTTACGCGTTCTCTATCGCCTACGTCTCGGAGAATCTTTCGAAGAGCTCTTAAACCTTGTTCCAAGTTCGTCATTCCGCAACCGTGGGCAGAGGCTGGAAAAGCATGCGGATAGAATATCGACCGAATCCGCATTTTGTGATCAGCATCTAAGTTGCTGGTTTCAACTAGGCCGGCATAGTGAATGTGACTGCTACTTACAATTAAACAGTCCCCTACATTCATGGGTTGCACTCCAGCTAAACGTGAAAAAAAATATGTATTTATTTGAATAATATTAAACAGGTTCATCAATAAAAATGGAAGAGAAATACATTCAACAAAAACAGATTAAGGAACAAGAGGATATGTTAGATATTGAAGATTCCATTCCGACTGCGTTTTTAGTACAAAAACCAACTCATACCCCAATGTTTGCGACGCAGGCAGAGAGTTTAGACAAGGCTCAAGATATTGTGAAGGTTGAGAATGTGGTCAAGACTGAAAGTACTGAAAATAAGGTCAGTGAGGTAATTATTGACTGAGGTTTTTATATGTAAAACATCTATTTAACACACCCTTCAGTGCCGGATTAGCCACGTAGCAAGAGTAGCAAATGCTACAATAAAAGTCACAATAATAAATTAAAAAAAACCTTACCTCCCCTTGTTAACCATCAGGCAAGTCGACATTAGATGCCGCGTCTCAAATAAATAAATAAAACTGTTTTAATGCGGGAGTATTTGGTTTGCATGAATATTGCAGCTTCTAAAACTAGTTTTAGTGGGTAATTAAGGTTTTTAGGTAGTTTATTAGATAAGTGGAACAAGCTACCGGCTGGATATTAGTCGTGCACCGTCTGTCAATGTCTTTAAACGATTAGTCACCAACTTGTTTCTTGATAAACAAGAGCTCACGGCATCTAGTTCATATTAAATAATTTGGCACAAAATATAATTGTGTATGTTTATTTTTACCTACAAATATGTATAGATATATACTTGTGATACTTGTATGTAGTTTATGTAATTGTAGTTTGTAGTATATTTGCCCCCTGCCCATAATTTCTCATCATCCCAAAGGTTAGTTGTTAGAGAATGCCTAATAGGCTTTCAACTCGCCTATGTAAAGTTGGGGAACGAGTTAAATGAATTCGGGGGAAACGACCACCACCCGTATTTTAGTGGTTGCTTTTAGTGACACTCATAGCTCGGCGATGTCATTTAATGTCGATAAAAACGTGTCCATGCAGTCACTATTCTCAAAATTAAATTAATTTATTAAAAATTGTTGCTGTCTAATGTTTATACTTTAATTTAATACACATTTATAATTTTTATTAACTAAATCTATTTGCGTTTTAAGGAAAGTGTGTGTTTATCGTTATCGACATTTTGCATTTCACTCCATAATAGACACGTGACCATGACGTCACAACTACATTCCTACCGTGTTCATTTAGCTCGTTCCCTTACTATACCTATTTTAAGTTTTTTGGTGCAATAAAGGATTTAAATAAATAAGATAAATTTATTTCAAAGGTCGACGAAGAACAGCTGAAGTTATTTAACAATTTGGACGAGTTGAGAAAGATGGCCGAAGCTGTCTCCTCACAATTGGATGCACAAAAGAAAGCAGAAAGTGATGTCAAAGAAGAAAAGGAGGTATGGATATTGTTCTCGATTTAGTCGAGTAAGGGCTCTTGTTAACGGGTGCCGATCTGTTTTTTGCAACAGGCCGTCGCTAGGGTTGCCAACCCTCCCGGAATTCCGGGATTTTCCCGGAAAAAAAATCTGAATACAAGTATGCACAATATACAATGATTACACACGTTAACAATTTTATGATTATATCGTTTGAAATTCAAAAGTTTGTAATAAAAAAAAATGTAATATCAAAACCAAAATAAACGCGATAGTAATCCCCATAAAATTTGTTTATTTCATTAATCAATGTTCGCGGAAAATCTAAGAAAATACAATGATTAACTGAGTTGGCAACCCTAGCTGTCGCCCATTGTGCAGTGTTTTTTTATATAAGTATGTATGCTTGTTCAGACAATAGACAAGCACTTGTCGCTTTTTTTTATTGTGACTCGACATATGACAGCACCCCGCTTGATGTTAAGCTGGAGTGCGGTCCATGAATGGATGTCACTGCTACTACAATTTAAGAACAGTAAGTAGCAGTAACATACACTAAGCCGGCCTTGTTGGAACCGGCAACTGGCAACCGGCAATCCCGAAACGTAACGATACTTTACGGTTCTATACTTGTAAGTGGTCGTACTACCGATCGCCTATCGTACTACCGATTGGCAGACTGGGTACCTTTGTCTACCACTCTTTGATAACCATGCCCTAAGCAAATACCTGTCTCTTTTTATTTATATAAGCAAATATTTGCTCCGACCAGATCGAACCCGGGACTTACACGTAACAACCTAGTGTGCTAAGCCCGTCGTTCCTACCTCGTCTTTTCAAACCCGTAAAACCCACACTGGTCGGGGGAGGCATCCGCATTTTGTTGACCGAATCGGCAGTCGAACTAAAAAGTTCGGTGCGTCTTTTCTTTGTAGAACAATCGACAAGTGGAATGCTTTGCCAGCCCATGTGTTCTCTCCCTCCTATAACATTTTGGATCCTTCAACCGTTGCGTGAAGAAGTACTTTTGGCCGGCATAGTGACGGTGACTGAGGCAGCCGTGAACTTACTATGTTGTTTTATTCGTCGTCACTCTCGGATCTTCTCTTGCTTATCATCAGGCGGATTGAATTCAAATGCCGTGCCACAATTAAAAAAAAATTAGAATATAACAAGAAAATAGTTGGTGAATAAATTCATTTATATTTTTTACATCGCAGGACATAAAAGAAATCCCACCGAAAGAGTCAATTAAGGAAGAGATAATGGAGACAGATGCAGCTATCGCGTTCTTACAGACGAAGATTTTAGAAGGAAAATGGTTCTCAATACTACGGAAAGAGAACTCATTTTTGACTAACATCTTAGAGGACGAGAAACCCACGTACACCAAGAATGAGATAACTTGCTCTGAGGTTTTGTTATGCCAAGGCCATAAGTGGGATGTCTCGAATAATTTACACTTGCTGAACGATCCTAGTCTGTTTACATTGAATAGTATGGTCACGTGTGTTCCGGTCCCGACGCATAACGTTTATGCGGATTCGAGTCTGACAATTTCCGGTCTAGATCAAGATATGATGGATGCCAGCCTAAATCAAGATTTGCAGAAAGGTTCGTACTGTATACTTTTTCTTACTTGGCAAAAATAGTAAACAAACTTCGGTATAATGACGGATTAACGATAAGCGCTTGATGTTAAGCTGGAGTGTGGTCCATGAATGGATGTCACTGTTACTATAATTTAATAACTGTGAGTAGCAATCACATCCACCATGCCGGCCTAGTTGGAACCGGCAACTTACAAGCTGATTCCGAAACGCGACCAAATTACTTCACGGTCTGTATACTTGGGATAAATTAATGATAATAATTATTCTATTTAACTTTTAGAAGATGAAGAAATGGACACAGAAGAGAACAAAGAAGACAACGACTTAGAGAAGGAACTACAAGCGGACGCACTAAAGATAGAAGCTCACGCGCAGAAATCTAAGAACAACTTGACTTCGCTTGGCTTATTGAATTTCAACGCTCTATCTACGTATGTAACCTGTGACAGTCCCCCACCATTGCAAATGACAGCCGATGAGATAGAACAGCTGGAACATTGCAAAGTCCATGGATTGCCCAAGAAGATTAAGGGTAACTACGTGCCCAGGGAACTTAGGTGAGTGGACTGAATGAGGCAGATATTTAGTATTTTCTTAAAGTTTGCGCGAACATTGATTAATGAATTAAACAAAGGACATCATTCATTTTGGGCTCTATGTAGGTACTACTTTTGTAATTTCCGATGATAAAAGAAATTGTAAATGGTAGTTTCGATACTTGTAATAATAAAACTAATAGGAATTTTGCTTTTAATTGCTGTGCAATTGAGTTATATGGATTTTGTATCGTATTAAGTCCAAGTCCCCATACAAAATGAATGATGTCCTTTCATGCGGCTTACTATCGCGTTTATTTTGGTTTAGAGGCAGATATTTTCTCTGGGTTTGGATGTTTAAGATAGTAGGTAGATAAGTGCTTTGCCAGCCCATGTGTTCTCTCCATCCTATGACCTTGGATCCTTCAAGCAATGCGTGTAGAAGCATCTTTAGCTGGCATAGAGACGGCAACTGAGGCAGACGTGAACTAACTCGTTTTTTTCAGTCGTCACTCTTGGACCGCCTCTTGCTTATCATCAGGCGGATCGAGGTCAGATGTCGTGTCGCAATAAAAAAAAACATATGATAGCACTGACGGTAAGCTGGAGTGCAGTTCATGAATGGAGGTGACTGCTACTACAGTTTAATAGCTGTAAGTAGTTGTCACATCCACTATGCCAGCCTAGTGAAGCCGGCAACTTATCAGCTGATCCCGAAACGCGATTAAGACACTTCACGGTCTTACAAGTGTCGGTACTACCATCAAAACCCGGAGCAAATAATCACATCTTTTTTTAATGACATATATTTGTAATATTTATTCTAATTAATTAATATTACAAATAAATGTTATTAATGAAATGTTTGGTCCGACCGGAAATCGAACCCAGGACTTTACGTGAGGAGACATATTATTATGTATTTTTTTCTTTTTTAATAATATAGTAATTCTATTTTACCAGACATGGTTGGTGGCGTATAACGGAAGCTGATCAACTGAAGGATCTGATGGAAGCTCTCCATCCACGAGGAGTGAGAGAAAGGGAACTACAGAGCGCATTTATGCAACATATTCCTATTATTAACAATAAGGTACTTGTATTTTTGTTATTGTGACTCGACATCTTGTATAAAGAGAATTGTGAATGTGAAGGAAGCGAGGGAATTGTGTCAGGATCGTGGCAAGTGGCGCTCCATTGTCTCTGCCTATCCCTGTGGAAAAAGGCGTGACAATTTGATTGGTCGGAGACATCCTTAAGAAAGCTGGGTGGCCTAGTGCCCATAACCATAGAGCTTATATAAAAAGAAATGTGGATGTGAAGGAAGCGAGGAAGTTGTGCAAGGATCGTGGCAAGTGGCGCTCTATTGTCTCTGCTTATCCCTGTGGGAAAAAGGCGTGACAATTTCATTGTTTTTTTTATTATTATTTATTGTGGCAGTGCCGGTGCAATGGTGTAAGTCGAGTGGCGCGGTTTGCGAAACCACTCACCGGTACCAATGTATCTTTGATATATTTACTTTGGTTGTCCTGTTTCTATGATACAAGCACTTAAGTAACTTAGTATAAAAATGTATAATAATAAAAAAAATATTATTCAAAACATAAAGTGCTTGTATCATAGAAACCGGACAACCAAAGTACATATATCAAAGATACATTGGTACCGGTGGATAGTTTCGAAACCGTGCTCTCGGCTTGAGTAACCATTGCACTGCCACTACACTACGGTCGCCTTGATTGATTGATTGTGATAATATTATAATTAAAAACAATATTTTTTCAGCTTTACATAGAAAAAGGTGATATTTTAAGCACGGATCTGTCAATATCGCATTTGGATCGAGTTATTGCACAGAATGGCGGATTCCCTAGTCCTGATTCAATTGATTCGTTCAGTGTTAAAACTGCAAGGCGAATAGACAACGCTGTTTTGGAAATGGTAAATAAAATTTTATAATAATTTAACTTTATGACTTATTGGATGTGCCTGCGGTTTACCCGCGTGTAAAAAGCTAAAGGCTCTTATAGTCTGTCTGAAACCGAAATGACGCGCCCCTCCACCGCATTTTCGCACACGAGAACACATAAAATAGGAATGCAACACCACGAAAATGCAATTATACTTGGTCATTCAGTTGCTGGTTGGACACAAGAAGAGGAGCACGTTAATATAATAGTATAGTTAGAAATATTTGCATTCACACATTTAAATAAACTAATAAAGTGGAGGGGCGCGTCTTTTATAGTTAGATAAGCTATAATTTTAAATAATTAGGCGACCATAGTGCAGTGGCGGTGCAATGGCTACGTAAGCCGAGTGACACGGGTTCGAAACCATTCACCGGTACCAATGTATCTTTGATATATGTACTTTGGTTGTCCTGTTTCTATGATACAAGCACTTTAGTAGCTTAGTGTAGGATTGTATAATAAAAAAAAAAAATAAAAAAATATTTGATTAAATATTACAAATTTTGTTTAATAAATAAGAAGCCTAGGGTCCTGTTGTTTAAAGAGGGGTGGGCAGTCTTCCGACCAGGGTTGTCTACCACTTACAAGTGTACAGACCGTCAAGTGATCGCGTTTCGGGATCAGCTTGTAAGTTGCTAAAAAAAAAAAAAGTGACATCCATTCATAGACCACACTCCAGCCTAACATTAAGCGGAGTGCTGTCATATGTCGAGTCATAATATAAAAAAAGGTAGGAACAAGGTTGCAGGGCACTTCGGAATACTCTCCATGGTATGATAAGATTGTTTGATTGTTGTAAACAGGTTGAACAACTAGAAGAAAGAGTCGCAGCAGCCAGTATGCAAGTGAAAGGATGGCGGCCGAACCGAAGTCCGCTGTCAGAAAACGCAAGAGGTGCAGAACTCGTCGCAAGAGCCAAACATAAATTGGCAGCGGTCGAGGCGCATATTGAAAGGCGCTATTTGAAGCCTCCCTTGGTTCACACGTGAGTTTCTTTACACTATTGAACTAAACCATATTTATGCGGCTTACTATCGCGTTTATTTTGGTTTTGATTTTACATTTTTTTATTATTCCGACGTTTCTTTACACTAGCTAATCTCAGGGATAAAAGCAGGGGACATAACCATAGAGCGACCTTACCTCGACCCGCCTCATGGTAAGCAAAAGGAGGTACAAGAGTTCCGACGACTGTAAAAACCGAGTTTTCACGGTTGCTCCAGTCGCCGTCACTATGCCGGCCAAAGGTCCCTCTTCACGCATTGTTGATTGACTTTGGTATAGTGGTTGTGGAATGACCTCGCAAACCTTATGTATCATTGATATGTGGTCTTTGGTCTTCCTGTTTCTGTGGTACAAGCACGTTGAGTAACTTAGTATAGAAATAAATAATAAATGAAAACGCGGTTATCAGACGTGGGGAGATAGACGTCACAAAATGGCGCCTATTCCGTCCTATTCTTATTTTAATCGCATTATATACAAAATTCTGGTTCACAGGATAGCTCTATGTTTATTTACACTCTGTATATTTTTAAAATAAACTAACAAAAAATATTTTTCTAATCAATCAATCAAATTGTCACACCTTTTTCCCAAAGGGATAGGCAAAGACAATGGATCGCAACTTGTCACGATCCTGACACAACTCCCTAAGCCCCAGCGCATACATGCGGAATTCCGGATCTGAATTCAGTTCAGGAGTCTAGCCCACACTACCGGTTTTTTTTGATTAGGAATTTTTAAGACTGGTAGAATTATAGAGACGCTATTGTGTTAAAATATTGTGTTACACTTAAAACAACTTTAGTCATTGTATCATAGTTATATCTGAATTAAACAAATTGTATGCGGCTTACTATCGCGTTTATTTTGGTTTTGATTTTACAATTTTATTTTATTATTCCGACGTTTCGAGAACGCTATGCAGCCAAAATAAAATAAACCCGATAGCAAGCGGCATAAAGGACATCATTCATTTTGGGCTTTTATGTACTACTTTTGTAATGTCCAATGATGAAGAAATATATAAATAGTAGTTTCGATACTTCTATTGATAAAACTAATAACAATTTTGTTTTTAATAGCTGTGCAATTAAGTTATTTGGAAAATAAGATAGAAATTTCTATGAATTTTGTATCAGCTGTCAATCAACGCCATATTTGTTCTGCTTTGAAGTGTCATAATTATAGTTTGGTCATTTTGCACACATAAACTATGCAAAATAAAGGATATATTCTAATTACATTGTAATCTTCGTACATCAAACTATTTTAAGATGCATATTAAACTGTTAATACAATTAAGCCTAAGTCCCCATACAAAATAAATGATGTCCTTTGTTTATTTCATTAATCAATGTTCGCGCATAATCTAAGAAAATATAGTTATATTTCCTAAATATCCCTTGCATCATCATGGTCCATCATCAGGTATTCAAGTCTTCGATTTCATAACAGCCCAAAAGAGATAGAACTTTAGTGCTTAAACTAAAATTATTCCATTTTACTAGCCATTGGCTGGGCTGTCATGAAATTGAAGATCTGAATTTGTTTAATTCACATATAACTATGATACAATGACTAAAGTTGTTTTAAGTGTTATCGGGGGTTGATAATTTTTTAAATTTTAACACAATAGCGTCTCAACAATTACCAGTCTTAAAAATTCCTAATAAAAAAAAACCGGTAGTGTGCACTAGACTCACGAATTCCTGATCTGAATTCAGATCCGGAATTCCGCATGTATGCGCCAGCACTAAAAATGAACTACAAATACAATAATATTTTAGTACAACTGAAGCCCAAGTGGGTGCAGCTCTCCAAGGGGATGCCCATGTCAACACGGGGAATTCCCCACAAAATTCCGATGCACCAGTCGACGGAAAAGGTATTTGACATTATTTCTGTGTTTAATTCACATATACAAGTATTTTTTACTTATTAATTTGTTTTATAATCTGGCCGGCATAGTGACGAGGACTGAGGCAAACGTAACTGAGTATGTTTACTTTTGAAGGTCTACAGACGATTGTGTCCTCGTGATATTTTCTTCAGCATGCTATTTTATTAAAAGGACCATGGTGTAGTGGCAGTGCAAAGCCGAGTGGCACGGGTTCGAAACCACTCACCGGTACCAATGTATCTTTAATATATGTACTTTGGTTGTCTTGTTACTATGATACAAGCACTTTAGTAGATTAGTATAGAATGTACAATAAAAAAAAATGTGGGAATAGCATAATTTAGCCAGTTAATACTGGCTAAATTCTCTGAACAGTATTTTTATTGAGGTTCGGCATATGACAGCACTTCGCCTGATGATAAGTTTCCACCTGAACGAAGTAGCAGTTGCATCCACTATGCCGACATAATTGAAACCGGAAACTCACCAAAACGCGAATATGTCACTTTACGGTCGGCAGACTGAACAAATATATTTTTTTATTGTGACTAGACATCTGACCTCGACCTGCCTGATGGCAATCAAGAGGAGGTCCAAGAGTGCCGACGACTGCAAAAACCGAATTTCGGTTGCCCCAGTCGCTTTCACTATGCCGGCCAGAGGTGCTCCTTCACGCCTCGCTTGAAGGATCCAAGGTTATAGGATGGAGAGAACAGATGGACTGGCAAAGCATTCCACTTGTCCATTGTTTTACAAAGAAACGACGCACCGAACCATTTAGTTAGACTACCTATACCGTCGATAAAATGCAGATGCTTCCCCCGACCTGTGCGGTTATTACAGGAGTAAAGATGAGGTAGTAACGAGGTTAAAGAGCTTCTCGGAACATTCTCCGTAGTAAAGGCGATAGAGGACGCACAGAGCCGCCATGTCTCTGCGACTTCTATCCTACCGCTCATAAATAAATTAATTGTTTTATGTCACACAGAAAACAAAGGCATATCCCGTGGTCTGAGCACTTGGAGGGAAGCAGTGTCCAGGTGTAACACCTCAGCTCAATTGGCGATGGCTCTACAAGCTCTGGAAGCCGCAGTGGCCTGGGACAAGAGCATCATGAAAGCGGTAAATTTTGTATGATGCGCTTTTTTATTTCTTTCTTTGTTTTCCGCTCAGATCAACTAAAAAAGATAGACGGAGCTGTTAAAATGGAACCACCTATCTAAACACATTTTTTTATTAGCTTTATAACCTCTGTGGCCGGCAAATTGACAGCGTCTGAGGCAACCGCAAACTTATTATGTTTCAAATCTTGGTGAGATGTCGCGTCTCCCCAAGAATTGAATAACCCTAGTAAAAATAATTACACTAGGCCGGCAAAAAGGACACGATTGCTGCCAGCTCAGTAATATATAACGTAATTTTAATGACAATAAATCTGTTTTATTGAATTGGATTTCTAATACGTTATAAAAATCAACCAATTAGGTTGTTTGATGACGTTTAATTGACAAAACTAGGTTATTAAAGGTGCATAATTGGTCCCTATATTTTCGTGGTTGTAGTCGTTTCCATGAGCAACTGAGATTATGCCCAATAATACTAGCAAAATAAAAATAGTAACGTCACTATGGTTTGTACGAAACACTTCGTCTATCTTTTTTTATGGTCTGAGATTTTCTGTTAATCTATTTTTTACTTAAGTCGCTATTTTACTGTGCATATTAAAATTAACGCCTAGGACCCCTTTCAGAATCAACATGAAACTTTATATAAATACAGCCCAATTTTAGTATAATTTATTAATAAAAGTTTCTATGATACAGGCACGTTTAGTAGCTTAGTATTAGTAGCTTAAATGTAGAATTAACTGCTTAATTTTGTAAAATAACTATTTTTTAATATATTCTTCCATTATTATAAGCTACTTAAACATGTTTCACAAATGCCTGTTAAAAAGTTTTTAAATTTTTATATGACTCGACATATGACAGCACCCCGTTTAATGTTAAGCCGAAGTGTGGTCTATGAATGAAAGTCACTGCTACTACAATTCAATAACTGTGAGTAGCAGTCACATCCACAATGCCGGTCTAGTTGGAACCGGCAACTTACAAGCTGATCTCGAAACGCGAAGTCACTTTACCGTCTGTAGAGAGAGTTAAATATTTAGGCGTACATTTGACAGATCATTATAAATAATTAAAATAAAAATTATTTATCATTAATTATTATAATTATTATTAATAAAAGAGGGCAAATTTTCATTTCTTAAATGTCAATAAAACCCAATGATGTTAAATACACCTCCTGGTCACAACATTGCTCTAATGTCTGTTTATACCCCGTATAACAAAAATCAAATCAAATTGTCACGCCTTTTTCCCACAGGGATAGGCAGAGACAATGGAGCGCAACTTGTCACGATCCTGACACAACTTCCTCGTTCACATTCACAATTCTCTTCATACAAGCTCTATGGTTATGGGCACTAGGCAACCTAGCTTTCTTGAGGATGTTTCCGATTTGTATCCGGTATAACAGTTCTGTAATTTTCCATATAGCAAAACTACTTAATATTTTTATTTGCAGAATTGCCAATTCTGTTTATCTGGCGACAACGAAGATCAGCTCTTGCTGTGCGACGGATGTGACAAAGGCTACCATACGTACTGCTTCAAACCACCCATGATTAAAATACCAGAGGGTGATTGGTAAGTATACTTTCACTTTTTTTAATTACGACTTGACATTTGACTGAACCTGCCTGATGTCAAGCTGGAGTGCGGTCCACGGTGTTCAGTAACTGTAAGTTAATACCGGCAACTTACAAGCAGATCCCGAAACGCGACTTAGTCACTTCACGGTCTGTATACCTACTTGTAAGTGCTGGTTCTACCCCGGATCGGCAGACTGGGCACAACTGCCTACCCACTCTTTATTAAATCGAATTATTAAATATTACAAATGACTGGAAATCGTACTTCGGGACTTTCCCCGTAACAGACTGGAGTGCCACGCCTTTCGCATCAACGTAAAAATTTGATTGATTGATTAATTAAATGCCATTAATCCCCGCAGGTACTGTTGGGAATGTGTTAACAAAGCTCGTGGTGATAGAGTATGCATAGTTTGTGGTGGACAGGCTGGAGCTCGTGGTAGGACGATACCATGTACTCTGTGCGCGAGGGCTTATCACCAGGATTGCCATTATCCACCGCTACCTAAGGTAATTATAGACTAGTTATTTTAAAATTATATATTATATATTAAAAAGCTAGGTTGCCTAGTGCCCATAACCACAGAGCCTGTATGAAGAGAATTGTGGATGTGAAGGAAGCAAGGGAGTTGTGTAAGGATCGTGATAGGTGGCGCTCCATTGTCTCTGCCTATCCCCGTGGGAAAGGGCGTGACAATTTAATTGATTGATTGATTGATATTCTAAGCTACTAAATGTGCTTAAAGACTAGCAGGCCAAATAATAATAAAATTGTATTTGATAGTATTTTCTTAGATTTTGCGCGATCGTTGATTAATGAAATAAACAAATATGCGGCTTACTATAGCGTTTATTTTGTTTTTGACGATGGATGCAAAATTCTCGAAACGTCGGAATAATAAAATAAAATTGTAAAAACTCAACCAAAATAAACGCGATAGTAAGCCGCATAAAATTTGTTTAATGCATTAATCAATGTTCGCGCAAAATCTAAGAATTTTTTTATATTTTTTATTGTGACTCGACATATGACAGCACCCCGCTTGATGTTAAGCCAAAGTCTGGTCCATGAATGAATGTCACTGCTACTACAATTCAATAACTGTGAGTAGCAATCACATCCACTATGCCGGCCTAGATGGAACCGGCAACTTACAAGCTGATCCCGAAACGTGACCAAATCACTTCACGCTCTGTATACTTGTAAGTGATGGTACTACCCCGGATCGGCAGACTGGGTACCACTGCCTACCACTCTTTGATTTGACCCGAAGCAAAAATATTATGTATTTACATTTTTTGGTTTAATTAGCCTTTGACACTACCAAATAATTGTGACTTTCTATCTAAACTGCACTGATTCTCTTCAAAATACTTTTGGGAGGAGAAAGCATCTTGTTTAAGCACCATATGGCGGTGTTTAATTAATAAGTTACAAAAATCAATCGACAAGTGGAATGCTTTGCCAGCCCATGTGTTCTCTCCATCCTATAACCTATATACGCGATGCGTGGAGAAGCACCTTTGGCGGGCATAGTGACGGCGACTGAGACAGCCGTGAACTAACTCAGTTGTTTCAGTCATCGTCACTCTTGGATCTCCTTTTGCTTATCATCAGGCGGGTCGAGGTCAGAGGTCACAATAACAGAAAAAAATACCTTTTTTTTACAGAACCCACGTGGTAAATGGTATTGTCAATACTGCATTGCGAAAGCGCCGCCCAAGAAGCCACGCAACTCCAAAAAGAAAGACAAGCATAGAGACCAAAATTCATCGCTCGATCTGGACTCCTCAATGGTCCCTAGGTATGCCTAATGTTCTATATACTAATGTTCTTGTAGAAAGTCGGTGAGACCTCGACTTTCTACAAGGGAATGCTTCGATGGTTTGGGCACATAGAAAGGATGAGTGAAAGTAGATTGACGAAAGGAATTTATATGTCTGATGTGGATGGATGCGTAAAACGAGGCAGACACAGGAGGGTGTTATCCGATTAAAGCGGGGACACCTATTTTCCACAGGGATGTGCAGAGACAATAGAGCGCCACTTGCCACGATCTTGACACAACTCCCTAGCTTCCCTCACATCCACAATTCTCTTAATACAAGCTCTAGGCACTAGGCAACCCAGCTTTCTTGAGGATGTTTCTGATTTGGTCGAAAAAAAAACACCCTCCTGGGTGTCTGCCTTGATTAACGCATCCATCCACATCAGATTTATAAATTCCTTTCGTCAATAAATAATTCTATTATTATTTGAACACTAAATGATTAATTGATCAAATTAAATGTATATTAATTATTTAAAAAAAAACTATAAATAAAAAATGTCTCATGATGTCGCACCAGAGATAGTCCCAAGGAGACTGGCAACATGTCCCCTTTGTATAGCGAGACTAATACGTTGGCAGAAATAAATGCCAGCCTTCTTGTCCTAAGAACTCTCTGTCAGCAGCTTGGACAACTCCGTGGCCAGGCGCTTGGCTGAAGGTCCCCAAGGCCCATCGTCTCGGCCCTAAATTAATTATATAATTATTTTCCAGTCCATCACCATCTCACGCGTCTACATCAACAACGGCAGACGACAGCACGTCAAATCTACACGCGACCCCTGAAAAAGTCCCTGAAGCGTGCGAAAGGGACGAAGGCATACTAGATCCTGAAAATGGTATTTTGCACCTCAACATCAAACCGAACGGTTAATATGCTCTTTAAAATCAAAATGAACGAATGAGTGAATGATTTAGTGAACGTTTTATATTTATTTCTGAATGAACTGTTTTTTTCTGAATATAATTCTGTATTATTTATACAGATTTGTTAAGTACAGTAATCTCCCCTATAAAGCGGTAGATTGGTTCCGCGTTATAGGGGGATTACCGTATAAGGCGTTTTTACGACCTCGTAAAACGCGTCACGTATAAATGATTCATCACATTTAACTTTTCTCGCTGCAGGGGTCCTAAATCAAATGTTAAAATAACTATGTTATGAACGAAATATGTACCTTATATTAAAATCAAACTAAACTAAGAACATTTCAAATAAAAAAACTTATGCGTATAAACTTAAAAAAACAGTTATAAAGTAATAGTAATTAACAGTTTTATTACTTGTCTATTCACTGTCAGAACTATCTGAAATAATGTTTGACCAACATCGCATGTGGGAAATCCCCGCGTTATATAGGGGAATGCCCGTGTTATACGGGGGATTGAAAACGCGATATATGGGGGAATTAATGTATTCGTCAAACTACCTCTTATGGCAGATCATGGACAGATGTCACGTGACCATAAAACAAAAGTTACTAATAAATGACCGAATGACATTTGTTACAAGCAGCTCCGGCGGTAAGTCCTGAAGTGTACGAAACGGACGAAGGTATATTGGACCCGGAGAATGGTATACTGCATCTCACGAGTAGACCAAACGGTTAATATTGTATATTTGAATTAAGAATGACCGAATGAATGATGATGGATTTGATGTTGTTATGTCATGTTACGTCATTTCTCGCTCCATCATCATCATCAACCAGAAGACGGCCACTGCTGAACATAGGCCTGCCTCTTAGAACGCCATTTCAAACGATAAAATGCCAGTTGCATCTACCGGTTATTTGTGACTTACACTATGTCGTCAGTCCACCTAGTGGGAGGCCTACCTACGATGCGTCTTCCGGTTTGTGGTCTCTACTCAAGAACCATTCTTGGGACTGTTATCGGTTCTTCGAGCGATTTTTTTGCTTATGTGTTCATTTTCGAAATGCTTTATGTGGTTTTGTGTGAACGAAAGATTTATTTACTAAATGAATAAACGGAATGAATATATACTAAATGAATGACCGAATGAAAATTTACTGAAATAAGGAACGAATGAATAAATACTAAATAAATGAACGAATGATTAAACGAATGAAGAATTATATTTTGCATTCATGTTTAGTATTTCTTTGCTTAACAAAAATATGACGTCTTTGATGTATGACCGAACGAGTGAATGATTTGATTTTTAAGAGACATTTTTGATCGCTTCTTCACCTATTTCATTTTAAGCACTTTTCATATTAACTTTTTTTATGAATTAAACAAATTTTATATGGTATTTTCCTAGATTTTGCCATATCTCTCGAAACGTCGGAATAATAAAAAAAAATGTAAGATCAAAACCAAAATAAACGCGATATTAAGCCGCATAAAATTTGTTTTATGCGACCTACTATCGCCAGTATGCGTCAAGATCCCTACCGCAGCGAACTGATGACCTTGAAAGCCCTGATCAGATCCTCATCAATTGTAGCTAAGAACCATCTCGATCATGTCAGCTTTCAAACAAAAAAAAACGTATCGTAATTGGTTTATTGGTTTAAAAGCTACGATGCCACAGACAGATACACATACACGTCAAACTTATAACACCCCTTTCTTGGGTCGGGGGTTAAAAAATAAACGCGATAGTAAGCCGCATTAAATTTGTTTAATTTATTAATCAATGTTCACAAAAACCTAAGAAAATTCAATAATCAATTTAGTTTTTAGTTTAAATGTATATTTTTAATATTTAGATATACCACCAGTACCTGAATATCCTGACCACGGGGAAGAGGAGAAGCATCCACCTCCACCATTTGTGGCAGGGAATGGAGCCGTGCATGAAGACCAGTATAATATTGATAGTAAGTATCCTCAATTCATACGTTTATTTTCTTTTTAACAGTTCGAAATAGTGACGTAACAGGTCAAAAATTATTCCACCCGGGGTCAACCGAGTTGAAGAGAACGCTAACTCGGGTAGACACGGGTGTCGTTGCATTGACGACGCCATTTCTAAAATAATATAGACTCAGAAAGATTTAATACCTAACTTTTGCTTATTCATTACAAAAATACTTTATTTATAAGCTAGATTTTAAAAAATATATAAATCTTTAAATATTACAGGTAATGAAACTAAACCACCTATGTACTAATACTGAATAATAATACTAAGTGTTCAGTCATTTAGTTTAATAATAAAACGATTAATTCAAAATAAAATAAAAACAATAGGAATTAAACAAATTTTATGCGGCTTACTATCGCGTTTATTTTGGTTTTGATTTTACAATTTTTTATTATTCCGACGTTTCGAAAGCTTTTCAGCCATCGTGGTCACGGAGAGAAAAAAATAAAAAATTGTAAAATAAAACCAAAATAAACGCGATAGTAAGCCGCATAAAATTTGTTTAATTCATTAATCAATGTTCGCGCAAAATCTAAGTAAAAACAATATGTCAATAATTATATCGAGCTCGATGCACAGCCCGCAACTTCATCTGAACCGGCCTGTATGAGCCGTGAGCCCGCAAGCCCGTGTGTACTACGCGCTACGTGCGCCATTTTGTTTACCGACCGAGTCAACCCGAGTCAGAAGGAAATAAACCTAAACCGGGTTAGAGAAGTAACTCGGGTTAACCTAGTTTTTTAACTCGAATCGCCCATCGCTAATTCGAAATCGATGACCCCCTTACACGTTACCGATTCTATTTGAAATAATAATCGATTTTTATTTCTAATGGCGCATTCATTATGTCTAACTAACCTAGGGGAGTTACCTCTTTAATAATATTCGCGATTCATTTTCCGTGCGTTTATAATTAGTTATCATATTATGCATATGATCGATTGGTTATTTGTTATGTACAGGGCACTTCACTAAGTAGGCGTTACCCGTCAAAAAAGTACGATATTACGGTAGTACATTATTTTAGGCGACCGTGGTGTAGTGGCAGTGCAATGGCTACGTAAGCCGAGTGGCACGTGTTCTAAACCATTCACCGGTACCAATGTATCTTTGATATATGTATTTTGGTTGTCCTGTTTCTATGATACAAGCACTTATTATTATTATAATTCCGAAAATATCTGTTATTTTAGGCGTAAGCTGTCAATTTTTTTTTAATTTCTTACTAAATTACTACTCGTAACCGCGCTTGTATGTTAGAAACGGGACGATCAAACTACAATAATACCGGCTAGTGGCTTTGATCCCGTGCTCTCGGTTTGCATTACCACTACACCACGGTCGCCCTAAATGAATAACTCTATTACCTGACCACGGTTATATAAGTTCTGATTTGATTACAGATCAAGATATGGACACTGAGAACGTTCCTATCTTACCACGACAAAAGAAAGATAAGTCATCAGCTAAGAAACTAGTCAAAGAATTGCAGTCATGCAAGTAAGTTTTTATTATTATTATGACTCGACATATGACACGACAACACCCCTCCTAATGCTAACAATGCTGGGGTGCGGTCCATGAATAAAGTCCAAGATAGAGCCGCATACCCTATACTAGTTTAAGTGGAACTGGCAACTTACAAAGGACGTTTTTTTTTATTGTGACTCGACATATGACAGCACCCCGCTCGATGTTAAGCTGAAGCATCCATGAATGAATGTCACTGCTACCACAATTCAATAACTGTGAGTAGCAATCACATCCACTATGCCGGCCTAGATGGAACCGGCAACTTACAAGCTGATCCCGAAACGTGACCAAATCACTTCACGGTCTGTATACTTGTAAGTGGTGGTACTACCCCGGATCGGCAGACTGGGTACCACTGCCTACGTCATTCATTTTGGGCTTCTATGTACTACTTTTGTAATGTCCAATAATGAAAAAATATATAAATGGTAGTTTCAATATTTGTATTAATAAAACTAATAACAATTTTGCTTTTAATTGCTGTGCAATTGAGTTATTTGGAAAATAAGATATGGATTTTGTATCATCTGTCCATTAACGCCATATTTGTTCTGCTTTGAACTGTCATAATTATAGTTTGATAATCATGCACACTTAAACTATGCATAATAAAGGATATATTCCATTTAAATTGTAATCTTAGTACATTAAACTATTTTAAAATAAATATGCAACTGTTAATACAATTAAGCCCAAGTCCCCATACAAAATGAATGATGTCCTTTACTTACAAAAACTTACAACTTACAAGCTGATCCCGAATAGCGACTAAATCAGTTCCCAGTGAAATGTACAAATTTATGTGGCTTACAATTTTATGCGCTTTTATTTTTGGTTATTGATTTTACATTTTTTTTTATTTCGACGTTTCGAGAGCTTTGTAGCCATCGTGGTCACAGAGAGACAGTGACTCCGCATATTTGAAAAAAATATGCGGCTTACTATCGCGTTTATTTATATTTTATTCCGACGTTTTAAAAGCTTTGTAGCCATCGGATTCACGGAGAGACAGTGACTCTGGTGTGCAAAACAAGTCAATCTTTAATTCATTATGAAAAAAAAAATTAACTTCATACTAAATTGAAACTCAAAAATTATGCACACACTGCGAACAATAAACGCGATAGTAAGCCGCATATTTTTTTTCAATGTTTGCGCAAAATCTAAGAAAATACAATGATTTATTATGTTTGTAGGAATCTCCTCTGCGAAATGGAATGCCACGAGCACGCGTGGCCTTTCCTAATACCAGTGAATACGAAACAATTCCCGCAATATAAGAAAGTTATTAAGGCACCCATGGACTTGTCGACTATTAAGAAGAAACTACAAGATAGCAGGTAAATATTTAATAATATTGCAAACATTTGTTAATGAAAACAAAGCGATCGTAGTGTAGTGGCAGTGCAATAGTTACGAAACGTCGGAATAATAAAATATAGTTGTAAAATCAAAACCATAATAAACGCGATAGTAAGCCGCAAAAAAAATTTAATTCATTAATCAATGTTCAATGTAATCAATACATTTTAGTCTTTAAAACATTCTTAGTATAAGTGGTGGATCGGCAGACTGTATGCCTACCAATCAATCAATCAAATTGTCACGCCCTTTTCCCACGGGGATAGGCAGAGACAATAGAACGCCACTTGCCACAATCCTGACACAACTCCCTCGCATCCACTTCTACATACAAGGTCTACAGCTAGCATTTTTTCGTGAAATTATTCATTATTGTTATTTCCAGTTATAAAAGCCGCGAAGATTTCGCAACGGACGTCAGACTAATGTTTAGCAATTGTGAGATATTTAATGAGGACGACAGCCCGGTGGGGCGCGCTGGCCACTTCATGCGACAATTCTTCGAGCTGAAGTGGTCGCAAATGTGACAATACACCAATTACGGCGAATACTACTTCGATGACTACGACTCATAGTATTAACCCGCCAATGTGACGTGGAATGTGAAAGAAATGCACGATTAAAAGATAGGATAGAAGAAGAGCGTAATAGTGAATTTTTCTGTTAAATTTTTGATACTAACAGCCGGTTGTACCAAAAAAGTTTCAATTTAGTTTTACTTTATACTTATTCTATTACGTTTACTATTACGAAATCGTAAATTGGGTTGGATAATAATTTTATATCAAAACTACCATTTTATGTTTTAGAAACCCAAAATGAATGATGTCCATTAGCTCTGTATAAAATATCCGTTAAACGTAAATGTAAACTGTGAACTTAGAGTGGTGCAACCCATTTTTTTTACTTATACGATACTTTTTACAAATTCGTAAATTATAATTTTTGATACAACGGGCTGTAACTGTGGTGTATGAGGGATATATACACGTACTATTACTAGATGTGCGTGACACAGTCTCGAGCGTATCGGCAGTAGACTTAGACGACTGCCTTTCGACGAGGGTAGACGTGTGGCATACTACGTTGACGAGCCTGTGATTACATTTATCCTTAGTTATCTGTGTTACTACTGCACGAGGTACTATACTAACACTACAGTAACTAAACATATTTAACCGCCATTTTGTATCAAAATCAAATCATTTGTTTCACATATGACCTTCTGCCTTTTGCGCATTATCCAACATTTTCATGATTTCTGATTGTATAAGATTAGAAGAAATCACAAGAACCTCGTCAATTATAACCTAAAAATATAATTCCATTATCATTAGAGATGCAACCACTCGACTTTTCGACCCGAGTTTAAACCAAGTTAAGACATAAACCGAGTTGGGTCGGTTAACATCTACAATAAACCGGTTTGAACTATTATTATATATTTAGATCAGATACAAAAATATGTTATAATTTACAAACATTTATAATATTAACTTTCATTAAAAGTAATAATTAACTATAAATAAACTATAAATAAAAAATATCATCCAATGACGTCGCATCAGAGATAGTCCCAAGGAGACTGGCAACATTTCCCCTTTATATAGCAAGGCTAATTATACGTTGGCAGAAATAATTGCCAGCCTTCCTGTCTCCAGACTTCTCCGTGAGCCGCCTGGACAACTCCTTGGCCAGGCGCTTAGCTGATGGTCCCCAAGGGCCATCGTCTCGACCCCAAACGGTGCAAATTCGTAATCAGATACCTAATTTATTTAGTCATACGTACACATCCGAAGTTCTATAGCAAACCATACTGTGTATAAGGCAATTTAGACTGTCAGACCGAATTCGTCAAGTCGATTTGTAAACCGGTTTGAGTCGAATTCATTAATTCGGTTTGCGAATCGGGTTATCCATATTATTAAATCGACTAAATCTATTCGATAAAACTCGAAATCGTCTCATCTTTGATTATTATTAGAGAGCTTCGTTAAATGTTTAACGGTGGAGCCTTTTTCTTTCATATAACTAACTATTTTTAATAAACAAACCAAGAAATTAAAGACACGTTTTATCACCATTAAGTGACATCGCCGAGATATTATGCGCGTTACTAGTAGCGGTCTGTAAGATACGGTGGCGCCCCGCAGCTCCACAGCCCCCGAATTCAATTAGCTCATTTCTCATCTATAGTGATATTTGCGTTTTAGAAGTAAAACGCTCTGACGGTAGAGGGCGCTGTTTTGACGATAGAGGGCGCTGCTCTGACGATACATGACGTTGATCTGACGATAGAGGGCACTGATCTTACATTTTAAACTTAATAATAATAGCGTACCATAAGATCTCATGCTGGATCAAGATTGATAAAATCCTAGCTTTGGCCGCCCAGTGTCTATGATACAAGCTCATTTAGTAGCATATTAAGGAGCTGGTGCCTATGGATCTCCACGGCAGCTGTCATTCTGGCCGAAAATGTATATAAAAAATCGAAAAAGTGGACTTATATGTTTTTGCCTCTGAGTCGTAGAACACAATAAAACTAGACTGTATATAATTTAGAATTTTATTTTAGGAATGAATATTAAAGTATTACTGCCGTACACAGAGACCTTAATGATCCGTTTACTAATTGTTCGTTGAAACCGTGAAGTGACTGGGTCGTGTTTCGTTTGTAAAGTTGCCGATAATCAACAAAGCCGTAGTGAATAAATAGACAGTGTGCCTTCATATTTAATGGCAATAAAATGATTTAATTATATAACGTCTCGTTAGTTAATGGTTTCATTAATGTCTTTGCGTATCATTAGTTTTTATTAGTATTAAATTATATTTATTTCGTTTGGCAACGAAAGCAGTATTTTTAATGACGTGTATTTTTTATTTTATTTTATTTTTCAATTGGTAATACTCTACGTGTGTGGCCAGTAGTTAAAACTGGTTATTATTGTGTAAAAAAAATATATGTGTAAAAACTATATTTTAGTCCGTAGTCCGTATTAATGAATATTAGGTTAGATTAGTTTTAAGTATTAAAATTTAAAAAAAAAGTAATTTTCTTTTTATTTTGTATAATGGGCTCATATTTATTCGTTTGAAGGAATATCTACTTAAAATATTAATAAATAATTTGTTATTATAGAAATTTCTAGAATAATTCCCTTTCTCATGATAATAATAAATAAAATCTTATAATTTAAATAAAGTAAAACTTAATAACCTTATTTACTCCCAAACGTGAGTGCTATTACGTAAGACAATTAGGCCGGCGTAGTGGCAGCTTTTTTAGATTACAGACTTGTCAGAGCAAAACAAAAGTTGCTGATAAAAAAATATTTATGGGGCGACATTTGCTGTCATTAGCCCAGTCTGCCGATCCGGGGAAGTACCGCGACATTCAAGTGTACAAACCGTGAAGTGACTCAGTCGCGTTTCGGGTTCAGCTTGTAAGTTGCCGTTTCCAACTAGCTCGTCATAGAAGACTCGACAGCTACTTGGAAACTGCATAGTGGATTTTTAAGGCAGTCACGTCTATTCATGGATAGCACTCCAGCCTAACATCAAGCAGTATTTTATTTTTATGGTATTCCAATATATAAAATGATCTTATTAAATTATTTTTAAGAGCCAAAATACGAAATATTTGAAGTACCTATTTATATATTTATTATAAATATTAATAAAGATTTCTGAATGTACATTAAATTGAAGCGGAACACACTTGGGAGCAAAGAAAACAGGTCACCAAACAATTTTTAATTGGCATTCATTAAAGTCAAATCATTATAGGAGATGCAGAGGTTACACGAACTCTGGAGCCCCGGCAACTACGCAGAGACATGGCGGCTCTGTGCGTCCTCTATCACCGATACCACGGAGAATATTTAAATGTGTGAATGCAAATATTACTAACTATACTATTTTACTTTATTATCGTGCTCCTCCTTTTGTGTCTAACCAGCAACTGAATGACCAAAATTACAAATGCATTTTCGGTGTGTTTTATCCATATTTTATACTTGCTCGTGCACATAACTGCAGTAGAGGGGCGCGTCATTTCGGCTTAGACAGACTCTATTAAATTATACAAAACTTCATGATAGCGGCCATCATAACGGGCCGCCGATAGTTTTTTTTAATAATTATAAAGTAAAAATTGTGGTGTACCATTTTTTGTGTACCCAAGTGTATATGTAAAGCGGGTTTGCTCAAAGCTGTATCTTGCATCTCGTTCGCTTCTGCCTTGTTTTTAATCTAAATATGCGACAAAACATACGCTTGAGCATTGCGAAATTTTTGTCTTACTTTTAAGGTTAAAAATAAGGCAAAGAGTAAGTGAGATGCAAGATAGACTGAGTTATATTCCGATGCGTGACTAAGCGCATACTTTAAGTAGATTTCATTTTAAAGTTGACGGATGTTTGGCAGGCCCGCCATTTGTCGAGACTAGGAATTTCGTAATCGGTACAATTTCGTTTTAAATTTATTTGATTATAATGTATATTTATTTATTATATAAACCAAATTTATTGTGATTAGATTTACAATTACATTTGTACTTATTTTTATATTTTTTCAAATACAATCTGTTTTTTTTTTTCATTACTGAATTTATTTCCATTTATTCCATAATTTATAATATAACAATTTCTTAGTAATTTACAATTTTAATGTATAGATACCAAAAGTATATAAATGAATAAAAAATATTTCAATTTTATTATGTATTTTTATTTATTCCCACACCTCCTCAGTGAAGCGCTAGTAGCAGCGCCACCTACCGGTCCAATTGTGAATTGGAGATAATCATCCAGAGATCACAAAATTAATAATTATTGGTTCAGCCGTTTTGGTGTTCAGTAACATACACACGGACTTTTGGACAGTGACATTCTTTTTATACAAGCTCTACGATTACGGGCACTAGACAAACCAGCTTTTTTAAATTCTGAATTTCTCCGATTTGGTCGGAAAATACTCTCCTGGGTCTGCCTTGTTTAATGCATCCATCCACATCAGATTAATAAATTCGTTTCGTCTCTCAATTTTCACTGATCCTTTTCATGTGCCCAAACCATAGAAAGTTCCTTCGTCAATCCTTGACGCTACATCTTCTTTCAAACCATATCTATCGCGCAATGTGTTATTCCTCATTCTATCCGCTATCGTCACACCACAATATATTTTCGTTTTCCCTGCCTCGTCTGTTGCTGGTACCAAAAACGGCAAATGAATAATTTATTTATCAAGGACCCAACATTCAAGAACATGGGAATGAGGCGTACGTCGAAAAAAAATACGTTTTTCCTTATAAGACTCCATGTTTGTGAAAACCTCTAATCTTCATTTAAAACAGAAAATTCCTTTCCTTAAGTTGACGTATACTCTAAGAAAACAGTTAATATGCTGTTGGTAGAGATTTGACAAACGTCGTCGCAACTACAAAAATATACCCATTGCGTCCTACGATGAGTCTTTAGCTGAGATATTACCAAATTAACGCAGGGAGTCTTTTAAGTTTTCTATTGACTCGACATGACAGCATCCCGCCTTATTTTAAGCTGGAGTGCGATCCATGAATGGAGATGACTGCTACTACAGTTAAATAACAGAAAGTAGCAGTCATATCCACTATGCCGGCCTAGTTGAAACCGTTGACTTACAAACTGACCCCAAAACATGACAGTCACTTTAAGTGGTGGTACTACCCCGGATCGGCAGACTGGGCACCATTGCCTACCACTCTTTAATAGGCCTTTATAAGGGTTTTTAAACGCAGGGCTCATCTTCGCCTTAGTACATTTTACCCATTAATGAAATTCAATAAAAATACACATCTGATCTGTTAAATAAATATATTTATTTATTTATAATTTCATACAGTTCTAATATGTCATATAATCACCGCCTGATGATAAGCTGGAGTGCAATACAAGGCGAAAGCTACTATTACCATGGACAGATCTAACATGACTGTGAAGATGTTGGGTGACCCCAACATCTTCACTATGCTAGCCTGGTAAGTTTTTTTTATTTTTATTGTGACTCGGCATATAACAGCACCCCGCTTGATGTTAAGTCAAAGTGTGGTCCATGAATGAATGCCACTGCTACTACAATTCAATAACTGTGAGTAGCAATCACATCCACTATGCCGGCCTAGATGGAACCGGCAACTTACATGCTGATCCCGAAGCGTGACCAAATCACTTCACGGTCTGTATACTAGTGTATACTGCTCTAAACACTAGAAAGTGGTGGTGGTACCCATTATTTTAGAAGTACTATTTATTGGCCTCAGCTTGCAATTTAGCCAATGCCTCTCTTTGTTTCTTCCTTCTATTGCTGCGTTTTCTATTCATAGCAATGCTACCAAGGAGTTTGCCAGTTTTTTGTAGCGCTACCATCTTTGCTGCCTTACCCTAAAAATAAAAGTACTACTATACATTTTTTCTTACTTGGCAAAAGTAGTAAACAAACTTAAGACGACCGTGGTGTAGTGGCAGTGCAATGGCTACGTAAGCCGAGTGGTACGGGTTTGAAACCACTGTATTATGTATTTTGGTTGTCCTGTTTCTATGATACAAGCACTTTAGTAGCTTAGTATAAAAATGTATAATAAAAAAATAAAAACTTTCGGCATAATGACGGATTAACGATAAAATAACAATTACTACTGACGAAAATTAATACGAATATTAAAAAAAATCTATGAATTACTGTGAAAATGATTTTTAAAATTATTATTATTATTGGGGCACAACATTTGTCATTTGTGAATTTACCATTTCCATATAAATGGTTTTTGATAAAAATAATGTATATTTGTAGGTGATTTTAATAACTTTGGTGCATTTGTTAGATAAATGGCATGGGAAATGGTGATTTTCATGTTTGTTTACTACTTGTGCCAAGTAAGAAAAAACACAATATAAAAATCAACACAGATAAAAGCCCATAACCGTAGAGCTTGTATGAAGAGGATTGTGGATGTGAGGGCAAAGACATGGCGGCTCTGTGCGTCCTCTATCGCCTATACCACGGAGAATGTTCCGAGGAGCTCTTTAACCTTGTTTCTACTTCATCTTTTCACACCTGTAATACCCACACAGGTCGGGGGAAGGATGGTTTGGTCGTAACGGACTAGTGTGTTAACCATAGTGCTGTCACTACGCTTATTTTAGTAGTGACAGCGACTATGGCTACATTTAATGGATAGCTGATCCAACCGTGAGCGCTCATGGGGCCCTTCCCTAACTATATTCCTGCCAATCTGCCTGCAACTTACCTTGGCTTCACTTTTAGTAATTTTACTATTTTGCTGCGTTGAATATAAAACATTTATTCTTTTATTATTTAACATCGAATGATTTTTCGACAACGCCATCTGTAAATAGTGACAAAAAAAAGCAATTGTTAAAAAACTTGTGAATGAAAAAAAGATATGAATGCAGGTCTGATACTCAGAGATCAATCAATTATGTCACGCCTTTTCCCACAGGGATAGGCATCTCTCGCTTCCCTCCCATCCACAATTTTCTTCATACAAGCTCTTTGGAAAAATGTCCTATAATATACAGAGTAATTGTACAGGATGAGTGAAAGTAGATTGACGAAAGCAATTTATAAATCTCATGTGGATGGATGCGTTAAACAAGGCAGGCCCAGGAGGGTGTTTTCCGATCAAATCGGAGACATCCTCAAGAAAGCTGGGTTGCCTAATGCCCATAACCATAGATCTTGCATAAAGAGAACGGTGGATGTGAGAGAAGCGAAGGAGTTGTAGGGAGGAATGTGGCAAGTGGCACTCCATTGTCTCTGCCTATCCTTGTGGGAAAAGAGCGTAACATTTTTATTGATAACAAATAATCATAAATGTTTTATTAGTAATTTTAATTTACATGGCACATTCTATTCTTCACATTATTATCCTTTTTCTTTTTAACCAAATGATGCCTGGATGAGATTGCCGTTCTACCACCTCCACATCTATCAGACTGTGAAGACTCGATCGCGTTTCAGGATTAGCTTCAAAGTTGTTGGTTCCTACTGGACCTAGTCCGGCATACTGGATGGAACTGCTACTTACTGTTATTTAGCTGTCTTAGCAGTCACTTCCATAGCCTAATAGTGTAACATATTTTTAAAGTAATTCTATATGTTTAATTGCGAGTAGCATTTTTTTTATTGTGACACGACATCTTACTTCGACCCGCCTGATGATAAGCAAGAGGAGGTCCAAGAGTGGCAACGATTGAAAAAACGCGTTAGTTTACGGCTGACGCGGTCGCCGTCATTATGCCGGCCAAAGGATATACATACCTCATAAGACTGTTCATCTTTCATTTCCAAATAGGCATAGGCGGACTTCTTGTCCTCTTTTACTGCTGGTATCCTTATATCTTTTATACTTGACGACAGATCTTTAAAATGTGATGCTAACTGTAATAAAATATTTTTTTAAATATTTGTCACAACATATTTGGACACATCATATCTGACCTCAACTTGCCTAATGGAAAGCGAGCGGAGGTCTTAGAGCACCAAACACTGAAAAAATTATCATCATCATCATCAGCCAGAAGGCGTCCACTGCTGAACATAGGCCTCCCTCTTAGAATGCCATTCCAAACGACAGGATGCCAGTTGCATCCACCGTTTACCCGTGACTTTCACTATGTCATCAGTCTGCGTGGGAGGCCTACCTACGCTGCATCTTCCGGTTCATGGTCTCCACTCTAGAACTTTTCTTCCCCATCGGTTGTCGGTACTTCGAGCGATGTGGCCAGCTCATTGCCACTTCTGCTTGAGAATCCTACGGTGCCTAGCTGGAACTAGCAACTTACAAGGTGATAACAAAACACAATGTAGTTTAGTCTGTATGTAGTGTAGTGGCAGTGCAATGGCTATGTAAGCTGAGTGGCACGGGTTTGAAATCACTCACCGGTACCAATGTATCTTTGATATATGTACTTTGGTTGTCCTGTTTCTATGATACAAGCACTTTGGTAGCTTAGTATAGAAATGTATAATATTCAAAAATTAAATTAAAAATCCTCAACGAGATGTCATATATTAACCAAACATAAATAAAAAATCTACAATAATTTGCAAGTTTTGTGTATGCTGGTATTATATAGTAACACATATTATAATTAAAAAGACATATTTACCATTTCTTTATTAACATCAAGTGGTAGATTCCCAATGAAAGCTACATATCTTTTAGGTCCTTTTTTCTTTACATCTTTACTATCTTTATTTAATCCTTCCTGTTTATTTCCTTTCCCATCTTCATTCATAACTTCTTCTTTCACATCACTAACTATTTCATTATCCTTTACAACTTCCTCATCTTCCTTCATATCTTCCTCATTATCATCCTCGTCTTCTTTAGTCTCATCCCCGTTTTCTTTAGTCTCATCCCCATCTTCTTTACTCCCATCACTAACTTTTTTATCACCACCTTTCTCTAGCTTTCTACTAGTTTTCTTGGCTCCGTTATCTTTTAAAGACTTATCTCTATTCTCTATAGCAGTTTTTAACATATTGAATAGTAATCTTATTTTACGCAAGGCTGCTGGAGTCCGTACTTCATTACAGAGTGTTGCTTGTATCCTCGAGTTAATAACATCTGGTAATTGTTCTGGTGTAGAGCCTTTAAGACTGTCTCTTAGCAGTTGACGGAGTCTGCCTAAAATTAAGAATAATAAGATGTGACCACAGAGTACATACAGCAAAGTGACATATATTTTTTTATTGTGCCTCGACATAATTATACCAAATATTTGCAATATTTGATATAATTATTAAATATTACAAATTAAAGTTGTGAAACAAATATTTGCTCCGACCAGGAATCGAACCGGAATCAACTTTTTCTGTTCAAGTTCGATTTCGAGTTGATTTTCAGTCACGTTTTAAAATCAACCTATAAGTTGCCGGTTCCAACTAGGTTGCCATAGTGGATACGACTGCTACTTGCAGTTGTCTACCCGTAGTACCATGTGACTCCATGGTACTATAGGTACTATGGGTGTGTTGTCATATGTTGAGCCACAATAAAGAAAAATAAATCTCTCTTCCTTTACATTCACAATTCATTTTTTTATCTTTTTATTGTCAATTGACATCTGATCTTGACCCGCCTGAAGCAAGAGGAGGTCCAAGAGTGAAGAGTGAAGAGTGTAAAAAAAACCTCTTCATTCTTTAATGCTGCAATAGTGTTACCTTTTTGGTTATTATTTAAGGACACACTTAAAAACTCCTGCTGTAATACTGTGTCTTTTAATATGGCATAATCTGTATTGTACTCTTTATTTTGTACTTCAGGTTCCTCCGGTAAATTATTTGCTGCTTTTAATGGTTTACCAAACTTAATGAAATCAGCACCATCTTTGAGTTTGTTTTTATTAATTTTTAATCTATCTGTGCCCTTGTTCTTCTTGCGAGCGTTTATTTTTTTAGATTTTCCCATCTACAAAAAATAAATTTTAGGTTATATTAAATATTTAAGTAAATTATTACTTAAAAATATTAAAAAGGCATTGAAAACTCTTACAAATAAAATGTGAAAAAGTTTTAATTCAATACTTATAACAATAAAAAGTTTATTTTAAACGCACATGTTTCTTGTCCACAAATTATAAAAAATGTATTATATTCGTTCTTACAAACATTTTCTAATAAAATAGTTATGTCTTACCTTATAGAAAATGAGAAAATAAATTACTTAAATAAATTTATATTAATTATTAACAAAAAAATTGTACACCCGGTACAAAAACAAAATTAGTGTATGTCAAACTTTTTTAAGGCTTAGGAATCATGCTTACATCCTAGTATACCATAACTTCCGTTCATGTCTAACTATTTGGGCTGAAAATAAAATGCTATAAGATTTCAACTTGTTTATAAATAAACCGAAGGTGTCTAACCTGTAGATCTAGCAGTTGATGTCAGAGCTCTTGGACCTCCCCTTGCATACGATCAAGCAAATCGAGCTCGGATGTTAGTCACAATAAAAATTTGAACTTTAATTATCTTTTATGTAATAAAACCCAACAGTGTGTCCTCATTTCCTACAGAAATATCCAAAAATAACGTTATTTGTTTATGTTTGAATAAAAATAACAGTTAGCCGCTATAAGCAAATCAATAAAAACTTTTAAAAAATCAAATATTTGTTTTATTAATAAGTCAACATGTGTAAATTAATGAACCAATTTCTTTTTACTATTGTGTTAAATATAACTGTAAAATATTATTTTTAATGTTGTAAATATAGCGTTTATATTATAAAGTTACATTAGTGTCAGTATTTTTTTTACTACAATCAATCAATAAAATTGTCACGCCTCTGCCCCCAGAGATAGGCAGAGACAATGAAGCGCCACTTACCACGATCCTTACACAACTCCCTTGCTTCCTTCATTTTCACAATTTTCTTCAAACAGGCTCTGTGGTTATGGGCACTAGGCAACCTAGCTTTCTTGAGGATGTCTCCGATTTGGTCGGAAAACACCCTCCTGGGCCTGCCTTGTTTAACGCATCCATCCACATCAGATTTATAAATTTCTTTCGTCAATCTACTTTCAGTCATCCTTTCTATGTGCCCAAACCATCGCAGCATTCCTTTGTCAATCCTTGTCACTACATCTTCTTTCAAACCACATCGATCGCGCAATGTGCTATTATTAACAACAACTACATACAAAACTAGCCCGCGGTTTCACCCACGTTTGACAACTATGTCTCGTACAATTTTTTTATTGTGGTTCGACATATGACAGCACCCTAACTGATGTTAAGCTAGAGTGCGGTCCAAAACTGTTACTATAGTTAAATAACTGTTTTAACGACAGGCATGAACGAACGGTTAGGGATTGGTTTGTTGCGCGTAAAGTCCCGGGTTCGATTCCCGGTCGGAGCAAATATTTGTTTCATAGCTTTTATTTGTAATATTTAATAAATATAATAAATATTGGAAATATTTGTTAATATAAAAGAGGTGGATATTTGTTTCGGGTCTGGTTATTAAAGAGTATGACAGCATCCCACTTGATGTTAGGCTGGAGTGTGGTCCATGAATGGATGCTACTGCTACTCTAATTCAATAACTGTAAGCAGCAATCACATCTACTATGCCGGCCTAATTGGAACCGGCTACTGACAAGCAGATCCCGAAATGTGACCAAATCACTTTACGGTCTGTATACTTGTAAGTGGTGAAGGTGGTACTACCCCAGATCGGCAGACTGGGTACCACTGCCTACCACTCTTTGATAACCAGAACCAAAGCAAATATACATCTCTTTTTTATTAACAAATGAAAAATAAAAAACCAATCGCTAAACTGTTTGTCCACGCCTGTCGTCTTCGTCCACGCCTATCGAGTTGAAACTTTACCTTTGTTGAACCGATATTTATTGCTTCAACTTGATTGAAAATCTGTTCAGACTTTTCTTAGAGGGATAGGCAGAGACAATGGAGCGCCACTTGACACAGCTCCCTCGCTTTCCTCACATCCACAATTCTCTTCATACGAGCTCTACGGTTATACTAATTTAACGATAATAATTATGGCGACGGATAATCAGTGATATTGCGTTGTTATTTAGAATTCTCGTAGGTAATAAATCAAAAAATATTATTTTAATTTATTTTTATTGTGACTCGACATATGACAGCACCCCGCTTGATGTTAAGCTGGAGTGTGGTCCATGAATGAATGTCACTGCTACGACAATTCAATAACTGTGAGTAGCAATCACATCCACTATGCCGGCCTAGTTGGAACCAGCAACTTACAAACTGATCCCGAACAAATAACCATCAATAGGTAACTATTTCTCCGGTTTCTCCAGAAGTTACATTTAGCGTTTATTTTACTCAGCGTGTCAGCATGTATGTTTTTAATGATGTTGCAGGACGAGCTTTCTTCCGAATAGTTGCGAACAGGAAAACAAGTGGAATCGGTGCAGGCGCTTCGCTCTGCAAAATGTATACTTAGTAAAATAAAGGATGTTCCCAAAATATATTTTAATATTACTTTATTGTTATTGTTTTGACGTTAAGGAATTTTAATTTAAATGTAATATTTTAGAGGTTTTATTTATATATTTTATTTATTTGTTAAAATCCTTTATTGCACCAAAATAAACTTAAAAATAGGTACATAGGCGAGTTAAATGCCTATTAGGCATTCTCTAACAACTAACCTTTGGGATGATGAGAAATTATGGGCAGGGTTAAATTATTATTACATATTTTTGTTTCATTAATTTCTTTGTTTTGTTTATGTACTTTATAGTGTTAGCAACTAGATTAAATAATGTTCACAAGAACTCCTTTTTTATATTATAATGATTGAATAACTCGATACATGTAGTAATCGATTGTAAGTGACAGCCGTCCCACCCCTTCTCCTCCCCTCTGGTTGTGAGGGGCGGTTGAACGACCGGTCGGCTGCCACATGGTGGACAACTACGAAAGGACGAGGACGTATAACTTCCGAATGGTAGTCTGCCTTATTGCCTTTCTCTTATTATTGTAATTATCATGATAACATGTGAGTATTATTATTGTGTTAATTGAAGTTATTATATAAGTGGTTATTCATATCATGTATGTGTTAAATTATTATATAAATTGAAAACCAAAAGTGAATCATATAATTTATTATTATGATATAATAAACATATTAACTAAAATGAAGATTCAGTTTTAATTTCTATCATGCCCAATAAACGGTCCTGACATATCAGAAGCGGGATTGATAAGAGATTTTTTTTTTCTTATCTACCCACAAACAATAAATTATTGTTAAACTCATGCAAATAATATCGTTAGATTTATTATTTAATTAATTATATATGTTTTTAAATATACCCACATTATAATAAAGTTTGTTTTCACAATTTATTATAATTTTTATTGTGCTGTATATGCATAATTATTATATATACGTTTTGTATATCCACCCACATTATAATTAGTTTTTGTTTTTACAATTTATTATAATTTTAATTGTGCTGAATATGCACAATTATTATATATAAGTTGTATATATATATACATACCCACAATATAATTAATTTTTGTTTTCACAATCTATTATACTTATCATTGTGCTTTATACGCACAATTATCCTAATAGCTTTCTCAAAGTATACAATTCGTAATCGTTTATTTTATTTCGTCCGGTTATTCTTTTTTTTCTCTTGGGGTTTCATTTTTTACATTCCAGTCAATATGGAGCATACACTTGAGACCCCTCCACGTTTGGTATATTCCGCCTCAAGTCACGAAGTTGGACAGGAACGAGTCTCAGTACGGAGCCGTCGCGGGTGGTGCCACCGAGAGCGAAGACCCTCGCAGAGTCACCACTAGCGTTCCCGAAGTTAAAGGAGCAGGATATGGGGCCAACTGGATTGGTGTTCGCGCAGCCGGTGGCGGTCGCCAAGCTGGTGCAGGTTCCGGTCACGGAGCCGTTGCAGGTTCCGGTCACGGAGCCGTTGCGAGCGGCGATCATGGAGCTGGTATGACCAGCGGTCACGTAGTCGGGACCAGCGGTCACGAAGTCAGGACCAGCGGCAGTTTCGTGACCAGTACGAGCACTATGCAGAATTCACCGACTCCGGACGATTGGTCAACCAACGAGATGGAGAATCCAGCCGTCTTTGAAGAGACCAGTCGCTGCACAGCGTGCGTAATGGTGGACAACAAGGGGCGCAATTGCCGGACAAATGCCAACAATCTGGAGGCGCAGCGTGGTCGCAGGCGCCTGTTTCCCGCACCAGTAGAGAAGTATATCACAAATTAAATACACATAACTATAGCATTGATTCCCAAGGAAAGTCAATAAACTAGTCGGATTCGTTAGACAAACTACACTGTACCTGTGTTCAACCCTAGCAAAGAAAACGGACAATAAATATATAGCGGTATAAAGTAAACGAGTCTGTCACTATTTATGGACGGACTAAAAAGCAAATTGTGCATTCGGCGTTGCCTATATCGCAGGGGATTGCTGGATGATGGATTCAGCAATTGCAATCCCCAGGAATTGCAATATAATGGTATATCGGCTATTCTTTACTCTAAGGACGAATGTCAAAGTAAGCTTAACTCAGTGTTCCTCCTATCCTGAGCTCACTTCTCTGACTTACTGGGAGAGCTGTATTACGAAAATTAGGTCTAATAAATGGATGCGGAATCGTAGGGAATCTAACGGTGGAATGTATATCACGTGATACTGTTCACGGAATGTATGGATAAAACTGGAAGTGTTTGTAGGCGTGGCAAGCGCGCGACTGTTCAAACCGCGCACACATCAGTCACATTGAAAGATACATCATAACTCGTACCTACAAACGAAACATCGTGATAGATAGCTAGGTTTGTTTTAATTGTCTAAAGGCGCATTTCCTTTAAACTTTTATTTTGTTACGTCTAAGCCTATTATTTTTGTGGAGCGTAGTACGCGTTTTTGTATTACAATAAAACAATAATCAATTGTATGGCTTAAAGATATCTACTTAACCTTAAAACATATCATATATGGGATTTAACATTTGAAACACAAACGTATACAAATACATGGGTGTTTTAACTAGCACCACTGAACTACTCCGATGATGGATCCTTAAAGATCAGCAAATCAACAAGAAATTGAATAACACTACTTTAACTAAAATTGGGACTCACTATGAGCCTTTAGCTGCACCGTTATCAAGTTGAAGACCGGGAGTATCTCATCATGCACTATCATGAATCCTCTCAGATCAGCAAATCAACAAATCAACAACAGATAGTACCGTAGTGCTTTGACTAAAATTATTACTCACTATGAGCCATTAGCTAGACCGTTATCAAATTGAAGACCTGGAGTATCTTAGGAAGCACCAAGCAATAAATATTAAAGGGATATAACTATGAAGCGATGACTAATGTCGTTTATTACTATAAAGCTGGTGATATGACTAAAGTGACTTCAGGCGTTTCGGGATTTCTTTAAAATGTTAATTTTGATTTATCAATGTAGTTTATCAGTTTAGTGTTATATTCATAAATACAAATGTTGCTTAAAGGAACTTTTAACCGTATTTGTTCTTGAGTTCTATGGTATTGATGACAGACTGTTAATAGAAGCCGTTGATCGAAGTAAAACTGTTCTGTTAAAGAGAGATATTAAAAGGACCAGGTTCGTCAGTTATTGAGGTACATACGGATGGATTCCACAAAGGGATATTTATTAAAGAAAATTTACGTGTTATAAACACACTCGATACTCAGTGTCCCCTGGGTGGATTTATGTTTCGAACAAGAATGATGGATACGCCAATTTTTAATGTAAGAATGTGGGGTGGCATGCCTGGCAAATCAAGCAAATCCAAGAATTCAGTTAGATAGTTGACAATATAGCACGCGTACTGAGCCAATGATGATTTTCGTAAGTCTGTACAATATTAAGGAAACATCTGTAGACTCATACACAACACTTTTCTGAAGATCGTCACATGATAAAATGCATAGTTTACGACCCTATAAAGGACATACAGACAAACCTTGATATATTTATATATATATATATATATATATATTGAAGGACGTGGCCATATAGTTGTCAGTTGCAACCCATCGGCAAAATTACAAAAGGATTATTTTTTTATCGCTAGGGAATGTGTGGCAAATGAACAACTTTTAACTTAGACCACCAACGCAAATAACTGTGGGATTGACAGATCCCGTCCAATGACTTATTGACTTATGACTTATGACTGATTCAGACTTAAATATTGATGAATTAAGCTCCCGGGACTATTCATAATGGAGAAGCTATGGCATAATTAGATGACCTAATTATCCCTTCTAGGACAGTTTCTGAAGAATTTAACAGAACTGTAAACGATATTGAATTTGTTCAAGAATGCAGGACTCTTTTTAAATCCGTCAAATTGCTTATTATTTAAGCACACGGTGAAATATTTGTCGTTTAATGTATTAGAAAATGGTATTCAGCCAGGCTCTGATAAGATAGAAGCAGTTAAGCGTTTTCCCACTCTATCAAATCAATATAACGTTCGCCTGGTTATGGGGACCTGATCAAGTAGCCTTTAGGATCTTTCAGAAAGAATTATCGCAGAAACCTACTTTAGACTTACATACCGACGCTTGTAAAATAGCAGTTTCAGGAAGACTTTTACAAAGAGATAAAAATCGTATTCTTAGAACTATTGCTTAATTTAGCAAACAAACAACTCCTAAAAAGAAAGACATGCCCCTCGATCACGATGGTGCAAGAATATAACTTTGTGATCGAATATAGACCTGGCATATCTATATCGCACGTTAATGCTCTCAGCTGGAATCCAATTTCTTATACAATAAATTTAAACATACTTAGTGATTTATTCTAATTGGTTCGCCACAGTACAGGAGACGGATGACGATATAAATTAAAGGGTCTTCTTAAAAATCTGAAGGCCGATGACGTAATGAATATAAAAACCTAACAGATAATGATATGTTTTTTTTTTATTTTTTTTTATTGTGACTTGGCATATGACGGCGCCCCGCTTGATATTGGGCCGAAGTATGGTCCATGAATGAATGTCACTGCTGCTACAGTTCAGCTGTAAGTGGCAATCGCATCCACTATGCCGGCCTGGATGGAACCGGCGGCTTGCGGGCTGATCCCGAAACGTGAAGCTGAAACCAAAATCACTTCACGGTCTGTATACTTGTAAGTGGTAACTTATAACTCCTGTTGCTAACGCTTACTCAAAATCCCCTACAGCAACCTAATACCTAAAGCAACTGCATACTGGTCTATTTGTACGAAGTACTAAAGGGAATATGTGTATATTAGTATAATTAGACGCGTTTATACGGCACATTTTTTTTTTGGCACTAGTCAAATATACTTTAATAGCGATTTCGAATTGTCTAATGAATCTGAATAATGCTTGGCTATTATTATTACCGTTTTCTATTATTATTATTCTTTATTATCAATTGTAATACATAACAGGTTTATATGGGCTAAATAGCCCTATACTCTTTGCTATATAAATGTGTATTTCATATTAATTAGGCATAATGCCCTAAATACTGTATTTTGAACAGAATAGTTCAGAATTTTATTTCATTATTACTTTATATACTTTCATATTAATCAGGCAAAATTGCCTAAATACTTTATATTTTGAACAGAATAGTTCAAAGTTTTATTATATGGAAGAATAGCCTAAATACTTTATATTTTGAACAGAATGGTTCAGAATTTTATTTCATTATTACTTTATATACTTTCATAGTAATCAGGCAAAAATGCCTAAATACTTTACATTTTGAACAGAATAGTTCAAAGTTTTATTATATGGAAGAATAGCCTAAATACTTTATTTTTATTATTTTAATTTTAATATATTTGTTTTTATTATAACACGACATCTGACCTCGACTCGCCCGATGATAAGCAAGAGGAGGTCCAAGAGTGACGACGACTGGAAAAACCGAGCCAGTTCCCGGCTGCCCCAGCCGCCGCCACTATGCCGGCCTAATAAAAATTTTATATTTTGAACAGTATGGTTCAGAATTTCAGATTTATTATTACTTTATATACTTTTACATTATTAAGGCAGAAGCGCCTAATCAGATATTAGGTTCAGAATTGAGTTTGATATTACTTTATATACTATCTCTGCCTATCCCCGTGGGAAAGAGGCGTGACAATTTAATTGAATTTGTTTGATTTATATACTTTCATAGTAATTAGTTCTCACATATGTTGAATGGCTCAATGCAATTATATTGGTTTGTTGTTTGTAGCAATTAACGATTAATTATTTTACATTAATTAGATTATATTTTAATTTACCAAGTAGATAATGTAATTTACGTAAAAATGTATTTCATTAATTAGGGAAATTAGGGAAAGCATGAGGTCATGCTTAGTATAGGATGGCCGAATGTTAGCAACTAGATTAAATAATGTTCACAAGAACTCCTTTTTTATATTATAATGATTGAATAACTCGATACATGTAGTAATCGATTGTAAGTGACAGCCGTCCCACCCCTTCTCCTCCCCTCTGGTTGTGAGGGGCGGTTGAACGACCGGTCGGCTGCCACATGGTGGACAACTACGAAAGGACGAGGACGTATAACTTCCGAATGGTAGTCTGCCTTATTGCCTTTCTCTTATTATTGTAATTATCATGATAACATGTGAGTATTATTATTGTGTTAATTGAAGTTATTATATAAGTGGTTATTCATATCATGTATGTGTTAAATTATTATATAAATTGAAAACCAAAAGTGAATCATATAATTTATTATTATGATATAATAAACATATTAACTAAAATGAAGATTCAGTTTTAATTTCTATCATGCCCAATAAACGGTCCTGACAATAGTTATTGTTTTGTATTTTATTTGAATATAATGAGTAAATATAATATTTATTATTAGAAATAATAATAGGGGTTTCATAAATATATTTTAATAATATTATTCTATCTGTTTCTACTAATTAATTTGTACATGAATCTTGTAAATATGTAGTTTTAGTTATTTGATTTTATTTACAGTCCTATACCAAGGCACTAAAAGTGCTTGTATCATAGAAAGAGAACGACTGAAGTATTTATATCAAAGATACATTGGTATCTACCGGCAAGTAGTTTTGAACCAGGGACTCTCGGTATGCGTAACCATTTTACAAACACTATACAAATGAAATACCCTCTGGATTAACCTAATATATGTTATATTAGGTTAATCATTGTACGTATGTTTATTCATTAATATTTATTTACTATTCGATTATCTACTAGTATTTTTTATATTCTTATATAAGGTATATTATATTCTAAGTTCTGTATTTATTAATACTGTTTACTTTACTGCACATGATGTATCTACCTACTTTTGCTCTCTAATCAACCAAAAGACAGGCAGTGAAAATCCTCACGGTCCGCCTTTTGTGTATTTTTTACATTAAAGTGACAAATGGATGAATTACAAATACAAAATAGACTTTAACAATTGCATTAAACGTGATATTAGATTTAAATTACTATAAACACAAGGCCTTGTGCGCAGTGAAATAGCTACCTAAGTCGAGTGGCACGGGTTCAAAACCGCTAACCGGTACCAATGTATCTTAGATTTAGGTATTATGGTTGTCCTGTTTCTATGATACAAGCACTTTAGTAGCTTAGTATACAAATGTATAATAAAAAATAATAAAAAAAAATTAAATTGTAGATTTTTACTTAACCATTAAAAACCATTAAAAAAAAGTGAAAATATGCCAATTTATGGCAACAAATAAAATCATGCTATAGTTAAGTATCGGCCTGTCATTTACATACCCATGCCATCGGTGGTCGGGGTGTCTGCTAGCTTTTACTTGGCATAGTCAGTTCCTCTTCGACCGTCCCGCGGTCAAGGTTCCACGCTTCGCTCAAAACAGCTTTCGAAAAATAATCAAAGAACCGCGCGAACAGTTAAAAAAATATAAGTTGAAGTTAATCTGATTTTCAAAAAGATTCTGATTTAGTTTTTAAATTATTTTAACAGTTATTTGTGTTGGTTATTTAACTGTGCTTAAGAGGCTAACAGTCCGTTATCAAGTGAGTAAAATTTTAATTTATTGTTAACCTCAATTGCTTTAAGTTTATTACCTATAGCTTTTTTAAGACAAGTTATTTCGATTCCTTTTTTGAATTCCGCTCGTTTATTGGTAATTTAAATGACATTATTAATTAGATTTTGGGCGGGTATTTTTACTTTTTAATTTTAAACAGTGGCTTTAAACAATTAATTCTGAAACTCGAATAATATATTTTTTATTTATTTTTAAATACATATTTATTGTTAAACATAGGAAATAGTGTTAAATAATATATTTTTCTCGCTAATTTAAAGTCGTAGCACTTCGATGGAGGAGTAACGGCCCGGCAATCATAGGTTGTTGATCTGTGTTAGACTCTAGCACATAGAAAAGTGGTTTAATGACTTAGGTCTTAGAAATCTAGGCATTAACTTTAAGACCTTTATTGCTATTTAATTAACTTTTTATGAGTCATTTAAAATAAATATTTTATACAGCTTCCGTATTTATAACGAGGATGTCGGCTTTTTACTTTTTATGTGTCACTCCGTTTGAAAGCTAGGTTGCCTAGTGTCCATAAACATAGAGCCTGTATAAAGAGAATTGTGAATGTGAAGAAAGCGAGGGAGTTGTGTCAGGATCGTGGCAAGTGGCGATCTATTATCTCTGCCTATCCCTGTGGGGAAAAGGCGTGAAAATTTGATTTTTGATTTTTTTTGAATAGGTTAACCTATTCTAGGCCTGTGGTTCTCCCCATCCTACAGCTTAAGATCCCTTGAGCGAAGTGTGGAAAAGCCCGGTATAGTGACGGCAACTGGGGTAGTAATAAGGTATTAAAACGGTTGCCGTCGTCACATTTATATTCAATTAATCAATACAGAGTATACAGTATACAGACCGTGAAGTGATTTGGTCACGTTTCGGGATCAGCTTGTAAGTTGCCGGTTCCATCTAGGCCGGCATAGTGGATGTGATTGCTACTCACAGTTATTGAATTGTAGTAGCAGTGACATTCATTCATGGACCACACTTTGGCTTAACATCAAGCGGGGTGCTGTCATATGTCGAGTCACAATAAAAAAAAAATCAAATTGTCACGCCTTCCTCCCACAGGTATAGGCAGAGACAATGGAGCGCAGCTTGCCACGATCCTGACACAACTCCCTCGCTTCCTTCACATTCACAATTCTCTTCATACAAGCTCTATGGTTATGGGCACTAGACAACCCAGCTTTCTTGAGGATATCTCCGATTTGGTCCTGAACACCCTCCTTGTTTAACGAATCCATTCACATTCACATGAGATTTATAAATTCCTACTTCAATCTACTTTCACTCATCCTTTCTATGTGCCCAAACCATCGAAGCATTCCTTTGTCAATCCTTGTCACTACATCGGCTAAAAACTACGCTAGGTAAATCAAAGAGTTGGCAGCTACCTCGGACTAAGAATAAGTCTAGCTATTTAAAGGGGGAATGCTGCCAGTATCTTCGGAACCTTGCCTAAAGGGACTCCTTTTAATAATGTATTTTAGTTAATTATTTATCTTTTTTTTAAGGTTTTTAAATAGGTTTGGTTTAGTTTAAAATATTTTTTTAAAATTAAATACTTCTATTGCTAATCTAGACTTTAAACATGACTATATAATCTAGACTGAAATTCTAAATCAAATAAATACACTCTTAAGCACTTTTTTTTACATTAAAATGCCGATAAAAAGCTAACTGTTTAAATATTGCATTTTTATGTTAATTTTATACGAAAATTTTACGCAAGTTGCATGTAAGAATTTCGATGTTATGCAAATCGTTCTCTGGATGCTTATTTATTATATTTAAATTATATATAAAAATGTGTATTAACACAGACAAACGAAATTCTTTATCGCACAAAACGGAATACATTTAAAGATAATGAATATGAATGTGAAGGAACTAAGGAAGCGAGGGAGTTGTGTCAGGATCGTGGCAAGTGGCGATCCATTGTCTCTGCCTATCCCCGTGGGAAAAAGGCGTGACAATTTGATAGATTGATTGAATATGAAACAAGACGTAGGTATACATCCCGCGCGATAGTATTAAATACAGATAGTAAATTTGAAGTTGAAGTTGAAATCCAGAGGAAGACTGTTTTATTTTGACATAAATAGAATGAAAACAAAAGAATAAATAACTTAAAATGACAATGTTTTTTAAATGAAAATTATTTGCTATAAATTTTAGTGCGAACTTTAAAAGGTCGGTACAAAATGTTAAGTAATGCGTTGTTATAGACCCGGCAGAAAAAAAGAGCGAGAAAAAGGAACTTGTATTGTTGCCTACTTATTGTCCGTTTTACGAATGTGTATAATTTTTAAAATATTACGACTCTATATACTTCCTCCAGTCGTTCTGCGCTCCTATAATCTGCCAATCCTTATACTCGCAGCTCAAAATGATGCCAGTGCTCTTTTTTTCTGCCGGGTTCTGTAACAACACATGACTTAACAATTTACTATCTGTATCTTGCATGCGGGCCTTTTGTTTCGTTTTAAACAAAAAAGAAAGTGAAAATATGTATTGTAAAGTAAGTATGTAAGGTAACGATTGTGGATGTGCAAAAACCGAGTCTCCACGGTTGCCCAGAGGTGCTTCTTCACGCCTCTCTTGAAAGATCCAAGGTTATAGGGTGGAGAGAACACATGAGCTGGCAAAGCATTCCACTTGTCGATTGTTCTACAAAGAAACGACGCGCCGAACCTTTTAGTTCGTCTATCAATACGGCCGACAGAATTCAGATGCTTCCCCCGACCTGTGCGGGTATTACGGGAGTGAAAAGACGAGGTAGGAACAAGGTTAAGCTGGGATGCGGTCCATGAATGGAGGTAACTGCTACTACAATTCAATAACTGTAAGTAGCAGTCACATCCATAATGCCTGCCTAGTTGTAACTGGCACGCGACTAAGTAACTTTCCGGTTTGTGAGTTTATTTTTTATTGTGACACGACATATGACAGCACCCCGCTTGATGATAACCTGGAGTGTGTTTCATGACTGGAGGTACCAGCTGCTACGGTTATATTTTTACATTTCTATACTAAGCTACTGAAGTGCTTGTATCATAGAAACAGGACAACCAAAGTACATATATCAAAGTACATTGATACCGGTGGGTGGTCTCGAACTCGTGTTCTCCGGTTTGCGTAACCATTGCACTGCCACTACACCACGGTCGCCTTATAGTGGTTAAAGCGACCGTAAATGGTAATAATTGCAGTATTTCGTCCCAATTGTAACCGGCACGCGACTCAGTCACGTCACTACCTCGGATTGGCAGTACGCAAATGACCACTAACTGTCTATCTACCACACTTACTTTTTTTTTTAATTCGGTCAGTTGTTGTCCGTTGTTAGGTCGGATTCCATTCCGAGTGTTCATTTCACTGACATACATTACTAAAAAGACATTAGGTAGGTAGTTATTGTTTTCAAAATTGAACATAATACAGGAAAATACGAGTATATAAAATATCAATCAATCAAATTGTCACGCCTTCTTTCCATGGGGATAGGCAGAAACAATTGAACTCCACAATTCTCTTCATACAAGCTCTAAGGTTATAGGCCTAGCTTTCTTAAGGACCTAGCTTTCTTGAGGATGTCTCCGACCCCTGGGCCTGTTTTGTTTAACGCATCAATCAACATCAGATTTATGAATTCCTTTCTTCAATCTACTTTCACTCATCCTTTCCATGTGCCCAAACCATCGACGCATTCCTTTGTCAATCCTTTTCACTACATCTTCTTTACAAACCGCATCCATCGCGCACTGTGCTATTTCTAATTCTATCCGCTATCGTCACTCCTTAATGTCCGCATTTCTACAGCGTCTTATATAGTTGGTATGTAATATATCAAGTCACGTCACTTCCTCGGATTGGCCGATGACCAAAAAACTGTCCATCATACATACTTTTTTTTAAATATCATAAATATTTTCTGTTTTAATTCGGTCAGTTGTCCGTTGTTGGGTTGGATTCCATTCCGAGTGTTCATTTCACTCTTATGCATCTTCTGCCACACCCAACATTCACTTCCATACATTAATGTAGGAACAAGTATTGCATTATGAACAGCTATCCATAACTATATGTATATAATAAAACCAGCAATTTGTTGGCTAATATTAGGTCAATCTAATGATTGTCAAGATGTAGAGTCAGCATCGCGAGGCCAGTGAACCTGTGAATCGCCTCTCGGCACACTTGCCGTGGAGAATGTATGTCAGTCGCTCGCAACACCGTTATCGAGGAGGTGGGAGCGTCAGAAGAACAAGCTTGTAGTATTTTTTTTATTTTTTTTTTGTGACTTCACGTATGACAGCACACTTGTCATATTAAGCTGGAGTACCGTCCTTGAATGGAAGTGACTGCTACTAGAGTTATTTACTGTAGTAGCAGTCACATTATAAACTCTTTGTTGCACAATGGTACATAGGCGAGCTTAACGTCTTAGGCATTATCTACCAGCAACCAGTTTAGCTTTGTTGTGTGGAAGCTTAACTGATAGTCAGAGGAAGCTTGTTCCACTGATGAGCTGCAAAGACTGTTGAAGTCGGCCTAGTTAGAATCGGCAACTTACAAGCTGATTCCGAAACGCGACTAAGTCACGTCACGGTCTGTATACCAGACATGGATCTTTTTTATTATTATAATTTTTATTTATTTTCTAATATTTAATATTTTTTTTAAATATTACAAGTAGACGCAATTAAACAAATATTTGCTTCGACTGGGAATTAAATCAGGGACTTTTCGCGTAACGGACTGGTACGCTGCGTCTATGTGTTCCTGATTAGTCAGATAAGGCACCGTACAGATACCGGTATTATATTGAAAGGGTAAAGGAGATTGGCGAAAGAGAATTATAAATCGGTTGTTTGTCAATCAAATGGGAGAACTTTGAGTATATATGTATATTCAAAGATCTACATGTATACTCAAAGTAGGGGACATTTTTAAAGAATAAGGGTGCTTGTATAAAAAATCCTTAGAAAAAATGTGAATGCAAAGGTTTTGTGTCAGGTTTGTGAACTCCTCTGCTGAATCGTACCATTGGAGTCTATCTCATCTCATCATCCTCGTTTGGGGTTACTGCGATATCTTTTGCAATCTGGTGTCCTTTCCCCATATTGCGTTGTTCCAGACATCAATTGTCACGCCTTTTTCCCACACAGAAAAAACTCTGACACACAGTGCCGGATTAAGCCAGCGCGGGGCCTGTAGCAAATTCTGTCAAGCCCTTGGTTTGCTTTAGGTTCTCAAGTTTAGGGTATTAAATAAAACAAAATTGTTACAAATGAACTTTTCTGGTTTAATATGGGCAAATTTATAGATAACACTTTCAATATCGCCTTAAATTTTCAAGTGGAAGTGAAGCATAGCCTAAGCGCTTCGCGTTTTAGGTGTGCAAGATATTTTACGCTCCTATCTAAATTAATATTTTTTTATAATATCAGACAGGCGTTGGAGCGCGGGGCCCCCAAATTCGCGGGGCCCGTAACATTTGCTACTCTTGCTACGTGGCTAATCCGGCACTGCTGACACAACTCCTTCGCTTTCCTCGCATCCACAATTCACTTCATACAGCTTTCTTGAGGATGTCTCCGATTTGAATGCCTTATGGTTTCAGACATACTGCAATGATGACCTGCTCAGTCCCACTTCTCAATACCCAATATTGATGTTTTTGCTGAACATACGCAATTATATATAATTTAGGTAGAGCTCTTTTTTGAAAATTTAATAATTATATACATTATGTTTAAAGAAAAAAAGGAGTTACGTTGAAAGAGATTTTTGAGTTTTGGGCATTAATATATTACTTATTTTTATTAATAATGCCTACGGGAGGTTTTGTATATAAACTAAAAGGCTGGTTGCAGGAGTCTTCTCCCTATGGTTCCCGGGTAAAAGGAAAATATAGGCACAGATACAGGATAGGATTATTGTATTATTTAGAGCAGTGGCGTAGGTACATAGGTACAATAAAAACATGAATTTCAGGTTCAAATTTTACCGTTTTATTTTAGTTTTGTTAAATTTTGCTGCCCCCGCCGCGCTACGCCACTGATTTAGAGTTTTCCTTAAAATATAGTAATAATTTTAATGAGTAAAACTGTTGCGCGATAAAAACAAAGAAGTAAAAATTAATATTATTTGTTATTAAAAAAATTGCAATAGTAACTTAACTTTAAATAAACCTATGCTTGTTGTTAAAATCAAGTGTTTCTTTAACGTAAGCATGTCATAAAAATGCATCCCAGCATTTTAAATAGCATACTCCTAGGCAAACAGGCAAATCCTCCTTACCTCATCTCGATGATTTCGGACATTTTGCCTTTATCTCTATCTTAATATAGGTCGTAAGTTCTACTCGTTTCCCAATCTCCACCTGAAGTCCAGCTTTCAGGATGTCAGCTTTTAAATAATTCCAGAACAAAGTAGCAGAACTCCATGGAATAGCTTGACATGGTACATACCAACAATGAGACGTATTTAGCAAGTTAAGGGATAATAACGTTGGAATGTGAAGTAATGATGACACTTATGTCTAGGAATTTCCTTCCGATAAGTTTCCTAACCAACCATAAACCGAGTTAAGGCCTAAACCGAGTTGGGTCGGTTACAATCTACAATAAACCGGTTTAACTATTATTATGTAGCCCATAACCTTAAAGCTTGTATGAAGAGAATTGTGGATGTGAAGTAAGCGAGGGAGTTGTGTCAGGATCGTGGCAAGTGGCGCTTCATAGTCTCTGCCTATCCCCATGAAAAAGATTGTATGAACCTTAAAGATTGTATGAAGAGAATTGTGGATATGAAGGAAGCGAGGGAGTTGTGTCAGGATCGTCGCAATTGGCGCTCTGCCTATCCCCATGAAAAAATGGCGTGACAATTAAATTGATTGATTGATTGATATTTAGATCAGGCACCAAATTCATTTAGTAATACGTACACATCCGAAATTCTATAGCAAACCATACTGTATATTAGGCAATTTAGATTGTCAAACCAAATTGTCAACTCGATTTATAAACCGGTTGGAATCGAATTCATTAATTTGGTTTGCGAATCGGGTTATCCATATTTTTAAATCGACCTAACTCGGTTGGAATAATTTCGACATCGCCCTATCTTTGCAAGCGACCAATTTCCTACCTATAAGAAAAGTACAAACACAAACACGCCAATGGTTCAGCGCAGCTATGCTGGTTTTAGAATACGCATACTTGTGTCCTTCCTTATTCGTGAATTGTGATTTTTGATGTCATAGTAGCGCGACTGAGGCAACCGTAAACTGATTCGTATTTTATGTAATCGCCGCTCTTGAACTTTCAATTGCTTACCATGCTTACCCTTCCTTGTAAGCCGAAGTCAAATATCGCATCTGAATTTTGAGGCGACTATGGTATAGTGGCGGTGCAATGGTTACGCAAACCGAGAGCACGAGTTCGAGACCACCCACCCGGACCAATGTATCTTTGGTATATGTACTTTGGTTGTCCTGTTTCTATGATACAAGCACTTTAATAGTTTAGTATAGAAACGTACTTAAAATTATTAATAATAAAAAATAATAAAAAATGCGATTACCTAATTCAACCCAGTCGCTCTATAACTTTATATTTTTGTTATAGATTTTTTATAAATGCTTATTTTACCAAACTAGTAGTATAATATAAAAGATAGTATAATAATAAAAAAATCCATCGTTTCCTTCACATTCGTTTCCTTCATTGCAACTACGCAGAGACATGGCGGCTCTGTGCGTCCTCTATCGCCTATACCACGGAGAATGTTCCGAGGAGCTCTTTAACCTTGTTCCTATCTCGTCTTTTCACACCCGTAACACCCGCACTGGTCGGGGGAAGCATTCACATTTTGTCGACAGAATCGGTAGTCGAACTAAAAAGTTCGGTGCATCTTTTCTTTGTAGAACAATCGACAAGTGGAATGCTTTGCCAGCCCATGTGTTCTCTCCCTCCTATAACCTTGGATCCTTCAAGCGATGCGTGAAAAATCACCTTTGGCCGGCATAGTGACGGCGGCTAAGACAGCCGTGAACAAACTCGGATGTCTCAATCGTCTGCACTTTTGGATCTCCTCTTGCTTATCATCAGGCAGGTCGATGTCAAAAGTCGAGTCACAATAAAAAAATAAAAAAACATTCACAATTCTATTCATATAAGCTCTATGGCTATGGGCACCTAGCTTTCTTAAGGATGTCTCCGCTATGGTCGGCGAACACCCTCCTGGGCCAGCCTTGTTTAACGTATCTATTCACATGAAATTTATAAATTCCTTTCGTCAATCTACTTTAACTCATCAATCATTATACTAGAAGTATAATAGATTTAATTATAAAATAATTAAAATTTATATGATTGTATTATAAAAAAATAATCAGCATATTTTTCTGCTATCTGTACACATCGTTTGCCACAAAAGCTCGGTGGTACAAATAATGAATTATCCTTTCATTTGAAGTGTATTACTTTCTAACGTTCTGTTTACCCTTCGTGGGTGGTACACCGTTAATATAAAGCTAAAATCACAATTGCACCTTTTTTTATTGAGTCGTGACATCTGACCCTGACTTGTGACTTGCAAAGGAATGTCCTAGAGCGCAAATGACTAAAATAAAGTCGGTTTACTGACGATAGTTGAACGTGACAACGTCATAAGAAAATACTGCTGGAATGGTTGCATTTTTTCAAGAGTGATATTTATAAGCAACACATATATTTTTTTTGTTTGATAGATATTTTGTATGGATATAGAGAGGGAGGAAAATGGAAATCACAATTGAATTGATCAAGTTACATTTATTTGTACGCATAAATACAATTATGTCATTTTTGTTTTATTGTATATTAAAATATTAATAGTATTAATATTAGTAATATTAATAGTACGCATCGTTCACTCAAGTAGGAGAGAGACAGATGTCGAACGCTGCCGAACGCGGAGGCTGAATGTGCCTCTTTGTCGCTCGATCCGCGCTCTCGCTTGCACTTCAAGCCTTAAATGGAACGCCTCAGAGCGAGGTAACGCCGCATGAGTCATGTGTTTTCGTGCGTGCAGGCGGCTTCATCTAATTATAAGACGGAGTAGTTGCAGGGGCTCCAGAGTTCGCGTGACCTCTGCATCACCTATAAGTCAAACAGCTCGGCGCTGCAATTAATCTAGGGCATAGGTTCTCAACGTAACTTTGCTTATCGCTTACGTAATATGTTTCATTTCTAGAGCCCCCCTAATTTAAAAGCAAATAGACTGCATGTCTGTCCCCTCAGGGGGACAAACATGCCCCCCGAAAGTCCCAAACGCCTACAAGGAGACCTTATCACCCAGACTGAGACCCTATAAGCTATAGGACATCAAGAAAGTATTTGGCAGAGTCGACCCAAAGAGGTGCGAACAGTACTGTCGACTGTGTCGCCTTTTCTCTGCCTACCTCCACGGAAACAAGACCTGACATTTTATTCTTAAATCTATACATCTATATACATATAAATAAAATTGGAGTGTCTGTAATATTGAAATAACCGTTTTTTTGTACATGTATATGAATATATATACGGTACATACAACAAAATAACATTTTTTAAACTATTTTTGTCTGTCTGTTCCGGCTAATCTCTGAAATGGCTGGACCAATTTTGACCGGACTTTGCAGGTAGCTAATGTAATAAGGAGTAACTTGGGCTACGTTTATTTTAGAAATTTTCTTTTATACAAAGCTATGAAACAAATATTTGCTCTGACCGAGAATCGAACTCGGGACTTTACGCGCAAGAATTTACGCTCATTAGTACCTGATGATGGACCCCTTTCCTGTCATGTACTCACATTGTGATTACAGTTTATAAACGCGGGTGAAACCGCGGGGAACAGATAGTCTTAGCATTAAACTTCTTAGTCGTAAACTTCTTAGAATGCGTGTAATTAGTTAATGCTGTTAAAATATTTCACAGATAAGTGATTACTATAGATACTATACTATAATACATTTTTAGATACATAGAGACTTTTGTAGATACCTACTAGCCTAGTCTGAGCGATAGAATCCGGATGATTTGACGACAGACGTGGACGAACGGTTTAGCGATTAGTTTGTTGCGCGTAAATTCCCGGGTTCGATTCCCGTTCGGAACAAATATTTGTTTCGTAGCTTTTATTTGTAATATTTAATAACATTAAATATTGCAAATATTTGTTAATAATAAAAAAAAGAGATGGATATCTGCTTCGGGTCTGATTATCAAAGAGTGGTAGGCAGTGGTTCCGAGTCTGTCGTTCCGGGGTAGTACCACCACTTACAAGTATACAGACCGTGAAATGATTTGGTCACGTTTCGGGATCAGCTTGTAAGTTGCCGGTTCCATCTAGGCCGGCATAGTGGATGTGATTGCTACTCACAGTTATTGAATTGTAGTAGCAGTGTCATTCATTCATGGACCACACTTTGGCTTAACATCAAGCGGGGTGCTGTCATATGTCGAGTCACAATAAATAAATAAAAAATAAGGATATTCGAAAAAGAACCGGAGTTACCGACATAGCTTGTGGAGCTCGCATTGGATTTGCGAGCTGAAGTGGCAATAGGCCGGCCACATCGCTCGAAGAACCGACAACCGACGGGGAAGAAAAGGTTCTAGAGTGGAGATCACGAACCGGAGATACTACGCAGCGTAGGTAGGCCTCCCACTAGGTGGACTGACGACATAGTGAAAGTCACGAATAATCGGTGGATGCGCAACTGGCATCTTGTCGTTAGCCTACTATAGCATACTAGCCTACTACCTATAATGAATTCTTACTCGACTGCTATGAAGTACGGTTGTGATTCATTCAAGAACAAGAGTACTTAGTCCTTATTCTTGGTGTTTTATCCCTTTAAATTGACAAATAATTTTCTTTGGCCGGCATAGTGACGGCGACTGAGGCAGCCGTGAACTACCTCGGAACCTACATAGTGGATGTGACTGCTACTTACAGTTATTGAATTGTACTAGCAGTGACATCCATTCATGGACCACACTCCAGCTTAACATCATCATGTCGGTTAACAACATAAAAAAATGAAGCATTGAAATTGCGCTGCGGTGACCAATCAACGTAGTTTACTTATGGATTTGTTATTCGCTGATTGGTCAATAATCGACACCCTGGCAAATCCCACCGCATGATACTGTCTCTAATAAGGCTTTCTTGATAATTTAAATCATATACAAAACTAATAAGGTTTGTGAATTAAATACATTTTATGCGGCTTATTTCTATCGCGCTTATTTTGGTTTTGATTTTACAATATTTTATTATTCCGACGTTTCGAGAGCTTTGCAGCCATCGTGGTCACGGAGAGATTTGGTATTTTCTGAAATGAATATATTTAGCTTTTTAACATTATTTTTATTATTTACCATTGTATTTTATTGACATTTTATGCTATGCTTTTAATTAATTTATGTTTAATCTGCTGTGTATGATACAGTTTTGGGCTATAGTTATTATTTAATTTAACCCAGATTATAGCCTGTTTATCTACCTACAAATTTAAATAAATGAAATATAATATAATTTACATACAACTTGTATAAAATCAAGATCATTATGTATATTTCCAATAGTACTGCTCACCCCATTTGCGTAACAGGCTTGATTCTATTAACAAGTTAGTCAAGTTACAAGTCCCTTCAATACTAAAATACAAAACACCGCTACAAAATTGACTACCGTTACTTATCGCAACACTGCTCTTCCCTAACTTAAAGATTTTAATTTAATATAACCTTTAAATTCAAGTCTATAAGAGTAAAATTCGCACAACAAGAATAACCAATTTGATCGTTATACTAGAAATTTCTAAATTAAAGGAATTTATACTTTAAGTTTAATAGTATATGAGTATAAATTGAATTACTAACTACTCTAAAACTATTACATAGTAAATATAGGTAAGTAATAGGTACTTTTTATTTATTTTAAACACTTCTATTATTTTCTTCACTCTTTAATGACTCTTTAAAGAGTGAATGTGGAGTGACGATAGCGGATAGAACGAGGTTGATAGATGTGGTTTGAAAGAAGATGTAGTGACAAGGATTGACAAAGAAATGCTTCGATGGTTTGGGCACATGGAAAGGATGAGTGAAAGTAGATTGACGAAAGTAATTTATAAATCTGATGTAGATGGATGTGGTGAACGAGGCAGACCAAGGAGGGTGTTTTTCGACCAAATCGGAGACATCCTCAAGAAAGCTAGGGTGCCTAGTGCCCATAACCACAGAGCCTGTATGAAGAGAATTATGGATGTGAGGGAAGCAAGTGAGTTGTGTAAGGATCGTGGTAAGTGGCGCTCCATTGTCTCTGCCTATCCCTGTGGGAAAAAGGCGTGATTGATTGATTTTTTTTTCCCTAAGATTTACTGGTAGAGATTGTCTAGTCGCACTTAAAGTTCACGTTAGTACATATTGCGTAAAGATTTAAAATAATTGAATAAACAAATAATGTAACGTATAATTTTTATTATACATTTCTATACTAAAGTACTTGTATCATAGAAACAAGACAACCAAAGTACATATATCAAAGATACATTGGTACCGGTGAGTGGTTTCAAACCCGTGCTTTCGGTTTGCGTAATTATTGCACTGCCACTACACCACGGTCGCCTTTTTCAATACTTATTTATAATAAAAATCTCTGTAGGAAAAAGCCGAATAAATAAAAACATAAATTATACCAATATCTCTAAAGTGAATCAGAAAAGGATATAACATGCAAATATTAAATATTGAGTAACGGATTCAAAATTAGAAAGTTGGCAACACTTAGTCATAAAGATGACATATCTTGAGTCATTAATTGTTTGATTATTAACTTGTTTATAAGATGAAATAAAAGATTATGAGTTGTTTATGTTACAAGTCCTTCTACATAAATGTTTTATTAACATTTTTTAATAAAAAAACTTTTTTTATTAAGACGAGCTCATCGCCTGATGAAATATTTGTAATATTTCATCTAATTATTAAATACTAGCTGTTTATAAACTGAGAATCGTAATATGACGACAGGCATAGACGAACGGTTTAGCGATTGGTTTGTTGCGCGTAAAGTCCCGGGTTCGATTCCCGGTCGGAGCAAATATTTCGTCATAGCTTATATTTGTAATATTTAATGATATTAAATATTATTGCTACTCACAGTAATTGAATTGTAGTAGTAGTGACATTCATTCATGGACCACACTTCGGCTTAACATCATGCGGGGTGCTGTCTTATGTCGAGTCACAATAATAAAAAAACAGTACATAATAAAAAAAACCTTGCATTCTTGTAGTCCATTATCAGGGACACCACATCTTTAATGTCATATCAGCCCAGATATAGGCTTATAATAAGAAATAATTTTAGTCAAAACACGATAGTTATATATCTTGAATATTTCTTGGAACCTCATAGTCGATAATCAGCTAATCTTTAACAGCCCAGCTAAAGGCTTATATAGTAATAAGAAAGACTTTTAGTCTTAGCACCATAGTTATATCTCTTACATTTATATTTTATTGTGACTTGTCATCTGACCTAAGTATAGCTTATAGCAATAACAGCCTAAGTATAGGCTCATAGTATGCAAAATGATGTATAATAATAATAATTCTTTATTTGCTCAGTTAAGGGTGTACAAGACGAAAAATACAATATTTGTGTCTGTCTTATCAGCTAATGTTATTAGCATGCAAATACTTATGTCTAGTCTAGTGTTAATGTTTCTTTTAAATTGTATATTCTAATTACAATATAATTATTATGTATAAAAAATAGATCTCGTTTGTTTCAGATATAAGCAATGAACACAAAACAACGCGAGAACAGCTGACGAAATAAACAAAATGAAACCACCGCCAAGCAAATGGCTGAACGGCCCTTGCCAACATAAAAATAAGAGTGACACTTCGAGTGACCATAGACAAAGTGCAGTGACAGTTAATAGTTTTAAATTAAGTTCTTTTAGTGTAACAATTATAGTTTTTTTAAATTTATTTATTAGTTTATGTTTAGTTAGTGCTGGGCCTGTTTTGTTGAGTCCACATAATATACAGGGTATGTATTATTTTTTTCAATTAAATTATTTCTTAAGGTCACATTTTAAGTTAAATTATATAGCTCAAATATTGACAGCACCCTGCCGAATGTTGAGCTGGATTGCAGTCTACTACTATAGTTAGAACTGCTACTATAGTTAAATACCTCAAGTTTTTTTTTATTGTGACACGACATCTGACCTCGACCCGCCTGATGATAAGCAAGAGGAGGTCCAAGAGTGACGACGACTGAGAGGACCGAGCTTGTTCACAGCTGCCTCAGTCGCCGTCACTATGCCGGCCAAAGGTGCTTCTTCAAGCATCGCTTGAAGGATCCAAGGTCATAGGTTGGAGAGAACACATGGGCAGGCAATGCATTCCACTTGTCGGTTGTTCTACAAAGAAAAGATGCACCGAACTTTTTAGTTCGACTGCCGATTCGGTCAATAGAATGCGGATGATTTCCCGATCCTGAAATTCGACTAAGTCACTTCATGATCTTGAAATGGTACACTTGAAAGTGTTGGTTCCCTAAATCGGCTGGCTGGGTAAATGACCACCGTCTGTCTACCACTTTATTAAATTAAATAATAGTTTTTAAAAATAAAAAAAGAAGTAATTATACTTATTTATTTGGCCGGCATAGTGACAGCGACTGAGGCAGCCGTGAACCAACTCGTTTTTTTCAGTCGTCGTCACTCTTGGATACTCTTGCTTATCATAAGGCGGGTCGAGGTCAGATGTCGTGTCACAATAAAAAAAATATAACTTAATAACGTTATATTTCAAAATTACTCTAAGCTTAGGATAGGCTTTGTTAAGCATATTATATTTATTTATCTCTACGTGACTTTGGCCGGCATAGTGACGGCGACTGAAGCAAAAAAACGTTTCAAGGAACGGTTTTTAAGTCGTCGGCACTCTTAAGCCTCCTCTTGCTTAACATCAGGCATGTCGAGGTCTGAGGTCGAGCCACAATAAAATAAGAAAATATTAATTTATTTATTTTTTACAATTTTTTAAAATTATATACATTTCTATACTAAGCTACTAAAGTGCTTGTATCATAAAAACAGGACAACCAAAGTACATATATCAAAGATACATTGGTACCGGTGAGTGGTTTCGAACCCGCGCCACTGGGCTTACGTAGCCATTGCACTGCTACTTCACCACGGTCGCCTTAAAACTGTCCTTCGTTTCACCTTGACTTTGACACGAAGTTGACAGGAAGTGAAAGTATGACACACACACACGCACACACAGCAATTGTAAGAATGTATACGCGACTAATTACATTACACGTTCAAATGGGTTTGTGTAGTTAGAAAACAACTTGCCCTGTTCTGTTTAAAAAAAAACAGCTATTTACTTCGGGTTTTGTTGTTTAAGGGAAGTACCAAGGCAGACAGTTGGTAGTTTTATTTCCAGCCTGCTATAAAATAGAAAAATTTCGAAAAAAAATGAAAGTTGAAAAAATCTTCGAAAATAGAAAGAAAAAATTATTTAAAATTCAATTTAATAATATTAAATAATAAAATAAAATATTTTTCGCAAGTGTTTAATTTTCGGTCGGTCGGTCAGTATTTTTCTCTATATTTCTATACTAAGCTACTAAAGTGCTTGTATCATAGAAACAGGATAACCAAAGTACTAATATCAAAGATTTATACCGGTGGGTGGTTTCGAACTTCGAACTAGTGCTCTCGGTTTGTGTAACCATTGCACTGCCAGAGAGTCACCTTTAAGAACTTGTAGGTTCAAATTTGCTGTTATAGTGTTAAATAACTGAGAGGAAGAGGCAGTCCAATCGTTCCTCTTCATAAACAATACAACATAGGTTTTTAAGCAATATATTTTTACTGATATGTCAAAATGTCGAGTCAACATAAACAACATATATCAAGGAAATATTATAATTGTTATTGCTAGGGCAATAGCCCTTGAAGAAGTTTTTGTTAAGCTATCATAAATGGAGTTTGACTAACGTATTGTTGTTTGAAAGCTGATATTTCAATCCGAAATAAGTGTTTTCTTAAATATTTATTAATTCAAAATTATTATTCAGAAATAGAATGAAGAATAGCACAGTGCGCGTTAGATGTAGACAAAGGAAGATGTAGAGAATGGAAAGTATGAGTAAAAGTAGGGTCTTTTCCGACCAAATTGGAGACATCAAGAAAGCTAGGTTGCATAGTGTCCATAACCGTCGAGCATATATAAAAATAATTTTGGATGTGAGGGAATTGAGGAAGTTGGTCAGAATCGTGGCAAGTGGCGCTTCATTGTCTCTACTTATGCCTGTGGAAAAAAGGCGTGACAATTTGATTGATTGATATTCAAAAATAAACAGATTGAGATAAAGCTATTTAGCGTATAAAGCGAAAAGCTCAAAAATAATTAGAAAATTTAAGTGCATTTATGGGCGTTGTCGACGAATCTTATTTTCAGTTTAACTCTTATATATCATGTTGCTAAGAGTACTTGTATCATAAAAACAGGACTTACAAATTACATATATGTTAAACATACATTGGTACCAGCAACTGATTGTGAATTAAAAAAATTCGGGTTTGTAAGATCATTGCTCTGCCGGTCGCGGTAAAACTTTGAATTTTAATAAGATTGTGATTTACTGTGGTGTAGTGGCAGTGCATTTTTCACGCAAACCGAGAGCACTGGTTCAAAACACCACTTGCCGGTCTCAATGTATCATTGATATATGTACTTTGGTCGTCCTGTTTCTATGATACAAGCACTTTAGTAGCTTAGTATAGAATGTAAAATAAATAAATAAATAAAATTAAGATTTTCTTAATAAGGCAACATAACTAAGTAAACATTGAAATGCTAGTCCAAAGCTATATCTTAAATAATTCAAACTCCGTAGCGGAACTATCGAAGGCAAAGATCTTAAAAAACTGTTTTAAATTGTATAAAACTAAGAAAAAATCTTGTATAATTGTTAATATTTTTTGCATCAAAACTCTTTGTTCTTGGTATACCTATTTATATTCAAACCGAGTCGTTACTCATAAATATTATTTTTCTAGTTGTTGACTCGCAATTTTTTGCAATTAGATGGGTCCCGATTCTCGTAATACACATCGCTCGAAGAACCGACAACCGATGGGGAAGAAGGTTCTTGAGTGGAGACCACGAAGCGAAAGACGCAGCGTAGGTAGGCTTCCACTAGGTAGACTGACGACATAGTAAGTCACAAAAAACCGGTGGATGCAACTGGCATCTCGTCGTTCGGACTCCGTTTTTGCAGTCGTCGGCACTCTTGGACCTCCTTTTGCTTGCCATCAGGCGGGTCGAGGTCAGATGTCGAGTCACAATAGGAAAAACATATAATATTCTTAGATTTTGCGCGAACATTGATTAATGAATTAAACAAATTTTATGCGGGTTACTATTGCAAAAAAATGTAAAATCAATAACGAAAATAAACGCGATAGTACGCCGCAATAAAATATATATTATTTCTAATCATAATTTCTTTACAAGGTCATTTCTAATGCGGTGTATAGATAATTTGTAAAGACCGGTTATACCGTATTGTAACCGCTAACTGACAACCGGTTTTGAGCCATCTAGTTCCATGACCTTAGTGGTAATTTTTGACAGGTAATGCTTTCCTCAGTGACCTACATTTGCGGTGTTATCAAATCGACACATCTTTCTTGGGCACCGTTTCTTTTTAAGTTGACTATACGTTGCAATTTTTTCCTTTGGTGATTTTAAACGATATTTTTTTTTACTTTGCGAGCCAACTGACAAAGGAACATGTTACACCTGCAATCACCGATTATCACAAAACTTACCTCAAATAATAGACTCACTGATAATTAATCAGAAATAAAATCAGCTTTCCACACGTTTTAGTTTTGGAGAAAAATATAAAAAAGGTTTAATTGAAAGTCTATGGGAAAGAGGAAAGAGAGAGAGCATTGGAAAAGGTAGAAAAAGAGAAGAAAGAAAAAAAATTCCATAGATTTTTCCTTAATTTTAAATGTTTTTTGCGCCCCCTGGTGGCAGTTCTTGTCCCTAGGTTCTATGGGAAAAATATTCGTCTATTAAATTTTTGTGCAGCTGAATTGGAAAATTCTATTTTTAGCTGTTTCTCTATGGCACTTTTTGTAAGCTTTGACCTTCGATATCTCGAAAGGTACAACGTATGGAAAATTTTGATTATCCTCACTAACTTATACTCATGTACCCTTCAAATTGGTATAGGTTTTAATTTAACCGATTCATTGCCACGTCAAATTCATTATTTGACAGATGGACAGCTGCTTTGAGATTAGTTATTATAGTTCTAAAAGTTCACACGCAGCGCTAGCGAACGCGAACGCCATTTTCACTCCACATAGTGATGTGCATAATCGAATTAATTGATTTCAGTAATCATTCGACTTAGTCGATTGTTAATGGGGATTAGTTACTAACTTTAGCGTTAAGCACAATAAACTCCGTTGTAATTATTTACTAGCATACATTTGTTTAAAAAATTAGCTTTTCGACAATTCGAATAAATTGATTAAAAATTAGTATTATGGATTTCGATTTATTGCAACTACTACTGTTTTATTAAACAAAAAGTAACAAAAAGCGTGTCCGAGCAAGACACGTATTAAAGTAAACGAAAACTAATATATAAAAACAATCGTTTAATTAGACACAAAGAAATGAATAAAAAAAAAGTTGTTTCTGTTTGTCGTTGATCTGCGACAATGGAATACGACGGGTTAACATAATCAGATAAAAATAAAATGTGTAAGTTATTAGTAATAAATAAACTAAACTAAGCATAGATTTGTTCGCTCGTAGCACAGCATTTTGTATGGAAACATCTGTCATTCGAAAGACATTTTTATACCTGTCGTCGTAACATCTAAACCAAAGATCCGATTCGAATAATTTAAATAGAAGTTAACATGTAAATTATCAACATAACTATTTAGTTAGAAAATCATTTTAAAGAAAATACATAATAATACATAATTATCTAAAAATTATTTAGACATTATCATTTTGAAAGAATCTAGCTTCTCTGGACCTAACCGATTACGCCGATCAGTTAAACATCCTGCTTTTGGAAAAAGTTTTTCAGTTGGGACAGATGTTGCAGGAATATATAAATATTTTTTGGCTAATTTTTATTATAAATCTGTCATTTTGGTCTTGGTCTTCCCAAAATGTTAGAGGATTCGTGTTTCTATCTATCAGAGCCATATCTTTATATTGTTTTACCATTATATAAGCCGTAATACTGGGGGTTTCGGAGGTATTTTTTTGGGAAAACTTTTGATCAAAATGTGCCCACAGGGAACACATTCATCACTAGTATTTATTTCGTTAAATTTATAATATGTGCTATACAAGGATGATTATGTTTTTGTAAGTTCTCCACTACTGCTGTTGCTACTAATATTAGTATTATCATTTGATTATATTAGTTCAATAATCAATTGGTTTTTCGATTAATGAAATCATTCGACTTGCACATCGCTACTCCGTACTTTGTGCAGCGCTTCGTGTGAACTTTAAGAACTAAGCTGTCACCCAAGAAGTTTGACAGGAATCAAATCTGATTCATCGGCAATGAATCGGTTAATCGGTGATTGCAGGTATAAAGGGTTCCCTGGTGAGAATAAGATCGGACTTGCTGTCTTATCTTTTTTCTTCAGTTCTATTCTCCCTTTCTAGAAAAGCAAAGGAAACTTAGTCCATACAGCCTAGTTTTCCGTTATAATGTCTTCAAGATGTGGATATTTGCTTCGGGTCTGGTTATTAAAGAGTGGTAAGCAGTGGTACCTAGTTTACCCGGATCGGCCAAACTAGGACCGCAACTTACAAATATACAGACCACGAAGTGATTTGGTCGCTTTTCGGGATCAGCTTGTAAGTTGCCGGTTCCAACTAGGCTGACATAGTGAATGTGATTGCTACTTACAGTTATTGAATTGTAGTAGCAGTGACATCCATGCATAGACCAGACTCCAGCTTAACATCAAGAGGGGTGCTGTCAAATGTCGAGTCACAATAAAAACAGATCAAAATGAAAATTTTAAAGAACCCCTGAAGCTACTTTAGTCATATCACTAGCCTTATAGTAAGAAACAACATTAGTCATGGCTCAATAGTTATATCCCTTTAATATCCCTTGCATCATCATGGTGCATCATCAGATACATCATTAGATCCAGGTCTTCAATTTGATAACGGTCCAGCTAATGGCTCATAGCAATTTTAGTTAAAGCACTAAAGTTCTATCTCTTGATGATCTGAGAGGATTCATGATGGTGCATCATCAGATATTCCCAGTCTTCAATTTGATAACGGGCCAGCTAAAGGCTCAAAGTGAGTAACAATTTTAGTTAAAGCACTATAGTTCCAATTCTTGTTGATTTGCTGATCTGAGAGGACATGGATTAGTTTTTTTTTACACCCAGAATGTTTTATTTCATCTCACTTACTTTTCTAAACTTAGTTTCCTGCAGTCAAGACGAATCAAATGAGTTCAAACTTGGTAAACCCATTAAGTTTATACCCATCCAGGTTTTTGTCTCCTACCTTCGAGTTCCATCATCAGAGTAGCTCAGTGGTACCACTCGAAACACCCATGTATTTGTATACGTTTGCGTTTCAAATGTTAAGTCACAGATATGTTTAAAAGTAAAGTAAATACCGATTATGCGTCTAAGATCGCTACCGCAGCTAACAAAAAGAGCTGATGATCTTGAAAACCATGATTAGATCTTCATCAATTGTAGCTAAGAACCATCTCGATCATGTCAGCTTTTAAATTAAAAAAAAAACCGCATTGTAATCGGTCCATTCGTTTAGGAGCTACGATGCCACAGCAGACACACAGATACACACACGTCAAACCTCATCACCCCTCTTTTTGAGTTGGGGGTTAAAAAAACAAAATTATATACAATGAAATAGTTCTTAAGTTCACTGGTAGATGTCAGGACAAAAAACTTCATAACTTTAATTAGTTCTATAGATCTTAACTAGATGGCGCTAGGCAATGATTTTCCTAAAATATTATGTTACAAGTCATTAAAAGGTGAAAAACCTTTGATGGTTTGTTTTCGTTCATATTTTACCTGCGTTTAAGCAAATATTATGATTATAAATTCATAATAAATGCAGTTATTAACTAAAAAAACATGATCGTTAATTTATAATATGGATAAAAATGGCTAAATAATTTTATTTCCTTGGCTATTTTTGCAAGGAGGTTGACCTTTAGTATATGTATATTATTATATTACCAATTAAACACATGAATAGGCAGAGATAATCGAACTTGCCACGATTCTACACAACCTAGCTTTTTTCTCTATTGCAAAACAAATACAGAAAGTCACAAAAACAACTTTTTATTTGATTGTATTTGTGTGTAAAACAAATTGCAATCTTTGATTCGGCATAAAAATACATTGTCAACTTCAAACTTGATTGAAATTTAAAAACTATGCACACACTGCAAACAATAATGAAAAATTACACAGTATTACAAATCATTAACTTTAAATTAAATATCTATTATTTTTATTATTACCTATACATTTCTATACTAAGCTACTAAAGGGCTTGTATCATAGAAATAGTACAACCAAAGTACGAATATCAAAGATAATACATTGGTACCGGTGAGTGGTTTTGAACCCGTGCCACTCGACTTACGGAGCCATTACACTGCCACTACACCACGGTCGCCTTAAATATCAGTCTATTCATCTATTACTAAATCGTATTAGGCATTATCATAAAGGGCATTGTCATTTTAATATCAAAATCATAAATAAAAAACTTAAAATCACAAAACACAAACCTTAAAAACAACAAGCAATTAACATTATTTATTAACCGACTTCAAAAAAGGAGGGGGTTCTCAATTTGACCAGTATTTTTTTTATGTTTGTTACCTCAAAACTTTTGACTGGTTGAACCGATTTTAATGATTCTTTTTTTATTCGAAAGCTGATGCTTCCCGTTTGGTCCCATTTTAATTTGGCCCAGTTCTGATAATGGCATCCATGAGAAAATCATATAAGTCTTAAATTTGCAACATTCTAATTTATGTTTGTTGGCAGATAACTTCGTTGTTCATAAACCGATTTTGATTATTAATTTTTTGTTGAAAAGGAGATATTTCAAAGGTGGTCCCTTGATAAAGAAATCAGGGTTTAACCGACTTCAAAAAAGCAGAAGGTTTCTAAAATGACTGTTTATATCTTTTTTATGTTTGTTCGCGGATAACTTCGTTGTTTAGGAACCGATTTTGATGATAAGGGAATCAAAGTTTAACCGACTTCAAAAAAAGAGGAAGATTCTCAATTCAGCCGTATTTATTCAATGTTTATGAACCGATTTTAATTATTGTTTTTTGGTGTAAAGATGACATTTCAAAGGTAGTTCCATGATAAAGAAATCAGGGTTTAACTGACTTCAAAAAAGGAGAAGGTTTCTAAAATGACTGTATATATCTTTTTTAAGTTTGTTCGCGGATAACTTCGTTGTTTATGAACCGATTTTGATGATAAGGGAATCAAAGTTTAACCGACTTCAAAGAAAAGAGGAAGTTTCTCAATTTAGCCGTATATATTCGTTGTTTATGAACCGATTTTGATTATTCTTTTTTGTTGGAAAAAAATTATTTCAAAGGTGGTCCCATGATAAGGAAATCAGGGTTTGATGATGGCAGACCAGAGAAATCGAGGGGATCTTCCAAAAAAAATCGTAGGGGCGACTAGTGCGTTTGTTAAGTTTTTTTTCATTATGTCTAATCGTTTCCGTCTATCATTTTCCGTCTTAAGTAACCGTCGTCTCCTCATTCGAGAAGCATCTTTGCTCGGTCTACCCATCACTTAAAATGGTAAAATAAAATAATTTCTAACAAAAAAAAACCGACTTCAAATAGTAAACTAAAAAGCAAAAAATAATTTTTCTTCGCACAAAGTAATACATATTTTCATTTAGTTAAATAGAAATGATTAAATAATTACTTTATAATTTTGGAGTCGGTGCCAAGTCAATGCTACAACAACCTTACTACTATATCAAATTATTAAGTACACACAATATTATTAAATATATCAAAGCAATTACATAACAATCAGTACCTACTAACTATCAAAGTAACTTTTTTAATTATTAAACAAAAGAATTTACTAAAATGAAATACTTAAAATGGAATCCAATAAAATTTAAATATGAATAACTATCTAATACTTATAATAAAAGCATGAACGTATTAAATTTAAAAAAATCACAAAATCTGTTAGCAAAACCAAAACAAGGATAATAAGGAAGTACTGATAATTACCACAGAACAGATATATCGTGATTATTACCCACCAATATTATCGTCAGTTGTTAGAAAGATTCATAATATCTATACACAGTTATTGTTTTACTTGGCACCGACTTTAAAATTATAAAGTAATTATTTAATCATTTATATTTAACTAAATGAAAATATGTATTACTTTGTGCGAAGAAAAATTATTTTTTGCTTTTTAGTTTACTGTTTGAAGTCGTTTTTTTTTGTTAGAAATTATTTTATTAAGTATTGAGTCTGTATGCTGGCCTTAGAGTATTCCTAAGTAATGTATATTCTAAGATGTAGGTAATATAAAATGCCTAAAGTACCTGAATTCAATGATATTTATAAAAGAAAAGACTCCTATACCCTACATCATTGCCAGAATATAAAATATTATTATGAAATAGAAGATTTTTAAGCCTTTCCATCGCTTCTATTTTTCTATTTCTATTTTTCAGAAAATATTAAACTATCAGAAGAGACGACCAACATCTTAGTCTCTCCGCAATAAACAATTTTCTTCAGAAAAATCTATTTTCGCGACTCAACATGTGATAACACTGATGTTAAGCTGAAGTGCGGTCCATGAATAGAGGTGACTGCTACTTGCAGTTATTAAACTGTAAGTAGCAGCCGCTATGCCGGCCTTGTTGAAACCGGCAACTTTCAAACTAATCCCGAAACGCTACTAAATAACTTCACAGTCTTCACGGTATACTTGTAAGTGGTAGTTCTACCCCGGATCAGCAGACTGGGTACCGCTGCCTACCACTCTGACAACCAAACCCGGAGCAAAATCTACTTACAAATTAAAGCTATGAAACAAATATGTGCTCCGACCCGGAATTGAACCCGGGACATTCGCGTAGCACACCATACGTCACGCCTGTCGTCAATTTTTTCAATATATAATTAACCAATATGTGTCTGTTGTTCCAGGTGCTGTAACGCTAGCAAGAAACATAAGACATTTGCCATGCATATCACGAAAGACTGGTCAAGAGGGCGTCTGTATGTTCGCCATAGACTGCCTCAAAGCGAACGGTTCCCATCTAGGAACCTGCATAGATAGATTCTACTTCGGTTCCTGCTGTCAGATGCCAGAGAAGAACATCCTACCACAACTCATAGGAAACAATATTGATGAAAACAGCATAGAGAATGCTAACTTCGTTCATCCACAACCTAGTGATCATATAAACGACATACCTTTAGTAAACAACGAAATAAAGAAGCCAAGTATTATTAAAATAGATACGACCACAGTAAAAGCTGTTGAAAAAACAGAAACGCCTGTTGAATCAAAAATAGACAATTTAAGCACGATCGAAAATAAGATTGAAGAGAAATTAAGTACTTCAAATCTGGAAACGACAACTAAATCAATACCAAAAATAACAGAAAAAACAACATTGGCCACTACAACTAAAGCGCCAGAAAAATTAACGATTAGTCCGATAACAGAAATACCAGTTAAATTATCAACATTTCAAACTGTTAATGGCGAAAACTCAATAACGCCAGCACCTCTTAAACCTCAAACACCATTGAATAACGAAACAACTTCTCACAAACCGTTCACAACTAGAAAACCCATTAGGACAACACCGAAACCCTTTAAACCCCGCCCCACATTAAAACCCTTAAACTTTACTAGACCACAAACCACAATACGACCTAATTTGAATGTTACATCAAGACCTCGTCCAACAAAACCTGTATCAGCATTTAATATAACGAAAATACCGCCATACAGATTGCCACCAAAAAGGCCAGTAACAACTAAAAAGCCAATCCTGATCCCACCACGGTTAAATATAACAATTTTACCACAATCTACTAGTTCGCGACCTTTGTTTACACGACCTACGAGTACAATAACGTTTATTAATTCGAATAAATCAACTGAAAATATTAGTTCAACTACTGAAGAACCCATTCTTAATGCATCTTCAACTACGGAGCTATCCACCGCAGCATTTACTTCAGAAAAAATATCTACATCCACAACGAAAGTATCAGCTGATACTAAACCAATAGAAACAGTTGGAGATGAACCTGCAACTACGGAGCTCGTAGAATTAACTTCTGGAAGTACTGAATTTCCACCAGGTTTAGTGACCTGGACTAATAGCCTGGATACTCCAACTCGAGCGCCTGAAGTTAATGTCACTACTACAGAGGGTAAGTTATTTTTTTTCATTTTTTTATTATAACTCGATATGACAGCATGCTGCCTGATATTAAGCTGTAGTGCGGTCCATGAATGGAAGTGAGTCGCATCCACTATACCGGCCTAGTAAGTACCGGCAACTTCTAAGCTGATCCCGAAACGCGACTACTGCCCGGATCCTTTGAAAAATTATTCATCATCGGTAACAGTAATCATTTGTTGTACATTTCACAATTCACCGACGTTTGAAAAATAATAATATATAAAAAAACAGTTTTACTCTTTTTCATACTTAATGCTAGTAGTTGTTGGTAACTTGACTTACGAGGGGTCTTCTATAAGAACGATTTTGACCTACGGCTGGCAGTTAAATTAACCGTTTGACAGATAGGAACCGGGCGTAAGTGGTGGTCCTACCACTTTATCATAATGTGACAATTTAATAATTATGTTATTTCTCGAATGCGTTGAGTCATCTTTCTTCGTTAATAATATTGATTCACAGTACATTAACCTAATATTTTGCCGTTTTGCCGATTCACTATAGGATAGTACCACCATATACTTGTATACTACACCTGTATACTTGTACTAGTAGTAAGTGGTGGTACTGCCCCGGAACGGCACCACTATTACCTATAATTAAAAAATAGCATCTAGATACGTCACATCAGATATATTCCCAAGGAGACTGGCAACATTTCCCCTTTGTATAGTAAGGCTAATACGTTGGCAGAAATAAATGCCAGCCTTCCTGTCTCCAGACTTCTCTGTCAGCCGCTTGAACAACTCCTTGGCCAGGCGCTTAAAAGTAACGAAAAGAAATTCACAATTGATTTTTAAAAGAAAGTTGTCCACAGCTCAGTTATTTTCACTAAAACAATGGCCTACTCTCCGCCGTCTGACCTCAATGCGTGACAAGAATACGTCCTTGTCACTTCATGCAGTCCTAGTAAGTTTTTCCTAAATCGGATTAAATCAGTTTTAAAATTATAGTATTTTCTTAGAGTTTGCGCGAACATTGATTAATGAATTAAACAAAATTATGTGGGTTACTATCGCGTTTATTTTGGTTTTAATTTTACATTTTTTAAATTATTATTCCGACGTTGCGAGAGCTTTCTAAAGAGTGGTAGGCAGTGATACCCAGTCTGCCGATCCGGGGTAGTACCACTACTTACACAGTATACAGACCGTGAAGTGATTTGGTCACGTTGCCGGTTTTCATTTAGGCCGGCATAGTGGATGTGATTGCTACTCACAGTTATTGAATTGTAGTAGCAATGACATTCATTCATGGACCACACTTCGGCTTAACATCAAGCGGGGAGCTGTCTTATGTAGAGTCACAATAAAACAAATTAAAGGCTTTGCAGACAAATAAACGCGATAGTAAGCCACTTAAAAATTGTTTAATTCATAGTATTTACTATTTAGATATAGTAATGTTATTTGTTACACTAAATAAAGTAGTAATTAAAGGCAGACCTCTCAACTCCCTCGCTTTTCTCACATTCACAATTATCTTCATACAAGCTCTACGGTAATGGGCACTAGGCAACCCAGCTTTCTTGAGGATGATCTCCTACTTGGTGGGTCTGCCTCGTTTAAGGCATTCATCCACGTAGATTCCTTTTGTCAATCTACTTTCACTCATAGATAACGGCTTAATATTAGAAGCTAACTTATTTCGACCCGATTACAAAGGAAATAAAGATGAATATTGAAGAGATAGTAAAAATAAATCATCAATACAAAAAAAAATATTTCCTCAACGTATATTGACCTTTGGAACAATAGACAATTAATCAATAATGATTGATTATATATCTTAGTAATCAATTTTATAGACAACTGTACTTTATCACTGAAATAGTTATAGTAAAACCAGATTAAAGTTAATTCTACCAGTCCGAGTGGGTTGCATAAAGGCCTATTTATTTTAAAGGGGGTTTAATTTTAACTATGTTTTTTGACGTCTATTTGACAAATCTTTATTTTATAATTAATTTAACACACAAACAGATAATACTTTATATTTATTTCTCTGTTCTGTGTTTAAACCATTTGCTAAATAAGGCAAATTTCCATGTTAGTAAAGCCCAATCTCCTTTCCCTCCCTCCCCCATTATGAACGACAACACAACTGGCATCTTGTCGTTGGGAATGGCGTTCTAAGGTGGAGGCCTATGTTCAGCAGTGAACGTCTTCTGGCTGATGATGATGATGATAGTTTATCAATCAATACTGAACAAGGCATCCCCAAGGTACGCTCCTTGGCTCGCTTTTCCATCATTCTTATGCATTCCGCTGCCTTATTTAGGTCATCCGACAAACGCATTGCGCGTTACTCTACACTACGCTTATAATGCGATTGAAATAAGAATAGGACGTAATCAACGCCATTTTGTGACGTTTAACTCTCCAACCAACTTCACTTTAGTATGGTATCTTTTTATATGCGGGCCGTTAAGAAAAAGACACCTTTGAATCAGTCAAGTGAAGTTAGTCAACAGCCCGTCCTATTCTTATTTTATTTTTATTTTAGCATAGTACCAGTCCTTCGCCTCTACACGAGAGGTCATTTAAAGCATTTTTAGGTATATTTGGGTCTATTTTTCTAGTTGGATTCACATTTCTCTTTGATTGTAGTTAGTATGAGTAGGTAGAGGTCATCTAAGGCGATTTTACCTTGCCTTAGACGAGATGAATTCGACGTCTAAGGCGTTTTTCTCAAGTCGTCGGGATTCTTGGTACTTAGGACTATTAGATGTCCAGTCAAAGTAAAAATAATAATGTGTCTACCATCCCTTTCGAGAATAAAGTCGTCTAGAATTCTCTCTCAATAATTGATAAGGTAAAAACTCCGTAATAATAGCCTACTGCTTGAGACACAATTAATCATGGTGACAATTTTCAAAGCAATTATTTCTTATGTAATCATTTCTTCCGGACTGATCTGGATACTTCCAACTAGGCCGGCATAGTGGATGCGACTGCAACTTGCAGTTATTTAACTGTAGTAGCAGTTTGACGACTGGCGTGGCCAATTTTCCAGCTATTGGTTTGTTGCGTGTTGTCCCGGGTTCGATTCCCGGTCGGAGCAAATATTGCTAAATTTACAAATATTGCCAGTATATCTATTATACTGAAAAACTAGATTGTATATCGCGATACGAAAATCGATGAGATAGATACGGGGGCCTGACCGCGCAACTGCAATGGAAATAAAAATGAAACTATGAAATGAAATAAAAACATTTAAAAAAATGAAAATATACATTTTTACATTCGTAATTTAGAAGGTTGTCACTAGTTTTGTCACTAGTTTTGATGATCATTTGACAACCTAATTTGACACTATAACAAATGACATTAAAATACTACAAAAAATGATTACGGAACAATTATGCCCCTACTCTTACCACGTGACTTTTAATTAAGCAGTATTAAAAGTCGACCACAATTACAAGTGATTGTAATTGCAAAAAGTAGTGACAACCTTTGAAAGAAAGGAATTGAAATACAAGTAGTTGTCTCTTTCAGTCACACGTGGTATAGACATAGTATAAATGAGACAAATAACAATGAATTAGTTCTTATCTTAGCACGGTTTTTATTCTTTTCATATTCTTAGGTTTTTTTTTTCACTTAAAGCACAGATAGCAGATAGGAGCAATAAAATTGTTCTCGAATTGGCCACGGTCCAATATGAGTAGTAAGACACGGTTCCCACGGCCAACAAATTCATTATCACGACCGTGACAAACTCCGTGCGTATTTTGAACTACTTATGAATAATTTTTTTATTATACATTTCTATACTAAGCTACTAAAATGCTTGTATTATAGAAACGGAACAACCAAAGTACATATATATCAAAGATACATTGATACTGGCAAGTGGTTTTAAGTTTTTGAAACACACCGCGAAAAATAAAAACTATAAAACAAATATTTGCTTTGACTGGGAATCGAACCCGAGACCACCGCATAACGGACTGGTGTGTTAACCACTAGCCACGCCTGTCGTCGAATGTTGTCTGGATATCCACTATCCAAATACCCAGTAATAAGACGCATATAGGCTAATGATTAATAGATATAACTAGTATCACAGACGCTTAAAATATATTTTACTTTCAGAAATCTGGTCACCCGTTACACCTCCAGAAGGATGGGTTTTAATATCAAGTATACCACCTAAAGCAGATACGACAACAAGAATAACATCTACAACTACGACTGAACAACCTACAACAACTTCAACCACGACTGAACAACCTACAACAACTTCAACGACGACTGAACAACCAACAACAACTACAACTACGACTCAAAAACCAACGACAACACAACAACCCACAACGACTTCAACTACTACACAGAAGTCAACAACAACAACAACAACGACAACGACAGAAAAACCAACAACAACTACCACTACGACAGAAAAACCAACGACAACTACGACCACGACACAACAACCACCAACAACTGAAAAACCAACGACAACAACTCAAAAGTCAACTACAACACAAATACCAACAACAATAACAACTACAGAAACTCCAACGACACTACAAGAAACGACAATTAATGAAGTTACGTTTGAAACTAGTGATGGGACAACTTTAAATATGGAGTCTGACGTCACGACGACAACCGGAAGTAACGATGACGTCACAGAATCGACGATTCTAGAATTCACAGTGAACGTGACACTTTCGCCAACAATGCCTACTACCACTGAATCAATAGGGTTGTCAACATTCAGTAGTGTGTCTTCCCTTAATGATACTGTCTCGAGTACTACCGCTTCCAGTAATGTGACAACCATAGAAAGTTTGTCGTCTACGACTGAAAGTCTCAATGTTACTGGTAAGTCCTTATATTTTTTTTGTGACTGGACATATGACAGAACCCCGCTTAATGATTTGACATATAACCCACGCCGCCTAAATGCGACCGTGGTGTAGTGGTAGTGCAATGGTTACACAAACCGGAGAGCACGCACGAGTTTAAAACCACAAACCGGTACCAATGTATCTTTGATATATGTACTTTGGTTGTCTTGTTTCTATGATAAATAGAAAAAAAGTTGATTGTAGTAGCAATCACCATGAATAGAGGTAATTGCCACTACAGTCAAATGTGTAAGTGATTAGTCACATCCACTATGCCGGCCTAGTTGCAACCCGCAACTTACAAACTGACCAAGTCACTTCACGGTCTGTATACTTGTAAGTGGTGGTACTACCCCGGTTCGGCAGACTGGGCACCACTGCCTACCACTCTTTGATAACCAGACCCGTGTAAAGTGGCGCTCTGTTGCCTCTGCCTATCCCTGTGGAAATTAAGGCGTGAGTTAAGGCGTGAGGTAAGCCAGGAAGTTTTTTTTATTGTGACACGACAATTGACCTCGACCCTCCTGATGATAAGCAAGAGGAGGTCCAAGAGTGACGACGACTGAAACAACCGGATTGTTCACGGCTGCCTCAGACGCCGTCACTATGCCGGCCAAGAAGTTGTGTCAGGAAAGTGGCAAGTGGCGAGACAATAGACGTCTATGCTTATCCCTGTGGGAATTAAGGGGTGACAATTTGATGGATTAATTGTTTATAACATAGCTAAAATAATTCTGGAACTTCATCTGTACACCTCATTTCAGAGTCCAGTACATCATCAGCTCCTAATGCCACTCAAGCAGCAGTGACCACAGCAGCTCCCGTCACAGAGGAACCAATTAATATGACTAATTATAAAGATGGTACGTACATTAAAATTAATTAAATAAAATATAATAATTTGTTTGTATGAAAATTTGTTTGGAGGCCAGGGGCGTAGCTACCACCGTATCTGCAGTATCAATTATAATCGACAAGTGGAATGCTTTCCCAGCCCATGTGTTCTCTCCCTCCGATAACCGTGGATCCTTCAAGCGATACGTGATGAAGCACCAAAGGCCGGCATAGTGACGGCGACTGAGACAGCCCTGAACTGACTTGGTTGTTTCAGTCGTCGTCACTCTTGGATCTCCTCTTGCTTATCATCAGGCGGGTTGAGGTCAGATGTCGTGTCACAATAAAAAAACAAATATTAAAAGAATTCAAACTGTACAAACCCACACACATAGCAAACCGCAAAAATCAAACAAACTATAACTTTTTTTATTATTTTTCTTAAATAAACAGAAGTCTCTAATTAACACCAGCCAGTCCTCGTAAGCTTAGAGAGGATAAAAAACACTAAACTGACAGCTGACAAGATCAGGTCAAAGAACCTTCCTAAACGCTATGTTTTTCTCAACTCAAACCACAGTCTATATAGAAATAGACCGCGCTTTGTTTTAAAGAAACTCAACATTATGTTTGAAACGTAGTAGGCAGTGACGTACTATTCATACATAGCAACCAGAGCAAACAACAAGGTTTCTAAATGAAAAAATTACATATTATTTATAGGTATATACACTTAAATTATAAATCTTGCTTAAGATTTTTTTTAATATGACAGCACCCCGCTTAATGTTAAGCCGACGTATGGTCCATCAATGAATGTCACTGCTACTACAATTCAATAACTGTGAGTAGCAATCACATCCACTATGCCGGCCTAGTTCGCACCGGCAACTTACAAGCTGATACCAAAACGTGACTAAATCACTTCACGGTCTGTATACTTGTAAGTGGTGGTACTACCCCGGATCGGCATACTGTGTACCACTGCCTACCACTCTTTGATAACAAGACCAGAAGCAAATATCCGTCTCTTTTTTTATTTATTAATAAATATTGGCAAAATTTAATATAATTATTAAATATTACAAATAAAAGCTATGAAACTAATATTTACTTTAACTACTTAACCTTCCAACATCCTTTAGATTTTCTTGATTTAGGACGATAATAAAAAAAAAACTCAAACGCAGACAGATTTTCTCTTATTATTAGGTTTTATAATTTGCGAATTGCGCCTAGCCCCAAATTTCTAGTTACGTCAATGGATGTAGGCAAGATATTTCTTAACTCGTACGTTTTATGAAAAAGTATTAGGAGCGGCATAGCGGAGAGGAATACTTGTATACTATAATTACTTTATTTACTCTGAGAACGAACACCGTAGCTTTGTGAATGTTATTGTTCTCTCATAAACTGCCTCTATTTGTACATAGTCTGTGAGTTGAACAAAATATAAACATATAAAAAACTCTAAGTAAGACGTTCGGACGTCAGAACAAAGATATTATTTCCAATTCGTCCTTGTGCAAACTTAATCTCTATAAGTTCCTACTTAGTTACTATTCATCCGGTCTGATTATTCATCCGGATAATAATGTAATCGAATGGATTCAATTCAACTCTTTTGCCGGCCCGGGTTAGTACGACTACTTTTAGATAATATGTAGATCAGCCTAGGGGCAGCACGGCAATCCAAGAAGCAAGATAAAGACCTGCAAGTAACTCGTTTTAAATAACTTAATAGGCTAACGAAATAATTCAAGTTTTCTACATTGTTTTGTGTGAAGTTTTATTGAACCTTTAAATTTATTTTATTAGACATTCTGTTCTGGTGAGTTATTTAAAATGAGTTGCAATGATATTATTGCTTCTTCGATTGCCGTGCTAGGGGGGCAGCTTGTAAGTTGCCGGCATAGTGGGCGGCTATAGTAGCAGTCACCCTTATTCATGGATCATACTCCAGCCTAACCCTAGACGTAGTGCTATTATAATATGTCGAGCTCCAATAATAAATAAAATTGCTAATGCACTCTACTGTTAAGCACGTGCTTGTATCATAGAAACCAAGCAACCAAAGTATATATATCAAAGAAACATTGATATCGAACTCGTTAATGAATTCCTATGGTGACTATAGACCGCAGACCGCACTACTGGTTTGTATAAATCTGTATAAGATTGATTCCGTGCAAGTCTGCGACCGCGCCATACAGATTTATATAGAACCCGGCAGATAAAAAGAGCGCTAGGATTGCAGCTGTGCAGTAACTTATTTTGTTACCTACTTAGTTTTATATTACAAATGTGTATAGATTTTAAAATATTATTAGTTTTGTGCACGACTGTATAGATAGGCGGACCAGCACCCACCGCAATCGTCCAGAGCTATTCTATCTGCCGATCCTTATACTGCGCAACTCTTTTTATCTGCCTGTATCTATACCAGTAGTGCAGTCTACAGTCTGCGGTCTGCAGTTGCCAGCGGAATCGCACCTTTATAATCACTAGACCGTCTTTGGATGCGACCTCTATAATAAGATATAAAATAACCTTCAATGTTTTTTTTATTATGACTCGACATATGACAGCACCCCGCTTGATGTTAGGCTGGAGTGTGGTCCATGAATAGATGTCACTGCTACTACAATTCAATAACCGTGCGTAGCATTCACATCCACTATGCCGGCCTAGTTGAAACCGGCAACTTACACGCTAATCCCGAAACGCGACCAAATCACTTCACGGTCTGTATACTGGCCGTCCTTGGATGCGACCTCTATGATAATAACTCAAGATACAGAATAACCTTTAATGTTAAATAACATCAGTGCAATCGGATTAATAAATTAGTCGGATAGGGAAAAAGTATTGTCGTAAGTACGGAGATGCGATCGACAGGCGCACACGGCCAAGGAGATCGCAAGGCCAGTGGCATGCACATGTGGTCGCGGGACGCACTCGTCCTGTGCTATTTTTAACAATAGCAACATTTTAAGAGCTAAACAAATACCACAACAAACAAAGCGTTTTTTTTAAATTGAATTGTTAAATGAATAGTGCGCTTAAAAGAGTCTTTTTCAATTTTAAACTTGAAAGAAAGTGAATCGTGCTTTTAAATTTAACGATTCTATTTTCAAAAAGAAAATAATGGTTAAAAGTCAGTGGATCTCAATCTTATGCACACATTAATTTAAAATTAAATAAACAATTCTTAAATAAATAAAAGTTTGAATTAGTTTATGTTCTTTTTTCAAATTAAGAAAGTGCTATAAGAAATTGCAGTGTCAGTGTAGCTCAATCTTTTGTACAAATAAATAAACAATAATTATTTCAATAAAAATAATTATTGCAAATAAAGAAAGTGTTATTTAAATAAAGTATAAAGAACAATTAAAACAATTCCAATTTCAAAATTGTCAGTAAAAAAGCATTTTTACAAGTGTTTAGAAGATGTGAAAAATACGATAAAGTTTAAACTGATTTTAAAATTGTTTACAAATTAAGAATGATTTTGAATTCGACCCTTCTCGTTTTGGCAGTGTGTGGTCGTCGTTTGTGGCCTGAGGCGCGGATTGTTGGTGGTGCCAAGTCAGGCTTTGGAAGGTGGCCATGGCAAATATCGTTAAGGCAATGGAGGACTTCGACATACCTTCACAAATGTGGTGCTGCGTTGTTGAATGAAAACTGGGCTATAACTGCAGCCCATTGTGTTGAACAGTGAGTATTTTTTTTAAATTATTGTGATTCGACATATGACAGCACCCCGCTTGGTGTTAGGCTGGAGTGTGGTCCATGAATGGATGTCACTGCTACCACAATTCAATAACTTTGAGTAGCAGTCACATCCACTATGCCGGCCTAGACCAAATCACTTTACGGTTCACGGTAAGTAGGCCGGCATAATGGATGCGGCTGCTACTTTCAGTTATTAAACTGTAGTAGCAGTCGCCTCCATTCATGGACTACACTCCAGCTTAACGAAGACAGAGTGCTGTCATAATGTCGGCTAACAATAATATGCAATCTAAGGCAACAGTATTTTTGGCCTCTCGGTAAGACTCGGTTTTTACAGTCGTCGGCGATCTGGAATCTCTTCTTACTTACATTCGACGACAGGCGTGGACGAACGGTCAGTGTGGTTTGTTGCGCGTCCCGGGTTCGATTCCTGGTCGGAGCAAATATTTGATTTATAGGTTATATTTGTAATATTTAATAATTTTTTTTTTTTTTTTTTTTTTTTTTTTTTTTTTTTTTTAAACTACAAGTATATTTATTTATTTAAAACTAAATTTTTTTTTTTAAACTAAAATACATTATTAAAAGGAGTCCCTTTAGGCAAGGTTCCGAAGATACTGGCAGCGTTCCCCCTTTGAATAGCTAGACTAATTCTTTGTCCGAGGTAGCTGCCAACTCTTCGGTCTCCTGTGATGTCGACTAACCTTTTTGATATTTCCTTAAAAAGCCTTAAAGCGCTAGGACCCCACGGACCAAGGGTCTCGACACCGAATGGGACAAAATCATACTCGGAGCCTAGACCCCTGTATTTGCACGCTTTAGCTTTTTCAGCCGCTTCACAAGCCGCACCAGCTCTGCTGTTGGTTCCATGTAGATGGGAAGGTGCCAGCGTGTCTGAACAGGTTGCATCCCATACCAGCACCCGGCCCATCTTCCATGGAATCAAACTCATACCATCCGGTCTCTTACCATCATCTCTTGCAATACCATTCGGCTCAAGTAGACTTGGCACGTTGACGGAGGCAAGAGACCGGCGTATGATATCGTTAAGTGCGGCATGTCTCGAGAACCGGCCTGCACTTTTTTGGCATGACAGTCCGTGATGTCCTAGCTTGTCGACATGACTGCCACAGGGACATTTATGAGGAGCGCAGACCGGAACCCCAAGCCGTAGACAGGTTGCGATTCGGAGCGTGTCAGGCTCAAGAAATGTTCCTGTATTTGACGAAGGGTACGCGTGAAGCCAGTAGCCGGCCTCATGCGTACCCACGGCCAAAAGCCTAGCACGCGCCGAACCTGTACTACTGCTCAAAAGATTGTCATAAGTCAATTTACAGTTTATGTCGTCCCAGCTCCTCTGTGAATTTGGAGAAATTGAAAAATTTTGACCTGGGCATGCAATTAAGAAAGCGTTTCTAGCTTCTTCCAAGGCAGCAATCTCAAAGTTTGAAGGGGTTGCCCTTAAAATTTTACCTATGAGATTTGCTGAACTATGGACAGAAGATAGAAAGGCAGGTAAAGCTACACTGGAAATTTTGCGAATCCCTAAACCACCATAACGGATGGGTAGGGATGCTTGGGTCCAAGATTGCTCGTTCAGCTGCATATTAAGAATTGATTCTAAACTATTTTTTATTAAGTCGTCTACATGTTTTAAAAGATCTGGGTAATTCCAAAAAGAGCAGCAACGGAGCACATACGTGAATTTTGGGACGAAAAGACAGAATTTTAAGATGCAAAGTGCATAATGTGGACTAATTTCAAGGAGACGATCAGCAGAATTTTGAAATTTAGTAATTGAATTATTAATATATTCAGAAATAGATTCATCAAAAATTGGAGAACCTAAAAGGTAAAGTGAATTACTGTTAACTATTTTAATATTTGGAGCCAAAATATTAAATTTTTGTTTTACGTCGTTTAAATTTAAGGCGCAGTTATTTATAAAAAGTTCGCATTTGCTAAAATTAAGCTCCAAACCAATGGCTTCAAATTTACTTTTGATTAAAAAAAGGTCCGAAAACACAGTATTCACATCACCTCCTAGGGTCCCGTCGTCCAAATACCAAACGTTGAAATTAGAATTTAAATTTTTGATTATAGGATTTATAGCCAAACTAAAAATTGCAGGCCCAAGGGGATCACCCTGTTGACAACCTACTTCCGAGGACAGTTCATTAGAACGATATAACAATTTTGTTGGGTCAGCGTAACTGAGAAGAAGATAATTGTATATTTCCGGTATATGTTGTTTTATTTCCGTCAGCAGGGTATCCCTATTTACCGAATTGAAAGCATTTTTGACATCAATTTTGAGCAAAACGTCAGGCTGTCCGTAAGTTAGAAAAGAGCGTAGGGCATGGACGGCTGCCTCACACCCTCCTTTTACACCGAAGCCTAACTGTACGGGTTCAAATTCCGAATTTAATTTTGGTAAAATATGTCGAACAGCAATTTTGGAGGCCAGACGTCGTAGTGTTGATCCAACAGCAATTGGTCTCACCCCTCCGTCCTTTTTGGTGAGAGCAATGAGGTTCGCGCCGAAAAGAATAGGAACAATTTCTGGATTGACATTACCGAAATACATAAAGTTGATTAATTTTGTGATAGAATTTACAAGTTGCTCGCCTGCATCACCCACAGAATGCGACGTTAAGTCTTTCAAATGTATAAATGTATAAATGTATAATTATAATATTAAATATTGCAAATATTTGTTAGAGAGATAATTGGTTCGGGTCTGGTTATAAAAGAGTGGTAGGTAGTGGTACCCAGTCTGCCGATCCAGGGTAGTACCACCACTTACAAGTATACAGACCGTGAAGTGATTTGGTCGCGTTTTGAGATCAGTTTGTAAGTTGCCGGTTCCATCTAGGCCGGCATAGTGGATGTGATTGCTACTCACAGTTATTGAATTGTAGTAGCAGTGGCATCCATTCATGGACCACACATGTCTGTCACTGTCATATATCGAATCACAATAAAAAAATACACATACGAAAAATGAAAACAAGGGACTGCGCTTGGATGCCAGCGCACCTTTTATCTGCCGGGATCTTTAATTGTTAACATTTTCCTCTAGTGTACCACCATCAGAACTGCTTGTACGTTTGGGAGAACACGATTTGGCAAACGAGGACGAGCCGTACGGGTTTGCTGAGCGACGTGTGCAGATCGTGGCGAGTCATCCACACTTTGATCCATCTACGTTTGAATATGATTTAGCATTGTTAAGGTCAGTATTCACCAGTATAATAAGGGGACTATTTTTTTATATTTTTTATTGTGACACGACATCTGACCTCGACTTGCCTGATGATAAGCAAGAGGAGGTCCAAGAGTGACGACGACTGGAATAACCGAGGCAGTTCCCGGTTGCCCCAGCCGCCGCCACTATGCCGGTCTAAGGTGCTTCTTCACGCATCGCTTGAAGGATCTAAGGTCATAGAGTGGAGAGAACACATGGGCTGGCAAAGCATTCCACTTGTCAATTGTTCTATAAAGAAAAGACGCACCGAACTTTTTAGTTCGACTGCCGATTCGGTCGATAAAATGTGGATGCTTTCTCCGACCTGTGCGGGTATTACGGGTGTGGAAGGACGAGGCAGGAATTGATTGAATTGAGCTAACAGTGGATGTGACTGCTACTTACAGCTTACAGTTATTAAACTAGTCCCTGTTCGGTTCCCGGTCAAAGCAAAGATTTGTATCATAGCATTTATTTGAATTCGTAATACCTAGTGCCGTGTCCATAACCGTAGAGCTTGTATGAAGAGAATTGTTGGTGTGAAGGAAGCGAGGGAGTTGTGTCAGGATCGTGGCAGGTGGCGCGTTTCATTGCATTACGAGTTCGAATAAATGCTATAAAGCAAATCTTTGCCTCGACCGGAAATCGAACAGGGACTTATGCGTATTGGACTAGTGTGCAATCAATGCACCATTTCTTTTTATTGACAATCAAAAAACATTGTCGGAAAGTACCGTAACCTCTTAACGTGAACTAAAACTCACACTACGGCCATTTTATTGAATGGCGATCTACTAGTACAAATTTTATGCGGCCTAATATCCTAATTTCAATAGAGAAAGTAGTTGGCGATTATCTAACACCTGGGAGTGCGGACCCCATAATACACAAACTTTTGGGGGCTTGAGTTTCCAGCAAACTGCCAAACCAGATGACACCGTCAGTTATTTTTGCATTAAATTGTATTGAAGCGGGAACAGAAAAACATAATCAAAACTTCAAACGGCATGAACAGCATCAACCAATAGGACGACCAACACCTTAGTCTCTCCGTGACTACGATGGCTGCAAAGCTCTCGAAACGTCGAAATAATAAAAAGTTGTAAAATCAAAACCAAAATAAACGCAATAGTAAGCCGCATAAAATTTGTTTAATTCATTACTAGTTGAATGATAAAATTACAGAACACATCATAATATTTTTTCTTGTTGTGACACGACACACGACCTCGACCGGCCTGATGATAAGCAAGTCCAAGGTTGATAAAGGTCCAAGAGTAACGACGAATGAAAAAACTGAGTTAGTTCCCGGCTGCCTCACTTGCCGTCACTATGCCGGCCAAACTTCTTCACGAATCGCTTGGCCGGCAAAGCTGTGGATAAAAAAAAATATTTTACGTTATCACTGTAAAATATTTCATAACGACTTTAATACATAGTTAAGTTAACAATCAAATTAATTATATGTTTCCTCTTGAATTATCTACGAAGGCAAGGTCTAGGAAATAATATGTAATTGTAGGAAAAACTAAATAAATAAATCCGAGTAAGTATATAGACAAACATAATTTTTAACCTTGGTCAAAATTCTATATTATTACAAAACCCTCGTGTTGCCTCACTGTTTTTCCCAGAGGGATAGGCAGAGACAATAGAGCGGGCCACTTGCCACGATCTTAACACAATACCCTTGCTTCCTTCACATTCACAATTCTCTTCATACAAGCTCTATGGGCACTCGGCACTAAGCAACTCAGCTTTCCTGAGAATGTCCCCGAATTGGTTGGAAAACACCCTCCTGAGCCTGCCTTGTTTAACGCACCCATTCACATCAGATTTATAAGTTCCAGCCGTCAATCTACTTTCACTCATCCTTTCTATGTACCCAAACCATCGAAGCATTCCTTTGTCAATCCTTGTCACTACATCTTCTTTCAAAACACATCTATTGTTATTCCTCATTCTATTCGCTATCGTCACTCTACATAACGTACATATAGATTTTGTAAAAAATATTTATTAGATTGTATATTTAAAGAAATTGAATTAAAAGACGAAAGTTATTTGATCCAAATAGTTATTTTTTTATTGTGACTCGACATATGACAGCACCCCGCTTGATGTTAAGCCGAAGTGTGGTCTATGAATGAATGTCACTGCTAATACAATTCAATAACTGTGAGTACCAATCACATCCACTATGCCGGCTTAGTTGGAACCGGCAACTTACAAGCTGATCCCGAAACGTGACTAAATCACTTCACGGTCTGTATACTTGTAAGTGGTGGTACTACCCCGGATCGGCAGACTGGATACCACTGCCTACCACTCTTTGATAACCAGACCCGAAGCAAATATCCATCTCTTTTTTTTTATTAACAAATATTTAATATAATTATTAAATATTACAAATAAAAGCTATGAAACAAATATTTACTCCGACCGGGGATCGTACCCGGGACTTTACGCGCAACAAACCAATTGCTAAACCGTTCGTCCACGCCTGTCGTCAAAATTTGATCTTTGTTTAAGTGGTAGACAGTTGGTGGTCTTTTGCCCAGTCTGCCGATCCGGGGTAGTGCCAGCCCTTTCATCTGTAAAGAAACTTAGTCGCATTTGGGGATTAGCTTGTAAGTTGCTAGTTCCAACTAGGCCGGCATAGTGGATGTGACTGCTACTATTGTTATTATCCTGTAGTAACAGTAACCTCCATTACTCCATTCATGGACCGCACTCCTACATCAGGCGGAGTTCTGTCAAAAAAAAAAGACTAATTTACGTTTTAAAAAAGCTACTGCATTCCAATGTTGGCGCCATGTTTATGTTTTTTTCTCTTATCGAATATAAAATTAGATTCTTTTTACGTACGTTTGAATTAATTAGGTTTATTTATGTTTTGTTTTTCTACAAGACTGTCTCAAAACGAGTTAAATCTGTTTCAATACCATAAGGTTCGTTGCCTGGAAAATAACGTAATTAAGTGAAAAGACCGCCATTATTTTTATTGGGTTATTGCCGTTTCATGTTAGGTTAGGTTAAGTTAATCCCTACGTATTAAGTCCTTTATACGTTTTTTTGTTATGTTTTATCTTTGTTGGCCTTCCGTTTCAAATATAACATTTAGCTATCGACCAAGTAAATTAATTGCACTCAGACCAAATAGATAGCCGTGAGAGCAAAAAGAGACAAATATATGTTGCCCTGCATCGCGACACTGAGTTCAGGTTTGCTTAGTAGAATAGTTTAAACGTGCCTCGTTCGGACCGCGTATAACATATCTACGTGTTTTCTTAAAATATCATTGTGTCTAACTTTATATCTCTATCTATTGCAGATTCTACGAGCCAGTAACATTCCAGCCGAATATATTGCCAGTCTGTGTACCCGACACGGATGATAACTTCGTTGGCAGAACTGCTTACGTCACTGGATGGGGAAGACTATATGATGGTACGTAGTTTTTATATAGAGATTCGACATCTGACCTGACAAGTGATGTTAAGTAGGGGAAGTCCATGAGAGCCGACGACTGAAACTATTTAACAAGTTTTTTATAGAGCTGGGTTGCCTTGTGCCCATAAACACAGAGCCTGTATGAAGAGAATTGTGGATGTGAAGGAAGCAAGGGAGTTGTGTAAGGATCGGAGTAAGTTCGAAACCACTCACCGGTATCAATGTATTCTTGATATATATACTTTGGTTGTCCTGTTTCTATGATACAAGCACTTTAGTAGCTTAGTATAGAAATGTATAATAATAATAATATATATATATATTCTGAAGATGACTTTATGTTAATTTGGCAGAGGGTCCGCTGCCGAGTGTTCTGCAAGAAGTCTCTGTGCCCGTGATCAATAATACGGTGTGCGAGTCCATGTACAAAGCAGCTGGCTATGACGAACATATACCAAATATATTTATATGCGCTGGGTGGAAGAAAGGAGGCTCAGATTCTTGTGAAGGTGCGTATTTACTAGTCATTCCGGAACTTCGAATGCGCGAAAAAAAAAGATCCTTGTTAATTTTAAATGTATAGATGAAATTCAATTTATAGGTGATTTGGTAGTAATGAAAAACTATTGAATTCCATTCAGATTATTTCATAAAATCAAATATTAGGAACCTTTATGTTGCGAACACTTATCGTGGTGACTTACCGTACCATTATTACATAACTCGAAGGTACTAAATAAACTATCTTTACAATAAAATCAATCGCAAAATAACACTAGTATACTTCTTTGTAGAGGGATCCGTATATTGACACCAAATATCCGTATTAGATTGCACCCCGTTTGATATTAAGCTGGAATGCGGTCCATGAATACAGCTAAATAACTTCAAGAGCAGTCCATTTACTATGCCGGCCTAGTTGAAAACGCATTTTTTATTTATTAAGACTCGACATCTGACCTCGACCCGCCTGATGGTAAGCAAGAAGAGGTCCAAGAGTGTCGGCGACTGTAAAAACCGAGTCTTCACGGTTAAAGGATCCAAGGTTATAAAATGGAGAGAACACATGGGCTGGCAAACACACTTGTCGATTGTTCTACAAAGAAACGACGTTCAATTCGACTGCCGATTCGGATTCTTCCCCCGACCTGTGCGGGTATTACGGGTGTGAAAAGATGAGGTAGGAACATGGTTAAAGAGCTCCTCGGAACATTCTTCGTGGTATAGGCGATAGAGGGCGCACAAAGCCGCCATGTCTCTGCAAAGTTTTATGGGCTCCAGAGGTCGCCATAATTCACCTAAAATTCAGACGCGGAACTACAAAATCGGACAGCTAAGCGCTGCGTTTCGTGATTACAAACTAAAGTTAATCTCAAAACGTGGCTAAATCATCACGTTTTTACTACCTCGGATCGGCTGGGCACCACTGCGTTCTACTCTTCATAGTAGGTAGTTAATCCAGCAGATATTTATTTTATACCTTTTTCGTTCCAGGTGACAGCGGAGGTCCGATGGTGCTTCAAAGAGAAAAAGACAAGCGTTTTATTCTCGGCGGAGTAATATCTTGGGGTATAGGGTGTGCAGAGCCGAACCAACCAGGCGTTTACACAAGAATATCAGAGTTCAGGGACTGGATTAATCAAATATTACAATTTTAAATAACTATGACAAATTATAACTTTATTTAAAGTAAAGTCGTAAGATGGCCGAAGTTAAAGCGATAACATCGCCCTGCAATAAACTTCGCTTCCTTCACATCCACACATCCATCCCACACATCTCTTCATACAAGCTCTATGGTTATGGGCACTAAGGACTGTTTCATAACACTCTTCTGGGTCATCCTCGCTTTATTAAGGCGACCTGGAGCATCATAAACCAAGTCGGTTTTTCAGTCGTCTGCGCTCTTGGACCTCCTCTTGCCTATCCCGACAGACTTAAAAATGCCGGAAACTTTTTCCAGCATAGTGACGACGACTGAGTGGACGTTTTCCTTGGTCGATGCTTTTCAACCTCCCCTTGCTTATCATCAAGCAAGACGAGGTCAGATATCGCATTTCAAGTTCAAAATATAGTTTAGGTCGGCATAGTGGATGTGACTGCTACTTACAGTTATTGAATTGTACTAGCAATCACCTGTATTCATGGACCGCACTCTAGCTTAACATCAGGCGGGGCGCTGTCATATGACGAGTTACAATCATAAAAAAACCGAGTACGACTACTGAGGATCTATTCCAGTGAGTATCCTTATAAAATGTGTATCGAGAAAATGCCGGTCTTAAGTACTCTCCTTTACAAATAGTCTATTGATATTAGTTTGATCCGATATCAGCTTGTTCCCGAAAGACTTATTTGTAAAAAAAAATATGCTTTTATAAATAAAAAATCATCGAATTTACGTCTTGAAAGACGAAAGCGGAAAAAGTCGTGCGAATTAACGCACGCGTTGGAACGAATTATTGTTAAAAAAATATATGTAACAAGCTTTTATAACATAAAATGCATTTTTAGTTAATAATTTATTAGTTCAATTAATATTATAATAAGTTTTAAATAACTATCTTGTGATTATATAAACGAAAATGCCGCCATTATTTATCTAAAACTATTTTGGCATGTTTTTTTTAATTCTTAAGGCATTGGCCGCGTTTAAAAAGCGTACTTATTGCAACGAATTTATATTTATTTAATTAAATATACTATTTAAACTTAATTTACTATGTTATTTAAAAATATAACATAACGCCAATTTATTAATATTAATTTTAGTTTTAATATCTTGGGTTTAAGCCCTAGAAAACTATTTATTTTTATAATTAAGTAAAGTAATCCCGGTTTTTGCTGTAATATTTGTCCAAATCTTTGTTGTTCAGTTAATCAGTTATATTAATTTATCAAAATTTAACCTGGATCTAACATAACCAGATTTTAAGTAAATATTTTGCATGCAAGAGATAGCGATTCAAATCTTCAATGAAAAATAAAAATTGAAAAATAGGGATATTAACAAAAAAAAAAAAACTAAACTAGATACTTACATATAGATAATATGATGAGATATATATCTAATAATATGAAAATAAAAAATCTCTAAAAAACAGAATAATCTTATATAAATTGTAAAAAGAAAAATGAGTGATTAAAATTTTCATCAAGGAATTGGTACAATTACAATTACTTCCAGCCAATGATGTTAAGTAAAATGTGGTAGATACGTTATATACACCAGTTTTAGTGTTCGCAAATGACACGAGTTTGAACGGCCAACCACAATGAATAGGAAGTAAGACGGACAGATAGTTATTGAGAGCGAAAAAGAGACGAATATATGTTGCTCTGCATCGCGACACTGAGTTCAGGTTTGCCTTATTAGCATAGTTTTAACGTGCCTCGTTTGGAACGCCTATAACATATCTACCTCTTTTCTTATTAAAAATCATTGCATTCAGTAACATTATTATTTTAGGTTATGTTAGCGTGCAGTTATTTATTTTAATATTTTGTAAATAAATCCTTTTAAATGTGCATTTAATAATTATAGATCGATTTATAATTTTTGGTGAAATATAGTTTTCATTTTAAAATGCCTTTTATTTCATTATTACCATTTTAATAAGTCACAGTGCTGTTATTTTTTTATTGTGATCCGATATACTACATGTATGACAGCAACCCTCTTTATTTTAAGCTGGAGTGCGGTCCATGAATGGATGTCACTGCTACTACAATTCAATTAATGTAACTACCAATCACATCTACTATGCCAGCCTAGTTGAAACCGGCAACTTACAAGCTGAAACCGAAACGCGACTAAATCACTTCACGGTCTGTATACTTTTAAGTCAGACCTCTAAAAGTGGGTGAAAATTAATTTAAAAGATTCCGTTACATACATACATGTACATGTCAAGCTAATAAAAGCGTGTTAAAAGTCGAGCACATTTTTTTTTATTGTGACACGACGTTTGAACTCGACCCGCCTGATGATAAGCAAGAAGAGATCCAAGAGTGATGACGACTAAAACAACAAAGTTAGTTCATGGCTGCCTCAGTCGCCGTCACTATGCCGGCCAAAGGTGCTTCTTCACGCATCGCTTGAAGGATCCAAGTTTATAGAATGGATAGAACACATGGGCTGGCAAAGCACTCTATTTGTCGATTGTTTTACAAAGAAAGGACGCACCAAACTTTTTAGTTCGACTGCCGATTCGGTTGACAAAATGCGGATGCTTCCCCCGACCAGCGGGTATTACGGTTGTAAAAAGACGAGGTAGGAACATGGTCAAAGAGCTCCTCGGCACATTCTCCGTGGTATAGGCGATAGAGCCGCCATGTCTCTGCGTAGTTGTAGAGGTGCTGAGTTCGTGTAACCTCTGCATCACCTATAATTCGAACAGCTCGGCGCTGCAATGAATCTAGGGCATTGAGGAGATACTTGGCAGAGCCGTCCCAGAGATGCGAACAGTACTCCGCGCAAGAGCGAATTTGAGCCTTATATAAAAGCAGGCGAAGCTCTGGCGCAAAGAACCGCCGCATCTTGTTCAGGATGCCAAGTTTGCGGAAGATGGTTCAGCTCAGCGGGGTTAGGTTGGCAAGTTTAAAGGATTATCGTCTCTCGTCGGCGATTGTCAAAATAATAAAAGCTAGGCTAAATCCAATAAAACAAGACTATTAACCCTTTCAACACGACGCTCAACAACGCAGATTATACCCGCGTACGGCCCGCTATTATCGCTGGCACGCGTATTGGCGTGCGCCGATCGTAGGTAAAGATTTTATTTACGCCATAGATGGTAAACATTTTGTCAATTTACCATCTATGGTAAATTATATTTAAATAATTTTGGTTATAAATTTAAATTGTTTAATTTAATAATATTTTAGTTTTTTTTTAACAATTTGTGTAATTTAATACGTCATTCCGCGGACCTCTCGCGTCGCGTTGGTCCTCAATTTGATAACGGCCCAGCTAAAAGCTCATAGTAAATAAACGTTTTAGTTAAAGCACAATATTTTTTTTTTTTTTTTTTTTTTTTTTATTGTGACACGACATCTGACGTCGTCCCGCCTGATGATAAGCAAGAGGATGTCCAAGAGTGACGACGACTGAGAAAACCGGGTTTGTTCACGGCTGCCCCAGTCGCCGTCACTATGCCGGCCAAAGGTGCTTCTTCACGCATCGCTTGAAGGATCCAAGGTCATAGGATGGAGAGAACACATGGGCAGGCAAAGCATTCCACTTGTCAATTGATCTACAAAGAAAAGACGCACCGAACTTTTTAGTTCGACTGCCGATTCGGTCGATAAAATGCGGATGCTTTCCCCGACCTGTGCGGGTATTACGGGAGTGAAAAGATGAGGTAGGAACAAGGTTAAAGAGCTCTTCGGAACATTCCCCGTGGTATAGGCGATAGAGGACGCACAGAGCCGCCATGTCTCTTCGTAGTTGTAGGGGCTCCAGAGTTCGCGTGACCTCTGCATCACCTATGATCCGGACAGCTCGGCGCTGCAATGAATCCAGGGCATTAAGAAGATACTTGGCAGAGCCGTCCCAGAGGTGCGAACAGTACTCCGCGCAAGAGCGAATCTGTGCCTTGTAAAGTAGCAGGCGAAGCTCTGGCGCGAAGAACCGCCGCACCTTGTTCAGGATGCCAAGTTTGCGGGAGGTGGTCTTAATGGCCCGCTCAATGTGGTCCCTGTGATTCAGGTCGCAGCGAAGGGACATTCCAAGAATGTCCAGTCTGTCCGAAGCACTGAGGGAGATGTTACAAAGAGAGGGAAGGGGAGTAAACGGGGATTTTTTCGTCGAGAACGCGCATACCTGAGTCTTGTCTGCGTTGAACTGAACCAGGTTCTTGTCGCCCCAGTGGGTAATACGATCAAGAACCCGGTTCAGTCCCGCTACAACAGACTCTCTCATATCGGCTATCTCCTGTTTGCCGGCTGCGGGGCGGGCAGTGTAGCGTCCATGCACCGTGCTGTCGTCTGCATAGCAATGAATGCCGGATCCGAGGTCCAGCATGTCATTGATATGCAGAAGGAACAAAGTCGGCGACAGCACGGAGCCCTGAGGGACACCGGCATTCACCGACATCCTGCGCGACGCGCTTCCATCCACAACGACGCGTATGGAGCGGCCACGCAGGAAGTCAGCTATCCAGCCCCGCAGACGGTCAGGTAAACCGTATGCCTCGAGCTTGGATAAAAGGCCCCTGTGCCAGACCCTGTCAAACGCTTTGGAGATGTCCAAGCCAACAGCAAGGGCTTCTCCATTACCATCCAACGCTTCACCCCAGACGTGCGTGGTGTACGCTAGAAGATCACCAGTTGACCGTTTCGGCCTGAAGCCATATTGACGGTCATTGATCAGCTGGTGACCCTCCAGGTAGGCCATGAGGCGAATATTAATTATTCGCTCCATAACCTTGCACAGTACTGAGGTTACAGCTATTGGACGGTAGTTTGCCGGGTCCGAGCGGTCGCCCTTCTTTGGGACCGGTTGCACATTGGCCCCCTTCCAAGCCCGAGGCACGCAGCCCGATGCGTACGAGAGCCGGTATAGCCTCGTCAAGACGGGAGTCAACTCCGCTGCACAAGTTTTAAGCACAAGCGCTGGGACACCATCGGGACCACTGGACTTCCGGATATCAAGCGATCGTAGCTCCATGCGGACATCGCGTTGTCTGATACGAATCTCAGGCATCGTATGTCCGCATGGACGCAGGGTGGGTGGCCCTGCACCACGATCGTCAATATGCGAATTTGAGGCAAAGACTTCGGCCAGTAGATCGGCCTTCGCCTTCGCCGTATGCGCCAGTGAGCCATCAGGCTGTCTCAGCGGTGGCAGTACAGAACGACAGAAGTTAGATTCTACAGTCTTGGCGAGACTCCAAAAGCTGCGACTACCCGTTGGGTGCGCTAATAGACTCTCGCCAATCCTGGAAACGCGCTGTGCCTCCGCCCTTTTAAAGACCTTTCTGCAAGACTTGGTGGCACGATTGTAGGCTGCTTTCAACTCATCCACGTGAGGGTCATGATGTTTTCGACCCCTGACCCATGCACTGTGAGCTGCGTTTTTTGCTGAAACAGCAGCCGCGCAGTCACTGTTGTACCAGGGCCTGCTCCGGTCGTTACGAGATGCACAGTTGGATGGAACGTAATATTCCATCCCCAGTGCTATCTCATCAGCAACGGCCGAGGCACACGTGGATGGATCCTCGGAGTTGAAGCAGCGCTGCCACCAAGGGAGGGAAGCGAAATGATTTCGCATTCCCTCCCAATCCGCTGACTTGTAGTGCCATAAACGTCGCACCTCGTTCCTGGCGGGAGGAGGCACGACGCGCGGCACTATCGTCTCGACCAGGCAGTGGTCTGAAGTCCCAAGAGGAGCTTTGACCGAAATTTTATACCCGGTCGGACGAGTAGTCAGTAGAAGGTCCAGCAGAGAGGGAGCATGACCGACAATGTCTGGTACCCGGGTGGGTTGGGTCACCAGCTGTGTCAGGTCATGCAAAAGGGCGTAAGCATGAGCAGCCCTTCCCGCGTGGTCGGTCCTTTGGGACCCCAACCACACCTCATTGTGTGCGTTGAAGTCCCCCAAGACCACGACCTCCGCGGTCGGGAACCGCTCCAGCGCTTCGTCTGTCGCCCGGCTCAGAGAATCGAAGAGCCGGGTTGTCTCCGAATCCCCGTGGTGGGAACGATAAAGGCACCCGTAGATCCTGGCTTGGGAACCAAGGTCTACGTGTACCCAGAGGATGGACAGGGAAGGATCCTCCAAGCAAAGCAGACGGAGACAACAGATATCGGACCGGATGTACACACATACCCCGGCTTTCGCGAGGAATCTTTCCTCAAGCGAGTAGCCGGGGTATTGGAGGTACGAGGTGTCAGCCGGTGCCTTTATCTGCGTCTCCGTCAAGAAGAGCAGAGCGGGCTTTGCCGTCTCAAGATGGTGATGGACGGCACTGAGATTGGCGTGGATTCCACGTATATTCGTGAAATCCACGCCAAGCTCATTTGAAATGGGGGTTTGAGTTGCCGCTGGAAAAACTCTATTTCTTTTATTGTGTGCTTGCATATGGAGGGGGTGGGGGGGTGCGTGAAAATGTTGGGGTTGTTTCTTCGAAAGGGACGAAAAGTGCAGCTATCCGCTTAGCCACATGCATCCCGGCGGTGTGAGTTTGCTGATCCGTCGGACGGAAGGGCCCCCGTACCCTCCCGGAAGTGATCGCCTGGACCCCATATCCGATCACCAATCGGCAAGACGAATCACCCCGAGATTATGCGCCGCATGGTGGGGCAGCCTCCCTCCGTGGTTAGCGGTGGGCTCAGGCCCCTGTACTGTGCGGCGGGCGGCCAGCGGTCAACCGTTGCTACGGGTCTCCCTGGCCGACGGGTCAACAAACTCTCACCGGGATACTGCAGGTCAGCAGGATGCCACTGTCCCTAACCGAATCCACAACCCCCAACGCAACTGGTGCTACACAAACTAGTCCCCGAACGCGACGTGGTCACTATGGGGGGATTTGCATCTGTGTAGGGTGGTAATTTCAACCAGCTGAGAACACTTAATGCACCGGAAGTGTCCTCTCCCACTCTGAAAATAGTTCTATCTCTTGTTGATTTACTCATCTCCTACCTTCGAGCTTTATCATCAGAGTAGCTCAGTGGTACCAGTTAAAACACACATATATTCATATACATGGGTGTGTCAAACGTGAGGTCACAGATATGTTGAAAAGTAAATACCGAACTGATGACCTTCAAAACCCTCATCAATTTTAGCTATGAACCGTCTCGATCACGTCAGCTTTCAAACTAACAAAACCGCAATGTAATCGGTCCATTCGTTTAGGAGCTATGATGCCACAGACAGACACACAGATACACATACGCGCTAAACTTATAACACCCCTCTTTTGGGTCGGGGGTTAAAAAGAAGCGGCAATGACGTTCACAGTCACAAGTTCAAGCCAAGACCTTTAGAGAAGTTACGTTAATTAAAAGTAAGCTCAAAATCTTAAACCCGAGTACTGGAAAGTCACGCTCTAAAACAAAAATCAAGAAAATATTCTCATCTGATATTGTTATGTGCAAACTATTCGATATTTATTGTGTAATAAATAAACAACTTACATTTTTTTCGGGGTTATAATTTTGTGGAAAAAAAAGGTTTGCAGATCCGCTTTAAAAAAAAAACACTTGTTAAGATTTTAACCTACCGCCTTTAATATGTAGAGGTTCCATCTTATGTCATTGTGTTACACACGTAAATATAATTTGAACAAGTGTATTATAGTTTATAATGAAATACGCATTTCAAGTAGTTTTGGATAAAAATTATGTTTGAATCATTCCCCATTATCGGGTGCTTCGCCGTATTCGGGTATAAAGAAGCGGTGCTTTATTTGTTGTCTTTTTTCATTTTTATAACTAAGCAGTAATAAAAAAAGTAATTGTTTTCACCAAACAACCATGTTTATCTAAAGAAAGCGTTTCTATAATTTATTAGTAAATTTATCGAGAAATGGCGCAAGTAACAAAAAGAATTCATATTCAAAAGAGTTGCCTTTGTTACACTATCAGAGTCACCGACAAAAAAAACCTGTAGCAATAAATTATTTAACAAAACAACTTTTAACATTATTTATAATATATTATGTTATTATAAACATAACAATGAAATTCTTAGAGGAATTATAATTAGTTATTTAAGGTATCAGCCTAAATTAATAAATTTTACAACATTAAATTACTTGTTTTAATTATGTGACCAAGCTATTCATGTCCGTTTGATAATAACTATTTGACCACGAAAATAGCAAAAACTTAAATTTATCTTTTCTTAATGCTTAGTCCTTTGATTTCAAACTGTAATGCCGCTAACTCGCCTAGCGAGTCCATTGTGAAATGTTTGCGGTACCCGAGGTAACTTCATGCAAATCGTAATGGCATTGAACTTGATGTCGGTATGATGTAAGGCACTACCACAGGAATCCCCCAAAGTATATAATACCGTGACGGTATACTAATATACATTAAATTGCATAAATACAAAGTCATTATTATTCAATAATAACGACTTTGTATAAGATCCCTGGCAAAAAAAATATATCATCTCCAAACAAATTCGGACATGTTATGATTTATCTGCCATTATATTTATTTATCAATAAATGCGACCGATATTTATGAGGAACATAAATATGTTTTATTTTAATTATATTATTTCATTATCATGTTCAGACAAAATGTTGTCAATTTCTGGTTTACCTTTGCCGTATGTGGATAAAAAAGATCATATTTTTAAATATCGTGATTTACAAAACGAAGGCTAGTATATTATTAAGAACATTGTATATAAGCTTGTATAGAAAGGACATTATCAACAAAACTTGTTTCGCGAAGATATCATCATTTTAGTTCGCACGTAGTTTAGTTCCAATTGGCGTGCGCCAATTGGCGTGCGCCGTACGGTAAATAGGAAAAAATTTACGCCAATTGGCGTGCGCCGTACGGAAAGGGTTAATCGTTGTGATGAATATCGTCTGTGTGACGACACGTATGATCATTATCATTAATAGTCTTATTTTGGTGGATTTAGCCTAGCTTTTATTATTTTATCAATCGCCGACGAGAGACGATAATCGTTTTAACTTGCCCAACCTAACCCCGCAGGTCTCTGCGAAGATGTCCAGTCTGTCCGAATATGTCGTGGATAGTTAAATAAAAGGCAAAAATACTTAAAGAAGTAATGTATTTCTTTTACAGTAATTCATTCAATCATTCACTTCATTTCAATCATATGAGCGAGTTGCCATTCGTGTTTTATTTCCACCGGCTCTTCAATCTCTACACCCTTAGCCGTTACAATGCCAATTTGATAACGGGGGAACGAACGGGCGTCCCTGTAGAATAGCACCTCCATGCATTTACGAATTAGGTTTCTGAAAAAGAGGTTTAAATAAGTTAAGTTAAGTTGACAATGTTGTGAGATTAGCGATATTGTCAATACGATAAAAGCGTCCGCACACTACATTATAATATTGTCAATATTTTTGTGTAGTGTGCGGACGCTTTTAATATTGACAATACTATTGTACGAGAACATACCAAGTCGCAATTTGACCCAAATAAGGCTGAGCAATATTTGGGTCAAAGGGTCAGCAATGCCATTTGGCGGTAATGCTGCCAGTATCCTTGGCACTTTGCCCATTGGTACCGATTTGGGACCAGTTTATTATTTATAATTCATCCCTTTTTTTTATTGTGACACGACATTTGACCTCGACCTGCCTGATAAGCAAGAGGAGGTCCAAGAGTGACGACAACTGAAAAAAACCGAGTCGCCGTCACTATGCCGGCCAAAGGTGCTACTTCACGCATCGCTTGAAGAAACCAAGGCTATAGGTTGGAAAGAAGACATGGGCTGAATGAATGAAGGCAACCACTACTACAGTTTAACAACTGCATATAGCAGTCACATCCACTATACCGGCCTGGTTGAAACTGGTAACTTACAAGCTGATCCCGAAACGCGATTAAGTTCACTTTACGTTTAATAATTAAGGTGACCGTGGTGTAGTGGCAGTGCAATGGTTACACAAACCGAGAGCACGAGTTCGAGACCACCCACCGGTACCAATGTATCTCTGTGTAATGTATTTGAGGGTAGTACCATAAATAACGCACTATTGTTAAGGCGTTCGTTATGGGGAGGCATCAGTCGAGTCTCAACCAATATAGAGTTAAAGAGAATACAGAAGTTAAAACAATAAAGTCATGGTCACGTGTCTATTATGAATAGTGGAGTAAAATGAAAAATGTCGATAACAATAAACACACACTTTCCTTAAAATGCAAATAGATTTAGTTAATAAAAATTATAAATGTGTATTAAATTGAAGTATAAACATTAGATAGCGACAATTTTTAATGAATTATATATTATTTTTAATTTTGATAGTAGTAAAGTAGAATTTTTCTTTTTCACACATTTTAATCACGTTTCTAATAATGATTCTGGATGGACTATGGAACTCTCTTTTATTCAATTAACTCACAAATTTTCAATTTTCAAACAAAAAAATATGGACACTTTTTTATCGATATTAAATGACATCGCCGAGCTATGAGCGTCACTAATAGCGGCCACTAAGATACGGGTGAGGGTTTTTTGACGCCCCGCCGCACCTCAGCCCCCAAATCTATTTAACTCGTTCCCCTATACTTTAGTAGGTTAGTATAGATATGTAAAAAAAATTGTACCTTGCAGATTCTTTAGTAAGTGGTCCTTTGTCCAGGGCATTTCTGATGAGTGGTGTTGCCATGTGAGCACCAAGACCCGTGGCAATTGCAGCGTCTTCATATGCTGTGCCCAATTTGTCAACAGCACCAAGGAATGGCTCTCCATCCTGGATATAAAGAAAAAGCTCAATTCCCATAGGATTTTTTTATTTTTATTGTGACGACATCTTTTTTTTTTATTGTGACTCGACAGCACCCCGCTTGATGTTAAGCCAAAGTGTGGTCCATGAATGAATGTCACTGCTACTCTACAATTCAATAACTGTGAGTAGCAATCACATCCACTATGCCGGCCTAGATGGAACCGGCAACTTACAAGCTGATCCCGAAACGTGACCAAATCACTTCACGGTCTGTATACTTGTAAGTGGTGGTACTACCCCGGATCGGCAGACTGGGTACCACTGCCTACCACTCTTTGATAACCAGACCCGAAGCAAATATCCATCTCTTTTTTTTTATTAATAAATATTTGCAATATTTAATACTATTAAATATTACAAATAAAAGCTATGAAACAAATATTTGCTCCGACCGGGGATCGAACCCGGGACTTTACGCGCAACAAACCAGTCGCTAAACCGTTCGTCCACGCCTGTCGTCGTAAAGGCTAACATGGTGTAGTGGCAGTGCAATGGTTACGCAAGCTGAGAGCACGGGTCTCAGCTTGCGTAACCACTCACAGATACCAATGTATCTTTCATATATGTACTTTGGTTGTCCTGTTTCTATGTTATAAACACTTTAGTAACTTAGTATAGAAATGTAAAAAATAAAAAAATAACATTGGCCTGCCTCATGGTAAGCAAGGAGAAAACCAAGCGTGCCAGCGACTAAAAAAACGGCCTCAGTTCAGGGCTGCCTCAATCGTCGTCGCTATGCCGCCCATAGTTGCTTCTTTATGTATCGCTAGAAAGATCCAAGGTTATCCTATAGGATAGAAAGAACACATGTGGAAGGCATATAAAGCATTCCACTTGGCGATTGTTCTACAACGAAACAACATAAAACTCTAACAACCAATGTGGTTGTTAGAGTGTGGACGCTTCCCTATCATGGGTGTGAAAATACGAGGAAGGAATTGGGAAGGAAGGTCTTCAAGAACACAAACTTTTGAAATCCTCAGAGTGAACAAGAGTGATGGAAAATGTCATAAATTGGGCACATATGGTCATAAACTCTGCCGGTGGTCAATTGGGCATAAAATAAACACAACCCATAAACAAATCCAAGTTTATCATTCTTAAAAAAAATTACAGGTAAATAACCTCAGGAGATAACTTTTGCACTACCCTATAGACCTGACCTCGACTTGCTTGATGATAAGCAAAATACTTTTCAAGAGGGCTGAGAACTGAAAAAACCGTCTCAATTTACAGTTACCTCATGCGGCGTTCTCAGGAGGCAAATTTAGTTGTTCAATATTTATCGTTCAACAAAATATTTAAGGCGAATATTGACTGTAGCGTTCCCACAGTTCAATCTATCTGTCCATATTGGACTGATTATTGAATGCAAGTTAAACAAACAAGTTCAGACGAGTCGATTCGCTGTCAGCTGACAGCAGACATTAATTGAATCAATCAAAGTTTAAAGGTCTTTTGTTGAACCGATATTTATTGCTTCAGGTTGATTGAATTTGCCTTGTGTTAACGCCGTATTAGTTGCTGTCACTATACCAGCCAAAAAAACTATGCCAGTTATTATTTTTTAGTATTATTCTAAAATCCACATACCTGAATACCAGCAACGACATAGTTATTCCACAATGGATCAAACTTGCTTCTCTTATTGTAAAGAACTCTGGTCAACCAACAATGGATGGAGCGGGGTTTGAACTGGAGTCCGTCACCCAGGCACTGCTCATCAATGCTAGAAAAAATAAATTATGAAACCTTGGCACTGAGAGGACATCATTCATTTTGTACTACTTTTATAATGCCCAATGGTGACCGTGGTGTACGGGAGCATGAGTTATAGACCACCCACTGGTACCAATGTATCTTTGATATATGTACTTTGGTTGTCCTGTTTCTATAATACAAGCACTTTAGTACCTTAGTACAGAAATGTAAATATTTAAAAATATATATATATAAATGGTAGTTTTGTTAAAAAATCAATCAAATTGTAACACCTTTCCCACAGGGATAGGCAGTGACAATGGAGCGCCACTTACTAAATATATATTATTACACAAATATTCCAGCATAGTGGCCTAGTTGGACCTGCTACTTAGTTATTGAATTGTAGTTGCAGTCTACTCCATTCATGGACTGCAGTCCAGCTTAACATCAGGCAGGGTGCTGACACATGTAGAGTCACAATAATTATAAAAAGGATTGTTGGATCTTTTATGCAAACTTGAAAAGGCACATTTGACCAACATAGTGATGGCGACTGAGGCGACTGTAAACTGAATTATTTTTTCAATTGTCGGCCCTCTTAGACTTCTCCTTACTTACCATTAGGCAAGTTAAGGTCAGATGTCGTGTCACAACAAAATATTGTGACCATGGTGTAGTGGCAGTGCAATGGCTATGTAAGCCGAGAAGCACGGGTTTGAAACCACTCACCGGTACCAATGTATCTTTGATATATGTACTTTGGCTGTCCTGTTTCTATGATACAAGCACTTTAGTAGCTTAGTATAGAAATGAATAATAATAAAATAAAATAAAAAATATATGCTTACATTTTTTGCTCAACAATATCCTTCAAATACTGGTAATCACCATAATCCCCACTGCAGCCAAACATGGTGAAATCATTCACTTTTAGAATCCTAGGGCAATTCCTGAACCTTGCCATAGAGCCATAGGACCCAAGTGTATCAGCTGCAATGATGACTCCGGAATCAAATTTCACTGCTATCACAGATGTGGTAGTCGTTATTGGTGTTCTGGTAATAAAATTAGAGAATTTTAACATAATAATTAACCATGTAGCTAGCTGATGCCATTGGGGCGCACCATCAGTATTGCATTAATGCAGGCTGCTAATCTATTTAATAAATAACCCATATTTAAAAAATAATAATGAATGCATGAATGAATGCAGATTAAACTTTTTTTTCCTAAGAAATTATATGTCTAATATTTAAGTCCACACAAAAGGGACTGGTAATAGCACTAACTACGAGTCGACAAAATCGCCTGGCTTAATTCACGTTTAATTTAATATTAAAATAAGGTAAAAACTTACTGTGATCGTTGGAATGAGTTGTCCACACCATGAACATTTATGTTTGAAGCATTGCCAGGGAAGTTGTATAAGGCACCTGGAGCTGGACCGTTATGCCAAAATGGTGTTGGAGACATCATATCACCAGAAAATGCCATGTTTTATTGTAAATAACAAACTAAAAATACTTTCAAAATGATATCCAATTTTCAGACAACAATGACAAGCGGCAACGAAAATGACAAACACATTTTATGAATTACAACATTCCGTTACAAAATATTCATATTAAAAATATATATTTTGTATTTGGACAATGTAATTCATACTTATATGATTTATATTAAACACAGAATGTGTAATTATGCAATATTTGAGTGTTATTATAAAGCTTATTATTTTATTAATTAATAAATTTCTTAAGACATCTGTGTGGAATGGAACGTATTAGGCTTTCGTTTAAAAATTATAATATTGGTTTACTATTTATAAACTGTTAATTTGTATTAAAAATATTACAAAGTAAAATGTGTGTAATTAAAATTTTTAAATTGTAACAAAAAATTAAATATATATATTTTTTATTAATTAAAGATCTTATGCTGCCAACTTCATGTCACCGAATTTTTGAACGTGTGTTCCCTTGTAGCTCGCGGCAAACTTCACGTCCTTTTTCTCTTTCAAAAATTGACAATACAAAATGTCTAAGAGAGGTTCGTGTTTTTCCGAAAAATCGGTTTTAATCTCGCATGATTCCTTATTATATTAATAAAAAAGCTGTGATAATGTTTTGTGTTATATTAGTTTATGTAGTGAAAGGCTTATTTATAAGTTTCACGTAGAAAATTTTAGCTTTCATGTGTCAGTGGTTTGTGATGGTTGTTAAAAATGTTATTTTTGTCTATTTTAAGGACGTGGAGGTTCCGCGGGAGCGAAATTCCGCATCTCACTGGGTTTACCAGTGGGTGCCGTTATTAATTGCGCAGACAACACAGGTAAAACTTGAACATTTTGTTATTCTAACCTAGAAAAATGTATTTTTGTATTTGATCACAAAATGATGATATCTAAAACGGTAACACTAATGTGTTTTGATTATGATGATATATTCCTTGGCTGTGTCTGATTGTGTTCAAAGAAATTGCAACAAATGGTTTATGTTTACAATACAGTGACTATAACCTCAAAAGTTACATACTATAATGTATGAAGGAACTATTATTTCTTTTTTTTTTAATATCATAAATTATTAATACACTAAAATTCACAAGAGTTTTATTTAATTAAGTTTTGAAGACTACTTCAACATTATCAAATGTAATGGTTTTTAACTTTTAGGAGCGAAGAACCTGTATGTGATTGCCGTGCAAGGTATCAAGGGTCGTCTAAACAGATTACCAGCTGCTGCATCTGGTGACATGATTGTCGCTACTGTAAAGAAAGGCAAACCTGAACTAAGGAAAAAGGTATAAGGTTTTTCAATATATCCTGCACCATCATTAGCCAGAAAGTCCACTGCTGAGCATTGGCCTCGACATTTCGAACGCAAGTTGCAACCACCGGTTATTTGTGACTTTCACTATATCATCAGTCCACCTAGTGGGAGGCTTACCTTATATAGATTTAAAACTTACTATTACGGAATACAGGCCATCCACTAAAGGCTTTGACCAAATACAGGCTAATTCGAAAATAAACTCACCTAATGTTTTGGCACTTTCATGTCTTTATTCAGTATGTATGTATCCCTACTATTATTATAAGTGTGAATGTAAGTTTGTTTGTTACGTTTTCACGCAACAACTACTTAACCGATCATCATGAAACTTTGTACACATCTTTTTGGAGGTACAAGAAGTAACATAGAATTCTATTATTTCAAAAAAAAAATTTACATTTTTCGATTGACTATAGTTTCAGCTGTTTGGAATTTTTCTATATTTATTTTTCTTTCTGTCTGTCATTTTTAAATATGCAGTGTAAAACTATTTGAATTTTTAAGGTTAGGGGTCATTTTATAAACTTGGGGGCAACCGCAAGGAAGTGCTAGTAAATTAATATAGGCACCCTCTGTTCACACATCCCAACACTGACTTTAGTAAAGACATATTGTATACCCTGTTGCGACATGCGGTGGTTTTTAACTTTTAGAGAGTAAGGCAGGGATGTTGAGGTTCCAGCCTATATTAAACCAAATCCTACCAGATAGTGTAATAGAAAATTTAGATTCAAGTTTTTGGAAGCCATAAAATTTACTAAAGTATATCATACTATTTGTTTTATTAATGAATTAAACAAATTTCATGTGGCTTACTATGGCGTTCATTTTGGTTTTGATTTTACATTTTTATATTAGGCTGTTGTCTTGAAAGCTTTGTAGCCATCGTGGTCATGGAGAGACTGGTATATCAGTTCTAAACTTTAGGCTGTCTGAAGTTAGCAGCTATAAGTGCACTTTAATGTAACACTACACAATAATAATAAGTACCTAATTAGCAGGGCCTTTATATTCAGCGCCGGGGTGCGAAAGTCAAGGCTCCGCTCGCGTGGTCTCAGTGTAGTATAGGTATCTATCGAAATTTATGGCGGTCGGCATGCGCCCCCTAGGACTCTGCGCCCGGGTGCACCGCACCCCTTGAACCCCCGGGTAAAGACGGCCGTGCTAATTAGTGTGTCACCAAGTTTAAGTCCTGCTATGCCAAGTTTTATGTACTGCTCATCAACTTGTTTGTGCCTAATTTCAGAAATGGCATAAAGTTTGAATTGGCATATATATTTGTTTGCTGAATTGTATTTATTGAGTTTATGTATATCATTTTGTATTTAAATGGCGCTCCATTGTCTCTGCCTATCTTCATGAGGAAAAGATGTGTCAATTTGATTGATTGATTTTGTATAAATAATGCTATGATGATACGCCATGGTTTCGCAAATTTTTGTCTGACAATTATTGTTTGATGATATTCCTTGGCTGACTGAGCATTATTCACAAAATCATATGTATTAGAATATCAATCATATTGTCACGCCTTTTTTCCAGAGGGATAGGTAGAGAAAATGTAGCGCCACTTGCCACGATCCTCACACAACTCCCTCGCTTTCTTCAGATAAACAATTCTCTTCATACAGGCTCTATGGTTCTAGGCACTAGGCAACCTAGTTTTAGAATATTAAAACAATTTTTTGCTTTGCCTTAGATTCAATAACTGCAATATTTATTATTTCTATACAAAGTTATTAAATGTTCTTGTGTCTTAGAAAGTGGGTGACCAAAGTACATATACAGTGTTTTTTTCTTACTTGGCACAAGTAGGAAAAAACATTAAAATCACCATTTCCCATGCCCCATATCTAAGGAAACTGTTTACTAATGTTTTTTCTATAGAACAAACTTACACAATATAAAAAATGCGCATAAGTTATTAAAATCACACGCACATATACTTTATTGTTTTATCATTATGACGACAGGCGTGGACGAACGGTTTAGCGACTGGTTTGTTGCGCGTAAAGTCCCGGGTTCGATCCCCGGTCGAAATATTTGTTTCATAGCTTTTATTTATAATATTTAATAATATTAAATATTGCAAATATTTGTTAATAAAAAAAAAGAGATGGTTATTTGCTTCGGGTCTGGTTATCAAAGAGTGGTAGGCAGTGGTACCCAGTCTGTATACCACTTACAAGTATACAGACCGTGAAGTGATTTGGTCACGTTTCGGGATCAGCTTGTAAGTTGCCGGTTCCATCTAGGCCGGCATAGTGGATGTGATTGCTACTCACAGTTATTAAATTGTAGTAGCAGTGACATTCATTCATGGACCACATTTTGGCTTAGCATCAAGCGGGGTGCTGTCATATGTCGAGTCACAAAAAAAAAACATTTATATGGAAAAGTAAATTCACAAATGACAAATTCGACTTAATAATAAAAAATCCATTTTCGCAGTAATTCATAGATATATATGTATATATTCGTATTCATTTGCGTCAGTAGTAATTGTTTTGATTTATCATAATCCGTCATGCCGAAAGTTTGTTACTACTTTTGCAAAGTAGGGAAAAATGTATAATATATACATGCGCAAAACGCTTCCATCAAATGATACGGAGTGAAATGTATATTTTTTCTATCGGAACTAGTTCACTCATCTAGTTCACTAGTTCATCTAGTTCACTAGTTCATTTAGTTCAAGGAAGCGCATTCGGTTAGTTCATTCGGTAAAGAAAAGCTGCAGTTGTTCTGAGAAATCAAGATATCCTTTTTATAGAATTATTTTAGATCATACACTTCACAAATGTACACAGAAACTATAATAAACAATAATTATAATCACAATTACCAATTCGCATAATTTAAAACTGCAAATATTCGTTAGAAAAATACGTTATAAAAAGACGACGAGTTGCTGCTCTCTTCAACATACTTTCCTACCATTACTCGTAAAGCACGCGGTGTAAATATTTTCTTGTGCACGCGGAGAGCAATGGATATATAAAATATAATTTCACGGTATTACGCGAAAATACTAGGTACGAGTAACGAACGAGGTACGATTCCGTACGAATGTACGATGTGTTTATATCTCGTTCCATCATAGGAGTGGTGAGTGAGTGGATATGCGATGCATGACTCGGAACTAAAGGAACTAGAGACACATTTGAATTTGCAGTGAACTAGTGAGTGGTGTAGTACCAGGATCGGAAGTATATCATTTTAGAGACTCATTCCGGAACTACCCAAGTCTAGTATAATATATCAAATGCTAATTATTTAAACTTATGTGGCCTGTTGTGTGTGTACATTCACTGGCCTGACTCCTATATCAATCAATCAAATTGTCACACCCTTTCTCACAGGTATAGGCAGAGACAATGGAGCGCTACTTGCCACTATCCTGACACAACTCCTTTGCTTCCCTCACATCCACAATCCTCTTCATACAAATTCATCTTGATCCATATATATCTCTATAAAAATTCATAACTTAAATGTTAACCTAACCCAACTTTCTTTCCAGGTAATGCCAGCGGTAGTGATAAGGCAGCGGAAACCATTCCGAAGGCGTGACGGGGTGTTTATATATTTTGAAGACAATGCGGGCGTAATTGTGAATAACAAAGGTGAAATGAAAGGCTCAGCAATCACAGGACCTGTCGCAAAGGAATGTGCAGATTTATGGCCACGTATAGCCTCGAACGCTAGCTCCATAGCCTAGAATAAGCCTCATAAAAAATAAAAACATCAAAAAACTATTTGTCTATTTTATTGTGTTTTTAGAAATATACCGTCAGTTGTTTGGGCACTAGGCAACCTAGATTTCTTGAGGATGCCTCCGAAACACTCTCCCGGGCCTGCCTCGTTTAATGCATCCCTTCACATGAGCTTATAATTAAGTCAATCAATCAATCAAATTGTCACGCCTTTTTCCCACAGGGATAGGCAGAGACAATGGAGCGCCACTTACCACGATCCTTACACAACTCCCTTGCTTCCTTCACATCCACAATTCTCCTCATACAGGCCCTATGGTTATGGGCACTAGGCAACCTAGCTTTCTTAAGGATGTCTTCGATTTGGTCGGAAAAATAATTAAGTAGATTATAAATTCTCAAGAAAGCTATGTTGCCTAGTGCCCGTAACCATAGAGATTGTATGAAGAGAATTGTGAATGTGAAGGAAGCGAGGGAGTTGTGTCAGGTTCGTAAAGTGGCGCTCCATTATTTTTGCCTATCTCTGTGAGAAAAAGGCGTGACAATTTGATTGATTATTTATTGTGGTTCGATATGTGGCAGTTTAATTTTAGGCTCTGCTACTACAGATAAATTAATGGAAGTAGCGGTCGCCTTCATTATGCCGGCCTCATTGGAACGTAAAACTTGTAAGCTGAGATACCAAAACGTGATAAGTCGCTTGAAAGTGGTAGGTGGCTTTCCTGTCTGAGATGGGACATTTTGATTCATTGCAGACTCCTTGGAGTCACAAGTCGAATCCATCCAGAATTAGTTTCTATAGAATACTGTAGACTAAGGGCGGGCGAGCATACATGTCATGATTTTGTTTCCGATTGTTTGATCGTATTTACTTCTACACATCTGATTTTTGTGAACTCTGAAGAAGGAATCAGACGTCTATTTTGTCTCTGTACAGAAGTATGCAGACTGCACCTTTAGAAAATCTTACCGGCAAGAAAATAGTAAACTATCGGATCCACATCTAAACTATTTACAAATATTCAGACTTAGGCAGACGCCTACATTTATGGACCGCAATCCAGCTTAACATCAGGCGGGGTAGACGGGTACATGTCGATCCACAAAAAAAAAACTCACTGCAATTATACTGGTAGAAATTAGATGAAAAAAACAAATCTTTAATTGCATAAAATTATTTTATTTTTACAAAAACAATAATATAAATTAATGAGTGGTCGCGCTACGAGACAAAGCGTCAGCGAAACCAATCATAAATCTATGAATAATATCTACAACGCGCGTCTCTAGTGACGCAAGACTTTTTTTACAGTGGCCACCATACTATCCGTGAAGTTGACGTTCTCACTGCGTTAAATGGTACTTCCCGCCAATCAAGCAATCTTATTTTGACTGTCTAGGAAAAAATATAAAAAATAAAGCTTTCTTATTGGTGGAAAATTCTCACCTAACGCAGTAACAACGTTAGCTTAAAACTATACTAGCGGCACACTATGATGGCCGTTTTGACGTTTGAGCCGCTCATGAATTTTTTATTATTGTGACACGACATCTAACCTCGACCCGCCCGATGATAAGCAAGAGGAGATCCAAGAGTGACGACGACTGAAAAAACCGAGTTGGTTCCCGGCTGCCTTAGTCGATATGACTGCTACTCACTTAACACTCCAGGCTTAACATCAGGCAGGGTGCTGTGTTATGTCGAGTCACAATAAAAAAAAACAGATAATAAAAATCAATCTTTCACCAGTTAATTATATCTTAATAATACTTAATAATAGAAATCTTTATTGCACATAAATAACTACAAAAGGCGAACTTAATGCCTTAAGGCTATTTCCACCAGTTAACCTTCGGTGCAGGATGTTAAAGAAAAATAATTAGTATTTTCTTAGATTTTGCGCGAACATTGATTAATGAATTAAACAAATTTTATGCGTCTTACTATCGCGTTTATTTTGGTTTTGATTTTTCAATTTTTTATTATTCCGATGTTTCGAGAGCTTTGCAGCCATCGTGGTCACGGAGAGACACGTCGGAATAATAAAAAAATTGTAAAATCAAAACCAAAATAAACGCGATAGTAAGCCGCATAAAATTTGTTTAATTCAAAAATAATATAATATAAATTATTGTTTCTTCAGCATGTGATTGTGCATCTTAGTTTTAAATATAATTAACAAAATACAATTTTAACGCTTAGATTAAAGCAAAAGGAGAAGATACGGCATGCGCTTATTGTTCAATACAAAATGTGGCATCGATACCTCCCCTACACGAAAAGTCACACCCACAGATGCGTCTCCCATTTCGTTCACGCGCAATTTAACGAAAGAGATAGGAAAAATTGTCGCAATACGACGCGAGCGAGACAGAATGCATGAGAGTAGGTGTGTACTAACGACAGTGAACATGAGTAGTTCGTGCAAAGATTCAAATGCGTCAGTTAGACGTAGTTTAACAGTTTCATTCGTACTGTGTTCGTACCATATCTTCCCCTTTTGTTTATTCAATGCACTTAAACTAAATGCTATAAAATGCTTGTTAGTTTATATTTACGGTATAGGGCGGTTATGCTAGTTGACGACCAGTTCAGGCACTTTTTAACTTTGAAGTCCCATCTCTGATGGTCTATTGCAGTGTTTCCCAACCCATGCCCCACAGGGGGGCAATAATAAATGGACTCGACACGACTTAAACCCTTTCGCTTTGGGTTATGTAAATGCAATGCTAGATAGATATCGGTGACAATTAGCCACCGATATCTTTGTAAAGGTTAAAAATTATGTATGGGGGTATTAAAAAATGGGAAACACTGGTCTATTGCATTTATAACGAAGTCGACTTTTGTTATGGCTAGCAAATATATTAAAGAAATCAAAATTTCAGTTTTTGAGAATTTTTTAAATTAAAATTTAATAAAAAATAAGCGCCGAATATCTTGCAGTAGCGATTAATACATTTACACGTACTAAGTTTGTCTCTTCCTATCCCTGTGGGAAAAAGGCGTGACAATTTGAATGATTGACAGTTAGACGTTCAAATTGTGATGTGCAGTTCCGTGTGTTGAGTTTTTTTCTCTTTAATGTACTTATGGGAAAATGAGTCAGGTGACTTCCATTACCAGGAAGTGATCGCTGTTTTCCGCAACTATGTTTCGTTACGTTATTTTTATTTCTTCCTAGATGCCGAAAGTACGAGGACAACTGAAAAAGCTCCTTGGTCTTCTGACAACACGGAAAAAGCTATACAGCTTATTGATGGAGGTTTTTATATAAGAAATGCTGCAAAAGGAATGGGAATCCCTTTTTCAAGTCTTCAAAAGAGGGTGAAAAAAGATTCTACCTTAGGACTATTCACTGTCTTTAGTCCTGAGGCAGAAGCCGAGCTAGCAGATTTGGTAAAGAAAATGGCCGGAGACGGTTGGTTAAATGCATTTATGACTAGAAATAACATTTCTATTTGGAAACCGGAGGCGACTAAGATAAATAGAATCTCGGCCTTTAATAAAACAGATATGTCTGGTAAAGTACAAATTTGTTGCAAAAATATTTATAATGCGATGAAACTGGTATTACAAGGGTTTAAACTCCCGGGAAAAAAATTGTCTACGAAAGGACAAAAGAAAGTGGGATCTATAACCAGTTGGGAGAGAGGAAAAACATCACCTTGTGTGCTATGAGCGCTGCAGGTGGAATCATTCTACCTATGTTTATTTTCTATAGGAAAAGGTTGACTCCTCTACTCGAGGAGGATAGTCCAGCAGGAGCGCTTTACAAATCCTCAGACAACGGTTGGATCAAAGAGCATCTCATCAAGCCGTCTGCAGATGTAATACTAGACAACCATGCTAGTCACATTTCTCTTTCGTACTTGGACAAGATAGTAAGCAAAAATAGCAAACAAATCCGCTTTCAGACAATAGCGTAAAACGGCGAATTGACAATATGGCCGAAGATATAAAAAATCAAGTAGTAGACGCCGTGAAAGAATCACCCCTTTTTGCATTACAGTTAGATGAGAGCACAGATGATTTTTTTTTTTTTTTATTGTGACACAACATGTGACCTCGTCCCGCCTGATGATAAGCAAAAGGAAGTCCAAGAGTGATGCACAATGCTCTCAATTATTAGTTTTCATACGATACAATGAAACAATACAATCCAAAACGAAATGCTGTTTTCTACCGAGTTAGCTAAAACAACAAAAGCAGGACTGGGATGGCGCTCCAGCAATGCTTCGATCTTGCTCAGGATTTATAAAACTGGTCAAGGAAAAACAAAACAATATAATAGCGATACACTGCTTATACACCGACAAGCATTGGCAGCAAAGACACTACTAAACTGAATACCGTGTTAAAATTATGTATCAAAGTTGTTAATCCCATAAAAATGAGTAAGTACTCGACTTTTTAAGGAGCTTTGTGAAGATTTTGGAACGGAACATAAAACATAATTATTTTATATAGAGGTGCGCAGCATTATTTGAATTGCGCGAAACACAATTTTTAGAAAATCAAAGTTAGTTGGACAACGAATTCAAAAGCCCAAGTTTCCAAGTAGCTTTGGCTTATTTATCCGATATATTTGATTCGTTAAACTCTTTAAACATGAAACTTCAGGGTGGCGGTGTAATCAAGACTTTTTTAAGGATATATTATTGTACTTTAATATAATGATATAGTGTGAGAAAATAAATTAATTATTATTGAAAAGTTGTAACTTTGGAAACGTAAAGTATTGACTGACCACTTGAAGAATGGATGGAGGAGGAAGTCTCATAGATTTTCTTCTAGTTTTTTGTATAAGTTTGTATTTTTTTTAATACCGCCATCAGATAGTCTACCTTGACAGCCCACATTTACATACGTAAAACAATAGTCTGCATCGACAAAAGCTAGTAATACTAAACTGAAAAACTGTTTGTAGTTGAAAAATTGTGTGCCACTGTTTATAGGTGCTTGCAACACTACATGTTTGCCGTCCAATGCACCTACTGCATGAGAAAAGTCCCATTTGTTTTCGAAATCGTGTGCTATCTGCAACCTTTCTTCTTCTGAGTCCGGTCGGTACTTGCAACAATTAATTAAACATTCGTATTTTTTTTATAGTCGGCAACAGCACAAATTGCACAAAATAATGATACAGGACCAATTACACCTTCTGCTATGGAACAACAAATGGAATCACCAAGTGACATTATGAACGCTCCAGATAATCTGAGAGTAAAGAAAAAGAAAAACGCTGAAGAAGATTCCCCTATGCTGAAAAAAGCATTTCAAATTTGAACTGAATCCGCTGCACCATCTGCTGACCCATATTTTTCTTACGGCCAGCACATTGCTAATGAACTCCGTAAATGATTCACGCACTTTAATTTACGTCAAGCAAGCGATTAACAATGTGATATTTGAAGCTGACCTAGGAAAATATTCGAGTTATGGGTATTGTACCCAAAATTATTCACAGTCACACCTCAACGCCGTCTCCTGAGGCGTCGACTCCGTCTTCTTAGATTCCAGACACTACTCCTACTGCTGAACGTGAATCAACGCCATTGCCTATGGACGATTTTTCCCCTAAATAATAATAACAATTATATCAATGAATAAATATAATAATAAAAGAAAACTAGATATTTTATTTACTCACCTTAACCCAGTCTTTTAGTGCATCGCAAACTTACGCAAAATCATATGGGTAAAACCGCTGCCGAAAGTCATCGGATTCGGGTGGAAGTTTACGAGGAACATGCTCTAGCTGAGCAAACGTGTAGGAAGTGGTTTGCGCGTTTTAAAAGTGGTGATTTCGAGCTAGATGACAAAGAACGACCTGGACAGCCAAAAAAAGATGAAGAATTACAGGGCTTGCTGGACGAAGATTCATGTCAAACGCTTCAAGAATTGGCTACATCATTGGCAGTTGATTTATCAACGGTAGGAAAACGCCTCAAAACAATGGGAATGATCCAAAAGTCTGCCTACCAATTTTACTATTTTTGGACTTAATGTTACTATGATATGTCACTGTGAACCCGGAAAGCAGCGTCCTCTTAACGTGCGGAGAGCATACTGCGATCCTCATACCGTCAGCCAAGCGTGGAGATTATGGCACCCCCCATTATGATAAATGGCGTTCTAAGGGAAAGGTGTATGTTCAGCACTGGACGCCTTCTGGCTGATGCTGATATGAAATCAAGATAATAATACAACTAAAATATTTTTTACAGACAAAAAAAGGCTAACAAGATAATACAAAAAAAATATATACCACGTACTAGTGGAGGAAATATAGTTAAAATACAACGTAAGAAAATACAAAATAACCTAAAGAAAGAAACAAAACCTCTCAAAAAAACATTTAAATTAATAATACAGAAAACACCTATATTTATATGCGATACATGCAAGAATATAATGAAAAAATTAAATTAATACAACATATGCAAGTACATGTTACCGAAAACAAAGTAAACCTAAAAGCTAAAGTTGAAACTGATACAAAAGTAAAACGATTTAAGTGTGAATGTCAATATAAGACTGCACAAAATGGTGCCTTAATAATACACATGCGTGTACATACAGGCGCTACAAAATAGCGATTTAAAACGTCATATACGAACACATACACATGCATTTTAAGCACACGTGCGTCTAGAAAAAATGGATACAACACACAGAAAATGAAATTGTAATTGGTCATTCAGTTGCTGGTTAGACACAAAAGGAGGATCACGATGATGAAGTATAGTAATATAGTTAGTAATATTTGTATTCACACATTTAAATAAACTAATAAAGTGGGAGGCGCGTCCTTTATAGTTAGACAAGCTATACTATAATATCATCGCACTATATTACCGACAGTCACGTCAACATCCAATCCATTTAACTATACTATGAAGACTATATATACACTATACTTTTGATTCAACTGTTTGGAATTTTTCTTTATTGTTATTTCCTTCTGTCACTATATGCATATCCTACTATTATTATAAATGTGAATGTGAGTTTGTTTGTTACGTTTTTACACAACAACTACTTAACCGATCATCATGAAACTTTGTACACATATTTTTGGAGGTACAAGTAACATAGGTTACTTTTAATTAAATTTTTTTTACTATAGTTCCCAATTGGCTATAGTTTCAGCTCTTTGGAATTATTCTATATTTATTTTTATTTCCGTCTGTCATTTTTATATTAGTTATATACAAAAAAGACATATACAGTTGAGTTGAGAACCTCCTCCTTTGTTATGACTGTGTTATAAACCTAATTTTACGCGGGTGAAACCGCGGGCACAGCTAGTAGTATTATAATAGTAATAGGCGTAACGCGACCATAGACATTTCTTATTCAGTCCCATTCTGGGAAGGCAAAGAACTTTGTACATACAGCCTAGTCTTCCGTAAAATAGGTATAATGTCTTTAGTGGATAAAGATTTAATGGATGAAACACTTCAGTGTTTCATCCATTACATGAAGACCATACATATAGCTGCAATGTTGGAAAACCATCATGTAGTACACAATGTTTAAGAAATAAATCCAACTACACATTTGATGCAACATAATTAATATTATCCTAAACGGATCAATCCAGGAAAAGTTTGTTTCAAAAATGGAAATGCCACAAAAGTTGACATTAGAATAGTACAAAACATCACAATATTTTTTTTTAAATGAACTGTTTAATTTTATACTATAATATGAGAATTATATTCAAAATAAATAAATTAAAGGGTGTTTTAGTTTTTACTTCTTTTTTTTTGGCGAAGTTCTCGTCAATATGCAGCCATTTTGAATTTTGTCAAACTGATATTCGACGCTAACGCTGCTCGTGAATTTTTAGAACTAAAAGCAAAGCTGTCCTATATGTATTACTGATATAATAGTTATCTGTCCTAATAGTACGCAACGCTCTGTCGCTTTACAAAATTTTATTTAATCGTCCTACTAACATATTACGTTATGATTGAAAAATTTGAAACATAATTCTTATAAAAACAGCATATTGTGGGAACAAGTCGTGATAAAGCGTATAAAAGTCGGTCAACTAGCAAGTACCAATAAAACAACCCAGTACCAGTATACAGTACCCCAGGTCTAAGCTGAGCTTTGCATTTTTTTATTTGTTTTATATGTGCTATATATGTGCACTCACACAAATGCAAAGCTCAGCTTAGGCCTTGCGAACTGTACCAATATACCAAACTTGTTTTTTTCTTGCTTGGCACAAGTAGTAAACAAACATGAAAATCATCATTTCCCATGCCCTTTTTCAAAGGAAACTGTTTATTCTATAAAATTAACTGACACAATGTAACAAATACACAAAACTTATTAAAATCACACACATATTTACATTATTTTTATCAAAAACCATTTGTGGTATGGAAACGATAAATTCACAAATAACGAATGTTGTGCCCCAAGAAAAACAATTTTGACAGTAATTCATAGTTATTTTTATATATTCATATTGATTCGCGTCAGTAGTAATTGTTTTTTTATCGTAAATCCGTCATTATGCCGAAAATTTGTTTACTACTTTTGCCAAGTCAGAAAAAATGTACAATTTTTTTGTTGAGTTTCTATAGATTGTGGAGTGTTTTCAACCGCGCTGGTCCACGTCGCATATTGCCAGGACCACATGCAAGCTGCACTTTGCAGCAGATAAGGTTTGCAATTAACCAGGGCCGGATCTACCATATGGCTTTTTAGGCTTCAGCCCAGGGCCCTGAGGATTCAAGGGCCCCCTAAGTCCAGCTAAGTCAAGTCAAAATCTAAAATAGACTATAATGCTAAAAAAATCCATAACTTTGAGTAATTAGGTGGGCCCCTAAGTAGTATTAAACTCACGGTCCAGCCTTATTATTACTATTTTATATAATTTGTTACAATATGTCCTATTACTATCCAATTTACATGATTATTTATACAGTAATAGTACTTAAAAGTAATGTCAAACACTAGCTACCCGCAGTGTCATAAATTTTATGTCTTACTTACTTTTCCTTACTTTAATTTTATGTCAACTTACTTTTGCCTAATATATCGATACGCTAAAGGTGCGTCACTATGCATCCCTTAATGTCTGTAATATGGCATTCTCACGAGACAAATCTAGTTGTTCGAAATTAATTGTTCAACAAAAAATTTAAGGCGAATATTGACTAGCGTTCTCATGGTTTAATATTATACGTGTCATTACACAATCTGTCAATTTTAGCATTTTTCTCGTGGATGCGGACGCTATAATTTTCATTTTTACAAACAAACAAAAAACTGGTGATTGAGGAATACAATAAATACATACTCAATCGCGCTGATTGACTAACTGATTGGACTGATTATTAAATGCGAGTTGAACGACGAACGAAAGGGTCTATCGCTTTCAACTAATAATTGAATAAATAAAAAATAAATAAAGGTTTTTTACCTTTTGTTGAACCTATATTTATTGCTTCAACTTGGTTGAAAGTCTGTCAGAGGATTCAAATAGCAAACGCAGTTTTGCAGTTGATCAACTAAATTCGCCTCGTGAGAACTCCGTGTAAGTGAGCAACAGTGAAAGCAACAGGCAGGCCGCTTGTTGGCGTACCCCTTCTGTTCTCGCATTAATTTGCCCCGGGGGCAGCGAGTGTTTGTCCTGGTTTTAGTAAAACAATACGACTACAAACAACACCTACTTATTATACAACATACATTTATTTTAGTAACAAAATCAACTCTTATACTTAAATTTTAAGGTGACCGTGGTCTAGTGGTAGTGAAATGGCCAGGCAAGCCAAAAACTCCTAGTTAATAACCACTTGCCGGTACAAATATATCTCTTTGATATTTTTGTAAATTAATTTTCCAGGCCGAGAGAAGAAACAAATACAATTAGCATTTTCTTAGATTGATTAATGAATTAAACAAATTTTATGCGGCTTAATATCGCGTTTGTTGACTTACTCTCCGTGACCACGATGGCTGCTAAGCTCTAGAAACGTCGGAATAATAAACTGTAAAATCTAAAACAAAATAAACGCGATAGTAAGCCGCATATAAATTGTTTAATTCATTAAATACAATTAGCGATAGTTACAAGTTAATCAACACAAATTACTCGTAATTTACGAGTTACACGAAATTGACGAATAATTTTAGCGAAATAAAGCTATCGCTTTGTGGTATAGCCCGGCAGATAAAAATAGCGCTGGCATTAAAGCTGTGTAGTATCTTGTTCTGTAACGTACTTTTTTTTATATTGTGACTCGAAATATGACCCCCGCTTGATGTTAAGCCGAAGTGTGGTCCATGAACGAATGTCACTGCTACTACAATTCAATAACTGTGAGTAGCAATCACATCCACTATGCCGGCCTAGATGGAACCGGCAACTTACAGCTCTTTTTATGTACCGATCCTTATACTACTCAGTTTACGAGTCAGCATTCTTCGGTGCGAGAGGGAACGTTGCAAGGAAGCCCCCTCTCTTTGTCTCTTTCTAGCACATAGGACTTATGGAAGAGGGACAATGATCTCGCTAGTTGTCTGTTGCGACAGAGAGAGAGACAAATAGAGAGGGCCTTCTTGCAGCGTTCTCTTTCGCACCGCGTAACACTCTATGGCCTCTCTCTGCTACTCTATCCTTATATCTCTATGGTTGATTGTTATTTTTAATCTAACAGTTAAATACACATTTTAAAATAGTTTAATTTACGAAGATTACAATGCGATTGGAATATATCCTTTATTTTGCATAGTTTAGGTGTGCGAAATTATCAAACTATAATTATGACGGTTCAAAGTGAAACTGACAATATGGCGTGTCTTTGTGATTGACAGATACAAAATCCATATCTTATTTTTCAAATAACTCAATTGCACAGCAATTAAAAGCAAAATTGTTATTAGTTTTATCAATACAAGTATCGAAACTACCATTTATATTATATTTTTTCATCATTGGACATTAGAAAAGTAGTACATAAAAGCCCAAAAGGAATTATGTCCTTTGTAGCTTTTTGTGGCGGTGCTTTGTATCTCTGTATAGAAATGTACAAAAAAAATTAATAGACATCGATTCGAGCGGATATTTTTAAATGTCTAAAAATTATTATAAACCTACAAGCAATTTTAGTGCTTTTGCTAATAAAAATACAGGTTAATATACCAAAACTTGAACAATGTCGGAGGGAGTTGTGTCAGCATCGTGGCAAGTGGCGCTTCATACAATCAATTAAATTATCACGCCTGACACAACTCCTTCGCTACCCCCACATCCACAATCTCTTTATACAAGCTCTACTACGGTTAAGAATCTTATTTTACATTATTAACATGGTTTAACAACTACACTAATAGACAAAATAACTGCCATTTTTACTTTTTAAATTCAAGGACTCTTAAAGGCAGTGGAGATGTCCTTGAAGACCTCGGGCTATGGTCGTCTAAAGTATGTCTCGTCGATCCGTTTGGCTAAGGACACAAGGGTCTCGTACTTTCTTACAACTTCAGCCAAACGCCTGCACGGTAATCGGGTTGTGATAATCGTGAATACGTGACCAAATACCAAGGCGTCCAATTCTGTTGGCCTGTGAACAAAAAAAGTGTTATAATAAATAGTAACTGTTTTAAATTGTGACTCTACAGCACCCCGCTTGATATTAAGCTGAAGTGTGGTCCATAAATAGATGTCACTGCTACTACAATTCAATAACTGTAAGTAGCAGTGTTATCCACTATGCCGGCCTGGTTCGATCCGGCATCTTACAAGCTGATCCCGAAGCGCGACCAAATCACTTACCACCGCCTACTAAACTACTTGCTAAAATAGCTAACTACGAACAAAGTTACATGCTGCTTTTGTTGCCTAACCATTTGCCTTATCGTAAGATAGGCAGAGACAATAGAGCGCCACTTGCCACGTTCCTGACACAACTCCCTCGCTTGCCTCACATTCACAATTCTCTTCATACAAGCTCTATAGTTATGGGCACTAGGCAACCCAGCTTTCTTGATGATGTTTCGGGATCATCTTCAAATTAAATCAAATCAAAAAAATAAGTAAACATAGGTATTTTATATGTGTGTACCTAATTGTATAGTCCTCTATGTTTCACCGGGCATACAGTTAATTAAACATTTATGTCTAATTATACAATGTCAAATTCAAATAAAAATTATTCACAATAAAAATTTAAAACATAATACAGTTACAAATTAAAATTATACAATACGAATTAAACAAATTTTATGCTGCTCATCGCGTTTATTTTGGTTTTGATTTTGCAATTTTATACGTCGAAATAATAAATAAAACTGTAAAATCAAAACCAAAATAAACGCGATAGCAAGCCGCGTAAAATTTGTTAAATTCATTAATCAATGTTCGCGCAAAATCTAAGAAAATATTATTATACAATATACTAAACAGGAAATAAACTATTTAAAAACTACCTTATAATTGTGTACATTATTCTATTTAATATGGCTACTATAGCCTAATTTTTTGTCGTCTTGCGTTGAGTAATAAGCCTAATTTATTAACAACTTAGTTAATTTCATTTTAAACATATTTATTTATGTTAGGTTTTTTAATGTTTTAATGTCAGGCATCTTGCCGGTTCCAACTAGGCTAGCTAGTGGATGTGACTGCTATTTACAGTTATTCATGGACTGTACTCCAGCAACAGTCGGGGTGACAGATAATGTCAAGCACAATAATGGAATATTAAATAGGACGATTTAGAACGTGGTCTAATTGTAGTGAAATGGTCAAGTAAGCCAAGAAAGAAGTCTCAGTTCTAAACGATTTTTTTATAAATGTACTGGCCACTAAATGGTCGACCATTTTTTTTAATCACGTTGAGTAGTAACGTATTTAAAACGTGATACGTATAAAAACGTAACACGGCTACAGTATTCTATTCTACCCACTACTTTTCTAGAATACTTGCTATCTAGTTAGGTATTTATTTACTATAACTATATCTACTTGATTAATTTATCACGTTAAAACACAAAAATTACCTTAACGTATGTATTTTATTAAACATTACAAAATATCATTTCAAATAAAAGATATATTTCAAAATATAACGTCACATTTTTATTTTACACAAACATTTTTAAAAAAGTATTTGTTTTCTTTGTATAGTAAAATAATTGTGAATTTCATAAGATATATCAACGACATCGTTTACCCGTACGTGATAAAAAAATTAGCTAATAAAAAAAGCGACAAAGTAAAAAGAAATAACCCCAAAGCAAGTTTAACTCGAGAATCTTTTCAACATCTGTCATGTTACAGTGATAGGAAAATAATAGAAATGTTAAAAACGTGATTCGAACATATATTGCCTTTATCTAGACATATTTTGCTAATATCGTTAGATGAATGGTACATCCACAATATGTACTGACGATCTACTAAAGGTGGCCGGAGACTGCCGGAAACAGGCCTTAACTAACAAATAGTTGGGGGCGCTATCTGAACAATATGGTTCTTAACGTCACTTATACGGTATAAGTAAATAAAATAATAACAATTACAATAATTGATTATATGCCGAAATCGTGATACGCAAAACGATGTCGTGATACACAAGTTTATTGTATGATATCTATTATTGAAAATTAGTCCAAATCGGCGTAAAACACCGAACTCTCGGAACTAATTCTGAGTAGATTCTCAAACATCTTGATTTTTGTTATATCTTTAATCGATGTGAATTCTGGTGTCGAAAAATCTGAAAGATTATTTTATATTAAAATTATTATTTTACTATTTCTAATAAGGTATAATTAGGTAGCGAAATTAGTTGTGTATACGCTTGTTGACGAACTTGCACTGATATTTGACATCTTCGTAGCCAATCAGCGAAAGACAAATCAATAAGTAAACAATATTGATTGGTCACTAGCGAACGCGACGCAATTTCGATGATTTTCGTCGTTTATGTTTAAAAACATGTTAGACGCAGTCATAATATATTTTCTAGTAGAAAACCAAAAAGGATAAAAATTAAAAGTAAACAAAAAAGGAAAAAATATGTAACCTGGGCATTTGGAATCAAAATTATTAGCGACCATTTTATATTCTTCTTTCAAAACCATTACAGTTGATATATCTTTAATTGAAGTTTTACTACAAAATTAATATAAAAATGAAAAACTTGGTCACAAAAAAAAACTATAAACTAATTCTAGATTTTTAAGAAAAATGAAATTTTTCCTTTAAAAATAATTAACAAATATCGCTCGCGGCTCCAAAATAACTGCAAACTAACTAGGAATTCTCTAAATAAATTAAGCTTCAAAAAAGAAGTGAAATTTCGTCGTTATGTTTGACAACTTTTTAACGAATCAGCAAATAACAAATTTCACTGATTTTCGCCGTCATATTGTATTAGGAGAATCGGGCCTCTGGTGTCAGGTCGGATACAATTCACAACTACGCCACACCACAGAGCAACTGTTGCGTCATCTATTTCATTTACTCCTTAAGGTAATTAAAAGAAGGTAACTAGATCTCAAGAACTATATTCCCGGCAGTAAGTAATAACTTCGGGCTTTGGAAAGAGATAATCGAATAGTTTCGGCTCTATTTGACCTTCTTCCTCTTGCTAACATTTTTTCATTGTTTCTATTGTTCCAAAGGTTGGCTGGTATAGAAAGCTAATAGCATTCTCATCTTCTAGCATTCTCTGGCTCATAACGTCACGTCATCGCGACCCGTCGGCCTAAAAAGTATCATTCACGAAAAGCCACACTCGTAAGATGTCCCAATGACATTAGATAAAGTGTGGGCACATAAAATATTTCTACTCGTAACGTGACATGAGCCGAGAGGACTAGCATTAGAGATGTTATGGATATGGATACTGATATAGAAATAATATTATATCGGTTACGAATATGTAATTAATTCGGAACATCCGGTAGTTTCGGATAACTTAGGTTACGGATATTAGATTGTTAAGGAAGTTTTATAACGGATTCGGTTACGGTTAGGTTTTTAATTCGGATAACCGATAGTTACTGTCCATCCCTACATTAAATCCGCTTGCGTGAACCATAGTACAAGTTTATATAATACTTTTTTTTCTATTATACGAGGAATAAAGGGGGAGGGGAAGGAGATATCGAGTAGTAGTATGATGTATAATATAATCAAAACAGGTTGAGTATCAAAGACGTTGAGTGGTTTATTCACGTACGCATCATACACCAGTTTGCTACAAGCCTAAACCAGCCAATTATCTCGTTCATTACTTACCGCCGAAAACTGTATTAAAATTACAGTAAAATTAACATTTTTACCTCAAACTTTTGATGGAATAATTAGAGTTTTTATTTTCAACTTTCGATTCATTTAACAACTTATCATTGACCATACCATCGCTGTCTAAAAATATATCTTCCTCTATTACTTGGATCAAATCCTCATTCGTAGTATCAAGAGTCGTGTCAGCCAAATCCATTTCTTCGATAGTATTCAAATAATTATACTTTGCAAAATCACCATTATCATGAATAACTTCAAAGTCATGAATCGATTTATCGTGATCGACATTATCCTTGTCGTGATACGATGTCCTAACGTGATGCTCTTCGTCAACGATAATTTTATCGATAAGTTCAAATCCTTTGCGAATAATTTCATCTGTTATTTCTTGAACGATTTCATTTTTTATCAATTTATTGTATAAATGCATTTTCAACGGATTATATTCGCAAGTTACGTAATCTTTTGTATTAGACACTAATTTTATTTGTTTCGATGCAAATGGCTTGTAACCTATTTGGTAAATAGAATTAATTATAATGGAATCCTAACGCTATTACACCCAGGGCCGTCTTAAGCATATTCAGCGCCGGGGTGCGAAAGTCAAGGCTCCGCTCGCGTGGTCTCAGTATAGTAGGTACCTATCGAAATTTATGGCGGTCGGCATGCGCCCCTAGGACTCTGCGCCCGGGTGCACTGCACCCCTTGAATCCCCGGGTAAAGACGGCCCTGATTACACCTAACATATTTTTGGACATGAAATAATTAATTTTATAAGTTATAGTAGCCCCCTAGCGCGGCAATCCAAGAAGCAAGATAAAGACCTACAAAGAATACTATTGCAATTCATTTTAAATAACTTACTAAAACACTGTATCAAAAAAGATATTTACACGTTTTGTAAAACTTTACACAAAACAACGTTGAAAACTTTAATTATAATTATTTTTAAACATTTTAATGTGCCAGCCTAATACGTTATTTAAAATGAGTTACAATAATGTTCCTTGCAGTTCTTTATCTTGCTTCTTGGATTGCCGTGCTAGGTGGGCAGATGTAAAAAGACATTGAGCAATCCTGTAAACCAAATTGTATACATATATTGCCATTATTGGTTAATATATTAAAGACATCCTCAAGAAAGCTAGGTTACCTACCCGTAGAGCTTGTTTAAAGAGAATTGTGGATGTGAGGGAAGCGTGGAATTTGTGTCAGGAGCGTGGAATTTGTGTCAGGATCGTGGAAGAAGGCGTGACATTTTTTTTCGATTTGATCAAATTCAAATGGGATTTTACATATGAATTGGGGCTTAATAAATATATATTACACAATCATGATGATCAGCCTATGTACGTCTAACTACTGGGGATAGGCTATGTCCGGATCGTGGCTATTCTAATAGGTTTTTGGCTACTACCCCGTAGTAGCCTAAATCGCCTACATTTGTCTAATGGGAATGCGTTTTAAGACATGTCGACGGATTAACGACTACCAACGAAACCGTGATACTCGATGTTGATCACGATAGATCTTATTGGAAAACATCAGTTCAAAAAGGACATCATTCATTTAGTTCGGGCACTTGGGCTTGGGCTTAATTGCATATACATTTTAAAATAGTTTAATGTACGAAGATTACAATTTAATTGGAATATATCCTTTATTATGCATAGTTTAGGTGTGCGAAGTGATCAAACTATAATTATGACAGTTCAAAGCAGAACAAATATGGCGTTAATTGACAGATGATACAAAATCCAAATACCTCAATTGCACAGTAATTAAAAGCAAAATTGTTATTAGTTTTATCAATACAAGTATCGAAACTACCATTTATATATTTTTTCATCATTGGACATTACAAAAGTATTACATAGAAGCCCAAAATGAATGATGTCCTTTGCACCAGAAACAAATTCCTGGCACTACCAGCACAAAAATTTGGAACTAATAGTACTAGCGCTTAACTGAGGAGTGAAGCGCTTTAATAGAATACTAACCGAAGCCATCTTTAATGAATATATCGTCCGCATTAGTTATTCCTAACTTAGATTTTTTAAGTCTACTATTCATGACAGACATCTTTTCCGGCGTCACGAATTGATAAGAGAATATATTCTTTGCTTGCGATATTAAGTATTGCTCTTGTTGCTAAAAAACAATTTAGGTTACTGAAACTTAACAATTAATTAGCAGTGCAATGGTTACGCAAACCGGAGAGCACGGGTTCGAAACCACCCACCGGTACCTGGTTTGTCCTGTTTCTATGATACAAGCACTTAGCTTAGTATAAAAATGTAAATAAATAATTTAATTTTTATTTTCTTGACATTTTTGTCATTTATCTCCTCGACCCTCTTGATGGTAATCAAGAGAAGGTATGCTGGCCAAAAGTGCTTCTTTACACATCCAACCCACGGTTATAGGTTGAAGAGAACACATGGGATGGTAAAGCATTCCACTTGCCGATTCGGTCGACAAAATGCGGATGCTTCCCCCGACCTGTATACGCGCAGTAGGCAGTCAGTTGATGCCAATTTACACCACCACTTACAAGTATACAGACCGTGGCATGAATCAGTCGCATCAGCTTGTAAAAGTGACGGCGACTGAGGCCGTATACAGATGATAATTTTTTATTTATTTCTTATTGTGACTCGACATATGACAGCACCCCGCTTGATGTTAAGCTAGAGTGTGGTCCATGAATGGATGTCACTGCTACTACAATTCAATAACTGTTGGAACCGGCATCTTACAAGCGAAATCCCGAAACGCGACTAAATCACTTCACGGTCTGTATATTTGTAAGTGGTGGTACTATCCCGAATCGGTAGACTGGGAACCACTGCCTGCCACTCTTATATTTAGTCTAAGGATCAGCTTTTAAGTTGCCGGTTCTAACTAGGCCGGCGTAGTGGATGTGCAGCAGTCACCTCCATTCATAGATCGTTCTCAGGTCCATGAATCATTGAATTGTTTTTTTCAGTCGAATACACTTTTGAACTTTATTGATTGATTGATGAAGGGTGACCATGATTTAGTGGTAGATAAATAGTCTTGCAACAAAGAGCCCTTTGGTACTTTGGTCGTTTTGTATCTATGATACCTTAGTATCGAAATGATTAATAATACCGAGTCCAAAAACTATAAACGCGGCACGCTATGATGACCGTTTTGACGTAATAATTAACAATTAAGTTTAAAGGAGCAGATTGCTGTTGTTTATTGTCACCATGAACCAGTGCCGGATTAGTCACGTAGCAAGAGTAACAAATGCTACGGGCCCCGCGCTCCAACCGTAATAAAAAAATTTAGATAGGAGCGTAAAATATCTTGCATGCAGGCACAAAGCACATAGGCTATGCTTCACTTCCACTTGAAAATTCAAGTCGATATTGAAAGTGTTATCTCTAAATTTGCCCATATTAAACCCAAAAAAGTTTACTTGTAACAGTTTTGTTTTATTTAATACCCTAAACTTGAGAACCTAAAGCAAACCAAGGGCCCCTTAACAGAATTTGCTATAGGCCCCGCGCTGGCTTAATCTGGCACTGCTATGAACAATAACTATTGACCGGGTCAAAACGTCCGCCATAGCAAGCCGCTGTTATAATGAAATAAACCATAAAATAATAACCGTCAATTCCATTTCAGTATATTTGGCAACTCTAACGACATGCTTCAACAAAACCATAGTTATAGACTTTATGAACAAATGTGCCTTAGGCCCCTTCGCTGATAACAACGCCCGCATATGGCCATAGACTAGAGCGTCTAGCGGTGTTGGTCTATGGAAAAAACAATTATGACATTCCAGTCTACTAATCCGGGTTCGATTACCGGTCTAAGTAAAGAAGAAGTGTAGTGGCAGTGCAATGGTTACGCAAACCGAGAGCACAAGTTCGAGACCACCCACCGGTACCAATGTATCAGGTTGACCTGTTTCTATGATACAAGCACTTTAGTAGCTCAGTATAGAAATATAAATAAAGAAATAAAAGAAAATAAGTCTACTGATTCGGGTTCGATTTCCGGTCTAAGTAAAGAATTGTCTTCGAGCTTTTATTTGTAATATGTATTTATATAATTATACAAATATTTGTTAATAAAAAAGAGGTGGATATTTGCTTCAGGCTGGTTATCAAAGAGTGATAGGCAGTGGTGCCAAGTCTGCCGATTCGGGGTACTACCACCATTTACAAGTATACAGTTCCAACTAGGCCGGCATTGTGAATGTTATTACAGTTAAAAAACTCATCTTCAATAATGGATCGCACTCTAGCTTAACTTTAGGTATGCCACAATAAAAAAAATACAAAGCATTCTCAAATGAGGTTCGTTCTGGTGCATACAATCAATCAAATTGTCACGCCTTTTTCCCATGGTGATAGGCAGAGACAATAGAGCACCACTTGCAACGATCCTGAAACAACTCCCTCGCTTCCTTAACATCCACAATTCTCCTCATACAAGCTCTAAGGGCACTAGGCAACCTAGCTTTCTTGAGGATGTCTCCGATTTGATCGGAAAACACCCTCTTCGGCCTGCCTTGTTTAAAGCATCCATCCACATCAGATTTATAAATTGCTTTCGTCAATCTACTTTCACTCATCCTTTCCATGTGCCCAAACCATCAGAGCATTCCTTTGTCAATCCTTGTCACTACATCATCTTTCAAACCACATCTATCGCACACCATGCTACTCCTTATTCTATCCGCTATCGTTACTCCACATACACTCCGTAATGACCGCAATTCAAGTGACCTTATAAATACAAGGTGAAGACTGGCATACAGCACCATATATTCATATCTATATTATTAAAAAAAACACTCACTTTCCAAAGAAGAACTCCTTATCACCAAGTATTTGACTTAGAGTTTCACAGCATTGCTCGACCTGCAATTTATAGAGTCACGATTAAATTATGTGTTGTTTTCATTGTGATTTCATATGACATCACCTCGCTTGATGTTAAGCTGAAGTGTGGTCCATTAATGGATGTCACTACTACTACAACTCAATATCTGTAAGTAGCAGTGACATCCACTATGCCGGCCTAGTTAGAACCGGCTACTTACAAGCTAATCCTGAAACGTGACCAAATCACTTCACGTGTAAGTGGTGGTACAACCGCGGATTCGCAGACTGGCGAGACCGAGACTGAATTTAGCTAACAATATAGATAAAATAAAAATATTATATTAATAATAATATCTGTAAGTTTTACGCCCAGAGTACTGCGCTCAATGGCTCTTTGGCAAACACCGAGCCTGGACCTCTGGTAATCCATCAAAGACCAGGTCTGTACATCATAGGTGAGGACAGGGAGAATGCACATGTCCATGAGCTTTATCTTAAAGGAGAGTGGCAGACTGCCCTTCATGTGTGGGCGTAAAATTTACAGTTAAAATTCGTAAATCGGCTACAAATTGCCGATGTAGCCGAAAAAGCCGCCAAACTGAAGTGGGACTGGGCAGGTCCTCTCTATCGCATCTAATGCATTACAAACAAAGCACTACTAAGTGGACTCCAGATTGCAAAAGACATCGCGGCAGGCCAAACGGAGATGGCGAGATGAGATAGACTCCTACAATAGTTCGTGGCGAGAGGCGTCGTGAGTCATGGAAAAAAGAGAGGAGGCTTCGTCCCAACAGTGGACAAATAAATAGGCTAATAATTATAATAAAAAGATTTTTAAATACTCACATCAGCCATAACTTGGTCCATAGTCTTATTGTGCCAGTTCAATGCTTTCAGTCTCTTTGTGACCGCATTCTTCTTCGACCTAGTCTGCAACCAACCTAAAGGCCACGCATACACGGACGAGTTACGCACTTTGGTCACGTTGTTGAAAGTTGCTTCGTCTATCCATGATACATAGAGCTAAAAAAATTATTTTTTTAATATCTACTTTTTATATTATTGTGACTCGACATATATTATTGTGCTGACACCCCCCTAGATGTTAAGCCGAAGTGTGGTCCATGAATAAATGTCACTGCCACTACAATTCAATAACAATAATAAATTGTGACTAGACATTTGTTCTTAACCAGCTTGATGGTAAGCTAAAGGCAGTCCAAGAGTAACGACGACTGAAAAAACCTAGTCAGTTCACGGCTTTCCCAGTCGCCGTCCCCTGCATTGCTTGAAGGATCAAAGGTCATAGGATGGAGACAACACATTGGCTGGTAAAGCTAGTCGATTGTTCTACAAAGAATGCAGATGCTTCCCCAACCTGTGCGGGGGTGTGAAAAGATGAGGTAGGAACAAGGTTAAGGAGCTATTAAAGAGAAATTTCATCTGATCCATTCATTTTCTTTTCTTTCTTCTTGTGTTTAGTATTTAACTTGCCAGTGTCAAAGTAAAAATATATGGTTCAATGTTAAAACATTGTCAAGTAAAGATGAAGATGAACCACGCGAGTGATTCATCACAAGATGACGATGATAGTGAGATTGATGATCTTTTTTTAGTAAAGCGGCGGAAAGCCTTTACTAAAACTTCGGAAGGAGTCTTGGAGGGAACACGAAGAAACACTTTTCACAGCTTTAAATGACTTGTTTATATTCGATCAACTTAAAATAATTACTGGATAATAATTCCACCATTATTACACATTAACATTTATGAAAAACACAAGCTTTTCAAATAATTCAAAATTGCGCGTCCTGTCACTTGCAGTTGCCCGCCAAAACTCCCTGATCCATTCATCCATGTACTGACATAATAATAATTTAGGTAAAACTTGGTATGGGCTACAATTCCTCTGCCTTCAATTAACAAAAAAACTCACCTCAGCATTGACGAGAACATTAGTAATCATACTCATGTAGGCCCTCATGTCAGCTTTCTCAGTCTGTGACAACTCCGTACATAACGACACACGTTTGTTTGCCACAAATTGTACAATTGGCTCCAGTTCTGACACCACAAAGGCTCCACATTTTATGAATGGTACCCTGCCCGATGGTGACATGAATTCCGCGTTCCATCTCATTTCCACCTCGAACGGTAGGTTGCACATCTGAAATTTTAGTAGTAGTATAGAAATAGGGTTATGCATTGATTTAACATTTAGCGGAGCATTATTCCGGATGTTAGAAAAGGAAATGAGATCTGCGTACACGTGTTGCGTACAGGGGCCAACTAGCAGGTGACGTCTATTCATATATATATTGATTACTTTGTAGGTAAATCGTTTGCGAGATATTGAACGCGTAATCTCTTTGGTTCAAGTGGCTATCTGCGACCATATTGCGCTGGCGATACGTGCAACGCCATCTATCCATCGGCGCAGACACTATCTCTGGAACGCCTTCTATAGGCATGTAGAGCTACAAACAAAAGGGAACAAACAATACGAACACAATACGCGTGGAACTGACAAACTATGTCTAACTGACACACTCGAATTCAAAGCATGACCTACTGCCGTTAGGGCACACCTAATCTCATGCATTCTGTCTCGCTCGCATCCCACTGTGACATTTTTTTTATATATCTCTCGTGACTTTGCATGTAGTGGGGGTATCGGTTCCACATTCTGTAGCGGAAACTATTAAGCGCATGCTGTATCTTCTCCTTTTGTTTTTATCTAGACTAAGTAGGCAAAGGCTCACTCGTTTTGCGTGAGGTGGGCCATTTGATGTCGTCTAGGAAGCCCAGGAGATCCTTTACATGCCTGCAGACATCCAGGAGAGACCTCAATCTATTAAGGATTAGCCCAAAGTAAAGGCTACGACCGAAAGTGCTATCGACTGAAGCCGAATCTGATTAATCAGATAGTCACAACTTTCAGCCAAAGTCTAGTTGGAACTGACAACTTACAAGCTAATCCCAAAATGCAAAGAAGTCTCTTTACAGTCTGTATACTTATAAGTGCTACTACTATCCCATAAAGGCAGACTGGGCACCACTGATTATTTTTTTAATCAACACTCATAATATTTTAAGGTTTGGCTGGTAAAGAATGCCAAACGGCATTAAGACTGTCTTTTGTATAGAACAATAAAGATTTAAATAAATAAGTAAGAATATTATGCAATATGTGACAATGACTTGCCAGATGGTAAGCAAGTCCGGAAGTGCAGATGACTGAAAAAACAATGCCTTAATTGATTGTTTTGGGCAACCAGTCACAATGCCTGTCAAAGTTGTTTTAAATGCTTTACTCAAATATTTATTCCTACCTTGAGAAAAGCTTGTACAGCCAAACAGCTGGCATTATCAGGTAACAAAATCTGCTCCACCTCATAAGGCTGGAACAGTTTCACGTTGTTAGGCCATGGCTCTTGAGCTAGAAGAACATACAATAATTAAGCATGGAGATGCCTAAGATTTTTTATAAAACACTTTGTGAGTCAAATAATACTTCCAAAATAACTAGTCTCTATTCTATTGAGCTGAGAAATACATGTTATGTATGACACAGACACACACATGCATACAAAAACAAATGCACAAACATTAAGAAAATCATTATTAACTTTTTTTTGTTTGTAAATTAATCTGCAATCAGTCGAAGGAGCGTATCTAATACTCTGAATAAGATTGGTGTTGGAGAGACAGTTGTGGGCTACTAGTTCTCCTTGTCAAGGAGCAAATGGGCTCTCTTAAGTCTTTTTGTAGGCATTATTATTGCCAGTTGCTTTGCGATGTTTGGGTGTTCTTTCAAACGCTCTATATATTTTTTCTATTGTATTTACTTTAGAACTTCTCCTGTTGGTATTTCCAATTAACTTGTTTTTTTTGTTTTACTTTTCTATTTTAAGCTATTAACATGCTTGTATTATTGAAACAGGACAACCAAAGAACATATATCAAAGATACATTGATACTGGCAAGTGGTTTTGAACCCGTGCTCTTGGTTTACATGACCATTGCACTAACATTACACCACGGTCTCCCTAAACTAACCCACTTTGGTACATATGTTTTAGTATTTTAGGTCTTTGTCTTTTGTTAATGTAGCTTATTGTATGTATGTGAATTGTGAATAATATAGTATTTGAATTTTGTAGATTTAATTAATTATTATTGAATAATAGATTTAACCAATAATTTAAAATAAATATTAAACTCATAAAATAATAATAAATTCATAAAAATATTGCAGGATGCAGACATATTGGCATTTGAATGCAGTTGGAAGATTTTTTAATTTAATTCATCATCTAACTTTTTTATTGCCATGACATGGTGCTCCGTTAGTAGAGCCAACGGCTGCAACATTTAAGCACCCGTCGTGTCCACTACCTTGCCGAAGTTAGGTATATGAGGTGCTATGGTGATATTCGCTAGTGTATTTGCATGTGTAGTTACAAATAAATGGGCAAAACACTTACACATGCTATTAGAAGAATACTTAGGAATTATTTGATTAAAGATTTAGTCATATGTTTTTAAATTATAAAAAAAATATGCATAGTTGAAAGCCAAAACACAAATTTTTAAAGTAATTTATACCAAAATCGGTCCCAGTATTCATTTTTTAGTATTTTTTGGCCGCGAGTGGGTAAGGTTACAATTCGTTTTTTATTCTGACCTTTATAACCATTCGCCTGCATCTATAATTAAATAATTGTGTCATACATAAAACAACCATTTGCAGGAATGAAATTATGTAATGTAACCTTTTTTCTTTCATAATTCTGTCATAATAATTTACATACCGCTCATATTAGCCGTCATAAATTCTCTTAAATTTTGTTCCGCCATTTTATAACATTAATATTTATATCAATATACACAAAAATGTGTTTTTTCCTCGATAACTAGATCAATATTCAAAACTCATTTCAAAATCAAAATGCTGTTTTTGACAGTTCAAAACTTGTTCGAAAATTGTGTTACCAATGAAAAAAATAACAGTAGTAATTAACTTTCGATACAATTTTTTCTTCCAAAAAATGTGATCTAATATTTAATACTTTACCAGATTGGATTTGCCTTGTAATATCTTTCCCAACACAAGCTACATTTTTGTTAAGAATGTTAATAGAGAAAGCATACTCTTCGTCATCAAAATCAAATGGAACCTCAAAAAGATCACTGTTTTCGGCGTCTAAAGAAATATTTGACTTCGATCGTAATAAATCGTAGTATTTATTAAAAATATTTGCTTCACTGTTTGGTCTTGAATATTTTCCAGAAGGAGCCTGTGGAAAGACTGTTTCGGAAGAGTTATTGTGAAGTAATTTATCCTTTGAATCACTAATATTCATACTTAAAACACTCATTGTAATTTAATATTTAAATATATCAAAATGTGGTATATTATTCAAACAACATTGTCAAACGTGACTTTGGCAGAAGAATTTCATTTTATATTAGACTTTGTTTTTTTTTTCAAAAGAATGAAAAAAGTGAACGCAGATATTTCTTGTAAATGGCGGCCATTTGTGTTTGACAAGTATAACCTGTGTACGAAAATACTCGTGTTTATTTCTAAATAAATTGCTTTAACTGTATAATAGAAAAGTAATAACAATGGCTGATGTTTTGGATATCGAAAATTCAGAAGAGTTTGAAGTCGATGAGGACGGAGAACGTACGTACAATTTTTCATGTATTACTGTTCTACTTAAATTATTAGAATCATTTTTATTATTATTCTTGGTTTATTTTCATAAATAACAATAAAATCAATAAAAAAAATAGTGCTACCTTTGTTATTAAGTACTTGTAGCTCCTAAAATTCATAATATTAATAATTTAAATATAAGAACCGGCCCCATACTGTTTGACACATTTCTGTTTGACAGAAATATTGGAGTTGCGCTTCAGTAAAATTTCGAATACAGTGAAGAATAGGTTGTGTGTGATAAATGTGATTTAAAAGAAGATTCAGTGAGGTTAAGAAAGTTGTGTCAGAATTGTGGCAAGTGGCGCTCCTTTATCTTTCCTGCGGGAAAAAGGCGGGACAATTTGATTGATTCAGTGAAAAGATATATTGTGTTGTTTTGGGCACATTGAAAGGATGGATGAAGGATGTTGCTGACACAGGACTGGTTAAATAGGACTACGTATTTGTTGCTATTGTGTTGAAAAAAATAACTTATAAATATTAATATCGTGATTACTCCTGTAAAATATGATTTTGCGGTAACTTATAGTTTACAAAAATATATATATATTTCAACTTTATAATTGACAAACTTCAACTTATTAAAAATTATTACAGCATGGCTCTGAGTTGGATTTTTTTGAGCCAGTGATGATCCAGAAGATTCTTCCTTAATCTAATCAGGTAGATTCTTGAAGAAGAAGTTGTGTAAAAATAGTGATAGTAGTACTCCATTATCCCTGCCTATTCCTGTGAAAATTGATTGATTGTTTATATTTCGATTTATGTATATTTACAGAGGGCATCGCTCGTTTAAAAGAAAAGGCGCGCAAACGTAAAGGACGTGGATTTGGTGGGGAAAGTGATGATGTAAGAGGGACTCAAAGGGGTAATAAAGGAAGGTAAGTCTTAAATAATTATACACTATCGGAAAGGCTCAGCTGAAACCATTGTCACACCTTTTTTCCCCAGGGATAGACAATGGAGCGCCACTTGCCACAATCCTGACATAACTCCCTCACTTCCTTTACATTCACAATTCTCTTCATACACTCTATGGTTATGGGCACTAGGCAACCTAGCTTTCTTGAGGATGTCTCCAATTTGGTCAGTGAACACCCTCCTGGGCCTTGTTTAATGTATCCATGAGAGTTATAGATTCCTTTCTTCAATTTACTTTCACTCATTCTTTCCATGTGTCCAAACCATCGAAGCCTTGTTCTTTATCTATCCTTGTCACTACATCCTCTTTCAAACCACATCTATCGCGCACTGTGCTATTCCTAATTCTTCACTCCACATACACTCCTTCACAACCGTATTTCTACAGTGTTAACTCTATTGCCACACCCAACATTCACTTCCATACATTAATGTGGAAACAAGCACTAAATTATGAACAGCCATCCGTGACTTTTGGGACATTATTTGGCTGTTCATTATACTATGGATGGCACCGTTCACTATGGTACCCTTTTGCACTTTACTCTCAATATTTTCATCACACTTCCCATCCCTTGTAAATATGTTTACCAAGTAAAAAAAAATTGTTTGACTTGTTCCACTTTCTTTCCGTCTATCATTATCTCACATTTTGTCATGCTCTCTCTCCAAAACCAAAACTTTAGTTTTACTTACATTCATTTTCATACCTTTCTTTTCTAATTCTGCATTCATAATAGTAACCATTTCCTGTAACTTATACACCGAAGGTGCAAGGATAACTTGATCATTGGCGTACAAGAGACATTTGATTACCAAGTCATTCATTCTCAAACCATACTCACGCATCTCTTTCAGACAACTGTCCATAAAGAGTTTAAAGAGCTATCCACATCAGATTTATAAATTTCTTTCATCAATCTACTTTCACTCATCCTTTCCATGTGCCCAAACCATCAAAGCACTCCTTTGTCAATCCTTGTCACTACATTTAACTTATTAAAATAATCTTTTTTTATACAGATATGACAGTTTGGCTCTCGAAGGTGATGGCAACACACCAGGTCCTCAGCGCTCTGTTGAGGGATGGATACTGTTTGTGAGCAATGTTCATGAGGAGGCACAGGAAGATGATATTCAGGTTAGCCATGGTTTTCTTATTGTACAAGTGGAATGCTTCACCGGCCCATGTGTTCTCTCCATCCTATAACCTACGATTCTTTAAGCGATGCGTGAAGAAGGCTCTTTGGCCGGCATAGTGACGGGGACTGAGGCAGGCAGCCGTGTACTGACTCGTTTGTTTTTAGTCGTAACTCTTTCATCTCCTTCTACTTATTATCAGTCGAGTCGAGGTCAAATGTCGTGTCACAATAAAAAAAAAAACATTTGATGGTGTCAAGAGTGCCAAAAAACCTTGTCAGCTCATGATTGCCTCAGTTGCCGTCACTATGCCAGCTAATGAAATTAAAGACTTTTAAATATATTAATTGGGAGCCTTCTTAAAAAAGCTAGTTGGCCTAGTGCTCATAACCATAGAGCTTGCATGAATTGTGGATGTGAGGGTGTTATGTATTAGATGGGAACACATAATAAAATGCTGTATTGGCTTTAACTTCTTTAATGGTTGGTAATCAACTTACGCCTGGCCATAACGTAAGCCTTTACGATAGTGCGTCGTTTATGGTATTACCCACAAATACATTACAGAGAGAAGTGATGACGTTGTGTCAGGATCGTGGCTCCATTGTCTGCCTATCCCTGTGGGAAAAAGTCTTGGACAAAAAAACAGTGTACCTATGTATACTTCATATATGTACTTTGGTTGTCCTCTTTGTATGATACAAGCATGATAGGTAGCTTAGTAATAATGGAAAGGTAAAATAAATAAATTAATATTTTCATTGCAGAATCAATTCTCAGAATTTGGCGAGATTAAGAACATACATTTGAATCTGGACAGAAGGACTGGCTTCCTGAAGGGATATGCACTTGTTGAATATGAAACATATAAGCAGGCTGAGGTATGAAAAAACAACCCCTTTATTGTCTGAGCTCGACCCGCCTGATGATAAGTAAGAGGAGGTCCAAGAGAAACGACGACTGAGAAAACCGAGTTTGTTCACAGCTGCCTCAGTCGCCGTCACTATGCCGGCTAAAGGTTCTTCACGCATCGCTTGAAGGATCCAAGGTCATAGGATGGAGAGAACACATGGGCTGGCAAAGCATTCCACTTATCAATTGTCTACAAAGAAAAGACGCTCCGAACTTTTGCACTTGAGTTTTTACAAACCCTATATTAATAATTGGGTTTTAGGATAAGCTTTAAAGGTGACTAAGTTCTTATTAGGCTGACATAGTAGTTGTTTAACGACAGTAGCAGTTGCCTCTATAGATGGACTGCATTCCAGCTTAACATCAATTGGAGTGCTGTCCAGTAACATAACTAGGGCACATAGTGCAATAATGTCTAGAACAGGACTACAAACAATACCAATTATTTATAGTCACACGACGAGTGTAGTCTTGTCTGCGTATTCCTCTTGAAGCGACCGCGCTACATGCCTATAGAGGGCGTTCCAGATCCAGTCTGCGCCGATGGATAGATAGCTTTGCACGTATCGCCAGCGCAATATATTCGCAGATAGCCACCTGAACCAATGAGATTGCGTGTTCAATATCTCGCAAACGATTTACCGACAAAGTATATATATACGCTCCAATGAAGAGACACGCGTACAGCAGGAGATCTCCTTTCCTTTTCTAACATGTGGAATAATGCTCCGCAATACTCTTATAAGCATAAACTTTAATAATATCAAAGTGCTGGAACTTTCACTAATTAGACAACCGATGACAAAGCTGCACAACTGTAGAGCGAAGGTCTATTTGTAGACAACGCTCAACACTTCTATGATCACACAACATATGTGATCATAGTCTAGAATCTAGACTTTAGATCAGCGTTTTCCAACGTGGGGCCCACGCCCCACAGGGGGGCAATTCGATAGTTAAGGGAGGCAATTTAAAAATGGACTCGACACGACCTTAACCATTTCGCTTCGGGCTGTTTAAATGCAATGCTAGATATCTTTTCATTGATATGTTTTGATAACAAGTAATTTCTTCCTAAAACTAATCATTTATATTTCTTATGGGAACAAAACAATTTTCAAAGGTTAAAAATTATACATGGGGGGCATAAAAAATTTATATACGTTAAGGTGGGGCATGGCCTAAAAAAGGTTGGGAAACACTGCTCTAGATGAACTGATTGCAGATAGTAAAAAATACAAGAAAATAATATACAAAATAGACGCACGAACAGAACACAATTAAAATTGATAAAAAATAAAAATAACAGGACAGCCAAAGTACATATATCAAAGATACATTAGTACCGGCAAGTGGTTTTTGAACCCGTGCACTCGACTTGCGTGACCATTGCACTGCCACTACATTACGCAATTTTTGCGCAAAATCTCATAAAATACTAATATTTGTTTCAACATTTACAGATGGCCTTGGAAAAGTTGCATAAAACTGATATCCTCGGACAGCCAATCTCAGTTGATTGGTGCTTCGTTAAAGGACCAACAAAATCACAGAGGAAAAGGCGATAGTATAAGATAAAACTTAAGTTAAAATTTCTATTAATTAAAGGACATCATTCATTTTGAGTTTCTTTATACTACTTTTCTAATGTCTAATGATGAAAAAATATATAAATGGTAGTTTCGATACTTGTATTGATAAAACTAATAACAGTTTTGCTTTTAATTGCTGTGCAATTGAGTTATGCGGAAAATAAGATGAATTTTGTGTCGTCTGTCAATCACGGAGACACGCCATAGCTTTGAACTGTCATATTTATAGTTTGATCATTTTGCACACCTAAACTATGCACAATCAAGGATATTTTTCAATTACATTGTAATCTTTGTACATTAAACTATTTCAAAATGTATATGCAACTGTTAATACAATTAAGCCTAAGTCCCCATACAAAATGAATGATGTCCTTTAAATGTCTATAATATTCACTGAGGTAAAAGGAACTACTGTACTAGGGGCACGCTATGATGACCGTTTTGACGTTTGATGAAGTTTATATATAAATTAACAATTACAGTAATCCCCCCTATAATGCGGTAGATTGGTTCTGCGTTATAGGGGTTTTCCCGTATAAGACGTTTTCACGACCTCGCATAACGCGGTACATATAAATGATTCATAACATTTAACTTTTCTCGCTGCAGGGGGTTTAAATTGAATATTATGAAAAAACTATGCTTTGACTAATCTATAGTATTATATGTACGTTTTATTAAAATCAAACTAAACTAAGAACATTTTAAATAAAAAAAATTTATGCATATGAACTTAAAAAAACAGTCAATTTCAAATTATAACAGTTTTATTACTTGTTTATTCACTGTCAGAACTATCTGATATAATGTTTGACCGACATCGCATGTGGGAATTCCCCGCGTTATATGGGGGAATATCCGTGTTATACGGGGGGGATTGAAATCGCATATGAAAACGCGTTATAGGGGGGATTAATGTACATTTGAAGGAACAATAATTTATAGTGACAATAAAGAACAGCAATTTGCTCCTTCAAACGTAATTATTAATTTATACAAAACTTCATGAACAATGCAAACGTCAAAACGGCCATCATAGCGTGCCGCTAGTATAGGAAAGTAGAGTCTGTCCAAGCCGAAATGACGCGCCCCTCCACTGCATTTAACTACACGTGCAACTAAAATATGGACGCAACACACCGAAAATGCAATTGTAATTGGTCATTCAGTTGCTGGTTAGACACAAAATGAGGAGCACGCTGATAAAGTATAGTAATATAGTTAGCAATATTTGTATTCACATGTTTAAATAAACTAATAAAGTGGAGGGGCGCGTTATTTATAGTTAGACAAGCTATACCAGGCTTGCGAGTGCGAGCGAGAGGTATTTCGCATGTTTGTAAAGGTTCTACTAAAATTGCTCTGTCAATGAGTTCTGCATTTTTTTCTATAATTATTCATACGATTATTAAGGAATATGTTCTTAGATTTTGCGCGAACATTGATTAATGAATTTAACAAATTTTATGCGGCTTACTATCGCGTTTATTTTGGTTTTGATTTTACAATTTTATTTTATTATTCCGACGTTTCGAGAGGTTTGCAGCAACCATGGTCATGGATGGAATAATAAAATAGTAAAATCAAAACCAAATTAAACGCGATAGTAAGTCGCATTTTTTTTTAAATTCATTAATAAATGTTCGCGCAAAATCTAAGAAAATACAATGCCAAAAGAAGTTGTAAATCAGTTGAAAGTCAACCAAACTTTTAGTGGTAGGTAGTGGTGCCCAGTCTGCTGATCTGGGTAGTACCACCACTTACAATTATACAGACAAAAGTGATTTAGTCGCGTTTCGAGATAAGCTTGTAAGTTGCCTTTCAACAGCTTGTAAGGGTGTTGTCATATGACGTACCATAATATAAATACTTTATTCTTATCCAGTAAAATGTCATTTTGAAATTGGTTCGATAGGTTTTGCGACGTATTGTCGAGACTGTCGGTGTATAGAATCGACTTTCCAAGTCTTAGAACCTGTTACCTTTTTCTGTAAAGATGCTTAATAAATATCTAAATTAATAAACTGTTTTTTATTTCTTACAATTCTATCAAACAGATGATTTAGTGACAAGGATTGACAAAGGAATGCTTCGATGGTTTGGGCACATGGAAAGGATGAGTGAGAGTACATTGACGAAAGGAATTTATAAATCTGATGGATGGATGCGTTAAACGAGGCCGACACAGGAGGGTGTTTTCCAAACAAATCGGAGACATCCTCAAGAAAGCTGGGGTGCCTAGTGCCCATAACCATGGAACTTGTATGAAGAGAATTCTGAATGTGAGGGAAGCGAGGAGTTGTGCCAGGATCGTGGCAAGTGACGCTCCATTATCTTTGTCTATTCCTGTGGGAAGAAGGCGTGACAATTTGGTTGATTTGAGATCAACATACCGTAAAGTGATTTGGTCGCGTTTTGGGATCAGCTTGTACGTTGGAACCACTAGGCCACAGAATAGTGGATGAGACTCACAGTTATTAAATTGTAGTAGCAGTGACATTCATTCATGGACCACACTTCGGCTTAACATCAAGCGGGGTGCTGTCATATGTCGGTCACAATAAAAACCAAGAACAAGATTCACATGCGTGGTTGAGACACCAATTCGATACGCGTGCAGTCCCAGATAAAATATTACAAATAAAAGCTATGAAACGAATATTTGCTCCGACCGGGAATCGAGCCCGGGACTTTTTTTTTATTTTTATTGTGACTCGACATATGACAGCGCCCCGCTTGATGTTAAGCCAAAGTGTGGTCCATGAATGAATGTCACTGCTGCTACAATTCAATAACTGTGAATAGCAATCACATCCACTATGCCGGCCTAGATGGAACCGGCAACTTACAAGCTGATCCCGAAACGTGACCAAATCACTTCACGGTCTGTATACTTGTAAGTGGTGGTACTACCCCGGATCGGCAGACTGGGTACCACTGCCTACCACTCTTTGAAAACCAGACCCGAAGCAAATATCCATCTCTTTTTTTTAATTAACAAATATTTGCAATATTTAATACTATTAAATATTACAAATAAAAGCTATGAAACAAATATTTGCTCCGACCGGGATCGAACCCGGGACTTTACGCGCAACAAAGCAATCGCTAAACCGTTCGTCCACACCTGTCGTCAAATCGGATACATAACCGTGGAGCTTATATGAACAGAAATGTGTATGGAAGAGCAAGTGGCGCTCTATAGTCTCTGCCTATTCCTGTGGGAAAAGGCAGAGACAATTTGATTGTTATTGTTTTGAGTAGAAAAATTAGTAGCGTTTCGGGGTTGTCAGTTGCCGGTTCCGACTAGGCCGGTATAATGAATGCGAATGCTACTTGCAGTTATTTCATCTGTAGTAGCAGTCAACTCTAGCTTAACAGGCAGGGTGCTGTCATATGTCAAGTCACAATAAAAAAAAAACTGTTCGGCTGCATAAAAGGACATCATTCATTTTGTATGGGGACTTGGGCTTAATTGTATTAACAGTTGCATATACATTTCAAAAAGGCTACAGGGTGAAGGACACTATGTAGAGTTTAAGTTAGATATAGAACCCGGCAGATAAGAGCGCTGGCATTTGAGCAGCGCTATAGCTTGTCTAACTATAAATGACGCGCCCCTCCACTTTATTAAAATGAGTGAATATTACTATACTTCATTAGCGTGCTCCTCCATTTGTGTCTAACCAGCAACTGAATGACCAATTACAATTTGGGCCTGTTGCATTCATATTTTATGTTTTCTCGTGTGCGCAAATGCGGTGGAGGCGCGCGTCATTTCGGCGCAACTATTTTTATATTTCAATGTAACTATATATTTGTACTTTGGTTGTCCTGTTTCTGTGATACAAGCACTTTGTGACTTAAATTGAAATATAAATCATCATCAGCCAGAAGGCGTCTACTGCTGAACATAGGCCTCCCCCTTAGAACGCCATTCCGAACGACAAGATGCCAGTTGCTTTCACTATGTCGTCAGTCCACCTAGTGGGAGGCCTACCTACGCTCCGTCTTCCGGTTCGTGGTCTCCACTCTAGAACCTTTCTTCCCTATCGGTTGTCGGTTCTTCAAGCTATGTGGCCAGCCCATTGCCACTTCAGCTCGCAAATCCTACGAGCTATGTCGGTAACTTTGGTTCTTTGGCGAATATCCTCGTTCCGGATTTTATCGCGCAGAGACACACCAAGCATAGCTCTCTCCATTGCCTGCTGAGCGACTCTGAGCTTTTCCAACAGGCCAACATTTAAGGGCCACGTATAACTGTATATAAATAAAACAATTAAATATTATTGTAAACATTTATTTGGTCTCCATCACAATAATAATATTTGGAAGTCGCAATTCTCTTAACAGTCATACTAACCACACATAATTTACAACAACAACCATACAAAAAGAGCGCTACTTACAAACTAATTTAAAAAAAAAACTAATAGGCGAAAATTATAATACACACATTCCAAATTCAAATTCAACAAAATGGACGCCGAAACATAAAAAATAAATAGAAAGTTTATTAGGCTAAAAATTCATTTTTCTCGTTTTTTTGTTTGCATTGAGGGTAGTTTTAGAACCTCTTTGGACTCGTCAACGCCATCTGGCGGACGCTAAATGTGGACAGTCCCAAACCGATAGCCGCGAGAGCGAACGCTGATCTGGACATCATCTTCTCCCGGCTGGCTGGCTGTAACAAAAAAAAAGGAAAATTAATATAAAAGGACTAAATAAGATTGGTAGGCAGTGGTACGCAGTCTGCCGATCCGGGTAGTACCACCACTTACAAGTATACAGACCGTGAAGTGATTTGGTCACATTTCGGGACGGTTCCTGTAAGTTGTAAGTTACCGGTTCCACCTAGGCCGGCATAGTGAATGTGATTGCTACTCACAGTTATTAAATTGTAGTAGCAGTGACATCCATTCATGGACCACACTTATATAAGTATAAAAGTTTTTAGTATGTTTTGTTAAAGTGGCTCGCCAAATGACAGCACCCCGCTTGATGTTAAACTGGAGTGCGGGCCATGAATGGTTAGTTAGAGTTAAATAACTGCAAGTAGCAATCTCATCCACGATGCGGGCCTAGTTGGAACCGGCACTTACAAGGAGATTCCGAAATGGCAACTTACAGTTATTTAATTATAGTATTAGCAGTGACATTCATTTATGGACCACACTCCAGCTTAACATCAAGCGGGGTGCTGTCATAAATGTCGAGCCACAAAACAAAAACTAAGGCATTGTGTAGTGGCTAATTTAGAAGGTGGCATACACAGGGAGGGGATTGACCATTTAAACAAGGTTTTGTAGACGTTTAAGGATCATTAGCTCTTTTTAACTTAAATGAAGGGATGTAAGTAAAATGAGTCGAGCGTTATAAATTCAAAAAAATAAAAAACCGAATAAATAATTAGTTTTGTTAAGTTCTTCCACGAGGTTGCCTCCGATTTGGTTAGAGAACCTCCTGGGTCTGCCTCGTTTTCCACATCATTCATCCATCCACATCAGATTTATAAATCTTTTTCGTCAATCTACTTTCACTCATCCTTTCCATGTGCCCAAACCATCGAAGTATTTCTTTGTCAATCCTTGTCACTACATCTATCACGCATCTATATTCCTTATTCTATCCGCTATCGTCACTCCACACACACTCCTTAATGACCACATTTCTACAGCGTTAATTTTACTCTCATGCTTCTTCTGCTACACCCAACATTCACTTCCATACATTCAAGTACCGCATTAAGAAATGCCGTGACTTTTGAGACATTATTTGGCTGTTCATTATACTATATGAATGGCACCGTTCACTACGTTACCCTTTGCACTCTTCTCTCAATATCTTCATCACACTTTCCATTACTTGTCAACATTAGAATTAGTGATAGCTTGTCTAACTATAAATGACGCAACCCTCCACTTTATTAGTTTATTTAAATGTGTAAATGCAAATACTCATATTTTATATGGATAAAACACACGTGTGCGTAAATGCAGTGGAGGGGCGCGTCATTTCGGCTTAGATAGACTAAAATAAGATTATATGACCCTAAAGGAACATGTCATAAGGGAATACCAAGCTCAAACACATCCCGTGCTCATGACAAAACCTGACATTGAATTTTTTTCATGGTAATAACTACACGCTATTTTGGTCTACAAAAGAATTAGTCGGTGACTCAAATGAGTTGCCAAATTAATTACATAACAAATGAACGGCCAAGATTTTGTAACGAATTTTTTTTACAGAAAAAAATATTTTGTAACGCCACTACACCACAAGGCGACCGTGGTGTAGTGGCAGTGCAATAGTTACACAAACGGAAGAGCACGAGTTCGAAACCACCCACACCGGTACCAATGTATCTTTGATATATGTACTTTGGTTGTTTTTTGTCACACGTTTGATTTTTTTACTATTTACATTTCTATACTAAGCTACTAAAGTGCTTGTATCATAGAAATAGGACAACCAAAGATATGTACATTGGTACTTGTGGGTGGTTTCGAACTCGTGCTCTTCAGTTTGTGTAACTACCAGAGCTTACTTTTGGATATATATTTTTTATTGTGCCTCGACATATGACAGCACTCCGCCTGATGTTAAGCTGGAGTGCGGTCCATGAACGGAGGTATCTGCTACTTACCTACCTACTACCACAGTATAAATAACTGCAAGTAGCAGTCACATCTACTATGTTGGCCGGCAACTTACAAGCTTATCCCGAAACGCGTCTAAGTCACTTCACGGTGTGTAGTGGTGGTACTGTGGTGGGCCAGTCGGCAGACTGGGTACCACTTTTTTCGTCTCTTTTTATTAACAAATACATATGTGTAATATTAAATATTATAAATAAAAGCAATTATCTGCACGGACACCGGGAATAGAACCCGAGACTTAACTCGTAAGGCACTGGTTCAAAACTAGGCGTGATGCATTGGTTATGCATCACGTCTAGTCAGGGGACAGTGGCGGCCTTAGGGGGTGGCGAACAGGGCAACCGCCCGGGGCCTCGCTCTTGCAGGGGCCTCGCGTCAAGCAAATTAAGATACTGATTTTTTACCTATATTTTTTTATTAAAAACTTTTGTTTTTAATTCTTAATTATTCATTTAAGTCTTAGTAAAAGCCGCAAACATCAATTTAAAAATTTATCATCACTGTATTTGTTAATTTTGTAAACCTTTCAATATAAGTAAAATATTTTAAAACTCAAATTTTATTTATTTGTATAACTCGCATTTCTCGTCAAACATAACGTATACCTACCTACCAAACAACCAGACCTACTTTCGCATCATATAGGTACTTTTCGGTAGGACAAAGGGCCTCGCAATAGGTAAGGCCGCCGCTGTCAGGGGACTTGCTAGACTCACTACCACTAGACCACGGTCATTAACAGGATAACATAGAATAAATATAAAAAGACAGATTTATGATCGAATTGTTCTATTTATAAATTCCTAAAAAATGCAAGCAAATATTTGCTAGATAAAGTTCTTTGTTAACGCTATTAAAAGCTATTGTGACGTCAACTTAGTTAATTTTACATACTAGACAAATTCTGAAAGGACCTTGACTTTTTTAAATTGTGACTCGACATTTGACAGTGAACACCCCGCTTGATGTTAAGCTGGAGTGCAGTCCATGAATGGATGTCACTGCTACTACATTTTAATTACTGAGGGTCTTCAACCCGCGGCACGCGGGCCTCATGCGGCCCGCCAGCTAAGTTCTTAACCAATGAAGATTGACTTTAATTAACCAATAAAGATTATTGAAATTTGAAATTATGTATGTCTTTTATTTTATTGATAAGGTGGTAAAGTGTCGTGAAAAGTTGTGGCCCTTCGGACGATGTGAAATCGATGTTTGGCCCTTGCACTAAAAAAGGTTGCACCTATGCTGTAGGTAGTAGTCACATCCACTATGGCCGGCCTAGTTGAATCCGGCAACTTACAAGCTGATCCTGAGACGCGACTAAATTACTTCACGGTCTGTATACTAGTAAGTAGGGATCCCGGATCGGCAGACTTGGTATCACTGTCTACCACTCTTTGATAACCAGATCGAAACAAATACCCGCCACTTTTTTTATAAACAAATATTTGCAAAATAATTTAATAAATATTACAAATAAAAACTATGAAACATATATTTGCTCCGACCGGGATTCCAACCCGGGACTTTTCGCGTAACAAATCGCCAACGCCTTTTGGGAATGGTCACGCAAACCTAGAGCACGAATATAAAACCACTTGCCCGTACCAATATATCTTTGGTCGTTCTGTTTCTATAATACAAGCAACTTTAGTAGCTTAGTATAGAAATGTAAATTAAAAAAAAAAGCGTAAAATGCGCCTTCTTTGTCTGCCTATCTCTGCAGAAAAATAGGCGTGACACAGTCGTTACTTATAAAACGTGTTTGTCTCTTTCTATATTTATATCAGTATTTATTGCGTCGTTTGCACGCTTTCGAATCGTAATCCCACGCGCTCATCAGCCTAGGGAAGGCACGTGATCCGACATCTGACCTCGACTCGACTGATGGTCTAACAAACTGTCACGCCTTTTACTGTCACAGGGATAGGCAAAGACAATAGAGCGCCACTTGCTACAATCCTGACACAACTCCCTTGCTTCCCTCACATCCACAATTCTCTTCAAACAAACTCTGTGGTTATGGGCAATAGGTAACCTAGCTTTCTTGAGGATGTCTCAAAAACCCTCCCGGGCCTGCCTTGTTTAACGCATCCATCCACATCAGATTTACAAATTCCTTTCGTCAATCTACTTTCACTCATCCTTTCCATGTGCCCAAACCATCGAAGCATTCCTTTGTCAATCCTTGTCACCACATCTATCGCGCAATGTGCTATTCCTTATTCTATCCGCTATCGTCACTCCACATACACTCCTTAACGACCGCATTTCTACAGCGTTAATTCTACTCTCATGCTTCTACCACACCCAACATTCACTTCCATAGTTCATCATCCACAGCCATCTGTGACTTTTGGGATGTGAGTCACAATTAAAAGAAACAAAGTAAAAGTAATCGTATAATGTTATGAGTAGAACCTTGGACATGTTGATAAAAACGTCTTCGCGTATATTGATAACATTAATAACAATAATAATTATTAATCATTGTCCTATATTGTAAGAAATATAAAAAAGTAAGCCGTCGTGGGACGCCTGGCGTTAAAACATGCAATTATTTAGTAGAGCTGACCCGGCTTATATTTATTATAGAAACATGGTCTAAGTACATCTGTAGGTATATCAAAGATACGTTGGTACCAGCAAGTGATTTTGAACCGATCGATGTTGGTTTGCGTGAATATTGCACTGCCACTACAACACGGTCGCCTTATGTCGCCACTATGCCGACTTAACTGAAGCCAGCATCTTTCAAACTAATCCCGAAACGCATCCAGGTCACTTCTCTACCCCGGATCGGCAGACTGGGAAAAAGACCACTGTCTGCTCACCACTCTAATTCTTAAACCAGGACCAAACCGTAGATTGGACAACATGGAATTGCAGAGATGTCCTCGACCAAATTAAATACGGTACTTTTTAACTATGTAATGTAAGCATACTTGGTGTGCGGCTTACAAATATTTTTAAACATAATATTTGGCAAACGTCCCGACTAACAATGTTATTGTATATTATTTTTTCTTTGAGACGCGGCATCTGACTGAATGCCTGATGATATTTTTACTATTTAAAAAAGATGATCTTTACACATTTTCTAAATAGCTCCTAACACTTGTAAGTAGTATGCATATATTGTATTATATGTACTAGTATGTATTTTTTATTATAACTCGACATATTACATGTTAAGCTGGAGTGTGGTCCATGAATGGATGCCACTGCTACTACAATTCAATCACTTCGAGTCACAATAAAAAAAAGTCGAGGTCCGTTCTTTCCGGATTTGTCTAGTATGAATTTTTACATACTAGACAAAATTGACGTCACATAAATTTTAATAGCGATAACAAAGAACTTTATAAACTTAACATATAAAAAAAACACAATTCTCCTGATACAAGCTCTATGGTTATGGGCACTAGGCAACCCAGCTTTATTGAGGATGTCTCCAATTTGGTCGGAAAACACCCCACTGGGGGGCCTGCCTTGTTTAAGGCATCTATTCACATCAGATTTTTAAATTCCTTTCGTCAATCTACTTTCACTCATCCTTTCCATGTGCCCAAACCATCTGAGCATTCCTTTTATATTATTAACGCGCAATATAAACTACATAGTAGATATGAATGAACGCAATTCGAATTATTAATCTTAATTAACTATTCCGGTCAAAGTCTAGTAGACGTTCAAAAGGCCATTTCCTTGTGCGGTCATAGTTTTGATTAAAACTAAGTCTATTTATAGAATACTAGATTTTTTATTTACATTGCTGTAGAAATGCGTTCGTTAAGGAGTGTATGGGAAGTGACGATAGCGGATGGAATAAGGAATAGCACAGTGCGCGATAGATGTGGTTTGAAAGAGGATGTAGTGACAAAGATTGACAAAGGAATGCTTCGATGGTTTAGGCACATGAAAAGGAATGACGAAAAGAATTTATACATCTCATGTGAATAGATGCGTTAAACGAGACAGGCCTAGGAGCAGTGGCGTAGCGTGGAATTCAAAGTGGGAAACAAAATTTGCCGCCCCCTTATTTAGGAGTTTCAATCATAGGTACAACAAAAATATGAATTTCAGGTTCAAATTTTAACGATTTATTTTATTTTTTTTAAATTTTGCCGCCCACTAAATGTGCCTCGCGGGGCGGGTCGCCCCTGCCACGCTACGCCACTGCAGGAGGGTGTTTGCCGACCAAATCGGGAACATCATCAATAAAGCTAAGTTGCTTTATTGATGTAAGTGCCCATAACCATAGAGCTTATATGAAGAGAATTGTCAATGTGAAGGAAGCAAGGGAATTGTGTCAGGAACGTGACAAGTGGCGCTCCATTGTTTCTGCCTATCCATGTTAAAGGCGTGACAATTTGATTGATTGATTTACCGACCCACTCGGTTTTACCCGGGTCGAAAAGTCGATTCGTTAAATCTCTATGCGGGTGTCGTACAAAAATTAAAAATAAATCTGTTTATAAAATATGATATAAATAAATATTTTGCGTAGTATTGAGTTATCATTTATGTTCTAGTTGTAAATCTCTCTTATCAATACGCTGCGAACCTTGGCGCCATTATGTAATATTCGCGTTACGTTTACACCGAGATTCTTAAAAATAATCATATCTTTTCATACAAAATAATCAGTATAATTGAATTAAACAAATTTTATGCGGCTTACTATCGCGTTTATTTTGGTTTAGATTTACATAATATCAAACGGGGTAGTTTTGGAAACAATTACAGCATCAACCAATAGGACGACCAACACCTCAGTCTCTCCGTGACAACGATGGCTGCAAAACTCTCGAAACGTCGGAATAATAAAAAAATGTAAAATCTAAACCAAAATAAACGCGATAGTAAGCCGCATAAAATTTGTTGATTTCATTATAATCAGTATAATTGACATTGCTCTTTATTATATCTTTACATTTCTATACTATACTACTAAAAGTGTTTGTATCATTGAAACAGAATGGCTAAAGTAAATACTGGCGACAACCGTAGCCGAACGGTTAGCGATTGTTTTGTTGCGCGTAAAGTCCCGGATTCGATTCCCGTTCGGAGCAAATGACTCGACATATGACAGCACCCCGCTTGATTTTAAGCCGAAGTATGGTTCATGAATGAATGTCACTGCTACAATTCAATAACTGTGAGTAGCAATCACATCCACCATGCCGGCCTAGTTGGAACCGGAAACTTACAAGCTGATTCCGAAACGTGACCAAATCACTTCACGGTCTGTATACTTGTAAGTGGTGGTACTACCCCAGATCGGCAGACTGGGTACCACTGCCTGCCACTACCACTCTTTGATAACTAGACCCGAAGCAAATAAAAATCTCTTTTTTTATTAACAAATATTTGCAATATTTAATTGTAATTGTAATAATTATTAAATATTACAAATAAAAGCTATGAAACAAATATTTGCTCCGACTGGGAATCGAACCCGGGACCATACGCGCAACAAACCGTTCGTCCACGCCTGTCGTCAAAAATTGTCGTATTTAATATGAACTATGCGTATCGCAATACGAATTCAAATCGGTATTTGAGGGAGGGAGATGCACGAGGATTGTTCAGGATGCCATACAAAATCTTGTTCGCATTAAAACGTAGGTATATACAAATCAACATCTCGATTCAAATTACGTTACAAAACTTAAATTGTTATAAGACGCACACAAACGTACAAACAATTTTATTTATAAATAAATTGTTATTTATACAATCAACAAGACGTGTTCATTGAACTTCAAATGTTTTTCATCTGCGACATTGGAGAATTTAACAAGCTACCTATTCTTTGCGATAAAGAATTTAGGAGCCGGATAGAGATCGCTACTGCGGGGTTAGGTTGGGCAAGTTAAAACGATTATCGTCTCTCGTCGACGATTGGCAAAATAATAAAAGCTATTAGCCTAACACCAAAATAAGATTGATCAAACGTGTCGTCGCACAGACGATATTCGTCACAACGATTAATAGTCTCGTTTTATTGGATTCAGTCTAGCTTTTAATATTTTGACAATCGCCGACGAGAGACGATAACCGTTTTTAACTTGCCAACCTAGCCCCCTGAGCTTCATTAAATCTTCATATAACCAAATAAAAACTTCAGATTCTAAATCGCGTATACCAGGTCATCCCTCATCCCGCAGTGCCTGAAGACAAGTGTCTTTACACAGTGTGTGTTGCCAGTAATATGGCATTGAGACGTGGCCCTTAAATGTTCGCCTGTTGGAATAGCTCAGAGTCGCTCAGCGGGCAATGGAGAGAGTATCTTTGCTCGACAGAATCCCTCGACCCGCCTGATGATAAGCAAGAGGAGGTCCAAGAGTGACAATTACTGAAAAAAACGAGTTTGTTCACAGTCAGTCGCCGTCACTATGCAGGACAAAGGTGCTTCTTCACGCATCGCTTAAGGCTTAAAGGATCCAAGGTTATAAGATGTAGAGAACACATGGGCAGGCAAAGCATTCCACTTGTAGATTGTTCTACAAAGAAACGACGCACTAAACATCACATGTCAAGGCCGCTCATAATAAATCCTTTACTTAAAGCCATAGTAATAGTCACATGTTAGCAATATCTCTTATATGTATTCATTCTAATCATACAATACAATAATTAGATATGTTTTACAATAAGGCAACCGTGGTGTAGTGGCAGTGCAATGGTTACACAAACCGGAGAGCACGAGTTTGAGACCACCCACCGGTACCAATGTATCTTTGATATATGTACTTTGGTTGTATTGTTTCTATGATACAAGCACTTCAGTAGCTTAGTATAGAAATGTAAATAAATAAAATAATGTAACAAGGCAACCAAGTATACCAAGAGGTTTAAAACCTCTTCCCAGTACTAACGTACCTTTGATATAAATCAAAATTTCCCAAACTGTTTTACTCATAGACCACTATAAATATTTTGCTGGTTCCGGTGAACCCCCTGCAATTGCAAGTCCCCGCCTTTGCAATGGAGCCCTGCTTACGATTTCTGAACCTCCATGTTTTGTCACTTCAACGTAGATCCCATCTCATGGACCCCTGGGGGTCTACCTGGACCACTTTGGGAATCAATGATATAAATGTTCTGTTTCTATAATACAATCATGTTTAATATAGGAATGTAAAATAAAAAAACAATGGAGAAGCAGAATGCTTTACTAGCCCACCCATGTGTCCTTCCTATCCTATACCCAGACGTTTCAGCTGTGTTGCAAGAACCGTGGCTGCCAAAAGGCTGCGAGAAATGTTAAGGTAATTATCAATCAAACTGTCAAGCCTTTTTCCCACAGCGATAGGCAGAGACGATGGAGGTAAATATATATTTCTTTCGTTAATTACAATGTGTCCGAGGTTTGATTTCGAATGTACTAGTTTAAAAAGATAATCACGAATATCCTGAATGGCACTACCTCTATTTTAGTTATTCTGTCTAAGCCGAAATGTCAACACACCGAAAATGAAATTGTAACTGGTCACTCAACTAACGCAACCTACATTACACTTCTCTTCCTTATTTACAATTGATTAAGAGTGGTAGACAGTGGTGCCCAGTTTGCCGATCCGGGGTAGGACCACCACTTACAAGTATCAAGTAAAGAAGTGAATAAATCTGCCTATTAGTAGATGAGACTGTTAATTTGTGGTTATTTAAATATAGTTGCAGTCACCTCCATTCAAGGACTTACGGATTAATATTGTGCGAGTTGCTGTCATATATCAAATGCAATTATCCTACAATAAAAATAAGTTTATCTAAAAAGAGTGCATAATAGCTATTTTAGGAAATCGTGGAACATTTAGAGTGACTCATGACCATCCATAAATTTACACTACAAAATTGATGTTTATAACTTACTTATATGTTTTATGTTAAGAGATAAAGCATGTTTATAAATCAAATTGAATTAAACAAATTTTCTGCGGCTTACTAAGCGTTTTGGTTTTGATTTTATTATTCCGACGTTTCAAGAGCTTTGCAGCCAATGTGGTGGAGAGAGAAATTTGTTAAATTCATTGGTCAATGTTTACGCGAACATTGGTGGTTTTCACTTTACTGATATTTATTTATTAATATTCTAAAATCTTTTAATTGTTGATTTATTTTTTATTTACATACTATACTAAGCTACTAAAGTGCTTGTATCATAGAAACAGGACAACCAAAGTACATATATCAAAGATACATTGATACCGGTGGGTGGTTTCAAAACTCGTGTTTTCGGTTTGCATAACCATTGCCTGCCACTATACCACGGTCCCCCTAAATAGGTATATAATAAAATATATTGATATATTTTTATTTCATATATTAGATACTCAGTGGTGTAACGTGGGATTCAGCAGCCTGGGGCGGAAAAAACATTTGCCGCCCCTTACTTAAGAATTTCAATCATAGGTACAACAAAAATATAAATTTCAGGTTCAAAGTTTAACAATTTATTTTAGTTTTTATTAAATTTTGCCGCCCCTGCCAAGCTATGCCACTGCAGTAAATAACAGTAGGCATTGAATACACTAGGTAGAATGGCAAAGTTTTAAGTTTATCATTAAACATGCCTAAGTCATTTCAGTCTGTAACTAATGGTAGTAACCAGATTTACAGTTGTCCAAATAACCACCAACTGTCTGCCTACCCCTCGTAAACTTGATATAACGAGTAATTTGGTGGATTGACTTGTATTACAGATGTAATTTAAAATAATAAATAAAATGTGGGTAGTTATTTTTAAAGTTTTTGATGCAAGAAGTGCTCAAAATATTGCTTATTCTATCACTCGTAGTAGGTATCAGTATAATTTATATTATATATAGATATATAGTATATTTATTAAATATAGAAATTTATTGAGGAAAATTAGAGAAAAGTCGTGTGAACTCTTGCTTTTTTGCAATTATTCTAGTAAAATCCTTTACAAATCTTTAAATATAATGCGACATGATTACAATGAACATTAGTACTATCTAAATTTCGTTAAAATATATAATCAAATATGAAACTTTGCGTGAACATATCTAGAAAATTATAGATATAAGTACAGGAAAACTTACCTGGGAATACGTGAGCCTTAATGCATACTGGGCAATTTGTGTTGTTTTCATTCTGGCCCAAACAGTATGAGAACTGTGAATAAAACATTTCAAAATTAAAGATTCCATCACAAAAAAGTGACCATTTAAAATCGCAACAAAATTTTTATATAACCTAAAACGAGCACAAGTTAAAAATGGAATTTTATGACAAGAACACTGGTTTTTATCACAAAACACTTATTAAATCATTCACTAATATTAGGAATTTATTTGATTACCAAAGTTCATTATTTAGGTTGTACAAAGTAATTTAATTTAAATAATAAAATACATACAAATCACCCGACACCTGCAGAACGAGCCGTACGAAAAATTTATCGATCGAAACTGACAGTCAACCTGAAGTTCTGAAATTAACCGGATGCAAACAGTAATTGAAAATGTTGCTAGTGAAATTTATTTATTTGTTTCATTCTATTGTATTTTATTATAAATAAATAATACAAATAATTTAACAAAACATGTTATCCGTATTAAATATTGAAAACAAATTAATCTACTCCAAAATAAAAGTCAATTATTTTTATTTAGTTCTCTTCACTGACACTAGATGGCGGAACAAAAATCTAAAGAGTTAAGTTTATTTAAAGCAAATAAAATCTAGGTAAAAATGGAGAGAAAAGTTTATGGCTGCCTCAGTCGCCGTCACTATGCCGGTCAAAGATGCGTCTTCACACATCGCTTGAAGGATCCAAGCTCAGAGTAATAATGTACTTAATGGGAACTCTGTGGATCCAAGGTTATAGGATGGAGAAAACACATGGTCTGGTAAAGCATGCCATTTGTCGATTGTTCTACAAAGAAAAGACGCAGCGAACATTTTAGTTCGACTGCCGAATGCGGATTCTTGCGGATATGCGGGTATTACGGGTGTGAAAAAATTAAGTAGGAACAAGCTTAAAGAGCTTCTCAGAACATTCCTCGTGTATTGGCGATAGAGGACGCAAAACTGTCCTACTAATACTGACCGACCTACACATTATGCACTATCGATGTTTATGCACCCTGTTACCGAACTATTAAATTTTCTTTTATTTTTGAGTAATATTATTATTTGTATTTCACGAAAATATCAACCTAAATATGAAATATCTGACCAGCAGATCATTATCAGTCGGAAGACGTCCACTGCTGAACATAGGCCTCCGTATAAACAATTTGTTTCGACTGGTTCCACTTTCTTTCTATCATTGTCCCACATTCTGTAATTTTATCCTCGAATCCATTAAATCAAATAAAATCACATCTTTTCCCCACAGGGATAGGCAGAGACAATGGAGCGCCACTTGCCACAATCCTGATAATTCCCTCGCTTCCTTCACATTCACAATTCTCTTCATACAAAGCTTTATAGTTGTATTTTATCCTCTCTCTTCAAAACCATCACTTTAGATTTATAGCTTGTAATGACGCGCCTCTCTACTTTATTAGTTTATTTAAATGTGTGAATACAAATATTACTAACTATATTACTATACTCAACGACTGAATGACCAATAACAATTGAATTTTCGGTGTGTTTTGTTGCATCCATATTTTATAGTTACACGTGTGCTTAAATGCAGTGGAGAGGCGCGTCATTTCGGCTTGGCCAGACTCTACTTACATTTATTTTATAAGTAGGTATATAATAACTTTATGTATTTAGTTAGAATTGAGATGAAAGATAATTCTTGTCTCTTGATAATGTAGTTTACATAACACTATCTTTTATCATTGATAATTTTAAAAAATGAGGCTACTCAAACAAGAAACCTCCGCGGATGTACTGCGGAGGAATATACTTGGAATTGAGAAATAATTCTCCTTTTCATTACCATTATAGATTAAGATAATGGGTTCCTGTCTGATGTTGGACTGGAGTGCGATCCATGAATGGAGGCGACTGCTATCTAGAGGCCGACCGCGCAACTTCAATGGAAATGACAATGAAATTCATTCCCATTCATTCGGACAATGAGTTTCAAAGAGCTTGAACTGTTAATGAAAATGAACATCGATTCTTAGTGTGTTGCGCGGTCGCCAGGGCCGTCTTTACCCGGGGGTTCATGGGGTGCAGTGCACCCGGGCGCAGAGTCCTAGGGGGCGCATGCCGACCGCCATAAATTTCGATAGGTACCTACTACACTGAGACCACGCGAGCGGAGCCTTGACTTTCGCACCCTGGCGCTGAATATGCTTAAGACAGCCCCGGCGGTCGCAATATTAATATTGAAGCTCATTAATGGAGTTTATCTGTCAATACGAAGCCCATTGTCATTGAGTTAGTTTCTACGACCGCCTGTTGCTGGTTGGAACCAGCAACTTTTAAGCTGATCCCAAAACGCGAATAACCACTTTACGGTCTGTACTCTCATAAGTGGTGGTACTACCCGCATCGGCAGACTGGGCAAAGCCACCAACTGTCTACCAATACATCCAGGGCCGTCTTAAGCATATTCAGCGCCGGGGTGCGAAAGTCAAGGCTCCGTTCGCGTGGTCTCAGTGTGGTAGGTACCTATCGAAGTTTATCGCGGTCGGCATGCGCCCCCTAGAACTCAGCGCCCGGGTGCACCGCACCCCTTGAACCCCCGGGTAAAGACGGCCCTGAATACATCTTAAACAACATATTTGTTTATTAATTCATCGTAAAAGGTACAATGAGACATCCTCAAGAAAGCTAGGTTGCCTAGTGCCTATAACCGTAGAGCTTGTATGAAGAGAATTGTGGAAGTGAAGTAAGCGAGGGAGTTGTGTCAGGATCTTGGCATGTGGCATTCCTTTGTCTTTGTTTATTCCTGTGGGAAAAGGGCGTGACAATTTGATTGATTGATTGATTGTAAAATATATACAATTGATGAACCTAAGGCCATTTGTATATCTTCTCGGCTAGACAACCCTGGTACATACACTGTGTAGGGTAGGTAAAGTATTTTGGCGAAAGGCGTGGCGTAGTGGTTAAGCGGTCCATTATGCTAAAGTCCCGGGTTCGATGCCTGGTCGGGGCAAATATTTGTTTCATAGCTTTTACTTGTAATATTTAATAATTTGAATAAATTTACAAACTTTTGTTAATGAAAAAAGAGGCAGATATTTACTCTGGATCTGGTTTTCAGGGGTAGGCAGTGGTGCCCAGACTGCCAATCCGGGGTAGTACCACTACTTACAAGTATACAGACTGTGAAGTGACTTAGTCGCGCTTCGGGATCAACTTGTCTGTTGCTGATTTAAGTCAGCTTAGTGGATGTGACTGCTACTTACAGTTATTGAATTGCAGTAGCAGCAGAATCGTAGCGTGCCTTGGCGGGGCCCGTATAAAAAAAATGTTTAGGGGCCCTTAAAAAGGGTAGATTTCTCACAAAAGAAAAATATATATTTTTATTAATTTTTGCATACGCACTGGGGGCCCCGTATAATTGATACGTCAGATACGGCGGTAGTTACGCCCCTGAGTTACATCAGCTTAACATCAAGAGTGGTGCTGTCATATGTCGAGTCACATTTAAAAAATGTAGTAAAAAGAAAAAAATGTGCACAGGTTAAAAAAGCGACATTTTGTAAAAGACACCGCTAAAGTTTAATTTTAAAATTATGTTAATTACAAAATCGGTGTATTGGCTTCCGTTTTGGCTCTATCTCGATTGTAACAAAGTTCATGACCCTAGGGCGAGAGAACCAGGAGTCGGTTTACGGTTTAATTATAAGACACGGCGTACATTGACGGTTTCGTTGGCAGGCAGAGCGTTGACGCTTTACCAATCTACCACACTGAGAAGTTATTACCACGTCAAAGAGTGGTAGACAATGGTTGGGTACCTTTTATCGCAGGAGAATCCCTTCGAATACACCGCCACTAAAAGGGGAGTAACGGGGTTATGTGGTGCGCACTAAACTCCTGCGGCGACCATCTCGGCGCGTATATGAAGGGAGGCCCGGCAGTACCTGTTAGGCTTTCTACGGATCACCTCCTCCACGCCAGCTCTTAAGCTCTGCCTACTTAAGAGAAGGAAAACCGCCTGTTTTCCTTCTCTTTTACGGCGGCGCTATGATCGCACTGCGCTGCCGTCATCTCGGGGCCGTATGTCCGGGTGTGCAGCGCCCCTACGCGTACACACCCACGATCCCAAGGCACATCTTAGCTACTCCACACAGTGCCCTCTGCTCTCAGAGGGACCGTGGAGCAGCGCCACATGTCAGACTTTTAGCCATTAGCCAACAAGAACCCCCTTGTTGACTAATGGAAGTTATTGACTGATGCCCAGGATGCACCGGCCCATCCGCTTTCCGCATCACTGAATCGATACGACAAACAGACAGACACACGAGGAGATAGTCTGACTTAGCACCCCTAGTGGTTGGGTACCTGCGGATCCGGGGTAGTACTAACACTCAGGCCCGGATCGTAGATTCGAAGGTGCTACCACTTACAAGTATACAGTGACTTAAATGCTTTTCGGGATCAGGCATGTAAGTGGCCGGTTCTGACTAGTCCGGCATAGTAGATGTGATTCCTACGTACACCGAACTTTTAGTTCGACTGTCGGTTCGGTCGACGGAATGCGGTTGTCTTGTATTAAAGTGACAAAGACGACCGTGGTGTAGTGGTGAATAAATAAATAGTGCGATATATAGGAGTCTCGTATATAGGACAGACAAAAAGAAATATATGCACACGCGTACGGGAATATATCGCGGATATAAAACACCAACGTAGTGGAAAGTCTGCAGTTTGTGAGCATCAACAGGACGGCGCCAATTACTACATCCGTTTCGACAAACCGAAGATCCTCGCAAAGGAAAGTCGACTGATACCCAGGATGGTACGCGAGGCTATTGAGATTAAAAAGTATCCTAATTTCAATAGAGAAGGTGGTTGGCGATTATTCAACACCTGGGACCCCATAATTCACAAACTCAAGTCCCAAGTCCAGCAAACTGCCAAACCAGATGACACCGTCAGTTATTTTTGCAAAAAATTGAAATAAACCGGGAACAGAAAAACAAAATATCAAACGGGGTAGTTTTGGAAACAATAACAGCATCAACCAATAGGACGACCAACACCTCAGTCTCTCCGTGACCACGATGGCTGCAAAGCTCTCGAAACGTCCGAATAATAAAAAATTGTAAAATCAAAACCAAAATAAACGCGATAGTAAGCCGCAAAAAATTTGTTTAATTCATTAAATAGTGCGACCTTAAAACTAGATCTTTTCACCATAATTGTCTCCATAGTTTTTTTTTATATTGACTTAACATCTGCCTAATGGTCTCATTCTGCCTAATGGTAAGCACGATGGAGATCCAAAAGCGCCGACGATTGAACAAAATCGTCTTAGTTCACAGCTGCCCAGGTCACCGTCACTATGTTGGCCAACAGTGGTTCTTCACCTGATCTTAGAAAAACATCGAGTGAAATTTAAAAATGCGGTACTTTAATGAATAGCGTGATAGATGTGGTTTGAAAGAAGATGTAGTGACAAGTATTGACAAAGGAATGCTTCGATGGTTTGGGCACATGGAAAGGATGAGTAAAAGTAGATTGACGGATGGAACTTATAAATGTGATGTGGATGGATGCGATAAACAAGGCAGACCAAGGAGGGTGCCGTCTGACCAATTGGGACAAGAAAGATGGGTTGTCTAGTGCCCATAACGATAGAGCTTGTATGAAGAGAATTGTAGATCTGAGGGAAGCGAGGGAGTTGTGTCAGGTTCGTGGCAAGTGCGCTTCATTGTCTCTGCCTATCCCTGTGGGAAAAAGGCGTGACAATTAAGGCGACCGTGGTGTAGTGGCAGTGCAATGGTTACACAAACCGGAGAGCACGAATTCGAGACCACCCACGGGTACCAATGTATCTTTGATATATTTACTTTGCTTGTCCTGTTTCTATGATACAAGCACTTTAGTAGCTAAGTACAGAGATGAAAAAAAATTTTGATTGATTGATTGAAATTAAAATAGAACTCGTAATAAGCCAGCAATGTACGTGCATGTTTTAAAATCGTATAGTAGAGACGAATAATACACTACCGTTCGTTGTGTTACACCTGTGTACTGAACAAATATGCCTGCATGTTTGTGAACTATATGTGGATGGGTGTAATAGTGGCGGGGCTATAGTTAAGATTGGTTTATAATTAAGGCGACGGTGGTGTAGTGGCAGTGCAATGAGCTGTTGAAATAGGGCGAAACCATTACTGGGGAACGGTGTCGAACTTTATTGATGCGATTGAGACGAGCACTGCGCGAAAAGCGGTCAAAATACGAGCAGAGACACGAAACCGTTAAAACCTACTTAAAAACGCTCAAATGGCAAGTCCTACCCCACCCACCATATTCCCCTGGTGGTATTGCGCAGTCCGATTATTACTTGTTCCGTTCGATGGCACATGGTTTGGCTAATCAGCAGTTGCGCTCATATAAAGACATCTCAAAATGGCTTGATTCGTGGATAGCCTCGAAGAACTAACACTCTGCCGTGACGTGACGTGACGTGAGCTCTGCCAGAAAGATGAGAAAAAAATTTAAGGGGAAATATTTTGAATGATTCGTTTCTAACCATTTTTTTACAATAAAGAGGCATTTTTCTTCAAAAAAAAATAACAGCGAGAACTTAGTTGCGCACCAAATACTTTGTTAGTATTGTTTCTTTGATGCAAGCACGTTTTATAGCTTAGTAAAGATATAAATGTAAAGTTAAAATAAAAAAGCCCTATTTGAGCTCTTTCACACGCATGATTGATTTGGAATGATTCGTTGAGTTAGTTTGGTCCCGCCATCACGACTCTAAAGATGACTTTAAAGGTGATTTTCCTATAACAATGTAGGTCTTAAAGTGTCTCAAAAACGATAAGAAAATATGAATAATGTTACATAGTTACCCTGTGTATATGACGTAGAACAACCGACTGTATAAAACCAACTCAAGCTGCAATAGCACGGCCATTTTCAAACGAAACTAACTCACAACTAGAACTGCTTTAAAATTACACAATTACTTGAAATTAGTTTAAAATATACTAATTTAAATTTTAAAAGTGTCTTTTTAAAGCAATTATGTAATTATAAGCTATTTTTTATTTATATTTTCTCGTTTTAAGTGAAACGGTTCGTCAATTGATTGTGTAGTCCTTTAGGCGGGAAGCGTTAATAATTTAATCTATTTTATTATCTTATTTTTTATTTTAATCTTATTAATCTTTATTTGATATTTTTTAATGTACTCTTATTTCATTGATTGATAAATTATTATTTAGTTTGTGATTGGTTATCATTGAAAGTAGAAGAAAAACATGTGACAAAGATGGCGGCAAATTTTCCGACGAAAATCAGCAATGTGCTCGGTAGATATTATAAATAGGTAAGGTTATCTTTTTACTTAATTTCTTTTCTTAAAACTTTTTAAAAATAACGTTTCATTCGGTAAACGATTTTTTTTATTTATATTATTTATTTTGTAGAGTTTAATTTAAATATTTTTTTATCGGTGATTCATCTTTCTTTTGTTTTATTAATTTCATTTTTATGTCTTTAGTTAAAGTAGAAAATAAAATAATTCAATTTTTTTAAAATTAATATTATATTATTTTTCACATTTCAAATTAATTATCAAAATTAAATTATAATCCAATTTCATCCGTTGAGACTAAGTCGCGTTTTGAAACATCTTAAAAGTCGCCGGTTCCAACCAGGCCAGCATAGAGGATGCGAATGCCACATGCATCCATAGTAGTAGCATCCACTTCTATTAATGGAACGCACTTCAGCCTAACATCAGTCGGGGTGCTGTCATTAAGAGATAATGGAGCACCACTTCACGATCCTGACACAACTCTCTTTTCCTTTAGACCAGTGTTTCCCAACGTGGGCCTCACGCCCCACAGGGGGGCAATTTGATAGTTAAGGGGGGCAATTTTAAAATAGACTCGTCACGACTTAAACCCTTTCGCTTTGGGTTATTTAAATGCAATGCTAGATATCGGTGACAAATTTAACAAAAAAGGCAAATTCCTAAAAAAACATTTATATTTCTTAGGGGAACAAAACAATTTTTAAAGGTTAAAATTTATTATAGGGGGCATAAAAAAATTTAGAAATGTTAAGGTGGGGCATCTCTATCTGTGGAAATAGCAGGGGGTCTGCAGTAAGACCCCTGCTATTTCAAGAATCTCCCCGAATTTATTAAAGAAGGGGTTATTTGCTTCCACTTATTAATCACACTTGCAAGTCCTCTTTTATTAATCTATACATTGTTTTTATTGTCAAAACAAGGAGTCGGTTTTCCAGTGCTCACGACTGTAAAACCGACTTAGTTCACGGTGCCTCAGTCACTGTTACTATGCCGACCTTTGCAGACTTGCTTTTTCACGCATCTCTTGAAAGATCAAAGATAAGTAGAACACATGGGCTGATATGATAGAGTATTTCATATTTTATTTAACTTATCACCATTTAATAAATAAATTCTGTTTACCCTTTATTAGATTAGGCCGTTAAAGTACATAATCTTAATCGTAGATTAAAAGTACAATAAACTTTTATCTTTAAATGTGTGATTTTTTTTTAAATATTTTTTTGAAACAAAATGTTTCTATGATAGAAGAACGTATGGTAGCTTAGTATAGAAATGTAAATAATAATAATTTCAAAATGGTGTTGGATTCGTAGACATTGTCACTCTAAAGGTTCTGCCTATCCCGAAGAAATAAGGTATAAAAAATTGGTTTGATTGTAATTGAAAGAAGATTGGTAAAAAGGATTTATAAATCTAAGATAACTGAAAGAGTATTATTCATTCCCACAGGGAAAGGCAGAGACAATGAAGCGCCACTTGCCACGATCTTGACACAACTTCATCGCTTCCCTCACATCTATAATTCTCTTCATAAAAGCTCTAATATTATGGGCACTAAACAACCTAGCTTTCTTGAGGATGTCTCCGATTTGGTCGAAAACACCCTTTTGGGACTGCCTTGTTTAACGCATCCATCCACATCAGATTTATAAATTCTTTTTGTCAATCTACTTTCACTCATCCTTCCCATGTGCCCAAACCATCGAAGCATTCATCCTGACACAATTTTTATACAATTTTAAGGTTGATTACTATGAATTAACAGTTTACGAGTATTTAAGATTTTTCTTCGAATTGATCTTCTGGGTCTTTCCTCCCTATCTATCCTCTTATGAGATCTGATTTATAAATCTCTTTTGTCAACCTCCTTTTATTGCAAACTAGAATAAAGTAAACATTATTTTACAATAATAAAAAAAAGCTCAAGAAAGCCAAGAATTATGGATGTGAGTGAAGCAAGGGACTTACTTGTGTCAGGATTGTGGCAGGTGGCTCTTCATTGTCTCTGCTTAGATTTTATTTGTAATTTTAATATTTAGATTAAATATTACAAATATTTGTTACTATCGATTTGATACAATGGATATTGGCTGCTCCGGGTCTAGTTATCAAAGAGTGTTAGGCAGTGGTGTCCAGTGACCGGTCTGCCGATCCGGAGCCGTACCACCACTTACAAGTACACAGACTGTGAAGTCTTGTTTTTAGATCAGCTTGTTAGTTAGTAGGCCGGCGTAATGGATGTCACTGATACTTAGAGGTATTCAGGGACCGCACTCTAGCAGGGACCGCACTTAACATCAGGCGGGGTGCTGTCATATGTCGAGACACAATAAAGTTGACAATAGTTGCAATAAATTGACAACAAAATATATGTATGTATATTTGTAACGTTCCGAATGTATGTCACGAACGTCCGTTCGACAATAATTTTGCAATAATGCGGTTACAATACTCTTAAAGTTAATAATTGTTAAAGAACATAAAATATATATCTTATATTCTTATTCACTTTAAGCATAAGTTCACTTTAAACTTTAAACAATAGTTAAAATATAAGAAGACGTGCTTATCGTCCTAAGTTACCGACTGTATTCATACTCGTGTATTTTTTATTAATACTTCTTCAGTTAGTTAAAATTATCAACCAATCAATCAAATTGTCACGCCTTTTTTTGTCACGACAATGGAGTGATCATGACAAAACTCTCTAGTTTCCTACGCATTAACAATTTTCTTCATACAAACTCTACGGTTATGGGCATTGGTGGGCAAGGTTTCATGTTTGATTGCATGCTAAAAAAATATATGCTTCGACTCGTTCGGTTCTTGCAACCGTGAAGTGATTAGGTCACGTTTCGGGATCAGCTTGTAAGTTGCCGGTTCCAACTAGGCCGGCTTAATGGATGTGATTGCTACCTGTTATTGAATTGTAGTAGCAGAGACATTCATTCATGGAACACACTTCGGCCTAACATGAAGCAGCGGGGTGCTATCATATGTCGACTCACAATAAAAAAATAAAAAAACTGCAGTTGCAGTTGCACCGAACTCAATGAGAATGAATGTCGTTTTGACAGATAAACAGATAACTCCATTAATGAATTTTAAAATTAAAATTGCGACTGCGCAACACACTAAGAAACAACGTTTCATTAACAGTTCAAGTTCATTAAAACTCATTGTCCAAATGTCCAAATGAATAAAATTGTTTTGGGCACTAAAAGCGACCGCGTAACTTTTTGACATAATTTGTCAAAAATGGGGAATGAATTTAATTTTCATTCCCCATTGAAGTTGAGCGGTTAACCTCCTGGTTCAGCGCGAACAAGTAAGACTTTAAAAGAAGTTGAAGTTTGTTTTTGGAAGGCAACTCCATCGGATAGATCGCGCTGTATTGTAAAATTTCAATTTGTAAATATAGTAGATTAATAAAATTTGTATAATTTGATAATTTAATTTAATATTACAACTATTCGTTCATAATAAAAGATAAAAGAGTGGTAGTGCGACCCAGTCTGCCGATCCGGGGTAGTACCACCACTTACAAGTATACAGACCGTGAAGCTTTAGTCGTAATTCAGGATCGGTTTAAAAGCTGCTGGTACCAACTAGCCCCACAACAGTGAATGCGATTGCTACTTGCAGTTGCTTCCATTTAGGCGGTGTGAAGTTAAATGTCGAGCTAAAATTAAAAAATTAAAAGAATTACTAGGACATCATTCATTTTGGGCTATTTATGTACTACTTTTGTAATGCCCAATGATGAAAAAATATATAAATGGTAGTTGCGATACTTGTATTGATAAAACAAATAACAATTTTGAGTTTAATTGCTGTGCAATTGAGTTATTTGGAAAATAACATATGGATTTTGTATCGTCTCTCAATCACGAAGACACGCCATATTAACAGTTTTGCTTTGAACTGTCATAATTATAGTTTGATTATTTTGCACACCTAAACTATGCATAATATTAAATTACATTGTAATCTTCGTACATTAAACTATTTTAATATGTATATGCAACTGTTAATACAATTAATACCAAGTCCCCACACAAAATTAATGATGTCCTTTTACCTAATATATTATAAAACTTTATGATATCTGCTTTAAGAATTTCACATAAGTTTAACATTAAAGAGGCAACGAACGATAAGGGGTCTCGCCTCCAAGTAATCAAGTGTTTGCATAACTACGCTGAACGACGTTCCTATGATAGTACTCGTATATGTAGTCCTTAGGTTAATTTTTTTTAAGACTGGTAGGCAGCGGTGCCCAGTCTACCGATCCGGGGTAGTACCACCACTTCAAGTAAACAGACCGTGAAGTGATTTATTTGCAATACGGGATCAGCTTTTAAGTTGTCGGTTTCAACTAGGCCGGCATAGTGGATGTGACTACTACTTATAGTTAGGTATTGAACTGTAGTAGCAGGCCCGCACTCTAGCTTAACATCAGGCGGGGTGCTGTCATATGTCATCATAAAAACAAATTGAACCGGGGCACGGTTTTCGTGTCCATTACCCTACCACTGAACCACGGTCACTATAAATTAGGAATTTTTGTTTATATTTATTTGTTTATATCAATTGTTTAATATTACGAGTACAAATAAAAGCTATTATTTTATTTATATGGTTTGGGCACATGGAAAGGATGAGTGAAAGTAGATTGACGAAAGCAATTTATAAATCTGATGTGGATGGATGCGTTAAACAAGGCAGGCCCAGAAAGGTGTTTTCCGATCAAATCGAAGACATTCTCAAGAAAGCTGGGTTGCCTAGTGCTCATAACCGGAGAGCTTGTTGATGTATGAGGAGAATTGTGGATGTGAAGGAAGTGAGGGAGTTGTGTCAGGATTCAGGATCGTGGCACTCCATTGTCTTTGCCTATTCCCGTGGGAAAGAGGCGTGTCAATTCATTTGATCAACCGACAAGTAGAATGCTCTGCCTGCCCATGTGTTCTCTCCATCCTATGACCTTGGATAATTAAGCGATGCGTGAAGAAGCACCTTTGGCCGGCGTGAGTGCGACTGAGTGACGGCGACTGAGGCAGACGTGAACAAATAAGTTTTCTCAGTCGTCTTCTCTCTTGGACCTCCTCTTGCTTATCATCAGGCGGGACGAGGTCAGATGTTGTGTCACAATAAAAATAATAATTGCAATGTTATGAACCGGGAATCGAACGCACCCCTGTCGCCTGTCGCCTCTAATCTGTTGTTTCTTGTCTCTACTCTAAAAGGATGAATGAAAACGTAACGTTCGTATCACCATGGCCACTCCAACCTTTGTGCAACATGAAAATCAAATTAGTTACATTCGTGAGCTAACCGTTGCCGCTGACAACTTAGCTGAGGTATGATAATTAGGCACAACCATACTCTTTTGTAATGCTCGGACCTTTTTCTACATAACGTTCATGTCTACATACATATAGACGACCTTTCATAAAAGTATTTATAGTAATCTTTCAATATCACGGCCTTATTTACACTGGGATAAGCAGAGCTAATGGGGTGTAACTTAACAGCTAAACAGACACAATCTAAACAGCTGAGAATCTCAAGCTGCGCAAATGCGAACCGTGCTGTAGTGGCAGTGCAATGATTACGCAAGCCGAGAGCACAAGTTCGGAACAACTCACCGGTACCAATGTATCTTTGATATATGTACTTTGGTTGTTCTGTTCTGGTCTCGGTACAGGTTACGAATGTGCGCTTTTTTTTTATATTTTTTTTATTGTAACTCGACATGTGACAGCACCCCGCTTGATGTTAAGCGGTGATGTTAAGTGGTGTGGTCCATGATTGAATGTCACTGCTACTACAATTCAATAACTGTGAGTAGCAATCACATCCACTATGACGGTCTAGATGGAACCGGCAACTTACAAGCTGATCCCGAAACGTGACCAAATCACTTCACGGTCTGTATACTTGTAAGTGGTGGTACTACCCCGAATTGGCAGACTGGGTACCACTGCCTACCACTCTTTGAAAACCAGACCCGAAGCAAATATCCATCTCTTTTTTTTATTAACAAATATTTGCAATATTTTCTATTATTAAATATTACAAATAAAAGCTATAAAACAAATATTTGCTCCGACCGGGAATCGAACCTGAGACTTTACGCGCAACAAACCAATCGCTAAACCGTTCGTCCACGCCTGTCGTCAAGAGACGATGGGCCTTTGAGGACCTTCAGCCAAGCGCCCGGCCAAGTAGTTGTACAAGCGGCTGACGGAGAAATCTGGAGACAGGAAGGCTAGCAATTATTTTTACCAACGTATTAGCCATGCTATACAAAGGGGAAATGCTGCCAGTCTCCTTGGGACTATATCTGATGGGACGTCATTAGAGGATATTTATAAGTTTATTTGTGTTTTACCTAAACAATAATATTGAAAATATTTGAAAAGTGGTAGGCAGTAGTGCACAGTCTGCCGATCCGGGATAAGTAGGTATACAGACCGTGAAGTGACTTAGTTGTAATTCACCGGTTTCAACCAGGCTGGCATAGTAGATGCAACTGCTACTTGCAGTTATTTAACAGTACTGTATTTTTGGACCCATTTCCAGCAGCTTATCATTAGACGAAATTAGCCATATGTCTATCCACAAAAAAAACAGGCGATCCAAAAGATTATCTGAATAAAACAATGCCCGTATCTGTAAACAGGGGTTTACAGTGGCCGTATTTGTAGAGCTTGTATGGTTGGGAAGTTAGCGGAGTCGAATTAGGCGAAAAAAGGAATTTCTCATCATCCCAAAGTTTAGTTGTTAGAGAATTGGCATTAAACTATGTACCTAGTTTTAGGTTTATTTTGGTGCAATAAAGGATTTAAATAAATAAATAAATATGAAAGTTGCGCTTTCGGCCCCCTGAGTAGAATTAGCCTGCTGTGTGATTCTGTATTTAAAACGTGTTCGCTTCATTATACTGATCGTGAACTCGAGCGAGTCTATGAGCTGTCTATATAGTTTATGGTCTGTGCGTACAAAGTTGAACTATTTCTGTGTATTTTACACTTTTAAAAGATGTCGTTTTGATGTGACAATTTATTGTATAAGTAAATCGTAATATTTTACCTTATATTGTAACGTAACTAGATCTGTCCCGCGTTTGTAAGATAGGCGTGAATTATTATCAATCAATCAAATCAAATTGTCACGCCTTATTCCCACAGGGATAGGCAGAAATAATTGAGCGCCACTTGGCACGATCCCGACATAACTTCCTTATTTCCCTCACATCCACAATTCTCTTCATACACGCTTTACGGTAATGGGCACTAGGCGGCCCAGCTTTCTTGATAATGATTTGTTCGGAATACACCCTACTGGGACTGCCTCGTTTAACGCATCCATCCGCATCAGATTTATAAATTTCTTTTGTCAATCTACCTCCACTCATTCTTTCCATTAAAATTTTGATTTATTTATTTATTGTGATTGTACGCGAGGGGAAGTCCAATGACTGAAAAAACCGACTCAGTTCACGGCTGCGTCAGTCGCCGTCACTATGCCGGCCAAAGGTGCTTCTTTACGCATCGCTTAAAGGATCCAAGATTGTAGGTTGTTTTACAAAAAAAAGACGGACCGAACTTTTTAGTTTGACTGCCGATTCGGTCGACAGAATGCGTATGCTTGTCGCTTTCAAAAGACTTCTCCAGTTTAAATCCAGTGTGCTAATGTATCTTAGCTACATGTAATTTGGTCGTCCTGTTTCTATGAGCTTGTTCAGTAGCTTAGTATAAAAAAACAGTTTTTCATTGTGGCTCAACATACGGCTTAACATCAGGCACCCGCTGATGTTAAGCTGAATTGCGGTCCATGAATTGAGGTGACAGCTACCACAGCTCAATAACTGTAAGTAGCAATCGCATCCACTAAGCCGACCTACCAAGCTAATCCCGGAACGCGACCAAGTCACTTCACGGTCTGTATACTTGTACTACCTCAGATCGGCAGAGTCGGCATCGCTTTCTACCACTCTTTAAAATGTTCTATCCTACTATTATTATAAATGTGAATGTGAGTTTGTTTGTTACGTTTTTACACAACAACCACTTAGCCGATCACCATGAAACTTTGTACACATATTTTTGGAGGTACTAGAAGTAACATATGATACTTATAATTAAAAAAAAAAACAAATGACTATAGTTTCAGCTGTTTGGAATTTTTCTATTTTTATTTTTATTTCCGTCTGTCATTTTTATATGAGTTATCGAGTTTTAAATACAAAAAAGGGACATACAGTCAAATTGAAAACCTCCTCCTTTTTTATGACTGTGTTACAAACCTAATTTTACGCGAGTGAAACCGCAGGCACAGCTAGTAGTATATATATAATAATTTCTATGGTATCTGCTTATCCTTAAAAGTTGTGAATGCCATAGTATCATAAACAGTTATTTAACAATAGTGTTGTATTTCTTAGCAAGACATTCAATTGCAAATGTCTCTAAACGAAGATGCGGAGGTCGTATTGACCGCCATTTGCATTTAACACTAGAAAAGGAGATATGTCCATTTTGACTGCTAACGGTTTTCTTTTCACATTTCTATACTAAGCTACTATACGTGTTTCTTTCGTAGAAACAGGACGGCGACAAAAGTACATAATTTTTTCTTTTAGTTTGGCTTGACAGGACCCTGTCTGATGTGTATGTATCTATGAATGATATTATAGTTAAATATGACGACAGGCGTGGACGAACGGTTTAGCGACTGGTTTGTTGCGCGTAAAGTCCCGGGTTCGATCCCCGGTCGGAGCAAATATTTGTTTCATAACTTTTATTTGTAATATTTAATAGTATTAAATATTGCAAATATTTGTTAATAAAAAAAAAAGAGATGGATATTTGCTTCGGGTCTGGTTATCAAAGAGTGGTAGGCAGTGGTACCCAGTCTGCCGATCCGGGGTAGTACCACCACTTACAAGTATACAGACCGTGAAGTGATTTGGTCACGTTTCGGGATCAGCTTGTAAGTTGCCGGTTCCATCTAGGCCGGCATAGTGGATGTGATTGCTACTCACAGTTATTGAATTGTAGTAGCAGTGACATTCATTCATGGACCACACTTTGGCTTAACATCAAGCGGGGTGCTGTCATATGTCGAGTCACAATAAAAAAAAAAATATATATATATATATATATATATCGACTTTGCCGGCCTAGTTGGCGGGAACTTATAACCTAATCCTGACTAACGCCGCGACTAAGTTATTTCACGGTCTGTATACTACTTGTAACTAGTGGTACTACTTTGGATCGGATTGAATCCTAAACAATCTGATCTAAAGCAAATATCCGCGTATTTTTTAATTATTAAACATTTGTATGGTAACTTAAGCTTAATTGTATTAACAGTTGCATATACATTTCAAAATAGTTTGGTGTACGAAGACTACAATGTAATCGGAATATATCTTTTATTTAGCATAGTTTAGGTGTGCAAAATGATCAAACTATATTTATGACAGTTCAAAACAGAACTTTTAATACTTTGTGATTGACAGACGATACAAAATTCATATCTTATTTTCTAAATAACTCAATTGCACAACAATTAAAAGCAAAATTGTTATTAGTTTTATCAATGCAAGTATCGAAACTATATATTTATATATGTTTTTATCATCTACCATTTATATATTTTTTCAATCATTGGACATTACAAAAGTAGTACATAAAAGCCCAAAATGAATTATGTCCTTTGTTTTATTCATTAAATATCTGTCTCAAATATTTATTTTATTGTAAGGGGTTATTGGTATTTCTGACGGCCTTCGTAATGGTAGTGTTAAGATATTCACTTTAGAATAGTTATCTATTGTTTGAAAATAGTAGTTATGAGTGTGGAATAAATAATAATGGTTATTTTAATTTATGCTTTACTTTAGTTTTGTATTAGGATGCAAAGGAGTAGCAGTTCTTGAGTTAGTGAGTTAGTTAGAGTTAGAGTCTAAAAAAAGGCTTATTTAATGAGTTGTGTTGTATAATGAGCCGTCATTATGTATGCTACTACAGTTAAATAACTTTTTTCTTTTAAAATGACATCTGATCTCGACTTAACTCATAGTAAGCAGGGGTAAGTCTAAAAGCGCCGACGACGAAATATGAATAAATCGATGAATAAAGATGAAGAATCCAAGATTATAGGATATTTGGGTGGTAGGCAGTGGTGCCCAGTCTGCCGATCCGGGGTAGTACCACCACTTACAAGTATACATGCGTTTCAGCATCAACTTGTAAGTTGACTGTGTCAACTAGGCATTCACTAGAATGTTACTGTTAGTTACAATTATTAGACTGAAGTATTTACCTCCATTCCACACTCCAGCTTAACCACCACTTACAAGTATACAGACCGTGAAGTGATTTAGTCACGTTTCGGGATCAGCTTGTAAGTTGCCGGTTCCATCTATGCCGGCATAGTGGGTGTAATTGCTACTCACAGTTATTGAATTGTAGTAGCAGTGACATTCATTCATGGACCACACTTCGGCTTTACATCAGGTGGAGTCCTGAAGAATAAATGGTTAATGAAGAATTTGCTTATAACCTGTTGATAAAGAATTTGTAAGCTGTTAATAAAGAATTTGTAAGCTGTTAATGAAGAATTTGCTTATAACCTGTTGATAAAGAATTTGTAAGCTGTTAATGAAGAATTTGCTTATAACCTGTTAATAAAGAATTTGTAAGCTGTTAATGAAGAATTTGCTTATAACCTGTTGATAAAGAATTTGTAAGCTGTTAATGAAGAATTTGCTTATAATCTGTTAATGGGCTGCCGTAACACAGTGAAAACTAGTACGGAGTCTTATAATTACCTTCAATGTGTGTTTTATTTATTTATTTGTGTTTTATTTGAATATTATGTAAAGGATTGTATTAATTGATGTAAATAAAAATAAATTATTATTATTATTATTAATGAAGAATTTGCTTATAACCTGTTGATAAAGAATTTGTAAGCTGTTAATAAAGAATTTGCTTATAATCTGTTAATGAAGAATTTGCTTATAACCTGTTGATAAAGAATTTGTAAGCTGTTAATCAAGAATTTGATTATAACCTGTTGATAAAGAATTTGTAAGCTGTTAATGAAGAATTTGCTTATAACCTGTTGATAAAGAATTTGTAAGCTGTTAATGAAGAATTTGCTTATAATCTGTTAATGAAGAATTTGCTTATAACCTGTTGATAAAGAATTTGTAAGCTGTTAATAAAGAATTTGCTTATAACCTGTTGATAAAGAATTTGTAAGCTGTTAATGAAGAATTTGCTTATAACCTGTTGATAAAGAATTTGTAAGCTGTTAATGAAGAATTTGCTTATAACCTGTTGATAGAGAATTTGTAAGCTGTTGATGAAGAATTTGCTTATAATCTGTTGATAAAGAATGTGTAAGCTGTTAATGAAGAATTTGCCTTAATCTGTTAATAAAGAATCCACCTGTAAGCTGTTAATAAAGATTTTGCCTATAATCTGTTAATGAAGAGAGCTATCCGTCGACAGTATTGCGATCAAACACTGTCATGGAGTTGCTCTCTTTATGAACGGACGCTGGCTCAACAATCAACACATATGAAGATGATGGACTATATATGAAGATATTGAATATGAAGAATATTTTGTGTATGTCAATTAATCAATCTTGTCACGCCTTTTTTCCACAGGGATACGTGGAGATAATTAGGCGCCACTTGCCACGGTCTCGACACAACTGGTTGCTTCCCTCACATCCACAATCCTCTTTATACAAGCTCTACTGTTATGGGCACTTCTTGAGGATGTCTCCGATTTGGTCGGAAAAACGCTCCAAAAAAAGACCCAGGATCTGCCTGGTTTAACGCATCCATCCACATTAGATTTATAAATTTCTTTCGTCAATCTACTTTCACTCATCCTTTCCATGTGCCCAAACCATCGAAGCATTCCTTGTCACTACATCTTTTAAACCACATCTATCGCGCACTGATATTCGTTATTCTATCTGCCACACCCGACATTCACTTCCATACAGGTAGGACAAACATACAAGTACCGCATTTTTACTTGTGCATGTTTTTAATTGTGTTTTTATTATAGACTAGCTGCGAAACCCGGCATTGCCCGGGATAAAATACATCGCATGCTTAAAATTCAGTTTTTCTATTATGTATGAATGCATACAAATCTTTGTATCTACCGTAGTGACAGTGACTAAGACAATCGTGTACTGCCTTGGTTTTCAGACGTTGGCACTCTTGGTTTTAGTATTTGTTATTTAGAAAAAAAAAACGCGATAGTAAGCCGCATAAAATTTGTTTAACACGTGGTTTTATTGCCATAAGGCAAAGTCAGATGTTGAGTCACAATAAAAAAGGAGGGCTAGATACTCTTCTAAAATGCCCATAATCCACCCTGCCTATAATTTCTCATCATCACAAAGGTTAGTTGTTAGAGAATGCCTAATAGGCCTTAAACTCGCCTATGTACCTATTTTTAAGTATATTTTGGTGCAATAAAAGATTTAAATAAATAAAATCCTTGTCACTACATCTTTATGTAAATCTGAGAACATTTAAATATACAGTTACATAAGCCCAGTGTAAATTATACAAATAAATTGTATATAATTTACATTTTCTAAGTGGAAATTCCATAAAATGTATTTGTTTTTGAAATCTTTTTACGACCATAAGTAGGTGAGTATAAAAGATAAAATATCTTAAAATTAGATCACTATATAAAGTACCATTTTCATTCTAAGGTTGTTCCAACTACGCCCCGTCACTTTTCGTCACAGATTCCAATATTGTGACGAAAAAACTACATGTTAATGAAAGTCAAAGTTTTGGTCACATACTATAATTTGTTTTATTGTATGATATTAAGCTGGATTACGATCTATGAATGCTATTACAGCTGCAAGAAGCAGTCGCGTCCACTATGCCAAACTAAATAGAATCAAAGATCAAAGTTGAAATTTATTACGATAGTGTTATTTTTTAACATCACTGTCGCTTAGCTAAATCTAAAGCTCTTTGCTTTGCTTGATTAGTCGTTGAACTTATGACTAATCAAGCAAACGGATAAAACGGAGCACTAGTTCCCACGACTCTGCCTTAATTCTTTAGCTTCCTTACACTACTTACATATTTGCCTTATATGTAAGTAGTGGGGGGCAAGCAAGGGGAGGCACTAGAAAGCTGACGAATAATAAAACTGACTCAGTGACTCAATCCTTGCTACTATGCTGGCCACGCCCCGCTTGAAGGATCCAAGCTTATGGGATGAAGATAACACATGGGCTGGTAAAGTGTTTCACTTGAATTATTAGAATTAATTATAAATCTATTCACCTCACAGCGTTCTATAGGGACGAATTTATTTATTTATTATGACTCGACATTATGACAGCACCCCACCCGATGTTAAGCTGGAGTGTGGTCCATGAATGGAGGTGACTGCTACTACAGTTTAATAACATTAAGTACACATCTACAATGCCGGCCTAGTTGGAATCGATAACTTACAAGCTGATCTCAATCTTAACAACAAAAAGTCACTTTAAGGTCTTTATACTTGTAAGTGGTGGTACTACCCCGGGTCGACAGTTAATAATAATAATAATTATTTATTTATTTTTCACATAATATCTTTACAATAATATATCCTAAAATATGTATTAATAATTACAATTACAATAATTAATTCAGCATCACCTGGGGTTAACCCAACCTGGGGTCCGCAGTTCCGCGGGCCTATCCCCGCCTTTTGCCTTTTTCAGTTTTAAGATGAAATAATGTGTCAAGTGATAGGTGGCTAGCCTTTTACATACAAAAACACTGCATTAGAGTTTAATTGAGATTTTGAGAATAAAATAGATTGGCCTATGTGAGTACTGCAAATAAGTTTTTTAGGGGTCCGCGGATCATGGTCAGCTAGCGCTAGGGGGTCCGCCTAGGAAAAGGTTGGCTTTAAAAGATAGATCACAATTACAAGATAGGCCATCACTCTAAAGAGCTGTTCCTATTTCGAACACTGTGGCGAATGTGTGTAATGTGACCAAAATGTTTAGACAAACATGTAACAAGCCATTCTTTGAACAAGTGCACCTTATCACGTCGTGTTTGATTCCGCTTTTATCTTTTAGATAAAACTTTGTACATAGTTGAGTAATGTTTGAGATGACATTATATTACTAGACTGATTTTTATATGGTTTTAGCCTATTTTTTTAACCTTTCTATACTTTGCTACTAAAGTGCTTGTATCATAGAAACAGGAGTAGAGTGGTACGCAGTGGTATTCGATCCAGGGTAGTACCACCACCTACAAGTATACAGACCGTGAAGTGTTTCGATCGCGTTTCAGGATCAGCTTGAAGTTTCATATAAATTAATAATTTCTCTGCCTATCCCTGTGGAAAAAAGACGTGACAATTTGATTGGTTGATAATAATAACGTTTAAAGAAACAATTGTAGTTCTTTATAGAGACAATAAAGAACTACAATTGTCCCTTCAATCTTTAAACCTATAATTATTAATTTATACGAAACTTCATGAAAACGACTACACGTCAAAACGACTATCATAGCGAGTAGTTGTAGTTTTAATAAAAAACAATTCTGTACAGTAAGGCTGTTCATAATGCAGTACTCGTTCCTACATTTATGTATGGAAGTGAATGTTGGGTGTGGCAAAAGAAGCATAAGAGTAGAATTAACGCTGTAGAAATGCGGTCGTTAAGGACACATTGCGTGATAGATGTGGTTTGAAAGAGGATGTAGTGACAAGGATTGACAAAGGAATGCTTCGATGGTTTGGGCACATAGAAAGGATGAGTGAAAGTAGATTAACGAAACGAATTTATAAATCTGATGTGGATGGATGCGTTAAACAAGGCAGGCCCAGGAGAGTGTTTTCCGAACTAATCGGAGACATCCTCAAGAAAGCTTGGTTGCCTAGTATCCATAACCACAGAGCTTTTATGAAGAGAATTGTGTATGTGAATGAAGCAAGGGAGTTGTAAGTGGCGCTCCATTGTCTCTGCCTATCCCTGTGGGAAAAAGGCGTGACAATTTGATTGATTGATTGATGTTATTCTTGCACTTATTTTATACGTTCATAACCAATCAGCAAGAAACAAATCAATAGGTAAACTTCGTTGATTGCTTAGAGAATATATACAAAGGTAATTTTTACTCTGAGGTTGATTGAGTCAGTGCTGGATTAGCCACGTAGCAAAAGTAGCAAGTGCTACGGGCCCCGCGAATTTGGGGGCCCTAAACTCCAACGCCTGTCTGACCGTTATAAAAAAATATTAATTTTAAACAATTTGCATGCCTTAAACGCGAAGCGCTTAGGCTATGCTTTACTTAAAAAACTATGTCGATATTAAAGGGGTTATCTCTAAAGCCTATATTAAATCCAGAAAAGTTTATTTGTAACAGTTTTGTTTTATTTAATACCCTAAACTTGAGAACCTAAACCAAGGAACCAAAGGCGCCTTGACAAAATTTGCGACAGGCCCCGCGCTGGCTTAATCTGGCACTGCGTTGAGTGGTTACTTGCAACCGCGACGTAATTTCACTGTTTATTCATCGCCAAAATGTATTAGGCTCCACTTGGATTGCCTAATGTAAATTTATATTATTAAACAATTAATTTCTTCATATTATATTTATTGGAGTGTGGTCCATAAATGGATATCACTGCCACTGCAGTTTTAATAACTGTGAATAGCAATCACATCCACTATTCCGCCCTAGTTGGAACCGGCTACTTACAAGCTGATCCCGAAACGCGACCAAATCACTTCACGGTTTGTATACTTGTAAGTGGTGGTACTACCCCGGATCTGCAGACTGGGTACCAGGGGCGTAGCTACCGCCGTATCAATTATACGGGGCCACGGGGTACGTGCGTAAACAAAAATTAATAAAGATTATCTAAAGTCATCATCAGCTATAAATCATTTAATAAATCAGTTTGCCGAAAAGAAGGTAAGAAGTGTGTATGTTTAAATTGAATTTGTAACAATTTTGGAAAAAGTGACATAGATAATTATGATTAATAAAAATTTCTTTTAATTTTTTCTTTTGTGTGAAATCTTTTTAGGGTTCCGTGGTAAAAAACGGAACCTTTATAGATTCGTCATGTCTGTCTGTCTGTCCGTATGTCACAGCCACGTTTTTTCCGAAACTATAAAAGCTATACTGTTGAAACATGTGTTAACAGATGTATTTTGTAAACCGCATTAAGATTTTCACACAAAAATAAAATAAACAATAAATTTTGGGTGTCCCGCAATTGGAAGGGTGTCAATCAACTCAAATATAAAAATTAATCAACGAACTACAAGAACTTTTATATTATGTTACTTGCTACTACGGAACTTTTCATGGGCGAGTCCGACTCGCACTTGGCCGCTTTTTTATACGGGCCCCCGCCAAGGAACGCTACGCTTCTGCTGGGTACCACTGATTCTGCTTACCAAGCTTTATCTGCTATATTTAAATGTACTATTTAAATTATATTATTGTTAGAATTTTCCTCTACAAATAAATGATAATGAAAATTGTTTGCGATAAGTGTTGTTGAATCATGAATTAAATTATATATTTATATAGCCTAGTTATACTAGTTACTAGTTGAACTGAAAAGTTTATATCGTCTTAAAGATTTAAAGTCGCCTTTAATGGGGCGTTCTCACGGGGCGATTTTAGGTGATCAATATTTGTCGTTTAACAAAAATTTTATTCACATTTTATTTTACAAACAAACAAAAAAACTCGTGACAGAGGAATGCAATATACAATACTTAGGTACTCAATCGCGCTGATTGACTGATTGATTGGACTGATTATTCAATGCAAGTTAAACGAATAGGTTCAGACGAGTCGATTCAGCAATTAGTTGAATCAATAAAAGTAGAAAGATCTTTAAATTTTGTTGAATTTTTATTGCTTCAGCTTGGTTGAAAGTCTGTTCAGACGATTCAAATCGCGAACGATTTAGCAGTTGATTAACTCAAATCGCCTCGTGAGAACGCCGTGTAAGTCGACGAAGATTTAAGTTGCCTTTGAGGCCAAAGATCGCCTGTTATAGCGATCTTCCAATTTTACGACAAAATTTTTGTAGTAGGATTTGTCTTTAGCCTCGAAATTGGCCTCTGTTTCGGCGATTACTTCTCTCGATTACTACTTGGAGCTTTTCTTTCCAGCGAGGAGTCTCTTTAGGCAATAAAGTTACTTTATTAAAATGAATTAACAAATATTCCGATCGCTGGCTTTTAACAAGTATCGTTTGAAACACAGAACAGAGAAACAAACAACATGAAGAACATGTGAAAATATATATTTCTTTGTTCTGTGGTTTAAAGGTTGGTTCTCACTGAAAATATACATGAATGAAAAATCTGGTAGCGCCCTCTCTTAGAAATGAAACGAACTTTTCAAACCATTAGTTGCTACAGAAATGCCCACATTATTTCCTTTGATGGATGCATTAATCGAGGCAGAAAAGGGTGTTCTCTGACATCCGCAAGAATGCTGGGTTGCCTAGTGTCCATAACCGTAGAGCTTGTATGAAGAGAATTGTAGATGTGAGGGAAGCGAGGAAGTTATGTCAGTATCGTTGCAAGTGACGATCCATGTTCTCTGACTATCGCTGTGCGAAAAATTTGATTGATTGATTTCATTTTTTTAAAGTAAAAACTTCTTTAGCATCGTTGTGAACAAAAATGATGAAATGATGAAAAATGAAACAAAAATAAAAAAGCTACTATTATTTCCATTTCCGGTTTAGGATTTAACTTATTTCTTATATTAAACAAATATACAGACCGTGAAGTGATTTGGTCGCGTTTCGGGATCAGCTTGTGAGATGCCGATTCCAACTAGGCCGGCATAGTGGATGTGACTGCTTGCAGTTATTGAATTGTAGTAGCATTGCATACATACATGGACCACACTCCAGCTTAACTCCAGCGGGGTGCTGTCATATGTCGAGTCACAATTTTAAAAAATATTAAAGAATGGAGGCGACTGCTATTACAGTACATAAATACGAGTAGCATCCGCATCCACTATGCCGGCCTAGTTGGAACCGGCGACTTTCAAGCAGACTTCATGGTCTGCACACTTACACTGTCTTTTATTTAAAATCCTTTACTATCCTACTCTGGAACTCCTTACCCTTTCCATAAAATCCGACGAAAGGCGTTTAGTTAACACACCAGTGTGTTACGCGTAAAGTCCCAGGTTCTATTATTGGTCGAAGCAATTTTTTTATTATTTTTTTTTTTTATTGTGACTCGACATATGACAGCACCCCGCTTGATGTTAAGCCAAAGTGTGGTCCATGAATGAATGTCACTGCTACTACAATTCAATAACTGTGAGTAGCAATCACATCCACTATGCCGGCCTAGATGAAACCGGCAACTTACAAGCTGATCCCGAAACGTGACCAAATCACTTCACGGTCTGTATACTTGTAAGTGGTGGTACTACCCCGGATCGGCAGATTGGGTACCACTGCCTACCACTCTTTAAAAAACTCTTTGAAACAAATATTTGTTTCATAATATTTAATAGTTAAATTATATAATAAAAAAAACTCGAGAGGTGTCAAGGGACACCCGGATGGAACAGGTTTCTTTCGATTAATTGGTGAAGGAATTGTGATATATATTTTTAGTTATAATAATATTTTTTTTATTATTAACAAATATAATGTAATATAAACTTAATCAGTAGTCTCAATTTTAGTAATAATTGTCTTGTGGTAACTGAAGTAGGAAACATATGTTTGGGATTCTATTTTATTTAAATGTCTTGAAAAAACTGCATCGATGGTATAGCTCTTATATTTTCGAAAAAAAGTGGCTGAGACACACGGACGGACGGACGACGAACGGACAGACAGACGGACAGACGGACAGACAGACAGACATAACGAATCTATAAGGGTTCCGTTTTTAACTACGGAACCCCAAAAAGTTTCGTTACAACTTTTGGTGTTAATTTTTTCCGTCTAGCCCCCTTTCGCAACGCGCGATAAGGAACTTCGTTCCAATAATTGTTTATTAAAAAAATAACGCTTCGGGTCTGGTTATCAAAGAGTGGTAGGCAGTGGTTCCCAGTCTGCCGATCCGGGGTAGTACCACCACATACAGACCGTGGAGTAGTGACTTAGTCGCGTTTCAGAATAAGTTGTCGGTTTTAACTAATTTGTCATAGTGGATGTGACTGCTACTTCCAGTTATTTAACTATAGTTGCAATCATTTATTACTTTACGCGCAACAAACCATTCGCTAAACCATTCGTCCACGCCTGTCGTCAAAAAGAAGAAAGGAAGCACCACACATTTTTGTACGACGGGCTTCAATAAAAATTGCATGCATATTTTATGTATTTACCTAAACACATACAACACATGACACATTTCTTATACTTACGAATCTTATCATAGCAGATAATCACAAACAATATCTAACAATAAAATGCTAACTTTATTGATAAAATAATATAATGAGTAATTAAAATCAGTGTTGAAATAAAAATGGCTTCGAAGACAATGTTATTTGTCTTGCCTGTGTTTTGTTTATTTAATTTTGTTTATTGTGGTGGCATTTTATGTGAGCCTGGTTTTTGTAGAGTAAGTCAATATTGTCAATCATTCATTCCTTATGCACCTTAAGGTGCAATCAGACGGTTCATTTTTCATTTTCATCAGGCCAGCATAGTGGATGTGATTGCTACACACTGTTATTAAATTGAAGTAGCAGTGACATCTATTCATGGACCACACTCCGGCTTAACATCAAGCGGGGTGCTGTCATATGTCGAGTCGCAATAAAAAATTAAAAAACTGGATAGTGGTTCAAGAATGAAGGTGACTGTACCAACGCTCCACGACGCGACTAAATCACTTCATGGCTTAATGCCCTAGCTAGATTCATTGCAGCGCCGAGCTGTCCGAATCATAGGTGACATGGCGGCTCTGTGCGTCCTCTATCGTATATACCAAGGATAATGTACCGAGGAGCTCTTTAACCTTGTTCCTACATCGTCTTTTTACACCCGTAATACAGGTCGGGAAAAGCATCCGCATTCTATCGACCGAATAGGCAGTCGAACTAAAAAGTACGGTGCGTCTTTTCTTTGTAGAACAATTGACAAATGAAATGCTTTGCCTGCCCATGTGTTCTCTCAATTCTATGACCTTGGATCCTTTAAGCGATGCGTGAAGAAGCACCTTTGGCCGGCATAGTGACGGCGACTGGATCTCCTCTTGCTCATCATCAGGCAGGTCGACGTCAAATGTCGCGTCACAATATAACAAAGTAGCAGTTACCAACGCTCCACGACTGTCGTTAGAATACCGAAACGCGACTAAATCACTTCATGACTTAAGTGGTGGTACATTTTATTTACTTTAAACATTATTAGGACTACGTATTTGATCCGGGGTGTCCAGTTACGTCATCGGTCTGTGATGATAACAATTCCACCCATACTGGTTTAGTGCTGCCCTCGCCGACGATCTGCAATTGCTGTCACTTCTGTTTACCTTTGTTTTGTAAGTATGCCGTGAATATACAACAATCAATATTTGGATGGCTCTATCCATCCCAAGGCGACCGTGGTGTAGTGGCAGTGCAATAGCTACGAAATCCGAGTGGCACGGGTTCGAAACCACTCACCGGTACCAATGTATCATGTACTTTGGTTGTCCTGTTTCTATGATACAAGCACTTTAGTAGCTTAGCATAGAAATGTATAACAATAAATGAATAACAATCATTGATTTAAAAAAGAGGTAGATACGGCACGTGCACAATACGCGTGGAGCTGGCAAACTACGTCTAAGTGACGCACTTGAATCCAAAGCACGGCCTACTGCCGCCGCCTACTCTAATGCATTCTGTCTCGCTCGCGTCCTTAAGAAGGATTAGTAAAGATCGGAGATGGGCGCTGGGTTGCCCAGTGCCCATAACCGTAGAGCTTGTATGAAGAGCCACAATTCTCTTGCGAGGGAAGCGAGGGACTTGTGTCAGGACCGTGGCAAGTGGCGCTCCGTTGTCTCTGCCTATCCCTGTGGGAAAAGGCTTGAGATTACTCCACTTCATTTCTGCCGTAAAAACAGCAGTGCACTATGCTGGCTTTGTTCTGATTCAGAACTTTCGATCTGATCCTGGAACACGACTAAAACACGCCGTTTTATATTTTAATTTTTTTATAAAAAATTGAAGACTGATTAATACACTAGATTAATATTCTGAGGAGCTCTTTAAACTTGTTCCGTCCTCCTATCTTTCGATGCCCTAGATTCATTGCAGCGCCGAGCTGTCCGAGTTATAGGTGATGCAGAGGTCACGCGAACTCTGGAGCCCCTGCAACTACGCAGACATGGCGGCTCTGTGCGTCCTTTATCGCCTATACCACGGAGAATGTTCCGAGGAGCACAGGTCCGTCACCGAATCAGTTTTCTATCGACTGATACGGCAGTCGATCTAACAACAAGTGGAATAATTTACCAGCCTATGAGTTCTCCCCATCCTATATTTATTTTATTGTGACTCGACATATGACAGCACCCCGCTTGATGTTAAGTGGAAGTGTGGTTCATGAATAAATGCCACTGCTACTACAATTCAATAACTGTGGGTAGCAATCACATCAACTATGCCGGCCTAGATGGAACCGGCAACTTACAACCTAATCCCGAAACGTGAGTAAATCACTTTACGTGGTGGTACTACCCTGGATCGACAGACTGGGTACCACTGTCTACCACTCTAACCTTCAAACGAAGCGTAAAAAGGACCTCTAACGCCTAGAGTCTAGCCGGCATAGAGAAGAGGAATGAGACATGCACCCACCCCAGGCGGGATGCTGTCATATGTCGAGTCACAATAAGAAAAAAACCCTAAATAAATAATTGTAATTTGCCTTTCAGCGGAAGGAGAGCATTGTAGCTTAGGTGGCCCTGGCGATGGGGTGACGGTTGGTAGATGTGGTGATGGACTTACTTGTATGGAGGAAAGTGATGGGAACTTTTGTAGAAGAAGTAAGATAACTTACAAAATACTTCCTACTTTTATGATACCCCAGCACTTTAGTAGCTTAGTATAGAAATGTAAAAATAAATTAAACTTTTATGTGGCTTACTATCGCGTTTATTTTTGGTTATTGATTTTACAGTTTTTGTATTATTCCGACGTTTCCGTGACCACGATGGCCGCAAGGCTTTCAAAAGTCGGAATATTAAAAAGTGTAAAATCAATAACCTAAAATGAACTCGAATTTAAGCCGCATAAAATTTGTTTAGTCCATTATTGATTCTCGCAAAATCTAAGAAAAATAATATATTTCACGCAGTGTGCTATTCCTTATTCTATCCGCTATCGTCACTCCACATACACTCCTTAACGACCGCATTTCTACAGCGTTAATTCTACTCTCATGCTTCTTCTGCCATACCCAACCTTCACTTCCATCTATTCTGCGTGATAGATGTGGTTTGAAAGAAGATGTAGTGACAAGGATTGACAAAGGAATGCTTCGATGGTTTCGGCACATGGAAAGGATGAGTGAAAGTAGATTGACGAAAAGAATTTATAAATCTGATGTGGATCCAGGCCCAGGCCCAGGAGAGTGTTTTCCGACCAAATCGGAGACATCCTCAAGAAAGCTAGGTTGCCTAGTGCCCATAACCACGAAGAGAATTGTGAATGTGAAGGAAGCAAGGAAGCTGTGTAAGGATCGTGGTAAGTGGCGCTCCATTGTCTCTGCCTATCCCTGTGGGAAAAAGGCGTGACAATTTTTGATTTTTGATAATATATTTTTCAATCAACAGTGACAAACAAACATTCAGAATGCCACGGCAAACAGGATGATTACGACCTTCGTCATTCCAAAGGGGAGACAGGAGCTTTGGAGCAACGACCAATATGTGATGGTAGAGGATTATATGCACCAGCCGACTGCGTGCCCACACAAACGTATGTATTTTAGAAGTGGTAGACAGACAGTTGGTGGTGATTAACCCAGGCCAACCATCCAGGGTAGTACCACCACTTTCAAGTAACCTTATCCCGCGTACGGTAAATTCATTCCCATTTGTGGAAAAGTTACGCGTTCGCTGTTCGTGTCACAAACATCTTTGGCCGGCATAGTGAGAGTGACGGCGACTGAGGTAGCCGTGAAGATTAGGTTTTTGCAGTCGTCGGCACTCTTGGTTACCATCAGACGGGTCGAGGTCAGATACTGAGTCACAAAGAAAAAATAAAAAGTTGTGCCAGGATTGTGGCAAGTGGCGCTCTATTGTCTCTGTCTATCTCTTTTTATGGAGATCGCTGAGGGAGGCCAATATATAGCCTGGACGGAACAGCGATGATATTTGATTAAATCTTTTTTTTTTTGCTTTAATCATTTTCTGCTTATGCCAGCCCCATAGTCACTCAAACCTTAATATAGGGTTTAACCTCAAATTAATCTACCCTAACTATATAGTCCGGTCAAATTAGACCAAATAATAACAGTGAAGCTACATAAATTCCCACCAATCGTTATATCTCAAAAACGGTGGCTCGTAAGAAAAAAAGTATTGATTTATTTTTTGTAGATAATTTTATGATCTACAATTTTGTCTGAGTTATTTTTATGATAAAACTTACCGTTTTGCTGAAAATCGCGAAACTCATTATTTTGACCTTTGACCTTGAATAAAAAATTTTCCTTACAGAGGAATGATGGGGAACTTTCAAATTTTATTTTTCATTGTATTTTAAACAATCTTACCGATTTTCAGCTTGGTAGGAATTTATGTAGCTTCGAATGTCTAAATTGACCGGACTAATATACAACTATACAAATAACCTAGCCTAATCTACACTTAAAATAAATATTTACAAACAAAATCATTTTAGCTGAAGTCGATATTGGTTCAGCAGTTTAGCAGCGATGATGATAATATAGATTCTTCTAGATAATATTCTCTTCTAGATGCTTCTGTCAAAATGAAAATGGTGAAAGAATATTTGGCGAAGTTCTGTATCAGGGTACAAACACAATAAACAACATGCATTGTGGTAAGTGGGCCTAACAATTTGATTGCCAGACCAACATATATTCTAAAGAACTCTTTTATCCTTGTTCCTACATTAAAATATACAACGTAAGTAAATTATAATTTACGAATTTGTAAAAAGTACAAGTAATAGAAAAATGGATTGCACAGCTCTTTAGCTTCACATTTACGTTTAACAGATATTTTATACAGAGCTAAAGGACATCATTCATTTTGGGTTTCTATGTACTACTTTTGTTATTTCTACATAACATATACAACCGGCGGGTAGCATTTATTTGTAATATTTAATTTCTTTCATCCAAGCGCCTGGCCAAGGAGTTGTCCAGAGGATAAAGGAGTAGTCTAGAGACAGGAAGGCTGGTAATTATTTCTGCCAACGTATTAGCCTTGCTTTACAAAGAGGAAATGTTGCCAGTCTCCTTGGGACTATCTCTGATGGGACGTCTCTAGAAGATATTTTTTACTTATAGTTTAATGATAGGTTATAAATATAATTTTTAACGATCAATGAATTATATAGCAATCAGTTAATAAAATAAGATCTGGTTGATTAAGAGTTCAAGTATACAGACCGCAAGTATAGCCAGGGCCGTCTTTACCCGGGGGTTCAAGGGGTGCGGTGCACCCGGGCGCAGAGTCCTAGGGGGCGCATGCCGACCGCCATACATTTCGATAGGTACCTACTACACTGAGACCACGCGAGCGAAGCCTTGACTTTCGCACCCCAGATGCTTAAGACGGCCCTGAGTATAGCACCACTTGCAAGTATACAGACTGAGAAGTAATCACGGTCTGCGTCAAGCGTTTCGGAATCCGCTTGAAAAAAGCCGATAAAAACTAGGCCGGCATATTATGGATACAGCTGCTACTATAGGTAACTGTAGTAGCAATCACCTTCATTCATGGACCGCACTCCATCCTAACATATGTCGAGTTATAATAAAAACAAATTAATTTAAAAGAACATTTTAACTTAACGTTTTATATAATATTTTCTTAGGTTTTGCGCGAACATCGATTAATGAATTAAACAAATTTTATATGGTTTACTATCGCGTTTATTTTGGTTTTCATTTTACAATTTTATTTTATTATTCCGACGTTACAAAACCAAATGAACGCGATAGTAAACCATATGAAAGTTTAATTCATTGACGATCACTTTAAAGTTAACGTTTTCTTAAAACTAAACGTTCCAGGATGTTCCAGACTTAACGATCAAGCTAGGACTTTAATAGGCGCTGGACTCCGCCAACCAATCGTAGGTCCCCGTTGCACGTCTGATGGCAACTTTAATCCAGTACAATGTATTGGCAGGCGATGCTACTGCGTGAACACAATTACTGGTATTATTGAGACAGGAGATAGTCTGGATTTGGACGTGTATCATATCTCCGAATTGCCTTGCTGTAAGTATTTCGGGTCTATGGTCTCGTAAATGTATACAAGCGAGTCTAACAGCCGGTTGTACCAAAAAGTTTCAATTTACGAATTAAATATTACTTTATACTTATTCTATTACGTTTACTATTACGAAATCGTGAATTGGGTTGTTAATAATTTTATGTCGAAACTACCATTTATATGTTTTTATCATTAGAAATAACAAAAGTCGTATATAGAAACCCAAAATGAATGATGTCCTTTAGCTCTGTATAAAATATCCGTTAAACGTAAATGTAAAATGTGAAGTTAAAGAGTGTTGCAACCCAATTTTCTTTTCTTATTTTACTTATACGATACTTTTTACAAATTCGTAAATTATAATTTTTGGTACAACCGGCTGTAAAACAATGGAGCGCTACTTGCCACTATTCTGACAAAACTCCCTCGCTTCCCTAACATCCACAATTCTCTTCATACAAGCTTTACGGTTATGGGCAATAGGCAACCCAACTTTCTTAAGGAGGTCTTCTATTTATTACAAAAATAAATACTAATAAAGAAGTATCCTAAAAAGGTTCTTGTTTTCAGGATTCACCTTGAAAGCATTTGCAGACCGATTTATAACTGATTCATTTTACTGTTATTGAGTTTTTGACTGTTTTTTAATTACATTTCTATACTTAGCTACTAAAGTGCTTGTATCATAGAAACAGAACAAACAAAGTACATATATAAAATATATATTGGTACCGGCAAGTGGTTTTAAACCCGTGCTCTCTCGGTTTGCTATTGCACTACCATCTCACCACGGTCGCCTTAACTATCTTCAAACAACCTCTACGATTATTACTTTAATATGATCCTACTTCTTATCCTACTATTATCATAAATGTGAATGTGAGTTTGTTTGTTACATTTTCACGCAACAACTACATAACCAAAGTAACATAGGATACTTTTAATTTAAAAAATATATAATTTTTTACTATAGTATCCGCTGTTAGTAATTTTTCTATATTTATTTTAATTTCCGCCTGTCATTTTTATATGAGTTATCGAGTTATAAATACAAAAAAGGGAATATACATTCGAATTCAGAACCTCCTCCTTTATTATGACTGTGTTAAAAACCTAATTTTACGCGGTTAAAACCGCAGGCACAGCTAGTATTAAAAATAAAACTATTTCAGACGATCCTAACTTAGACTTGTTCGCACATCTCTCGCCAAAAGCTGACGGGCCACCCTTTAATTACACATCACCATGCTACGAAGATCAAAAGGAAAGATTGGAAAGGTTGATTCAAAGTGAAAAAGATGGTTTCAATGTTGACTTTGCAAGTGAAATACCTGAATGTTTGCCTGATGGCACTTATGGGCGTGTCGCTTTGACCAGGAATAGAACGTAAGTCGAAGTATATTCAAATAAAAGTCTCTTGCAACCAAGTCTACTTGAGCCGCCTGGTATTGCAAGAAATTATGGCAAGAGATCGGACGGTATGAGTTTGATTCCATGGAAGATGGGCCGGGTGCTGGTATGGGATGCAACCTGTTCAGACACGCTGGCCCCTTCCCATCTACATGGAATTAACAACAGAGCTGGTGCTGCTTGCGAAGGGCTGAAAAAGCTAAAGCATGCAAATACAGGGGTCTAGGCTCCGAATATGATTTTGTCCCATTCGGTGTCGAGACCCTTGGTCCGTGGGGTCCTAGCGCTATAAGGCTTTTTAAGGAAAAAGCAAAAAGGTTAGTCGACATCACAGGAGACCGAAGAGTTGGCAGCTACCTCGGACAAATAATTAGTCTAGCTATTCCATAGGCCATAGGAAGGCGCCTGGCCAAGCGCCTGGCGAAGGAATTGTCTTGATGGAGAAGTCTGAAGACAGGAAAGCTGGTTATTATTTCTGTCAACGTAATAGCCTTGCTATATAAAGGGAAAATGTTGCCAGTCTCCTTAGGACTATCTCTGATAGGACGTCTCTAGATTATTATATTTATAGTAATATTTAGTAATATTTTAGTATATTTTAGTAAGGTAACTGAAAAGCACCTCTAGCAGTTATGGTGACAACGACTGAGGCAATAAACTTGAAAGTAAACTAAGTCTGTTTTATCTGACGACAGCAGGCTTGCTTAGCATAAGTAAGACAATCTAGTTTTGTAGGGTTTTTAATCTGATCGGCTTTGCAGCCAACGTCTCATTAGCCAAAGATGGATTTTCAATTAGATTCATCAAAATATAAAATAGCTGAAATCATACTTTACCTACACTCTGCTTCACAAAATAGCAAGCAGGCTATATATGCGCTGTGTAAATGGATGCATCGAGAATACCTTTTTTATTGTGACTCGACATCTGGCCCTAACCCGCCTGATGGTAAGTAAGAAGAGATCCAAGAATGCCGACGACTGCAAAATCCTCGTCTTCACGGCTGCCACTATGCCGACCAATGGTGCTCCTTTACGCATCGCTTAAAGAATCCAAGGCTTTATAGAATGGAGAGAACACATGGGCTGGTTAAGCATTTCACTTATCGATTGTTCTACAAAGAAACGACGCAAAGAACTTTTTAGTTCGACTGCCGACTAAAAATTTGTGCGGGTATTACGAGAGTGACCTACCTTTTTATCAATAGAAACTGTATTATTAATTTTCAGGCGTATATGTGTTGATGAAAGAAACCAACAAATAGAAGAATATGAAGCATTGCCAAATACGGATGAATATAAAAATATGAATTGCAGTAAGTAGTTATAATTAAGTGATGTAGTGGTAGTGCACTGGTCACGGAAACCGAGATCTCTCAGATCAAAACCACTTGCCGGTACCAATTTATTTTCACATATGAATGTACTATAGACCAAATCTGTGCAACATCATTTAACAAAATATTCCCTTGCGCCTGAAAGGAGCATAAGCCACGCCTTTTTTACCTTCAACTAATAGACTAAACAAAAAATAACTTGCTTCTAATGCCAATATTTTGGTAACAAAAAAAAACAATAGAAAAGGTTTGTACCTGCAGATCATAAAACAAAAAAAATGATTAGCGAAAAATACTCGCATTCAATAGGCTAACGTCGAAGCAGCCAAGAATGGGCGTATTACGTGCGCGAGAGTAGTTCATACCATTGTAACCCTTAAGGTGGTGCAGAGAGCGTTTTGTCGACTTTACTTTGGCCGTCCTATTTCTTTGACCAATAAAATTGTCACGCCTTTTCCCTATAGGAATAGGTAGAGACAATGGAGCGCGACCTGCCATGATCCTGACACAACTTCCTCACTTCCCTCACAATCACATCAAGCGGGGTGCTGTCATATGTCGAGTCACAATAAAAAAAACAAATTCTTTGGTAATGATATAATTCTTTCGTTTATTTTCAGAATGCGCAATAACTTCATTACTAATGAGCGATTCAGCTGAAAAGCCAATTTGTTGTAGTAATGGCAATTATAGAGAGATTCAATGTCGCAGAGGGATATGCCGATGCGTGGACGTGGATGGAAGGCAGATTGGGCTGGAACATCGTGACGTCACACAATTGAAATGCTGGACTGAAGATTGGAGAACATGTTAAATAATAAATTAAATAATATTGAAGAGTTTTTTTATAGAATTTTTCGCCATATTTCATTATATAGTTAATAAAATAAGGAAACATAATTATTCAATGTAAAAATTAAAATTACACCTCTATTCTGCTAATACTAAAAACCTTAAAATCAATCAATGAAATTGTCACGCCTTTCTCCCACAGGGATAGGCAGAGACAATGGAGCGCTACTTACCACGATCCTTACACAACACCCTTGCTTCCTTCACATCCATAATTCTCTTAATGCAGGCTCTGTGGTTATGGGCACTAGGCAACCTAGCTTTCCTGATGATGTCTCCGATCTGGTCGGAAAATACTCTCTTGGACCTGCCTTGTTTAACGCATCAATCCACATAAGATTTATAAATTCCTTTCGTCAATCTACTTTCACTCATCCTTTCCATGTGCCCGAACTATCGAAGCATTCCTTTGTCAATCCTTGTCACTACATCTTCTTTCAAACCACATCTATCACGCAATGTGCTATTCCTTATTCTATCCGCTATCGTCACTTCACATACACTCCTTAACGACCGCATTTCTACAGCGTTAATCCTACTCTCATGCTTCTTCTGCCATACCCAAAAGCGCCTTATAGCGCTATGACCCCACGGACCAAGGGACACCAAATGGGACAAAATCATATTCAGAGCCTAGATTATATAAAATTAATATTTTTATTTATTTTAATGTTTGTATAGATCCTATAATTCTGGCAGATAAAAAGAGCGCTGACTTTTCACAGGTTCCAAGGCTGGTACGGACTTGCAGTTATGTAACAGTAGTAGCAGTCGCCATCATTCATGTCGAGCTATTGCTCAATACTATACTATAGTATTGAGCAAGAGTCGTGTTGTAATCTTAGAGTATAGGATAGGAGAGACAAACATCTGTCATGTGTTTGAGAAGGCAATGTAATATTTTACACAATATTATATTACACTTTAATAAGACTCAATAGATTTGAAGTTGGGAGAAGAATACCGGATAGGTTAGACCCAATATCCATTATTATTGATCATAACCGGTTCGACATATACTCATACATAAAGTCAAAGAATTTGGACTTAAGACATAGAATGAGCCCTAAAATAGCAAAAAAATTCAACCGTTTGTACTATTTTTAGTAATGGCATTAAAGTCAGAAGGGGATGAATATGAATTTACATTGCCACTGGTTTTGATGATCATTTGACAACCTAATTTAACAGAATAACAAATGACAATAAAATACTTCAAAAAAGGATGACGGAACAATTATGCCGCTACTCTTACTACCACGTAACTTTTAATTAAGCAGTATTAAAAGTCAACCACAATTACAAGTGGTTGTATTTGCAAAAAAATAATGCCAACCTTTGAAATAAAGGAATTGAAGTACAAGTAGTTGTCTCTTTCAGTCACACGCGGTGTAAACATAATATAAATGAGACAAATAACAATGAATTAGTTCTTATTTTAGCACAGATTCTATTCTTTCCTAATACTTTGCATAAAGTACACAATTGAAACATTCATTGAGCCTCAATATGGGACAAGTAATTGGGCGAAAAATACCAGATAGGTTGGACCCATTATACGAGTACATTATTATTTTTATTGACATATTAAAGTAAAACCTATTCTTCTGCCCAAATACAATAGCCATCGTACAAGTATTTAATTTCTTTTTCTCCGTTGGCAATACTTTCTTCATTTGCTGTTCGGAGAGCGCATACGTTTGGGTAAGTGTTTAAATCATCACCACATACTAGACCGTGGTCATCTGGGCAAACATCCTCACCTCTGATAGTGGCGAATAGACCCAGAACCACGAGCAGGAAAACTGTGAAGAAATATTGAGTAATGAAAATTGGATAGTGGCATTGCTTGGACTCTGGGGTAGGGTTGAGTTTGGGGAGACGCAGTTTTTGTCGCCCAGACATCGAGTCCATTGAGTAGTTTTCTTTTCGATATTTTTATTTTTCATTTAATTATTCACAAACAAACACTAACGCCAAACATGTAGTCAATACAATAATTTATATAATATAACATATCTATTTTATTTTCATTTACATTATTTTATTGTGGATGTGAAGGAAGCAAGGGAGTTGTGTAAGGATCGTGGTAAGTGGCGCTCCATTGTCTCTGCCTATCCCTGTGGGAAAGACGCGTGACAATTTGATTGATTATTTTATTACAAATGTTAATAGTACTGTGCGTGGTAATCAATTCTAGGAAGCGTCCTGCTGATGTCAGAAATCTCGGTTCAGAGTAGGTGAACACATCAATAGTCAGTCTGTCATTCCAAAGTGTAAGAGCATGGCATAAAGGTGACATTGTAGGGTTATTCTCTGTGAGCGAATTTAGACGAGCGGTAAATAGTTGGATTTAATAAGGATAGAAAAGACCAGTTACCAGTGCACGCGTCTATTTTCTGTCAAAGGACATCATTCATTTTGTATGGGGACTTGGGCTTAATTGTATTAACAGTTTAATGTGCATTTTGAAATAGTTTAATGTACAATATAATTGGAATTTATTTTTTATTTTGCATAGTTTAGGTGTGCAAAATGATCAAACTATAATTATGACAGTTTCGAAGCAGAACGAATATGGCGATAATACAAAATCCATATCTTATTTCCCAAATAACTCAATTGCACAGCAATTAAAAGCAAATATGTTCTTAGTTTCATTTTTACAAGTATCGAAACTACCATTTATATATTTTTTCATCATTGGACATCACAAAAGTAGTACATAGAAGCCCAAAATGAATGATGTCATTATCATTACTAATTGTACGGTTAGTTAAATGGTAACTTACATGAAAAGAATTGCATTTTTTAGGAATATTGTAGCTTAACGTGTGATTTATAATTGGGAAATTCAAGTTGTGATAAATATTTATTAAGTAGCAGTCTTATATAATTTATTTTGTTGATATAGATAACATTTTAACCCTAACATCTCCGCCGCAGTTAATCGATGTGCACTCTTGAATTTTTCAATTCAAATATAATTACTAATTTATAGAATATTTTGTGACTCGACATTGAAGCGAAGGAAGGTCCAAGAGTGACGACGACTGAAATAAATAACTCTATTAATGGCTGCCTTAGTCGCTATGCCTATGAATCCAGAGATAAATGTTCACGCCTCGCTTAAAGGATTCAAGTTCATAGGATGACAGCACTCCAATCCAGCCTACGGTGGAGGTCTATCATGTGTCGAGCCACAATAAAATATATGGAAAGGAAGGAAGGAAGCAAGGGTCAGAATCGCGATTATAGTTGTCCATTGTACACGCCATATCCCAGTGAAAATTGAATTATTTATTCTTACTAAACCACGCAGTATTCGCTAGGTATTACTGATAACCTCATGTAATGTTATTTTTTTTAATTTAATTTCGAAAGTTCTCTTAAAGCCTGAAGGCCACTAAACACGCCAATTAAAGAGAATTCGCTTTTCGCGGCGAGCATAAATATCAAACAAACTGTTTTATATCAAAAGGGCGTTAATAAAACGTTAAACTGCAACTTGTAACGTTATACGTAGCAAGCGAATTTTAACAAGCGGCAGCTAGTTTGACGCGCTTTTCAAGATATTCTAGTAAATTACATTTTTCTCGTGTAATTTGCCAAACAGCTCCTTTATTCGGACTTAGTCGGACTTGCACATTATTAGACACGAACACAGACGAGATAAATGTCTTGTCTGGCGTACTGTGCACATTTGCGCAGTCCTTTGACATAATGATTTATAACACAGTTTGTGATGAAATGTCGGTTATATCAAGCAGCGAATTCCACGATGTTCGTACCGGTGAGGCAGGTGAAATAAGAACACAGCAATATCCCTTTGCACCATTTATTTTATCTCAGAAAATAACAGAACAAAGTCGTCAATGCACTTAAAGATTAAACTGGATTTAATTAACAATAAAATATAATTAAAACTAGGTAGTCAAAAATATGTGTACAGACATGGGGTCGAGTATAGAGAAGATGGAGGCAAGTCAGTGACAGCTAAAGACAAACCTTTTGGGGTTGTCACACTAAAATATTATAAGGCATACACAAATTTCAACACTTCCCCTTATGCCCTATAATATTGAGACCAGGACTCTACATGTGGCTCTGTCAACTCTACACAGTCTATGCATTTACAAAATTCTCTACAGCATGCAGAGACTGTCATGTGTCTACATTTATGACTAAAAAGTCATCAATTAGTCATAAATAACATTGTCCAACATCCCAAATATTATATCATTTTATATCATTCAGGATGCTTTTAAATTCATAGCATTTATAAAAACATTATGCTTGATTGAGCTTAGCGGTTTGGTTAATACATCAGCCCAATCGGCATCAGCATACGAAGACATACTCAATTTACCACTCTCTACAAAACATAAAGAATAATTAATTGTTCCTGACAAATAACGCAATATGCGCTTAGCTGCCTGCCAATGGCTTTTATCATATCCATTGTTGAATTGACTCAACTGACTGCATGCATATGCAATGTCAGGCCTAGTGCAAACTGACAAGTACATTAGGCCACCCAATAACTGCCTAAAATTATATAAATCCTCCTCAGAACTCTCCTTTTTAGGTTTTAACAATTTACAGTTTAGAGGCATAGGTGTGGCTACAGCCTTACAATCAGACATACCAAACCGCATTAACAGTTTCTTAATATACACAGATTGGTCAAGTTTAAAATTCCTTTGTCAACATCCCTAGTGACATTCATACCTAGGCAACTTGTTAGAGTTCCCAAGTTTTTTACATTAAATTCCTTTTCCAATGACCTTAACAAATGATCCTTGTACTTACTACTTTTGCTATAAAATACATAAAAATCATCAACATATAGAGCTATAACAGTAATATTATTATCTGATTTATTTACATATATACATGGCTCACATTTACTCTGTATATAATTATTATTACACAACAATTCATGAACTTTACAATTCCACATTCGACTAGCTTGCTTTAATCCATAAATGCTTTTCAATAGTAAACAAACTTTATTATTATTTCTATTAAAACCTGTTGGTTGTTCCATATAAATAGTTTCATTTAAATTACCATTCAAAAAAAGCAGTAGCCACGTCTAAGTGGTCAATACATAAGTCCAATTCGTTTGCCAACGAAAACATAATTCTCATAGTTGAATGCCTTACTACAGGTGAGAATGTATCATTATAATCAATCCCTTGTTTTTGTGTAAGCCCCTCGCGACTAATCGGGCTTTATACTTATTAAAATTACCAGAAGCATCATACTTAGTTTTATAAACCCATTTACACTTAATAATATTTTCATCTAAGGGTCTATCAACTAGCTTCCAAACACCATTTGCAATTAGAGAGTCATACTCACTCTGCATAGCAACCAGCCATTCATTTGCATTCGAACAAGATACAGCCTCTTCATACGTCAGTGGATCACCAGCATCATGTATAAATAAAGACACATAATCAGCATACCTTTTTGGTAGGAGTGACCTTGTACAACGTACTGGACGTGCATTGGAGTCCGATGTATCGGTTACCTGCATCCTAGTCATCTCTTCCCCTTGAGCAGATGTGTCATGGGGTGATGTCACGGAGCCATCACTCGCCGACGAATATTCTGCACAGCTAGACTTATCCTTACTGCCAGTGCAAAACTCCTCATCTGCAGTATCTGAAATCACCGGTGAACCGACATGAGGAACTGTTTCATTACAATGTGACTCACCATTACCTTTTAAATTTGTTGACATACAATCATTAAAAATTTCATTATCATTATTCAATTTATTATTATTATCAGTTAAATTACTTAAAATAATAAAATCATCAGAAATTCCATTAATATTATTATCAACATTATGTCCAACTTGATTGTAAAACTTATTCTCTAAAAATGTCACATTTCTTGACAATAAAACTCTTTGAGGATTCAATGGATTTGCCTATCTATAACCCTTAGTGGTTTCACTATAGCCTACAAATATATACATCTTACTCTTAGCATCTAATTTCCGTCTCAACTGCTTAGGTTCCAAAGAATATGCTATACAGCCAAAAACACGGAGGTGACAGAGATCAACCACAGATCCTGTCCACACCTCCTCAGGAATCCTACCTGATAGAGACCTTGTTGGGGATCTATTCTTTAAATAAATAGCAGTAGATACTGCTTCCCCCCAAAAACGCTTGCTAAGACCAGATTGTTGCAACATACACCGCGCCTTCTCAATGAGCGTTCTATTAAGCCGCTCTGAGACACCATTTTGCTGGCTACAGTATGCTACAATAGTTTGATGTATTATACCTTCTCGTTGTAGGAAACCAGTGAATTCCTTATTGACATATTCACCACCATTGTCAGAACGTAAAATTTCAATTTTCTTCCCCATCTGTTTTTCCACCAAACTCTTAAAAATAATAAATTTTGACATTACCTCTGATTTGTTTCTCATCAGATAACCAAATGTTTTCCTCGTGTGGTCATCAGTAAAAGTCACAAGGTACTTCGCACCACCCCAGCTACTTTCCTGCATAGGGCCACAAACATCTGAATGTATGAGCTCCAAAGGGGTGCCCAACCGCTTCACCTCTCCTTGAGGGTATGGTTTAGCACAAAACTTCCCCTCAAGACAGGGAATGCAGTCCTGTAGTGCATGATCATAATCCTGAAACATAACACCAGTCGCACGACTCCTAAGAGCACACATACCTGCCAGACTCAAATGTCCCAGCCTTTTATGCCAGAGATCCAAATGCCCATGGAAAGCAGCAACTGCAGCACTCTGCGTCTCTCGTCTATCACACGAAAGCTTAGAATGCATCATTTTGTGCGACAATGTACCACCACAAACACTTCCATTCAGCTTATAAATGCCATTCACACACATAGCTGACCCAACTTGGTTACCAGAAACATTACATTTATTATAAAACTTACAACCATTGTTATCAAATATCACTGTGAGACCCATCTTTACTAATTTACTTACAGATAAAAGATTTGTTGCTAGTTGTGGAACATACAATACATCCTTGAGCTCACTAACCCCATCATTAAGCCTAAACCTGACATCACCAGATCCTTCACACAACAACTTATCATTATTAGCTATTGACACACTAATCTTATTGTCTTTAAGGTTGGAAAACATTTTCTTATTATTACTCATGTGAGACGTACACCCAGAGTCCACATACCAATCACCACGTTGATACACCAAAAGTGCTGCTACTAAATTTGTGTTTTCTCTTTGTTTCTTTTTATCACTTTTAAGCTTAAAACATTTGGCCTTTACATGACCCACTTTGTGGCAATAATGGCACACAACACTTTTATACTTCACATAACTCTTCGACACAAATGCAGCATTGGTATTGTTGTCCGTCTTCCGCAGCTCCTCCTGCAGTAGACGAGCACGAACAACCTCACTTGTCAGACCACTGGTCAGACAAACTGTTTCCAGATTTGACACTAGAGTGTCATACTCTTGGGGTAACCCACTCAGCAGTAATTCTGCAACCTCATTATCATCTATGGTCTTTCCAATATCCGCCAACTGTTGAACCATAGTCATGATTCCCTCAATATATTGCGTCATGCAAGGATACTGATTATACTCGGCACGGTGAAGCTGCCGCAGCAATAATACGCGCCGACAAAGACCTTTGTCTTCAAAGACTTCAGAGAGCTTTCTCCATGCTTCACCAGCTGTTTTGGCATCACGTACATATTGAAATAATGATGGTCTTAAGCACAGGCAAATCCGCGCCAATGCACGCTGATTGCGCGCAGCGTCAAGATCCTGTTCCACAACGGCTTCCCACAGTCCATCCAGTGTTAATGCCATCTTCATAGCAAATTTCCATGTGTTATAATTTGACAAACCTTCTAATTTGTCGACTGCATGGCCACCAACAATCACAGGTGCCGACGATGATGCTGCCCGAGTGCCCTCAGCTACCACGTTGTCGACCGGCGACGACATTGTAACGAACAAGTGCCAACACACTTTCGAAAACGTCCGCCACGCAACTTCGCGAAACCACGCACAATCACCTGCCTTATTCACACCAGTAAGATACACGTAGACATTAGGCCTGGGCCCATAACCTGATGAAATGTCGGTTATATCAAGCAGCGAATTCCACGATGTTCGTACCGGTGAGGCAGGTGAAATAAGAACACAGCAATATCCCTTTGCACCATTTATTTTATCTCAGAAAATAACAGAACAAAGTCGTCAATGCACTTAAAGATTAAACTGGATTTAATTAACAATAAAATATAATTAAAACTAGGTAGTCAAAAATATGTGTACAGACATGGGGTCGAGTATAGAGAAGATGGAGGCAAGTCAGTGACAGCTAAAGACAAACCTTTTGGGGTTGTCACACTAAAATATTATAAGGCATACACAAATTTCAACAGTTTGCACGTTTGTAATCATTGGCGTAACTAGGGTATGGCAAGTAGGGCACGTGCCCTGAGCGCCATCCGAATTGCAATATAGAAACTTAAAAATATTAATAAACCAAGGAAAAATCTGTTGTAGTTAGAAAGGTTTTCTTGGTTTCTTCCAGATGTGTTTAAAGGACGGTGGAAGCTTAGTTGAAGAATATCTTAATTAAGATCTAATATGTTTCAATAAGTGTAAGTGTGTATTTTACATTTAGGTATCTTACAAAGGGGTGCATTCTCGATGCTTGCCCTGCGCGCCGTCTCCGATTAGTACGCCACTGTTTGTAATCAAATATAGTAACTTAACTCTGGATAAGTTAGAGAGAGCTTAATTATAGACATACTTAGTACTTTTTTATTGTAGCCCAACATCGTGTCGTCAAAACATCCGCGTACGCAACTCTTTGACATAAAGATTTCTGACACATTTCTAATGGATCGAAAATACCTACCTATTTCTCGAAGAAACTGTACCAGAACTATATTCTCCAATAGTTCGTTAAGAATACAGTCCTTAGGAGAAGCTCTTTAACCTTGTTTCTACTTCGTATTTTCACAGCAATACCTGTAGTGTCCTTCAGCCTGTAAGCCTCACCATCTAATTTAAAGATACCAAATATACCAAAATTAAGTGCCGAATTAGTGATAATTAGTGCCAAAAAGATAAAATTTGTGCCACTGTATCTTCGGAGATATATAGGTCGGGGGAAGCAACGGCATTCTGTTGACCGAATCGGCAGTCTAACTAAAACGAAAGTCTGTAGAAAAATCGACCAGTGGAACCAGCTTTACCAGCTCATGTGTTCTCTCTATACTAAGATGCACCTTTGGCCGGCATAGTGACGGCAGCTGGAGCAACCGTGAATTGACTCGGTTTTTACAGTCGTCGGCAATCTTAGACCTGCTCTTGCTTACCATCAAGTAGGTTGAGGTCAGATATCGAGTCACAATAAAAAAAAGTACAGTAGTACTTGTTAGTAACTGTCAAATTCTGCCTCCATTCTTTGACCGCACTCCAGCTTAATTTTGGGGATAATAATGCGTGATACTCCAAATATAGGACCTTAATCCCACTGATGTTAAGCTATAGTGTCAGCCATGAGCAATACTCGAGTTTATAGGACATAGGACTTTGTTTAAAAAGGAAAAAATAAAGTACACAATGTTATTTTACACTTTATTAAGCCTCAATATTAAGTTTACGAAAGAAATAACTGGAAGAAAATTAATGGATAGGTTAGACCCAATATCCATTATTATTATTGTCACAATCTATTGATTATTGAATAAATAAACTACATAATATTATTATTTTAGGAAGAAAATTAATAGATAGGTTAGACCCAATATCCATTATTATTATTGTCACAATCTATAATGATTATTAAATAAATAAACTACATAATGTTATTATTTAAGGAATAAAATTAATAGATAGGTTAGACCCAATATTCATTAATAAACTATCTATTATTTATTATTACCAACTTGTTAAATGAATAAAGTATACAATAAACCATTTAATAAATTCGCCTATTAAAAAAGTATTTAGAAGATAAATAGCAGATAAGTTAGACCCATCCATTATTATCTATTATTATTACATACTTGTTAAATAAATTTATTATATAAAGTATTCCTTCAATAGTAAAACAATCGAACAACCGTCACTGATCACAAAACTTATGCACCACGAAAAAAGTGTGAATTAGGTAATATTTGAGGAGCGAACGAGAGTGATTCCTAAGCTACGGATGTTAAGGTCGAGATTAGCATGTCTGGAATGATATATTTAAAGGTTCTATTGCTTAATGAGCCTCAATACATTCACCATCGTGGGCGAAGTTAACTTCTTGATCTCCGTTGGCGATCCTGTCTTCATTAGCTGTTCTGAGAGCGCAGGCATTGGGGTAAGTGGTTCCATCATCACCACATACAGGACTGTGGTCAGCTGGGCAAACAATGTCACCTCTGACAGCGGCGAATAGAGCCAGAATCACGAGCAGGAAAACTGTGAAGAAATATCAATCAATCAAAATCAAATTGTCACGCCTTTTTCCCACAGGGATAGGCAGAGACAATGGAGCGCCACCTGCCACGATCCTGACACAACTCCCTCCTTCACATTCACAGTTCTCTTTACAAGCTCTATGGTGAAGAAATATATAGATGAAAATTGGCTAAATACATTATTCAAATATTTTTTATCGCGCAAAGTTTTGGTTATGGATAACTAATGGTTTGAAAGAAGATGTAGTGACAAGGATTGACAAAGGAATGCTTCGATGGTTTTGTCACATGGAAAGGATAGAAAGTAGAATGACGAAAGGAATTTATAAATCTCATGCGAATGCGTTAAACGAGGCAGATCCAGGACCAAATCGAAGACATACTCAAGAAAGCTAGGTTGCCTAATGCCCATAACTGTAGAGCTTGTACGAGTTGTGCCAGTATCGTGGCAAGTGGCGCTCCATTGTCTCTGCCTATCCCTGTGGGAAAAAGGCGTGACTACCTCGTTTCCTATTCACAATTCTCTTCATATAAGCTCTACGGTTATTGCCACTAGGCAACCTAGCTATTAGTTAAATAGTTACTTACATGAAAAGAATTTCATTTTTGTTAGATTATTTTAGAGTAGCGTGTGCTTTAAGATAGGGAAACTTAAATTGTGATAAAAATATATATTTTAAGTAGCCTTATATAATTTGTTTTGTTGACATAGATAACATTTTAACCCTAACACTTTTTTATCAACAACTCGATTATTCCTATGCTTAAATTATTGCGTTAGGCTACAGACTAGGTTTGATCCCTGGTCGCAGTTGTTCAGTGGCGTACCGATCAAATTGCCCTGCGCCCTTCGCAAGTTACCTAAATGTAAAATAAACATATACCTATTAATAAAACATATTAAATCTTGCTTAAGATATTCTTCAACTAAGCGTGCACCGTCCTTTAGAACATATTTGGAAGAAACCAAGAAAAAACTCCCTAAAAACTGATTTTTCCTTGGTTTATCAATATTTATAATATGCGAATCGCGCGCTCTTCAAATAGCGTCCAGGGGGGTTAGGATGGGCAAGTTAAAACGATAACCGTCTCTCGTCGACGATTGGCAAAATACTAAAAGTCGGCTAAATCCACCAATTTGAGACTATTATTGATAATGATCAATCGTGTCTTCGCACAGACGATATTCGTCACAACGATTAATAGTCTCGTTTTAGTGGATTTAGGCTTTTATTATTTTGACAATCGCCGACGAGAAACGATAATCGTTCTTATTTGTCCAACCGAACCCCGCAGGGCACGTGCCCTAGCTACCATACCCTAGTTACGCCAATGCAGTTGATCGATCCATTTTAAAAGTGGTAAACAGTGGTCCAGGGTAGTACAACCACTGACAAGTATACAGACCGTGAAGTGTCTTAGTGAATGTTAAGCTAGACTCTAGAGTGAATAAATAGAGGTAACTGCTACTAGAGTTAAATTATTGTAAGTAGCAATCACATCTACTACGCCGGCCTAGTTAGAATCGGAGACTTACAAGCTAAGTCACTTCAGGGTCTGTATACTTGTGGCTTGTGGTACCACCCTAGATCGACAGAGATCGAGCTATGAAACAAATATATGTTTCGACCTGGAACCGAACCCGGGACTTTTTAATTTACATTTCTATACAAAGCTACTAAAGTGCTTGGTACATAAAAAACAATATCATATATCATAGATACATTGGTATACCGGCAGGGGCCGTTCTTGAGCGGTCATCAAAGTAGTGGGAGGCAAACCGCGCATCTGTACATTCGCATGTAAAATATTTATAAAATATTAAAGCTAATATTTATAAAACTTGTAATTTGTATGTCACTTTTTATATTAAGATAGAATTATAATTTTAATAATTTATCTATTATAACATTGAACATTGATTTTGAATTATTCATAATTTTATTATTAAATAATAAGTACCTTATAATATATCTAATCAAATAACCAGGGTAATGCCAACCTCGTACAGGCTAAAACCCCACGGTGACCTCCTTCATTACAATTGCTGGAGATTAGGAGCTAGGGTACATTCGTCCGACATCTCCAGTGGTACCGGTTGTTGTGGTTGTGGCCACTTCCCCTAGCTGAAGCGACAGGCTAACCCTGAGCCTAATGTTGCTGGTTAAAGAGAAAGGAGGCCGATATAAACGCGCCTTCTTCTCCCTATTTTAGGACGCCGAATAGAGAGGATAGATTTTGTTTCTCATTCTCTCTCTCTCCGCTATACAGGGCCGCGCAGCCCCCGTGTGCGAAGTGTGCCAGGCGCCAAGTCAATGCCAAGACAGGCGCCAAGACAGGCGCCAAGACAATAGGGGCGCCACTATCGAAATTATTATGTTACAAATTATTTTGTTATTTGTTATAAATGTAATAAATGGAGTATCGATAAGTAAGTAGGTATAATAGGCGCAACAAATGCCTCGTAAACAACAAAACATAATATTGCGCTTATTGTACAAGTCTCCCAAGATTCACGTTTGTTGTTGCTTTGGGTTTTAGTTTAAGATAATTACGAGCTCAGCGTTAAAATCAAAAGCCATTAGTTTGTATGAATGAGTTTATGAACGCAACCCGACCGATGCGATGCCTGAAACGAACTGGTTTTAGCTATTTCGAAAAATATTATCTAATTATATAAAACTAGAGAACATTTATTTCGGTCAAAATTAACAAATAAGAAATAAAAATAAGTTGAAACATTAAGATTCGTGAAAAAAAGAGGCGCTTCATACATTTCGCACACAGGCGCTGTAGGGGGTCGGCGCGGCCCTGCCGCTATATCATAATATTTAAATAACAGCTGCATTTTTTTTATATCCATTCTACCACCAACGCCACCCCAGCCGGTGAAATTTTAGATTAGAACGATAGGTAAAATTTACTACTTTAAGTATTACAAAATATTTTTTAACAAAATAAAAACCGACTTCAATCAGTAAACTAAAAAGCGAAAAATAAATTAACTTCGCACATAGTAATACTTATTTTCATTTAGTTAGTTAAATAGAAATAAATAAATAATTATTTTATAATTTTGAAGTCGGTGCCAAGTCAATGTTACAACAACTTTAATACTATTATATATCAAATTACTAAGTACACACAATATTATTAAATATATCAAAGCAATTAAAAATATGAATCGGTACCTACTATCAAAGTAACTTTTTAAATATTATGTACCTTAGTACTAGTCTTACTGTTGATAAGAGAAAAATTCTCCTCTTTTGAAGTCGCTTAAACCCTGATATTCTTATAACCTTTGTAATATCTTCTTTCCACCCAAAAAAGAATAATCAAAATCGGTTTATAAACAACGAAGTTATCAGCGAACAAACATAAAAAAGCATATATACGGTCGAATTGAGAACCCCCTCCTTTTTAGAAGTCGGTTAAAAATAGCCACTCTTTTATTTTTCGAGTTGTTAAACATCGATGTTGTTAAACAAAAATATATTATTAGGAAATATTCATATTTTGCGAAGCCCAAACTAGAATCTAATATAATATAGAGATCTAAATAGAAATCTTCTAAATAGAAAATCTATAATTTTACCGGCAGGCGTGGCGTTGGTCATTCTACTGTATGATTACTATTAAAGATGAGCTTTTACGCTTTGACTTATAACGCCATCTATTTACTGATATTTAAGTTAATAAATAGTTACTAGATGGAGCTAAATACTACTGAAGGTCAGATGTGTAGTCAATTTTAAGCAAGACCTCCGTCTCCCGTATGGTCTAGTGGCTAGGATACCTGGCTTTCACCCAGGAGGCTCGGGTTCGATTCCCGGTACGGGAAGCTTCTGTTGACTTTTTTGTATTTTCAGTAAATTTATGTTGTTGACATTTAGAAAAAAAAAGATTTATTTTAAAAGGCTTATATTATAAAGCATCATTTTGCAATGCGCTTTGTATTTTTTAAATTATTATTATTTTTTAACTGTGATTTGACATCTGACCTCCACCTGTCTGATGGAAAGCATAATGGAGTTCAAAGAGTGCCGACAACTGTAAAAAAAACTAATCAGTCCACGGCTGCCACAGTCGCCGTCAGTATGCCAGCTTAAAAAAGTATTTCATCTAAGCAAAATAGAAAAAAATGTATAATTATAAACCTTGTATTAACTTTTATACATCGTTATTAGATGATACTTTCAGACTTCCTCGACGCGGAAAAGATCTCGTAAGGTTTATCAATTGACGCTTTCTGAAACAATATTTTAATAAGGTAAAAGTTTTATTTTTTTAAGGCGTGACTACTTATTAGAGGACGCCACCTCATGTTAAGCTGAAGTGCGTTATGGTTATAAAACCAAGTAGCAGATGTACCCACTTTGACAGCCTACTTGGAATAAAAATAGCAACTTTTAGACTTTACGGTCTAAACGGCACACATGAAAGTGGTGATATATACCTACTTCCCCGGATCGTCCAAATGACTATAAGCAAACATTTGATTGTTAACAAACATTTGTTTAACCTTCACCTAATTGTAAAACATTACCTACAAGTAAATACCATCCTTTACGATAAGAGTTGGCATCTTGTCGTTCGGAATGGCGTTTTAAGCCTATGTTCAGCAGCAGTGTATGTCTTCTGGCTAATGATGATGATGATGATCTCTCTCTTAATCCAGCAGGAAATTGAACCTGCGACTTGCGCATAGCGAATTTGTGTGTTAAGTTTACTAATCAAAACAATTATTATATCCACACGGGTTGTGGATGGAAGTGGAGCGCTGACATAAGTGGGGACTTCGGTCATATCAGGTGTTTAAAAATCAAATATTAAATTGTTAATAAAAATTATAGCTTTTATTGGAGTTAAACAGTAATAAATAGCCCACAAAAGCATAATACAAAATAAATATAAAATTAAAACGCCTGATAAGCTATAACACAAAGCCAACGCGTAGGCGAGAGGTTTTGGTGTTATAGCTTTTTATAAGGCGTTTGTGTTAAAAACGCATATTTATAATATTCTTTGTAAAAACATGCCATATTATGTTTAGACGATAGTAGAATACTCCTAATGCTTGGAACCTCAGATTGAATAATATTCTGCTGGATAGAGCACTTACGTTTTTAGACGTGACAAAAGAGTTTATTACCGGACTTGTATTGTACCTGACATTTGAACGATAGTGACTGTTGAGCAAGATATCAAACATAAAATAATATTTTAAATTAATAGCTTTTTTTGAATGTAATTCAATTCTTACCTAAAAAAACTATATTGAACATTTAATTTAATAGTTCTAACTATATATTCTATAATAATACAACCAAACATTTGTTTTTTATTACTGTGATTTGATTTGAACAACACTAGCTTGTCAAATTGCTTTGAATGGAAAGTGAACGTTTTTCGGAAGTTTGCGTCGTATTTCTTTCATTACGTGTTAAAGGGCTAATTTAAATGAAGAAATAATTAAATATTACCGCGGACGTTATTAAATATATGTGTGAGAATATTTTAAATCGATTGTCGTTTAGGTTATGTATATTTGATACTTTCGTCATCCTTTTATTGTGCCAGCATTATTTATAGCCGAATAAGAAATCAAATTGAAATTTTTCCTCCAATATGGGTTTGCTGATTTCACGTTTTTGGGTAAGTTTAGTTTAAAAATAAATTAATAATTGTGGTTTAGCCAATTATTTCCATTACACCTGGCAATGATTCAAATTTTGTTACACCTTGGCCTATAACAGAACAGTTAAATTTAATCCTATTATACCTAGACATTGACTAAATGTGACCTATACCTTACCTATAACTTAACTTACTACAATTCTAATAAATTTAATTTTAAATTTTAACATACAAGATGAAACTGTAGGGTTTAACTAAAGAGTTTGTATAAAAATAATTTTGGATGTAGAGAATTGAGATAGTTGTGTTAGGATTGTGAATAGGGTTTGACTTACGAGACTTTGTGTACATTTATTTGTCCCGGGGTTGAGATTAGAGTGGCATTACAAAAATCAGAAATGGATTGTCAGACAAAGCCTAACATTCAGCATAAAAGTCAAATTGATAGTTTATTACATATTATTTACAGTCCCAGATGGCTGTTCATAATTCGGTTATTGTTCCTACATTCACATATGGAATGAATGTAGGGTGTGGTAGAAGAAGCATGAGAGTAGAATTAATGTAGTATTGATTTTTACCAAAATTGTTTTCTTATTATTGATATTTCTTACCAAAAGTTAACTTGATTCAATCTAAACTATGATAGTGGGTTGTTTCATGTCTTATTTTGACATGACATCTGTCCTCAACCCGCCTGATGATAAGCAAGAGAAAGTACAAAAGTGTCGTCTAAAGAATCAGTCCAAAAAGTCAAGTCCATGCCTGCCTCAGTCACTATCACTATGTGATTAATAACAGCCTGTTCCTTTTTGGCACTCCAGCTTAAATTCAGACTGGCTGCTATCAGAATAAAAATAAATATAAAATGGTTACCAATTTTTTATGATACATTAATTTAATGACTTCATTTCCACAGGGATAAGACACTAAACGTGATCCTGTCCCAACTCTCTTGTTTCCTTCACACACTCTATTTTCCTAATACATGAAGAACTGCTTTTTTAAGAATTACCCTCACTGAACACATCCCCTCCATTTATCTGAGACACCGTTTGATAAATGTCTTGCGGACCTGTGATGTCCTAAAACTCGAATAGTCTCACAGAAGGAAGGGCAGCACGGTCTCTTAAAGTATGGTTACTATATGCTATTCTCAAGCCACCTGCCAAGTGTAGGAATTATGCCAACCCTCAGCTTGTAAGTTGCCGTTTTTAACTAGGCCAGCATAGTGGATGTGATTGCTACTTACAGTTATTGAATTGTAGTAGCAGTGGCATCTATTTAAAGACCACACTTAACATCAAGCAGGGTGCTGTCATGTCAAGTCACAATAAAAATGTTCGGCAGTGGACGTCTTCTGGATGATGATGATTTATTTTATCCATTTTAAGGCGACCGTGGTGTAGTGGCAGTGCAATGGTTATGCAAACCGAGAGCATGAGTTCGAAACCACCCACCTGTATCAATGTATCTTTGATATATGTTTTTTTATTGTGACTTGACATATGACAGCACCCCGCTTGATGTTAAGCCGAAGTGTGGTCCATGAATGAATGTCACTGCTACTACAATTCAATAACTGTAAGTAGCAATCACATCCACTATGTCGGCCTAGATGGAACCGGCAACTTACAAGCTGATCCCGAAACGTGACCAAATCACTTCACGGTCTGTATACTTGTAAGTGGTGGTACTACCCTGGATCGGCAGACTGGTTACCACTACTGCCTACCACTCTTTGATAACCAGACCCGAAGCAAAAATATGTACTTTGATTATCCTGTTTTATTATTATTATTAGATAGACTAGCAGCTTTCGCTGATGCGTTTGTTATTAACACTTGTGGTTTACTTAGAAGTAATGTGCTTGTCGAGTCTATTTTTAAATTGGTTAACTGTCTCCGCCCCAATGACAATGACAATGATACAAAACAAAATTGCATGTATGTAATGTGCCCTTAACCATCGCAATACATAGAAATGTGAAAGGGTATTGTTTTTTTACCCAGAACAATGGTTGTTCTTTGTTACACTATTTGCAATTCTAATAATTAACTTTGTTTTGTTCTGATAATGAATATTAATTTTATGTGCGTTTGTTTCGAGTATTGCCTTGGTTTTTTTCATTGTCGCTTGACATATGACTACACTTCGTTTGATGTTAAACTGGAGTGTGGTCACATCCATCATCCACTATGCCGGCCTAGTTGGAAACTTTTAAGTTTACTTACACCGAAATGTGACTAAATCACTTCACGGTCTGTAGTCTGTATTAGGTGAATAGTGGTGGTATCTGTCCCGGATCAGCCAGCATTTTCAAGGATCCAGGGTGTAGGATAGGGAGAACACATGGGAATTGCTCCTGTCCACAAAGAAATGACGCATTTTTTTTACATTTCTATACTAAGTTACTAAAGTGCTTAAGTATCATAGAAACAGTACAACCAAAGTACATATATCAAAGATACATAGGTACCGGTGGGTGGTTACAAACCCATGCTCTCGTTTGTGTAACCATTGCACTGTCACTACACCATGATCGCCTTTACTAAATTAAAGACTATGTTTAAAATTAAAGATAATACCAGGTTTCGTGGTCATAATACTGAACTAATAAAAGTCCTAGCAAAGCTGAACCCCCTACTACAATTTTATAACAAATCGTATAGTTAACTCTTGGAACAAATTGCCAGAAGAAGTTGTCAATGCAACCACAGTTACACAATTTAAAATTCATCATAATCATCATCAGCTAGAACGTGTCCACTGCTGAACCTCCCCCTGAAACCTGAGGCCTCCCCCTAAGAACGCCATTTCGAACGACAAGATGCTAGTTGCGGGATACCGGTTACCCGTGACTTTCAGGTTGGCCTCCCACTTGGTGGATTAACGACATAGTCCACCAAGTGGGAGGCCAACCTATGCTGCGTAAAATTTAAAATTAAACTTGATAAACACCTAACAACTGAATAGTGCACAAGTAAAGATATAGACGCATCAGCGAGAGCTGCTAGTCTATTAATGAATAATAATAATACAGTATTAATCCTACTCTCATGTAGGAATTCCGTTCTCTGCCTATCCTTGTAGGAAATCTTATTTTCTGTTAATTTGCATTTCTATATTAAGCTACTAAAGTACTTCTATCATAGAAATAGGACAACCAAAGTACATACAAAAAATACATTGATAGTACCAGATAGTAGTTTAAGAACCCGTGCTCCTGGTTTGCGTGACCATTGCACTACCACTACACCACGGTCGCATTTTAAATTAATTTGATTAATTGACGTCAAGTCATGATAACATAGCATTTGAATAAAAATAATTAAAAACGTCGTATTTTTTTTATTGTTTATCGCATAATCAGTCAATAAACCCTTATTAACATACTTATTGATTATTATATTATTGATGGCACGTCAAAGGTGAACGAGCAGAAGTCAATGAAATGTCTGATAACTCGCACACCTAAGGTGAACGCTCACTTTTCTACGTCAAAAGAGCGGAAGACAACTGAATATTTGATATCTCACACACCTCTAAGGTGAACGCGTATTTGACCGCGCCGAAAGATCAGAAGTCAACTGAATATCTGATATCTCACACATCTAAGGTTAACGTGTATTTGTCCGCGCCGAAAGAGCAGTAGTCAACTGAATATCTGATATCTCGCACACCTAAGGTGAACGCGTATTTGTCTGCGCCGAAAGAGCAGAAGTCAACTGAATATCTGATATCTCGCACACCTAAGGTGAACGCGTATTTGTCCGCGCCGAAAGAGCAGAAGTCAAGTGAATACCTGATATCTCGCATACCTCTAAGGTGAACGTGCGCTGCTCCACGCCAAAAGAGCCGAAGTCAACGAAATACAAGTATACAGACCGTGAAGTGATTTAGTCGCGTTTCAGGATCAGCTTGTCAGTTGCCGGTCCCAATTAGGCCGGCATAGTAAATGTGACTGCTACTTACAATTATTGAATAGTAGTATGTGACATCCATTCATGGACCGCACTACTGCTTAACATCAAGCAGGGTGGGTGCTGTCATATGTCGAGTAACAATAAAAAAAATCTGATAGTCTCGCACACCTAAGGTAACGCGTTTTTCTCGCGTCGAAATATATATATCGAGCACATTCACACATTTAATTTCAAACTTTAATTTCATAACTGTGTAAATGTGATTAAACTTTATTTATTTATTTAATAACTTGAGGAGGTTTTACTGTCAGTTCTTTATTAATAAAAAATAAATCGATCCAGCCACCCGAATCGATTACATGATCGGAATTCTTCGCGACTTTCCGAATTCTAGCGATTCGCTGAGTGAGTTCGAATTGGTGAGCGAGGTTTCATAAGAGTTCATACAGAGAATACTAAAGGAAATCATTCATTTTGTATTGGGATTTGGGCTTAATTGTATTAAAAGTTTAATATGCATTTTAAAATAGTTTGATGTACGAAGATTACAATGTAATTAGAATTTATCCTTTATTTTGCATAGTTTAAGTGTGCAAAATGATCAAACTATAATTATGACAGTTCAATCCAGAACAAATATAGCGTTGATTGACAGACGATACAAAATCCATAATTTATTTTCCAAATAACTTAATTGCACAGCAATTAAAAGCTAAATTGTTATAAGTTTTATCAATTCAAGTATCGAAACTACCATTTATATATTTTTTCATCATTGGACATTACAAAAGTAGTACATAGAAGCCCAAAATGAATGATGTCCTTTCGCGTTGTTCGATTCTGTCGGGTTGTTCGGCGCGGACAAGTGCGGGTTCACCTTTAACTGCACGTTCTTCCGGTCATTGTCACTAGGCGGTCGTGAAGACGTCGGCATGTCTTAAAACTGTCGCACCACAATCCTGGACAGTGTCCTGTGCCCAGTATAATGCATGATGCATTTTGACCAGCAATCATTTTAAGAGTAGTGCTATTTTCCGACCAAATGGGAGACATACTCAAGAAAGCTGGGTTCCTGATCCTAGTGATCATAACTGTAGAGCTTGCATGAAGAGAATTATGGATGTGAGGGAAGCTAGGGAATTGTGTCCGGATTGTGGTTTTGGCCTATTCCTGTGGGAAAATGACGTGACAGTTTGCTTTTTTTTTATTGTGACACAACATTTGTTCTCGACCCGTCTGATGATAAGCAAGAGGAGGTCCAAGAGTGACGACGACTGATAAAACCGAGTTAGTTTCCGGCTACCTCAGTCGCCGTCATTATGCCGGCCTTGTTAATATTAATTAAATATTAATATTTTAAATATATTTTTACATTTCTATAGTAATCCACTTAATGCTTTTACGACCAAAGTGACACATATCTTTGTAAATAAATAATATTGAATTTGTATAAGAAATACTTTCACTTATCTTATACAACAAAAACATATTCGCAGTCTTTTGTATAAAAAGTTAAGTAATTTAAGTAAAAATACGCCTTTCTCTGCGAAAGTGGACACTTTAAAGAGAACTCAATGGCTAAGTAGAGCATGACTATTTTTAAAGAAAACCTAAGTCATCGAGTTATATATACTGATAATCATCAAGTTATATATTAATATTTACTTAGATTTTGCGCGAACATTGATTAATGAGTTAAACAAGTTTTAGGCGGCTTCTATCGCGTTTATTTTGGTTTTGACTTTACAATCTTATTACAATTTTGAGAGCTTTACAGCCATCGTGGTCACGAAGAGACTCTGGCTATAATAAACTATTGTAAACTCAAAATAAACGCGATAGTAAGCCGTATAAAATGTGTTTAATTCATTAAGTTATATCAATCAATCAATCAAATTGTCACGCCTTTTTCTCATAGGCAAAGACAATGGAGCGCCACTTGCCACGATCCTAACACAACTCCCTCCCTTCCTTCACATTCACAATTTTCTTCATCAAGTTATATATATCGAGTTATTTACATCGAGTATAACATATATCTCTATGACTATTATTTGCCTTATATAATACAAAATACTAATGAATATTATAGCACAGTGCGCGATAGATGTGGTTTGGAAGAAGATGTAGTGACAAGGATTGACAAAGGAATGCTTCGATGGTTTGGGCACATGGAAAGGATAAGTGAAAGTAAATTGACGAAAGGAATTTATAAATCAGCCCCCCTAGCATGGCAACCCAAGAAGCAAGATAAAGACTTGCAAGGAATATCATTTTAACTAACTTACTAGACCAGTGTATCAAAAAAGAGATCTAAACGCTTTGCAACTCGCAAAACGCTTTGGGACTCGACATATGACATCACCCAGCTGGATGTTAAGCTGAAGTGTGGTCCATGAATGGATGTCACTGCTACTACAATTCAATGTCTGTAAGTAGCAGTCACATCCACTATGCCGGCCTGGTTGGAACCGGCAGCTTACAAGCTGATCCCGAAACATGACCAAATAACTTCACTGTCTGTATACTTGTAAGTGGTGGTACTACCCCGGATCGGAAGACTGGGAACCACTGCCTACCACTCTTTGATTACTACTATATGTTTAACTATAGTAGTAATCGCCTCTATTCATGGATCGCACTCCAGCTTAACATTTTAGAAATATAAATGTTCCAAGTTCATTCTCTATTTATTCATTCTCTATTCATTACAGAGAAAGAAAAATACGACGGAATTACTAGAGAGTCTCGAATCCAAAATCAAGAACATAGAACGCGATGGAGAGGACACCGAGAGGAAGCATAAAAAAATAATCGGCTATGTAATGGCATTCTCTGTTGGCATATATTTATTATTTGCAATTTTATATTATTTTATGTATATTGATAAAAGTCAGAGTTTTCTGCATACATTTCTGTATGCTACCCCTTTACTAGTCCTGCCTATTATGTAAGTATTTTTGTTCACATATATCAAATCGAATCAAATTGTCACGTCGTTTTCCCACAGGGATAGGCAGAGACAATGGAGCGCCACCTGTCACTGTCCTGACACAACTCCCTCGCTTCCTTCACATTTACGATTCTCTTCATACAAGCTCTACGGTTACGGGCACTCGGCGACCCAGCTTTTATGAGGATGTCTCTGATTTGGTCGGAAATCACTCTTCTGCATCCATCCACATAAGATTTATAAATTCCTTTCCTCAATATACTTTCACTCATCCTTTCCATGTGCCCAAACCATCGAATCATTCATTTGTCAATCCTTAAATATTACAAATAAAAGCTATGAAACAAATTAAGTCGACCGTGGTGTAGTGGCAGTACGCAAACCAAGAGCACGACTTCGAGACCACTCACCGGTACCAATGTATCTTTGATATATGTACTTTGGTTGTCATGTTTCTATGATTCAAGCATTTTAGTAGTTTAGTATAGAAATGTATATATGAAGAAAAAACATGGCACTAAAACTAAACTTGCTTGTGAGTAGCTTTTATCTTGGCTCTGCTATTTTTTTTTATTGTGACTCGACATATGACAGCACACCGCCTTATGTTAAGATGGAGTGCGGTCTCAGTTGGAACCGGAAACTTATAAACTGATCCCAAAACGACCAAATCACTACACGGTCTGTATACTTGTAAAAGTGGTAGTACTACCCCGGATCCTATAACCTTGGATCCTTCAAGCGATGCGTGAAGAAGTACCTTTGGCCGGCATAGTGACGGCGACTGAGGCTGCCTCGCTTCAGTCTTCATCATCACTCTTGGACCTCCTCTTGCTTATCACCAGGCGGGTCGAGGTAAAATGTCGTGTCACAATAAAAAAAAAGATTGTATACCACTGCTTACCACTCTTTGATAACCAGACCCGAAACAAATATCCACCTCTTTTTTATTAAATTAACAAATATTTGCAATATCTAATATAATTTAAATATCAATCAATCAATTAAATTGTCACACCTTTTTCCCACAGGAATAGGCAGAGATAATGGAGCGCCACTTGCCACGATCCTGACACAACTCCCTCCATCGCTCCCTCGCTCATACAAGCAAATATTACAAATAAAAGCTATGAAACAAATATTTGCTCCGACCGGGAATCCACCCCCAGACTTTAATTTATTTATTTATTAATTTTTATTTCTTTAACACGTGTAATACTTTTGTTTCAGTGTAATATTACTGCGTTCATGTATAAGCTGGTATTACAATTGGTCACTTGAAGCGAACAGAAGTAAATTGATAACACTACGAAACGAAAAGAAGAAAATACTCGAAGAAGTCAAAAATACTGAAACTTATAAGGTAATTCCGTTGTAATTACAATATAGTCGGCGGAACGGAACTTTGTACTTTGTACCTAACACGCGTACCTAAACACACCTAAAAACAACTTCAGCGCTACGTAAAAAAAAAGGTCTGACTACTCTTGCCAACTTAGGTGTTACGATCTATACCAGCGGCACGCTACGATGACAGTTTTGACGTTTTCATCGGTGCAGTCTGCATGCTTCTGTATAGAGACAAAATAGACGATCGATTTCTTCTACCGACTTGGCAGTTGACTCTCTAGGCACTCAAAGCTCGAGAACGTACGAAATAAATCGGTTGTCTGTAAAGTCGGTTTACTGACGATAGCTGAACGTGACAACGTCATTAGAAAGATCAAGTTACATTTATTTGTACGCATAAATACAATTATATAATAAAATATTAAATGTAATAATATTAGTAATATTAATAGTACGCATCGCTCACTCAAGTAGGAGAGAGACAGATGTCGAACGCTGCCGAACGCGGAGGCCGATTGTGCCTCTGTGTCGCTTGTTCCGCGCACTCGCTTGCACTTCAAGCCTTAAATGGAACGCGCGAGGTAACGCCGCATGAGTCATGTTTTTTCGTGCGTGCAGCCGGCTCCATCGAAATATAAGACGTTGTCACGTCAAAAGTCTGGCGCAAAAATCGGATGTGTTTGGAGTAAATACGATCAGATAGTCTAATCAGACAATCCGAAACCAAATCGGACGTGTATTCCCAGCAAAGGCTTATTTAAACTTAGGCTTAATTAAAGAATTATTTAAACGAAACTTCTTGAACATTGAAAACGTCAAAACGGTCATCATATCGTGCCTACATGGAATAATATGTATATATGGGGAACGAGTTAAATAGATTCGGGGACTGAAGTGCGGTGGGGCGTCAAAAAACCCCCACCCGTATTTTAGTGGCCGCTATTAGTGACGCACATAGCTCGGGGATGTCATTTAATATCGATAAAAATATGTCCATATTTTCTTTGTTTGATTATTGAAAAATTAGTGAGGTAATTGAATAAAAAAAGTCGTCATCCGTTGTCAGTTAGAATCTTGTTTAAAATATATGAAAAAGAAAAAATAACATGCAGTCACTATTCTCAAAATTAAATTAAAAAATAATACATTAAAAATTGTTGCTGTCTAATGTTTATACTTCAATTTAATACACATTTATAATGTTTAATAACTAAATCTATTTGCATTTTGAGGAAAGTGTGTGTTTATCGTTATCGACATTTTGCATATTACTTCACTATTCATAATAGACACGTGACCATGACGTCACAACTGCATTCCTAGCGCGTTTATTTAGCTAGTTCCCTGACAGAATTTAAATTCTATTTTCTAAATTCAATCAAATCAAAATTGTCACGCCTTTTTCCCACAGGGATAGGCAGAGACAATGGAGCGCCACTTACCACGATCCTTACACAACTCCCTTGCTTCCTTCACATCCACAATTCTCCTCATACAGGCCCTATGGTTATGGGCACTAGGCAACCTAGCTTTCTTAAGGATGTCTCCGATTTGGTCGGAAAACACTCTCCTAGGCCTGCCTTGTTTAACGCATCCATCCACATCAGATTTATAAATTCCTTTCGTCAATCTACTTTCACTCATCCTTTCCATGTGCCCAAACCATCGAAGCATTCCTTTGTCAATCCTTGTCACTACATCTTCTTTTAAACCACATCTATCACGCAGTGTGCTATTCCTTATTCTATCAGCTATCGTCACTCCACATACACTCCTTAACGACCGCATTTCTACAGCGTTAATTCTACTCTCATGCTTCTTCTGCCATACCCACCCTTCACTTCCATACATTAATGTAGGAACAAGCACCGCATTATGAACAGCCATCCGTGACTTTTGGGACATTATTTGGCTGCTCATTATACTATGGATGGCACCGTTCACTACGTTACCCTTTTGCACTCTTCTCTCAATATCTTCATCACACTTTCCATCCCTAGTAAACATACTTCCCAAGTAAACAAATTGTTTGACTTGTTCCACTTTCTTTTCTTTCTAAATTCTTAAAATTAAAAAATATTACTCGTAATTGCAGGTTGCATCGGAGATATTAGAGAAGTACGGTGGGCCAGAGCGGCCGAAGAAGCCATTCTTACCCACAACGAATGTTCCTGGTAACATCATCACACCCTCAACCCCGACCTCTAGTCGTAGGTTTTACCCTCTTTACCTACATTTAGTCGGCTTAGGTATTATTTGGTCATAGACTGGGGGTCAACCACTATTCTAGTCTATAGTGGATGCGACTGTCACATGCGGTCAATAATGGACCGCACTCCAGCTTAACACCAGGCAGGGTGCTGTCATGTGTCGGGTCACATCAGTCAATAAAAAATTCTTCCATCAGTCACATGCATTCTTAGCCTCCATGTTTTTATTTATTTATTGTGACTAGACATATGACAACACTCTGCTTGATGTTAAGTTGTGTGATCTATGAATGCAGGTGACTGCTACTTATTGTCATTCATAGACCGCACTCCAGCTTAATATCAAGCGGGGTGCTGACATATGTATATAAAACAATACAGTTATAGTGCGACCAATACCGCTGTACCGCTCCTTGGTAGGTGGGGGCCGGGAAGGGAAGAGCATGACTTTACATGAGATCGATATTGTCGGATAGATCTTACGATATCAGTTTACAGTTCTAAGGCACGCCAGTTTTTTACACGCCAAATGTTGTGCATAGGCTGTATGCAATAGAATTTTATAGTCTGTGGACATTAAAAAAATGTTCTACTTCTTGTCGCTGCCTGCGTTAGTTATGGATGTCAATTTGTACTCTGCTAAAATACGAATAAATATACATATATGTATATACAAATATGTACTAAATTAGCGAAAGTTATTTTAATATAGATTCTGCTTCAACTTCATCTTCCATTTCGCCATCAACTTCATAACGCACGACCCATCTTTGAATATTTGTCTCATGTGCTTTTGACATAAACAGTCGACAGTCGAGCGCAACAGCTCGACTGTCGAGTGCCCTGCATACCCAAGGCGCGGTACAGCGGTAATGGTCAAACTTTAGTACAGTGTTGTTACGGACCAAATAGTTACTAAGCCATTTAGTTTTTATTATCGATGATATATTTTAAATAGATACACAGTCCCATACAAAATAATGTCATCAAAAAAAAGTATCCGCTCGTCAGAATTCACTCACACAGTGACAATGGAGCGCCACGTGCCACGATCCTGACACAACTCCCTCGCTTCCTTCACATTCACAATTCTCTTCATACAAGCTCTATGGTTATGGCCACTAGGCAACCCAGCTTCCTTGAGGATGTCTTCGATTTGGTCGGCAAACACCCTTCTGGGCTAGCCTCGTTTAACGCATCCATTTACATGAGATTTATTCGATCATGTGTAAGTGAATTAAATGTGAATTGTAAACTGAACCTTACCACATTGTTTTAAAGTATAAACTTGACACAAATGCTATGTCACATACACCATTTTGGACTGAGAACAAATGCAAGTCCAACATTAATTCGGACTTGCATTTATATCGCCGTTTTTTATTGTGACTCGACATATGACAGTACCCCGCTTGATGTCAAGCTGAAATGTGGTTCATTAATGGATGTTACTGCTACTACAATTCAATACTCGGTGGAACTAGCAATCACATTTACTGTGCCGGTTGCTTAGTTGGGAGCTTACTAAGCAACCGGCAACTTACAAGCTGATCCAAAAACGCAACCAAATCTCTTCACGGTCTGTATACTTGTAAGTGGTGGTACTACCCTGGATCGGTAGTCTGGGTACCATTGCCTACCACTCTTTGATAACCAGACCTAAAGCAAATATCTGCCTCTTTTTTTATTAACAAATATTTTCAATATTTAATATAATTAAGTATTAAATATTGCAATTAAAAGCTATGAAACAAATATTTGCTCCGACCGGGAATCTAACTCGGGACTTTAAGCGCAACAAGCCAATCGCTATTTTTGAGCGGCAATTGTGTATCCATCGTAAATATATGATCGAGGATTTTTAATAACTAATATTCCATAACTATTTCTTAGGCCTAGCCTAACATTTTACTTGTAATGCATAAATTAATTACCTGCATGGTTTGTTTTTTTTTTTCAAATTATGACTCAACATAAGGAAATTGTTCCTTTTTTTTATAGTAACATATGACAGCACCTCGCCTGATGTTAAGCTAGAGCGCGCTCCATGAATTGAGGTGACTACTACAACTGCTAATAATTAAGTCACATCAACTATGCCGGCCCTTTTAACACCGGCAACTTACAAATTCTGTATTCTGAAACGCTATCAAGTCACTTCACGGACACAGAATATACTACTGGTCTAAGCAAATATATTATACTAAATATAAACTCGATAGTAAGCCGCATATAATTTCTTTGATTCATTAATCATTTTTTTTTGCAATATATAAAAAAATATATTATATTTTAGCTATAGTAAAAAATAGTTATATTTATTCTTATTTTTTTCTTATAGCAACACCTGGCCAGTTACGTCAACGGCAACTTGCGCAGTCAACACCGATTTCTAATAAAACTTTGACAATGGCTGTCAGTCCTTTGTCACCGATGTACAAGGGGCCACGTTTAACTGTACGTATTTTACAATGATAATTATGAATGTAAAGGAAGCAAGAGAGTCGTGTCAGGATCATGGAAAGCCAGATCATGTGTTCTCCCCATCTTATGACCTTGGATCCTTTAAGCGATGCGTGAAAGGCACCTTTGGCCGGCATAGTGACGGTGACTGGGGCAGCCGTTAAGACTCGGTTTTCGCAGTCGTCGGCACTTTTGGACTTCTTCTTGCTTAACATCAGGCGGGTCGAGGTCAGATGTCGAGTCACAATAAATAAATAAAAATTCACGCATCGGATCCTTCAAACGAAGCGTGAAAAACTCACTTGCAAGCTAATACGGGCGGCGTTCTCACGAGGCAAAATCAGATGATCAATTTTTATCGTTCAACAAAAAAATTAAAGCGAATATTGACTATGTCGTTCTCACGGTTCAAAAATTCTTCTTCACGCGTCTCTTGAAGGATCCAAGGCTATAGGATGGAGAGAACAAATAGGCTGGCAAAGCATTCCATTTGTCGATTGTTCAACAAAAAATGACGCTTCAAACATTTTAGTTACACTGCTGATTCGGTTGACAAAATGCGGATGCTTCCCCCAACCTGTGCAAGGTAGGAATAAGGATAAGGATGCTCAGATTCGGGTGCTATCACGGAAGTTAAAACATTTTCTACCATTCATACTAACTATATAAATATATATATATATTATATAATTAGTATTAAAGAGTGGTAGGTAGTGGTACCCAGTCTGCCGATCCGAGGTAGTACCACCACTTACAAGTATAAAGACCGTGAAGTGATTTGGTCACGTTTCGGGATCAGCTTGTAAGTTGCCGGTTCCATCTAGGCCGGCATAGTGGATGTGATTGCTACTCACAGTTGTTGAATTGTATTAGCAGTGACATTCATCCATGGACCACACTTCGGCATTCCGTCATATGTCGAGTCACACAAAATAAATTTAAAAAAAAATCTTAATATCTTTCAGTCTGTCCATCTGCCTCGTCCGATATTGAACAACTCCAGGTCTGGCTTGGACAAGCTCATGGATTACATTGTGAAAGATGGACCAAACTATCGAATGGCACTTATCTGTAAGGAGTGCTCGTCACACAACGGTGAGTTTTTACTTGTGTATAGATTGGGAACAAGCTTAATTGAGTATAATTAAAGTATTAGACAGCAACAATTTTTATTGAATTATGTATTAATTTAATTTAGCGAATAGTGACTGCATGTTTTATTATTTTTCACACATTCTAATCACGTTTCTAATAATGATTCGACCCTGACTACGGATGACGACTCTCTTTTATTCAATTAACTTACTATTTTTTCAATAATCAAACAAAGAAAATATGGACACGTTTTTATCGATATTAAATGACATCGCCGAGCTATGAGCGTCACTAAAAGCAGCCACTATGATTCGGGTGGGGGTTTTTTGACGTCCCACCGCACCTCAGCCCCGATACTATTTAACTCGTTCCCCATCTATACATTGGCACTGGCAAGTGGTTTTGAACCCGTGCTCTTGGTTTGCATAACCATTGCACTACCACTACACCACGTCCGGCTTGTTTGCCTTCGCGGCCTGCCTGCCTTGCCACGTGCGGCTGTTGTACCTATTATTACCTTCAGGTATGGCTATGATCGAGGAGTTTGACTATATAACGTACGTTTGTGCTTATTGTGGTGCTACGAATCCAGCGAGGAAAGCCAGGCCCATTGCGCCACCGCTGCATCCCTTGCCACAAATTACTAATCATGGTGAGTGTTTTTTTTTGTATCATAGAAACAGGACAACCAAAGTACATATATCAAAGATACACTGGTACCGGTGGGTGGTCTCGAACTCGTGCTCTCGGTTTGCGTAACCATTGCACTGCCACTATACCACGGTCGCCTTGTATTGTTATTAGCCTATTTATTTATTTTTCTATAACTCACGACATTTTGCGGTCATTCGTCACGTACTGTTGTAGGAGTCTAGCTCATCTCGCCATCTCCGTTTGGGTCTACAGCGATGTTTTCTGCAATCTGGAGTCCATCAGCATCAGACATGTGACAGAGATGACCTGCATAGGCCTACGTCTAGTAGATGTAAAGATATCATAACTATTTAGTATAAAAAATATGCATAAAGGGATACTATTAAAGGAAATAAACCTTGACCTTCACTTTGACCACTTCGGCATTGTCCTTTACTTGATATTTTGCTTCTTAATTGTTTTGCAGTAACTCGGTTCATTCAAATACAAATCAAATGACTAACGACATTATTTTGGATATAGCGTCGTCGATGCAACTCGACCCGGGTCAACCCGAGTTGCAACCCGGGTTAGCGTTCTTTTTAACTCGGTTGACACGGGTTAAAAAAAATACGACCCGTTCCATCACTACCACCACCACCACCACCACTAATATTATACTATAATTCGACGACATGGCGTGGACGAACGGTTTAGCGACTGGTTTGTTGCGCGTAAAGTCCCGGGTTCGATCCCCGGTCGGAGCAAATATTTGTTTCATAGCTTTTATTTGTAATATTTAATAGTATTAAATATTGCAAATATTTGTTAATAAAAAAAAGAGATGGATATTTGCTTCGGGTCTGGTTATCAAAGAGTGGTAGGCAGTGGTACCCAGTCTGCCGATCCGGGGTAGTATCACCACTTACAAGTATACAGACCGTTAAGTGATTTGGTCACGTTTCGGGATCAGCTTGTAAGTTGCTGGTTCTATCTAGACCGGCATAGTGGATGTGATTGCTACTCACAGTTATTGAATTGTAGTAGCAGTGACATTCATTCATGGACCACACTTTGGCTTAACATCAAGCGGGGTGCTGTCATATGTCGAGTCACAATAAAAAAAATAACCATGTGGAGGCCTAGTGGGGTCATCACGGCATGTAGCGTCATGCCATTTGATGTCACGGCATTCTGTACGCCCATAGATTTTTTACATCCAAAATATGTTTTGTCTATATATAAGTATTATTGTTTTCAGAATATGATTCTCCGTTACCAAGTTCTGGCAGTGAAAGCGAAGACGATCCACTAGTTTTACATAAATCAGGTAAATAATTACCTTTACATTTTTTTTTCTTGTGACTCCATAACTGTAGAGATTGTATGAAGAGAATTGTGGGTCCGGGTTCGACGACAACGCGTAAAGCCCCAGCTTCGATTCCCGGTCGGAGCAAATATTTGTTTAATAGGTTTTATTTGTGATTTTTAATAATTATATTGAATATTGCAAATATTTGTTAATAAAAAAAAGAGGTGGATATTTGTTTCCAGTTTGGTTTTCAAAGAGTGGTAAGCAGACCACCCAGCCTGCCGATCCGGGGTAGTACCACCATTTACAAGTATTCAGACCGTCAAGGATTTGGTCGTGTTTTAAGATCAGCTTGTAAGTTGCCGGTTCCATCTAGGTCGGCATAGTGGATGTGACTGCTACCTACAGTTATTGAACTGTAGTAACAGTGACATCCATTCATGGGCCACACTCCAGCTTAACATCAAGCAAGGAGATGTCATAGGTCGAGTCACAATAAAAAAAATGTACTTAGATTTTTTTTAAATTCAGGTTCTGACACCGAAGCTGATCGTCCTCCTTCAGCAAGCGAGGCAACGAAATCAGCTGTGGAGAAAAAAGAAGACTGACCCTTTCGAATATTACATGATTGTGCAAAGCAATCATTATAATTAAAGAAATTAACGGTCAAATGTAGCTTATTGCACGTAGACAAATAAGTTTGAGAACCAGTAATCAGTAGGGCCGGCATAGTGACAACGAATTAACTACTAACCTTAACAAACGAACGCTTTTGTAGTCGTCGGCTTGCATCAGTCTTATGCTTCAGACAAGTCGAAGACAGCTGTGTTTCAATAAAAAGAAAGGTGAAGAATTCTACTAACAAAAAAAAAATGGAATTTTCCTTTGACCGGCTGAGGCCACCCGGAACTGCGACCGACCGCTTAATGACAATGAGAATCGGCTTTATTTGACAGTTGAACTCCATTAATGAGCTTTAAAATTACAATTGCAACCGCAACACATTATGAATCGATGTTCATTTTCATTAACAGTTCAATCTCATTGAAACTCATTGTCCGAATGAATAAAAGTTGTTTTTGACACTAACAGCGACCGCGTAACTTTTTGATAAGTAAGAATGAATTTCATCGTCATTCCTATTGAAGTTGCGCGGTCGGCCTCTTGAGTCGGTTTTTCAGTCGCTGCCACTCATGGACCTTCCCTTGCTACACTTCCCTTGAACGCCTTACACTGATAATACTAGTACAGTTCACTGTTCTGGAGTAGTACTACGGCTTTCCAGTGTACATACTGTGAAGTTACTTAGTCGCGTTTCGGGTTCAGCTTGTAATCTCAGTTGCAATCAGGCCGGCATAGTGGATGTCTAATAACTGTAAGTAGCAGTTATCTCCATTCATGAACCACATTAGGCACAATAAAAATGTATTTTTCTAACATATGTAGTTGATATTAGACTATCAATCAATCAAATTGTCACGACTTTTACCCATAGACTTATAGATATGAAAAGCGACCGCGGTGTAGTGGTAGTGAAATGGTAATGTAAACGCACGCAAAATGCACGTTTAAATCCACCGACTGGTGCCGAGTGACTGATAAATATGTACTTTGATCGTCCTGTTTCTGTGATACAAGCATGTTTAGTTGCTTCGTATATTAATGTAAAAAAAAGTGAATTGATTTTTTGCTGAAATCTTTATACAAAGGATTTATCCACTGCATGATTACTGGTTCAAACCTCTACGATTAATAAGCAAACGATATAGATCTCTAATAATTGGGCGTTAAGGGTGAAATTTATATTTTGAAACTTTGTATGGCTTAGGGTCAACAAGATACTGTGAAAATTTGAAAACTGTAGCCTGTACCGTTTAGGCTGGAAATACACGTTCAAATTTTGTTTCCGATTGTCTGATCAGACTATACACGTCCGATTCTTGCGCCAGACTTTTTGAACTCAGTCGTTCTCGAGCTATGAGTGCCTAGAGAGTCAACTAAGTCGGAAATAAGTATGCAGACTGCACCTTTAGACAATCAGACCGGCAATAAAATCGTAAACTACTTAGCGCTTTTTTTTTACATGGACGTCCAATTCGTCCATCGGATCGGATGTGTATCGGGTATTCAAGTAAATCACGAGTGCCTTCAGATGGTCTGATCATACTCGAAGAGAAAAATCGGAAATTTACTCCCAGCCTTAGCTGTAAAAGCTGTGTGACAAACGACAGACTGACACGCGAGTAACAGGCTCCGTTTGGACCCTCGAGTACGGAACCCTAAAAAGGTGGCCCAAAATTTGTTATTGTATCGCAGATTTCGGACTGAGTTATTGTTATTGCATAGCAGATTTCGGACCGAGTTCATGTTATTGTATAGCCTATTTCGGACCGAGTCCTTGTTATTGCATAGCAGATTTCGGGCCCAGTCTTTGTTATTGTAAAGCTGGTTTCGGACCGAGTTTTTGTTATTGTATCGCAGAATTCGGACCGAGTTTTTGTCATTATATATCAGATTTCGGGCCGAGTTTTAGTGGGCCCACTTGCTATTAACATTTGCAATTATTTATATTTAAATTATTAATGATAGGAACACGTTGTGCCTTTCGATTTGGATTTTACTAGTTTGGATAATACCAAAGTAGATATGCTAAAATTTCATTATGAAATGCCAGGATACGGACTTATTTATTGCGGTTTGGTTAGCATACCTGCCAGCTACACGTAAAGTCCCGGGTTCGATTCCTGGTCGGAGCAGATATTTTTTAATAGCTATTATTGTTATGTACAGGCTTCTTTATGCTTTGTAATATTAAATTTTTAGATTGTATATTATAAGGTTAATAAAATAAAAAGAGGCGGATATTAGCTTCGATTCTGTTTGTCAAAGGGTGGTAGGCATTGGAGTCTGCTAATCGTGTTTGATCGATTCAAACCGGTTTATAAACCGAGTTGACAATTCAGTCTGACAGTCTAAATTGCCTAATACACAGTATGGTTTGCTATAGAATTTCGGTTGTGTATGTATGACTAAATAAATTAGGTGTCTGATCTAAATATATATATATATATATATATATATATGTATTATATAATAGTTCAAACTGGTTTATTGTAGATGTTAACCGACCCAACTCGGTTTAACCCGGGTTAAAAAGTCGATTCGTTATATCTCTAATCGACTTATTGCACTATATCGATAGGCCGGCATAATGGTACAGCCATCCAGAGACCACTTTTTTATTTTATTATGACTGATGGTCAGTAAGTACTCCCCCTTGCATGCCTAGAGTGTCAACGACTGAATAATTGATTCAGTTTACGGTTGCCTAAGTCGCCGCCGCTTACATTGAAATTCATAATGAAATTTTAGCATTGGGGGTGAATAGAAAATAAATGTTGTAATAATTTATAACGCTTTGTTACTTAATAAGAAGAATTATTTATTAACTGACATTTTAATATATAAATTAGTATTTTGCGCGAACATTGAAAAATGAATTAAACAAAGGACGTCATTCGTTTTGGGCTTTTATGTACTACTTTTGTAATGTCCAATGATGAATAAATATATAAATGGTAGTTTCCATACTTGTATTGATAAAACTAATAACAATTTTGCTTTTAATTGCTGTGCAATTGAGTTATTTGGAAAATAAGATAAGGGTTATTTGTATCGTTTGTCAATCACAAAGACCCGCCGTATTAACAATTCTGCATTGAACTGTCATATTTATAGTTTGATCATTTTGCACACCTAATATATGCATAATAAAGGATATATTTCAATTACATTGTAATCTTTGTACATCAAATGTATATGCAACTGTTAATACAAATAAGCCCAAGTCCCCATACAAAATGTATGATGTCCTTTTATGCGTCTTACTATCGCGTTTATTTTTGGTTATTGATTTTACAATTTTTTGAACAAATACAACCAAATATTAACGCGATAGTAAACCGCATTAAATTTGATCAAATAAAAAAAATAGTTTAAAGAAATGCAATGATAATCATAGGTTTATTTGTAGCGATAACAGTGACAACACCGTGGACCAAAACTGGAGTGTGGTCTATAAATGGAGACGACTAACTACTACAGTTAAATAATTAAGTACCAACTTACAAGCTGACCTTGTTGCGTGACTAAGTCACTTTAATCTGTGGCCGGCATAGTGGATACGACTGCATTCTGCAAAAGTTCTTTTATGGCAATCGACTCTATTCGAACGGTGTTTAGTCATATGTTCTGTCATAATAATATGTTCTGTCTTAGGCCGGCATAGTGACGGCGACTGGGGTAGCCGGGAAATAACTCGGTATTTTCTGTCGTCGTCACTCTTGGACCTCCTCTTGCTTATCATCAGACGAGACTAGGTCAGATGTCGTGTCACAATTAAAAAAAGTTCCTTCTGAATGGACCTATATTATTTTTGTGTTACAAAAATAGCAATAACTTAGTAATATAAAAAAGTTCTTATGATATGCAAATGCCTTGTTAATAATAAATTATTTAGTGTACAAAGAGTTTAGAAGATAACATCGATTATATATTTTTAACAAATACACAGTCCCATACAGTCCCATACAAAATAATGTCATAAAAGTGTCCGCACTCAGAATCGACTATCCAAAGGACATCATTCATTTTGGGCTTTTATGTACTACTTTTGTAATGTCCAATGATGAAAAAATGTAGAAATGTTAGTTTCGATATTTGTTTTGATAAAACTAATAACAATTTTGCTTCTAATTGCTGTGCAATTGAGTTACTTGAAAAATAAGATATGGATTTTGTATCATCTGTCAATCAACGCCATATTTGTTCTGCTTTGAACTGTCATAATTATAGTTTGATTTTTTTGCACACCTTAACTATGCATAATAAAGGATATATTCCAATTGCATTGTAATCTTCGTACATTAAACTATTTTAAAATGTATATGTAACTGTTAATACAATTAAGCCCAAGTCCCCATACAAAATGAATGATGTTCTTTCATAGTATGATTGTAGATTGTATGAATATGTAGACGTTTGTTATACTTACTGTTTAAGTTAAATAGGAATAAAATGTTTAAATTACATGTCCTCCACAATGCAATAAAAGATTTTAAATCATGTGCCAAATAGTTTTTTAAAAAATAAGTTTTTTTTCATGGGCATCACTATTAGTGTTGTATCACGTCTTGTTTTAATTTTATTGAATTGAATGCTCTTTTATTAAGATTTGTTTGAATTAACTGATTAAATAACACAAGCCTATAATTTAGTTTGTAACCTCTTTGGTTAAAGAACGATGATTAAAAAAAGTTCGTCGTGTTTTTTTTCGTACTTGTTATTTTTGTCTGATTAGTGACTAATTATTGTAACAATAAAAGTTTGAAACGCCAACATCTTTCAAAATAAGTTTTTACAATAATTTTAATATTTTTTCTTTTAACCTTCATGCACAACGTTTTGTTTTATATGCCTTACAAATAGCCAAAGTTGTGGACGACTTATTATACAAAGTTGAAGGAACATCCTTTGTAATTAGATATTTCTATAAAAAAATATCTATAAATCAAACCTTTAACAATAGAGCCCAAAGTCCGACAACGTAACCCAATGTCCGACGACATGCCCAAAGAACGACAACGTAGCACAATGTCCGACAACGTATCCCAATGTCCGACGACGTGCCCAAAGTCCGATAAAGATGCCCAAAATACGACAGCGTCCCGTCCACATTTTTGACTATTTCTATTTAATTCTACTATAAGTGTACTCTGCACCTCTTCCATTAAAGTCGTGTCTTAAATTAATCTAGTCAATAACGAAAAATGATTCAAAATTGTTTAATAATATTTTATTAAATTATAATTTCAATTATGCTTATTAATTTATTTAAATTTTTTCTTAATTAAATGGATGACTTGTTTAAAATTTGTTTTAACTCACATTTAACATTTTAACTCTACGCCATAAAATTAAAGCGAGCCTTAACGCCTCTGTTAAGTTAAATAAAGTGTATTTAATTAACGTGTTAAGATTCGTTTTAATTCACAAAGTATACGAATTATAATTATGAATTTGTATCCTTTGGTCGTTTGATTTGACCTAAAACGTACCCAGACTACGTGACCCATTATTTTACACTATAACACTATAAAATGAACTGCACTATAAACTGTCAGTTTTAAATAAGCTGACGTTCTAGCATATGTGCGTCAGTATTGCCACCTGTAAAATTAAAAATCGCTAAGTTATATTTAAATGTAGCTCGGAGAAGCGCGGGATTTCCCTGGAGGATGTTGGGTATGGCAGAAGAAGCATAAGAGTAGAATTAACGCTGTAGAAATGCGGTCGTTAAGGAGTCTATGTGGAGTGACGATAGCAGATAGAATATGGAGCAGCACATTGCGTGATAGATGTGGTTTGAAAAAAGATGTAGTGTCAAGGATTGACAAAGGAATGCTTCGATGGTCGATGGTTTGAAAGGATGAGTGAAGTAGGTTGACGAAAGGAATTTATAAATCTGATGTGGATGGATGCGTTAACCAAGGCGGCCAGGAGGGTGTTTTCCGACCAAATCGGAGACATCCTTAAGAAAGCTAGGTTACGAACCCACGTGATAAACCCCCCCCTCACTGATTCAGCGTGGTATTTTTGGAGACAATGAATGAGTCACGTACTATGGGTACGTTCCCTAAGAAATATTTTTTAACTTTCGACTTACTAAAATCACAAGACCCCTAAACATTCCCAGTGTTTTTAGGTAGTTAGCATCTATAATAGTTTTTTATTGTGTGCTTATTTATTTTTATTTGTGGCAACTTTTTGCTGCAGTGTGCTAGATTTTAATCTAAAGGGATAAGTGAATATTTTTCATCTACATGGGTTCTAATAATAGTACTGAGAAATATTTTTAACAATCGCCGAATTTTTCGAACATGGCTTAGGTCTAGCCGGTCTAATAGCGTGTCTAAAGTTGATCGAGTTTAGGTCAAAGTGACAATATTTGTTTTTTATTTTATTATTGTGACTCGACATATGACAGCACCCCGCTTGATGTTAGGCCAAAATGTGGTCCATGAATGAATGTCACTGCTACTACAATTCAAAAACTGTGAGTAGCAATCACATCCACTATGCCGGCCTAGATGGAACCGGCAACTTACAAGCTGATCCCGAAACGTGACCAAATCACTTCACGGTCTGTATACTTGTAAGTGGTGGTACTACCCCGGATCGGCAGACTGGGTACCGCTGCCTACCACTCTTTGATAACCAGACCCGAAGCAAATATCCATCTCTTTGTGTGGGTAATTCCCAAGTTCACCGATGTTTTTTGAACAGCATCCTTGAACTGAGTGGATTTTTTCAATCTTTGGCACTCTTAGACTTTCCTTAGACTGAAACGTTGCGTTCCTACGATTCAATTAGCCTAAAACGCAACGTAAGCCTTACGTTCGCTCTTACGAAAAGTAAATGCTAAAAGCTAGTCTGTGACATAGTAGTGTGTTCATAGTAAAATGTGAACATAAAATGCAGAGTTCAGACGAAGAAACACAATGGCCGGCATTGTGACGGCGACTGAGGCAGCCGTCAACTCAATCAATCAAATTGTGACGCCTTTTTTCCCACAGGGCAGAGACAAAGACCACTTGCCACGATCCTTACACAACTCCCTTGCTTCCTTCACATCCACAATTAGCCGTGATCTAAGTCGTTTTTTTCAGTCGTCGTCATTTTTGAACCTCCTCTTGCTTATCATCAGGCGGGTCGAGGTCGGATGTCGTGTCACAATAAAAAATAAAAATGATTATTTTCCTAAAACGAAATAAGCTAAAACAATAGCGTAGTTACCGGCGTTTTTGGAAACATCCACTTTTGAAAGAACATTTATAAAGAAGCCATTTTATTTCACTACGAACAGCAATGCACTGAGTAAACACTAGTAAAGCTACAGTTACAAATGCTTATTAGTAGCATGTGTATTGAAACATTGCTAATAATGACGACAGGCGTGGACGAACGGTTTAGCGACTGGTTTGTTGCGCGTAAAGTCCCGGGTTCAATCCCCGGTCGGAGCAAATATTTGTTTCATAGCTTTTATTTGTAATATTTAATAGTATTAAATATTGCAAATATTTGTTAATAAAAAAAAGAGATGGATATTTGCTTCGGGTCTGGTTATCAAAGAGTGGTAGGCAGTGGTACCCAGTCTGTCGATCCGAGGTAGTACCACCACTTACAAGTATACAGACCGTGAAGTGATTTGGTCACGTTTCGGGATCAGCTTGTAAGTTGCCGGTTCCATCTAGGCCGGCATAGTGGATGTGATTGCTGCTCACAGTTATTGAATTGTAGTAGCAGTGACATTCATTCATGGACCACACTTTGGCTTAACATCAAGCGAGGTGCTGTCATATGTCGAGTCACATAAAAAAAAAAATGAGGATGCGTTCATTTCGAGTTTGCTCAAAAATTGCGCGGGTGTATGGGGTCGTGCTTTTAGCTTGTGTGAACATGTTTGTTTATTGAGCATGCTAGTATGTAGTAGTAAACCAGCATGTCTATTACTATACTTTGTAAAATTTAGCTTGGGTCCTATGACAGATGCCAAAATGACTTTACTAGTCCCATCACTATTATAGTACTCGTATTTTTGTTAACAGATGTAATCTTGACGGAGCGGCAAGATTTCTTTTTGTTACATGATTTATTTGATTTATTGTTGTTTGTTTTAAAAATTATTGTGTTATTATTGTATGATAAATATTATTGGTAAGCTATTGGTGTAACTACGAAAATAAATAACTTTGAAATGAACGATCGAAGAGAGACGCTGCTACAATGTTAAGTCGTCCGAAAATTTCTCATATGTCAATGGACCCAAGCTACAGTTTACAAAGCTTAGCAAATGTAAACTGCTCATAAGCATGTTCATATTGAGCTTACTCAATAGCATGCTATTTTAGAGCATGTGTAACGGTAGCATAAGCGTAGCGCTGATTTGCGTTGACGCAACGATTTTGCTTTTATTAATTTGTGGTAGAAAGGTAACGTGTAAGTTGCGTGTGCGTCTTAAACGCAAACAGAGCAGAGACTCCCATGTGAAAGCAGCATTAGACCGGCCGCTTTTGTAAAGCTGTCAATAAGTTAGAACATTTTTGCCTAGATACTAATGCGAATTATATTGTAAAAAATATATTAGAATCCCAGCTAGTTGGCAATAGACTCATAATTAGGACTCTACTAGTGTGCTGTTGGATGTTTAAGACTTGCGACTACAAATATTGTAAATTAGGATTGTATACAGAAATGCAACTCATTGATAGATCAGTTATATTTGGAAAGATAACTAACGGCGGCGCTTTGTAGATAGGGTAAATTCTTCATTATTATACTTAATATTTATTTTACTGCAATGCTATAGAGGTTTCAGTAAAAAAATATAGTACAAAATGGTCAATTATTATAAAATTATCAGCGTTTGATTAGTATTTTTTTAGATTTTGCGCGACATTGATTAATTAATTGAACAAATTTTATGCGGCTTACCATAGCGTTTATTTTGGTTTTGATTTTACATTTTTTTATGATTCCGACGTTTCGAGAGCTTTGCAGCCATCGTGGTCACGGAGACACTCAGAATAATAAATAAAAAATTGTAAAATCAAAACCAAAATAAACGCGATAGTAAGCAGCGTTTTATTACTTATGATGTTATTCATATCAATAAATAATTTATTTTCTTGTTTATTTATATCTATATCGTGCTTATTTTTGACAGTCTTATGACATTTAGACATAAGTGTTGCTATGTTAAAAATAATGTATGAAATCTTTGCTGAAAATATATTTCTAGAACCTTATGGATCTGGATTTTAATAGTAATTATGTTTGTTTAGGATTGGTTTCAAGTAAAATTGGCGCTTAGAATTGTTTATCGTCATTTTGGACAAGATTAGAGGACGGTTTATGTCATGGACGAATAATCATTGTGATTATTCGTCCATGGTTTATGTGGTCGGTTTGTCAATTAAAATCGTTGCCAGACGAAATAAAATCATTTTAGATTTACAGATAAAGTTGGTTGTAAAATAAAATCTGTGCAGCCATATTTTTTATGGAATTTTATGGCTGTTTTTATTAGGTTACATTGTTGACAATTGGCTGCACAGTGTGTGTTGGTTTGTTATTTATTGCTTTTAATTGTTGAGTAGTAATTTTGTATCTAAATAAATTATTTTACCCTTTTAACAGTGATTTTTATTTATTTAATTAAACAAGTTTTATCCGGCTTACTATCGTGTTTATTTTGGTTTTGATTTTACAATTTTTATTATTCCGACGATTCGAGAGCTTTGCAGCCATCGTGGTCACGGAGAGACTGAAAAAAATACTATGATTTTTATTTATTGAAAGGTTGAAAGAAAAACCACAAGCTGTAATTGGAATATAAGTTTTATTCATAAAATTACATGGTTACACATGATGCTACATCAAATACCTAAGTAAATACCTAAAGTAAGCAAAGCAGTAATTAAGAACGCCGACAAATTAAAAAAAAGCGATAATTTTCGGTTTACTCAGTCGCCGTAACTATGCAGCCTAAAGAAACGACGCGTCGAACATTTTAGTTTGACTGTCAATTTGGCCGACAGAATGAAAGTAGATGCTACCCCCAACCTGTGCGCGGCTGATTTCACGGGAGTTAAAAAGCGAGGTAAAACACTGGTAACATTATTATTACCTGGTCACACTGGTATTAATAATTCTGGTAACACTTAAAGGATGCGATGTGGATGGATGTGTTAAACAAGGCAGGCCCAGAAAAGTGATTTCCGACCAAATCGGAAACATCCTCAAGAAAGCTAGGTTGCCTAGTGCCCATAACCACAGAGCCTGTATGAAAAGAATTGTGGATGTGAAGGAAGCAAGGCAGTTGTGTAAGGATCGTGGTAAGTGGCGCTCCATTGTCTCTGTCTATCCCTGTGGGAAAAAGGCGTGACAATTTGATTAATTGATAGACTTTTTAATGTTAGCGTACTGCCCTACGAAGGAACTGTGGTTTCTAAATATTTTATCATTGTGACTCTACATGACAGATCCCCGCCTTATTTCAAGCTAAAGTGCGGTCTATAAATGGAGGTGACTTCTAATACAATCCAATAACTCTAAGTAGCAGTCACATTCATTTTGCCGGCCTAGTTGAAACCGGCAACTGACATGACAAGCTAACCCCGAAACGCGTCTGTCGACGATCTAGCTAATGAGGCGTTCTCACAGGGCGATTTTAGTTGATCAACTGCGAAATCGTTCGTGATTTGAACCGTCTGAACAGACTTTCAATCAAGTTGAAGCAATAAATATCTATTCAACAAAAGTCGAATCGACTCGTCTGAACTTGTTCGTTCAACTTGCATTGAATAATCAGTCCAATCAGCGCGATTGAGTACCTATGTACTGTATATTGCATTCCTCTATCACCAGTAATTTGTTTGTTTGTAAAATAAAATGTGAATTGTGGTGTCCGCATCCACGAGAAAAATGCTAAAATGGACAGATAGTGTAATAACACGTGTTATATTAAGTCGATTATTATTGAACCGTGAGAACGCTACAGTCAATATTTACTTTCGATTTTTTGTTAAACGATAAATATTGATCAACTAAAATCGCCCCGTGAGAACGCCCCATAAGAGTAAACATCTTATTATAGGTCGGGCCAGCCCTACGCTGCCGATACTTTTTACCTAATTTACTTTATTATAATTGTGTTTTTTTTTAATTTATAATAGGTACACATAACAAAGGACATCATTCATTTTATATGGGGACTTGGGCTTAATTGTATTAACTATTTAATATGCATTTTAAAATGGTTTAATGTACGAATATTACAATGTAATTGGAATATATACTTTATTATGCATAGTTAAGGTGTGCAAAATCATCAAACTATAATTATGACAGTTCAAAGCAGAATAAATATGACGTTGGTTGAAAGAAAAAACAAAATCCATATCTTATTTTCCAAATAACTCAATTGCACAGCAATTAAAATCAAAATGGTTATTAGTTTTATCAATACAAGTATTGAAACTACCATTTATATATTTTTTCATTATCGGACATTACAAAAGTAGTACATAAATGCCCAAAATGAATGGCTTTTTCGAGTGCTAAAATTCTTAATATGCATACACATTGAGATGAATATATACTGTTTACTTATATACCTTAACAATACATTTTAAATCTATTTTACAATAAAATATAAAAAACTCGGGGAAATGATTTTAATATATATATATACATATATATATATATATATTTTGTGTTAAAAACAATACAATTATTGTAATGGTTATTTTATCCAATAAATAAGGTAATTTACGTTTTATTAACTTCACGACACTTAACGGTCTGTTTACTTGTAAGTGGTGGTACTACAGTACCACGGCAGACTGAGTACCACACCAGACCCGTTGCAAATATTTGCCTTTTTTTATAAACAAATATTTTCAATAATAAATATAATTATAAAATATTACAAATAAAAGCTATTTAACAAATATTTTCTCCGACCGGGAATAGAATCCGTAACTTTTTTTTATTGTGACTCGACATAAGACAGCACCCCGCTTGGTGTTAGGCCATGAATGGATGTCACTGCTACTACAATGCAATAACTGTGAGTAGCAGTCACATCCACTATGCCGGCCTAGTTGGAACAGGCAACTTACAAGCTGAACCCGAAACGCGACCAAATCACTACACGGGTTGTATACTTGTAAGTGGTGGTACTACCCCGGATCGGACACGCCTGTCGTCGAAATATTTATACTGTGGATCTTTCAAATCTTTCTTCAAAACGAAATTCAACACCAGACTTCGGGGACATGATGTTAAATTTGTGCGAAATCTAGCCAAGTCATTACCAATTTATAATTTTATGTCCAACCGTGTTGTGGATTCATGGAACAGTTTGCCAGCCGATGTCATTGGGGCGGAGACAGTTAACCAATTTAAAAATAAACTCGACAAGCACATGACTTCTAAGTAAACCACAAGTGTTAATAATAGACGCATCAGCGAAAGCTGCTAGTCTATCTAATAATAAATAATAAAATAATCCTTTTGCCTACTTCGTTTGCAAATGGTTGCGAGCCTTTTCATATGTCAGCATCTCCATGTCAGCTTCAAGCAAAATATTAAGGATCATCGTCTCTGCCAACACTGATTGCTGCATTGACAGTCTGGTTAACCTATTTGCAAAATATTTGCTCATCACCCTCCGTCTAATATCATCTGAATAAACTAACCGTTGGGAACCACGATCTTCCAAGATTTCGGTGTTGCCCAAGGGCTGTGAGCTTCCAGGGGGATCAGAAGTTGCTGCTGAATATGCTGCTGAAGTTGCTGCTGAAGTTGCTGCTGAAGTAGCTGCTGAATATGCTGCTGAAGTTGGTGCTAAAGTTGCTGCTGAAGTTGCTGCTGAATATGCTGCTGAAGTTGCTGCTGAAGTTGCTACTGAAGTTGCTGCTGAAGTTGCCGCTGAAGTTGCTGCTAAATATGCTGCTGAAGTTGCTGCTGAAGTTGCGGCTGAAGTTGCTGCTGAATATGCTGCTGAAGTTGCTGCTGAATATGCTGCTGAAGTTGCTGCTGAATATGCTGCTGAAGTTGCTTCCATTGCTGCATCAGGGCTGCGCCTCAAACGTAAGTCACCTTGTTCCGTTTCTTGTGTATTTGATACCTGTTAAAATTTAAAATAAAATTAAAAAAAAATTGGGATCATCCCAAAGAATTTGGAAATAATAGAATCTGTGCTAAAATAAGAACTAATTCAGTGTTATTTATCTCATTTATACTATGTTTATACCACGTGTAACTGAAAGAGATAACTATTCCTTTATTTCAAAGGTTGTCACTACTTTTTGCAATTACAACGACTTGGTTGACTTTTATTACTGCTTAATTAAAAGTCACGTGGTAGTAAGAGTAACGGCATAATTGTTCCGTCATCCTTTTTTGAAGTATTTTAATGTCATTTGTTATTCTGGCAAATTAGGTTGTCAAATGATCATCAAAACTAGTGACAACCTTCTAAATTACAAATGTAAAAATGTATATTCATCCCCTTCTGACTTATTTTAATGCCATAAGTGTAAATAGAATAAACGGTTGTATTTTGTAGCGATTTTAGGGTTTCATTCTATTTCTTAAGTCCAAATTCTTTGCGTCTGTCTGTCTCAAGGTCTCAACTCTGTCAATATAGGGACGGATATCCTTGAACAGAGTACAGTCAAAAGCTGTCGCATCGTCAGATACCACTTAAGTCCTAGGGTTGTCAATGTACCTAGTTCAACTAGAAACAAAATATCTAATAGTAGTTGGAAGTTCCCATTACTCTTAACATACCACAGCGAAATAGCTTTGTAGTGAATTAAACTAATTTTATGTGGCTTACTACCGCGTTTATTTTGGTTTAGATTTTACAATATTTTATTATTCCGACGTTTCGAGAGCTTTGCAGCCATCGCAAGCTCTACCTACAGTTGTAGACACTAGGCAACCCAGCTTTCTTGAGGATGGCTCCAATTAGGTTGGAAAACACCCTCCTGGGGTTTTAACGCATCCATTCACATCAGGTTTATAAATATCTAACTAAAATTAATTATAATAACACCTAAGTCTCTCCGTGACCACGATGGCTGAACACGTTGGGAATGGCGTATTAAGAGAGAGGCCTATTCAGCAGTAAACGTCTTTTGGCTGATGAAGATGAAGATGAGGTAACTACTGTCAGGGAACGAGCTAAATAAAAGCGCTAGGAATGCAGTCGTGATGTCATGGTCCCGTGTCTATTATGAATAGTGAAGTAAAATGCAAAATGTCGTTAACGATGAACACTCACTTTCCTTAAAACGCAAATAGATTTAGTTATTAAAAATTATAAATATTTTTTAAATTGGAGTATAAACATTAGACAGCAAATTTTTTTGATGAATTATATATTAATTTAATTTTGGGAATAGTGACTGCATGTTTTTTTTTCTTTTTACACATTTTTTTCACGTTTTTAATAATGATTCTAGCCTGACTACGGATGACGTCTCTCTTTTATTCAATTAACTTACTATTTTTTTCAATAATCAAACAAAGAAAATATGGACACGTTTTTATCGCTATTAAGTGACACCGCCGAGCTATGACCGTCACTAATAGCGGCCACTAACACGGCGTTCCCACGGGGCGATTTGAGTTGATCAACTGCGAAATCGTTCGCGATTTGAACCGTCTGAACAGACTTTCAACCAAGTTGAAGCTACAAAAATTGATTCAACAAAAGTTAAAGACCTTTCTACTTTTATTGATTCAACTAATAGCTGACAGCGAATCGACTCGTCTGAACCTATTCGTTCAACTTGCATTGAATAATCAGCGCGATTGAGTACCTAAGAATTGTATATTGCATTGCATGTCACCAGTTTTTTGTTTGTTTGTAAAACAAAATGTGAATAAAATGTAAATTATGGCGTCCGCATACACGAGATGCTAAAATGAACAGATAGTGTAATTTCACGTGTAATATTGAATCGATTATTATTGAATCGTGAGAACGCTACCGTCAATATTTGCATTTTAATTTTTGTTTAACGATAAATATTGATCAACTAAAATCGCCCCGTGAGAACGCCCCATGAGATACGGGTGGGGGTTGTTAGACGCACCTCAGGCCCCAAATCAATTTAACTCGTATCATCGAAAATGCCAAATATCATCGCACTGACTTTCAGTCACAATAACTATATTTTTTTGAATAGTATAAGTCACAAGTCATTTTGCTGTTGTGTATTAAGAGAATCGCCGTCATTAGACCAAATCTATCATCTTCAGTACATACACTTGTAGCGTTATTGTGGTCCGGCAATTCTTCTTTAACCAAACAATAAGTTTCGTCAGGTTCACCGTCGCCCAGGACGAACGAGTTTTCAATCATATCATAAGGTGTCAAGCGATGTCTCGGGGTCTGGAAAATATAATATTCTAATATATTTTCTTAGATTTTGCGCGAACATTGAATAATGAATTAAACAAAGGTCATCTTTTTTTTATTGTGACACAACATCTGACCATCTGACACGACATCTGACATCGTTCATTTTGGGCTTTTATGTACTACTTTTGTAATGTCCAATGATGACAAAATATATAAATGGTAGTTTTGATACTTATATTGATAAAACTAATAACAATTTTGCTTTTAATTGATGTGCCATTGAGTTGTTTGGAAAATAAGATATGGATTTTGTATTATTTGTCACAGCCCTGTTTACCACAGCACAATGGTAAACAGGGCCAAATCGTCTGCCTCAAGGTCTCAATACTGTCAATAAAGGACACGGATATCCTTGAACAGAGTTACCACATGAAAAAGCTATAGTAAGCCGCATAAAATTTGTTAATTCAATATCCCAATATACATAACTCTTATGTACGTGTGATTGTCACCAACTCCTCCCAAACGGCAGGACAGATTTTGATGAAAGGACATCATTCAATTTTAGCTTTTAAGTACTACTTTTGTAATGTCCAATAATGTAAAAATATATAAATGGTAGTTTCGATACTTGTATTGATAAAACTAATAACAATTTTACTTTTAATTGCTGTGCAATTGAGTTATTTGGAAAATAAGATATGGATTTTGTGTCGTCTGTCAATCACGGAGATACGCCATAATTATAGTTTGATCATTTTGCACACCTAAACTATGCAAAATAAAGGATATATTCCAATTACATTGTAATGTTCGTACATCAAACTATTTCAAAATGTATATGCAACTGTTATTACAATTAAGCCGAAGTCCCTATACCAAATGAATGATGTCCTTTTGGAGTATATTTCAACAGAATCGTGGATAGTTTGAAAACACAATTGAACCCGGTATATGGCGCTGCAGTCGGTATGTCAGCAAATTTAATTAGCTGAACAATTGACTGCATTACTAGTCTGCCATCTTTTGCAGTCCACCATGTTGCATTAGATTGTTCTTGGCAAACCCTTGCTTGCATTTGTTACCAATTTCATGTGAGTGCACAAAAAGCCGCATATTGCATTTAGAATGACAACATTTGCCACTATAGACGAATGCGAATGCAGGCGATCACGAATGTGTGGAGGGCGTATTTGCGTGTCGGAATGTCGGCAATCGTCCATGATTGCCACTATTCGAGCGCATTCGCCGCTGTGTCGGTTCTTCGGACAAATATTAAAAGAAGTTAGAACTAGAGATGTAACGCGACTTTTCAACCCGGGTTGAACCAAGTTGAGATCTAAACCGAGTTAGGTCTGTATTTTTATCAAGAGCGGAAAAGACACAAATATATGTTGCTCTGCATCGCGATACTGAGTTAAGGTTTGCTTATTAGCATAGTTTTAACGTGACACTTTCGGAGCGCCTATGACATATCTACGTCTTTTCGTAATAAAATATCAGTGGGGTAATAAATAGCGACATCATTAAGTTGCACGGTATGTACATCACGATCTGGTCGTTTTAGGGTAGGCAGGCAGTTGTTGGTCATATAACAGTAGTAGCAGTCGCCTCCATTCATGGACCGCACTCTAGTCTAACATCAGGCTCAGGTCACATGTTAAGTCACAATAATGATAAAAAGTTGCTATTTCGACATCCATACTGGACAGATGACAATTAAAAATTTAATAGCTACGAAATCAATTAGTTCGCCCATTCTGGCCTACAATCTGGGGGCGTACCACCATTTCTTATAGCATTATTGTTTTAATTTTCAAATGGCAATTCGTACGTCAAATATGCTTATTTGAATAAAATTACTATTGGCAGTTTTGTGACCTAATATTAGCTTTTGTAAACTATTATTACAAAAGATAATATTAGTATGTATTTTAGTTATTTAACTAATATTAAATTTGATATAGGTATATAAAATTATTTTGTTTTCTATAATTGTTAAGAATTGTGCTTTCTATGAATATTAGTTTTTAATATTCAAATGTAGCAGCAGTACATTTTTGAGCGTAAAATCTATGCGATTGTAATAATGAATTTGGAGGAATAAAACAAAATTACAAATAAGAGATGGTGGTACGAAATTGAGTAATCTGGTTTTATACGTCAAACAGTACTGTCTTGAAACCCAATTGGTTTGCCCAATGGCTGGGTCGTTAGAATTTACCATTTCTGCTTGGCGACAGTAACATAATCTGAAAAAAGTCTAATGGTGAACGGGACAGACGCAAGACTTTCAAGGACTCCGATCGATAAAGGACACGAATAGCGTTAAGCGAATAATCAAAAGCTGTCGCTCCGTCAGGTCAGCTAAGTAATAAATAAAAATTATGTACATACACTTTGACTTTTAAGGATATTTTCCATGAAGGCGTCCATTTTCTTGAACCAAATATATTTTGGAGTATATTTAAAATCTGAATTCGAAACTTCGTTTAGTTCATAGTAATAGGTTGCTTTTAGCATGTTTAATTTTAGTTCGACTTCATCGTGGCCGAATCCCTTGAGCTTCATTTTTTGGCTTATTTTTTTCAAGGCCTCTAAACAATACTTCTTCTTTCTAAAATTAGGCGAATTATAATTCCACAGACATTCATTTTCTTGGTATAATTTAATTAATTTTAATACATTAAGATCGCTTAATCGAGGCATTTTTAAGAGAGTATCAATAATTGCTCGTCAGCGACTGCCCGACGTAACGTAGTATCCGTATGTAGTCTGTGCGCAGGACGCGCTTTCCCACTGACGCCAACCGCCCTGCCAATCATTGTTGGCAAGTTGTATGCGAAAGTATTGATTAAAAGGGTGCAGCAAGCAACAGATGTTAAAATTTGAGATGCGCAAGCGGGATTTAAGAAAGGGATGGGGATCATATCTTCTCTTTAAGATGCGTCAACGAAAAAATGTTAGCAAAATACCAGAAGGTGTTTTGTGCTTTTGTTGACCTTGAGAAGGCCCATGATCGAGTGAACAGGAGTGAATTGTGGCAGCTGCTGTTCGGGTTTGGGTTGGATGAGCGTTTGGTCCGTGCACTGAAATCTCTATGAGTATTACAGTGCATTTGTTCGAATTAATGGGGCGCTATCCGACTGGTTTGGCATGTCTAAAAGTATTAGACAGGGATGTGTAGCGTCACCATGGCTCTTTAATCTTTCCATGGACAGTTGGTTAAAAGAGTTGCGTGAAAGGAAGTATGGTTTGAGAATAAATGACTTGGTGATTAAATGTTTCTTGTACGCCGACGATCAAGTTATCCTTGCATATTCGGCGTATGAGTTACAGGAAATGGTAACTATTATGAATGTGGAATTAAAAAAGAAAGGTATGAAAGTGAATGTAAGTAAAACTAAAGTAATGGTTTTGGAGAGAGAGGATGAAATGACAGAATGCGAGATAATGATAGACGGAAAGAAAGTGGAACAAATCAAACAATTTGGAGTTGCTTGCAATGGATAGGAAGTGTTATGAAGATATTGAGAGAAGAGTGCAAAAGGGTAACGAACGGTATAATGAACAGCCAAATAATGTCCCAAAAGTCACTGATGGCTGTTCATAATGCGGTAATCAGTTCCTACATTAATGTATGGAAGTGTAGAAAGTTAGTGCGATGAAATAAAACATTCTGGATCTAAAAAAACTGATCATTGATCCTCTCAGATCAGCAAATCAACAAGAAATGGAACTATAGTGTTTTAACTAAAATTGTTTCTCACTATGAGCTTTTATGACGACCCTAATTGATGACCTGGAGTATCTGATGATGCACCATCATGAATACTTTCAGATCAGCAAAGCAAAAAGAGTTAGAACTATAGCAATTTTTTATTAAAATTGTTACTCACTGTGAGCCAAGAGCTGGACCGTTATCAAATTGAAGACCGGGAGTATCTGATGATGCACCATTATGAATCCTCTCAGATCAGCAAATTAACAAAAGATAGAACTATAGTACTTTAACTAAAGCCTTTAGCTGGACCATTATGGTGCACATGAGGATTAAAAGGATATAACTATTGAGCCATGACTAATGTCTATTACCATAAAGCTGGCGATATGTCTAAAGTGGTTTCAGGCGTTTCAGGGGTTCCTTTAAAATTTTAATTTTGATTTTATAAACTTACATGAATATGTACATTTTTGAGCTCGTAGTATTATTCATCATAATATATTATCCATTAATTTATTTTCAATATGGCAATTCTGTGTATTAATGAAATCCAATGCCTATCTACTAAAAGGCTAAAATTAAAACTTTAAATATCATTAATGTCAGAATAGTTTCTTAAAAATCTACTGATAAAGCGTTCAGATGTGTTTTATTTTATCTATTTATTCTCTTATCGTTCAAGTAATTAAATTGGCGCCGCTGTTGATGGACTGTAGACTCCACACACTTTCCAACTAATATTAAGAAATATATATGTTACTTAAAGATTTCGCGCGTTTTTGCAAATTAAAAACCTTAATCAGTACGCTTTTTGAATATTTTAAATTGGTGTTTTGATAAACATAATTTAAAACCGGTACAAATGTAGACATTAAAATTAAGAAGTTAGGATTGTGAACTTATTTTTGTGGTTATACGAAATGTCTGTTTTGAATAAGTTAACTTTTTCACTGTACAGGAGTATTACTAAAGGTAAGTCTTGTTTTACATAATATTTAATTTATCATTGCTTAAAAGTATCATGGTAATATTGGTAATGAAGAGGCGGATAAAAGGGCAAAATTAGGAATTTTAGAGGGAGTAGAAGTTAATGTTAAAAGAATTAAACTTCATTATTTGGAAATTGTTAAAAAAATCAAAAATATATGCATTAATAATTGGATGAAACATTGTGCAAATTGCGCAAAAAGAAAAGGTATTTAGTATAACACACTGCAATGTTTGCCTTCTCATAGTCCTTAAGAATTGACTGTAACTTGTTGAAAATGTGGCGTGCGAGTGCGGTCAGGACATATGCCTCTTAATAAATTTTATAATTTGTTGAAGAAGAGTGATAGTCCGAAATGTGATTGGTGTGTAAAATTACAGGACTGTCATCATTTATTGGAAAAATGTGTCCGGAACTAGTATTATTAATAGTATTTATGTAGATTATTATGGTAACAACTGGAGACATTTCTAACACAATGGCTTATATGAAAGTGTTTTGTTTTATAGACTTAGGCTACGTTTGTTTACTCCGATGCACGCTAAGCGACTAGCTATGCACCAAGCGCGCAGTGCGGCCAGCCACAAACATTCTAGAATCAATTCACATGAGATTTATAAATTCCTTTCGTCAAGCATTTCTTTGCCATTGTCATCATGTTGGGCAGAGGTGCTTATTACTATTATATCATCAGTCAACTTATAGCTACTTTATTAGCTTAATTTTATTTGCAATGGAATATTTATTATATCATTAAAATTGTCACGCCTTTTTCCCACAGGGATAAGCAGAGACAATGGAGCGCCACTTACCACGTTCCTGGCTTAACTCCCTTGCTTCCCTCACATCTACATTTTTCTTCATACAAGCTCTACATCATCATAAAAAAAAAGAGTGGTAGGCAGTGGTACCCAGTATGCCGATCGGGGGTAGTACCACCACTTACAAGTATACTGTCCGTGAAGTGATTTGGTCACATTTCGGGATCAACTTGTAAGTTGCCGGTTCCATCTAGGCCGGCGTAGTGGATGTGATTGCTACTCACAGTTATTGAATTGTAGTAGCAGTGACATTCATTCATGGACCACACTTCGGCTTAACATCATGCAGGGTGCTGTCATATGACGAGTCACAATAAAAAATAAAATCATCAATCAGAAGACGTCCACTGTTGAACATAGAATGCTATTCTGAACGACAAGATGCCAGTTGCATTAATTGTGACCTTTATTATGTTGTCAGTAAACCTAGTGACAGGCCTACCTACGCCTCGTCTTCCAGTTCGTGCTCTCCACTCAATAACCATTTTTCCCCATTGGTTGTCGGTGCTTCGAGCAATGTGGCCAGCCCATTGCCACTTCAGCCTACAAATCCTACAAGTTATGTTGGTAATTCTGGTTCTTTGGCGAATATCCTCGTTCCGGATTCCATTGCGCAAAGACAGTCCAAGCATAGCTCCATTACCCGCTGAGCGTCTCTGAGCTTTCTCATGAATATCGCACTAAATTGTCTTAATTAAATTCTATTAAAAAACATAATTGTCATTTTCAAATTCATTTATTCTTTTGTTTTTTGATATTCTATGTTTATGTCAAATAAAATTAGTCTTCTTTACAACATCAAAGGGGATGTTTCATTTCTCCACGTCCTTGACCACTTAGCGTCAAAAATAAAAGAAACTAATGACCTGGTGACATTTTGCCTCACACGCATGGGTGGGTGTGTGTGGAATATTTTTAATTGATAAAGCTCATATATAACATTGATAAGAATTACAAAAGGAAATAGCAAGAAAATGTAAACAATACTAAGGATTTCATGAATATGTTTTGATAAAAATAAAGATATTTTGTTAATTTGTTATTCGCTGATTGGATACGAAGATTTCAAATATCAATGCAATACAATTTCACTGCGTTTTCGACTCCATAATGAATAGGAATAAGAGAATTGAGGCCTAGTTTAACAACAGACGGGGGTGCTGTCACATGTCGTTTTTTTATTTTTATTGTGAGTCGACATATGACAAACGGTTTAGCGATTGGTTTGTTGCGCGGGTTCGATCCCCGGTCGGAGCAAATAATTGTTTCATAGCTTTTATTTGTAATATTTAATAATATTAAATATTGCAAATATTTGTCAATAAAAAAAAAGAGATGGATATTTGCTTCGGGTCTGGTTATCAAAGAGTGGTAGGCAGTGGTACCAGCCGATTCGGGGTAGTACCACTACTTACAAGTATACAGACCGTAAAGTAATTTGGTCATGTTTCGGGATCTGCTTGTAAGTTGCCGGTTCCATATAAGCCGATATAGTGGATGTGATTGCTACTCACAGTTATTGAATTGTATTAGCAGTGGCATTCATTCATGGACCACACTTCGGCTTAACATCAAGCGGGGTGCTGTCATATGTCGAGTCACAATAAAAAAATATCTCATTATGACTCGACATCTGACTTTGACTTGCCTGATAGTATTTGCATTTATCTAGTTTTTGCGAAGGTTTAATTATGCATGAAGAAACAATATGTTATCTGTAGTTTGTATTGTATAAGAAAGCAGTTTGAAGCGGTATTTTATAGATTGTTGTTAATTAAAACACAGTATCTGCTAATGGTTGTGCTATGGTAAAAAAAATCGTATCATTGTATCCGAAAATAAGGACAAAGTAGATATTTTTAATCCCTCTTTTAGCGTCTTCAAAAGACACATCACTGATATCCTCAAGCCAATCCTAAAATAGATAATAATTAAGTAGAATAATTAGGATTAATTTAATTTGTAATTTAAAATGATTAAAATTTTGTAATTTAAAATGATTTGTAAAATGATTAATTTTAATTTGTAAAAAATATTGTAATTGATTAAAAATTTGTAATTTAAAATGATTTGTAAAATGATTAATTTTAATTTGTAAAAAATGATTGTAAGTTAAAATGATTAAAAACTTGTAATTTAAAATGATTTGTAAAATGATTAATTTTAATTTGTAAATTTAATAGAATTTTATATGACATTATTTTTAATTTATTATTTAAATGTAGTCATTGTAATTATTTGGATGTATTTTTATGGATTTTATTAGTAATTTTTATTTTATGTTTTAGGAGATTTAATTTATTGTTTTGCTGTGTGTACATAATTTTGGGACACAGTATAGTTCATAATTGTCATTTTGCGTAAATAAATTTAATGTAACGATTGTGTCCTGTCATGTATGCTTATAAATAAATATATCAAATTGTCACGCTTTTACCACAGGGACAACGGAGCGCCACTTGCCACGATCCTGACACAACTCCCTCACTTCACTCACATCCACAATTCTTTTCATAAAAGCTCTATGGTTATGGGCAATAGGCAACCTAGCTTTCTTAAGGCTGTCTCCAATTTGGTTGGCGAACACCCTCCTGGGCCTGCCTTGTGTAACGTATCCATTCACATCAGATTAAAAAAATCCTTTCGTCAATCTACTTTCACTCATCCTTTCCATGTGCCCAAACCATCGAAGCAAGCAATCTTTGTCACTACATCATTTAGTATTTTGTAGGTTCCAATGAGCTCTTGTCTCTGTCTTCTCTTCTCAAGTGTACTTTTAAATCTCTGTTTGGGTCTACCGATGTCTTTTGCAATGTGGACTCCACTGAGTAGTGGTATAAGATCTCTCATTATAAAAACTGTTTACTCCACTAAGTAATCAGTTTCTGGCTCTTACTACCCGCCTGAATACCCTTAACAGCATTCGGGAGGTTCACCACAGAACATTTAAAATAGGCATCGCTTGAAGTATCCAAGCTCATAGGATGAGGAGAACACATAGAATGGCAAAGCATTCCACTTGTCGATTGACAAAGAAATTGAATGTGACGTAGTACTAAATATTGCTGAATTCATGACATTCTACCCTAAGTCTCTTTTTTATTGATGCTAAGCTAAGGCGCGGTTAATAAACTGCTAGTAGCAGTCGCTTCCACTATGCCGGCTTAGTTAAAACTGGTAACTTTCAAGTTGATTCCGAAACGCGACTGAGTCAGTTTACGGTCTGTACATTTTGATTTTGGACAGCCGATGTAATATAGTTTATCATTACATACAGTTATTTATAGTTTATTATTCAATAACATGTCAATAAAGCGTCATATTGTAAACATGATACTTCAAATATAAGCTGCAAGTATTAAGGATAGGTCATTATTCTTATATTAGATTTAAAAAAAAACTAAGACTGCGGGCACGAAAACAGCGATGGTCGAGCGGAGCGGTTTCGAAGCGATGGCGGTGCGGGGGCGACGTAAGCAAATGGTGAATCGGTTTCAAGAGCGGTGGAAACAAACTTGTTACGGCCCCTGTTCACGCTAAAATCATTGATTTCGTATGATAATAATAATCTTAACGTGTTAACGATGGTTTAAAAGTATCAGATACAGCGGTTTTGATTTCAAGCGACTGGCTTGAGACGGCAACATAGTTTTGTGACTTTCGATTGTTTTAAAGTAACACCAAGAGCTATTAATACTGCTGAAGGTATCTGAGACGAATTAGAGGTATCCATTATACTGAAAACCCAAATTTTGTATCGCGATACAAAAATCAACGTATGTATGGATGTTGAAACCGATACAAATCTCTGAGACAGATCTCGTATACTGTATTTAAAACAAATATCAGCGAGAAAAGGGAGCCTAAGACATCCAGATGTTCTTCCCATAACTCGACCGTCGCTGATTTCGTGTCCGCAACCTTAGCCGCATGATCTTATGCATATGCTTGCATATACTCTATCTATTCTTCTATTTAGTTCTATGTACGAGTAGTTCTTTCAATTGCTGAAATTCGTTGCATAATGTGGCCCTGAGTTAATAACCACATATACACAACACGCTGTATACTCTACTTTGCAATTTAGATCGTGATATTGACGGCAACTGCAATCGGTTTTTTTCAGTCGTGTGCGCTCTTGACGTGACTCGACTTGCCTTGCAAGAGGAGGAGTCCAAGAGTGCCTGCGACTGAAAATGACCGCCTCGTTCACGGCTGCCAATAATTTAAATCACCATCAGGCAACTCGAGGTTAAATGTCGCATTTTATTAAAAAAAAACATAAACTTGATAACGAATGTTGTTTTTATAGCTTTAAGTCTCGTGATTTAATTTCTTCGTGTCTCGTGAAATATCTTGTATTTCACTGATTTTGAAAATTTTATGTATTTAAACTGATTTTTGCTTCTTACAATCGCGTTTTATTTTATCCGATGCGCTGGATATCCGATCCAACGTGTCGCGGGGAGCAAAATAAACGCAATAGTAAGCGGCAAAAACCTTTTACTGTGCGAGTCAATTAGGAATAGTACTGGATTCTTAATTGGCCAGGTCGCCATCTTGTTCATTTCCTCACTTATATATGGCTTAAACTTTTGATCGCATATTTAAAAATAAAGATCCATATTTTTTTGTTCGTATTACACTTAACAATATTTGTTTGTATTGTTTTTTTTGCTGGCAGTACTTTTCCGTCAACTGTCATGTGAATTGACAGCAAATCCAAACCTATTCTTATTTGGCTCGCATAGTACATAATAATACTATTTTGTAAATAGTATATTACAACACTACTTAGTTGTATTTTCTGGCAGATGTAACATGAAGCAAGGCATCTTAGCTTTCTTGAGGATGTCTCCGATCAATCAATCAAATTGTCACGCGTTTTTTCCCACAGGGATAGGTAGAGACAATTTCTGCCTATCGCTGTGGAAAAAGGCGTGACAATTTGATTGATTGATTCTTTATTTGAGCTGGTACTTTATGCCTGGGTGGCAAGAAAATAATATTAATACCGAGCTTTTCTTGTAAAATCGAGAAAGCTGTGGATGTAATGAAAGGATAGAATTCTGTCACGATCATAGAAAGTGGAGTTCTAAGGTCTCTGCCTATTCCGATGGAGATTGAGGCGCAATAGTTAAACTGATTTATTTTCTTTCAGGGATAATACCAAAGAGGATATGTATAACTTTTCAAACACGAAGAAACCAATCGAATTACCTCGATGGAAAACGCACCCCATTCCTGATGCAAAAGTGTTTAATAGTCTCAAAAGTGACCAGATATGAATACGAGAGGTAAGGTAACAACGTTAACGGCGTTAGTTAAAGCCGTTGGTTCTATCTTTGTTATACATTATTCCAGGAAAAATAACCTGTTTGGGTAGGATTTTTACTTGTATTGATTTTTTTGTCGTATATGATTAAAAAAAATAATTTTTCGAGCGCAAATAAAATGAAGTAGTAAAATAAAAGTAGAATGGCCCTACAACTTTAGTGCCATGATAAAAAATGTTCAGACGTACAAGTTCTAACAGAATATAACTTCTTTTTTATTGGCCAGCACTTTCACTTTTGGACCAAAAATGTATGAAACCTGGATGAAGTCCTTTAACCAATCAATCAATCAATCAATCAAATTGTCACGCCTTATTCCCACAGGGATAGGCAAAGACAATGGAGCACCACTTACGTGGTTACACAACTCCCTTGCTTCCTTCACATCCACAATTCTCTTCATACAGGCCCTGTGGTTATGGGCACTAGGCAACCTACCTTTCTTGAGGATGTCTCCGATTTGGTCGGAAAACACTCTCCTGGTCCTGCCTTGTTTAACGCATCCATCCATATCAGATTATAAGTCCTTTAAATAAATAATAAAAGCAAATAAAATAAAAATCATTAGTCAAACATTACCTTCAAACAAGCTCAACGGTTATGGGCACTAGGCAACCCATCTTTCTTGTGGATGACTCCGATTTTCCTGGGTCTGTCTCGATTAACGCATGCATCCACATCAGATTGCGACTACTACTATAATTAAATAACTGCAAGTTACATACATAAGGTGACCGTGGTATAGTGGCAGTGCAATGGTTACGCAAACCAAGAGCACGAGTTCGAGACCACTAGCCGGTATCAATGTATCTTTGTTTTATGTACTTTGGTTGTCCTGTTTCTATGATAGAAGCACTTTTATAGCTAAGTATAGAAGTGTAAATAAAAAAAATACTATACTAGCCAGAAGCGTAGCGTGCCTTGGCGGGGCTCCGTATAAAAATTTGTTTAGGGGCCCTTAGGAAGGGTAAATAAAGATTTCTCACAAAAAAAAATTGCATAAAAATGAAAAGAAATATTTATTCATCATAATTATCTATCTGCCAAAAAAAATTGCCTATCTTGACTTTTGTCATTTCTGAAATTAATAAAAATTTGGAAGTTTTTTAATTTTTGCTTACGCACGTTAGGGGCCCCTGTATAATTGATACGGCAGATACGGCGGTAGTTACGCCCCTGGTACTGGTTGGCCAATTCCATCAGCAGAACAATTCCTCGAATATGTTACGTTTTGTTACTTTGACCAGCACGGCAATCCAAGAAGCAAGATAATCAACTGCAAGGAATATTATTGTAACTCATTTTAAATAACTTAATAGGCCGGCACAACAAAATGTTTAAAATATATTCATTGAAGTATTCATCATTGTTTTGTGTAAAGTTTTACAGAACGTTTAAATATCTTTTTTTTTATACACTGTTCTAGTAAGTTATTTAAAATGAGTTGGAATGATATTCTTTGCAGGTATTTATCTTGCTTCTTAGATTGCCGTGCTAGGGGACAGGTTGCAGCGTATTATCAACTGACGGCGATTATATAATACATTCCTCGAAAACGTCGGTATAGCTTGTCTAACTGTAAATGACGCGCCCCTCCACTTTATTAGTTTTTTTTGTTGTGACTCGACATATGACATCACCCCGCTTGTTGTTAAGGCGAAGTGTGGTCTATGAATGAATTTCACTGCTACTACAATTCAATAACTGTGAGTAGCAATCACATCCACTATGCCGGTCTAGTTGAAACCGGCAACTTACAAGTTGATCCCGAAATGTGACCAAATCACTTCACGGTCTGTATACTTGTAAGTGGTGGTACTACCCCGGATTGCCGCTCCGGGGTACCACTGCCTACCACTCTTTGATAACCGGACCCGAAGCAAATATCCACCTCTTTTTTTTAATAACAAATATTTGCAATATTTAATATTATTATTAAATATTGCAAATAAAAGCTATGAAACAAATATTTGCTTCGACCGGGAATCGAACCCGAGATTTTACGCGCAACAAACCAATCGCTAAACCGTTCGTCCATGCCCGTCGTTATTTAAATAGTTTATTTAAATGTGTGAATACAAATATTACTAACTATACTATTATACTTCATCAGCGTGCTCCTCCTTTTGTGTCCAACCAGCAACTGAATGACCAATTACAATTGCATTTTCGGTGTGTTTGATTGCATCCATATTTTATTAGTCGCACGTGTGCTTAAATGCAGTGGAGGGGCGCGTCATTTCGGCTTGGACAGACTCTACACATATGTTAGTTCATTAATAATATTCTTTATCATGTTTTGTAATTTGTTATCACTCCGCTAACGATAATCATATTAAGGAAATACCACACGTGAAGTTCTATTGGCATTATTATCTAATTATATTTTATATCTACGTCAATATATGGTTGATAATTCGCATTATAATCACCTAAGTATATATAATTAATAATGTCATTTAATAGAGGTCAATTGTATGCAACTTTTTTTTTATTGCGACTCGACATATGACAGCACCCCGCTTCATGTTAAGCCGAAGTGTGGTCCATGAATGAATGTCACTGCTACTAAATGACACCGTTAAGTGAATTAGTCGCGTTTCGGGATCGGCCGGTTCCAACTAGGCCGGCATAGTGAATGCAACTGTTATAGTTATTTAACTGTAGTAGCAGTCACCTTCATTTATACACCGCAATCCAGCTTAGCAACAGGCTGGGTCGAACCACAAAAAAATATTATCACCAATTTCACGCCCTAATTCCTACAGCCCCCCTAGCACGGCAATCCAAGAAGCAAGATAAAGACCTGCAAAGAATATCATTGCAACTCATTTTAAATAACTTACCAGAACAGAATGTTTAAAAATATATATTTAGTTTCAATAAAACTTCACACAAAACAACGTAGAAAACTTTTTTTTTTTTACATTTTTTTATTATTTTTTTATTATTTTTTATTGTGACTCGACATATGACAGCACCCCGCTTGATGTTAAGCCAAAGTGTGGTCCATCAATGAATGTCACTGCTACTACAATTCAATAACTGTGAGTAGCAATCACATCCACTATGCCGGCCTAGATGGAACCGGCAACTTACAAGCTGATCCCGAAACGTGATCAAATCACTTTACGGTCTGTATACTTGTAAGTGGTGGTACTACCCCGGATCGGCAGATTGGGTACCACTGCCTACCACTCTTTGATAACCAGACCCGAAGCAAATATCCATCTCTTTTTTTTTATTAACAAATATTTATAATATTTAATACTATTAAATATTACAAATAAAAGCTATGAAACAAATATTTGCTCCGACCGGGGATCGAACCCGGGACTTTACGCGCAACAAACGCTTGTCGTCTAAAATTTTTATTTATCAGCCTGTAAAGTTATTCAAAATGAGTTACAATAATATTCCTTGCAGTCTTTATCTTGCTTCTTGGATTGCCGTGCTAGGTGGGCAGGGGTAGGCAGGGACAACGGAACGCCAGTTTCCACGTGTCTGACACAATTCTTTTGCTTCCTTCACATCCACAATATTCGTTTATATTGCATAATATTCGCAATATATTTTAATCAGTAATAAGTGGTAATTTTCCGCTAACTATCCATAATGTAGGTCAGGCGTGAAAGCTATATTTATTAGAGATTTATATAGAAATATATTCAATGATAAAATAACAAGTTATTTATAGATAAGAATAATAATGACTTAGAAATATCATGTCTTTACTTTGACATCCTCAAGAAAGCTAGGTTGCCTAGTGCCCATAACCACAGAGCCTGTATGAAGAGTATTGTGGATGTGAAGGAAGCAAGGGAGTTGAAAAGGATCGTATTTTTTTTTATTGTGACTCGACATATGACAGCACCCCGCTTGATGTTAAGCCGAAGTGTGGTATATGAATGAATGTGCGCAACAAACTAATCGCTAAACCGTTCGTCCACGCCTGTGGTAAGTAGCGCTTCATTGTCTCTGCCTATCCCTGTGGGAAAAAGGCGTGACAATTTAATTGATTGATTGATTGATGTTACTAGTACGACATGTTGTTTTTATTTTAATTTAATTTTGCGGTATAATGTGTTTTTTCTTACTTGGCACAAACAAACATGAAATCCACCATTTCCCACGCTCTATATCTAAGGAAACTGTTTACTGATGTTTTATTCTATAGAATAAAAATACTCAATGTAAGTAAAAAACACATACATACAGAGATAATGAAGCGTCACTTGCCACGGTCCTGATACAATTCCCTCGCTTCTCTCACATCCACAATTCTCTTCTTACAAGCTCTATAGGCACTAGGCAACTCAGTTTTCTTGAGTATGTCTCCGATTTGGTTGGAAAGCACCCTCCAGGGTCTGCCTTGATTAACGTATCCATCTACATCAGATTTATAAATTTCTTTTGTCAATCTACTATTTGAACGAGGCATAATTATAAAAAAATGAGCGAAGCGAGGGCGCTTATTCAGAATCCTGGCAAGTGGCACTCCATTGCTTCTGCTTATCCCTGCGGGGAAAATCATTTTACATAGATTTGTAATTAAAAAATATTAATTTTACAGCTTACTATCTCGTTTATTTTGGTTTTGATTTTACAATTTTATTTTATTTTATTAAATCAAAACTAAAAATAAACGCGATATTATTAATAAACTTTTGTAATGTCCAATGATGAAAAAATATATTAATGGTAGTTTCGATACTTGTATTGATAAAACTAATAACAATTTTGCTTTTAATTGATGTGCAATTGAGTTATATGGAAAATAAGATATGGATTTTGTATCGTCTGTAAATCACAAAGACACGCCATATTAACAGTTCTGCTTTGAACTGTCATAATTATAGTTTGATCATTTTGCACACCTAAACTATGCATAATAAAGGATATATACCAATTACATTGTAATCTTCGTACATCAAACTATTTTAAAACGCATATTAAACTGTTAATACAATTAAGCCCAAGTCCCCATGCAATATGAATGATGTCCTTTTATCAATGTTCGCGCAAAATCCAAGAAAATATTATAAATTTTACATACTCGTATACAAAAACATACGTCGCAAAACAACATGTTATTCTATGCGTAAAATTAAATACCTAAGTATTTGAATAGCGCAATAATTAATGATAAGTTATTTATATATATATATATATATATATATATATATATATATATATATATATATTATGTTCACATTAAAAGATATAATGATAAGATCGTATGACTTTGGCTTAAGGCGATATCCTAATTTGAAGTACCTTTGATGATTAAATAACTTTCTTGAAATGTTATTTGCCAAAAAAAAAATATAGGTGTAAAAAATCGAACAAATAATCAATCAATAAAATTGTCACGTTTTTTCCCCACAGGGATTGGCAGAGACAATAGAGCGCCACTTACCACGATCCTTACACAACACTTAATCGAACAGAACTTACAAATACTTCATATTATTTAAAAAAAAATATTATGCAACTTTATCGCAAAAATTGTTTATGATTTCCAAGTTCTCCGTTTTTTAAGCGATAACCATTAGATTTAACAAAATTAACCAAATGTTGTTATAATCAATCAACTTGTCACGCCTTTTTCCCACAGGGATAGGCAGAGACTATGGAGTGCCACTTACCACGATCATGACACAACTCCCTTGCTTCCTTCACATACACAATTCTCTTCATAAGGGCTCTGTGGTTATGGGCATTAGGCAACCTATAAATAATAATAATTTATAAATCTGGTGTGCATGGATGCGTTAAACAAGGCAGGCCCAGGAATGTGTTTTCCGACCAAATCGGAGACATCCTCAAGAAAGGTAAATTCATCATCATCATCATCATCATCAGCCAGAAGGCGTCCACTGCTGAACATAGGCCTCCCCCTTAAAACGCCATTCCGAACGACAAGATGCCAGTTGCATTTACCAGTTATTCGTGACTTTCACGATGTCGTCAGTCCACCTAGTGGGAGGCCTACCTACGCTGCGTCTTCCGGTTCGTGGTCTCCACTCTAGAACCTTGCTTTCCCATCGGTTGTCGATTCTTCGGGCGATGTGGCCAGCCCACTGCCACTTCAGCTCGCAAATCCTTCGAGCTAAGGTAAATTATTTGTACGAAAAACATCGCACGCTCAAGAGTGATGTGCAAATCTCAACCTTATTTCGCCTAAAACACCTTTTCTTCATAACGCAGAGATTCCTCGCCTTAAGTTAACACGCAATCAACCAATGCCATTATTACGTCTTGCGTGGGGTGCTGGTTATCACGGTGACACACCTATTTTACGCATTTAAGACGAGGAATCTCTGCGTTATGAACAAAACGTGTTTCAGGCGAAATAAGGTTGAGATTTGCACATCACTTTTGAGCGTGCGATGTTTTCGTACGAATAATTTACCTTTTATAATATTTTGTTAATTTTCAAAAAACCGTGTACTTAAATATTAAAAAAAAGTTTTCACAGTAGATCGCAACAACAGATGATATAACGAATTATGTGTAGACTGTTTAAGGCTGATCGCATACGTTTGTTTTCCGTGTTCATTCATCTAATGCCAAATATCAATCAATCAATCAAATTGTCACGCCTTTTTTCCACAGGGATAGGCAGAGACAATAGAGCGCCACTTACCCTGGAGCGATCCTTACATAACTTCCTTGCTTGCTTCACATCCACAATTCTTTTCATACAGGGTCTGTGGTTATGGGCACTAGGCAACCTAGCTTTCTTAAGGATGTCTCCGATTTGGTCGGAAAACACCCTCCTGGGCCTGCCTTGTTTAACGCATCCGTCCACATTAGATTTATAAATTCCTTTCGTCAATCTACTTTCACTCATCCTTTTCATGTGCCCAAACCATCAAAGCATTACTTTGTTAATTCTTGTCACTACATCTTTCAAACCACATCACGCAAAATACTGCAAAATACCAATTCGGAATTCCGTGAACTGGCGTTATTTCCAAATTTATACTGCCAGTACTCACGGATAAAGGTAGCGTTATAAATAAACGACGATGGAAGACGAACTTTGGCAATTGCATTTGTGTTATCAACGAAGAAGATAAACAGCCGGTTGTACCAACAATTTTAATTTACGAATTCGTAAAAAGTTACGAATAAGTAGAAGAAAATAGCAAAAATGGGTTACAACACTCTCTCGTGTATGTTGTGTGTGTGTTTTCAGACAACATACACGAGAGAGTGTTGCAACACATTTTTGCTTTTTTCTTTTACTTATTCGTAACTTTTTACGAATTCGTAAATTAATATTTTCGGTGCAAGAAACGTCAGTATTGCTTACATCCGTTGAATCTCAGAGAATTTACGAGAGTTCATTTTATCTGAAGAGAGCAGAGTTCTAGTCCGATTCTTTGATTTCTATAGAATCAAATGATGGAATAATCAAAATGTATGCAAGCGCTACATTTCGCCTGCACGTCAGTAGGTTTTTCCGATTAGATTTTCCGGACGCGCAGGCTGCGATTCAGTAGCGAATGTCTATGTTTTTCGTTCAGCAAAACAATCTAACACAGTCCGTGCATTTTATATTGATTTTATGTATACGTGTAACCGAATTCGGAAAACGTACATTCGCGGCCGGAAAAATATCAAAGGATCATCCTGAGTGAAAGGCAGTGTGGTAGACAGTGGTACCCAGTCTGCCGATTCGGGGTAGTACCACCACTTACAAGTATACAGACCGTGAAGTGAAATTTAGTCACGTTTCAGGATCAGCTTGTAAGTTGCCGGTTCCAACTAAGTCGGCATAGTGGATGTGACTACTCACAGTTATTGAATTGTAGTAGCGGTGGCGTCCATTCTACTAGCAGCGGTCCATTCTGTAGACCGCAGACTACAGATCGCACTACTGTGTTTTATGAATCTGTATTTTGTGCAAGGCGACACAATAGTGTGCGGCCGCTCCACACAAATTCGTACAAAGCAGTATTGTGGTCGGAAGTAGCCATCGGAATCTCACATTCAACCTCACCGACTTCAAGGTCTTCAAGGTCAAGGTCACGATCTCGTCCTAACATAACCTAACCTATGTAGTGTTAGAAATCTTGACCTCAATGGCTCTGAACTTATCTCGTCGATGTCACCTTAACATTATATCTAACCAAGAAGTGGTGTAAATAGTAATAAAATTAACTAGCTTCTATTATAATAAAGACCAGATTAGTTTTTATTTTTATTATTATTGTGACTTGACATATGACAGCACCCAGCTTGATGTTAAGCTGAAGTGTGGTTCAAGAATGGAGGTGACATCCACTAATTTAATCTTACAATTAAATATTACAAATAAGAGCTATGAAACAAATATTTCGTCCGACCGGGAATCGAACCCGGGACACCCGCGTAACGCCACGCCTGTTGTTGAAAGGTGTACTGACTGTCATTTAAAAAAATACATACTAAGCTATACTAAGCTACTAAAGTGCTTGTATCATAGAAACAGGACAACCAAAGTACATATATCAAAGATACATTGGTACCGGTGAGTGGTTTCGAATCCGTGCACTTGGCTTGCGTAACTATTGCACTGCCACTACACCACAGTCGCTTCAATATTATGCTATTAGAATAAGAATAGGACGGGTTGTTGACTATCTTTAATTGACTGTATCAAAGGTGTCTTTTTCTTGCCAGTCCGCAATGAAAAAGACAGACTAAAGTGAAGTTGGTTGGAGACGTCACAAAATGGCGCCGATTCCGTCCTATTCTTATTTTAATCGCATTATAGCCAGTGTTTTGTTATTACAGAAACAGCAATGAAAAGCTGTCAGCTGCTGACTTGGAGAAGATCTTGAGGAAGCGTGGCACTGACTTTGACTCTATGATACGCAGCCATAACACGCAGAAGGCATTTGAGAAAAATGTTGCTGACACATTGACGGGGATGGGGTTCGAAGTTAAGATGGCCAGCAGGTATGGACTTACTCTATGACAGTGGATTGACATGTATATTTTTATTTACATTTCTATACTAAGCTACTAAAGATACATTATTTATCAAAGATACATTGCACTACCACTACACCACGGTTAACAGCACTTCTGATGTTCAGCTGGAGTGCGGTCCATGAATGAGGGCAGGCACATAATGGCAAGTCGCGGTCTCAAGCAAACCGAGAGCACTGGTTCCAAACCACTTGCCGGCACCAATGTATCTTTGATATAATTTGTACTTCGGTTGTCCTGTTTTTTTATTGTGACTCGACATATGACAGCACCCCGCTTGATGTTAGGCCAAAGTGTGGTCCATGAATGAATGCCACTGCTACTACAATTCAATAACTGTGAGTAGCAATCACATCCACTATGCCGGCCTAGATGGAACCGGCAACTTACAAGCTGATCCCGAAACGTGACCAAATCACTTGACGGTCTGTATACTTGTAAGTGGTGGTACTACCCCGGATCGGCAGACTGGGTACCACTGCCTACCACTCTTTGATAACCAGACCCGAAGCAAATATCCATCTCTTTTTTTTTATTAACAAATATTTGCAATATTTAATACTATTAAATATTACAAATAAAAGCTATGAAACAAATATTTGCTCCGACCGGGGATCGAACCCGGGACATTACGCGCAACAAACCAGTCGCTAAACCGTTCGTCCACGCCTGTCGTTTAAATGATACAAGCACTTTAGTAGCTTAGTATAGAAATATAATAATTAAAATCGTGAGTAATTAATACAACGTAGTTATCCGCGAACAAACATAAAAAAAATTAAATATACGGTCGAATTGAGAACCTCCTCCTTTTTTAAGTCGGTTAAAAATACCGTTATTTTTTTTATTTTCAGATTGACATATGATGAAGATTTAATAAATTGGTGTGATGTGGTAATACCATGCGGTGGTGATGGTACGTTCCTGTTGGCTGCTTCAAGAGTTAAAGATGATAGGTGAGTAATTACATACTTAACAGCGCTTAACTGGTGGGTTCTTGCGGTAGTTAGGCGGTGCGGGAGCTACTGCTGGGGGTAGTGTACTTATCACAAAAGGCTTTTTTATTTACAACAATAAAAAAATATACTTTTTTATTGTTGTAAAATACTTTTGTTGTTTTTTTTTATTGTTGTAAGATACATATTTTCGTTTTTTTTTTGTTGTAATATACTTTTTTGTATTTTTTGTTAATGTATAATACTTTTTGTTTTTTCATTGTTGTAATTCTTTTTTGTGTTTTTGAAAATGTAAAATTCGTTTTGTTTTATTATCGTTGTAAAGACCTTTTTTTTCAATACTTTTAATTTTTATTGTAAGTTACTTTTCTTGTTTTTTGTTAATGTAAAATACTTTTTTGTTTCTCTGTTTAGAAAACCAGTGATTGGCTTCAACAGCGCCCCGGACAAGTCAGTGGGTCGCCTGTGTTTGCCAAAATGGTGCTCGTTGGACATCAAGAGAGCATTGAATGCATTACAAGAGGTGATTAGACATTTATTATCAATCAATCAATCAAATTGTCACGCCTTTTACCCACAGGGATAAATGATTGTTTATTATAGACCCGCCCGACCCGCCACCTACTCACACACCGCGATGTTCACATAGAAATACTCGAACCGAATATATTCGACAGAATACAAATAGTGGAAAAGATGCCGAATTCGCCGAATACCGAATATCAAACGAATATTCGGCGCATCTCTAATAATTATTTATAATAAATATATATGTTTTTCAGGGTAGATTCCGTTGGATGCGCAGATTTAGGATACGAACAACTATAACATGCGACCCGGATTTACGTGGCGATATCACCCATGTAGATTTACATACATTGGCTTATTGTAGGTAAGTATGTACTACTGTGTTTTTTATTGTGACTCGACATATGACAGCACCCCGCTTGATGTTAAGCTGAAGTGTGGTCCATGAATGAATGTCACTGCTACTACAATTCAATAACTGTGAGTAGCAGTCGCTTTCATTATGTCGGCTTTACAAGCTGATCCCGAAACGTGACCAAATCACTTAACGGTCTGTATACTTGTAAGTGGTGGTACTACCCCGGATCGGCAGACTGGGTACCACTGCCAATCTTTGATAACCAGACCCGAAGCAAATATCTTATTCTTTATTAACAAATATTTGCAATGTTTAATAATATAAATATTACGCATAAAAGCTATGAAACAAATAATTGCTCCGACCGAGAATCGAACCCGGGACTTAAATAATAAGCATTTAATTAAACCCGGGAATTCTAAAGGACATCATTCATTTTGCGCTTTTTTGTACTACTTTTGTAATGTCCAATGATGAAAAAATATATAAATGGTAGTTTCGATACTTGTATTGATAAAACTAATAACAATTTTGCTTTTAATTGATGTGCAATCGAGTTATTTATAAAATAAGACATATATATTGTATCGTCTGTCAATCACAAAGACGCGCCATATTAACAGTTCTGCTTTGAACTGTCATAATTATAGTTTGATGATTTGGCACACCTAAACTATGCAAAATAAAGAATATATTCCAATTGCATTGTAATCTTGGTACATCAAACTATTTTAAAATGTATATGCAACTTTTAACACAATTACTCGTAAGCTTAAGTACCCATACAAAATGAATGATGTCCTTTTGAATTAAAAAGTGGAATTGATGATTTTTTTACGATTATCTTCTTTTTTTAATTCTAGATATCCATCACCGGTGACTCCAATACCAGATGACATAAGCAATGATATAAAAATACTAAAAAATAATCAGAATGGTACTACTGAATTAGTTACAACAGTCTTGCCATTTTTAGCACTTAATGAGGTATTTTTTATTTATTTTTTTATTATACATTTCTATACTAAGCTACTAAAGTGATTGTATCATAGAAACAGGACAACCAAAGTAAATATAACCTTGGATCCTTCAAGCGAGCGCGAAGGATCCAAGGTTATATCAGGTTCTTACCATGTGCCCAAACTATTATTTTATTTAGCCGGCATATTTACAGGAACTGTGGCCGACGTGAACTGACTAGGTTTTTTCAGTCGTCGGCACTTTTGGACCTCCATCATGCTTACCATGAGGCAGGTCGAGATCAGATGTGACATTTGGCCGGAATAGTGACGGCGACTGAGGCACCCATGAACTAACTTGGTTGTTTCAGTCTTCTTCACTCTTGGATCTCCTCTTGCTTATCACCTGACGAGTGGAGGTCAAATGTCGTGTGACTATGAAAAAAAATATGTATATCCAAGATACATTGGTACCGGTAGGTGGTCTCGAACTCGTGCTCTCGGTTTGCATAACCATTGCACTGTCACTACACCACAGTCGCGTCGCCTTGATTTTATTGAAATTGCTCCATATTACTCCACTAATTACTCCAGATTGATCCATTCGATTTAATACCCGATTAATTGGTCGTGTAAGTGCACTTTTAAATAACTACGTGTAAAATGACATAAAGATCTTCTTGATTAACATCAGGCGGGTTGAGTTACAATAAAAAATGTAGGTCTCGGTTAAAGGAGATGGTCACGCGAACCCTGGAGCCCAGGAATTTTGCAGACATGGTAGCTCTATGCGTCCTTTATCGCTTATACCACGGAGAATGTTTCAAGGAGCTTTTTAGCCTTTTTTTATTGTGACTCGACATATGACAGCGCCCCGCTTGATGTTAGGCCGAAGTGTGGTCCATGAATGATTGTCACTGCTACTACAATTCAACAACTGTGAGTAGCAATCACATCCACTATGCCGGCCTAGATGGAACCGGCAACTTACAAGCTGATCCCGAAACGTGACCAAATCACTTCACGGTCTGTATACTTGTAAGTGGTGGTACTACCCCGGATCGGCAGACTGGGTACCACTGCCTACCACTCTTTGATAACCAGACCCGAAGCAAATATCCATCTCTTTTTTTTTATTAACAAGTATTTGCAATATTTAATATTATTAAATATTACAAATAAAAGCTAGGAAACAAATATTTGTTTCGACCGGGGATCGAACCCGGGACTTTACGCGCAACAAACCAATCGCTAAACCGTTCGTCCACGCCTGTCGCCTTGTCTTTTCACACCCGTAATACCCTCATAAGAGAGGGGAAGCATCCGCTTTCTGTCGACCGAATCGACAGTCGAAATAAAAGGTTCAGTTCGTCGTTTCTTTGTAGAACATTTAACAAGTGGAATTCTTTACCAGCCCATATTTTCTTCCCATCTTAAAATCTTGGATTATTCAAGCAAAGCGTAAAAAGCCTGGCCGGCGTAGTGGCGGCGACTGAGGCAACCAGTTTTATCAGTCGTCGGCGCTCTAGGACTTACTCTTGCTGAACATCAGTTAGGTCGAGATCAAAAATCATGTTTTGCTGAGCTCTATGACCCTTCACCGTGCTTCTTATCCTCGGAAGTCCTTTATTAGAAAACTCAATACAAAAATATACCCATCTCTTTCAGGTGTTCATAGGAGAGAGCGTGACGTCTAGAGTATCACAGCTCCAGTTAAAGATCGACGACGGTGATTGGACACACACTAAGAGTTCAGGTCTTTGTGTTACTACTGGCACTGGAAGTACTTCATGGCATTATAGGTGAGTTTATAATGGGCTGCTCATGGATGGTGGCTCATGAATGGGATGGTTCATGGATGGGATGGTTCAAGGATGGGCTGTTCATGGATGGTGGCTCATAAATGGGATTCATGAATGGGATGGTTCATGGATAGGCTGTTTATGAATAGGATGGTTCATTGATGGTGGCTCATGAATGGAATGGTTCATGGATGGAGTGTTCATGGATGGGATGGTTCATGGATGGTGGCTGTTCATGGACTATGGATGATACCGTTCACTACGTTACCCTTTTGCATTCTTCTCTCAATATCTTCATCACACTTTCCATCCCTTGTAAACATACTTTTCAAGTAGACAAATTGTTTAATAATGTTCCAAAAGTCACGAACGGCTGTTCATAATGCGGTGCTTGTTCCTACATTAATGTATGAAAGTGAATGTTGGGTGTGGCAGAAGAAGCATGAGAGTAGAATTAACGCTGTGGAAATGCGGTCGTTAAGGAGTGTATGTGGAGTGACGATAGTGGATAGAATAAGGAATAGCACAGTGCGTGATAGGTGTGGTTTGAAAGAAGATGTAGTGGCAAGGATTGACAAAGGAATGCTTCGATGGTTTGGGCACATGGAAAGGATAAGTGAAAGTAGATTGACGAAAGGAATTTATAAATCTGATGTGGTTGGATGCGTTAAACAAGGCAGGCCCAGGAGGTTGTTTTCCGACCAAATTGAAGACAACTTCAAAAAGCTGTAGGAAGAGAATTGTGGGTGTGAAGGAAGCAAGGGAGTTGTGTAAGGATCGTGGCAAGTGGCGTTCCATTGTCTCTGCATATCCCTGTGGAAAAAAGGCGTGACGATTTGATTGATTGATTATAATGGGGTTTATTATAGGGTTTGACGACAGGCATTTTGATAGTTTAAAACAACAAATTGTCAGTTTATCACTACAGTTTGATAGTTTATAACAACAAATTGACAGTTTATCACTACAGTTTGATAGTTTATAACAACAAATTGACAGTTTATCACTACAGTTTGATAGTTTATGGCGAAAGTTCAACAGTTTATCACTACAGTTTGACAGTTTATAACAACAAATAAACAGTTTATTACTACAAATTGACAGTTTATTAGTACAGTTTGACAGTTAATGACTACAGTTTTTTTATTATTCTAACAGCATCAATTGCCTGCGTACTCACTCAGTGTTGGAAGTCATGAAGATCCTGTCACAAGAGTTCAACATACCACTCGACACGTCGCTGGAGAAGGCTCGCGAGGTTGCCGAGAGATACAATCAAAAGCTTATATTTGATTCCGGTATGAATTTTTTATATTGCCTCGTTATATGCCGACACAGCTGCTTATATAAATCACTTATATTTAGCTAATATGATGACAATTCTTATTTAGAGTAGCTAATGTCAGTACTACTGTTAGTAAATAGAATTATATTGATATTTATGAAATCTATATTATTACTACTGATAATTGCAAAATATATATTAAATACAATTGTATTATTTATATTTAGATCATAAGTGGACAATGCCCTTATACAGCAGCTAACTTTTACATTATGTAATATTGACATTTAAAATGGTTTATAAGTTGACAATGCTTTCTCACAGCAGCTAATATGCAATGTTGCTATTGAGTTACGTATATTTGGTATCAATTAAAACTTTTTATTTATTTATTTATTTCCATTTAGCCAGTCCAACAGTACAATTCATGATATATATTTACTACAATAATTAAAAACACTACCATTAATAGGATTGATCAATAATTTAACTATGTATTTACACTATAAGGTAATTAAATAATTTTTACTTAACAACTTTAAAGAAAGAAAAAAAAATTAAACGTAACCAGTATAAAACTTGTGTGTGTGTGTGTGTGTGCGTGTGCGTGTGTTGTGTAAACTTGTGTGTGTATTTCAATTTACAATGGTATCCTGCATTTTTTTTATTTTTCTATTATTCTTCAATTTTTTTAACAATTGTAATTATTGATTGTATTTTAATTGTTTATCTAATAGATTGTTATTATGTTTATAAGGTTTTGACGTGTAAAAGTGCTTCTTTGGAGCCAAATTACTTAATAAATAAACAGAAACTGAAACATCTGATTTTCCCTATCTCGACAAGCGAATCCCGCTTAAGGCTGCCTGACTACTGAAGCGAAGCGAGCCTGCGGAGCTGAGAAACGGAGAAATATTAATCAATAGGATTGTATGGTTTTTAAACTAGCTCGCAAATCCCTGTCCACTGCAATCCTATTGGTTAATATTTCTCCATTTCTCAGCTCCGTAAGCTCGCTCCGCTTCAATGGACAAGCAGCCTAATCTCAGGTTGTCATATGTCAAGCCCTATATTAAAAAATAATGTGTGAATAGATTTTAAATAAGTTTAGATTCACAATGTAACCTGGCAGGTGGCGCTGCAATATATGTTTTTTACTTGCCCACAGGGTAATGTTAATTATATATAGTTATATATATCAAAAATTGACAATGGAGCGCCGCTTGCCACGATCCTGACTCAACTCCCTCGCTTCTCTCACATTTACATTCTCTTCATACAAGTTATAACTTATTTATGTACTTATGTGTATTAAAATGTAATTATTAAGTATTATTATTATTATGTATTTCTTTTAGTCTTACATATTGTCATTTACATCATATTACACCTACTTAACATTAACTGTCTTAATGTCGTAGAGGTTAGGCTGTCAGAGAATGTCTAACGGCATTAAATCCGCCTTTGTACATAGTGCAATTAAGTTCGTAATAAATTAAATAAATGTTTGTCGGGTCCGCTGGTATAAATCTTGGCAGATAAAAAGCGCGCTGTCTTAAGGGTATAAGGATCAGCAGATTAGAAGAGCGCGGAAGACTGCGGTGGGAGCAAGTCCGCGCATATATAGAGCTGTGCCCACAATTGATAATATTTTAAAATCTATACACATTCGTAAATCGAAAAGGAAGAACAAAACAAGTTACCGCGCAGTTTGAATACTAGCGCTTTTTTTATCTGCCGGGATATATAGGTGTATAGCTTGTCTAACTATAAATGACGCGCCCCTCCACTTTATTAGTTTATTTAAATGTGTGAATGCAAATATTACTAACTATACTATTATATTATACTTTATTAACGTGCTCCTCCTTTTGTGTCCAACCAGCAACTGAATGACCGATTACAATTGCATTTTCAGTGTGTTGCATTGATATTTTACATTCGCACGTGTGCTTAAATGCAGTGGAGGGGCGCGTCATTTTGGCTTAGACAGACTCTAGACTATAAATAAATGAAATACCCTTTTCAGAGTCGAAGAAACTTGCGTATTCTGTGCGTGAATTCATAACATTTGAAGAGTGGCCCACACCAAGAGGATTGCGTGTCAGGAACTTTGCTGACAAGGTTGGTGTTAAGTCACATTGCGTTGATGCAGGTACGTGTGTGTGTTATTATTACCCTAGTTTACCTTATTACCCGAAGAGCACGGGTTCAAAACCACTTTCCGGTACCAATGTATCTTTGATATATTATGTAGATACATAGATAAACTCTTTATTGTGCAAATTAAAAACTTTAAACTATACACAAGTAAACAAATTTTATGCGGCGTTCATTTTGGTTTTGGTTTTTTTAACACCATAAAACACAAACTCAAGACCCAAGTCCAGCAAACTGCCAAACTGACACCGTAAGTTATTTTTGCAAAAGTTTGAATTAAACTGGGAACAGAAAAACAAAATCAAAACACCAAGCAGGGTAGTTTTGAAAACAATAACAGCATCAACCAATAGGACGACCAACACCTCAGTCTCTCCGTGACCAGATGGCTGCAAAGTGCCCATAACCATAGAGCTTGTATGAAGAGAATTGTGAATGTAAAGGAAGCGAGGAAGTTGTGTCAGGACCGTGGCAAGTGGCGCTTCATTGGCTCTGCCTATTGTTGTGAAAAAAGGCGTGACAATTTGATTGATTGATTTTTATAATAGATATTTTTCTTTTTCTCCTTCCAGGTCTGGTGATAGACGGCAGTGTATCTTTCCCCTTTAACGATGGGACGAAGGCGTTATTGGAACTGAGACCAGAAGATGCTCTGATGACTGTCCAAATGGTGGAACAGTAGACTACTACTATCGCTTAACTGAGTATGCTCCAGCAGCCCACACAATCCTAGATGCAAGGTTGACACTTTCTTATCGTCACTCGACATATGGCAGCACCTCGCCTGATGTTAAGCTGGAGCTTCATTCATGGACCGCACTCCAGTTTAACATCAGACGGGGTGCTGTCATATGTCGAGTCACAATAAAACGGATTCTTGGTAGCAACGAATAGCCTGAAAAATAATGCAGCTTGTTTTTTACAATTTTAATTCTCCTACTAACGCATAAAAAATACTTTAACCAACTAAATTTTTAGCCGACATAGTGACGTCGACCGAATCAACCGTAAAATAAACCATTTGTGTCAGTCGACGGCACGATGTGTACATCTCCTTGCTCCACCAGCAATTTGAGGACAGATGGTTAAAAAACCATAGAGCTTGTATGAAGAGAATTGTGAATGAAGCGAGGGAGTTGTGTCAGGATCGTGGCAAGTGGCGCTCCATTGTCTCTGCCTATTCTTGTGGGAAAAATCCGCGACAATTTGATTGAATGAGATCCCAATGCATAAACTTTTTTTTTATGTTGGCACGACCGAGACGTCACTTATATTCCAAGAGCTGGCGACGAAAATCGACAAGAGTTTAGTAATGGCTCATAATTCAATATGATTTAGTATTGAGGGTGTACATGAGTTAGCACCCACTCGCAAGGTCAGATAGTGGAACAGCTGGCGGCAGCACGCTTTGATGTATGTAAAATTTCAACATGCTCTACAAGTGTTTAGTAATGAATGAAAATTGGCAAACAACTAGTTTATAGTATAAAAAAAGGGAAGAAAGTGGTCAGACCGCATTATTGTGGAACGCTGCGAGTCAGCACTCCACATAAGTTGTCGCCGGAATGATATCGGTGCAAGAGTTTAGTAATGGCTGGAAATTGCCATACTGCTTTATTATTATATATAATTTAATAGAAAAATAGTCAGATCTCAAATTAATGGAACAGGGGTAGTCAGCAGCCGCTTAAAGTGCGGATATCGATAACCGCGGATGTTCGGAGCGCGTACGGATATATGCCTATATTTCAATATATAAAGGTGATATAGTTAATCATTAAATTTAAATAAAATAAATAAAAAAAAATAAAAAAACAAGAAACTTTTATTTCAGACAAAAAATCCATATCTGTTAGTAAACAATTTTCTTAGACTATGTTAGTGACCTATATACTAAGATGCATCTTGGTCCAGTGCTTGACAAAGCGACTGTCCCATCTGCCAGCAACCATGGCCAAGATGCTGTTGGTGCTGCCCCGCACTCTGAACAGCGCGGCCGCACATCGTTTACGGAGTATGGCATTGAACCCATCAACATGCGCATCCGCAAACATGCCTGACGCACTGCAGAAGCGTGGCAACCCCAACAGCATCCTGTATGCGTTGTTATACTGAACGCGCAGAGCGCTCAATGATTTGTACCAATATGAAGTCCACAGGCTAGATGTATAGAATGTCGTGCAGTACGCCCTGAAATTTCACCTTGGCTCAAAATTTATTTTATAAAAAATAATAGTTAAATAATAATTAAAATGGTTGGTTTTTATGTAATTTTACAATAATAAGAATTAAAACTTACATTTTCCACTTTATTAGTATATTTAAATGTGTGAATGCAAATATTACTGACTACACTGTTATACTTCATCAACTGCTGCTTCTTCTGCTCCTTCTTCTGTGTCCAACGAGCAACTGAATAACCAATTACAACTGCATTTTCGGTGTGCTTTATCCATATTTTATATTTGCTCGTGTATAAATGCACGTCATTTCGGCTTAGACAGACTATACCTCGTAGAGTTACACCCCCCTCCGCATCGCCCGCAAGCACCACCTCTCCTCGCCCGCCGGCCAGCGCTCACCATGCGGCGCGTGTGAACTTTGTTCCAGAGTTATATTAAAATTGTATTATCTTATAAGATGTTTATTGAAATTAGGTGATGTCAAAGACAATTTTGTTCACAGTTAAATAATAACTGTGTTATTAATTAATAACACATTTATTTGGATAAAGATTAATATTATTATGTTGATACAACTCTGACAAATAATTTGTAGTAATGCATTAATTTCGACCAAATTTGATTATCATAAAAACGGTTATCGTGAGTTATTCTTAAAAGTTAGACATATACTGTCGCGGACATTTTTTTAGATAATTTGAAGAGGAATAATTCTTTCATACATATTTTGTGGGTACCTCGAACGGTTTTCGCAGCGCACGCAACGGAAGCCCGAAAAAACGCGCGTATTCGATATCCGCACTTTAAGCGGCTGCTGACTACCCCTGTTCCATTAATTTGTGATCTGACTATTTTTCTATTAAATTATATATAATAATAAAGCAGTATGGCAATTTCCAGCCATTACTAAACTCTTGCACCGATATCATTCTGGCGACAACTTATGTGGAGTGCTGACTCGCAGCGTTCCACAATAATGCGGTCTGACCACTTTCTTCCCTTTTTTTATACTATAAACTAGTTGTTTGCCAATTTTCATTCATTACTAAACACTTGTAGAGCATGTTGAAATTTTACATACATCAAAGCGTGCTGCCGCCAGCTGTTCCACTATCTGACCTTGCGAGTGGGTGCTGACTCATGTACACCCTCAATACTAAATCATATTGAATTATGAGCCATTACTAAACTCTTGTCGATTTTCGTCGCTAGCTCTTGGAATATTAAGGTCGTGCCAACATAAGAAAAAAGAGGATTTAAAAGTCTTACTACTTTTTTTTATCACACTAGTAAGATAAATGTAAAAGAATTGTGGATGTGATTTAAGCAAGAGAGTTGTGTCAGGATGGTGGTAATGAGCAATGTGTCTGTCTACCCCTGTAGTAGAGGCGAGAATTAATTAAGTTTATAAAGTACGATAAACAATTATTGAAATTATAAAATAGTTATTAAGTATTTTACATAACGACGTGGTAGATTTTTATGTCTACTACGGCGTTCACACGAGGCGAATTTAGTTGATCATCTGCGAAATCGTTTGCGATTTGAACCGTCTGAACATACTTTTAATTAAGTTGAAGCAATAAATATCAGTTCAACAAAAGTTAAAGACCTTTCAACTTGTATTGATTCAATTAAAAGCTGACCGTGAAACGACTTGTCTGAACTTGTTCGTTCAACTCGCATTCAATAATCAGTCCAATCAGTCAGTCAATCAGCGCGATTGAGTACCTATGTAATGTATATTGTATTCCTCTGTCACCAGTTTATTGTTTGTTTGTAAAATAAAATGTAAATTATGGCGTCCGCATCCACGAGAAATATGCTAAAATGGACAGATAGTGTAATGACACGTGTATTATTAAATCGATTATTATTGAATCGTGAGAAAGCTACAGTCAATATTAGCTTTCAATTTTTGTTAAACGATAAATATTGAACAACTAAATTCGCCTCGTGAGAACGCCGTATAACGTATTATTAAAGGTGTTGTCAATCCGTCCGTCCTAATGCAATTTCTAGGTGTCGTTGGGATTAGGACGTTAGGTAATGTGGTTTGAAAGATATTTCTCTGAGAGTAGTTCGCAAATGTCAGTCCGGGGTTGTTGAGCGCTAGCATTGAATCTGCCCAGTATAGCTTATTAACTATAAATGACGCGTCCTTCCACTTTATTAGTTTATTTAAATGTGTGAATGCAAATATTACTAACTATACTATTATACTTCATCAGCGTGCTCCTCCTTTTGTGTCCAACCAGCAACTGAATGACCAATTACAATTGCATTTTCGGTTTGTTGCATTCATATTTTATGTTTACTCGTGTGCGCAAATGCGGTGGAAGGGCGCGTCATTACGACTTAGACAGACTATAAAATTTAAAATATTTTTATGTGCACGACTGTTTAAATTTTATACAGTCGGAAGCATATCCGCTGTCGTCCGGAGCTATTATAATCCGCCGATCCTTATACTGCGCAGCTTAAATCACTCTTTTTACCGGCAGATCTATACTACTTTTGACGACAGGCGTGGACGAACGGTTTAGCGACTGGTTTGTTGCGCGTAAAGTCCCGGGTTCGATCCCCGGTCGGAGCAAATATTTGTTTCATAGCTTTTATTTGTAATATTTAATAGTATTAAATATTGCAAATATTTGTTAATAAAAAAAAAAAAGAGATGGATATTTGCTTCGGGTCTGGTTATCAAAGAGTGGTAGGCAGTGGTACCCAGTCTGCCGATCCGGGGTAGTACCACCACTTACAAGTATACAGACCGTGAAGTGATTTGGTCACGTTTCGGGATCAGCTTGTAAGTTGCCGGTTCCATCTAGGCCGGCATAGTGGATGTGATTGCTACTCACAGTTATTGAATTGTAGTAGCAGTGACATTCATTCATGGACCACACTTTGGCTTAACATCATGCGGGGTGCTGTCATATGTCGAGTCACAATAAAAAAAGAAAAAAAACAAAACTACATTATACAATTATGCAGATCGCGAAGTGACTTAATCGCGTTTCGTGATCAGCTTGTAAGTTGCCTGTGCACATTTGGTGCTACTGCTACTTGTAGTATTAGCAGTCGCCTCCATTCATAAACCACACTCCAGCTTAACATTAGAACGGGTGAGCCAAAATAAAATAAAGTTTTTTCCATGTACCCTCGATATTACTTATCTTTTAAGTATAGTTTATTTTTATTATTAAGTCAAAATTCTTTTATTACATCTGTGATGTTTATATTTTTTATATTAATATTTTAATTATTGTATATATTTATTTAAATAAATTTTTATATTATGAATTATTTTGTTTTATTTTAATTAGGTACTGCTTCATATCAAGCTAGAGCGCTTAACTTATAAAAAAAACTAAATCGTGGCACTGACAACGGAAGCTATGCTTTTGAGAATAGGCGTGGCCACTGGCGTAGAGTGGCGGGGGCGGAGGGGGCGGCAAAATTTAAATCGTTAATATTTGAACCTGAATTCATATTTTTGTTGTACCTATGATTGAAATTACTAAATAAGGGGGCGCCATTTTTTTTCCGTGGGCTGATTCCCACGCTACTCCACTGGTCGTGGCGAATTGATTAGCAGACCAGTTTAAGTCTTTTTAATTTTTAGACTGACTGATAATTTTTAAAGACATTTAGCCTTTTAGGGAACGTCTAAACTAGTGTTTCCCAACGTGGGGCACACGCCCCACAGGGGGACAATTTGATAGTTAAGGGGGGCAATTTAAAAATGGACTCGTTACGACTTTTACCCTTTCGCTTTGGGTTATATAAATGCAATGCTAGATATCTTTTGTTTGATAGCAAATTTATACTGTTTTTTTTCCTAAAACTTATGATTTATATTTCTTAGGGGATTAAAACAATTTTTAAAGTTTAAAAATTATGTATTTGGTAATAAAAAATTTATAAATGTTATGGTGGGGCATGGCCAAAAAAGGTTGGGAAACACTGGTCTAAACAATAAATACGTAAGTTTGTTTTTAATTTGTAATCGCCTTAGTGAAATATGGTAGAACACCAAGGACGTGAAATTCAACAATTCAGGAAGCCGCCTTATAATGCGTCAAATAAAACAAAAATATATTAATTATTATTTTTATTGTTACAAAAATTCGTATTATAAATTGTATAAATTCGATACAGTTCCAGAACCCCATTGCCTACTTAATAATATTAAGAAAAAAAGGACTTATAAAAAAATCAAAAGCAATGGAGTAATTATGAAACTTATATCGATATTATTTATATTACATTTTAAAAAGAGAACTTGGGCTTAGTATTTCAATATTTACTTAGTACACAACTTAAAATAACAAAAATATATGCCTGTAAGAAGTAATGTATGAAATACCGGCCCTTATAAACTAAAACATCAGCACCGACAGGACGGAATAAAAAGGCAACAAGCCACAAAAATACAATAATAAAATATGGCATCTATTAATTGCGTGTTTTTATAATTTCTAGATTGCACGGTTATCAGCAACAGAATGAATAAAAGAAAACAAGTAGTTAACAACTAAATATTGGCAGCTATAACTTACTGATTAATAGTGGCTAATAACTGGGTAATAGTGACTAATAACTGATTAATAATGGCTAATAACTGGGTAATAGTGACTAAAAACTGATTAATATTAGCTAATAACTGTTTATTAGTGTTAATAACTCTTTAATAAGAGCTAATAACTGGGTAATAGTAGCTACAAATTGAGTAAACATTTGTAGAAATACGATTTACTTATGTGGATTTACGATTAGTAGGTTAGATTAGGATAGTTAAGTTAATCTAGCTTTAATAAATCATAAAAACACGCATTACAAATATAAAATAGGTAGGTAGTAGCGGATTAAAAAACGAAAACTACTGTAAAATATACAGTGGTTTTCTCAGATAAAATCAATCTAGGAAGTATGTAACTATTTTAATATCCCCATCACCAGGAATAGTTTGAAGAAAAAGGCTTAAAAGTAATATAATACAATTTGATTACGTAATTATAAGGCTACCGGCTAATTGTGAATAATAACTGGATAATAGTGGTTAAATAATGTTAGACATTTTTTTTTAATTTCCTAATGTTTATGATATTGTGAAATAAAATTAATTTTGTACCTTTTATTAGGAATATTTAAATAAATGGATTAAGGTTTTCCTAATTAATATATGATTTAAGCATCTAGTTATTGGACTAATATGGCTAATAACTAGATGTTTGTGGCTAATAACTGGATAATAATGGCTAATAACTGGATAATAGTGGCTAATAACTTGTTAATTATAGTAAATAAATCGCTGCCTAATCCATAAACTAACTAAGTAGCATAAACGTTACTCATTTTATATAATTTCAATTTAAATTTATTAATTCGTTTATTTAATTGTTAAAACACTTTAGTTAAACTTATTCATTGCAATCAATTATGACATTATTTAAATAAAATATATTTTAATATATATTTATTAAATAAAAGATTTATTCGCACTAATAAAGTTTTTGTTGGCTATGAGGTTTTTGATACAGCAGTCAGATAAAATATTTTCATGGAAGTCTTGCATCAATTTCCATCTACAAATCTCTTCATACAAGCTCTGAGGTGACTTTTATATGGGCTTGACATATGACATCTCTTCACCTGGTGTTAAGCTGGAGTGCGGTCCATGAATAGAGGCGATTGGTACTACACGTGGTGCAAATGGCAGTCACGTCCATTATGCTGGCCTAGTTGGAACGGACAACTTTCAAGCTAAAACGCGACTGAATCACTTCACATGTAAGTTGTGGTACTACCATGGATTAGCTGGACACCACAGACTTTCACTCTACGATATTAACGAATAAAATCTTTTATTCAATTTCATACTATGCTATTAGAATAAGAATAGGACGAGCTGTTGACTAACATGACTTGACTGATTCAAAGGTGTCTTTTTCTTGACGGTCCGCAATGAAATAGACACCATACTAAAGTTAAGTTGATTGGAGAGTTAGACGTCACAATCACCGATTCCGTCCTATTTCATATTTTAATCGCATTATACGTAATTTTGTCTCATTCATTTTCATTCAGTAGTATAATAAGCTCGTATTTACGTGGTATCATTTTGTAATTCAGCTTAAAATTAAAAACTTAACCTATTTGACTTTAAGACTCAAAGAAAATCTCTATAATAAGTTTTCAATATTTTTTTTCCATTTCTATACTAAGCTACTAAAGTGCTTGTATCATAGAAACAGGACAACCAAAGTACATATATCAAAGATACAATGGGAGCGGTGGGTGGTCTCGAACTCGTGCTCTCAGTTTGCGTAATCATTGCACTGCCACTTTATGCGTTCGTAACTTCAATGGCCGTAATGGAATTCATTTTAACCTGTTTAACACAATTGAAGAAACCCATGAGTGATTTTGTTTATTGAAATTTAAATTTTATTAGTGACTGGGTTTGTGGCAATTGGATAATAGTGGCTAACAAATGGATAATAATAGCTAATAACTTGTTGATTTAAGTCATTATTGTGTTAATTCAAGGGAAGACCAAGAGAGTTGATGACTGTAAAATTGATACAATTCACGAGAGAAATTTCTTAGTCAACATTATTTTGTAGCCATAACTAATAATTTAGAAGTATTACTAACTTATTAAAAACCTATTATAGAGCCATTTTATTTATTTATTCAGATATAATAGAATCGTTATTTATTATAATATAATAATTAAAAAAAAAACTGTAGGGCACTAAAACTTATAATAAGAGAAATATTAATTTATAATTGACTAAAAAATATACGATAGTTAATAATGTAAATAGTTCGATAGGACTATCGATACTTTTTCTTAAAGACAAATCACATACATTCACTTACCGCTCAAAGAACCATCATATACCTTTAAAGACCCGACCTTTTATTATTTCGACCAAAGTAAACGCGATAAAAAGCCGCATAAAATTTGTTTAATTCATTAATCAATGTTCGCGCAGAATCTTAGACAATAGAGACCTCTTGTACCTTTTATTAACTCATTAGAAACCATTTGAAGATCCATCACAGACCTTTTTAGAACCATAACATACCTCTCAAAGACCAATCACAGACTATTTAGAGACCTATAAAATCGATCAGTATCGATAGCTTATCAAATTCATGTATGTACAAATACATAACCTGCAAATACGTTACGAGGAATTTCCCTAAGTACAGTGGCTATAATCATTATTATTTCTGGTTACTCTATGTTATAATGAGCATAAGCAGAAATTCCTTTACAAGTACATACTTTTTGAGAAAATTCCTTAACTGGTATGACTATATTCATTTTAATTTCAGTTACTGTAATAACGTAATTTTCGTAAATGTTAGTATTTCCTTAACTAGTAAGTACTTCTCAGGGAAATTCCTTAGCTAGTACTAATGTGTAATTATTGTTTAAATGTAAATATTTCCTCAACTAGTAAGTACTTTTTTGGGAAATTCCTTAACAAGTATGACTAAATTTATTATGAAATAAGATTACTGTATGAAGATCTAACGTAAGCAGGTCAACATTTCCTTAACTAGTACGTACTTTTCGGGGAAATTCCTTAACTAGTATGACTGTAGCCAGTGTTGGTATAGGGGCCGCTGTACAATGAACTGCCAGTTCTAGAGTAAGTCTTGGGGTTCCTTCTTCTAGCCAAAATAAAAGCGATCGCCGCAATCACGCATATCATTAAAATGATACCGGCAACGCAGATTGCTATCGCGAAGTTGCGTTGCGATATACATATTTCGTCTTCGTTCTGAAAAATAAAATCAGAATAATTTATTTGTCAAACATAGATACATTAAGGATGGTAGATAAAATATATTCTTTATGTTGCGCCTAAAAAGGCATACAAATAAAAAAAAACTCATTTAATAATGTTCATGCTACTAAAGTGCTTGTATCATAGAAACAGAACAACCAAAGATACATTGGTACCGGTGAGTGGTTTAGAACCCGTTCCTTTCGATTCCTTTTATACAATTTAATATTTTCAACATCTCTGATACTCCTGGGAAGACTATTAAATATACGAGTGCACAAAACATTTTTAGTAGACCAGCCCATTATCATTGAGTCGGCCCGCAGTGCTCAGTCTGCTGATCCGGGGTAGTACCACTACTTACAATTATACATACCGTGAAGTGATTTGGTCGCGTATCGAGATCAGCTTGTAAGTTGCCGGTTTCAACTAGGCCGGCATAGTGGATGTGACTGCTACTCACAGTTATTGAATTGTAGTAGCAGTGACATCCATTCATGGACCACACTCCAGCTTAACATCAAGCTGGGTGCTGTCATATGTCGAGTCACAATAAGAATAATAAAAAAATGTCTGTACCTTAGTACTGGTCACTTCGTCAGAGTCAGGCGAGTCTGCCTCATTGACATATAACCCGGAGAACACTTCCACAGTGGCTGGCTGCCCCTCATCCGATTGGCGTCGTACGCGCTTCTTGTGGCTACATGGTTCCTATAAAATGAAAAGTCTTGACAGGTAATTCCCCGGAATTCCTAATGGATAGCTTTATTTTGACAGCCCATTTATTCTCTTCATCCTATGACCTCGGATCCTTCAAGCGATGCGTGAAGAAGCACCTTGGCCGGCACAGTGACGGCGATTGAGGCAGCCGTGAAAAAACTCGGTTTTCTCAGTCGTCGTCACTCTTAGACCTCCTCTAGCTTATCATCAGACGGGTCGAGGACAAATTTCGAGTCACCATAAAAATAGAGTGCTATTTTAGTTTTTTTTACATAATCTTTTGGCTATTGATAATTTTAAATTTAAAGAGTGGTAGGCAGTGGTACCGTCTGCCGATCCGGGGTAGTACCATCATTACAAGTATACAGACCGTGAAGTTACTCAGCCGTGTTCAGCTTAAACTATACTTCTTGAATTTCTAGTTATTTAACTGTAGTAGCAGTCGTCTCCATTCATGGACCACACTCCAGCTTAACATCAGGTGGGGGATATCAATACAGTCTGAACTTACACAGTCAGTAGGATGCCTCAAGTCGCACAGCTTAACTTCGCACGTGTAATAGACACTCTCGATGTATGGGAACTTGTGTGCCGGGAATGAGACATGGGCTTCTTGTTTGTCATCGGAGTACTGGAACAGACCCATTATTTCACCATCCAATGGGCATCTGTGAATTGAAAAGTTATAGTGATATTATTACGTTAGAATCGGGAATTCCCCTAATACAAGATAAACAACAAAGGGCTCGACACAATTGCATCCTCGGTCACAAAACCAGGAAGACTTGAAATCTCGTGTCAAAACATAGAGTCATGTCATAACAACAATGCAAACAAAAGTTTTTTAACAGATAGATCCAAATACCCAAATACATTTGGATCTAATGAGCCTTTTAAACTTGTCCCTCGTCTATTTACTCCCGTATAGGTCGGATATCCGTATAGGTCGGAAAAAGCATTCGCATTCTGTTGTCCGCATTGACAACGCAGCCGTGGTGTAGTGGCAGTGCAATGGTTACGCAAACCGAGAGCACAGGTTACCGGTACCAATGTATCTTTGATATACGTTCTTTGGTTGCCCTGTTTCTGTTACGTAGCTTAGTATAGAATTATAAATGAAATTCAATCAATCAATCAAATTGTCACGCCTTTGTCCCATAGGGATCCTTACATAACTTCTTCCTTATATCCTTGCTTCCTTCACATCCTCAATTCTCTCCATACAGGCTCTGTGGTTATGGGCACTAGGCAACCCAGCTTTCTTGAGGATGTCTCCGATTTGGTCGGATAACCCCCTACTGAGCCTGCCTTGTTTAGCACATCCATCCACATCAGATTTATTAATTCTTTTCGTCAAACTTCTTTCACTCATCCTTTCCATGTGCCCAAACCGCCAAAACCATCGAATCCATTCCTTTGTAAATTCTTGCCTCCACATCTTCTTTCAAACCACCTCTATCACGCACTGTGCTATTCCTTATTCTATCCGCGTCACTCCACATACACTCCTTAATGACTGCATTTCTACAGCGTTTATTCTACTCTCAAGCTGCTTTTGCCACACCCAACATTCACTTCCATACAATGTAGAAACAAGCACGCGCGTACTTTAACAAGTTAGAAATGACTTTACGGTCTGTACACTTGTAAGTACTACCCCGGATCGGCAGGCTGGGCACTACTGCCTACCACTCTAACTATACTTACCCATCGTCAGCAATAAGATTCTGTTCACCCCATCCCACGCCATCCTTGACGGCGCACTCGGACACGAGCAGGCCAAATCTATTCTGCTTTTCTAATGAGACGACAATAGTTAGACTCTCGCCAATATGCACGCTTGATGCCACCTGAAAAAGTGAAATGGTGAAAAGTTTACAGCTGGTTGTATAAAAAAAGTTTCAATTTAGTTTTACTTTATACTATTACGTTTACTATTACGAAATCGTGAATTGGGTTGTTAGTAATTTTATATCGAAACTACCATTTATATATGTTTTTATCATTAGAAATAACAAAAGTAGTACATAGAAACGCAAAATGTATGATGTCCTTTAGCTCTGTAAAAAATATCCGTTAAACGTAAATGTAAAATGTGAAGTTAAAGAGTGGAAAAACACATTTTTCTTTTTTTCTTTTACTCATACGATACTTTTTACAAATTCCTATATTATAATTTTTGGTACAACCGGCTGTTAGTAAGGTTTCAGCGTTACGCGAAGTCGTAGGTTCTATTACCGGTCGGAGTTTCAGGCACCGATTTAAAGTAGCAGTTGTTTATAGTCAATCAATCTGACGACAGGCGTGACCGAATGATCAGCGATTGGTTTGTTGCGCGTAAAGTCCCAAGTTCGATTTCCGGTCGGAGCAAATATTTATTTCATAGCTTTTATTTGTAATATTTAATATTTTATATTAGATATTCTAAATTTTTGTTAATAAAAAAAGAAGCGGATATTTGCCGTGATATGATATAGTGTTTCGGGATCAGCTTGTATGTTGCCGGTTACAACTAGGCCGGCATAGTGGATGTGACTTGTCCTTAAGGCTTACTCGCAGGCAATGTCTAGACTCTATCGGAATTAAGTTCGCATTAGTACAGAAGGAAGGATATTTAATTAATTAATTTATTTACATTTCTATACTAAGCTACTAAAGTGCTTGTATCATAGAAACAGGACAACCAAATATCAATGGTACATTGGTACCGGCAAGTGGTCTCAAACCCGTGTTCTCGACTTACGCAAAAATTGCACCACTACTACACCACGGTCGCCTTTCACCTTTTTGTATTAAGTATTACAATAAGTTAACTACCTGTTTGTTTTTGGGATCACCTTTGTAAATCTTCATTGTGCATGATGGCAGTGAGCCGGTGTCATCGTCGTACTCATTCAATCTGAAATATATACAGAAAGGACATCATTCATTTTGTATGGGGATTTGGGCTTAATTGTACTAACAGTTGCATATACATTTTAAAATAGTTTATTGTACGAAGATTACAATGCTGTCCCAAAAGTCACGGATGGCTGTTCATAATGCGGTGCTTGTTCCTACATTAATGTATGGAAGTGAAGGTTGGGTATGGCAGAAGAAGCATGTGAGTAGAATTAACGCTGTAGAAATGCGGTCGTTAAGGAGTATATGTGGAGTGACGATAGCGGATAGAATAAGGAATAGCACATTGCGTGATAGATGTGGTTTGAAAGAAGATGTAGTGACAAGGATTGACAAAGGAATGCTTCGATGGTTTGGGCACATGGAAAGGATGAGTGAAAGTAGATTGACGAAAGGAATTTATAAATCGGATGTGGATGGATGCGTTAAACAAGGCAGGCCCAGGAGAGTGTTTTCCGACCAAATCGGAGACATCCTTAAGAAAGCTAAATTGCCTAGTGCCCATAACCACAGGGCCTGTATGAGGAGAATTGTGGATGTGAAGGAAGCAAGGGAGTTGTGTAAGGATCGTGGTAAGTGGCGCTCCATTGTCTCTGCCTATCCCTGTGGGAAAAAGGCGTGACAATTTGATTGATTGATTGAGATTACAATGCAATTGGAAAATATCCTTTATTTGCATAGAGGTTACTGTTTCACTATACTGTTATTTAACTGTAGTAGGAGTCACAGCTTAGTGATGATAGCGATCGCACATGAGCGACAGACATCGTGTTTGATCCCTAGTCGCAGTGCAGGCGAATAAAAATATATTATTCAAGTATATAAGTAGCGTAATTCATTTTCTGGTCGACATTGTAACGGCGACTGAACCAACCGACTTTTCAGTCGTCGGCACTTACCATCAGGATAAGTTAAATCGAGTCTCAATAAAATGAAAATCTTACCCATTTTCGTCTCCCCCGGTCAGTCTATCAGCTCTAACGCCATGATAATGATGGAACTGAGTTAGATCCCTCCTCTTGTATCTGCACCTGACATGGTACCCTCTCCCCTGACCAGTCACCAGTCTCAAATGAGGTTGTACTATGATGTTATTGAAGAATTCCACTGTGCCGTCCTCCTGAAATTCACAAAAAAAACCTATAAATATAAAGAGATTGAAGAAAGTGTGGTATAATATCATATCACATCACAACATATTATGTCACACACATTACAACACACCACATCACTACACATCACAAGACATCACATTTTATTGTATCACACACATCACAACACAACACGTCACAGCACATCACATCATATTAAATCACAACACAACACGTCACAGCATATCACATTATATTATATTATATTACATACACCACAACACAACACATCACATCATATCATATCACACACATCACAACATAATACATCACTACACAACACGTCACAGCATATCACATTATATTATATTACATACACCACACCACAACACATCACATCATAATACATCACAACACAACTCGTCACAACACATCACATCATATTATATCACAACACAACACGTCACAGCACATTACATCATATTAAATCACACACATCACAACATAATACATCACAACACAACACGTCACAGCACATCACATCATATCATATCACACACATCACAACATAATACATCGCAACACAACACGTCACAGCATATCACATTGTATTATATTACATACACCACAACACAACACATCACATCATATCATATCACACACATCACAACATAATACATCACTACACAACACGTCACAGCATATCACATTATATTATATTACATACACCACACCACAACACATCACATCATAATACATCACAACACAACACGTCACAACACATCACATCATATTATATCACAACACAACACGTCACAGCACATCACATCATATTAAATCACACACATCACAACATAATACATCACAACACAACACGTCACAGCACATCACATCATATCATATCACACACATCACAACATAATACATCGCAACACAACACGTCACAGCATATCACATTATATTATATTACATACACCACACCACAACACATCACATCATAATACATCACAACACAATACGTCACAACACATCACATCATATCATATCACACACATCACAACATAATACATCCCTACACACCACACCAAATCACACCACACCAAATCACATCATATTATATCACAACACAACACGTCACAGCATATCACATCATATTAAATCACACACATCACAACATAATACATCACAACACAACACGTCACGGCATATCACATTATATTATATTACATACACCACACCACAACACATCACATCATAATACATCACTACACACCACACTAAATCACATCATATTAAATCACACACATCACAACATAATACATCACAACACAACACGTCACAGCATATCACATTATATTATATTACATACACCACACCACAACACATCACATCATAATACATCACAACACAATACGTCACAACACATCACATCATATCATATCACACACATCACAACATAATACATCACTACACACCACACCAAATCACATCATATTAAATCACACACATCACAACATACGACATCTTATGGTATCAAGTAGCGAATAATCTAAAGGTGAGTGTAAGGTAAGTGCTTAGCGTGGACAACCCAGAATAGTGTTCTTTGAAGTGTCAAAAAGATAGGTTACCCATCTGATGATTAGAAGGCTTGTTGATGGGGAGGGAGGTCTAAGAGCACTGACGACTGAAGTGAAAAAACCGATTTAGCTTACGGTTGCCTAACTTGGAATCACTATGACGGCATGTTCATTTAATTTTAATAATGCATCCTTTAGTATTTTTTGTTTTAAAACTCCCTAATTGTACTAGCAATTTATAAGGCCCTTTACTTCAAAAGTCGTTAACATTGGATGGGTCGTGACGTCATCAGGAAATGACGCCACATCCGTCTATTGTCCCTGACGAAAGCTCATTCTCACGCGGTGCAGGCTTCGTGAGATGCTAATTGATTAAGTAACTTCGGAAGGAGGCCGTGAAAGACAAACATAAGTTTTTTACCCAACTGCCGAAAATACAAGGGAAGCTTGCGCATTTTGTCGACCGAATTGGCAGTCGAACTAAACGGTTATGCGCGTCGTAACAGCCCATGCTAACGTAACTAGGGAATGCCACGATTCGCAAACAATAAAACTTAAAAATATTAATAAACTAAGGAAAAAACAGTTCTAGATTTTTCTTTGTTTCTTCCAGATTATGTTTAAACGACGGTGGAAGCTTAGTTGAAGAATATCTTAAGCAAGATCTAACTTGTTTTTTAAGTGTAGCAGCCGGTTTTACAAAAAAAAATTACCAATTTAGTTTTACTTTATACTTATTCCATTACATTTACTACTACGAAATCGTGAATTGGGTTGCTAGTAATTTTATATCGACCCTACCATTTATATAAGTTTTTGTCATTAGAAATAACAAAAGTAGTACATAGAAATCCAAAATGAATGATGTCCTTTAGCTCTGTATAAAATATCCGTTAAACGTAAATGTAAAATGTGAAGTTAAAAAGTGGTGCAACCCATTTTTCTTTTTTTCTTTAACTTATACGATACTTTTTACAAATTCGTAAAATATTTTTGGTACAACCGGCTGTATGTATATGTTATATTTAGGTAACTTACAAAGGGGCGCATCCTCGATGCTTGCCCTGCGAGCCGTGTGAGCCTATGTGTTCTTCCCATCCTATAAACTTGGATCCTTCAATCAAAACGTGAAGGAGTACTTCTGGCCTACATAGTGACGACGATTGAGGCAACCATAAACTAAGTCGCGTCTCAACAAAACAATAATAATAAAAACAATCAGTGTACAAAGTTACATAAAACGCAATCGTAACAAACAAAATTAGATAATAATTTTATAAAATGATTTTTATCTTGTTTTAGCATAAAATTAACTTTCACTTCCTAAAAGTTTATTGTTTGCGAAAAATTTAGTGTTAATTACTTTAATAAGAGTGCTTCTACGGTTATGGGCACTAGGCAACCCAGCTTTCTTGAGGATGTCTCCGGTTTTATTGGATAACCCTTCCTGTCTGCCCCGTTTAACGCATCCAACGTCAAGCTATAGCACCTTCCATTATTATTTCTTACAACATATACAAAATAAGACATGAATTATTTCACAGAATTAAATCATACAATAAAATAATTCGTTTCGCACATTCACTTGTCGATTTTAAGAAGTGTTCTCGGCCCACTAGTTGCCATTTTTGTATGGCAAGGCCATAGGAAAGGTCAGCTGGCCAACTTACACTCCGTATGGCTACCAAGAATTTAAATTAAATTAAATTAAATTAAAAATTCTTTATTAACATCAAATTTTACATTTTAAATCTGTGAATTGAAGGTCCCTGTACTAGGTCTGCGTGAGACACTGTGTTACAGGACAACCCTATCTTTCCCTGACTTATACAGCAAGTTATGAGATGTATATAAAAAAAGTACAAAAGGAGAGAAAAAAAAACAAAACAGGAAATAACAAAAATAAAAATAAAAGATACATGCTAATCTTATATACAGTAATAAATGCTAATAAGAAAGTATGAGTATTTTACAATAGAAAATATTTATATATAATTTGTATTGTTGTGAGTGGTATTGTATTGTTGTATTTCATTTAATTACCTTTAGTAGGTTTTCTGTAGATTTGTAGTCTTTAGTATTTAACCATGTAGTAAGAGTATTTTTAAGTTTAAATGTAAGCATGGGGTATATGTTGAGTATTTGGTTTATTTTGTTATATAAGTATATTGATCTAAACTGAAACTGTCTCCCTGCAAATGCTGTTTTGATTTTATATGGATTAAGAACTAGGTCTCGTCGGCGTTTAGATGTTTTTTCAGGTGTGAATGTAGTTGTTTTATGTGTTCGTAGTATAGTCAATAATATATATGATTGTCTGACAGTAAGTAGTTTGGTAGTTGTGTATAGGTCATGGGTGGGAGAGCGATATGGTTTTGAGAATATGAGTTTTAATAGGGATCTCTGTGTTCTTTCTAACGTCAGCATTTTGGTAGTGAATGTGCCACCCCATATGGGGATACAGTAATTAAGAACAGATTGTGCGAGTGCCTTATAAGTAGAAGTTAATAGTTTCTTCGATGCCACCTGTTTTAGTTTTTTGAAGAGCCAAAATAACTTTCTGATACGCGTTGTCAAAGTGTCGATGTGCTTGTACCAGTTTAAGTTCTGATCAATGTAGACTCCTAGGTATTTGACATCATCCGCTCTATCAATAATAGGACAGGTGCAATATTTATAATCTTGTTTGCATGTGTGAGCTTTGAGAATGTGAATATTCGGAGGTTTTGTCTTTTCCGTAAGGGAGAAAGTCAAGTACCTGGTTTTCGAGACATTTAGTGAGAGTAAGTTTTGTCCCAACCATTCCTTAACATTTTTCACACACTTTTCAGCCGCCTCAAACGTCTTTTCCCATGTCTCACCTTTTATTATCAATGCTGTGTCATCTGCATAGGTGTATATATTGCAGTTATGAAGAGACAATTTGCAGAGGTCGTTAATGTATATAGCAAAGAGAGTAGGGGACAGAATACTTCCTTGTGGTACGCCATATGTCGTATATGAAGTATTACTGGTCGTATTACCTATTTTAATTTGCTGTGTGCGGTTTTTCAAATATGATTTGAACAGATCTAGGGGTATTCCTCTGATTCCTATTCCATCCAATTTATTCAACAAAATAGTAAAAGAAACGGTATCAAAGGCTTTTGCCAAGTCTAAAAAGACTCCTATAGATTTTTTACCCGCGTCTATATTGCTGACAATATCATTAGTTAAGGACACTACTGCATCTTCCGTAGAGACACCAGTTCTAAAACCGAATTGATTTTTTGTTAGGATGTTATAAGTGTTTAGGTAGCTGCGCAGCCGAGTGTTAATTAGTTTTTCTAATATCTTTGAAAGGGCGGGGAGCACGGAAATAGGCCTATAATCGTAAGGTCGTCCTTGTTACCTCCCTTGTGAATCGGGTGAACAATTGCCTTCTTATAGGAGTCTGGAAAGATGCCGCTTTCAAAAGAAAGATTGCAGATATATGTTATGTAGGGTATTAAAATGTTGCTAGATAGTTTAAGGAATTTAATCGGAATTTTGTCATAACCGGTGGTACTATCACTTGCGAAACTAAATAGTATTGATCTAACTTCGTCGTTGTCAGTTTTAAGTAGCGCAAAAGAGTGTTTTATCTTAGAATCTGAATTATTAGGTGTTGAGCTTTCTGTTTGTGAAATATTCTCCGCGATTATTTTTCCAACGTTTGTGAAGTGTGAGTTTATGGTGTTTATTGATTCGGTTTGAGTGGAATGTATGTTTAATAGAGCGTGTTCACAATCAGATTTAGTATTCATATTACCGAGTGCTTTAATTGTTTTCCATAGTTGTCGTGGACTTGAGGATGCCTTTTCTAGATTTTGTGCGTCATAATTCCTTTTAAGCTTTTTCAGAATTTTATTGCAGAATTTTCTATAGCGATAATATGAAATTTTTAATGTGATGTTTTCTGGATCTCGTCTTAATTTAAGGTGTATATTGTCCCTATTGCGAATGCATCTTAGAAGTCCAGGAGTAATCCATGGTTGTGTGATGCGTTTCCGGGCGGGTGTGTAGTTCATTGTTGTGTTTTTATCAATGGCTTCTGTAATGATACATCTTAGGAATTCTGATGCCTCGTTTGGTTCGGTTAATTTAAAAATATTGCTTATTTCAGAATGTTTGATGTATGTTAGGGCTGAGTCGTAGTTAATGTTCCTTTTAAATCTAGGTGATGGTTTCCTTTTAGGATTTGTGACAATATTACAAAGTACAGGGTGGTGATCTGTGACAGTTGAAGTAAGTACTGCTATAAATACGGGTAAGCTAGTTTTGACCATGGTGTGATCCAAGCAATTACTCCCTCTTGTAGGAATCAAATGACCGGGTGATAAGCCATGTATAGCTAGTAGATCCAAGTATGCTGAGGAATTGCGATCGGTATTGTTGGGCTTTATGTCTATATTAATGTCACCTGTTATTATTATATTTTTAGATCGTATAGAGAGTAATAGGTTATCAAGCGAATCTAAGAAATTGTCGGTATTTCTGTTGGATGGAGATCTATATATTCCTAAAATTGTTGTGTCGTTTGTTGTTAACATTAGACATGAAGCATCGGCCAACTTTGGTTCTTTAACTTTGTGGATAAGATTAGATTTTGCATATATGATTACGCCGTCATTTTGATTAATGCGGTACTTTGAGAGGTAGATGTCATAATTATTAATTGTTGGAGGGTTTTTGTTGTCGGAAATGCGACATTCGGTCATGAACTATCCTATTTATCTTATTTTATTCATTTTTTTCTTCGGCAGAATTTTTGAAATCTATGCTCGCGATTTTAGAAAATTATTGCAGTTTAGGCGGGCAACTGTATCTGTCAAGTTGGGCCTTGTATTTAATTTAAAAAAACCTAAATCAATCAACATTGTCACGCCTCTTTCCCATGGGGATAGGCAGAGACAATGGAGCGCCAATTGACACGATCCAGACACAACTCCCTTGCTTCCTTCATATCCACAAGTTTCTTCATACAAGCTTTACGGTTATAGGCACTAGACAACCCAGCTTTCTTGAGGATGTTTGCCTCGTTTCACGCATCCATTCACATCGGATTAATAAATTTATTTCGTCAATATACTTTTGTCATAATAATAAATAACTTCAAGTAGCAATCGCATCCACTATGCCGGCCTATTATTATTTAATTTATAATAAAATAATAAATAAAAAATCTCATCTAATGACGTCGCATCAGAGATAGTCCCAAGGAGACTGGCAACATTTCCCTTTTGTATAGCAAGGCTGATTCGTTGGCAGGAATAATTGCCAGCCTTCCTGTCACCAATGGGTTAGGTTGGGCAAGTTAAAACGATAATCGTCTTTCATCGACGACTGGCAAAATAATAAAAGTTGAGACTATTGATGATAATGATTAAATTTGTCGTTGCACAGGCGATATTCGCCACAACGATTAATAGTCTCGTTTTATTGGATATAGCCTAGCTTTTGTTATTTTGACAATCGCCGAAGAGAGACGATAATCGCTTTAACTTGCCCAACCTAACCCTGCAGACTTCTCCGTCAGCCGCTCGGACAACTCCAATAATAAAAATTATTAGGAATAATAAAAAATAATTATAAATTGAGGCTTTGTACACAAACCTACATACGTTTTGAGGCGAAGGTTTTTGTCTATATTTGGCTGGCTGATGACGTCACACGGACTTCTTTATGCAGGTGACTTCATAAGCTCAGTGGGTGTTCAATATTTGTATAGGCTCATGTATTTTTTTTTATTCAGACGCCGCATCTACTTAATTCTCATCTTATAGGTGAGACCGTGATAGGTATTTTCGGTATTTTGTATTTTCTTCTTTAAATAAATAAATAAAGTAACCGGCTGGACGGCATGGTAAATGCGTATTTATTTAGTTTATAACTGTAGTAGCAGTCGCCTCTATTCATGGACCACACTCCAGCTTAACATCAAGGGGTTCTGTCATATGTCAAAGCAACAATAATGCTTCGACTAGGCCTTCAGTCATTACATTTTGCCGGCCTAATTAAAACTGGCAACTGACAACCTGGTCCCGAAACTCGATGAAGTCACTTCACGGTCTGTATACTTGTAAGAGGTTTATTAAATATTACAAATGCCGGCTTAGGGAATGTTTATTTTAAGTTATATTTAAACAGTGTTTAATAATTTATTAAACAAACCATGTCTTATGTAAATTGTATAACACCAAAATCTCACAATTTTACAAAGCATTTATATCTTTATGACTTAACAATTAAAGTATATTTTTCTTTGTTAGAATCGTACATTAGGTTTAAAGCAAAGAATTTACGACTGTATACCAACAAGAGTAAGAATCATTTTTGGTTATTAAATTTCGCAAATAAGATGCTATTGTATTCTCATCCGGGGAATTTGTACTATTAGCGGTTTTATGTGAAAAAAAAAACGTTAATATTGAAATAGTTCTATTAAATACGAGTATACAAAATTCGTAGCTATTATTTTTTATTTTGTAGCTTAACATTTAACATCATCCTGCCTGATGTTAAGCTGAAGTGCTGATCAACCATGTCAGCAAGTTACAAGCTGTTCCCGAAACGCGACTAAGTCACTTTACTGGTAAGAAGTACTACACGGAACGGCAAGAATATCCCACACGAGTATTTACATAGTAGGTATTTATCAAGTTACTAATAATAGCGAAAATAGGCCTAATTGGAGTGACGATAGCGGATAGAATAAGGAATAGCACATTGCGCGATAGATGTGGTTTGAAAGAAGATGCATTGTCAAGGATTGACAAAGGAAAGCTATGATGTTTTGGGCATATGTAAAGGATGAGTAAAAGTAGATTGACGAAAGGAATTTATAAATCTGATGAGGATAGATGCGCTAAACAAGGCAGGTCTAGGATGGTGTTTCCCGACCAAATCGAAGATATTCTCAAGAAAGCTAGGGTGCCTAGTGTCCGTAACCGTGGAGCTTGTATTTTTTTTATTGTGACTCGACATATGACAGCACCCCGCTTGATGTTAAGCCAAAGTGTGGTCCATGAATGAATGTCACTGCTACTACAATATTGAATGCTACTACACTATGAGTAGCAATCACATCCACTATGCCGGCCTAGATGGAACCGGCAACTTACAAGCTGATCCCGAAACGTGACCAAATCACTTCACGGTCTGTATACTTGTAAGTGGTGGTACTACCCCGGATCGGCAGACTGGGTACCACTGCCTACCACTCTGATTACCAGACCCGAAGCAAATATTCATCTCTTTTTTTTTATTAACAAATATTTGCAATATTTAATACTATTAAATATTACAAATAAAAGCTATGAAACAAATATTTGCTCCGACCGGGGATCGAACCCGGGACCTTACGCGCAACAAACCAGTCGCTAAACCGTTCGTCCACGCCTGTCGTCCTGGTCGTAATGGATGCATTAAACGTGGCAGGCTCAGGTTAGCGTTTACCGATCAAATCAGAGACATCCTCAATTAAGCTAGGTTGCCTAGCGCCCATAACCGTAGAGCTTGTGTAAAGAGAAGACATTTTGATTGTTAAATTATGTGCAAGATAATATAAACCTTATGGTGGTAAACCAGTTTTGATGGCGATTGTACTTACATTACCATAGAGCTTGTATGAAGAGATTTGTGAATGTGAAGAAAGCGAGGGAGTTGTGTCAGGATCGTGACAAGATTGATTGATTGATTGTACTTACATTATCTGTAGACATTGTATTGCAGGCGCGGAGTGGTACTGTGTATTGCAGGTCCCCCCTAGCGTTGACGTATTCACGCAGGCATGACGAATTGGTACCCAAACCAGCTGGGTAAACGATGCCATTGAATGAGTCTTGGATGCTGCAACAAGAAATATTTATAGTATTTTCTTAGATTTTGCGCAAACATTGATTAATGAATTAAACAAAGGACATCATTCATTTTGTATGGGGTTAATTGTATTTAAAAAAATTGTCACGCCTTTTTATTTATTTATTTATTACTTGCCGTACTATGGTGCACGCAGGCGGACTTAATGCTAGTTAGCATTCTCTACCAGCCAACCTTTGGGACAATAGAAGCAAGTCCAAAATGTGAGCAGAAGGAAGGTTATACAGAGAAAAATATAAAACATACATACATATACAAATATATACAATATAAACACATTTAAATATATAAATTAATACCTACTAAATAAATAAATATACACATACATACATATTATATCCACCTAAGATGTGAAGTTATTAGCCATATGAACCAAAAGTAGTTTTTTAATGATAATTCTATTAGGAGCTTCGTAAATGTGTTAAGGAAAATCATTCCACAACCTTTTTTCCACAACATTTCCCACAGGGATAAGCAGAGGCAATGGAGCGCCACTTACCACGATCCTTACACAACTCTTCGACTTTCCTTACAAACCTTGTTTCCTTCTCATCCACAATTCTCCTCATACAGGCCCTGTGGTTATGGGCACTAGGCAACCTAGCTTTAATTGTATTTACAGTTGCAAATACATTTTAATATAGTTTGATGTACGGAGATTACAATGTAATTGGATTATATCCTTTATTTTGTATAATTTAGGTCTGCGAAATGATCAAACTATAATTATAACAGTTCAAAGCAGAACAAATATGGTATTGAATGACAGATGTTACAGAATCCATATCTTATTTTCCAAATAACTCAATTGCACAGCAATTAAAAGCAAAATTATTATTAGTTTTATCAATACAAGTATCGAATCTACCATTTATATATTTTGTCATCATTGGACATTACAAAATTAGTACATAAAATCCCAAAATGAATGCGGCTTGCTATCGCGTTTATTTTGGTTCACATTTTGATTTTTTTTGTTTATTCCGATGTTTCGGAATAATAAAAAAAATGGATTCCATTTGACAGCACCCTGCTTGATGTTAGGCTGCAGTGTGGTCCGTGAATGACATTGCTACTACAATTCAATAACTGTAAGGAGCAGTCACATCTGTTGGATTAGTTGTAACCGGCAACTTACAAGCTGATCTCGAAACGCGGCTAAGAAGAACACTATACTCGTGTAACCAACCTGTCATCATAACCGATGTTATTCTTCTGCGCCAAAGACACAGTGACTTGCATACTGTCAGGCTGACATGACACTGTGAGAGTATCGTGGGGCACTAGAGATGGCCATGCTGTCGTGTCAGCATCCGTCGCTTCAGCTATCGTTGTCGTTATTAATTCTGCAAGAAATGATGATTATAGTTAGTTTGGGCACATGTAAAGGATGAGTAAAAGCAGATTAACGAAAGGAATTTTAAAATCTGATGTGGATGGATGCGATAAACGAGGCAGACCCCGGAGGTATTTCGAAGACATTCTTAAGGAAGCTGGGTTGCCTATTGCCCATAACCGTAGAGCTTGTATGAAGAGAATTGTGGATGTGAGGGAAGCGAGGGATTGTGGCAAGTGGCGCTTCATTATCTGCCTATCCCTGTGGGATGAAAAAGTGCGAATTTGATTGCTTGACTATAGCCTACGTATCGAGAGGTCTCCGTAACAATTTCATTTAGGTTGTTGTTGTCATGTTGTTATTCTAAACTATGTTAACCTTGTTCCTATCTCGTCTTTTCACACCCGTAACACCCGCACTGGTCGGGGGAAGCATTCACATTTTGTCGACAGAATCGGTAGTCGAACTAAAAAGTTCGGTTCATCATTTCTTTGTAGAACAATCGACAAGTGGAATGCTTTGCCAGCCCATGTGTTCTCTCCCTCCTATAACCTTGGATCCTTCAAGCGATGCGTGAAGAAGCACCTTTGGCCGGCATAGTGACGGCGGCTGAGACAGCCGTGTACTAACTCGGTTGTTTCAATTGTCTGCACTTTTGGATCTCCTCTTGCTTATCATCAGGCAGGTCGATGTCAAATGTTGAATCTCAATAAAAAAATATAAAAAAAAACTATATCTTTCTCTGTTCTATGGGTCTAATTCTATGTATAAATAGCACGATATGGTCCGTTTGTTTGTTCCGCAAGGCTTTATTTTAAAGGCATACTTTCTATGTTATTATCGCATTAGAAGATAGTTTTTTGTGGAAAAGGCGTTATATGCCAGAAAAAAAACACTACTTTTTTCGTACTTATTGTGACTAAGTCGCGTTTCAAGATCAGCTTGTAAGTTACCGGTTCCAACTTATAGTTGTTTTACTGTAGTAGCAATTACCTTTATTTATGGAGCGCACTCCAGCCTAACATTAGGCGGGGTGCTGTCATATGTCTAGTCACAATAAAAAAATCATAAAACATAAAATACTTGGCAGTTCTTTCCCGCGCGATATCCTAACCACACGGGAAAGAAGGTATGTAAATACTAATGACTCGTCATCTGACATCGACAAAGAAACGACGCACCGAACCTTTTAGTTCGACTGCCGATTCGGTCGACAGAATGCTTTCCCCGTTAAAAGGAAGGTAAAAAGATATCCCAACAAAATACTTAGACATCGACTGGTCAATGCGAAGTTTTATTTTGAACTTTGTAGTTTAGACATAAAGGCTGTATTTGCCTGCATAACATATGCCATGAGGCTGGAAGGGTCAGCCATTGACCCCGGTCGTCTACCCGTAAGTGAGTGGTTTTACATTTTAACGAAAATAGTCATTTCTTTTAAGTGGATACCTCATTGTCTTTGTTTTTTTTTATTGTGACTCAACATATGACAGCACCCCGCTTGATGTTAAGCTGGAGTGTGGTCCATGAATAAATGCCACTGCTACTACAATTCAAAAACTGTAAGTAGCAATCACATCCACTATGCCGGCCTAGATGCAACCGGCAACTTACGAGCTGATCCCGAAACGTGACCAAATCACTTCACGGTGATTGTAAGTGGTGGTACTACCCCGGATCGGCATACTGGGTACTACTGCCTACCACTCTGTGATAACCAGACCCGAAGCAAATATCCATCACTTTTTATTTATTAACAAATATTTGCAATATTTAATTATTAAACATTACAAATTTGCTCCGACCGGGAATCGAACCCGGGACTTTACGCGCAACAAACCAATCGCTAAACCGTTCGTCCACGCCTGTCGTTTCAATTTACAGTGGACGAATTGTCGACCAGAGGAGGATACTAAGATAAAGGAAGATGGTGAATAGTAAAAATATATGAAATTATAATATTCTCGTATTTGCAAACGAGAAGATTCTAAAAATGTGTGTGCGGAGAACCGGTGGATAGTCTCGGACACCACGGGCTTTCTTGTGCCAGAAGTGCCGGCCCCATTCCCCGTCACGCGGCACTCAACGATATTATCCGAAGGGATCTTGTCACTGTTGGAGTGCCCGCAATTTTAGAACCCTGTGGTATTGCGCGGAGTGATGGTGAGAGACCTGACGGCAGTTGGACTGTGGAAACTTGGCAGGTCCTTGGTGTGGGATGCGACTTGTGTAGACACATTGGCACTATCCCACATCCAAGCGACCTCGTTAAGCGCGGGAAGTGCGGCTATTTCTGCTGAGAACCTCAAGCTAAGCTCGGTACTAGTTACGAATTTTTGCCGTTTGGGGTCGAGACGATGGGCCCTTGGGGACATTTAGCTAAGCGCCTGGCCAATGAGTTGTCCAGGCGGCTGACGGAGAAGTCTGGAGACAGGAAGGTTGGCAATTATTTCTGCCAACTTATTAGCCTTGCTATACAAAGGGGAAATGTTGCCAGTCTCCTTGGGATTAGATAATAATTTTTATTTATAGTTTTATGAATTAATTATAGTTAATATACTTTTAATTTTATAAAAGAAAAAAAATATTATCAATTATAAATCTTAATAAAAGGAATTTATAAATCTGATGTGGATGGATGCGTTAAACGAGGCAGACCCAGGAGGTTTTCATGGTAGGTTGCCTAGTGACCATAATAGTAGAGCTTGTAGGAAGAGAATTATGGAAGCGAGGGAGTTGTGTCAGGATCGTTGCAAGTGGCGCTTCATTGTCTCTGCCTATCCCTATGGGAATAAGGCATGACAATTTGATTAATTGATTGAAATTCAAATTATAAATAGGCGTGGCGAATTGGTTGGCGCACTAGTTGTTATCCGAGGTTCGACTCCTGGTCGGAACAATAATTTGTTTCATTGCTTTTATTTGTAATAGATTAAATATTAAACATATTAGTTAATATTTGCCCTGAGTCTGGTTATCAAAGAGTGGTAGGCAGTGGTGTCCAGTCTGCCGAACCGGGGTAGTACCACCACTTACAGACCGTGAAGCGATTTAGTCGCGTTTCGGGATTAGCTTGTTAGTTGCCGGTTCTAATTAGGCCGGCATAGTAGATGAGACTGATACTTGCAGCTTTTAAACTGTAGTAGCAGTCTCCATCAGGCGGGGTGATGTCAAATGTTAAGTCACAATAACAAATAAGTTACATCCACTATGATGGCCTAGCCCGAACCGGCAACTTTCAAGCTGATGTCGAAACGCAACTAAGTCACTTTACGGTAGGAAAGCTTGTCTAACTTACCGGTAGTTTGTGGTAATTGTGCTGAAAGTGCGGTCGCTATTATTGAAATTAGTACAGGTATAATTGGTGCCATTTTTCAGTCTGAAACAAAAAGAAAAATATATTCATTTTTAAAATTTACATTTCTATACTAAGCTACTAAAGTGCTTGTATCATAGAAACAGGACAACCAAAGTACATATATGAAAGATACATGATATATGGGTGGTCTCGAACTCGTGCTTTCAGTTTGCGTAACCACTGCACTGCCACTACACCACGAACTTTGCCAACACCAGTAGAACGAGCAACACCTCAATCTCTCCGTAACCACGATGGCTGCATCATTCATTTTGGGCTTTTATGTACTACTTTTGTAATGTCCAATGATGAAAAAATATATAAATGATAGTTTCGATACTTGTATTGATAAAACTAATAACAATTTTGCCTTTAATAGCTGTGCAGTCGGAAAATAAGATATGGATCTTGTATCGTCTGTCAATCATAAAGACAAGATCTGATTTGAACTATCATAATTATAGTTTGGTCATTTTGCACACCTAAACTATGCATAAATAACGATATATTCCAATTACATTGTAATCTTCGTACATCGAACAATTTTAAAATGTATATATATATCGACGGTTTCCGGGCTATTTGTTTTAAGCGACATTTTGACCGATATTGACTTATATACATATTCGGAATCAGCGATTTTTTTTGCGTCGACTGAGTCGACTTTGGTGACGATCAGAGCACTTTTTTGGCGCTTCAAACAATGCCATTTTTTGGGACGATCCGAAATTTCATTGTATGAACCGACGCGAAATATGTCCTTTTATATAGAAAGTGTACTTGAGCCACAAAAGTTTTTATTGCTTATTTACTTAAGCGTTTTTGCCTCACACACAAATCATCCAAACGTGTCATTTAAAGCGTTTTTCCTGAAGTTACATTTTATAGGTGATGTTTGTTAAATCATTACACCTTCCTCAAAAAAGATATAGTCATGTCTCTTAAAACATTTAGCCTGAATCCCAAATTGGTATGCAATGTCGCTTAATTCATTTCGCTTGCATCTGTTTTTAGTAAAAAAAGGCTATTAAAACATTTTGCCCTGTAGTTGAAACAGTCTTTAAATGGCAAATAAACCTTTATTCCTAAATCGGTTAATTTTTGATTGGTCGCTTCAAACAAATTAAATCTACAAGTACTAGTACTTCATTCATTTTTTCTATACCGATTACATCGAAAACTTAACATTCAGACACTGCAAATTTTGTATGAATCGTTGTACCAAATGTCGGTTAAAACAGAACATTTTCGCCGCTCGCGTCCATAAAACAAGCAAGTTTTTATACTATACCCCCCCGAACGGGCGCTTCAGTCTACACCATATCGTGCCATATACAATGTGTCCCAAAATTCAACGATAAAACTGCAACAGAGGGTGGCCCTGGTCAGTCATGACGAGAAAAAAATTCAAAAATACCCATTGTTTTTTTTTAAGTTACGAAAAACATGTAATTTTTTCAAAAATTTACATCTCATTTTTAACTACCATGAACATTTTTTAATATTTTTAATATTTAAAATATATATTTTTTAAATATTTTTGATTTATTTTTTGTATCAGTAAGCTGAATATATCTGCTATTAACCACAATCCTTGAAAACCCCAGAAAACATACAGTTTTTACATAAAAATGATTTATATTACATTTTTTGCTTGAAATGTTAAAAAAAAAATTTAGGAGACTTTCACTCATCGTGGTGTAAAAAAAAGTATGAATACTACTATGGCAAGTTTTATTAAAAAATGACGCAACTAATCAAGATTCTAAAATGGTATAATACTCTAGGAAAACTAGCCACATAAAAAAATACGAGTGATATTTCTAAACAAGAACCAAATTTCATAAAATTGTTGTTTAAATTAATCACTTTTACTATGGGGTCAAAACAGGTTTTTGTTAGTCAATATCATTTTAAAAGTAGAGAAAGAGAGATTTTACGTTAGAGCGAGATAGACAGATGTTAATTTTTGAATATAACAATGGGGCAAGTAGAGAAGTTGCTGTTATCAGTCAGTATGCTCTGTTCCTTTGTTTACTGTGCACCGTTCCGCATTAAATTGGCTTTCGTACTGACTTTTGGATTGGCTTTTGGACTCGATTAAGTGATCTGCAAACTGGACTGACCTGGCATTATTTTGGACTGTGATTGTGAGTTGGACTTTTGACCTAGAGGACTGTTTTGTTTTTATCATGCCTCTACCATACACGCCATTTGAATACGCTAATATGCACTTAATTTATGGTAAATGCCGAAGCAATGCAAACTCTGCTAGCAGATTGTATCGGGAAAGGTACCCAAATGCTCGAAGATTTTAGAGTATTTATAAATCTACATCAAGCGTTTTCTGAGGATCGTTTACCATCTAATAGGAGAAACGCTGGAAGACCAAGATCGGATCGAGATGAAGAAGTTCTGCATGAAATAGAAATGGATTCAACTACCTCGGTACGTGCCATAGAAGCAGCTACGGGAATACCAAGAAGTTCTGCTCATCGTATTTTAAAATATCACTGGCTTTGCCCATATAATTACAGACGTGTGCAGACGCTATTACCGCGGGACTATCCACTTCAGGTCACATTTTGCCGTGTAATGCTACAAAAGCACAGGGAAGATACTCAATTCTTAGATAAAGTTTTATGGTCGAATGAATCAACCTGCAAGAAAGATGGCTATTTAAATCTTCACAATCTACATAGCTGGAAATATGAAAATCCACACCTGGTGAGACAAGATAAATCCCAATACCAATTCAACCTTAACCTTTGGACGGGCATATTAAATGGAAAAGTGATTGGGCCTTTTGAGTTACACGGAAACTTAGATGGCAATAGTTATTTAAACTTCTTACAAAATAACATGTCAGAATTATTAGAAGACGTGCCTCTTAGTGATTTACGATACTTATGGTATGGCTCACTATGCCCGTCCTGTGCGAGATTACTTGAACAATGAGTTTCCAGGGCGTTGGATCGGGCGACTTGGTCCTATCTCATGGCCACCCCGTTTACCCGACCTATACCCCCTGGATTTCTTCTATTGGGGTTGTCTCAAAGAAAGGGTCTACTCAAAACCCATTACAACATTGGACGAACTTCGCCAAAAAATCACTCAGGCTGCGGATCACATAAATGCTGGAAGTTATGCAAGACGAATAAAACGATCATTTTTAAGGCGATGTCGTGCTTGTATTAATGCTGGTGGCAAACAATTCGAACATTTATTGTAATTAAATTCAGTAAAAAATTAAATGTTTTATTGTTTAAACTAGTTGTTTTATTTCATTTTATATCCATAAACCCATTTTGGATACAAAATTACAATAATATTCAAAAATTAACATCTGTCTTTCTCGCTCTAACGTAAAATCTCTCTCTCTACTTTTAAAATGATATTGACTATCAAAAACCTATTTTGATCCCATAGTAAAAGTAATTAATTTAAACAACAATTTTATGAAATTTGGTTCTTGTTTAGAAATACCACTCGTATTTTTTTATGTGGCTAGTTTTCCTAGAATATTATACCATTTTAGAATCTTGATTAGTTGCGTCATTTTTTGATAAAACTTGCCATAGTAGTATTCATACTTTTTTTTTACACCACGATGAGTGAAATACTGAAAGTAAAAATCTTTCAACATTTTTAGCAAAAAATGTAATATAAATCATTTTTATGTAAAAACTATATGTTTTCTGTGGATTTCAAGGATTGTAATAAATAGCAGATATATTCAGCTTACTGATACAAAAAATAAATCAAAAATATTTAAAAAACTGTTTTCATGGTAGTTAAAAATGTCAGATGAGATGTAAGTTTTTGAAAAAAATAAATTTTTTTCGTAACTAAAAAAAACAATGGATAATTTTAAAAAATTTTGTTCTTGACCTGTCATGACCAGGGCTACCCTCTGTTGCAGTTTTATCGCTGAATTTTGGGACACATTATATGCCAAAGTGATTATTTTTGAGTACAACACGATATTTGAATAACATTATGTTATTAAATAAAAAATGGTAATTATTAATAGTTTTGTTTTATTAGTTTTAATTTTATTATTGAAACAACAAAGAGTTATTTCCCTTTTACCCAAAGTATTATTATGTTTTAACCGACTTTTTTTTTGAAATTTACTAATTTATTGTCATTTCAAACAATTACTTTTTAAATACTATTCGCCTCTTTAGTCATTTATCCTGTACCTCAGCTGTGTTTTACTAGTCGTATAAACTAATTAGCCTTTTTCTGTTTTATTCATCACGTTGTAATTGATACAATTAGCCTTACTCTAAAAAAATACAAAAGTTATACTTAAAGCGTTTTGCTTGAATCTATTACGTGCAACATTTGGTGCTTAAATCATTTAGCCTGCATCTACAAATTAATTAAGTATGGGCGTTTTGTATTAAGCGACAATCATATCTGCTAATAGCGCCTTTTTAAAAGAAGTATCTTAATCAAATTATGGGGAATATAATAAGAAAATAGATAAATTTTACTTTTTTGAAAATAAACCTGGTTTCAAAAAGTTATGAATTTTTTTCTGGAAATCAAAACTTTAAATCGCTCTCCTGTAAAGTTTTAAAAATGTCGCTTAAAACAAATAGCCCGGAAACCGTCGATATATATATTTTTATTGTGACTCGACATATGACAGCACCCTGCTTGATGTTAAGCCAAAGTGTGGTCCATGAATGAATGTCACTGCTACTACAATTCAATAACTGTGAGTAGCAATCACATCCACTATGCCGGCCTAGATGGAACCGGCAACTTACAAGCTGATCCCGAAACGTGACCAAATCACTTTACGGTCTGTATACTTGTAAGTGGTGTTACTACCCCGGATCGGCAGACTGGGTACCACTGCCTACCACTCTTTGATAACCAGACCCGAAGCAAATATCCATCTCTTTTTTTTTATTAACAAATATTTGCAATATTTAATACTATTAAATATTACAAATAAAAGCTATGAAACAAATATTTGCTCCGACCGGGGATCGAACCCGGGACTTTACGCGCAACAAACCAGTCGCTAAACCGTTCGTCCACGCCTGTCGTCAATATGCAACTTTTAATACATTTAAGCCCAAGTTCCCATACAAAATAAATGATGTTCTTTATTAATTGAGGCTCTTGCCTTATTAAAACCTATGAAAATACAATGGTGTATGCTAAGCCTTATATCTTTGCCTTTCACTACATAACTGATCATGAAGTGTATTTATCGTTTATTGCCTAAGTCGAGTCTCGCGCCAGTTGATAAAGGACTGCTTGATTAGATAATATTAACAAGTAGTGGTACTTAGTGGTACTTAGTTCCCTAAAGAAATACAAGGATTAAATATAAAAAAATATACAATAGTTAGTAGATTGACGAAAGGAATTTATGTCATTTTAATTTATTTTAATTATGAATTTAGTCAGGATGTTTTCTGACTAAATCGGAGGAATCCTTAAGAAAGCTGGATTGCCTAGTGCCCAGGCGTGAAGCGAGGGAGATAATGCTGGCAAATAATCCAATTTCAAAATTAAAAAAAAGATATGTCAAAAGTGCTCAATTGCTCAACTATCCATACGTAAAAACCCGTTAAAAGAAATATACTAAAAATGATAAAAATATTGAGATAAAGGTATGTAACACAAATTAATCATAAATAAAACTAATATAACATAATTATAATTAGCCTAAAAATGAATTGTGTAGGACCGTGTAGAGCACAGCGCTAAATTTCCCCCACAACCCCAAAAAAAATTATACTCAGAGAATATTTTTGAGGTTATGGTCTTTTATAAGTCATTCATTCACCGTTTACACTGTCTTCTTCGAGAGCAAGGGGTAGGGCTTACAACTTTGGCTCCTACTCCAAGAGAGGTACCTTTACTACACGACAGTTGTTTTTTTTTATGGAGTCTGTCATCCCGCTCTCGAATGAAATCCCAAGTATAATGCGTCGATAAAATTTTACAAATGACGAAGTAATGTCATTAAAATTATAGTGAAATTGGTATTTCTTTATAATTGAGCTAAGAAAATCTCTAAAAGTAGTTTTCCCATATGGGATGTTCAAACGGGCATAGTGTTACACTAAGTGAACACTATGCCCGCATACTGAAAGCGCATACTGTTGACCTAGGATTATTTGAAATGAGTTATCATCCGCTCATATAATAGAATATAGAATGCTGGAGAGAATTAGCATTCTAATTAAATATACTTTTTTTAATTTATTTAAAGAAGAAGAGATATTGATTGTATATCACTTTGCAACGCTATCTAATAGCATTATATATATTTAAACCCAAAAGGGGTTACAATTAAACACAGTCACCTAAATTTCTCATAATACAAATTACAAAATTCAACAAATACTACATAATTAGACAAAGAAACGGTTCTAACATTATAAAACATCTGTATTTGTTATGTAAAGGCAAATATAGATTAATTAGGACGCGGTTTAAAAACGTATTGAAATAATGTATGAGCGAAAATTTGGAAACGGCAACATTCTAAACGCGACTATTTTACTTCTAAACTTGTAAACGGTGGATCGGAAAACGGGGTGCCCTGGTAGGTCTCTGGGTCTTAGCAATAGTTGTTATTAGGTTGCTTTTGGGTCAATTTTTTAAAAATAATGAATTAAACAATTTTTATGAGGCTTACTATCGCGATTATTTTGGTTTTGATTTTACAATTTTAATTTATTTTATTATTCCGACGTTTCGAGTATTAAACGGGGAACAGAAAAACAAAACCAAAACACCAAACAGGGTTGTTTTGAAAACAATAACAGCATTAACCAATAGGACGACCAACACCTGAATCTCTCCGTGACCACGATGGCTGCAAAGCTCTCGAAACGTCAGATTAATAAAATAGAATAAAATTGTAAAATCAAAACCAAAAAAACGCGATAGTAAGCCGCATAAAATTTGTTTAATTCTATAATCAATGTCTGCGCAAAATCGAAGCAAATATTTTTATTTAATGTCAGCGTTTATCGTTTTTTATATTGTGAATCAACATCTGACCTCGCCCCGCCTACTTGTAATAACAGCTAAAACTGTAGTACCTATATGGATCTCTACAGGGAATATTATAGAAAGTACTTTCCATTTCTGTTCATACATTATTCAATTTAATTCATAATCATTTACCTTCCGTACTATGATTAGTTTAAAGCTGGCAATGGAAAGAGCTATGCTTGGAGTATCTTTGCGCGATAAAATCCGGAACGAGGATATTCGCTGAAGAACCAGAAGAAACCGACATATCTCGTAGGGTTTGCAAGCTGAAGTGGCAATGTGTTGGCCACTTCGCTCGATAAACCAACAACCGATGGGAAAGAAAGATGACCACAAACCGGCAAACGCAGCGTAGGTAGGCCTCCCACTAGGTGGACTGACAGTGAAAGTCACGAATAACCAGTAGATGCAACTGGCATCTTGTCGTTCGAAATGGCGTTCTAAGGGGGAGGCCTATGTTCAGTAGTGGACGCCTTCTGGATGATGATGATAATGTTTTTTTTATTGATGTTAAGCTGGAGTGTGGTCCATGAATGAATGTCACTGCTACTACAATTCAATAACTGTGAGTAGCAATCACATCCACTATGCCGGCCTAGATGGAATGGAAGTTTTTACAAGTAACAGTCGCTGATCTTATTAAATTATTATCTGCCTACATTGATAGGTGAAGTCAAGCCAACATTTTAGTTCTTTACTATCGAAGCATAGTGACGGCGACTAAGGCAGCTGTGAACCAACTCGGTTTTCTCAGTCGTCGTCACTCTTCAGTCACACCTCAGTCGAGGAGGTCCTTGCTTATCATCAGGCGGGACGAGGTCAGATGTCGTGTCACAATAAAAAAACTAGATTTAATTATCATAGACCCCTTTGTGAACCCCCATTTTTTTGTCACGCTAACTTAGACCCCTATCGAGTCTCCTGTGGGCTCCTGGGAGTTCACCTGGACCACTTTGGGAATCAATGGCCTAGTGGGAACTGGTAACTTATTATCCAGAAACGCTCACTTTACTGTCTGTACACTTGAAAGAATACACTAAAAATACAGTAATGTAATTACATGGGTATTATTTTTTGGAAAAAACCTCAAAGATGCGATTAAATAATTTTTTTGAGACATTTTTATCCAAAAATCAAGGTTACGTCTAATTTGTTAGACACAAGGCGGATACACAACAGTTGTTATTGTGTACGCTAATTCTGTTATCGTACGTAAGTAGTTTTATGCGACAAGACAGAAAAATACGCATAAACATCCAGACTGTGACTGTGTGTAGAAGGAACAGAGTTGCGCATTTACAGGTATTTTATTGCACATTCAACTGTGGGCAGTACAAAACTGTTTTTGTTTCATTAGGAAAAAATGCCTTAGATGGATGGAATGGAATGAAATGAAATGAAAATTTCAACAAGCTAATCTTAGGAATTATGATTCGTGTTTTTTTTTCAATTTTATTTTCATTACTCACTAATTTAAAATAAAGTCAGAAGCATTGGAAAATACCCATAGTTTTTTTCATCAAATTAAATATGTATTATTGTTCTATTATCTTTGATAAATGACGCCTTAAGTCGTGTATTTATTATTATTGTGACTCGACATATGACAGCATCCCGCTTAATGTTAGGCTGGAGTGTGGTCCATGAATGGTTACCACTGCTACTACAATTCAAGTAGTAAGTAGCAGTCACATCCACTGTGTCAGGGCCGTGAAAAGTAGAGCTCCACTGTCTCTGCCCATCCCCATGAAATCTTAGGTAGAAATTAGGGAATTTAAAGAACCACTTTCCGGTACCAATGATATACTCGTATGTATTTTGGTCGTCCTGTTTCTATGAGCCTTTAAGTATAGTCTAAAATAACAGAAAGTCGCAAATAATATAATCTTTAGCTATAACAACTTTGAGAACCGTATACTTAAGACGTAACGCACGGTGTATCATCGTTTCCACTTCGTAGATCACCGACTCACTTCCTAGTTCATTATTTATCAAAGTTCATACTTGACGGTTACAAATGATTTTAAAAATAAAATTAACTACATATGAAATTAAGGTATTATTAACCTATTATTATGAATATATTTTTTTTCTTCACATTTCTATACTAAGCTACTAAAGTGCTTGTATCATAGAAACATATATTAAAGATACAAAGATACACTTAAGTGTCAGTCTAGCCAAGTTCAGACAACAAATTATTAATTTGGTTGATTAGCCATAGAATAATTTCTGCTATTCTGTTATATTTCAATCTAAAATTAATTAATTCATTTAATATTATTTTATATAAAAAAATGTTTTTTAGTTTTAATGTTAATCTTGTTAAATTATGCATGCTGTGGTTATCGTTAAAAAAAATAACACTTAGATTTAAGTTTTTTTTTTTTGTTATTGTAAGTGTCAAGTTGTCGTCACTCTTGGACCTCCTCTTGCTTATCATCAGGCGGGACGAGGTCAGATGTCGTGTCACAATAAAAAAAGTATATTTTGTAGATAACCCATCAATAAATAAATACATTGGTACCGGTGGGTGGTCTCGAACTCGTGTTTTCCGGTTTGTGTAACCACTGCACTGCCACTACACCACGGTCGCCTTGAAATATGTCGAGTTACATTAAAAAGAAAAGTTCCAAAGATCCTACCTAAGTACCACTATTTTATGTATTTATTTTACTTATTTGCACTATGTACAAAGGCGGACTTAATGCCGTTAGACATTCTCTGACAGCCAATCTACGAGTATTAGATATTAAGACAGTATCAATGAATGGTAGGTAGATGCAATATTATGAAATGACAATTTGTGAGACTAAAACAACAAACACATAATAATCAATCAAAACTGTCACGGGGATAGCCAGAGACAATGGAGCGCCACTAGCCACGGTTTGACACAACTCCCTCGCTTCCCTTCCCTTACATCCACAATTCTCTTCATACAACCTCTATGGTTATCAGCACTAGGCAACCTAGCTTTTTTAGCTAACATAATAATAATACTTAATAATTACATTTTAATACACATTAGTACATAATAAAAAAAATAGGTACATAGGCAAGTTCAATGCCTATTAGGCATTCTCTAACAACTAACCTTTGGGCTGATTAAACCTTTGAAACTACAATTACATAAACTACATCCAAGTATCACAAGTATACATATATGTAGGTAAAAATAAACATACATAAACATTTTTGTATATTTTGTGCCAATTTTTTAATATGAACAATATTAAATATTTATGCCATGAGCTCCTGTTTATCAGAAAACAAGTTGGTGACTAATCGTTTAGACATTGACAGACGGTACGCATCTAATATCCAGCGGTAGCTTGTTCCACTGGCAGACGCAGACACAGTAAATGAATCTGAATATCTGCTTGACAAGTGGAAAGAAAGTTTGAGCTGGTTATTGAAAGAAGAACGAAGAGGGAGACTATGCGTATTGCACAAGAATTCAAATCGGGATTTAAGGTAGGGAGGTGCACGAGTATTGTTAAGGATACTATACAAAAAGACAAGTAGATGGGCATATCTGCGGAAACGAATATTAAGCCATTTCAACTGAGTTCGAAAATGAGATACATCTTCATGTATTTGCTGGCCATAAAACCTTTAATACCATGTCAAGGCTATAAGTAAGTTATTTAACCAACAACAGAAACAATAAATTCGGTTATATAACTTTAAGAGTGAGTTATGTAAGGATGTATTCGAATACCAGTCACCAAGTAACAGAAGCGTAGCGTGCCTTGGCGGGGCCCCATATAAAAAAATGTTTGGGGGCCCATAGGAAGGGTAAAGATTTCTGACAAAAGAAAAAAATCTTTTGCATAAAATTAAAAGAAATATTTATTCACCATAATTACTGTCACTTTTTCGATTTTTTTTGGAAACAATTTAAATTAACGATTTAGGCTTTGTTTTTTAAGTTTGTCATTTTCGAAAAAAAAAAATGCGAAGCTTTTATCAATTTTTGCTTACTCACGTTGGGGGCCTCTGTATAACTGATACGGCAGATACGGCGGTAGCTACGGCCCTGCCAAGTAATGATATTTGGAAATAAAATTAGGGTTAGAGGTTCAGAGAGAGTGGTAGGCAGTGGTGTCGTGTGCCTATCCAGCGTATTATCACCAGTTTAACTAAACAGACCGTGAATTGACTTAGTTTCGGAATCACCTTGTAAATTGCCGGTTCCAACTAGGTCGGCATAGTTGATGTGATTGCTGTTTTCAGTTATTACAGCCCTTTCATGGACCGCACTCCAGCTTAAGATCAGGCGGAATGCTGTCATATGTCGATTCTCAATAAGGTATTAAAGTTAATTTTTGTCAGTAAATTCGGTTATATAACCTTAACAGCCGGTTGTACCAAAAATTATAATTTACCAATTTGTAAAAAGTATCGTATTTAAGTAAAAGAAAAATGGGTTGCACCACTCTTTAACTTCACATTTTACATTTAGGTTTAACGGATATTTTATACAGAGCTAAAGGACATCATTAATTTAGGGTTTCTATGTATTAATTTTGTTATTTCTAATGATAAAAACATATATAAATGGTAGTTTCGATATAAAATTATTAACAACCCAATTCACGATTGCGTAATAGTAAACGTAATAGAATAAGTATAAAGTAAAACTAAATTCGTAAATTGAAACTTTTTTGGTACAACCGGCTGTAAAAGTGAGTTATACAAGGATGTATTTTAAGACCAGTTACCAAGTATTTTGTCAATAAAATTAAGGACAGAGGGTCACTAGGTTACATACTATGTCCTTATAGAGCCGGTTCTTTTCTTAGGGTTCGAAATCGAAATCAAAAACCAAATCGTGGACATTCTCAAAAAAGCTGGATTGCCTAGTGCCCACAACCATAGAGCTTGTATGAAGAGAATTGTGGATGTGAAGGAAATGAGGGAGTTGTGTCAGGATTGCAGTTAGTGGCGCTCCATTGTCTCTGCCTATCCCTGTGGGAAGAAGGCGTGACAATTTTGATTCAATCAATCAAATATATAATAAAAAAGTTCAAAAAATTATTTATTTAACATTGTTTTGTATGAAGTTTTACAAAACCTTTAAATATATTTTTTGGACATTTTGATTCACTAGTAAGCTATTTAAAATGAGTTGCAACGCTGTTCTTCGCAGGTCTATGTCTTGATACTTGTAGATTGCTAACCAAGTAGATTATCGATTATCGTCTCTCGTCGACGATCGGCAAAATAATAAAAGCTAGGCTAAATCCACCAAATTGAGACTATTGATGATAATGATCAAACGTGTTGTCGCACAAACGATATTCGTCACAACGATTAATAGTCTCGCTTTTATTCTTTTGACAATCGCCGACGAGAGACGATAATCGTTTTAACTTGCCAACCTAACCCCGCAGGGCAGTACAGGGTTACGAAATATAACATACTCGTAATGAAAGTATATGACAGCTTAACCCATACTTTAAGGATACCGTTAAGATATTTATGTATTCTTTATGAATCATAAATTTTATGGTATTTCCAAGTATCTCATTACGAGTGTCGAAATCAATACAAAACATAACTTAAAGAATAATAATCCTTATTGCAATCAGCTTAAAGACGAAAATTGATGTATTATATAAAGATTCGTATGAAGCCGCTTTGTAAAAAATAGTTTAAAAAAAAAGCCTATATGACAATGTGAACTAGAGTGTACTATTTTTATTGTGACTCGACATCTGACCTTGACACGCCTGATGGCAAGCAAGAGGAGATCCAAGAATACCGACGACTGAAAGAACCTCAGTCGCCGTCACTATGCCGGCCAAAAAAATATATTTTTCGAAATTATTTTATTGTCATGGGTATTTAATAGGTGTAGATAGATAGATAAATTCTTTATTGCACAGTACATAATAAAACACATGTACATAGGCTTATGTCTAATGACATTTTCTACCAGCTAACCTTTGGGATAGTGAGCAGGGTTTTTTTTTTTTATTGTGACTCGACATTTGACAGCACCCCGCTTGATGTTAAGCCGAAGTGTGGTCCATGAATGAATGTCACTGCTACTACAATTAAATTACTGTGAGTAGCAATCACATCCACTATGCCGGCCTAGATGGAACCGGCAACTTACAAGCTGATCCCGAAACGTGACCAAATCACTTCACGGTCTGTATACTTGTAAGTGGTGGTACTACCCCGGATCGGCAGACTAGGTACCACTGCCTACCACTCTTTGATAACCAGACCCGAAGCAAATATCCATCTCTTTTTTTTTTATTAACAAATATTTGCAATATTTAATATTATTAAATATTACAAATAAAAGCTATGAAACAAATATTTGCTCCGACCGGGGATCGAACCCGGGACATTACAAACAAACCAGTCGCTAAACCGTTCGTCCACGCCTGTCGTCAAATTGTGGTGAACAGGGATTGTGGGTGCATTAAATTAATTAAATCTAAAAAGGTGTACAAATTTTCATATTATTGAAACCTCTAGAAGTGTGTGAATATTAATTTGATAGATTCCGTTACATAGTTACACACAAACAAGTTTTTAGTTATCAATGGTTATCAAAGAGTGGTAGGCAGTGGTACCCAGTCTGCCGATCCGGGGTAGTACCACCACTTACAAGTATACAGACCGTGAAGTGATTTGGTCACGTTTCGGGATCACCTTGTATGTTGCCGGTTCCAACTAGGCCGGCATAGTGGATGTGATTGCTACTTACAGTTATTGAATTGTATTAGCAGTGACATTCATTCACTTTGGCTTAACATCAAGCGGGGTGCTGTCATATGTCGAGTCACAATAAAAAATAAAAAAATAATAAATAAAGCTAAAAATAAAAGCGTGTTAAAATTATGGATGTCTAGTATCTCCCTTCCTACCCTTTGTAAAACCTCTCTCGGTACCCCGGACAGACTAGGTATCCCTTAGGGATGTCCCTTCGCAGTGACTTAAATTACAGGGACCACATCGAGCCTTACGTTAAGCTGGAGTGTGGTCCTTGAATGGAGGCAACTGCTACTACAATTCAATAACTGCAAGTAGTCACATCCACTATGCCGGCCTAGTTGGAACCGGCAACTTACAAGCTGATCCCGAAACGCAACTAAATCACTTCACGATCTGTATACTTGTAAGTGCCACCACTTACTATCCCAGATTAGCGCAGATTAGGACTTGGCATCCTGAACAAGGTGCCGGCGGTTCGTCGCGCCAGAGCTTCACCCGTTACTATATCAATCAATCAAGCAATCAAATTGTCATAGGGATAGGCGCCACCTGCCACGATCCTGACACAACTCCCTCGCTTCCTTCACATCCACAATTCTCTTCATACAAGCTCTATGGTTATGGGCACTAGGCAACCTAGCTTTCTTGAGGATACTATACAAGGTTCAAATTCGCTCTCGCACCTCCTAGGACGGCTCTTTGCTTCCTTCCCATCCAAATACTTAATATGAAATGTAAATATTTGTAAATAAGTTAAAATAAATATGAGAGTAATAGTACAATGTTGCGCAAGTCCTATTACGGTATTATTACGTCACTTTAAAGCAGTTCTCCACTCGGAATATGTCGAACGATAACACAGACTGTATAACTATAGACGCTTCATTGAAAAATGTGTATAAAGGTCATCGGCATTGGTGGGGTCAGTTTAACATTTCACTTTAACATTTCTAAATTTTTTATGCCCCCCAAACATAATTTTGAACCTTTAAAAATTGCTTTGTCGCTTAGAAATATAAATGTTTTTTTTTTTGTTTTTGCCTTTTTGTTAAATTTGTCACCGATATCTAGCATTACATTTGACAAGGATTGACAAAGGAATGCTTCGATAGTCTGGGCATATGGAAAGGATGAGTGAAAGTAGATTGACGAAAGGAATTTATAAATCTCATGTAGATGGATGCGTTAAACAAGGCAGGCCCAGCAGGGTGTTCTCCGACCAAATCGGAGACATCCTCAAGAAAGCTAGGTTGCCTAGTGCCCATAACCACAGAGCCTGTATCAAGAGAATTGTGGATGTGAAGGAAGCAAGGGAGTTGTGTAATGACAATTTGATTAATTGATTAATTTAAATAATCCAAAACGAAAGAAGTCGTGTCGAGTCCTTTTTTGAAGTGCCCTCCTGTGTGGCGTGGGCACCACGTTGGGAAACACTGATTTAGACCATCTAAATAAATAAAATTGGACATTTTAATTGATTCGGAAACTATACAATCAATTACATATATCAAAAAGTTTTTTTTGCGCCAATAATAATTTCAATAAAATCCAATTGTTTTAGAATAGGAATAGAAATTATTTTCTCTGATTTGATAATTGCCATTGAAAACCATCACAGTGCAGTACAGTTTCTGTTTTATGTTCCTCACCCGCCGAAGTCTATAGAATTTGTGCTCTGTAATAACTCTGACAATAACCGGTTTTGAACCGAAATACCTCTTACCAATCGCCAAAAGAATACGTTGATAAAAATTGCAAACAACCTTATCTTCAGACCTTTTTTTATTAATGGGATTGGTGGAGTATTTGGAAAGCGTATTTAAAGTTCTTTTGCCTTAAACCATTTTGCTGCGACCTAATATATATTTTACATCAGAAATGTCGGAATCCATGCCGACATATGACAGCACCCCGCCTGATGTTAAGCTGGAGTGCGATCCATTAATGGAGGCGGCCGCTACTACAGTTAAATAACTGCAAATAGCATTTGAATTAACTATACGTGCTTAATTGAAACCAGAAACTTATAAACCCTATCCCGGCTGAGTACACAAATGGTAGTACTACCTCGGATCTGATCATCACTATAAGCAATCAATCAATCAAATATTCACGCCTTTATCCCACATGGATAGGCAGAGACAATGAAGAGCCACTTGCCACGATCCTGAAACAACTCTCTCGCTTCCCTCACATCCACAATTCTCTTCAAACAAGCTCTACGGTTATGGGCACTAGGCAACAAATGACCACCAAATCTCTGCCTACCACTGTTCAAACAAAAGTATCTTGTTGATACTTATTGAGCGGACGTGAAGTAACGGGCGTTGCCTTAAATGTATGACCCGTTATTTTACAAGAGATTCGGACACGACTTTTTGAAGCTACGTCATTTTGTTTCATAGCTTTAATTTGTAATATTTAATATTTATATTAAATATTACAAATATTAGTTAATAAAAAAGAGATGGATATTTGCTTCGGGTCTGGTTATCAAAGAGTGGTAGGCAGTGGTACCCAGTCTGCCGATCCGGGGTAGTACCACCACTTACAAGTATACAGACCGTGAAGTGATTTGGTCGCGTTTCTGGATCAGTCGGCATAGTTGATGTGATCGCTGCTCACAGATATTAAATTGTAGTAGCAGTGACATCCTTTCATGGACCACACTTTAGCTTAACATCAAGTCACAATAATAAAAAACATGGGCTGGTAAATCATGCCACTTGTCAATGAATGAGGAAAGATTTAACTATACTTTTTGAAGGTTGGTACAGTGCACAGAGCATGTGGGCGGATAACCTCGCAAACGTGCTACAAGGTCTCCAAAATGAATGAAGTTGTCTTATATAATATTTATTAATGTATAGATAATATATGACAATTGTTATATAGGATATTTACATTAAAATGTATCTGTTATACCAGCGGCATGCTATGACGACTGTTTAGAGCAGTGTTTCCCAACATTTTTAGGCTAGGCTGCCCCACCTTAACATTTCTAAAAGTTTTATGCCCCCATACATAATTTTTAACCGTTAAAAATTGTTTTATTCCTTTAGTTAAAATGATTTTAGCATTTTTTTTTTAAGAATTTCCCTTTTTTGTTAAATTTGTCACCGATATCTAGTATTACATTTAAATAACCCAAAGCGAAAGGGTTATAGTTGTGTTAAGTCCATTTTTAAATTGCCCCCCTGTGGGGCGTGGGCTCCACGTTGGGAAACACTAGTTTAGACGTTTCACCGATCATAAAGTTTCGTATAAATTATTAATAACGCTGTAGAAATGCAGTCGTTAAGGAGAGTATGTGGAGTGACGATAGCGGATAGAATAAAAAATAGCACAATGCGCTATAGATGTGGTTTGAAAGAAGATGTAGTGACAAGGATTGACAAAGGTATGCTTCAATGATTTGGACACATGGAAAGGATGAGTGAAAGTAGATTGACGAAAGGAATTTATAAATCTCATGTGAATGGATGCGTTAAACAAGGCAGGACCAGGAGGGTGGGTGTTTTCCGACCAAATCGAAGACATTCTCAAGAAAGCTAGGTTGCCTAGTGCCCATAACCATAGAGCTTGTATGAAGAGAATTGTGAATGTAAAGGAAGCGAGGGAGTTGTGTCAGGATCGTGGAAAGTGGCGCTCTATTGTCCTATCCCTGTGGAAGAAAGGCGTGACAATTTGATTTAATTTTTAATAATAACGTTTGAAGGAGCAAATTGTTGTCCTTTATTGTCACTATAAAGAACAATAACTGTTCCTTCAAACGTAATTATGAATTAAAACGATACTTCATGAGCGGGTCTAACGTCAAAATGGTCATCATCATCTCGTAGCTTGCCCCTGGTATAGGTGTTTTGTTTTTATGGCTCAACATTTGACAGCACCCCGCCTGATGTTAAGCTAGAGTGCGATCTATGACATGGACGTAAATAAAAATAAATAATCCAAAATAAATAAATAAATAAAATACACACTTATATGACAATGTGAAGTAAAAAGTAAATTATCGCAGTCACTATGTCGGCCAAAAATAATGATTTTATTGTACTATCATAAGTTTTTAAAACGTGTACAAATTTTCATATTATTCATATTATAGAAGGCGTATAAAAATTAATTTGAAAAATTTCATTACATCCATACAAGTCAAGCTAATAAAAGCGTATTAAAAAAGAAAATTATCTCACATCCAGGCGACCTCGTTAAGCGCGGAAAGTGCTGAAAAAATCAACCTGCGCAAATACGTCAACCTTAAAGGTTACGAGTTTGAACCGTTTGGGGTCAAGCCGATGGGCCCTTGGGGACCTTCAGCTAAGCGTCTGGCCAGGGAGTTGTCCAAGCGGCTGACGGAGAAGTCTGGTGACAGGAAGGCTGGCAATTATTTTTGCCAACGTATTAGCCTTATATTGGGGAAATATTGACAGTCTCCTTGGGACTACCTCTGATGCGACGTCATTAGATGATATTTTTTATTAACCCCTGACCCAAAAAGAAGGGTGTTATAAGTTTGACTTGTCTGTGTATCTGTGTATCTGTGTGTCTGTCTGTGGCATCGTAGCTCCTAAACGAATGGACCGATTACGATGCGGTTTGTTTCATTTGAAAGCTGACGTGATCGAGATGGTTCTTAGCTACAATTGATGAAGATCTGATCAGGGGTTTCAAGGTCATCCGCTCGATTTGTTAGCTGCGGTAGCGATCTTAGACGCGCTGTTTAGGACGGCAACCCTTGTACGTCGCTATGCGACGAAGATTGTTATTTTATGTCAAATAAATATGCCAATTTAAAAACACGTAAAAAATGTTGTAATTTTTCCCTTAAAATATTCATATGGCGAGGTTGGTTTGCAGTTTAGATCGATTACCTTGATTGAATATTTTAGGGGAAAAATTATAACATTTTTTACGTGTTTTAACAATGGCATATTTATTTGACATAAAATAACAATCTTCGTCGCATAGCGACGTACAAGGGTTGCCGTCCTAAACACGCATAAGGCTGGGAATACACGTCCGATATTGCTGAGCAAATTATTTACAAATCGGAAGTAGGAATCGGACGTCTATTTTGTTTCTGTATTCTGTATGAAAACTGCACCTTCAGACAATCGGATCGGCCATAAAATCGTAAGCGCCTTGGCGTTGTTTCCGATTCTGACATCCGATCCGACTATCGGATCTGACGTGTATTAAGTATTCAAACAAATGTATGGCACGAGTGCCTTCCGATTGTCTGATCAGACAATCGGATCGGACTATCGGAGATGAAAATCGGACTTGTATTCCCAGCCTTATAGGTATTTACTTTACTTTTAAACATATCTGTGACTTAACATTTGAAATAAAAACGTATACAAATACATGTGTGTTTTAACTGGTACCACTGAGTTACTCTGATGATGGAACTCGAAGGTAGGAGACGAAATCCTGGATGTGTTCAAACTTTTTTTGGTATACTAAGTTTGGACTCATTAGATTTGTCTTGAAGGTAGGAAACTAATTGTAGAAAAACTAGTTATAAAACATTCCGGATCTAAAAAATCTGATCATGGATCCTCTTAGATCAGCAAATCAACAAGAAATGGACCTATAGTGCTTTAACTAAAATTGTTACTCACTAAGAGCATTTAGCTGGACCGTCATCAAATTGAAGACCGGGCAATCTGATGATGCACCATTATGAATCCTCTCAGATCAGCAAATTAACAAGAGATAGAACTGTAGTGCTTTAACTAAGCCTTTAGCTGGGCCGTTATCAAATTGAAGATCGGGAGTATCTGATCATGAATCCTCTCAGATCAGCAAATCAACAACAGATAATATCATAGTGCTTTAACTAAAATTGTTACTCTCTATGAGCCATTAGCTGGGCCATTATCAAATTGAAGACCTGGAATAGTTATCTGATGATGCACCATAAGGATCCAAGGGATATTAAAGAGATATAACTATTGAGCCATGACTAATGTTGTTTATTACTATAAAGCTGATGATATGACCAAAGTGGTTACAGGCGTTTCGGGGGTTCCTTTAAAATTTTAATTTTGATTTTTTTATAGTTTAATTATATATCAATAAATTAAATTATCACGCCCTTTTCTCCACAGGAATAGGCAGAGACAATAGACCGCCACGATTTTAACACAACTACCTCGTTTCCCTCCCCTCCACAATTTTTTTCATACAAGCTCTACGGATATAGGCACTAGGCAATCTAGGTTTCTATATTTTTGTGTAATCAAATCGTCTCGCCTTTTTCCCATAGGGATAGGCAGAGACAATGGATCGCCATTTGCCACGACCCTGTCACAACTCCCTCGCTTTCTTTACATTCACAATTCTCTTCATACAAGCTGTATGGTTATGGGCACTAGGCAACCTAGCTTTTGTATAAATTCATAATAACATAGGAAGTCGTGCGGAAGTGTGCATCTAGGTATTGCATAATAGCTAGGTCTTTTAATTGAGCTCGTGATGACCTAAACCCAGTGCTGCGACCAAGGTTAGAAACATTAAATTGTAAATAAATAACTATAAATAACTTTTGACGACAGGCGCGGACGAACGGTTTAGCGATTGGTTTCTTGCGCGTAAAGTCCCGGGGTTCGATTCCCGGTCGGAGCAAATATTTGTTTCTTAGCTTTTGATGGAATATTTATTAACATTAAATATTGCAAATATTTGTTATTAAAAAAAAGAGATGCATATTTGCAGTGGGTCTGGTTATCAATGAGTGGTAGGCAGTGGTACCCAGTCTGCCGATCCGGGATAGTACCACCACTTATATGTATACAGACCGTGAAGTGATTTGGTCGCGTTTCGGGATCAACTTGTAAGTTGCCGGCATAGTGGATGTTATTGCTACTCACAGTTATTAAATTGTAGTAGCCCTGGCATCCATTCATGGACCACACTCCAGCTTAACATTAAGCTGGGTGCGTCATATGTCGAGTCACAATAAAAAAAATCAGTATAAAGGGCATAACATTGACATTTCTATAATAATTATAAAGAGCCAAGGTCGAAACCGATAAGTCTAAAAGTTGTTGTTTTTTCCATCGTATTACAAGATGTAATTAGCGGAGCCGTTTCACATCACGGCGGCCATTGTTCTATGGGAAAATTGTGAAATGTAGACTTGTCCGATTTTGTAAAGAGATCATAAATTATTTTTGTGTGTTTTCATTCATATTTTATATTTATATGCTTTGGTAATGAAAAAAATTATAAGAGCGATAAGCAGACGGTCGGTGGTCATTTGCAGACCGTGAAGAGACTTTCTCTCGTTTCTGGATCGGCTTGAAAGGTTCCTAGTTTGACGACTACTACTTGCAGTATTGCAATCAATTTAATTGTCACGCCTTATTCTTACAGGGATAGGCAGAGATAACGGAGCTACTATCCACTTGCCACAAATCCTTCGCTTCCCTCACAATCACATTTTTTTTATACATGTTCTACGGTCATGGTTGGTGAATACCCTTCTCCATTCACATCAGATTTATAAATCGGACAAATCAGAGACATCCTTAAGAAAGCTGGGTTGCCTAGAGCCTGTATGAAGAGAATTGTGGAGTGAAGGAAGCAAGGGATTTGTGTAAGGATCGTGATAAGTGGCGCTCCATTGTCTCTGCCTATCACTGTGGGTAAAAGGCGTGACAATTTGATTGATTGATTGATAAATATAACATTTTTTTTTATTATTTTGACTCGACATTATGACAGCACCCCGCTTGATGTTAAGCCAAAGTGTGGTCCATGAATGAATGTCACTGCTACTACAATTCAATAACTGTGAATAGCAATCACATCCACTATGCCGGCCTAGATGGAACCGGCAACTTACAAGCTGATCCCGAAACGTGACCAAATCACTTCACGGTCTGTATACTTGTAAGTGGTGGTACTACCCCGGATCGGCAGACTGGGTACCACTGCCTACCACTCTTTGTAAACCAGACCCGAAGCAAATATCCATCTCTTTTTTTTTATTAACAAATATTTGCAATATTTAATACTATTAAATATTACAAATAAAAGCTATGAAACTAATATTTGCTCCGACCGCGGATCGAACCCGGGACTTTACGCGCAACAAACCAGTCGCTAAACCGTTCGTCCACGCCTGTCGTCAACATGATAATATAGCGATTATTACTAGAATATTTTCCTAATAATAACAACCTCCACACTTAATTGTTCGAAACTCAACAAACATAAATAAATAAACATTGAAATTGACAGATCACTATGTGAAAATCTTAAAATATTTACGCGTCAATATTAGTACAATAAACACACGAAAATCAACCTTTTTATTATAGGCATAAGACACAAAATATTTTTTATAAGTTAGTATTAGCTACGAAGTTAAACTTCAAACAAACAACATACTTATCGTCTAGATCTTTAGGTACAAATTTAATTAACAATACCCTGTAGTTGTTTTTATTATCAGGGTTTCCAAAAGATTTTTTTATTTTTTATTATTATACATTTCTATACTAAGCTTCTATGATGCTTGTATCATAGAAACAGGACAACCAAAGTATATATATCAAAGATACATTGGTACCGGTGAGTGCTTTCGAACCCGTGTCACTCGGCTTACGTAGCCATTGCACCGCCACAACACCACGGTCGCCTTAATTTTCTTGAATATATCAAAAATTAAACCTCGATTAGTGTTGTCCGAAATTCCGCTGATTGGTCACTCTGCTTGGCGCCTAAAAGCAATTATGTAAAATAAGGTAGATACGTTATATACATCAGTTTTAGTGTACGAAAAAGGCACAAGTTTAAACGGTCAACCACGACGAAGTGGAAGTAGGACGGGATGATAGTTATTGAAAGCGAAAAAGATACAAATATATGTTGCTCTGCATCGCGACACTGAGCTCAGGTTTGCTAATTAGCAAAGTTTTAACGTGCCACTTTCGGAGCGTATAACATCTATGACATTTCTCATTAAAATATCATTGCTTGATATTGCTTGATATTGAGAGAACACGGCGCCCTGTCGGGTATCCCGGTTGTATAAAGACTAGGTTAAAGAGCTCCACAAAACATTGTACTTGGTAAAGGCGATAGAGTCGTGAAGAAGTCTGAAGTCTGTGAAGCTGCAAGTTCACAGACTTCAGAGTTACAACGAACTGCATATCATCAGTGGCGTAACTAGGGGATGGCAGGTAGGGCACGTTCCCAAGGGGGCGCGATTTGAAAATAATAAAACTTAAAAATAATAATAAACCAAGGAAAAATTAGTTCTAGGTAGAAAGATTCTGCTTGGTTTCTTCCAAAGAACGGTGGAAGCTTAGTTGAAGAATATCTTAAGCTAGATCTAAAATGTTTTATTAAGTGTAGGTAAAGTAAGGGAACGAGCTAAATAAACGAGGTAGGAATGCAGTTGTGACGTAATGGTCACGTGTCTATTAATGAATAGTGAAGTAACATGCAAAATGTCGATAACGTAAAACACACACTTTCCTTAAAACGCAAATAGATTTAGTTATTAAAATTTATAAATGTGTATTAAATTGAAGTATAAACACTAGACAACAACAATTAATCATTTAACTCGTTCCCCATCTATTTATGTGTATTTAACATTTGTGTAACTTACAAAGGGGCGCATCCTCGATGCTTGCCGGGTGACGTATCCGATCGGTATGCCGCTGCATATAATTTTAGACACGTTTTTATCAATGAATTAAACAAATTGTTCAATGTTTGCGCAACATCTAAGAAAATACTACGTTTTTATTAGCTTGACTTGTATGTAATGGAATCTTTCAAATTAATTTTCACTCACTTCTAGACGTCTAAATGATTTGAAATTTTTACTCGTATTAAAAACCGGGTCTGCAACCAGAGTGTATTGCCAGTGATGACATATGGCACTGAGACGTGGCCCTTAAATATTGGCCTGCTGGAAAAGCTCAGAGTTGCTTAGCGGGCAATGGAGACAGCTATATGCTTGAAGTGTCTCTGCGCGACAGAATCCCGAACGAACCAGTTACCGACATAGCTCTTAGGAATTGCAAGCTGAAGTGGCAATAGGCTGGCCACATCGCTCGATAAACCGACAATCGATGGGGAAGACAGGTGAGTGGAGACCACGAACCGGAAGACGCAGCGTAGGCCTCTCACTAGGTGGACTGACGACATAGTGGAAAGTATTTTCAGTCATCGGTATTCTTGGACCTCCTCTAGTCCCTCAGTATTTACTTTTCAATTGTCATATAAGCGTGTTTTTTAGTATTTTTTTATCTATCCTTTTTTTAATTAGATATATTTAAATGACAAATAAATAGATTTAACTATAGTGATATTTATTGTAGGTTACACGACAAAAGATGTAGCCTAAGAAGTTTAGACTAATAACAGCTTTAAGAGCTTAGCAGTAAGGTGCAAAGTTGTATGAATAATTTATTAGTTGTCGGCCTCGTGACGAGGACGCAAGTCTCACTTTATACATAATTATGACATCATTTCGTATTTTGTCATTTAATTGTTGGAAAACATGTGATTGTAGTGAAGTGACTAAGTCGCGTTTCGAGAACGACTTGAAAGTTGCCGGATTGCTGTCAGTTAATATTAATTGAGACAGGCATCTGTTTGTAGTAAAGAGTTGTTTTTAAAAAATGGCAGATATTGCTCCGGATCTGGTTGTCAAAGAGAGGTAGGCATAAGGCAGTGGTGCCCAGTCTGTTGATCCGGAAATACAAAAGCACCGGAGACTGAAAAATCCATCGTAGTTTAAGGCTGCCTCAGTCGCGCCGTCACTATGTCGACCTAGGCCTTGATTCTTATAATACATTATGACGTCTAAGAAGCAGTGAAATTGCCCGTCAAAATCGGTCCAGACATTTCAGAGATTAGCTGGAACAAACAGACAGACAGACAGAAGGACAGATAGACAGACAGACAGACAAAAATTGTAAAAAATGTTATTTTGGTGTATGTACCGTATATATATTTATATACATGTACAATTTCATTTTCACAATTTCAAGACACTCCAATTTTATTATATGTATAGAAGAGGCAGATCTTGCCTTCAGGTCTGGTTGTCCCCCGTTCTAAAGGGGAGGCCTATGTTCAGCAGTGGATGCCTTCTGGCTGATGATGAAGACGATGACTTTAGATTAACAGGCGTCTGTCAAGTCGAATCATAATAAAACAAAATTTTGCAAATGTGTTTATTCTAATATTTCTAAATTGCAGCCATTTTAGATTTCGCGTAGGCAGTGATATTTCCTAATAAAAGAGGTTATTTTATGAATCACTAAGCTTTTAAAATATTTTATTACTAAATTAAACTTTAACAAATATGGTGTGCAGTTATTTAATCGGACTGTTTGAGTACCACTTCTTTGATTGGTTTGCAATTAGAAATACAAAATGGCATCCATAATTAAAAAGTTAAGTTAATTTAAGTTAAAGAGGATGTAGTGACAAGGATTGACAAAGGAATGCTGCGATGGTTTGGGCACATACAAAGAATGAGTGAAAGTAGATTGACGAAAAGAATTTATAAATCTCATGTGAATGGATGCGTTAAACAAGGCAGGCCCAGGAGGGTGTTTTTCGACCAAATTGGAGACATCCTTAAGATGGTTGTCGATCATCTCTAAGCTTATTTTCGATAATTTCTAGGCGCATTTACGATTATTTCTAGGCGTGTTTTCGATCATCTCTAGGCGTATTTTTGATCAACTCTGACGTATTTTCGATCATCTCTAGGCGTGTTTATGATCAGTTTTGGTTGTATTTACGATCAACTCTAGGCGTATTTACGATCAACTTTAGGCGTATTCTCGATCAACTCCAGGCGTATTTTCGATCTTTTTTTTTAATCGTATTTACAATCGTATTTACAATCATCTCTACAATCGTATTTTCCATCGACTTCGTCACGTGAATGCAGTTTATTACACAACGATATTGCAATAGTCTTAATAGATTAGTATGTAGTAACGAACCTGTCAGGTCATTTGTAACCTTATTTGGAAGGCAGTTAAGCCTTATTTTGTTTATTTAGTAGAGTGGGAAAGGACGTTTTAAAATAAATATAATAACCTATATACTTAATTAGAACCAGAAAGAGACTGAGTCGCGTTTCAGGATCATATTGTATTCTGCCGGTTCTATCTAAGCCGGCATAGTGGATGTGACTGTTACCCTTAGTTATTGAACTGTAGTAGCAGTCGCATCCTCGGGTTGCTGTGTAATATGTCGAGTCAACAGCATCATGCCTGCCTAAATGTTAAGCTAAAGTGCGGTTCATGAAGAAATCGTCTGCTATTAAACTGCAATTAGCGGTCGAATTCGCTATGCCGGACCTATTTGGAACCGGCAACTTACAAGCTGATCCCGAAACGCGACTGAGTCATTTCACGGTCTGTACACATGTAAGTGGTAGTAGGTAGGTACTTTTTTATTAATTCCCTGTAGCGACAATTAACGAATTTTACCTATCTATTAAAGAGTATAATTAACTATAATTAAATCTAATTATAGTTAATTTTGTATAAAAAATGTCGGCTGTAACTTGTTAGCCGAGCGTGGTTTGTCCACATTCCTATATCCTTAAGGAACTGGTCTTACTTTGTTTATATTTACGACTTTAACCTAAAGAGAGATAGATAGACATATAGCAGAAATAATATTAATCTTTATAAATAAATTTAGTTTGTAGGAATAATCTCTAGAACATGGAATAGATATTTTTTTTTAAATTGTGACTCGACATATAACAGCACCCCGCTTGATGTTAAGCCGAAGTGTGGTCCATGAATGAATGTCACTGCTACTACAATTCAATAACTGTGACTAGCAATCACATCCACTATGCCGGCCTAGTTGGAACCGGCACCGTACAAGCTGATCCCTAAACGTAACCAAATCACTTCACGGTCTGTATACTTGTAAGTGGTGGTACTACCCCGAATCGGCAGACTGAGTAACACTGCCTACCACTCTTTGATAACCAGACCCGAAGCAAATATCCATATTTTTTTTATTAACAAATATTTGCAATATTTAATATTATTAAATATTACAAATAAAAGCTATGAAACAAATATTTGCTCCGACCAGAGATCGAACCCGGGACTTTACGCGCAACAAACCATTCGCTAAACCGTTCGTCCACGCCTGTCGTCACTACTATAAGTGCTTGTATCATAGAAACTAGACGACCAAGGTACATTGACTCAAAAAAGCATCGGGAATGGATATGGATGATGTGTTTATGGTTCCAAATAATTTTTGTTTTTGCTACATTGACACAACTGTTTTCCATTTTGACGCGGAGTTTGAGTTGCATCTATTATTTAGATTAAATACAGTGTTCTTTTTAGTTATATCACCCAGGAGGGTGTTTTGCGACCAAATCGGAGACATCCTCAAGAAAACTGAGTTGCCTAGTGCCCATAACCGTAGAGCTTGTATGAAGAGAATTGTGAATTTGAAGGAAGCGAGGGAGTTGTGTCAGATCGTGGCAAATTTTGTTTTTATTGTGACATGACATTTGACCACGACCCGTCTGATGATAAGCAAGAGGAGGTCCAAGTGTGACGACGACTGAAAAAACCGTATTGGTTAGTTCACAGCTGCCCCAGTCGCCGTCAATATGCCGGCCAAAGGTGAAGCACTCATGCTCCATTGTCTCTGCCTATCCCAGTGGGAAAAAGGCATTACAATTTGATTGATTGATTGAACTTTACCAGCCCACGTGCTCTCCCCATCTTATAATCTTAAATCCTTCAAGCGAAGAGTAAAATGCACCTTTAGTCGGCATAGTGACAGCGACTGAGGCAACCGTAAGATGAGAAGGTTTTTTTCAGTCATCAGAATTTTTGTCAGGCTAGTCAAATACTTAGTTTAAATAAAAAAAAAAGTATCAAATGCTCAATTTAATTTTGTATAGATATATTCTAAGTCTTGTTTTTTTAATATTATAAATAATTTATAATTAACATACCTTTTATAAAAAAGTTTTATAATAATCCTTGATAGTCAAAAATCAATAAATCACTAACACCTACACTTCACACTAACAAAACAGGATTCAGTAACGAAATAAGAAAAGAAAACATAAATTAACTCACATTTTAAAACAAAATTAATAATAATTACATTTAAATTTCAATTAAATTCGTTCTTTAGTTTATAAATATAAAAAAAAAATTCGTTTTGCGTTCTTTTTCTCACATAGCGACCGCTCACCGCGGCTGCTTCAAAAAAACTGGTATCTTATTGGTTATGTGGTCGGGACGGTTGCGCGAGCGCACTCAAGGTGGCCATTTTTGAAACCTCTATATACAAAAACACATCTTATACCTCAGAGATAGAGCCCAATTTCAATTGTAATTTAATTATTAATATACTCGTTTCACACCAAGAATAAAACAAACAAATATCAACGCTATTTGTATTTATAAAGAGGCTAAAATCCTTTGGAATATCGAATAAGGATATTCGAGTCCTGCAAGGGTTCGTGTTGGTTTTGTTTTTAAGGTTATTTTTAGGGTCAAATTAGAATTGTCTGAATTGATACCAATCTTATGTGAATTAAATTAGAAGCTAATTTTGAATGTGGTTGTATATTTATTAAACTGAACTTTAACATAACTTAACATTCAATTATAGGCATTAAGTGTATGTCAGTAGAGGTGATTTTACTTTGGTTAAAAATGTGGTACCTTGATTCCTATTGCTTTTGTTTGGAATGTATTTTTAGTACAATTTCTTTGTTGAAATGAATACGTTTAAAGTTTTGTTTTAATTTTATGTGTACGCAGTTGATAGTGGTCAATTTAAAATATGTTTTTATTTGTTGCGGTTTCCTTATTTATTCAATCAATCAATCAATCAAATTGTCACAGGGATAGGCAGAGACAATCGTAGAGCTTGTATGAAGAGTATTGTGGATTTAAGGGAAGCGAGGTAGTTGTGTCAGGATCGTGGCAAGTGTCGCTCCATTGTCCCTTATTTATTTATTACCTATCAAATAATATTGTCATGACTCAATTCCTATAGAAGTAGGTAGAGATAATGGAGCGCTTTTCACGACTCAACGCCTAATGGGTACTGTTTTCATATTAAATTATCGTATTCATTTAAAAAATATTCTAATGGCGACCGCAGACTGCAGACCGCACTACTGGTTTGTATGGGTTTATGTACCGCGGCCGCAGACTGCAGTGTCGACTTGCACGGAATCAATCTCATACAAATTCATGCAAACCAGTAGTACAGTCTGCAGCCAGAGGTCGTACCTTTAATTCACATCCGGTGGGGTGCTATAGTACCCTTTGAAGTGTATGTATTAAATTTTTGGTACAAAAGACATCAACGTGAGTAACGTTTTTCGAACTAAAAGGTTCGGTGCGTCGTTTCTTTGTAGAACAATCGACAAGTAGAGTTCTTTACCAGCCCATATTTTCTCTCCCTTCTATAACTTTGAATCCTTCAAACGATGCGTGAAGAAACACCTTTGGCCGGCATAGTGAAGACTTGTTTTTTTAAGTCGTCGTCACTCTTGGACCTCCTCTTGCTTATCATCAGGCGCGTCGAGGTAAAATGTCGTGTCACAATAATAAAAAAAATGTTTTTTTATTATAGCTAGTATTTTCTTAAATTTTGCGCGAACATTAATTATTGAATTAAACAAATTTTATGCGGCTTACTATCACGTTTATTTTGGTTTTGATTTTACCTTTTTTTATTATTCCGACGTTTCGAGAGATTTGCAGCCATCGTGGTCAGCTATCGTCATCCGTAACCACGATGGCTGCAAAGCTCTCGCAACGTCGGAATAATAAAAAATGTAAAATCAAAACCAAAATAAACGCGATAGTAAGCCGCATACAATTTGTTAATATTTTCTAGTTAGTATGTAGCACCTTGTGTTGTACGTAAGAACTATAATAAATTAAACAAAGATTTTATTACCTTAATCGTAAGTTACTAGTAGTTTGGGCGTTCTACACTACATGTCGTTTTCCATTTAGCAAAGGCTCTATTCAGTTTTCAGATACAGCAGTATAGGTTTTACTCACAGAACAGAATGTCCCTGGGCACATTAGAATAATGGGGACCCTGTGAAATTTTCAGTGCACTATTTTGTTAGAGAAGACAAAGAAAGTAGATATAATAATTTTATTATTAACTAGATTCAAAATTATTTATTAACAGCCAAAAATCTATTTTGAAAAAGTAAGTAAGTTCTAAAGTAAGTTCTACGGAGCAACCTTAAAGGGAGCAATCTTTAATGTCGGGCTTACAATAGCTTAACAAAGAGCACATTTGATGGATTTGGGATTGATGTCTTCAACAGCAATTTCTTAGTTTACAAAAGATCGATCACTCCGGATGTCCTCAGCCATAATTAGCGCATAGATTTAGGTTATTTTTTATTGTTTGTATTTTATTTTTATAGGTAATTATATTTTAATAGTTGATATAGGGATTAATTACGTACACTTTATATTGACTCACTGACATGTGTAATGAATTAATAATTAATAATATATATATATATTATGATTGTTAATTTGTAATCAGTAATGAGAGGCTTATAATTTATAGTTATAATTAGGTTCGCTATTATTTTTTGTGTTTTTTGTCATGTTGTGTCATGTTTTGTGTTGTTGTCATGTTTTGGGTTACAATCTGGGCTTCATTTATTGTTGTATTCCTTTTATTATGTTTCGATTGTAAGCTGTTTGTGCACCTATGAATAAATAAATAAATCCATTGATCAGTTATTGATTAGGGGGCCCTGGGCACTTGCCCAAAGTCATCATCATTTTATTATGTACTAGCTGACCCAGCGAACTTCGTACCGCCTAAAAGTAAATGAATGTCATATTACAGATTAGCTTAACTCAACATGTTGTGAATTGAGAAAATTAATATAATTGTTTCTCTTTATAAATGATACAACATAGGTTTTTAAGCAATATATTTGCAATGTAAGCGGAAAATATTTAATTATTTACGACATCACATTAGAAACTTCTAAAATAACAGTATTTCTCCACTATTTAATGGATGTTATTATACATATAAACCTTCCTCTTCAATCACTCTATCTATTAAAAAAACGCATCAAAATCCGTTGCGTAGTTTTGAAGATTTAAGCATACTTAGGGATATAGGGACAGAGAAAGCGACTTTGTTTTATACTATGTAGTGATGATTGTGCTTTATACTGTAATTATTTGCTTATGTTAGATATTGTTATTAATGCATGCATGCAGTCCTATCCTGTAATTGGGATTGCATTTAGCCATATTATAATATATTACATGAATGTATACTGAAATCAATGTAATCTTGTTGGAAGGCTTTATAAATAACTCAGCTAGAAGGCGTCCACTGCTGAACATAGGCCCTTAGAACGCCCTTTCAAACGCCAAGCCAATTGCATCCACCGGCTATTCGTGACTTTCACTATGTCGTCAGTCCACCTAGTGGGAGGCCTACCTACGCTGCGTCTTCCGGTTCGTGGTCTCCACTCTAGAACCTTTCTTCCCCATCAAGTGTCGGTTCTTCGAGCGATGTTGCCACTTCAGCTTGAGAATTCTACGGGCTGTGTCGGTAACTTTGGTTCTTTTGTGATTTTTTCATATTTTTTTATTGTGACTCGACATATGACGACAGCACCCCGCTTGATGCTAAGCCGAAGTGTGGTCCATGAATGAATGTCACTGCTACTACAATTCAATAACTGTGAGTAGCAATCACATCCACTATGCCGGCCTAGTTGGAACCGGCAACTTACAAGACTGATCCCGAAACGTGACCAAATCACTTCACGGTCTGTATACTTGTAAGTAGTGGTACTATCCCGGATCGGCAGGTAAGTAATATTGTAATATTTATTATTATTAAATATAACAAATAAAAGCTATGAAACAAATATTTGCTCCGACCGGGGATCGAATCCGGACTTTACGCGCAACAAACCAATCGTTAAACCGTTCGTCCACGCCTGTCGTCAAAATATATTCTTGTTCCGGATTCTATCGCGCAAAACATAGCTCTCTCCATTGCCCGCTGACCACGGTCGCCTTATGGGTATTTTCTTAATGTCGCTGTCGGGAGTCGCGTCTCTGACACAATTCTATTGAGTCCTTCAACTTAATACAAGCTTCAACTTCAGTATTTTAAACTTTAGCAAAACATAATTGTGGATATAAAGGTTGTGGATGAATAAAAAATATGTTTAAATAAAAATGGTATAAAAACACATTTATTAATAATAACAAAAAAGTAAAATAAAACTAAGAATAAATAATTTAAAATAAAAGTAATACCTAACTTAAAAAATAAAAACAGATTTAATTTAAATTAATGTGTACAATATTTTATAGTATTTCTAACTTTCGCGCGCTGACGTATTTTAAAATAAATATTCACACATTTTAAATGATAATAAATTTGAAATTGATGATTTAGTTTATTGAGACGCAACGTCATGCGGCTGACCCCCAATGGGAATGAAACCGACATTCAATGGAAATGCAAATCTATTCCCATTTGTCAAAAAGTTACGCGGTCGCTGTTAGTGTCAAAAACAACTTTTATTCATTCGGACAATGAGTTTCAATGAGATTGAACTGTTAATGAAAATGAACATCGATTTTCAGTGTGTTACGCAGTCCTAATTTTAATTTGAAATCTCTAATGGAGTTTAACTGTCAAACAAAGCTCATTATCAGTTACGCGGCCGGCCCGGGACCCAGCTCTTCTTAATACACAACAGCGAAATGACTTATCCACGAACATGAACTGCATTATCAACATGACTTATCCACGAACATGAACTGCATTATCAACATGACTTATCCACGAACATGAACTGCATTATCAACATGACTTGCTAGTCTATATATAAAAAAATTGGCGACGTAATAACAGTAATATTTCGTTGATATTTGTTATTCTTGCAGGTAACCAATCAACGCTGTAATCGTTGAGATTTAATGAAAAGAATTTTGGATGTGAGGAAAGCGAGGATCGTAGCAAGTGGCGATTTATTGTCTCTGCCTATCCCTGTGGGAAAAAGGCGTGACAATTTGATTGATTAATGTTCATCAAAATATGACCAAATTATATAAATAATACAAATGTACAAAAAATGAACTGAAAATGTTTCCAATTTTTTTAATTGAATCGCGACTTTGGGAAAAGTCGAAGAGCGCCGAGCGACGCTAATTCGATATCACAGTCGCTGTCTCTATGCCGGCCTCTATAATATATTAAGTCCAATATCATAATTTAATATTTGTATATAGTTCTAATAAATCGTATAACAGTTCCAAATTAATTTCAAAGTCGTATAAGTTCCTAAATTGTATAATTTATGGGTTAACTAATTTATCAACCCAAGGCACGAATTTTTGTATATTTGTATAGACCCCTGGTAGATGTTCACGTCCACAGCCAATGCCCCAGGAGACCAAACCTATTAAAGTACTTCGACCTTCTATCTTCATCGTGAGGGGTCCGCCAGAGTCCCCCTGGCAAGAATCACGGCCTCCCTGGTGAAAATAAAAATACAAACAACTTATAATGGTACCCAGTCTGCCGATCTGGGGTAGTACCACCACTTACAAGTATACAGACCGTGAAGTGATTTGGTCACGTTTCGGGATCAGCTTGTAAGTTGCCGGTCCCAACTAGGCCGGCATAGTGGATGTGGTTGCTACTCACAGTTATTGAATTGTATTAGTAATAGTAGCAGTGACATCCATTCATGGACCAGACTCTGGCTTAACATCCGGCATAATGGGGTGCTGTCATATGTAGAGTCACAATTTAAAAAATATAATGGTTTTTTTGAACGCCATGATGATGGCGTAGACGGTTTGACAGTCGTCAATGCTCTTGGACCTGGCGTCTCAATATATTTTATTTATAAATGTAATATTAAATATAAATATATATTTAATATTACGAGGGATTTGTGTCAGAATTGTGGCAAGTTGCGCTCTTTTGTCTCTGCCTATTCCTGTGGGAAAAAGGCGTGACAATTTGATTGATTGATTACATTTTGATTACTTTAGGAAAAATATCTGGCAAATGTTATACCTTTTTGCTATTGGGATTAAACGCGCCAACTTTTGCAGTTACTTGTTTTTATTTTATTTATAATATGTTTATAAATTGTAGCCTATGTGTTATTCTGATGTATAAGCTATATTATTGTAAAGATTCATTAAAATCCATTCAGTAGGTTTTGCGTGAAAGTGTAACAAACATCCATCCATCCACACAAACACATACAAATCCTTACAATAATATAAGTAAGGATTAAAATATTATTAGCTTGTATGAAGGGAATTGTGAATGTGAAGGAAGCGAGAGAGTTGTGTCAGGATCGTGGCAAGTGGCGCTCTATTGCCTCTGCCTATCCCTGTGGGAAAAGTCGTGACAATATGATTGATAAAAATACCTATCACTTACCATCAGACATCAGGCAAGTCAAGATCAGATGTCGATTCTTAATAAAAAAAAAATGTTTGTTACCTCTTTATAGCCAGCACATAGGAAGACATCATGTATTGTCTCTCTTCTGCCAGCTGCTCTGAACCAGCGTTGACATCTCTCATTCGGGATCACCTCCACGTCTACCTCCTAGAAAATAAAATGTACATCTTTAGAAGAATCCGGCATAGTGACGGCGAGTGGTGCTACCGTAAAGACTCAGTTTTTAATGTCTCTGGCACTCTTGGATCTTCTCTTGCTTACCATCAGGCCGGTCGAGGTCAGACGCCGGGTCACAATTTTTATATATTGTGGCTCGACATATTGCACCTCGACTGATGTTAAGTTGGAGTGCGGTCTACGAATGGATGTCACTGCTACTACAATTCAGTAACTGTAAGTTGCAGTCACATTCACTATGCCGGCCTAGTTGGAACCGGTAACTTACAAGTTGATCCCGAAACGCGACTAAATCACTTCAAGGTCTGTATTCTTTGTATCGGCAGACTGTGTATTACTGCCTACCACTGTGTACTACTATACTAACGGTATTTTGAAGATGGTCTAGTAGTGCATCAGCTTGTGGGTTGCCAATTACAACTAGGCCAGCATGGGGGATGTGACTGCTACCTACATTTATTGAACCAAAGTAGCAGTTGCCTTCTTGCATTTTTTTTAATTTTTTTTTATTGTGACTCGAAATATGACAGCACCCCGCTTGATGTTAAGCCGAAGTGTGGTCCATGAATGTCACTGCTACTACAATTCAATAACTGTGAGTAGCAATCACATCCACTATGCCGGCCTAGGCAACTGGCAACTTACATGCTGATCCCGAAACGTGACCAAATCTCTTCACGGTCTGTATACTTTTAAGTGGTGGTACTACCCCGGATCGGCAGACTGGGTACCACTGCCTACCACTCTGTGAATTTACTGCACTTCAATTATGATGGAACTTAAAATAGCGAATATTTGCTCAGGGTCTGGTTGTCAAAGAGTGGCCTAAAGAGTTGTACCCAGTCTACCGACCTGATGTAGCACCACCGCTTACAAGTATACAAACCGTAAAGTGACGTTTCAAACTAGCCCGTCATAGAGGATGTGATTGCTACAGCTACTTGTCACTTCTAATCGTGGACTTCACTCCAGCTTAACATCATGAATGATGCTGTCATATTTTGAGGCATAGTAAAAAACCTGCACAAGGTTTTCTGCTATGTGGATCTTTATTATATGCATTATCAGGTTTGTAAGTCAAATGGATCTAGTCTAAAATATCTTATATAATGCAGTATCATCTCGCCTGTTCCAACTATTGGCCTGTTGGAAAAGCTCAAAGTCGCTTAGCAGACAATGGAGAGAGCTATGCTTAGAGTATCTTTGCGCGACAGAATCCGCAACGAGGATATTTGTCGAAGAACCAGAGTTACTGACATAGCTCATAGGATTTGCAAGCTGAAGTGGCAATCTCCACATCGCTTAAAGAACCGAAAACCGATGGGGAAAAAAGTTCTTGAGTGGAGACCACGAACCGGAAGACGCTGCGACGCCACGAACCGGCCTCCCACTAGGTGAAATGGCATGGTGAAATGGCATGGCGGATTCGGAATGGCGTTCTAAGGGGGTTCTGTGTACATCAGTGGCCAACTTCTGACTGATGATGATGATGATGAACTCTAATATGTAAGAATTGCCCGATTTACCTGTAAAACAGATGGTACCGTGCTCTGTCCGTGTCTCGTCCGTCCCCATCCGGCAACAGTTGCCATTTTCCCAGCCAATTTCATTTGCTTTTGCGGTAGACAAACCTGGAAAATGTAGTTATTACAATTAGATAACTTTTTAAGAACTAAAAAAAACAATCTTCGATAGACTGCCACGCCTATTTCCCAGGAAACAATAGAGCGCCACGATCCTGACACAACTCCCTCGCTTCCCTTACATCCACAATTCTCTTTATCAAAGCTTTACGGTTATGGGCATTAGGCAACTTAGCTTTATTACAACTACAATAAAAAAACCTATAGCCTAACCTTCTTTACGCTATCTAGTATTTTAAATTATGTATTGTGGCTTGATATATGACAGCACCCCGCCTGATGTTAAGCTGGTGTGCGGTCCTTGAATAGAGGTTAAATATCTTTAATTAGAGTCACATCCAGTCGGCCTAGTAGAAACCGGCAATTTACAAGCAGTGTACGGGCTGTATACTTGTAAGTGGTCGTACTACCCCGGATCGGCAGACTAGGAACCAATGCCTACCACTCTTGTCACCCTGTAGGCAAGACAATGAAGAGTACTTACAGGTAAAATATGCTGTTTGAAAGTAACACTCCGGTCTAATTGAACTAAAGCGACGTCATTTCTAAAATCGGCAGGCTCGTATGAAGGGTGGACCTCTTTCCTCTGCACAGCAAACTCTTCGTGGGAATACCTCTCGCCAGCATCTCGGACGTCCCATTCGCCCAGTCGTACTCGTAGTTGGGAATTTGGTGTGCTGAAAAGAGATGAATATAAAGAGATGTATTTTCCGTCTGTCCGTCCGTCCGTATGTCACAGCCACTTTCTTCCGAAACTATAAGAGCCATATTATCGATGCAGTTTTTTCAAGACATTTAAATAAAATAGAATCCCAAACATATGTTTCCTACTTACTAAAATTGAGCTTACTGATTAAGTTTATATTACATTATATTTGTTAATAATAAAAATTGATAAAAAGTGATTGCTACTCACAGTTATTGAATTGTAGTAGCAGTGACATTCATTCATAGATCACACTTCGGCTTAACATCAAGCGGGGTGCTGTCACATATCGAGTCACAATAAAAAAAAAACGGGGCCATCCTCAAGAAAGCTGGGTTGCCTATTGCCCATAACCTTAGAGCTTGTATGAGGAGAATTGTGGATGTGAAGGAAGCGAGAGAGTTGTGTCAGGATCGTGGCAAGTGATTCTCCATTGTCTCTACCTATCCCCGTGGGAAAAAGGCGTGACAATTTGATTGATTGATTGATTGATTATGAGTTCTGTGGTTACCTCAGTCGCCTTCACCATGCTGGCCAACAGTCGATGCTCAATAAAAAACATAGAACATTTAATACATACGTAGCAACGCAGTGAGCTGCAGTTATGACCCATCTATCAGATATCAGAGCACCACCACACGCTAGCTTCTTACTGAGAAAACCACTCTTAATCAACGCAGCTTGCCACGGATGTGAACCGAAGCCCGTCGAATGACCACCAACTATACGATTTGACCGCGTGAAGTGTTCACCACAACCTGAAATTATACAACATTGAGCTATGATTCTCATTGACAATGTAGATTTTTAAAAGTTACAGTAGGAGGTTGCCCTTATAGGACACCGGCACGTCTAGGGCCCTTATTCTCTTAATACAATCAATCAATCAATAAAATTGTGACGCCTTTTTCTCACAGGGATAGGCAATGGACAATGGAGCGCCACTTGCCACAATCCTGACACAAATCCCTTGATTCCTTCACATTTACAATTCTCTTCATACAAGCTCTACGGTTATGGGCACTAGGCAACTGAGGCACTAGCTTTCTTGAAGATGTCTCCAATTTGGTCGGCGAACACTCTCCTGGGCCTGCCTTGTTTACGTATCCATTCAAATGAGATTTATAAATTTCTTACGACAATGTACTTTCACTCATCCTTTCCTTATGCCCAAACCATCGAAGCATTTCTTTGTCAATCCTTGTCACTACAACTCCTTTCAAACTACATATATGCGTCTTTTCTTTGTAGCACAATCGACAAGTGGAATGCTATGCTAGCCCATCTGTTCTCTTCACCCTATAACCTTGGATCCTTCAAGCGATACGTAAAGAAGCACCTTTGGCCGGCATAGTAACGGACTTAATGCGTGGTGGCGTGGTTCAAGAGTGGTAGGCAGTGGTACCCAGTCTGCCGATCCGGGGTAGTACCACCACTTACAAGTAAACAGACCGTGAAGTGATTTGGTCACGTTTCGGGATCAGCTTGTGAGTTGCCGGATCCATCGATGCCGGCATAGTGGATGTGATTGCTACTCACAGTTATTGAATTGTAGTAGCAGTGACATTCATTCATGGACCACACTTTGGCTTAACATCAAGCGGGTTGCTGTCATATAAAATAAATAAAAAAATGCCAAATCTGTAGGAGGTTAATCCGACGATGTGGTTGTAGATAAAACGATTTAGACTTCAAAATCTAGACCCATCAAAAGCGATATGCAGTATTGAGATTATTAAATTAAAAAAATTAAACAAATTTTATGCGGCTGACTATTGCGTTTATTTTGGTTTTGATTTTACAATTTTATTTTATTATTTCGACGTTAGTAAGCCGATAAAAATTTGTTTAATTCATTAATCAATGTTCGCGCAAAATCTAAGAAAATGTAATATAAAAAGTAGCAAAAACATTCAGGCCAAAAGCATCTGTATAAAAAAAAATTGAGTGCATGGCTTCCTACGTTTACGTGTTTAGAGTAATTTAAATAGGATTTCGTTATATTATAATAGAAAAGTAAATTTCAATTTTATTTATTTTATAATTTTTGCACTATCTATGTAGAAAAACGAACTTAATGCCGCTAGAAATTCTCTGCCAGTTACCATTAGGGACCAACAGAATAAGATAAAGAAACATAATTAGGTCATAATAGAGAATAAGGAATAGCACAGTGCGCTATAGATGTGGTTTGAAAGAGGATGTAGTGACAAAGATTGACAAAGGAATGCTTCGATGGTTTTGGGCACATGAAAAGGACGTGTGAAAGTAGATTGACGCTAAGAATTTATAAATCTCATGTGAATGGATGCGTTAAACGAGGCAGGCCAGGAGGGTGTTTGCTGACCAAATCGGAGACATCCTCAAGAAAGCTAGGTTGCCTAGTGCCCATAACCATAGAGCTTGTATGAAGAGAATTGTGAATGTGAAGGAAGCGAGGGAGTTGTGTCAGGATCGTGGCAATAGGCGCTTAATTTTCTCTGCCTATCCCTGTGGGGAAAAGACGGGACAATTTAATTGATTGATTTTTGAGTTTATCGCGAACAGACAGACGCGGCGGGGGACTAATATGTAGTAAAACTATTAGTATGATACGAAAACCAGTGGTCAAATTTCAGTGCATCCAAGTGTACGTGGGAGCGAACGGAACGTGGATGCCACGCGGAGTCGATGATCGACTGTCCAGCCAATCGCGCGCACGTAACTTTGTTACCTCATGCCCCGCGTCCCTCGCGTACCAAAACACACCTAAAAACGACTTGCGCAGAACATCTGAATACTCTTGCCAACTTACGTGACGCGATCTTTACATGTGTTAACGATAAAGTTATGGGTAAGCGTGCATAACAATCCAGGTGCCGATGGGTGCAAAAAATGCTGTGCTTTAAGCTGTGCAAAAAAATAATTTAAAACATATACATAAAAGCCCAAATAAAGGCTTACCGTCAAAACTAGGCCTTTGGCCGTTACTAATCGGCACATAACCATCGCCAGCTGTATTATTAAGAAAATGATTTGGTGTGTAATAATCATCTGGTTTCTGTGTTGTGTCGTGATATGACGGTTTCACGTGAAAATAATGATTTTGATTGAAATTCGGCTTGGGTCTGTCTTGTTCCGGTTTGGGTCTGGCATATTCCGGCTTCGGTCTGCCGAATGCGGGTTTGTTTTGTTCTGTGTAAATGATAACAGGGTCGTCGTAGTGTGTGTCCGTGTTTGAGGTCTGATAGTCGAATGTTTCGTGTGGAAATGAGCCGATGAGCTCGATTAGGTCACCTGTTATAAATAAATTTAGTTGTTAGTCACATTTTTGTTAGTTATTATTATTATTAGTTTATTTATTAGCTTATTTCTTAGTTCTAAAGATAACGAAAAGTATTTCTCAATTTCCTCCATGACTCACGACATTTTGCGATCTCTCGCCACGAACTATTGTAGGAGTCTATTTCATTTCGCCATCTTGTTTTCTGTTTGTCTGATGTTTTCTGCTATCTGGAGCCCACTTAATAGTGGACTTTGCCCATAATGCATTAGACATGCGACAGAGATAACCTGCCCAGTCTCATTTTAGTTCGAAGGATTTTTCGGCTACATGGTAAATTGTATTTTGGAGCGCATTATGGTGTTACGAATTTTGACTATGAGTTTTATGCCAGGAATATTATGCTCCATGGCTCTTTGAAAAACCCTGAGCCTGGACTTCTGATAATCTGAGGTTAGTTTCAATTGAAAATTATGTATATTTTATTGACATAAATAATGTATAAATTAGTAATGACATTGGGCAGGAATGGGTATATGTAAATGTGTAGGTATAACAAATATTTAAAAAATCAGATTAATTATATTATTGTACATATAAATAAGTTAGTAATAATTTTATTGTGGATATAAAGTTAAAACATTGGGCAAAAAGAAGCTCAAAACTGGCAACTAGTTTTGAACCCGGGATCTATGTTTGCGTGACCAATACACTACCACTACAAAGAACAAGTAATTGCGTTGCCAATTATATGTCGTTTGTGTAGAAGCTACTCTTTCACTGAAATCGCTTTTATTATTATTTATTTCAAACTCAATTGCACTTTGTACAAAGGCGGACTTAATGCCGTTGGACGTTACCTGACAGGACCTTTATGACATTAAGACAGTATCAATGGTAAGTAGGTGCAATGTTATGAAATGACAATCTGTAAGACTAAAACAACAAATACATAATCATCGTCATCATCAGCAGAAGCGTCCACTGCTGAACATAGGCCTCCCCCTTAGAACGCCTCCCCGGAAGACGCAGCGTAGGTAGGCCTCCCACGAGGTGGACTGACGACATAGTGAAAGTCACGAATAACCGGTGGATGCAATTGACGTCTTGTCGTTCGAAATGGCGTTCTAAGGAAATACATAATAATAATAATACTTAATAATTACATTTTATTACACATAAGAAAATAAATAAGTTTTATAAATTTATAATAATACAATTAATCAATCAAATTGACACGCCTTTATCCCACAGGGATAGGCAGAGACAATGGAGCGCCACTTACCACGATCCTTACACAACTCCCTTGCTTCCTTCACATCCACAATTCTCTTCATACAGGCTCTGTGGTTATGGGCACTAGGCAACCTAGCTTTCTTGAGGATGTCTCCGATTTCGTCGTAAAACACTCTCCTGGGCCTGCCTTGTTTAACGCATCCATCCACATCAGATTCATAAATTCTTTTGGTCAATCTATTTTCTCTCATCCTTTCCATGTCCCCAAACCATCGAAGCATTCCTTTGTCAATCCTTGTCACTACATCCTCATTCAAACCACATCTATCACGCAATGTGCTATTCCTCATTCTATCCGCAATAATTCACAATACACATAAAATAAAACTAATCAAGTTATAAAAGTTATAAATCAAGTATATTCTCTGTAATCAAGAAAATACAGAGAAGATACTGTTCGTGACTAAGTAAAGTACCTGTTATGTCTTCACGTACCTTTTGCATTTCACTCTTATACACACTCACCCCCTTACACACACGTGCACCACTCACCCACCAACACCTCATTAACACACACTTACATGTACACCAGTAAAACATCACCTTATAGTCACTATTTCTTATTTACTACTAACTTAGAACTCAACCAGGTCTTCACAGGACAGGCCTAGCCTAGTGTGAAGACCATCGTTAAACTAAAATATAACTATATACACGTATTATATAAGTAAGGAACTTATTGTAAAACACTTTTGTTAAATAAATAAATATTATTATTATTATTAAAAGAAGAAAAATAGTGATTTCTTATAGATCTTGCATTACATAAAGCAATACAATTGTACTTTCTATGTTAAATAATACTGCTTAATGATATGCGTTTTGTGTACGTAAATTCGCACTCAAGTTTCGGCTCGTTGATCTGATCGGAAGTAATAATTATGTATTATGATTTAAGTTGTAATAAAATTTCTTTTTTTTATGTAACAAATACATAATAATAGCCTAAAATTAATTTCCACACTTCTGGCCTTTATATAAAGTCAGTTTGGTCAGTTTTGTCCAGTCTGCCCATCCGGGGTAGTACTGTCACCTTTGAGTATACGGCTAATGTGCTGGTGGGGTCTCTATTATCTAACATTATTAGTTAGACAGGAAAGCTAGGTTGCCTAGTGCCCATAACCACAGAGTCTGTATAAAGAGAATTGTGGATATGAAGGAAGCAAGTGAGTTGTGTAAGAATCGTGGTAAGTGTCGCTCCATTGTCTCTGCCTATCCCTGTGGGAAAAAGGCGTGACAATTTGATTGATTGATTGATCAGTTAGACATCATCTTTTGTCCTCGGGCATCTGTACCTCATTTTATTTGTTGCTTAAGCCAGCTTCAGGTTATATTTGGATCGTACTATTATGGGGGGATCGTATACACCCAAACTTTTTTTATATTTTTTTTATTGTGACTCGACATATTACAGCACTCCGCTTGATATTAAGCTGGAGTGTAGTCTATGAATGGATGCCACTGCTACTACAATTCAATAACTGTAAGTAGCAGTCACATCCACTATGCCGGCCTAGTTGGAACCGGCAACTTATAAGCTGATCCCGAAACTCGACTAATTCACTTCACGGTCTATATACTTGTAAGTCGTGGTACCCCTTACAACAAGACAAGACATGAGATTTAAAAAATATATTTAGGAGTACATTTCTAGTTGTTATTACAAGATTCTTATAAGTTACGGTTGAACGAGTAACTTGTATTACACTTTCACTTATAATCTCGTACGATTTCACTTGTTCTTTAAGATGTATTGAAGATACGAAGGGTAGGTAGGCAGCTTGGAAAAAATAACACATAGGTAAAAAAAACTACAAAAACATCGCTAACCCCAAAGTGTGCGATGGAGTGCAGTCCACGCTCCATTCCAATTGCTACTACAAGTAGTAGTCGCACCCACTATGCTGGCCTAATTTCAAGTTCATCTCGATTTTTATTTATTTAATGTGGCCCGACATCCGACATTCATATGTACTCCGCCTGTTGTTAGCTAGAGTAATAAGGTTGAGATTTGAGAATAACATCGCACTTTTAAGCCTGCGATGTTTTTCGTAAGAATAATTTACCTTTTATAACAACATTTTGGTAATTTTCAGAAAATTTAACATTTCTATACTAAGCTACTAAAGTGCTTGTATCATAGAAACGGAACAACCAAAGTACATATAATCAAAGATACATTGGTACCGGTGGGTGGTCTCGAACTCGTGCTCTCGGTTTGCGTAACCATTGCACTGCCACTACACCACGGTCGCCTTTCTAGCTAATTAAGTGTCCAATTTAGTAATTGACTATTGATATTTACGAAAAAAAAATCTAATTGTTACCGCTTAAAAACCCGAGAACTTGGAAATCAAAAAATATTTTTGTGATAAAGTTGCATATTTTTCTTCCTAAACAATATACATTTTATAGTATATATAAATAGAATTTACAATAGTATTTGTAAATTCTGTTCGATTAAGTGTATTTTTGAGCATTTCTTCTTAAAATATACATTTTTTTGAGTTGATAACATTTTAGAAGTATAGTTATTTGATCGTCAATAGTACCTCAAAATAGGATATCGTCGAAGATCCCTGCCATAAGTGTCTGTGGTACAGATTACGAGCTTGCGCCGTTTGGGGGTCGATGTTGTAAGTGATGGTACTACCCCGGGTCGACAGACTCGGCACCACTCTTACAGCCGGTTGTACCAAAAATTATAATTTACGAATTTGTAAAAAGTATCGTATAAGTAAAAGAAAAATGGGTTGCAACATTCTTTAACTTCACATTTTACATTTACGTTTAACGGATATTTTATACAGAGCTAAAGGACATCATTCATTTTGGGTTTCTATGTACTACATTTGTTATTTCTAATGATAAAAACATATTATATAAATGGTAGTTTCGATATAAATTATTAACAACACAATTCACGATTTCGTAATAGTAAACGTAATAGAATATTTATAAAGTTTTTTTTATTGTCTTTCGACATATGACAGCACCGCTTGATGTTAAGCCGAAGTGTGGTCCAGGAATGAATGTCACTGCTGCTACAATTCAATAACTGTGAGTAGCAATCACATCCACCAACTTACAAGCTGATGCCGAAACGTGACCAAATCACTTCACGGTCTGTATACTTGTAAGTGGTGGTACTACCCCGGATCGGCATACTGGGTACCACTGCCTACCACTCTTTGATAACCAGACCCGAAGCAAATATCTATCTCTTTTTTTATTAACAAATATTTGCAATATGTAATGTTATTAAATATTACAAATAAAAGCTATGAAACAAATATTTGCTCCGACCGGGAATCTTTACGCGCAACAAACCAATCGCTAAACCGTTCGTCCACGCCTGTCGTCAAAGTAAATTCGTATTCGTAAATTTAAACTGTTTTGGTATAACCGGCTGTTAATGAGCTTTTGTTGACGCATGTAAACGTCTATGAAGCCCATTAAATTTATCATTATATTAATAATAATATTCATTAAATGTCCCTAAGGAGAAAATTGTCTCATTAATGATAATGTATTCATTCAGTCATTAATGAACGGCATACTTATTTATATTCGATTGGATTATAATAATCATTTTAGATTAAATTAATTCATATAGTTATTTATATTGGAAAAAATCGTTTAATTTTAATGTGGAATCTAAAGGCGTTAAACGGAACAGACCCAAAAGGATGTTTTCCGATCGAATCAGAGACATCCTCAAGAAAGCTGGATTGCCTAGTACCCATAACTGTAGAGCTTGTGGATGTGAGGGAAACGAGGGAGTTGTGTCAAGATCGTGGCAAGTGGCGCACCATTATCTCTGCCTATCTCTGCGGGAAAAAGGCGTGACAATTTGATTAATATTCCTTCTGTTTAAAATTGAAAACTTCTTACTGCATTATGCTTCCCTGGTACTTTTTATATTTGTATGACATATAAATGCATACCGTCTGATGTTAAACTGGCTCACTCATTAAACTGATTAACCATGAGCGGGGGCGGAAGTAGTGTGGGAAGGTAAAAAAGCGCCGAGGACTGAAGTAAGGTAAGGCAGACGTTCGTCTAGTTAAAGCGAAATGGTCGCGCAAACCAAGAGCTATGGTTCAAAACCACTTGTCGGTATTAATGTATCTTTGATGTAATTAATCATTCTGTTTCTATTAGTAGCTTAATAGAAATCAATCAATCAAAAAGACACTCTTTCCCACAGGCCTAGGCGGAGACAATGGAGCGCCATTTGCTACGATCCTGAAACAACTCCTTTTCTAACCTTACATCCACAATTCTCTTCATAAAAGCTCTACGGTTATGGGCACTAGGCAACCCAGATTTCGTGAGGATGACCTTAAGGGCTCTCTTTAGGTTACGAAGTTTTAAAGCTACGCCACTTCCTTCAACGCTCTGATGGTGACAACTGGGGAATTGCTGGACATGGTTCTCCAGTCTCTATAACTATGCCGGCCCAAATAACTGCGGAAACTAAGGAAAGTACAACACAAATTTCGCAATTAAACTAAAGTTGTATACCTCCGGAAAGAGGTTTAGGCATATCATTATATTATATGTTGAGGGAATTAGCGCGTGAACCTTTTGTAGTGAGAGTACATTGTCTCTTAAAGATGTTTTTTTTTCATATTTCATAATATTTAGTTTGTCTAACCTACTTAAGAATACAAGTTCATATTATGACATATTTTCAAACAAAAAAAAACTAAAGACGTGTTTTATTGTCAGCACCCTGCGTGATGTTAAGGTGGAGTGCGGTCCATTAATGGAGGCTGTTAAATAACTGCAAGTTGGCACCGGAAACTTACGAGATTTTTTATAAACTAATATTTGTCATTTTAATAATTAGAATAAATATTGCAAATAAAAGCTATTAAAGAAATATTTGCTCTGATCGGGAATCGAACCTGGGACTTTCCCCGTAACGGACTGGTATGCTAACTACTACGCCACGCCTGTCGTCATTTGTTAGGAAATTATATCTGTGTGGTTGCTGACTTGTTTTGTTATTTGTGTGTTTATAATCTTTTATTTCATTTAAGTTTTTAATTTTTTTTTATTATACATTTCTATACTAAGAGATGTGCTTGTATCATAGAAACAGGACAACCAAAGTATATTTATCAAAGATACATTGGTTCCGGTGACTTGTATGATCTCCTACTCGATGTTAAGCTGGAGTGTGGTCCATGAATGTATGTATGTCACTGCTACTACAATTCAATAATTGTAAGTAGCAGCCACATCCACTATGCCGGCCTAGATGGAACCGGCATGGTACATAATGACTTCAGAAAGGCATATGACGATGCGTTAAAACCAGAAGGCCTTTACGAAATAAAAGATATAATTTTTAATTTAGATATGATTTTGACAAATGAAAACAACTAGAAAACCAAAGAATTTGGACTTAAGACACAGAAGGAGCCCTAAAATAGCGACAAAATACAACTGTTTATACTATTTTCATTTATGGCATTAAAAAGAAGTCAGAAGGGGATGAATATACATTTTTACATTAGCAATTTAGAAGGTTGTCACTAGTTTTGATGATCATTTGACAACCTAATTTGTCAGAATAACAAATGACATCAAAATACTTCAAAAAAGGATGACGAAACAATAATGCCGCTACTCTTACTACCACGTGACTTTTAATTAAGCAGTATTAAAAGTCAACCGCAATTACAAGTGGTTGTATTTGCGAAAAAGTAGTGCCAACCTTTGAAGTACAAGTAGTTGTCTCTTTTAGTCATACGTGGTATAAACATAGTATAAATGAGATAAATAACAATGAATTAGTTCTTATTTTATCACAGATTCCATTCTTTCCAAATTATTAATTGAAAACACTCACTGGCATTATGAACGACAGGTGCATTTTCACTCGGTCTTTCAGTTGTTTCTCTGTCAATACAGCATGCCCATATCATTCCACCTGAACAGAGATCCACTGGCTTTCCACCTCCGAGCACGCATGATATGCTGAGACCACACGTATACCTTGCACCACGGTATCTGCACGTTTGAGGTATCACTGCAAATAAAGAAAGAATAGGTTATTAATGTAACGTTCTCCAGGATTTTTAGGGATAATATTAAATTCGTCGAAATTTTGTCGAAAAAGTTCTTTATTTATACAATATATTGTACACAGAAGTCTAGTTATTAAAAGCGTGTTAAAAAGCCATCCATTACTGCCCCCAATCCAAAAATCAAGATAAAGAGCTGCAAGGAATATCGTAGTAACTCATTTTAAATAACGTAATAGGCCGGCACATCAAAATGTTCAAAAAAATAATCAAATAAGTGTTCAACATAGTTTTGTGTGAAGTTTTACAGAACCTTAAATATCTTTTGGACATTTTGATGCACTGTTCTAGTTAAAATGAGTTGCATTGATATTCTTTGCAATCTTTATCTTGCTTTTTGAATTGCCGTGCTAGGAGGGCAGTAGCGTACCGATCGGATACGGCGCCCAGGACAAGCATCGAGGATGTGACCCTTCGTAAGTTAGCGAAATGTAAAATAAACATATACGAGATCACATATACATATACATATACCTGAAGATCTACGACATGGTATGGGCGATACTAATTATTGTTGGACTATTTTTATAATGCCTTTGATGCTATTGACCCTGACCTCCTACTTGTCATCTTATCTCGTCCTAATTCATCTTCCAATACCTTATCCTGTTTTTTATTTTACCTCCATGGCGAACCACAGCTGGTTCGAGTTGGTGACTTATAATCTGAGTGGTCTTTCCTATCTTATGGAGGTCCCCAAGGTTCATTTATCGGACCATGAGTGAAAAAACCGTCTCAGTTCACGGCTGCCTTAGTCGCCGTCACTATGCACATATACAAAAGTGGGATTTTATCCCTTTAATTACAGTTAACAAGTGGACGACAGGCGTAGACGAACAGTCAGTGATTGGTTTGTTGCGCGTTAAGTCCCGGGGTCGATTCCCGGTCGGAACAAATATTTGTTTTATAGCTTTTATTTGTAATATTTAATAATTATAATAAATACTGAAAATATTTGTTTAAAAAAAAGAGATAGATATTTGCTTCGGGTCTGGTTATAAAATAGTGGTAGGCAGTGGTACCCAGTCTGCCGATCCGGGGTAGTACCACCACTTACAAGTATAAAGACCGCGAAGTGATTTGGTCGCGTTTCGGGATCAGCTTATAAGTTGCCGTTTCCAACTAGGCCGGCATAGTGGATGTGATTGCTACCCACAGTTATTGAATTGTAGTAGCAGTGACATCCATTCGTGGACCACACTCCAACCTAACATTAAGCGGGGTGCTGTCATATGTCGTGTCACAATAAAACCCGCTTGTATCACATTTGTTAATGCGCACCGCAACATGAGTTATGTAATGTAAATAAATAATATTACGTGTTCTAACTCATCGCTCATCGAGAGTAAAAGTTAGGCACGTTAGTGAAATTGATCGGCGATCGTACAAGTCAATGCGCCCGCGCATCTTCACTGATCACGAACACGATCCGGCTATTTTTTTATTGTGAATCGACATATGACAGCACCCTAATTTGTATTAAGCTGGAATGGGAGGTAACTGCTAGGTAACAGTCACCTGCCGACTTAGTTAGAACCGGCAACTTACAAATTGATCCTGAAACACGACTAAGTCACTTTACTTACTGTATACTTGTAAGTGGTGATCCCCGGATCAGCAAACTGGGCACCACTGCCTACCACTCTTTGATAACCAGACCCGGAGCAAATATCTGCCCATTTTTTTATTAACAAATATTTGTTAATTTGATCAAATTAATAAATATTAAAAATAAAAGCTATGAAACAAATATTTGCTCTGATTGGAAGGCGAACCTGGGACTTCCGCGTTCTGCGTTCCATCTAACGGACTGGTTGTTTAAAAGTAGTAGACAGACAGTTGGTGGTCATTTGGCTAACTGCCCATCTGAGGTAGCATATAATAATTATAATTTTATAATAATTATAATAAAATACTTTATTGCACATTATCTACAAAAGTGTACAAGATGCCAACTTAACGCTTTAAGGCATTTTCTATGAGTTAACCTTTAGGAGATGTATCCGGTGAGTTCTTTAGTGCAGGAAGTATATTTAAAGTTATAAATCGTAAAGAGACTCAGGGAACAGTTTCAAAGGTGCCGGTTTGAATTAGGCCGGCATAGTGGACGCGACTGCTACTTGTTGATATTTAACGATCCCTTAAAGTCCCGTAAAGTCATGCCTTTTCCTGCATAACTTTACGCAGGAAAAGGCATGACAATTTGATTGATTGATTAATACATATCAAGGTACATATCAAGCTTCCAGCACAACCACAATTATTTTAACACAAGCTCTACTATTATAGGCACTAGGCAACCCAGCTTTCTTGAGGATGTTGGCACGTATTAAAGTAATAATAATAAAACATAAGGCGATGAATCTCTGCGTTATGAACAAAACGTGTTTTAGGTGTACGAGGGTTGCCTTTTAAGTTTCGGGATTGGGCAACCCTAGTATTGCAATCTGGCAACTGACAGCTCTATCGTAAAGTTGGACATTTTTGAGGTTATACGTACTCAGAACGTTTTGACATACAAGCGCTATTTGTGTTGTTTACAGTAACTTAAAGATTCATCTCGGCCCAAAAATGAAATTAAATCGTGAACATTTTCGTGCGATTATTTTTTACAACTTTCGACGTGGATTAACTCAGCAACAGTGCATGGATGAACTTAATTCAATTTTTGGCGATGAAGCTCCATCAAGGACCCGTGTTTATTGATGGTATGGTAAATTCAATCGAGGTCGCAATGTTCGTAATAAGGTTGAGATGTGCACATCACTTTTGAGCGTGCGATGTTTTTCGTACGAATAATTTACCTTTTATAACAACATTTTGTTAATTTTAAGAAACCGTTTACTAAATAAAATACCTAGCTGATTAAGTGTCTAATTTAGTAATTGACTATTTATATTTACGAAAAAAAACTATCGCTTAAATCTAATAGATATCGCTTAAAAAACCGAGAACTTTGAAATCAAAATTTAATACCTTTAATTAAATAAACGTGATCACATTTTACTGTATTTGTCAAATTATAATTTAAACCGTTCATAACTGTTTAGTGTTCCTATTATTATTTATTTATTTTATAGGTGTGCAGAACAAGATGCAATCTTTAATTCAGTATAAAAAAAACATTGTAAACTTCAAACTCGATTGCAACTCAAAAATTATGCACACACTGCGAACATAATTAATAATTACATAATTCAAACATAAAAAAAAAACAATATTACAAATCACTAACTACTATTTAAACATTCTCTTAATCCATTATTCAAACATATTAGGCATTAGACATTGAGTCTAATCGGTTGATAAAACGCTAAAAGGGTCTCAATCAATCAATCAACCAAATTGTAACGCCTTTTTGGCACAGGGATAGGCAAAGACAATGGAACGTCACTTGCCACCTTGTCAACTCCCTTGCTTCCCTCACATCCACAATTCTCGGTTAAGCTCTGTGGTTAAGCTCGAACCCAGCATTTTTGAGGATGTCTCCGATTTGCCCGGGAAACCCCCTTCTGGTCCTGCTTTGTTTAACGCATCCATCCATATGCGATTATTTTATTTCATAGCTTCGTATTTTAATGTAAAATGTACTTTAAAGTGAGACATGACGCTAAGTGCTGTACAACGAAATCTCCTATCGGGCGACACGATTCTACAATTACACTATATTTACACTTTCATCGAAATTATTTGACCATTAACCTTATTTGTTTGGATTCCTTTCAAATTTTTATTTAATTATTTTATTAAATGTTTGTTTTTGTAGAATGCTTACCAGTCAGTTGGCGAAAACTCTAGTTAATTTTAACGTTAATTAAATCTAATGAAATAGTTATTTTGACAACCGTTTCGCTAATAGAATGCTTTGCCTGCCCATGTGTTCACTCCATCCTATGACCTTGGATCCTTTAAGTGATGCGTGAAGAAGCACCTTTGGCCGAAATAATGGCGGCGACTGAGGCAGTCGTGTACTATCTGGTTTTTCAGTCGTCGTCACTCTTGGACCTCCTCCTGCTTATTATCAGGCGGGCCGAGATCAGATGTCGTGTCACAATAAAATAAAAAAAATCGGTTGTCTGTAAAGTCGGTTTACTGACGATAGTTAAACGTGACAACGTCATAAGAAAATACTGATGGAATGGTTTTCAGAATATTTTTTTAATTTTATTTGTTTGATAGATATTTTGTATGGATATAGAGAAGGAGGTAAATAGAAATCACAATTGAATTGATCAAGTTACATTAATTTGTACGCATAAATACAATTATGTCAATTTTTTTTACAATGTAATACATAAATTTAATAGTATTTCATTTAGGGATCAAGGTGCACACGACTAATAGGCAAGAAATTTATCAACAAAAACAAAAGAAGCAAAAACTTCTATTGTTTTTATTGACGTTAAATGAATTATTAAGTTAAAGTAAATCCTAATTTTAACCAAGATTATGTGCAATCCACTGTATATATAAGATCTTTTGGCAATCAACCTGTCCTTATAGGCGACCGTGGTCTAAACTTGCAAAACATGGGCTCCCGATTCAAAACTATATATTTTTTTTAAATTCACATTTCTATACTATGCTACTAAAGTGCTTGTATCATAGAAACAGGACAACCAAAGTACACATATCAAAGATACATTGGTACCAGTGGGTGGTTTCGAACTCTCAGTTTGCGTAACCATTGCACTGCCACTACACCACGGCCGGTACTTGCCAGTACCAATAGCTTAGTATAAAAGAGTAAAAAGAAAAAGTAACTGTTTTTTTTTTAATTTAGATTATTATTTTTGCAATGCTATAAAATTAAATATTATAAATGAAAATTAAATAGAAAAAATTGCAGAGTTGCGCTCTGCAATTTTTTTAAAATAATTTTAAAGGACATCATTAATTTTGGGCTTTTGTCATTTACTACTTCTGTAATGTCCAATGATGAAAAAATATATTAATGGTAGTTTCGATACTTGTGTTGATAAAACTAATAACAATTATGCTTTTAATTTTTGTGCAATTGAGTTATTTGGAAAATAAGATATGGATTTTGTATCATCTGTCAATCACATAGACACGCCATAATAAAATTTCTGATTTGAACTGTCATAATGATAGTTTGATCATTTTGCACACCTAAACTATGCATAATAAAGGAATATTCCAATTACATTATAATCTTCGTACATCAAACTATTTTAATATGCATACTAAACTGTTAATACAATTATTCCCAAGTACCCATAGAAAATGAATGATATCCTTTATATTATTAAAAAAAAAAACATTTTTTCTGTCCTGATTATTTAGGTAATCGTTAATTAATGTAAGTTTAATCAGGCTACATCTGTTGATAAGCAAGAGTTTGGACCGATGACTGAAAAAACCCTTTTTTTATTGTGACACGACATCTGACCTCGACCCGCCTGATGATAAGCAAGAGGAGGTACAAGAGTGACGGCGACTGAAAAAAAATCGTTAGTACCCGGCTGCCCCAGTCGCCGTCACTATGCCGGCCAAAGGTGCTTCTTCACGCATCGCTTGAAGGATCCAAGGTAGGATGGAGAGAACACATGGTCTGGCAAAGTATTCCACTTGTCTATTGTTCTACAAAGAAAAGAGGTACCAAACTTTTTAGTTCGACTGCCGATTCGGTCGACAAAATGCGGATGCTTTCTCCGGTTTCTTATTACGGAATTGTTTTTCTTTCAACCTTATTTCTGATTTTAATATATATTTTCTCTATACAAATAAATAAACAAACCTGTCATTATTTTGGCCAGCATAGTGACAGCGACCGTGGTAAAGGCAAGTCAACGTCAGATGTGTAGAGTCCAAAAAAAACTCGCTTCCTTCCCATCCACTATCTTCATACAAGATTCATAAGCTGTGATTGCTACTCACAGTTATTGAATTGTATTAGCAGTGACATTCATTCATGGACCACACTTCGGCTTAACATCAAGCGGGGTGCTGTCATATGTCGAGTCACAATAAAAATAAAAAAAGCTATTATCGTCTGTGAAAACTACCTATGACAACCTTATTATTTTGAAAATAACTGCGATTTAACGAAAGATTTACGAGTATATAGCTAACGTTCTTGTTAAACGATACCAATAAAGAACTCACTTTTTCCCAATAAATCCATAATAGAGTCGTCTTCTTGCGAGGAGCTGTACGAATTGTGATAACTCCCCTTTCTCCTGCCCAACGCATCTAGGAGCAATATCTCTTTCTCCTGTTCGTTTGAAGGCCTTCTCCTGTCGGAAGGCTCTACCTCCTCCCCACCATTATTATTGATAATGTCATCTTCTAACGTCAAAACGTCATTTTCAATATCAACACAAAAAACACAACTTAAAATATAAACGAAAAACAAAAAACTAATTTTATTGTAACTCGAAAAAATCACTCTTCTGCGCACTTTGAAATTCTTTTTCAATTTTCCCGCGTAACAATCTTCTACATTTTTACATTTAAACATTTTTTTTTTATTTAATTTTATTTATTTATTTTAACAAACACAGTGTATCATTACATTTTTATTAGTATATATATTTATTTTTAACACACGTCAGCGCACGCAAGATCGTGAATCGGAAATGACTCTCCCGTGTCTTGGACTGATTTTCACTTTTTACCGCGTAAACATGGGGCTGGCGAGCGTCCGCTTTGTTTAGTAGCTTTAACAACTATGAAGTTCTAACTTTTAATTCATTATAATAATTATGTAGGAACGACGTAACCTACTTATTCGCCATCTAAATTGTTGAAGTAACGATGACTCATTCTTTTTACATGCATTATATAATTATATCGAATTATAAAGTAGTGTTTAATAATTATTTACGCTAATTCACTTCAAAATTAACTCACTCTATCGAATAGACAACATTTTTTTATTGTGACTCGACATATGACAGCACTTCACTTATGAAATAAACAAATTTTATGCGATTTACTATCGCATTTATTTGGGTTTTGATTTTACAATTATTTTTTTTTCCGGCGTTTGCAGCCATCATGGTCTATAAGAAGTAAGATAGTAAGCCACATAAAATTTGTTTAATTTATTAGTTAATGTTCGCGCAAAATACAAGAAAATACTACCCTACTTTATGTTAAACTAGGGTGTGGTCCATGAATAGATGTCACTGCTTCTACAATTCAATAACTGTAAGTAGCAGTCACATAAACTATGCCGTCCTAGTTGGAACCTGCAACTTACAAGCTGATCCGAAACGCGACTAAATCACTTCACGATCTGTATGTTGAGTGACGACTGACGATATAGGATAGAATAAGGAATAGCACAGTGGGTAATAGAAGTGGTTTGAAATTTAAGGATGTTTGAAATTTAAGGATATTTGATGATCATGCTGGAATCGCGCATGGATTTCACTCGGACTTGTTTTATTTTTTATTTATTTACATTTCTATACTAAGCTATTAAAGTGTATCATAGAAACAGGACAACCAAAGTACATATATTAAAGATACATTGGTACCAACAAGTGGTTTTGAACCCGTGCTCTCGGTTTGCGTAACCACTGCCACTACACCACGGTCGCTGTAAATGTGAAATAGTTGCCAATAAAATGTAAATTGGTTTCGCTTTATAATTTTTATTATGATTTTAGTAGAATCATAGCATCACAGTCTGATGACGTTTTTTTTTCAATGAGACTCGACATATGACAGCACCCTGCTTGATGTTAAGCTGGAGTGTGGTCCATGAATGGATGTCACAGGTCTAGTTGGAACCGACAACTTACAAGTTGATCCCGAAACACGTCTAAGTCTTTTCACGGTCTGTATACTTGTAAGTGGTGGTACTACCCAGGATCGGCAGACTGGGTACCACTGCCTACCACTCTTTGATAAGCAGACCCGAAGCAAATGTCTGCCTCATTATTATTAACAAATATTTGTAATATTTATTTATATTATTAAATATTACAAATAAACTCGGCAGCGCGTTTTTTTTAACTACCCGTATTTGGTCTTAATTTTTTCTGAAATTTATTTATTTACACTTCTATATACTAAGTTACTAAAGTATTTGTATCATAGAAACAGGATAATCAAAGTACATGTATCAAAGATACATTGGTACCGGTGAGTGGTTTCGAACCCGTACTCTCGGTGTGCGTAACCATTGCACTGCCACTACACCACTGTCGCCTTACAGTGTCCGAATATAGGCTGATAATATATTTTTAGGATGAAAAATATTTTCGTTTTTTAATTTAATTATTAAAAAAAGGTTGCATTCTTTAAAATTGGAAATGAAACATCTAAATTTTCAAGTTACACAATTTTATTTTTTGTCCATCAACAAGAGAATTTTATTACTATAATATTGTTGTGACTCGACATATGACAGCACCCCGCTTGATGATAAATTGGAGTGTGGTCCATGAATGGATGTCACTACTAATACAATTCAATAACTGTAAGCACCAGTCACATCCACTGTGCCGGCCTAGTTAGAAAAGGCAACTTACAAGCTGATCCCGAAACGCGACTAAATCACTTCACAGTCTGTACACTTGTAATTCTACCACTTAAAAAAAGGTTAATTATTTTTTAAAAAGCTTGCAATCTTTAAAATTGGAAATGAAAAATCTAAATTTTCAAGTTACACAATTTTATTTTTTGTCCATCAACAAGAGATTTTTATTACTATAATAATAGGTCTTAAAGTATTAACCTGTTATTATGGAAAACGTACTCAGTGTTTATTAAAATTAAGTTCAGATTCGTTTGTATAGTTTCTTCCGTTATGTTCTTATGCAGTGCAGGCTCAATGTTTTGGAAAGTTAGCAAGCGAAAGTTGTTACTCACATTTGTAAGCGTTAACCTGCTATATACTTCACGACAATTCTGAACTATTATTATTTAGAGAAGGTACCGGTCCGCCATGCGTAAGTCCCGGGTTCAATTCCCGGTCGGTGGAATTTGTAGTGGGGGAACGTTTGCGCATGTACACTGGCCGTGCAATAAAAAAGGGTATCTTTAGATTCATAAAAAATAATAATAGTTTAAATGAAAGTAGATTGACGAAAGCAATTTATAAATCTGATGTGCATAGGTGCGTTAATCGAGGCAGACCCAGGAGGGTGTTCTCCGACCAAATCGGAGACATCCTCAAGAAAGCTAGGTTGCCTAGTGCCCATAAACATAGAGCTTGTATGAAGAGAATTGTAAATGTGAAGAAAGCGAGGGAGTTGTATCAGGATCGTGGCAGGTGGCGCTCCATTTTCTCTGCCTATCCCTGTGGGGGAAAGGCGGGACAATTTAATTGAATGATTTTTGAGTTTATCGTGAACAGACAGACGCGGCGGGGGACTAATATGTAGTAAAATTACCATTTTAGTGCACCTATGTGTACGCAGGAGCGAACGGAGGGTGGATTCCCCGCGCGTCGATGATCGACTGCAGAGACAACCTACTATAGGATGATCGACTGGCCAGCCAATCGCGCACACGGAACTTATTACCTCATGCCCCGTGTTCCCCGCGTTTCTAAATACACCTAAAAAACCATCTGACTACTCTTGCCAACTTACGTGACGCGAACTATACTAAGTTCTCGCTGTTTTTAAGAGATGACTCTCTACTAGTAAGTGCTGGACGATTACGACATAACCAAAACGTCATCGAACCAAGCTAAGACATATGGTAAACAAACCGCTTTGACACATTAGTGGGTTTGTTTTTGCGTCGTATACTTTTGGTTGTGCGAGAAAATGTCTGATTTTGTGGCAATTAATCGTCATTTGCGGGAAGTGTTGCTTTTCTCCTTTCATTCGAAGAAAACGGCGGCTGAAGTGCATCGAGAACTCCTTAATAGTAATGAAGTATTCGAAATATTGAATCATTAGATTGGATATTGCAAGGCGACCGTGGTAAGCCGTAAGCCGAGTTTCACGGATTCGAAATCACACACCGGTACCAATGATATTGATATATGTACTTTGGTGGTCCTGTTTCTATGATACAAGCACTCTAGTAGCTTAGTATAGAAATGTATAATAATAAAAAATAAAAAAAGGCAAGTCACAATAAAAAGAAATACTTTTGCAAGTGTACAGACTGTGAAGTAACTCAGACTCCTTTTGGAATCAGCTTGTAAGTTGCCGGTTCCAACTAGGCCGGCATAGTGGATGTGACTACCACTTGCAGTTATTTGACTGTAGTAGAAGTCGCTTCTATTCATGGGTTGCCCTCCAGCTTAACATGATTTATTGCACCAAAACAAACTTAAAAATAGGTACATAGGCGAGTAAAATGCCTATTAGGCATTCTCTAACAACTAACCTTTGGGATGATGAGACATTATGGGCAGGGTGCAAATATACTACAATTACATAAACTACATACAAGTATATACATATATGTAGGTAAAAATAAACATACACAATTATATTTTGTGCCAAATTATTTAATATGAACTAGATGTTGTGAGCTCCTGTTTATCAAGGAACAAGTTGGTGACTAATCGTTTAAAGACATTGGCAGACGGTGCACGACTTATATCCAGCGCTAGCTTGTTCCACTGGCGGGCTGCCGACACAGTAAAGGAATCTGAATATCTGCTTGAGGAGTGGCAAGGAATTTTGAGCTGGTTATTGAAAGAAGAACGAAGAAGGAGACTATGTGTATCGCATAAGAATTCAAATCGGGATTTGAGGTAAGGAGGTGCACGAGAATTATTCAGGATACCATACAAAAAGACAAGTATAGTTGGGGAACGAGCTAAATGAATTCGGGGCTGAGGTGCGGTGGGGCGTTAAACGACCACCACCCGTATCATAGTAGCCGCTTTTAGTGACGCTCATAGCTCGGCGATGTCATTTGATATCGATAAAAACGTGTCCATATTTTCTTTGTTTGATTATTGAAAAATTAGTGAGTTAATTAAATAAAAGAGAGTCGTCATCCGTATTCAGGCTAGAACCATTATTAGAAACGTGATTAAAATGTGTGAAAAAGAAAAAAAAACATGCAGTCACTATTCTCAAAATTAAATTATTATATAATTCATTAAAAATGGTTGCTGTCTAATGTTTATACTTCAATTTAATACACATTTATAATTTTTAATAACTAAATCTATTTGCATTTTAAGGAAAGACATTGGCACACTACCCCATATGTGTGTTTATTGTTATCGACATTTTACTTCATGTTACATGTTACTTCACTATTCATAATAGACACGTGACCATGACGTCACATCTGCATTCCTCGTGCGTTCCTTTAACTCGTTCCCCTACTATACATGGGCAGATCTGCGAAAACGGATATTGAGCCATTTCAACTGAGTTTGAAAATGAGTAAAGATATGACTAAGTGGAAATTAGGCGTCGCTATTTATTAAATTATATTCATTAAATTAACTAATAAATTTTAAATGGTTTTAATTGTTAAATAGAATCATATTAGAAACAGAATGACTTTAACAATTTTACGCAATCGTAAACATTACCAAGTATTGTATCGCAGGAAATGAATAATTAAGCCATCGTTAAATGCGAAGAAAGCTGGCCTTATTAGACCATTACTGATATAAATTCCTTTTTAAAATTTATTTTTGATGAGTCGACTCTCTTAAGACATTACTAAGAATTAGGAAAGATCTATTCTTTGCTAAAATTGTGGTTCTACCCCGGATCGGCAGAATGGGTACCACTGCCTACCACACTGATGAGCAGACAGGCGTGGACGAACGGTTTAGCGACTGGTTTGTTGCGCGTAAAGTCCCGGGTTCGATCCCCGGTCGGAGCAAATATTTGTTTCATAGCTTTTATTTGTAATATTTAATAGTGTTAAATATTGCAAATATTTGTTAATAAAAAAAAAGAGATGGATATTTGCTTCGGGTCTGGTTATCAAAGAGTGGTAGGCAGTGGTATCCAGTCTGCCGATCCGGGGTAGTACCACCACTTACAAGTATACAGACCGTGAAGTGATTTGGACACGGACAAGTTGCCGGTTTCAACTAGGCCGGCGTAGTGGATGTGATTGCTACTTACAGTTATTGAATTGTAGTAGCAGTGACATCCATTCATGGACCACACTCCAGTTTAACATCAATAAAAAAACGAAAAATACTAAGACATTATTCATAAAATTGTCAAAGTATATTGCAATATTATTTAAAAAGCGAAACAGAACGCAAAGGCTACTATTGCGTGCGTGTGCGCAAGGCATTGTTCATCTTACAGTTTTGTTTCATAACGCATCTTGTGTCAGATGAAATTAATGAGCTATGTTGTTGTCAAGGCTTTTTTTATTGTGACACGACATATGACAGCACCCGGCCTGATGTGAAGCTGGAGTGCGGTCCGTGAATGGCGGTTAGTAGTGACTTAGTCGCGTTAACATCAGGCTGGGTGCTGTCATTTTTCATGTCACAAAAAAAGCTCGACATTTGACAGCAACCTGCTTGATGTTAGGCCGGAGTGTGGTCCATGAATGAATGTCACTACTACTACAATTCAATAACTGTGAGTAGCAATCACAACTACTATGCCGGCCTAGATGGAACCGGCAACTTACAAGCTGATCCCGAAACGTGACCAAATCACTTCACGGTCTGTATACTTGTAAGTGGTAGTACTACCCCTGATCGGCAGACTGGGTATCACTGCCTACCACTATTTGATAAGCAGACCCGAAGCAAATATCCATCTCTTTTTTTTATTAACAAATATTTGCAATATTTAATATAATTATTAAATATTACAAATAAAAACTATGAAACAAATATTTGCTCTGACCGGGAATCGAACCCGGGACTTTACGCGCAACAAACCAATCGCTAAACTGTACGTCCACGCCTGTCGTCTTTGATATATGTACTTTGGTTGTCCTGTTTCTATGATACTAGTAGCTTAGTATAGAAATGTAAATTTAATAAAGCTTCACTCCCCTCTTCAATTCCTAAAAACCTTGAATTAATATGAACAAGTCCTAGCTCCAAGTAATGAATTTCAACACCCGGATACCACTTTCTCCTATACGCCGCTCAAAATCTTTACCAATATTTCAATTAAATTTCACCTCTACTCTCAACACAATAACATGTATATTCCTTTGTTATTTAAACATTACTAATGACGTTTTTGTATTAACATCTATAGTTATATGTGAACACGGTTATGAGCTTTAATGAGAAAATAATAAAAGTGATTGTTGATTGTAATTTTGGTGGAGTTAGGATAGTTTTGGTTTCAAGTACATATTTCGTAAGATTATCGTTCATCAATTTTGTCTTTGTAATGCGTACGTAATTTTATGTCAAATGCGACTTTGAGAACATTTTATGGAGTTAAGAACTTCATTAGAAGATTGAAAAAGTCGCTAGCTAATTAGGTATGCAGTTTTTTTAATTTTCTTAGATTTTTCTTAGCGAATTAAACAATTAATTAACAACAACGAACAAACAATTAAAAACATTTATTAGTGAATTAAACAAATTTTATGCCGCTTACTATGGCGTTTATTTTGGTTTTGATTTTACATTTTTATTTTATTTTAACCACAGAGCCTGTATGAAGGGAATTGTGGATGTGAAGGAAGCAAGGGAGCTGTGTAAGGATCGTGGTAAGTGGCTCTCCATTGTCTCTGTCTATTCCTGTGGGGAAAAGGCGTGACAGTTTGATTGATTGATTGATTTTATTTTATTATTCCGACGTTTCGAGAGCTTTGAAGCCATCGTGGTCACGGAAACACTTAATAATAAAATAAAATAAACGCAATAGTGAGCCGCATAAAATTTTTTTCATTCATTAGTTTTTTTATTATTATTTTTACCCGACTTCAAAACCGGAGGAGGTATACAATTCAATCGCATATTTTTTTTGTGTTGTTTTGAAGAGAATTGTGAATGTGAAGGAAGCGAGGGAGTTGTGTCAGGATCGTGGCAAGTGGCGCTCCATTGTCTCTGTCTATCCCTGTGGGAAAAAGGCGTGACAATCAATTGATTGATTTTTTTCTGTGTGTTAATACTTTTTTAATAATTTTTTTATTGAAATTTCCATATAAAACTACCAAACGTGCTTGTATCATAGAAACAGGACGACCGAAGTTCATATATCAAAAATAAATGGTTTTGCACCCGTGCTCTTGGTTTGAGTGACCATTGCATTGACACTACACCACGGTCCCTCGAAATGAGAGAGTTGTGTCAGAATCGTGGAAAGTGGCGCTCTCTGTACTGCGGTCTCACAGTTTCGTTGGCTGTTTGACTACCACGACACCACGGTCGTCTCAATAAAATAAAATATGAATAAAACCAGCCCTCTTGTAGGTCAATTGCATCCTTCATAAATTAATTAGGTGTAGTCCCCTCTAGACCCCTAACTTAAAACCCTAAAATTTTATTTATTTACTAGCTGTTCCCCGCGGTTTCACTCGCGTTGATAAACTGTAATCGCAATGTGACTAAATGACAGGAAAGGGGCTCTCATGGTCCATCATCAGGTACTCCTGGTTTTTAATATCATATCAACCCAGATGGATAAACGGTTAGCGATTGGTTTGTTACGCGTAAAGTCCAGAGTTCGATTTTCGGTCAGAGCAAATATTTGTTTCATAGCTATTATTTGTAATAAAAGTTCTTTTTAAGATAAACGTAGCCTAAGTTACTCCTTATTACATCAGCTACCTGCCAATAAAAGTCCCGACAAAATCGGTCCAGCCATTACAGTGATTAACCGGAAGAAACAGACAGACAAAAATTGTAATAAAAATGTTTTTTGGTGTATGTACCGTATATATTATACATGTAATAAAAAACGGTTATTTCAATATTACAAACAGACACTGTAATTTTATTATATGTATAGATAGATGTATACATTATTCTCAAGAAAATTGGGTTGACTAGTGCCCATAATCGTAGAGCTTGATAAAAAAAAATGTGGATGGAAGCGAGGCGCTCCATTGCCTTTTCTTGTGAGCAAAGGCGTGACAATTTGATTGTTTGATATGTTATCTGACCTGTGGCCCACATAAAAATACGACAGTGAAATGACTTCGCAACGAAATTGCACTGATATTTGGCATTCTCGTAGGTAACCAATCAATAAGGCGACCGTGGTGTAGTGGCAATGCAATGGTTACGCAAACCGAGAGCACGGGTTCAAAACCACTTGCCAGTACCAATGTATCTTTGATATATTATGTTCTTTGGTTGTCCTGTTTCTATTATGCAAGCACTTTAGAAGCTTAGTATAGTAATAGTGCTTAGTAATATAATTTTTAATATAAATTAGCAATATAATTTTAAGAGAGGTAGGCAGTGGTACCCAGTCTGCCGATCCGGGGTAGTACCACCACTTACAAGTATACAGACCGTGAAGTGATTATTTGGTCACGTTTCGGGATCAGCTTGTAAGTTGCCGGGTCCATCTAGGCCGACATAGTGGATGTGATTGCTACTCACAGTTATTGAATTGTAGTAGCAGTGACATTCATTAATGGACCACACTTCGGCTTAACATCAAGCGAGGTGCTGTCATATGTCGAGTCAAAATAAAAATTGATAAAAAAATGTATATAAAAAAACAATAGGTGGGACCACTGCCAATCAAACTACTTAATGAAAAATCGCCATTGAAATCGTGTGATAGTCCCCCGGGTCTAGACGCAGGGGTCTAACAGCTGAGGTCGTAATGGGAATACTCCAATACTTAAAATGTATTATGTATTTATTCATAGATTTCATTTACACAACATACTATGAACTAGATACACAACGTTTTCTTTATAACTATTTTTCATTTTTTATATGACAGCATCCCGCTTGATGTTAAGCTGAAATGTGGTCCATGAATGGATGTCACTGCTACTACAATTCAACAACTGTAAGCAGCAATACATCCACTATGCCGGCCTAGTTGGAACCGGCAACTTACAAGCTGAACTCGAAAATCGATTAAATCACTTCACGGTCTGTATACTTGTAAGTGGTGGTACTACTCCGGATTGGCAGTAATTTAAAGAAGATGTAGATTAAGATTAAGAAAGGTCAATCAATCAATCAATCAGCATTTTCTCACAGTGACAGGCAGAGATAATGGAGCGCCACCTGCCACGATCCTGAAAACTCCCTTCTTTTCCCCATATCCACAATTCTCTTCATACAAGCTCTAAGCTCCTAGTTTTCTTGAGGATGTCTCCGATTTGCTCGGAAAACATCCTTCTGGGTCTGCCTCGTTAAACGCATCCTTAATATTATTTCTAAATAAATTTAATATTTATAAGATGATAGCGGAGATGATAGTTCACTCGCAGCAAAACGAAGAAGAAGGTATTTAGCACGAGGAAGGGTTGCCAAAGAGGTGGAAGGAAAATATCATAAGAGTGAGAATTCACAGTGTTGACAAAATTTATTTTAATCTGTCGTGAACAATAATCATCATCAGCCTGAAGACGTCTACTACTAAACGCTACGAAGACCTTAGAACGCCATTCCGAACGACAAGATGCCAGTTGCATCTACACCCACCGGTATCTTGTCGTTCATAAATCCTGGCAGGGGGCTTAGGGATCGCAGTATACGGATGCTGCTGCCCATCTATCGGTGAGACTGGTCGTGTTTTAGAACATTTCGGTTATACAACAGAATTATCTTTAAAAAAACTACTTTTGATAAAATGTTAACATCTTAGGTATATATTTATGTATTTAGTAGATATTTGTATATTTATCAATTAATCAATCAAATTGCTACGCCTTTTTTTTCATACTGTTTTATTAATTTATAACTTGCCGTACTACAGTGCACGCAGGCGGACTTAATGCTAGTTAGCATTGTCTACCAGCCAACATTTGGGACAATAGAAGCAAGCCCAAAATGTGAGCAAAAGAAAGGTCAAAGTTTTAAGAGATTTATATTGTGTCAAAAATTGGAATCTGCCTTCTGGAACTCAGATTATCTTTTCCAGAAGGCAGTGATCATTAAGTGCAATGATGTTTTTAACTATTATTAAACTTTTCTTAGATTTTGCGCGAACATTGATTAATGAATTAAACAAATTTTATGCGGCTTACTATCGCGTTTATTTTGGTTTTGATTTTACAATTGTACGCCAAACCAAATATACCAAAATAAACGCGATAGTAAGCCGCATAAAATTTGTTTAATTCATTATTATTAAACTATTATTATTATTACTAACGATTGCATCACAACATTTTTGGGTGATTGGTGGACGTCTAAAAATATTCCACATTTAATTTTATTGTTCGATCTTCATTGTCCAATCAAAGTTTAATCTATAGTTTAACTATGTAAAGACCTATGTTAAACAGCGTAAAAAATCGCCACCAATAACCCAAAAACGATAAATTGGTAGATGATTCAAATTATTTTCCTCTATGTATAAATATTGGTTACTAAGTATACTTCTCGCAAAAATTAAAGGAACAAAAAAATTTTCTAAATTTTTTGGTAATTTTCAACAGTGAAAAATGGTCGTACAAGAAATGAAAAAACATAGCTTTTGAAGCTTAAAGACTCTAGTTTTCGAATTTTTTGGTTAAAAACTTTTTGGAACACCGGTAGCCCTGAAATTCTTGGATAAAGCACGAATAAAAAACATTCCAAATATTTTATTATTTTCTTTTTGCTCTACGGGCATGGAAAAATTTTTTCAAGCTAGACCAATGCATAAGTCCCATATCCTGTTTATTTAGCTTCAATTTCACAGAACAATCAGAGAACGGAGAAAAATAGATAAACACATTACAAAGATATAAATATAAACACACTTAAAAATATGAAAATACTCACATCCATCCAAATCGTCAAATAAAGAAAATGATTTATGTCCATTCATATTAAATTTTAATTCATCTCCATTGCCATTTTCCACTTTATGCCACAATTCACTATTTTTCTTATTTTCCAATAGTTTCACTGGTATAAACTTTGTCACTGATTTTGACTTCAAATTGTTCAATTGTCCATCTTTGTTCAAAATTGTTATGTCTTCGTAGTAGTTCACTGTGTCTGTGTTTTTGTTATTGTTGTTACCAATTTGTTTTATAATGTTTTTTGAAAACTTTTGCTCGTCTAAAAGCCGTTGGTATACTGCATTTCCGGTTTTGTCAAGTAAACTCTTAGTTTCGTCTACGTTTGTGTTTACAACTTCACTGTTTGTTTTTATAATATAAAAAACAATAACAATCATACAGTTTATTGATGACATTTTGTTTTTTGTTCATTTATCGTGTTATTTGCTTTTGTTAAATCATGTTATATGTTACATTAAGGTATGTAATTATGTTTTAAAACTATTTTTAAATAACAAATATTCACAACTGTTCGGTTTGTTTTGTTTTATTTTTTGGATCGATTGTGGTATATTTTAAATGTTTCTTATTTTTCTTTTTTAACACTGTTAGTAAATTTTTGAATAGATAGTTTAAAGTGAAAGTTTTTGTACACGGTCGATTCGAGCCACTTGTCTCGCTCGAATGACGAAATTTTTAAGTTAAGATCAAACAGTGAAATGTCTGTTTACGTAATGCTTACGCAGCTTAAGTGTAAAAACTTCATTCAGTAAACTTGACCTTTAGCAACTTTAGTTTGAATTTAAATAATTTCTCACGCTTTTGTTCCATAATTTTCTCTCGATTCATTGCAGCGCTGAGATGTCCGAGTTAGGTGATATGATTTTTTTTTTTTTTGTTATCGCAGGAGAATCCCTTCGGATACCCCGCCACCAAAAGGGGAGTGACGGGGTTATGTGGTGCGCACTAAACTCCTGCGGCGACCATCTCGGCGCGTATACAAAGGGGGGCCCGGGAGTACCTGTAAGGCTTTCTACGGATCACCCCCTCCACGCCAGCTATTAAGCTCCGCCTACTTAAGAGAAGGAAAACCGCCTGTTTTCCTTCTCTTTTACGGCAACGCTATGATCGCACTGCGCTGCCGTCCTCTCGGGGCCGTGTGTCCGGGTGTGCAGTGCCCCTACACGTACACACCCACGACCCCAAGGCACACTAGCTACTCCACACAGTGCCCTCTGCTCTCAGAGGGACACGTGGAGCAGCGCCACACGTCAGACTTTTAGCCATCAGCCAACAAGAACCCCCTTAAGGGAAGTTATTGACTGATGCCCAGGATGCACCGGCCCATCTGCTTTCCGCATCACCGGAGCGATACGGCAAACAGACAGACACACGAGGAGGTAGTCTGACTTAGCACCCCGGTTAGGTGATATGATAGGCCAGCCTTTTCCAACCTTTTCCAAGGGCGGACCCCCTAGCGCTATCTTACCATGTTCCGCGGACCCCTAAAAAACTTATTTGCAGCACTCACATAGGTCAATCTATTTTATTCTCAAAATCTCAATTAAACTCTAATGCGGTGTTACACATTATTCCATCTTAAAACTGAAACAGGTAAAATGGTCTAACTAAATTCCTAGAACGTTATCAGAACAGTCTGCTGTTTAGCCTTGTTGTCACTGCGCGCTCCCGTCAAGCGGTCGGCTGCACCACTATGCAATTTTCATAATTTTCTTATTTTGTCCGCGGACCCCAGGTTGGGAAAGGCTAGGTCATAAAATGTTTGCATTGCAGCCTCTGCAATTTCGCAGAGATGACGGCTCTATGCGTCCTTTGTCGCTTATACTACAGAGAATACAAATAAGAACATAAAAGGGAAGCAAAGCAATAGAAAATGTAAAAAAAATGATAATTACTGCTAGTATGTGTTCTCAGAGTATGTGTAGTATGTTTGTAATCGGACCTTTCTGGTGCATTCTGTGCATTTTTTGGTTTGAATGAGCCGGATTACCAGTACGTTTCCTGACGTATACCAAACCATTTCTGGTCCAGCAGTAACTATTTAAAATCAGTATTTATTATTTTGATACTTTTATGCTCTGAAACGATTCCTGTAAAGTATTTTCTTAGATTTTAACAATAATATAAAATCGATAATTAAACAAATTTTATGCGGCTTACTATCGCGTTTATTTTGGTTTAGATTTTACAAGTTTTTATTATTCCGACGTTTCGAGAGCTTTGCAGCCATCGTGGTCACGGAGGGACCACCGGCTGCACGATGACGATGACGACCGTGACCACGATGGCTGCAAAGCTCTCGAAACGTCGGAATAATAAAAACTTGTAAAATCTAAACCAAAATAAACGCGATAGTAAGCCGCATAAAATTTGTTTAATTGATTCCTGTAAAGTTTATTAGATTCACGGAAAAAAGAAAAAGATCCCATTCTTCTAGTTCTGTAATTAGATCGATGACTATAAAGAATCCCTCTATAGACGCACGATGGTACTTTTAGTTCCTACCTCAGCACTGAGAGGATGTCAAATCCAATTATTCGAGCTTCAACTTTTGAATATTATTTGATAGTCTTTGATAATTGTTATTTATTTTGTATTATGTATTTTATTTAACCAACAAATGTTAATATTTCCCTAATAAATGAAGTGTGAGGCTCTTAATGTACAATTATTAGTTTATTATTATCTAACCTCTAAACTTATTTGTGCTAATAAGACTAATGAAACAGTTGGATATCAGTCAGACTTACTGCGGATAACAAATGGAAGACCAGCTAGACTGGGCGAAGTCCCTTTTCAGGTAATTATATTTTATTGAATTAACCTTCACATCCACAATAATATTTTTATTATTGTTGGGACTACCCAGATTCTGTAGTGCATCCGGCATGTTCGCTGATGTGGGTGGCTTTAATGCTGTGAGGCGCAGAAAAATATTTTCTATCAGAAATAGAATGCTGGGTAGTTCCAACAGTATACTCAAGGTGCTTGTTGACATGCCGGATAGTAAGTTGCAAGGGCACTGGACAACAGCCCTGATGAACCCAAAAGCTGAAAAGATCTACTGCAATAATTAATAGAATAAGTATAGTTGTAACTCTTTTATTTTCTCTTTTGTATACTAATTTAGTGTATTACTAACAATTAATTGGGCCTTTGTAGTCTGAGAATAAATGAATTTTGAATTAAACAATTTTTTTATGCGGCTTACTATCGCGTTTATTACTACGCACCAACGTAGTGGAAAGTCTGCAGTTTGTGAGCATCAACAGGACGGCGCCAACCACTACATCCGTTTCGACAAACCGAAGATCCTCGCAAAGGAAAGTCGACTGATACCCAGGATGGTGCGCTTGGCTATTGAGATTAAAAAGCAACCTAATTTCAATAGAGAAGGTGGTTGGCGATTATCTTGCACCTGGGACCCCATAATACACAAACTCAAGTCCCAAGTCCAGCAAATTGCCAAACCAGATGACACCATCAGTTATTTTTGCAAAAATTTGAAATAAACCGGGAACAGAAAAAAGAAAAAACGAATCAAAACATCAAGCAGGGTAGTTTTGGAAACAATAACAGCATCAACTAATAGGACGACCAACACCTCAGTCTCTCCGTGACCACGATGGCTGCAAAGCTCTCGAAACTTCGGAATAATAAAAAATTGTAAAATCAAAACCAAAATAAACGCGATTGTAAGCCGCATAAAAAATTTGTTTAATTCAATAATCAATGTTCGCGCAAAATTTACGAAAATACTATAAATGAATGGGCACTAGGCAACTCAGCTTTCTTAAGTATGTCACCGAGAAAGCTTCCTCGCTTGTGTCAGGACCATGGCAAGTGGAATGATTTACCAGCCCATGTGTTCTCTCCATCCTATGGCCTTGGATAATTCAAGCGATGCGTGAAGAAGCAGCTTTGGCTGGCAAAGTGGCGGCGACTGGAGCAGCCGTGAATACTCGGTTTTTGTAGTCGTTAGCACTGTTGGATCTTTTGTTGCTTACCATCAGGCGGGTCAAGGTCAGATGTCGTTAAATAAAAAAAATGTGCCACCCTATTGTCTCTGCCTATTCCTGATGGAATTGATATTTGAATAAATTAAATAAATTAAGTATACCCAAAAGCTACAATTAAATAATTAAAACCCAAAAGCTGCTTTGTTGTAGTACATAAATAAGTATCCATTGGGACAAGTATAATCAAAAAAGGTAACTGCAAAGTTGATTTAATACTGGATATAGTCACGGAGACTGCTATTTTAACTTATGTGAAAGCATATCCAGAGATATAATGCGATTAAAATAAGAATAGGACGGAATCGGCGCCATTTTGTGACGTCTAACTCTCCAACCAACTTTACTTTAGTATTGTGTCTTTTCCTTTGCGGACCGTCAAGAAAAATACACCTTTGAATCAATCAAGTGAAGTAAGTCAACAGCCCGTCCTATTCTTATTCTTATAGCGTAGTATCATTTAGATATGTCGCTCTTATAGAGGATGTTTCTTCACTTGACCACGAAGGCTGACCGTGACCACGATGACTGTAAAGATATCGAAACGTCGGAATAATAAAATGTCAATCATTAACCAAAAATAAACGCGATAGTAAGCCACATAAAAATTGTTTTAAATAATTTTTAAATGTTCGCGCAAAATCTAAGTAAACTCATTATTATCTCACTTCGTCTTTATGTCGTTAAGTTGAATTTTAGTCAATTTCTTTATCTCAGACTTATCTTACCAGCTTAAGCTACGTCTCCATATTATCTAGTTGGGTATTAATTGATTTCTTGTGCACAATTAATTATCAAGAAAAGGTAGTGTAGTGTTTGCCTAATGCACTGTGTGTACCTAATGCAGTAGTAACACAGATAACTGAGGATTACTGTAATCACAAACTCGCCAACGTAATACGCCACACGTCTACCCTCGTCGCAGGGCACTCGTGTTTTACGATACGCTCGAGACAGTGCCATGTGCATCCAGCAATAGCACGTATATACAGTAAGGGAACGAGCTAAATAAACGCGCTAGGAATGCAGTTGTGACGTCATGGTCACGTGTCTATTATGAATAGTGAAGTAAAATGCAAAATGTCGATGACAATAAACACACACTTTCCTTAAAATGCAAATAGATTTAGTTATTAAAAATTATAAATGTGTATTAAATTGAAGTATAAACATTAGACAGCAACAATTTTTAATGAATTATATATTAATTTAATTTTGAGAATAGTAACTGCATGTTTTCTTTTCTTTTTCACACATTTTAATCACGTTTCTAATAATGATTCTAGCCTGACTACGGATGACGACTCTCTTTTATTCAATTAACTCACTAATTTTTCAATATTCAAACAAAAAAAATATGGACACGTTATAATCGATATCAAATGACATCGCCGAGCTATGAGCGTCACTAAAAGCGGCCACTAAGATACGGGTGGTGGTTGTTTCACGCCCCACCGCACCTCAGCCCCCGAATTCATTTAACTCGTTGCCCGACTATACGAGTATATGTGTGTATTTCTCATACATTACATCGTAAATATTTTTTTATTAAATTGCGAACATTATATTTTAATTGTTCGCATTACTATTATTATCGATCTCGAATTCAAGTGATGATCCTTCAACATCGGCCCATATCGATGTTTCGAGCTACTTACAAAAGACAGAAACCTAATAAATATTATTGTACTTCAGGTATCATTTAAATTGCGCTCACCGAGAATCTACTCAAGCTTTTGCGGTGGTGTAATCATTGGTCCTCTTAAAGTAATAACAGTCGCGCATTGTTTTATAAACAGAAATAATGCCATCCTAGCTACGTTTGTGGGGTATTATTTAACGTTATATTATTTAGTATTTTCTTAGATTTTGCGCAAACATTGATTAATGAATTAAACAAATTTTGACTATCGTGGCTCACATGGCTGCAAAGCTCTCGAAATAATAAAAAAATTGTAATGTCAAAACTAAAAAAAAACGCGATAGTAAAATTTGTTGAATTCATTTATTATATTTCTATTATTTAACTTCTCAGTATTGTTGGCAAGTTTTATGCAAAATTACAGAAAAGAAAATTTGGGATGCGCAAGCGAGGTTTAGGAAGAGGATGGGATGTATGGCCTAAAACCGCTTAGTCAACAAGCGCTTTGACAAGCAGTCAGATATGACTGCTTTGACATCTCTAAAGGATGTGTAGCGCCACCATAACTCTTTAATGTATGGACAGTTGCCTGAAAGGAAGTATGGTTTGAAAATAAATGACTTAATGAATTAAACTATTTTTTTACGGCTTACGATTGCGTTGATTTTTGGTTATTGATTTACAATGTTTTAATATTTCGACGTTTCGAGAGCTTTGCAGCCATCGATGTCGATGACACTTATTACCACTTATTATAATAAACTTTATAATATACTAACTATTCCCCGCAGTTTCACCCGCGTTTATAAACTGTAAATCCTAATGTGAGTCACTTGCATCCCCTTGGTACATCATCAGGGACTGCAGATCTTTAATGTCACATGAGCTCAGGAATAAGCTCATAGTAAGAAACAATCTTAGTCAAAATACCATAGTTATATCAATTACATATCTCTTGGTCTATCATCAACTACTTCAGGTCATCAAATTGATAGCAGCCCAGCTGAAGGCTCATATTAAGAAACAATTTTAGTCCTAGCACCATAGTTAAATCTCTTACATATCCCTTGGATCATCATCAGGTACTCTGAGACCTAAATTCGATAACAGATCAAGTATAGGCTAATAGTAAGGAAAAAATATAGTTAAAGCACTTAGTGATAAGCTCTTGTAATTTTGCTGATTTGGGGGTTCTTTCATCCAGAATGTTTTGTTTTATACGAGTACAAACCTTGTCATGAAAATATCAAACGGTTATGATATTTTGTTGACAAAGGCGTTCACGGTTCGTCATTTCTCGATTGCGTCGGGCGGCTACAAATGGTATAATGCGATTAAAATAAGAATAGGACCGAATCGGCGGCATTTTGTGACGTTTAACTCTGCAACCAACTTCACTTTAACTAATACGGTGTCTTTTTTTGCGGACCGTCAAGAAAAAGACACCTTTAAATAAGTCAAGTGATGTTAGTCAATAGCCCGTCCTATTCTTATTCTAATAGCATTTTTAGCACCACCTAAAAATGTGGCATAAATTGCTAAGGACCCGTGCTCACGTTGGGCGGTAAACATTTTGAAAAAAATAATAAAAAGAAAAAACTTTTAATTCAAACAAAATTCCATATCTGTTATTAAACAGTTTTCTTAGGCTATGTTAGTGACCCATATACTAAGATGCATCCTGGTCCAGTGCTTGTAAAAGCGACTGTCCAATCTGCTAGCAACCATGGCCATGATCCTGTTGGTGCTGTCCCGCACTTGAACAGCGCGGCTGTACACCGTTTACGGAGTATGGCATTGAACCCATCAACATGCGCAAACATGCCTGACGCACTGCAGAAGCGTGGCAACCCCAACAGCAACCTGTATGCGTTGTTAACGCGCAGAGCGCTCAATGATTTGTGCCAGTATGAAGTATTTTTGGCCGAACATTATTGCATCCCTTTTTAACTAATAACATACCTAAAAGTCATAAATCAGTTGGAAATAATTTGATTGTTTACAAGTTAGTTTTATTAACAAAACAACATGAACGGTCTTGCTACAAAAATGTATTATAAAACAGTGTTTAAATATTTGTATACAGTCAAGCGTCATTTTGTGGTACTTATTTGACTTAAAACATGTTTAATACCTGTCCAAAGCACGTTTAAAGTTTTTTGTGATAACACGGTAAATGTTGTCATTTTTACCTAATAATAATTTATTTGTTTTTCTATAAATAGAATACACAATTATTATTCAATAAAAGGTAGCAAATAAAAGGCGACCATGGTGTAGTGGCAGTGCAATGGTTACGCAAACCGAGAGCACGAGTTCGAGACCACCCACCGGTACCAATGTATCTTTGATACATGTACTTTGATTGCCCTGTTTCTATTATACAAGCACTTAAGTAGCTTAGTATAGAAATGTAAATCCTGTGCTTTGCGGCGTTCGCGTTGTCCAATCTATGGAATGATTTGTCTCGTTCGCCAATACAACGCTTGTGCTCTAAATTTAGCTAATTGTTGTCATGCAGTAGTATCACAGATAACTAAGGATTACTGTAATCATAGGCTCGCCAACGTATCATGCCATGCGTCTGCCCACGCCGATGGCTGTCGTGTTCTGACTGATACGCTCGAGATTGTGTCACGTACAACTATTGCACTAAATTCAATCTCACTTCACGAATTAATTAAATATGAACTATTGCTTTGTTAAATTGCAAACATTACTGTTTTAAACAACTACCCGCATTACGATTATTATCGATCAGGAATTCAATTGATGATCCTTCAATATCGACCCATATCAATGTGCCGAGCTACAAAATATATAAACCTAATAGATATTATTGTACTTCAGGTATCTTTGAAATTGGGTTTGACGAGAATCTACTCAAGCTTTTGCGGCGGTGTAATAGTTGGCCCTAATAAAGTATTAACAGCCGCACATTGTTTTGTAAACAGAAATAATATCATCTCAGCTATATTTGCGGGGTAATATTTAAACTATATTATTTATTAAAATTTAAATAATTAACACTGTAGAAATGCAGTCATTAGGGATTAAGTGTAGAGTGACGATAGCGGATAGGATAACGATCAGCACAGTGCGCGATGTGGTTTGTAAGAAGATCTAGTGACAAGGACTGACAAAGGAATGCTCCGATTATTTGGGCAGATGGAAAGGATGAGTGAAAGTAAATTGATGAAAGGAATTTATAAATCTAATGTGGATGGATGCGTTAAACAAGGCAGGCCCAGAAGGGTGTTTCCGATCAAATCGGAAAGATCCTCAGGAAAGCTGGGTTGCCTAGTGTGCATAACCGTAGGTCCTGTATGACGGGAATTGTGGATGTGAGGGAAGTGAGGGAGTTGTATCTGGATCGTGGCAAGTGGCGCTCTATTGTCTCTGCCTATCACTGTGGGAAAATGGAAAAAAATGATTATTTAGTATTTTCTTAGATTTTGCGCGAACATTGATTAATGAATTAAACAAATTTTATGGATATAAAACACCAACGTAGTGGAAAGTCTGCAGTTTGTGAGCATCAACAGGACGGCGCCAATCACTACATCCGTTTCGACAAACCGAAGTTCCTCGCAAAGAAAAGTCGACTGATACCCAGGATGGTACGCGAGGCTATTGAGATTAAAAAGCATCCTAATTTCAATAGAGAAGGTGGTTGGCGATTATCTAACACCTGGGACCCCATAATTTACAAACTCAAGTCCCAAGTCCAGCAAACTGCCACACCAGATGACACCGTCAGTTATTTTTGCAAAAAATTGAAATAAACCGGGAACAAACGGGGTAGTTTTGGAAACAATAACAGCATCAACCAATAGGACGACCTCAGTCTCTCCGTGACCACGATGGCTGCAAAGCTCTCGAACCGTCGGAATAATAAAGAATTGTAAAATCAAAACCAAAATAAACGCGATAGTAAGCCGCATAAAATTTGTTTAATTCATAAATGATTATTTGATTGATTACTATAAAATTACTTGGTCTGTTATCAAATCGAAGGATCTGAGAACCTTATGAATCATGAGGGATACAGTCAGTTAATCACGTAACGAGGCACAGTGTTTAAACGCGGGCGAAACCGCGGTTACACCTAGTAAATTTTATACGAATGAAATAATAGGTTTAGGATCTTTTTTAACCAACTTTAAAAAAGGGTTCTCGTATATATTTAGTTCGACCGTATATATGTTTTATATATTTGTTCGCGGATAACTTCGTTGTTTACGAACCGATTTTGATTATTCTTTGTTTGTTGGAAAAAAGATTATTAACCGACTTCAAAAAGAGAGAAGGTTTCTCAAATCGACTGTATTATATCTTATTCCATACTTATCTTACTTATCGAGCCGACGACGTAGAAGCATGACCGGGCAGTCCCTATGTTTTATTCTCTTTGGATTGCTGTAATGAATCCATTTTTCATCACTCGTAACGATGCGACCATTCCTTTTTTTCCGCTGGAGCAGTTGTTCACAGGCAAAAATGGACGCTCAACGTCTCTTGGCTTCAAATCATAAGGAACCCGCTTGGAAATGGCTTGGCGGGTAACTCCCAATGCTAAAGCAAGCTCATTTTGCGTTTGGCGCGGATCCTCATCGAGTAATGCCTCCAATTTAGCGTGTTCGAATGTTTTTGGCCTTCCTTCATGCGAACTGTCGTCAACATCGAAATCACTGTCTTTGAAGCGACCAATCACGGCACGCTGTTTCACTAAGAGCAGCACCTCCGTAAACTTTTTGGAGTTCTCGATGCGCTTCAGCCGCAGTTTTCTTCGAATAAAAGAAGAAAAGCAACACTTCTCGCAAATGAAGATGATTTGGCTCAAAATCAGACATTTTCACACAACCAAAAATATACGACGCAAAACCAAACCCACTAGTGTGTCAAAGCGGTTTGTTTACCATATGTCTATGCTTGGTTCATGATGTTTTGGTTAGGTCATAATCGTCCAGCACTTACTAGTAGAACCATCTCTTAAAAAACAGCGAGAACTTAGCGCACCCTTGTACTATAATATTATTTATATATTATTAATCTAATTGGTTTTCCTTGCAGAAGATTTTCGCTTGTAGTTGATGTTGATAAAGTTGCAGCTGTGGCTGGGCAACTACAAACTAATGTTCCCATTCAACATAAAGATAGAGAAGGACAATGGAGGTCGATATCCACTTTCAAATTCCCCTACTCGTATATCTTTCCCAGAGATGACATTGCTATAGTGGTAATTATTTTTATTGTGACTCGACATAAGACAGCATCCCGCTTGATGTTAAGCTGAAGTGCGGTCAATAAAATTCAATAACTGTGAGTAGCAATCACATCCACTATGCACATCCTAGATGGAACTGGCAACTTACAAGCTGATCCCGACCAAATCACTTCACGGATCGGCAGACTAGGTACCACTGCCTACCACTCGTTGATAACCAGACCCGAAGCAAATATCCACCTCTTTTTATTATTAACAAATATTTGCGATATTTAATATTATTATTAAATATTACAAATATCAATCAATCAAATTGTCACGCCTTTTTCGCACAGGGATAGGCTGAGACAATGGAGCGCCACTTGCCACGATCCTGACACAACTCTTCCGATTCCTTCACATTCACAATTCTCTTCATACAAGCTTTATGGTTATGGGCACTAGGAAACCTAGCTTTCTTGAGGTTGTCTTCGATTTGGTCGTCAAACACCCTCCTAGGCTTGCCCCGTTTAACGCATCCACACACATGAGATCCATAACACATGAGAGTTATAAATTCTATTACAAAAAAGAAGCCATGAAACAAATATTTGCTCCGACTGGGAATCGAACCCCGTACTTTACGCGCAACAAATCAATTGCTAACCGTTTGTCCACGCCTGTCGTCAAAAGATACATGAAGTATAGGTACGATACATTATAGATAATATTATATATAATACTAGCTGCGTAACCCGGCGTTGCTCGGTTCAAAATAAAATAGGAATAGCTTTGTTGTCATCCCTACTCTGTGCTGTTTACGGGGTAAAAAGCGACACCGGTAGAAGCCTGGCCGGAATAAGTGATCGAATGGTAACTGATCAATTTTTGTGCACGACCTTATAAGTCATCATCATCAGCCAGAAGGCGTCCACTGCTGAACATAGGCCTTCCCCTTAGAACGCCATTTCGAACGATGCCAGTTGCATCCACCAGTTATTCGTGACTTTCACTATGTCGTTAGTCCACCTAGTGGGAGGCCTACCTACGCTGCGCTTTTCGGTGTGTTCTCCACTCTAGAACCTTTCTTCCCCATCAGTTGTCGGTTCTTCGAGCGATGTGGCCACCCATCGCCACTTCAGCTCGCAAATCCTACGAGCTATGTCGGCAACTCCGGTTCTTTGGCGAATATCCTCGTTCCGGATTCTATCGCGCAGAGACACACCAAGCATAGCTCTCTCCATTGCCCGCTGAGCTACTCTGAGCTTTTCCAGCAGGCCAACATTTAAGGACCACGTCTCAGTGCCATATGTCATCACTGGCAACACACACTGGTTAAAGACCCTATAGGTATATGCGCGGAATTGTGCCCATCGCTGAAGTCCTGGCTAGTGTTTAGTTAAATCCAGAAGCGTAGCGTGCCTTGGCGGGGCCCCGTATAAAAATTTGTTTGGGGGCCTTAGGTAGGTTAAAAAAATTCTCACAAAGGAAAAAAATGTTTGCATAAAATTAAAAGAAATGTTTATTTATCATAATTATCTGTCACTTTTTACAAACAATTCAAATTAAATATACACTATCCTTGCCTTTTTTTGGCAGACTGATTTATTAAATCATTTATAGCTGATGATGATTTGATACGGCTGATACGGTTGGTAGCTACGCCCCTGGTTAAATCAGCTACCTATCGCTGTGGGCATTGGGTTCCTATTTAATAATCATATAAACCATTCAATAATCATATATTTATCAGAATATTTTAATAATTATTTAATAATCATATAATAATTTAAACCATTTATTAATCATATAAACCATTTAATAATCATATAAACCATTCAATAATCATATATTTATCAGAATATTTTAATAATTATTTAATAATCATATAATAATTTAAACCATTTATTAATCATATAAACCATTTAATAATCATATATTTATCAGGATATTTTATTAATCGTTTAATAATAATATTCATTTAATAATCATATAAACCATTTAATAATTATATTAACCATTCAATAATCATATATTTATCAGGATATTTTAATAATAATTTAAACCATTTATTAATCATATAAACCATTCAATAATCATATATTATCAGGATATTTTATTAATCGTTTAATAATAATAATAATTTAATAATCATATAAACCATTTAATAATCATATAAACTATTTAACAATCATATATTTATCAGGATATTTTATCATAAATATATATTTTTATTGTGACACGACATCTGACCTCGACCCGCCTGATGATAAGCAAGAGGAGGTCTAAGAATCCAAGTAACTATTGGGAGATCCTGTAGCCATTAATAATAATTGTAAATCCACTAAACTGTCACGTATTTTTTTACAGTTTGTCACAACGCCTTGGCTATATAATAATTTCGTTTCACCAATAAATTATGCATCGACCCATATTAATTATCAAGGTAGAGCTATGGTTTCTGGGCATGGTTCCTTTGATGATCGTTCGGTGAGTTTTCGTTTAACCACGCTTTTATCAGCTTTTTTTATTGTGACTTGACATATGACAGCACCCCGCTTGATGTTAAGCTGAAGTGTGGTCCGTGAATGGATGTCACTGCTACTACAATTCAATAACTGTGAGTAGCAATCACATCCACTATGCCGGCCTAGATGGAACCGGCAACTTACAAGCTGGTCCCGAAACACGACCAAATCACTTCACGGTATACTTGTAAGTGGTGGTACTACCTAGGATCGGCAGACTGGGTACCACTGCCTACCACGACTTGTATGTATGTTAATAAGTAACTGAACTGAAGAATTAATTTTATATTTTGGACACGTAATAAAAACCGATGACAATACAATAATTTTGTTAAATATTTTTTGGCTGGCATAGTGACGGCGAATGAGGCAACCGGAAACTGACTTAGTTTTTTCATTAGTCAGCGTTCTTAGTTGAGCCTTTTCTTGCTTATCATCAGGCGGGTCGAGGTCAGATTATTCACTTTTTAGTTCACATTGTCATAAAAGCGTGTTTGTATTTTTTTTAACTATTAATGGAGACAATGGAGCGCCACTTGTCACGATCCTGACACCACTCCCTCGCTTCCTTCACATGCACAATTCTCCTCATACAAGCTCTATGGTTATGGGCACTAGGCAACGTAGCTTTCTTAAGGATGTCTCCGATTTGATCTGGAAACAGCCTCCTGGGCCTGGGTTTTTACTTTCTTGTGTGAAAACATCGTAATGTGACTAAGTCGCATTTCAGGATCAGATTGAAAGTTGCCAGAGTTAAGCTAGGTACGGAAGCGACTACTATGTTGCGATTAATCGTCTGTAATCGTTCCCTTTAAAAATGCCGTAAAATGTTTTACAACCGGTTGTACCAAAAATTATAATTTACGAATTTGTAAAAAGTATCGTATAAGTAAAAGAAAAAAAGAAAAATGGGTTGCACCACTCATTAACTTCACATTTTACATTTACGTTTAACGGATATTTTATACAGAGCTAAAGGACATCATTCATTTTAGTTTTTAGTATTCTATGTACATTTTGTTGTTTCTAATGATAAAAACATATAATATATAAATGGTTTGATATAAAATTATTAACAACCTAATTCACAATTTCGTAATAGTAAACGTAATAGAATAAGTATAAAGTAAAACTGAATTCGTAAATTGAAACTTTTTTGGTACAACCGGCTGTTACAGTTCAAAATTGTGCTTTTACAATAGTAACGACATGCCCTATAGAGGGCGTTCCATAGCGTCTGCGCTGATGGATAGATGGCGCTGCATGTGTCCGCCGCGCCATAAGTTCGCATGAGATTGCGCCCACAATATCTCGCAAATGGTTTATCGACAAGGCGTTCGTATATATATATAGGTTTCAACGACGAGACGTCACCCGGCTAGTAGTGGCCCTGTACGCAACACGCGTACAGCAGGAGATCAGGAGAACTTGTGGAATAATGATCCGCAAAACAATTTAAAAAAATAATTTTCAGTTACATCACGTCTTGGCAATTGGGGAGACGGAGCTAGTTCCAGCTGGTATTTGCACACGGATGCATAGAAGAAGTATGGACAGATATATCTGTTCGCGAACGTTTCCCTCATGTATTGAACCTGTAAGTTTTTTTTCTGTAACCCAGATTTTAATTTTACACTTGTGGATGTGATCCTGACTTGATTCCCTCACTTCCCTCACAACATTCATTAAGCAAGCTCTACGATCAAGCCCCATGTGTTCTCTGATGCGTGAAGAAGCACCTTTGGCCGGCATAGTGACGGCGACTGAGGCAGCCGTGAACTACTCGTGTTTTTTAGTCGCCGTTACTCTTGGACCTCCCTTTGCTGATCAACAGGCGGGTCGAGGACAGAGGTCGTGTCACAATAAAAAAAAAACGCCCCGCCTTGAAGAACCGACAACCGATGAGAAAGAAAGGTTCCTAAGTGGAGACCACGAACTAGAAGACGCAGCATAGGTAGGCCTCCCACTAGGTGGACTGACGACATAGTAAAAGTTACGAATAACCGCTGGATGCAACTGGCATCTTGTCGTTCAAAATGCGTTCTAAGGGGGAGGCCTATGTTCAGCAGTGGACGTCTTCTGGCTGATGATGATGAAGCTTTGCGATCGATCAATCAATCAAATTGTCACGCCTTTTTCCTATGGGGATAGGCAGAGACAATGGAGTGCCACTTGCCATGAAGCGACACAAGGAAGAAATGAATGAAATGAAGGAAGCCATGAAGAAGGCACAGCGCGTTTCCAGGATTGGCAAGAGTCTATTGGCGCACCCAACAGGTAATCGCAGCTTTTGGAGTCTCGCCAAAACTATGGAATCTAATTTCTGTCGTTCCTTACTGCCACCGCTGAGACAGCCTGATGGCTTACTGGCGCATACGGCAAAAGCGAAGGCCGATCTCTTGGCTGAGCTCTTTGCCGTTAATTCACGTATCGACGATCGTGGTGCAAGGCCACCCACCTTGCGTCCATGCGGGCATACGATGCCTGATATCCGTATCAGACAACGCGATGTCCGCATGGAGCTACGATTGCTCGATATCCGGAAGTCCAGTGGGCCTGATGGTATCCCAGCGCTTGTGCTTAAAATGTGTGCAGCGGAATTGACTTCCATCTTGACGAGGCTGTACCGGCTCTCATACTCGTCGGGCTGTGTGCCTCGGGCTTGGAAGGGGGCCAATGTGCAACCGGTCCCGAAGAAAGGTGACCGTTCGGACCCTGCAAACTACCGTCCGATAGCTGTAACCTCAGTGTAGTGCAAGCTCATGGAGCGGATAATTAATAGCCGCCTCATGGCCTACCTGGAGGGTCATCAGCTGATCAATGACCGTCAATATGGCTTTAGGCCGAAACGGTCAACTGGTGACCTTCTGGCGTATACCACGCACGTCTGGGGTGAAGCGTTGGACGGTAACGGAGAGGCCCTTGCCATCGGCTTGGATATCTCCAAAGCGTTTGACAGGGTCTGGCACATGGCCCTTCTTTCCAAGCTCGAGGCATACGGTTTACTTGACCGTCTGCGTGGCTGGATAGCCAGCTTCCTGCGTGGCCGCTCCATACGCGTTGTTGTGGATGGCAGCTTGTCACGTAGGGTGTCGGTGAATGCTGGCGTTCCTCAGGGCTCTGTGCTGTCGCCGACCTTGTTCCTACTGCATATCAATGACATGCTGGACCTTGGATCCAACATTCATTGCTATGCAGATGACAGCACGTTGCATGGACGCTACACTGCCCGCCCCGCAGCCGGAAAACAGGAGATAGCCGATATGAGAGAGTCTGTTTTAGCAGGGCTGAACCGGGTTCTTGATTGTATTACCCATTGGGGCGACGAGAACCTGGTTCAGTTCAACGCAGACAAGACTCAGGTATGCGCGTTCTCGGCGAAAAAATCCCCGTTTATCCCCCTTCCTTCTCTTCGTAACATTTCCCTTGGTACTTCGGACAGACTGGATATCTTAGAGATGTCCCTTTGCAGCGCGACCTGAATTACAGGGATCACATTGAGCGCGCTATTAAGACCACCTCCCACAAACTTGGCATCCTGAACAAGGTGCGGCGGTTCTTCGCGCCAGAGTTTCGCCTGCTTTTATACAAGGCTCAAATTCGCTCTTGCGCGGAGTACTGTTCGCATCTTTGGGACGACTCTGCCAAGTATCTTCTCAATGCCCTGGATTCAATGCAGCGCCGAGCTGTCCGGATCATAGGAGATGTAGAGGTTACGCGAACTCTGGAGCCTCTGCAATTACGCAGAGACATGGCGGATCTATGCGTCCTCTATCGCCTATACCACGGGGAATGTTCCGAGGAGCTCTTTGACCTTGTTCCTATCTCGTCTTTTCACACCCGTCGGGGTGAACTGGTCGGGGGAAGCATTCACATTTTGTCGACAGAATCGGTAGTCGAACTAAAAAGATTGGTGCATCTTTTCTTTGCAGAACAATCGAAAAGTTAAATGCTTTGCCAGCCCATGTGTTCTCTCCCTCCTATAACCTTGGATCCTTCAAGCGATGCGTGAAGAAGCACCTTTGGCCGGCATAGTGACGGCGGGTGAGACAGCTCGGTTGTTTCAGTCGTCGGCACTTTTGGATCTTCTCTTGCTTATCATCAGGCAGGTCGATGTCAAATGTCGTGTCACAATAAAAAAATTAAAAAAAAAACAACTCCCTTGCTTCCTTCACATTCACAATTCTCTTCATACAAGCTCTACCTCCACATGTTTTGTCACCCCTTCCAAAGGTTAACTGAAAGATCGCCCATTGTATTGTGTTTTTACTGTGCAAAAAGAATTTTAATATTATTACTTTTTTAGGGAGATTCTGGTGGTCCACTCTTTGTCAGCGGAACAAGTGACCCTAAAGACATAGGGATCCTTTTAATAGGACTAACATCTGGAATGAAAAACCGTGATAGGCCGTTCTTTACAAGAGTGTCTGCTTATTACTACTACATTGAAACAAATTATTCAACAACAAAGAAAAAGACTGATCCATTCACTATTATTTGTATTCTTTATATGTACGATTATATCTTTTAATAGCAAGTTTACTAATTATAATTTTATTTATATAATTTTCTTTTTATTGTGACACGACATCTGACCTCGACCCGCCTGATGATAAGCAAGAGGAGGTCCAAGAGTGACGACGACTGAAAAATCCGAGTTAGTTCCCGGCTACCTCAGCCGCCGTGATTATGCCGGCCTAAGGTGCTTCTTCACACATCGCTTGAAGGATTCAAAGTCATAGGAAGGAGAGAACACATGGGCTAGCCAAGCATTCCACTTGTCAATTGTTCTTTTTTTTAATTGTGACTCGACAATATGAGAGCACCCCGCTTTATGTTAAGCCAAAGTGTGGTCCATGAATGGATGTCACTGCTACTACAATTCAATAACTGTGAGTAGCAATCACATCCACTATGCCGGCCTAGATGGAACCGGCAACTTACAAGCTGATCCCGAAACGTGACCAAATTACTTCACGTATCTGTATACTTGTAAGTGGTGGTACTATCCCGGATCGGCAGACTGGGTACCACTGCCTACCACTCTTTGATAAATTCTACAAAGAAAAGACGCACCGAACTTTTTAGTTTGACTGCCGATTCGGTCGATAGAATGCGGATGATTTCCCCGACCTGTGCGGGTATTACGGGTTTGAAAGGACGAGGTAGGAACAAGGTTAAAGAGCTCTTCGTAACATTCTCCGTGGTATAGGCGATAGAGGACGCACGGATCTGCCAATTCTTTCATTATGACTTTTGGGACATTATTTGGCTGTTCATTATACAATGGATGGCACCGTTCACTACGTTACCCTTTTGCACTCTTCTCTCAATATCTTCATCACACTTCCCATCCCTTGTAAACATACATTGTAAACATTGTGAATGTGAAGGAAGCGAGGGAGTTGTGTTAGGATCGTGGTAAGTGGCGCTCAATTGTCTTTGCTTATCCATGTGGAAAAAAAACCCACTTAATTTTATTTTATTTAATAAAATTAAGTGCCGGCCGCGTAATTTAAACATTTAAATTGCGGTCACAATTTTAAGTTCATTTTCCAACTACTCGTATGTTCTAAAAATGTATTATAACTCAGAATATTATGATATGACCATGTGCATAGGCCATGAAGATGACTGATGAGAACCAAAGTCGTGCTCGCGAACTGTACCGGCAACGATTTATCGATGGTGCAGCGACGACTACCTTTGTATTAGTAATTTCTTGATATGTCAATACGCCTCCATTCCACTAGCTTCATTTATCGATAAGAACTTTTAAAATCTTTCTTGTACAGTCTATGCGATTTACTTTTTTTAAAGTGCACATTAGGTCAAAATGTTCATAGGCGTTCTAAGTTGTTCTATGTACTCGTAATTTACTCTTTGGTTTCATCACTTAGAAACAGGGTTGGCACATTATTGAAAAATTTATAGAATTTTTTTGGCAGAAATTTATACATGCTCGAGGCGGGTTCAAAATACTATAATTGGAGACTCTTTATAACTCTTCATGTATAAATATTATAACTTTTTATTTATCATATTTCATTTAAAGTAATTATCACTTTCTGCGGGGTTAGGTTGGAGCACTGTCGTTTAGCACTCTCGTCCAGACGATAGCTTCGCTCACGCGAACGATAGTAGCTAGGTTGGGACAGCACTCTCGTCCTTCGCCCAAATGTCAGTTACTAACGTTTTTATACTTAATTTTGTCTATGCCAGACGAAGCAAGTCCTGTCATTATTGTCAAACTTCGACTTAACATTGAATATTAAACGGTTGTTTATAACCTAATATAAGATTTGTTTGGTTTGGAGAAAGAAAACATACAATAACTACATAGTAGCAGATGAGATTCATCGTGGAATTTATGCAGAAGTAAGTTAAAATTAATATTATTCTAAAATTATTTAATGTACCTAATTGTTTTATGTGAATAAACAACCTGTGAAGAATATCCTTAAAAATAATTTATAATAGCTTAAACATTATAGCTAGTTTCGGCATACTGTTATAATTTTACAATTTAAAATATTTTTTAAGGCATGGTGATATAAGCAATATATTAAGGACACCGCAACCTCAAGGTGAATTAAGGAGAAATATAAACATCGATGGAAATAAACTGTGGAAGGAACTTGCTGTTACATTTGTCTGCAACAGGTACTGCGGCGTTGAAAAATAAGGTATTTAAGATTAATTATATCATCTTTTTGATGTAATCATAACACGACTTGGAGTGATATTAAATATTGTACAAAGAACCGTATGAACCGTCACTCCAATTGGTGCATAGCATCGATGGTACATAGTAGCACTCTTAAGAGGCACCCAGAATTGTTGAAGATTAAAAAATCAATTTTAAATAATAATTGGTGAGAAAGCAGTGTGCAAGAGGCTGGCAATTATAATGTAAGAAAACAACAAATAAATTAACTTTGATGTCCAATAAATGTTAATAGTAACATGCCCACCTGAAAGTTCAAAGTATATTTAATGGAGTAACAGAATGACAGTGTGCATATACCTGTGAACATTAAGGTGTGATAGATTGATAAATTTGCTATTATAAGGCTTGATTGTGATGTTACTTAATGGACTATTGATGGACTATTAATTATAATATTGGCCATTTTTATGTGTTGCATGCTGTTAATATATGTTATCACAAAATAATGATTATATTTATTATATAATTACATTACATTAATAACTGAATATTTAATTTTAACAATGATATTCAACAATTATATAATTAATAATCTTATATGAATAACAATTATATGAAAATAATCTTGGTCAAACAATTGTAGCACTCCGTTGTGTCTGCCTATCTCTGTGAGAATTGAGGCATAACAATTTTGTTTGATTAGAATTTTAGCCAATTACAATTGAGTATTGTTCCAGGTTGAAAATTTTGTCGAAGATGGATATACTGGTATAGTCCCTGCGGATAAAAAGAGTGCTGCCATTAAAGTAACTTCTTTTGTACCTTCTTACTATATCAATAATTATGTGGATGTCTGTATAGATAAGCGGACTTGCCCCACCACAGTCATCCAGAGCCGATCCTTACACTCGGCTGATACAAAGAGTAAGTCAACAGTCAGCACTCTTTTTGCCAACATCTGCCAGGATCTATACCGCTTCTACTAAACTTTTTTAGGCAAGAACAGTCAGCATATATAAACCTATACATTATGTAAATTGTTTTTTTTTTCAGATAGATAATCAGAAAGAGATGGAGGGGGAAAATGAGGAGAATATTCCCCAATGCCTACATACATGGGAATACAAGGGGTTCTATAATGTACTAAAGTTACAAGTCACAGTTAATAAACGCAGAGAATAGCTAGTATTATACAAGTAATTGTGATATGCAAATAAAATAACATGGATGGTGTAGCAAATAAAAACTGTATAGAATTACGAATTAATCAATGTGCTTTTATTACAAAACCTGGTCTATATATATTTCTATTGTGGCTCGATGTTAAGCTGGTGCGGTCCGTAAATGGATGCGACTGCTACTAAAAACTGCAAGTTGCAGTCACCTAGAGGAACTTACAAGTTGATTCTAAAAAACTGACTTGAGTGAATCTTGGCGTCCTGAACAAGGTGCGGCAGTTCTTCGCGCCAGGGATTCGTCTGCTACAAGACTTAGATTCGCTCTTGCGCGGGGTACTGTTTGTTCCTTTAGGACGGCTCTGCCAAGTGTCTTCTCAATGCTCTAGATTCATTGCACCTGTCCGAATTATAGGTCATGCGAACTCTGGAGTCCCTACAACTTCGTAGAGACATGGCGGCTTTGTGCATCGTGTATACCTTTGTGTCTTTATACCCGCATAGGTCGAGGGAAGCATCCGCATTTTGTCGACCGAAACGGCAGTCGAACTAAAAAGTTTGGTGCGTCTTTTCTTTGTAGGACAATCGATAAGTGGAATGCTTTACCAGTCCATGTGTTATATCCATTCTCTAACCTTGGTTACTTCGAGTGATGCGTGCGTAAATAAGCATCTTTGGCCGGCATGAAGACTCGGTTTTTTCAGTCGTCAGCAGTCGTGGACCTCCTCTTCCTTATCATCAGGCGGGGCGGGTTTCGACAGATGTCACAATAAACAAAAAAGGAAAGAAACAATATACAATCTAACTAAATATTGACGACAGGCGTGGACGAACGGTTAGCGATTGGGTTGTTGCGCGTAAAGTCCCGGGTTCGATTCCCGGTCGGAGCAAATATTTGTTTACAATATTTAATAATTATATTAAATATTGCAAATATTTGTTAATAAAAAAAGAGGTGGATATTTGCTTCGGGTCTGGGTATCAAAGAGTGGTAGGCAGTGGTACCCAGTGTACAGATCCGGGGTAAGTACCACCACTTACTAGGCCGGCATAGTGGACGTGATTGCTACTCACAGTTATTGAATTGTAGTGGCAGTGACATCCATTCATGGAACACACTCCAGCTTAACATCAAGCGAGGTGCTGTCATATGTCGAGTCACAATAAAATATTACAAATAAAAGTATGAAACAAATATTTGCTCTGACTGGGAATCGAACCCGAGATTGAAAGGCGACAATCCAATGGTTACGCAAACCGAGAGCACGGGTTCTTAACCACTTGCCGGTACCTTTGATATATGTACTTTGATTGTCCTGTTTCTATGATACAAGCACTTTAGTAGCTTAGTATATAAATGTCTAAAAGAGTTGCGCGAAAGGGAGTATGGTTTGAGAATGAATGTCTTGGTGATCAAATGTCTCTTGTACGCCGACGATCAAGTAATCCTTGCATCTTAGGCGTATGAGTAACATGAAATGGTTACTATTATTGTTCATAATGCGGTGCTTGTTCCTACATTAATGTATGGAAGTGAATGTTGGGTGTGGCAGAATAAGCATGTGAGTAGAATTAACGCTGTAGAAATGCGGTTGTTAAGGAGTGTATGTGGAGTGACGAAAATAAATAATAAAATAAGGAGGGTGTTCGCCGATCAAATCGGAGACATCCTTAAGAAAGCTAGGTTGCCTAGTGCCTATAACCGTAGAGCTTGTATGAAGAGAATTGTGAATGTGAAGGAAGCGAGCGAGCTGTGTCAGGATCGTGCAAAGTGGCGCTCCATTGTCTGTGCCCTGTCCCTGTGGTAAAAGGCGTGACATTTTGATTGGTTGATTGATTGTATATAAATTTTAATTTATATACAATACAACTTTTAATTACTATATTAAATATAACTTTAAAATTATAATTATAATTGCTATAAATATACATACACAACTTTGGCACATAAAATATATTGAAATAGTAGCGCCAAATTAAGATTAGGATAAATAAAAAATATTATCAAATACAAACACGCAAATTTCACTATCGTCGACAATTGACATTTCTTCTCTCGTCCGACGACAGACGATTGTGCGCCAACCTACCAAATAAATGAGTTTTATATGAAGTATAACGTTCGCAGCTGTCATCCTTCGACGACTCTCGTCCGAACGAACGTTCGTCTCGTTTTAGTGGCTCCAACCTAGCTTTTACTATCGTCGACGCGAAACGATTGTCGTTTTATGCGCCCAACCTAACCCCGCTGCACTGAAGAAATCACCGGAAACATCTCCCAAAGTATAAATAGTAGAAAATACCTTTTTGCCTCCATTTATGTGCAAAAAATAATTCAATTATTAATAATTTGAATTAATTTTTTTTCGTGACACGATCCTCGATTTGCATGATGAGGCAAGAGGATGTCCAAGAGTGATAACGACTGAAAAAAACGAGTCAGGTCACGACTGCCCCAGTCGCCGTCACTATGCCGGCCAAAGGTGCCTCTTCACGCATCGCTTGAAGTGTTTATGAAATGTCTGCCTGCCACTCCTTAAAACATATTTTTTTATGTTTATAAATTGCTTTAAAATAACTATTAAATGAAATATGCATACCAATAAAATGAGGAATTAAATGGTATAATAATATATTTTTATATATCTGTACCTATATTTATATTCATAACGTATTATTATATGTTTGTATATTTAATATAATTATAACTTCTAATATACAGGGTATTGCTATGTGTCTTTTTAGTCCCTGTACAGTCAATATGTCTATATTTATAAAAATAGGATTAACACTTTTATTTATAAATGGTATGATTTTTTTTAATATTTTATTTATGATATATTTATTTAATTTTTACAGTAAGTTAAAATTGCTTTTAATTACACAATCAGATAAAAAGTCGTATGCAGACAGTGGGGGTCTTTCTCGCCCAGTTCGATCTTAGATAAAAAAAAAACGAGTTTGTATTTAATTTTGCACCTTATCCTTTATTTTAATTTGATCTTTCTGTTTTTTATCTTTGGTTTACTAGCAAAAAATGTCTAGCGACATTAATAGAATAAGTAATATATTTTAAAACTCTTAAATTTTTTCTTTATTTTATAATTTTTTAGAATACTAATTTAGTTCATAAGTGTTTGTTTTACTATCAATTAATTAGGCCTGTGTAGTCTGCAAATGAATGATTTTATTATATTTATTATGTTCGCTTTTACATAGTGCATAAAATTTTAAAATACATATTATTTTTTCTCATCACAGGAACGGTATCACGACATATAAATCGGTCTTTGTCACATGAAAGTATTGTCGGTGGTTATGACACTACTATTGAAGAACATCCGTGGCAAGTGGTTGTTTTAGAAGTACTTGGCGGGAATCAAGTGTTTATTTGCGGTGGAGCGATCCTGAGCACAAAATATGTATTGACTGCCGCACATTGCTTAAATGAATTGTAAGATACTATTATATTACTCAGAAAGCTTTTCTAAACATCTCAGATTGACTATCTTTTTTTTTATTTTTTTTATTGTGACTCGACATATGACAGCACCCCGCTTGATGTTAAGCCAAAGTGTGGTCCATGAATGAATATCACTGCTACTACAATTCAATAACTGTGAGTAGCAATCACATCCACTATGCCGGCCTAGATGGAACCGGCAACTTACAAGCTGATCCCGAAACGTGACCAAATCACTTCACGGTCTGTATACTTGTAAGTGGTGGTACTACCCCGGATCGGCAGACTGGGTACCACTGCCTACCACTCTTTGATAACCAGACCCAAAGCAAATATCCATCTCTTTTTTTTTTCACCTGGGACCCCATAGTACACATAGTATATATAGTACACCCCCATAAGTCCCATGTCCAGCAAACTGCCAAACCAAATGGCAAAAGACACCGTCCGTTATTTTTGCAAAAAATTGAAATAAACCGAGAACAGAAAAACAAAATCAAAACATCAAGCAGGGTAGTTTTGGAAACAATAACGTAACGTAAGCGTGACGTAAGCGCGAGGCATACGCTGTCTGCTCGAGCTGTCGACTGCTCTCGCGCATTTTCATTGAGTATTTTTTCATTTTAGCAGGTTAGCAGTGGACTTCTTCTGTCTGATGATGATGATGTTACACAATTCATCAAAGGAAGAGAGAGAAATTGTAAAATAAATTTGAGTGAATTCAAAATTGTGACTTGTCGAGCAATTGACACCCACTGCTGCACCAGGTATCAATGGCAGCTTTAAGCAGTTAAATTAGACTGCTTGAGCTAACTGCTCGAGCTGCTTAGGCCGGCATAATGACGGCGACTGAGGCAGCCAGGAACGAACTCGTTTTTTTCAGTCGTCGTCACTCTTGGACCTCCTCTTGCTTACCATCAGGCGGGTCGAGGTCAGATGTCGTGTCACAATAAAAAAAACTATTCAATAATTTCACTTGCAGTGGTCGATATCGTGTAGGATTTGGCGTCACGCAGTTGAGTGATAGGAATGGTACAATAATAAACGCAAAACCAATAGTTCACCCTGGTTATATGGATGCTACTAATGAGAATGACATTGGTCTGTTGGTACTGGACAAAAAGATAATGCTGGATGGTGTTAAAACAAAGGCGGTTAATCTTCCTAGAAGAGACGAAGTAGTTTTTGCTAACCAAGATGTTGTTGTTACTGGTTGGGGAACACTTAAAGAGGTATGAATTATCACATTGTGAATGTTAGGGAAGCGAGGGAGTTGTCAGGACTGATTGTGTTGATTTGGATTGCGGATGAATATTTGCTGATCAAAAAACTCTACTTAAGTTTCTACTTTTTTGACGATTTTCGTAGCGTATTAGTTAACAGGCCGTTACGCGTAAAGTCCCGGATTCGATTTAGAGATAATATTTGTTTCATATTTTTTTATTTGTAATATTTATTAATTAAATTGTATATTACTGTTACGTACTGCCAGTGTCCGCAAGGAGATCGGATCATTCTAGAAATACTTTTGGAATTTCCCAATTCACATAGATAAACGTGAACAAGCTCGCCACAATAGATTGAACACAATACAGTCATCATCATCATCATCAGCCAAAAAGCGTCCACTGCTGAACATAGGCCTCCTCCTCAGAACGCCATTTCGAACGACAAGATGCCAGTTTCATCCACCGGTTATTCGTGACTTTCACTGCGACGTCAGTCCACCTAGTGGGAGGCCTACCTACGCTGCGTCTTCCGGTTAGCCATCCATTGCCATCCATTCTATTGTCCATTCCCATGCACAATAGAGTGCATGGGATGAATACAGAATAGTCTAGGCACTCAGGCACGGTAGTCAGTCCGGTGGAAGAGTCCGGCGAGGACAGCTAAGGACGAGCAGTCCTGATTGAGAAGCGAAAACAAGCGATACCTGCGATTGGAAGGAAAGGACTTCGGCGATGACAACGAGAGCGACTGGGATACGACGACGGGGAACATAAGGACGACTTTGGCTTGATAATTGGACTTCGCACGTGCTTACGATTGGGATATTTGTATTTTGCAAATAAAGCGCTTCGTCAATTGGCATTTGATTGTATCCAATGAGAACCTACTAGCCATCCTCACGCGACGGTACTTACAAATACTTCAAAAATACGTTACGTACCAAAGTTACCGGATTTTTACCTGGCTATCTATTGGTGACCTTGAAGTTGGCCATGACCTTGAAGGTAATTTCAAAGTTAGGCAAGGTTTCAAATAGGATTTTTCATTTTAGATCCTGAAATTATAAAAGCGGTAAAAATCATACATTGTTTCAAGAATAAGACAATATTTTTTAAGCAGAAGATATCTTTTAATTTTTATCGGGAATCACTATTGTGGTAAAATGACAAGAAAGATCTCCCCGCTACACGCATGACGCGTGCAGGGCTTGTCAACTTGGCCGTAGATCTGTTTTATATACCAATACTCTGTCGAAATATCGTTTGCGAGATATTGGAGGCTCAACGCCTGTGCATGTAGCACAATCTATTTATTGTATGTGGCGACGACTTTTATGTATCTTTGCCACTAGATGGAGATCGCCACAATAATCCTTCCCAAGGCAGAGCGAATGGACGCACCGTAGTGTAATGAAGTGTGCCTTAGTAAGACGAGGGCTTTGTAATGATGTACCTCAGTGAATCGAGGCAGGCATCAGTGAGTCGAAGATAAGTACAGAATGTGTAGATTGTGCAACGAGTTGATTCACAAGGACATTAACATAGACTTTTTTAATGACTCACTAAAAGATTGTTTAAAAAAATTCTTTAGTTTATTGTGATTTAGTTTAATAATATTTAGATAGTTTAATTTGGTATGTAATTACAATTAATAGATTTAATATTTGTATGTTTTTGAATGTTGTGCATATTTGTAATTGGTTGCATATTAGCAAAAGAACATAAATATGCAATTATTGTCAATGTAAAATATGCTAACTGTTAATATGCCTAATAAATAAATAAATAAATAATAATAATAAGTACCACGCGAATATGAGGAAGATCTCCCACGATAAGAAAGATCTCCCCGCTACACACAGGACGCGTGCAGGGCCCACTTTGCCGTAGTGATCTCGTGTCGATGCTGTTTTATATCCAATACTCTGTCGAAATATCGTTTTGCGAGATATTGGAGGCTCAACGCCATTGGTTGTTAGACTGTCGCATGAGCTAACATTCCTGTGCATGTGGCGCCATCTAGTTGTTGTATGTGGCGACAACCTTTTTGTATCTTTGCCACTAGATGGAGATCAACACACTACTCGTATTATATTAATATGTGGTATTAATTAATATATGGTATAATATTTTACAGAACGGAAATAATCCTAGACAACTACAAGAAGCGACAGTGCGGATTGTGAATCATAAGACATGTGTACAGATGTATTCTGTACAAAATTCTGCCGTGACACAAGATATGATCTGTGCAGGACTTCTTAAAGGCGGGAAAGATTCTTGCCAGGTATAGTATTAGTAGGCGCCAGTTATATTTTGTACCAATCACGTTTATTTATTTGGCCGGCATAGTGACAGCGACTGAAACAACCCTGAACCGAGTTGTTTTAATCAGTCGTTGGCGCCTCCTATTGACCACCAGGCACGTCGAGTCATAGTTATTATTGTTTTATATTATTTTTTATTATTATTAGACGTCGCGGAGTATACCAGCTCGCTATAATAGCCATTTTGACGTTTGACCCGCTCTGGTGTCTATTAGGTTTAAAAGAGATTAAATAAATAAAGAAAGACAATGTCGTTACGTTTAGGGCGATGTTTGCCCAGTATAGTTGGTCATGCACATTTCCTCTAAACGTTCAACTGACCAAACATCCCACCAGGTACAAACTTTTGGTTAAAGACCATCTGGGGACTTCTAACGACAGTGCCGCGAGCCGTGGCTCCTTTTACCAGGGAGTAGGTGCGGCCTTGTAACATCCTACGCTGCGTATTCCTTTACGTGTTCTCCATTCGAGAACTTTGCGATCCCAACGGTATGTCATCTAATCTATATTATACGGAGACATCCTCAAAAAAGCTAGGTTGCCTAGTGCCCATAACCACAGAGCCTATATAAAGAGAATTGTGTATGTGAAGGAAGCAAAGGAGTTGTGTAAGGATCGTGGTAAGTGGCGCTCCATTGTCTCTGCCTATCCCCATGAGGAAAAGGCGTAACAATTTGATTGATAGGCTGATATATTATACGAGCCAGGAAAAGACGTAGATATATTATATGCGCTTCGAACGAGGCACGCTAACTATCCTAATAAGTAAACCTGAACTCAGTGCCGCGATGCAGAGCAACATATATTTGTCTCTTTCTCACTCTCGATAACTATCATTCCGTTCTACTTCTACTTCTGTGTATGCCTGGTCTTGGTTAATCGTTTAAACTCGTGCGAACGATTGCGAACTCTTAAACTTGAGTAAATGACGTACCTATCCACCTCATTTTACTTAATATCTTTGATACGAACTTCCACTTCTCCATTGTTACAGGGCGATTCTGGAGGGCCATTGGTGGTAAAAGAGAGCCAGAAATTGGTTGGTATCGTGTCTTGGGGAATTGGATGTGCAAAAGCGGAATTTCCCGGCGTATACACCAATGTGGCTTATTTTAGAGATTGGATAAAAGCAACAACTGGAATTTAAATTATGATTTATTGTATTAAATAAATTTTATGGAGCTTATTATAGCGTTTATTTTGTTTTTGATTCACAATTTAATTTAATTATTCCGACATTTCGAGAGCTTTGCAGCCATCGTGGTCACGGAGAGACTGAGGTGTTGGTCTACCTAGCTGCGTCTGCCGGTTCGTGGTCTCCACTCTAAAACCTTTCTTTCTCATCGGAAGGTTATTCGAGCGATACTACGTAGTTAGTGGGCAGATAAATAGTTATAAATTAATTATTTTAAAATCTTGTTTTTATTTTATTTGTATATGCGTTAATCGCGGGAGACCCAGGAGGTTGTTCTCCAACCAAATCGGAGACATTCTCAAGAGATTGAGAGATTTGTGGATGTGAGGGATGCAGGGGAGTTGCGTCAGGATCGTCACAAGTTGCACTCCATTGTCTCTGCCTATTCAAATTTGATTTTTTAAATAGATATTGTGGTTTCTTTCATCGATAAATTCAATTTTTTTTATTTTTGATTATAATTATTAGAGAATTGTGAATGTGAAGAAAGCAAGGGAGTTGTGTCAGGATCGTAGCAAAAGGCGCTTCATTGTCTCTGCCTATCCCTATGGGAAAAAGGCGTGACAATTTGATTGATTGATTAATATAAAGAAAGCTTTGCAGTTTTACGGTTAAAGTTAGAATAGGGAAGACTACCGTGTTGTAGTGGCAATGCAATGGTTACGCAAACTAAGAGCACGGGTTCAAAACCACTTACCGGTACCAATGTATCTTTGATATAGGTATTTTGGTTGTCCTGTTTCTATGATACAAACACTACTAGCTTAGTATAGAAATGTACAAAAAAACTGTCATTTGACGACACGTGTGACGCATTGGTTAGCATTCTGTTGCGAACAAAGTCCAAAAGTCTGTACGTGTCCCATCGTCCACTCGGAACAAGTAATTTAGTACGGTCTACCTTTAGTACCTTTTTAGGTAGAGAGAAACGAAAAGCGATAAGAGAGACAAATAACCGTGACTACCTCTATGGAAAATGACAGAATCGCAGATTAGCGCTAAGAATATGGAAAGAATAGAATCTGTGCTAAAATAAGAACTAATTTAGTCGTATTTATCTCATTTATCCTATGTTTATACCACGTGTGACTGAAAGAGACAACTACTTGTACTTCAATTCCTTTCTTTTAAAGGTTGGCACTACTTTTTGCAATTACAACCACTTGTAATTGTGGTTGAATTTTAATACTGCTTAATTAAAAGTCACGTGGTAGTAAGAGTAGCAGCATAATTGTTCCGTCTTCTTTTCTTTCTTCTTGTTTATGGCTTTAGTATTTAACTTGCCAGTGTCAAAGTAAAAATATATGGTTCAATGTTAAAACATTGTCAAGTAAAGATGAAGATGAACCACGCGAGTGATTCATCAAATGATGATGATGAGAATGAGGTTGATGATGATCGTTTTAGTAAAGCGGCGGAAAGCCTTTACTAAAACTTCAGAAGGAGTCTTGGAGGGAACATGAAGAAACACGTTTCACAACTTTAAATTACTTGTTTATACTTGATCAACTTAAAAATGATTACTGGATAACAATTCCACCATTATTACACATTAATATTTTTTGAAAAACACAAGATTTTCAAATAATTCAAAATTGCGCGTCCTGTCAGTTGCAGTTGCCCGCCAAAACTCAATTGTTCCGTCATCCTTTTTTGAAGTATTTTAATGTCATTTGTTATTCTGTCAAATGATCATCAAAACTAGTGACAACCTTCTAAATTACAACCTTTAAAATATATATTCATCCCCTTCTAACTTCTATTTAATGCCATAAGTGAAAAGAGTATAAACGGTTGTATTTTGTAGCTATTTTAGGGCTCCTTCTATTTCTTAAGTCCAAATTCTTAGGATTAGCGTAGCAACAGCGCCACCTATCGGATGCAAAACTATCCTAGATCTAGGAACTACGCGCAATTGCGAGCAATAGATTTTCAAGGTTTTATCATAATGGCATGAACGGTATGGCATACCGATTTTTACGAAGAAATTATTAAAATACAAACGAACAAAATCTTAAATTTTATACGTTATAATATAAGATATGTAAAATAATAATTTTAACAGCATTTTTTATTTATTATCTTCATATTTTAGTATATTATAGACGTTTATAAATACTGAAATAACTTCTAAAAATATGTTTAAAATATTAATAATTAATTTAACATTGTATTTTTTTATTAATGGTAAGATAAATTTCTACATTAATCCGACTCTATAAATACGGTCACTAGCGTCTATACAACGGCACGCTATGTGTTGACTCGCTCATGAAGATTCGCATACTTTGGCCGGCATAGTGACGGCGATTGAGGCAGCCGTGAACAAACTCGGTTGTCTCAGTCGTCGTCACTCTTGGACTTCCTTTTGCTTGTTATCAGGCGGGTCGAAGTCATTGATTTGGTTACGTTTCGGGATCAGCTTGTAATTTGCCGGTTCCACCTAGGCCGGCATAATGGATGTGATTGCTACTCACAGTTATTGAATTGTAGTAGCAGTGACATCCATTCATGGACCACACTCCGGCTTAACTTCAAGCGGGGTGCTGTCATATGTCGAGTTACAATAAAAAAAAACATTTTTCTAATGGTATTATCTTAGATTTTGCGCGAACATTGATTAATGAATTTTATGCGGCTTACTATCGCGTTTATTTTGATTTTACAATTTGGAGAGACACGTGGCTCCGTGACCATGATGTCTGCAAAGCTCTCGAAACGTCGGAATAAAAAATAATTGTAAAATCAATACCAAAATAAACGCGATAGTAAGCCGCATACATTTTTTGTAAGGCATATTTTTTAACGTCTGTTTATTCAAAATTTCTTTCTTTTTACTTTATTTAAAGGTTCTGCATCGAAAAATATAAATAGTACTCACCAAAAAATTGTCGGCGGTTCTGGCACTACTATCCAAAGACATCCTTGGCAAGTGGCGGTACTTGTTAGAATACAATCGGTTGACCACTTCATTTGTGGAGGTTCTATTCTCAGCCCAGACTATGTTTTGACTGCTGCACATTGCTTGGATTTGGAGTAAGTGGAATTAGTATACTACATACACATATAAATCAATCAATCAATCAAATTGTCGCGCCTTTTTCCTTTTTTTATATAAATCAGCCCCCCTAGCACGGCAATCCAAGAAGTAAGATAAAACCTTGCAAAGAATATAATTCCAACTAATTTTAAATAACTTACTAGAACAGTGTATAAAAAAAAAGATATTTAAACGTTCTGTAAACCTTTACACAAAACAATGTTGAATACTTTAATAAATATTTTTTAAACATTTAGAAGTGCCGGCCTAATACGTTATTTAAAATGAGTTACAATAATATTCCTTGCAGTTGTTTATCTTGATTCTTGGATTGCCGTGCTAGGGGGGCTGATGTGAATGGATGCGTTAAACAAGGCAGGCCCAGGAAGGTGTTTTCCGATCAAATCGGAGACATCCTTAAAAAAGCTAGGTAGCCTAGTGCCCATAACCGTTGAACTTGTATTAGGAGAATTGTGGATGTGAAGGAAGCGAGGGAGTTGTGTCAGGATCGTGGCAAGTGGCGCTCCTGTCTCTGCCTATCCCCGTGGGAATGATGCGTGACAATTTAATTGATTAATTGATGCATTTTCTAGTTAAAGATGTGGCGTTGTAGGGGGTAATATTTGGATCTACTGTACCGATTTTGAAAACCAATAGAAACCCATGTTATTTGTGTGTGTTACCCCAAAAATAAAAAGATATTTAGAGATTTTGACGACAGGCGTGGACGAACGGTTTAGCGACTGGTTTGTTGCGCGTAAAGTCCCGGGTTCGATCCCCGGTCGGAGCAAATATTTGTTTCATAGCTTTTATTTGTGATATTTATTAATTTTAAATATTGCAAATATTTGTTAATAAAAAAAAAGAGATGGATATTTGTTTCGGGTCTGGTTTTCAAAGAGTGGTAGGCAGTGGTACCCAGTCTGCCGATCCGGGGTAGTACCACCACTTACAAGTATACAGACCGTGAAGTGATTTGGTCACGTTTCGGGATCAGCTTGTAAGTTGCCGGTTCCATCTAGGCCGGCATAGTGGATGTGATGCTACTCACAGTTATTGAATTGTAGTAGCAGTGACATTCATTCATGGACCACACTTTGGCTTAACATCAAGCGGGGTGCTGTCATATGTCGAGTCACAATAAAAAAAAAATATATATATATATGATAGTTTTATCTTTAGTAGGTTTTTTGCAATCAATTTCTATCAATAGATAAAAAAACCTTGCTTACTTAAGTTTGTTATATTAGTATTACTTATTGACAAATAAAAGTGCGTTTAAATAGCCTAAAAAAAGGATAAAAAGGATGTAACTGTTTTATATCCTTTTTTCCGAAAACATTTTTTCTTTCTGATAATAGTGCATTTAATAAAAATGCAGTTTACTATCGCGTTTATTTTTGGTTAATAATTTTATTATTAGCTCTAGAAACGTCAACAGTTTTGCAGCCACCGCATCGTGGTCACGAAGAGGCTGAGGTGTTGGTAGTCCCATAGGTTGATGATGTCATTGTTACCAAAACTACCCCACATTATGTTTTGAATTTATTGTTCCCAGTTTAATTCAATTTTTTCGCAAAAATAACTGTCGGTGTCATCTGGTTTCGCAGTTTGCTGGACTTGGGACTTAAGTTTGTGTATTATGGGTTCCAGGTGTTAAATAATCGCCATTAATATTAGGTTGCTTTTTAATCTCGATAGCCTCGCGCACCATCCTGGGTATCAGTGAACTTTCTTTTGCGAAGATCTTCGGTTTTTCAAAACGGTTGTGGTGGTTGGCGCCGTCCTGTTGATGCTCACAAACTGCAGACTTTCCACGACGTTGGTGTTTTATATCAGCAATATGTTCCAGTAAATAAACGCGATAGTAAGCCGCATAAAACTTGTTTAATTCAATAATCGATGTTCGCGCAAAATCTAATAAAATACGAAATAATGTATAATTATATTTTTTTAGTTTTCCATATCCTGTAACATTTATCGTAAAATTTGGCGTGACTTATCAAAATGAAAAAGGCGAGATACGTCGTGCAAGACCCATAATACATCCCAAATATGATAGAGAGAGAGTGAGGAACGACATTGGTGTTCTAGCACTCCGAAAGGAAATAAAGTTGGATGGTCTCAGAACGAAGGCAATTAATCTTCCTGGAAAAGATGAAATAGTTCCTGATAATCAAAGAGTGGTTGTGACTGGATGGGGACTTCTCAGTGAGGTAAACCTACCGGCAGAAAAAGAGCGCTGAGTATAAGAATAAGGCAGATTAGAATCAAAGAGTGTTAGGCAGTGGTCCCCAGTCTGCCGATCCGGGGTAGTACCACCACTTACAAATCATTATACCACTCTTTAATGATTTGAAGTGTTTCATCTTAATCCACAAAACATTATAACTATTTTACGGAAGACTAGGTTGTATGGACTCAGTTTCCTTTGCCTCCCCTTTCCTGTAGTCATTTTAAGATATTTTATCGCGTTGATTTATCTTAAACAAGGAATGGCCAGACTCCCTTTTGTGATAAGTTACATGGTAAGATAGGTCTATCGCAGAACTTGATTCTTGAATCTTGCTCGACCCCGTGGCAAAAAGGGAGAATTGACGACAGGCGTGGACGAACGGTTTAGCGATTGGTTTGTTGCGCGTAAAGTTCCGGGTTCGATTCCCGGTCAGAGCAAATATTTGTTTCATAGCTTTTATTTGTAATATTTAATAACATTATATATTGCAAATATTTGTTAATAAAAAAGATAGATGGATATTTGCTTCGGGTCAGGTTATCAAAGAGTGGTAGGCAGTGGAACCCAGTCTGCCGATCCGGAGTAGTACCACCACTTACAAGTATACAGACCGTAAAGGTCACGTTTCAGGATCAGCTTGTAAGTTGCCGGTTCCATCTAGGCCGGCAAAGTGGATGTGATTGCTACTCACAGTTATTGAATTGTAGTAGCAGTGACATTCATTCATGGACCACACTTCGGCTTAACATCAAGCGGGGTGCTGTCATATGTCGAGTCACAATAATAAAAAAATTGAACTGAAGATGAAAACTTAAAAATAATATTTCAGGGCGGACCTATTTCAAATCGGCTACAACAAGTGACAGTTCCAATTGTTAATTTTATGAGATGTCATAGGTGGTATTCGATGATAGGTTCACAATTATCAGAGGATATGATTTGTGCAGGTCGACGAATAGGCGGGAAAGATTCATGCCAGGTATGTATACTTATAAAGGACATCATTCATTTTGGGCTTTTATGTACTACTTTTGTAATGTCCAATGATGAAAAAATATATAAATGGTAGTTTCGATATTTGTATCGATAAAACTAATAACAATTTTGCCAATAATTGCTGTGCAATTGAGTTATTTGGAAAATAAGATATGGATTTTGTATCATCTGTCAATCAACGCCATATTTGTTCTGCTTTGAATAGTTTTATCATTTTGCACACCTAAACTATGAAAAATAAAGGATATTTTCCAATTACATTGTAATTTTTGTACATTAAACTATTTTATAATGTATATGCAACTGTTATTGCAATTAAAACCAAGTTCCCATACAAAATGAATGATGTCCTTTAATGACTTACTATAGCGTTTTTTTTTTTGTTATTGATTTTACACTTTTTTATTAATCCGACGCGACGTTTTGACGTGTCTCTCCGTGACAACGATGGCTGCTAGGTTAAAGAGCTCTTTGGAACATTCTCTGTGATATAGGCGATAGATGACGTATAAAGCCGCTTTTACTCTGCAAAGTTGCAGAGTTCCCACGCAGTGGCGTAGCGTGGAAGTCATTGGCATCTTGTCATCCGTAATGACGTTCTAAGGGGAAGGCCTATGTTCAGCTGTGGACCCCTTGTGGCTGATGATGATAATGATGAACGCGAGTGATCACTAAGCTACGAAATGTGCACGCAATTTAAAGTCTTCTACTATTTACTTAAGGTCGAGATTGACATGTCTTCAAAATTATTTAGAGACATGTCATCATGTTGATCAGGAAATTTGAACATCATGAGGCCACTAATGCTATTATATTGTTTCAGGGTGATTCAGGTGGTCCATTGGTGATAAGAAGGGGTCAGATACAAGTGGGTGTTGTGTCTTGGGGTAGAGGATGTGCCAGGCCAATGTTACCTGGTGTTTATGCCAATGTGGCGTATTTTAGAGATTGGATAAACAGAACAACTGGCCTTTAAATTGTTTTTTATTTTATTATCAATCAAAGTATCTAACCTTATTCCTACCTCGTCCTTCCACACCCGTAATACCCGCACAGGTCGGGGATAGCATCCGCATTTTATTGACCGAATCCGCAGTCGAACTAAAAAGTTCGGTGCGTCTTTTCTTTGTAGAACTATTGACAAGTGGAATGCTTTGCCAGCCTATGTGTTCTCTACATCCTTTGACCTTGGATCCTTCAAGCGATGCGTGAAGAAGCACCTTAGGCCGGCATAGTGGCGGCGGCTGGGGCAGCCGGGATCTGACTCGGTTATTCCACTCGTCGTCACTCTTGGACCTCCTCTTGCTTATCATCAGGCGAGTCTAGGTCAGATGTCATGTCACATTAAAAAAAAAAAAATCTCGCCATTTTTTAAAAAAGACGTTTTGACACAACTTCCTCGTCCCACACATCGACAATTCTCTTCATACAAGCTCTACGGTTATGGGCACTAGGCAGCTCAGCTTTCTTGAGAGTGTATCCGATTTGGTCTGAAAACACCCTCCTGTGTCGGCCTAGTTCAACGCATCATTGCCTACCAATCTGATAACCAGAGCCTTAGCAAATATTCGCCTCTTTAATTTACCTAATACTTGTAAGACATATTATACATTTTCTAATTATTAATTATTACAAATAAAATCCTGGGAGGGTAACGAATGCGTCAAGCCTGTCGTCTTAAAATATGTTTTATTTATATTTAGGTCGTCGTAATGACAATGCTCCGCCTGATATTAAGCTAGTGCGCTATCCATAGTTACTGCAATTGAGGGAACCGGAAAATCAGGCGTTGGCATATTAATTAACATCTTACCAGCCGAGGAAATATTAGATCTTTGAATAAAAAAATAATCGATCAATAGATAAAAACTGCTGTTTCAAGTATTGAAAACTATAAAAACGACTCTCTTTTCTTTTTGGAGTTATTAAATGAAAAGATGAAGGAGCAATAAAACAAATTCCAAAAACGCCTGAAATTGCACTATGGTTTAATTGCATTTTAAAATAAAATATTAAAATAATAAAAGTTATTTCTTTGTAGAACAATTGACAATTCTTTGCCTGCCCATGTGTTCTCTCCATCCTATGACCTTGGATCCTTCAAGCGATGTGTGAAGAAGCACCTTTGGCCGGCATGGTGACGACGACTGAGGCAGCCGTGAACTACTCGGTTTTCTCAGTCGTCGTCACTTTTGGACTTCCTCTTGCTTATCATCAGGCGGGTCGAGGTCAGATGTCGTGTCACAATAAAAAAAGTGAATAAAAGTAATAAATGCAAAACAATACGCAACTGTTGCTGCCCGTATGTTGATGCCCGGTTGCTGTAATAGAAGTCGCACACCATCTTAACATCAGGCGCAGTGCGGTGATGTTATGACTAACTTTCTATAGTAATCTACTAACGTGCTTGTATTAAATAAACTAGACGACCAAACTTAATATTTAAGATACATTAGTACCAGCAAATGAGGGACAAATCGGAGAGGCATATCCTCAAGAAAGCTAGGTTGCCTAGTGCCTAATGTGAAGGAAGCGAAGGAGTTGTGTCAAGACCGTGGCAAGTAGCGCTTCATTGTCTCTGCCTATCCCCGTGGCAAAAGGCGTGACGATTTGATTGATTGATTGTACGAGAAGTGGTTTTGAACCGAAATATCTTGGATTGTGAGATTTCTGCACGACTAGACCACGGATGTCTAATTCTATTGAAGATTTTTTATATATTATATAATTCTATACTAAATTCATAAACTGCTAAAGTGTACATAGTACATATATCAAAGATACATAGATACCGATGAGTGGTTTCAAACCCTTGCACTCGGCTTACGTAACCATTGCACTTCTATCACACCACGGTCGTCTTTTATCGAACAAATTAACTGATAAGTCAGTTCCCCTCTATCCCCACCATCCGTCAGCTATCAGTCAGTTTTATGCGCTTGAGGAGGAAGGTCACGCTGTCAGTTCGCGCTGAATATTTGTTTTGTTAATTGTTTTTTAAAGATAGTAAGTTAACAACTATATTTATTCATTGATAAGTTATTCATTTATTAATAGTATTGTTGTTAGATAGCTATACGTATGCTTATATAAAGTTTTTAACTAATTATTTATGTTCCTTGCTCTTTAAAGTACTTAAAATTGTTAACGCAAACTAACTTGTTTTATTTAAAAACAAGGTTGTTTTAATATGATGATTTAACTCTATGGATTAGCGAGTATTCGAATAACTAAATCGATTCATTCGAATGTTTTTATTGCTAGTTTTCGAGCAGTAATTAAAGCATTCTTTAGACCGGCCTAGTTGGAACCGGCAACTTACAAGCTGATACCGAAACTCCAATAAGTCACTTCACGGTTTGTATACTTGTAAGTGGTGGTACTACCTCGGATCAGCAGACTTGGTGCCACTGCCTACCACTCTTTGTTAACCACAGCCGAAGCAAACATCCGCCTCTTTTTGTTTATTAATAAATATTTACATTATTTATTATAATTAATAAATATTACAAGTAATAGCTATGAAACAAATATTTAATACGACCGGGAATCGAACCCGGAACTTTACGCGTAACAAACTGGCGTGCTAACCAACTGGCCACGCCTATCGTAGTATTCAACAGTATTTTCCACTAAGAATATGTACTAAAAAGAAATATGTACTAAAGACTAAAGAAAAATATGGAATAAAAAGAAATATGTACTATACACTAAAGAAAAATATGGACAAAAAGAAATATGTACTAAAGACTAAAGAAAAATATGGAATAAAAAGAAATATTATGTACTAAACACTAAAGAAAAATATGGATTAAAGACTAGAGAAAGGACACCATTTATTTTGTATGGGGACTTACTTGGGCTTAATTGTATTAACAGTTGCATATACATTTTAAAATAGTTTCATGTACGAAGATTACAATATCCTTTATTATGCATAGTTTACGAGTGCAAAATGATTAAACTATAATTATGACAGTTCAAATAACTTTTTTTTCCAAATAACTCAATTGCACAGCAATTAAAAGTAAAATTGTTATAAGTTTTATCAACACAAGTATCGAAACTATATTATATATTTTTTTATCATTGGACATTAGAAAAGTAGTACATAAAAGCCCAAAATGAATGATGTCCTTTCATTAGACCAGTGTTTCCCAACCTTTTTTAGGCCACGTCCCACCTTAACATTTGGTGGGATATTTTAGGAGATATTGTCACCAATATCTAGCATTGCATTTAAATAACCTAAAGCGAAAGGGTTAAAGTCGTGTCGAGTCCATTTTTAAATTGCCCCCCTTAACTATTAAATTGCTTCCCTGTGGGGCGTGGCGACACTGCTTTAGACCATATTCCTAGGTTTTCTAAGACCGAAAGCCACTAATTAATTTTCGAATAAATAGAACAATTTTATATTTAAGCTGGACTTAAAAAAAATATTACTAGCTATTAAATTCCTGACCCGCCATATTCTAGAGTCTAGAATCTAGACTATATCCGTATTTTATTGTTGTAGGTAGTAAGTTTTACGCCATGTTAAAGAATCCACTTTATAAATATGGACCAAGGAATATGGAAATACCAGCCAATATTAATTTTGGTGAATTTGTCCTGGACAGATTAACCTCGTATGGAGATCGGGTTGCGTTTGTAAGTACATTTTTTTTACATGTGGCACGACATATGACAGCACCCCGCTTGATGTTAAGCTTTTGTTAAACTTACAAGCTGATTCCGAAACGTGACTAAATCACTTCACGGTCTGTATACTTGTAAGTGGTGGTCCTATTGCGAATCGGCTGGCTGAGTACTACTGCCTACCATTCTTTGATAACCAGACCCGAAGTAAATATCCGCCACTTTTTTTATTAACAAATATTTAATATTATTATTAAATATTACAAATAAAAGCTATGAAACAAATATTTGCTTATGTTTAGTTCATAAACAAAAGCATTGTAAAGAATATCTTCCAGCATATTTTGATTATCGATTCGGTTGATAGAATGCGGATGCTTCCCTGACTTGCAGGCCGACCGCGTAACTCAATGACAATTAGAATTAGCTTCGTTTTGACAGTCAAACTCCAATAATGAGCTTCAAAATTAAAATTGCGACCGCGCAACACACTGAGAATCGATGTTCATTTTCATTAACAGTTCAATCTCATTGAAACTCATTGTCCGAATGAATAAAAGTTAATTTTGACACTAACAGCGACCGCGTAACTTTTTGACAAATGGAAATGAATTTCATTTTCATTACCATTGAAGTTGCGCGGTCAGCCTTCTGATCGGGTAAAAAGACGAGGCCGTACGAATAGGACAAAGGTTAAAAAGGCTCTCCTAATGTTACGCTGTAGTGCAGTCTTTGGATAAAGGTGACTGCTACTACAGTTAAATAACTATGTAGCAGTCGCATCCACTATGCCGGCCTAGTTGGACCCAAGATGTTGGCTGGTAGATGTTTGGCCGGCATAGTGACGGCGACTGAGGCAGCCGTGAACTAACTCGGTTTTCTCAGTCGTCGTCACTCTTGGACCTCCACTTGCTTATCATCAGGCAGGTCGATGTCAGATGTCGTGTTACAATAAAAAAAATAACGAACCAAAATTCCAGATCCATGGATCTACGGGTGAATCTAGATCATACAGACAGATTGCACAAGAAGCGATGAGCCTTGCTATTTCACTTACACGTATGGGCGTGCGAAAGGGACAGGCTGTGGCTATTTGTACTGAAAACCGAATTGAATTCTGGTCTGCTGCGATTGGTGTTATGTGTACTGGTGCTGTTTTAACAACAATTAATCCTACCTATACTGTTGGTAAGTAAACCCTGATGTTAAAGGTTTCATTTTGCCGGCTACTGCAGACATGTGACAGCACCCCGCTTGATGTTAAGCTGGACTGTGGTCCATGGATGGATGTCACTGCTACTACAATTCATTAACTGTGAGTAGCAATCATATCCACTATGCCGGTTTAGTTGGAACCGGCAACTTACAAGCTGATCCCGAAACACGACCTTCACTTCACGGTCTGTATACTTGTAAGTGGTGGTACTACCCCGGATCGGCAGACTGGGTACCACTGCCTACCACTCTTTGATAACCAGACCCGAAACAAATATCTACCTCTTTTTTTATTAACAAATATTTGCAATAATTAATATAATCGACAAGTGGTAATCGACATAATATAATCAAGAGTGATAGGCAGTGGTTCCCAGTCTGCCGATCCGGGGTAGTACCACCACTTACAAGTATACAGACCGTGAAGTGATTTGGTCACGTTTCGGGATCAGCTTGTAAGTTGCCGGTTCCATCTAGGCCGGCATAGTGGATGTGATTGCTACTCACAGTTATTTGAATTGTAGTAGCAGTGGCATTCATTCATGGACCACACTTCAGCCTAACATCAAGCAGAGTGCTGTCATATGTCGAGTCACAATAAAAAAAAATAAAAAATAAAGTGGAATGCTTGACCAACCCATGTGTTCTCTCCATCCTATGACCTTGGATCCTTCAAGCGATGTGTGATAATGACGGCGACTGAAGCAGCCGGGAACTAACACTCGGTTTTTTCAGTAGTCGTCACTTGGATCTCCTCTTGCTTATCATCAGGCGGGTCGAGGTCATGTCGTGTTACAATAAAAAATATAACTTAAAATTACAAATAAAAGCTTGAAACTAATATTTACTCTGACCGGGAACCGAACGGAATGATAGTTATTAAGAACGAAAATGGGACAAATATTTATGTTGCTCTGCATCGCGACACTGAGCTCAGGTTTGCTTATTAACATAGTTTTAACGTGCCTCATTCGGAGCGCGTATGGCATATCTACGTCTTTTCTCAAATTATCATTGTAATATATATTTTTAATATAAAATTAAAAGTATATTAACTATAATTACTTAAACTTTATATTAATATTAATTAAAATAAAAACCTTAAAGAATATAATATAATAACTAAAATATACGAGTATTAATAAAAGGAGTCTCTTTAGGCAAGGTTCCGAAGATACCTACTGGCAGCGTTCCCCCTTTAAATAGCTAGACTAGCTGCTAGACTAACTAGACAAACAGCTGGTTGTACCAAAAATTATAAATTACGAATTTGTAAAAAGTATAGTATAAGTAAAAGAAAAATGGGTTGCACCACCACTCTTTAACTTCACATTTTACATTTACGTTTAATGGATATTTTATACAGAGCTAAAGGACATCATTCATTTTAGGTACTACTTTTGTTATTTCCAATGATAAAAACATATATAAATGGTAGTTTCGCTATAAAATTATTAACAACCCAATTCACGACTTCGTAATAGTAAACGTAAATTGAAACTTTTTTGGTACAACTTTTTGGTATACATATCGACTAACCTTTTGATAATTCCTTAAAAAAACTTAATAATTTTGAATTGCAGATGAAATGAAACATGTGTTGAACATAACGAAGCCAAAATTTATAATATGTTCTGAAAAAAGTCATGAAACCATTGGAAAATTCATTAAAACACAACCTTACGTGAAGAAAATCATATTATTTGGAAATGAAAACCATCCTTCAGCAATTCTGTTTAATCATTTAATAGCAAAGGCTGTAAATCCTGAAGAGTTTCTGTGTGCTGATGTACAGGTGATTTTCTTAATTATAAATATCCTTAGAGCGACCGTGGTGTAGTGGTAATGCAATCCAGCATAACGCTACTAAAATGCTTGTATCATAGGAACAGGACGACCTAAGTAAATATTTCAAAGATACATTGGTATAATGCGATTAAAATAGGAATATCTATGTATCTTTTGATATATGTACTTTGGTTGTTCTGTTTCTATGATACAAGCACTTTAGTAGCTTAGTTTAGAAATGTAAATAAATAAAAAAATAGGACGGAATCGGCGCCATTTTGTGACCTCTAACTCTCCAACCAACTTCACTTTAGTATGGTGTCCTTTCCTTTGCGGACCGTCAAAAAGAGACATCTTTGAATCAGTCAAGTGAAGTTAGTCAACAGCCCGTCCTATTCTTATTCTAATACCGGCGAGTGGTTTTGGACCCGTGGTCTCGGTTTGTGTGACCATTGCACTACAACTACACGCCTCATGTTGATGATGATGATGATGAATAATTTCATGCTTTAGGGTCAAACTGACACTGTGATGGTGCTGTACTCATCAGGAACAACTGGTATGCCAAAAGGGGTGATGTTAACACATTACAATTTATTATTGGTATGCAATATGACAGGGTGAGTCTATATATCCTACTATTATTATAAATGTGAATGTAAGTTTGTTTGTTACGTTTTCACGCAACAATTACTTAACCGATCGTCATGAAACTTTAGACACATATTTTTGGAGGTATAGAGATTACTGCTACTACAATTTAATAACTTTAAGTAGCAGCCACATCCACTATAACTGACTAGTTAGAACCAGAAAATTACAACGCGACTAAGTTACTTAATGGTCTGTATACTTATAAGTGATAGTAGGTACTACCCCGGATCGGCAGACTGGCTACCGCTGCCTATGACTTCGAACCTTTTTTTTTATTTTTATTGTCACTCGACATATGACAGCACCCTGCTTGATGTTAAGCCAAAGTGTGGTCCATGAATGAATGTCACTGCTACTACAATTCAATAACTGTGAGTAGCAATCACATCCACTATGCCGGCCTAGATGGAACCGGCAACTTACAAGCTGATCCCGAAACGTGACCAAATCACTTCACGGTCTGTATACTTGTAAGTGGTGGTACTACCCCGGATCGGCAGACTGGGTACCACTACCTACCACTCTTTGATAACCAGACCCGAACCAGACCAGAAAAATCCATCTCTTTTTTTATATATTTTATATAAATATATTTTATTTTTCAGCAAAGATCCTGAATTACCAATAGTACTACTGACCATTGCGCCATGGTATCACGTCACGGGGCTAATTGGAGCTTTAAACAGCATTGTAGCAAGTAGAAAAATAGTTTATTTGCCCAAATTTGATGAAAAACAATACTTAGAAGCCATCCAGCGATATAAAGTAAGTATTTGTAAACTTTCATCATCAGCCTGAAGACGTCTACTGCTGAACATAGGCCTCCCACTTAGAACGCCATTATGCCAGTTGCATCACCGGTTATTCGTGACTTTCACTATGTCGTCAGTCCACCTAGTGGGAGGCCTACCTAAGCTACGTCTACCGGTTCGTGGTCTCCACCCAAGAACCTTTCTTTTCCATCGGTTGTCGGTTCTTCGAGCGATGTGGCCAGCCCATTAACACTTCAGCTTGCAATTCCCAAGAGCTATGAACGGTAACTTTGGTTCATTGGCGAATATCCTCGTTCAGGATTCTGTCGCGCCGAGACACACCAAGCATAGCTCTCTCCATTGCTCCCTGAGCGACTCTGAGCTTTTCCAACAGGCCAACTTTTAAGGGCCACGTCTCAGTGCCATATGTCATCCGTGGCAACACACAATGATTGAAGACCTTTGTCTGCCCACGGGCGCCTTGATAAAAATAAACCATAAAGTAATTTTACTGTAGAGCTTGTATGAAGAGAATTGTGGATGTGGTGGAAGCGAGAGAGTTGTGTCAGGATGGTGGCAAGTGGCGCTCTATTGTCTCTACCTATTGCTATCGTGACAATTTGATTAATTGGCAAATTTATTAAGAGTAATTTTTAAGGCGACCGTGGTGTAGTGGCAGTGCAATGGTTACACAAACCGAGAGCACGAGTTCGAAACCACCCACCGGTAACAATGTTTCTTTGATATTGATATGTATTAAAGTAGGTAATTGTAAGTTTATATATTTGGTTGAGGTTATTTATGATTTTCGACAATAAAGTCAGTCTGTTAGAATCCGTGTGTTTCACTTGTTCCCTATATAACAGATACATATATGTACTTTGGTTGTCCTGTTTCTATGATAAAAGCACTTTAGTAGCTTAGTATAGTAATGTAAATTTAAAAAAAATAATAATAAATAAACATTTTTAGGTGAACGTATTAAGCTTGGTACCTCCAATCGCAGTACTCCTGGCCAAGTCCAAACTATTAAATGACTATGATGTCAGTTCTGTGCTGCAAATGTATTGTGGGGCTGCACCATTGGACGCTGAAACTGTCAAGGAAGTCAAGTCCAGGTTTGATCACATTAGGGTTACCTCCACGAGATGCTAGATTTTTTATTTATTGTGACTTGTCATATGACAATACCCAAACTGATGTTAAGCTGGAGGTGACTGCTACCACAGTTATATAACTGTAATTAATGTCGCATCCACAATGCCGGGTTAGGTGGAACTCGCAGCTTGCAAGCTGGTCCCGAAACGCGACCAGTTTGTTACTCGTAAAGTTCCAGGTTCGACTCCCGGTCGGAGCAAAGATTTGTTCCATAGCTTTTATTTGTAGTCTTTAATAATAAGATTGTGAATCAAACAAATTATATGCGGCTTACTATCGCGTTTATTTTGGTTTTGATTTTACAATTTTATATTATACGCATAAAATTTGTTTAATTCATTAATCAATGTTTGCGCACAAATTAAGAAAATTCTAATTAGATTGTGCCTTGTGCCCATAACCTTAGAGCTATGTCAGGGTCGTGGCAAGTGGCACTCCATTCTCTCTGCCTGTGCCTGTTGGAAAAAGGCGTGACAATTTGATTGATTTATCAAACAAATTTTTTGCGGCTTACTATCGCGTTTATTTTGGTTTTGATTTTTCAATTTTTTATTATTACGACGTTTCGAGAGCTTTGCAGCCATCGTGGTCACGGAGAGACTGAGGTGTTGGTCGTCCTATTGGTTGATGCTGTTATTGGTTCCAAAACTACGCCGTTTAATTTATTGATTTTGTTTTTTGTTTCCGGTTTATTTCAAATTTTTACATCTAAACCAAAATAAACGCGATAGTAAGCCGCATAAAATTTGTTTAATACATTTATTTATCAAATTTCAGATTTCCAAATCTTCACGGGCTTCTACAAGCTTATGGTATGACTGAGAGTGCATACTTGGTTACCGTTGACGCTGACGCTGCTCCTAAACCTGGTAGTGTAGGTCCGGTTGCTGCGAACGGATGCATTATGAAGGTAATTAAGGAAGACCTGTTGGCCAGTTTAGTGAGAGCTTAAGCTAGGTGCGGTCCATGAATGGACGTGACTGCCACTACAGTTAAGTAGCAGTCACATCCACTATGCCGGTGACTTACGAGCTGATCCAAAAACGCGACTAAGTCACTTCACTGCCTGATTATTTGTAAGTGGTGGTACTGGTCTCCACTGCCTACCACTCTTTGACAATATTTGCCAAATATATTTTGAAATATCCGCCTTTTTTATTCTTAAATAGTGCCATTAAAATTTTCCTTGTGGAAAAAGAATTGTGGATGTGAGAAAAGGCGACCGTGGTGTAGTGGCAGTGCAATGGTTACACAAACCGAGTGGACGAGTTCAAAACCACCCACCGGCACCAGTGTATCTTAATATATGTACTTAAGTTGTCCTGTTTCTATGATACAGGTAGCGTTTCTTTTTTGGAAATGGCGCAACGATTTGATTTTATTTTGATTAATAAATATTACAAATAAAAGTTATAAAACATATGTTAAAACCTACTCTTCAAACAATCAATCAAATTGTCACGCTTTTTTAGGCAGGAACACCACTTGCCACGATCCTGACATAACTCCCTCGGCTCCTTCACATTTACAATTCTCTTCATACAAGCTCTATAACTTGAGGATGTCTCCAATTTGGTCGGCGAACACCCTCTCCTAGGCCTGCCTTTTTAACGCATCCATTCACATGAGATTTATAAATTCCTTTCGTCAATCTACTCGTACTTTCACTCATCCTTGAATGAGAATGTAGTGACAAGGATTGCGAAAGGAATGCTTCGATGGTTTGAGGACCTACTTTTGTTCTGGTTTATTTTCGCAGATCGTAGACTTAGAGACAAGAAGACCACTGGGCCCCAACTTATCAGGGGAGATATGCATAAAGGGCCCTATGATTATGAAGGGCTATGTAGGAAGGAAGAACAATGAAGATTTTGATGAGGAAGGCTTTTACAAAACTGGTGATATAGGTTACTACGACACGGATGGCTATTTTTTCATTGTTGACAGAATTAAAGAAATTATCAAGTATAAAGGATTTCAGGTAATATATGTAGGATATAGGCCGGCATAGTGGTGTGACTGCTACTTACAGGTATTGAATTGTAGTATTGCTACTACACTTTTAAAGAGTGGTATGCAGTGGTACCCAGTCTGCCGATCCGGGGTAGTACCACCACTTACAAGTTAAAGACCGTAAAGTGACTGAGTCGCGTTTCGGGATCAGCTTGTAAGTTGCCGGTTCCATCTAGGCCGGCAAAGTGGATGTGATTGCTACTCACAGTTATTGAATTGTAGTAGCAGTGACATTCATTCATGGACCACACTTCGGCTTAACATCAAGCGGGGTGCTGTCATATGTCGAGTCACAATAAAAAATAACAATAAAAGGTATTTTTTTATTAGGGCACATTATGATAACACCCCGCCTAAAGTTAATCTGGAGTGCAATCCATAAATAAAGGCGACTGCTACTACAGTTAATTTACTGGAAGTAGCAGTAGCATCCACTTTGCCGGCCTAGTTGGCAGCTTACAAGCTGATCCCGAAACGCGACCACAATAAAACAAATGCCGTAGGAGTTATTCTAATCTACAATAAAGAATCTACTATCAATCAATCAAATTGTCACGCCTTGCTTCCACAGGGATAGGCAGAGACAATGAAGCGCCACTTGCCACGATCCTGATACAACTTCCTTCACATTCACAATTCTACTATTAACTGGTGCTAAATATAAATATCTTATTCAAGGTGCCCCCAGCAGAAATAGAAGCAGTATTACTCCAATACAAAGACATCCTTGATGCTGGAGTAGTTGGTCTGCCCAATAAGTTATCTGGTGAATTGCCATACGCCTTCATTGTAAAAAGACCAGGCTCAGCTGTGACTGAAAAGGAAATCCAGCAGTTTGTGGCTTCCAAGGTAAAGACTAGAAACACTAATTAAAGCAAAAAAAAACAATTTCGCACATACGCAATAAAAACACACTTACATACACAAACTCACACAACATACACACATTCACACAACATACACACGTTCACATATAACATACACACGCTCACACAACTACACATACACACACTCACACAACACAAATAAACACTCACATAACATACGCACACTTAGATAACATTCACATATAACATACACACGCTCACACAACATACACACGTTCACATATAACATACACACATTCACACAACATACACACGTTCACATATAACATACACACGCTCACACAACTACACATACACACACTCACACAACACAAATAAACACTCACATAACATACGCACACTTGGATAACATTCACATATAACATACACACGCTCACACAACTACACATACACACACTCACACAACACAAATAAACACTCACATAACATACGCACACTCAGATAACATTCACATATAACATACACACGCTCACACAACATACACACACTCAGACAACATACAGACTCACATATAACATTTACATGCTCACACAACATGCTCACATTTAACATACACACGCTCTCGCACACACGTCTGAAATAAATAAATTCACATATCAAAGATACATTGGTGGTTTTGAACCCGTGTTCTTAGTTTGCGTAACTATTCCACTACACCACGATTGCCTTTCTTTCTTCTAATTTTAACAATAATTCTAATGTTGTAATAATCACTTTTCCTTTTACAGTTATCCAATCCGAAACATTTACGTGGAGGTGTAAGATTCGTAGATGAAATACCAAAGAATCCGAGCGGGAAAATATTAAGAAGAGAATTAAAGAAAATGCTTAAAAATAAAAGTAAATTGTAGATAATCAAACTTGTTTATTATTGAAAAATAAATAAACCAGTCGACGAGGAAAAAACACTTTTAATCGCATGTTTTTCTTGGTCTATTAAGTGACATATCCATTTATAATACAAGTTATTTTATGCTTTATACTGTTAGTTGTAAGGTTGATAATTAAATATAAATACTCATTTCCACTATACACACAAAACAATTGTATGTTTGTGGACATTTACTGAGTACTGACACAACACACAGCTGAGCCGTCCAAACCGAATAGAATGGCCCCGCGCCAAGCCCGAAACTCACAAGTCATCAATGCTGGATGATTGGTGTGGCTTGGCTGGATTTTGGCCATACCAAATTCCACGACGCCAAGCTTTGAGTTTGAATTTAGGATCGGCGCGGGGTCATTTGGATTGGTCGGCTCTAACGCCGAATATTCATGAGTTGTATTTTTTTTTATTAAAAACTAACTTGTTATAGACAAAAAAAAAATTTTTGTTTTTTTGCTTTTACATTTATTATTATATTATCCGACGTTTCGAGAGCTTTGGAGCCATCGTGGTGACGGAGAGATTTGTAAAACCAAAACCAAAATAAACGAGATATTTAGTAAGCCGCAAAAATAATGTTTAATTCATTACAAAAATAGTTTTAATGCATAATTGTGTTTATGATCTCGATTGTGTTGGAGGATTTTATAGATTTGTTTTTAACTATAATTAATAAAAACAGATAAAATTAAAAGAATATTAACTATAATTAAAAAATACCATCGAATGACGTCGCATCAGAGATACTCCCCAAAGAGACAGGCAACATTTCCCCTTTGTATGACAAGGCTAATACGTTGGCAGAAATCATAGCCAGGTTTCCTGTCTCCAGACTTCTCCGTCAGCCGCTTGGACAACTCCTTGGCCAGAATATAGTATATTTTGTTTATAACTTCAGTAATTTTTTATTGTGACTCGACATCTGTATTTGGCCTGCCTAATGGTAAGTAAGAGGAGGTAAACGGTTCTTCCGAGGTCCGGGTCTTAACGGTTGCCGTCATTATGCCTGTCAAAGATGTTTCTTCACGCATCGCTTGAAGGATCCAAAACAATTGGATGGAGAGAACACATGGACTGGTAATTATTCCACTAGTCGATTGTTCCACAATCGTGAAAAAAATTTTTTTTTGACTAGACATTTGACAGCACCCTGCCAGATGTTAAGCCGAAGTGCGGTCCATGAATAAATGTAACTGCTACTACAATTCAATAACTGTGAGCAGCAATCACATCCACTATGCCGGCCTAGATGGAACCATATGAGGCCATCCCATAGACTGCATACGTTGTTCAGCAGCATTCTTTGTTGTTGTGTCAAGTTTTACAACAATCTTTCGGATGTAAAAGCTCTTGTATGAGGGCACTAAAATACACTAAAAGAATTAGTAATAAATAAAGTATATTAATTATTCTCTGAAGCTGAAGGAAGCTCTTGATGATAATTGTGTTTGTTGATGACATGTTTAAAACTTGATGACGGCAAACTTGCTCTGCATTCATCGGAACAGGCGAAATCTCAATAACACGCAAATTTCGCTTTTATCGTCTTCCCAGGATGACTCATTATTCTATTTTATAATGTGAACAGGTAAAAATACGTGTATCCCTTCCACCCTCACAGCTAATCATTTACCTAATTTACTTCTGATCTTCTGACTTAAATATTCATTGTTGTATTATTAAAAATATAATACGTATTTAAGATGTGAAAGTGGACCTAATATGTTAACAAATACGCAATATTAACCAGACCATTTTGAAATTGCCACCAATTTTAGTTCGCGTGATATCCCGTCGTGGCGTCGCTAATTGCCACTTTAGTCTATGGCAGCTTCTTCTCTTGAGTAAAATGTTCTTGGCTTGAATAAATTCTTCTTGCTTTCACAGTATTGATCAGACGTGCTCTATTTTATCGTTATTGTTATTATTTAGTGTTGTGTGAATCTGGCATCTGCGAATTTGCATACCTACATTTTATTTGGTAAGTACATAATTTAATGAAAGTTACTTTTGTCGGAGAATTCTGTATAAGCTTTATAGATATAAATGAAAAGGGATGATATTTATATCTATGATTAGCTTGCAGGATGCCGTTTTCCAACAAGTGCAGTACCTATTTAAAGTTTAAACTGTGGTATAACGTAGTACGTACGTTAAGCTGGGTTGCCTAGTTGCCTAGTGCTCATAACCACAGAGCCTGTATGAAGAGAATTGTGGATGTGAAGAAAGCAAGGGAGTTGTGTCAGGATCGTGGCAAGTGGCGCGCCATTGTCTCTGCGTATCCCTGTGGGAAAAATTGATTTAATTGATTGATTAATATAAGTACTTTAATATTTTTAGGATTTATGTCTCAACAGACCTTGCATTTCACTGCAATGTAACACAGATTTTATTTTATTATAGTAAGGTAAGCAATATTACTAAGTTGGCATGAATTGTATTCAATACTGTCTTCAGACTGCGTATAATGCAATTAGAATAGAACAGGCTGTTGACTAACTTGACTTGACTGATTCAAAGGTGTAGACACCATACTAAAGTGAAGTTGGTTGGAGAGTTAGGCGTCACAAAATGATGCTGATTCCGTCCTATTCTAATTTTAATTGCATTATAACACATATACCCCGAGATCTATGTCGCTTCATGGTCTGTATACTTGTAAGTGTTGGTACTACCCCAGTTTGACAGAGGGCGTCCACTGCCTACCACTCTTTGATAACCAGAACTGGAGCAAATATCTGCCCAATATAATTTAAAAAAATTACAAATTAAGCTATGAAACAAATATTTGCTTCATTCAATACCGCAAATACAACACAGATTTTAATTGCTTGCATTTAATTACAGGTAATGGATCATCATGCGCTTTATGATGATCCCATGATCCATTGCATATTGACATCAAGTCCATCATGATGAGAATTCAATCACCAAGGGTTGACTTTCCAGAAGAAGATTTAACAAATGAAGATCTGTTGGGAATATTAGGTGGTGAGGAAATATTGCTCGAAAGTGAGTGGATAGATATTGATAATGTATTCGAAGAAGTGGAAATCGCTACCAATGTAGAAGTTAAAAACAATTGGAAAGCTAGTAACCCGAAAAAAACAAAAATAATTTGTGAATTTATAGGAAATCCTGGCCTTAAAGTATTGGTAAATAGGGAACCTCTGAAATATTTTAAATTATTTATTAATAATGATTTTATAAATTAAATTTATAATGTACAAACGAGGTGGGACGTACACTTGAAGAAAATTGTATAAAACCATACGCGAGGTTTCATAACCAGTGACATTCAAGCTCTATTTCTGTTCATGGGCAATTTCAAAATAAACAGATTGTCTGACTTGGAAAAAACACTATCTTTTTAAAATAAATTTGCATAAATACATGTTTTAGGAACAGATTTTATTTAATATTTAGAGCTCTAAATGTCCAAGAAAACAGTAGCAGACAGAGCATTAAAAAGATAAGCTCCCTTATTGGACTCTTTAATAAATTGACCCCACTTTAGTTGTGATTTGTATTTTTATTGTTAACAATGTTTATTCATATAATACAAGTATATGCCTTTGTGAATGTCAGAAATTATTGAATAAAAACATTCAAATAAAGAAATTTGTTTTATTATTTTTTTACTGTGACTCGACATATGACAGCACCCCGCTTGATATTAAGCTGGAGTGTGGTCCATTAATGAATGCCACTGCTACTACAATTTAATAACTGTGAGTAGCAATCACGTCCACTATGCCGGCCTAGATGGAACCGGCAACTTACAAGCTGATCCCGAAACGTGACCAAATCACTTCACGGTCTGTATACTTGTAAGTGGTGGTACTACCCCGGATCGGCAGAATAGGTACCACTGCCTACCACTCTTGAATTAATTACTATATAGGTATAAAGTTATTATTTTATTTATTTATTACTTGCCTTACTATGGTGCACGCAGGCGAACTTAATGCTAGTTAGCATTCTCTACCAGCCAACCTTTGGAACAATAGAAACAAGTCCAAAATGTGAGCAGAAGGAAGGTCATACAGAGAAAAATATAAAACATACATACATATATATACAATATAAAGTTGTAGGTTATTTTTATTTAATTATTTGCTTGTTAGGTAATGTCAAGACAATTCTTAACGACACAATAAATTTCTAATTTCATTTATTATTTTGATTAATGAATAATAATAATTTATGAATGCGCAAAATTAGTGCAGAGACACAGACAAAGGAGCGCCATTTGCCACGATCCTGACACAATTCCCTCGCTTCCTTCACGTCCACGATTCTCTTCATACAGTTGGTTTATGGGCACTAGGCAACCTAGCTTTGTTGAGATTGTCTCCGATTTGGTCGGCAAACACCCTCCTGGGCCTGCCTTGTCTAACGCATCCATCCACATTTATAAATTCTGTTCGTCAATCTACTTTTACTTATCCTTTTCATAATTTGTGGGATAAAGGCGTGACAGTTTGATTGATTGATACTGATTATGAAAAAATGTTTTATTAAATACTCTTTACTGCGCAGTTCCATTTCTCAGGTTTTATCTTTTATGGTTTTTGTTCTAATCTAGAGGCTTCATCAGCTTTTCTAGATTCAGAAATTTAATGTCAGTCGAAATGACAGTAGAATTCAAAAAGTTACGGAATTCTAAACAATCTCTTTAGCTCGTTTATAACTTTTTTCTAAGATGCGATATCTGACCTTGACTTACTCAATAGTTAACAAGGGGAAGTCCAAGAGCGCCAACGACTGAAAATATCCATCTCACAGTTGCCTCAGACGCCGACGGTATTACGGCAATTGCTTCCGAGATTATTTAAAGTCATACAATTTAAATCCTCAGCGAAAACTTCATAGCCGTGACTGTAGTTTTGATGCTGTCATTAATTTTAAACCCACCGTGTAGTACGCAGACTATGTGCTACTGATGTTAAGCTGGAGTACGGTCCATTATTAAAGGAGACTGCTACCACAGTTAAATCACTGTAAGTAGCAGTCACATCCACTATGCAAGCTTAGTTCAAACCGGCAACGTACAAGCTGATCCCTAAACGCGAGCTAGTCACTTTATGATCTGTATACTTGTAAGTGGTGGTATAGCTTGTCTAAGTATAAATGACGCGCCCCTCCACTTTATTAGTTCATTTAAATTTATTAGTAAGTATAGTTAGTTACTATACTAACTATACTTTCCTAACGTGCTCCTCCTTTTGTGTCCAACCAGCAACTGAATGACCAATTACAATTGCATTTTCGGTGTGCTGCATTCATATTTTATAGTTGCACGTGTGCTTAAATGCAGTGGAGGGGCGCGTCATTTCGGCTTGGACAGACTCTACTACCCTGGTTCGGCGGTCTTAGCAAATGACTTCTAGCTGTCCTTCTAACATTAATTATAAAATTAATTAATAATATAAATAAATTGCGGAGGCGATAATAGCGGTTAACTCGCAGAAAAAAAAAGGGAAGCTGATGGCACAAGAAAGGGTTACCAGGAAAGAAAAATATTACAAAAGTGCAAATGCAGTATTATATCTATTTCAATTTGTCGCGAACAATGGGACATTCACCGTGGACATCCGCTGAGGAGTTGTGCAAGCGGCTGACGGAGAAATATGGAGATAGGAAGGCTGGCAATTATTTCTGCCAACGTATTATAGCCTTGCTATACAAAGGGGAAATGTTGCCAGTCTCCTTGGGACTATCTCTGATGTGACGTCATTAGATGATATTTTTTATTTATAGTTAATATACATATAAATAAATTTACTAAAATATGTCTATAAATTAAAATGCAATAAATATAATTAATGTTTATTTATTTTTTAATTAGATTATTAGTAATTTGAATAACATCACGCAAGATAACTATAGGTGTCCTTCTCGCCCTCGGTCCTCTCCAAGTATTCCTTCTCGATGAGAATGTCGATGCATTTCTGTGAATTACAAAATACTTTATAAATAACCTGTTCAGACACGCTGGCACCTTTCCATCAACATGGAACCAACAGCAGAGCTGGTGCGGCTTGTGAAGCGGCTGAAAAAGCTAAAGCGTGCAAATACAGGCTCCGAGTATGATTTTGTCCCATTCGGTGTCGAGACCCTTGGTCCGTCGGGTCCTAGCGCTTTAAGACTTTTTAAGGAAATATCAAAAAGGTTAGTCGACATCACAGGAAACCGAAGAGTTGGCAGCTACCTCGGACAAAGAATTAGTCTAGCTATTCAATGGGGGAACGCTGCCAGTATCTTCGGAATCTTGCCTAAAGGGACTCCTTTTAATAATGTATTTTAGTTATATTTTTTTAATCCATATATATATTAGAGTTTAATGTAAATAAATATATGTTTAATTTAATAGTTAATATATATATATATATATACACTTCATAAATTATCTAAGAAAATTATCAATAGATAGATTTATTACTGTGTGTGTGTGTGTGTGTGTGTGTGTGTGTGTGTGTGTGTGTGTGTGTGTGTGTGTGTGTGTGTGTGTGTGTGTTTAAAATCCCTGTGTTATAGGCACAATCTCTGTCATAAATTAAGGACGTATGAGGAAAGACTCGCGTACTTCGACATCTTATCACTTGAATCCAGGCGCAAAAGATATGACATTATAGTACTGCATAAGATACTTCATGGTACTATTGACTCACAAGGCCTGCTGTCGTCTTTAAAAATCAACACACATCATCGAATTCGATGTCCAAATATCTTCGGTCTACACGTCTTCAAAAACAATACATCCTTTTACAATCCGGTGGTCAGAATGTGCCGATATTACAACGAACTAGTCAAAGAACACGACATAGACATTTTTGACATGAAACTCTCTAAACTTAAAATATCACTAAAGAGCATCATTACGAGATGACGGGTCAACCCTAGATTCTATGGGCGCTGTTTCGATTGGTTGGGGATAATCTTTGCTGTTTATTTGATGCTCGTAACTGGCTTGTTTTATTATTGTTATTATTTTCTCTTGTATTGTTTTGAATCTGTGTTCTTATTTTTTTCTTGTTATGCTGTATGCCCTGCTTTGGGTTACAATCTCACAACTTTGTTTTTTCTATTTTATTTTGTGCACGCTAAGGTTGTAACCTGTTTGGGCATCTATCTATAAATAAATAAATTACTAAGAAGGTATCTATAAGCTAAGATCTTTTACATTTCCATACTAAACTACTTAAGCTTGAATTATAGAAACATTGAATCAATGAGTGGTAGGCAGTGGTACCCAGTCTGCCGATCCGGGGTAGTACCACCACTTACAAGTATACAGACCGTGAAGTGATTTGGTCACGTTTCGGGATCAGCTTGTAAGTTGCCGGTTCCATCTAGGCCGGCATAGTGGATGTGATTGCTACCCACAGTTATTGAATTGTAGTAGCAGTGACATTCATTCATCCATGGACCACACTTCGGCTTAACATCAAGTGGGGTGCTGTCATATGTCGAGTCACAATAAAAAAAAACATGACAACCAAAGTACATATAACAAAGATACATTGATACTGGCAAGTAGTTTTGAACTCGTGCTCTCGGTTTGCGTAACCATTGCACTGCCACTACACCACGGTCGCCCTAAGTAAATTGACAATTTAACTTTACAGTGGTTTTTTATATTTCTCATTAATTTAGTAAAACACTCACTTAACGCTACAATAATTATAAGTAAAAAGTAACTAAGTTTTTTGTACTATATCGTTTACTTAAGAAACGAGAGCTTCATTGTCTCTGTCTATCCCTGTGTGAAAAAGGCGTGACTATTTGATTGATAGCCGACACGGTAATGTTGGACCCCCTCTTGCTTATCAGGCAAGTCGAGGTCAGAACTCGTTTTTTTTCAGACGTCGCCACTCTTGGACCTTACTTTAATCACTTTTTAGTTCACATTGTCATATAAACGTGATATTAGTTTTTTAGCTAAAGTTTTATTATTAAACCTTGTATAAAGAGAATTGTGTATGTGAAGGAAGCGAGGGAGTTGTGTCAGGATCGTGGCAAGTGGCGCTCAATTGTCTCTACCTATCCCTGCCTGCCCATTACCAATTTACTGAAGGTCATATTACCTTAATAACTTGTACTCTTGGCTTGAATCTCGATGACAATTGATTAAGCACCTCGACGACTAAATGTTGGTGTTTCAGCGTCTTCCTAGTTTTCATTATGCGAACAATGGCAGCCTAAAGAAAGAGAGATTATTTTAAGAGACACGTTGACAATAGCTTGACAGAACTCCAGTCACGTAGACATAGCTTTTTTTTATTATTGTGACTCGACATTTGACATCGACCTGCCTGATGATAAGCAAGAGGAGATCCAAAAGTGCAGACGATTGAGACAACAGAGTTTGTTCACGGCTGTCTCAGTCGCCGTCACTATGCCGGCCAAAGGTGCTTCTTCAGCTCGACAGAATTCTAGACACGTTGACAATAGCTTGATAGAACTCTAGTCACGTTGACATTAGCTCTACCGAACTCGTCGCGTTGACATTATTAGCTCGAGTGAATTCTAGTCACGTTGACATTAGCTCGACAGAACACTAGTCACGTTTACATTAGCTTTACAGAATTCTAGTCACGTTGACATTAGCTCGACAGAACCTAGTCACGATAACATTAGCTCGACAGAACTCTTAGTCACGTAGACATTAGCTTGAGAGAATTCTTATTATTTACCTGTATAAGCATTTTCCTGTCCTCTTCAATATGTTTGTGTGTTGCTTCTTGTTCCACCTTCAATTCCGTCTTTAGTGGTATATTGATGTTCACGCGCAGTTTTTTACTATAACAAATACGTAGACAATTAAAACATTATACAGCAATTTGACAAGTGACTGAGGCAACCGTAGACTGAGTCGGTTTTTTCAGTCGTCGGCGCTCATGGACTTCCCCTTACTTACCATCAGGGAAGTGAAAATCAAATGTCGAGTCTCAATAAAATAAATTATAATGTTTATATTCAATAATTTAAATTATTTTTAAATATTGTATATTAATAAATATGCTTGATTATTATCATTATTATAATAATTGAAGAAACAAATTTTGTCGATACGCCTTTTTCCCACAGAGATAGGCAGATAGATCGCCACTTGCCACGATCCTGACACAACTCTCCCGCTTCCCTCACACGTCCACAATTCTCTTCATACAAGATTGTTCATCTCAAAAACACAAAAACCACTTACTTCTTATAACCTAGAAAGAGATCTACAATAGACGACTCAGTGAGGTCATTTTCATCATCTTGACATACAAGGAGTTTTGCTTTAAGCAGGATTTGCACAACCTGAAAAATAACAATACAAATGTATCAGTCTTTTATTTTTGTTACTCGACATATGACAGCACCCCGCTTGATGTTAAGCCGAAGTGTGGTCCATGAATGAATGTCACTGCTACTACAATTCAATAACTGTGAGTAGCTATCACATCTATTATGCCGGCCTAGATGGAACCGGCAACTTACAAGCTGATCCAGAAACGTAACCAAATCACTTCACGGTCTGTATACTTGTAATAAGGAAAGGTCGCACAAATTTTATTCCACATTAGTTTTCGCAACGAAATTAACACATATATTATAATTCTTGCAATAAAATACGTTAATAATTACAGCTGAAGAATGAAACTGTATAGTTGGGGAACGAGTTAAATGAATTCGGGGGCTGAGGTGCGGTGGGGCGTGAAACGACCACCACCCGTATCTTAGTGGCCGCTTTTAGTGACGCTCATAGCTCGGCGATGTCATTTAATATCGATAAAACGTCTCCATATTTTCTTTGTTTGATTATTGAAACACTAGTGAGTTAATTGAATAAAAGAGAGTTGTTATCCGTAGTCAGGCTAGAATCATTATTAGAAACGTGATTAAAATGTGTGAAAAAGAAAAAAAACCATGCAGTCACTATTCTCAAAATTAAATTAATATATAATTCATTAAAAATTGTTGCTGTCTAATGTTTATACTTCAATTTAATACACATTTATAATTTTTAATAACTAAATCTAATTGCATTTTAAGGAAAGTGTGTGTTTATTGTTATCGACATTTTGCATGTCCAAATCACTTCACGGTCTGTTTACTTGTAAGCGGTGGTACTACCCCGGATCGGCAGACTGGGTACCACTGCCTACCACTCTTTAAAAGTTACTTACTATTCATAATAGACACGTGACCATGACGTCACAACTGCATTCCTAGCGCGTTTATTTAGCTCGTTCCCTTACTATAGTTAACGTATGTATTTATTAAAATCTATAAGGAAAATGTTGGATTTTGTGGAGTAAAAAGTTTGTTTACGTTTCAATCGCGTTTGGTTAGCCCTCAGTATAGATAAAGGCGTGAAGTATTAAAAAAAAACAGTTACCTGTATAAGAAAGTCTAGTTTGATACCAGTGTGTTCGCGTAACTGTCCCAAAGTCCACGAAACATTATCATTGTACTGCAAAAGTACCGACATTTGATACGTGCTTGCTTGAAGGGTATATCTGTTCATAATAAAAATAATTTTATTATAAAGCGACCGTGGTGTAGTGGCAGTGCAATGGTTACGCAAACCGAGAGCACGGGTTCAAAACCACTTGCCAGTGCCAATGTATCTTTTTGGTATATGTACTTTAGTTGTCCTGTTTCTATAATACAAGCACTTTAGTAGATAAGTATAGAAATGTAAAAAAAATAAATTGTTGGGTTGCCTAGTGATTAGAATTTGGCATTCGTGTAAATAATTCTATTGTCCATGGTTTTTGATGAGTAATAGATTTGTGTCATGAATGAACATGATTAAATTATGTTTTTTTTATTGTGACTCGACATATGACAGCACCCCGCTTGATGTTAAGCCAAAGTGTGGTCCATGAATGAATGTCACTGCTACTACAATTCAATAACTGTGAGTAGCAATCACATCCACTATGCCGGCCTAGATGGAACCGGCAACTTACAAGCTGATCCCGAAACGCGACTAAATCACTTCACTATCTGTATACTTGTAAGGTACTACCCCGGATCAGCAGATCAGGGTACCACTGCCTACCACTCTTTAATAACCAGACCCGAAGCAAATATCAGACTCTTTTTTATTAACAAACATTTGCAATATTTAATATAATTATTAAATATTACAAATAAAAGTTATGAAACAAATATTTACTCCGACCGGGAATCGAACCCGGGACTTAAATATACATTGGTACCGGTGCAACTGGTTAATTGAAAGATAGATACATACATACAAGTCAAGCCAATAAAGGCGTGTTAAAAAGAGAGCCACCCACTCACCTATTCTTGAAGCAATTGGATATCAGTTCTCCTTTACTCATATTGTACAACCAATTCAATTTACGGCCAGAATGCTGCGACGAGTAGAACGCTGTGAAGCGGTGGACTGATCTTTCAAGCTGTGAAAGAAAAATAAATTATTCATATAGTTCTGTGCGCGCAATTGGCTGTCCAGTCGATCATCGACTGCCGCGTGGAATCCACGCTCCGTTCGCTCCCGCGTACACTTGCGGTGCACTGAAATTTGACCACTGGTTTTCGTATCATACTAATAGTTTTACTACATATTAGTCCCCCGCCGCGTCTGTCTGTTCGCGATAAACTCAAAAATCAATCATTTAGATTGTCCCGCCTTTTCCCCACAGGGATAGGCAGAGAAAATGGAGCGCCACCTGCCATGATCCTGACACAACTCCCTCGCTTCTTTTACATTCACAATTCTCTTCATACAAGCTCTATGGTTACGGGCACTAGGCAACCTAGCTTTCTTGAGGATGTCTCCGATTTGGTCGGAGAACACCCTCCAGGGTCAGCCTCGATTAACGCATCCATGTATATCATTTATTTATAATTTTTTTCGTCAATCTACTTTCATTTAAACTACTATTATTATTTTTTATGAATCCAAAGAGACTCTTTTTTATTGCACGCCAGTGTACATGCGCAAACGTTCTCCCACTACGTTAAAATCTTGCCAACTTACGTGACGCGGACTATACTATGCTTTTTTTTACATTTCTATACTAAGCTACTAAAGTGCTTGTATCATAGAAACAGGACAACCAAAGTACATATACCAAAGATACATTGGTACCGGTGGGAGGTAGGTACCGGTTGCGTAACCATTGCACTGCCACTACACCACAGTCGCCTCATTAATACTATTCTATTAGAATAAGAATAGGACGGGCTGTTGACTAACTTCACTTGACTGATTTAAAGGTGTCTTTTTCTAGACGGCCCGCAAAGAAAAAGACACAATACTAAAGTGAAGTTGGTTGGAGAGTTAGACGTCACAAAAAGGCACCGATTCCGTCTTATTCTTAATTTAATCGCATTATACTTGTAAGCTGATCCCGAAACGCGCTTTTTCACTTTACAGTCTGTATACTTGTAAGTGGTGGTACTACCCCGGGTCAGCAGACTGGGTACCACTGCCTACCACTCTTTGATAACCAGACCCAAAGCAAATATCCAACTCTTTTCGAACCCGCAACAAACCAATCGCTGACCGTTCGTCCACGCCTGTCGTTCTCTTCGGTTCTTTGTGTGTTCTTCAATGGAGCCACCCAATCTCCTCCAGAAAGTATACAGACCACTTACAAGTATACAGACCGTGAAGTGATTATTTGGTCACGTTTCGGGATCAGCTTGTAAGTTGCCGGTTCCATCTAGGCCGGCATAGTGGATGTGATTGCTACGCACAGTTATTGAATTGTAGTAGTAGTGACATTTATTCATGGACCACACTTCGGCTTAACATCAAGCGGGGTGCTGTAGACCCTTCTCGTTCCTGGCTGATGATGATGATATTTGTATTTGAACTTACCTCGGATGGCAGTTGAAAGCACGAAGACTGCTGGAAGGGCCATGATCCAGACGAGAGTACTTGTATACTAAAATCTAAATGGAGCTGCTGGTCGGAGCTGGTCAACGCCATGTGCTTGCGGAAATTCTCATTCAGATCTTTGGAAACGCCGATATCCTGTGAAAATATATCAAATGTCAATTTATACTTGAAAAGCGACCGTGGTGTAGTGGCAGTGCAATGGTTACGCAAACCGAGAGCACGGGTTTAAAACCACTTGCCGGTACCAATGTATCTTTGATACATGTACAACTAATGCTCATAACTACTAATTTCATAACATTTTTCATGTAAAAACAGTAACATCGAATTCCGTGAGGCTGGCATGGTGTGACGCCCTTACAAAAAATATAAAAACATGGAGTTGTGTCAGGATCGTGGCAAGTCGCGCTCCTTTGTCTCCTTGATTGATTGATTAATGTTAGATACACAGCGTCCGATATACAAAGTGGAGTTTTTGTTAGGCATCCGACAGAAGACTTAAAATATAAAAACATGGAGTTGTGTCAGGATCGTGGCAAGTGGCGCTCCTTTGTCTCCTTGATTGATTGATTGATGTCAGATACACAGGGCCCGATATACAAATTGGAGTTTTTGTTAGCAATCCGACACAAGTCTAAAAATATAAAAACATGGAGTTGTGTCTGGATCGTGGCAAGTGGCGCTCCTTTGTCTCCTTGATTGATTGATTGATGTCAGATACACAGGGCCCGATATACAAATTGGAGTTTTTGTTAGCAATCCGACACAAGTCTAAAAATATAAAAACATGGAGTTGTGTCTGGATCGTGGCAAGTGGCGCTCCTTTGTCTCCTTGATTGATTGATTGATGTCAAATACACAGCGTCCGATATACAAAGTGGAGTTTTTGTTAGGCATCCGACAGAAGTCTAAAAATATAAAACATGGAGTTGTGTCAGAATCGTGGCAAGTGGAGCTCGTTTGTCTCCTTGATTGATTGATTGATGTCAAATACACAGCGTCCGATATACAAATTGGAGTTTTTGTTAGCAATCCGACACAAGTCTAAAAATATAAAAACATGGAGTTGTGTCTGGATCGTGGCAAGTGGCGCTCCTTTGTCTCCTTGATTGATTGATTGATGTCAGATACACAACGTCCAATATACAAAATGGAGTTTTTGTTAGGCATCCGACAGAAGTCTAATAATTTAAAAACATGGAGTTGTGTCAAGATCGTGGCAAGTCGCGCTCCTTTGTCTCCTTGATTAATTGATTAATGTCAGATACACAACGTCCAATATACAAAATGGAGTTTTTGTTAGGCATCCGACAGAAGACAAAAAATATAAAAACATGGAGTTGTGTCTGGATCGTGGCAAGTGGCGCTCCTTTGTCTCCTTGATTGATTGATTGATGTCAGATACACAACGTCCAATATACAAAATGGAGTTTTTGTTAGGTATCCAACGAAGGTTTTTAATATATTCACCTGGAACATCCTCTGCAACTTGCTGGTATATTCAAAACCGCAGGCCTGTTTTAATTTTGAGATCATGGAAGCCTGAAAATAATATTACAGGAAATTAAAATTATTGTTATATTCTAAACGAGTACAAGACCACCATTTACAAGTGTAAAAAAGATCGTGAAGTGACTTAGTCGCGTTTTGGGATCCGCTTGTAAGTTGCCGGTGCTACTTTTTAAATCTTTTTTATTGTGACACGACATTTGACCTCGACCCGCTCGATGATAAGCAAGAGGAGGTCCAAGAGTGACGACGACTGAAAAAACCGAATCAGTTCAAGGCTGCCCAGTTACCATCACTATGCCGGCCAATGGTGCTTAATTAACTAATTAGTTAATTGATTGTAGTAGCAGTCACCTCCATTCATGGATCGCATTTCTTGCTTAACATTAGGCGGGGAGCTGTCATATGTCGAGTCACAATAAAAAAAAATAAACACTTCGATTAAGAAGCCTACAATTGGTGGTCAATCGCCCAGTCTGCATATCCAAAGGTGACTTTTTTATTTATTGTGACTCGACATGTGACAGCACCCCGCTTGATGTTAAGCTGGAGTGTGATCCATGAATGGATGCAATTGCTACTACAATTCAATAACTGTGAGTAGCAATCACATCCACTATGCCGGCCTAGATGGAAACGGCAACTTACAAGCTGATCACGAAACGTGACCAAATCACTTCACGGTCTGTATACTTGTAAGTGGTGGTACTACCCCGAATCGGCAGACTGGGTACTGGGTACTACTGCCTACCACTCTTTGTTAACCAGACCCGAAGCAAATATCCATGAAGTGTGGTCCATGAATGGATGTCACTGCTACTGCAATTCAATAACTGTGAGTAGCAATTACATCCACCATGCCGGCCTAGTTGTAAACGTGACTCAGTCGCGTTTTAGGATAAGCTAGAAAGTTTCAAATTCCAACTAGGCCGGCATAGTGAATACGACTGCTACTTCCTCCATTGCTATGACAAAACTCCTCACCTCAGCATCATCACTTGCGGACATATGTTGTACTAGACGTTTGGCTAACATCTTGCTGTAGAACTTCTGGAACACATCCTTGTCTTCAATGTATTTGAACACAACCATCTGCAAGCAAATAAAACCCTTCAATCAATCAATCAATCAATCAAATAAGGCAACCGTGGTGTAGTGGTAGTGCGATGGTTATGCAATACGAGAGCATGGGTTCAAAACCACTCACGGTACCAATGTATTTTTTTTATTATTATTGTGACTCGACATATGACTGCACCCCGCTTGATGTTAAGCCAAAGTGTGGTCCATGAATGAATGTCACTGCTACTACAATTCAATAACTGTGAGTAGCAATCACATCCACTATGCCGGCCTAGATGGAACCGGCAACTTACAAGTTGATCTCGGAACGTGACCAAATCACTTCACGGTCTGTATACTTGTAAGAGGTGGTACTACCTCGGATCGGCAGACTGGGTACCACTGCCTACCCCTCTTTGATAACCAGACCCGAAGCAAATATCCATCTCTTTTTTTTTATTCAACAATTATTTGCAATATTTAATATTATTAAATATTGCAAATAAAAGCTATATATTTAGTTTTTATTTGCTCTGACCGGGGATCGAACCCGGGACTTTACGCGCAACAAACCAGTCGCTAAACCGTTCGTCCACGCCTGTCGTTGTATCCGGTACAATTGATATTTATGTACTTTGGTTGTCCTGTTTCTATGATAAAGCACTTTATTAGCTTTGTATAGAAATGTAAAAAAAACACTCAAATTGTCACGCCTTGGATAGTGTGTGTTTCTTTCTTCTTGTTAATGACTTTAGTATTTAACTTGCCAGTGTCAAAGTAAAAATATATGGTTCAATGTCAAAACATTGTCAAGTAAATAAGAAGATAAACCACGCGAGTGATTCATCACAAGATGACAATGATAGTGAGGTTGATGATGATCGTCTTAGTAAAGCGGCGGAAAGACTACTAAAACTTTGGAAGAAGTCTAGGAGGGAACACGAAGAAACACGTTTCACAGCTTTAAATTACTTGTTTATACTCGATCACCTTAAAAATGATTGCTGGATAACAATTCCACCATTATTACACATTAATATTTATGAAAAAAAACAAGCTTTTCAAATAATCGCCAAAACTCCAACCAGTGACGACATATGGCACTGAGACGTGGTCCTTAATCGCACGAAGAACCAACAACCGATAGAGAAGAAAGATTCTAGAGTGAAAACCACGAATCAGAAGACGCCTCCCCATAGGTGGACTGACGACATAGTGAAAGTCACGAATAACCGGTGGGTGCAACTGGCAGTGGACGCTTTCTGGCTGATGATGATGAGGCAGAGACCATGGAGCGTTACATGCCACGATCGTGTCACAACTCCCTCGCTTCCCTCACATCCACAATTCTCTTTATACAAGCTATACGGTTATAGACACTAGGCTACCCAACTTTATAGGGGATTGATAAATAATGTAAATAAAAGATCTTTACCACTTGATTGAGTGTATCTTCGAGCTCTGCCTCCTCAGGATTCTTGCTGGACTTCTTCAGCAGTATATCACAATATTTGGCTAATAATTCTGGACTCTTTGATGACGAATTAGCACCTCTTGTTACTGCATTGCCTGAAAGAAATAAGTAAAGACTCCATTTATGGATTGCACTCCATCTTAATTTCAGACGTGCTAACTTACAGTTAACACGACTCATCAACTCAGCAGTCACATCAACAATGCCAGCCTAGTTACACCTGGCAACTTACAAGCAGATCCCGAAACGCCACTAAGTCACTTTTCGTACACTTATAAGTGGTGGTACTACCCCGGATCGGCAGACTGGGCACCACTGTCTACCACTCTTTGATAACCAGACCCGAAGCAAATATCCACCTCTTTTTTTATTAACAAATATTTGCAATATTTAATATAATTATTAAATATTACAAATAAAAGCTATGAAACAAATATTTTCTCCGAACTTCCCAGGTTGTAACTTCAATGGCAATGATAATAAAATTCATTCTCATTTGTCAAAAAGTTACGCGGACGCTGTTAGTGTCAAAAACAACTTTTATTCATTCAGACAATGTGCTTGAACTGTTAATGAAAATGAACATTGATTCTTAGTGTGTTGCGCGGTCGCAATTTTTATTTTAAAACTTTCTGCGGAGCATTATTCCACATGTTAGAAAAGTAAAGGAGATCTCCCGCTATACGCGTGTTGCGTACTGGGCCACTACTAGCCGGGTGACGTCTCGTCGTTGAAGCGTGTATATATATATATATATATACCAACGCGTTGTCGATAAACCATTTGCGAGATATTGTACGCGCAATCTCATTGGTTCAAGTGGCTATCTGCTAACATTATGGCACGACGGACACATGCAGCGCCATCTATCCATCAGCGCAGATACTATGGAACGCCCTCTGTAGGGCATGTCGTTACAAACTCATTCATGAAGTTCAACTGTCAAAACGAAGCCCATTCTCATTTAGTTACGCGGTCTACTACCATACAGGGGCGTAGCTACCGCCGTATATGCCGTATAAATGACACGGGGCCCCCAACGTGCGTAAGCAAAAATTTATAAAAACTTTTTATTTTAGAAATGACCAAAGTAAAATAAGTAATTTCTTTTTTTCCCGCGTAAAGCGTGCGTTCAAAAGTTGGCAACACCTTACATCGGTAATGCAGGCTGCGGAATTTCCCCGTTTACGTCATTTACATCAACGGTTCCCACAATAATTGATGTAAAGTCGACAAAATGCTCGCTGCACCACCTTAAGGGTTACAATGGTATGAACTGCTCTCGCGCACGTAATACGCCCATTCTTGGCTGCTTCGACATTATCCTATTAAATGCGAGCGAGTATATTTCGATAATCCATTTCTTTTTGTTTTATGATATGCAGGTAACAAACCTTTTCTATTGTTTTTTTTTGTTACCAAAATATTGGCATTAGAAGCAAGTTATTTTTTGTTTAGTCTATTAGTTGAAGGTAAAAGAGGCGTGGCTTAGGCTCCTGTCAGGCGCAAGGGAATATTTTGTTAAATGATGTTGCACAGATTTGGTGATTCAGTTTAGTGATCAGTTGAAATAGTTTGTAAAAATTTGGAAAAAGTGACAGATAGATAATTATGATGAATAAATATTTCTTTAAATTTTATGCAAACATTTTTTTTTCTTTTGTGCGACATCATTACCCTTTCTAAGGGCCACCAATTTTTTTTATACGCATCTCCGCTAAGGCACGCTACGCTTCTGCTACCATGCTACGTCTCAATAAAATCAAAAGAAACGTAAACTTACTGTTAATAAACCTCCCGCATGCCTTGTCCAGGGCAGCCACGAACCCGGAGTCATTGTTGAAAGCGACCAGGACTAAAGCATTATACTTCTTGTGTACTTCTAGAATAGTCGACACGTAGACTTTTGGATCCTGTTAATAGAAGAATAAATAAAACATATAATTAGAATTTTAAAATATTTTCAGACACTTCAGGCTCAACATATGCAGACACTTGGTGATAGTGTGAGTCTGTTTCTTCTTTGTAATATTTAGTGTCCGGTTTTTTGGCCGAAACTCGAACGAAACCGAACTTTAAGTCGGACACTAGTAATATTTTGCACAGGGTAGACACTAGTAATAATGAAGGCGACCGTGGTGTAGTGGTAGTGCAATAGTTACGCAAGCCGAAAGCACAGGTTTGAAACCACTCACCCGTACCAATGTATCTTTGATATATGTACTTTGGTTGTCCTGTTTCTATGATACAATCACTTCAGTAGCTTATAATAGAAATATATAATAAAATATTATATATTTATTATTAGTTTATAGGAGTTATGCATATATCACGGTTGGTGTGTTTTAAATATAAATAAATATATAAACTCACAGTATGGGCAGCTTCCCCGCACTTGTCAATAGCTTGCAAGCCCTGCGTGTAAATGTGCTGCTCCAGCAATGTCCTCAACTCGCACAGGCCATCCGTGATGCGAGCAACCAAGTTGTACATGCGACCCAAGTCCGTGTTCTTCTCGCCGTCCAGGAGTTTCTATAAAAGATAACCACATGATGTTAAGCTGGAGTGTGGTCCATGAATGGAGACGACTGCTTCTACAGGCAAAGTAGCAGTAGCAGTCGCATCCACTATGCCGGCCTAATTGAAACCGGCAACTTACAAGCTGATCCCGATTCGTGACCAAATCACTTCACGATCTGTTCACTTGTAAGTGGCGGTACTACCCCGGATTGCCAGACTGGGCACCACTGCCCACCACTCTTATAGTGGAGCTTCATTGTCTGAGCTATCCTTGTAGAAATAGGCGTAACAATTTGATTGATTGATTTTTTTATTACACATTTCTATACTAAGCTACTAATAAAGTGCTTGTATCATAGAAACAGAACAACCAAAGTACATATATCAATGAGACATTGGTACCGATGAGTTGTTTTGAACTCGTGCTCTCAGCTTGCGTAACCATTGCACTGCCACTACACCACGGTCGCCTTCATTGATTGATTGTAGATTTTTTTGAGATGTTACATCTGACTTAAATTTGCCTGGTGGTAAGCAAGGGAAGATCTATGAGCGCTTACGACTGAAAATAACGTTTCATTTTACGGCTGCGTCAGTCACAGTCACTATGCCAGCCAAAAAGAATAAATATAAACAGTTATCAATACCTGAAACTCCGAATGGAATATCTCCAAATGCTTTTCAATGAGCACTTTGTCGCAACACTTGCCAAGGCGATCCATTGTAGTTTCATGTAAGTATACTTGTACGCGCTTCTGTTCCTCCTGAAGACGCTGTTCCGCCTGAAAAATTGATAAAATTCATGAAGACTTGAAAATGCTACTTCATCATCATCAACATCATCAGCCAAAAAGCGTCCACTGCTGAACATAGGCCTCTCCATAAGAACGCCATTTCGAATGACAAGATGCCAGCTGCATCCACCGGATATTCGTGACTTTCACTGTGTCGTCAGTCCACCTAGTGGGAGGTCTACCTACGCTGCGTCTTCCGGTTCGTTGTCTTCAGCTCGCAAATCTGAATCGGTAACTCCGGTTCTTTGGCGAATATCCTCGTTCCGGATTCTATCGCGCAGAGACACACCAAGCATAGCTCTCTCCATTGTCCGCTGAGCTACTCTGAGCTTTTCCAACAGGCAAACATTTAGGGGCCACGTCTCAGTGCCATATGTCATCACTGGCAACACACACTGGTTGAAGACTATGCTACTAATGCTACTTGCCTTTTTGATATTATGTATTTTTTTAGTGTGACGACGTATGACAGCACCCGTCTTGATGTTAATCTGGAGTGTAGTGAGTAGCAATCACATCCACTATGACGGCAACTTACAAGCTGATCCCGAAACGCGACTAAATCACTTCACGGTCAAGTGGTGGCAAGTGGTTTAAAACCAGGTTGTTTGAATTTATATGCATTATACACTTTTATAAACTATTAGACAAGGGCCGCCACGACGACAGGCGTGGACGAACAGTTTAGCGACTGGTTTGTTGCGCGTAAAGTCCCAGGTTCGATCCCCGGTCGGAGCAAATATTTGTTTCATAGCTTTTATTTGTTAATAAAAAAAAGAGATGGATATTTGCTTCGGGTCTGGTTATCAAAGAGTGGTAGGCAGTGGTACCCAGTCTGCCGATCCGGGGTAGTACCACCACTTACAAGTATACAGACCGTGAAGCGATTTGGTCACGTTTCGGGATCAGCTTGTAAGTTGCCGGTTCCATCTAGGCCGGCATAGTGGATGTGATTGCTACTCACAGTTATTGAATTGTATTAGCAGTGACATTCATTCATGGACCACACTTTGGCTTAACATCAAGCGGGGTGCTGACATATGTCGAGTCACAATAAAAAAGCGTTGAAAAATAAATTGCTTGTAAATTATTTAAATATATCTTACCTTAATCATATATTCAGTAACAGGGTTATTTCTTAGGAAATCCGTGCTCTCTCGCGTGTAAAAGCGTTCAGTGTCTTCAATAAATATAACCTTAAAACAAATAAGGCAAAATATGATAAATAAGCCAATCCCCTACAGAAGAATTGCGGATAAAACAACAACGCGATAGTAAGCCGCATAAAATTCGTTTAATTCATTGATCAATGTTTGCGCAAAATCTAAGAAAATACAAAAAATGTATGTCAAAAAATTGTAAAATCAATTACCAAAATAAACGCGATAGTAAGCCGTATAAAATTCGTTTAATTCATTAATCAATGTTCGCGCAAAATCTAAGAAAATACAAAAAATGTTGTACATCAAAAAACTGTAAAATCAATAACCAAAAGAAACGCGATAGTAAGCCGCATAAAATTCGTTTAATTCATTATACAATGTTCGCGCAAAATCTAAGAAAATACAAAAAATGTTGTACATCAAAAAATTGTAAGATCAATTACCAAAATAAATGCGATAGTAAGCCGCATAAAATTCGTTTAATTCATTAATCAATGTTCGCGCAAAATCTAAGAAAATACAATAAATGTAAAATCAATAACCAAAATAACTGCGATAGTAAGCCGCATAAAATTCGAAAAAAATTACCTCAAAAGTTTCTCTATAGACAGCCAAGTTCTGTCCACGTGGACTGGGATCATCCTCATTAAGACCAAGCGATACATAACAGTTTATCACCTGGAAAGAATAAAATTATTAAATAAAATTACCATGCTTTAATTATGCCCATAACCACAGAGCCTGTATGAAGAGAATTGTGTATGTGAAGGAAGCGAGGGATCGTGGACAATTGATTAATCAATCAAATTGTCACGCCTTTTCCCCACAGGGATAGGCAGAGACAATGGAGCGCCACTTGCCACGATCCTGACACAACTCCCTCGCTTCCTTCACATTTACAATTCTCTTCATACAAGCTTTATAGTTATGGGCACTAGGCAACCTAGCTTTCTTGAGGATGTGCTCGATTCGGTCGGAAAACACCCACCTGGGCCTGCCTTGTTTATCATATCCATCCACTATCAATATCTTTATCACATTTCCCATTTATTATCATTTTTCCGCATTTCCACAGCGTTAATATTAGATTTTACATAATAAATTAATAACAAAATAAAATACTCACTCCAGAAACCAATCTCGTGTTAATCGTCTCTCCGTTCCGTTCCCTCTCTATTAACTTGAGTACAGCATTTGTGACTTGCTTATTCAGGCATTTGAACAGATTGTCGCGCCACGTCACAAGGGCCAATTGATAAATGTCGTAGATGCCCTGCTAGATAAAACTATTCATTATATCCTCATCATCACAAATATTTGCACAGGAATAAGCAGAGACAAGTGAAGTCAAGCTCACGTGGCAATAGACAGGCCACATCGCTCGAAAACCGATGGGAAAGGTGAACTGAAGACATAGTGAAAGTCACGGGTAACCAGTGGATGCAACTGGCATCTTGTCGATCGGAATAGCGTTGCTAGATAACTATTCATTATATCCTTATCATCATAATCATCATCATCATCACAAATATTTGCACAGGAATAAGCAGAGACAAGTGAAGTCAAGCTCACGTGGCAATAGACAGGCCACATCGCTCGAAAACCGATGGGAAAGGTGAACTGAAGACATAGTGAAAGTCACGGGTAACCAGTGGATGCAACTGGCATCTTGTCGATCGGAATAGCGTTGCTAGATAACTATTCATTATATCCTTATCATCATAATCATCATCATCATCACAAATATTTGCACAGGAATAAGCAGAGACAAGTGAAGTCAAGCTCACGTGGCAATAGACAGGCCACATCGCTCGAAAACCGATGGGAAAGGTGAACTGAAGACATAGTGAAAGTCACGGGTAACCAGTGGATGCAACTGGCATCTTGTCGATCGGAATAGCGTTGCTAGATAACTATTCATTATATCCTTATCATCATAATCATCATCATCATCACAAATATTTGCACAGGAATAAGCAGAGACAAGTGAAGTCAAGCTGAAGTGGCAATGGGCTGGCCACATCCCTCGAAGAACCGAAACCAATGGGAAAGAAATATTCTAGAGTGGAGACCACGAACCGCGTCTTTTCTTTGTAGAACAATTGACAAGTGGAATGCTTTGCCAGCCCATGTGTTCTCTCTATCCTATGACCTTGGATCCTTCAAGCGATGCGTGAAGAAGCACCTTTGGCCGGCATAGTGACTGCGACTGAGGCTCGGTTTTATCAGTCGTCGCCACTCTTGGACCTCCTGATGCTTCAGATGTCGAGGTGTCAGATGTCAGGTCAGATGTCGTGTCACAATAAAAAAAAACCTTTACTTTGATCACTTTAGCTTTGCCCTTTACTTTGACCACTTTAGCCTTGACCTTTACTTGAAACGTAGCTTCTTAATACTTGTAAATACCACCACTATCACCATATCTACTGAAATATCTAACGAGCAGATGCTTTCCAGACAATAGTTTTACATCGGCGAAGTGAGGGCGTTACACCATGCCAGCGTCACGGCATTCGATTTTCTATACCAAGCTACTAAAGTGCTTGTATCATAGAAACAGTACAACCAAAGTACGACCGTGGTGTATAGGCAGTGCAATGGCTACGTAAGCTGAGTGGCTCGGGGTTGAAACCACTTTCCGGTACCAATGTATCTTTGATATAAGATATGTACTTTGGTTGTCCTGTTTCTATGATACAAGCACTTTAGTAGTTTAATATAAAAATATAATTAAAAACATAAATTACATATTATCAAAGATACACTGGTACCGACAAGTGATTTTGAACCTGTGCTCTCGGTTTGTAACCATTGCACTGCCACAACATCATGGTAGCCTTAAAAAAGCTGGGTTTAGTCCCCATAATATATACACGATATTTAAAGAGTGGTAGGTAGTGGTACAAGCATTTCAGGGTCAGCGTGTAAGTTGCCGGTTCCTACTAGGCCGGCATAGTGGATGTGATTCATGGACCACACTCCAGCTTAACATCAAGCTGGGTGCTGTCATATGTCGAGTCACAATAAAAAATATAAAAAGATGTTTTATATAAGAATGGTTAATAAAAAAATTAGAGAGCATAAAACTACCTTTCTCCCTTCCTCACATTCCCGTTTCACCCAATGCCTGTTAAGGTATGAACAGACGCCATTGAGTACACGTGACGAGAACTGATAATCCTCCCACTGTCTGGTGTAAAATGACAGCACATCTTCGCCCATTAAGTCTGTGCCATTCTGAAAAAAAAAATCAAATTGTCAAGTCATGATTCCAAGAGTTTTAACGGGCAACTGCAAGTGACAGGACGCGCAATTTTGATTTATTTGAAAATATTTTTTTTTTTTCATAAATATTAATGAGTAATAATGGTGGAATTGTTATCCAGTAATCATTTTTAAGTTGATAGAGTATAGACAAGTAATTTAAAGCTACGAAAAGTGTTTCTTCGTGTTCCTTCCAAGACTACTTCCGAAGTTTAAGTAAAGGCTTTCCGCCGTTTTACTGAAACGATGATCATCAACCTCACTATCATCGTCATCTTGTGATAAATCACTCGCGTGGTTCATCTTCATATTTACTTGACAATGTTTTAACATTGAACCATATATTTTTACTTTGACACTGGCAAGTGAAATACTAAAGCCATAAACAAGGAAAAAGAAAAAAAATAAAGATCCTGTCGCAGCAAACTTAAGGCGACCATGGTGTAGAGGTAGTAAAGTGATGAGGCAAAAAAAAGCTGGGTTGCCTAGTGCCCATAATTGTAGAGCTTGTATGAAAAGAATTGTGGCTATGAGGGAAGCGAGGGAGTTGTGTCAGGATCGTGGCAAGTTAAAAAAGGTGTGACCAATTGATTGATTAAACACTTCTACTTGTTTAATAACCTTAAACCATGTGCTCCCTCCATCCTATAGCCTTGTATCCTTCAAGCGATGCGTGAAAAAGCACCTTTAGCCGGCATAGTGACGGTGAGGGGGACAGCCGGCGACTCGGTTTTCGACACTCTTGGAGGTCCAACAGTGCTGGCAGGCAGGTCAAGGTAAAAAAAGCATACAAACCTCAAGTAAATTAAGTAGATAATTCCTTAGAAAATCTCTCAATCTCTTATACAACTCTAATCCTACAAGTTGTGCTCCTCCCGTTACTTGACCACCGCTCTGTTTCTTACTATATGCGTTGCGTGTGTTTGTTGATGAGGAGGCTCTGGAAGTGGAGCCACCAGAGGAACCTGCAGCTGCTGACTGTTGGTGGACTGATGTGCAGTAGTCGTACACATGACTGATGATTATGTTAAGTATTTATATTTATTTATTTATTATTTACTAGCTGTGTAATCCGGCGTTGCCCGGGTCAAAATACATCGCACGTTTAGTGGTTTAATAGTAAGTTTTTCTCTTATGTATGTATATATAATCTTTGTACCTACCATTAAACGTATGTTGTTGTATATATTATACATAATATATACTTAGTTATCAAACCATTTTAGGCATATAACATGGCAAACTTTTTGAGTACTATTAATATATAGAACATTATTTTATACATCGTCAATAGTTTTCGCGATGTAAGGAATAATATGAGTATTTTTTTACACCTTGGGTTACATTATTCGACATTTCGTACGGAACTATAAACTTTTTGAAATCCAATATAGCCTATGTTACTCACAAAGAATGTAGCTTTCTAATGGTGAAAGATTTTTTTAAATCAGCCCAGTGGTTTTTGAGTTTATTCATTCCAAACATACAAACACACAAAAATACAAATCTTTCCTCTTTATAATATTAGTATAGATTTCAAACTTAATTGCACTTTGTACAAAGGCGGACTTAATGCCGTTAGACATTCTCTGACAGCCAAACCTTTAGGACATTAAGACAGTATTAATGGTAAGTTTTTGACGACAGGCGTGGAGGAACGGTTTAGCGATTGGTTTGTTGCGCGTAAAGTCCCGGGTTCAATTACCGGTCGGAGTAAATATTTGTTTCATAGCTTTTATTTGTATTATTTAATATTGCAAATATTTGTTAATAAAAAACAGAGATAGATATTTGCTTCAGGTCTGGTTATCAAAGAGTGGTAGGCAGTGGTACTCAGTCTGCCAATCCGGGGTAATACCACCACTTACAAGTTATACAGACCGTAAAGTGACTTAGTCGCGTTTGGAGCTTAGCTTGTAAGTTGCCGGTTTTAACTAGGCCGACATAGGACCAAATCACTTCACGGTCTGTATACTTGTAAGTGGTGGTACTACCCCGGATCGGCAGACTGGGTACCACTGCCTACCACTCTTTGATAACCAGACCCGAAGCAAATATCTATCTCTTTTTTTTTTTATTAACTAATATTTGCAATATTTATTATTATTAAAGATTACAAATAAAAGCTATGAAACAAATATTTGCTCCGACCGGGATCGAACCCGGGACTTTACGCGCAACAAACCAGTCGCTAAACTGTTCGTCCACGCCTGTCGTCAAAAACTGACTAGTGACTGCTACTCACATTTATTGAATTGTAGTAGCAGTTACATCGATTCATGGACCACATTCCAGCCTAACATCAAGTTGCCTAAGTCGATGTCACCGACTGTGGTGTAGTTGTAGTGCAATAGTCACAACCGACAGCATAGGTTGAAAACCACTTGCCTAAACCTATCTTTGATTTATGTACTTTGGTCGTCCTGTTTCTATGGTACCAGCACTAATAAACAAGTTTCATAATAAAAGGATACGTATATAAACTCATGTATCTCAGCTTGCTCATATATTCTCTTTTATATACATGTTCAATGCCTTCTTTGAGATCGCCCCAAATCTGAAAAAATAATTAAACAAATGAAACTCGTTTACTAACTCCTTAAGTCACGGGTTGAGTTTTGGCGGGCAACTGCAAGTGACAGGACGTGCAATTTTGAATTATTTGAAAAGCTTGTGTTTTTCATAAATATTAATGTGTAATAATGGTGGAATTGTTATCCAGTAATAGTTTTTAAGTTGATCAAGTCATCATTTCTTCATGTTCCCTCCAAGACTTCTTCTGAAGTTTTAGTAAAGGCTTTCCGCCGCTTTACTAAAACGATCATCATCAACCTCATTCTCATCATCATCATTTGATGAATCACTCGCGTGGTTCATCTTCATCTTTACTTTACAATGTTTTAACATTGAACCATATATTTTTACTTTGACACTGGCAAGTTAAATACTAAAGCCATAAACAAGAAGAAAAAAGAAAAAAAAGTCATGGGTTTGATTCCAGCTCAAAGCAAATATTTGTTTTATAGTTTTTATTATGAAAATCATATATTACAAATAATTGTTAGTAAAAAAAGTGGATATTTGCTATATCTGCTCTAGTTAGCAAAGAGTGGTAGGCAGTGGTACCCTGTCTGAAAATTCAGGGTAGTACCACCACTTACAAGTATACAGACCGTAAAGTGACTTAGTCGCGTTTGGAGCTTAGCTTGTAAGTTGCCGGTTTCAACTAGGCCGGCAATCATAGTTGTGACTGCTATTTAACTGTAGAAGCAGTCGCCCTCATCATGGACCGCACTCCAGCTTAATCTCAGAAGTAGTGCTATCTACACAATTTCTAAAAAATATTCTAGAGTGATAGGAAAGCAGTTGGTGGTCATTTATCCAGTTTTCTGACCCGAGATAGCACCACAACTATCAAATGTACAGACTGTAAAGTGACTCAGTCGCGTCCCCATCGTCCTACATGTCTTTCATTTTCAATCAGGCCGAGTATAGGCAGTGGCGTATTGTGGCGGGAGCGGAGGGGTCGGCCCGCCGCGGGTGGCACATTTAGGGGGCGGCAAAATTTAAAAACCTAAAATAAAGCGTTAAAATTTGAACCTGAAATTCATATTTTTGTTTTACATATGATTGAAATTCCTAAATAAGGGGGCGGCAAATTTTTGTTCGCCAAGGACAACTGACTCCTACTCTACGCCACTGGGTATAGACTTATAGTAAAGAACAATTATGGACAGAGGAGGACCATAGTTCCAACTTTTATAATTTAGCTGGTCTGTGAGGGTATTCGAACATCCATCAGGTCCTCTAGACTCTAGATCCAGGAATGTTCCTAGAGATAAAAGATTGTCTGAAGAGAATGCGGATGTGTGGGAAGCAAGGAAGTTGTGTCAGTGGCTAGTGGCGCTCCATTGTGTCTGCCTATCCCTGTGGGAAGAAGGCGTAACATTTTGATTGATTGATTGTTTCAAATCAGACTGCAATTCTATGGATTAGCACATACATAACAAACATTTTTATCTTTCTTTGTTTATACAATAATTTTAGTATAGATAAAATTATATTTTTGTTATTGTGACGCGAAATTTGACCTTCATCAGCCGATGGTCAAGGGTGCCAAAGACTGAAAACCCGATATCTTTACAATATTAGTATAAATAAAATATGCAATACTTTATTGTTTTGACGAGACATCTGACCTTCATTTCCGACGACTGTAAAAACTGTTTACGTTTGCCTTAGTCACCGCCACTATGCCGGCCATAAAATAAAAATATATGGAAAGGTAAAAATAAATAAGTGATACTTACAGGATCTAGATCAATATGCCGTGTTGGAGCCGGCGTCCTCGAAGAACTCATTTTATTTAAACAATTAAAAAATAAAAATAATTCCCCAAAGGATAATCTATTTGAATTTCATTAATTTTTTATTATTATTTAATTTTGCACTATTATTGACTAATAATCTAATCTCGTTTATATCTTTATTTATTTTTTAATTTAAAATTATTGTTAGAGATCTCTTTGTAAAAATATTTTTAAATTAATTCTATGTGTGTATTTTTTAAATTCTTGTGTTGTGTTGAAGGTGTAACTTTTTCTTTTCTGAAATTAAAAAATAATAGATTATATAACTAACATTTAGATCAAATTGTTATTCGCCAATATAACATCACCCCGCCTGATGTTAGGCCTGAGTGCGGTCCAAGAACTGCTACTACAGATTATTAACTGTAGGTAGCAGTCACATACACTATGCCAGCCTAGTTGAAATCGGCAACTTACATGCTGATCCCGACTACAAGACTACTGGTTCAGCAGACTCTGCACCATGGTCTTCCAGACCTGGAGCAAATATCTGCTTCAAATTGTGTTTTTAACAAATAATTCAAATTTATTTTTATTATTAAATATTACAAATAAAAGCTACGAAACAAATATTTGCTCCTACCGGAAATCGAATGCGGGACTTTCGCATAACGGACAGACTGGGCAGTGGTGCCTAGTCTTAATACAATTGAATCAAAAGAAAAAAACCAATCAGCGAATATATTATAAATAAAAGCCATGAAAACATCTTTGTTATAATTAAAGCAACCAAGAGAGTATTGCCTGACCAACTGCACAATGAAAAAGGGACCAAATAATTAACCAATTAAATTGTCACGCCTTTTTTCCACTTGCCACGATCCCGACACAACTCCCTCACATCCACAATTCTCTTTATAAAAAGAAGCTCTACGATTATGGACACTGTAGCAGACTAGATCATTAATATATGTCATCCAAAAAATTATCTTAGTTGCTCATTTTATGTTTTGATTTATTATATTGTGGCTCAACATATGACTGCACCAGCCTTTTTTAATTATTGTGACACGACATTTGACCTCGACTCCTAATGATAAGCAAGAAAACATCCAAAAGTGCCGACGACTAGAAATATCTGAGTTAGTTCACGGCTGCCCCTGTCGCCGTTACTATGCCAGCCAAAGGTGCTTCTTAACGCATCGCTTGAAGGATCCAGGGTCATAGGATGGAGAGAACACATGGGCTGGCAAAGCATCCACTTGTCTATTATTCTACAAAGAAAAGATGCACTGAACTTTTTATGGTCCATGTAAGTATAGATGTAAGAGATAACATAGTGGATGGAAGAAGCAGTTTCAACCACTATGCTGGCCTAGTGGGAACTAGCAACTTTTAAACTGGTTTCTGATTTAATAGCATTTGCTCTTAGAGTATACATTCCAAAGGAATAGAGGATCTCACAACTATCACTCAATGAGCATTGTAAGCAACTGAGATATAGATATTCATGAATAGGGTGATGAGTAGGGATGTCCAATGCTCGCTGTAGAATGATATCGGTAGGGAGGTATGCAAACAGTTAAACAAGGCAGGCCCAGGAGAATGTTTTCCGACCAAATCAGAGACATCATCGAGAAAGCTGGGTTGCCTCGTGCCCATAATCACAGAGCCTGTATGAAGAGAATTGTGGATGTGAACGAAGCAAGGGAGTTGTGTAAGGATTGTGGTAAGTGGCGCCCCTGTGCAAAAAAAGTGAGACAATTTGATTGATTGATTCACATAGTAGATGTGCAGGATGCATCCTTTTAAAATAGAGTATCACTATTTTATTTTTTATTTTGCTATACCTATTTTTGTACCACTACCACAATGAAAAATGGTACATAATTTACCACAATCTTAACACAACTATCTTAATTTTCATTGTGGTAGTGAGGGTCTATTGTCTCTGCCTGCCCTGAGATGAGAAATTGTGGTCGACACAATAAGCAAACTGTCATGCCTTCTTTTCCACAGGGATAGACAGACATGGAGGTATCATCAGACATTTTAGATTAACTTAAAAGAACGTTACACTAACTTTACATTATAATGATCAAACAGGAGTTATTTGATACAGGAATCCACTGGTTATAAACCTGAGTATCAAGACTAGGCATAATTCTAAACAAAAACATGTCCCCACCCACTGGACCAAAAAGTATGTCAATAACTAGACAGGCTGCTAGGAAACTGGTACAAAATAAAACAGTTACACAACAAACTTTCTACTAAGTGAAAAAAGACATTACAAAAAAGCGGGAAAAATTAATTTCCATGGGTTGGAAAAGCGCGTAAAAAAGTAAAAGTGCTGTACCTACGACAAAGAAACGGCAGAACGTATTGCAAAACCCGAAACAAGGCCATAATAAAAAAAAAACTTGTTTCGAAACGGATTATTAATTTGGATACATCTTCCGTATTCGCCCACTAACCTATTTACCATCACAACATATAACAAACTCTAAATCGATCACCACTTAGCACAAAGCAAAACGTAAATAAAATCAATGTATTCTGTATAAATAAAGCTGTGAAATCACAAAGGTACAAAGGCAGGTAATTTTGCTTTGACAGATAGAAAGAGTATTATCCTACAAAAAAGTAAACGTGTATTTTTATCCGAATCTCAATCAATATTGAGGTTTTCATAAATTTACATGATTATACTTACAAAGTAACAAATTATGCTTTTTTACACTGTCATTCACTACACAATAATTATAACACAACACCAATAACTAATTTACAATGTTTTTATTTCTTTTTAACGATAAAAACAAAATTAATTTCATTTCACTAAACCATTTTTTAACCCAAGACAAATAAGACTACGACGGAAGACACATTTATCTTTCTTCCCTCTTCGACTTGCTGCCTGCCTGCCTGCGTAGATGGCACCACTGTATATTGTGTTGCCAATAAGATATTATTATTCGAGCATAAATCAAATTAAAAATAGTTTTACTATATAAAACTTACTCGTCCTTAATTATTTGAATTAGTAGTAGTAAACTATAGAGCTTGTATGAAGAGAATTATGAATGTGAAGAAAGCGAGGGTGTTGTGTCAAAATTGTGGCAAGTGGTGCTCCATTGTCTCTGCCTATCCTTGTGGGAAAAAGACGTGACAATTTGATTGATTGAAATCATGGACGAATAATCATTATTATTCGTCCATGATTGAAATAGTACTTAAATATTTGAATATGCCATGGGAATATGCCAATAAAACACGTGCTTCTATAAGGGTAAGAAAAAAGTTGAGGTGGGCAACTGATTCTAGCATAAGTGTTTTTCTTTATAATTCATATAGAAAATGTTTTTAAATGAAAAAAGACGTGCACCCAAGGGTCATGTGTTCTTCCTTCTTCTTCTATGATCACCTATTTTAATTAAGTGAATGCCAAGCCACATTTTCTTAATTTAAAAAAAGTATTGTCAAATTGAGTTGATTGTTTTCAATTGATTTACATATTTATTTAATATACTTACTTTTCTTTTATTACTTATTATTTTATAACTTTAATAATTATAAATAGATTTTAAAGTATTGATTCAGCAATTACTTGTATTATAAAATATTAACATATACCTCAAAAGTCAGGAAGAAAGTTATTAGCAAAGTTGGGACCTATATTAATTAATAAACTTTATTTACTTTCTTTATAAATAAACAAACGAAATGTGCTACGTAATTATTACTGGAAGAGGTTTAGCATGGTTCCTATTAAGTGTAATATCATTTATGTTAATAATAACAGGAATAATGACCCCAAAATGGCTAATGGGCCCCCCAGTGGTGGTGAACGAATTTAATATCACAGGTTTTTATGTGCCGAGTGTTGGGATCTATAATCGGTATGTATTTATATGAATTTGGCGACAGGCCTAGACGGACGGTTTAATGAGTAAAGTAGGTAAAGTGATTTGGTTGCGTTTCAAGATCAGCTTGTAAGTTGCCGGTTCCAACTTTGCCGTCATAGTGGATGTGACTGCTACTTAAGTTATTGAATTGTAGTAGCAATGACATCCATTCATGGACCACACTCCAGCTTAACATTAAGCAGGGCGCTATCAAATGTCGGTCACAATAAAATATTAAAAAAGGTCTAAATAAAAATAAGTGGCATCCCATTGGTTCTGCCTATCTCTGTGGGAATGGACATGACAGTTTGATTGATTGATATGTTTCAGATGTCTAAGAACTAGAGATGAGAGTAATCACTGTGGATCATTTTCATTTTATGGCTTGGCAACTGATTCTTCCGTCTATCCTGGACCTTGGAAGGCGGCCATGTTCTTCTTATCACTATGTAAGTTAAACAAAACAATAAATGCATCTGTGGTGTAGTGGTAGTGTTTTGGTTATACAATCCGAGAGCACAGATTCAAAACCACTATCCGGTTCCGATGTATCTTTGATATATGTACTTTGGTTGATCTGTTTGTATGATACAAGCACTTTAGTAGCTTAGTATAGAAATGTATATAAATATATATGTAATGAGATAAAAAAACGGATACCTGTGTGACTGTGTGGGTATAACAGGAGTATTGAAGGAGGCAGTAATTTTAAGGAGTGGATAATACCACCACAATTATCTACTCTTAATGTCCACTCTATATACAAATATACAGACTGTGAAGTCGCATTTCGGGATCAGCTTGTAAGTTGCCAGTTTCAATTATGCTGGAATAGTGGATGTGAATGCTACTCACAGTTATTGAATTGTAGTAGCAGTGACATCCATTCATGGACCACACCCCAGGCTAACATCAAGCGGGGTGCTGTCATATGTAGTCACAATATAAAAAAAAAAAATAAAGCCGCCTGCGAAGTTGCAGGTGCTCCAGAGGTCTCTTGAACTCAGCTGATTTTTTTTTGTAACCTAACATCATCGGCCAATAGTGCCGGCGACTGAGAAAAAGAGTCTGTTCACGGCTGCCACAGTCATCGTCACTATGCCGGCCTAATATGTGGATTGAAATGGTTTTTTTTAACTTCATTTTTTTGTCACTACAGGTGCCGCAATCCAGTTCTCTACTATACTGGCGGCCATATTAGCATGTTGTGTTCAATCTGTATTTAAGAAGAGTGTTATATCTCTTACTGGGGCTACGCAGGCTTTAGGAGGTGGGTATACAACATATACTACCGTGATCAAAAAGTAGTAAGCCTTCAATTTAAATTTCCTGGGCTTATCCAAAAGCATAACATAGCATTTTTTCTTATTTTGGCACAACCTTAACTGTCGTCCCTGCCTAATTTACTCTAAGAGAACGAGCTAAATAAACGCACTAGGAATGCGGTTGTGACGTCATGGTCACGTGTCTTTCTATTATATTAATAGTAGAAGTAAAATACAAAATGTCTATAACGATGAACACACACTTTCTTGAGAACGCAATAGATTTAGTTATTAAAAATTATAAATATGTATTAAATTGGAGTATAAATAATAGACAGCAACAATTTTTGATGAATTATATATTAATATTGTTTTGGGAATAGTGACTGCATGTTTTTTTTTCTTTTTCACACATGTAGCAGTCACATCCACTATGTAGGACTACTAGAAACCGGGAACTTCCAAGCTGATCCTGAAACGCGACTAAGTCACTTTTTTATAGGTATAGGTTTTTTAGGGGTAGGTATACAGGTTTGTATACCTACCCCGGATCGGCAATCTGGGCAAGGGTGCAAAGGCACCTTTGGCTGACCAAGTTCTACTTTTCCTTACCATCAGCCAAATCCAGTTCATAAGTGACGTCACAATAAAAACATGTATTTTTAGCGGAGCATTATTCCACTAGTTAGATAAGTAAAGGAGATCTCCCGCTATACGCGTGTTGCGTATAGGGCCACTACTAGCCGGGTGACGTCTCGTCGTTGAAGCGTATATATATACCAACGCTTTGTCGATAAACCATTTGCGAGATATTGTACGCGCAATCTCATTGGTTCAAGTGGCTATCCGCGAACATTATGGCACGGCGGACTCATGCAACGCCATCTATCCATCAGCGCAGATACTACCTTTGGAATGCCCTCTCTAGCATGTCGTTACATATTACAGGTGTGTTTGGTGTGATTGGACTGGTGCTTTATCCATGGGGATGGGGCGCTCCCAGAGTGCAGAAGTTGTGTGGAGAATACTCGCAGCCCTATTTGCCTGGCGAATGTAGTATAGGTAATTTATTGCTTTTTAACACGCTTTTATTAGCGTAACTTGCATGTATGTATAGCTTGTCTAACTATAAATGACGCGCCCCTCCACTTTCTTAGTTTTTTTTTTGTAACTCGACATATGACAGCATTGCGCTTGATGTTAAGCCAAAGTGTGGTCCATGAATGAATGTCACTGCTACTACAATTCAATAACTGTGAGTAGCAATCACATCCACTATGCCGGTCTAGATGGAACTGGCAACTTACAAGCTGATCCCGACATGTGACCAAATCACTTCACGGTCTGTATACTTGTAAGTGGTGGTACTACCCCGGATCGGCAGACTGGGTACCACTGCCTACCACTCTTTGATAACCAGACCCGAAGCAAATATCCATCTCTTTTTTTATTAAGAAATATTTGCAATATTTAATATTAAATATTACAAATAAAAGCTATGAAACAAATATTTGCTCCGACCGGGGATCGAACCCGGGACTTTACGCGCAACAAACCAGTCGCTAAACCGTTCGTCCACGCCTGTCGTCAGTTTATTTAAATATATGAATGCAAATATTACTAACTATATTACTATACTTCATCAGCGTGCTCCTCCCTTTGTGTCCAACTAACAACTGAATGACCAATTACAATTGCATTTTCGGTGTGTTGCATCTATATTTTTATTTCGGCGAGTCGTTTCGGCTTAGACAGACTCTAACTATGTAACGGAATCTTTTAAATTAATTTTCACCCACTTCTAGAGGTCTGAATAATGTGAAAACTTGTACACTTATTAAAAACTGATGACAATACAATAATTTCATAAAATATATTTTTGGCCGGCATAGTGAGGGCGACTGAGGCAACCGTGAACTGACTAGGTTTTTTCAGTCGTCGGCATTCTTGGACCTTTTTTTTATTGTGACTCGACATATGACAGCACCCCGCTTGATGTTAAGCCAAAGCGTGGTCCATTAATGAATGTCACTGCTACTACAATTCAATAACTGTGAGTAGCAATCACATCCACTATGCCGGCCTAGATTGAACCGGCAACTTACAAGCTGATCCCGAAACGTGACCAAATCACTTCACGGTCTGTATACTTGTAACCTTTCCTTGTTTACAATTTATTTACTTTTTAGTTTACATTGTCATATAAGCGTGTTTTTTAGTTATTTTTAACTATAGTTTTATTTTTAAGTTGACACTTTTAAGTTGTCAAGCTGGAGTGCGGTCCATAAATAGAGGTAACTGCTACTCCATTAAATAACTAAGTAGCAGTCACATCAAAGTTAAGCTGCTGAATCAATTTGAAAAAAATAATTAAATTTAGTTATTTTTAAATATTGCCTTTTTATTTTTCTACTTTTAAGTTTGTTACTTTTTTAAAAGTCTCATTAGTATTTTTCGTTAAACATGTTTAAAGGATTCATAGTATTTTCTTAGATTTTGCGCGAACATTGATTAATGAATTAAACAAATTTTATGCGGGTTACTATCGCGTTTATTTTGGTTTTGATTTTACATTTTTTTTTACAATTTTTATTATTTCGACGTTTCGAGAGCTTTGCAGCCATCGTGGTTCCGGAGAGACTGAGGTGTTGGTCGTCTTATTGGTTGATGCTGTTGGTTGGTTGGTTGATGTTGTTTCCAAAATCAAAAACAAAATAAACGCGATAGTAAGCCGCATAAAATTTGTTTAATTCATTAAAGGATTCATGTTTAGTTTTAGTTTTGTTTTATTTATTTATTTTGTAATTGGCAGACATATGTACCCATGTGTATATATATGTATATAGAAAGCAAGGGAGTTGTGTAGGGATCGTGGTAAGTGGCGCTCCATTGTCTCTGCCTATCCCCGTGGGAAAAAGGCGTGACAATTTGATTGATTGATGTATATGTGCTGTAAGTGTACATTATCAAAAATGAATGCAGGCCTAGTTGGAACTTCACGGTCTGTATACTTGTATTTTTTTCCTTTGACAGGTTGGGCCCTCTTCGTGACAGCAGCGGGTGTAGCGACAGTGTTCCAAGCGAGCGCCATATCTAAGATCGCTGACAAGGCAGCCAATTCAGACAAAGTGCAATTCGAAATGGACGAAGGCAAACATTTGATTTGTTTAGTATGAGATATTGTAAATTTTTTCTTACATGGCAAAGGTAGTAAACAAAGGACATCATTAATTTTGTATGGGGACTTGGGCTTAATTGTATTAACAGTTTATTATGCATCTTTAAATAGTTTGATGTACTAAGATTACAATGTAATTGGAATATATCCTTTATTTTGCATAATTTAGGTGTGCAAAATGATCAAATTATAATTATGACAGTTTAAAGCAGAACAAATATGGCGTTGATTAGCAGACGATACAAAATCCATATCTTCCAAATACCTCAATTGCACAGCAATTAAAAGCAAAGTTGTTATTAGTTTTATTAATACAAGTATCAAATTTTTTCATCATTGGACATTATAAAAGCCCAAAATGAATGATGTCCTTTCGGCCTGATGACGGATTAACAATAAAAAAAAACAATTATTACCGACGTCAATTAATGCAAATATATCGGGTCCGCCAAATAATTTTTTTTTTTGAAATTGCTATAAAAAACTACTGAATATTTTTTCAAATTTCTTTTTTATTTGAAAGTACAATCCTTCCGGTTAATGATGAAAAATAATTCATATAACTGTTTGAATGGAATATTTGAAAAAATATTTAGTAGTTTTTTTTATAGCATATTCAAAAAAAATGGCGGACCCGATACAAAAATTTATATGAATTACTGTGACAATTTTTTTTTTATATTATTATTATTGGGGCACAACATTTGTCATTTGTGAATTTACCGTTTCCATATAATAACTTTAATAACTTTTGTGCATTTGTTACATTTTGTATGTTTATTCTATAGAATAAAACAGTAGTAAACAGTTTCCTTAGATAAATGGCATGGGAAATGGTGATTTTCATGTTTGTTTACTTCTTATGCCAAGTAAGAAAAAACACAGTATAGTATACTATACTATACTATACTATACTATACTATACTATACTATACTATACTATACTATACTATACTATACTATACTATACTATACTATACTATACTATACCATACTATCGATAAAGAGATACAGTGTATAGTACGGCGATAGGTGTGGCGCGATTGGTCCTTTTCACTCAGCAAAGGTTGCTTAGAAGTCAAATCAATTAATCAAATCAAATTGTCACGCCTTTTTCCCACAAGGATAGGCAGAGACAATGGAGCGCCACTTGCCACGGTCCTTACACAGCTCCCTCGCTTCCTTCACATTCACAATTCTCTTCATACAAGTTTAGAAGTGGTTGTTGTTTCACAATAAGGCGGCCTTTTGTGACCCTTTGTGTATTTAAAATTGCATAATAAATATATACAAAAAAATTATAATAAATATATATACACACATAATAAGCTTGTATGAAGAGAATTGTGGATGTGACGGAAGCGAGGAAGTTGTGTCAGGACCGTGGCAAGTAGAGTCAACCATGAAATTCATATACGAATAATGATTTCTGCATTAACGTATACTATTTAATTTGTTTTTCTTTTATGTTGTGTTAAAAATAGATCTCTGATTGCATTTATTATCTTTTTAAAATAAAAATTATTAAGACTGAATAAAAGGCTGATTTAAAATATCATTTCAAATTAGTCGGTTAATATTAAGCGTACAATTTTATATAAAGCGACCGTGGTGTAGTGGCAGTGCAATGGTTACGCAAACCGAAAGCACGGGTTCGAAACCACTTACCGTCACCAATGTATCTTTAATATATGTACTTTGGTTGTCCTGTTTCTATGATACAAGCACTTTAGTAGCTTAGTATAGAAATGTAAATAAAAAAGTTAATCCCCTTTTAAATTTTATTTTGACAGACCGTTTTGCAACCGACTGTTAGCTAAGGACGATCTGGTGAAATTATTGAAACGTATTTAAGTGTTGTGTTACTCGTAATTAAAAAACAAAAACAAAATAAATAATATATGTTATATTTATTATATATGTAAATTGTAAAATGACCCCTTTGGCCGGCATAGTGACGGAGCCTGGGGCTGCCGTAAAGATTCGATTTTACAGTACAGTCGTCGGCACTTTTGGGCCTCTTCTTGCTTACCATCAGGCGGGTCGAGGTCAGATATCATTTTTTTTAATTTTTATTGTGACTCGACATATGACAGCACCCCGCTTGATGTTAAGCCAAAGTGTGGTCCATGAATGAATGTCACTGCTACTACAATTCAATAACTGTGAGTAGCAATCACATCCACTATGCCGGCCTAGACGGAACCGGCAACTTACAAGCTGATCCCGAAACGTGACCAAATCACTTTACGGTCTGTATACTTGTAAGTGGTGGTACTACCCCGGATCGGCAGACTGGGTACCACTGCCTACCACTCTTTAATAACCATACCCGAAGCAAATATCCATCTCTTCTTTTTTTTCTTAACAAATATTTGCAATGTTTAATATTATTAAATATTACAAATAAAAGCTATGAAACAAATATTTGCTCCGACCGGGGATCGAACCCGGGACTTTACGCGCAACAAACCAATCGCTAAACCGTTCGTCCACGCCTGTCGTCAAAAAATGGTATGCAAGAAGAGACCCAAAAGTGCCGACGACTGTACCATAAAATCAAATCGTTACGGCAGCCCCAGGCTCCGTCACTATGCCGGCCAAAGGGCCAGCTCCTTTGGCCAGCATTCCACTTGTCGATTGTTGTACAAAGAAACGACGCACCGAACCTTTTAGTTCGACTGCCGATTCGGTCGACAGAATGCGGATGCTTCCCCTATAGCCGTATTCAGTGATATTCGTAATGAATTTCATGGTTCAAGTAAAATACGTGAAAAAAGTTATAACTGTTTATAGATAGATGGCGCTGCTATACCTACTAAGTGGTATGAATTAAGTTAATTTTATGCGGCTTACTATAGCGTTTATTTATTTTATTATTCCGTCGTTTCAAAAGCTTCGGAGAGACCATGGCTGCTAATGTAAAAATGTATATTCATCCCCTTCTGACTTCTCTTTAATGCCATAAGTGAAAATAGTATAAACGGTTGTATTTTGTAGCTATTTTAGGGCTCCTTCTATTTTTTAAGTCCAAATTGGTAAGAGTGGTAGGCAGTGGTACCCAGTCTGCCGATCCGGGGTAGTACCACCACTTACAAGTATACAGACCGTGAAGTGATTTGGTCACGTTTCGGGATCAGCTTGTAAGTTGCCGGTTCCATCTAGGCCGGCATAGTGGATGTGATTGCTACTGACAGTTATTGAATTGTAGTAGCAGTGACATTCATTCATGGACCACACTTCGGCTTAACATCAAGCGGGGTGCTGTCATAATATGACAGCACCCCGCTTGATGTTAAGCCGAAGTGCCCCAGCTCAACTTTAGACGAGGTGCTGTCAAATGCCGAGCCACAATCAAGAATATACATTGACATTTATTCCCACTTAGTTTGTAACGCCATCTCGTGGTGACTAATTGAACTATCTAAAAATAGCATAATTATATAAAAATTGTATTTATTACTCTCGTAATAAGACTGAATTTCCTGTAAAAAATAACAAAGACTCGAATAATTAAGACTTTTTAATTAAGATTGGTACCAAATATATATAAAAACATTGAAATTATTTTTCTATACAATAATACTCATTTTTTTCTTTTTTTTTTCTTTATAGATTATAAGCTTATATAGCTTGTCTAATTTCAAATGACGCGCCCCTCCACTTTATTAGTTTATTCAAATGTGAGAATGCAAATATTACTAACTATACTACTATACTTTATCAGCGTGCTCGTCTTTTTGTGTCTAACCAGCAACTGAATGACCAATTACAATTGCATTTTCGGTGTGTTGCATCCATATTTGTTTTCTCGTGTGCGCAAATGCGGTGGAGGGGCGCGTCATTTCGACTATACATTAGTCTTTTTTAAGCCCTGACTCAAAAAGAGGGGTGTTATATGTTTAACGTGTCTGTATATCTGTGTGTTTGTCTGTGGCATCGTAGCTCCTAAGCGAATGGACCGATTACGATGTGGTTTTTTTCGTTTAAAAGCTGACATGATCGAGATGTTTCTTAGCTACAATTGATGAGGATCTGATCAGGGGTTTGAAGGTCATCAGTTCGTTTTGTTAGCTGCGAAGAGATATTGGACGCATAATCGGTATTTACTTTACTTTTAAACATGTTTGTGACTTATTATTATTATTATTATTGTGTTTTTATATTGATGAAAAACACCTACGACTGAGGCAACGGTATAATGTAAAGGCGACCGTGGTGTGGTATTTGTTATGCATCTTTGATATATGCACTTGGGTCGTCCTGTTTCTATGATACAAGCATGTTTAGTAGCTTAGTGTAGAAATGTTAAATTAAAAATAAATGTTTTTTTCAGTCGTCGAAGCTCTTGGACCTCTCCTTGCTTATCATCAGGCAAGTCTAGGTCAGATGTCGAGTCTTAAATAAATGCTTTAAAGTACCTATTGCTCAGTTAGATTTTAAAAGCCGGCTCCTTTCTTTCGCCTAAAATAAGTCGTTTATTCAGTCGTTAGCACTCTTGGACCTCCTCTTGCTTCCCATCAAGCAAGTCGAGGTCATAATACGTTAGATTAATTACTTATTATTACCTAATGGACCGTCTCTGAGTACTGCAGTCAGTGCCATATTTTAAAAATATTTACCTATTTTATACCATATTTATAAAATGTTTATAAAGTGTATTTATCGTATTTTATTTACAAATTATGTAATCTTTACAAATAAATATTAATAAATTGAATTTTAGCCTTTTATTTTAATTAATATTTTACCCAAGATCTGATTAATACATAATCAATCAATCAAATTGTCACGCCTTTTTCCCACAGGGATAGGCAGAGACAATAGAGCGCCACTTACACAACACCCTTGCTTCCTTCACATCCACAATTCTCTTCATACAGGCTCTGTGGTTATGGTCACTAGGCAACCTAGCCTAGTGTATTATATTACTAATACATAATGCAATGGCGACAAAATAGCAGTAACGACAGGCGTGGACGAACGGTTTAGCGACTGGTTTGTTGCACGTAAAGTCCCGGGTTCGATTCCCGGCCGGAGCAAATATTTGTTTCATAGCTTTTATTTGTAATATTTAATAACATTAAATATTACAAATTTTTGTTAATTAAAAAAAAGAGATGGATATTTGCTTCGGGTCTGGTTATCAAAGAGTGGTAGGCAGTGGTACCCGGTCTACAGATCCCGGGTAGTACAACCACTTACAAGTATACAGACCGTGAAGTGATTTGGTCACGTTTCGGGATCAGCTTGTAAGTTGCCGGTTCCATCTAGGCCAGCATAGTGGATGTGAATGCTACTCACAGTTATTGAATTGTAGTAGCAGTGACATTCATTCATAGACATCAACATCAAGCAGGGTGCTGTCATATGTCGAGTCAAAAAAATAACTTAAATTGCGTCGCGGTCGCAAGTGACTAATTACACTTTTTTTTATTATTGTGACTCGACATATGATAGCACTTTTCCTGGTGTTAAGCAGGAGTGCTGTCCATAAATGGAGTTAACTGCTACTTACAGTTAAACCTCAATAATAAAACAGAATGAAAATAAATGTGTGAGGGAAGCGAGGGAGTTGTGTCAGGATCCTGGCAAGTAACGCTCCATTGTCTCTGCCTATCCCTCTGAAAAAAATGCTTGACAATTTGATTGCTTGATAAAAACAGAGTCGATAAATCTTAATAGTAAGTTCCAATAGGTCTTAGACGATTGTGAAATTACTATTGGACAGTTAGAGCTTGAGACAGGTCACATAAATTGTAAGTTAGATTTAGTCTAACCTTTACTTTAACAAAGGAATGTTACAAAGTGATCGGGGAATACTTTTGTAACTCACTTTTGTAGCTTTTTACATTTGTAGTGTGTCTGTTAGCTGAATGTACTCGAAGCATCACCCATATAGTGATTGAGAAATACCCTTGGAACTCATCTGAGGTAGTTGCGTTTTGCCGACGACTGCTTGCAGTTGTGTAACTGTAGTAAAAGTAGCCTCTAATCATAGACAGTCACAATAAAAAAACACATAAGTATTTGACTTTAATTAACTAATGAATTAAACAAATTTTATGCGGCTTACTATTGCGTTTATTTTTGGTTAATGATTGTATATTTTTTCATTCCGACGTTTCGATAAAACGGTAAACGCGATAATAATCCGCATAAAATTTGTTTAATTCATTATTCAAAGTTCGCGCAATATCTAAGAAAATTTTTATAAAGTACTTTGCGGAGTACTTGTTTTATATATTATTTGTAAAGCTTATGTTTCTTGAATATGAATGTGTAATAATGGTGGGATTGTTATCCAGTAAATATTTTTTAGTTAATCGAGTATAGACAAGTGATTTAAAGCTGTTTAACGTGTCTCTTCGTGTTCCCTCCAAGATTCCTTCCACAGTTTTAGTGAAGGCTTTCCGCTGCTTTACTAAAACACTCGTCATCATTTTCTTCTTCACCCCCACGTCATAGATGAAACACTACAGTGTTTCATCTTTATCATTCATCTACTGAAGACATAAAAATAACATTTTGGGCTACATGGACTAAGTTTCCTTTTGCCTTCCCAGCCCCCCTAGCACGGCAATCCAAGAAGCAAGATAAAGTCTTGCAAACAATATCATTCCAACTCATTTTAAATAACTTACTAGAACAGTGTATCAAAAAAGATCTTTAAACGTACTGTAAAACTTTACACAAAACAACATTCAAAACATTTTTTAAACATTTTGATGTGTCGGCCTTTGACGTTATTTAAAATGAATTACAATAATATTCCTTGCAGTTCTTTATCTTGCTCTTCTTGGGTTGCCGTGCTAGGGGAGCAGAATGGGAAAATAAATAAACTACTTTGCGAGTGAGTTTGCAAAGTTGCTCACTTAGGGACTATGTACCTACCTATTTATGTTATTTATTAGGTAGGTGTGGTTTAATGTTTGGCCTACAGCGAACCAATATAACTACAAAATGACTTATGAAATAAAACCCTATACTTTAAGGGTAAATTTTTATTGTGACTCGACATATGACAGCACCCCGCCTGATTTTAAGCTGGAGTGCGGTCCAAAAACTGTAAATGGCAATCACATCTACTTTGTCGGCCTAGTTGGAACCAGGAACTTACAAGCTGATCCCGAAACGCGACTAAGTCACTTCACGGTCTGTATACAACAACTGTGAGTAGCAATCACATCCACTATGCCGGCTTAGACGGAACCGGCAACTTACAAGTTGATCCCAAGCAACTTACGTGACCAAATCACTTCACAGTCTGTATACTTGTAAGTGGTGGTACTACCCCGGATCTGCAGACTAGGTTTCGCTACCTACCAGTCTTTAAAATCACTATGAGTGAAAAATGATATGTACGTATCTATCATTAGTTAATCAACGTGTCAAGCCTTTTTCCCACAGGGATAGACAGAGACAATGGAGCTCCTCTTGGTACGATCCTGACACAACTCACGCGTTTCCCTCACATCAACAATCGTCTTCATACAAGCTTTACGGCTTACGGTAATGGGCACTAGGCAACCCAGCTTTCTTGAGGAAATAACCCTCCTGAGTCTGCCTTTTTCAACGCATCCATCTACATCAAATTTATAAATTCCTTTCGTCAATCTACTTTCACTCATCCTTTCCCTGTACCCTACCCATCAAAGCATTCCTTCGTCAATCCATGTCACTACATCTTCTTTCAAATTCAAACCACATTTTTCGCGCACTGTGCTATTCCTCATTCTATGCGCTACTTATCTCTTCTGTACCTACTTATCTATCTATTAATAAAAAATGCATTTGGAATTGTACCTCAATTTTTTTATTTGATTTTCATTTCTGTCTTAATTTACCCAAGTGCTTGTATCATAGAAACAGGACAACTAAAGTACATATATCAAAGATACATTGGTACCGGCAAGTGGGTTTGAACCAGAGCTATCGGTTTGCGTAACCAGTGCACTGCCACTACACCACGGTTGCCTTAAATCAAGTCCTATACTTAATAAACAACATCTTAACTAATTATTAAATTGAGTTTTACCTAGTTAAAAATTAAATCTGAGTTCAAAAAATCTAAATTGCTATTCAATTCTTGTGTCTAGGTAATTATGTATGTCCCCAACTGGTTGTACTATTAAAGTATAGGGTAAAGAGACCAGTGATTGTATGAAACAAAAGTAAAATGGCCGCCACAGGACTTCCGGTAGATTCGAAACATATAAATTAAGGTTCCAAAGAAGCACTTTTACACGTCAAAGGCGACGGTGGTGTAGTGGTAGTACAATAGATACGCAAACCGAGTGCACGGGTTCAAATATATTTGTATCATAAAAACAGGACGATCAGAGTACATTCATATATCAAAGATATATTGGTACCGGCAGGTTACTTAACTTTTTTTTATTGAGACTTAACAGTGGTAGGCAGTGGTACCCAGTCTGCCGATCCGGGGTAGTACCACCACTTACAAGTATACAGACCGTGAAGTGATTTGGTCATGTTTCGGGATCAGCTTGTAAGTTGCCGGTTCCATCTAGGCCGGCATAGTGGATGTGATTGCTACTCACAGTTATTGAATTGTAGTAGCAGTCCATTCATTCATGGACCACACTCTGGCTTAACATCAAGCGGGGTGCTGTCATATGTCGAGTTACAAAAAAAAAAAAAAAAAAAAAAACATATTTCAGCACCCCGCCTAATATTTAGCTGGAGTGTGGTCCATTAATGGAGGTGGAAGCTGCTACAGGTAAATAACTGCAAGTAACAGTCACTGTATAGCAAAGGGCTTAATTTATTTTGGGCTTCTTTGTACTGCTTTTGTAAGCAGGGCCGTCTTAACCATATTCAGCGCCGGGGTGCGAAAGTCAAGGCTCCGCTCGCGTGGTCTCAGTGTAGTAGGTACCTATCGAAGTTTACGGCGGTCGGCATGCGCCCCCTAGGACTCTGCGCCCGGGTGCACTGCACCCCATGAACCCCCGGGTAAAGACGGCCCTGTTTGTAATGCCCAATGATGAAAAATGTATAAATGGTAGTTCCGATACTTCTATTGATAAAACTAATGACAATTTTGTATTTAATTTCTGTGCAATTGAGTTATTTGAAAATTAAGAAAAGATTTTGTATCGTCTTTCAATCACGAACAGACGCCATATTAACAGTTTTGGTTTGAACTGTCAATAGTTTAATCATTTTGCACACCTTAACTATGCATAATAAAGGATATATTTCAATTACATTGTAATCTTCGTACATTAAACCATTTTAAAATGTATATGCAACTGTTTATACAATTAAGACCAAGTCCCCATACAAAATGAATGATGTCCTTTTCCTTTAGTATGTAATTTATTTTACATTTCTATACTAAGCTACTAAACCGTAGTTTAAGGCGACCCTGGTGTAGTGGTAGTGCAATGGTTACGCAAACCGAGTAAACGGGTTCAAATAGCCGGTACCTTGTATATTTCATATATGTCTGATTCTATAATTTGAAGCTAGCTTAATTTTTAAGCCGTCGGCACTCTCGGACCTACATCATGCTTACCACCAGGCAAGTCGAGGTTCTATGTCGAGTCACAATAAAAAAAGCAATTAAACGAGTAGTGCATAACAAGTAGTTTCACCTTAATTTCGCTATCAAATTATAAAATACCTTAAATAGGTCTAAAATTATAACTTAGACTTATAAGGGGATGTATTGTAAAGCTATAATTCATACCAATTTGACAGCCGCTGCAATGAACACAGTCACAAACGGAAAAAAACAATTTTACAAAGTACCTAACTATGAAGGCTCTTATCGTCAATTTTTTATTGTGAGGACATATGACAGAACCGAGCTTGATGTTAAGCTACCGCCGCATCAATTATACGGGGCCCCGTGCGTAAGCAAAAAATTAATAAAAACTTTATCATCAGCTATAAATGATTTAATAAATCAGTTTGCCGAAAAAAAGGCAAGGAGAGAGTGTATATTTAATTTGAATCGTTTGTAAAATTTTGGAAAAAGGGACAATTGGACAGTTATCTTCAATAAATATTTGTTTTAATTTTATGCACTTTTTTGTGAGAAATCTTTACCCTTTCTAAGGGCCCCTAAACAATTTTTGATACGGAGATACGCTACGCTTCTGTGTTAGGCTGAAGTGTGGTCCATTAATGGATGTCACTGCTACTTCAATTTTAATAACTGTAAGTAGCAGTCAAATCCAAAATATGCCGGCCGGCAACTTACAATCTGATTCCGAAACGCGACTAAATCACTTCACGGTCTGTATACTTGTAAGTGGTATTATATTATTTTGCATTTTTTTAATTGTAGTACCAATCTACTCCGATCATGGATAGTACTCCAGCCAGCCTAACATCACTCCACCTTTTCGTAGTCTCCTTTTCGTCTCCTATAACTCGAACAGCTCGGCGCTGCAATGATCCCATACTAAATTGAACTTATAACCCTATTCAAATAAGTCCTTGTCTAATAAGACTTTTTATTTATTAAAAATCTACTCCATTTTGTTTTGCATAAGTAATCATTTAAGTACAGTGATTCAAGTACGTCCTTCGATGCTTCCACCCTCAGTTTATTTCCATATATCCCCATATACCTAACTGACACGCTAAATACATAAGTAGGTATATACATTAAATACAGTTTAGTTATACCTATAGATGTATTTTTTACATTTCTATACTAAGCTACTAAAGTGCTTGTATCATAGAAACACGATAACCAAAGTACATATCTTATTTCTTAAAGATATAAGTCGAGCCACAATAAAAAATGTATAATTTACAAATAAATAATAAAAGGCGACCGTGGTGTAGTGGCAGTGCAATGGTTACGCAAACCAAGAGTACGAGTTCGAGACCACCCACCGGTACCAGTGTATCTTTGATATAATGTACTTTGGTTGTCCTGTTTCTATTATACAAGCACTTTAGTAGGTTAGTATAGAAATGTAAAAAAAATAAAAAGATTTTCACGCCTTTCCCCCACAGAGATAGGCAGAGACAAAGGAGTGCCATGATCTTGATACAACTCTCTTGCTTCCTCACAGTTCTTTTCGAACAAGCTTTTATAAACAAACGATTATAAGCAACCCAGCTTTCCTGACGACATCTTCGATTTGGTCAAAAACACCCTTCTGTATGCCTCGTTAAATGCATTAGATTTAAAAATAATTTTAGTCAATCTGGATGTGATGTGATGGATGTGAAGAAAGCAAGGGAGTTGTGTAAGGATCGTGGTAAGTGGCGCTCCATTGTCTCTGCCTATTCCCGTGGGAAAAAGGCGTGTCAATTCAATTGATTGATTTAGTCAATCTATGTTTACTTATCCTTATCAAATAATAATTCATTTAATGAGTTAAATAACTTGCATTAAGAGTGGTAGGCAGTGGTACCCAGTTTGTCGATCCGGGTTAGTACCACCACTTACAATAATGCAGACCGTGAAGTGACTTAGTCGCGTTTCGCAATCAGCTTAACAGTTACCAGTTACAACTATGCTAACATTTAGTAAACAGCTAATTACAGTTATTTAACTGTAGTAGCATTCGCCTCCATTTATGGACCGCACTCCAGCTTAACATCTGTCAATAGGGTTGTCTATCATATCATCACTCGCTCGAAGAACAGATAACAGATGGGGAAGAAAGGTTCTAGAGTGGAGAACACGAACCGGAAGACGCAGCGTAGGTAGGCCTCCCACTAGGTGGACTGACGACATAGTGAAAGTCACGGGTAATCGGTGGATGCAACTGTCATCTTGTCGTTCGGACGCCTTCTGGCTGATGATGATGATGATCATATAGAGCCTCAATAAAAACTAACTATAAATTAAAACTTAGCATTCGACACGCATCATCGGTCATCTAATAATGCAATGACTGTGTTTCTTTTTCTGAAATATTTCCCTTTATTTCCTTCGCCATATAATATGTAAATATATAATTATATAGGTATAGAGGTACGTGTTACCCCACCGAGCTCACGTACACGACTGAACTTCTATTATGAAGTCTTATAGTATACGATACTATGTTTATATATTTATTTAAGGTATATACAACGGTGCCCCCATTCTTCATTTTGCAACAATCAGCATTTGCTAAGTCATAGATTATAAATATGAGTTTGGAAACAATATTAACGCGGCGGCTGTAAATTAGTGTCGCCTTGCATGGAATTAATGCATGGAATTGCATGGAACACAAACAAGTAGTGCAGTCTGCAGTCGCCGGCGGAATTACACCCTAATACATTAAGTATTAGCATAAATAATACGCAGTGAAATTGCGTCTCACTGATACATATTTGACATCTTCGTAACCAATCAGCGAATAACAAATCAATAGGTAAACTACGTTGATTGGTCACTTGCGACCGCGACGCAAATTAACTGCTTTTCGTCGGCATGTATAAGGAGTATCGGAGCCTTGATCATGATGTGATGTTCCATTGAGTTCTAAGGGATACAATCAAATGTCAATTGCCTCAAAAAAGGTTTATTTACACAATCCAAATATCATAATTGAAAGCACTGTCAAAGTCCAATAGTCAAGTGAAAGTCGTCTTTATACGCTAGGCTGTCATAATTAATCAATTGCATCGTCATCACCCACAGGGATAGGCAGAGACAATGTAGCGCCACTTGCTACGATCCTGACACAACTCTACGGTTATGTGCATTAGGCAAAGCAGCGTTTTTGAGGATGTCTCTAATTTGGTCGAAAACACTTATAGATAGATGCTTCTTGCTTCATTTAACGCATCTATCCACATCGTTATATGTTTCGTTCGTTACTTTCAACAATCCATTTTCACTCATCCTTTCCATGTGCAGAAACCATCGAAACATTCCTTTGTCAATTGTGGTTAGAGTCGGATTTTCACTCAACGGCGCTCTTGGGCATCTCCTTGCTTACCATCAGGCAGGTCGGGTTCAGATGTCGAGTATCAATAAATGTCAGTGTACGTCATTCAAGACGGTTATAGTATACGTGACGTCAACTACTACCAACCGCAATAGAGGCTCACGATTTCAAAAAAGGAATGAGAAATCATTAGGATATATATTTTCAAATATAGAATCATCGAATCGTGAACGGCCGGCGGCGTTCTCGCACGCCATTGGTCGAGGAGCGACCTGCCATTTGCAGCGTGCGCAAGAGTGCATGAATAAACCAAAAAGAAATATACATTACATTTTGATTTACAATACAATTGCTTTTGTTACTTTTTTCGAGATGTTTTTGTTTTTGATCCACCACGTACAAGTTTACAGACTGTAAAGTGACTTGGTCGCGTTTCGGAATCAGCTTGTAAGTTGCCGGCTCCAACTAGGTCGACATGGTGGATGTGACTGCTACTTACAGGTATTTAACTAGTAGCGGTGACATCCATTCATGGACCGCACTCCAGCTTAACATCAGGCGGGGTGCTGTCAAATGTCAAATCACAGAAATACATAAATAAATGGAGGCGATTATCACTACTACAAATAAAAAATACAATTCCTTATATTAGTAGAAAACGGCAACTTTCGAACTAATTTAAAAACGTGACTGGGTCACTCTACGGTTTGTATACTTGCCGGTAATAATGTATCTTTGATATACTTCCTGTTTTCCTCGTCGTCCTGTTTCTATTTCTACATATGTGATTCAAGAACGTTTTTTTGGATGCGGTATGGGATGCGACTTGTGTAGACACATTAGCCAATTAGCCATCTCACATCAGAGCGACATCTATAGGCGCGGGGAGTGCGGCGATTTCTGCTGAGAACCTCAAGCTGCGCAAATACGCTAACCTCGGTACTGGTTACGAATTTGCGCCGTTTAGGGTCGAGACGTTGGGCCCTTGTGGACCTTCAGCTAAGCGCCTGGCCAAGGAGTTGTCCAAGCGGCTGACGGAGAAGTCTGGAGACAGGAAGGCTGGCAATCATTTCTGCCAACGTATTAGCCTTGCTATACAAAGGGGAAATGTTGCCAGTCTCTTTGGGACTATCTCTGATGCGACGTTATTAGATGATATTTTTTATTTATAGTTTAATTATAGTATTTTCTTAGATTTTGCGCGAACATTGATTAATGAATTAAACAAATTTTATGCGGCTTACTATCGCGTTTATTTTGGTTTTGATTTTACATTTTTTTATTATTCCGACGTTTCGAGAGATTTGCAGCCATCGTGGTCATTATAGTTAATATACTTTTTAATTTTATTTGTTATTCAATAAAGAAACTAATCAAAAACAAAAATAAAAAACGTTTCGTACGTATATATTTTAGTACGTCTAGTTTTTATGATACAAGCTTTGTGTAGAAATGTAAAAAAAACGTAGATTATGTTTTTTTAACTATTAATCAAAATTATTATTATTCCTAATAGCCGAAAGCACGTGTAAATCAATCAAAGCAGTTCCTCACACTGTGATTACGTGCGGTAGACAGGCCTTATGTTCCCGAGGGCTCGGGTTCGAGAACTGGGCATCAATCACAAGCCTATAGTCATCTATTTTTGTATAATTTATACAATAAATCAGAATTTTTTAAGAACAAAAATACATAACGATAGAAAAAACCTTGTATCATAGACTGGACGACCAAAGCACATAATATGAATATCAAAAATACATTGGTACCGGCAAATGGTTTTAAACCGCTTATTATTTATTGTGACCTTGATGGTAAGCAAGGGGAGGTCCAAGAGTGCCAACGACTGAAAAAACCGACTCAATTCACGGTTGCCTCAGTCGCCATCATTATGCCGGCCAATTAAACGACTTTTCTAATGTCCAATGATACAAAAATATATAAATGGTAGTTTCGATACTTTTATTGATAAAACTAATAACAATTTTGCTTTTAATTGCTGTGCAATTGAGTTATTTGAAAAATAAGATATGGATTTTGTATCGTTTGTCAATCACGAAGACGCCATATTAACAGTTCTGCTTTGAATTGTCATAATTACCTATAGTTTGATCATTTTGCACACCTAAACTATGCATAATAAAGGATATATTCCAATTACATTGTAATCTTCGTACATTAAACTATTTTAGAATGTATATGCAACTGTTAATACAATTAAGCCCAAGTCCCCATACAAAATGAATGATGTCCTTTGCGAGACCATTGCACTACCAGTTGACTACGATCGCCTTATAGGTTACGTTGAAAACGCGACAAAGTTGAATTAAATTTTGAATAAATATTATTATAAATAAACGTAAAATTTTGACTAATAAAAAAAATAACGACATTTTTATCGCTTATTAAGCGTAATGCAGATGTTATTATATACAGTATGTATTTTAATTCCAATACATCAATTAAAATGAACAATCAATCAATCAAATTGTCACGACGCTATCCACATCCTCTTACATACATAATTTTTTTTATACATACACTATGGCTATGGGCATATGGCTGCTTGTCCTTGATGTGACCGAAGAACAATTTTCTAGGTCGTACACTTTTAAACAAAAACAATGGAGTCACGTAATAAGGCGACCGTGGTGTAGTGGCAGTGCAATGGATACGTAAGCCCAGTGGCACGGGTTTGAAACCACTCACCGGTACCAATGTATCTTTAATATATGTACTTTAGTTATCCTGTTTCTATGATTTTAGTAGCTTGGTATAGAAATGTATAATAAAAAACATAAATAAAAGAATATCATTCGAAATTATAATGATTTATTACAATATAAATGCATATGATTGGTTTTTGTATTGCGTACATAAATTAACCGATAAACACATTTCAATTGGAGTTATGGGGGGCAACTGCCAATGACAATAGACCAATTTTAAATTATTTGTAAAGCTTGTGTTTCTTGCATATCAACTTGTGTAATAATGGTGGAATTGTTATCCAGTAATTAATAAAAAGATTATCGAGTGTAGACAAGAGATTTAAAGACAAGACGTGTCGCCTTCGCCTTCGAAAGTTTCAGTAAAGTCATTCGCGGATTAACTAAAACCATCATCATTACAAAAAGCATGTTTTATCCAGATTGTAGCCTGTTGTGTTAACCTTTAAATAATAAATATCTTATTAAGATACTTTTATTTTAAAAAAGAAAAAAATATTTATTTATTTATTACTTTATTATGTAACACAATGTGACATAGTGACATAAAGCGACCTTATTACTTAACACCGATAATTATAATATTATCGTCTTAATTTTGCAGTTATTTAACTGTAGTAGCAATCGCCGCAATAGTCATTTTAAAAGTCCAGTCGAATACGTTTACTGCGGGGTTAGCTAGGGCAAGCTAAAACAATTATCGTCTCTCGTCGGCGATTGTCAAAATAAAGCTAGGCTAAATCCACTAAAACGAGACTATTAATCGTTGTGACGAATATCGTCTGTGCGACGATACGTTGGATCATTATCATCAATCATTATCATCATTTTGGTGGATTTAGGCTAACTTTTTTTATTTTACCAATCGTCGACGAGAGACGATTATCGTTTTAACTTGCCCAACCTAATCCCGCAGAAAACGTATTCGACAGGACTTTTTAAATTACTATTGCGGCGATTCTACTACAGTTAAATAACTGCAAAATTAAGATAATTATATTAAAATTATCGCTGTTCTTTTTTACCCAAAGATTGCCTGGATAAGATTGCTGTTTAGTAATAAGGTCGCTTTATGTTAATTACTTATATTTAATAAACGTTTAATTTTATCATAATAACAAAGTCTTTAATAAACAGGTGAAACTAATATCCCGCTGAATCTTTTGTTTTATTAATATTTTCTAAACAACCTGTATATAAAGGAAACTTGTACGAACCACAATGGCGTGTATTTTTGTAAAGAGTGCAAAAGTATTAATTAAAAACAATTAGGTATTTTATTATTCCCTTTTTATAAAACTTCGCATTGAAATCGCATTCATATAAAACTCCATGTTTTATGCGTGTTTCTTTTTTAATACTTGGTACAGACCGTGAAGTGAATTAATCGAGTTTCAAGATCACCTTTTTCAAGTTTTCGGTTCCAACTAGGCCAAAATAGTGGACGTGGCTCCAACTTACAGTTATTTAACTGTAGTGGCAATCATCTCCATTAATGGACCGCACTCCAGCTTAACATCAAGCAGGGTACTCTGTCACAATAAAAAACGTACTTAAAGGACATCATTTTCATTTTGTATAGGGACTTGGGCTTAATTGTATTAAAAGTTGCATATACATTATAAAATAGTTCGATGTACGAAGATTATAATGTAATTGGAATATATCCTTTATTATGCATAGTTTAGGTGTGCAAAATGATCAAACTATAGATATGACAGTTCAATGCAGAACTGTTAATATAGCGTGTCTTTGTGATTGACAGACGATACAAAATCCATATCCTATTTCCCAAATAACTCAATTGCACAGCAATTAAGAGCAAAATTGTTATTAGTTTTATCAATACAAGTATCGAGACTACCATTTATGTATTTTTTCATCATTTTCATCTTTGAAAGTCTTCACAATTAATGATAATAAGGAACACAAAAGAATAGAAAATGTAATCTAACAGAACAAAAAATCGTCTTAAAATGTCTTCCACCATTAAAACTGTAAAATTAAAGTAGTATATAATTAAAATAATATTTATTTATATAAATAATGGTTGTGAAAAAAGTTACACGCGTAAGTTACGCATCACTTTTGGTAAGTTATAATTAAAATTAGATTTTATAAACGTGGGCTTACTACGTAACTTTTTGAGACATATTTAGTTAATAATAATATAATAAACAAATGCGTTAAACAAGGCAGGCCCAGGAGAGTGTTTTCCGACCAAATCGGAGACATCCTCAAAAAAGCTAGGTTGCCTAGTGCCCATAACCACAGAGCCTGTATGAAGAGAATTGTGGATGTGAAGGAAGCAAGGGAGCTGTGTAAGGATCGTGGTAAGTGGCGCTCCATTGTCTCTGCCTATCTCTGTGGGAAAAGGGCGTGACAATTTGATTGATTGATTGATAATATAATATAATATAATATAATATAATATAATATAATATAATATAATATAATATAATATAATATAATATAATATAATATAATATAATATAATATAATATAATATAATATAATATAATATAATATAATATAATATAATATAATATAATATAATATAATATAATATAATATAATATAATATAATAAGTTTTTTATTGTGACTCGACATTTGACCTCGACCTGCCTGATGGTAAGCATGACAGAGGTCGAAGAGTGCCGACGACTGAAAAATAACCGTCACAGTTTACGGCCACAGTCAGGCAGGTGAAACATCTTATCCACTATTTTTGTATTATGATATGTTATGAAAGCACCCCGCTTGATGTTAGGCTGGAGTGCGGTCCATGAATATATGTGAGTGCTACCATAGTTAAATAACGTTAAATTAGAAACGCAACTAGGTCACTTCACAGTCTGTATACTTGTAAGTGGTGGTACTACCCGGATCGGCAGACTGGGCACCACTGCCTACTACTCTTTAAAAATGCTGGTCTTATTAAATTTATTAGACGCGACTGAGTCTGTTCACCTGACAGTGGTAGAAACAAATCTTCCCCTTTCATCAGACAACTAATGACCACCAACTGTCTTCTTTTCACTCTTCGGAAAATTATCAATCAATCAAATGATATGACATGAATAGACACATTAGCCTGATCTCACATCCAGGCGACCTAGTTAAGCCCTCATGGACCCTTGGGGACTTTTAGCTAAGCGCCTGGCCAAGGAGTTGTTCAAGCGGCTGACGGAGAAGTCTGCAGACAGGAAGGCTGGCAATTATTTCTGCCAACGTATAAGCCTTGCTATACAAAGGGGAAATGTTGCCGGTCTCCTTGGGACTATCTCTGATGCGACGTCATTAGATGATATTTTTTATTTATTTATAGTTTTATTATATTCAATATACTTTAAATTTTATTTGTTTCTCAATAAAGATTTATTCAAATTGACATGCTTTTTCCTCACAGGGATAGGCAGAGACAATGAAGCGCGACTTGCCACAATACTGACACAACTCCTTCGCTGCCTTCACATCTACAATTCTCTTCATACACGCTCATAAAATATTATAAACGAAAGCTTTACGTACTAAACGAACGCATCATAGCCTCAAGCCTAATCCTACCGAGATCTAGTGAACTGTAAAGTATTAAAACCAGTAATTAAATACTACCTCAGTCGCTTATTCACTACTGATTTAGAAAAAAAGGACTGGTTTCTAAAAATTCATTGTTCTCAGCGAGGTGTGTGCTACTACTGAATGTAATCTTTTTATTTTTAATGTGCTCGACATATGGCAGCACCCCGCCTGATAACTGTAAGTAGCAGTTACATCCACCTCGCCGGCCTAGTTGAAACTAGCAACGTACAAATTGATTCCGAAACGCGACTAAATCACCTCAAGGGTTGGGTAAGTGGTGGTACTACCCCGGATCGGCAAACTGGGTACCACTGCCTACCACTCTTTAAAATTTTTTGATAGATTTTTCTTAGATCTTGCGCGACAATAGTGAAATATAGTGAAAAAGGACATCATTAATTTTGGGCTTCTATATACTACTTTTGTAATGTCCAATGATGAAAAAATATATACATGGTAGTTTCGATACTTGTATTGATAAAACTAATAACAATTTTGCTTTTAATTGCTGTGCAGTTGAGTTTTTTGAAAAATAATATATGTATTTTGCATCGTCTGTCAATCTTAAAGACACGCCATATTAACAGTTCTGCTTTGAACTTTCATAATTATACACACCTAAACTATGCAAAATAAAGGATATATTCCAACTAACTACATTGTAAAATCATACATATGTCCTTTATGTGGCTTACTATCGCGTTTAGTTTCGATTATTCGTTAGCAGCAAGAAAATTTTATTCATTACAAGCCACAAGTGAAATTGTACTACTTTCTTTTGTACAGATTTCTGATATTAGAGGTATTATCTATAAGTTTTAGATGGTTAAAAGACATTACCTGGCAATTACTCTCCCTTACTTAAAGAATTAACTCGCTTACTCAGGTTTGACTGTATTATGAAAAGATAGTCCTTCACTAAATCCAGGATTGGCGAGAGTCTATTAGCGCACCCAATAGGTAGTTGCAGCCAAAACTGTAGAATCTAACTATTGTCATGCGTCACTGCCACCGCTGAGACAGCCTGATGGCTCACTGGCGCATACGGCGAAAGCAAAGGCCGATCTCTTGTTTGCAGGGAGTAAAACCAATTTGACTTCCTGCACTGAAAAAATCACCGGATTTATCTCCCAAAGGTTAGCTAGTAGAAAGTGTTGCATTAGGTATGCCTCTTGTAAACTTTTGTAGTTATTTATATGCGATCGTGGTGTAGTGGCAGTGCAATGGGTACGCAAACCGAGAGCACGAGTTCGAGACCACCCACCGGTACCAGTGTACCTTTGGTATATGTACTTTGGTTTTCCTGTTTATCCTTTAGTATCCTTTAGTAGCTTAGTATAAAAATGTAGAAACAATTTAGTTGGAGGTATTTCTAATTGAAATAAAAATGGCGGTTTCCCTTACCTACCTCTATATATCTATACACGTACTCATGTTAATAATTAAGTAGGAAGGCAGACACGGCCGTTGTCCATTCATGCAAACCATTTAATAACACACCTTCGCGATTGGAACTCGGACAATTGTAGCCTTTCAAGCGATTCCCACGATCTACATACATATATATGTATATATTATTATATATATAAGTTTTTTTAATTGTAGCTCGACATATCACAGCACCCTGCTTAATGTTAAGCCGAAGTGTAGTCCATGAATGAATGCCACTGCTACTACAATTCAATAACTGTGAGTAGCAATCACATCCACTATGCCGGCCTAGATGGAACCGGCAACTTACAAGCTGATCCCGGAACGTGACCAAATCACTTCACGGTCTGTATACTACCCCGGATCGGCAGACTGGGTACCACTGCCTACCACTCTTTGATAACCAGACCTGAAGCAAATATTCATCTCTTTTTTTTTATTAACAAATATTTGCAATATTTTATATTAATAAATATTACAAATAAGAGCTATGAAACAAATATTTGCTCCGACCGGGATTCGAACCCGGGAATTTACGCGCAACAAACCCATCGCTAAACCGTTCGTCCACGCCTGTCGTCAAAATTATTATATATATAAGCTCGACATATCACAGCACCCCGCTTAATGTTAAGTTGCAGTGTGGTCCATGAAAGAGGCGACAGCTCCTACCGTTAAACAACTGCAAGTAGAAAAAAACAAACAATTAAGTCACTTCATGGTCTGAACACAAGAAAGTCCGTGATGTCCAAGATTCTTCTATTGGTTCTTTACAGCGACGCGATGCTGATAATTTGACTAAAATATCTACTGCGATATTTAAATAATAATTAATTAATCAATCAAATTGTCACGCAGTGTCAATTGCAGTGCAATAATTACGCAAACCGAGAGCACGAGTTTGAGACCACCCACCCACCAGTACCAACATATCTTTAATATATGTATTTTGGTTGTCCTGTTTCTATGATACAAGCACTTTAGTAGCTTAGTATAGAAATGTGAATGAAAAATAATAATAAAAAAATAATGGAGTGCCACTTGCCACGATCCTGAAACAACACCCCGCTTTACACAAGCTCTACAGCCGAAGATGTAGTGACAAGGATTGAGCATAGATTGCTTCGATGGTTTGGGCACATGGAAAGGATGAGTAAAAGTAGATTGACGAAAGATTTTTTTATTTATTTACATTTTTATAGTAAGCTACTAAAGAAACATCATAGAAACAGGACAACCAAAGTACATATATCAAAGATACATTGGTACCGGTGGGTGGTCTCGAACTCGTGCTCTCGGTTTGCGTAACCATTGCACTGCCACTACACCACGGTCGCCTATTAATCTGATGTGGATCTATGGATGCGGTAAACAAGGCAGGCCCAGGATAGTGTTTTTCGACCAAATCGGAGACATCCTCAAGAAAGCTAGGTTGTCTAGTGCCCGTGAAACAATAATAAAAAATAACCCACCCCGAATAGTAACGTATGTTAACAAGATATAATTAGGTAATAAAAATGACCGTCACTCCGAAAGGGGTAGTTGGACATACTGTCCCATCTAATTTGGTTAATTGGATAATTTGGATAATTGGATAATTAATAAATGAATTTGTCATGCGTGGCTAATGTGTTTACGATAGGAATAAATAGTTAAATATATAGATGTAAGATAGTTTTAAAGCTCATTATTGGAGTTCAACTGTCAAAACGAAGCTCATTTTATTTTATTTTATTTATTTTATTTTATTGGACTCGACACGGCACCCCGCTTGATGCTGTATTTGTTAATAAAAAAGAGGGATATTTGCTTCAGGTCTAGTTATCAAAGAGTGGTAGGCAGTGGTCACCAGTCTGCCGATCCGGGGCAGTACCACCACTTACAAGTATACAGACCGTAAAGTGATTTGGTCGCGTTTCGAGATCAGTGGATGTGGTTACTACTTCCAGTTGTTGAATTGTAGTAGCAGTGATTCATGGACCACACTCCAGCTTAGAATCAAGCAGGGTGCTGTCAAATGTCGAGAATTCTTAAGAAGGCTGGGGTGCCTAGTGCCCATAACCGTTGAGCTTGTTTAAAGAGAATCGTGGATGTGAGGGAAGTCAGATGTTGAGTATTAATAAAAAAACATCTCTAAGGGATGAAATCTTTCTTAGTACCTTTGTTAATTGTTAAAAATGTTTTATAAGACCACAATAAATCACAGTTTACGTGGAATGGAAAGAAATATATGATTATACGTCTGAGGGTTCGCTGTTCGATTCCGAACGCAGTGTAATCATTGCCCTCCAGGTTAGAATTAGCCCCAATTAAATACACAATCCGTCTAAATTTTTCAACATTTTTTTTGAATTTTTAAAAGATATTTATGCATGTACAATATAACTAAAATTTCTCCCTTGAGAAATTTCTATGTTTTTGCTTTTAATTGCTGTGCAATTGAGCTATTCGGAAAATAAGATATGGATTTTGTATCGTCTCTCAATCACGAAGACACGCCATATTAACAGTTCTGCTTTGAACTGTCATAATTATAGTTTGATCATTTTGCACACCTTAACTATGCAAAATAAAGGATATATTCCAATTGCATCGTAATCTTTGTACATTAAACTATTTTAAAATGTATATAATATGCAACTGTTAATACATTTAAGCCCAAGTCCCCATACAAAATGAATGATGTCCTTTTAGTAAAAATATTTAAAAACATAAGAATGATGAGTAAAAAGTTTAAGTATGTACAATAGAACTCTCCCTTGAGAAATTTCCATGTTTTTTGAGAAAAAGAATCAATTAAAATTACTTTTGGGATAGATTCCAATGATTGTTGAGGCCATATTGAATAATTATAACATATTAATAAACCAAGGGAAAATCAGTCCGAGTTAACCGTGGTGTAGTGGCAGTGCAATGGTTACGCAAACCGAGAGCACGGGTTCAAAACCACTTACCTGTACCAATGTGGCTTCGGTACATTGGTTGCACTGTTTCTATTATATAATACAAGCACTTAAGTAGGTTAGTATAGAAAGGTAAATTTAAAAAAAAATCGAATATTCTTGAATCCTTCAAAGTATAAAAAAACATCGTATCAGGAAACCACAGTGAACACATCTCTTGCCAACTCAGTCCGTTAATAGATAAAAAAAAAAAAAAAAACTTGACATAATTAAAATTATAAATAAACAAAATAAGTAAAAAAAGTCCGTCCAAACACGCAACCTATACCATTTGGAGATGGCGTGAAGGTATTTGGATTTCCGTCGGTACAGTGGCGTATACCAAATTATAGCTTAGGGCTTTAAAACGGATACGAAATAAAAAATACACGTATAAAGTTCTTAGAAGGAAAATTGATCCTGGATCCGTTACTAAATAAAATATAAAATGGTTCCGTAGAATATTAAATTTAGCATACAATATTTTAATAGGTCTTTATAAAATAAATTGCCGTTTCGAAGTATTTTTTCTATTAAATTCAAAGTAATTATCCATTAATTATTAAGTAATGATTGGATCAATGATCAACCGAGCAGTTATTTTTTAATTTTTTTTTTATTGTGACTCTACATATGACAGCACCTCGCTTGATGTTAAGCCGAAGTGTCACTGCTACTACAATTCAATAACTGTGAGTAGCAATCACATCCACTATGCCGGCCTAGATGAAACCGGCAACTTACAAGCTGATCCCGAAACGTGACCAAATCACTTCACAGTCTGTATACTTGTAAGTGGTGGTACTACCCCGGATCAGCAGACTGGGTACCACTGCCTACCACTCTTTTATAACCAGACCCGAAGCAAGTATCCCTCTCTTTTTTTTATTACAAATAAAAGCTATGAAACAAATATTTGCTCCGGCCGGGAATCAAACTTTACGTGCAACAAACCAATCGCTAAACCGTTCGTCCACGCCTGTCGTTAAATACTTGATACTCGTAGTGGCGCCCCTATCTCCAGCGTTTGAGATAAATTACTTATAAACTCACAAATATATATAGTTCACATGTGGTGTGGGCCTGTGTGGCGCTTTTTCCTTACAGGCTTCCTTATACTTGGTGCTATGTGGACCAAGTTTTTACTTTCGATCAAATTAATATATGATATTGGTGCGGCTGGTGCCCCGGCTTGACCCCCCCTAGATCCGGGCCTGGGTGCGCCTCAGGTCGCCGCGGTCATATGTCTAGTCACAACAAAAAAAGATATACCTACCTTCAAGTCAAATTTTTTTGGCCGGCATATTGACGGCGACTGAGGCATCCGTGAACTAACTCGATTGTTTCAGTCGTCGTCACTTTTGGATCTCCTCTTGCTTATCATCAGGCGGTTGATCAAATAAATAAATAAATAAAATCATTTATTCTCAGACTACATAGGCCCAATTAATTGTTAGTATTACAAACACGTGAAGTGATTTGGTCACGTTTCGGGATCAGCTTGTAAGTTGCCGGTTCCATCTAGGCCGGCATAGTGGATGTGATTGCTACTCACATTTATTGAATTGTAGTAGCAGTGACATTCATTCATGGACCACACTTCAGCTTAACATCAAGCGGGGTGCTGTCATATGTCGAGTCACAATAAAAAATAAAAAAAAACATTAATTATTATACAAAAAGAAAAATATTAAGAAAAAAGTTATACATATTTTATTCTATTAATTAATGCAGTAGATCTTTTCAGCTTTTGGGTTAGTCAGGGCCGTTGTCCAGTGCCGTTGTGTCACAATAAAAATAATATAAAAATAAATAATAATAATAACAAAAATCTTTAATAAATAAATAATAATTGAATTAAACAAATTTTATGCGGCTTGCTATCGCGTTTATTTTGGTTTTGATTTTACAATTTTTATTATTCCGACGTTTCGAGAGCTTTGCAGCCATCGTGGGCACGGAGAGACCAAATACCAAATCAAAACCAAAATAAACGCGATAGTAAGCCGCATAAAATTTGTTTAATTCAATAATCAATGTTCGCGCAAAATTTAAGATAATAATAAATATTAATTTAAAACCGAAGTAACTCTAAAACGTAATCACGAGAAGAAACTCAGGTGATTCGAATACGATGAAATAATTGGAAAAATTACGTATTGTTTGGGCCGAGTGCGAGGCCGCGGTTAATGCGGTCAAACGAAAACAAAAGTTTGTATTAGATACAATATTATTACTGACAATATTATACAATATACTTTAAAGAGTGGTAGGCAGTGGTACCCAGTCTGCCGATCCAGGGTAGTACCACCACTTACAAGTATACAGACCGTAAAGTGATTTGGTCGCGTTTCGGGATGAGCGTCTAAGATGCCGGTTCCAACTAGGCCGGCATAGTAATGAGATTGCTACTCACAGTTATTGAATTGTAGTAGCAGTGACATCCATTCATGGACCACACTCCAGCTTAAAATCAAGCGGGGTGCTGTCGTATGTCGAGTCACAATAATAAAAATAAAAACAGATATGACGCCTGATGTTACATAAGCTGGAGTGCGGTTTATGAATGGAGGCGACAACAAATAAATAAACGCAATCTTGAACCGGTAACTTACAAGCTGATCCTGAAACGCGACTAAGTCACTTTACGGTCTGTATACTTGCATGTGGTGGTACTACCTAGGATCAACAGACTGGGCACCGCTGCCTCTTTCTTCACAAACAAATATTTGTAATATCTAATTTAAATATAATATATTACAAATATGAAGTAGCTATGAGACTAATCTTTGCTCCGACCAGGAATCGAACACGGGGCTTTACGCGAAACAAACTGGTTTGCTAATCAACGCGCCACACCTGTCGTCAAACATAGTACTGAGTTTGATTTCCGGTCGAAGCAAAGAATTATTTTATACCTTTAGGTTAAATAAAGGTTTTAATTATATGTTAAAAAATTAGGCAGATATTTTTTTGATAGATTTTTATGTATTTCCTTGAGATTGAGATCCCACAAATAAAATACTAATATTTATATTCTTTTTATTTGCTTTTTGTTTTGGTTCAAATATAAAATTACAAAAATTAAACTTTTAATAACCAAAACTAATTGTTTTAACTACTCCATAACAGATGGCGCTGCAAATTTTAAAACAATGAAATAATTCTATTTAAACATGTTTCAATGCAATTGATAAATAAAAGGAAATTGACGAAAGAGACTTAAAAATGAAATTCAAGGCGACCGTGGTGTAGTGGTTGTACAATGGTCACGCAAACCGAGAGTTCCCGCTTCAAGACCACTTTCCCCTACCAATTTATTTTTGATTATTATGTACTTTGTTCGTGTTGTTTCTATGTTCCATAATTCGGTGTATCATAATATTTTCTTAGATTTTGCGCGAACATTGATTAATGAATTAAAGAAATTTTATGCGGCTTACTATCGCGTTTATTTTGGTTTTGACTTTACAATTTTATTGTATTATTCCGACGTTTCAAGAGCTTTGCAGCCGTCGTGGTCACGGAGATTGTAAAATCAAAACCAAAATAAACGCGAAAACAAGCCGCATAAAATTTGTTTAATCATTGTATCATAATACTTTAGTGGCTTAATATAAAAATTCTAATAACAAAATAAAAAAGATGGGAAGATAATAGGGGGATAATGTTCGTTTATCAAATCCATTCTCGAAACTAGATTAATTTTTTGATCGTATGTCCAAGGCGGCATTGGTGGGGGTCTTACAATATTTGTTTGAGTAGAGGGGATAGTGAAGGCAGGGAAGGTGAGTGTTGACATGTCACAAAAAGCTTTGAAACCTACATTTTGGTGACAAGTCCGGAACGCTGCCTTCACTCTCCCGCCTGCCGTGCGATGGACCCGGCACCCGCACGGAAATTGTTTCATTTCAGTCCAGTTAGATTTCAAGTAACCGTCTCTTCTACATAGACTACTAAGATGCTAAATATTAGGGGTTCAAGTATAAAATTGTCGATTTGTACTGAAAACTTAACTCTTTTTTTCCAAAATCCTACATTTTTTTTAACAAAATATTTACCCTCATTATCTGTACACTGTTGCCATCTAATCGGAAGTTTATTTATGCCTTTGCGATAGAACTCTGGGGATCTAGATTCGACAAACTGTGTGAAAGCATTTTGTACAGACTCTTGGGAAGAAAACTTATTACCAGCTGTTTAAAAAACAATTGAAATTCGAAAATCGAATGTAGCACATTATTTTTCACAAGAACTTTTTAAACATCATGTGTAAAAAGTTTCACTCGAAGATCTCACACCATGAAGGTTTTATCCCGATTTAAAGTAGGTATCCATTACTATAAAACGGAAAATTTCATACTCTAACCCCTATTAATACCACATAAATTGTGTCAGGATCGTGGCAAGTGACGTTTCATTGTCTCTACCTATCCCTGAGGCGAAAAGACGTGACAATTTGATTGATTGTCCACATGCAATACTCATAATTTCCACATTGCAGTTAAGATCGTTGCTACTAAATTAACCTGACTTATTATATCAAGTATACAGACCGCGAAGTGACTTAGTCGCGTTTAGGGATCAGCTTGAAAGTTGCCAGTTGCAACTGGGCCGGCATAGTGAACAGGACTGCCATTTGCAGTTATTTAACTCTAGTGTCTGTCACATCTATTATGGTCCGAAGGAAAATTAAAAATCCTATTTTTTTTTGCATATTTCAAATGCTATTATTACTTATTAGGTAGGTATACTGTATTTTCATGCACATTGGTATTTTACGATCGGGAATCGAACCCGGCATCTACCCAGTGAAGATGATGATAATTTCGCAGTATTTTATTATTCAAATAATTATAATTTATTGTAACAAACTTTCTTAACAATCTTAGCGATTAAACCATAATATCATTAAGTAATTATTTGTATTTTTACGCCTATAAACCAGTTAAGGGGTAAGCAGAATCGTTTCGAACAATGTAATCAAATCCAATAAAGTTAGTTGGTTGAAATCGTGGCTCCATAGCTCAAATTATAAGGCAGCTGTTACATTAAAAGTAGATTGACGAAAGGAATTTATAAATCTCATGTGAATGGATGCGTTAAACAAGGTAGACCCAGGAGGGTGTTCACAAAACAAATAGAAGACATAGTATTTTTTAGATTTTGCGCGAACATTAATTAATGAATTTTTTGCGGCTTACTATCGCGTTTATTTTGGTTTAGATTTTACAATGATTTACAAACAGCCACGATGGCTGCGAAGCTCTCGAAACGTCGGAATAATTAAAAATTATAAATCTAAACCAAAAAAACGCGATAGTAAGCCGCATAAAATTTGTTAAATAGGAGACATCCTCAAGAAAGCTGGGCACTAGTCCATAACCGTAGAGCTTGTATAAAGACAATTGTAGATGTAAGGGAAGCGTGGGAGTTGTGTAAGGATCGTTGCAAGTGGCGATCCATTTCTCTGCCTATCCTTGTGGGAAAAGGCGTGACAGTTTGATTGATTGATTGATTGAAAATCAGGCAAGTTGAGGTCAGATATCGAGTAACAATAAAAACAATCACAGGATCACAGCCGCTCGAAGAATCAAATCAAATCAAATTGTCACGCCTTTTTCCCACAGGGATAGGCAGAGACAATGGAGCGCCACTTGCCACGATCATGACACAACTCCCTTGCTTTCTTTACATTCACAATTCTCTTCATACAGGCTCTGTGGTTATGGGCACTAGGCAACCTAGCTTTGTTGAGGATGTCTCCGATTTGATCGGAAAACACTCTGCTGGGCCTGCCTTGTTTAACGCATCCATCCAAATCAGATTTATAAATAACTACTCTATAATTATCATCAGCGAAGATTTCTAAGAAATTCAGTTTTTATTAGTTAAAGCTTCTGTTATTAGGCGCTTTAAGGCCTAAAATATCATTGTTGTTTTTTATGGGACCGCGGGTGGTTTTTATGCTTTTTTTATTGTGACTCGACATATGACAGCACCCTGCCTGAGGTTAAACTGGAGTGCGGTTAAATAACTGTAAGTAGCAGTGGAATTCACATTGCCGGTTGGAACCGGTAACTTACTTATTTTATTTATTTATTTATTTTTATTTTTTAATTACATTTCTATACTAAGCTACTAAAGTGCTTGTATCATAGAAATAGGACAACCAAAGTACTTATATTAAAGATACATTGGTACCGGTGGGTGGTCTCGAACTCGTGCTCTCCAGTTTGTGTAACCATTGCACTGCCACTACACCACGGTCGCCTTAAACTTGATCACTTCAGGGTCTGTATACTTGTATGTGGTGGTACTACTCCGGATCTGCAGACTGGGCAAGACTGTTTATCACTCTTTGAAAAACTGGTGTAGAAATATAGTTTTATTTTTAAAAATCTAATATAATACTCACGCCTACTTCGCACAGGGATAGACAGAAACAACGAAGCGCCACATTCGACAATTCTACATTGTACTTTGACATTTAACAACACCCCGCCTGATGTTACTTAGCAGTAGCAGTCACGTCCACTATGCCGGCCTAGTTGGAACCAGCAACTTACAAGTTGACCTTAAAACGCGATTTGAAGTAACGCGTTGCGGATTGGTTAGTTCGTTAGGACTGGGTTTCTATTCATGGATCACACTCTAGCTTAAGAGGGTGCTGTCATATGTCGAGACACAATAACAAAATAGAAATAAGCTTGTATTTTTTTAACTATAGTTTTATTTTCTTTAAAGAAATACATGTTTTTCTAAGATTATTAATCTTTAGGAAAGCCCGACCCGTCAATAATAACGCATACAAGCCGAGTTGTACCTACATAAAAATGCCTTAGGCGGGGTTCAAAACTACTCCTTAGTACCAGGTAGCCATATTGTAGGCTGTACAAAAATAATATAACTACAATTCATCTGCATTTCATTTTAGACTTTATTTATTTAAGATTAAGAGGTAAATTCGTATACGAAAAATTCTAAGTTACGTCAGTTTGTAGTGAAATAATGATTCACGATACAAAATGATAAGGGAGTCGAATGAAATTTATATGAAATAAATCTCAAACGAATTTGATTCTTATTGTTTCACATTTAAGTGGAATTTAAGTTGAAATTTCAATGACACTTATTGACTTATTTTTTTAAGGAATAATTTATATCAGGCTTTGACCGTTGTCGTGGTGGTTAACGAAAGGTCGTAAGTGCCATTAACAATAAAAGTTGATTTTATCTTTTATTTTTATGCCGTTTAAAGTAATATTTATTCGTGTATGAATTTTAAATTTTTGTATTAATGTAAGTTGCGTCTTTTAGTGACTCAATGGAGATTTTGAATAAATTAAGCAAGCAAAATACTTTTTTTTATTATTATCATCAGTTCAATTCTCACTTTCTGGGAAGGCAAAGGAAACTTAGTCCATACAGCCTAGTCTTTCGTAATATAGTTATAATGTCTTTAGTTGATGAAGATGAACACAGTGTTTCATCCATTATATGAGGGTGAAGATGATGATAATGGTTTTAGTAAAGCGGTGAAAAATCTTTACTAAAACTCTTTAAACGGAGTTTTGAAGGAAACACGAACGAACGTTAAACAGCTTTAATTCACTTGTCTATTCTTGAACAATTTAAAAATCAAAATATAAAATTGTCACGCCTCTTTCCCACGATCCTGACACAACTCCCTCGGTTCCTTCACATCCACAATTCTCCTCATACAAGCTTTACGGTTATGGGCACTAGGCAAGCTAGCTTTCTTGAAGTTGTCTCCGATTTGATCAGAAAACACCTTCCTCGGCCTGCCTTGTTTAACGTATCCATCCACATCAGATTTATAAATTGCTTTCGTCAAAATGATTACTGAATAACAATTACATATAAATATTTAAAAAACACAAGCTTTAAAAAAAAAATTGCACCTGTCACTTGTAGTTTCCCGCCAAAACTCCTCTTTTTTAATTAGGAGTGGTAGGCAGCGGTGCAGTTTTGTTTCGTCTTGTTTCGGAAACAGCTTGTAAGATGCCGGTTCCAACTAGGCCGTTAATATTGGTGAGACTTCTACTTGCAATTGTTTAACGGTAGTAGCAGTCGACTTAATCCTATAAAAAAAAAACCTTCGCGGGTACTACCGACAAATTGTGCTAATTCAAATTAGGTATTTGTAAAACTTGTTTTGATTTTAATATTTTATATTTCTTTAATTGGTTATATATATATTTTTTTTTTATTGTGACTCGACATATGACAGCACCTCGCTTGATGTTAAGCCAAAGTGTGGTCCATGAATGAATGTCACTGCTACTACAATTCAATAACTGTGAGCAGCAATCACATCCACTATGTCGGCCTAGTTGGAACCGGCAACTTACAAGCTGATCTCTTGAAGCTGATATGCAACAGGTGAATTAAATCAATCAAATTGTCATGCCTTTTTCCCACAGGGATAGGCAGAGATGATAGAGCGTCGCTTGCCACGATCCTGACACAACTACATCGCTCACACCGACAATTCTCTTCATACAAGCTCTATGGTTAGATACACTGGGCAAATTAGCTGTTTTAAGAAAGTCTCCGATTTGGCCGGAAAAATCCTTGCCTCGTTTAACTTCTACTTTTATTATCTGAATAAAAACCTAAATTCGAACCCATAACCTTTAAAATATTTATAAATAAAAAAAGTCAAAGAAAAAGGCGCCAAAATTAACGGAAGCTAAAAACAAAAGGGCGGTTATGGTGTTTTTTTTTCAAAATATTCTCCATAGCGATAGATTAATTTGATAAATATTGGTTGTGGCCTGTAATTATTTTTGGTTTTATCGGTTGCATGGCTCTTTATGGAGGTCCAGACGGAGTTTTTTTTATTACAAAAGAATTTTTAAAAACTAAAAACATCCATCAATGTTTGTCTGGACGCGGCTAAGATTTTTGTAGTGTTTCTAAAGGTAAAGGACATCATTTATTTTGGGCTTTTATGTACTACTTTTGTAATGTCCAATGATGAAAAACTATATAAATGGTAGTTTCGATACTTGTATTTTTGAATTGATAAAACTAATAACAATTTTGCTTTTAATTGCTGTAAAATTGAGTTATATGAGAAATAAGATGTGGATATTGTATCGTTTGTCACAGTTCTGCTTTGAACTTTCATAATTATAGTTTTGTCATTTTGCACATCTAAACTATGCAAAATAAAAGATATATTTGTACTTCAAACTGTTTTAAAATGTATATGCAACTGTTAATACAATAAAGCCCAAGTCCCCTTACAAAATGAATTCAGTCCTTCTATCATTTTAAAACTTTAATGAAGTGAATTGTGGATGCGAAGAAAGAGTCAGTTCACAGCTGCCCCAGTCGCCGTCACTAAGCTGGCCAAAGGTGCTTTTACAGGATCCAAGGTTATAGCATGGAGAAAACACATGGGCTGGTTAAGCATTCCACTTGTCGATTGTTCTACAAAAAAAACGACGCACCAAACCTTTTAGTTCGAGTGCCGATTCGGTCGATAAAATGCGGATGCCAATGCCTCAAAAGACGAGGTAGGCACAAAGTTAAAGAGCTCCTTGGCAAATTCTCCGTGGTATAGGTGATAGAGGACGCCATGTCTCTGCGTAGTTGTAGAGGCACCAGAGTTCGAGTGGCCTCTGCATCACCTATAATTCGGACAGTCAGCGTTTCAATGAATTTAGGGCATGGAGTAGAAACTTGGCAGAGTTACCTTAGTCTTTACGTTGGTTGGTTAGTAGTGGAAGTTCGTGAACGAGTCATTTCGTATTTAGAGAATAGAGGCCCGTCATTCAAAGTTTTGCTTTCAAATTCTGGAATAAAATTTAATTCCAGAAGCTTCTAACTTAGGTGAAAAACACAATACTATATGTCTCCAGAAGCTTCTAACTTAGGTCAAAAGCATAATACTAAATTTCTCCAGAAGCTTCTAACTTAGGTGAAAAGCATAATATGTGTTGCATAAATACCTATGTAGTAATACAAGTGCTTATTTATGTGAAAACAGTAGCAAGCGAAGCTGTAATTACAAATTTTGAAAATTATAATAATCGTGTCTTAACAAAAATTTTGGTACAAAACACGCCGCAAGTACTTTGAAGTAGTGGTCGCACACAAAACTTGAACTAAATTGATATTTAATAACTTATTTACATGAATTCTTTTTTTGGTAAAAGTAGGGAAAAAGGTAAGCCGTCGTGGGATGCCTGGCAGATGTATAAAACAATAAAAATTAAAATCAATTTAGGATAACAAACAGCGGTAGGCAGTGGTACCCAGTCTGCCGAACCGGGGTAGTACCACCACTTACAAGTATACAGACCGTGAAGTGATTTGGTCACGCTTCGGGATCAGCTTGTAAGTTGCCGGTTCCAACTAGGCCGGCATAGTGGATGTGATTGCTACTCACAGTTATTGAATTGTAGTAGCAGTGACATCCATTCATGGACCACACTCCAGCTTAATATCAAGCGGGGTGCTGTCATATGTCGAGTCACAAGAAAAAAAATGCATAAAAGGTTGATATATTAAAGGTAATGAACTTTGACGATTACTTTGATCACTTTGCCCTTGACCTTTACTTGAAATGTAGCTCCTTGACACTTGTGATTACCAACACCACTATTCCTACATTTATGGATGGAAGTGAATGATGATTAAACAATGAACGTAGGATCAATGGGCATTGCACATAACCCCGGATTGTGTACATACCTGTAAAAGAATTGTGAATATTAAGGATACGAGAGAGTTGTGTCAGGATCGTGGAAAGTGGCGCTTCGTTGTCTCTGGTCCATTCTCGTGAAAAATAATTAGGTGGCAACTGAGGACAATGATAAAAGTCACAATTAATAATTTAAGATACGAACGTAAAAATGTTTTTGCCATCCATACTTTCAGACTGCCGACAGCTCGCGGCTATATTTTGGTCTTGATTTTTTAAAAACTAATATATAGACATACCTACATATTAATGGACCGGTCGGCGGTCTTAGAACCCCAAAGGGTTTTACTCTATTTTCATCATTGTTTTTTTCCTTAAAATACGAACATTTTAGAATCATCACGTCGATGTTTTAAGACCGTTAGATAAAAACGCCAGAAGCGTTGATTTGAATTTTTACACTGCAACAAAGTAGTAACTTTTATAACTTTTTTTTGCATCATCATTATCATTAGCCAGAAGGCGTCCATTGCTGAACATAGGCCTCCCCTTAGAACGCCATTCCGAACGACAAGATGCAAGTTGCATCCACCCGCACATAAATCCACTTGCTGCTAGTATTTTCTTAGATTTTGCGCGAACATTAATTAATGAATTAAACAAATTTTATGCGGCTTACTATCGCGTTTATTTTGGCTTAGATTTTACAATTATTTATTATTCCGACGTTTCGAGAAATTTGCAGCCATCATGGTCACGGAGAGACTGAGCTGTTGGTCATTCTATTGGTTGATGCTGTTATTGTTTGCTGCTACTTGCAGTTAATAGTCGCAATCGCCTCTATTTATTGTGTTAGAGGCGCATTGGCTAGACCACCAGCTTGTTACGCATAAAATCCCGGGTTCGATTCCTAGTCGGAGCAGAGATATGTTTTTTAATAATTTACAATTATTTTATTATTACAAATATTTGTTAAGAGAGCCGATACTTATTTCGGGTCTCCAGGAAAGTGGTACTCAGTCTGGTAGTACGAGTAGTACCACCAATTTTAAGTATACAGACTTAGTCGCGATTCAGATCAGCCAGTTCCAACTAGGCCGGCATACTTAAAGTTATTTAACTGCAGTCGCATTCACCTTTATTTATGGATCGCACTGCAGTGTATCAACAGATCAGGTGCTGATGCTGTCCTATGCCAATCCACATTAAAACAAAGGCAGAGTAATTTGCTCTGTCTATCGATCAGATGTAGTACCGCACTTACTTACGTGTACAGACCGTGAAGTGTCTAAGTCGCGATTCGGAATCAACTTGTAAGTTACCAGTTTCAAGTAGGACAATTTATGAACTGCATTTGAGCTTAACATCAAGCGGGGTGATGTCATCTGACCGTCTGTGCTTAGGCAAATTTAGTAATTTTTCTACGAAGTGATGTTTACAAGAAGCCTGCATCGACCAAAATAATATTTTAATTGTGAAAAAAAAAATTACATATTTTAGATAATAATTACATGTTACAAAAACCGATAATTCTTTTACATAATAATCGGTTTGGATCGATTAAAAAAATTAAATTTATTACCCTCAAGTCGAAATCTGATTGATAGATGATGAATCGATTTATATTAAAAAAAGACATGGAGTAGATTGCTATTATTATTTTTATATTATTCTCAAACCATTGTTTGAGTGTATTCTGTATAAATATTAATTAATTTAGTATATACAACAGGTAACAAGTATCTATATTAACCAATATTAAATGAATTTGCAATGTCTAGATACCCTAAACGTATTTACATAGCATGGTTATTAGCACAATGCGCAATAGATAAGGTTTAAAAGAAGACACAGTGACAAGAATTACTAATAGAATGCTTCGATGGCTTAGGCACATGAAAACAATGAGTTAAAGTAGATTGACGAAAGAAATTTGAATAAATCTGATGTGGATGGACGCGTTAAAAGAGGCAGATTGTTTTCCGACCAAATCGCGGAAATCAACATCCTCAAGAAAAGCTTATATAAAGAGAATTGTGAATGTGAAAGAAGCAAGGGAGTTGTGTCAGGATTATAGTAAGTATAGTAGGGGAACGAGTTAAAGGAACGTGCGAGGAATGTAGTTGTGACGTCATGGTCACGTGTCTATTATGAATAGTGAAGTAACATGCAAAATGTCGATAACAATAAACACACACTTTACTTAAAATGCAAATAGATTTACTTCTTAAAAATTATAAATGTGTATTAAATTGAAGTATAAACATTAGACAGCAACAATTTTTAATGAATTATATATTAATTTAATTTTGAGAATAGTGACTGCATGTTTTTTTTCTTTTTCACACATTTTAATCACGTTTCTAATAATGGTTCTAGTCTGAATACGGATGACGACTCTCTTTTATTCAATTAACTCACAATTTTTTCAATAATCAAACAAAGAAAATATGGACACGTTTATTAAATGACATCGCCGAGCTATGAGCGTCACTAAAAGCGGCCACTAAAATACGGGTGGTGGTCGTCTCACGCCCCCCGCACCTCAGCCCCCGAATTCATTTAGCTCGTTCCCCAACTATAGCGCTTCATTGTCTTCGACTATCTCTGTGGGAAGAAAAGAGTGACAATTTCATTGGATTTGGTTAATGCGTATAAAATGAAACATTGAAAACCAAAAAGGCATGTAGAGGGATAATTTTAGAACGGTTTAATTAGTATAATTCATGAAAATACACCTGAGCCTCGTCATGTCTTCCCATTAGGACTACAGGATGTAAAGTGCGTGACGATAGCTTAGTTTAGCTTAGTTTCAACCATTGAAGTTGCGCCGTCGGCCTTCTGATCTAGAAGAAATCGCATTTTAGTGGAAGAGCTTTTACACCGTCATGTTTAGCTATTTATTCTGTTATGTGCTAGGAATTATATTTATCTGTTTAAGGAGTTTTAGGCGAGCGCCTTCTAGAGCGTTATAAAAATCATTTATTTGTCAAACATAGGTACATTAGGTATGGTAAATAAAATATATTCTCTATGTTGCGCCTAAAAAGGCATACAAATTTAAAAAAAAATCTTATTTAATAATGGCAAAATGTTTTAAAGTAAAATATCTAATATAATGTTAAAATAATAATTCATAATTTGCCATTTAAAAATTCCTTAATTGTATTAATATGTCTTATTTATTAATTTTTTTTTGACATTTCTATACTAAGCTACTTAAGCGCTTGTATCAGGAAACAGGACAACCAAAGTACATATATCAAAGATACATTGGTACCGGTGAGTGGTCTCGAACTCGTGCTCTCCAGTTTGTGTAACCATTGCACTGCCACTACACCACAGTCGCCACATCAAATGAAATAGGATTCCTTTTATATCCCTTTATTCATGTTAATATATATTAAAACGATTATATATTATATATTTTTATATATTTAAGATTATTGTGGATGTGAAGGAAGCTTTGTAAGGATCGTGGTAAGTGGCGCTCCATTGTCTCTGCCTATCCCTGTGGGAAAAAGGCGTGACAATTTGATTGATTGATTGATAAACGATTGTCGTCTCTACACATTTCTAAAACCATGTTTTAATTGATGCAAGTCCACCCCACATTTCTTGTTACTCACTTTGATGTACAAAATCAGAATTTAGGAATTTATTTATTATTTTTTTCAACTTTTTTATTGCCCTGGGCTTTGCGCTGGCTTTTGATAATTTCATATAGATAATATTTTTTATTAGTTTCCGACGCTTTTTGGGTTAACAAATCATTTGTTTGATAGATTGATTGGCGGAAGGTCAATCAGGGCTGACTAATGTAAGCCTATATCTAGATAGGTAATGTACGAACGATTAGCTATTGGTTTATTGCGCGTAAAGTCCCGGTTTCGATTCCCGGTCGGAGCAAATATTTGTTTCATAGCTTTTATTTGTAATTTAATAATTAAATTAAATATTGCAAATACTTGTCAATAAAAAAAGAGGTGGATTATCTTCGGGTCTGGTTATCAAAGAGTGGTAGACAGTGGTACCTAGCCTGCCGATACGGGATAGTACCACCACTTACAAGTATACAGACCGTGAAGTTATTTAGTCGCGTTTGCGGATCAGCTTGTAAGTTGCCGGTTCCAACTAGGCTAGCATGTGACTGCTACTTACAGTTATTGAATTGTAGTAGCAGTGACGTCAATTCATGGACCACACTCCAACTTAACATTACATAACATTAAACAAATGAATGTCGAGTTACAATAAAAAATAATAAAAATAAAATACTTGAACATTCTACCAGAGATCGAGTGGTTTTGAACCCGGTGTCCTTGTTTTGCGTGACCATTTCACTACCACTAGACCACGGTGGTCTTAATGAACCCATGTCAAAGAGGGCTTACTGTATTATCTTCCATTTACATTATCATGGCTATTTACATAGCTTGCTCAAGGTTGTTACCTACTTTGTATATATTAATGAATAAACAACTTGTTACTTTACATAAATGGAGGTCAGTATTTATTCTATTGTGACTCGACATATGACAGCACCCCGCTTGATATTAAGCTGGAGTGCGGTCCATGAATGGATGTCACTGATACTACAATTCAATAACTGCGAGTAGCAATCGCATTCATTATGTCGGCCTAGATGAAACCGGCAACTTACAACGTGACCAAATCACTTCACGGTCTGTATACTTGTAAGTGGTGGTACTACCCCGGATCGGCAGACTGGGTACCATTGCCTACTACTCTTTGATAACCAGGCACAAAGCAAATATTTACATATAGACACCTTGATAGAGGTTTTTTTAAAATTAATACTAAAAGGGCTAAAAAGTATCATTTATCTAATATAAGTGATACTTTGACAAACCACCCACCGAAACTAATGTATCTTTGATATATATATCAAAGATGGCTTGATATATATATAACCGAGTTAGTTCCCGGCCTCAGTCGCCGCTATTATACCGGCCTAAGGTGCTTCTCCACGCATCGCTTGAAGGATCCAAGGTCTGGATGGAGGATAGGATAGGATGGAGAGAGCACATGGGCTGGCAAAGCATTCCACTTGTCAATTATTCTACAAAGATACACAAAGTAACAAGTGATATATATATCAAAGATACATTGGTGGGTACCAAAGTCATATATCATATAAATATGTACTTTGGATGTCCTGTTTCTATGATACAAGCACTTAAGTAGCTTCGTATAGAATTTTGTAAAAAAAAATATACCCGTATTATGCAATATTATTGTATAATAGTATTTTCTTAGATTTTGCGCGAACATTGATTAATGAATTAAACTTTAATGCGGCTTACTATCGCGTTTCGAGAGCTTTGCAGCAATCATGGTCACAGAGAGATTCATTAACATATGATATTAAAATGGATAAGAAAACCAAGTATGTAGATACATCCTTATGTTTATATAGTAGTTATACGTATACCTCTCTAGGTAAATATAGGTAGGTAGGGACATGCGTGCGGAGGTTCGCGTGACTCGGCGCAATTAACCACCAAGCCGCATTTCCATATAATCCCTTATTCTAGATCTTATTTCATTTGTTTTGTTTATTTTCTTTTTAAACTTTGAAACAAAAGTCCGCCATCTTGTTTGGCGTTTGCGGTCTGTGCGTCGAATAAGTTGTTTTAAGACTGTATCTAAGGTATTAAATACGTCATGTGTTTTTAATGAGTTTTTTTTACTTTAAGCAGGAGTTTTAGCGGGCAACTGCAAGTGACAGGTCGTGCAATTTTAGATTATCTATAAAGCTTGTGTGTTTTGAATATTAATGTGTAATAATGGTGGGATTGTTATCTAGTAATCATTTTAAAGTTGATAGAGTATAGACAAGTGATTTAAAGCTGTGCAACATGTTACTTTGTGTATCTTTGTAGAATAATTGACAAGTGGAATGCTTTACCAGCCCATGTGTTCTCTCCATCCTATCCTATCCTCTATCCAAACCTTGGACCCTTCAAACGATGCGTGAAGAAGCACCTTAGGTCGGCATAGTGACGGCGACTGAGACCGGGAACCAACTCGGTTTTTTCAGTCGTCCATACTCTTGAACCTCCTTTTGCTTATCATCAGGGTGGTCGAGGTCAAATGTCGTGTCACAATAAAAAAACCTTCAAGTCTCCACTGAAAGAGTGTTAGTAAAGTTTTTCCATCGCTTTACTAAAATCATTATCATCATCTTCAACCTGATGATAAGGATGAAACAATAGAGTGTTTTATCCTTATCATGCATCAACTGAAGACGTCGTAACTGTTTTATTGTAGACTAGCGGCCCGTCCCGGCTTTGCACGGGTGGACATAATATGTTTTTTTTATATGAATAACATTCTCCAACGCGACATCGTTTATTTTTTCTTTTTTTATGACTTAATAAATTAGTAATGTTCTTTAATATTGTAGAGTATTAAAGTATGTCTTTTGTTCTATCATCAATAGTTTCCGCAGCGCATGCGACGAAAGACGTTTTAGGTATCTTTTTTTCATCTTGGGTTACGTGACTTAAGTTTTAGTAAGGATCCCTAATAATACGAAGAATGTAGCTTTCCAATGGTGAAAGAATTTTTAAAATCGGCCCAGTAGTTTTTGAGTTTATTCATTACAAACATACACACACATAAAAATACAATTTTTTTTTTTATAATATTAGTATAGATTAGTCTTTATGGACTAAGACTCCTTTTGCCTTCCCAGAATGAGAGAATTAAACTAAAAAATATGAAGTGCCATTTTCGGTTCCAACTAGGCCAGCATAGTGGATGTGACTGATACTTACAGTATCTGATACTCTAGTAGCACTTTTAATCACGTACCGCACTTCAGATTAACATCAGGCTGGGTGCGGTCATTGTTGAATCCCATTATTTTATTGTCTAATCAATACTTAGATTCATTCTATGGAAATGGATTCCATTGTTTGTACCTACCCTTATTGTAGAAAGCTTGAATATGTCATGTGTATATTATGAAGGAGATAGGTGTGTCAGGATGCATAGCAAATGATTATCCATTGTCTCTGACTATCCTATTGAAAAATAGGCCGTGAATATTCATAATATGAATGTGATAAGAGTTTGTGTAGTGAAATTAGACATATTGATGGATTGACCGTGGTGTAGTGGTAGTGCAATGGTTACGCAAACCGAGAGCACGGGTTCAAAACCACCCACCGGTATTAATATATCTTTTTGATATGAATACATATATACAAGCACATTAGTAGCTTAGTATAGAAATGTAAAAAATTATGAAAAAGATTTATAAATCAGTGACGTAAAGGAAACCAGTACGTTACGCGGAAAGTCCCAGGTTCGATATTTGTTTCATAAGGTTATTTTTAGCATAGCTTGATATTACACATTTTTGTTTATTAAAAAAAAGTGATTTAGTCCAACCTAACCCTGCAGGCTAGTAGTTATTTATTTTATGCATTATAGTGATTTTTATTTACACATCTATACTAAACTACAAAAGTGCTTGTATCATAGAAACAAGACAACCAAAGTACATATATCAAAGACACATTGTTAGCAATGAGTAGTTTTAAACCTGCGGGGTTAGGTTGAGCAAGTTAAAACGATTATCGTCTTTCGTCGGCAATTGTCAAAATAATAAAAGCAAGGCTAAATACAATAAAACGAGACAATTAATCGTTGTGACAAATATCGTCTGTGAGACGACACGTTTGATCATTATCATCAATAGTCTTAATTTGGTAGATTTAGCCTAACTTTTATTATTTTGTCAATCGTCGACGAAAGACGATAATCCTTTTAACTTGCCCAACCTTTGCGTAACCATCGCACTGCCACTACACCACGGTTGCCTTGGTGGTCGTTTGCCCAGTCTGCCATTTACCCAAGTATAGAGACCATGCAGTGACTCAGTCGCGTTTTGGGATGTTGTAAGTTGCCGGTTTTAACTAAGCCTTTACTTGGCGACCGTGGTGTATCCACTACTGATACGAATATTCACCGGTTTTAATATAAAATATAATTATGTACTTTGGGTGTCCTGTGGGGTTAGGTTGGGCAAGTTAAAACGATTATCGTCTCTCGTCGACGATTGGCAAAATAATAAAAGCTAGGCTAAATCCACCAAATTAAGACTATTGATGATAATGATCAAACGTGTCGTCTCACAGACGATATTTGTCACAACGATTAATTGTATCGTTTTATTGGATTTAGCCTAGCTTTTATTATATTGACAATCGCAGACGAGACACGATAATCGTTTTAACTTGCCAACCTAACCCCGCTGTTTCTATGATACAAGCACTTTAGTTGCTTAGGATAAAAATAGTAAGTAGATGAGAATGCTACTTACTGTTATTTACCTCTCGTAGTAGTAGGTATTTGATAAAGCGCTGTCATATGACGAGCGTAAATAAAATAAAATCTCTATTTTAATCAACGAAAGTGTTTTCAATAAAATAACTTTTTGGTGTCGACAAAGTATTCATTATTAATTTTATAATTTCATGTTTGTTCCATTTGGAGGTCGGCCATTTTGTCCTATTACAACTCCATTAGATTTTACTAATTGAATTAAATTCCCACTAATGGATATTGGTGTTAAAATTACTGTTTATTACTATTTTTAGTTATTTAATAAACATTTACGCCTTCTTTATTAAATAAATAAAATATAATCATATAAGTACTATCAATCAATCAATCAAATTGTCACGCCTTTGTCCCACAGGGATAGGGATATCCTGACACAACTCCCTCGCTTCCTTCACATTCACAATTCTCTTCATACAAGCTCTATGGTTATGGACACTAGGCAATCTAGCTTTCTTAATGATGTCTCCGATTTGGTCGGCAAACACCCTCCTGGTCCTGTTTTGTTTAACGCATCCATCCACATGAGATTTATAAATTCTTTCCATGTGCTCAAACCATCGAAGCAATCCTAAGTTGTATTGGTAGTAATTACTAAAGGATTGTGGATGCGAGGGAAGCGAGGGAGTTGTGTCAGGATCGTGGCAAGTGGCGCTCCATTGTTTTTGCCTATCCCACTTTAACTATGTTACTCTAGTTGGGAATAGCGACCTTCTAGTTAGATACTAGTTGATTATGGTTTGTACACTGAATTAAAATAGAAAATATCTAAAATAAACTTAATTTAGTTTGTTTTAAATCTCTAAGAATAATTAAGAGTTTAACAACATTTTCTTGCTCATAAATACATAGATAATTAGAGGAAAATGATTACAAAAATAAGGTAAATAGAGAACCTAATAAAACTTTAGTTCCACTATCCAATAAGAGATGGCGCTACAACGTTACCACAACAAAAATGGCAGCCATTACTTATGGCCGTAATAAGCCATTTTAATTATATTTAACAACATAAATCGTCTAATAGAAATAACTGAGACTCGTTATTACTTTTAACAAGTTGTTTTTGTGTTTTTCTTCGCTAATTTCACCTATATTAACATAACTTTCAACTAAATTAAGTAATTATCACCTACTTAATTGGTATTTTATGTATGTGATGGGGTGTACATACGTGCTCTTAACTCTTGTTTTATGTTTGGTTTTGTCTGTGTATATGTTTTGTAAACTTTTGCACTGGATTTACCAGAAAAGACTAATCATGAAGATGTAGAGACAAAAATTGACAAAGGAATGCTTTGGGCACACGGAAAGATTGACGAAAGTAATTTATGAATATGATGTAGATTAGAAAAATCGGAGACATCCTCAAGAAAGCTGGGTTACCTAGTGCCCATAACCGTAGAGCTTGTATGAAGAAAATTGCAATGTGAGTGAAGCGAGGGAGTTGTGTCAGGATCGAAGCAAGCGGCGCTTTATCGAAAAGAGATCTGCATTTTATCGACAGTGGAACTAAACTTTCAAGCGCGTGTTTTCTTTGTCGAATACTTACGAAAAAGGCGACCGTGGTGTAGTGGTAGTGCAATGGTCACGCATACCGAGAGCACGGGTTCAAAACCACTTGCCGGTATTATGTATCTTTGATATATGTACTTTGGTTGTCCTGTTTTTATGATACAAGTACTTTGATAGCTTAGTTTAGAAATGTACATAAACCTTAAAATATAGTGATTGTAAAATTATAGTCTCGGTTTTTACCGTCATTGGCACTCTTGGCCTTCCTTTTGCTTACCAACAGGAAGGTCAGGGTCTATGTAGGATCACAATAAAAAAAAATACTGAGACATAAAGAAAGCAAAGAAAAGAACATTAACATTTCCCTGTCAATTAGATTTCTATCAATTATATCCTATTATTATAAATATGAATGTGAGTTTGTTTGTTACGTTTTCACGCAACAATTACTTAACCGATCGTCATGAAACTTTGTACACATATTTATGGAGGTACTAGAAGTAACACAGGTTACTTTTAACTAAAAAAAATAAACATTTTTATTATAGTTGTCAATTGACTATAGTTTTAGCTGTTTGAAATTTATCTATATTTATTTTTATTTCCGTCTGTCATTTTTATATGAGTTTCGAGTTATAAATACATATATAGGTACCTACCTATATACCTCCTCCTTTTTTATGACTGTTATAGACCTAATTTTACGCGTGCGAAACCGCGGGCACAGCTAGTTTAATTATATTTATATCTTTAAACTGTCAAATCTTTCTAATATAGAGTTATTATTTCCAATGAAACTGCCTCCGCTATTAAGGGTTCCTCGTCAAATTGATTTTGGCATGAAAAAGCGTTTATTTATTGATCAGTTAATGGGCACGAAAAGTCATTAGAACACTTTTTAGGGTACCGTAGTAAAATACGGAACCCTTATAGATTCGTCATGTCTGTCTGTCCGTCCGTTCGTATGTCACAGCCACTTTTTTCCGAAACTATAGGAGCTATACTGTTGAAACTTGGTAAATAGATGTATCCCATCAAAAACAATACTTGTCAAAAAAACCAAGTCTCGCAACTCAGTTGTTCTGCGGTAAAAAGTTGTGAGATCCATGTAAAACCAAGTCGGTTATTAATTTATTCAGTCTCTACTTAAGCGACTTTCTGTCTTAATACGTCCAGTCTCTAAGACCACGATCGTGGTCCATAACAATTGAAAATCAATTGTGTCTGGAATCTCCGTACTCGAAGCATTAAGTTATTACGTAATAATTAACAACATCTTATAGTGACGCATATCAATATTAAAATTCTTTAATGTTTTATATAAATATATTGAGACTTGGCCATCGCCTGAAAACACGTGTAAATTCAATCGCCTGAAAACACATGTAAATTCAATTATTTAGTGCGATGGCCAAGTCTCAAGTCTGAATGAATTTTGAAATATACGTGTCTTTACAATGCCTGCATGTGGTTACTGAAAATTTCAGTCTTCTAGTTTTATCCACAACGAAGTTACAGGGGGTCGAAAATGGTCTGAATTGCTTCGAGAAAAGGATGGTACGGCCGTGACGCTTTGCTCGACTTGGTCGGGGGCACGACCGTGCCCCCAGATACTTAAGATATTCACACAAAATTAAAAAAAAAAACAATAAATTTTGGGGGTCCCATTTAGAACTGAACCTAAATTTTTTTTTCATCATACCCATACGTGTGGGCTTTTTTTAAGGTAGGTCTTTAAAAATAATATTGAGGTTTTTAATATATTTTTTTTCTAAACTGAATAGTTTGCGCGAGAGACACTTCCAAAGTAGTACATAGTTTGTCCCCCCCCCCCCCGTAACTTCTAAAATAAGAGAAAGATAAAACTAAAAATAATATATGATGTACATTACCATGCAAACTTACACCGAAAATTGGTTCGAACGAGATCTAGTAAGTAGTTTTTTTTAATACATCATAAATCGAAAACCGCAATTTACCTTCCATTCAATCAATTCAAATATAAAAATCGATCAACGAACTACAAGAACTTTTATCTTATGTTACTTGCTGCTACGGAACCCTTCATGGGCGAGTCCGACTCGCACTTGGCCGCTTTTTATTGTGACTGAATTGTTTTGCTGTTCTTCATGAACTGCTACAACAATTTAATAACTAAATAGCAGTTACATCCACTATGCTGGCCTAGTTGGAACCGGTAACTTAAAAGTTGATCACGAAACGTGACTAAGTCATTTTACGGTCTGTATACTTTTAAGAAAGCTGGGTTACCTAGTGCCCATAACCATAGAGCCTTGTATGAAAAGAATTGTAAATGTGAAGGAAGCGAGGGAGTTGTTTCAGGGTCGTGGCAAGTGGCTCTCCATTGCCTATCCCTGTGGGGAAAAAGCAAGGTCAATTTGATTGATTTATTGATACTTTTAAGTGGTGGTACTACTCCGGATTGGCAGACTGGGCACTACTGCCTACCACTCTTTGATGCAATAATCTATCGCCACGCCAGTCGTCAAATGAATGCGACTGCTACTTTTAGTTCAATCAATCAATAAAACTATCACGCCTTTTTTCCACTGGGATAGGCAGAGTCAATGGAGGGCCACTTGTCACGATCCTGACACAACTCCCTCGCTTCCTTCACATTCACAATTCTCTTCATACATTCTGTTTTAGTTATTTATTTGTATTCAGGATTAAGATCAGACGGGGTATTGTCATATGTCGAGTCACAATAAAAACGTGAGAAATGTGACGTAACATGAAGTATTCATTGAACAGCCCCCTATTCAAGTCAGCTGCACTAATTTTCTTATTGTACAACCGCATACATTTCACATCTAACCAAATGTTATTAATTCGACGCGTGCGCTTGTGGTAATCAGTGTATTGACTTGTGGATCGCACTCCAGTGGATTTGCTCCAACTTACAATTTTTTTATTGTGACTCGACATATGACAGCACCCCGCTTGATGTTAAGCCGAAGTGTGGTCCATGAATGAATGTCACTGCTACTACAATTCAATAACTGTGAGTAGCAATCACATCCACTATGACGACCTAGATGGAACCGGTAACTTACAAGCTGATCCCAAAACGTGACCAAATCACTTCACGGTCTGTATACTTGTGGATGTCTCCGATTTGGTTAGAAAACACTTTCCTGGACCTTGTATAATCGTCAATCTACTTTCCCTCATCCTTTCCATGTGCCCCAACTATCGAAGCATTACTTTGTCAAATAATAAATGTAAAATGTAACCTATTTTTTTCATTATTATTAAAAAAAATACATTTCTTTACTAAGCTACTAAAGAGCTGGTATTATAGAAACAGGATAACCAAAATGCATATAACAAAGATACATTGGTACCGGCAAGTGGATTTAAACCCGTGCCCTCGGTTTGCGTAACCATTGCACTGCCACTATACCACGGTCGCCCTACATTTATAGGTATTGTAGTCACCTAACAGCGTCATCTATTGTAAGGTCATCCATTATAATCACATACAATAATGACAAATTGTATCCCACGCAATTCATTCGAATGTATGCAATAATCCTATATTAACACTCCATGTATAAAACGATTTCTTTTTGATGGATGCGGCAAGAGATTTATATATTTATTTTAAACTTGCACTTTGTACAAAGGCGCACTTAATGCCGCTAGACATTCTCTGACAGCCAAACCTCTAGGACATTAAGACAATTTGTAATATTAAAACAACAAATACATAATAATAATATTTAATAATTATGTACATTTTAATACACATAAGTACATAAATAAGTTCTTTTGATTTACAATACTTATATAATTTTTCTGAAGTTAAGATTTTAATATTTATTATTTATATAAAAAGTAATAATTAACTATAATTAAACTATAAATAAAAAATATCATCTAATGACGTCGCATCAGAGATAGTCCCAAGGAGACTGGCAACATTTCCCCTTTGTATAGCAAGGCTAATACGTTGTCAGAAATAATTGCCAGCCTTCCTGTCTCCAGACTTCTCCGTCAGCCGCCTGGACACCTCCTTGGCCAGGCGCTTAGCTGATGGTCCCCAAGGGCCCATCGTCTCGACCCCAAATAAGTTATTTATATTTATAACACAATAATACACATAAAATATAACTACTCATGTCATAAAAGATGTGGAAAAGAAGAATATCTTGGATATTGCACGATTAGGAGTTTGTCTAAAATTTTGAGGTAGTTCATTCCATAGATTTATGTATGGCATTCCATATATTATGTATGTAGGCAGCACTCCGCTTGATGTTAAACTGGAAGGCGGTCCATAAATAGAAGCTGTTGCTACTACAGTTAAAGAACTTTTTTTACACTTTTATACTAAGCTACTAAAGTGATTGTATCATAGAAACAGGACGAATGTACCAGGCGTTTTTATTTTTAACACGCTTTTATTATTAGCTTAACTTTTATGTATGTTACAGGTAACTATATAACGGAATATTTCAAATTAATTTTCACCCACCATGAGAGGTCTGAATAATATTAAAAGGACATCATTCATTTTGTATGGGGACTTGGGCTTAATTGTACTAAAAGTGGGAAATGTACAATAAAATTGTTCGATACAACAATATTTTAATGTGCTTGGTAAATATCCTATATTTTGCATAGTTTAGATGTGCGAAATGATCAAACTATAATCATGACAGTCAATGCAGAAACCATTAAGTTCACTGCTAGCCCAAAAAAAGTCGTCAATCACTTTTTAATTAAAAAAAAAACATCAGGCAGTCGATCCATCGGGTCTCGACTCTCATTCAAGGTTATGGCGTGATAGCGTTTCTTCCGATTTGATCTTCCCACCAAATGTTTAGGCATCGCAAACGTCATCAATATAATACTGTCGTTAAACATTTTGAAACTAGTAAAAAATAGAGTAAAGGTATAAATTAAATTTTTAAAAATTATCTCCTGTTGTGCTAGTAATTAGCATACATATTTTTAGTGATACTATTGTCTTGAAAAGTAAGTTGGAATTAAATAAAAAAGATAATGTTTTGTAAAAAGTCGTTTTATTCATCTAATTAGATTATTTCCTGCTGAGTAAGGTTCACTTTCACCAACATCCCAACATTTTAGTTCGCGTGATATTCCGTCGTGGCGTCTCTAATGGCCACTTGTTGTCTATGGCAGTCGAGCTTCTTCTCTTTAGGACAATGTTCCTTGGTCAACTGTGTGTGACATTTATTTTTTAATATGTCTTTTCCGCGTGGTTTAGAAACTAAAAATAATCATTTTTATTTTTCAAATAACTCAATCGTACAGCAATTAAAAGCAAAATTGCTATTAGTTTTGTCAATACGAGTATCGAACCTACCATTTATATATATTTTTATCATCGGCCGTGACAAAAGTGTCACAATAAAAGTCCAAAATGAATGATGTCCTTTGTACACGTAATAAGAACCGATGACAACACAATAATTTCAATAAATCTTTGTTTTGTGTTGACTAGGGCAACCGTAAACTGCTTTCTTTTTCAGTCGTCGGCATTCTTGGATCTCCTCTGATTTTCCATTTATTTAATTTTTAGTTCACATTGTCATATAAGCGTGTTTTTTTAGTTTTTTTAAACTATAGTTTTATTATTTGTTATCTGTAAAGCGTACAAAAATTTAAGTGTGCACAAATATAAAAAATACCGCATCCAATCCAACCTTAAAAATCTAAATCTCACATCTTAATAGGCGAAAATCTCACCCTAATTTTGTTAGTACAATAATATGCCAAAACACACCCCGCGGGGGGTGATCATATTATTTTAAATTAATCCCCTTTCAATGTATTTAGTTTGACATTCTTTGACCCAATGGTTTTGAGTAGACACGTCACCTACACGAGTTTTAGTGTTCGCAAATCTAAGAATTTTGAAAGAATTGAAGCTGTGCTAAAATAAGAACTAATTTAGTGTTATTTATCTTATTTCTATTATGTTTATACCACGTGTGACTGAAAGAGACAACTACACGTACTTCAATTCTTTTATTTTAAAGATTGCCACTACTTTTCTGCAATTACAACCACTTGTAATTGTGGTTGACTTTTAATACTGCTTAAGTCACATGGTAACAAGAATAGCTGCATAATTGTTCCGTCATCCTTTTTTTAAAGTATTTTATGTCATTTCTTATTGTGTCAAATTAGGTTGTCAAATGATCATCAAAACCTTCTAAATTACGAATGTAAAACTGTATATTCATCCCTTTCTGACTTCTTTTTAATGCCATGACTGAAAATAGTATAAACGCATAGTTACTATAAGGCGACCGTGGTGTAGTGGCAGTGCAATGGTAAGATCCGAAATTATTTTGAATGAAATTATTTTCCATCATTAACCGGAAGGATTGTACTTTCAAATAAAAAAAGATATTTGAAAAAATATTCAGATGTTTTTATTTTATAGCATTTTCAAAAAAAAAAAGTTATTTGGCGGACCCGATATTATTTTGACAATCGCCGACGAGGGACGATAATCGTTCTTATTTGTCAAACCTAACCCCCAGTCGCAAAACTCGCGAGCTCGTGAGTTTCGCACTACTATCGCACACACGCATTTGCGGCGGGCGCGATTCAATGTCGATCTGTAAGTTCGTTACTAGCCTTACGACAAAGTACCGATTCTCGCTTCTGACGAGAAGGCAGGCAAATACGTTATGTGACATTTCCCTTGTTGAATATTATATTATATAATTTGTAAATAGGTATTTTTAAGTAGATAGAAACAACCCTCTTTAATAAACTCCCTAACGTATCATTAGAATAAAAAATGTACACAGGAATATTATGGGTAAAAATTATAAACCAAAGGTCCACATTCATTTTGTATGGGGACTTGGGCTTAATTGTATTAACAGTTTAATATGCATTTTAAAATAGTTTAATGTACGAAGATTACAATGTAATCGGAATATATCCTTTATTTTGCATAGTTTAGGTGTGCAAATTGATCAAACTATAATTATGACAGTTCGAAGAAGAACAAATATGGCGTTGATTGACAGATGATACAAAATCCATATCTTATTTTCCAAATAACTCAATCGCACAGCAATTAATAGCAAAACTGTTATTAGTTTTATCAATACAAGTATCGAAACTACTATTTATATATTTTTTCATCATTGGACATTACAAAAGTAGTACATAAAAGCCCAAAATGAATGATATCCTTTAATTTAAAACATTTTCATTAGGGTACGGACGGTCGCGATAGATGATCGCAGTTGATCGATTTAAAATTGCATTTTGCGATTTTGAATACATATAGTTTAATAATTCTTTATTTATTTTTTAATTATTTAGACTTGTTACTAAAAAAAAGGCGTATATTTTTCTCCGGATCTAGTAGATGGGACTGCAACTTGCAGTTGTTTAACTGTGGTAGCAGGGCCGTCTTTACCCGGGGGTTCAAGGGGTGCAGTGCACCCGGGCGCAGAGTCCTAGGGGGCGCATGCCGACCGCTATAAACTTCGATAGGTACCTACTACACTGGGACCACGCGAGCGGAGCCATGACTTTCGCACCCCGGCGCTGAATATGCTTAAGACGGCCCTGTGTGGTAGCATTCGTCTTCATTCATGGACAGCACTGCAGCTTAATATCAGGCGGGGTACTGTCGTAATTTGAGCTACAATAAAAAATGACCTCTTTTGGGGTTCTCTTAAAATGGGTCCAAGCGTAACATATAGTATAGCTTGTCTAACTATGAATAACACGCCCCTAGTTTATTCAAATGTGTGAATACAAATATTACTAACTATACTACCATACTTTATCAGCGTGCTCCTTCTTGTGTCCAACCAGCAACTGAATGACCAATTACAATTGCATTTTCCGTGTGTTGCATCCATATTTTATTTTATATTTGCACGTGTGCTTAAATGCATTGGAGGGGCGCGTCATTTCGGCTTAGACAGACTTAGAACTAACAAAACTTAACTTTAATAATTCAAAATGGCAGCTACTTATGTCAAATAGGTATTGTAAGTATGTTAATTAGCTGTAATTAGACATAGTGATTTATTTGAAAATCACTATTTCTTTCTTTCGTAAGATAACGTTTTGTTTTTGGAATTGTTTATGTGTACATATATATACATTTTCTGAATATTTAAAATATTGATAACTAGCTGATTTCCCGCGACTTCGTACGCAAAAAGACGGATTAGGCAATTTTCGGTTGGTCGGTTGGTCGTTTGAAAATTGTGTTTTGGCCCATCGTATATTTAAATTTAAAATAATTATAATAGATTGTATAATTATTTTTAATTTAATTAAAAAGAAGTTTATCTTAAGTAAAATCTTAAATAGCGCTGGATCGAATTTTACGAGTTAACTAATTTTTGACATAGTTTAATTTAAAACAAACTCTTTCTTATGAGTATGTTTAATCTAATTTAAGGCGACCGTGGTGTAGTGGCAGTGCAATGGTTACACAAACCGGAGAGCACGAGTTCGAGACCACCCACCGGTACCAATGTATCTATGTTATATGTACTTTGGTTGTCCTGTTTCTATGATACAAGCACTTTAGTAGCTTAGTATAGAAATGTAAAAAAAAAACAATTAATTAATTAAATTAATTAATAATCAAGTAATAATCTTTACTTTGTGATACTAAATTGTCTAAAACCGTGATTAATGCTGCTTACTACTCCTCAATTGAAGGCATTCGTCTGCTAAGTTATTCAAAAAGGAAAATCTTTATAGTTATCCACAGTAATTTCCAATTTCATTGTGAATCTACAAGTGCCTATTTAGTTTTAAATAAATTATAACTAATAATTAGAAATACTTTGTAATTTTCTACTTAGAAGGGGGCTTATAGGAAAGTCAAGTGACGGCTGAAATTATTAAAGGTATAACCTCAGATCATAATCATAACCTCATGATCTGAGGGTATAACTGATTGTGGCTCGACATATAACAGCATCTCGCCTGATGTTAAGCTGGAGTGTGGTCCATGAATGGATGTCGCTACTACTACAATTCAATAACTGTAAGTAGAGCCTGTTTGAAGTGAAGGAAGCAAGGGAGTTATGTAAGGATCGTGGTAAGTGGCGCTCCAGTGTATCAGGGAAAAAGGCGTGACAATTTGATTGATTGATTGATAAGTAGCAATCACATCCACTATGCCGGCCTAGTTGGAACTGGAATCGCGACTAAGTCACTTTACAGTCTGTATACTTGTAAGTGGTGGTACTATCCCAGATCGTGCATACCAATCGATCTCGCGCGGTTCAGAACCGAGACACACTCAATAAATATCCGAGTAAGCAAGCATGAACAATTTGTAAAAATTGCACTTTCGACGTTATACAATAAAGACATAAATATAATTTGTGTGAGAAAATGAGCGGAAGAAAAATACGATATTTTCAGGCCTAGGTATTAATTTCAATGTAGGCTTCAAATAGAAACAGAATAGATATGTCTAGTTATTATATTATTAGGAATTTCCACAAGGAAATTATTGTACGCTCGATTACAAGTCTTATAAATATTTTTTATTGTGACTCGACATTTGACAGCACCCCGCTTGATGTTAAGCTGGAGTGTGGTCCATCAATGGATGTCACTCACTACTACTACAATTCAATAACTGTAAACAGCAATCACATCCACTATGCTGGCCTAGTTGGAACCGGCAACTTTAAAGCTGCTCCCGAAACGTTGGCCACTACACCACGGTCGCCTACAATCGTAATCGAGCGTACAATAATTTCCTTGTGGAAATTCCTAATAATATACTCGAAATAACTAGACATATTTATTCCGTTTCTATTTGAAGCCTACATTGAAAGTGTGGTAGGCAGTGGTACCCAGTCTGCCGATCCGGGGTAGTACCACCACTTACAAGTATACAGACCGTGAAGTGATTTGGTCACGTTACAGTAGTAGCAGTAGCCTCCATTTATGGACCGCGCTCCAGCTTAACATCAGACAGGGTATGTTCATATGTCGAGTCACAGTATCTGTCACAATAAAAAAAAACAAATATAAAAAAAAGAACACTTTTATATAAAAAGTATATGTATTAAAAAAAGTTGTAAGAAACGTCCCTTACAAAACTACCCTAACGAAAATGACACTAATTTCTATCAACAACCCCCACAAAAAATCCCTTCACTCGTGCCGCCCCTAAAAAATCGAAAAAAACGGTGACCTCACCTTTTTTTCGATTTTCTATACGAAAAACCGGAAAGAATAATAAAAAAGATAATTCTTTGTTTTTTCGGCAGATTAACGATTCGCTAAAACTTTCTCTGCAAACTTTCTTCTTTTTTTTATTAAACTGGAGTGCGGTCCATAAAAATAACTGTAAGCAGCGGTTACATCTACTATGCTAGCCTAGTTGGAACCGGCGACTGACAAGTTGATCCCGAAACGCGGGTATGTCACTTTACGGTCTGTATACTTGTAAGTGGTGGTAGTACTCGTACCCTGGATCGGCAGACTGGGCACCACTACTCCGTGACCACGTCGGAATAATAAAATAAAATAACATTGTAAAATCAAAACCAAATTAAACGCGATAGTAAGTCGCATAAAGGACATCATTAATTTTGGGCATCTATGTACTACTTTTGTAAAGTCCAATGATAAAAAAATATATAAATGGTAGTTTCGATACTTGTATTGTTTAAACTAATAACAATTTTGCTTTTAATTGCTGTGCGATTGAGTTATTTGGAAAATAAGTTATGGATTTTGTATTATCTGTCAATTAACGCCATATTTGTTCTGCTTTGAACTGTCATAATTATAGTTTGATCATTTTGCACACCCAAAGTTACAAAATAAAGGATATATTTCTATTACATTGTAATCTTCGTACATTAAATCTATTTTAAAATGCATATTAAACTGTTAATACAATTAAGCCCAAGTCCCCATACAAAATGAATGATGTCCTTTGTTTAATTCATAGGTTTCATTGAAAAATAATGAAGCAAAAGCCGATTGCATTTAAAAAATAATATGGCGGAACTGTTTAAAAGAAAAATGACAAAACTAGAACGATACGAAACTAATAATCAACGTCCTTAAACCCAAGACGGACAAGGGACGTAATTGGTTTTAAAAAAACATGTCCCACCGATTAGAATCCCCAAATTATACAAGTTTTGAGCACAAACAGTATAATTTGTCTGCGGACACGACGGAACAACGGCGCCATGACCGCACCACACCTTTATCACTTTAAAAAAAGCCGATTCCTTCGTCTGTTGGCCGGCATAGTAATTTAAGGTGACCGTTTTTGACGTCACGCGAACTCTGGAACCCCTGCTACTACGCAGAGACATGGCAGCTCTGTGCGTTCTCTATCGCCTATACCACGGAGAATGTTCCGAAGAGCTTTTTAAACTTGTTCCTACCTCGTCCTTTGACACCCGTAACAGATCGGCGAAAGCATCCGCATTTTGTCGACCGAATCGGCAGTAGAACTAAAAAAATAACTAAAAACAAGAAAACTGCGTCTTTTCTTTGTAGAACAATTGACAAATGTTATGCTTTGCCAGCCCATGTGTTCTCTCCATCCTATGACCTTGGATCCTTTAAGCGATGCGTGAAGAAGCACCTTTGGCCGGCAGCCGGGAACTAACTCGGTTTTTTCAGTCGTCGTCACTCTTGGACCTCCTTTTGCTTATCACCAGGCGGGTCGATGTAAGATGTCGTGTCACAATAAAAAAACAACAACAAAAAAGACAACTTTAGTGCTATGGTGCTAACTCTAAGAAACAACTTTATTATTAGCACCATAGATATATCTCTTAAATATCCCTTGCATCCTCATAAATTATCATAATGTACTTCAGGTCTTTAATTTGTTAACAGACCAGCTAAAGGCTTATAGTGTGTAACATTTTTATTTAAAGCACTATAGTTCTATGTCTTGTTGATTTGCTGATCTAAAAGGATCCACGTTGGTGCATCATCAGATACCCCAGGTCCTCAATTTGATAACGGCCCAGCTAAATGCTCGTTGTGAGTAAACATTTTAGTTAAAGCACTATAGTTCTATGTCTTGTTGATTTGCTGATCTAAAAGGATCCATGTTGGTGCATCATCAGATACCCCAGGTCCTCAATTTGATAACGGCCCAGCTAAATGCTCGTTGTGAGTAAACATTTTAGTTAAAGCACTATAGTTCTATGTCTTGTTGATTTGCTGATCTAAAAGGATCCATGTTGGTGCATCATCAGATACCCCAGGTCCTCAATTTGATAACGGCCTAGCTAAAGGCTCGTTGTGAGTAAACATTTTAGTTAAAGCACTATAATTCTATCAATTTTGACGACAGGCGTGGACGAACGGTTTAGCGACTGGTTTGTTGCGCGTAAAGTCCCGGGTTCGATCCCCGGCCGGAGCAAATATTTGTTTCATAGCTTTTATTTGTAATCTTTAATAATAATAAATATTGCAAATATTAGTTAATAAAAAAAAAAAAATGGATATTTGCTTCGGGTCTGGTTATCAAAGAGTGGTAGGCAGTGGTACCCAGTCTGCCGATCCGGGGTAGTACCACCACTTGCAAGTATACAGACCGTGAAGTGATTTGGTCACGTTTCGGGATCAGCTTGTAAGTTGCCGGTTCCATCTAGGCCGGCATAGTGGATGTGATTGCTACTCACAGTTATTGAATTGTATTAGCAGTGACATTCATTCATGGACCACACTTTGGCTTAACATCAAGCGGGGTGCTGTCATATGTCGAGTCACAATAAAAAAAAATTGTTGATTTGCTCATCTCCTACCTTAGACCTATCGTCAGAGTAGCTCAGTGGTACCAGTTGAAACACCCATGTAAGCGTACACATAGATGTGTCAAATGTTAGGTAACAGATATGTTTAAAAGTAAAGTAAATACCGATTATGCGTCTAACATCCCTACCGCAGCTAACAAAACGAACTGATGTCCTTCAAACCCCTGATCAGATCCTCATCAACTGTAGCTAAGAACCATCTCGATCACGTCAGCTTTCAAACAAATAAAACCGCATCGTAATCGGTCCATTCGTTTAGGAGCTATGATGCCACAGACAGACACACAGATACACAGACACGCTAAACTTATAACACCCCTCTTTTTGGTCGGGGGTTAAAAATGGAAACCTATTTAAGAACTGTCGCATGCATCGAAATTAAATATTCAAATAGGTTTTACTGGTAGATTACGGTGTTTTCCAAGTAAAATGCAAAGGTTAAACGAATCAGTTCACTTTGAATGTCTTCGAGACAATTTTCCGGTTGTGAATATTTTAAAAGAAGTTATTTTTCCGAAGGCCAATAAAATAAGGCTGTTATGGCCTATTCTTGTTCCTAATTTAAATAAAAATATGTATTTGTCACGCCATATTCCCCTAGGGATAGGCAGAGACAATGGTGCGCCACTGGCCACGATCCTGACACAACTACCTCGCTCCCTTCACATTCACAATTCTCTTCATACAAGCTCTATGGTTATGGGCACTAGGCAACCTAGCTTTTTTAAGAATGACTCAGATTTGGTCGGCAAACACCCTCCGGGGCCTGCCTCGTTTAACGCATCCATTCACATGAGATTTATAAACTCTTTTGTCAATCTACTTTCACTCATCCTTTCCATGTGCCCAAACCATCAAAGCATTCCTATGTCAATTCTTGCACTACCCACTATTATCTTAACGTTCACCATTTATGAAGGTTTGGATGGTAGAGAAAGCCATGAGGCAGTAAGTCCGCATTTTGTAAAAAAAAAACAATAAAGTCTTAAAAAATAAAAAAATAAAAAAATAAATGTTTTTGTAGTCCAACCCCAGTGTATTAAATATATTATAATAGGATATATTTTAGGATATATTTAGGAATATATAATAGGATTTTAAGAGTGGTAGGCAGTAGTACCCAGTACCCAGTCTGCCCATCCGGGGTAGTACCACTACTTACAAGTAAACAGACCGTGAAGTGTTTTGGTCACGTTTCGGGATCAGCTTGTAATTTTCCGGTTCCATCTAGGCCGGCATAGTGGATGTGAGTGCAACTCACAGTTATTGAATTGTAGTAGCAGTGACATTCATTCATGGACCACACTTCGGCTTAACATTAAGCGGGGTTCTGTCATATGTCGAGTCACAATAAAATAAATATATAGATCGTATGTTTCTATGTTTTTCACCGAGACTAGTTTTCAACTTGCGAACTTGAACAGTAGTACGTGGAGAACACTTTACCCATAATTACAAGTGGCCCGCACCACTCCACTCGCAACCCTTGCAGCCTCATTGTTTTCAGCTTAACAAAAGTTATAACTTGTATTTCATTGTTACTCCATTCATAATTCGTACCACCTGTCGTCCTTTATTAAAAATTTACTTTGTTTTGATATTTTTTTAATGATCGAGAACTATTTTTTTACAGGATGGCGTCTTTACTTACTGATCACTTAAGTAACGATAGCGGATAGAATAAGGAATAGCACATTGCGTGATAGATGTGGTTTGAAAGAAGATGTAGTGACAAGGATTGACAAATAAATGCTTCGATGGTTTGGGGACATGGAAAGCAATTTATAAATCTAATGTGGGATGCGTTAAACAAGGCAGGCCCAGGAGGGTGTTTTCCAAACAAATCGGAGACATCCTCAAGAAAGCTAGGTTGCCTAGTGCCCATAACCACAGAGCCTGTATGAAGAGAATTGTGGATGTAAAGGAAGCAAGGGAGTTGTGTCAGGATTGTGGCAAGTGGCGCTCCATTGTCTCTGCCTATCCCTGTGGGAAAAAACAATATTTAATAATACTCGTATACTTATTAATAAATATTGCAAATATCTGTTAATAAATAAAAGAGATGGATATTTGCTTCGGGTCTGGTTATCAAAGAGTGGTAGGCAGTGGTACCCAGTCTGCCGATCCGGGGTAGTACCACCACTTACAAGTATACAGACCGTGAAGTGATTTGGTCACGTTTCGGGATCAGCTTGTAAGTTGCCGGTTCCAGCTAGGCCGGCATAGTGAATGTGACTGCTACTCACAGTTATTGAATTGTAGTAGCAGTGACATTCATTCATGGACCACACTTCGGCTTAACATCAAGCGGGGTGCTGTGTCGAGTCACAATAAAAAAATATATATTATAATATAATAAATATAATTATAAAATATATTATAGAATAAAAAACCACAAATGCCTGATTATTCACTAGTGCCTAGTTACGCACCAGATGGCTACCCTTAAGTGGGTTAGAGAGAGATAGACATAGTGCTCTTTTCACATAGAAAAAAAGGGACAAAATATATTTTACTTTAATATTAAAATAGTTGGGGTCACGTCATTTTCTTCTATGTTTACATTATTTATAGAATGTTGCGGTTTGTGTAAAAGGGTGTGAATTTATGTTTTATAGGCGACCGTGGTGTAGTGGCAGTGCAATGGTTACGCTAACGGAAGAGCACGGGTTCAAAACCACCCACCGGTATCAATGTATCTTTGATATATGTACTTTAGTTGTCCTTGGTTTGGTTGTCTATGATACAAGCATTTTAGTAGCTTAGTATAGAAATGTATAATATTAAAAAAAAAGGAAATTTAGAAAGGATATTGGCGAAAGAGGTTTATATGTCAGAGGTTAAAAGGATAACAAACATGATAGTATTTTCTTAGATTTTGCGCGATCATGTTTAATGAATTAAACAAATTTTATGCGGCTTACTATCGCGTTTATTTTGGTTTTGATTTTACAATTTTTATTATTCCGACGTTCGAGAGCTATGCAGCCATCGTGGTCACGGAGAATAATAAAACGCTGAAACAATAAAAAAATATAAAATCAAAACCAAGATAAACGCGATAGTAAGCCGTATAAAATTTGTTTAATTCATTAACAAAAATGAAAATCAAACGAAACCGTATGTTCCTTCTTCAAATTCGTCGTTTCTTTGTAGAACAATCGACAAGTGGAATTCTTTACCAGCCCATGTGTTCTCTCCATCCTATAACATTGGATCCTTCAAGCGATGCGTGAAGAAGCACCTTTGGCCGGCATAGTGATGGTGAATCGGGTTTTACAGTCGTCGGCTCTCTTGATCTTGATCTTGACCAGGATAGGCGTAGTCGAACGGTTACAATTGGTCTGTTGGGCGTAAAGTCCCGGGTCCGATTCCTGATCGGAGCAAATATTTGTTCCATAGCTTTTATTTGTAATGTTTACAAATCAGATAGAATATTACAAATGTTTGTTAATAAAAACAAAGTGGCGGATATTTGCTTCGGGTCTGGTTATCAAAGTGTGGTAGGTCTGCCGTAAGTCTGCCGATCCGGGGTAGTACAAGTATACAGACCGTGAAGTGATTTGGTCGCGTTTGGGGATCAACTTGTATGTTGCCGGTTCCAACTAGACCGGCATAATGGATGTGACTGCTACTTACATTATTTTTATTGAATTGTAGTACCAGTGACATCCATTCATGGACCACACACCAGCTTAACATCAAGCGGGGTGTTGTCATATGTCGAGTCACAATAAAAAAATAACACGACTTCATCTATGATTCACTCAACTTTTATTTTTACAAAATTATTTTAGAAGAAACAAAAACATTTTTATAAAATGTACCATTCGTTTTTACTCTAAGAGCTTTCGCTACGAGCGGAGAAAATGTACAGGCTGTTTCAAAAATACGACACGATATTCTTTAATTTTTTTATTGTGACCATAGAGCTTGTATGAAGAGAATTGTGAACGTGAGAGAAGCGAGGTAGTTGTGTCAGGATCGTCGCAAGTGGCGCTCCATTGTTTCTGCCTATCCCTGTTGAAAAAAGGCGTGATAATTTGATTGATTGATTGTCTAACCTCTACCTGCCTGTTTCCCAGTCGGAGCAAACATTATGATAGCTTTCTTAGATTTATCGCAAACATTCATTAACGAATTAAACAAATTTTATGCGGCTTACTAATAAAATAAAATAAAATTATAAAATTGAAACCAAAATAGTAAGTATACGCAATAGTAAGCCGCATAAAATTTGTTTAATTCATTATCATAGCTTTTATGTGTGTATTTAATATTTATGTGTCTATTACAAATATTTGTTAATAAAAAAAAAACGGATATTTGCTCCGGGTCTGGTTATTTAGGAGTGGTCATAGCTTAAAAGTCTCCAGTTCCAAAGACCGGCATAATAGGTGACACTGTTACTGCAGGTATCAGTTCTCCCACAAAAAAGCGTAAGTGACTGTTGATGGAATTAAGTCTGCTAGAGTTTTGATGAAAAAGATTTGTCTTTTTGGCCTTTAACCTTTGGCGGTCTATTGGTCTCTATTTAATTTTTTATTATTTACATTTCTATACTATGCTTGTATCATAGAAACAGGACAACTAAAGTACATATATCAAAGGTACATTGGTACCGGTGAGTGGTTTAGAACTCGTGCTCTCTGTTTGAGCAACCATTACACTGCCACTACACCACGATCGTCTATTGGTACTCTTGGCGAGACACCGTCGGTTAATATTTCAATTGAGATAATATAAAAGGGGAACAAGAACATGAAAAGTGACGCGGTCTTATCATAGCTCAGTGTTTTTTTGACAATATGCTGGCAAAAACATACACTTTTTTCTGTATGTTACACACTGTATGTTAAAAAATAAAAAAGAATCCCTCTTTTCCCAGACTTCTCCCCACATTTTTCAGCACAACGACTTAGGCTTTCAATCTGCATTAAGGACTGTTAAAATCACTTAAGATATTTCAACTTCTAGATGAATTTATATTGTGTCTTCATTTATTCTGTTGGCGAATTTCCTAAGGTCTAAAATGGTATATATAAAGAATTTTATGCGGCATATTATCGCGTTTATTTTTGGTTAATAATTGTACAATTTATTATTCTTCATGACCACGATGGCTGCAAAGCTCTCAAAACATCGGAATAATAAAAAATGTACAACCAAAATTAAACCAGAAAGACATCATTAGGTAGAAGACGCCCTGAACATAGGCATCTCACTTAAAACGCCATTTCGAACGACAAGATGCCAGTTGCATCCACCATTAACCCGTGACTTTCACTATGTCGTCATTCCACCGTCTGCCGGTTCGTGGTTTCCACTCTAGAACCTTACTTCCCCATCGGTTGTCGGTTCTTTGAGCGATGCGGCCAGCCCATTGCCACTTCAGCTTGCAAATCCTACGAGTTATGTCGATTCTATCGCGCAAAGATACACCAAGCATAGCTTTCTCTATTACCCGCTGAGCATCTGAGCTTTGCCAACAGGCCAACATTTAAGGGCCACGTCTCAGTGCCATATGTCATCACTGGCAACACATATTTTTATTTATGTACCATATTTTTATTTGTTTTCCACGCAATTTTTAGACTATTTCAAACAAAGGCCAGGATCAATTTAGGAAAAAACTATCCTGCTTTGCGTATTTGTGAGACATATAACAATATACAAAATAATTCTGACACATGTTTGTAGGTCCAAAATCAATATATTTAAGAAAACTGTTTTTAACTATTTTATTGATAAATAATATTTGATTCAACTGATAAAATTAAAAGTATATTAACTAATTAATTAATTAAACTATAAATAAAAAATATCATCCAATGACGTCGCATCAGAGATAGTCCCAAGGAGACTGGCAGAAATAATTGCCAGCCTTCCTGTCTCCAGAATTCTCCGTCAGCCGCTTGGACAACTCCATGGCCAGGCGCTTAGCTGAGGGTCCCCAAGGGCCCATCGTCTCGACCTCCAACGATTTTTTATTCAACTGATTATAGTTTTTTTATTAATTTAATTTTAGTTTTAAGTAATAGAAGCACTGTTTTTTAGTATTTATGTTTAGAATATATTATTTATGTTTTTTCTTTATTGAATGTTGTACACGCCTATAATTGGTGGTAGTGTAAGTCTGTTTATACTCTTTATAATATTTATTAGTTTATAAGAGTTATACATCAAGAGTGGTAGGCAGTGGTACCCAGTCTGCCGATCCGGGGTAGTACCACCACTTACAAGTATACAGACCGTGAAGTGATTTGGTCACGTTTCGGGATCAGCTTGTAAGTTGCCGGTTCCAACTGGGCCGGCATAGTGGATGTGATTGGTGTGTCTTAATATAAATATTTAAACACACACTGGTTGAAGACCCTTGTCTTAAACGCGATAGTAAGACGCATAAAATTCGTTAAATTCAAACAAAATTAAATTTAACAAAGTTTTATTTACATTTTATAGTCTTCGTTTGCTTATAGAGAAGTAGGTATCGTTAGGGGTTGAGCCATCCCCCTAATCGAATTGAAGGGGCGCGTTGCTATGACAACCGACGCCCTACCCAAGGGTGGGAGGCAGACGTGACATTTATTTGTAGGTATTCAAATGTACGTTTTTTTATAAAGCATTTCTTTAATACGAGTGGTGGTTAAGTCGAGGTTTTTTATTATTATTAAGAACCTACATCTGACTTCGACTTTACCTGATGGTGATTAGAAGGAGGAATAAGAGCGTCAACGACTGAAAAAAACTGTTTTGTTTTTACGATTGCCTTTGTCGCTATCGCTATTTATTTATTTGAATCACCAACGGAAATTACAATAATTAACAATCTAAGCGCCTGGCCAAGGAGTTGTCTAAGTGGCTGACGGAGAAGTCTGGAGACAGGAAGGCTGGCAATTATTTCTGCCAACGTATTAGCCTTGCTATACAAAGGGGAAATGTGTCTCCTTGGGACTATCTCTGATGCGACGTCATTAGATGGTATTTTCTATTTATAGTTTAGTTAATATTCTATTAATTTTATTTGTTATTTAAACCAAATGAATGTTTTTCCATCACGTCATGCATTTTAACAATAATATGTCAATTTAAAATTAAGAATAAATTAAACAATGGTTGGGTATGACAGAAGAAGCATGAGAGTAGAGTTAACGCTGTAGAAATGCGGTCGTTAAGGAGTGTATGTGGAGTGGCGATAGCGGATAGAATAAAGAATAACACACATTGCACAATAGATGTGGTTTGAAAGAAGATGTAGTGACTAAGATTGACAAAGGAATGTTTCGATGGTTTGGGCTCATGGAAAGGATGAATGAAAGTAGATTGACGAAAGAAATTTATAAATCTGATGTGGATGCATGGGTTTAACAAAGCAGGCTAGGAGGGTGTTTTCCGAACAAATCGGAGAGATCCTCAAGAAATATGGGTTGCATAGTGCTGATAACCATACAGCTTGTATGAAAAGAATTGTGGATGTGAAAGCAGCGAGGAAATTGTGTTAGGATCTTTGTCTCTGCCTATTCCTGTGGGAAAAAGGCGTGACGATATGATTAATTGATTGATTGTTTGCGAGGCATTACTCTAAATTACATTACGTTTTATTATTTATGTATTGTCAATAAATTAAACAATCAAATTTCCAAGGAGTAAAGGCAGAGACAATGGATCGTCCTAGATTTACATTCACATTTATCTCCATACAAGCTCTACGGTTATTTGCACTGGCACCTAGCTTTCTTGAGAATGTCTCTGATTTGGTCGGCAATGTTTTCTGGGTCTGCCTCGTTCAAGGCATCCATCCACATCAATTAGCTTAGTAGATGTCTGAATATAAAATTAAATCAAATGAATGAATTAAACAAATTTCATGCGGCTAACTATCGCGTTTATTTTGGCTTATTAGATTTTACATTTTCTAATTATTCCGACAGCTTTGCAGCCGGGATTAGAAAAACAAAATCAACACATCAAACGGGGTAGTTTTGGAAACAATAACAGCTTTAACCAATAGGACGACCAACACCTCAGTTTCTCCGTGACCACGATTTTTTTATTGTGACACGACATCTGACCTCGTCCCGCCTGATGATAAGCAAGAGGAGGTCCAAGAGTGACGACGACTGAGAAAACCGGGTTTGTTTACGGCTGCCCCAGTCGCCGTCACTATGCCGGCCAAAGATACGCAAAGCATCGGCCGTCACGATGGCTGCAAAGCACTCGAAACGTCGGAATAATAAACCAAAATAAACGCGATAGTAAGCCGCATAAAAATTGTTTAATTCATTAATTATTGTTCGCGCAAAAAATACTATTAATTAAATGAAATCATTAAAATTATTTTAAGTATCTACCTTAATTCTAGTCTGGAAATAACCATACTCTAGATATCCTACTGAGGTAACTCGTACTTAAAAATAACCCTAAAAACTTGTAAAAGCTCTATTGAAATATCAAGTGATACTTGGCGGGAGTATTTTACTAGGTCACAGCTACAAGTGGAGTGCGATCCACGAATGGAGGTGATTGCTAATACGGGTAAATAACTGCAAGCAGAAGTAGTCACATCCACAATGCCAGACTTCGCTTTAACTTGGCCTTATTATACTTTTGTGTTTTATTGTCTTATATAGACTCTACCAGTGTCGCAATGACTCTACAGCGCGGGGCCTATAGTAAATTCTTTCAAGGGGCCCTTGGTTTGCTTTAGGTTCTTTAGTTTAGGGTATTAAATAAACAAAACTGTTACAAATAAACTTTTCTTGATTTAATATGAGAAAATTTACAGATAACACTTTCAATTTTGACTTTTCAATTGTGAAGCATAGCCTAAGCGTTTCGCGTTTAAGGCATGCAAGATATTTTCCGCTCCTATCTAAATTAATATTTTTTTATTATGGTCAGACAGCCGTTGGAGCGCGGGGCCCCCAAATGCGCGGGGCCCGTAGCATTTGCTACTCTTGCTAATCCGGCACTGGACTCCACATATGACAGCAAGCTGGAGTGTGGTCTATGAATGGAAGAGACTGCTACTACAGTTAAATAACTATAAGCAACAGTCACATCCACTATGCCGGCCTAATTGGAGCCGGCAGCTTACAAGCTAATCCCGAAACGCGACTAAGTCATTCCACGGTCTGTACTTGTAAGTCTGTCTACTCACTCCTAAAACTACATGTTTTGGTTAAGTATGTATATCTCGTATTTTTATGAATATCGCAAACACGAAGACATTCCAAAGAAGTTTTTTTTTCTTTTTCATATGTCAATTTAATATGCAAGAAAAGGACAACGATAATTCTGTCGTGTCCTATTAAACACCTTAATGATATGCGTCCCACTTTAGCAGCGGTCCCTTTCTTTGAAGCTTTATTCGGTGCGAAAGAAAGAGATAGAAGTATTGATCGTGTTTCTTTGTAAAGCTTTTCTGTTTTGATTTATGATTTTCTTTTGAGATTTTTTTGCTGTTTAAGATGGAGTTTATATTTTTAATGTATTTTTGTGTTATATAGATATTTATTTATTATTGAGACGAATCATTGTGGACGAACGGTTGGCGATTGGTTTGTTGCGCCTAAAGTCCCGGGTTCGATTCCCGGTCAGAGCAAATATTTGTTTCATAACTTTAATCTGTAATGTTTAATAATTATCTGTATTAAATATTGCCAATATTTGTTAATAAAAAAAGAGATGGATATTTTCTTCGGGTCTGGTTATCAAAGGCAGTGGTACCCAGTCTGCCGAACCGGGGTAGTACCACCACTTACAAGTATACAGTGACCTAATCGCGTTTTAGAATCAGCTTGTGAGTTGCAGGTTTCAACTAGGCCGGCGCGGCGTTGTGGATGTGACTGCTACTTACAGTTAAATAACAGTAAGTAGCAGTCACATCCATTTATGGACCGCACTCCAAATTAACATCCTGCTGGGGTGCTATCAAAGGTATTTATTTTATTTATTTATTTTTAGACTATAGAATCCACAGGATCACTCAGCCAAGTCAGGATTACAGTTCTCATATTGATAAAAAAAATATATTTAATTCTAATGAATCAATGTGAATTTGAATAGATCACGAATTCCGGATACAAAGAAAGTAAAAATAAACGAAGTAAACAATAACAGTTATTACTTAAGGAATAAACATATACAAAAATATAAATTAATTATAGTAATAATAATAATTAGTGTGCAGCTGTATAGGGGCTTTGTCATGATTGTGTCAAAAACAGTAACAATAAAGCATTAAATATATAATGTCATAAATATAATTAATTAATATATATTAATTATTTAGGTACTTTACGCAGCTGTAAAAGTTATGAAAATTATTTATGAATTTATATTCATGTCAAACTAACAATATAATATACGTGTAATATAAATAATAAAAATTTTTTGGTTGGCATAGTGTCGGCGACTGAGGCAGCCGTGAACTAATTCGGTTTTTTCAGTCGTCGTCACTCTTGGACCTCCTGTTGCTTATCATTAGGCGGGTCGAGGTCAGATGACAAAATATATCCTTGACTTTCCTATTGGTAAGCAAGGGGATGTCTGAGAGTGCCGATGACTGAAAAAACCGATTCAGCTCACGTTTGCCTCAGTCGCCATCCGTCATTATGCCACCCAAAGATGCTCTTAACCTATTTAAGGCAACCGTGGTGGACTAGTTGTAAAATAGCCTCCCAAACCAAGAGCCTCCGGTTTAAAATCGCTTGCCAGTATCAATTTATCTTTGATATAATATGTATTTTGGTTGTCCTGTTTCTATGATATAAGAACTTATCACACAGTAGTCTAACATACAGAAATGTAAATAATAAATGTATCTTTAATATAATAACCTTTTTTATCTATGCTTAGCTACCAAAGTGCTAGTATCATAGAAACAGGACGACCAAAGTACATATATCAAAGATACATTGGTATCGGCACCGGTTCAATTGGGTTTTGAAATCGTGCTCTCGGTTTGCGTAACCATTGCACTGCCACTACACCACGGTCGCCTTATTGATTGATTGATTGATCTACTTAGAGTTTAAAGTAACACAGGAGATATAAAAAAAAACATAATTTATGGTTACCGGCAATAAAAAATGTATTTTCTTTTCTGAATATATTATATTATTGCCAAAATAAAAATGCTACAAAATATCTTACAAAGGACGTCCACCCTCTCTCACGGTTCACGTGAGAGTGAACGCAAACAATGCAGTCTAATTTTACTAACCTACCCTCATTTTGATGCGCAATTTCACTTAACAATAAGACTTTTGATAAAGCCTATGAATATAGACTACGTGTTGAATAGACACTACCGCTGTCCACTATGCCAGTCTTTTTTTTCAATTCTACCCGACTTAGGTCTTCGTGTTTCTATGATACAGGCACTTATCACTCAGTAGCTTAATAAAATAAAAAAAACTATCTTTGATATAATATGTAAATACTATGGTCATCCAGTTTCTATTTTTTTCATTGTGACTCGACATATAACAGCACTCAGCTTGATGTTAAGCTCAAGTGTGGTCCACGAATGAATGTTACTGCTACTACAATTTAATAAATGTAAGTAGCAGTCACATCCACTATTCCGGCCTAGTTAAAACCGCCAACTTACAAGCTAATCCCGAAACGTGACCCAATATCACTTCACGGTCTGTACACATGTAAGTGGTGGTACTACCTCGGATCGGCAGACTGGGTATACTGCCTACCACTCTTTGATAACCAGACCCGATTTCCGCAAATATCCACCTTTTTCTTTATTAACAAATATTTTAAATATTAATTATAATTAATAAATATTACAAATATAAGCTATGAAACGAATATTTGGTCCAACTGGGAATCGAACCCGGGACTTCACGCGCAACGCAACAAACCAATCGCTAACCGTTGGTCCACGTCTGTCATCAAAAAATAAATGTGGAGTCACTATAAAAAATAAAAGTAATTTAGGCCTGCGGGGTTAGGTTGGCAAGTTAAAAGGATTATCGTCTCTCGTCGGCGATTGTCAAAATAATAAAAGCCAGGCTAAATACAATAAAACGAGACTATTAATCGTTGTGACGAATATCGTCTGTGCGACGACACGTTTTATCATTATCATCAATAGTCCGTCTCATTTTGGTGGTTTCAGCCTAGCTTTTATTATTTTGCCAATCGCCGACGAAAGACGATAATCGTTTTAACTTGCCCAACCTAACTCCGCTGTTTGAAGCGAAGTCTAGTAGTTTATGGCCTGTGTCTGTAATAGTAAATTTTAGACAATTTTCCGGTTCAAACTAGTGGAAATCTATGGGATGTCTTGTTAGGAGTTTTTGTGTTATCAACTTACCCTACAGAGAGGGCTGGTCATTTTTTATATATATTTTTCATGTATTTACAATTCAATACCAAGCTACTAAAGTGCTTGTATCATAGAAACAGTACAACCAAAGTACATTATAACAAAGCTTTAACCTATTTAAGCAACCGTGGTGGAAACCAAGAGCCTCCGGTTCAAAATCACTTGCCGGTACCAATGTATCTTTGATATAATAATGTTTTTTTGCTCGTTCTGTTTCTATGATATTAGAAATTATCACACAGTAGCTTAATATAGAAATGTAAATAACAAATGTATCTTTGATATAATAAACTTTTTTTTTATACTAAGCTACCAGTGCTTGTATTATAGAGACAGGACAACCAAAGTACATAAAACAAAGATACATTGGTACCGGCAAGTGGTTTTGAACCTGTGCTCTCGGTTTGCGTAACAATTGCACTGCCACTACACCACGGTCACCTTAGGTTTTTTGATACGGAAAAAAAAGAATTGGGTATAGCTCGACATGACAGCACCCTGCCTGATTTAAAGCTGGAGTGCGGTCCATAACTGTTAGTAACAGTAGCTTAACAGTTTCAAGTCTTAAAAAGTGTGGTAGGATAGTAGTAGGATAGACCGGGACCGTGACTTAGTCGCGTTTAGGGATCTGCTTGTAAGTTGCCGGTTCTAACTAGGCCGGCATGGTGGATGTGACTGCTACTTATTGATTTGCAGTAGCAGTGACACCACTTATAAGTATACAGAGAGACCTTGACTTAGTCAAAAAACTAAACTAGTAATAAAAAGTATCCTTTGTATAAGCTAGTCTCAAGCAAGGACACAGAATAGTCTAAGTTAGGTCAGAGGAAGCATCCGCATTTTGTCGACCGAATCGGCTAGGTGCGTCGTTTCTTTGTAGAACAATCGACAAGTGGAATGCTTTTCCATGGGTTCTCTACATCCTTTAGCCTTGGAACCTTCAAGCGATGCGTGAAGAAGCACCTTTGGTCGATACAGTGACGGCGACTGAGGCAACCGTGAACTGACTCGGTTTGTTTAGTCGTCACCACTCTTGGACCTCCTCTTGCTTATCATCAGGCAGGTGGAGGTCAGATGTCTAGTCATAAGGCAATTTTCCCAATTTTCATGTAATAATGAATCAAACAAACTTTATGCGGCTTACTTTCGCATTTATTCTGGTTTTGATTTTACATTTTTTTATACGGAGAGACTGAGGTGTTGGTCGTCCTATTGGTTGATGCTGTTATTGTTTCCCCGTTTGATGTTTTGATGTTTTGTTTCCCGCTTTACTTCAAATTTTTGCAAAAATAACTGACGGTGTCATCTGGTTTGGTAGTTTGCTGGACTTGGGACTTGAGTTTGTGTATTATGGAGTCCCAGGTGTTAGACCATCGTCTACCACCTTCTCTATTGAAATTAGGATGTTTTTTTAAATTTCAATAGCCACACGTACCATCCTGGGTATCAGTCGACTTGAAATACTAAGAGTGGTAGGCAGTGGTACCCAGTCTGCCGATCCGGGGTAGTACCACCACTTACAAGTATACAGACCGTGAAGTGATTTGGTCACGTTTCAGGATCAGCTTGTAAGTTGCCGGTTCCAACTAGGCCGGCATAGTGGATGTGATTGCTACTCATGATTACTGAATTGTAGTAGCAGTGACATTTATTTATGGACCACACTTCGGCTTAATATTAAGCGCGGTGCTGTCATATGTCGAGTTATAATAAAAAATAAACCTATAATTTGCTTTCTGTTTTCTGATGGTTGTCTTGTCTATGTGTTTCCTGTCACAAAGATGTCTCCTTGCTATTTTTAGTTGTGGATTTTTTAAATAAATAAATTAAATTAATACACATAAAAATATATTCGTAACCCTTCCTAAAAGGCAGACGTATAAAAAATCTCAATAGAACAACCGTACTCATTAATATCATTATAGTTTTGAAAATGGCGGCAACTCTGATCATTGGTTCTTGAGCTATTTTTAATGATAGCCCCGGGGGTTACATTATTACGTTTACTAAAAAATTCAAATTTTCCCAATATAAATTCGTGTTCAGGCGCCACACGTCTGTCGCCGTCTGCGGTTTAAAAAAAAAGAAGTCATTTACGTTTCCGGATTACTTATTATTGTGTTGTGTGCCTTTATTTTTTTTTGTATTATTATTTACATTTTTATACTAAGCTACTAAAGTGCCGCTCTTGGAGCTCCCCTTGCTTATCATCAGCCAAGTCGAGGTCAAATGTCTAGTCACAATAAACAATATAAAAATCTTGCAGGTCAGACACAAGTTGTTCTACCATAAAGTAATAAAAACTTTCAGTGCCTCTTACCGGGTCCAATTGTGAATCTAAACCATCCTGGGTCTCACCTCAATACGCACAACAGATTTTTTTGGCAATCGATCAATGCATTTAGGAGTTCTGTCAAAAACAACGGATACTAACAAATATTAAAAATTAATTAATTTCACGCTCTAACGGGATAAGCAGAGAAAACGAAGCACCACTTGCCACGATCCTGACACAACTCCCTCGCTTCCCTCACATCGACAATTCTCTTCATACAAGCTCTACGGTTATGGGCACTAGGCAACCTAGCTTTCTTACGGATGTCTCCGATATATATTATGACCAGGAAAGACAAACCGAGAGGCTTATAATATAACTAGCTGTGCCCGCGACTGCGTCCGCGTGGAATAGTTATTTTGGGAATCATATTAATTTTTTCTTTACCTACCTGCTCAGCTTTATTATAAATTACCTATAGCTGTTACCCGCGACTTAGTTTAGACGATTAAATTACGTAACTAATAGAATATATTTTAAAGTAGTTTTAAAAAGAATATATTTTAAAGTACTTCTGCGTAAATTATATTTTCAGTTTTATTTTCTTGTGCGCAAAACTCGCAGCCGCTTTGCAGCAGCAGCAGTCTGCCGAGAACGCTGAGTCCTTTTTCTAGGCATTACAGTGACGAAGAAAGAACGAAGGAAATGAAAACTTAACCAAACTAACTGTATGCTTAAACTAAAAACCTAACCTAATAAGAATTGTAAAACGTAACCTTGAAAGAATGTAGATGACACCTACAGGTATTCTTTACAACAAAACAAAAAAAGTGTAATTGTGAAAATATTATTATAGAAACAAAATGCTATACTTAAAACATACACTACCTACTATAGAGAAAACTACTACAAAATGAAATTGTATAAAAAAGGATTTTGCACGATGATATTATATCGTAAAAACAAATTAACGCTGCATTCAACCGATCAGTAGGGAGCCGACCGCATAGTATGCTTGTCTGTCTATAAATGACGCGCCCCTCCTCCTTATTAGTTTATTTAAATGTGTGAATGCAAATATTACTAACTATACTATTAAACTTCATCACGTTCGTTCCTCCTTTGTGTCTAACCAGCAACTGAATAACCAATTACTGCATTTTCGGTGTGTTTTATCCATATTTTATATTTGCTCGTATGCGTAAATGCAGTGGAGGGGCGCGTCATTTCGGCTTAGACAGACTATACCTCGTAGAGCTACACCTCCCTCCGCCTCGCCCGCAAGAACCGCCTCTCCTCGCGGCTCATCGCTCATCTTTAGCGCTCATCATGCGACGCGTGTGAATTTTGTTTCAGAGTTATTTTAAAATTGTATTATCTTATAAGATGTTTATTGAAATTAGGTGATGTCAATGACAATTTTGTTCACAGTTAAATACTCTTAATTAATAACACATTTATTTTGATAAAGAATAATATTATTATGTTAATACAACTCTGACAAATAATTTGTAATAATGCATTAATTTAGACCAAATCATAAAAACGGTTATTGTGAGTTAATCTTAAAAGATAGACATATACGGTCGCGGACATTTTTTTAGATAATTTAAAGAGGAATAATTCTTTCATACATATTTTTTGGGTATCTCGAACGGTTTTCGCAGCGCACGCAACAGAAACCCTCAAAGACGAATAATATTCCCCGTTTTTTCCACATTTTCGACTGTTTCTTCGCTTCTATAAGTCGCAACGTAATGTTTTATAGCCTAAAGCCTTCCTCGATAATTGATCTATCCAACACAAAAAGAATTTTTCAATTCGAACCAGTAGTTCCTGAGATTAGCGCGTTTAAACAAACAAACAAACAAACAAACAAACAAACTCTTCCGCTTTATTATATTAGTATAGATATAATATAATATAATATAAATATAATATAATATAATATAATATAATATAATATAATATAATATAATATAATATAATATAATATAATATAATATAATATAATATAATATAATATAATATAATATAATATAATATAATATAATATAATATAATATAATATAATATAATATAATATAATATAATATAATATAATATAATATAATATAATAAGCAGTGTAATTACGTCGCACAATCAGCGATCAACAGCGAATAACAAATCAATAGTTAAACTACGTTGATTGGTCACTTGCGACCGAGACGCAATTTCACTGATTTATCGTCGCCATAATGAATTAGGAGAATCGAGGCCTAGATTCAAAAACCACTTACTTACCAATGTATCTTTGATGTAATGTACTTTGGGCGTTTAGTTGCTATGATACAAGCACTTTAGAGCTTAATATAGATGTGTAAAATTTATAAAATGTGAACAAGCACATGACTTGACGGATCCGCGGTAAATACTAAAAGCCCATGGTCACGGTCTGTGATTACCAATTTTGGGGGAGAATGTAAATAATAAAGAATATAAGGGGTGTGTTTTTATATATATAAATAATAATTATATTTACCTAAAAGAGGAAGAAGGGTGTCGGGGAATGGACTCGCGGTCGGGAGCTCGCGTGTGTTTATGCTGCTACGGGGCTCGGGTTGGCTGGATTTTTCAGTAGTGACAGTTTTAAACATTGATAAAAGAATATTGACGGAATAGATTTATAAATAAAAGGTTAGTCGCACTTTTTTTTTATTCTGACAAGACATTTGGACATTTGTCTTGGATCCGCCTGATGATAAGCAAGAGGAGGTCCAAGAGTGACGACGACTGAAAAAACCGAGTTAGTTCCCGGCTACCTCAGTCGCCGTCATTATACCGGCCTAAGGTGCTTCTTCACGCATCGCCTGAAGGATCCAAGGTCATAGGATGGAGAGAACACATTGACTGGCAAAGCATTTCACTTGTCAATTGTTCTACAAAGAAAAGAAGCACCGAACTTTTTAGTGTAAGGTCGGAAAAAGGAATTTATCTATTGTGGATGGATGCGTTAAACGAGGTAAACTAAATCGGAGAAATCCTGAATAAAGTTTGCTAGGTACCCATTATCGTGGAGCTTGTATAAAAATAATTCTAGATGTGAGGGAGGTATGTCAGGATATGCAGAGGCTTAATTGTCTCTGCCTATCCCTGTAAAAAAAGGCATGACAATTTGATTGATTGATTGAGTGATTGGAAGGTAAAAATGGCGACCGTGGTATAGTGGCAGTGCAATGGTTACACAAACCGGAGAGCACGAGTTCGAGACCAGCCACCGGTACCAATGTATCTTTGGTATATGTACTTTGGTTGTCCTGTTTCTATGATACAATCACTTCAGTAGCTTAGTATAAAAATGTTAATTAATAAATATATAATGGGGACGCCGACGCACTATGCTGTCCCAATTAGAACAGGCAACTTTTAAGCAGATCTCGAAACGCGACTTTATAACTTCATAACCTGTAACGATTGTGTACTCTAACCTTAATATTATCATTATATTGGTTTCCTTTTCATCCAAAGCTTGCATGGAAGAGATTGCCATAATAATAAGGCCGCCTTTTGTGTCACTATACAAAGTTGAAGCTAATACGAATTTGCGCGTCGTGACGATGTGCCTTTGGGGACCTTCAGCCAAGCCAAAGAGTTGTCTAAGCGGCTGATGGCGAAGTCTGGAGACAGAAAGGCTGGCAATTATTTCTGCCAAAGTATTAGCCTTGCTATACAAAGGGGAAATGTTGCCAGTCTCCTTGGGACGTCTCTAGAGGATATTATTTTATAGTTCAAATATTATATATATATATATATATATATATATATGTGTGTGTGTGTGTGTGTGTGTGTGTGTGTGTGTGTGTGTGTGTGTGTGTGTGTGTGTGTGTGTGTGTGTGTGTGTGTGTGTAAAATAAAGTATAAATTGAAGTTTAATGTGCTGAATAATAAATAGAAAATTAATAATTACATTTGTCGTCACTTGTACTACCTCGGATCGTCAGATTAGTTCTGAGCATCGAATCCTTAATCCGTTCCCACGTCGTAAGCTTAACTAAAAGCTTTACTAAAAATAGTATTACGATTTAATTTGATATCCAAAATTCAGATTTTCAACTAAAATTATTACAAACTTATTATTGGTATTAAAACTCTGTTAGGAGTTATTCAAAATTGCTAAACTTTATTTTTAAATAAAAGCAATTTCCGTTCTCACTATACAGAAATGCAATTTGTAATTTTAAATCCTCTCAGTTACAAAATAAAGTTTAAAATTGCCTGAAAAAAGTTCCCTGTATAGGCTAATGTAATCTTATTAAGTCCATGTTGACACGGCTTGTAGGCTGCTTTAAGAATACCATGCTAATAGAGTAATGAAAAACAGAGATGGGATATTTACGGTCTTACTACAAAAAATATTTAAAACAATCAATCAATCAAATTGTCACGCCTTTTCCCCACAGGGATAGGCAGAGACAATGGAGCGCAACTTTGCACAACTCCCTCGCTTCCTTCACATCCACAATTCTCTTCATACTGGCTTTGTTGTTATGGGCACTGGGCAACATAGCTTTCTTGAGGAGGTCTCCGATTTGGTAAATTATTTAAATACAGTCAAACGTCATTTTCTAGTACACATTGACTTAAAACATGTTTAATTCCTGTTAATTTTTTTGTTGTAACACGGTTATTGTCGCTCAATATTTGACAGCACAAAACCTCATGTTAAGTTGGAATGCGGTTCCTGTATTAAGGCGACTGCTACTACAGGTAAATAACCGGCCATTTAAAAGCTGATCACAAAATTTAACTAAAACATTTTTCGGTCTGTACACATGAAAGTTGATACTAACCCGGATCTGCAGACTGGGCTTTTTTATTGTGACTCGATATCTGATCTCGACCCGCCTCCAACAACGAACAAATCGAGTCAGTTAACAACAAACTGTCTGCCCACCACTCTTCAATCAATTAATAAAATTGTCACGTCATTTTCCTACAGATAGGTACAGACAATGGAGCGCCACTTGCCACGATCCTGACACAACTCCCTCGCTTTCCTCACATCCACAATTCTCTTCATACAGGCTCTGTGGTAATGGGCACTAGGCAACCTAGCTTTCTTGATTTGATTTTGATTTCCGATTTGGTTGGAAAACACCCTCCTGGGTCTGCCTTGTTCATCAATAAATAAATATATTCAAGTATATTTCAAGTATTCCCTGTGAGAAAAAGGCGTGACAATTTGATTGATATAATGGTATACAAAAAGAGTGGTAGGCAGTGGTAACCAGTCTGCCGATCCGGGGTAGTACCACCACTTACAAGTATACAGACCGTGAAGTGATTTGGTCGCGTTTCGTGATCAGCTTGTAAGTTGCCAGTTCCAACTAGGCCACCACCAACCACACTCCAGCCTACAACCAAGCAGGGTGCTGTCATATGTCGAGTCACAATAAAAAAGGATTGTGAATATTTTTTATGTCCCCTCTGAACTCCCAACTACTCTACATTCAAAATTTAACTTGTAATTATGTTAATTTTTGTACCCGAAACTTAGACTAGTCTCATTTAAGTTAAATATTATGTTCGACTAATGTTATTCTTAGGTTCGAGACCCGGTCCCATATGTGAATTATGTTAAGAATATAGGTTAGTTCGTAGCGGTTAAAACCATTCAATATTAAGTTTTTGTGACTTGACATATGACAGCACCCCGCTTGATGTTAAGCCAAAGTGTGGTCCATGAATGAATGTCACTGCTACTACAATTTAATAACTGTGAGTAGCAATCACATCCACTATGCCGGCCTAGATGGAACCGGCAACTTACAAGCTGACAGCACCCCGCTTGATGTTAGGCTGGAGTGTGGTCCATGAATGGATGTCACTGCTACTACAATTCAATAACTGTGAGTAGCAATCACATCCTCTATGGGGCCTAGTATTTAATGGTAGTTTCGATACTTGTATTGATAAAACTAATAACAATTTTGCTTTTAATTGCTGTGCAATTGAGTTATTTGGAAAATAAGATATGGATTTTGTATTATCTCTCATCCAACGCCAAATTTGTTCTGCTTTAAACTGTCATATTTATAGTTTGATCATTTTGCATACCGAAACTATGCATAATAAAGGATATATTCCAATTACATTGTAATCTTCGTACATCAAACTATTTTAAAATGTATATGCAACTGTTAATACAATTAAGCCCAAGTCCCCATACAAAATGAATAATAACCTTTAATAACAAACAATTTAGAATCATTCGTTGCTTAATAGAACAGTAACTAGATTACTGTCAAAAAAAACTTTTATATATATTTAAGTTTTACAAATAGAATTAAATCAATAAAATAGTACCGCCATCTAGCGGTAAGTAGCATTACTAAAATATAACGCAACACTAGCGCCATTGATGTCCCATGGTAAGATTACAAACTATTCTAATTTGATTGACTCTAGTAAGCTTTTAATGCGTTTTTATTACGCTTATTGGTTTAGTATGGCTTTGTACATAGGTAGGTAGTAAGCAGACAGTCTGCTGATTTAGGGTAGTACAGACCGTGAATAGACTTAGTCGCATTTCTAGTGCAGCTTGAAAGTTTTTTTTTATTGTGACTCAACATATGACAGCACCCCGCTTGATGTTAAGCCGAAGTGTGGGCTATGAATGAATGTCACTGCTAATACAATTCAATAACTGTGAGTAGCAATCACATCCACTATGCCGGCCTAGATGGAACCGGCAACTTACAAGCTGATCCCGAAACGTGACCAAATCACTTCACGGTCTGTATACTTGTAAGTGGTGGTACTACCCCGGATCGGCAGACTGGGTACCACTGCTTACCACTCTTTGATAACCAGACCCGAAGCAAATATCCATCTCTTTTTTTATTAACAAATATTTGCAATATTTAATATTAATAAATATTACAAACAAAAGCTATGAAACAAATATTTGCTCAGACCGGGGATCGAACCCGGGACTTTACGCGCAACAAACCAATCGCTAAACCGTTCGTCCACGCCTGTCGTCAAGTTACCGGTTCTAACTGGGCAGGCATTGTGGATTTAATTGATACTTAGCTAATTGTAGTAGCTATTCATGGACCGCACTCTAACTTAACATTAGACTGGGTGCTGTAATATGTTAATATATAATAAAAAACAGGGGTCTAATATGGGTGCTAGCTAGTACTTCATCATGCCAGGCTTTAAAGATTCCTAAAGTACTATACTCAGTTATAGGCTCTATTCACGATGATATCTGTATCGCAACATGTATCATTGATTCCGTATCATGATACTAATCTCAACATGTTTCTTTCTTTTCTCAACATAAGATTAGTATGATTCCTTAAATTTTTAGAACTCTTTAATAGTCTCTAAAATAAACAACTCTCCTTAAATTTTTCTTTGACGAGAAATTTAAGGAAAGAGATAAATTTGTCACAGTGGGACGCGAGCGAGACAGAATGCTTAAGAGTAGGCGTGCTCTAACGGCAGTCGGTTCCACTTTGGATTTAAGTGCGTCAGTTAGACGTAGTTTGTCAGTTCCACGCGTATTGTGTTCGTGTATAAATACGGTAGAGTCTGTCTAAGCCGAAATGACGCGCCCCTCTACTGCATTTAAGCACACGTGTGAATACAAAATATAAATGCAACACACTGAAAATGCAATTGTATTTGCTCATTCAGTTGCTGGTTGGACACAAAAGGAGGAACACGTTAATAACGTATAGTAGTACAGTTAGTAATATTTGTGTTCATACATTAAAATAAACTAATAAAGTAGAGGGGCGCGTCATTTATAGTTAGACAAGCTATATCTACCTCTTTTGTTAAATCTCATCGTGAAAGGTGGCCTTTTAGTAAAGCAAAGGACTCATAATAGAGAACGTTATTTAAACAGTGATAATTGCAATTAGATAGATTTATTGCCGTTTTAGAGATTATTATCGCGTTACGTCTACTTATTACACTATGTTTAACCCGTTCTCACTGTTTTGGGTGATTGCTGGCTATTTATTCATGTTATTGTTCGTCTATTGAGTTAATTGGAGCAAAAATAGGCCGTTAATTACTTAATCAAGTTTGGTTTCGGTTTCTTTGGTATAAATACCTACGAATAGATTTTTTTTTTGAATATTTTCAATATTAGGTTTAATTACAGTCACATGCAGGAAACTTTTGTTAATTGTCATCATTTCTTTTGTTTGGGGCCTTGGGCTTAATTGTATTAACAGTTGCATATATATTTTAAAATAGTTTAATGTACGAAGATTGCAATGTAATTGGAATATATCCCTTATTTTGCATTGTTTAAACTATAATTATGACAGTTTAAAGCAGAACTGTTAATAGTTTTATAAACACAAGTATTGAAACTGCCATGAAAATATATTTTTTCATCATTGGACATTACAAAAGTAGTACATAAAAGCCCAAATATAAATAGAATGAAATAGTTCTTTTGACAACCGTTGCATAAGGAAATCCAAGAAGCAAGATAAAGTAACTAAATAAAGTAATTTCTTAGATTTTGCGCGAACAATGATTAATGAATTAAACATTTATGCGGCTTACTATCGCGTTTATTTTGGGTATTGATTTTACAATTTTTATTATTCCGATTTTTTTATAAAATCATGTCGGTAACTTGACTTACGAGGGGTATTTTATAGGAAAGGTTTTGACCTACGGCTGGTAGATAATTTAACTGTTCGTATCAAAAACGATCCGTTTGACAATAGGCCAGCACATCAAAATGTTACAAAATACATCTATTAAAGTTTTTAACGTTGTTTTGCGTGAAGTTTAAAAAAACTTTTAAATATCTTTTTTTGCGCATTTTGATTTACTGTTCTAGTAAGTTATTTAAAATAAGTTACAATAATATTTCTCGCAGTCCCCCTAGCACGGCAATCCAAGAAGCAAGATAAAGAACTGCAATGAATATTATTGTTAAATAAAGTTTTTAATAACGCCGGCACATTAAAATGTTAAAAATTATATTTATTATAGTTTTCAACGTTGTTTTGTGTAAAGTTATACAGAACGTTTAAATATCTTTTTTGATACGCTGTTCTAGTAAGTTATTTAAAATGAGTTGGAATGATATTCCTTGCAAGTCTTTATCATGCTTCTTGCATTGCCGAGCTATGGAGGCTGCCCGTTACGCCTAAAGTCCTAAGCTAAAATCCCCGTCGGATCAAATATTTGTTTAATAGCTTTTATTTGTAATATTAAATCTAAGTATTAAATATTACAAATAAAAGCTATAAAATTAGGTGGATGTGATTTAATCTGGTTATAAAAGAGTGGTAGGCAGTGGTGCCCAATCTATCAATCCGGAGTACTAACACCACTTACAAGACAGACCGTGAAGTGACTTGACGCGTTTGGTAGGTAACCCAGCTTTGAGTTGCCGGTTCCAACTAGGCCGCTGCTATTTACAGTTTTTTAACTGTAGTAAGTCAACTCTATTTATGGAGCCCGCAGTCCAGCTTAACATCAGACCGGTTAATTTTATTTTACCGTGTCACGACATCTGACCTCGTCCCGCCTGATGATAAGAAAGAGGAGGTCCAAGAGTGACGACCACTGAGAAAACTGAGTTTGTTCACGGCAGCCTCAGTCGCCGTCACTATGCCGGCCAAAGGTGCTTATCGACCAACAATAAAAAACTCATGCATATAAAGTATTTGTATTCTTATTAGAATCTAAATAGAATACGTGTCTGTAAAATCTCCACAGTAATGAAATCAATAATAGATGTGGCCGTGACCGAATACGCCGAGTTCAAATCCCGTCCGGTTCATTGCTTCCAATGTATCTCTGTACTGTGTACTTATTTAAGTAATAATATAATCAATCAATCAATCAAATTATCACGCCTCTTTCCCACGGGGATAGGCAAACAATGGAGCGCCATTTGCCACGATCCTGACATAACTCCCTCGTTTCCTTCATATCCACAATTCTCTTCATACAGGCTCTGTGGTGATGGGCACTAGGCAACCTAGCTTTCTTGAGGATGTCTCCGATTTGATCGGAAAACATCCTCCTGGGTCTGCCTTGTTTAACGCATCCTAACGCATCTATCCACATCAGATTTATAAATAACAATATAAATATACGCCTAAAGTATGACAGGATGGTAAACTGGAGTGCGATCCACGTAATGGAGCGGAGCCGACTGCTACTACAGTAGCAGTCACCCCCATTATGCCAGCCTAGATTTAAAACACGATTTTCGTTCTTATAAAATAGTTTCCTCTGGCCGACATAGCGACAGCGACAGAAATAACCGAGAACTGAATTGGTTTTGTCAGTCATGGGCGCTTTCCAAACTCATTTAATTAAAGCCAAGACATATCAATTTAAAAAGAACTAAACAAAATAAATTGAAAAAGCTTAAAAAAGAATATTGTATTATAGTTTCGAAGCAAGTGAGAGAGTCAGAATCGTGGAAAGTGCCGCTCTATCGTCTCTGCCTATGATTATGTGAATTTAGTAGTTTTTAAGTATATTTAGTTTTTATTCTTTTTATTATTCACATTTCTATACTAAGCTACTAAGGTGCTTGTATCGTAGAAACAGGACAACCAAAGTACATGTATCAAAGATACATTGGTACCGTTGGCTGGTCTCGAACTCGTGCTCTCCAGTTTGTGTAACCATTGCACTGCCACTACACCACGGTCGACTTAGAAAATAAAATTAATCAATATAATTGTAACTACATTGATCACCGCTAGATGGCGCTAGTTGTCTTTTAGAGATATCTGTATTTGTTCCTTCGTTATCTTGTATTAAGTCGAGTTAGCTTCGGATCTACGATTTTTTTTGTAACGGGACAGAAACGCAATGGTGTCGCTCCTTGTTCCAGCGTTTGAGATAATTTACTTAAAAACTTAAGAATATATAATATTATGAATGATAATTTGTTCGCGTTTCGGGATCAGCTTGTAAGTTGCCGGTTCCAACTTTCCAACTAGACCGCCATAGTAGATGTGAGTGCTACTTACAGTTATTGAATTGTAGTAGCAGTGACATCCATTAATGGACCACACTCCGGTTTATTTAACATCAAGCAGGGAGCTGTCATATGTCGTGTCACAATAAAAAGAAAGATTTTGCAGGAATAAAACAAAATTACAAATAAGTAAGAAGTGGTGGTACGAAATTTATTTTGTTTTGTACGTTAAATTGTACGTACCTTCTTGAAATATCCATATATTGTCTTACAGTTGATAGTAGGCCCTCAGGTCTTTGTCAGCGTCACTATCCACGATCCTGACACATCAACAACGTGATAAGGATGAGAATAAGGATCTAATTCAATTACATTACCCAAAATAATAATCCGTTTGAATTGACTCTAATTGGTACTTCCTGCTAACTGAGATCCTCAAGCTTGGCAAAGAAATTAAAACCTTATATCAATTGCCTTAAAGATTAAAATTATTTATCAATTTATATTTAATATATTTTTTAAAATATGACCCATTCTGCATATTTAGCTGCAGTCTTTTTTTTATTCATTGTGACTAGACATATGACAAAACCCCGCCCAATGGAGTGTGGTCTACGAAAGGAGGTGACTGCTACTATAGCACTCACATCCACTATGCCGGCCTAGTTGGAACCGGCAAATTATAAGCTAATCCCGAACCGCGACTAAATCACTTCACGGTCTGTATACTTGTAAGTGGTGGTATTACCCCGGATCGGCAGACTGGGCACCACTATTTAAAAACTTTTATAAAACTCTCTCGCCTCCTTCACATCCATAATTCTCTTCATACAAACTCTACAATAATGCGGGCTCCTATTTTTAACATGTCTCTAATTTAATAGAGGAATAATCTTGAACGGAAAGAATGTTGATTGCTGGTAATGACAAAAGAAGCATGAAAGTGGGATTTGCGCATGAAAAGGGACCGTGGTGTAGTGGTAGTGCAATGGTTAAGCAAACCGAGAGAACAGGTTCAAAACCACTCACCGTTACCAATGTATCTTTCGTGATATTACTGTGATTGTCATGTTTCTATGATACAAGCACTTTATCAGCTTAGTATAAAAATCTACAATATAATATATTATAGTATTTTCTTAGATTTTGCGCGAACATGGCTTATTGAATTTTAAAAAAATATGCGGCTTACTATCGCGTTAATTTTGGTTTAGATTTTACATTTTTTTATTATTCCGACGTTTCTCGTCGTCGTTGTAAAATCTAATAAACGCGATAGTAAGCCTCATAAAATTTGTTTAATTCATATATATTATAGATTTCTATACTAAGCTACTAAAGTGTATCATAAAAACGGGACAACCAAACTACATATATCAAAGATACATTGGTACCGGTAAGTGGTTTCGAACCCGTGCACTCGGCTTGCGTAACCATTGCACTGCCACTACACCACTACTGCATTAGTAACTTAGTATAGAAATGTAAAAAAAAATGGTTGGCAGATACTACCCACTGACCACCAACCGTCTTATCAACCACTCTGTAGATAATAAACAAATCAATATTTAACTTTAATTTAAATACAAGTGTCAAGGGTTCTTAAAGTCACCCCAAAGCGCACTCAATGTCGCTTCAAAGTGCCCTCAAAGTGGCTCAAAGTGCCCTCAAAGTTACAATTACACGCATATCGCAAACCATCGAGTGATATTAAAAATATCGAATACCCATTGTGACATATCAACAAGTAAATGCCACATTCGTCTTAGTTTTTTGGTCACAGTTCTTAGATGTAGATATATTTCGTCTCGATTTATGACTAAAATTGTCCTTTTTTTATTTACATTTCTATACTAAGCTACTTAAGTGAATGTATCAGAGAAACAGAGACAACCGAAGATACATTGAAACAAAGATACAATATATCAAAGATACATTGGTACCGGTGGATGGTTTCGAACTCAGGCTATCGGTTTGTGTAACCATTGCACTGCCACTACACCATGGTCGCCTTAAATATTCGTATGTCATGAAAGATAAAATTTTGTATCTGTCTGACTTTAAAAATTTGTCGTTATGCAATGATTTTACAGCACTTTGACAGTTGAGTGGCCGGTAGGCGAATACTTTAATATCCACTTTAAATAATAAATACAGTAGAACCTCGATAAGTTAAAGTCCAAGGGAAACACAAAATATTTTAAGTTATAGAGGTTTTAAGTTATCAAGGGTTTATGTTAGGTAAAGGTTAATATAGAGGTATGTACATGTTTCTATGTACCCTTACTCCCATTTTTACTCGAATGCATCAGAAGGATGGGTTCAATAAATTACTGAAAATTAAATATGTAATCATATTTATTCACATTACTTACATTACATAAAAATAAAACAACAACTAAAGGTTTAGTCTACTTAAAAAAATCTGTGATTTTCTTTTGTTCTTTTAGTTACTGAGGGCCTATACAGAGATTATTTATTTAAGTTATAGAGGTTGCGTATTTTAAGTTATAGAGGTTTTGGGCTCTGATGGGAAGGGAACATAGTATTTTTTGAAGTAACAGAGGTTTTTATGTTACCGAGGTTTAAGTTATCGAGGTTCTACTGTATTACCACAAAATACCATGAAGTGACTCAGTTGCGTTTTCAGATTAGCTTGAAAGTTGCCAATTCCAACTAGGACACGACTGCTATTTCAAATAATTTAAACGGATGTTCGTTGGGACATAAAAGTTATTGATTAGAAACCTCGTACAGAAATGTGTGGAATGTCCTGCCCCCCTAGCACAATCCAAGAAGCAAGATAAACAACTGCAAGGAATATTATTGTAACTCATTTTAAATAACTTATTAGGCCGGCACTTCTAAATGTTTAAAAAATATTTATTTAAGTATTCACCATTGTTTTGTGTAAAGTTTTACAGAACGTTTAAATATCTTTTTTTATACACTGTTCTATTAAGTTATTTGAAATGAGTTGAAATGATATTCTTTGCAAGTTTTTATCTTACTTCTTGGATTGCCGTGCTAGGGGGGCTGGACGTGGATGGACGACGACCTGCGACAGTGAAGTTTCCTGTGGATATTTTTGGAAAAGGTCTATGTCCAGCAGTGGACAACTAATGACTAGAAGATTGAAGCTCCAGCTTACATATATTCATTACTTCGAAAGGACGTCATTCATTTTGGGCTTTTATGTACTACTTTTGTAATGTCCAATGATGAAAAAATATATAAATGGTAGTTTCGATACTTGCATTGATAAAACTAATAACGATTTCACTTTAAATTACTGTGCAATTGAGTTATTTTGAAAATAAGATATGAATTTTGTATCATCTGTCAATCAACGCCATATTTGTTCTGCTTTGAACTGTCATAATTATAGTTTGATCATTTTGCACACCTAAACTATACAAAATAAAGGATATATTCCAATTACATTGTAATCTTCGTGCATCAAACTATTTTAAAATGTATATGCAACTGTTAATACAATTAAATCCCCATACAAAATCAATGATGTCCTTCACTCGTGACAAAACAGCGAATTGACTAAATGAAAACAACCCTAAACTCAGTAACAAATTATATCATTATACATCTGTTGCGAAGAATTTGATATTTTCAAGTGTTTGTGTGTGGAGCACCCTTAAATTGTTGTAGAGGGCTTAAATTGAGAGTATACCTATTCTTGATTTTTTGTGTGCAAAACTGATGAAGTAAATGGGTGTTTAAAGTATTGAGGGTGTTTTCCGATCAAATCGGAGACATCCTCAAGAAAGCTTGAAGGCCTAGTGCTCATAACCGAAGAGCTTGTATGAAGAGAATTGTAGATGTGAGGAAGATAGATTAGATGTGAGTTATGATCGTGATATGGCGCTCCTTTGTCTCTGCCTATCTTAGTTGTAACTGTAGTAGCGGTCCATTCATAGGTCGAACTCCAACTAAACATCAAATAAAATATATGTCACACAGTCTCGTTTAGAAAACACTTTTGATATTAGCGAATTCTATTCCTAAAATTTATATGGATTTTATGCTGTAAATGAAAGCAATCAGTAGCTGTAATTCATGGATCCTCCCTTAACTCATGGATATGCGTCTTTATTTCCACAGGGATAAGCAGAGACAATGAAGCGCCACTTGCCACGATCCTGACACAACTCCCTCGCTTCCCCCACATCTACAATTGTCTTCATACAAGCTCTACGGTTATTGCATAGATATAAATAAAAAGATTATTATCTATGGGTTAATGGCACTAGGCAACCCAGCTTTCTTAAGGATGGTTTCGATTTGATCGGTAAACACTCTCCTGGGACGTACTCTCTTTAGGCAACCACATCAGATTTATATATATATTTTTACATTTCTATACTACTACTAAAGTGCATGTATCATAGAAACAGGACAACCAAAGTACATATATCAAAAATACATTGGTTTCGAACTCGAGCACTCGGTTTATGAAACCATTGCACTGCCACTACACCACAGTCGCCTCAATTCCTTTTGTCAATCTACTTTCACTCATCCTTTGCATGTGCCCAAACCATCGAAGCATTCCTTTGTCCATATGTTATTTAAAAAGGAAGGGTGAAGGCGTGAAATATATTTAGCTATTTATTAAATATTTATAGAATAAAATGAATGCATAATCCCCTTTCATAACAATAGTAAAGCCATTGAAGCTTACTAAACTATTTCAACATGGATTCAGGATCACTGAGGTTTTTGGGAACAACTTGTTAGTGTGACAAAGTTGCATTTTGATTCACAAAGTATGACGGTTGGAACTATTGTCTGTTTGGTGCAAGGTGTTATTCTTGTATTTGCGAATGTTTTCATTTGGTTTTAAGTAAAAGTAATAAATTCCATTTGGCTTCAAAATAAAATAAAACATGTTTTACCTGCCGAAAAGAATAGTGTTTTTTCGTGCATGTCTTTTTGTTTTAGTGTGTTTTAAAGTCTATATGATTTGACGGATTTTAATATATAAGGTGTATTTAAAAAGGGCTTGTAAATTAAAGATGGCGCCAGCGTAATAAATATTGCATCTATCACAATTATTTATCTTGTAAATCTTTAACTAATAAAACTCTATAGTAACTAAATTACCAAATATATTTAAAAAAAAACTAGAATAGTAAATAAATGAATCTCATTAGAAAAATAGAAACTAATACGAATAGTAATGATAAGAACAAGAAGATACGAACATTAGCTTAGTTTTTTAACCTTTTTTTTTTATTGTGACTCGACATATGACAGCACCCCGCTTGATGTTAAGCCAAAGTGTGGTCCATGAATGAATGTCACTGCTACTACAATTCAATAACTGTGAATAGCAATCACATCCACTATGCCGGCCTGGATGGAACCGGCAACTTACAAGCTGATCCCGAAACGTGACCAAATCACTTCACGGTCTGTATACCTACTATATTATATTTGATGGTTGTGTCAGAAACGTGAAAAGAGGCGCTTAGTTGCCTCTGTCCATCCATGTAGTAGTTAAGGCGTTACAATTGATAATGGTGGTGATGATAAAAGAAGTAGTTTTCTTTAAAGATGATTATCCTACCAAAGTGACATTTGACCGATCCAAATACGAACCTGATACGTAGTATATTCAAACAAGAATTCGCTACTGTTTTTATATATTCTTATATGTCATTATATATTTAACAAACGAGTGATTTACTATACGGATCCGTAAATAAATATAATAGAAACTTGATGAAAATAATAAATAATCACTCCGTATTGAAATGGACGCAATATTATAAATATTTTGTACTGTTACTAGGTTTTTCAATTGAAAAATATTATCTATTTATTTTACATCGATCTATAGAATCATTAGTAAGATTTTTTTTAAAGAGTTCTAGGCAGTGGTGCAAAGTCTGCAGATTCGGGGTAGTACGGCGTTTTGACGACTTTTGACGACAAAGTTTTTTATTGTGACTCCACATCTGGCCTCGACCCGCCTGATGGTAAGTAAGAAGAGATCCAAGCGCCGACGACTGCAAAAACTGAGGCTGCTATGATCCAATGCTATAGGATGGAGAGAACACATGGGCTGGCAAAGCATTCTACTTGTCGATTATACAACAAAGAATCGACGCATCGAACTCTTTAGTTCGACTGCCGATTCGGTCGACAGAATGCTTCCCCTGACCTGTTTATTGCGGGTATTACGGGAGTAAAAAGACGAGGTCGGAACAAGGTTGAAGAGCTCCTCGGAACATTCTCCGTGGTATAGGCGATAGAAGACGCACAAAGCCATGTTTGTTTTGGTTTATTGCGCGTAAAGTCCCGGGTTCGATCCCCGGTCGGAGCAAATATTTGTTTCATAGCTTTTATTTGTATTATTTAATAATATTAAATATTGCAAATATTTGTTAATAAAAAAAAAAGAGATTGTTCCAGGTTTGGTTATCAAAGAGTGGTAGGCAGTGGTACCCAGTCTGTCGATCCAAGGTAGTACCACCACTTACAAGTATACAGAGCGTAAAGTGATTTGGTCACGTTTTGGGATCAGCTTGTAAGTTGCCGGTTCCAACTAGGCCGGCATAGTGGATGTGATTGCTACTCCTAGTTATTGAATTGTAGCAGTGGCATCCATTCATGGACCACAGTCCAGCTTAACATTAAGCGGGGTGCTGTCATATGTCGAGTCACAATAAAAAAAATATGTCTCTGCGTTGCAGGCGCTCCAGAGTTCGTGTAACCTATAATTCGGACAGCTCGACTTACTGCTTGTGTGTTGCCGGTTACTTGTGGTTATTTAACATGTAGTAGCAGTCCATTCATGTACCGAACTTCAGCTTAATATCAGACAGGGTGCTATCATGTCGATCTACAATAAAGCAAAAAAAAATCAATGCCGGACATAGGTAAAAAAAAATTGTTTAGCGAATGTTATAGGATATTTTGGTAAGTAACAATATCTTTAAGTATCTTATATCTTACAATAGATAGATGATCATTCAATAACTATTCAGAGTGTAGGTTAGGGTTGCCAAACGTCCTGTTTTCCAGGACATGTCCTTGTTTTTGAGGTTTCCGGTGTGCTGGATAGTTTTAAAGGAACGTCCTGGGGTTTTAATAAAAATAATAATTTATTTTATGATTATTTATTCTGTTATTTGTAAATCAATCTGCGATTAGTCGAAGGACTATTATAATTAGATTCGTTCTATGTAAGTTTAGCGTTTTGTAGGCCAGTTGTTATTGATAGTTGCTTTGCGAAATCGTTTTGGGTGTTCTTTCAAACGCTCTAAATATTTTTTCCGTTGTATTCTAACTACTTCTGACACTGTTGGTAATTCCAAATATTCGTGGATCTCTGTGTTGCGAGCCTAATATGGAGCACCAGCTATCACGCCTAAAAAAGATTATGCGATCGTAAAGACTGGAGAAATTGCTTTTAATAGCAGTATGCTGGATGCCATATGTCTAGATCGGTTTCAGGATAGAGCAGTACATGAGTAGTTTATTGTTGACGGACAATTTATACCAGTGTTTCCCAACATGAAGCCCCTGTGGCAATTTGATAGCTAAAGGGGCTATTTAAAAATGGACTCTAACTTTAACCATTTCCCTTTGGGTTATTTAAATGCAATGCTAGATATTGGTGAAACACTGATTTAGACTTTCTTTCTAATAGCCATGAAAGATCTTTGAACCGAATTTTTATTTCGTCTCTTTTCATCTTGGGGTGGATTTCCAGGTTAAACGTAGATAAATTTCACAGGTGGACAGTTTTTTAACTAAACAATTTATAAAAAAACTGTGGTTTGTTATAGTTTCATGGAACCTGTTTTATGTGTATATTAGATTGAACTATATTGCTCTTATAGGGCGTTCTAGTTTTCAATTGAAATATCCTAGTATTTCTACTTTCAAATCCTGGTTTTCAAAATTAAGTGATGGTAACCCTAGTGTAGGTACTTGTTTTTTGTACGGGTTTTGAAAGGTTCTATTTCACATTTACGCCTTTTTTATATAGTAACCTATGAATAATAATAAATTACTATTTTTTTTCTTTTTACATTTCTGTATAGATAATAAAGATACTTGTTACATAGAAACAAGGCGACTAAAGTACAAACATATTAAAGATACATTGGTACTTACCCTCTAGCAAGGACGAAGCAAGATTACTTACCAGAAGCAAGATATACAGACCGTGAAGTGATTTGGTCACGTTTCGGGATCAGCTTGTAAGTTGCCGGTTCCATCTAGGCCGGCATAGTGGATGTGATTGCTACTCACAGTTATTGAATTGTAGAGTAGCAGTGACATTCATTCATGGACCACACTTTGGCTTAACATCAAGCGGGGTGCTGTCATATGTCGAGTCACAATAAAAAAAAATTAAAAAAAAAGATCGACAACTGCATGGAATATTGTAACTGATTTTAAATAATTTACCAGGACAGCGGATGATTAATCAATCAATCAATCAAATTGTTAAGCCTTTTCCCGAAGAGATAGGCAGTGGATCCCCAATGGATCGCCACTTGCATCGATCCTCGGTTCCCTCACATTCACATTTCTCTTCATACAAGCTCTACGATTATGGGCACTAGGCAACCCAGCTTTCTTGAGGATGTCTCCGATTTGGCACCCGACATTGTGAGGCAGAATATCTTTCTTTTCGCGTCTCCCATATATAGTATGTATACTTTAATACGTGCTTTTTTGGCCGGTATAGTGACGGCGACTAATGCAACCGTGATCTGAGTCGGTTTTTTCAGTCGTTGGCACTCTTGGACCTTGTCTGGTGGTAACATCAAGCAAGTCGAGATTCTAAACAATAATATTAAACTTAACTCAATCTATCAAATACAAGAAATCAAATCAAAATAAGAAATTAGATTCTTAGAAACAAAAAGCGTCCTTGCAAGGCTAACACAGTAACAAAAACTCATTAATACACTTCTTGATAGGTTTTCAGTTCGTCCAATATTTGTGTCCTCAAGTGCCCTAATGTCCTATTAAAATCATATTATTGGCATAAACAAATTTTATGCGTTTATTTTTGGTTAATGATTGTACAATTTTTAATGCCGTGGTTTCTAGAGTTTTATTCCAATTTTATGGACCCGGGACTTTGCACATAACAAACTCATTAGCATGCTACTCCTAAAAAGAAATCATTATGGCGTGACATTTGCTTACCCTGCCAATCCGGAGTAGTACGTGGGTGCTACTACCTTTTAAAGTGATTCAATATTTCGAAATCAGTTCAAATTTTGCCATTTACAACTTGGATGGCAAAGTGAATGTATATGTAAAGAATTACTTAGCTGTAGTAGCAATTAGTCTATATTTATAGATCCTAGCCAGCCTAACATGAAATGAATAATAAAGGACAAACGGGCACAAAGGGTCATAAATCTCTACCTATCAGAACCAAACCTTTTCCTGTACCGAAAAGCGATTTATTTAATGTCAAAAAAAGACATTTCTATATCAAAAGATCCATCAAAAGTAAATTAATGCGAGTGGAACAGAAGCCGAGTTATGAGGTGCCAGTTTTAAACAGCTTTTTTTCTTTTATTCTTGAGGGTCATAGAGAATGAACTCGGCCTTTATATTAACCGATTTAGCCTTTTTCCTGTTCAAATTTGGAATCAATTGGATAATTTTTCTTTAATCGCGATTCAGATTAGTTTTTGAGTAAGATTTAAGGAGTGGTAGGCAGTGGTGCCTCGTCTGCTGATCAGGGGAAGTACCACCACTTACAAGTATACGAGATCTTGACTTACAAGTATACGTGACACAGTCTCGTACGGACCGTGAAGTTTCGGAATCATCTTCTAAGTTGCCTAATTCTGTTAAACTTGTACAATTATATAAAAACAATTTGTCAATAGATATGTCTTTAAAAATAAATAAAAACAATATTTTTTATTAAGGCGACCGTTGTTTAGTGGTAGTGCAGTGGCTATTGCAAACCGAGACCATGGGTTCAAAACCACTTGCCGGTACCAATGTATCCTTGATATGTACTTTGATTGTCCTGTTTCTATGATACAAGTTTAGTAGTTAAATTTAGAACTGAAAATAAAATGAAAAATCTACGGGTCCATTCAGAAATCCCTCACTCGCTTTTTTGTAGCCCAATCCCGATTAAGCCGTGTTCACAATGAGACAGCGGGGCGCCCAAGCTTAGCGACAACACCGCTAATGGATCTAATGAATACGTGTGAACACACCTTTATAAGGGCACCCCGTCGTCACGAAACATATATATTTAAAAGATTACAAATGCTCACTGCTCTTTTTGTTTGTCGATCTGTCGCTTTTATTAGCTTTGAGCTTTTACTACTGGTTGTTCTTAGTTCTTAAGTGGAGACTACGAAACTTACGACGCAGCGTAGGTAGGCCTCCCACTAGGTGGACTGACGACATAGTGAGAGTCACAAATAACCAGTGGATGCAACTGGAAAGATGCCGTTCAGAATGTCGTTCTAAGGGAGAGGCCTATGTTTAACAGTGGACATCTTCTGGCTGATGATGATGATACTAAACTACTAAATAAAATAATAAATAATAATAATAAAACTACTGGTTGTTTTAAAAGACATGTAAATATTAAAAGAAGTGTGTAGCAAGTTGTGTTTTAGGAGTGGTAGGCAGTGCTGTCTACTCTGCAGATCCGTATACAGAATTACAGACCGTGAAGTTACTAAGTCGCGTTTCGAGATTAGCTTGTAAGGTGCCGGTTCGAACTAGGCCGTCATACTGGATGTGATTGCTGCTTGTAGTATCAGTATTCTTCATTCATTACAAGCTGATCCTATAACGCGACTAAGTCACTTCACGGTCTGTATACTTGTAAGTGGTGGTACTACCCCGGATCGGCAGACTGGGTACCACTGCCTACCACTCTTTGACAACCATGCACGGAGCAACTATCCTCCTCTTTTTTTTAAATTAACAAATATTTGTATTTTTTATTATTTATTGTGACTTGACATATGACAGCACCCCGCCTAATGTTAAGCTGGAGTGTGGTCCATGAGTGTGGTCTCTACAATTCAACAACTGTAAGTCTACACATCCACTATGCCGGCCTAAATGAAACCTGCAAACTACAGACTGATCCCGAAACTCGACCAAATTACTTCATGGTCTATATACTTGTAACTGGTGGTACTACCTCGGATCGGCAGACTGGGTACCACTGCCTACCACTCTTTGACAACCAGACTCGGAACAAAAATCTGCCTCTTTTTTTTATTATAAAATATTTGTTTTATTTAATATAATTATTAAATATCACAAAAAGGCTATGAAACAAATATTTTACGCAACCGGGAACGGACTATACAAGTAACGGACTGGTCTGTTAACCAACACGCCACGCCTGACGTCTATACAACGTAATAAAATACTTTAAAAAAAACTTGTTTTAACTTTTCAAAAAATAAAGCGACGTCTACACTTTTTACGGAAGTCCCGCCCCCAGAAATGCAGGATTAAAAATCTATTCTATTAAGACCAAAGAGGGAGCGTCTAAAAGCTTTTTTTTTACCAGTTTCATTCGGAAACAAAATATCCTATTTCGCAATGTACAATGTACTTTTCAAGCCATTGAACCGATAAGAACAATAGATGTAGTGTATAAGGTAATTCAACCGTGGTATAGTGGTAGTGCAATGGTTACGCAAACCAAGAGCGCGGGTTCAAAACCACTTGCCATCTTTGATATACTCGTTTGTACTTTGGTTGTCGTGTTTCTATGAAACAAGCATTGTAGTAGCTTAGTATAGAAACGTAAATAAAAAAATAGATAAAAGGAGATTGACGAATAAGATTTATAAATCAAATTTCGCTCCGGGTTCCAATCCCGGTCGAAGCAAAGACCGGGATTTGTTTCATATATTTTATATATGTAGATAATATGTATTAATTTAATTTGTTAATAAAAAAGAATGTTTTTTTTTTATATTTTGCGCAAACATTGATTAATGAATTAAACAAATTTTATGCGGCTTACTATCGCGTTTATTTTGGTTTTGATAATACATTTTTTTTATTATTTCGACGTTTCAATCGCCATCGTGGTCACGGAGCCGCATAACATAATAATTTAAAAATAAGTAAATATTTTCTGAATCAAACAAATTTTATCGGCTTACTTTCGTAGTCTCTCCGTAACCACGATGGCTGCAAAACTCTCGAAACGTCGAAATAATAAAAAAAATGTAAAATTAAAACCACAATAAACGCGTTAGTAAGCCGCATAAAATCTCTTGATATGGAGTTCCAAGAGTATCGACGACTGCAAAAACCGAGTCTCCACGGCTGACCCAGTTGCCGTCACTATGCCGGCCAAAGGTGCTTCTTCACGCAGAGCTTGAAGGATCCAAGGTTATAAGATGGAGAGAACACATGGGCTGGTAAAGTATTCCATGCATAAAATACTAGTCGTTAGTTTTTACTTAAAAATCATTTTGATCTGTCAATTATTTTAAGCAAGGTGTTAAGTTACTCTATTATGAGTTTGAATAATTACGGACTTACTATATTAAATATTGAAGGTTTTATTATTGTTGTGGCCTGATGTTAAGCTGGAGTGCGGTCCACGATTAAAGCCGACTGCGACTACAGTTAGAAAACTGTAAGTACTTGTCTCATCCACAAGTTGTAAAACATGACTAAATCATTTCATTTGTGGCGGTACTACTCCGGAACGGCAGACAGGGCACCACTGCTTACCAGTCCTTAAATTGGTATTGTTTGGTATTTCTGTTTCACCTTAAGGTTGGTTGCCTGGAAGAGATCGCTTTTAAGTGATAAGGCCGCAAATTGTACACCAAGTTTTATATAATACATTGTCTTTATATGTATTCTGTTTTTTTTTTTTGTAAAAAAGAATTTTGTTTGTCTATCTGTCTAACTATGATTGCAGACATTGTGACAGAAGTCATCTCAGCTAATTGACTGAACTCCATCTTTAAAATGTGGTCATATTTATATCGTGGCAATAAGCCCGGAAGTTTTTCCTCTTATAGATAGACACTTAAACGGGACGACTAAGAGAGCTAAGCTTCGCATTTTGGTAGGTGCCATAACAAGACATTATGCACCTTCATAACCTTAACATTTCGATTAGCCCCCTTTGTAGAGGCTGACTGAATGAGGAATCTTCCTCAGTGCGGCGTGGTCTAAGCGAGAAAGAAGTTTCATGGCAACGCGAAGGCAGTTCCGGATGTCTGCAGGAACGACAAGTGTCTCCTGGCCTTACTAGAGGTGATAGGATCAGTGAGAGCAAACCGTTGAAGAACGCACAAAGTAACCACAGAAACAATTCCGAAAATAACAGTAATAATAACGACAGTCGTGACGCACTGATAAGCAAAAATGAGTTTTTTTTTATTGTGATTGGACATATGACAGCACCCAGCTTGATGTTAAGCTAAAGTGTTGTCCATGAATGGATGTCACTGCTACTACAATTCAATATCTGTAAGTAGCCGTCACATCCACTATGCCGCCCTAGTTGGAACCGGAAAATTACAAGCTGATCCCGAAACGTGACCAAATCACTTCATGGTCTGTTTACTTGTAAGTGGTGGTACTATCCCGGATTAGCAGAATGGGTACCACTGCCTACTACTCTCTTTAATTGTGGTTCATTATTGCAAAAAACAAAACGTCTGTAGTTAACTTAGTTTCACTCGTGGTAGAAGACAAGTTAAAAGTTATATTGTGACGTATTAATTAAAATAAATAAGTGACATTTGTTTTTTTAAATTTCATAATTGGCTTTGGATACAAGTTGTTTATTTACTGTAACTTTTCGTTTGACAGTTTGTGCAATTTATTACTGTTACGAGTAATTGCTCTATTTCTTTTTTTGTATAGGAATGTAAAAAATATCATTCCTTATAGCTTGAATATCAGCGAAAAAATGTAGTTAATATGTCAAAGGACATCATTCATTTTGGGCTTTTATGTACTACTTTTGTAATGTCCAATGATGAAAAAATATATAAATGGTAGTTTTGATACTTGTGTTTATAAAACTAATAACAATTTTGCTTTTAATTGCTGTGCAATTGAGTTATTTGGAAAATAAGATATGGATTTTGTATCGTCTGTCAATCAAACGCCATATTAAAAGTTCTGCTTTGAACTGTCATAATTATAGTTAGTTTGATCATTTTGCATTCCTAAACTATGCACAATAAAGGATATTTTCCAATTACATTGTAATCTTCGTACATTAAAACTATTTTAAATGTATATGCAACTGTTAATACAACTATCTTGACACAATTTAATTCAGTCCTTTTTTCCAGTTCCAATTTAACACACATTTTTTTTATTGTGACTCGACATTTGATCTCGACCCGCCTGATGGTAAGCATAATGGAGGTCCAAGAGTGCCAACGACTGAAAACGAGTCAGTTCACGGTTGCCACAACCGCCGTCACTTTGCCGGCCTAATATGCATCTTCACGCATCGCTTGAAGGATCCAAGGTTATAGGATGGTGAGAACACATTAGCTGGCAAAGCATTCCACTTGTCGATTGTTCTACAAAGAAACGTACCGAACCTTTTAATTGGACTGCCGATTCGGTCGACAGAATGTATCCTATATGATCTTTGCCTTGCCACTGCCACACATTAGACAGGGTGCTGTCATATGTCGTGCCACAATAAATCAATAGAAAAAAACTTGCATAGTATGGTACAATATACTGTCGGAGTACAAAGGCCCCTTTTGTAGTTTCAAAAAGCCCTGACCACACCCAAAAGCTTACTACAATAACTGCATACAAAAGCTACAAGGAAGTAATGGTTTTATTATAAACATGTTTATTGTATATTTAGATGAAGTGTAGTTCTGTTTAAAAGCCGGCATTGTGGATGGGACTATGGGTTAATGATATTGACGACAGGCGTGGCGTATTGGTTTTACACCGTCACGTTTAAAGTACCAGGTTGGATTCCTGGTCGAAGCAAAGATTTGTTTTGTATTTGTAATATTTTATATTGAAAAAATATTGTGACTCGACATCTGACCTCGACCCGCCTGATAGGACCAAAAGTGCCGACGACTGCAAAAACCGAGTCAATTCACAGTTGCCCCAGCCGCCGTCACTATGCATTCCATTGTCGATTTTTCTACAAAGAAATGACGCATCGATCCTTTTAGTTCGACTGCCGATTCGGTCGACAGAATACAGATGCTTTTCCCGACCTGTGCGAAAGAATTATTACGGGTGCCATCTTAAGTCTCAAGTCCTGCCAAACCAGATAACATCTGCAAAATTTTAATTAAATCGGGTATAATAAAACAGAATCAAAACGTCAAACGCGGTAGTTTTGGAACCAATAACAGCATCAACCAATAGGACGACCAACACCTCAGTCTCTCCGTGACCACGATGGCTGCAAAGCTCTCGAAACTTCGGAATAATAAAAATGTGAAAAAGCATAACCAAAATAAAAGCCATAGTAAGCCGCAAAAAAATTGTTTAATCCATTAATCAATGTTCGCGCAAAATCTAAGAAAATACTACTCTTATATATTTTCTTACACTTAATACAAATTTTGAATTACCATAGCAGTAAATAATCCTCCATCCAGCCTTACAAATAATAACCATGTAACCGAATACTGTGAAATTAATTTCTCTAAACTCTATTGATGTTTTTCATATGAGATCGGGAGCACGCGCCAAAGCATTTGATACTAAAATTACTAGTTACCCTATGCCCTATTAGACTTTTTAACCGTCAGTATTAAAGAATAATTTTTGTTTATTATTGAAACACGCCGTTGCGATTGATAAGAGTGGTAGGCAGAGATTCGAGGTGACTTAGTCGTGTACAGTAAAGGCCCGAGTTCGATTCCCGGTCGGAGCGAATATTTGTTTTATAATTTTCATTTAATAAATAGATTAAATAATACAAAATAAATGTTAATAAAAAAGAAGAGGCGGTAAAAGAAGGATATTTGCTCCGGGTCTGGTTGTCTAAGAGTAGGATCTGCTGATCCTTGGTAGTACCACCACTTATAAGTACCTATACAGACCGTAAAGTGACATAGTCGCATTTCGGAAACAGCTCGTAAGATGCCTCAATAAATAAATGAATATACAATAGTGCCTGCCTTGTTTAACGTATCCATTCACATGAGATTTATAAATTCATTTCGTCAATCTACTTTCACTCATCCTTTCCATGTGCCCAAACCATCGAAGCAATCCTTTGTCAATCCTTGTCACTACATCTTCTTTCAAACCACATCTATCGCGCACTGTGCCATATCAATTATATTTTCGTTTTATTTTATTGTGGCTCGACATATGACAGCACCCCGCTTGATGTTAAGTTGGAGTGTGGTCTATGAATGGATGTCACTGCTACTACAATTCAATAACTGTGAGTAGCAATAACATCCACTATGCCGGCCTAGTTGAAACCAGCAATTTACAAACTAATCCCGAAACGCGACCAAATCACTTCACGGTCTGTGTACTTGTAAATGGTGGTACTACCCCGGATCAGCAGACTGGACACCACTGCATACGACTCTTTGATAACCAGACCGGAAGCAAATATCCACCTCCTTTTCTATTTAACAAATATTTGCAATATTTAATATGATTATTAAATATTATAAATAAAAGCTATGAAACAAAAATATTTGCTCCGACCGGGAATCGAACCCGGAACTTTACGCGCAAGTAGCCAATCGCTAACCGTTCGTCCACGCCTGTCGTCAAATTAGGTTTATATTCAAATTAACAATGAATAATCGAGTTAATTCTATCCACGCGTTCTCTACGGGGGGTGGTAGGACGACCCACTGTGCTTTAATCAGAAAATCACTAAGTAAACAGAGCTAATAACAATACTAGCTAATCATATGTAATTATAATGATTATTGTACATTTTTATCCTTACTTCTATACTAATATTATAAAGAGGAATAATATTTGTGTGTGTGTATGTTTGTAATGAATAAACTCAAAATGTACTGTGCCGATTTCAAAAATTCTTTCACCATTGGAAAGCTACATTCACCTTGAGTGACATAGGCTATATTTATTGCTAGAAAAGATTAGGGATCCTTACTAAAACTTAAGTAACGTAACCCAAGGTGTGAGAAAAGTGACCTAAAACTTCTTTCGTTGCATGCGCTGCGGAAACTATTGATGATAGAACAAAAGTATGTTCTACAATATTAGGGAACATATCAATATTTACATAAAACTTCGCTATACCATATCTCCAACTATTATCGTTCTGTCACAATAACTACTTTTTATATTTTAAGACTGTTTCAATTCATATAGATTACTTTTTGAATATTTTACCAAAATGAACGCGATAGTAAGCCGCATAAAATTTGTTTAATCTATTAATCAATGTTTGCGCAAAATCTAAGAAAATACTACTAAATGTAATTAAATAACACACATCAATACCAACCATACCACTCACAACAATACAGTTTATATCTATTTTACTTTAAATATACATTTCATGGCTTGCTGTATGAGTCAGGGAAAGACGGGATTATCCTGTAACACAGTGTTTCACGCAGACCTAGTACAGGGACCTTAAATTCACAGATTTATATTGTAAAATTTGATGTAAAAAAAGAATTTTTGTTTTTTGTTTTTTACATACATATATAAATCAATCATAAAGAACGTAATTTCATCACATAAGTTGGCAAAAGTTACTCGAGTACAAGACAATGGCCGGCATGGGGAATTTGGACATGCGGCCGTCTGCAAAAAGGTAGCATACTTGTCCCATGGTCTGTCGGCCTCTCTTGTTCGTAAGAAAGAGTTATTTTAGTATAAAAAGAGGTGGAAATACTAAGGATTTACGCGGCAATATCAAAGGTTGCCGCTCGCTTTGACTTCGAGCTCAAGTGAATTTTCTACAGTGTCCATCATTTTAGAGTTTTTTGAGACTTTTCCTTTATATTGTATATTTTTTAAATTAAACTTATATTATTATCTATATTATAATTACAAATCGATGACATCCTTAAGAAAGTTGGGTTGCCTAGTGCCCATAACCGTAGAGCTTGTGTACCATATTATTCGGTTTTCTTTCCACCCAAACGTTTTATGTTATTCTGGCTTAAATGACACTAAATGTGATCCCATTTAGGTAACTAACCTTTAGGCAGTGAAACAGAGTAGTAGTGCAATGGTTACGCAAATCGAGAGCACGATTTACTTATAGTTGGGGAACGAATTCGGGGGCTGAGGTGCGGTGGGGCGTGAGACGACCACCTTATCTATTACCTATCTTAGTGGCCGCTTTTAGTGACGCTCATAGCTCGGCGATGTCATTTATTATCGATAAAAACGTGTCCATATTTTCTTTGTTTGATTATTGAAAATTTAGTGAGTTAATGGAATAAAAGAGAGTCGTCATCCGTATTCAGGCTAGAACCATTATTAGAAACGTGATTAAAATGTGTGAAAAAGAAAAAAAAAACATGCAGTCACTATTCTCAAAATTAAATTAATATATATTTCATTAAACATTGTTGCTGTCTAATGTTTATACCTCAATTTAATACACATTTATTATTTTTAATGACTAAATCTATTTGCATTTTAAGTAAAGTGTGTTATTATTTTTATCGACGTTTTGCATGTTACTTCACTATTCATAATATACACGTGACTATGACGTCACAACTGCATTCCTCGCGCGTTCCTTTAACTCGTTCCCCTACTATAGGTTGTCCTGTTTCTATGATACAAGCACTATAGTAGCTTAGTATAGAAATGTAAAAAAATGTATTAACCGACATAGTTTCATTTGTCTTAACTATATGAAGCAATATATACATGTTAAACAAATGATGATTGATTAAACATCGTTTATTTTTTCTCATCTCGATCGGCACAACGACTTCGTCTAAGGCAACCGTTAACTAAGTCGGATTTTTAAACTTCAGTGCCCTTGGAAAATATAAAAAAATATATACCATAGGTAGATTCAATTATAATTTGTTCCATTTTAAGTTTGAATGTGTGGTGGTACTACATAGAAATTTGTGTTGATCTCTAGTATCGTATACTGATAATTATTCTAGTAGTAACAGGAAACTTCTAAGCTTTTAACAGACGATCTAATGACGTGCGAAAGTCTATTGACAATACGCTGAGAGGTCGATCAAACTAAGCACTTACCGGTACAACAAATAAAATATAACCATGCCGGCCTAGTCGAAACCGGCAATTTACAAGCTGTTCCCGAAACGCAACTAAGTCACATTACGATATGTATACTTGTAAATGAAGAAGGCATAGTGACGGCGACTGAGGTTGCCGAGTTATCAGTTGTTTCAGTCGTTGTCACTCTTGGATCTCCTCTTGATTATTATCAGCCGGGTCGAGGTCAAATGTCGTGTCACAATAAAAAAAAACTTCAATTACAATACAAAGTTTTTAACTTCTGCGGTTGGAATTTATTTAGAGTAGAGAAAAATGGTCTGTTTTATTGCGACGACATCTGACCTCGACTTGCCTCAATCCCCACAGAGATAGGCAGAGACGATGAAGCCTCACTTTCCACGATCCTGATACAAATGTTACCACCTAATCACTAAGTCACTTTACGGTCTGTATACCTGTATACGTACTGTCCGTCTGTCTGCCTACCACTGAATTTTTAACTACATATAATAATTATTATTTTGTTAATTTTTTTCTTTATTATTATTGTTTTAAATTCATTTTTCGTACAATAGGCCAGATGCGGTCGCCATATGCTCGAGTATGAGGTGAGTGAAATATTTTTTTAAAAAACATGTAGCAAAGGACTTGAAGCCTTTTGTGTCGAGCCCTATTCTTTTTGAGTTTTATTATATTATTTTATAAAAATGGACTTCGATCTTTTTGACTGGTGATGTTGACATGTTTTTTCGCTTTTGTAGTCTATTTTCATACGCTTTTTTTGATTGTTTTCATAATAAATTATTTGTGGGAAGCGAAAAGGAAGATCTGTAGCTCTCTAGTCTAACTATTATCGTTATTTAATTGTTTTAAAATATTTGAACTCTAAAAATTAAAAACTAATACGTTTTTTTTATTTTTATTTATTTCACGTATTCATTTATTATTTCAAAAAAAGAAAAGCTATGTTGCCTAGTGCCCATAACCATAGAGCTTGTATGAAGAGAATTGTGAATGTGAAGGAAGCGATGGAGTTGTGTCAGGATCGTGGCAAGTGGCGCTCCATTGTCTCTGCCTATCCCTGTAGGAAGAAGGCGTGACAATTTGATATGATTTGATATTTATTTCAACGTATATTTTTCAATTATATGTCAAGTCTTCTTTTTTATAAAATTACTTGACGTTGAGGTGCATAGGTATTCTTACAGATCTTTTGCCAAATACATTACTCTAACCGGCAATCGAACCCGGAATTTATGCATAGCGTACAACATGCGTTTACTTGTTTACTTTTGCTGTGATATTAATGATCCAACCGGTATTCGAACCCGGAATATATGCATAGCTGTGTGTTTCTAATGCAGAGCGCGGTTCATACGATATAAATTCGTACGAAACGCGTTTTAGAGGGAGAAAAATAAGGTTAAACAGGTAGTGTATTTTTTATATATTTTTTTAAAAGGGTTCCGGTAGTAGCGCCCACTTCCGTCGCACTGTTATTATTGAATTGTATGTGTTTTTTTATAACACAAAAATGTGATATAGGAATTTGATATTTTATATTCTGATTATATAAGTTTTTTGCGCCAATACGAAAACAGTTGTGGAAGTAAGTGCGAAGAAGAATTAACACTGTAGAAATGCGGTCGTTAAGGAGTATATGTGGAGTGACGATAGCGGATAGAATAAGGAATAGCACATTGCGTGATAGATGTGGTTTGAAAGAAGATGTAGTGACAAGGTTTGACAATGGATTGCTTCGATAGTTAGGGCACATGGAAAGGTGAGTTAAATAAGGCAGACGCAGGAGGGTGTTTTTCGAGACATCCTCTAAAAAGCTATGTTGCCTAGTGCCCATTACCATAGAGCTTGTATGAAGAGAATTGTGGATGTGAAGGAAGCGAGGGAGTTGTATCAGCATCGTGGCAAGTGGCGCACCATTGTCTCTGCCTATCCCTGTCTCCCACAGGCGTGACAGGCGTGACAATTTGATCGATTGAAGTAATTGAGAAATCAAGTTTTCTTTATGATTTTTAAACTTATTTTGACGCGACAATGAAGGCGACTGCTACTACAGTTAAATAACTACAAGTAACAGTCGTATCCACTATGCCGGCATAGTTAAAACTTGTCAAATAACAAGCTGATCCTAAAACGCGACTAAGTCTCTTCACGGTCTGTATACTTGTTGTGGTATCCCAAATTGGCAGAATTGGTACCACTGCCTACCACTCTTTGACAACCAGTTCCGGTCGTCTAATATAGCGTCTTCATCAAGATAGAGCAAGTTTGTCTTTCAGTTGACGCCTTTTGTCAACGTAAATTTTGTCTTTCGGTTTTATGTTGATAAGACGACCGTAGTGTATGGTGTACATATTATAAGATCTCGCAAGCCAAGAGAACTACATGCCAGTTGCTAGTATTTTCCATGATATAAAATAATTTAGTCATTCTGTTTCTATGATACAGCTTATTGATAAAATGATTAATACTAATTGGATTTAAATATTAGTGGTAAATCTATGGATTATTTTCGTTTTTCGGCGCCCCTTGCAACACTGGCGCCTAAAACGACCACTCCTTTTGCTCTAGCCCAGGGTCGGAGCTGTTAATACATTTCAAAAGCTACTTAAAGTTATTTAAACTGTAGGAGTAGGCGTCTCTATTTACAGACCGCACTCCAATTTAACATAGAAACTCATATGTCAAGTCGCTATACACTGCCTTATGTTGAGGTAACATCGTCTGCCACAGACTACAAATATCTCTAACCGGCACATCCACTATGCCGGCCTCCCTGTGTAATTAAACTCAAAAACTATACAATGTAATTAAAATTACGTGCAAGGGCCAATTATTGGTGCCTTTATTGAAACGTCGGCCGGCAGATGGTAGGAGGTACAACTTTTTACAAATGTCGGCTTCAATACAAAGAGATAACTTAGTTTTTATGAATGTATACCTACTTGGTTACGACAAAACGCCAAGGAATGGACACTCGGGGAGTTAATTGTGTGGACAACTTTACTTGCTAAAGATCTGTTACATTACTTTGTTGTATTTGGTGTATTTAAGGTGAATGTGGTGCAGTGATAGATCTTGCTTCAAGACCACTTGGTTGTACCAAATATATATAAATTTAAATTTAATAAAAAAGTACTTTTTTGCTGTAATGTGTCAGTTTAACGTTAGGCTGTCACGCCTTTTTCCCACAGGGATAGATAGAGACAGAGACAGGGATGCACTAGGCTTTCCAGAGAATGTCCGCGATTTAGTTAGAAAGAACCCTCCTGCTTTGTTTATAAATTCCTTTCGTCAATCTACTTTCACTCTTTCCACGTGTCCAAACCATCGAAGCATTCCTTTGTCAATCCTTGTCACTACATTAAATCAGGCAGAAACAATGAAGCGCCACTTGCCACGATCCTGACACAACTCCCTCGCTTCCTTCAGATTCACAATTCTTTTCATACAAGCTCTATAGTTATGGGCACTAAGCAACCTAGCTTTCTTGAGGATGTCTCGAATTTGGTCGGTCGATTTGGTGGTCACTACATCTTCTTTCAAATCTTACCTATGTAAAATAAACAATAGTATTTTTATATTTAATTTTATGTGATACTTATTTTTTTGCTGTGACGCTAGATTTAACTGCCAACTGAAAATCAACTTAGTTTTCTGAGTTAGTAGCAGTCAGTATTCCGGCTGAGGTGCATTATTGCCGACCTGTGTGCCGATCCGGGGTAGTACCACCACTTACAAGTATACAGTGAAGTACTTTAGTGATTTAGTGAAAGCTGGGTTGAGTTGCTGGTTTCATGGACTGCACTCCAGTTTAACATCAGGCGGAGTGCTGTCGCATGTCAAGTCACAATAAAAAAAGTGATCCCAATAGGACGGGCTGACTCCTGTCCGTGGCTTAACATCAAGTGCGGAATCATAATATGACACTTTGAATTAATAAAAATAACTAGTAAAGCAATTATTTCCTTAACTGTACTTAGAAGTATGTATCGAAAAGCCATATAAAGAACATGGCGGCTTTATGAACGACTTTTCATGCAATAAAAACAATTTAAATTCAATCATATTATTGTTATATTAAATTAATTAATTTACGACCAGAAGTAAGGCGACCGTGGTGTAGTGGCAGTTAAAAGGCTACGTGAACCGAGTGGCACGGGTTCAAAAACCACTCACCGGTACCAATGTATCTTTGATATATGTACTTTGGCTGGGTTGTCCTGTTTCTATGATACAAGCACTTTAGTAGCTTAAACAAGGCAGACCCAGGAGCTACTCAAGAAAGATGGGTTGACAAGGCAAGCCGCAGAGCTTGTAAAAAGAGAGCTTGTAGGAAGGATGTCTGCCTATCCCTATAGGAAAAAGGTGTGACATGTTTAATAATAAAGCGCTTTTCACGAACCTGACACATCTACAATGGCCTTAATATTGGATTGTAGCGCCGAGCTGTCCCAAGACATGGCGGCAGAGACATGGCGGCTTTGTGCGTCCTTTATCGCCTATACCACGGAGAATGTTCTTAAGAGCTCTTTAACCTTGTTCCTACCTCGTCCTTTCACACCCGTAATATCCGCACAGGTCGGGGAAAGCATCCACATTTTATCGACCGAATCGGCAGTTGAACCAAAAAGTTTGGTGCGTCTTTTTTTTGTAGAACAATTGACAAGTGGAATGCTTTGCGAGTCCATGTATTCTCTCTATCCTATGACCTTGGATCCTTCAAGCGCTTGGGCCACTCTTGGACCTCCTCTTGCTTATCATCAGGCGGGTCGAGGTCAAATGTCGTGTCACAATAAAAAAGATATCTCACAGTGCCGACTACTCTAAAAACCAAGTGTTGCCCCAGTCGCCGTCACTGGCATAGTGTAATGTTCTAGAGTGCGATCCATGAATGGAGACGACTGCTAGTACAGTTATTTAACTGCAAGTATTAGTTGCGTGCACTATTCGCAAAAAGGGCTGATAGGGTTTAAATAATAAAACAAAAAGTTTTCCAAATTTTTCTTTTTTTATTTTCGACAAAAGAGTTTCCTTTTTTATTTCTTTTTTTTATCTCCTTATTTATAATACATAGTGTTAAAGTTATTTAACTATCTAATTTTATTTATAATGTTTCTTTTTTATAATTATATATTACAAAAATATTTACAGAAAAATCCCTATTTTAAAATATTTCATAGGGAGTTTTTTTTTAAACAAACAAAAAGTACGCAAAAATGAAAAATAATTATAAAATGTTTCTAAAACAATTTTTTACTGTACGTTTAATAGACGATCCAAGTTGCCTTTAACCTAGCGATATTAGTTGACAATATTTTTTTTTCAAATAAAAAAATTAAAGTAAATTTTTAAGGTACTTTTTAAATAAGCTTATCAACTGAAATTGCCTAGTCACGGCAACTAGAGACGCCTGTAAACGCATAACCTATCTTTATCACAACTCATTGTAGTGTTTATTTAAGATATTTATTTATATTCACAAAAAAAATAAAATAAATAAAAAAGAAGTATACATCCTATTGTTTTTAAAGCTATACAATAAAACATTATTTATTTATTTATCACCATTTAAAAATATTGCCCATAAGAAAAATAAAATTAAAAAATAAAAGTAAAAAAATACAATACAATTTATTCATATTGGGCAACTAAGTTAAATTTAAAATCCATATAAATTAATAATAAAAATCTGATAGAAAAAAGACGGCAAAATGCAACTTGCATATGGTATTAACCCGGCAGAGAAAAAGAGCGGTGACTTTTGATCTGCGCAGTATAAGGATCGGCAGATTAAAAGAGCTCTGGACTGCGGTGGGAGCAAGTCCGTCTATCTATATAGTCGTGCACATAGGTTATAATATTTCAAAATGTATACACACGCGTAAAACGAAAAGTAAGTACAAAGTAAAAGACAAGTTACTGCGCAGCTTCAGCTTCTGCCGGGACCTATATTTAATCAATAAATCAAATTGTAACGCCTATTTCCAGGCAGAGACAATAGAGCTCCACTTGCCACAACTCTCTCGCTTCCCTCACATCCACAATTCTCTGCATACAAGCTCTATGGTTATGGGCACTAGGCAACCTAGCTTTCTTGCGGATGTCTCCGATTTGGTCGGAAAACACCCTGACCCTGGGATCTATATTAACTTGGTAATATGCCAGCAGTTGGTGCGATGGAAGCTTAGCAGTCAGATCGATCACAGGTTAAGTTGATCAAATTATGCAAGGATGTATTTTTCCTATCAAATTTTTAATACTAATTAATACAGTATTCATACTAGCATTGGAGTAAGACAAAACTCAATTAAAGGATACTAATAAATCATTTCGTAGTATTGCAGTCAAAATTATTTGTAATTCGGATGGTTTTTTTTTAAATTACAGAATATTTGCTACAAACAGTGAAGAATACACCAAGTTAAATAAAAATACTAAAGATCTATCACGAATTTCCATTTAGAAGACAGTAAGAAATATAAGTCAATATTTTTTAATTGATATTTGGTAGCGAGTGATTTTTCCATATTGTGGCTTCATGCTAAAGTTGTCCATTCATCTGCTACTACAGTTAAATAACTGTAATTAGCAGTCACATCGACTACGCCGGCCTACTGAGGCCCAGCGAATGTCAAGCTAATCCGAAACATGAGTTCACTTCACAGTCTGTACTCTTAAAAGTGTTGGTACTACCTAGTTCAGCAGACTAGGCTAAAAATACCTTGCTTTTAGATGTTTTTTTAAGAAAGAATTTAAATATCATGTAATTAAATGTAATATGTAAAGATAAAGATTAAGAAAGGTACGAGTTTGTTCCGTGTTGGTTTGGACACATAGAAAGGATGGAAAAATAGAGATTGAATTTGAAAAAATAAAAGTCACTGAAAGGACGATTCATATAAATTATAAATCAGACTATTAAATGTCTATAAATAGTCTGAATGAAGAGAATTGTGAACGTGAAGGAAGCGGGAAAGTTGTGAAAACGATCTGTGGAAATTGAGACGTGACAAACGATGAAGATGTTGAATGTGAGATAATATATTTCTTGTTATTGTCGAGTTCGTTCAAATGAAAATTCGTCATAGATCTAGAAAACATATCTAGTCTCAATTTTACTAATACAATATTAATACATTTAATTATTCATACAACAATCGCTCCCATACAATTTTTTTAATAAAAAATTTACAAAGTTTTAAATTAATCACTTACTTTAAATTATATTTACGCAAGTTTAAATTATGTCCTCTGTTTAAATTTAATTCAATTGTTAAATTAAATTAATTAAAGATTAAATTAAATTTAAGATTAGAACACAATTTAAATTTACAAAAATTAATCCTTTTTACAATATCTTCGATGATCTTCTGTTCCAGATACATTATCACGTACAGAAACTTTATAAATATTATTCCATAAAGGCATAAAGAAAATCTCATTTGCCGGAATCTACTTCATCCTTTGTTCAGATTATGTATCTAAAGTAGAAGATCATTGAATTTCATCATTAAAGTTGGTTGTGCCGAAGTTTTTTTATCCTAGAGGTCCCCCAAAGTTTGACAGTTGTTTTTTCACCGCAGCAAGGCAAAGGAACTAAGCCGCACTTCCACTTCAGCGTGTAAGTTGACCACGCCGCCATTTTGTGTATTTACGCCTATATAATATTCTTACAATAAAAAATTACTCTGTAGTTTGTCCAAACTTAGTTAAACTGCTGGCCATACCCTGCGAAATAAAACAAAGGGTTAATAACTTCAAAAAATGAGTTTAACTCAATCGTTAAGGTAAATGTTTCGCAAACCTGAAGAGGCATTCGATAGCTGGCATAGCGGAGGTGACTGCTGTTGCAGACATTTGGCTGTGGCAGCAGTCGCCTCCGCTCATGGACGGCATTCCAGCTTAACATCAGGCGGTGTGCAGTCATACTTCGTTCCAAAATAATTATACCTGACAAAATAATAATTATTAGAGTAAATAATAAACAAATAAAGCAAAACATACATGAGTACTCACGTTAACAACCCTGGATTTGCATCAGCTGCTTGATACCATGAATACTGTGGTACATAAGGCGGATGAGGTTGTGGTGCACCCTGATGATGGAGAGCGTGGGCTGCATGAGCTCCCTTCATGTCCCAAGGTCCTGGAGGCGCACCCTGTTAACAATGATTAGAATAATTTAATTAATGAGTAAAAGTAACACATAACATTATTCATAAAAACAACTAATAAATTAAAGTTTTTGTAATGGGATACTTTTTATATATATATTTTATTATTTACATTTCTATACTAAGCTATTAAAGCCCTTGTATCATAGAAACAAGACAACTAAAGTACATATATCAAAGATACATTGGTACCGGTGGGTGGCCTCAAACTCGTGCCCTCCGGTTTGCGTAACCATTGTATTGCCACTACACCACGGTCGCCTCACTCATACTATTAACAAATTGACGAAAAAGTTTTAACAGATCCCAATAGGTCTCAGATTAAACTATTGGATTTTGAACGGATTCATAAGTCCATTAACCCAATTACTTCCAGTGCTTAGTCATTTACCAAATTAAAAGACCCAGAAAACTAGATTTCAAATACCCATTTAGATAAAGTTACTAATAATGAAACTACACAAATTCAATTAGTGGCATTCACAATTGGGGTTGTACCCTCACGCATCTATTGCCAGGCGTGTCTGCGTTATTTAATTACTTTAATACCATAATATTAAACTAATTCTTATGTGATAAACAAAATAGGACCTAGGTGTGACCCATGAGGCACCCCTTAAGGGTGTGTGTGAGAGGAAAGTTTAATACCCGTTAATAAGTAATTGTACTTTTTAAGGTTAAATAATTGGCTTAGTTACAGTTTTTTAATATCTTTAGGGGCAAAACTAAGATAAGTTTATCATTATAAAGAAATGGTTGACAAAATCAAATGCTTTTAAATTTAATAGGGTATCACAAATAAGAAAATATTGGTTGGTTATTAAATAAGATGTTTACAATTTGCAAATTTTAACTATATAATAGATCCTTTAAAAGTAATATTATAAAAAATCTTATGTAATAAAAATATTTTGATTATTTTATTAATATTAGTTGTGTCAGGATCGTAGCAAGTGGGGCTCTATTGTCTCTGCCTATTCCTGTTCCATTTATATTATCCACAAAACCCATTAACGATGCACAAATCTAACCTTACCATGGATAGTTAGATTAAAACATATTCATCATAACCATTTTTATACTATTCCTACAGGGATAGGCAGAGACAAAGGAGCGCCACACAAATCTTTAGCTTCCTTCAAATCCTAAATTTTCTTAATATAAACTCTCTGGTTGTAGGCAACGTCAACAATCTTGTCCTGCTTTCTTCTTTTCTTTGGGACATTAGGGTTTAATAAATGAATTAAACTTACATAACCGACTCTTGGATCCCATGATTGTTGATGAGGAGGCTTTACATCACATGATGTACCATCTGGAGACCGACCAGCCGTTGGCTATAACAAGAAAAAAAACTTAAGTATACTATTTTTCAAAGTTTCTGGAACAGTGGTAAATCTAAAAAGGCGACGGTAGCAATGGTCACGAAAACTGAGAGCCACTGTAAAACTGTAGTTGTAGTAGCAGTCTCTATTAATGGACCGCACTTCACCTTACCACCAGAGGGTCGACCCCATTGGGTAATGACAATGAATTTTATTCCCGTTTGTGAAAAAGTTACGCGGTCGCTGTTAGTGTCAAAAACAACTTTTATCATTCGAACAATGAGTTTCAGTGAGCTTGAATTGTTAATGAAAATGAACTTCGATTCTTAGTGTGTTACAAAACGAAGCCCATTGTCGTTGGGTTACGCGGTGGGCCCGCAGGCAGGGAGCATAATTAAAAATAAAAAAATACGTAATAAACAGTCATACTCGTACTTACGCCAGTTGTACCAAAAAAGTTTCAATTTAGTTTTGCTTTATACTTATTCTATTACGTTTACTATTACGCAATCGTGAATTGGGCTGGTAATAATTTTATATCGAAGCTACCATTTATATATGTTTTTTATCATTAGAAATAACAAAAGTTTTTTTTTTATTTTTTTATTGTGACTCGACATATGACAGCACCCCGCTTGATGTTAAGCCAAAGTGTGGTCCATGAATGAATGTTACTGCTACTACAATTCAATAACTGTGAGTAGCAATCACATCCACTATGCCGGCCTAGATGGAACCGGCAACTTACAACTTTTTGGTACAACCGGCTGTTAGTATAATAAAGTATTAAGTACAATAAATTCTTCTTACATATCCGACCTTTACATCCCAGGAGGGTTGCGGCGGTTGTTTTACATCCCACGGTGTACCAGTTGGTGACAGGCCAGGGCTTAATTCTGATACTGGTGTCGAACTCGGCGTTGGTGAGTGGGCTTGCGTTGGCCCACCTCCTTGGTAAGCTGATGGCGAATGCTGGGAACCGCTAGAACTACCACCCCCACCTGTCAAAGAATAAAACATAGCTGTCAACCATTACGTAATAAATAGTATGATTCTATGTGAGCTGCTATACTCCTAGAAAATTAACAATGACAGCACCTCGGCTGGAGTGCGGTCTATGAATGGAGGCGGTCTATGAATACAGTAAAATAATTGCAAGAAGCAATCGCAACCCCTGGAATCGGTATCACGAAACATAAGTCGTAAATTTGAGACTAACGAAAAGCAAAAATAGAAAGAAAACAGAAAAAATAGCATGGCATCGCACACTGACTGCTTATTGGTAATCTAGAGTGTGATCCATAATTGAAGGCGACTTTTGCCTCAAATAAATATCTACAAGTCGCATCCACCATGCTTCCCAGTCGCTGTCGCTGCAAGGTCTGTTGCATTTTTATATTTTGACTTGACATATGACAGCATCGGGTCTAATGGTGAGCTTGAGTGCGGTCCATGAATGGAGGTCACCTTTCTTATATAGTCAATTAAATGTGGTAGCAGTCACATCCACTATGCCGGCCTAGTTGAATCCGGCAACTTAGTCACTTCACGGTCTGTATACTTGTAAGTGGTGGTATTACACCGGATCGGCAGACTGGGCACCACTGCCTCCCACTCTTTGATAACCAGACCCAGAGCAAATATCCATCTCTTTTTTTATACATAAACTAATATTTGTAATTTTAATAATTATAATAAATGTTATAAATAAAAGCTATGAAACAAATATTTGCTCCGACCGGGAATTGAACCCGGGGACTGGTGTGCCAAACACTACGTCACGTCTGCCGTCAAAAAAAGTTGAAATCAATCAATCAAATTGTCATACCTTTATCTTACAGGGATAGGCAGAGACAATTGCCACGATCCTGACGCAACTCCCTCGCTTCCTTCACAAGGAAGGTGTTTGGAGGGTGTTTGTCAAATCGGAGACAACCTCAAGAAAGCTGGGTTGCCTAGTGCCCATAACCATAGAGCTTGTATGAAGAGAATTGTAAAAAGTTGAAAGTGGTTGTGAATTTAGTGAAATAGACTTACCATGTAATAATTGGTTATTGCTTGGTGGACTACCTGGTTGTAGACCTAGGCCAGGAGGAGGACCACCGACTTGAGCAGCCTTCATCATCTTTTTGTATTTACTACGTCGATTCTGGAACCATATCTTCACCTATGGACAAAAGAAAGACTTGTTTAGAAAAAAAAAGGTATATACAGTCGATTTGAGAAACCTTCTCCTTTTTTGAAGTCGGTTAAACCCTGGTTTCCTTATCATGGGACCACCTATAAAATATCTTCTTTCCAACAAAAAAAGAATAATCAAAATCGGTTCTTAAACAAAGAAGTTATCCGCGAACAAACATAAAAAAAAACATATATACGGTCGAATTGAGAACCCCCTCCATTTTTGAAGTCGGTTAAAATATAACAGTATACTTTATTTTAGGTTTTCTATGCTCCGATGGTTTCGGCACGTGGAAAGATAAGTGAAAGTAGATTGACGAAAGAAATTTATAAATCTGATGAGGATAAATGCTAAACAAGGCAGACCCAGGAGACATCCTTCTCCATTCATTTCGACTAAATCGGAGACATCCTTATCAAAGCTAGCTGCCTGCCATAAACGTAGAGCTTATAAGAAGAGAATTGTGGATGTGAAGGAATCGAGGGAGTTGTGTCAGGATTGTGTTGTGTCTTTGCCTATCCCTGTGGGGAAAAAGGCGTGAGAATTTTAATTAATTGATGTTTTTTTGGATAGTGTTTAGAAACAACGTTTATTTTTTGATGGAACGATATAAGAGTATAACCTCAACACCTCCTACTGTATTATACTCTCCTGGTACTTTTCTTATATTGTCATGATACGTATGACCAGACAGCGTCTGATGTTAAGCTGATCCATGGCTAGCGCAACAAATATAGTATCCAAGGTGACAGTGGTGTAGTGGCAGTGCAATGGTTACACAAACTGGAGAGCACGAGTTCGAGACCACCCGGTACCAATGTATCTTTGATATATGTACCTTGGTTGTCCTGTTTCTATGATACAAGCACTTTAGTAGCTTAGTATAAAAATGTAAATAAAAAATAAATCAAAATCAAAATCCATTAGGACGTAACTGAAGTCTGGCAACTAACAAGCTGATCCCAAAACGCGACTATATCACTTTAACCGTCTATATATACACTTAATGTGGTCGACTGACTAAGCAAATAACCATCCACTGTCTGATAATACAAAGCCGTTTTTTTTCAGTCGTCAGTACTCTTGGACCTCCTCTTGTTAGCCATCAGGCAAGTCAAAGTCAGATGTCGAGTCATGATAAAAAATCAGTTATTTTTCAGTCGTCAGCACTCTTCGACATTCCCTTGCTAGCCATCAGGCAAGTCAAAGTCAGATGTCGAGTCACGAAAAACAAATTTCCTCTACAATAATTTTTCACAAAGAGTTGTCCCAAAAAATATCCGTTACATCTGACGTAAAATCTACCCTCTGTTGTGAGGGGCTGTTACATCGTACCTGCCTACCTACTTTTATATTAACGGCATGATATCGTGGCATGGCGACTTGTGAAGGCGGAGTCACGAACGAGGGTGGTTTTAGTGACGTACAAGATACTGTCGTATTAACATAATAAATATCGATAAATTGAAAAAAATATCGATATTTTTTTAGTGTAATTATCACTTCTTAATTTTAGCGTTCTAAACGGGGGCCTATGAAATAAACAAATTGTTCATGAATTTCAGCTTCTTTTTTATCCACAAATTCTATGGTTATATGATTTATGAACCCTTTTTTAATAATATCTTTTTTGATAAAGGTACAATCTCAAGGATAACAAAAATTGAGTCGAAATAGACTGTCACTCAATGAAAATTTTTTTAAACTATATTTTAAATTCAAAACTGTTATAGATTATTTATTTAAAGAAAATGTCAATAAATAATAATATTAACAACGTTCTTGTCGAGCTTTTATAACAAGAAAGATATTTAGGATCGCGGTACGTGGACAGTTAAACAATTAACAGCGAGACATTTTATATTTATGATAATATATTTTAGGATATTTTCACTATTGTGACTTGCTATCTGATCCGACTTTTTTAATTTTTTTATTTATTTTGACACGACATCTGACCTCGACCCGCCTGATAATAAGCAAGAGGAGGTCCAAGAGTGACGACGACTGGAATAACCGAGTCAGTGCCTGGTAAGTACATAAAGTAGTAATAAGAGAGTGTCCAATAGCCACGACGACTGAAAAAAAATGCTGTTTACGGTTGCATAAATAATTAAATCAATTAATCAAATTGTCACGCCTTTTCTCTACAGGGATTGGCAGAGACAATGGGGCGCCTCGGTTTGCGCCAACTAAACATGGTACATAAAAACTACGATTGCCTTAAATAAAATAAAATTATCGATAGCAATCATGTAGCGAATTTCACATCACTATTGCCCACCCTATTTTCACGTGAACTATCCCACCCTCCAGTCAATTACGTTGGGGTCACAGGACAGTAGTCAGTTTAACCCAAAAATGTAGTTTAACATTATTATTTACTTAAACTTCGGGTTAACTTTTATTTAAGTATCATTTTATTAGTTTTATAAGTTATAAAGTATTGGCGAAGTTAGTTTTTTAAAAGTTTTATATACTTGTATGTATTTTGTATATTCTTTGTATATAAAGGACTCTAACAAAGAAAGCGGCCGTGGTGTAGTGGCAGTGCAATGGTTACGCAAGCCGAGAGCACGGGTTGGAAACCACTAACCGGACCAATGTATCTTTAATATATGTACTTTGGTTGTCCTGTTTCTATGATACAAGCACTTTAGTAACTTAGTATAGAAATGTACAAAACAAAAAAAAAATGTCGGGCCACAATAAAAAAACGACAACAATAAAAGAATAACGCCTGAAAACTAATAACGAACGGATGTTAAGCTCCTAACAAAAGAATGGATTAAATATAGTTTTTTTTATTTAGAAAAAAACCCACACAAAACAATTGTCACCAACAACAATTTTGTAATATTAAAACACATCCGAAAAATATAATTTTCAACACATGGGAACAAAACGCATCGCTGATTTATATAATGATCCTTTATTATTGTTACTCGACGTCAGACCTCGAATAGACCTGATGATAAGCTAGAGGAAAACTAAGAGAGCCAAAAACTGAAAATATCATTTTTTGTAATACCACATACACTATCTCTCTTTGATATATGTACTTTGGTAATCCTTTTTCTATGATACATGCACATGATCAGAAGCTTACTTTTTCTTCTTCTTTGGCCTCGCCTTATCCCGTTACGCGGGGTCGGCTTTCGCAATCATACGGCGCCAAAAAATAATACACCTCGGGAAATAAAATACCTCCCGCGGACCAAGAGGCCGGAGAGAAAACTCCGATATCAAACCCGACACAGGAGCTTCTTCGACATTTTCGATTTAGAGGTCCTGGGTTGTGATGGGCGTTCAGATCGGAGCGGTCATTAGAGTGGCGGCGGAAGAACCTGCATGGGTCAACAACGGCACTCCAGTCTTCTAGGAAGATCACGACCTTGGTGTCAGGTGGCAACCGACCGTAAAAATATAAGCCAATCACATATAGCAATCATGAAACGACACAAGATCAGAAGCTTACTACAGAAATGTTAAAAAAAAGAAAAGTTGATAATCAATCAAATCAAATTGTCACGCCTTTTTCCCACAGGTATAGGCAGAGACAATGGAGCGCCACTTGCCACGATCCTGACACAACTCCCTCGCTTCCTTCACATTTACAATTCTCTTCAAATAAGCTCTATGGCTATGGGCACTAGGCAACGTAGCTTTCTTGAGGATGTCTCCGATTTGGTCGGCGAACACCCTCCTGGGCCTGCCTTGTTTAACGTATCCATTCACATGAGATTTATAAATGATTTTCGTCAATCTAATCTACTTGATAATCGACCAATTGAATTATTTAGGAAACCGTAAACTACATCGTTTTTTCAGTCAGCGTGGCTTTTAGACATTCTATTGTTTAACATCAGGCAGGCAAGTCTACATCAGAAGAGCATCTCAATCTCAATACAAGCATCTCAATATTATGAACTTAAAAGGTTTTGTCTTTTTTTTATTGTGACTCGACAACTGACAGCTTGTTTAGTAAGCTGAATTGTGGTCCATGAATGGATGTCACTGCTACTACAATTCAATAACTGAGTAGCAATCACATCCACTATGCCGGCCTAGTTGGAACCGGCACCTTTTTGGCCCGAAAGCGACTAAGTAACTTCACGGTCTGTATACTTGTAAGTGGTGGTACTACCCCAGATCAGCAGACTGGGAAAATGACCACCAACTGTCTGCCTACCCCTCTTATTAAAAAAAACCCTACACGGAAGTAATGACATATGGGGATTAACAAAAAAACGAACCGCAAAATTTCCAACGAATATTTCAGTTACTTTTATGTATGATTTGTCACGCAATAATAAATTTTATTGTTATAAGCAAAGAGTATATTATTAATTGCACGTTATGTTTAGGTTTTTTATAGAAGTTACTAACCTATTTGTCTTCCCCATTTGCTTTGGCCGGCATAGTGAATGCGATTGAGGCAACTGTAAGTAAATGACTTTCTCTTATCCAGTCGAGTCTCAATAAATCAATCAATCAATCAAACTGTCACGCCTTTTTCCCACAGGGATAGGCAGAGACAGTGGAGCGCCACATTCAGAATTCTGTTCATACAAGCTCTATGGCTATGGGCACTAGGCAACCTAGCTTTCTTGAGGATGTCTCCGATTTAGTCGACGAAAATACTCCTGGGCCTGCCTTGTTTAACGTATCCATTCACATGAGATTTATAAATTCTTTTAGTCAATCTACTTTCACTCATCCTTTCCATGTTTGAGTCTCAATAAAAAAAACCTGTAACCTTGTATCCTTCAAACGAAGTGTAAAAAATCACTTTTGTCCAGCATACTGACAGCAACTGAGTCGTCAGCTCTTTTAGACCTCCTTTGCATACCAAATGATTAAAAAAAGGCTTCATCCTAGCCTTGGTTGAGGTTGTTCAAATGATCCTTTTCTGTTGAACACGGCATCTAACCTTGACTACTCTGATGATAAGCAAGTGGTAGGCAGTGGTACCCACTGCCGGTTCCATCTAGGCCGGCATAGTGGATGTGATTGCTACTCACAGTTATTGAATTGTATTAGCAGTGACATTCATTCATGGACCACACTTTGGCTTAACATCAAGCGGGGTGCTGTCATATGCCGAGTCACAATAAAAAAAATATAAAAAAAAGTCCAAGAGCCAATTCAATTCACTAACGTCGCCGTCACTATGCCGGCCAAATACTAAGTAACTAACTAAACTAACTATAAAATGGTTTTTTGCTAACTGTACAACGAAATAAAGTGCTTGTAGTACCAGGAATGCAGGACATATCAAGGTGCAAGCAATTTCGTCAACGCAAGGCCGGCACACATATACGAACACGCACACATGCATACAAATGGACGTTGGTATGCAGCACGCTATATGTGGTGTATAGAGCATGTTTAATTTTTACATATCAACACATTAATCGGTGAATTTGTGAATAGATACGAGAAAATAAAAGTAGTGTCAAGATCGGGAACAGAGGTGCTCCGTTGGCCCAGTCTTATTGAGAAAAACGATACGGCCATTTTATGTTTTCACGTGTTTTTATCCAATATTATAGCCTCCATAAGGCTTTAAATCAAATAATATTATTACGTCTCAATTTCCAATGGTACAGAAAAAGACAACAAAACGGTTTTTTACAGGATTCTGATACAACTCTCTTGCTTTCTTCACATCCTTACAAGCTCTGTGGTAAAATTTAGTAGTATTAATAATTGTTTCTTTTTAAAAATAAATATTGTTTAATATATCCAACGAGAATAAAACAGTCGAGTTGAGATTCATTGTCGCATATTCATTTAATATCAGTGGCGTAGCGTGAAAGTCAGTCACCCGGGGCGGAATTCGGTCGCCCGGGGCGGAAAAAAATTTTGCCGCCCCCTTATTTAGGAGTTTCAATCATGTACAACAAAAATATGAATTCCAGGTTGAAATTTAAACGATTTATTTCAGTTTTTATAAATTTTGCCGCCCCCTAAAGGTGCCGCGCGGGGCGGGCCGCCCCCTCCGCCCCGCCACGCTACGCCACTGTTTAATATACATAGCTTTAACTACTATTTATACAAAAACAAATATACAGTCATTTTTGATTTATAATATAATATAAATTGATCAACCTGTATGTTTGTCGGCGAAGTACAAAGAAAATATTGCATAGATATGAACGATATAAATATGTCATTAATTTAATACAAGTAAAAATATAAAATATTATCTAATAATCTTGTTGTTAACAAAAACAAGTTGTCCGAGAGTCGACCGAGAATACGACTGAGTATTTTCCCATTAAAATAATTTCATTTTTAGACATTAGTGCCCAGTCTGCCAATCCGGGGTAATACCAGCACATACAATCATGGAAGTATACAGGCCGTGAAGTGACTTAGACGCATTTTGCCCCTGAAACGCGACTAAATTGCAAGTTGCCGGTTCCAACTAGCTCGTCATAGTTACTGCTACTTTCAGTTATTTAACTGTAGTAGCAGTCGCCTCTATTAATGGGCCGAACGCCAGCTTAAAATAGTAAAAATGTAATAAAAAAATCAGCCTGTACATTGGTCGGCGAATTACAAAGAAAATATCGAGCATAAGTCGCATACGAGTGTTGCGAAAGCTGCCTTCGCTCAGTACAGGTATTCCCTCCACTTCCACCCGAGATAACGTTATGCAAAAGGACAAATTAATAATTCACGAAATATATTATTTTTATTTATTTAATAATAAAAAAATATGCAGTAACTTAGTCACGTTTTGGGATCTGCTTGAAAGTTGTCGGTTTCAACTAAGTCGGCATAGTGAATGCGACTGCATTTAACTGCATTTAAGTCATTTAACTGCAGTAACGGTCGCCTCTATTCATGAACCGCACAAGTTGTGCAATTTAAAATTACTTGGGTTGCCTAAATATTAACGTATAACAGAAAATGGTGAAAGGAATCGTTATCCAATAATCATTTAAAATGTCATTGAGTAAAGACAAATGATTTAAAGCTGTTTCGTCGTGTTTTCCTTTTTGTCTTCTACGCCAAAAATATGCTGGCCTTTACTGCTAGTTTCGTCAGTATTGACTTGATAGGATAAAGAGCATGCGATGTGGACAGAGGAGGTCGGCGGTGTAAGTCATCCTGTGCGCGCTTATACGCACTTCAACCCTCGTACGAGATTTTCACGTGGCGCTATGCTAGCCTAGATAAATTCATACGATCGTGGGATAACGAGCTAATACGCGCCTAAATTACGACCGGTGTAACGATTTTTAAGCCTAGTATTTTCACCGCTTTACTAAAACCATCATCATGAACCTCATTCTTATGATGAAACACGAGCGTGTCCCATCTTTATATTCATTTATACTTGACAATGTTTAAACATGGAACATAAATTATTACTTTGACACTTGCAAGTTAAATACAACTACAATAAAAACAAAGATTCTTTATTCAATATAAATTACACACTGTATCAATTGTATCAATTACAAACAAAACCAAACAACTTAATTTATCAATGACCGTAAGAAAATATAAATCGACGACTTGAGCGAATAAAGGTATAAATCATTTTATGTGTCATTCAACTTTTTCTGCTTACGTGGTGATCAAAGTCTAAATTAATTAGTATTTTTTACGCATTTAGTCAATCATCATGGCGAGTGTTCATTGTGACAGTTTGATTGATTGATTGATTGAATCAATCAACTTAGTCACATTTAGGACTGGCAATAATTAGGCGAATTGGCTCATTCTGGTCCCTTAGAAGTATTCTTATCGTGGCTGAACATATGACAGCACTTGCCTAAAGTCAAGCTGGAGTACGGTTTATGGGCGAAAGGGACTTCTTCTACAGTTAATTAACTGCATTTAACTGCTGTTTAGGCCGGCATAGTGGCGGCGGCTGGGGCAGCCGGGAATTGACTCGGTTGTTCCAGTCGTCGTCACTCTTGGACCTCCTCTTGCTTGTCATCAGGCGAGTCGAGGTCAGATGTCGTGTCACAATAAAAATAAAAAATAATGTCGGCGTCACTATTAAAAATATATTCACAAAAATAAGAAGACAGATTAATCACACAATCAAACTGTCACGCCTTCCTCCCACAGGGATAGGCAGAGACAATGGAGCGCCACTTGACACGATCCTGGCACAACTTCCTCGCTATGTAAAATCGGCAATATTTAAGTTACAACATAAGCGATTAAAGTGGTCAAAATAATTAAAATAAAATTAATATTAATGTAATGGCTCGATCGCGCATGACTCGTTCTTTACGTTTTTTCAATACAGTAGCTGGACAACGCGTCACAACAAGCTATACTTAATTTGAACTTTACTGTTTAGACAATAAAGGTGTTTTCGTAATGTGTATCTAGAAATGAGGATTTAGCGTGCGAGCGGACAAATCGAGATCTGGAAATGTTTTTTTTTTAATAATATATTATTTTAATCTGATATGTTTTGATTGTTAAATGTCACTTGTTGATTGTTGCTGTCTTTCATTGTTCACGAAATGGATTTATAAATCTGATTTAAATGGATGCGTTAAACTAGGCAAACCCAGGAGGGTGTTTCTCGACCAAATCGAAGAAATCCTCAAGAAAGCTAGGTTGCCTAGTGCCCTTAACCGTAGAGCTTGTATGTATAATAACCAAAATACATTATTAAAAGGAGTCCCTTTAGGCAATGTTCCGAAGATACTGGCAGCGTTCCCCCTTTGAATAGCTAGACTAATTCTTTGTCCGAGGTAGCTGCCAACTCTTCGGTCTCCTGTGATGTCCTAACCTTTTTGCTATTTCCTTAAAAAACCTTATACCGCTAAGACCCCACGGACCAAGGGTCTCGATACCGAATGGGACAAAATCGTATTCGGAGCCTAGACCCCTGTATTTGCACGCTTTAGCTTTTCCAGCCACTTCACAAGCCGCACCAGCTCTGTTGTTGGTTCCATGTAGATGGGAAGGGGCCAGCGCGTCTGAACAGATTGCATCCAATACCAGCACCCGGCCCATCTTCCATGTAATCAAACTCATACCGTCCGGTATAATATACTCGTCTATTACCACTGTTTATCCCTAAGCAAAATAGCGTGTGAATAACTATGTACGTCTTACATCTTATTTTTTATAATGATTTTCTTAAAGTCACGATATGTAATTTTCTGTACTAACTTTGATATTTAAAATTCATTATTGCATATGAATCATTTTCTGTGATGTATCTCTTTTACAACATCTATATAAGGTTATCAATGAAGAGAATTGTGGATGTGAGGGAAGCGTGGCAAGTAGCGCTCTATTGTCCTAAACAATCCCTGTAGGAAAAGGCGTGACAATTTGATTGACAAATATTATTATTAATATACAAATAATTAATCAGTTAAATTGTCACGCCTTTTTCCTACAGGGATAGGCAAAGACAATAGAGCGCTACTTGTTACGATCCTGACACAACTCCCTCACTTCCCTTACATCCACAATTATCTTTATACAAGCTCTACGGTTATTCATACACAGTAATAAAAGACAACTAACTATACACACATTATTCACTATACACTATACCATTACTATAAACCGTGATGAACGAACAGGTCGGGGGAAACATCCGTATTCTGTTGAGCGTCGAACTAAAAACTTCATTGCGTCTTTAGTTCGTTAAACAATCGATAAATGCAATACCATACCAGCCTTAGATCCTTCCATCTCATCCATAAAAAAGCACCTATGGCCGACATAGTGACAGCGACTGAGATTTTCATGATCCCTTTGAAAATCTGAACACCCTTCCTTCAACCTCCCTTTGCTTACTATCAGGCAGGTCGACGTCAGATGTGAAGTCGAAATTTAAAAAAAAACTCCAGTCGTCAGAGCTGAAACTTTTGTTTTTAATTTAACACTAGAGTCTCTGACCCAAATACTTCGGAAACGTTGAATAATTCAAAATGCTGGATGCCTGATGTTTTTTTTTTGAGACCCGAGCGCAATAAATTTTAAAATTTATGTGAATTATTTTAATTTGATGATAATTTTCAACAGGTTTTTATTATAGGCTTTTATTTGAGGTATTTATTCGTTTAATCGGGGACATTCTCTAAAGCTCTAAAAGAAGACCTTTGAAAGCAAATGAATGGAATAAGGCGACCATGGTGTAGTTGCAGTGCAATGGATGGACGCAATGGTAAGATATTTAAAGGTACTGTAAAACTTAACATAAAACATCGTTGAAAAAATTTAATAAATATTTTTCGGAACAATTCATGTGCCGGCCTATTAAGTTATTTAAAATAAGTTGCAGTAATATTCCTTGCAGGTTTTTAACCTGTTTTTTTTGGATTGCCGTACCCAAGTACTAAGTAGTAGGGTGTTTCTTCTTTGTAGAACAATCGACAAGTGGAATGCTTTGCCAGCCCATGTGTTCTCTCCATCCTATGACCTTGGATCCTTCAAGCGATGCGTGAAGAAGTACCTTTGGCCGGCATAGTGACGGCGACTGAAGCGGGTGTAAATAAACTCGGTCGTCACTTTTGGACCTCCTCATGCTTATCATCAGGCGGGTCGAGGTCAGATGTCGTGTCATAATAAAAAATAATAAAAAAGTAAATCATAATAGGCAGCTCTCTAACTATAATATGTAATAACTAGTGTTGTATTTCTATCACGGACAACATCATTAATTTGTTATTCGACTCCGCATTCGAATACATTATTATGGACTCCCAACTACGCGCTATCATTTTCTAAATTAAGTCCGTGTATATTTTGTTGTTTTAAAGAAACTTTAAAATAGATGTTTTGTGAATTAAACAAATTTTATGCGGCTTACTATCGCGTTTATTTTTTGTTATTCATTTTACAACCACGCATTTTATTCATTTTGCAGCGAGCAAAGTTCTCAAAACGTCGGAAAAATAACAAAATAAAAAATCAATAACCAAAATTAAACGCGATTGTGAACCGCATATTTTTTTAAATTCATTAATTAATGTTCGTATTAATCAAGACCCGCCATATTAACAGTTCTGCTTTGAACTGTCATAATTATAGTTTGATCATTTTGCACATCTAAACAATGCAAAATAAAGGATATATTTCAATTACATTGTAATCATCGTACATCAAACTATTTAAAACTAGCTGTGCCCGCGGTTTCACCCGCGTAAAATTAGGTTTATAACACAGTTATACCAAAGGAGGAGGTTCTCAATTCGACTGTATATGCCTACATCATACATTACATATGTGTAACTCTAGCGGTTTTGGCAGCGCACGCCAGAATAGCTCGCAGATGGTAGATTTTTATCCTACTTACTTGACACTTATAAATTATTCATAATTATTCATAAATTGTAGCCTATGTTTTATTCTGATGTATATTTTTGTAAAGTTTCATTAAAATCCATTCAGTAGTTTTGGCGTGAAAGAGTAACAAACATCCATCCATCCATCCATACTCACAAACTTTCGCGTTTATAATATAAGTAAGGATGTATAAATGCAACTGTTAATAAAATTTAGAACAAGTCCTACACAAAATGAATGATGTCTTTTTCTTAGATTTTGCGCAAACATTGATTAATTAATTAAACAAATTTTATGTGGTTCGCCATCGCGTTTAATTTTGGTTATTGTTTTTTCATTTTGTTATTATTCCGACGTTTCGAGAGCTTTGCAGCCATCGTGGTCACGGAGAGACGGTATTGTAAATTGTAAAATCAAAACCAAAATAAACGCAATAGTAAGCCGCACAAAATTTGTTTAATTCATTAATCAACGTTCGCGCAAAATCTAGGAAAATTTTATTTATGTTTAAATTCAAACATTGTTAGGGTTAAACCAACCCAAATGAGAACAATAACCTAAAATAATATTATAAAATCAAATATGTATCATTTTATTAAGAGGGGTCGTAGATGAAAGGGATGAAGCGTTAGGGTTGTCAAAATAGAGCTAATTGTAATTGTTGGTTCTGTTTGGGGCGAATCAAGAATGGGGCGAATTAACTTGAATGGGGATTATCTCGGGCATATGTTCCCTTTTACTCGGATTTACGTAATTATGTCATTATCGTTTTAAAATTACTCCTTTTTTTCGGCAGTCAAACTAAAAAGTTCGGTGCGTCTTTTCTTTGTATAATAGAACAATCGACAAGTGGAATGCTTTGGCAGCCCATGTGTTCTCTCCTTCCTATAACCTTGGATCCTTCAAGCGATGCGTGAAGAAGCACCTTTGGCCGGCATAGTGACGGCGACTGGAGCAGCCGTGAACTAACTCGGTTCTTCCAGTCGTTGTCACTCTTGGACCTCCTCTTGCTTATCATCAGGCGGGTCGTGGTCAGATGTCGTGTCACAATAAAAAATAAAATAAAAAAAAGATACAGGAGCCAGATTTACACAGTATCAGTTGATGCAAGAGAAATATGACAGCACTTCCTCTGAGGGTAGTGTTGTGCTTCGGCTGGAGTGTGATTTATGAATGGAGGAAATCAATCAAACAATCAATCAAATTTTAAAAAATCAAGTAGTCTGAATTTCAGCACTTTTAAACGTCATAATGTTACAGCAATATATAAATTTAATTACCGAATTATTTAACTAGAGATATTTATTAATAAGTAGCTGCTGTAAGGAGGCATTGTCAACTAGGCGACAGCTAGTTCAGATAACTGTAAGTAGCAGTCACTTCCATTATGCCGGCCTAGTAGGAACCGGCTACTCACAAGCTGAACCCCAAACGCGACCGACTCACTGACATACCAACGATACGATACACACGGTCTGTACAAGTATCGTTAATGTTATGTACTTTAGTCGTCCTGTTTCTATGATACAAGCACTTTTAGTATCGTAGTATAAATTTAAAAAAAAAACAAGGCTTCAAAAAGGTGAGCTTGCATTAGAATTGTGGATGTGAAAGAAGCGAGGGAGTTGTGTGAGGATCGTGGCAAGTGGCGCTCCATTGTCTAACTATTCTTGTACTTAAATATAGAAATGTTTTTTTTAGATAGAATGTATACATAGAAATACATAAAAGTCTTTGATTTTTTACATATATACTTACAAACAAACGGTGTCGAAAACAAAAACCGACAACATCCTCAATTATAAGAAAAAATATGATCCCACGAATTGAAATCAACTAAGCTACCAAACACGGTTTCAAGTTCGTTTTTTTCTCGTTTCGAAAAAGTCAAAAAATCCTATTGTTTCTTTTAACTGCACGCAACTACCTATATACATGTAATTGTAGAGGAAGTCTGTACCATAATTATTTTCAAATTAGTGACATTTTTTGGACATGTCCTCCTTTGAGTAGTGAGAATTCTATTTTATTGTTATACGGTGTCTTGGCTCTCTTTTGAATGTCATTGCCTTTTTTTTATACGTTTCGATGCACACCGACGCTTCATTACCAAAAGTACGTAAGTAACAATAAAAAAACTAAGTGACAGATTCGAGTTTGATCTCAAATCTCTAAAAAACATAAATTGAAAATAAAATTTTCACTCCTTTTCCCCACAGAGATAGGCAGAGACAATGAAGCGCCACTTGCCACGATCTTAGCACAATTCCCTTGCTTCTCTCACAACCACAATTCTCTTCATACAAGCTCTACGATTATGAACACTAGGCAACCAAGCTTTCTTAAGGATGTCTCCGATTTGTTCGGAAAACACCCTCCTGGGCCTGCCTCGTTTAACGCATCAATCCACATCAGATTTCTAAACTCCTTTCGTCAACTTATTTTTACTCATCCTTTTCGTGTGCCTAAACCATTGCACCACAGGGCCCCGCCTGTTGTTAATCTGGAGTGTGGTCCATGGATGGATGTGTTATTTAACTGTAAGTAGCAATCACTTCCACTAACCGGCAACTTACAATCCCGAAACGCGACTATCCTTAAACAATCCCGAAAGTTTGTGATGTGCAGACTGGGCACCACTGCCCACTACTCTCCATGCAGCAGAGATGACCTGCCTACTTCTACTTCAGTTTAGCGGCTAGTTAGTTTATAATATATAGTTATAATATATTTTATTATTATCTCAGATTGATCAAAGTTTCCTTAACCTATCAAGTCTTGAAGTTTTGCATAACCTGCAATGAAGGCGTTACGTGGCTTCTCATGTTGGGAACCATTTATTAAAATCATTGATATTTGCACTAAAGTCAAAACTATCGCCATAACTATGGTACCTGTATAAAGAGAATTGTTGATGTGATGGAAACGAAAGATTGTGGATTCTTTTAGGCTATGATGGCACTTCAATATCCAAACGTTACCTAGACATATGCCCAACCAGAAGATGGAACACTTCATTTGCGCAGAAATTCTTCTTATACCTTGGCTGTTTACTATACAATAAAATTAATAAACTGTTGGATGTCTATCCGCTGTGCAGGAAAATATGCATAACGATTTTAAAAAACTGTCTTATTAAAACTAATTATAATGATACAGAAAATTTATTGCTCAACTCTTTTCAAATTGTACTAACCATAGAATAAGGAAATAATTTAACACACATTTTTACTAACAATACTTTGTTTTATTCAATGAACACTTTTATTCAAGTAATTGCATTTCGGTGAGTGAACTCCTGGTGTCCTGAAATACAGGTTTTCATCTAGTTTGGGGCACCAGTCACACTTGATTATTGTAATTTAGTTTAATTTTATATTAAGTTTATGTTAAGTATTATTTGTGTGAAATAAATAAAGATTATTATTATTATTATCTTCTATTCTTGTAAAAACAAGTGGTTTTCGGATAGTTTATAAAAAATATATTTTTATTTTTATTGTGACACATCAGACCTCGACCTGCCTGATGGTAAACAAGGAGAGATCCAATAGTGCCGACGACTGTGAAATCCAAGTCTTCACGGCTGCCCCAGTCGCCGTCACTATGCCGGCCAAAGGTGGTTCTTCACGCATCGTTTGAAAATCCAAGGTTATATGATGGAGAGAACACGTGGGCTGGTAAACCATTCCACTTTTCGATTGTTCTATTTGCCACCTACGCAAAGAAAATCGCTCACGTCGCTTTAGGCCTTAGGCTATGCTTGATAATTTAAATAATTAATTATTATGGTCCAACTATTAACACGCACATACAATTTCAAAATGGCGGAACGAGACGTTTTGTGACATTTTCAGATTGATAATTTATACGTGTTATTTTATATTAACTTTACATCAAAATGCAATGTGGATATAACTTAATTTAAATTGAATATTATATAATACAAATAATATTATTTTAACTATATCAGTTTCTGATAAAATTAAAAGTATATTAACTATAATTAAACTATAAATAAAAAATATCATCTGACGTCGCATCAGAGATAGTCCCAAAGAGACTGGCAACAGTTCCCCTTTGTATAGCAAGGCTAATACGTTGGCAGAAATAATTGCCAGCCTTCCTGTCTCCTCCAGCCTTCTCCGACAGCCGCTTGGACAACTCCTTGTCCCCAAATGGCGCAAATTCGTAACCAGTACAGAGGTTAGCGTATTTGCGCAACTTGAGGTTCTTAGTAGAAATCGCCGCACTTCCCGCGCTTAACGAGGTCGCTTGGATGTGAGATGGGGCTAATGTTATTTTTTCATTAAATAATGTTAATAAAAATGTCAGGCAGGATACCATTCATATTGTTGGATTGACAAAGGAATGCTTCAATGGTTTGGGCACATGGAAAGGATGAGTGAAAGTAGATTGACGAAAGGAATTATCTGATGTGGATGGATGCGTTAATCGAAACAGACCCAGGAGGGTGTTTTCCAACCAAATCTAAGACATTCTCAAGAAAGCTGGGTTGCCTAGTGCCCATAACCATAGAGCTTGTATGTAGAGAATTGTAGATGTGATGGAAGCGAGGGAGTCGTGTCAGGATCGTGGCAAGTGAAGCTTCATTGTCTCTGCCTATACCCGTGGGAAAAAGGCGTGACAATTTGATTGATTTGATATCTTTGCTTTTCGTCCCTTTGCTCTCTGGCTTAGTATAGAGATTTTTTTATTATACATTTCTTTACTAAGCTACTAAAGTGCTTGTACCATAGAAACAAGACAACCAAAGTACATTATATCAAAGATACATTGGTACCGGTGAGTGGTTTCGAACCCGTGCCACTCGGCTTACGTAGCCATTGCACTGACACTACACCACAGTCGCCATTTGTTTTTTTTTTTATTTTCATTGACAGCATGGTCGCCTTTTGATTTATTTATGTTCATTGACAGCATCTCGCCTTATGTTAAGCTGGAGTGCGATCCACAAATGAAGGCGATTGCTATTATTTTAATAATATTGTATAATTGACGCAGTAAGATATGTATTTAACGACAGCTAAGAAATTAATTAGGGAAACACATCGAACAAAAAAAAAACTATGCATAGATTTTGACAAGTTCCGGCAATCTCTCGTTAAAGTGGCCACTGGGCCTAATGTGGGTGAATACCAGGGCAACAACAATAAGAGAAAAGAATTATTACACTATGAAAAAGGCACATCAATCATTTCAAAGTACTAGGCAAACATAAACACGCAGATACAATCACAATCTCCGACGTTTCCGCGGCCTTGGAGGCGTGAATCATGGAATAAATTACTGTGTACAAGCTGACCTCCTAGTCGGCTCTGATCGCTTGGTAACTGTTCTTTTTAGTAGGCGCCCCGGTTGCGAAATTTTTTATTAATTTTTTTTCTGTTAACCATTACGAATGACTGTCAGGTTCACAACTTATGAATTTACTTTTGCTAAAAACTTTGTGCGTTATTAAATAACTGTACAAAGTGAAGTTCAATCAATCAACTTGTCGCGTCTTATTGTCAGGGATAGGCAGAGACAATGGAGGTGACCAACTGAAGTTGAAACCAGAATTAAATCTTTTAAGGATTCTTGTAGTCAGTTAACTCACAAATATGGGCGTTTATCCTTTAGATGTTCCCGATTTGATCTAGGAACAATCTCACGTGTCGTCCCCGGGTGTATCCTTCTACTAACTCACCTTTAATTTGTAAATCCTTTTTGTCAATCTCCTTTCATCCATTCAATGTGCCCAAACCACCATACTTTTTCTTTCTTCAAATCACGCACAATCTTATAGTTTAACTCTATCCTTAATTGCAGCACAGTTAAAAATAAGATTGCTTTTATTTGCTTAACAATCGATTTATTTGCTTTTATTTGCTCAACATTATATTGTATTCTCCCCATCCAATATAACCTTGGACCATTTAAGCGATGCGTGATAAAGACCAATGCCATTTTAGCCTGTACAATACTAGATACATAACTTTAAAAATTATTGATGGACTAAAAACTGCTATTTTAAGTATTGACAATTGTAAAAATTGCCCCCATTTATTTGAACTAAATATATCTTTATTTATTCCTATTTTCAAAAGGCATATATCCTATAATATTTTTACATAAATTCTTATGGGAAAACTCCTCTTATGAAGCTTAAAGGTCTATGATTAAGCTAATGGCCAGCATTTTCATTTAAAAAAAGAAACTAAACATCGATCAGGTATTTATTTTCATTCAAAATCGAATATTTTTCTATCTGGGGTGACGTTGCATGGGAGAAAGTTTCGGCGACTGAGAACTGAATTGGTTATTTGTAAACTGAGAGTTTGGATCTCCCCTTTTTTGGCTTTATTTTGAGTTTGGCTTAGCATCAGGCAAATTATTACTCTACAGATTAGAGAACATAATATTGAAAATTATCTTAAAAATAAAACGCTATAGAAATGCGTTCATGACGGAGTGTATGTGGAGTGACGATAGCGGATTGCACATTGCGCGATAGATGTGGTTTTAAATAATATGTATTGAAAAGGATTGATAAAGGAATGCTTCGAAGGTTTGGGCACATGGAAAGGATTAGTGAAAGTAGATTCAGATTTATAAAGGAATTCATAAATCTCATGTGGATGGATGTGTTAATCGAGGCAGACTCAGAAGGGTGTTTTCCGACCAACTCGGAGACATCCTCAAGAAAGTTGAGTTGCCTAGTGCCCATAACCATAGAGCTTGTATGAAGAGAATTGTAAATGTGGAGGTAGCGAGGGAGTTGTGTCGAATAGTTTATAAAATAATTCCTAACGCTTGGTTAGATTTCTTATCTGTCAAACGGATCGTTTTTTATACGAACAGTTAAATTATCTACCAGCCGTAGCTCAAAACCGTTCTTATAGAATACCCTCGTAAGCCAAATTACCGACAACTACTAGCCTAAAGTATGAAAAAGAATAAAACTTTTTTTATATTATTTTTTATTCATCAGTGAATTGTAAAGTGAACAACGAATGGTTATTACTGTTACTGATAACGGATAGTTTATTATTGAAACCTAGCATAAGACAATAAACGAAATGATTATTGTAGCAATTAGAATTGACAAACTAGTTTTTTCTAAAATTTCCCATGTTTTCGTCAGTGCTTTGATTGCGACATACGACGATAGAAACTTAATTGTTTTCTTTACATTATAATTACTTAATAACACGTGAATTATAACAATTATCAATGTTTTTTTATTAGGAATATATCTGAAGAAAATTCTTTTCTGTCAATTGTCTTTCTTATTTTGGTAAAAATAAGAAAGACAATTAGACAACAAAGTACTTTAGGCGAGGTATCTCTGCGTTATGAACAAAACTAGTTTTAGGCGAAATATGGTTTAGATTTGCACATCTCTCTTGAGCGTGTGATCGTACGAATAATTTACCTTTTATAACATTTAGTTAATTTTCAGAAAACCGAGGACTTTGTAACCATAAACTATTTCTGTGATAAAGCTGCATTTTTTTCTAAATAATATAAAGTATTTGTAAATTCTGTTGATTAAGTGTTTCTTCTTTGCACACTTTTTTTTAGTTAATTTCAAGAAATTATTTGATCGTCAAAGGTACCTCAAAATAGAATATTGTCGAAAATCCCTTATTGATATTTACTTACTTTCGTATAGACGAAGAGTTGAGTTAATATTTATTCAAAAATTAAAAAAACTATGCGGCTTATTATCGCGTTTATTTTGGTTTTAATTTTACAATTTTTATATTATTCCGACGTTTTCCGACGATAGTAAGCCGCATAAAATTTGTGTAATTCAATATTCAATATCGATAAATTGTCAGGCCTTTTTCCTACAGAGATAGGCAGAGACAATGAAGCGTCACTTGCCATGATCCTGACACAACTCCCTCGGTTCGTTTAAATCTACATTTCTCTTCATACAAGCTCTACGGCCATAAGGCACAAGGCAACTTAACTGAATTGAGGATGACTCCAATTCGGTCGGAGAACACTATTCTTGAGTCTGCCTTGATAAACGCATCCATCTATGTTTTATAATATAAATAAATATCTTTAGTTTTTAACTGTAGTAGCAGTTTTCTTCATTAGTGGGCTTTTCTATAGCTTAACATTGACCTAGGTGCTGTCATGTCGATGCGTGACAAAGCACTTTTGGCCGGCATAGTGACGGCGACTGAGGCAGCTGCGAAAAAACTCGGTTTTCTTAGTTGTCGTCACTCTTGGACCTCCTCTTGCTTATCATCAGGAGAGTCGAGGTCAGATGTCGTGTCACAATAAAAAACAAAATAAACAAATACACAGTGGCCCTAATTATTGTCAAGTATAGACAAAAACATTATTTTTTCTTTTCTTTTTTTTTTGTTATTGTATATTGTAAAATATCGTTGTATGATTATTTCCCATGGCGTGTCGTTTGTATTTTTGCCGCACGACCACGGCCGCGGTCCACCGTAGCGTGGAGTCTTTACTTGAGATCTGTCATTATGTTGATAACACTGTCTGTCCGTTTGTACGTGCTTGGTGAGATCCAGCCTTCAATTTAGTGATGCGATGTGAGCGTTAGTATCGATATGTCGATGATAAATTTACGTTTTTTTATTATTTTATCATTTAATTTTTGTACTAAGTTACTACAGTGCTTGTATCATAGAAACAGGACAACCAAAGTACATATGTCAAAGATACACTGGTACCAGTAAGTGGTTTTGTACCCGTGCTCTCGGTTTGCGTAACCATTGCACTGTTACTACACCACGGTTGCCCAAATGTCCATATGACACAACTCTCTCGCTTCTCTCCCATCCACAATTCTCTTCATACAAGCTCCACGGTATGAAAATTGTTAAATGCTGTTCTTGCTGAAATTTATCGACATCTTTTTGGCTTTTAAACAGCAAATAATCAAATGTAAAACTCCAACTTCGTCACAACACTACTCTCCGCCTGTATATAGCGGTACATGTATATATAGTATTTGTAAACATATAATTAGTTGGTAGGTCGTTGCATATCAAGTACTTGGAAGAAAACGTGCGCGACGACATGGCTGTGTCTATGTGTGTATGCGGACGGTCCCTCTGTGCGAGTGTGCGTGCGAAACTAGTTATACAAGAAATATAACTTATAAATAACAGTTTATTATTGAATTGTATTTTATATAATAAAATGTATTTTATTAGGTTAAAGTGTGTTTATAATTTTTATTAAACTGATCCGGGCTCATTGATTAGCACACCAGTCCGTTACGCGAAAAGACCCGGGTTCAATTCCTAGTTGGATCAAAGATTTGTTTCATACTTTATATATATATATTTTATTGTGACTCGACATAAAACAGCACCCCGCTTGATGTTAAGCCGAAGTGTGGTCCATGAATGAATGTCACTGCTACTACAATTCAATAACTGTGAGTAGCACATCCACTATGCCGGCCTAGATGGAACCGGCAACTTACAAGCTGATCCCGAAACGTGACCAAATCACTTCACGGTCTGTATACTTGTAAGTGGTGGTACTACCTCGGATCGGCAGACTGGGTACCACTGCCTACCACTCTTTGATAACCAGACCCGAAGCAAATATCCATCTCTTTTTTTTTTTGTAACATTAAATAATTATATTAATAGCTTAATCAAATAAATCAATTAAATTGTCACACATGTTTCGCACGAGGCGAGGGTAGACAGAGTCAGTGGGGCGCTACTCGCCACGATCCTGACACAACTCCCTCGCTTCCTTCACATTCACAATTCTCTTCATACAAGCTCTATGGTTATGGGCACTAGGCAACCTAGCTTTCTTGAGGATGTCTCCGATTTGACCAGAAAACACTCTCCTGGGCCTGCCTTGTTTAACGCAACCATTTTCACCAGACTTTCTTTTCGTCAAGCTTACTTTAGGGTATAATAAACTTTATCTTATGGTATTTATTTAATTTTATACTTAAAATCAGGGATATTTTTAAAATATAATCAAAGGACATCATTCATTTTGTATGAGGACTTGGGCTTAATTGTTATAATTATGACAGTTCAAAGCAGAACAAATATGGCGTTAATTGACACACGATACAAAATCCATATCTTATTTTCCAAATAACTCAATTGCACAGCAATTAAAAGCAAAATTATTATTAGTTTTATCAATACAAGTATCGAAACTACCATTTATATAATTTTTCATCATTGGACATTACAAAAGTATTACATAGAAGTAGAATGAGATTTTATTTGTGTAAAATCACATACCTATTAATCCTTCTATTGTAGTTTAATTAAGCGAAATGATTTAAAGGAATAAATTTAAATAAATCATCCAATTGAATAGTCAAACTGTATAATAATTATATGGCTCGTTAACTTATGTTAAATTTACCATTTATATCGTTAATTTTGCATTCATTTTAATACGAATATGTCTACTAGATGACTGTAGAAAGAACGACAAGTAATAGATACAAAGGAATAGATGTTACTAATGTAATTGAATTTATATACAACTTATATTCGACGACAGGCGTGGACGAACGGTTTAGCGACTGGTTTGTTGCGCGTAAAGTCCCGGGTTCGTTCCCCGGTCGGAGCAAATATTTGTTTCATAGCTTTTATTTGTAATATTTAATAATATTAAATATTACAAATATTTGTTATTAAAAAAAAGAGATGGATATTTGCTTCTGGTCTGGTTATCAAAGAGTGGTAGGCAGTGGTACCGTGAAGTGATTTGGTCACGTTTCGGGATCAGCTTGTAAGTTGCCGGCTCCATCTAGGCCGGCATAGTGGATGTGATTGCTACTCACAGTTATTGAATTGTAGTAGCAGTGACATTCATTCATGGACCACACTTTGGCTTAACATCAAGCGGGGTGCTATCATATGTCGAGTCACAATAAATAATAAAAAAAAGCTGCGTAATCCGGCGTTGTCCGGGTCAAAATACATCACACGCATAATTGTTAAAAAAACAGTTTTTTTCTATTATGTATGTATTTTCATTAACGTATGTTGCTGTATATAGTGTATATAAAATTAATTCATCAATAAACTTATTAAAAATATTATAAATCGATTAATTATTATTAATTATTTTGAAAAGTAGGTATAATAAAGAAACTATAATATTATAGTTATTTTATAGATGTCGTATCACATAAAAAAAATACTATCGCGGAATTATTTAGATTTTAATGTTTCCTTCAAAATTGTAGAACATTATTCTGTTCCATCGTCAATAGTTTTCGCAGCGTACGCGATAAAAGGAAATTTTTGAGTAATTTTTTTACACCTTGGGTTACATTATTCGAAATTTCGTACGGAACCCTAAACTTTTTAAAAATCCAATATAGCCTATGTTACTCACGAAGATTGTAGCTTTCTAATGGTGAACATACACACAAAAATACAAATGTTTCCTCTTTATAATATTAGTATACTTAGATCAGTTTTGATTTATTTTTTGTGGCTTGACATAAGACAACACCCTGCCTGGTTTAAGCTGTAGTGCGGTTAATTAATGGAGTCAGTTCAAGGTCTGTTTAATTGTAACTTGTAATTGTAAGTGTTGGTACTACCCCGGATCAGCAGACGCTGGGCATCGCTACCCACCACTCTTTGACAACTAGAGAGCCACCGCGTAACTTCAATGTCAAAAAGTTACGCGTTCGCTGTTATTGTCAAAAACATTTTTTATTCATTCGGACAATGAGTTTCATTGAGCTTGAACTGTTAATGAAAATGAACATCGATATTTTTATATTTAAGGGGGTTCAATTGACGACAGGCGTGGACGAACGGTTCAGCGATTGGTTTGTTGCGCGTAAAGTCCCGGGTTCGTTCCCCGGTCGGAGCAAATATTTGTTTCATAGCTTTTATTTGTAATATTTAATAATTATATTAAATATTACATAATAAAAAAAAGGTGGATATTTGCTTCGGGTCTGGTTATTAATGAGTGGTAGGTAGGCAGTGAGTGGTACGGGATCGGGATCAGCTTGTAAGTTGCCGGTTCCATCTAGGCCGGCATAGTGGATGTGATTGCTACTCACAGTTATTGAATTGTAGTAGCAGTGGCATTCATTCATGGACCACACTTCGGCTTAACATCAAGCGGGGTGCTGTCATATGTCGAGACACAATAACAAAAAAAAACGAAACAAAATGTCAAAACGAAGCCTATTGTCATTGACAATTTGTCATTGAGTTATGCGGTCGGCCTGCATACCCGGGAAAAAAATCCTTTTCTAATAAAAAAATATTAGTAAAACTATGTCAAGGAAGTTCATTGTTAATTTTGCATACAAATAAACAAATTACAAGGCGTAATATGAAATTAAGTCCTTCCCTTGCTACTGTTCACCTATAGAAGATAATTACTTTTGTCATAAATGTAAACGTACAGTCAATAAAAGTATATTTTTATTGTGTCCAGTGCCGGATTAGCCACGTAGCAAGAATAGTAAATGCTACGGGCACCGCACTCCAACGCCTGTCTGACCGTAATAAAAAAAATTAAGATAGGAGCGTAAAATATCTTGCATGCCTTAAACACGAAGCGCTTAGGTTATGCTTCACTTCTACTTCAAAATTTAAGTCCATATTTCTAAATTTGCCCATAATAAATACAGAAAAGTTTATTTATTTTATTTAATACCCTACACTTGCGAACCTAAAGCAAACCAAGGGGTCCTTGACAGATTTTGCTACAGGCCCCGCGCTGGCTTAATCCGGCACTAACTTGTTCCTATGTATGGAATAAATGTTGGGTATGTCAGAAGAAGCATGAAAGTCCCAAGAGTTTAAAGCTATAGAAATGCGCTCATCAAGGAGTGTATGTGAAGGAAATAACGATAGCAAATAGAATGAGTAATAGCACAGTTCGAGATAGATGTGGTTTGAAAGAAGATTTAGTGACAAGGATTTTTTTCTTTTTAATTTTTTTATATACTAAGCTTCTAAACGCGCTTGTATCGTAGAAACAGGGCGTCCAAAGTACATATATGAAAGATACATTGTACCAGCAGTTTTAAACTGGGGCTTCTCGGCAGTGCCAGATTAAGCCACCGCGGGACCTGTAGCAAACTCTGTCAAGGGGTCCTTCGTATGCTTTAGGTTCTCTAGTTTAGGGTATTAAATAAAACAAAACTGTTACAAATAAACATTTCTGGATTTAATATGGGCAAATTTAGAAATAACACTTTCATTATCGACTTAAATTTTCAAGTGGAAGTGAAGCATAGCCTAAGCGCTTCGCGTTTAAGGCATGCAGGATATTTTACGCTCCTGTCTAAATTAATAATTTTTTATTACAGTCAGACAGGTGTAAGAGCGCGGGGCCCCCAATTTCGTGGGGCCTCAAGCATTTGCTACTCTTGCTTCTCGGTTCGCGTACATACCACTACAATACGGCCGTCTTATGTTGTTTTATTCTTTTTTTATTATTCTAAAAGAATTTTGTTGACGACTGTACCTACCCATAGATTTGACAATAACTGGATGCGAACTGACAAACTACAAAAGACCAGTGCATCAATTATTATTTTAAAAAATAACAGTTTTGTTCATACAAAATAAATATACGCATCGCTGACTATAAAGGTATTTTTGTTTTGTTCTGCTCGTCCTATATACAGCGTGTCCATTTTTGATTTATTGTTAGATTATTTCTTCTTGTTTATGGCTTTAGTATTTAAATTACCAGTGTCAAAGTTAAAATATATGGTTCAATGTTAAAACATTGTCAAGTAAATAAGAAGATAAAGATTAACCACACGAGTGATTCATCACAACATTTAAAAGTACGACTTGAAAACTGATTCAGTTTTCGGTCGCAATGAATTATAATTATTCAAAAAAATTACGACAAGCGTGGCGCTTAAAGTACAGGGTTCGATTTCCGGTCACAGCAAATATTGGTTTCATAGCTTTTATTTTGGACTGCACTCCGGGCTAACATCAGACGGGGTGCTGTCATATGTCGAGCCACAAAAAGAGAATAAATATTTATTTAATTATAGGTAATAAACATAACAACCTGTATATACAGCATGTTTATACACATCAATTATAAATGCACAGTCCGGAACAGAATGTCGGAGTAGCTGTTGCGTTTTGCCCGATGCGGAGGGGGGCACAGAACGAAGGATTCACAGTTTAGAAATTTGAGGAAATTATACAAAAAATGGACACTAAGGCCAAATTATGAAATCGATAATTCAAACTTATCGTTTCACACCTTAAGGTGCGATTCCGTTGGCGACTGCAGACTACACTACTGCCCCCCTAGCACGACAATCCAAGAATCAAGATTAATAACTGCAAGGAATATTATTGTAACTCATTTTAAATAACGTATTAGGCCGGCACATCGAAATGTTAATAAAATATTTCTTAAAATTTTCAACGTTGTTTTCTATGAAATTTAACAGAACGTTTAAATATCTTTTTTGTTCATTTTAATGCACTGTTTTGGTAAGTTATTCAAAATGAGTTGCAATGATATTCCTTGCAGGTATATATCTTGCTTCCTGGATTATGGCAATCCAAGAATAATCCAATCCATGCTAGGGGGCTGGTTTGTATAAGATTCCGTGCAAGGCGACACTATCTGCAGCCGACCGCTGAGCGTGGACACGAATAAAACTGAGTATAAAATCAAATTGTTTTTTACTTTAACGACAAAAGTCTCTAAACTTATAGTATAAACAGAGACAATGGAATGTCACTTGCCACGATCCTGACACAACTCTTTCGCTTCCCTATTCTCTTCATGCGAGCTCTACGGTTATAGGCACTAGGCAATCCAATCAATCAAATTGTCACGCCTTTTTTCCACAGGGATAAGCAGAAACAATGAAGCGCCACTTGCCACAATTCTTTTTACACAAGTTCTACGATAGCGAATAGAATAAGGAATAGCACAAGGAGCGATAGATATGGTTCGAAGGATTGTGAATGTTGTGACAAGGATTAATAAAGAAATGCTTCGATAGTTCGGGCACATGAAAAGGATGAGTATTATGACGAAAGGAATTTATAAATCTGATGTAGATGGATGCCTTCAACGAGGCAGACTCAGGAGGGTGTTTTCTGACCAAATCGGAGACGTCCTTAAGAAAGCTGGGTTGCCTAGTGCCCATAATCGTAATAACAAATAGATGTTAATATAAACATAAATACTAAAAGACCTCTTAATGAAACCATTTGTTTAGAAATATACAATTACCATTGTTCTCAAAGGTTCGCACATAAATATTACACTTGCGATGTTTAGATTTATGTCGTTAAGCTATGATCGATTAGAAGTTTTTTTATTGTGACTCGACATATGACAGCACACCGCCTTATGTTAGGCTATAATGCGGTCCATTAATGGAGGTGACTGCTACTACGATTTAACTACTATGCCGGCTTAGTTTTTTGACTGATTTTTTTATTAAGAAACTGAATTCGACTTGTCTGCTTGGTCCAAGGTGCCAACGACCGAAAAACCGACTTAGTTCACAAATATCTCAGTCGCCGTCACTATAACTAAAGGTGTTTTTTACGCGTTGCTTGAAAGATCTAAGGTTATAGGATGGAGAGAACACATGGGCTGGTTAAGCATTCCCCCTGTCGATTGTTCTACGAAGTACCGAAACACCGGACCTTCTAGTTTAGTGTTTCTCAACGTTTCCAACGGTTAAGGGGGCCAATTTAAGAATGGACTCGACACGACTTTAACCCTTTCGATTTGGGTTATTTAAATGCAATGCTAGATAAATCAGTGATAAATTTAACAATAAAAGGCGAATTCTTAAAATAATTTATATTTTTAAGGGAACAAAACAATTTTTAAAGGTAAAAAATTGTGTATGGGGGGTGGTATGGCCTAAAAAAGGTTGGGAAACACTGTTCTAGTTCGACTGCTGATTCGTTATTATTCTTATTATATCGTTTGTCGCTAATTCTCCATCGTTAAGTTTCATATGAAACACCTTGCGCACAACACGTTCAATTAATATCGATTGTAGAGTTGACAATATTTAGATATGTACAATTATTCTTGTAGAATTTTTACACTACAGTACTCGAATTCAAACTGAATAGATTCTATTCTATTTGAACCTCTGTAGCAAAGCCCAGAGGTTTGGCTATAGAGGTTTTTATGAGTGGAAGCGTATTGATAGCCACCAGCACACCACACCAGTCCGTTTGGCGAAAAGTCCCGGGTCCCATTCCCGATCGGAGCAAAATATTAGTATTATAGATTTTATTTGTTATTTTTGCTTGATGTTAAGCTGGAGTGTGGTCCATTAATGGATGTCACTGCCACTACAATTTAATAACTGTAAGTAGCAATCACATCCACTATGCCGGCCTAGTTGGATAGAATAGAACATTATAAATATTTGTTAATAAAATAAGAGGCAGATATTAGTCTGGTTATCAATGAGTGGTAGGCAGTGGTGCCCAGTCTGCCGATCCGGGGTAGTATCACCAATTACAAGACGCGCTTCAAATCTGTTTAAAAGATGCCGGTTCCAACTTGGCCTGGTTTTTTTTAGTCATCTGCGCTCATAAGTAATTTGTCATCAAGTAATTTTTGTTTAGCTAAAATGAAAAGCCAGGCCTTTTTTTATTAAGACACGACATGTGACTGTTCTTGCCATGAGCGCCGACGACTGGAAAAAAACGATCCAGTTGACGGTTGCCTCAATCGTTTACTATGCCAGCCAAAATCTATTAATAAATTAATATTTTTTGTCAATTCTAAGCTTTTTTATCATCCATTATTATAATAGTTTTTTTTACATATGAAAACGTGTTGGTCGCAACATGTGTCCGGGAATCGAACTTGACTTTAACGTTTATTTATTGGATTTTAATGACCTACCCCATCCTATCGACAACTGCTACTATTTACTCATTACAGAATATAAAGTTATTTGTTATTTATCAATATTTATTACGTTTTTGTCATGAAATTAGTTTATTATTACTATTATAATAATAAACCGCTGGACTGCAGTCCATGAATAGAGGTGACTGCAACTACAGTTAAATAGCCAGTTAAAAGCCTGCCTAGTTAAAAGCTAATTCAAATCATCATCAGCCATAAGGCGTCCACTGCTGAACATAGACTTCCCCCTTAGAACGCCATTCCGAACGACAAGATGCCAGTTGCATCCACTAGTTATTAGTCTGTCCACCTAGGGGAAGGCCTACCTACGCTACGTCTTCCTGCTCGTGGTCTCCACTCAAGAACCTTTCTTTCCCATCGGTCATCAGTTTTTCAAGCGATGTGGCCAGGGCCAGCCCATTGACACTTGCAAATCCTACGAGCTATGCCAGTAACCCTGGTTCTTTGGCAAATATCCTCGTTTCAGATTCTTTCGCATAAAGATACTCCTGGCATAGCTCTTTCCATTGCCTGCTCGGCGATTCTGAGCTTTTCCAACAGGCCAACAGTTAAGGACCACGTGTCAGTGCCATATGTAATTTTTTTTATTCATTATACATTTCTATACTAAGCTACTAAAGCGCTTGTATCATAAAGACAGGACAACCAAAGTACATATATCAAAGATATACATATACATATACCGGTGAGTGGTTTAGAACCCGTGCTCTCGTCTTGCGTAACCATTGCACTGCCAACTAACCATGCCACTGCGGTCGCCTTATAATACAAAACATTTTGTAATTACATATAAAATGTAATTATACTAACATAATTTTTAATTTAATAGTTTTAATATGTTAAGTTTTATTGCATTTTTTTTGAATCATCAACTTAACTTTTGCACGCTCAATTTAATTAAGTTAAAACTCTATAAAAGTTATTTTAATTTCACTTTTTATTAGTATAATTTTATCGGCTTACCTCTTGATATACTCTTATACTGCCGGCATTAAGCAATAAGCAATAGACACCGGGTTCGATTCCCGCTCGCAATTAACACTGACTGACTGACTGACTGACTTCAATAAGAATGAAAATGAAATTTATTCTTATTTGTCAAAAAGTTACGCGGTCGCTGTTAGTGTCAAGAACATTTGTTGTGATGTTAATGAAAATGAACATCGATTCTTAGTGAGTTGCGCGGTCGCAAATTTAATTTTGAAGCTCAACTTTCAAAACGAAACTCATTCTCATCGCCATTAAGTTACGCGGTCGGCCCGCAGAAACAGAAGGAAGGTAGACAATAAATATTAAATAGTTTGATGTTCCAAAAAGTTGCAGATTTTTTCATACTTTTTGGGGCGTGATTTTTTAGTTGTCAGGTTTTAGTAATTAAACTTACTTTTTTTTTAATATTGAGTCATTGTAAGAAGCGTGTTCATGATAAATTATGTGTTTCCTCTATTTAAGGCCAAGTTCACAGTTCTCTTAAGGCCGATGCTTCACTTAAGATAAGAATGCTATTACCGAGTGTGTCGCCCGTGACGAGCGGCCATTTTGTCTATTAACTATGGCGGTCCTACAATACAGGGTTGTCACTTACAAAATGTGATTCATATTATATTAACCTTTATTACTGTATGAAGATAATTGTGGATGTGAAGGAAGCAAGGGAGTTGTGAAAGGATCGTGGTAAGTGGCGCTCCATTGTCTCTGCCTATCCCTGTGGAAAAAAGGCGTGACAATTTGATTCATATTTACAAGATAATGTTGATGTTTAAAAAATACATAACTCGGTGATGAGCCGAAGAAATATACACGTGGCGCATTAGTAGAACACTAGTCCGTGACGCGTAAGTCGCCACTCGCCACGATGCTGACACAGCTCCCTCGCTTCCTTTACATCTACAATTCTTGAAGTATCTAACATTAGTATTTTCTTTTTTTGCTAATAGTTGCCAACCCTAACATACATTACAGTAACAATGATAGTGGGAAAATTGTGGCGAAACGGAAAATTGGTTTCCTCTTTTTTTCTATTCATATGAGTGATTTTTATTATTTTATTTAGCCATAGAATATTTACGACTATTTGTTTTCGTTTATTTTTTGTAAAATAACAAAAGCAGACTTAAAGACGTGAGGCTTTCTCTAACGGCATCAGTCCTTTACGCGTCCTTAAGTCCCAGGTTCGATTCCCGGCCGGTGGTTTAAAAGAAGATAACAAGGATTGACAAAGGAATGCTTCGATGGTTTGGGCACATGTAAAGGACGAGTGAAAGTAAATTGACTAAAGGAATTAATAATGTGGATGGATGCGTTAAACGAGGCAGACCCAAGAGGATGTTCTCCAACCAAATCGGATCCAACCATCCTCAAGAAAACTTGGCCAATAACCGTAGTGCTTGTATGAAGAGAATTGTAAATGTGAGGAAAGCGAGGGAGTTGTGTCAGGATAGTGACAAGTGGCACTCCATTGTCTCTGCCTATCCCTTTAGGAAAAAGGCGCGACAATTTGATTGATTGATTGAATTTTAATTAATTTAATACTTGTTTGTTACTTTGTTTGTGCAGTTTCAAGTCATGAAAACTAAGCAAGGTTAGGTTTTAAACTTACCACTATGAATTTCATTGTTGCTTAAATAAAGAATGGATTAATACCTGTAACAAAATAATAATACAATTCTTAATTGCACAGTAAAACACGATACAGTGGGCGAGATTAATTCTAAATTGCACAGTAAAATCACAATACAGTGGGAGATGTTAATTCTAAATAGCATTCTCTACTAGTTTAACTTTGGGAGAATAGTAACAATTTTTGACGACAGGCCGCATTGGTTAGCACCAGTTGGTTATGTGTAAAGACCCAGGTTCAATTCCCGTAGTAGGCAGTGGTACCCAGTTTGCCGATCGGGGTGTATAGTGTACAGACCGTGATTTGAAGTGTAGAGATGCATTTTGGGATCAGCTTGTAAGTTGCCGGTTCCAACTATGGTGGCATAGTGGACGTGGCTGTTACTTACAGTTGTTTAATTGTAGCAGCGGTCACCTCCGTTCATGGACCGCATTTTAGCTTAACACCAGGCAGGGTGCTGTCATATGCCAAGTCACAATAGGTAAATATTTTTTTAAAATCAATGCATAAATCCGGCTAAAACTTGGAGGCCGACCGCGTAACTTCAATGGAAATGACAATAATATTCATTCCCGTTTGTCAAAATGTCACGCGGTCGCTGTTAGTGTTAAAAACAACTTTTATTCATTCTGAAAATGAGTTTCAATGAGTTTGAACCGTTAATGAAAAAGAACATTAATTCTTAGTGTGTTGCGCGGTCGCAATTTTAACTTTAAAGCTCGTTAATGAAGTTTACCTGTCAAAACGAAGCTCGCCTCATTCTCATTGAGTTTGGCGGTCACTATCGCTGTACCGGCCCGCATTAACGGTACGAAAGTGATATTGCAATCTTACTGTCTAAAGTCGACAACCAAAAAGATGTTTTGATAATCAAAAGATAGTGTTTCGATGCGTTTCGAGAATGCGCGCGGTTACAGTACGGTGAACTGCGGCGTCCATCATGAGTTCGTGAAACCTCTGCAGTTTTGTATTGTTATCCTTGTTACCGCGATAATGAGCTCTAATGCGTTGTGCATAAAGTCTAGTTTTTTTTAATTATTGCAACTCGAGAAATGACAGCATCCAGCCTTATGATAAGCTGGAGTGCGGTCCATGAATGAAGGTCACGGCTACTACAATTCAATAACTGTAAGTAGCAGTGACATTCACTATGCCGGTCTAGTTGAAATCAGCAACCTACAAGCTGACTAAATCACTTTTCGGTGTGTATACTTGTAAGTGGATAGGTACCACTACCCTCCACTGTTATTTTATTACACTGTCCAATATTTTTATGTCGCCTCTCTCGGACGTTTGACTGATAGTAAAGGGACAACGTCAGAACTTCACATAGATACTGACACTATAAATTCGACAAATTAGAAAAAGAGGTAGCAGACAGTAGCTGGTCAACATCACTCAGTCAAGTACTAATTTAGATGATTATTTCATTCCGAAGCTGCGATGAACTGTACACTTTCAAATCTACCATACCCTGTTTATTCGTTTTTATTTTCTTTTTGACAGTTCGAAACAGTTCAAAATTAGTGAAGCCCACGCACGTTATCGATTCGATTGGAAATAATAATAATCGATGTGTAGAAACGGCAATTCAGAGGCGTTAGCTGTCAAAAAGAAACTGAACGGATGGACAGGTTATAGGTATGCTTCATGGTAGACGCACTGACGTCACGCTAGGTTGATTCGGGTGTAGTCGGGTAAACGTAATGTTTTTAAGAAATTGCTTTTTTATTGGATTTTAATATATTACCTTTCGTTTTTGACCCTTTATTACCGTTTCATTTGTTAACTGCGAGGGAATTATTTAATTTTCTTATTAACATTTCTATACTAAGCGACTAAAGTGCTTGTACTATAGAAACAGGATAACCAAAGTACGTATATCAAAGATACATTGGGTACCGGTGAGTGGTTTCGAACCCGTGCCACTCGGCTTATGTAGCCATTGCACTGTCGCCTGAATTCATTGAAGGCTTGGAATATGGTCTACGAATAAAGGCGAAAAATAAATAACTGCAAGTAGAAGTCGCATTCACTTATCCGACCTAATTGGAAACGCTTGAAATGCAAAAGTAGGTAAACGACATGTTTTAGAAATTGAGTCATCAACGACCTGCGTGGTTCAATGATTATACACTAATTTACTAAGGGCAAAGCTTGGGTTTGATTCTCGGTCGCAGTAAATATTTATATTATAGCATTTATTTGTTATATTCAAATATTACTTTAGATATTAACAAATACACATATATGCCTGATCTTACAGTTAATAAATTTAAAAAATTCATTAAACTTAAATTGTGCCAAAAGGCTTACTATAGCATTAGAGATTTCTTTGACGACAAGGCTGCTTGGCAGTGAAGGAATTGCTAGTTCCCAAGATAAAAAAGATGTAATAGAATATAAGACTAAGTTGAAAAAAGCCGGACTGGAGTTTCTTGAGTGTTCTTCTCAGTCTGTAGCCTTTCCGAACACTCGGTAGAGTCCCCTCACTCTTTCTTAATGACGCTTCTAAGTGTTTGTAAAAACCAAATGAATAAATGACTTTGAATTTTGAACTTCATGTTATTAAAACAAAAAGCAGATCAATATAGCATAGATTAATGATTGGTCGCGCTACGATCGTCAGCGTCGAACGTCAGCGAGACAAATCATAAATCTATGCTATATAGTTACTAAAGTGCTTTTCAGTATCATAGAAGCAAGACAGACAAAATTCATATACTAAAGATACATTAGTAGCTGCATGTGATTTTAAACTCGTGCTCTCGGTTTTCGTAACTATTGCACTGCACCTCGGTAGTCTTAAATTGGTGGCGATTTTTTATTGCCCTAATATGTGATAACCTAAATTCACTGACATAGGCAATTTATTAAAGCATCGTGATTAATCTCAAAATCAGTTATCGTTATATTTAATTTAAAATCACATAAATAAACTAATAACTGTATTAACAAATTGATTTTAATAAAACTATAAATAAATATAATAAAATCTTGTAATAAACGTAAAAGATAATCACGTTCCATCAAAAAAATACGGATATCACCTTGATGGGTAAAAACCTACTTCAATTAAAAAAACTATAGTTTATGGCATTTAATAAACGAAGCGATAAAGTCAACCGTTTCTTTATCTGCCGAAAAAATGACAATTCAGTCCGGCATAGTGACAACCGTAGAATAGATGGATGTTTTAATCGAAGCAGGCCCAGGAGGGTATTTGCCAACCAAATCGGAGACATCCTCAAGAAAGCTAGTGCCCATAACCATAGAGACTGTATGAAGAAAATTGTAAATGTGAAGGAGGCGAGGGAGTTGTGTCAGGATTGTGACAAATGGCGCTCCATTGTCTCTGCCTATCTCTGTGGGAAAAAGGCGTGATAATTTGATTGATTGATATCGGCGCTCTTCGCCCTTGCCATCACGCAAGTCTAGTTTAGAAGTAAAATCACAATAAAAAAGGACGAGAAAATATTTGTTGTACTATTCGCAGTAATGTGCTAGGACCATGACGTCACACGCATCAGCAACATTTTGTTACTTTGGCAAGGTTTCAGCATATTAACAACTGCCGGGTATAATGAATAGCGTGATTTTATTTGGTTCCGCAGGAGCCCCGCCTAATTTGGCTGCATGGATAGAGTCGACTGCAACTACAGTTAAATAACTGCAAGTAGCAGTCCGTCCACTATGTCGGTGTAGTTGGAAACGAAACCTTCAGCTGAATCACTAAACACTTGGAAGTTAAGGTACTACTCTGAATCGGCAGAATGGACAAATAAAATGACAACTAACTCTCTATCTACTTTATCGCTCTGCTTATAGAAAGCCACAATATTTAGTTTTGACGCATCACGCGAATGCTCATTCAAGACATTTTTGGTGGGTTTCTGACGTTTCCGGCTCAAAAACAACTGCTGTAGTAATAATATTTTTTTTATATTTATAGAGAATTGTGGATAGAGAGAGTTGTGTCAGGATCGTGGAAAGTGGCGCAACGTTAATAGCCTTTGTCTCTGAGAAAATTGAGGCGTTACACTCGAAATGATGATATTTGCATTGTTTTGTTTTCCAGTTTTATTATGACGACTAGCGTAAAGTTTCGGGTTCGATTCCCTGTCAGAGCAAATATTTGTTTCATAGCTTTGATTTGTAATATATATTTATTAGATTAAATGTTTATTATTTGTTTACAATAAAAAGGCAGATATTTGCTCCGGGTCTGATTGAGTGGTAGACAGACAGTCTACCACTCATTTGCCCAGTCTTACCATCAGAGAAGTCGAGGTCAAAAGTCGCGTGCCAATAAAAAAAGTAGTGTCAAAAGAAAATGAATTCCAAATGTATTAATTTATCATTTAATTCCAGTTCATTTCAAAAGAAAAGAAGTAGCCACCGAAGTAGATAAAAATCTTAACCTATTTATGAATGAGGAATTAGTCACAAAGACCGGAATGCTTTTGTGTATTGGCGCCTTTTTTTCAAGTGGGGGAGTCCCCTTTTTTTCTTAACAAAATAGGACTATGATTGATTGAAATGTTGATGTCTTTTTTTGTGTGTTAAGTCATTAATGTTTAATTACTTGTGAATTGTATCATTTGTTCTTTTTTTTCGTGTTACAACCTTTTTTAGAAAGGTTATTATTAATGAAATGTCAAATCGAGTTTGATTTCATTTCTTGTTAGTAGGTTAGTATTTAAATAAAGCGGACATAGGGGTCCAATGTCGCAGGGGTCTGCATTGTCCGTTACCATTATAAAGCTTTTATGGAGAAGTAGTTTTATTGTGGCTTGATATAAGGCGACCGTGGTGTAGTGGTAGTACAATGGTTACACAAACCGAGAGCACGGGTTCAAAACCGCAAGCCGGTGTTATTGCATCTTTGATATATATACCTACATTGGTTTGGTCGTCTTGTTTCTATAATACAAGAACTTTTTTTATTGTGACTCGACATCTGACCTCGACCCGCCTGATGGTAAGCAAGAAGAGATCCAAGAGTGACGACGACAGCAAAACCTGAATCTTCACGGCTGCCCCAGTCGCTGCCACTAAGCCGGCCAAATGTGCTTCTTATAATATGAGCTTATTATATAAATGTAAATAAAACGAAATACATATATGCAGGGCCGTCTTAAGCATATTCAGCGCCGGGGTGCGAAAGTCAAGGCTCCGCTCGCGTGGTCTCAGTATAGTACCTATCGAAATTTATGGCGGTCGGCATGCGCCCCCTAGGACTCTGCGCCCGGGTGCACTGCACCCCTTGAACCCCCGGGTAAAGACGGCCCTGCATATATGAGCCCACCGTCTGATGTTAAGCTGGAGTGCGGTTTACAAATCGCGACTGCTTCTACAATTAATTAACTGCAAGTAAACTGCTAGTAGTATTCACTATGCCGGCCTGGTTAACACGATAAAAAAAAGCATTGGGATATGTCAAAAAACAATAAAATATATACGAGATAGTATCGAAGATAGTACTTAATGACCTTTTATAAATCTAGAAGTTAAATTCGATAGATTTGTATAACAAATTGTAAAGGTAATAAATAACATTAAAAAAGCGGTGCGAAACTAATCGAATGATCACTCGATACATTCGTTACTACATTAAGTAATCGAATGTACTCGATTAATAATAATGATTACTCTATTGCAGCTTAAGATCAAAAACATCAACATAAAGAGTAGCAGCGGTGCTCAGTCTGCCGTTTCGGGGTAATACCGCCACTTACAAGTATACAGATTGTGAAGTGATTTAGTCGTGTTTTGGGATCAACTTGTAAATTGCCGGTTTCAGATAGGCTGGCATAGTTGATGTGACTGATACTTACAGTTATTGAATTGTAGTTAGTAGCTGTAACCTCCATTCATCTACTACACTCCTACACTCCAGCTGAATAACAGACGGGGTTCTGTCATATGTCGAGTCACGATAAAAAATAATAATTAATAAAAGTCGCAGTCAACATGTTTCGCTTGAAGAATTCAAGGATAAAGGATGGGGAGGGAGAACACCTCACGTGTAGCATTCGATTACTTCATACAGTAATCGAATGTACGTAGTTGCACCACTAGCGTGAGCTGTCAAGACGAGGAAATGTCAAAAATGAAGTTTTAAAAGTGGAACGCGTACGTACGACCGGCGAACCGTCTTGAGTAAGCATCCGGCCCAATAAAGGCAATAACACAACCAAACTGTCACTTGAGCATATTGAGTTTAATCGGGACTTCCTACTTAATGTACGACGACGTAGCATGCGTCAGTTGAGTACGTACCATAGACCAAATCTGTGCAACATCATTTAACAAAATATTCCCTTGCGCCTGACAGGAGCATAAGCCACGCCTCTTTTACCTTCAACTAATAGACTAAACAAAAAATAACTTGCTCCTAATGCCAATATTTTGGTAACAAAAAAAATGGATTATAGAAAAATACTCGCATTCAGTAGGCTGACGTCGAAGCAGCCAAAAATGGGCGTATTACGTGCGCGAGAGTAGTTCATACCATTGTAACCCTTAAGGTGGTGCAGCGAGCGTTTTGTCGACTTTATGTACTGTGATTTACACATTGCTGCTTTAGTTAGAGAAGTTTCTAGAAGGTTTTAGTCAATGATATTAATGAGGTCCCTCGAAGAACCGACAACCGATGGGAACCGGAAGTCGCAGCGTAGGTAGGCCTCCCACTAGGTGGACTGACGACATAGTGAAAGTCACGAATAACCAGTGGATGCAACTGGCGTCTAAGGGGGAGTCCTATATTCAGCAGTGGACGCCTTCTGGCTGATGATGAAGATGATGATTAATGAAGTAGATACGTCAATAATGTTTGCATTTTTTTTAAATTTACATTTCTATACTAAGGTACTAAAGTGCTCAAGACAACCAAAGTACATATATCAAAGATACATTGGTACCGGCAAGTGGTTTACACCCCGGTCGTTCTGATGGCACGGAATGATAGTTATTGAGAGCGAAAAAGAGACAAATATATGTTGCTCTGCATCGCGACACTGAATTCAGGTTTGCTTATTAGCAAAGTTCTAACGTGCCTTGTTCGGAGCGCCTATAACATATTTACCTTTTTTTATTTTTTTTTATTCTTCTTGTCAAATATCAATGGTTTTGATTGTAAAGATTGTAAGCTAGTCGTTAACATGTAACGTGACCAAATCACTTCACGGTCTGTGAACTTGTAAGTGGTGGCACTACCCCGGATCGGCAGACTGGGTACCACTGCCTACCACTCTTTGATAACCAGACCCGAAGCAAATATCCATCTCTTTTTTTATTAACAAATATTTGCAATATTTTATATAATTATTAAATATTACAAGTAAAAGCTATGAAACAATATTTATGCAGATATGTGGCAGAACTCCACCTTATGTTAAATTTTAAGCTGGAGTGCGGTCTATGAATAGTGGTAACTAAAACTGTTAAATAACTGCTAGCCTAGTTGAAACCGGCAACTTACAAGCTGATCCCGAAACGCGACTAAGTCACTTCACAATCTGAAAGCTGGTTTACCTAGTGTCCATAACCGTAGAGCTTGTATGAAGAGAATTGTTGATGTTAGGGAAGCGAGGGAGTTTTGTCAGGATCGTGGCAAGAGGCGCTTCATTGTCTCTGCCTATCCCTGTAGGAAAAACTAACTAATTGATGCATTTTTATATATAATTTATTGCCCTAATAAATTATTTAATATGTATAAAATTATTGTAAAACTGTATATGATTTACAGTTGTAGAATGTTTTCTAGTAGGTAGGTCATTTACGCGTTTCCATTATTTTTTATTGTGACTCGACATATGACACAGCACCTCCCCTGATGTAAAGCTGTAGTCCACTATGGCGGCCTAGTTGAAACCGGCAACTTACAAGCTAATCCTGAAACGCAACTAAATCACTTCACGATCTGAATACTTGTAAGTGGTGGTACTATTCCAGATAGGCAGACTGGGTAGTACCACCACTTACCCTTTAATACCAGTCTTTAATAACCAGACCCGAAGAAAATATCCGCCTCTTTTTTTATTATCAATTTGCATCTATGAAACAAATATTTGCTCCGACCGGGAATCGAACCCGTCGGCGCCCTTGTAGGTAAGTAAGGACGGTCCACGCCTTTTGACGACAAGCGTGGACGAACGGTTTAGCGACTGGTTTGTTGCGCGTAAAGTCCCGGGTTCGATCCCCGGTCGGAGCAAATATTTGTTTCATAGCTTTTATTTGTAATATTTAATAATATTAAATATTGCAAATATTTGTTAATAAAAAAAAGAGATGGATATTTGCTTCGGGTCTGGTTATCAAAGAGTGGTAGGCAGTGGTACCCAGTCTGCCGATCCGGGGTAGTACCACCACTTACAAGTATACAGACCGTGAAGTGATTTGGTCACGTTTCGGGATCAGCTTGTAAGTTGCCGGTTCCATCTAGACCGGCATAGTGGATGTGATTGCTACTCACAGTTATTGAATTGTATTAGCAGTGACATTCATTCATGGACCAGACTTCGGCTTAACATCAAGCGGGGTGCTGTCATATCTCGAGTCACAATAAAATAAAAAAAATAAAAAAAAGTTCCTTGCTTACCTACAAACAAGTAAAAACTTAATGTGCAGCTTAACTGTAGTAGCAGACCACACTCTAGCTTATCATCAGGTAGGGTTCTGCCATTTATCGATGTGGCTCGATAAATGGCAGAAAAAAACTTCTAATTGTCGTATCGTTTTAAATTTAAAGTAATACAATGAAAACAGACAGACAACGTTCATTGTAAGCCACGTGCTTATAAAATATGCGGGCTTACCAAGAATTATTGATGACTGACGTATTTTTATTATAAAAACAAGTTATATTAAACTTTAAATAAAAAAATAACATCTAAAGACGTCACATCAGAGATAGTCCCAAGGAGACTGGCAATATTTCCCCTTTGCAAGGCTAATATGTTGGCAGAAATAATTGCCAGCCTTTCTGTCTCCAGACTTCTCCGTCAGCCGCTTGGACTTCTTGGACAGGCGCTTGGCTGAAGGTCCCCGTGCCCATCATCACGACCCCAAACGGCGCAAACTCGTAACCAGTACCGAGGGGAGGTATTTGCGCAGCTTGAGGTTCTCAGCAGAAATTTAGTCATATTTATATCTTTTTTTTTTCAATACTAGTCTACTAAAGTTCTTATATCATAGAAACAGGACAACCAAAGATATATTGGTACCGGTTGGTGGTTTCGAACTTGTGCTCTTGGTTTCTCGCATAGAGGCCTTATGCGTCCTCTGTCGCCTATACTACGGAGAATGTTCAGAGGAGTTCTTTAACCTGGTTCCTACCTCCTGCACAGGTCGTGGAAAGCTTTCGTACTCTGTTGACCAAATTGGCAGTCGAACTAAAAGGTTCAGTGTGTCGTTTCTTTGTGGAACAATCGACAGATCTATCGAACGTAATGTTTGGTGCGCTTGCACGGAACAAGTGGAATGATTTACCAACCTATCTCCCCATCCTATAACCTTGGCTCCTTTAAACGATGCGTAAAAGGACGTCTAGCCGGATAGTGACGGCGACTGAGGCAACCGTGAACTGACTCAGTTTTTTCAGTCTTCGGCTTACAACCAGTCGGGTCGATGGTCGCGCTGTACACTTGAAGGTAAATAACCACCACTGAATTGTTCCACAATGTCAAACTATCTCTGTGTTATAATAAGTCGTGAATATAAAACTGGTTATATATATACCGTTTGTATTTATGTGTGGTCGCGATTGTAAGTAATCTTTAGAGGTTATAGTGACTCAATGAATGGTGAGGGCGGGCTCTATGGCACCATTTAATAAAAGTACTGTAAACTGCATAATTGTGTAAAATAAATTTAAAAAAATCCATTCAATCTATTTTTTTAAATGACTTAAACAAATTTTATGTGGCTTACGATAAACATAGGTACAAATATACTCGTACAAAAAAAAATTAAACTTTGCGCGAACATTGGTTAATAATTTAAACAAATTTTAGCGGCTTACTATCACGTTTACTTTGGTTTTGATTTTACAATTTCATTTTTATGACCACGATGGCTGCAAGATATATTGGAACCGGCAAGTGGTTTTGACCCGTGCTCTCATTTTGCGTAACCACTGCAACTCACCACGGTCGCCTTATTCCCACAGGATAGGCGAAGACAATGGAGCGCCACCTGCCACGATCCTGATAAACTCCCTCGCTTCCCTTACATCAAATAAAATATGTTATGGCAGATTAATTTTAACCCCAGCCTTCCAAAGGTCAGTTTTAAAATTATCAAAATGAATGCTATTGTAAGATGCAAAGAGTGGTAGGCAGTGGTACCCAGTCTGCCGATCCGGGGTAGTACCACCACTTACAAGTATACAGACCGTGAAGTGATTTGGTCACGTTTCGGGATCAGCTTGTAAGTTGCCGGTTCCATCTAGGCCGGCATAGTGGATGTGATTGCTACTCACAGTTATTGAATTGTAGTAGCAGTGACATTCATTCATGGACCACACTTTGGCTTAACATCAAGCGGGGTGCTGTCATATGTCGAGTCACAAAAAAATAAAATAATAATAATAATAAAATATTTTACTAATATGCGTTTGCACTCATAGATCGCCTCCTGCTTGTGTGTGCGGTCCAATAATAGAGGCGATTGCTACTACAGGTAAATAACTGCAGTAGCATTTTAATAATTAACTAAGCGATTAAATTAATAAATTATTCATTTAGTGCCCATAATCATAGAGCTTGTATTAAGAGAATTGTGGATGTAAAGGATCGAGGGAGTTGTGTCAGAATCGTGGCAAGTGGCGCTTCATTGTATGTGCCTATTCCTGTGGGGAAAAAGCGTGACAGTTTGATTAATAGATTGATTATTTATTCATTTTAAAATGTCGAATAAAATATGCATTACACTTTTCTTATCGATAGTACCATCAAACAACTCGCTTAACAAGATATTCGCGAAAGGAATTAACTTTTTTTAATAATAAAAAATATAAGTATTAAAATTTTATTTCGACACTACATATACACAGTTCGTTACGCGTAAAGTTCCGGGTTCGATTCCCGATCGGAACAAATATTTGTTTCGTAGCTTCTATTGTGACGGGATTAGCTTATAAGTTGCCGGTTCTACCAGGCGGGAAAAGTGGATGAGACTGCTACTTGCAGTTATTTCACAGTAGTAGCAGTGGCCTCTATTCTTAGAACGCACTCCAGCCTAACATCAGGCGGGGTGCTATCATATGTCAAACCACAATAAAGAATAAACCAAAACCGTGTTATCTTAAAAAATTAAATGCGCTTTAGACAGGCATTAAACTTGTTTTAAAGTAATTCTCAATCAATCAAATTGTCACGCCTTTTTTCTAATGGGGATAGGCAGAGACAATGGAGCGCCACTTGCCACGATCCTGACACAACTCCCTCGCTTCCTTCACATTCACAATTCTGTTCATACAAGCTCTATGGTTATGGGCACTAGGCAATCTATCTTTCTTGAGGATGTCTCCGAATTTGATCGAAAAACACCTTCCTGGGTCTGCCTTGTTTAACGAATCCATTGACATGAGATTTATAAATTCATTTCGTCAATCTACTTTCACTCATCCTTTCCATGTGCCCAAACCATTGAAGCATTCCTTTGTCAATCCTTGTCACTACATCTTCTTTCAAACCACATCTATCGCGCACTGTGCTATTCCTTATTCTATTCGCCATCTCGTCACAAATATTAAAACACCTTTTAATTATTTTTTATAATTGTAAGACCGAAAATGTAACAAAATGTACAAAGGAATTTCCTAATTTTCGGCAATACGTCTAAATTTAAATTAGAAATTGAGTGATTAATTTTTGTATCGCGTTTATTAAAGACAATATTCTACGCTCGATGGCGTACGATTGCGTTATAGGGATTCCATTCTCTATTTTGCGATACGATATCGTTATGTTTTTTTTTTTTTTTTTTATTGTGACTCGACATATGACAGCACCCCGCTTGATGTTAAGCTGGAGTGTGGTCCATGAATGAATGTCACTGCTACTACAATTCAATAACTGTGAGTAGCAATCACATCCACTATGCCGGCCTAGATGGAACCGGCAACTTACAAGCTGATCCCGAAACGTGACCAAATCACTTCACGGTCTGTATACTTGTAAGTGGTGGTACTACCCCGGATCGGCAGACTGGGTACCACTGCCTACCACTCTTTCAATGTTAACAGTTTTGGGTCCTAATGAAGCTGCATTGTTTTTTTTGTGGCACATCTTACAGCTCACTGTCTGATGTTAAGCGGGGGAACTGTTTATGAATGAAGGCGACTGCTACTACAAGTAAATAATTGCAAGTACCAGGCCCATAACACGACAGGCGTGAACGAACGGTTTAGCGACTGGTTTGTTGCGCGTAAAGTCTCGGGCTCGATCCCCGGTCGGAGCAAATATTTGTTTCATAGCTTTTATTTGTAATATTTAATAGTATTAAATATTGCAAATATTTGTTAATAAAAAAAAGAGATAGATATTTGCTTCGGGTCTGGTTATCAAAGAGTGGTAGGCAGTGGTACCCAGTCTGCCGATCCGGAGTAGTACCACCACTCACAAGTATACAGACCGTGAAGTGATTTGGTCACGTTTCGGGATCAGCTTGTAAGTTGTCGTTTCTAACTGGGCCGGCATAGTGGATGTGATTGTTACTCACAGTTATTGAATTGTAGTAGCAGTGACAATCATTCATGGACCACACTTTGGCTTAATATCAAGCGGGGTGCTGTCATGTGTCGAGTCACAATAAAAAATAAAAAAAAACTTCATGGAAAGTACTAAACCTTATCAACCAAAATATCACGCTTTAATTCCAGTATGGACAGAGACAACATAACGTCACTTTACATGATCCTGACACAACTCCCTCGCTTTCCTCACATCTACAAATATCTTCATAAAAGCTCTACGATTATGGACACTAAGGACTCCAGCTTTCTCGAGGATCTCTCTGATATTTCGTCGGAGAAAACCCTTCATTAAAAAATAAGTTATTAATAACGAGATTCGAATCGTCAGATTGAAATTGTCAATATTAACGCAATAGGAAGCCCGCCTAACTTGTTAATTTTATTAACTAAACCTCAGAAGACAGTATACAGAATAGGTGTCTAACTAAAGAAAAAACTAGTATTTTACTTTATTATGACTTGCACTTAAAAAATATATTTCAAAAGTGTTTTTTTTATATAAATTACAAAACGCATTCTGCCGACCGAATCAATAGTTGATCTCCATGTCGATTGTTTCTTTGTCAAACAATCGATAGATGAAATGTTTTACTAGCTATTTTCTAAGGTGATTTTAAAACGCGACTAAGTCACTTTACGGTCTGTATAGCTAGTGGTACTTTCCTGGATCGGCTGTCTGGGCATTACTGACTACCACACTTTGAAAAGGACAGACTCACATCCATATGATTTACCACTGTATTTTTTTCTATTAGAGTCTGTATGCATACAGACTCAGCGCCAGTTGCCACGATACTGACACTGGACACTGGACAGCTGGATCCCTTACATCCACAATTCTTTTCATACAAGCTCTACTATTATGGGCACTAGGCAACCCAGCTTTCTTGAGGATGTCTTCGATTTGATCGGAAAACACCCTCCTGGGTCTGCCTAGTTAAACGCATTCATCCATATGAGATTTATGAATTCCTTTCGTTAATTTGCTCTCAATCATCCTTTCCATGTGCCCAATCCATCGAAGCATTTCTTTGTCAATCCTTGTCACTACATCTTCTTTCAAACTACATCTATCACGCAATGTGCTATTCCTTATTCTATCCGCTATCATAACTCCACATACACTCCTTAACGAGCGCATTTCTACAGCGTTAATTCTACTCTCATGCTTCTTCTGCCACATCCAACATGTGATATTATTTTATTTCTTATTATATATTTATATTTTTGTTTATATGTACAATAACGCGAAGTGAAGGTTTCTTTAAAGAGAACGAAAACACTTCTCTTTTTGTTCGCGGATGAAGAGATTTTAATAAATACCGACCACACCCAGAGTTAAGGATGTAGGCGCGTTTACACGGAATATTTAAAATAAATCAATTTAATATGGTTTTTTATTATTATGACTTAATATATGACAGCACCCTGCTTAATGTTAAGCTGGAGTGTGGTCAATGAATGGATGCCACTGCTACTACGATTCAATAATTATAAGTAGGTGTCACATCCACTATGCCGGCCTAGTTGGAACCAGCAACTCACAAGCTAATCCTAAAACGAAACTAAGTCACTTGACGGTCTGTATACTTGTAAGTGGTAAGATGACAAGGACTAAGAATGGTTGTTTATGAATAAAGGTTAGAGATATGACAGCACACCGTGTTAAGCTGTAGTGCGGTCCATGAATGAAGGAGACTGAAACGTAAATTTAACTGTAGTATAGATACCGGCAGATAAATAGAGCACAGTAAAAAAAGCTCAGAGTTGCTCAGCGGGCAATGGAAAGAGCTATGCTTGGAGTATCTTTGCGCGATAGAATCCAAAAAGAAGATATTCGCCAAAGAATCAAAGTTACCTACATATCTCGTAGGATTTGCAAGCTGCAGTGGCAATGGGCTGGCCACATCGCTCGAAGAACGGACAACCGATGGAGAAGAAAAGTTTTTAAGTAAAGACCACGACCCGAAAGACGCAGCATAGGTAGGTCTCCCAAAAGGTGGACTGACGACATGGTGAAAGTCGCGAATAACCAGTGGATACAACTGGCATCTTGTCGACGGTGGACGTCTTCTGGCTTTTTTTTATTTATTTTTTATTGTGACACGACATTTGACCACGTCCCGCCTGATGATAAGCAAAAGGAGGTCCAAGAGTGACGACGACTGAAAAAAAACGAGTTGGTTCACGGTTGCCCCAGTCGCCGTCACTATGCCGGCCAAAGAAAAAGGTTAGGATGGCTGATGATGATGATGAGTAAGAAATATTACTATTATTATTTAGCTACTACTGGTTCATGTAAATGCTCTCTCACCGAATGGGTGTGAACACAAATGTAAGGGCCTGCTCAGAGGAGTTGGAAATTAATAAATAATTTCAATGCCTGGTTGCCATGGACCAGGCATTGGTCCAGAACAATTTATTATATTTGTTTTTGGTTTAACAGATTATTTTATTGTGACACAACATATGACTGGTTACGTTAGGCTCGAGTGCGGTCCATGAATGGAGGTGACTGCTACTGCAATTTAATGACTGTATCTGGCAGTCTCATCCACTATTACGGTTTAAATTAAACCGGCAACTTACAAGGTGAAACGGAAACGCAACTAAGTCACTTCACGGTCTGTATACTTGTAAGACCAAAACCGAAGTAAAAATCCGCATTTTTAATTACAAATATTTTTGTAATATTTAATCTAAATTATAAAAATAAAGCTATAAACAAATCTCTGCCTAAACCAGGAATCGAATCCGGGACTTTACGAGTAACGAAACAATGCGCGCCTGTTGTCAAGACAATACATGTGCAAATGGAAGTTTGATAATTTGATTGAATAATTGATAGAAATAATGTAAAAAGAAGGAAAGGAATATAGAAAGGATGAGTGAAAGCAGATTGACGAAAGCAATTTATAAATCTGATGTGGATGGATACGTTAAACCCCAGGAGGGTGTTTTCCGATCAAATCGGAGAAATCCTTAAGAAAGCTAGGTTGCCTAGTGCCCATAACCGTAGAGCTTGTGTGGGGAGAATTGTGAATGTGAAGGAAGCGAGGGAGTTGTGTCAGGATCGTGGCAAGTGGCGCTCCGTTGTCTCTGCCTATCCCCGTGGGAAAGACGCTTGACAATTTGATTGATTTATTCATAGAAATAATGTAAACTCTATTAAAAGAATGACCCCTATAACTACTTTATTTTCTTGCATATTTCTTGTAAATGGAACACTCGTTATCTATAATAACAAGTCCTTCAGTCCCTTCCCTACGCATGAATAAATTAATAAATAATATAATAGATATAAAATTAAATAGATTGGTAATCTATCTGTCTATATAAATAAAAGTGAATGTTTATATGTTTGTTCCTCACTGGGATCCTAAACCATTGGTCCGATTGTGATGAAACTTTGGTAGAGTATTTTGAAGAAGCCTACGAAGGTTTCTGTCCCAAAAAATAGTAATAGAATAAATATATATATATATATAAATTAGGTGAAAAACCAAGTTAGTCATCGAACCTTGATGCGAGGCGTAAAGAAGCACCTTTGGCCGGCATAGTGACGGCGACTGAGGCAGCCGTAAACTAACTCGGTTTTTCAGTCGTTGTCACTCTCGGACCTCCTCTTGCTTATCATCAGGCGGGTCGAAGTTAGATGTCGTGTCACAATAAATAAAACTTCCATTTGTTGATTGTCCTACAAAGTCACGGCGCGTCGACTTTTAGTGACGATTCGGTCGACAAAATGCGACTGCATCGTGATAGTGGCAAGTATCACGGGAGCTATAAGACGAGGTTAACTTACTCATACTAAAAAAAATACTTGGTATGCGTAAATTTAGGTGAGTGTGAATTGTCGACATCGTATCTCTCTTTCTAATGCCTGAGGCCAGTACTTCGATCTCATTATTTTGACGACAGGCGAACGGTTTAGCGATTGGTTTGTTGCGCGTAAAGTCCCGGGTTCGATTCCCGGTCGGAGCAAATATTTCATAGCTTTTATTTGTAAGATTTAATAACATTAAATATTGCAAATATTTGTTAATAAAAAAAAAGAGATGGATATCTGCTTCGGGTCTGGTTATCAAAGAGTGGTAGGCAGTGGTTCCGAGTCTGCCGATCCGTGAAGTGATTTAGTCACGTTTCGGGATTAGCTTGTAAGTTGCCGGTTCCATCTAGGCCGGCATAGTGGATGTGATTGCTACTCACAGGTATTGAATTGTTGTAGCAGTGTCATTCATTCATGGACCACACTTTGGCTTAACATCAAGCGGGGTGCTGACATATGTCGAGTCACAATAAAAAAATTAAAAAAACTTCTTATGGCTAACTGTCCACTCTGTATCTATGAATAGTGTTAATTTTAATAATATGCAAAATTATTTACTTATAATAACTCTTGCAATAAGGTGACATTTAATTAGCTGTAAACGTAAAACGACCTACCAAGCGTTTTTTTAGTCATGAATAGTGAATAGTGATGTTCCATTGTCTCTGCCTATCCCCGTGGGATTTGAGGCTTGGCAATGATGATGATGGTTGAAGGGTTAAAGCATAGAAAACACGCTTTAAGTTAAACAATCAATCAATCACATTGTCACGCCTTTTTCCCACAGGCAGAGACAATGGAGCGCCACTTACCACGATCCTTACACAGCTCCCTTAAACAAGTGTCACAATAAAATCGAAATATGACAGTAGGTCTATTTTCCTAAATTGTGGATCGATATAAACAGCACCCGGCCTGATGTTAAACTGGAGTGCGGTCCATAAATTCAAGAAAAACCTCATTACTTTATAAATGAATTAATGCGTAGATAAATTACTAAAACCACGTACCATTATAAAATATTAATAATATGAATCATATTTAGCAAATGCAGACCAAATATCAATTAGACGTCGCATAGGATGGTGAGTAAATACACTCAAGTTTGTCTACAATACGTGTGCCGTGACGGCAAACGGCATGACGCTCTCTCATGCAGACATACTCCCTCTCCACCCGCTCTCTACTTCCTTGTATTGTGTTCCTTGTACTCTCTACTTTCTCTATTCCTGAGTGTGTGTATACTTATAATAATTAATATTTAATATTATAAAAATCAATCAATCAATCAAATCAACAATCTTGACCTAAATGTATCAAAGTGTACCTGTATCACGTTCACGCGTAAAAAGAGTTACACTTTGGCAAGGTACTTTCTGAAGGGCTTCGAACATCCTCGATTTGATTCAGTTAAAGACCTCGGTGTTATCCTCGACAGCAAACTCCTCTTTGACAGCCACATTAACGACATTGTTTCCAGGGCTTCCAAATCTCTAGGGTTTGTTATGCGCATTTCCGCCAGTTTTAAAAACATAAAAACAATAAAAATACTTTACTGTGCCTTTGTCCGTAGTATACTAGAGTACGCATCGCAGGTGTGGAATTCTGGATACGAAGTCCATAGAGCAAGAGTGGAAAATATACAAAGGCGCTTTTTAAGGTGTATTTCTTATCGGACCGGTCAGACGCATCTTTCCTTCAGGCAAAAGTGTCTAAAACATCATATTTTGCCTTTAGCAGTCCGTAGGGAGATTGCCGATATCACATTTCTACTTAAGATAGTAAATGGTGGGGTCGACTCTCCGGAGCTCCTGGGTAGAATTGGTCTGCGAACCAACAACCTCAGAACCAGGAGTACCGCAGTGTTGAACATACCATTTACATACACCAATTACAAGCGTAATAGCTATATGTGGAGGAGTTGCGACTATTTTAATAAATTTTGCACTAACTTGGACATTTTCTGTACCAAGCCTTCGATGGCGCGACGCTATCTGACAGATTTATACTGTAACGAGTATTGATGTGGCGGATGGGTCGATTGTTTCTGATTTTTTTAATTTTTACTTTTTTATTTTTTGTTATGAGGTGTTGGGTTGTTTGTATGTTTATGTTGTGTTACTGTTTGCTTTGTTTCTGTTATTGTTTTTTTTTATCTTCCTTTTTAACTATATAAGTGTTTAATTTTTATTTTTTTTTATTTGTGACAACTTCTAAGTGGCCCTGTTATTATATATTTGTTAGTTCTATTTGACTTTCTAGCCGTAAGTTGTCCTATTAATCTTAAATAAATAAATAAATAAATTGTCACGCCTTTTTCCCACAGTACAGTACAGTACATTTTAGTACAGACCCCTACTTTTATATTTTTATACCTTGTTTGTATGATAGAAAATTAGCGACCAAAGTAGACCAGAGAATGAGCGCTGGGATTAAAGCTTTGGATTGATCTCTAGCTTTCACAATTTACGGATAATCTTATAAAACGGAGTCTATCCTCCATTTGTTCTACATTAGCAAATAAAGGTGAAAAAAACTAACTCAACACATTACATATATGCGCACAGTATAATGAATTTATGTTGTTAATTAACATTTTTTGTTAGAAAAATTATTAATTCCTAGGTATGGTGATAAAGAATTGTGTCAGGATCGTGGAAAGTGACGCTCCATCCCTAATTGCAACCAAATAAATAAATTATATTTTTTAAATTTTCTTTATACATTTCTATTATAAGCTACTAAAGTGTATCATAGAAACAGGACAACCAAAGTACATATATCAAAGATACATTGTTGCTGGTGAGTGGTTGCGTACCCGTGCACTCGGAATTTGTCACGATTTTCCCCACAGGAATAGGCAGAGAGAGCGCCACTGGAATAGCACGGTGCGCAAAATACGTGGTTTTAAAGAGGATGTAGTGACAAGGATTGATAAAGGAATGCCTCGATGGTTTGGGCACATGGAAAGGATGAGTCAAAGTAGATTGACGAAGGAAATTTATAAATATCGTTAAACAAGGCAGGCCTAGGAGGGTGATTGCCGGCTAAATCGGAGACATCCTCAAGAAAGCTAGGTTGCCTAGTGCCCATAACTATAGAGCTTGTATGAAGAGAATTGTAAATGTGAAGGAAGCGAGGGAGTTGTGTTAGGATCGTGGCAAGTCGCGCTTCATTGTCTCTGCCTATCCCTGTGGGAAAAAGGCGTGACAATTGGATGATATTTAGTACAAAATATGTTAAAAATACACAACTAAAGTACCAAGACAACATAAAATAAAAGAAATAAAATGAATTGTGCAAAATACTTGGAAATCAAGCCCCATGGAAACGTTGTTCGCCTTGAAGCCTACCTGACAGCTACCCGTCTCTATCTTTCTAACTAAACAAACTATCGCTATCTCCCTTTAAAATGTTACGTAAATTTTATAGTAAACTCATCGGCTGTCCTAAATCAAAACCTAGAGGAGGTCATAGTAACTGTTGGTAAACTACACACAAAACGTAAAAAGATATGGAAACACAAGTTTTCAAAGCTTCATTTAGTTTATAAGAGCCTTTATTTACTTTTTTTATTGTGACACGACATTTGACCTCGACCCGCCTGATGATAAGCAAGAGGAGATTTAAGAGTAACGACGACTGAAACGACTTAACAACCGAGTGTTTTTTTTATGTTATACCTCTACGAAATAACTATCTATCTATCACTCCTCTGTTACCACCCTTTTACGATACTAAGAAAAATCTCTCGCTTCTCTCACATCTACAATTCTCTACATAACCTTTATTATAGGGATGGGCATAGAGGAAAAAAATATTCTTCTGTCATCCACCTTTTATCTTTCCACTATCTTGAATATCTTATGTAATATACAATAAAATATGTTTTTTTATTGTACCTCGACCTGCCTGACGCATGATCGTCGACTGAAACAAAACCGAGTCGATTCACGGCTGTCACAGTCGCCGTCACTATGCCGGCTAAAAAGATATGCCACTATTTGTAATTTTATAGAATTATTATTTTACCCTAATTTTACTTTTTCTTTAGTTTCTAATTCTTAATATTCAGATCCGTCTACCAGCTGACCTTCATTTTAATTATTTAGACTTGACATCTGACCTCGACTTACTTGATGGTAAGCAAAAGAAGCTCCAAGAGTGCAAACGACTAAAAAACCGACCAGTTTACTGTTGCCTCAGTTAACGGTCATCTATATCTAGATTTCCACTTACTTGGTTTTGATTTAAGACAGTAGCCGTTTTTAATAGAGACGTTATTTGCTCCGATTATAATTTTATATGTCGTTTGTCAAAATCGAAGCACGAGTACAAGTTTTATACGTTCGGATTGATTTATCATTCTGTTACATTAATTTCTATGAACAAATATTGAGGAATATTCTTTAACAGAGACCTAAGCTTGTATGAAGCTTGAATGAAGCTTGTATTAAGAGAAATGTGAATGTGAAAGAAGCGATAGAGTTGTGTAAGGACCACGATATAGGTCCCGGCAGAAAGAGCTTATCTAATCAATCAATCAAATCGTCACGCCTTTTTCCCACAGGGATAGGCAGAGACAATGGAGCGCCACTTGCCACGACCCTGACACAACTCCCTCGCTTCCTTCACATTCACGATTCTCTTTATACAAGCTCTATGGTTATGGACACTAGGCAACATACGAGCTACTCGTAGCTTTCTTGAGGATGTTTCCGGCCTGCCTTCTTTAACATATCCATTCACATCAGATTTATAAATTCCTTTCGTCAATCTACTTTCACCTATCCTTTCTAAGTGCCCAAATTATTGAAGCATTCCTTTGTCACTACTACTGCTTATCCTTGTACGAGTATAATTAACGATTTGATTAATTGCAGTCAGATGGCAATAAAATAAATGTTATTTCTTTTATGAATGGAGTCAACTCAATATGGCGTCATACCAAATAGGGGGGAATGAATGAAGTTATTAGTTATTGGCAATATTATAGATTTAATAAAAAGGCAATAAAAATGTTAATTAGAATGTTAGTAGAGGATTTAATGATTTACAATTACAAATTGGCTTCAAGAACTAACATACTCGTATGATCAAACTAAGAGTGTACTCTAGCGTATAACATAACAAAATAGTTGTAAATACACTATAGTAATATATTATTGAGCATGTATAATATATAACAACATTGATAAAGATAGGAGTGTAATTTTTATAATAGGAGTGTAATTTAATAAGTGCTTTAAGAGGATATAAAATGTATGTTTTAGTTTAATTTAATTATTATAACTCATTATAATAAATATTAAATCATTTATAAAGCTTTAATTAAGACACTTAATGTGAATTATGTTTGTAAAAAAACTTGAATTTCATTTAGAAAGAGACAGAAATAGAAATATTTATCAAGTGTGAATAAGATGAAAATAGTTTTTATTCTTAGAACTTTTTAGTGACATACACGAGATTACTTTTGTTTAAATATGTTACAATATTTTATTAATTTCTTTTAAGTGATTCCAGTCTTACCAACCATTGTACACGAAGATTTGAGTAAAAGGCTACCATGGTGTAGTGGAGTGCAATGGATACACGAACCGAGAGCGCGAGTTCGAGACCACTCACCAGTACCAATGTATCTTTGATATATGTACTTTGGTTGTCCTGTTTCTATGATAAAAGCACTTTAGTAGCTTAGTATAGAAATGTAAAAATTACTACTAAAAAAGACCCTACCGCGCAACTTCAATAGGAACTTTTATTCATTCTGACAATGAGTTTCAATGGGCTTGAACTGTTAATGAAAATAAACATCAATTCTAAGAGTTTTGCGCGGTCGCAATTTTAATTTTAAAGCTCATTAACGGAGTACAACTTTTAAGACGAAGCTCATTCTTATTTAGTTACGCGGTCGGCCTGCAGATTTGCCAAAGGACATCATCCATTTTGTATGGGGACTTGGGCTTAATTGTATTAACAGTTGCTTATACATTTTAAAATAGTTTAATGTACGAAGATTACAATGTAATTGGAATATATCCTTTCTTATGCATAGTTTAGGTGTGCGAAATGATCAAACTATAATTATGACAGTTCAAAGTAGAACTGTTAATATGGCGTGTTTTTGTGATTGAGAGACGATACAAAATCCATATCATATTTTTCAAATAACTCAATTGCAAAGCAATTAAAATCAAAATCAAGTTTTATCAATACAAGTATCGAAACTACCATTTATATATTTTTTCATCATCGGACATTACAAAAGTAGTACATAAAAGCCCAAAATCTTATATCGTCAACCTTCTTATTAACGTGTAAGTTATTTTTACTATTATGTTAATAAAGTGAACATAACATAAAATCAAAATTAAAATTTTAAAGGAACCCCCGAAACGCCTGGAACCACTTTGGTCATATCATCAGCTTTATAGTAATAAACAACATTAGTCATGGCTCAATAGTTATATCCCTTTAATATCCCTTGGATCCTTATGGTGCATCATCAGATAACTACTCCAGGTCTTCAATTTAATAATGGCCCAGCTAATGGCTCATAGAGAGTAACAATTTTAGTTAAAGCACTATAGGTCCATTTCTTGTTGATTTGCTGATCTGAGAGGATTCATGATCAGATTTTTTAGATCTGGAATGTTTTATTTTATCGCACTAACTTTTCTACACTTAGTTTCCTACCTTCAAGACAAATCTAATAAGTCCAAACTTAGTATACCAAAAAAAAGTTTGAACACATCCAGGATTTCGTCTCCTACCTTCGAGTTCCATCATCAGAGTAGCTCAGTGGTACCAGTTAAAACACACATGTATTTGTATACGTTTTTATTTTAAATGTTAAGTCACAGATTTGTTTAAAAGTAAAGTAAATACTTATAAGGCTGGGAATACAAGTCCGATTTTCCTCTCCGATAGTCCGATCCGATTGTCTGATCAGACAATCGGAAAGCACTCGTGCCATACATTTGTTTGAATACTTAATACACGTCAGATCCGATAGTCGGATCGGATGTCAGAATCGGAAACAACGCCAAGGCGCTTACGATTTTATGGCCGATCCGATTGTCTGAAGGTGCAGTTTTCATACAGAATACAGAAACAAAATAGACGTCCGATTCCTACTTCCGATTTGTAAATAATTTGCTCAGCAATATCGGACGTGTATTCCCAGCCTTATGCGTGTTTAGAACGGGCAACCCTTGTACGTCGCTATGCGACGAAGATTGTTATTTTATGTCAAATAAATATGCCATTGTTAAAACACGTAAAAAATTTTATTATTTTTCCCCTAAAATATACAATCAAGGTAATCGATCTAAACTGCAAACCAACCTCGCCATATGAATATTTTAAGGGAAAAATTATAACATTTTTTACGTGTTTTAACAATGGCATATTTATTTGACATAAAATAACAATCTTCGTCGCATAGCGACGTACAAGGGTTGCCATCCTAAACAGTGCGTCCAAGATCGCTACCGCAGCTAACAAATCGAGCTGATGACCTTGAAACCCCTGATCAGATCTTCATCAATTGTAGCTAAGAACCATCTCGATCACGTCAGCTTTCAAATGAAACAAACCGCATCGTAATCGGTCCATTCGTTTAGGAGCTACGATGCCACAGACAGACACACAGATACACAGAGCCACAGATACACAGATACACAGATACACAGAGCCACAGATACACAGATACACAGATACACAGACAAGTCAAACTTATAACACCCCTCTTTTTTGGTCGGGGGTTAAAAATGGTTTCGCGCCACTGCCTTCCTGTCAAAACAATAATAGTCTTGTATTCTAATTATTTTACAGCATTCATAAATTATGCGTAGGTTGTTTTTTTATATTTCTTATTTAAAAGTTATGTCTTTATAATGTCTTGTAATAATTTTAATAGTTTATTACATCATGGCGACCGTGGTGTGGTGGTAATCGTGGTAAAGTACCCGCACAGGTCAGGGAAAGCATCCGCATTTTATCGACCATATCGGCAGTCAAACTAAAAAGTTCGGTGCGAATTTTCTTTGTAGAAGAAACGACAAGTGGAATGCTTTGCCAGCCCTCGTGTTCTCTCCATCCTATGACCTTGGATCCTTCAAGCGATGCGTAAAGAAGCATGGGTGGCCGGCATAGTGACGGCGACTGAGGCAGCCGTGAACTAACTGGGTTTTTTAGTCGTCGTCACTCTTGGACCTCCTCTTGCTTAACAGTTTAATTCTGTGCTTATAAAAATAAAAGAAAATAATATTATTTTAAAAATTACAAGTTTTTCAAATTTATTTTCTTGAATTTAGGAACCATATTTAGCATATAGCATTAAACATTGCAAATATTTGTTAATAAAAAAAAAAGAGATGGATATTTGCTTCGGGTCTGGTTTTCAAAGAGTGGTAGGCAGTGGTACCCAGCCAGCCGATCCGGGGTAGTACCACCACTTACAAGTATACAGATCGTGAAGTGATTTGGTCACGTTTCGGGATCAGCTTGTAAGTTGCCGGTTCCATCTAGGCCGGCGTAGTGGATGTGATTGCTACTCACAGTTATTGAATTGTAGTAGCAGTGACATTCATTCATGGACCACACTTTGGCTTAACATCAAGCGGGGTGCTGTCATATGTCGAGTCACAATAAAAAAAAAATGAAAAGAAATATATATATATCAATACTTTATTATAGTTATTTCTTATTGTGTCTCGACATCAGACCTTGACCTGCCTGACGGTAAGCATAATGGAGGTGTAAAAGCGCCGACGACTGAAAAAACCTAGACAGTTTACGGCTGCCTCAGTTGTTGACACTATGCCGACACAATAATTGTTACTGTAACACAGACAGACACAGTTGCTACTCGTTCCCGGTTCACGAATTTTTTTCTATCCAATTTTCATTACTAAATTAACTCAATTGAAAGTTAGTTAATCAATCAAATTAACAGGCCTTTCTCCCAGGGGGATAGGCAGAGACAATGTAGCGCCCTTCCCACGGTCCTGACACAACTCCCTCATTTCCTTCACATCCACAATTCTCTTCATACAAGCTTTACGATTATGGGCACTAGGCAACCCAGCTTTCTTAAGGATGTCTCCGATTAGATTGGAGAACACCCTCTTAGTTCTGCCTCGATTAACGCATCCATACACATTAGATTTATAAATTCCTTTCGTTAATCTACTTTCCCTCATCCTTTCCACGTGCCCTAACCATCGGAGCATCCCTTAAATTAATAAATTAACATTAATTCAATTGAAAGTGAATCTTATAAACTGTATTTTTCATATACAACAACAGATTTTCCCATAATTCTTGACCTATGATTTTAAATATAGGAAGGCCATTAATAAGTGGTTTCTGAAGACTCAAGGACATACTTAGGTGTTAGCTATTGTATGTTAATTGGCTGCTCCAATCTTTATTCATACTTAGATAGCCATGATTTACTGTTAATTAGGGATTTAAATGTGATTCGATGTAGTGACAAGGATTGAGAAAGACCTTTATTGCCCATAATATTACCGACAATGTTTCAAAGACCTCTTTAAACTTGTTTCTATCTCGTCTTTTTACACCCGTGGGTGACTACAGGTCGGAGAAACTACCGTCTTGTGTCGACCGAAATAAATAAAAAATTCAAAAGTGGGATGCTTTGCCAATTCATGTATCCTCCCGTGTAATGGTAAGGATTGGAAGGATCCAAAAGCCTCTCATAGTAAAGTAAAGGACATAGTAAAGTGTGAGTATGTGTAAAAAGAAGCAAAAAACAATAAATTATAAAGTATTTTATTGTTATTTGCTTTTTCAAAGCATCCTTACTAAGAACAATCAAATCAAAATCAAATTGTCACGCCTTTTCTTTACAAGGATGGAGCCCCACTTGCCTCGATCCTGACACAACTCCCTTACTTTCCCCACATCCACAATTCTCTTCATACAATCTCAGGCAGTTTTCTTGATGATGTCTCCGTTTAACGCATTCATCAACATCAGATTTATAAATTCCTTTCGTCAATCTACTTTCACTTATCCTTTCCATGTGCCCAAACCATCGAAGCATTCTATTATCAATCCTTGTCACTACATCCTCTTTCAAACCACATATATCGCGCACTGTGCTATTCCTCATTTTATCCGCTATCGTCACTCCACATAACCTCCTTAATGACCGCATTTCTACAGCGTTCATTCTACTCTCATGCTTCTTCTGCCACACCCAACATTAACAGCCATACATTGTACATGGAACAAGTAACACATTATGAACAGCCTTCCGTGACTTTTCGGGCATAACAAGTACGTTGAATTCTATATAATTTAGTTTTATTCCTGAAAATTCATCAATTCATATGGAACCTACACCGTTTCGCTGGATGATTTAGTAGGTAGGAAAGTGTATAAAAACTTGCCACGCTACGACTGTGCCGTGATGTTGCTACTTTGAAATGTAGGTACTGATAACGGTGTTAGGACCCACTTGCCTTTAAATTGTGACCCTTACATTTTTTTATAGTGACTTGACATATGACAGCACCCCGCCTGATTATAGGCTAGAATGAGGTCCAGGAATGGAGGTTAAATAACTGTAAGTAGCAGTCACATCCACTATGCCTAGTTGAAACTGGCAACTTACAAGCTGATCCTGGAATGCGACTAAGTCACTTCACGGTCGGTATACTTCCTCTTCTTTACTTAGTATCAAGCAAGTTAAGTTTAGATGTTTAATTTGACACTGATATTAGGTTTATAGAAACTTTATTAACTCAAAAGAACATAGTACAATATTCGCTTATATGAGTATTGTTAGGTTTTGTGTTAGTATTAGTACAGTGACAAATTATTAAGTAATTAGTTAATTAGTTAGGTTTCCATTAGGAGTTTTTTTACTGCGAATTTAAATTGATTTAAACATTTAATACATTTTACTTGCTCTGGCAAGCCATTATATAACTGTGCCCCTTCAATAGCTATTTGCTTTCTTCCTGTTTTAGTTTAGTTTTTTAAGATGATCTTATTTTAAGCTAGAAGCAAGCAGTTACTGTCGCACCTAATATGTCAAACACACTAAACAGACGCTGCGGGTCAAATTCGTAACTCAATGACAATAAAATAAGCTTTATTTTAACAGTTGAACTCCATTAATGAGCTTCAAAATTAAAATTGCGACCGCGCAACACACTGAAAATTGTTTTGTTTTTTTATCAAAACAAATTAAAACCATTGTTCAAGCTCATTGTCTGAACGATAAAAAGTTGTTTTTAACACTAACAGCGACCGCGTAACTTTTTGACAAATGTTTTTGACAATGAATGAATTGTCATTGTCATTGAAGGTCGGCCCCCTGAAACTTTGGAAAATCACTATTGGATAAATTACCAAAGGAATTGCCCCTAAAGAACTGTGGCTTATCTTTATTTAATTATTCTTATTCGAGAATGTTGAATTAAAAAATGGGTCACAGAATCGCATACCAGCATTATGGGGTCACAAAAAGCGGTCGAAAAAGAACAAACAAACAACGCGTATTAATTATACAGAACACAATGATAAAACAATAACTCTAAGTGTTATTTCTATGACCATAAAGTTTAATTTCAATTGCAAAAATTATATCTTGATGTGCAGAAAAGTGATAGTGGATTTTATGCAAGAATATAGAGGCGCCTTTGTAGACTTAAGTTAAAATAATTTACGATGATACTTAGAAGTGGATATTTGTTTCGAGTCTGGTTATCGAAGAGTGGTAGCCACTGCCGATCAGGGGTAGTACCACCACTTACAAGTATACAGACCGTGAAGTGATTTGGTAATTGACCTCGACTTGCCTGGTGAAGCAAGGGAAGGTTCAAGAGTGCCTACGACTGAAAAAAAAGATTCAGTTCATGGTTTGAGGAAACCGTAAACTGAATCTTTTTTCGCTGAGTCGCCGTAACTATGTCGGTCAAAAGCGCTTGAACTGCAACTGATATTTGCAATTATCTAACTGTACTGGCACTTTTGGCCGGCATAGTGACTACTAAAGGAACAATACAACACAGAACTAGTTTACAAAAGGCGAACTTAATGTCTTTAGGCATTTTGTACCAATTAACTTTCGGAAGACCAAATCGGAGACATCCTCAAGAAAGTTGGGTTGCATAGTGCCCATAACCGTCTTATTTTCAGGCTGCCCCAATCGGCTATGCTCTTTAAGTCATGCGTGCTATCGCTATACGTCATCCTTGTCATGATTTTCGATTCTTAAAGAAGTAGTATAATCCAACGAGGCCGGCACAGTGGATGAATTAATTTTTTTTTTATTTTTTATTGTGACACGACATTTGACCTCATCCCGCCTGATGATAAGCAAGAGGAGATCCAAGAGTGACGACGACTGAAACATCCGAGTTAGTTCACGGCTGCCTCAGTCGTCGTCACTATGCCGGCCAAAGGTGCTTCTAATTAACTGTAGTAGCAGTCGCCTCTATTCAAGGACCGCACTTTAGTCTAACATCTTGCGGAGTTTTTTCATATGTTTGTAGTCATTTCCCAGTTTACCGATTCAAAATAGTAAACCGTAAAGTTACTCAGTCGCGTTTTGGGATCAACTTGAATGTAATAATGTATATTGGTAAACTGCGACCGGGAAGAGAACCCGTTGTCTGTCGCTTCTGATGAAAAATCTCTTAATCAATTCCAAAAGATAAAATACGAGCTATTGCTTATTAAGTACGGGATATTGCAACTTGCATCGTGTAATGGCAATCGAATAACCGGTCGACATCCTGTGTCGACTAGAAACTAATCTTATTCTAAACTAAAATTCGATCAACTATTTTCCTATTCAGACGAAAAGAGCGCCGACCTCTGAAAAAACTTACGGTTTTCTCTCAAATTCACTGATCACACCTTTCTAACCTAATCAATCAATCAAATTGTTACCACTTTTTTCCTACAGGGATGGGCAGAAACCGTCTCCTGCCACGATCCTGACACAACTCCCTCGCTTCCCTCATATCCACAATTCTCTTCATACAAGCTCTACGGTTATGGGCACTAGGCAACCCAGCTATATATATATATATGTACTCGTATTTAAAGATAGGTATAATACGCTATAGGTACCTCTTGAAGACTGGTTGAAGCCCTTACTCTAGTTTATTACCGGCGCTAAGCCGACAACATGAACCCAGTACACTCGCAAACAAAACAGGATGCTAAGGAACATTTTTTAAATACATTTGTATACTAAGCTACTAAAGTTCTTGTATCGTAGTGGCATTGCAATGGTTACACAAACCGAGAGCACGAGTTCAAGACCACCCACCGGTTACAATGTATCTTTGATATGTCCACTTTGGTTGTCCTGTTTCTATGATACAAGCACTTTTGTAACTTAGTATAGAAATGTTAATACAAAAATAAATGACAATGCAAATATTGCGTCCGAAATAAAACTAGCGGATAAGACTAGAATCCCCCGTAATACAATTAAAATATTCCAAAGGTTCAAGTTTCCTAATTCCTATCGTAAATAATACAAGATAGATTTTTCTACTTAATTTTTATTGTCAATTATTAGTCAACCTTGTCGTTGAAAGGATTCCAACCCAAGAAATACTTTTTTTTTAAATCTATATATTTTATAGCTTTTGTCTATTAAGACATGTCAGCTCCAAAGAGCCTAAAACAAAACATCAAATTCATCTTAAGTCGGAATAATAAAAAATTGTAAAATGATAACCAAAATAAAGCGATAGTAAGCCGCATGAAATTTGTTTAATTAATTAATCAATGTTCGCGCAAAATCTAAGAAAATACCATTATCTTAAGTCTATTTGGGAGGAAGTCGCCGCTGAAGGGAAGAAATAATATTGCAAAATTTATAACATATCTGATGCCGGTTCAGATAAAATACTCTACGCTAAACCAACATTAACTACATTCAGTTTAAATTCCTTCAAGCACAAGCCTCTCCTTTTTGCTCTTAGAGCACTCCATCATCATATGTTGGACGTCATCTAGAACACCACACGTGTCACAATTTGGAGATTCAATTACATTCATCAAATGTAAAAAACTTTGCAGATAGATAATGACCCGAACAAGAAATACTAATTTGCATTTGCATCCAACTGTACTACGATCCAGTTTGGACTAGCGATAAAATATTTAACGTTCAGTATACAGGTGGTAGCTACTTCAGTTCCGGCGGCGTCTCCGCACAGTAGCAAATTATTAAAAGCTATAACTAATTTTAAGACTGTAACAACCTTTTCTTTTTTATTGTAACTCCACATATGACGGCACCCCGCTTGATATTAAGCTGTAAGCTGGAGTGTGGTCTATGAATCGATTACACTGCTACTACAATTCAATAACTGTAAGTAGCAATCACGTCTACTATGCCAGTCTAGTTGGAACCGGCAACTTACAAGCTGATCCCGAAACGCAATCAAATCCCTTCACAGTCTGTATACTTGTAAGTGTTGGTACTACCCCGGATCGGCATACTGGGTACCACTGCATACGAGTACCTCTCTTATTTTTATTATTAAAGCTCAACATGTAGCAGCACCCTGGCTGATGTTAAACTGGAGTGCAGTCTATTAATGGAGGCAACTGCTAGAAAAAATCATCGATGGATGTAGTTTGATTGCGAACAATCTTATTTTTCAAGTTTAGATTTCCAATAACCTGGTAATTCGTTGGGTATATCTTTACAATATTGATTTACTTGGTATTTTTCCTTACCCCTTGAGAAATGTACGAAATACTTTGTTTAAGTATTCCCAAAAAGATATACATTCAATATAAACTATAGGGTTTGTATCCTTTCTATTTCTTTATTACGTTATTTTATTATTTTTTTTCGTTAAGGAGTGTATGTGGAGTGACGATAGCGGATAGAATAAGGAATAGCACAGTGCGCGATAGATGTGGTTTGAAAGAAAGTGTAGTGACAAGGATTGACAAAGTAATGCTTCGAAGGTTTGGGCACATGAAAAGTAAATTGACGAAAATAATTTATAAATTTCATGTGAATGGATGCGTTAAACGAGGCAGGCCCAGGAGGGTGTTTGCCGACCAAATCGGAGACATCCTCAAGAAAGCTGAGTTGCCTAGTGCCCATAACCATAGAGCTTGTATGAAGAGAATGTAAGAGCTTGTAAGAGAGAAACACTATGTACAAAGGTGAAGAATAGCTATAAGCTAGACATGGTTTTACGGGCAATCTTAAGAACTATCAGAATTTTCTATATCTACTTGATGTTCTCTTTTATATCTATACCTTACTACAACAATAGATATAAAACACTTATAAAAAAGCCCTAATAAAGACCTCATTTTTTCTAAACCAGTTACAGAGTACACAATTCTGAATGAAACAAAAGCCAGAAGCCTTTGAACGGTAGCCTTTTTCTTTATATTCAAATATAACTTCTATTAAGAGTATTTACGAGTTGATTGTCCTAACTACAGTACAGGTTTGGTGCAATTATAACCCGTATGTTAGTTAGCAAAGAGTACAGTTTGTTAAAACATCGGTATTACTAATAAATAAGTAAACAACGAATTGTTTTTATATAATGTGCTACTGCACGAAACATTCCTTTACTATCTTACGTAAAGTATAATTTTTAAAAAATCATAAATGAAACTTTATAATATTCCTAACTAAAAGTCAAACGTCTCATTGTTAAATTAAAAGACATATTTTGAATTTATTCCTATACTTATTCTAATTTCCAATTAATTTCCATAAATATTCAGAATTTGTGTAAAGTATTTTTTATCTTTTGGTATGTAATCTGATAGGTCCATGAGGGCTGACGTGAACCGAATCATAATCCTTGCAGTATAACTGATTATAAAAAATATAAGAATAAAATTATAGAAAATCCTTGTATTTTTCTTGTATTAAAATAATTATTATTGTACTTGACTTATCAAAGTAAGGGCCGAAAGGTGATCCTTGAGGAACCACTAATTATAGAAAGAATGTACGAGAAGAAATTGTATAATATTCCTATAGCCTAAAAGTTGACTATTGTAGGTATATTTGACAAATGACCCAGAACAATTCGAGGATTCTTAATAGAGCTACAGTAGCATTGGACAAAAAGTGCACAGTCACGAATGCTGACGAGTGCTGCCATTGGCTGTCTTCATCATATTGACAGCCAATCAAAATTACAAACAAATTTTGAAAGTCATGCTTCTATACATTTACGAGAGTGATTGTGCGATTCGTTACAAGTTTGTTATTGGCTTTGTCTTTATATATATTTTTTGTGGTATAATGTATGTGGCGCCAGAAGCTGCGTTATATAGATATAACACATATATGTCATACGTGACATTTAAAGATGATATAACTACTAAGCAAACATGATTTATGAACTATTAGACAGTCTAGTAGTTCCTTATTTACGTGTTAAGTTTTTAGGAAAAGATAGAAACTTCTAAACGCTATTCAAGCGTTGGTATAGGGTCCGCCATCTAACGTTTTTTTTTCAACTAGTGCTTATTTCGTGAATGGCAACACTTAGCTCATGTCTGATTTGACAGATAATTAGATTTATCCTTCCGCTGAACGAATATGGTTGTGTATTCGCTTGAACAACGCTGGGAAATATTGCGACATTACTTTGAAAATCATGGTAATGTTTTGTGCGTGTGCGAATGTGTGCGAAATTTGCGTACGGATTTTGGAAGAAAAGAAGCACCGTCCACGCCTTTTTCCCCACGCGCATAGGTAAAGACAATGGGAGTGCCACAACGATCTTGACACAACTCCTTTGCTTCTCTCACATCCATAATTCTCTTCATACAAACTTTATGGTTATGGGCACTAGGCGACCCTGCTTTCTTGAGGATTTCTCCGATATCAAATCCATCTCATCTATATATCTTCTTATTTATGCTTGCTTTTACAGCTATGGGCATTACAAATTTTAATTTGTTTCTTTTTTTCAACTTAGCTACACCTGAACAAGGAAAATAGCGTTAAGAATATCTACTTAGTTCTTACAATGCAAAAATTCTCGAAACAGTGATTTCAAATTTCACGACCTCCGCTTTTTATTCTAACTGTACATATGAACTTCAAACTAAATACTACTTTATTACTTACACCTTAAAGTCTATTATACCACGAATTTCATTCAAAATGATAAACGAACAAATTATAACTTTATTCTCTTTAAATTAAAGTTCAAAGTTCCGTGAATAATTGTAAAATTTACAATGAAATATGCGAGCGATTATGTGCATTATTGCGTAAGAAATAAAGGTCGTTATAGCGTGTACTTAAAGCCGAGCTACCGTACGATTTGCTTCATGTGACGCAACTAACATCAATCTTCATCAAATGTTAAGCTTGACATTTGACGAATCATCAAAAATGAGTTTTTTGTACACGGTACAATTATCGACATAATTTTTTGGATGCGATTTCACATCACTAGTTGTTGATGTATTCGAATTTTAAATATGCATATATTTTTTAATTCTTTTTTTTATTGTGACATATGATAGCACACCTCTTGATGTTAAGCCGAGTGAAGTCCATGAATAGATGTCACTGCTACTACAATTCAATAACTGTAAGTAGCTATTACATCCACTATGCCGGCTATTGCCGGTTCCAACTAAGCCGGCATAGTGGATGTGTCTGCTATATACAGTTATTTAACTGTATTATAACAGTTAACGCAATCATGGACCGCATTCCAAGTTAACATAAGGCGAGGTGCTGTCATATGTCGAGTCACAGTAAGATGCGTTTTGAAGGGAATTTCGATTGGGAATCGAACCTGGGACTACCGTGTTATTAATGCGCCACGCATGTCATGTGTTCATTAGCTTTTTATTTATATTTATATAATTACAAAGGTAATAATTACTATTTATAACTTCCTTTCGTTAATCTACTTTCACACATCCTTTCCATGTGCCCAAACCATCGGAGGATTCCTTTGTCAATCCTTGTCACTATGTCCTCTTTTAAAACACATCTATCGCGCACTGTTCTATTCCTTATTCTATCCGCTATCCATATACCTATGTATATAATCTGCTATAAAACGTTTTAATAGAAACATCCAAATGTAAAAACACAAACTATTTTCCAATACAAAACAATAGATAATAAACATCACCTTTGACAAATCTTACAATTTATAGTTTAAAGCAAAAAGTTTTATACGGTTAAACCTCTTTCGTGGCTCGAATATTGACAGTAGTTAAAATGTTTACGGTTTATAAATCAAAGCGATTTCTACTACTATACAGTACAATAATTGCAAATAGCAGTCGCTTCTGTACCGAAATAAGAGGCATCAAGTCACTTCACGCCTTGTAAGTGGTGGTACTACCCCGGATTGGCAGACTAGTGCCGTAACAAATATTCGCTTTATTTTTTTATTGTATCGTAATTTAATTCTACAATTAAAAATCACAATAATAAATAAAAAACAAATTGACACGCTTTTTTCCCTTGGGAATAGGCAGAGATAATGGAGCGCCACCTACAAATAAATGTTTATTCCGGGTTGAAATCAAGATGGTTTTGATTTTAATATTTTTAAATATTTTCTCTTCTGATTGCTTCGAAGGGATCTCCATTTTTTTTTATTGATTGTGCGGAGTGCGGTCTATTAATAGAGATGACTGCTACCAAAGTCAATTAACTGTAAGTAGCAGTCACATCCACTATGCCGGCCTAGTTGGAACCGGCAACTTACAACCTGATCCCGAAACTCTACTAAGTCTCTTCACGGCAGACTAAATATTTGGTAACATTTTGCTAATATCTATCTATATACATTAGCAATCAAAGTGGTTTTACTGTAATTCAATCCCAAGACTTCATATTAGAATTACGTGTGTGGTTGTATTTTTTGTATGAGCGAGATAGAAATAGTGTATTCGAACATTTTTTCCCTATAATGTGGAATCGAATCAAGATGTAAAATAGTGATGGATGCGTTATTTATCGAACTGTTCTTATCGATAAATAATTAATTATTCCTTCCGATCGGGCAAGATTAACATGTCATTTTGTTTTATGTTATGGTTTAATTTAGTTGTTTTGTTGACGTTATTTGTTATATTTGCGTTCTTTTATAGATTAAATTGTACGATGTGATTTAGATTAACCCTATGGATTAAACTATAAATATATTTCACTTATTTTCGTTACTAAACAATAATACTTATCATATTCATTTTTCAAGTGCTTGTAACATAGAAACAGGACGAACAAAGTACATATATCACAGATATATTGATACCGGCAATTGGCTTAGAACCCTTGCTCTCGGTTTTTTAATTATTATTTTGATTCGTATTTTGGCAGCACCCCACCTGATAGTAAACTAAGGAACCGGCAACTTACAAGCTGATCCCAAAACGCGACTAAGTTACTTTAAAGTTACTTCACGGTCTGTATACTTGTAAGTGGCAGACTGGGCAACACTGCCTACAATTCTTAGAGTGGAGGAATTTTAAGCCCTGAGTAGCTTTATAGTTAAAGGAGATGAAAATCGGTGTCTATAGCTATGTGGGTTTTATCTCTTTTCGTTTATGACTGATGTAATGTATAGTTTGGTTGTCATGTTTCTATGATACAAGCACTTTAGTTGTTAAGTATAGAAACGTATCATTTAAAAAATCTATTTTTGACATATGTATTTTGGTCGTCTTTTTTCTATGGCACAAGCACCTTAGTAGGTTAATATAGAAATGTAAATTTAAAAAATGCACAAGCGAATAGTATATCCTGTTTTTATTCTAATTGATGCTGTTAAGTTTAAATCGGGATGCATGCTGTGTTTGTATAGATATTTCTTTATAATCGATATCGATATTTGAAAATCTTTACCCAACACTAGTAGCAATCGACGCGGGCTCATCAAAGCGAACCATACAGACAATAACTGAGAAATATTAAATTATAATAAAATTAACTTCAACTCACTTTTTATACCGTTATTAAGATATAGATCTAACTACATTTAGAATTGACATTTAAGAGACGATTTTTACAACATCATCGCCAAACGTTACCTTTATTTCCACAGGGATAGGAAGGAGACAACGTAGAACCACTTTCCACGATCCTGACACAACTCTCTCCTTCCTTCAGATTCGCAATTCTCTCAATACATACTCTATGGTTATGGGCACTGCGGACCCCTGTAAGTGTGACTCAGTCTTACCACTTACAAGTATACAGACCGTGAAATGACTTAGTCGCGTTTCGGGATCAGCTAGTAAGTTGCCGGTTTTAACTAGCAGTCACCACCGCACTTTAGCTTAACATTAGGCGGGATATGTCAAGTAACAATAAAATAAAAATATTTTAAATAAAAACAATAATACAAGAACAAATAAAAATATTCTTTTTTTAAATTTATTAAACAAATTTTATGCGGCTTACTACCGCGTTTATTTTGGTTATTGATTCTACATTTTTTTATTATTCTGACGTTCTGAGAGCTTTGCAGCCGTGGTCACGGAGAGACTGAGGTATTGGTCGTCCTATTGGTTGATGCTGTTGTTTCCAAAACTACCCCGTTTAATGTTTTGACTTTATTTAAATTATTGACTTATTTAAATTTTTTTGCAAAAATATCTGACGGTGTCTTGTGGTTTGGCAGTTTGCTAAACTTGGGACTTGAGTTTGTGTATTATGGGGTCCCAGGTGTTAAAAAATCGCCAACCACCTTCTCTATTGAAATTAGGATGTTTTTTAATCTAAATAGCCTCGCCTTATAAAAGCAAACCAAAAATAAACGCGATAGTAAGCCGGATATATTTTTTTAAAATTCAATATTCATTGTTCGCGCAAAAAATACCTTTATTAATGTTTATTGACACCTCTATACATTATATATCGTCTATCAGAAAACACACACATGTGGAAATCGAATGCGAGGCGATTATTCATTTACCACGGGGACATGGTCATGACGAATCAATCCGATATGTTGAATAACATCAACATGAATATAGGAAAAAGCGTGACGTCAACGATGTCTATGAGATTGTTAGGAAATAAAGAAAACAGTGGTGACAGACAGTTGGTGATCGTTTGCCAAGGATCCGAGGCGACGGCGTGGACGAACGGAGAGATTGGTCTGTTGCGCGTAAAGTCCCGGGTTCGATTCCCGGTCGGAGCAAATATTTGTTTCATAGCTTTTATTTGTAATATTTAATAATTATAATAAAAATTGCAAATATTTGTTATTAAAAAAATGAGGCGGATATTTGCTTCGGGTCTGGTTATCAAAGAGTGGTAGGCAGTGGTACCCAGTCTGCCGATCCGGGGTAGTGCCACCACTTACAAGTATACAGACCGTGAATGATTTAATCACGTTTCGGAATTAACTTGTAAGTTACCGGTTTCAACTAGGCCGGCATAGTGGACGTGACTCCTACTTACAAATATTGAATTGTAGTAGAAGTCACCTCTATTCATAGACCACACTTAACATCAAGCTAGGTGCTGTCATATGTCGAGTCACAATAGAATAAGATTTAAAAAACATTTAATTAGATAATAATAACGGGGGTTTAAAAAGACATAATTTCTTATTTAGTTAATTTTATAAAGTATTTCTAAAAGGTATTTTAGTACTTATTTTCATAAAGAATAAAGGTGACAATTGCTTGCGTAAAGTTTACACGTGAATGTAAAGTTATTAATTAAATAGTTTGTACATATAATTATTACTTTTGCTTTTAAATATTAAATTGTCACGCTACAATTCCCACAGGGGTCGGCAGTGACAATGGAGCTAGCCTTCCACGATCCTGACACAACTCTGTCGCTTCCCTCACGTTCATTCTCTTCATATAAGCTCTATGGTATTATTTCTCACATGTATTTTGTATTTTTCTAATGTGGATGGATGCGTTAAACAAGGCAGGCCCAGGAGGAAGAAAGCTAGGTTGCCTAGTGCCCATAACCATAGAGCCTGTATGAAGAGAATTATGGATGTGAAGGAAGCAAGGGAGTTGTGTAAGGATCGTGGTAAGGGGGGCTCCATTGTCTCTGCCTATCCCTGTGGGAATAAGGCGTGACAATTTGATTGATTCATTCATTCATATATATATACATATATATGTATATATATATACATATAAGAGACACGCCATTTGACCTCGACCCGCCTGATGATAAGCAAGAGGAGATCCAAGAGTAGTAGTTTTGGAAACAATAACAGCATCAACCAATAGGACGACCAACACCTCAGTCTCTCCGTGACCACGATGGCTGCAAAGCTCTCGAAACGACGAATAATAAAAAATTGTAAAATCAAAACCAAAATAAACGCGATAGTAAGCCGCATAAAATTTGTTTAATTCATTAATCAATGTTTGCGCAAAATTTAAGAAAATACTAGTTTTATCAATACAAGTATCGAAACTACCCTTTATATATTTTTTCATTTATTTATTTGGAGAAAAAACAACAGAAGGTACAAAAAATAACAATAATTAGGAATTTTAAAACATTAATATAACCTAATGTTATAATTTTGTCACTAAGACACAAAATATAATAAAATAAAAAACAAAAAAAAAACATGGACATTACAATTGGACATTACAAAAGTAGACCAAAGAAGCCCAAAATGAAATGTACTTCGTTTAATTCAATATTCAATGTTCGCGCAAAATCTAAGAAAATTCGAATTAATTATTGTTATTACTCACCTGGGTCTGCGTAAGTCCTAAACTCGCTGCTAACTCAGCCCGTTCTGGTAATGCTAAATACTGTGTCCGTTGAAATCTTCTATTTAATTGCTGTAATTGAAGGCTGCTGTATATTGTTCTAGGTTTTCGCATCTTCTTCCCTTTGCCGTTCACCCGAAGACCAGGGTCGTCGGAGAGACCGCATTTCTCTGTGGACAAATAATACAATGTTGAATAAATAACATTTTAAGAGTCACACCGTAAACTTCAATCAAATAAAATCGAATTGTCAGGCCTGAAAACTGAAACAACCCCCTCACATCCACAATTCTCTTCATACAGCTCTACGGTTATGGGCACTAAGCAACCCAGCTTTCATGAAGATGTTTCCGATGTTATCGAAAAACACCCTCCTGGGCCAGCTTCGTTTAACGCATCCATTCCTATGTTAATCCTTGTCACTACATCCTCTTTCAAACCACATCTATCGCGCACTGTGCTATTCCTTATTCTATCCGCTATCGTCACTCCACATACACTCCCTAATAAGCGCATTTCTACAGAGTCAAATTTACTCTCATGTGCTTCTTCTGCTAAACTCAATATTTTTAATATAATAGTCGATTCCCAATAACAACAAAAACCCCTAAACAATTATTTTATTTAAAAAAAATAATTAAAAAGTGTGCTTTTCGCCGTCAAATCGACTTTGCTGTCCTTTTAAAAGAGTAAAAAGACCGCCAAAACTTCAGCTTACACCGGGCTCTGTAGATAATTCACGATATCAACTCATAATTACACACTTGGCTCACTAACTATGTATTATAAAGTAGCGATGCCTCTCATATTGTGTATAAAATGTATGGCCAACAATTCAGTATAAGACGATGAATATTTATATTGAAGATTTATTGCCCCTGTGTGCTGTTTTTATTTACCTTTTCCGTGCATCCACGGGGGCCCGTTTTACACTAATATTTAGGTTATTTTAATGTTTAACTGTACATCCCAACCCAACTATACATCCTTTGTCAATCCTTGTTTCTACATTTTTTTCCAAAACACATATGAATAAAAATGGATTGGGATTTTGGAAAACAAACTTTACGCGGTTTACTATCGCGTAAAGCAAAATAAACGCGATAGTAAGCCGCGTAAATTTTGTTTAATTCATTAATCAATGTTCGCGCAAAATCTAAGAATATCCCAATCTATTTTTATTCAAATGTGTTTTGAAAGAAAATGTAGTGACAAGGATTGACAATAGAATGCTCCGATGGTTTGAGCACATGGATTGGTCAAAGGATGATTGACGAAAGGAATTTATAAATCTGATGTGGATGAATACGTTAAACGAAGCAGACTGAAGGTGTTTTCTGAATAAATCGGAGATCCTCAAGGAAGCTAAGTTGCATGGTGCGTATAATAGTAGAACTTCTTTAAACAGAATTGTGGATGTAAGGGAAGCTAGGGAGTTGTGTCAGGTTCGTAGCAAGTGGCGCTTCATTGTCTCTACCTATTTCTGTGGGAAAAAGCTACTAAAGTGATTGTATCATAGAAGGTGGTTTTGAACCCGCGCTCTCGCTCTGCGTAACCATTGCACTACCACTACACCACGGTCGCCTCAGTTTTGTATAAACAATAAACGCGGTTACTTTTAATAATTCTTGTTCATAAAGGCGATGTGTGTGAAGATATGCAAAATTTTGTATGCGAGCCTTTGTGATGCAGAAAATCAAAAGACAATAAAGTATTAGATGTATTTTTTTAATAAGACGTCTCTACTTTCTCCAACCCATTCATTTTAAGTTTCTATGTACTACTTTTGTTATTTCTAATGATATAAACATATATAAATAGTAGTTTCGATTAAAATTATTACCAACCCAATTCACGATTTCGTAATAGAATAAGTATAAAGTAAAACTAAATTCGTAAATTGAAACTTTTTTGGTACAACCGGCTGTTACTGTGTTTTGATAAAAGCATCCGTTTTTATATTAATCACTTTGTATTGGTATTGTTTTATTTTAGGTAAGTAAAGGTAAAATATTATTTTGTACGTTAAGGTATTTTATCTTATTGTGACTCGACATATGACAGCACCCCGTTTGATGTTAAACTAGAGTGCGTTGCCTGCTACTAGGTAAATAACTGCAACTTCTTTGCCAGCCCATGTGTTCTCTCTATTCTATGACCTTGGATCCTTCAAGCGATGCGTGAAGAAGCAAATTAGGCCGGCATAGTGACGGCGACTAAGGCAGCCGTGTACTATCCGTTTTTTTTCAGTCGTCGTTACTTTAGGACCTCCTCCTTTTTATTATCAGGCTGCTTACCAGTAGCAGTCACATCCACTATGCCGGCCTAGTGGAACCGGCAACTTACAAGCTAATGCCGAAGCTAAGTCACTACACGGTCTGTGGTACTACCCCAGATTGACAGACTGGGCACCACTGCCTACCACTCTTTTAAAAATGTTAAGAAACATTCAAACTAATGTAAGCATTTGTAGATTCACCGACAGACAGACGGACATACGAAACAAAGCCGAGATTGCCCAAGGCACAGACACACCCCTGAGCGATAGTGATGTGACATAACTTTATATCGATGTAGAATTACATAGGGATGGGGTAAATACGTTTTCTTTATCGATATTTAATTATTTTATAGATTTAGGTGGTGTTACTACACTGTCTGACGATCCTGGGTAGTAAAACCACTTACAAGTGTACGAACAGACCGTAAACTGACTTAGTTGCGTTTTGAGATCAGCTTGTAAGTTGTCGGTTCTAATTAGGACAGTTCTAACTTTCAGTTGTTTGTCCTTTGCAAGATGTTGGCAATTTGACCACCATCTGTCTACCACTCTTAAACAACCAGATTTGTATAACCAATTATTTGTAATAATCAATCAATCAATTAAATTGTCACGCCTGTTAACCAGAGGGATAGGCAGAGACAATGGAGCGCCACTTGCCACGATTCTGACACAACTCCCTCTCTTCCCTCACATTCACAATTCTCTTCATACAAGCTCTATGGTTGTGGGCACTAGGCAACCCAGCTTTCTTGAGGATGTCTCCGATTTATTGTAATAATCAATAAAATAAAATAATTAATAAATGTTAAAAAACAAATATTTGCTTCGACCGGGACACGAACCCGGGACTATACGCGTAGCCAAACTACGTGTGTCGCCAAAATCTATAAAGATTTTTTTTTAATTCGGACACTATACTTTGATTTTCCTAACGGTATGATTAGGTCCAAAAGCGTCTACGACTGAAAAATCATTTCAGTTTACGGCTGCTTCAGTCGTCGCCACTATGCCGGCCAAAATATATTCTACTATTAATTAATAATTAATAAATTATAAAATAAATAAAAATCAAAGTAGAGCATACTTTGAGTCGGTAAAGACTGTATTGTTAAAAGGTTGTACTCCGCCCCTCTGTAAACGCCTACCGAAAACCAAAGACGAAACCAACTAAAAAACAATAAAACTCTTTCTTAAAAACACTACAAAAAGTAAAAGAAAAATGAAAGAAAAAAGTGTACGCGCCGTCTTTTTGAACCAAAATACAAGGAAGGGTTAAGAAAAAAGTTTTAGAGTCGTCCCTACGAGAATTAAATTATAATTTTTAATTACTTATTATAAAAGATACGTTGCCTTGCTTTATTATCAATCTGACTGCAACTTGCCTGGTGTCAAGGCGACAGTGGTGTAGTGGCAATGCAATGGTTACACAAACCGAGAGGACGACTTCAAAACCACTTGTCAGTACCAATGTATCTTTGATATATGTACTTTAGTCGTCCTGTTTCTATGATACAAACACTTTGGTATAAAAATAAGAGTGTTAGGCAGACAATTGGTGGTCATTTTCCCTTTCTTTTGACCCGGGTAGTGCCACCACTTTTAAGTGTACGACTTAGAACTAACTAGGCTGGTTTCAACTAGGGTAGCATAGTGGATGCGTCTACTATTTGTAGTTATGTAACTGTACGAGCAGTCGCCTTCGATCATGGATTGTACTCCAAATTAAATCAGGTGAGGTACTATTAAAAAATAATAATAGTAAAAGAAAGGAGAGTATCAATAGCGACAAAGACGGAAAAAAAACATCTTAGTTTACTTTAGTTGCCTCAGTCGATTATTTATAGGATCCAACTTGTAGGATGGGGAGAAGACGTGGGCTGGTAAATCATTCCACTAAACTCTAAGTATAGTATATATCACAGTAGGTAATTAATGTAAAATATTTTAAAACAAATAACAATTTTTTATAAAAAAAAAGTAAAAATTCGTTTCCGTCGTGACGACGCATGTAGGTATCTGTTAAATTTTTTCTCAAAAACTTTTTTTAGGTTAATCATCGTGCATGTTTTTAATTATGCCTTTATTGTATTATCAATCAATCAATCAAATGACTGATAGATCATGTGAATGGATGCGTTAAACGAGGCAGGCCCAGAAAGGTTTTTGCCGACCAAATCGGAGACATCTTTAAGAAAGCTTGGTTGCCCATAACCATAGAGCTTGTATGAAGAGAATTGTAAATGTCAAGGAAGCGAGGTAGTTGTGTCAGGATCATGTCAAGTGGCGTTCCATTGTCTCTGCCTATCCCTGTGGGAAAAACGCGTGACTATTTGATTGATAGATTGATAATATTAAATAAGACAGATTTATACTGCAATAGGTATTGATGTGGCAGATGTTTTTTTTTTGTTTTTTTTCTTTAGTTTTACTTTATTTAATGGTATAAGGTGTCGGTTTGTTTTTTTTTATTTTTTTATTGTGACTCGACATATGACAGCACCCCGCTTGATGTTAAGCCAAAGTGTGGTCCATAAATGAATGTCACTGCTAATACAATTCAATAACTGTGAGTAGCAATCACATCCACTATGCCGGCCTAGATGGAACCGGCAACTTACAAGCTGATCCCGAAACGTGACCAAATCACTTCACGGTCTGTATACTTGTAAGTGGTGGTACTACCCCGGATCGGCAGACTGGGTACCACTGCCTACCACTCTTTGATAACCAGACCCGAAGCAAATATCCATCTCTTTTTTTTTATTAACTAATATTTGCAATATTTATTATTATTAAAGATTACAAATAAAAGCTATGAAACAAATGTTTGCTCCGACCGGGGATCGAACCCGGGACTTTACGCGCAACAAACCAGATCGAACCGTTCGTCCACGCCTGTCGTCAAAATGTTGTGTGTATAGGTTTATGTATGTTGGGTTTTGTTTAATTTTGTTATTGTTTTTTATTGTTTTTTTTTTCATTCCTAACTATATATAAGTGTTTTAGTTTTTTATTATTTATGAAAACTTCTAAGTGGCCTTGTTGTTACTCGTGGCCTTATTCTATCTGACTTTCTAGCCGTAAGTTGTCCTATTACTCTTAAATAAATAAAAAAAAAATGAATAACATAATTAATTTATTAAATTAAAATAGAGCATACTTTAAACATAGACATTAACACTATAGAGAGGGGCGGGGTCCCTCCGACCTCGCTGCAAGCTAGACCGCAGACGTTTTTAAGAAACGGTTAACTTTTATCTTGAACTTTTTAGTCAGCCCATGACGTCATTTATTAAGAAGCTAAAAGTTTAATATTTTATTACTCAATTTTTTTCAGTTCATACAGACTGAGAAGTGATTTGGTCACGTTTCGGGGTCAGCTTGTAAGTTGCCGGTTCCATCTAGGCCGGCATAGTGGATGTGATTGCTACTCACAGTAATTGAATCGTAGTAGCAGTGACATCCATTCATGGACCACATTCCTGCTAACAACAAGCGGGGTGATGTCATAAAAAAAGTTTAGTTTTATAATCGTGGTTCTATATATGACAGCAGCCAGCCTGATGTTAGGCTGGAGTGTGGTCCATGAATAGATAGATAAGCAGTCACATCCACTATACTAGCCTAGTTGTATGTATGTTTTATTGGGCAATTAAAAACTATGAAACAAATATTATGCTCCGACCGGGAATCGTACCCGGGACTTTACTCGTAACGGTCTGGTGTGCTAGCCAATAAACCACGCGTGCCATTATTTATAACAAATCGGAGACATCCTCAAGAAAGCTAGGTTGCCTAGTGCCCATAACCATAGAGCTTGCATGAAGAGAATTGTGGATGTGAAGAAAGCGAGGGAGTTGTGTCAGGGTCGTGGCAAGTGGCGCTCCATTGTCTCTGCCTATCCCTGTGGGAAAAAGGCGTGACAAATTGATTGATTGATTGATAAATAATAACAAAATTTTAATAATTGTTCAATGATTTCGTATTATAATTAAAATGTAGTCGCAAATGAGCACGCTGTTTATAAGCTACTTTAAATAAATAAATTAAAAAAAATTCAATCAAATTATCTTTTTGCAATAGGGATAGGCAGAGACAATGAAGGATATATTGTAATGTCAATAATTATAATTCTACTAATGAGAGTTGTTGGCGGGCAACTGCAAGTGACAGGACGCGCAATTTCGAATTATTTGAAAAGCTTGTGTTTTTCATAAATATTAATGTGTAATAATGGTGGAATTGTTATCCAGTAATCATTTTTAAATTGATCAAGTACAAACAAGTAATTTAAAGCTGTGATACGTGTTTCTTCGAGTTCCCTCCAAGACTCCTTCCGAAGTTTTAGTAAAGGCTTTCCGCCGCTTTACTAAAACGATCATCATCAACCTCACTATCATCGTCATCATTTGATGAATCACTCGCGTGGTTCATCTTCATCTTTACTTGACAATGTTTTAACATTGAACCATATATTTTTACTTTGACACTGGCAAGTTAAATACTAAAGCCATAAACAAAAAGAAAGAAAGAATAAAATAATACTAATAAAATCAGAACAACTAACAAAGTATTATCGTAACGACATATGGCCTTTAGATCACCTGCCATCATTTACTCGTTATAAAATAGCCTTTGGCAGAAAAAACTAGATGTAGAAAAACCCCTGTAATAACATAGTATAAGTCGGAGGGACGTTATAGACAATTTTTTAATTACTAATGTTTAATTTTTAATGTTTTTTACATAGAAACGAAGGACTTTGCTCCGGGCCCCGAGCACGTGTAGTTGGACTGTTGTGTAGAAAACTGTTATAGCTGAATTTAATTTTTAACTTAACATGTGACTTCGAAATGCCTGATGGGAAGTCCAAGGAGAATTGTCTTAATCGCCGTCACTATGCCGGCCAAAGATTCTTTTTACTCTTCGTCTGAAGGATAGGCTGGTAAAGCAATTCACTTATCGATTAGAATTTTTAATTTTATTTATTGTGACTAGACATATGACAGCACCCCGCTTGATGTTAAGCCGGGTAGGGTAAATTACAATTGTGCCTTTCAATCTCCTTGCTGTGTCCGGAAACAGTGACTCTCAAATGAGTACTTTAATATTATCTAATGTTACTAGCAAAAACTAGTTTCTAATTTTTTTTATCGATTCTTGACTAATTAGGCCGGCATAGTGGCGGCGGCTGGGGCAGCCGGGAACTGACTCGGTTATTCGAGTCGTCGTCACTCTTGGATCTCCTCTTGCTTATCATCAGGCGGGTCTAGGCCAGAAGTCTTGTCACATTAAAAAAAAATAAGTACCTCGCCTCGATGTTAAGCTAGAGTGCGATTCATGAATAGGAACGACTGCTACTACAGTAATATTAAATTTAATCAATTTATTCAATTTATTGAACAGTGATGTTTAGTAAATTAGGGCTGTGGATAGTGGGTTTGGTTGTCTCTGCTTATCCTTGTAAAAATTAAGGTGTGGTATTTTTTATATATTTACATTTCTACATTAGGCTACTAAAGTGAAACAGGATAGAAACAGGACCATCAAAGTACATATATCAAAGATACGTACATTGGTACCGGTGCGTGGTTTTGAACCCGAGCTCTCAGTTTGTGTGACTATTGCGCTTCCACTACAGCACGGTTGCCTTTAGAATTAAATATTATGATGATGATAGTTTGTCAGAAATATTACATATCGACTTAAATTAATTACTATAGGTAATTTTTTTTTTTATTGTGACTCGACATATGACAGCACCCCGCTTAATGTTAAGCCAAAGTGTGGTCCATGAATGAATGTCACCGCTACTACAATTCAATAACTGTGAGTAGCAATCACATCCACTATGCCGGCCTAGTTGGAACCGGCAACTTACAAGCTGATCCCGAAACGTGACCAAATCACATCAATTAATCACTTCACGGTCTGTATACTTGTAATTAAATTCCAGTATCTGATATGTAAATGCATTAAACACTTTTGCAGTCGACTGTGTTAGAGATCTTTGTCAGTTCAAGTCCAGTTTAGATCCGTGGGCAAAATTGACGGCACTGGGCACACCTACTTAAGATAGGGAACAAAAGGGTTAAAACACTCACAAAATAAAAAAAAGCAGCTGTTTAGGAAAACTTATAATTATAGAAACACGACCTTTATTAATTTTTAGGGGTAACCAGTAGTTTTGAAAGTTTTGAAAGTCCCCTCAATTCATGGACCGCACTCCAGCTTAACATTAGATGGGGTGCTCTCAAATGTCGCGTAACAATAAAAAAAACAAATACTATGTTCCTTTTAAATCTTATTAATCAATCAATCAAATTGTCACGCTTTATTCCCACAGGTGCGCTACTTGACACGATTCTGAGACAACATCCTCGCTTCGCTCACATCCACAATTCTTTTCATACATGATTTTTATTCTTAAAGCTATATAACAACACCCGGCCTCATATTAGGCTGGAGTGCGATCCATGAATCCTAGAGTAGTTAAACAACAACAAGTAGCAGTCACATCCACTATGCCGGCCTAGTTGGAATCGCTAACTTTTAAGGTGATCCCGAAACAAAGTAATTTAACGGATTAGCAGACTAGACGATTGACCACTCTTGTGATAAGTAGGCTCCACAATCAATCAATTAATCAATCAAATTGTCACGCCCTTTTCCTACAGGGAGCCAAGCGCTTACCACGATTCTGACACAACTCTCTTGCTTCATTCACATTAACAATTCTCTTCATACAAGCTACATGGTTATGGGCACTAGGCTCCACAACAGCTTGTAAAAGCTATAAAAGCATACTTGATACTGCGGTCAGTAACCTTTGAACTGAATGTCAATAAATTTCAATTATTAAGGGGACAAACTTAACAGAGTCCGCTGTAAAACGATATTTGAAACAATAAATTTAATGTCATCGAGAGGGCGATGTTGTATCCAATTAAATAAAATAAATATAGAGATTACTGAGCTTGTATGAAGAGAAATGTCAATGTGAAGGAAGCGAGGGAGTTGTGTCAGGATCGTGATAAGTGGCGCTCCATTACCTCTGCCTATCCCTGTGGGAAAAAGGCGTGACAATTTTGATTGATTGATTACTGAGCGGTATTGTACGTTTTGCCTTACTTGGCAAAAATAGTAAACAAACTAACAGCATGATGATGGATTAACTACTTTATTAAATATTACAAAGAAAATATATGAAACAAATCTTTGCCTTGACCAGCAATCTAACCCGGGACTTACGTGTCAATGCGTCAAGCGTGTCTTGAGAAAAATATTCACATAAACAAATTTCAAATCATTGGTAAAAAATAAGAAAAAATAGAAATTTAGGTACAAAAAACACCTTTCACTGTATAAGTCTGAAGGTGACTGCAAAAAAGTCATGATATCTTGGCTAGATGAAGGTTTAAGTTGAAAGGTCATAAGGTTAAAAATGAAATAAAAACGTACGTAAAAGGTATCTAGTTTTTTTTATTGTGACACGACATCTGACCTCGTCCGCCTGTGAAAAGCAAAAGAAGGTCCAAGAGTGACGACGACTGAAAAAACCGAGTTAGTTGACGGATGCCCCAGTCACCGTCACTATACCGGCTAAAGGTGCTTCTTCACGCATCGCTTGAAGGATATAAGGTTATAGGATGGAGAGAACAGATGGACTAGCAAAGCATTTCACTTGTCGATTGTTCTACAAAATAAAATACGCACCGAACTTTTTATTTCGACTGCCGATTCGGTCGACAAAATGCGGATGCTTCCTCGGCCCAGAGCGGGTATTGCGGGCGTGAAAAGACAATCGCGTTCTTTATTCTTTCACGTCTTCTTTCTTTATTCTTTATTTTGGTTTTGATGATTTTTCAATTTTTTATTATTCCGACGTTTCTAGTGCCTTTCAGCCATCGTGGTCACGGAGGTCTGAAGTGTTGGTCGTCCTAATGGTTGATGCTCTTATTAATTCCAAAACTACGTTTGATGTTTTGATTTTGTATTTCTGCTCCCGGTTTAATTCACATTTATAAAATAAATGTAAAATCAAAACTAAAATAAACGCGATATACTAATACTGTTTTTTCAAGTTATTATCGCTCTTGGACTTTCCCTTGCTTACGATCAGGCAAGTGGAGGTCAAATGTAGACTCAATAAAAAAATAAAATTAATGTTAGTCATCGACAAACAGGAGAAGCCACAAAAAGCGAAACATATCCGACAGAAAATATTTGAGAAACTTGTAAAAGCGACCTTCGGACGCAAGAGGATATAACTCGTCGGAAAACATTAATTTTACACAAAAATTCGTGCATGAAGAAACACAAGGTTTCGGATAATAGATGTCCATAACTGGACAGCATGTCAGGGATAAGCAGGACTCTTACAGACAACGGAAATCACCACCACTTACAAGTATACAGATAACAGACATAAAAATAATATTAAATTAAGGTTAATAATATTTTATTTTTACTGTAACATAAGTGCAGTCACATCCACTATGCCGGCCTAGTTAGAACCGGTAACTTACAAGCTGATCCCGAATCACGACTAAATCACTTCACGGTCTGTATTGGTATTTTGACGACAGGCGTGGACGAACGGTAATTGGTTTGTTGCGCGTAAAGTATCGGGTTCGATTCCTGGCCGGAGCAAATATTTGTTTTATAGCTTTTATTTGTAATGTTTAATAATAATATTAAATATTGCAAATATTTGTTATTACAAAAAAGGAGATGGATATTTGCTTCGGGTCTGGTTATCAAAGAGTAGTAAGCAGTGGTACCCAGTCTGCAGTTATTGAATTGTAGTAGCGGTGACATCCATTCATGGACCACTCTCCAGCTTAATATCAAGCGGGGTGCTGTCATATGTTGAGTCAAAAAACCAAAAAACAGAAAACAATCAAAAACTCCAAAAAAAATAACGACAAACATCAATACTTCACACCTGTTTCATGAAAAAGAAACTTTTAAGTAAAGAAAATCGTTTATGCCCTGAAAATAGTGGAAAGAAATAATGAATTCCCCTACAATGTATAGTCATGCCACAATTATTTATTTACTATCGATAAATTTCAGCTTTTAGAGCCTTATTGAAAAATTCAATACAACCTTATTAAATATGAAGTAACTTCGGGGTATATTTTGATGCTTTCAGAAACCTCTTTAGAAAGCACGACTTCTAATTCCTGTTTTTGTTTTTATTTATTTTTTTTAATTTCTTTTTTAGGTTGTCTAGTGCCCATAACTATAGAGCTTGCATGAAGAGAATTGTGAATGTGAAGGAAGCGAGGGAGTTGTGTCAGGATTGTGTCCATTGTATCTGCCTATCCCTGTGGGAAAAAGACGTGACAATTTGATTGATTGATTGACTTCTAATTCCTGCTTTTGTTTAAATTTTTATTATTTCATTTTTTTATTATTATTTTTTTAGGTTGAATAGTGCCCATAACTATAGAACTTGCATGAAGAGAATTGTGAAAGTGAAGAAAGCGAGGGAGTTGTGTCAGGATCGTGGCATTTTGATTGATTGATTATTAGGGAAAAAAATATCCCAATTTTTTTTTAATTTTAATGATTTTAGAAAGTACGACTATTCCTAATGTTAATATTATATTGAGACGCGAGATCTGACCTTGATTTGATTGATGGTAAGCCGACAACTTAAAAAACCGTATGAATTTACGGTTTCTACAATCGCTACTACTATGCCGGCCAAAAACACTGATATTCTGTTATGTTAATAAATCGACCAAACAGTTATGTTAAGTATTTTTATAGTGACTCGACATAATATTATAACACCCCGCAGTAGTGTGGTCCATGAATGGAGTTAACTGCTACTACAATTCAATAACTGTGAGTAGCAATCACATCCACTATGCCGGCTTAGTTGGAACCAGCAACTTACAATCTAATCCTGAAACGCGACTAATACATTTTACGGTCTGTACACTAGAAAGTGGTACTACTACCCCAGGTCGGCAGTCTGATAGAAAGTATTTAAAAGTAGTTGATGTTAAAGATCCTTATATCTTTATGTATAAAGAACTTTTTTAAGTCGTCAAGTCTAAAGTACCCTGTGAACCATTCCCTAAACAGCAAATGGCGAATACATTATTAATAAACAATATTTCTGTCATTCTTTTTTGGATAAAAGAATAGTTTTTTCGTTACAAAATATAAGTTTTCAAATTCACGCCTTCGTAGTATAGTAATTTGAACATAACACTTTTCTTTCAAATAACCTATAATTTTCTACACTTCATCCCTCATAATAATCTATTTTTGATGCGACTTTGCATAATAATATCAAATGAACGTTTTTATTTTTACGCGACATTTTATTTTTGCTTTCTAAAAGTTGTAGGCAGTGGTGCTTAGTCTGCTGTTCCGGGGTAATACCACCACTTACTTGTATACTTATAGGGACCGTGAATTTACTTAGCTGCGTTTCGGGTTTAGTCGGTTCCAACTAGGCCGGCATAGTGGATGCGATTTTGTTTTTTGTTTTTGTTTTTTATTGTGACACGACATATGACAGCACCCAGCTTAATGTTAAGCTGAAGTGTGCTTCATGAATGGATGTCATTGCTACTACAATTCAATATCTGTAAATAGCAGTCACATCCACTATGCCGGCTTAGTTGGAACCGGCAACTTACAAGCTGATCCCGAAACGTGGAAATCACTTCACGGTCTGTATACTTGTAAGTGGTGGTACTACCCCGGATCGGCAGACTGGGTACCACTGCCTACCACTATTAAAATTTAACGTAAGTAGCAGTCACCTCCATTTATGGACCGTACTCCAGCTTTATTAGGTTGGGTGCTGTCACTTGTAGAGCCATAATAAATTTATCAAATTTTCACAGCTGGGGTATTCAAAGATTTTTTTTGAGATTGGTAGACAGACAGTTGGGGTCATTTGCCCAGTCTGCCGCACCGTGGTAGAGCCTCCCAAAACGCGACTAAGTCACTAAGATGACCTGTCTAAGTAAAACCTAGGTGCTGTCATATAAAAAAATAAAGGTAAGGTTTTTTGACCGGTATAGCAACGAAGACTGAAGCAACTGTAAACTGACTAGGTTTTTTTAGCCGTCGGCACTCTTAAACCTCCTCTTGCTTGCTATTTAAGTGGTTAAATCAAAATAAAAAAAATTACTCACCATCTTTCGGCGGACTGGCACATTGCGGAGCATACGAACCTAAGTGATAACCATAGGTGTTTTGATGCATAGGAGGGAAAGGATACCCTAAGGATCTAGGACTAGGAAACCCTGACGCCTCATGGGGATTCTGTTGCCCTGTGGGACTCCCAAAATGATGAGGATGTTGATAGCCCCCTTTGAATGGCCCATAGCCATGCTGTTGAAGCTCGATGAAGGCGGATTTAGAGGATATATTCGTAGGAGTCGAGTTCGCAGAGTTGGAAATATCATGGGGTGTCTGTGAACCCCCTAAATGGTGGTGATGTTCTAGGGCCTCCTGGGTTGTCATCGCCGGTTGTGGCGTTGAAGGGCCCCCCCCATCCGAGGATTGGGGAGGCCCAAATGGATCTGAGAAACTCAGTGTGCTAGGCTTGGCGTTGGGGGATTGAATTCGGGTAATTTTGAGGGATTTTGGGATACTCCGCTCGAACGTCTTCGCCGCTTCGTTTAGCCTGTAAATAAAGAACTATGGTTAGCATCACATTAAAGTTTAAATGCCTTACTTAGAGTCGCTAATTATTCTTTAAGTTAATGGTATTTTAGGGACATAAGTAGATCAATCAATCAAATTGTCACGCCATTTTCCTACGGGGATAGGCAGAAGCAATAGGAACAGAGGAGAAATTCTCTTCAAAGAAGCTCTAAAGTTATGGGCACTATGAAATGCTTGCAACGCTAAATTCTTAAGAATATCTCCGATTTGGTTGAAAAACACCTTCCTGGGCCTGTCTTGTTTAACGCATCCATCCACATCAGATTTGTAAATACCTTTCGTCAATCTACTTTCACTCATCCATGTGCCCGAAACATCGAAGCATTCCTTTGTTAATCCTAAAAAAGACCTTTTTACCAAATAATATAAATATAACCATATATTAATACATTCTTTTTATTATTATTTTCCATTTATTTATTTTTAATCTTATTTTTTATGTTTTAAAATAATAAAAAATTAAAAATATAAAAAATAGCTGTCCACCGGCATCGGGAACAGGGTCCAAGCCACCGGTGGTTAGGGCTCCTGAGAAAGGAACCTCCTAACAATACGCGCCGTGTCCAGGAGTACCGCTTTCTGAATCAAACGCTTGATCCAGCTACCTAACGAGAGCCTCTTTAGGTGTTCATCGAGGCTCTTGGCTATTAAACCATTGGCTGTCACGACTATTGGCACAATAATTGCTGTATCCACCTCCCACATGTCGACAACCTCGCGAGCCAGATCAAGATACTTTATTTGCTTATCTTTCTCAGCTTTCACGAGGTTCTCGTCATGAGGGACCGCTACATCAACAATTATTGTGCAACGCTCTAGTCGATCTATCACCACTATGTCAGGCTATTATTATTATTTTTATTGTGACACTACATCTGACCTCTACTCGCCTGATGATAAGCAAGAGGAGGTCCAAGAGTTTTGTTATTTATTTATTAAGGAAACATGCAATTATTTAATGTAAAAATTAAAATGTACTAATTACACCTCTATTCTGCTAATACTATAAACTTAAAAAAAAATTATAAAAAATTAACTAAAATACATTATTAAAAGGAGTCCCTTTAGGCAAGTTTCCGAAGATACTGGCAGCGTTCCCCCTTTGAATAGCTACACTAATTCTTTGTCCGAGGTAGCTGTCAACTCGTCGACTAACCTTTTTGCTATTTCCTTAAAAAGCCTTAAAGCACTAGGACCCCACGGACCAAGAGTCTCGACACCGAATGGGACAAAATCATATTCAGAGCCTGTATTTGTATTTTATATTTTAGATATGGAGTGACAAAACGATTTAATTATTTAACTACCAGAATAGGGGGAGGCCAATTAAAATTTCATTAAATTTCAAAGAAAATGACGATCTGACTTATTTTTTGTTGTAAATTGTGCTGTGGGGAGCGATTTAGAATAAAAATGTATTTCTTTTTTACTAACTCACAACAATATTATTTTTCTTATCTAGCAAATAGGTTGAATTTTTTAACAGGGGCAAATTAATAATGTTAAAAAGTACAAAACATAAATTACATTATCAATGAAACCAAGAGCTATTATTATATTCAGCCTATTTGGATATAGGGCCTGTATGAGGAGAATTGTGGATGTGAAGGAAGCAAGGGAGTTGTGTAAGGATCGTGGTAAGTGGCGCTCCATTGTCTCTGCCTATCCCTGTGGGAAAAAGGCGTGACAATTTGATTGATTGATTGGATTTGATTGATTGATTCGCGACGCCTTTAATATCCATTCTCTGATATCGTAAGTCTATTATTCAGATTATTAAAATAAATATTGGAATATTTCATTGGTAAAAATATTCCTCACAAACAATAAATCAATTAAATTGTGACCCCCCTTTCCCACAAGGATAGGCAGAGACAATGGAGCGATCCATTGCCACGATCCTGACACAACTAGTTCGCTTCCCTCACAATCACAATTCTCTTCATGCTATCTCTATATTATCGAGAACTATTTAATAGTCTATTTGATGGTCAATTGACTTACATAATACAGTTGAAAATATTTTTTCTTAAACATTATGTTGTATTTGTAAATTCAGTTCGATTAAGTGTATTTTTAGGCATTTCTTCTTTAAACATTTTTTTTAAAATTCATAACCTTTTAAGAGTTAAACTTATTTGATTCTCATAAGTATCTCAAAATAGGATATCGTCGAAGATCCCTGCCTTAAAGACGGCACTGTAGCCATCTATCTATCGATAAATTTTGTGATAATAATCAGATACACAAAGTGCATAGAAGTAACATTAAGCGAAGCGTGACATATTTTATACAAAGATTTTCACCGTCTTACTCCCACGGGGTCAGACGAGGTTACGAGAATAAATTGGTTATTTTTCTGGAAACAATTGAAATGGACTTCACGGCCAATTGGTTCCAATGAGTCGTCACATGCGCTTGTACATGGTGTTCGGTTTTGCAGTGCGTCCAAAATGTACTACGCCAAGGGGATACTGCGACTTGTAATCTGTATGTCACCGTATAATTGTAAATATCGTTAGTTTATAATCTAACTCGCGAGTTTGTCTACTGTCGATTTATTGTGAACTGTGCCATACTAATACTAATTACTATATAACGTAATAATTTACGATAGTACGGTAAAATATATAAGTTGTGTTAAAGCAATTTTCGCAAGTTTCAAATCTTAAGCGATCCTTATCATCATATTCATTAACAATTGTCATACCTGCCTTAAATTTCTACATAGACACCACTTTTCACAACACTGACACAACGTTAAAAGACGAGGTAAGATTAAGGTAAACAATTTTTCTTCTTTCTATGTAAACTTATTGGTTTTTATAATTTATTGTTTACATGTAATGTGACTATGTATAAAGTCGAACTTAGACTGCCAGCAAATTTAGGCATCAACAGAAAAATCAATTTAACGGATTTTCCGCCGGTCTACCATTGGGACAAGAAATAAATGTTATATTAACGCAAAGATTAAATAAAAAAGAATATATAAAATCAATCATGTACATACTATATAGTCATAATAATACACGACTTGCCTACCATGAGGCAGGTAAAGGTTAGATATCGAGTCACAATATAAAAAAAACACCAACAATAAAAACTACTTTTTAAATTAATATAATTTTATAGTTATTAGTTATTTTATTGGTTTTGAATCATTGGAGCATGCTGTATATGCGAATGTATTTTGTATTGTATATATCCTTTATATTGATAGCAATTTAATTGTAATTAAAGAGTTAGTTTTAGAAAGACAATTCTGTATTTATTTAGTTTACTTGATACGACATCTTTTTAAATTGATGATATATGATATTATTGTGTATGTATCTGATGTGGATGGATGCGACGAGGCAGACCAAGGAGGATATTTTCCGATTAAATCGGAGACATCGTAAAGAAAGATGAGTTGCCTAGTGCCCATAACCGTAGAGCTTGTATGAGAAGAATTGTGAGCCCCAAGGAGACTGGCAACATATCTCCTTTGCAAGGCAGAAATAATTGCCAGCCTTCCTGTCTCCAAACTTCTCCTTTTTCCGCTTGGAAAACTCCTTGGCCAGGCGCTTAGCTGAAGGTCCCCAAGGGCCCATCGTCTACACGCCAAACGGCGCAAATTCGTAACCAGTACCGAGGTTGCGTATTTGCGCAGCTTGAGGTTCTCAGCAGAAAATAATTTTAATATACATACGGAGAATGTTTTGAAGAGCTCTTTAACCTTGTTCCTACCTCGTCCTTTCACACCCGTAATACCTGCACAAGTCCGCATCCGCATTCTATCGACTGATCGGCAATCGAACTAAAAATTTGATGCGTCTTTTCTTTGTAGATCAATCGACAAGTGGAATGCTTTGCCTGTCCATGTGTTCTTTTCATCTTATGACCTTGTCCTTCAAGCGATGCGTGAGTGAAGAAGCACCTTTGGCCGTCATAATGACGTCACTCTTGGACCTCCTCTTGCTTATCATCAGACGGGTCAAATGTCGTGTCACAATAAAAAAATATAAAAAAAACATTTGTAATTTTGTACACATTTTCCTGGTAATGTTGTAAGCTGGTAGTTTTACGTATGAAAGATAATAATCTGAGATTGTTGTAAAGGTGAAACCCTGGCGTGTGGTGCCATCGGTAGATTAGCGTGAGATAAAAACAAAACTATGCTTATCCTCGTCAACAAAAGGAAAAAAATACTTCTTCATCATAATTAGGTCTTATCGATGTTAGGTACTAAAGTAGGTACATAGGTACGTTTGAATTCTTTGTTTTTTTTTATTGTGACTCAACATATGACAGCACTCCGCTTGATGTTAAGCCGAAGTGTGGTCCATGAATGAACGTCACTGCTACTACAATTCAATAACTGTCACATCCACTATGCCGGCCTAGTTGGAACCGGCAACTTACAAGCTGATCCCGAAACGTGACCAAATCACTTCACGGTCTGTATACTTGTAAGTTCAATTCACTGTTAATAGCGGCTATACGATACGAATACCTATAGCTGGGATCGTAGTAGGTGAGAGAGCGTATTATTCTGACTTGCATACAATCGAAATCGAACTTTTAGACGACAGGCGTGGCGCGTTGATTAGCACACAAGTTTGTTACGCGCAAAGCCCTGGTTCGATGCCCCGTCGGAGCGAATATTAGTTTCATTTTTAAAGCTTCTTTTTAAATAAAAAGATGTCATAAAGTTTGTTACTAGCTGTAAAAAATAGTTGGTGGTCCTTTGCCCACTTTGCCGATTCGGAGTAGTAGCAGTCGCTAATAATTGACCACACTCCAGCTTAACATCATCCAGTGCCACATATATCGAGCCTCAATGAAAAGAGATAGACAGAATAAAGCTGATAATAAGCTATTATAGAAGAGGTCCGAGAGCGCAAGAGCGGTTCATTTAAATCGACTATCGATCCGATCAGAATGGGGAAGGTTTCCCGACCTCTGCGGGTGTCACGGAAGTAAAAAAATGGACATCGTATGCAACATTCTTCGGCAATAAAGGACATACATGGAATGCTTTACCAGCCCATGTGTTCTCCCCATCCTATATCCTTGGATCCTTCAAGCGATGCGTGAAGAAGCACCTTTAGCTGGCATAGTGACGGCGTCTGGGGCAGCCGAGTACTGACTCGGTTGTTTCAATCGTCTGCACTTTTGGATCTCCTCTTGCTTATCACCAGGCAGGTCGATGTCAAATGTCGAGTCACAATAAAAAAATAAAAATATAAAGGCACAATTTGACAAATTAAAACAAACAAGCAAACAGACAATCAATTTAAACCTTATATATTATACTCGTATATAAAATTAAGTCATATTAAAGCGGCTTCTAAATGACGATTTCCAATGCATGGGGCAATATTTTCAAATAAAAATTTACATCAATTAGTTAACCTTAAATATTGTTATTATGAAGCACAGGTAATAAACCGATAGACGGAGCGGTGGGCAGTGGTACCCAGTCTGCCGATCCGGGGTAGTACCACCACTTACTAGTATACAGACCGTGAATTGATTTATTCGATTTATTTAATAATTATAGTAATTATTAAATTGTAGTAGCAGTGTCATCCATTCATGAACCACACTCCAACCTAACATCAAGAGGAGTGCTGTCATATGTCGAGTCACAATAAAAAAATATACCTTTCTTCTTCCACTTCTTTCATGACATGAGTAGTTTTATTTTCTGTGTATCATTGTGTTATAAATATAAATAACTTATTCATGTTAAGTCGACAAAACGCTCGCTGCACCACCTTAAGGGTTACAATGGTATGAACTACTCTCGCGCACGTAATACGCCCATTCTTGGCTGCCTAGACATTATCCTATTGAATGCGAGTATTTTTTATAATCCATTTTTTTTGTTACCAACATATTGGCATTAGAAGCAAGTTATTTTTTGTTTTGTCTATTAGTTGAAGGTAAAAGAGGCGTGACTTATGCTCCTGTCAGGCGCAAGGGAATATTTTGTTAAATGATGTTGCACAGATTTGGTGTATAGTACTTATGTGTATTAAAATGTAATTAATAAGTATTAATATGTATTCGTTGTTTTGTTCTTACAAATTTTTATTTCACAATATTGCACCTACTTACCATGATACTGTCTTAATATCCTAAAGGTCCTGTTAGGGTATTTCTAACGTTATAAAGTCCGCCTTTGTACATAGTGCAATTAAGTTTTAAATAAATAAATGGTTGTTTTTATTATTTATTATTTACATTTCTATACTAAGCTACTAAAGTGCTTGTATCATAGAAACAGGACAACCAAAGTTACATTGGTACCGGTGGGTGTATTCGAACACGTGCTTTCTGGTTTGTGTAACCCTTTGCACTGCTACTAAACCACGGTCGCCTTTTGTTAACCATGGGAAACTTACATTTTTCCATATCTCATATGAATTAAAGTCTATTTACACATAGTCTGCGTTAAGAACACAAGCAATCAACGCCGCACTCAAACAAATAAATAAAATAAAAAATAAATCATTTGACCCGACCTTAAGAGGCGCCGGACTAACATAACTCGACCAAAACAAAAAAAGTATACCAATAAAGACAGAGACGGGATGTCTTAACACTAAGATAACGGGTAACTGGGTTAATAAATAATTAAGGCAACCGTGGTAAAGTGGTAGTGATCATGCAAACCAAAAACTACGAAACTACGGGTTAAAAACCACTTGCCGTTACAATGGTTTCTTTAGACATTGCCGTGGCGTATTTTGACGACAGGCGTGGCTTCAAAAGTACCGGTTTCGATTCCCGGTCAGAGCAAAAATTAGATTCATAGCTTAGCTATATGCTTAGCTTAGCTTATTCATAGCTAAGCTTAAGCCGAAGTGTGTCCATGAATGAATGTCACTGCTACTACAATTCAATAACTGTGAGTAGCAATCACATCCACTATGCCGGCCCAGTTCACATCGAAGGAGTCCGATGCCCTTCTTAAAAAGTATCTCGACTTGTATCCTAAGGGTTAATAAGTGTAGAAAGAGAGAGATAGCTAGTATTGTAATTAACACAAAGAACTTGCCGAAAAGGGTCGTTTTTTTGTGAAAGGTCAACTTGTTCAGCGGTCTATCAAATAGATAGTAAGTATTTAACTCGAGTTCATATGAAAAATTACTAACGATTAGAGTTATTCCGTGTGTTTTATTTATATCTTAATCTTCTTAAACCGAATTATTAACAATAATAAACGCGATAGTAAGCCGCATAAAATTTCTTTAATTCAATAGTCAATGTCCGCGCTAAGTGTAAGAAATTTTTTATTAAGTTTATTTCAAACTGGTAAACTTTATGTGTATCCTATCAACATCCTTTAAGGCGACTAAGGCAGCCCAAACTAAGTCGTTTTTTTTTCAATCGAAATAAACACTGGAAAAACTTATAACGCTAAAATACTTTTTTTATTGGGGCATGATATCTGACGTTATATTTGCCTGATGGTGAGCCAGGGGAGGTCCAAGAGTGCCGACGACTGACTTAACCGACTCAGTTAACGGCTGCCTCAGTTGCCATCACTATGCTAGCCACAATTGGCAACCATTTTACTTTTATTGTGGCTCGACATATGACAGCACCTAGCCTGATATTAAGCTGGAGTGTAATCCACGAATGGAGTCGACTGCTACTACAGTTAAATAACTAAAAGTTTCGGTTACATCCACTATGCCGACCTAGTTGTAACCGGCAACTTACAAGTTGATCCAAAAACGCGGCTAAGTCACTTCACGGTCTTTATACTTGTAAGTGGTGGTACTACCCCGGATCGGCAAACTGGGTACCACTGCCTACCACTCTTTGATAACCAGACCCGAAGCAAATATACACCTCTTTTTCTCAACAAATATTTAATATAGTTATTAAATATTATAAATACGAGTAAAAGCTATGAAACAAATCTGACTCCGAATGGGAATCGAACCCGGGACTTTACGCGCAACAAACCAATCGCAAAGTACTAGCCTACGAACATTAGATACTTAATGAATTTATAATGAATGTTTTATAGCTTTCCAATTATTTCTTGTATTTTTTTTATATATGTCTTAAATAATATTCCCATAGGTCCCCCTATTCTTGCCTACGCTTCAATGCGCATGACCGATTGCGACGTGACTCGACTTCATAACCTAACGGTAGGTCAAATAAGACTCGACAAAAAATATTAATAATGAAAAATCTAGTCAATCAAACTCCTTTAATCCTAGACAGAAGAATAAGATAGACAGAAACATTAGAACGCCACGATTCCGCGGGCCGATGACAATGGGTTTCGTTTTGACAGTTGAACTCCATTAATGAGCTCCATCCATTAATAGAGTATCCATAATCCATTAAAATTAAATTGAAAAAGGCGTGTCGTCGATCGCGGGGCCTAGGGCACGTGCCCAGATTGCCCAGTGGAGAAGAGGGGCTAGTCTGCAAACCCAGAACTATACGTAGAGTTGGTATTGCAGAAAGTGGTCCTGCTTATCCCTCCTGCAGATACAGGCATGATAGTTTAATAATTAATAGTACTTGTCATCTGCTAATAAAAGCAGGTGCTGTCTTAGATCTAGTTTCATAGACATCTGTTTTTTTTAAATTAATATTCTAGCTCGACATAACATGACAGCGCCTGGTGTTAAGATGGTGTTCGAATAGAGGTGTTTTTAATTTTTTTTATTGTGACCCGACATGACAGCACCCCGCTTGATGTTAAGCCGAAGTGTGGTCCATGAATGAATGTCACTGCTACTACAATTCAATAACTGTGAGTAGCAATCACATTCACTATGCCGGCCTAGTTGGAACCGGCAACTTACAAGCTGATCCCGAAACGTGACTAAATCACTTAACGGTCTGTATACTTGTAAGTGGTGGTACTACCCCGGATCGGCAGACTGGGTACCACTGCCTACCACTCTTTGATAACCAGACCCGAAGCAAATATCCATCTCTTTTTTTTATTAACAAATATTTGCAATATTTAATATAATTAATAAATATTACAAATAAAAGCTGTGAAACAAATTTTTGCTCCGACCGGAGATCGAACCCGGGACTATAGGCGCAACAAACCAATTGCTAAACCGTTCGTTCACGCCTGTGACTGCTACTACAGTATAATAAATAGGGTAACGTTGCTTAATGCCCGGTTCCAAAACGGATCGTTTTTGATACGAACAGTTAATTTATGTACCAGCCGTAGGTCAAAACCGTTCTTATAAAATACCCCTCGTAAGTTAAGTTACCGACATTATCATCAGTCAGAAGGCGTCCACTGCTGAACATAGGCCTTCCTCTTAGAACGCCATTTCGAACGACAAGATGCTAGTTGCATCCACCGGTTATTCGTGACTTTCACTATGTCGTCAGTCCACCTAGTGGGAGGCTTACCTACGCTGCGTCTTCCGTTACGTGGTCTCCACTCTAGAACCTTTATTCCCCATCGGTTGTCGGTTCTTCGAGCGATGTGGCCAGCCCATCCGAAGTTATTGACAACTACTAGCATAAAACTGTTTTTTTTTAAATTATTTTACAAACGTCAGTTAATTGTGAAGTAAACAACGAATGGTTACTGTTACCGATGACGGGTAGTTTATTATAGAAACCAGGCGTAAATTGTAATCTTCGTAAACATCGCAAGAGCACGGATTCAAAACTATACTTGCCGGTACCAATGTATTTTTGATATATTATATATTTAGGTTGTCCTGTTTCTATGATACAAGCACTTTAGTAGCTTAGTATAGAAATGTAAAAAAATATCGAATAACAAATCAATAGGTAAACTACGTTGATTGGTCGTTGTTGGAACTGGCAACTTACAATCTGCTCCAAAACGCGACTAAGTCACTTCACGGTCGGTATACTTGTATACTACTATTCTACATTGTCTTTTAAGATGACCAATAAAACAATTAAAGAAATTACTTGTGCCAATTAAAAGAAATATTAACACAAAAATCTGTGTTTATTTATAAAAATAGACAAACTTGAAATTTTAACGACCAAACTAAAAAATTATAAAAAGAAAATATTTAAAACATAAAAAACGCCGACGCAACAAAATAGGCTGTTGTTACACTACGTTTTTAGGGCTATTGATGGATAATTTTAGGAGTGGTAGACATTAATGTATGGAAGTGAAAGTTGGGTGTGGCAGAAGAAGCATGAGAGTAGAGTTAACGCTGTAGAAATGCGGTTATTAGGGAGTGTATGTGGAGTGACGATAGCGAATAGAATAAGGAATAGCACAGTGCGCGATATATGTGGTTTGAAAGAGGATGTAGTGACAAGGATTGATAAAGGAATGCTTCGATGGTGTGGGCACATAGAAAGTATGAGTGAAAGTAGATTGACGAAAAGAGTTTATAAATCTCATGTGAATGGATGCGTTAAATGAGGCAGGTCCAAGAGGGTGTTTGCCGACCAAATCGGAAACATCCTCAAGAAAGCTAAGTTGCCTAGTGCCCATAACCTTAGAGCTTGTATGAAGAGAATTGTGAATGTGAAGGAAACGAGGGAGTTGTATTAGGATCGCGGCAAGAAAAAGGTTTAACATTTTGATTGATTGATTGGCCGTACTGTTTGTTGTATACAAGCGCTAAGTTACTTTGGAATTGTCACGTATTAAGCAGGGACGAGGTATCATCTCTAAGCGGTATAAAACTATGGGTTTAATAAAAAACGATGCCTATTTTAATTAATAAAGACAATAAAACTTGTAGAATAGGTAATAAGTTGATCGCGTGCGCAGGCGGCGTGTTTTTTCTAATAGCACATTCGCTACGGTCATACAAATTTATTAGAATTTACAGTTATACAGCTAGATGCAATAGCGAGCCGGTTTTTTTAAATGTTCCCGACCGCGGGGTTTGAGACTAGTACACAAAATATATAAAACTTAATTTAACATTATCTGCCTCCTCAATCTCCTCAACAACCCCGGCACAGGTTACGAATTTGCGCCGTTGGGGTCGAAACATGGGCCCTTGGGGGCCTTTAGCCAAGCGCCTGGCCAAGGAGTTGTTTAGGCGGCTGACGGAGAAGTCTGGAGACAGGAAGGCGATTTGAGATTATTTCCCTCACATCCACAATTCTCTTCATACAAGCTCTACGGTTATGGGCACTAGGTAACCCAGCTTTCTTAAGGATGTATTCAATTTGATTGGAAGTTGCATAAAATGTGTTTAATTTACAAAATACAGTTGGAAACAAGCAACTTTTAAGCTGATCCCAAAACGCAACTAAATCACTTCACGGATTGTATATTTTTAGGACTAACTCATCATATCTAATTGGAACGAACTTATCCTATCATGCTTTTGGCGCACAAAGTCGCATGACATCTCAGACGACACGAAACCAATGATTTAAAAAAAACAACTACAAATCGTATCGTTAAATAGCGGTTTAATTTCATTATTTATTACTTGAAATTTTAATTTGTTTGTGTTTTCATAGATATCTGTTTCGAAACTGTAGCTTTATACCTAAGTTTAGTCAGTATTAGAAAACACTACAGGTATGTCCTATTTGTTTATAACTTTTTAGTGTTATTTAATAATAAATCAAATACATTAAAAAAACACAATTATCACGCTTTTTTCCAAAGGGATAGGCAGAGACAATGGAGCGCCACATGCCACAATCCTGACACAACTCCCTCGCTTCCCTCACATCCACAATTCTCTTCATACAAGCTCTACGGTTATGGGCACTAGGCAACCCAGCGTGACAATTTGATTGATTAATTCGATTTACTTTTAGGTGTAAAGATTCTAGAGCAGTGTTACCCAACGTGGGGCCCACGCCCACACAGGGGGCAATTTAAAAATGCACTCGACACGACTTTAATCCTTTCGCTTTGGGTATCGGTGACAAATTCTTAAAAAAATGCTGTAATCATTTATATTTCTTAAGGGAACAAAATAATTTTTAAAGGTTAAAAATTATTTGTGGGGGGCTTAAAAAATTTAGAAATGTTAAGGTGGAGCATGGCCTAAAAAAGGTTAGGAAACACTGTTCTAGAGAGCGTTACGATTATGGGCACAGGGCACAGATTTACTCAAGAAACAATTATTAGGAAAAAAATAACAATACTTTTTTATTTGTTGTTTTTTTTTGTAAGAGTTATTGTAAACATATTAATAGAAGCCGATAGTTAATTGAGATGATATTTGTGATAAGCCTAAATGAGTTTAAGTGACATTGTACATGACAGGTGCTGAAGATAATTGCTAAACAACAAGTTAAGACATAGTGGAAGGTAATAAACTAGTAAATGAAAACACTAGGGTTAATAAGAAAACAAATAATTTCTTTATTGTTTATTGAAGAATACTTTGTTAAAGGACATCATTCATTTTGGTCTTTTATGTACTACTTTTGTAATGTCCGATGATGAAAAAATATATATCAATGGTAGTTTCGATACTTGCATTGATAGAACTACTAACAATTTTGCTTTTAATTGCTGTGCGATTGAGTTATTTAGAAAATAGAATATGGATTTTGTATCATCTGTCAATCAACGCCATATTTGTTCTGCTTTGAACTGTCATAATTATAGTTTGATAATTTTGCACACCTAAATTATGCAAAATAAAGGATATATTCCAATTACATTGTAATCTTCGTACATTAAACTAATTTAAAATGTATATGCAACTGTTAATACAATTAAGCCCAAATCCCTATACAAAATGAATGCAGTCCTTTGTAGTAAAATAGTCAGATATAAATTATAGAAATTGTAGAATTGAAACAAATTAGAAATCTCTCACTCTGTGCTGTCAAGTCAAGATGAGGTTCTCAGAAAAAAGTATGACATTTGGCGAAAATAGATATTCGTGTGTCAAATTCAGGTGTTATTAGGTTAGTTAGTAATAACTTGGATTCAGTTGCAGGGAACTGTAGTTAATTTTACAATTGGATAAATCTAACGAAATAGTTATGTTGATAACCGCTACACAGAGCTAGCTAGTTAACAAAATATAATATTTGTCATTTAGTTACCTATACGCAAAGAATTTGGAAAGAATAGAATCTGTGCTAAAATAAGAACTAATTCATTGTTATTTGTCTCATTTATATTACGTTTATACCACGTGTGACTAAAAGAGACAACTACTTGTACTTCAATTCCTTTATTTCAAAGGTTGGCACTACTTTTTTGCAATTACAACCACTTGTAATAGTGGTTGACTTTTAATACTGCTTAATTAAAAGTCACGTGGTAGTAAGAGTAGCGGCATAATTGTTCCGTCATCCTTTTTTGAAGTATTTTAATGTCATTTGTTATTCTGTCAAATTAGGTTGCCAAATTATCATTAAAACTAGTGACAACCTTCTAAATTACGAATGTAAAAACTATATATTCATCCCCTTCTGACTTGTTTTTATTGCCATAAGTGAAAATAGTATAAACGGTTGTATTTTGTCGCTATTTTAGGGCTCCTTCTGTTTCTTAAGTCCAAATTCTTTGCATACTAAACTGTAATTTGACACACGAATACCTATTTTCGCCAAATGTCATACTTTTTTCTAAGAACCTTTTGACTTTACAGAATGCCGAATGTGTCGATATACTCGTAAATTTTGTAGATGTAGAGTGTATAGTTATATTTTTTGTAGTTTAATTAATCTATTTTCCTAGATTTTATGCGACCATCGATTATTGAATTAAACAAATTTTATGCGGCTTACTATCGCGTTTATTTTGGTTTTGATTTGACCACGATGACTGCAAAGCTCTCGAAACGTCGGAATAATAAAAAATTGTAAAATCAAAACCAAAATAAACGCAATAGTAAGCCGCATAAAATTTGTATAATTCAATAATCTTTTTTCTTTTTCAAAATAAATATTTTATTGTCACAGTACCCCACCTGATGTTAAGCCAAAGTGTGGTCCATGAATGAATGTCACTGCTACTACAATTCAATAACTGTGAGGAGCAATCACATCCACTATGCCGGCCTAGATGGAACTTACAATCTGATCCCGAAACGTGACCAAATCACTTCACGGCCTGTATACTTGTAAGTGGTGGTACTACACCGGATCGGCAGACTGGGTACCACTGCCTACCACTCTTGGAAATGAGAGCCATGAAAGGAAATACTTACTACTGCTACTTACTCACAAAAAGAGTCATTGAATATTAAAAAACGATAATAGTTCAAATACCCGCACAGGTCGGGGAAAGCATCCGCATTTTATCGACCGAATCGGCAGTCGAACTAAAAAGTTCGGTGCGTCTTTTCTTTGTAGAACAATCGACAAGTGGAATGCTTGGAATGTGTTCTCTCCATCCTATGACCTTGGATCCTTCAAGCGATGCGTTTGCCCGGCATAGTGACAACAAACTCGGCTTTCTCAGTCGTCGTCACTCTTGGACCTCCTCTTGCTTATCATCAGGCGGGACGAGGACAGATGTCGTGTCACAATAAAAAAACTTATTTTAATATCGAGGATTAAAACTATGTTTTTACATTTATATTGTATTTAAAAATATATATGTACCATAGTTAAATATCTATCAATATATCAATATCAAATATCTATCAATATATCAATATCAAATATCTATCAATATATGTAGGAGATCCCGCACACGATCTCACGGCAATAAAGTACAATTTATTAATAGCCTTCCAAATATACGAAAACAAAAACATATAATTAGTAAGATTAATAGTTAATTAATTTATTGATTATTATATTTCAAATATAATTATAGTAATAATTATATTTGAAATATAAACATGTTTGTATAACTTTTACATTTTTAAAAGTTTTTTTTTATTGTGACACGACATCTGAACCCGACCCGCCTGATGATAAGCAAGAGGAGGTCCAAGAGTGACAACGACTGAAAAAACCGAGTTAGTTCCCGGTTATCTCAGTCGCCGTCACTATGCCGGCCTAAGGTGCTTCTTCACGCATCGCTTGAAGGATCCAAGGTCATAGGATGAAGAGAACACATGAGCTGGCAAAGCATTCCACTTGTCAATTGTTCTACAAAGAAAAGACGCACCGAACTTTTTAGTTCGACTGCCGATTCGGTCGATAAAATGCGAATATTTACTTTCCTACATGTTATAATTAGTTTGTTTTTAATTTCCTTTTTAACTGTAAAGCTTGTATGAAGAGAAATGTGGATGTGAGGGAAGCGAGGGAGTTGTGTCAAGATCGTGGCAAGTGGCGTTCCATTGTCACTGCCTATCGCTGTGAGAAAAGGACCTGAAAGTTTGACTGGTAGAGAATGCAATTGGCATTAAGTCCGCCTTTGTAAGTGCTATTGTTCATTAAGTTTTTAAATCAATCAATCAAATTGTCACGCCTTTTTCCCACAGGGATAGGCAGAGACAATGGAGCGCCACTTACCACGATCCTTACACAACTCCCTTGCTTCCTTCACATCCACAATTCTCCTCATACAGGCCCTATGGTTATGGGCACTAGGCAACCTAGCTTTCTTAAGGATGTCTCCGATTTGGTCGGAAAACACTCCTAGGCCTGCCTTGTTTAACGCATCCATCCACATCAGATTTATAAATTTATAAAATTTATAAAGTTTTTAAATAAATCAATAAACAAAAAAGGTGTGTTAAAGTTTCTATTGGGTTCCATAAGTTTCTATTTATGGATATGGAATTTCAGATATAGATACGGATATAGGAATAATATTATACCGGTTTCAGATACGGTTTCGTATAATTTCGGTAACGGATATTTTAAATTTATAAGGAATTTTAAGAGTAAAAGCCTGTCCTAACATCATTTCGTCTTCGCTCCTATCCGAAATTACCCGAAACTTTTATCACGGATTCAGTAACGGTTACGGAGCTCCATAACATCCCTAGTTTCCATAGCAACCGAGGACTATCGTGGCATATAATCGTGAGAAAAATAGTTAATCACATTAAGCAATTTGTCATCTCTATTGTGTGGCCGACAAATAAGTTTGAATTGTCAATTGGCCAGCATCTAACCCACTCAAACTATTTATAGGACCCCTCTTCTGCTACAAGAGGATTATTCCTTTAGTTACACAAGACTCACTATATATATATATATATTGTGACTCGACATATGACAGCACCTTGCTTGATGTTAAGCCGAAGTGTGGTCCATGTATGAATGTCACTGCTACTACAATTCAATAACTGTGAGTACTAATCACATCCAATATGCCGGCCTAGATGGAACCGGCACCTTACAAGCTGATCCCGAAACGTGACCAAATCACTTTACGGTCTGTATACTTGTAAGTGGTGGTACAGTACATTTATCCTTACTTGGCGAAAGTAGTAAATAAACTTTCTTTTTTCTTGTTTATGGCTTTAGTATTTAACTTGCCAGTGTCAAAGTAAAAATATATGGTTCAATGTTAAAACATTGTCAAGTAAATATGAAGATGAACCACGCGAGTGATTCATCACAAGATGACGATGATAGTGAGGTTGATGATCATCGTTTTAGTTTAGTAAAGCGGCGGAAATCCCTCACTACAACTTCGGAAAGAGTCTTGGAGGGAACACGAAGAAATACTTTTTACGGCTTTAAATTACTTTTTTTATACTCGATCAACCTAAAAGTGATTACTGGATAACAATTCCACCATTATAACACATTAAAATTTATGAATCTGATGTGGGATGCGTTAAACAAGGCAGGCCCAGGGTGTTTTCCGAACAAATCGGAGACAACCCCAAGACCACAAAGCCTGTATGAAGAGAATCGTGGATGTGAAGGAAGCAAGGGAGTTATGTAAGGATCGTGGTAAGTAGCGCTCCATTGTCTCTGCCTACCCGTGTGTGAAAAAGGCGTGACAATTTGATTGATTGATGGAAAATTTAGGAAAAACACAAGCTTTTCAAATAATATAGAATTGCGCGTCCTGTCACTTGCAGTTGCCGCCAAAACTCCGTAAATAAACTATCGGCATAATGATGGATTAACGATAAAAAAAACAATTACAACTGACACAAATCAAAACGATTTATTAATATCTATGAATTACTGTGAAAATGGATCTTTATTATTATTATTATTAATGGGGCACAATATTTGTCATTTGTGAATTTACAGTTTACATATATATAGTTTTTTTTTAATAAAAATAATATATATACCTATGAGTTTACATTGTGTTACATTGTGTATGTTTATTCTATAGAATAAGACAGTAGTAAACTGCGGGGTTAGGTTCGGCAAGTTAAAACGATTATCGTCTCTCGTCGAAGATTGGCAAAATAATAAAAGCTAGGCTTAATCCACCAAAATGAGACTATTGATGATAATGATCAAACGTATCGTCGCACAGACGATATTCGTCATAACGATTAATAGTCTCGTTTTATTGGATTTAGCCTAGCTTTTATTATTTTGACAATCGCCGACGAGAGACGATAATCGTTTTAACTTGCCAACCTAACCCCGCAGTTTCCTTAGATAAAGGGCATGGGAAATTTTCATGTTTGTTTTTTACTTGTGCCAAGTAAGAAAAAACACAGTATAGATACAAAAGTCCAGCGACAAGTGCAGTGACCGGCACTCTTGGACCTCCTCATGCTTACCATCTGAGAGATCAAAGTCAAGTCACAGTAAAAAAAGATTTAAGAGTGGTAGGCAGACAATCAACCAAATGGCAACGTCTTTTTCCTACCGGGATAGGCGGAGACAATGGAGCGCCACTTGCCACGATCTTCACACAACTCCATCGCTTCTCTCACATCCACAATACTCTTCACAATAAAAAAAAACAATGCTAGTAATATTACTGTAGAAATTTGCATATTAATGTGTTTGCCGACCAAATCGGAGACATCCTCAAGAAAGCTAGGTTGCCTAGTGCCCATAACCATAGAGCTTGTATAAAGAGATTTGTGGATATGAAGGAAGCGAAGGAGATGTGTCAGGATCGTGGCATTGTCCATTGTCTCTGCCTATCCCTGTGGGAAAATGCGTGACAATTTTTAGATTTTAATTGAGATTAATAATGACAACCGGTCACCTGCGACTAGGGATTGAACCTTGTTACTACTAATAAAACTAATGAACATTTTAAACTATGAAATATTCTATAACCCATAACTAAATATAAAGTTGTAGGAGGTTGTAATCCCACGGTTTTTTTTCTAGTTGGATGAAAGGTTGTGTTTTGGTGTAACGGATTGTAAAGCCTGTTTTGGGTCGTTTATTTTTTTTTAATAGTAATTTCTAAGGTTTGCTTTAAACACATTGAAACAATAAATGAAAGGATGTTTTCTTTATTGTGACACGACATATGACAACACCCCGTCCGATCAATGTAAATGACTGCGACTACAGTTAAATAACTGTAAGTAGCAGTAACATCTACTTGCAATTATTTAACCCAAAGGACATCATTCATTTTGTATGGGGACTTGGGCTTAATTATATTAACAGTTGCATATACATTTTAAAATTGTTTAATGTACGAAGATTACAATGTAATTGGAATTTATCCTTTATTTTGCATAGTTTGGGTGTGCAAAATGATCAAACTATAATAAAGAAAGTTCAATCCAGAGCAAATATGGCGTTGATTGAATGACGATACAAAATCCATATCTTATTTTTCAAATAACTCAATTGCACAGCAATTAAAAGCAAAATTGTTATTAGTTTTATTGATAAGTATCGAAACTACCATTGATATATTTTTTCATCATTGGACATTACAAAAGTAGGACATAGAAGCCCAAAATGAATGACGTCCTTTGCCAGCTTAGTTAAAAATAGCAACTGAGAAGCTGATCTCGAAAAGCGTCTAAGTCACGGTTCGTCTTGTATGAAGAGTATCGTGGATGTGAAGGAAGCGAGGGAGTTGTGTCAGGACTGGCGAAGTGACACTGCCTTGTGGGACTTGAGGGGACAATTTTAAACGATTTTAAAGCCATTCCGCATGCCATTTTGTTTTGTTATAAAATAACTAAAAACAGATCTATGTTTTATGGTTTTATTTTATAATTAATAGGAAAATTCTCAGTCTAAAACTTGTTAGATTTATTCTTATTAGATTCCTAATACAATTTATATTTATTTACTGGTCATTATTAGAATAAAATTAAAAGTATAAATGAACTATAAATAAAAAATATCCTTTAGAGACGTCCCATCAGAGATACTCCCAAGGAGACTGTCAACGTTTCCCCTTTGTATAGCAAGGCTACTACGTTGGCAGAAATAATTGCCAGCCTTTCTGTCTTCAGACTTCTCAGTCAGCCGCTTGGCTGAATGTCCCCAAGGGTCCATCGACTTAACCCCAAACGTCGCAAACCCGTAACCCATACCGAGGTTGGCGTATTTGCTCAGCTTGAGTTCTCAACAGATTCTTATAAATGTGATTAGAACTAAGATTTAGTGGCAAAGATTAAGAAAGGGTTGTTGCGATAGTTTGGGCATATTAAAAGATTGGATAAATTTAGTTTTGATTAGAGGTAAATAAAAATATTTATTACTGTTTTAATTGAAATAATTGTTCCTCAATGAAATCGATGATATTCCTATAAAGTTTCCATAACCTTTCATAAGGAGAATTGTGGATGTGATAGAAGTTAGAGTTGTTTTAGAATCGTGGAAAGCTTGGTAATTTAGGCATGATAATTTGATTGGTTCATTGATTTTTTTACACTTAGAAATTATTCTTTAATATATTGACTTACTGGAATTTATATTAAATTTAATTTTTTTTTCTAATAATACAAAATTTACGGCAACCGTTAACGGAATCGGTTCTTGTATTCACATGTACTTACTATCAGGCAAATAGAGGCCAAAATCGCCTCTATTTTAAAAAACTATAGTTAATAAAAAAACTTAAAAACTGCCTGAGAGGAGGCTGCTGACGACTGAAATACCAATGCAGTTAACAGATGCCTCAGTCACCGTCACTATGCCGGCCACAAAAGTTATTTAATGGAATTATTGTAATTTCATAGTTTTTTAATACGTGTACAAATTTTCATATTATTCAGACCTCTAGAAATGGGTGAAAATTAATTTGAAAAATTCCGTTAAATAGATAGCTTAGCTTAGCTTGACATACATACAAGTCAAGCTAAAAAGCGTATTAAAAAATATAGTTTAGAAAATATATATAACTTCTAAAGACATCCAGATAAGATTAAAATTTATATAATATTATTTTTCATTTTGTTTAAAAAGAAAAGATGGATGGACGGTTCCTTAAAAGATGTCTAGTTTCTAAAAAAAATTTTATTGGTTATTTCTTATCATAGATATTTACTTGATAGGTGCTAGTGTAAACCAGTGTCTAATAAAGGTATTTTCTAGTCGGTACCTATACCTAGTAAAGGTAACTGAGGTTCAGAAAATAAAAATGAAACTTACGGTTTATAAAAAATTCTTCAGTTGTACAACCAGCATCACTTTTAAACACAATTTAACAAAGAACACAAGTCTCACAGTCACTTTAGATTTCAACACAAAATTGTGTTTTGGAAAAGTTTTAAAAAGTTTCAAATCACAATTTACACTTTTGGACCAAATTGCCAGGCTCACTCAAAATATAATTAACCCAACAATCAAAATGACGTAATTAGTATATATATAATTATAATCAATTAAAAAGCAATTAAGAAAAGCACGTGGTGTAGTTTTTTTTGTGAAGAAAATTTTTGATATTATTTTTAGCGCGTTCGCTTTAAAGCGAGTTCCGTTCGTCACGTCACTGAGGTCATTTTCAATAATAAAATTTAATAGTTTAGTATTAAATTCGTAATAATGATTACTTATCGATTCATGGTTGGAAAAAAAATCACAGAACAACAATTTAGAGACGTCGTAATCACAGACGATCACTGCTCACTAAACACGACTGATAATATTCATAAAGAATTGTTTAAAAAACAGAATCGTCACACGAAAAAAATTTACTCTCGGCACGCACACAGATACAAAATTTTCTGTCCAATTAAAGATAATGTTTGTAGATATTTTAATGGAGTTGCCCCTCTACGAAGAAGAAACACGACACAACCAACACCCGTTGAACTTAAACACTTAATGACCGGTTGGGGGAAATTGTTTGAGAAACGTACAATCTATACTAGTGCTATCTCACTCTTATTAGTTCGTATTTATGCCGCTTGTATGAGAAGAGTGGCGCTCGTGTCGTTGAAGGGGCGGTGCTGTAAAAGAGGCTGTGTTTCGGAAGGGCGGCGCTTCGATACGATTGGTTGAGTTAGTTTTTTTGTTTGTAAGTGTACGTGGTTAGGTTGGAGCGGCGAGATCGATAGTGGTGTACAGAGTTGCCATTATAAAGTTTTTTTGTAGATATTTTTGGCGGCTTTTGATGCTTCTCGAACCTGTTCGCTGCGCCCCGCCCATGGCGACGTAGTTGAATATCTGAAGTTCGTGCCGGCCGCCGCTATCAATTCACTCGGCCGAGGAGTTTAAAAAAAGTTTTTTTTTATTTATAAATTATTTTTCTCTTAGCGGCCAGGGTTTTGAGTGGTTTCCTTTTTTTGCGTTTCTTATGATTTTTCGTGACTTTGTGCCTGTTTTCAGTGTTTGTGTCTTTTTAGGATTTATTATTTCATGTTTCAAGGTCAATGATTCTTACAACACGGATTTTTTTACTTTTTAATACTAAGCTACTAAAAGTGCTTGTATCTTAGAAACAGGACGACCAAAGTACTTATATCAAAGACACATTGGTACTGGCAAGTGGTTTTTAACTACTATTGGTTGCCTTTTCGGTTTGTAACCTATCTATGTGACAAAAGAGATTTTTATGAGTGGTGGGCAGACAGTCTTTTGCCCTGTTTGCTGATCCAGAGTAGTGGATCCTTACATTACCTTAACTTCCAATTCCCAAAGGCCGGCATAGTGGATGTGACTAATACTTACAGTAATTGGATTGTAGTAGCAGTGACATTCATTCATGGAACACACTTAACACCATGCGGGGTCCTGTCTTATGTCGAGTCACAATAGAGAAAAAAATGCAGTCTACTTCATTCCTCGTGATCTCGAAACACAGAATTAAATCGTGACTATAATCAAAAAGCGGATGAAATATATTGTGGATGTAAAGGAAGCGAGAGAGTTTTTCAGTCTGTTGAAAGTGGCGCTCTATTGTCTCTGCCTATCCCTGATGGAGGCGGGACAATTGTATTAATATTAAATAGTTAGATATCTATATACCTAAAATCATAATACCAAGTCTGTTTGTTTTTTCTTTTTCTACTAGATATTGTAACGCGACATGTGATTTTCTAAGATATAATTTTTTTTTTATTATTATTTACATTACTATATTAAGCTACTGTAGTGCTTGTATCATAGAAACAGGACAACCAAAGTTCATAACAAGGATACCCCTGCTTGAACCCGTGCTCTCGGTTTGTGTAACCATTGCTCTACCACTACACCACGGTCTCCTACGACTAAAAATCCATTGCACTATACGTTTATTTACAGTTTCTAATGTCTTGAGATATTTAAAGATTTATATTATCTATTTTGGATAATCAGTCAATTTATTGCATTTTTGTGTATTTTATTTTTTTATTGTGACTCGACATTTGACAGCACCCCGCTTGATGTTAAACTGGAGTGTGGTCCATGAATGAGGGTGACTTCTAGTACAATTCAATAACTGTAAGCAGTAGTTATATCTACTATGCCGAGTTGGAACTGGTAACTTATAAGCTAATCCCGAAACACTACAAAGTCACTTCACGGTCTATATACTTGTAAGAGGTGGTACTACCCCGGATCGGCAGACTGGGCTACACTGACTGCCTACTACTCATCAGCGTAGCTACCGCCGTATCTGCCGTATCAATTATTCGGGGCCCCCGGGTCACGGGGCCCCCAACTTGCTTGAAAAAAATAATAAGAAATTTTTTTTCTTTTGTGAGAAATCTACCCTTTCTAAGGGCCCCCAAATATTTTTTTTATACGGGGCCCCGCCAAGGCACGCTACGATTCTGCTACTACTTATTGATGTATGAAGAGAATTGTCGAGAAAAGATTTGCAAGAGGGTTTGGTCAATTTGATGATTATGAAGAGATATTTTGGGCCGAGTTTTCTGTGACCCAAATTGGAGAAAAGCAAATTTAATTTTTTGCCAAAATTAATAAAACAACTTACACAATCAAATAGTCACACCTTTTTCCCACATGGATAGGCAGAGACAATAGAGCGCCACTTGCCACGAACCTGACACAACTCCCTCGCTTCCTTCACATTCACAATTCTCTTCATACAAGCTCTATGGTTATAGGCACTAAGCAACCCAGCTTACTTGAGGATGTCTTCGATTTGGTCGACGAACTCCCTCCTGGGCCTACCCTGTTTAACGCACCCATTCACATGAGATTCATAAATTCTTTTTGTCAATCTACCAAAGTTTATAATCAAAAATACAATCAATCAATTAAATTGTTACGCCTTTTACGCAGAGAGATAGGCAAAGACAATGGAGCGACATTTGCCACGATCCTGACATAACTCCCTCGCTTCCCTCACATTTACAAATCTCTTCATACAAAAATAACTTTAATAAAAACTAGATATTTTGTGTAATTTCTGTTTTTAATCATCGTATAATAAATAAGTACCTTATAGAAAAATATATAGTTTTTGTTTTTATTGATTAAAAAAAACCCCGCACCCCGCTTGATGTTAAGCCGAAGTGTGGTTCATGAATGAATGTCACTGCTACTACAATTCAATAACTGTGAGTAGCAATCACATCCACCATGCCGGCCTAGATGGAACCGGCAACTTACAAGCTGATCCCGAAACGTGACCAAATCACTTCACGGTCTGTATACTTGTAAGTGGTGGTACTACCCCGGATCGGCAGACTGGGTGCCACTGCCTACCACTCTTTGATAACCAGACCCGAAGCAAATATCCATCTCTTTTTTTTAATAACAAATATTTGCAATATTTAATATTATTAAATATTACAAATAAAAGCTATGAAACAAATATTTGCTCCGACCGGGGATCGAACCCGGGACTTTACGCGCAACAAACCAATCGCTAAACTGTTCGTCCACGCCTGTCGTCTATACATTCTTTTACGTATCTTTATAATTCGTTGTATACTGTATCTACATATATCCATTTCTGAAGATTGTGACTCTCTTAAAGAGCCTTTACGCATGCGCTGAAAAAGGTTCTACGTCTCCCTGTCTTCAGCTTGGCAGTTGAACCAGATGCTTCTTCGGACTTGTGCAGGCATCGCGGATGTCAAATGACGAGTTTGAAACAAGGTTATTATCTACGTATGCCTATCTACGTAGGCATATTTTCAGCAATTTTTGTTGACAAATGAGAATGAATTTCATGGTCGTTTATTAAAGTTGCGCGGTCGACCCCTAGTCCGTTACGCGTGTTTCCCGGGTTCGATTCCCGGTTCGAGCAAATATTTGGTTCATAGCTTTTATTTGTAATATTCCGCCGGCATTGCAAATTTAGGCCGGCATAGTAGCGGCGGCTGGGGCAGCCGGGAACTGACTCGGTTATTCCAGTCGTCGTCACTCTTGGACTTCCTCTTGCTTATCATCAGGCGGGTCGAGGTCAGATGTCGTGTCACAATAAAAAAAATTCAATAGTAAGATTAAATTAACAAATATTTGATAATAAAAAAAAAGAGGCAGCTTTACTCCGGGTCTGATTGTCAAAGAGTTGTAGGCACTGCCTAGTCTGCCGATCCGGGGTAGTACCACCACTTACAAGTATACAGACCGCTCATGCGATCAGCTTATAAATTGCTGGTTTCAACTAGGCCGGCATAGTGGATGTGACTGCCACTTGCAGTTATTTGACAATAGTAGCAGTCACCTCCATTCATAGACCGCATTCCAGCTCAACACGACGACACAAACATTGGTACCGGTGGGTGGGTGCACTGCCACTACACCACGGTCGCCTTTGTTTTACTCCTAGCTTTTTGTTGAAGCTCTACATATAACCCGCCAATGTTAGGCTGAAACAATGACTGCTACTACTGTTAAACAACTTTTAATAGCAGTCGCGAGCCCAGTTAAAACCCGCAATTTACAAGCTGATTCTGGAACGCGACTACATCACTTCATGGTCTGTATACTTGTAAGTGGTAGTAGGTAGTACGGATTAAAAGACTAGGCACCACTGCCTACTACTCTAAGACAATCAGAACCTAGTAAAGAACCATATATTTGTAAAGTTTAATGGCAGAAGAAGCATGAGAGTAGAATGAACTCAGTAGAAATGCGGTCGTTAAGGAGTGTATGTGGAGTGACGATAGCAGATAGAATGAGGAATAGCACAGTGCGCGATAGATGTGGTTTGAAAGAGGATGTGGTGACAAGGATTGATAAAGGAATGCTTCGATGGTTTGGGCACATGGAAAGGATGAGTGAAAGTAGATTGACGAAAGGAATTTATAAATCTGATGTGGATAGATGCGTTAAACAAGACAGGCCCAGGAGAGTGTTTTCCGACCAAATCGGAGACATCCTCAAGAAAGCTAGGTTGCCTAGTGCCCATAACCACAGAGGCAGTATGAAGAGAATTCTTGGATGTGAGGGAGGCAGGGGAGTTGTGTAAGGATCGTGGTAAGTGGGGCGCTCCATTGTCTCTGCCTATCCCCGTAGGAAAAAGGCGTGACAATTCGATTGATTGATTGATTGTAATGTTTAATCTAATACCTACAAGCAACTCAACTTTCTTGAGGATGTCTCCGATTTGGTCGGAAAACACCCGACCCGATTATCTTTACCTAATCGTGCCAATAAGTAAGACAAAAAATAGACCGTAAAGTGACTCAGTCGCGTTTTGGAATCAGCTTGTAAGTTGCCGGTTCCAACTAGGCCGACGTAGTGGATGTGATTGCTACTTACAGTTATTGAATTGTAGTAGCAGTTACCTCCATCCATGAACCGCAGTCTAGGCTATCATATGTCGAGTCATAATAAAAAAAGCTATTTAATTGTAGTAGCAGTTGCTTTTATTTTTCGCGCTCCAGTTTAACATCAGGCAGGGTCCTGACATTTTTTTTATTGTGACACGACATCCGACCTCGGCCCGCCTGATGATAAGCTAGAGGAGGTAGAAGAGTGACGACGACTTAGAAAACCGAGTTTGTTCTTGGCTGCCTCAGTCGCCGTCACTATGCCGGCCAAAGGTGCTTCTTCATGCATCGCTTGAAAGATCTGAGGTCATAGAATATCATATGTTTTAAGAGTAGTAGGTAGTGGTACCCAGTCTGCCGATCCGGGGTAGTACCACCACTTATAAGTATACAGACCGTGAAGTGATTTGGTCACGTTTCGGGATCAGCAAGTTGCCGGTATTCATCTAGGCCGGCATAGTGGATGTGATTGCTATTCACAGTTATTGAATTGTAGTAGTAATGACATTCATTCATGGACCACACTTCGGTCTAACTTCAAGCGGGGTGCTGTCATATGTCGAGTCACAATAAAAAAAAGTTTAAATTTATTCACATAAGTTTAGGATCAAATGCATTAATTCCTAAACCCTTCATCCTGTCCAAATTAGGCCAATGATGAGAAACAAAACGCTTCCAAAAACTTGATGCAGTAATATAATATAAGTTTATGAGCCTATTAAAGCCTGCGCATGCGCAAGCGCCGGCCCTATTATAATAAAAAAACGACAAAATACCTAGAAATACGAAATTAGATCGATAGCTGGAACAATAGCTGGTTTTATTTGCTTTTATTTATTTAAATTAAGTTTAAAATAATAAAAGCAAGTTTTATTATTTTTTATTTAGTTTAATTATTTATTAGGCAATTTGAAGAGGTTCCTTGCTTTTACACGAGTCGTAAAAATGAAGGAATTGCGTGACTCGATATATGACAGCACCCCGTCTGATGTTAAGCTGTCCAATGCCCATTAACAGCAGCCAATTTTAGTGTATTGTGACATGAATTAAACAAATTTTATGCGGCTTACTATCGCGTTTATTTTGGTTTTGATTTTACAATTTTTTATTATTCCGACGTTTCGAGAGCTTTGCAGCCATCGTGTTCATGGAGAGACTGAGGTGTTGGTCGTCCTATTGGTTGATAGTAAGCCGCATAAAATTTGTTTAATTCATTAATCAATGTTCGCGCAAAATCTAAGAAAATACTATATTGTGACATGTTTATATTTATCTAAATGCCCATATACAGCAGCTATCGTATTATTTTAATTTATTAAGTTGACATTTTTTCTGTATATCTAGTTTATAATTTGACAATGCCTTTTTACAGCAGCTAATGAACCACTGATATTTACAAACAGTGATACTTAGTGTTAATTTTTTTTCTATTTTAACATAACTTGCTGAAATATTTCTTACTTTTTTTTAAATTATGTTTATAAAATTGACATGTAAAAGTGCTGTGTGCAGCCTATTTGGTAAATAAAATAATTAGAAATTTGAAATTTGGTGTCTGCTACTAGGTACGGCTAAATAACTACAGTCAAAGTCTTTACCCGGGGGTTCAAGGGGTGCAGTGCACCCGGGCGCAGAGTCCTAGGGGGCGCATACCGACCGCCATAAAATTCGATAGGTACCTACTACACTGAGACCGCGCGATCGGAGCCTTGACTTTCGCACCCCGGCGCTGAATATGCTTAAGACGGCCCTGACTACTGCCTACCACTCTTTAACAACCAAACCCGGATCAATACCCGCTAAAATTACAAATAAAAGCTATGAAACAAATATTTGCTCCAAGATTCGAACCCGAGAAGTTTTCCACGTGTTCTAACCAATATGGCCGGAAATGTGACCTAAGAAAGGGCCTCGATTCTCTTAGTATATTTGGCGTCTAAAAAGTAGTGAAATGTCGTCGCAGTGATATTTGACATCTTCGTAACCAATCAGCGAATAACAAATCCTAAGAATATGGAAAGAATAGTAGCTGTACTAAAATAAGAACTAATTCAGTGTTATTTATCTCATTTTTACTATGTTTATACCACGTGTGACTGAAAGAGACAAATACTTGTACTTCAATTTCTTTCTTGCAAAGGTTGTCACTATTTTTTGCAATTACAACCACTTGGTTGACTTTTAATACTGGCTAATTAAAAGTCACGTGGTAGCAAGAGTAGCAGCATATTTGTTCGGTCATCCTTTTTTGAAGTATTTTATTGGCACAAGTAGTAAACAAACCTGAAAATCACCAATTCCCATCCCCTTTATCTAAGGAAACTGTTTACTAAGGTTTTATTCTTTAGAATAAAAATACACAATGTAACAAATGCACAAAAGTTATTAAAATCACACACATATAGGTACATTATAGACGACAGGCGTGGACGAACGGTTTAGCGATTGGTTTGTTGCGCGTAAATTCCCGGGTTCGATCCCCGGTCGGAGCAAATATTTGTTTCATAGCTTTTATTTGTAATATTTATTAATATTAAATATTGCAAATATTAGTTAATAAAAAAAGAGATGGATATTTGCTTCGGGTCTGGTTACCAAAGAGTGGTAGGCAGTGGTCCCAATCTACCAATCCGGGGTAGTACCACCACTTACAAGTATACAGGCCGTGAAGTGTTTTCGTCACGTTTCGGGATCAGCTTAATCAGCCGGTTTCATCTAGGCTGGCATAGTGGATGTGATCGCTAATCACAGTTATTGAATTGTAGTAGCAGTGACATTCATTCATGGACCATGGAAAAAATCATGGAACGGTAAATTTACAAATGACAAATGTTCTGCCCCAATAATAATACCTAATAAAAAAACATTTTCACAGTAATATAGTAAATTGAATTTTTATTCGTAATCCGTCATTTTGCCGAAAGTTGTTTATATTACTACTTTTGCCAAGTAAGGAAAAATATAAAACAATTCTCGTTCATCTTCTACAAAACCTTATCACCGGCGCTACCTGTGCATAAGAACATCTACAATACAAATTATTTTTTACGTCCCCGAACTAATTCTTATTGATGCATTTTACAGCATTTTTATGGCAAACAGTGACACAATTCATCAGCTATTTATATTAACAAAAGTAGGTGTGCAAATTGCTTTTATGGCCCGTGAAGGGACCACCGGATATTTTTGAACGATTTATTCACCGCTCTATATTTTAATCTATACAAGTAACGACCCGCGTGGTCTATAGTAAACACACCAGCCCCCCAAGCACGGCAATCCAAGAAGCAAGATAAAGACCTGCAAAGAACACCATTGCAACTCTTTTTAAATAACTTACCCGAACAGAATGTTTATCACTACATAGTATAAAACAAAGTCGCTTTCTCTGTCCCTATATCCCTATGTATGCTTAAATCTTTAAAACTACGCAACGGATTTTGATGCGGTTTTTTATAATAGATAGAGTGAAGAGGAAGGTTTATTTGTATAATAACATCCATTAAATAGTGGAGAAATACTGTTATTTTTGAGGTTTCTAATGTGATGTCGTAAATAATTACATTTTTTTGCTTACATTGCAAACGCAGACGCTAATCTGTAACATGGCATTCATTTACTTTTAGGCGGTACGAAGTTCGCCGGGTCAGCGAAATATAGCGAAAATATAGTTAAATATATTTTATAGTTCAAAATACTTCTCACAAAACACACCTTACTTACGCCTAATACGTTATTTGAATTGAGTTACAATAATATTCCTTGCAGGTCTTTATCTTGCTTCTTGGATTGCCATGCTAAGGGGCAGAGGTCCAATTCTCTTAATACAAGGCGACGGTGGTGTAGTGGCAGTGCAATGGTTACACAAACCGAGAGCACAGGTTTGAAACCACCCACCGGTACCTGTATGTGTATCTTTGATATAATGTACTTTGGTTGTCCTATTTCTATGATACAAGCATTTTTTTTATTGTGACACGACTTTTGACCTCGACTCGCTGATGATAAGCAAGAGGAGGTCCAAGAGTGACGACGACTGAAAAAAACGAGTTAGTTCCCGGCTGCCTCAGTTGCGGTCATTATGCCGGCCTAAGAAAGCTTCTATACTAAGCTTAGTATAGAAATGTTTAAGAAAAAATCTCTATTCGAAGTCCACCCTTCATTCTAATATAAATACTAAATCGATATCAAAACACCCCCCAGCATAACAAAGCTAAAGTCACGTGCTGAAAATCTACTAAACAGCATCTATTGTTGGAGTAATTACAATCAAAAGGCATTTGAAAAAGTCCCCTTCTTAAGGGCCCATTGAAATCCCATTAAGAGCCAGTCGAGTGGTTCAGCGGAGAAAAAAATTCGCAAAAGCCGCGCGGGCTGTCATTGTCAAGTGTGTCACAAAAAATGACATATAACGTTAAATGAGAAAGGTAACTGTCATTTGCAGTCATGGTGGGTTATGCTTTCATTTTTTTTTGTCTTAAAAATAAGTGTGACCGTGACTGGGTGGCTTAATGTAGCTCGAGGATCACGTAAAATTAAAGCTATTTTATGTATCTATTAAAAACAACTTTATATATATAAAGTTGTTTTTATATATATATGTAGATATATAAAATAAACAAATAAGGACAATATAAAATATATCTATGTTTTATATAGATATATATTATATTGTCCTATGACAACCAACTACACGAACGGTTTGCGATTGGCTTGTTGGGCGTAAAGTCCCGGGTTCGATTCCCGGTTTGAGCAAATATTTGTTTCATAGATTTTATTTGTAACAGTTACTAATTATTTTAAATATTGCATATATTTGATAATAAAAAAGAGGTGGATATTTGCTTCGGGTCTGCCGAATCGGGGTAGTACCGTAAACAGACCGTGAAGTGATTTGGTCACGTTTCGGGATCAGCTTGTAAGTTGCCGGTTCCATCTAGGCCGACATAGTAGATGTGATTGCTACTAACAGTCATTGGATTGTATTAGCAGTGACATTCATTCATGGACCACACTCCTGCCTAACATTAAGCGGGGTGCTGTCATATGTCGAATCACAAAAAAAATGTTGCATTAGTAAACCATGAATAAAATAATTGACGGAAGTGAGAAAGGCAAAAAAATCAAGTTTAATACAAGCGCAGTTTTAATACTAGCGCTTTTTTATCTGCCGGGAGTTCTATCTATTACGCAAGTTGAGGTTGTATGTCGCGTCACATTGAAAAAAAAACCTTCAAAATTAAATAAAAGAAACGACCTCAAAAAGTGCAACTAGTTCTTTGTAAATGTCGAAGCACCTAATGATAGTTGTAAAATTATTGTAAAATAGCGCATTTACAAAGCATTTTACAAAGTGACCAATCATATTTGATTACTATAATGCATGTCACATGAGTACACATCATTATTTTTACTTATTTACTAGGTTTTTTATTATTATTATTAAATATCAAATCATCTTTACATCCGTTTTTGGATATTCTTCATTTTATTATATTATACCAGGTTCTACCATATGGCTTTTTGGGCTTCAGCCCAGGGCCCCGTGGATTCAAGGGGCCCCCAGCTAAGTCAAGTCAAATTAAAAAATAGACGATAATGCGAAAAAGTCTATATAAAATTAAACAGATCGTAAAGTTTGCAGCCCTGCAAATCCTGCGATTAATCAAACCTATTTAATTCAAGTCTACGTTCCAGTGTTGGTACGTGACTTATTTTTTCTTATACTTTGAGTAATTAGGTGGGCCTCTAAGTAGTATTAGCCCAGGGCCCCCTAAACTCACGGGCCGGCCCTGGATCCGGGGTAGTACCACCACTTACAAGTATGCAGAAGAATGGTAGGCAGTAGTGCCGAGCCAATCCGGGGTAGTACCACCACTTACAAGTATACAGAAGAGTGGTAGGCAGTGGTACCCAGTCTGCCGATCCTGGTTGTACCACACTTTACAAGTATGCAGAAGAGTGGAAGGCAGTGGTACCCAGTCTGCCGATCCTGGTTGTACCACACTTTACAAGTATGCAGAAGAGTGGAAGGCAGTGGTACCCAGTCTGCCGATCCTGGTTGTACCACACTTTACAAGTATGCAGAAGAGTGGAAGGCAGTGGTACCCAGTCTGCCGATCCGGGGTAGTACCACCACTTACAAGTATACAGACCGTGAAGGGACTTAGTGAAGTTTCGTCATGAGCTTGTAAGTTGGCAGTTTCAAGGAGGCGAGAATAGTAGAGGTGATTGCCTCTTACAGTTTTTTTTAACTCTAGTAGCAGTTACCTCTAATAAATTAAACAATGTTCGCGCAAAATCTAAGAAAATACTAAGTAGTTTCCTCTATTTATAGTCCGCACCCCAGCTTAACATCAAACAGGGTGCTGTCGTAAGTCGAGTCACAATAAAAAAATCATAGATACACTAGTACCAGCAAGTCATTTTGAACCGGAGGCCCTTTGTTTACGAGGCCATTTTTCAAACACTACACCACGGTCGCTTTTGATTGAAATAACTATTTTTATCAATCAATCAATCAAATTGTCATGCGTTTTTCCCGAGGGATAGGCAGAGACAATGGAGCGCCACTCACTTCGATCCTGACACAACTCCCATGCCACATACACAATTATCTTTATACAAGCTCTACGGTTATGGGCACTAGGCACCCTAGCTTTCTTGAGGATGTCTCCGATTTGGTCGGAGAACACCCTCCTGGTTCTGCCTTGTTTAACGCATCCATCCACATCAGACTTATAAATTCCTTTCGTCAATCTACTTTCACTCATCCTTTCCATGTGCCCAAACCATCGAAGCATTCCTTTGTCAATCCTTGTCACTACATCTTCTTTCAAACCACATCTATCGCGCAATGTGCTATTCCTTATTCTATCCGCTATCGTCACTCCACATACACTCTTTGACGATTGGTTTGTTGCGCGTAAAGTCCCGGGTTCGATTCCCGGTCGAAGCAAATGTTTGTTTCATAGCTTTTATTTGTAATACTTAATAACATTAAATATTGCAAATATTTGTTAATAAAAAAAAAGATGAATATTTGTTTCGGGTCTGGTTATCAAAGAGTGGTAGGCAGTGGTACCCAGTCTGCCGATCCGGGGTAGTACCACCACTTACAAGTATACAGACCGTGAAGTGATTTGGTCACGTTTCGGAATCAGCTTGTAAGTTGCCGATTCCATCTAGGCCGGAATAGTAGATGTGATTGCTACTCACAGTTATTGAATTGTAGTAGCAGTGACATTCATTCATGGATGGATCACACTTCGGCTTAACATTAAGCGGGGTGCTGTCATATGACGAGTCACAATAAAAAACAAAAAACATGCTTTTTTTTAACATGCTTTTATTAGCTTAACTTGTATGTTTGTATGTAACTATAAAATAGTATTTTTCGAATTAATTTTCACCCACTTCTAGAGGGGTCTAAATATATTTTTAAAAAATGTACCTACATGTATTAAAAACCGTTGAAATGAAATTTTACTATACATTTTTTTAGCCGGAATAGTGTAGGCGACTGAGGCAACCGTGAACTGACTCGTTTTTTTTCAGTCGCCGGCACTCTTGGACCTCCTTCTGCTTACCATTTATTTACTCTTTAGTTCACATTGTCTATTTTGAAAGGCGAATAAAAGACTTCCATTCATCATTTGTATTAACAGATACAAGATTAAATAAATAACTAATAAAAACAGCGAAACAATTAAATAAAAGTTAACGAGGTATAGTTTTTTTTAATTATCGCCAAAAAAAAATTAAGGGCCTCAAAGACGGGTCCTTTGTCGGTGTCCGTCTTTTTTTTAAGTTTGTATTAATTTGTGAAATGCTATGTTAGCGCCGTTTAAACCGATTTGTTGTTTTTTGTTTTTAATAGTTCTTAAGTTTAACAAACCGACCGCTTAATTGGATAGCGTTGTAAAGCGTTTATGTTAGGCTGAAGTGCGGTCCATGAACGAAGCTACCAAAGTACTTGTATCATAGAAACAGGATAACAAAAGTACATATATCAAAGATACTTTGGTACCATGTCGAGTCACAAGAAAAAAAAAATATATGTACTTTGGTTGTCCTTTTTCTATGATACAAGCTCTGGTAGCTTAGAATAGAAATAAAAAAACAAAGGGTAGTAGAAACTGATAACCGAAACTAAAATGCAACTTATAGTCACTTCACGGCACACAGGAAACCTATTACCCAGGGTCGGCAGACTGGTCAAGTGACCACCAACTGTCTGCCTACCTCTATTTGACACATTGCAATTTTTATTTTTACTATAATTCAATAACTGTAAGTAGCAGTCACATCCACTATGCCTGCCTAGTTGGAACCGGCAACTTACAAGCTGATCTCGAAACGCGACTAAGTCAATTTACGGACTGTATACTTGTAAGTGGTGGTACTTCCTCGAATCGGCAGACTGGACACTACTGCCTACCACTCTTTTGTAACCAGACCCGAAGAAAATATCTATCTATTTTTATTTTATTAACAAATATTTGCAATATTTAATATTTGCAATATTTAATATAGGTATTAAATATTACAAATAAAAGCTATGAAACAAATATTTGCTCCGACCGGGGATCGAATCCGGGACCTTGAGCGCAACAAACCAATCTCTGACCTTCGTTCGCCTGTCATCATGGTTATGGGCACTAGGCTGTGTTGCCTAGTGCCCATAACCATAGAGCTTGCATAAAGAGAATTTTGTTTTTGTAAAGCTGAATTTTTGCGTTTGTCACATTTTACGATTAGACTATTAATTATAAGTATTTTTAAACATATCCGTCTTTCATTGATTTTGAATATTTCTAATAGCCGACCACCCGTGCCAACTAATCTATCACGCCTTGAACTAATTGGGTAGGCAGAATTATTGGAAGTTACTATCTTAATATCTAACAGGATTACATGACGGTAGAGGCGAATGCTCCAAATAGCAATCACTTATTGATCTCCGGCAACTTTTAAGCTCAACTTGAAACGCAACGGAGTCGCTTTACGTTTCTGACCAACTATCTGCATACACATTAATTGTAGGTATAAGCTTTCTTAAGCTAGTTCCAAAACATAGTTTTTTTTTCAGACTCCACATCTGTACTCGACCTGCCTGATGGTAAGCATGACAGAAGTACAAGAGTGCCGACGACTGAAAAATAACGGTCACAATTCACGGCTACCTCAGTCGCTGACTCTATGCCGACCAACTACATTCCAAATTTTAAATTTATATTTACCTTTAAACACAGTTACAAAAGTTCTTATTTCAAAAACAGTAGCGCCACAAAAAAAAGGTTCTTTATACTTACATCAATATCTGTTATAGTAATTCATCCAACCCTATTTTGGTCTTAATAAAAGACCTACTGAATCGTTTAAAATCGGATTAGTTAACAAAATAAATTATCGATGCATACAATGGGGATTTTGAAAAATAAAACCTTTATTACCTACACTGTGTTACGCTTAAAGTTTTTGCATATAACGGAACGCAAATTTTAAATCGGGAAATCAGTTTCAAATTTGTATTTAGAATGATTTAAATTCTATTAATATTTTAATCAATCATCCAATAAAATTGTCACACATTTTCCCACAGGGATAGGCAAAGACAAAGGAGCTTCCCTTACATCAACAATTCTCTTCATTCAAGGTCTACGGTTATTGGTAGCTTATTGAGCTTATTGAGGATGTCTAAATCTACCGCTGCCACAGTCACCTTCATTATACTACTTTGTTCCTCGTCCTACCTCGTCGTGGGAAGCATCCGTTCTGTCAACCGAATGGGCACTGGGCAGTCTACGTAAAAGGTACGTCGTTTCTTTGTAGAACAATCGACAAGTAGAATGGTTTGCCAGCTCATGTGTTCTCCCTATCCTATAATCTTAGATCCTTTAGGCGATGCGTAAAGAAACACCTTTGCAGCCAGGAACTGAGATTTTTTGTTGTTTCTATAATACAAATACTTTTAGTAGTATAGTATAGAAATGTAAATAAATAAAAATAATTTTAACAAAGTCAAATCAAATTTTCACGCCTGTTTCCCACAGGGATAGGCTGAGACAATAGAGCGCCACTTGCCACAATCCTGACAAAACTCCCTCGCTTTCTTCACATTCACGATTCTCTTCATACAAGCTCGAGAAATAATCTCGACACAAAACAATAAATTAATTCTATAATAGGAAATAAACGAAGACACTGACCATAGATGACCATAGACCGCAATTTAAAAAAAAAACCTCCATTTTTTTCGACTAAAAACAGTCAAACGTAACCGAAAACTGATTTCGCACATCAATCATAATCGACGACTTAACAATAGACCATTTCTATAAAGAAAGCGTCCTTTATGTCCTTAGCCGACTTTAGAAAAAAAATTGCAAAGTGCGGCGCCGCCATTTTACCTGTGTTGTCGCGAAGCAAAAACATTATTAAATTTCAGTTTAATTTTACTATTGTCTCTGCCTATCCTTAAAGGCGTGAATTTGGTCATTAATCTAATTTAAAAAAATAAGTAATTGTTTTTTTCACAATTCTATTCATACAAGCTCTACGGTTATGGTCACTAGGCAACCCAGCTTTCTTGACGAAGTCTCCGATTTGGTCAGAAAACACCCTCCTGGGCTTGCCTCGTTTAATGCATTGATTCATATCAGATTCATAAATTCTTTTGGTCAATCTACTTTCACTCATCCTTTCCATGTGCCCAAACCATCGAAGCATTCCTTTGTCAATCCTTGTCATGTCACTACATCCTCTTTGAACGAGTATGTGAACTTAAGGGAAGCGAGGGAGCTGTGTCGGATCATGGCGAGTGGCGCTCCATTGTCTCTGCCTATCCCTGTGAGGAAAGGCGTGACATTTTTTTTTTTTGTTTTTTTATTTATTGTGACTTACATAGATCCTGCAAGCGATGCGCGATGCGGCGACTGGGACAGCCGTGAAGAGTTGGTTTTTACATTACTCGGCTCTCTTGGATCTCCTCTTACTTACTATCAGGCAAGTACAAAGGAGTACAAAGGACATCATTTATTTTGTATGGGGCCTTGGGATTAATTGTATTAACAGTTGCATATACATTTTAAATTAGTTTAATGTACGAAGATTACAATGTAATTGAAATATATCATTTCTTTAGCATAGTTTAGGTGTACAAAATGATCAAACTATAATTATGACAGTTCAAAGCAGAACAAATATGGCGTTGATTGAAAGAGGATACAAAATCCATATCTTATTTTCCAAATAACTCAATTGCACAGCAATTAAAAGCAAAATTGTTATTAGTTCATCATTTCATCATTAGACATTACAAAAGAAGTATATAAAAACCCAAAATAAATGATGTCCTTTACAAAAGTATACTTCGTGTACCTTAGAGCTTCTAGTAAACGAAAGAAAAGGAGGCAATAATAAAAAACCTTAAAATCATTAATAAAAATAATTTTATTTTGACAATGATTTTGACAAAGACATCACTCTCTCGCTACCGGTCATCCATTACCCGAAGTGATGACACGACGAAAATTATGAAATATTTTGGTTAAATATTAAGATGCATTAGTATGGAATGACTCAGCTAAACTCACGTCATTTTAAATTTTATCTCATAACAAAAAATTAGCTTTCTGTTAGATGTAAATATAACGCCTTTGATTCCCTAAGGGGTGGCAGGATTACTAGATTTTTGACGACAGACGTATGTGTAAAGTCTGGTTCGAGTCTCGGTCAGAGAAAATATTTGTTATTAAAAAAAGGGGTAAATATTTTCTCTGGGTCAAGTTTATATAAGAGTTGTAGGCAGTGGTACCCAGTCTGCCGATCCGGGATAGTACCACTACTTACAAGTTACTTAGTCGCGTTTCGGGATCAGCTTGTAAGATAAATAAGCCAACTCAATAAGATTCCAGATTACAATAAAACCTCTAACGTTTATTTAAAGCACTAAATTATAAAAATTACAATTGACAGAACAATGATAGGAAAAGTGAAAATTTTAATCAAGAATGAGTGAAAGTAGATTGACGAAAGGAAATTATGAAGGGAAAATAGTGTTCCCAGAAGGGGCGTTTTCTAACCAAAACAGAGACATCCTCAAGAAAGCTGGGTTGCCTAGTGCCCATAACCGCAGAGCTTGTATGAAGAGAATTGTGAATATGAAGGAAGCGAGGGAGTTGTCTCAGAATCGTGGCAAGCTGCGCTCTAATGTCTCTACCTATCCTAATGGGAAAAAGTCGTGATAATTTGAATGATTGATTATTGTACGTTTTGTTAGTAACCCATAAATAAATAAAGAAGTAACAAAGACCGCCATCAAATAAAACATAATTTCCAAAAACAATTAATTAATATGAAAGATTCTTAAAGGTTTATTAGCTCATATGTGTGGCCTAAAACCCTTTCCCGGAATCGAACCTCGCATCAGTTGAATCATAAAGCCTGCGGTTTTACTACGAAGGCTTACTACACTATTACTGTGAGGAACAGGTTACACGATGAGCCTATATAAGAATTAAGTTATGCTGCGATTTAAATAAGAATAGGATGGAATCAGCGCCATTTCGTGACGTCTAACTCTGCAACCAACTTCACTTTAGAATGGTGTCTTTTTCTTTGCGGACCGTCAAGAAAAAGACACCTTTGAATCAGTCAAGTGAGGTTAGTCAACAACCCGTCCTATTCTTATTCTAATAGTATCATATAGCTATCGCATATACTCGTACTCAATGATGTTAAAGGAAGACGTAGATATATTATACGCGATTCAAACGAGTCACGTTGGAACTAGGCTAATAAGCAAACCTGAACTCAGTGTCGCGATGCAGAGCAACATATATTTATCCCTTTTTAGCTCTCAATAACTCTTATTTCGTCTTACTTCCACTTGTATGTATGCCTTTTGCGCGATTTGCAAACACTAAAACTTGTGTAGGTGACGTATTTACCTCGTTTTACTTAATATCATTGCTCGTAAGCCGAAATGACGCGCCCTTCCACTGCATTTAAGCACACGTGCGAACTGCGAATATAAAATATGTGCAATTGTAATTGGTCATTCAGTTGCTGGTTAGACACAAAAGGAGGAGCACGTATAATTAAGTATAGTAGTATAGTTAGTAATATTTGCATTCACACATTTAAATAAACAGGTCGGGGAAAGCATTCGCATTCTATCGACAGTCGAACTTTTTACTATCGCGTTTATTTTGGTATTATTTTTTTTTTTTTAATATTCCGACGTTTCAAGAGCTTTTAGCCATCGTGGTCATCGTCAGTCTCCGTGACCACGATGGCTGCAAAGCTCCCAATTGATTAGGGAAGTTCACTATGCCGGTGCTTTATAAGGGATCTTAGGATCGGATCGGATCTTAGGGAGGGATCTTTGACGATATCTTATTTTGAGGTACTTTTGACCATCAAATAACTGTACTTCTTGAAATGATATTAACTCAAAACTCAGATATGTGTTAAGAAGAAATGCTCAAAAAAAAACTCTTGATCGAACAGAATTTATAAATACTTTATGTTATTTAAGAAACAAAATTATGCATATTTATGGTTATTGATTGTACATTTTTTTTATTAATCCGACGTTTCGAGAGCTTTGCTATCGTGGTCAGTGTATAGTAAAATCTATAACCAAAAGACCAAAAGTAAACGCGATAGTAAGCCGCATAAAAATTGTGTAATTCATTAAAATAAGACTGTCATTCAAACCATCGTGTAACATCGTCATAAAATGTTCACAAACCATAAAATTACGAGATGCTCCAATTTGCTTTGTTCAGCCGAAATCACGACATCAGCTTTACAAATCAAAGCATTGTTATTTATCTGCCTTTGAATCCTTTACCACAATACCACGGAGAATGTTTTTTTTATTGTGACTCGACATATGACAGCACCCACCCAGCTTGATGTTAAGCTGAAGTGTGGTCACTGCTACCACAATTCAATATCTGTAAGTAGCAGTCACATCCACTATGCCGGCCTAGTTGGAACCGGCAACTTACAAGTTAATCCCGAAACGTGACCAAATCACTTCACGGTCTGTATACTTGTAAGTGGTGGTACTACCCCGGATCGGCAGACTGGGTACCACTGCCTACCACTCTTTGTTCCTAGGTCCTTTACCTCGGTACATACAAAGGTCAGGACTCAGGAGAAACATCCGCGTTCTGTCGAATCGGAACTCATAAACTTTTATAGACGTGTAAAGTCCCGGGTTTGATTCCCGGTCGAAGTAAAGTTTTGTTTCATAGCTTTTATTTGTTATTTTTATTAATAAAATTAAATATTACTAATTTTTATTATTTGTTAAATGTTATTTATATAAAATAAGTTAATTGGTTATCAAAGAGTGGTAGGCAGTGGTGCCCAGTCAGCCGATTAGGGATAGACCACCACTAACAAGTATACAGATCGTAAAGTGACTTAGTTGCGTTACGGGATCAGCTTGTAAATTGCCGGTTTCAACTAGGCCGGTATAACAACTGATACTTGCAGTTGTGTAACTGTAGTAGCAGTCGCCTCCATTTATGGATCGCACTCCAGCCTAACATCAGGCAGGGTATTGAATATGTTTACCTAAGTATAATTTTAAACAAGGATGTGTGAATGGTAAAGATTTACATAGAGTGAGATAGAGTGTAAGGAATTAGATAGAGTGAGATAGAGTGTAAAGATTTAGATAGAGTGTAAGGATTTAGATAGAGTGAGATAGAGTGTAAAGATTTAGATAGAGTGTAAGGAATTGGATAGAGTGAGATAGAGTGTAAAGATTTAGATAGAGTGTAAGGATTTAGATAGAGTGAGATAGAGTGTAAAGATTTAGATAGAGTGTAAGGAATTAGATAGAGTGAGATAGAGTGTAAGGATTTAGATAGAGTGAGATAGAGTGTAAAGATTTAGATAGAGTGTAAGGAATTAGATAGAGTGAGATAGAGTGTAAAGATTTAGATAGAGTGTAAGGATTTAGATAGAGTGAGATAGAGTGTAAAGATTTAGATAGAGTGTAAGGAATTAGATAGAGTGAGATAGAGTGTAAAGATTTAGATAGAGTGTAAGGAATTAGATAGAGTGAGATAGAGTGTAAAGATTTAGATAGAGTGTAAGGATTTAGATAGAGTGAGATAGAGTGTAAAGATTTAGATAGAGTGTAAGGATTTAGATAGAGTGAGATAGAGTGTAAAGATTTAGATAGAGTGTAAGGATTTAGATAGAGTGAGATAGAGTGTAAAGATTTAGATAGAGTGTAAGGATTTAGATAGAGATATTTGTCCTGGCGATTGTTCTTACTGCCAGTCCATACTATCACCACTTTTAAAATGAAACTAAGTTGCGATTCGGCATCAGCCTGAAAGTTAGGGCTGGCTTAGTGGACAAGACCTCTGTTTGGCAAATAGGCAAATGATCAACGACTGTCTGTCTATCAATGCCTAGTTGAAACCGGCAACTTACAGGCTAATCCCGAAACGCGACTAAGTCACTACACGGCCAACCACTTTTTGACCACACCCGGACCAAATGTCCATCCCTTTTTTTATGAACAAATATTTGTATTTATTAACCTAATTATTATTTAAATATTACAAATAAAATCTATAAAACTAATATTTGCTCTGGCCGGGAATCAAACCCAGGAACTGGTGTGCTAACCGTGCGCCACGTCTATGGCATCAAGAAAGATGGCGACCATACATTGCAACACGAACCTTCAAAACAGTATCAATAAAGTATTCAGTGCAAACAGACAGGTAGCTACTCGTAAAAAGGGCTTTACATTATTGATAATTAAATAAAATAAATATGTCAAGTCATCGTGGACGGTAGTTGGTACACTACACGACAAAAATATTAACTCAACAAAAATATTTACACGACAAAAATATTAACAGTACAAAAATATTAACAGTACAAAAATATTAAATCGACAAAAATATTAACATGACAAAAATGTTAACACAACAAAATATTAACATGACAAAAATGTTAACACTACAAAAATATTAAATCGACAAAAATATTAACATGACAAAAATATTTACACTACAAAAATATTAACACTACAAAAACATTAAATCGACAAAAATATTGACAGAAATATTAACAGTTGACAAGTCTGCTGATACCACATCGCTCGAAGAACCAACAACCGATGGGAAAGAAAGGTTCTTGAGTGTAGACCACGAACTGGAAGACGCGGCGTTGGTAGGCATCCTACTAGGTGGACTGACGATGTATATAATAGGAGTCATGAATAACCGGTGGATGAAACTGGCATCTTGTCGTTCGGAGTGGCGTTCTAAGAGGAAGGCCTATGTTCAGCAGTGGACGTTTTCTGGCTGATGATTATATATCTATGCGATCATTAAGGAGTGTATGTGGAGTGACGATAGCGGATAAAATAGCACAATGCTCGATATAATTTATAAATCTGATGTGGATGGATGCGTTAAACGAGATAGACTTAGGAGAGTGTTCTTCGACCAAATCGAAGACATCCTTAAGAAAGCTGGATTGCTTAGTGCCCCTAACCGTAGAGCTTGTATGAAGATAATTGTGGATGTGAAGGTAGCGAGGGAGTTGTGTCAGGATCGTGAAAAGTGGCGTTTTCACGATAATTTTTTTTTATTGTGACATGACATTTGACCTCGTCCTGATGATAAGCAAGAGGAGGTCCAAGAGTGACGACGACTGAGAAAACCGGGTTTGTTCACGGCTGCCCCAGTCGCCGTCACTATGACGGCCAAATTGATTGATCGATTGATAATAGCTGCAAAAGGCATTGTCAATGTTATATTTAACAATTTCATTAGCTGCTTCAATCAATCAATCAAATTGTCACGCCGTTTTCCCATGGGGAAAGGCAGAGACAATGGAGTGCCACTTGCCATGACCCTGACACAACTCCCTCGCTTCCTTCATTCCACAATTCTCTTCATACAAGCTCTAAGTTTATGGGCACTAGGCAACCTATCTTTCTAGAGGATGTGTCCGATTTGATCGGAAAACACCCTCCTGTGACTGCCTTGTTTAACGCATCCATCCACATAAGATTTATAAAATGCTTTCGTCAATCTACTTTCACGTCAATCTACTTTTACAAGTATTCAGACCGTGAAGTGATTTGGTCTCGTTTGGGGATCAGCATGTAAGTTGCCGGTTCCAACTAGGCCGGTATAGGGGATGTGATTGCTACTTACAGTTATTGAATTGTAGTAGCAGTGACATTCATTCATGGACCACACTTCGGCTTAACATCAAGCGGGGTGCTGTCAATATCATTCAAGTGATAATTACAGTAATATGTAATAATAAGTGCATACGTTACTAAATGTTTTTTTTTTATTATTTTTTATTGTGACTCGACATCTGACCTCGACTCGCCTGATGATAAGCAAGAGGAGGTCCAAGAGTGACGACGACTGGAACAACCGAGTCAGTTCCCGGCTGCCCCAGCCGCCGCCACTATGCCGGCCTAAGATGCTTCTTCACGCATCGCTTGAAGGATCCAAGGTCATAGGATGGAGAAAACACATGGGCTGGCAAAGCATTCCACTTGTCAATTGTTCTACAAAGAAAAGACGCACTGAACATTTTAGTTCGACTGCCGATTCGGTCGATAAAATGTGGATGCTTTCCCCAACCTGTGCGGGTATTACGGGTGTGGAAGGACGAGGCAGGAATAAGGTTAAAGAGCTCTTCGGATGTGATGTAAAACAGTAAAATGACGTGTAAATGTAATGTTTTTTTTTTAATAAAAACATAATTAATATGGGAATAAAGTGAAAGTTCAAAATTGTAATGAAGACGAGCGTGAGATATGTCTTTGTTTATACAAGTCAGAGTATTTTTACAGCTGCTCGACATATGACAGCATCTAGCCTGTTAGGCTGGAATGCGGATTAAGGGAGACGATTTCTACTTTTATAGAAATCTACTTTTATAGAAGAATTCTACTCATAGAAAACTACTTTTACAGAAACCTCCCCCAGATATTTTTTTTATTATTATTATTTACACATCATAGAAACAGGACAACCAAAGTGCATATATCAAAGATACAATGGTGCCGTCAAGTGGTTTTGAACCTGTGCTCTTGGTTTGGGTAACCATTGCTCTACCACTACACCACGGTCGCCTTAATTTATAATTATTAAAAATTTAATGATACAGTAGAGTTAATCGTTCATTCATTTACATTTTTATATTAAGTCCCTAAACTACTTGTCGGTAGCAATGTATCTTTGATACTTTAATCTTTCTGCTTCTCACTTTTTTATTGTGACTCGACATGTGACAGCACCCCGCTTGATGTTAAGCTGGAGTGTGGTCCATGAATAGATGTCATTGCTACTACAATTCAATAACTGTAAGAAACAGTCACATTATGCCGGCCTAGTTGGAACCGGCAACTTACAAGCTGATCACGAAACGCGACGAAATCACTTCACGGTCCGTATACAAGCAAGGACTTTGGTAGTAATATAGAACCAGTGCTTTCGGTTTGCTTGACCATTGCACTACAATCACTCCACGGTCGACTTCTTCACTACAATATTTTTAAATGCCCTAATAATTTTGTTGGGAAGTGTAATCGGCGCCTGCGCATATCAAGCCGGCGCCTTTGCTGTCACCTTAATGTGCTCGTCATTCAGTAATAGAGCCTTTAGAATTAATTTATTAATGCAGACAACATTTAATTCTTAAAATTATTGATTTAGAGAAAAAATTAAAGAGTTGTAGGCAGTGGTACCCAGACTGCCGAACCGGGGTAGTACCACCACTCACAAGTATACAGACCGTGAAGTTATTTGGTCGCGTTTCGGGATCAGAATGTAAGTTGCCGGTTCCAATTAGGCCGGCATAGTGGATGCGACTGCTGCTTACAGTTATTGAATTGTAGTAGCAGTGACATCCATTCATGGACCACACTCCAGATTAACATCAAGTAGCGTGCTGGCATATGTCGAGTCTCAAAAAAAAAAAATTATTTTTTATAATGACTCGTACAAGTGACAGTACCCTGCCTGATGTTAAACTGGAGTGTCGTCTATTAAATACTGCTACTACAGTTTTTTTTTTTATCGTGACTCCACATCTGACTTCGACCCTCCTGATGGTAAGCAAGAGGAGGTCCAAGAGTGCCGACGACTGTAAAAACTAAGTCTTCACGGTTTCCCAGTCACCGCCACTATGCCGGCCAATGAATTAAGAATAAAAATATGAAACCAATACCTTATGTCTTTTACAATCGTTGAGATGTAGGTGTATATATATATTTTTTATACTAAGCTATTAAACGTTCTTGTATCATAGAAACAAGACAACGGAAGGCGACCGTGGTGTAGTGGCAGTGCAATGGTTACGTAAGCCGAGTGGCACGGGCACTCACTTGATATATCAAAGATACATTGGTACCGGCACGTGGTTGGTAATATTTAATGATTTAATTCATTAATAAAAAACTTGAGAGGTGTCAAGGGACACCCGGATGGAACGAAGTTACTTTCGATTAATTGGTGAAGGAATTGTAATATTTTTTAAGTTATATTTTTTTTTATTAACAAATATAATGTAATATAAACTTAATCAGTAGAGTCAATTTTAGTAATAATTGGCTTGTGGATTCTATTTCATTTAAATGTCTTGCAAAAACTGCATCGATGGTATAGCTCTTATAGTTTCGGAAAAATTGTCTTATAGTTTTCGGCATGCCTGCCTGCCTGCCTGTCCATCCATCCGTATGTCCGTATGTCATGTCTGTTTGTCTGTTTGTCTGTCTGTCTGTCAGTCACGGACAGACAGACAGACATGACGAATCTATAGAGGTTCCGTTTTTTACTACGGAAACCTAAAAAGTGTCGTTACAACTTTTGGTCTTAAAATTTTCCGTCTAGCCCCCTTTCGCAACGCCTGTAGACTATTTAGTAAAACAATTAGTCATTTATCACTTCTTAAGAGCATTGCTCGCGGTATTCAAAATATGATTAATTAAATATTAACTTACTTCACACGCTATGAAAACAGTATTAAAAAAAACAAAGAACTCACTTGATAAATTACTTTTTAATTCGCCATTTTGTGTTTATGTCATTAATTTGAATGAAGCATTTTTAACACGTAGTATTTATTGTATTTAGTAGACTTGTATGTATGTAAGTAACTATGTAACAGAATCTCTTAAATTACAGGCGACAGGCGTGGACGAACTTTCAGAGATTGGTTTGTTGCGCGTAAAGTCCCGGTTCGATTCCCGGTCGGAGCAAATATTTGTTTTATAGTTTTTATTTGTAATATTTAATAATTATATTAAATATTGCAAATATTTGTTAATAAAAAAAAAAGATATAGATATTTGGTTTAGGTCTGGTAATAAAAGAGTGGTAGGCAGTGGTACCCAGTCTCCCGATCCGGGGTACTACCACTACTTACAAGTATACAGACCGTGAAGTGATTTAGTCACGTTTCGGGATCAGGTTGTAAGTTGCTGGTTCCAACTAGACAGCTGAGTGGATGTGATTGCTACTCACAGTTATTGAATTGTAGTAGCAGTGACATTCATTCATGGACCACACTTTGGCTCAACATCAAGCGGGATGCTGTCATATGTCGAGTCAAAAAAAAATACTTTCTCCGGGTACCAGGTGTTTAGTAGGCAGGAAGCTTAGTAGGCAGACCGTTGTTGGTCAGTTGCTCACTTTTAAGTATACAGACCGTGAAGTGACACAGTCGCGTTTCAGGATCAGTTGTCAGTTCAAATCAGGTCGGCATAGTGGAAACGACTGCAATATAATAGTAGTCGCCTTCATTCATGGACCCCACTCCAGTTTAACATAAATTGCTAATAAATTGTTCTACAATCTTTAATTTAATATTTTTCCTTATAAATAAAAAAACACGATAATAATTGTAAAATAAAAACAAATGAACTAAGTAATCTATTTCTCTATTAACAATAGACAATCGATTCTATTAAACGACAAAAAAATCAAATCAATGCGGAATTAGTACCGATTGCAAGAAAAGTAAATACATTTATTAAAATTAGATAAAGAAAACCGTATGTTTGTATGAAGAGAATTGTGTATGTGAGGAAAGCAAGGGAGTTGTGTCAGGATTGTGGCAAGTGGCGCTTCATTGTCTCTGCCTATCCCCGTGTCAATTTATTTGAATGATTTTACTTAAAAAAAAGTGTTTAAGTATGTTTAAATATAAATAATTTGACCGTGAAGGGATTTGGTCACGTTTCGGGATCAGCTTGTAAGTTGCCGGTTCCATCTAGGCCGGCATGTGATTGCTACTCACAGTTATTGATTTGTATTAGCAGTGATATTCATTCATGGACCACACTCCGGCTTAACATCAAGCGGGGTGCTGTCTTATGTCGAGTCACAATAAAAAAAAATTATACGGATGTATTAGATGTTAGTGAATGTTGAATGTGGCAGAAGAAGGGGTGCATGTGGAGTGACGATAGCGGATAGAATAAGGAATAGTACACTGCGTGATAGATGTGGTTTGAAAGAAGATGTAGTGACAAGGATTGACAAAGGAATGCTTAGATGGTTTGGGCACATGGAAAGGATGAGTGAAAGTAGAATGACGAAGAGAATTTATAAATCTCATGTGAATGGATACGTTAAACAAGGCAGGCCCAGGAGGGTGTTCGCCGACCAAATTGGAGACATTCTCAAGAAAGCTAGGTTGCGTTCTTGAGAATGTCTAGCCCATAACCATAGATGAAGAGAATTTTGGATGTGAAGAAAGCAAGGGAGTTGTGTAAGGTTTGTGGTAAGAGGCGCTCTATTATCTCTGCCTATCCCTGCGGAAACAAGGCGTGACAATTTAATTGATTGATAAATGAGGTTATGGGCACTAGGCAACCCAGATTTCTTTAAGGATGTCTCCGATTTGGTCGGAAAACACCCTCCTCGGTCTGCCTTGTTTAACGCATCTATCTACATCAGATTTATAAATTCCTTTCGTCAAATTAACATTATACATAGGTATATATATTTTTATAATTATTAGCGATCGATTTTTATGCTAACCTTACATGCGAAAAAACCTGACAGTCTATCAATAGTGACAAGTGTAATAGTGAATAGAAGAAAATATTAATTAGATGCATGTGAAAAATTAACTGGATTTTATTCAAATCATCATCAGAAGCCCTCCACTGTTAAACATAGGCCTCCCTCTTAAAACGCCATTCTGAACGACAAGATGCCAGTTGCATCCACTGGTTATTCGTGACTTTCACTATGTCGTCAGTCCACCTAGTGGGCGGCCTACCTACGCTGCGTCTTCCGGTTCGTGGTCTCTACTCTAGTACCTTTCTTCCCCTTCGGTTGTCGGTTCTTCGAGAGATGTGGTCAGCCCGTTGCCACTTCAGCTTGAGAATCCTAAGGGCTATGTCGGTATAATGCTATTAGAATAAGAATAGGACGGGCTGTTGACTAACTTCACTTGACTGATTTAAAGGTGTCTTTTTCTTGACGGTCTGCAAAGAAAAAAAAACACCGTACTAAAGTGAAATTGGTTGCAGAGTTAAACGTTACAAAATGGCGCCAATTCGGTCCTATTCTTATTTTAATCGCATTATAACTCTGGTTCTTTGGCGAATATCCTCGTTCAGGATTCTGTCGCGCAGAGACACACCAAGAATAGCTCTCTCCATAGCCCGCTGAGCGACTCTGAGCTTTTCCAACAGGCCAACATATACGAGTAAGGGCCACGTCACATGCCAGTGCATTACTCAAATAATGCATCTTTTGTGTGCTTGTATCATAGAAACAGGACAACCAAAGTTCATATATCAAAGATACATTGGTACTGGTTGGTGGTTTGTGTAACCATTGCACTGCCACTACACCACGGTCGCCTTTATTGTAGATGAAGCTTTTACTGCACACAAAGTCTTCAATTAACAATTACAAGTCTCCTTAAATTTGGCGACAGGCATGGCGTAGTGGTTAGCACGCCAGTCCTTTACGCGGAAAGTCCCGGGTTCGATTACCAGTCAGAGCAAATATTGGCTTCATAGCTTTTATTTGTAAAATTTAATAATTATATTAAATATTACAAATTTTTGTTAATGAAAAAAAAGTTTGCTCTGGGTCTGATTATCAAAGAGGAGTAGGCAGTATATATATAGTATTTTCTTAAATTTTGCGCGAACATTGATTAATGAATTAAACAAATTTTATGCGGCTTACTATAGCGTTTATTATGGTTTTGATTTTACAATTTTTTATTATTCCGACGTTTCGAGAGCTTTGCAGCCATCGTGGTCACGGAGAGTCTCTCGAAACGTCGGAATAAAAAAAAATTGTAAAATCAAAACCAAAATAAACGCGATAGTAAGCCGCATAAAATTTGTTTAATTCATTAATCAATGTTCGCGCAAAATTTAAGAAAATACTATATATATACTGCCTACTCCTCTTTGATAATCAGACCCAGAGTAAACTTTTTTATATATATAATTACTAATGAATTAAACAAATTTTATGCGGCTTACTATCGCGTTTATTTTGGTTTTGATTTTACAATTTTTTTTTATTAGTTTTTGTATGTGTATATGTATCATCAAAGATAACTGTAGGCCGTCTGTTGGCAAGTCATTTGATTTAATTGTCTGAGAACTGGACGGTGGCGGCAGAACCTGTTGGTAGTTCACAAGTAAGTATAGTAAAAAAGTGTAATTGTTCTGTGCTGATGCTCACTTTTGATCAGCTTTGTTATTAAGGCTCGACATCTGACCTCGACCCGCCTGATGTTAAGCTGGAGTGTGGTCCATGAATGGAGGTGCTGCTACTACAGTTAGATAACTGCAAGAAGCAGTCAATTTTGCTATGCCGGCCTAATTAAAAGCTGATTCCAAAACGTGACTAGCTTACTTCACAATGTGTATACTTGTGGTACTACCCCGGATCGGCAGACTGGGTACCACTGCCTACTGCTCTTTGACCACCAGACCGAAGTACTCTTAACATCAGGCGGGGTGCTGTCGTATGTCGAGCCACGATAAAAAGTAACTATCAGAGAGTTTCAATATTATAACTCATAGTGTAATTAAATATAGTGTAAATTTGAAAAAAAAAATTGGTTTACAATTTTTACAGTTTACCAAATTACCCCTTCGCTCACATTCACAATTCTCTTCATACAAGCCCTATGGTTATCGGCACTAGGCAACTTAGCTTTCTAGAGAACGACTCCGATTTGGTCGGAAAACACCCTCCTGTGTCTGCCTCGATTAACGCATCCATCCACATCAGATTTATAAATTTCTTTCGTCAATCTACTTTTAAAAAATAAAATAAAAAATTGAATATTAAACTATATTATGAATATGTATGACTATAAAAAACACTTCCTAACTTCGTCCATACATTAGAATTAGAATATATTTTAGTGTTCCGTCAGGCCACCCTTAGAGGAAAATAACGCCGTTAAAGTTGAGCTGCTATTTTTAAAACACGGTAGATTTTATTTATTTAAAAACTTTATTGGACTAACCAAATTATATTGTGACTTGACAAAAGCAAAAGGGTACAGACTTACAATTGAATAAAATGGATTAATGAATTAAACAAATTTTATGCGGCTTACACAATGAACTTGACACGACTCAAACTGTTAACCCTTTCGCTTTGGGTTATTTAAATGCAATGCTAGATATCAGTGACAAATTTAACAAAAAAAGGCAAATTCCTAAAAAAAAATCATTTATATTTTTAAGGGAACAAAACAATTTTTAAAGGTATAAAATTATGTATGGGGGGCGTAATTTTTTTTAGAAATGTTAAGGTGGGTCATGGCTTAAAAATGGTTTGGATCAAATCTGAGACATCATCAAGAAAGCTGGATTGCCTAGTGCCCATAATGACGACAGGCGTAGACGAACGGTTTAGTGACTGGTTTGTTGCGCGTAAACCGCGTTGCGTGTTGCGTGTTGACCGGGTTCGATCCCCGGTCGGAGCAAATATTTGTTTCATAGCTTTTATTTGTAATATTTAATAATAATAAATATTGCAAATATTTGTGAATAAAAAAAGAGATGGATATTTGCTTCGGGTCTTGTTATCAAAGAGTGGTAGGCAGTGGTACCCAGTCTGCCGATCCGGGGTAGTACCACCACTTACAAGTATACAGACCGTGAAGTGATTTGGTCACGTTTCGGGATCAGCTTGTAAGTTGCCGGTTTCATCTAGGCCGGCATAGTGGATGTGATTGCTACTCACAGTTATTAAATTGTAGTAGCAGTGACATTCTTTCATGGACCACACTTCGGCTTAACATCAAGGGGGGTGCTGTCATATGTCGAGTCACAATAAAAAAAAGCTTTTATGAAAAGAATTGTGAGGGAAGCGAGGATGGCGCGAAATCTAAGAAAATTCCACAGTGTTTTGAATTGAGTCTTCTGTATTATTATTATAATTTTTATATGATGTAAGGCGCCATGGGCGTGTCGACAGTTTGAAAGTGTCAGTGGCGCCGCGAGAATTCACTTTTTTTTTAAACTTTTTTAAAGACTATATATAGCTATATTATTTTATAGTCATATAGAATCATTTATGGCTTTTTTCCTATGCTTAGTTACACCTGACATTCTAAAAAAAACAACGTATCTCCCGGGACTGAAATAAAGAGAAGTATTTCATTTATTCCATAATATAACGCCTTTTTCTTACAGGGATAGGCAGAGACAATCGAGCGCCACTTACCACGATTCTTACACAACTCCCTTGCTTCCTTCACATCCACAATTCTCTTCATACAGGCTCTGTGGTTATGGGCATTAGGCAACCCAGCTTTCTTGAGGATGTCTCTGATTTGATCGAAGAAAACAATAACATATTTTATACAGTAATATAATTTCTAATTTATATAAAGCAGAGATATAGGTTACTTTTGTATTTTTTACAAAAGAGTGCGGCCGAATGCGCACGCGATCTTTGATTCGGCGCCGTATTTTTTATATATTTTATTCTACAAAATATTAAGGGTTTTCGTGCGGTTTTTGGGATAGAAAAGTGCCGCGGGCAGCGCAGTCAGTCAAACACGCGTCTGGATACGAAAAAGGTTTAGGGACGGTTTTACGAATGACTCTTAAATACCGTTTTATTTGTTACTAGCTTTTACCCGCAGCTTCTTTCTAATTCTAATTTAATTTTATTATTCCGACGTTTTGAGAGCTTTGCAGGCATCGTAGTCAATAAAATAAAATTGTAAAATCAACACCAAAATAAAGGCATTAGTAAGCCGCATAAAATTTATTTAATTCATATTTACGATCTTTCGTTAATATGCAACCAATTACGAATATGCACATCATTTAAATATAAGATCTATACAATTACAATTACATACTAAATCAAACTATTTAAATCACAATAAACTATAGAATTATATCGAAAGACTAGATCTTGGTATCTCAGTACAAAGATCAATGTGTCTATGGATGTTGAAACGGATACAAATCTCTAAGACAGATCTCAGATACCGTGTCTGATACAAATCTTAGCGTGAAAATGGGGCATAACTTTGGAGACGTCATGGAGTTTGGAATCGAAGCGGGGGGAGTTTAGGCGGGCAACTTTGAATTATTTGAAAATGTTCGTGTTTTTATAAATATTAATGTGTAATAATGGTGAAATTGTTATCCAGTAATAATTTTTTTAAGTTGATCGAGCATAGACAAGTAATTTAAAAGCTGTGGAACGTGTTTCTACTTGTTCCCTCAAAGAATCCTTCCGAAGTTTTAGTAAAAGCTTTCCGCCGCTTTACTAAAACGATGATCATCAACCTCACTATCATCTTCATCTTGTGATGAATTACTCGCGTGTTTCATCTTCATCTTCATATTTACTTGACAATGTTTTAACATTAAACTATTATTTTTACTTTCCTTTACTAAATACTAAAGCCAAATTACAAAGCTATAAACAAGAAAAAAGATAGAAATCAAAGCTCTACTATGGACAGTCAGTTAACCGTTGAAATACCGACCCCTGGCTTCAGAAAAAAGGTTGAATGATATTTTTTGGGTTAATTTGAAGGATTCGGAATTGTTTTTTTTATTAGTGAAATTGCGTGTTAGTATACTAATAATATGTATTTAGAATTTTAAGATCTTCGTTTCCTTTGAAAGTATTTTTTATTTATTTTTTCGACTGTCTTCTGCCCTTTGCCGACTTCAGTTTCGGGTGGTGTTACCGCAAGGACGTCTTGGCATGAGAAAGGTTGTTTTTTTTTTAATTTTACGAGTTACCTAAAAAAACAGCCATTGCGAGAACCTATTTATTCTCTCTTGTCTTAATTTTGAGACACGACATCTAACCCCAACTTGCCTGATGGTAAGAAGGGAAAGTCCAAGAGTGCCTACGACTAAAAACCGTTTCAGTTTACTGTTTCCTTAGTCACCGTCACTATGCCGAATAAAGATGCTTCTTTACGCATCGCTTGAAGGATCCATGGTCTTAGAATGGGGAGAACACATGGGCTAGTAAATCATTGAATTGTTCTGCAAATAAACTTTTGGACCGGTCTGCTAATTCGTTTGAAAGAATTCATATATGCTTCTCCAGCCTCAAGAAAGTTGGGTCGTCTAGAGCCCATAACCGTAGAGATTGTATGAAGAGAATTGTAGAAGTGAGGGAAGCGAGAAAATTGTGTCAGGATCGTGGCAAGTGGCGCTCCATTGTCTCAGCTTATCCTTGTGGAAAAAAAGCGTTACAATTTGATTGATTGGTTAAAAGGGAACGTGGTTGTGGAATGGTTTCACAAGACAAGATCCTTCTCATCCAAACTGTATTTTGACGCAACCGTGAAAGTGATTTAATATTTATTGTAATGGGATTCCGTCAATATGAAGCTCTTGTTATTAAAGAATTTAAGTGGATGGATGCGTTAAACGAGGCAGACCCAGGAGGGTGTTTTCCTACCAAATTCTCAAAAAAGCTTGCCTAGTGCCTATAACCGTAGAGCTTGTATAAAGAGAATTGTGGATGTGAGGGACGAGAAGAAGTTGTGTCAGGATCGTGGCAAGTGGCGCTCCATTGTCTGTACACTTATAAGTGGTGGTGCTACTCCGGATCGGCAAACTAGGCACCAATGCCTACCACTCTTTGACAATCAGAACCGGAGCAAATACATATCCAAATATATAAACTATATATCTTATTCTTATAGACATGATCAACCAGTCAAATCGTCACGCTTTTTCCTACAGGGAGCGCCACTTGCCACGTTCCTGACATAACTCCCTCGCTTTCCTCACATCCACAATTCTCTTCATACAAGCTCTACGGTTATGGGTACTAGGCAACCCAGCTTTCTCAAGAATGTCTCCGATTCATAGGCAGTGACAATAAAGTGCCACTTGCCACGATCCTGACACAACTCCCTCGCTTCCTTCACAGTCACAATAGACAGAAGTTAGCATATTATAGAAAATGGCGCCGCGGCTACTAAGAACGGTCCATAAAAGGCGGCGGCGTTTCGGCGCGTGCATTAGTCCTTTATTTTATTAAAATAAAAACTCTCTTAATAATTATTATTATATTTTATAACCGCTTGGTGGTTACCGCTTTAATTGTAGGTTTAGTCCGTTTCCTCTCCTCGGACGAAGCGATGACTAAAGTTTGATATTTAGTTTTAAGATGCTTTTATGAATGCTTCTGTTTTTTGTTTAAAAACTTTATCTAATTATGAATGCATATTTGTCACAGTTTGTCGACTTTGAGGGTAGTACAGTCAGCATCAGATATATCTGAGCACGCAAAGTGATCAAAAGTATCTATACATTCAGACTGATCATAAATATCTACACACGCAAATAGTCAAAAATATGTAATATTTTAAAAGAAATTTACTGAATTGTCTGTTGACATATTTTTGACAAGTGAGTGTGTAGATATTTTTGACTAACTGATTGTATAGATATTTTTGACGCATTGAATGCTCACATTATTATGACAACTAATGTGTGTAGATATTTATGATCAGTCTGAATGTATAGATACTTTTGATCACTTTGCGTGCTCAGATATAGATATATCTGATGCTGACTGTACCTACCCCCAGTTACAAACTTACCCCAGTTTGTATTACTTGATTATAATTCGACGACAGGCGTGGACGAACAGTTTAGCAATTGGTTTGTTGCGCGTGAAGTCCCGGGTTCGATATTTGTTTCAAAGATTTTATTTGTAATATTTAATTATTATATTAAATATTGCAAATATTTGTTAATTAAAAAAGAGATGGATATTTGCTTCGGGTCTGGTTAACAAAGAGTGGTAGGCAGTGGTACCCACTCTGCCGACCTGGGGTAGTACCACCACTTACAAGTAAACAGACCGTGAAGTGATTTGGTCGCGTTTCGGGATCAGCTTGTAAGTTGCCGGTTCCATCTAGGCCGGCATAGTGGATGTGATTGCTACTCACAGTTGAATTGTAGTAGCTGTGACATTCATTTATGGACCACACTTCGGCTTAACATCAAGCGGGGTGCTGTCATATGTCGAGTCACAATAAAAAAAAACTATTATAATTAGGTAGATTGACGAAAAGAATTTATAAATCTAATGTGAATGGATGCGTTTAACAAGGCAGGCCCCGAATGGTGTTTTCTGATCAAATCGGAGAAATCCTTAAGAAAGCTAGCTAGGTTGCCTAGTGCCCATAACCTTAGTACTTGTATGAGGAGAATTGTGGATGTGAAGGAAGCGACGGAGTTGTGTTAGGATCGTAGCAAGTGGCGCTCCATTGTCTCTGCCTATGAGGCGTGACAATTCGATTTGATTGAATAATTACTATCAACTTAATTATTATCACCGTTGCAAATCAAATTGTCACGCCTTTTTTCCATTGGATGGGCAGAGACAGTGAAGCGCCACTTGCCACGACCCTGACACAACTCTCTCGCTTCCATCACATTCACAATTCTCTTCATACAAGCTCTATGATTATGGGCACTAGGCAACCTAGCTTTCTTAAGGATATCTCCGATTTGGTTATAACAATGAAACGTATTAATTTTAGATAGTTTATAATATAGTTAGATTATAAATAAAATTCTACGGTGACATATAGACCGAGAAGTGACTAATTCAAAGGCCACATTATGGGTGGACCGCACTTTAGTTTAGGCGGGATGCTGATGCCAGCTTTATATAGAGGGTGTCAGACTACCTCCTCGTGTGTCTGTCTGCTTTCCATATCGCTTCGGGCCGGTAGATGGGCCGGCCGGTGCATCCTGGGCATCAGTCAATAACTGCCCTTAAGGAGGTGCTTGTTGGCTGTTGGCTAAAAGTCTGACGAGCAGAGGTTACTGTGGACTGTGGAGCAGCGAGTTGATATGGTCATACGTATTTTTTTTCGGGCTTTTGGTCTATACTTGGCATTGACAAGGTGATATTGATTGTTTAAATTTAAACAACACAGCACAGACGCCATTAATTAGGAGAAGAAGAAGACTTTATATTCATCATTCCGAATCGAATCATCCCAAAAATCATCTGCGTACAAAGCCACTTTCATTAGTTTATTTATCCAAATATGACGCCTGATTTAAAACATCCACAAAAAGTAGGCATCTCTTTTATAATATAAGGCGCGAAACTAATACACAACATGATATAATATGCCCGCCAAAACTGGGCTTACCAGTAAAGAAAAAATGTTTTTAATATAAAAGGACATCATTCATGTAATGTCCAATGATGAAAAAATATATAAATGGTAGTTTCGATACTTGTTTTTATAAAACTAATAACAATTTTTCTTTTATTTGCTGTGCATTTGAGAAATTAGGAAAATAAGATATTGAATTTGAATCGCCATATTAAAAGTTCTGCTTTGAACTGTCATAATATTAGTTTGATCATTTTGCATACCTAAACTATGCAAAATAAAAGATATATTCCAATTACATTGTAATCTTCGTACGTTAAACTATTTTAATTTGCAAAATACAATTAAGCCCAAGTCCCCATAAAAACTGAATGATGTCCTTTTATTTTTATTATACAAAATATTTTTAGAAATCATAAATATTATGATAGAACTCTACTTATAGCAAATAAAAGCATTAGTAGTGATCTTAAAAGAAACTTACTATTTCCAATAAATCTATTCGTACGATCTGACAAAATCTAAGGCCAAAATTATTTTATATACCATTTGTAACGAAATTAAATGTTGCCATTTCAATCATAGATTTCCACATCTGTCAAATTTCCTCACTTTTTCCATTGGGCTTTGAGTGTGTCTGCCGGTGTTTTGTAAATAAACTGGTTCGAAAGTAATTTGTTGGAAAATGGCTGCTCGTAATATTTTAAAGCTTGGAGCATTAGATGCATCGAAGACTGCTTTATTCCTCTGCGATATTCAAGAAAGTTTTAGGGTTCATGTAAAGTATTTCGACGAAGTTGTTCGAGTAGCGAATAAAATGGCAAGTATATTAATATGTTACGTAATTATAAAGTTTATTTTTTCTAGCGTCATATCAAATCTATCTTTTAAGATTTAAAAGATATAAATTTGATAAGAGTGTTTAATTCAAGTAATTTTATTCAATCATTTTTATTTTGGGATATAAATTTTCAGTTTTTTTACTTGTAGGATACAAGACAGACCACATAGGCTACCTACTATACGCAAACTATTTTACTTAAGCCCTACACTTTATAATTTTCCTATCTGATATTACAGGTAGAAGCAGCAAAACACTTCAAAATACCAATCTATGTATCGGAGCAATATCCCAAAGGGTTAGGCCACACAACCAAAGATGTAAACATAGGGACGGCTTCCCTAGTCTATCCAAAGACTACATTCTCTATGGTTACCCCAGAATTAAAGGATAAACTACAAAAAGATGTGCCAGACTTGAAATCTGTTCTTCTTGTTGGTATTGAGGTTGGTATGGACCATAGAGCTAGTATGTAGAGAATTGTGGATGTGAGGGAAGCAAGAGAGTCAGTCAGGATTGTGGCAAGTGGCACTCCATTGTCTCTGCCTATCCCTGTGAAAAAAAGGTGCGACAATTTGATAGATTCATTTGGATTGTAAAAACTATCCAAATAGCTTTAAAATAGATACACCACTGTATTAATGCCCCAATCCACTACATATAAGTCCTGGGTTCGATTCCCTGCCACAGCAAAGATTTTTTAAGTCATTAATTTGTAATATTTAATTATTAGATTAGTAATTATAAATATTTGGTAATAATTGACAAATATTGAGAAGGCTATGTTGCATTGATTTGAGCACATAGAAGGGATGAATGAAAGAGATTTATTGTAAGAGTGGTGCTTACCACTTACAAGTGAAGTGACTTAGTCACATTTCATATTAGCTTGTAAGTTGCCAGTTCCAACTGGGCCAGCATAGTGGATACAACTGCTGCTTACAGTTATTTACCTGCGTGCAGTGACTACCATTCATTAACCACACTCCAGCTTAACATCAGGTCATATTTCAAGTCATAAAAAATAAAGAAGTGACTGCAACTGAGACTGCTGTGAACTGTTGCACTTTTGGATTTTTTCTTGCTTAACATCAGGCAAGTCGAGGTCTGATGTTGAGTAAAAAAATATATTGTAAAAACAATGTTTACATTTCTATACTAAGCTACTAAAGTGCTTGTGTCATAGAAACAGTACAACCTAAGTACATGTATCAGAGATACATTGGTACCGGAAAGTTGTTTGGAACCCGTAACCATTGCACTACCACTACACCACAGTTGCCTTAATTAAAATGTAGTTAATTAAGTTGTTAGTTATGTGCTAGCTCTTTTCTGCACTTGAAGCCCTCTTCGGCTTCTTTGTGCTTTCTTCAACAATTCTCCTTCAATGGAGCCGCCTGAACTCCCACAGAAAGGTCAGGAGACCCTTCTTGTTCCTTCAGAAGAGTCCTCGCAATGCCAAGGAACTTCTGTCTTGCTTTAACTACTCCTGCAACTCTCTCCGATGCAGTCTTCTCCTCATTCAGGCAGCCACTACAGTAGGAGGCTATCTGAAATGTTCAGGTTATACAGATGACTGAAACCACTATTTCCTGTTATAGCACCTACCATAATGCAGACCTTAGATCTGCAAAGATTTAGCAGTCGTCTGGTCAAGCATCTATCTTCTATCCATATGAGGAAGAGCTTCCCGGGACTAATTAAAGTGTAAAAATTAATTTATTGCAGGCCCATGTATGTATTGAACAAACAGTAATAGATCTACTCAGTCAAGATATCAATGTGCATATTCTAGCTGATGGAGTCTCCTCTAGATCATTGATGGATAGAGGACTCGCTTTACAGGTTATATATTTTTATTATTTATTTACAATACAAAAGGAATTTATAAATCTGATGTGAATCAGAAGAAGTTGTCAGCAACCACAGTTACATGATTTAGAATTAATCTTGATAATTACCTAACATCTGAATACCGCACAAGTGAAGATATAGATGCATCAGTGAGAGCTGCTAATCTTAATAATAGCTGCGGCAGAACCAGGAGGGTGTTTTCCGAACAAATCGGAGTCATCCTCAAGAAAGCTAGGTTGCCTAGTGCCCATAACCGTAGAGCTTGTACGAAAAGAATTGTGAATCAGAGGAAAGCGAGGGAGTTGTATCAGAACCATGGCAGGTAGCGCTCCATTTTCTCTGCCTATTCTTATGGGGGAAAAAGCGGGACAATTTAATTAATTGATTTTCGAGTTTATCACGAACAGACAGACGCGGCGGGGGACTAATTTGTAGTGATAATATTAGTATGATACGAAAATCAGTGGTCAAATTTCAGTGAACCCAAGTGTACGTGGGAGCGAACGGAGCGTGGATGCCACGCGGGAGTCGATGTTCGACTGGCCAGCCAATCGCGCGGACGGAACTTTGTTACCTCATGCCCCGCCTACCTAAACACACCTAAAAACGACTTCTGTGCGTCTGACTACTCTTGCCAACTTACGTGCCACGTTCTATACTGTTGCTCTAGATCTAACTTACTATTAACAACTTAACCTACTAACATTTTCAGCGTATTCAATATATAGGGGGTTTCATTACTACATCAGAAAATGTGTTGTTTAAGCTAATGAGAAATAAGGAACACCCTGCTTTTAAAAGTATTTCTAAATTAGTTAAAGAGCCAACTAGAGATACACTTGGATTTGATTTTTTAAGCAAATTGTAAATGTAGGTGTGTTTTTATTGATTTCTATTCTAAATTCAAGTCGTTATCACCTCTGACCGGCATAGTGACCGCGACTGAGGCTACTGTTAATGGTTCTTTTATTCATCGGCGTCTCTCATTTAATTGATCACATATTGAGTCACAAAAATACTCGTAGCTTTCTCAGTAAGTTGCCGCCGTCTGCAGTTGCCATCGGAATCGCACCTCTGTGGCATCGTGGATGTGACTACTTACAGATATTTATATGTGGCCTTTACTTATGGACCGGTCCAAAGAATTTAGACTTATGAAACAGAAGGAGCCCTAAAATAGCGACAAAATACAACCATTTATACTATTTTCACTTATGGCGATAAAAAGAAGTGAGAAGGGAATGAATATACATTTTTACATTGGTAATTTAGAAGGTTGTCACTAGTTTTGATGATCATTTGACAACCTAATTTGACAGAATAACAAATGACTTTAAAATACTTCAAAAACGGAACAATTATGCCGCTACTCTTACTACCACGTGATAAAAGTCACTCAGCAGTATTCAAAGTCGACCACAATTACAAGTGGTTGTATTTGCAAAAATATAGTGCCAACCTTTGAAATAAAGGAATTGAAGTACAAGTAGTTGTCTCCTTCAGTCACACGTGGTATAAACATAATATAAATGAGACAAATAACAATAAATTAGTTCTTATTTTAGCACAGATTCTATTCTTTCCAAATTCTTTGGACGGGTCCAATGGATTCCAGCTTGACATCAATGTGTGGTCCTGTTATTAATATTTTAAAAAATACCAGGAGAGCATAATATAGTAGAAGAAGTATTGTAATATATTTTCTTTTTGGTTACAGAGATTCAACTCTACAGGATGTTTTGTGGCGACAAGCGAGAATGTTCTATTCAAACTATTGAAGGATAAAAATCACCCTGTGTTTAAGCAGATATCTAAATTGAATATGGAACCAACTAAGGACAGTTTAGGGTTCAATTTGGCGGAGAATATTAAAAATTAAGGACCTTTGGTTTTAGGCCAAAATATAGGGGAGACTTGTATGTGTGTGTTTTACATGGCCTTGTACCTAGATGGATCAAGGTCCCGCTCGGAGATCACCCGGGCTCCCTAGAAGACATAGGACCACCTCACGCGAAAACAAGCGATCTTAATATCAATCAATCTATCAAATTGTCACGCGTTTTTCCCACGGGGATAGGCAGAGACAATAGAGCGCCACTTGCCACGATCCTGACACAACTCTCTCGCTTCCTTCACATCCACAATTCTCCTCATACACGCTGTACGGTTATGGGCACTAGGCAACCTAGCTTTCTTGAGGATCCTAATACATAATAATCCTCTTAATATTTAAAATGGTTTTCAAAATGAATGCCAATAAGGATATTTTGGTAATATTTTAATAGTTTTTTATTTTATTTATTATGGTTTGGATTTAAGTTTTTTTTTATCTATATTTATTGGGAGCTTTTGTCTATTAAGACATGTCAGCTCCATAGAGCCTAAAACAAGGATTTAAGTTCTTGGTGTTGCCAGATGTATTTTAAAAATATTTTCTACATTTAAAAATATATATAAAACGTCACTCATGCAAGTCTCCATTTTTATGTTTTTATTTATACATATTTGAATCAGTGGTGCATTTTTTAAATTAAGTACTTATATAATTTTTATTTTATACTTCAATCGATCAATCGATCAAATTGTCACGCCTTTTTCCCACAGGGATAGGCAGAGACAATGTATACTTTGTAAATACAATTTCTTTTAAAATACTATTTCTGTGTTATTACTATATGTATATGTTTTATTATAAAAACGTGTTATTGAACCAGGGTTCCTAATATTGTCCCGCCTCAATTCCCATAGGGATAGACATGGATGCCACCGCTACCAAAATTCAATAACTGTAAGTAGCAATCACAACCACTATGCCGGCCTAGTTGGAACTGGCAACTTACAAGCTGATCCCGAAACGCGACCAAATCACTTTACGGTTTGTATACTTGTAAGTGGTGGTACTACCCCGGATCGGCAGACTGGGTATCACTGCCTACCACTCTTTGATAATCAGACCCGAAACAAATATCCGCCTCTCTTTTATTAACAAATATTTTCAAAATTCAATATTACAAATAAAAGCTTTGAAACAAATATTTGCGAAAACGGATAGGCAACCATTTTAATCTTTTTCTGAACTCTCTTCTCTTCATAGTTCTCTTTTTTGATGAAACTTTGTGCTTAACGTTTCTAGTAAAACCTATTTAATATTACTCATTTTTTTAAATGTCATTCCAAATGGTAAACTATAGTTTTTATGTTTCCTTTTAATAAATAGTACATTGTATTTTCTTAGTTTTTTCGCGAACTGAATTAATGAATTAAACAAATTTTATGCGACTTACTATCGCGTTTATTTTGGTTTATCGTGGTCACTCCGTGACCACGGTGGCTGCAAAGCTCTCGAAACGTAGGAATAATAAAAAAATGTAAAATCAAAACCATAATAAACGCGATAGTAAGCCGCATAAAATTTGTTTAATTCAAATTGGACATCGTGGGCTTGCTACGCCACCGATGGGGGCGTAGCAAGGGGTGGCGAACGAGAATAACCACTGTCATGTACTCACGTTCTAGTTTATAAACGCGGGTGAAACCGCAGGAAATAGCTAGTATTTACTAGTTAGAAATAAAATGTTTATTTGAGAAAAAAACATTTATTAGAATTCTCCAAAATAAGTACACACAATAATAATAATCTTATAAATTATATAATAGCATTAAAATCTTTACAGCCGGTTGTACCAAAAATTATAATTTACGAATTTGTAAAAAGTATCGTATAACTAAAAGAAAAATGGGTTGCACTACTCTTTAACTTCACATTTTACATTTACGTTTAACGGATATTTTATACAGAGCTAAAGGGCATCATTCATTTTGGGTTACTATGTATTACTTTTGTTATTTCTAATAATAAAAACATATATAAATGGTAGTTTCAATATAAAATTATTAACAACCCAATTCACGATTTTGTAATAGTAAACGTAATAGAATAAGTATAAAATAAAACTAAATTCGTAAATTGAAACTTTTTTGGTACAACCGGTTGTTAGGGTTTTTTTTAATTGTGCCTCGACATATGACAGAACACAACACTGTGAAAGGCAAAACAGTTATACTCTGTCCATTCGTTTTTATTTTTGACATCTTACGCCTATGAATTAGTTTTTTTTTTCGGAATTATTTAATAATAATAGAATTCTTTATTGCACATAAATAACTATAAAAGTTTACAATCGACAAGTGGAATGCTTTACCAGTCCCTGTGTTCTCTTCATCCTTATAATCTTGGATCCTTTAAAAGATGCGTGAAAAAGCACCTTTGGCCGGCATAGTGACGGCGACTGAGGCAGCCGTGAGCTGACGCGGTTTTTTTTCAGTCGACACTCTTGGATCTCTTGCGGATTCATCAGGCGGGTCGATGACAGATGTCGAGTCACAATAAAAAAAAAAAAAAACAGTAGTGCGATCTGCGGTCGCCATTTTCAAGGGATATACTTCTTAATATATTAATTTTATATATAAAAACTTATATCTAAAAATGCCATTTTGTATTTTATTTATAGCGTTTATATGGTAAGGATGAGTGAAAGAAGATTGACGAAAGGGATTTATAAATCTGATGTAGAAGGAGGCAGACCCAGGATGTTTTCCGACCAAATCAGAGACATCGTCAAGAAAGCTGGTCTGCCTAGTGTCCATAATCGTAGAGCATGTATGAAGAGAATTGTGGATGTGAGGGAAAGGTGGAAAGTGGCGCTTTATTGTCTCTGCCTATCCCTGTGGTAAAAAGGCGTGGCCATTGATTTTCTTATATACGTTTATTGGGGCCTTTATATACCTTTATATATTTTCGGCGTGTCTATGCGTTTTTTTTTTAGATTGAATATTTTGTCTTATTATCGTTTTACTTGAGTAAAGACCATTTTAGTTGCTCCTTGGCCGATTGCAATACCTGAAAAAAAAAAGTATAATTTTTATAAAAGCTTCTTTAGGAGTTTTGGCGGGCAACTGCAAGTGACAGGACGCGCAATTTTGAATTATTTGAAAAGCTTGTGTTTTTCATAAATATTAATGTGTAATAATGGTGGAATTGTTATCCAGTAATCATTTTTAAGGTGATCAAGTATAAACAAGTAATTTAAAGTTGTGAAACGTGTTTCTTCATGTTCCCTCCAAGACTCCTTCTGAAGTTTTAGTAAAGGCTTTCCGCCGCTTTACTAAAACGATCATCATCAACCTCACTATCTTCATCATCATTTGATGAATCACTCGCGTGGTTCATCTTTATCTTTACTTGACAATGTTTTAACATTGAACCATATATTTTTACTTTGACACTGGTAAGTTAAATACTAAAGCCATAAACAAGAAGAAAAAAGCTTCTTTAACTTAATATATAGTAAATAAAGATATTTCTCTACAAATTCAAATTATTGTTTTAAAAATTGGTAGTGTATAGTTCCGATATTCAAAATTAACTCGTTTAAAACCACGACCACTATTGTACTAAATGGCAACATTAAAAATGGCGCATTATTTTAGTCTTGCAACACTGGTAAAGCTTGAACTTGGTAGCCTTGGAGTTTTGGCGGGCAACTGCAACTGACAGGACGCGCAATTTTGAATTATTTAAAAAGCTTGTGTTTTTCATAAATATTAATGTGTAATAATGGTGGATTTGTTATCCTGTAATAATTTTTAAGTTGATCAAGTATAAACAAGTAATTTAAAGATGTGAAACGTGTTTCTTCATGTTCCCTCCAAGACTCCTTCTGAAGTTTTAGTAAAGGCTTTCCGCCGCTTTACTAAAACGATCATCATCAACCTCATTCTCATCATCATCATTTGATGAATCACTCGCGTGGTTCATGTTCATCTTTACTTGACAATGTTTTAACATTGAATCATACATTTTTACTTTGACACTGGCAAGTTAAATACTAAAGCCATAAACAAGAAGAAAGAAAAAAGAAAAACTTGGTAGCCTCTCCTAAAACTCTTCGCTTTCGGTCTGTGGCTTAGATATATCCGTATTATATGTATATCCACACACCAATCACGAGTAGACCGTGCAGCCCCACTCTAAGCCTGACCCATAAGAGTCTGGGAGACTTTTTTTTTTTTTTTTTTTTTTTTTTTTTTTTTTTTTTTTTTTTTTTATGGAGTTTTGGCGGGCAACTGCAAGTGACAGGACGCGCAATTTTGAATTATTTAAAAAGCTTGTGTTTTTCATAAATATTAATGTGTAATAATGGTGGAATTGTTATCCAGTAATAGTTTTTAAGTTGATCAAGTATAAACAAGTAATTTAAAGTTGTGAAACGTGTTTCTTCATGTTCCCTCCAAGACTTCTTCTGAAGTTTTAGTAAAGGCTTTCCGCCGCTTTACTAAAACGATCATCATCAACCTCATTCTCATCATCATCATTTGATGAATCACTCGCGTGGTTCATCTTCATCTTTACTTGACAATGTTTTAACATTGAACCATATATTTTTACTTTGACACTGGCAAGTTAAATACTAAAGCCATAAACAAGAAGAAAGAAAAAAAAAAAAAAAAAAGACTTTTTTTATTGTGACTCGCCTGACGGCAAGCAGGAGGAGGTCCAAGAGTACCGACGACTAAAAAAAACAATTTTCTCGGTTGCCCCAGTCGCCTTCACTATGCCGGCCAAAGGTGCTTCTCCACGCAATGCTTGAAGGATCTAAGGTTATAGGATGGAGAGAACAAATGGGCTGGTTGTCGATTGTTCTAAAAAGAAACGACGCGCCAAACCTTTTAGTTCGACTGCTGATTTGGTCGACGAAATGCGGATGCTTCCACCGACCAGTGCAGGCATTACGGGTGTGAAAAGGCGAGGTAGGAACAAGGTTAAAGAGCTCCTCGGAACATACACTCTGCTATTCTCTCACCCTGACAAGCTCTGGCTGTCGAGACAACCTCGGGACCAAGGTGGGTGACATCTGAGCCCTTCTCTTCATCTCATGAGCTCAGAATCAGTAGCCTGATATTTTTTTAAATTGTGACTTGTCATATGACAGCACCCCGCTTCATGATAAGCTAAAGTGCGGTCCATGAATAAAGGTGACTGCTATTACGGTCAATTAACTGTAACTGTCAACTAATTAGTCGGAGCAAATATTTGTTTCATATATTTTATTTGTAATATTTAACAATTATATTAAATATTAAAATATTTATTAATTAAAAAAAGGGGCACATATTTGCTCCTTGTCTGCTTGTCAAAGAGCGGTAGGCAGTGGTGTCTGCCAGATGCAGTACCACCATTTACAAGTATAAACCGTAAAGTGACTTAGTCGCGTTTCGGGATCAGCTTGTAAGTTGCCCAAAGATCAGGCAAAGCACTGGTATTAATTAGTCAAGCCACAATAAAAAAAAGAGCGAGCGCCATCTATCTATATAAGCTATATTTAACTCGTACCTTTTAAATAAAAAATAAATAAAAACTAAAATATATTGAAGAAAATTATTTAATAGAATAACAGTAACAAATTTCTATAAACTAATTTGTTCTATAATTACGTTTCAACATGACGATGCAATCGTTAACTATACTCAGCGTCACGCTATGATGACTGTTTTGACGTTTGCACTGTACATGAACTTTTATATAAATTAATAATTACGTTTAAAGTTGCAAATTTTTATTCTTTATTGTTACTATAAAGAATCACAATTTGCTCCTTCAATGCGACCGTGGTGTAGTGGCAGTACAATGGTTACGCTAACCGAGAGCATGAGTTCAAAACCACTCGCCGAAACCAATGTATCTTTGATATATATATACTTTGGTTATCCTGTTTCTATGATACAATCACTTTAGTAGCTTAGTATAGGATGTAAATAAATAAATATTATTTTTTTTCTTAAATTTTGCGCGAATATTGATTAATGAGTTTTATGCAGCTTACTACTCTCTCCATGCCCACAATGGCTGCAAAGCTCTCGGAACGTCAAAATAATAAAATAAAATTGTAAATACAATCAATCAAATTGTCACGCATTTTTCCTATGAGGCAGAGACAATAGATTGCCACTTGCCACGATCCTGGCACAACTCCCTCGCTTCCTTCACATCTACAATTCTCTTCATACAAGCTCTAAGGCAACCTAGCTTTCATGAGGATGTAAATACAAAACCAAAATAAACGAAATAGTATGCCGCATAAAATTTGTTTAATTCAAATATTAATTTATACGAAACTTCATTCTTTAAATTAATAATGGCCTTTTTGACATTTCAAACTTCAAACGTCAAAACTGCCATCGTAGCATGCCGCTGGTATTGCCATAAGACTAAAATTAAATATCATTCTGTCATTAAATCAAAGCGGTTTGTTGTTGTTGTTGTTGTCCATACACAAAACAACAAAAACAACACATAATTTAAATAAAACTAAGAAAAAATAACTAATAAGCATATGAATTAAACAAATTTTATGCGGCTTACTATCGCGTTTATTTTGGTTTTGATTTTACAATTTTTATTACTCCGACGTTTCGAGAGTCTCTCCGCGACCACGATGGCTGCAAAGCTCTCGAAACGTCGGAATAATAAAAATTGTAAAATCAAAACCAAAATAAACGCGATAGTAAGCCGCATAAAATTTGTTTAATTCATTAATCATTGTTCGCGCAAAATCTAAGAAAATACTGATAAGCATATTTTTGTAACAAAATTATTTGACCAAAATTATGGATGCAAAGGAAAAGGGGAACTAATAAACTACGGCTTTATTGTACAAGACGACCGTGGTGTAGTGGCAGTGCAATGGTTACGCAAACCGAAGAGCACCAGTTCGAGACCACCCACCGGTACCAATGTATCATTGATATATGCATTATACTTTGGTTGTTCTGTTTCTATGATACAAGCTACGATAGCTTCCTATAGAAATGTAAATAAAAATATAGAATTTTAAATTGTGGACTTTTTTTTATTTTTATATAGTGACTCGACATATGACAGCACCCCGGCTTGATGTTAAGCCAAAGTGTGGTCCATGAATGAATGTCACTGCTACAATTCAATAACTGTGAGTAGCAATCACATCCACTATGCCGGCCTAGATGGAACCGGCAACTTACAAGCTGATCCCGAAACGTGACCAAATCACTTTACGGTCTGTATACTTGTAAGTGGTGGTACTACCCCGGATCGGCAGACTGGGTACCACTCTTAGATAACCAGACCCGAAGCAAATATCCATCTTTTTTTTTTATTAACAAATATTTGCAATATTTAATACTATTAAATATTACAAATAAAAGCTATGAAACAAATATTTGCTCCGACCGGGGATCGAACCCGGGACTTTACGCGCAACAAACCAGTCGCTAAACCGTTCGTCCACGCCTGTCGCCGTTTGGCATTATCTACAAGTCCAACCTTTCAGTATTAGCTAAGGTTATCAAAATATGTGATTTGATAACCTTATATTTGATATGGTTGGCAGAAAATGTCTAATGGCATTAAGTTGTGCATAAAGATATAAACAAAATATTTTACTATTTACATTACTATGCTTGTATCATAGAAACAAGGCGATTAAATATACGTTCGTACCGACCGGGCAAGTTTTGAACCCGTGCTCTAAGTTTGCGTAACTATTGCACTACGACTATCAATATATATCAAAAATAAGTGCAATAAAAATTAAAAACAAAAATATAAGTTAAAATAACTAAGTTTATAACAATTATTTTCATCTGACGTGGACGACTTAAAAACCCGATGCATATTACGGTTGCCTAAGTCGCTGTCATATGTCCAAAAACTAACCAACTACAAGAATACTAGGGATGTTATGGAGCTCCGTAACCGACACTATCGGAACCGACAACTATCGTGACCGAATTCTATATAAAAGATTCGGACGATGTCGGATAGGGGCGGAGCCTAAATGAAGCATGTTGACAGGCTTTCATTCTAAAAAATCTTTAAAAATCTAATATCCGTAGCCGAAGTTATCCGAAACTAACCAGTGTAATATTCACATTTTCTTAGATTTTGCGCGAACATTGATTAATGAATTAAACAAATTTTATGCAGCTTACTATCGAGTTAATTTCAGTTTTGATTTTACAATTTTGACCACAATGGCAGCAAAGCTCTCGAAACGTCGGAATAATAAAATAAAATTGTAAAATCAAAACCAAAATATACGCGATAGTAAGCCGCATAAAATGTGTTTAATTCAGTGTAATATTATTCCTATACCCGTATCCATATCCATAACACCCCCAAAGAATACCTTAATCGCTTCAAAATATATAAATGAAAATAAATTTGTTCTTTCTTCGTTTCACATGTAATATTGCCAATTAATTAGCTAAAATAGATAATATAACTTACTACAATTGCCTTTAGTAGAAATTGTATAACTAGGTAAACAAATCGCCCTTATTCCTATATCGTCACAATATCAAATCCACCAATCAAATTGTCGCGCCCTTTTTCTACAGAGATAGGCAAAGACAATGGAGCGCCATGAACCTTACACAACACTGTAGCTTCCCTCCTACCACAAATCCCTTCATACAAGCTCTATGGTTATGGGCACTAGGCAACCTAGCTTTCTTGAGGATGTCTCCGATTTGGTCGGAGAACACCCTCCTGAGTCTGCCTCGATTATTGCATCCATCCACATCACATTTATAAGTTCCTTTCGTCAATCTACTTTCACTCATCCTTATAAAGACAACGACTGTAAATACCGACATTGTCTCCATTGTCGTCGCTTTGCCGCCCAGAGGTGTTATTTACGCTCCAGTCGATGCTTCCTTAGACTCGTGGGCAGGTATCATGGGAATTAAAAGCCTTTAGCAATTTTTTTTATACTAAAGCTACTAATGTGCTTGTGCCATATAAACAGGTCAACCAAAGTACATATAACAAAGATATATTGGTACCGGAAAGTGATTTTGAACCCGTGCTCTCGGTTTGCGTAACAATTGCACTGCCACTACACCACTGTCGCCCTAAATTCTTTGAACTATTTTAATATATTATCGCGAGATACGAATATAATCAAGGAATGACTATTTTTATTCTAGTCTCTGATTTAATAACAGACATTGAAATAATATTTAGGAAGTGTTTGTTTAATATAATTAGAGATGTGACAAATTGTTAAAAATGTATCCGGATACCGATCCTTACGGATCCGGATCTGTCGGCACTATTAGGCCGGTGCATGTGAAGTTGTTTTTAGACCAAATTTTTGCAATATAAATTAGATATATGATGTTAGCTCTCTATAGGGCTCTTCTCAAAATGATCTTAGATCGGGAAGGTGAATCTGACATCTCAATTATAAAAATTAACATTTAAATAATTTCAAAAAAAGCTAATTTAATGGTTTAAGGAAAAGTAAAAAACTAATGTCTAAATTGAATGGAATGTTTTGATTTAATGGAAAAGTACTGGATTTTATTAAAATTTTTATCTAACAAAAAACAAACTGACCAAATTATATAATGCACGACGCGTTAAGTAATAAAAAGCCATTCGAATTAATAGTATAAATAAAATAATAATAATAATATTCGAGTTAAAAGTATAATATTACTAATAATAATTGTTAATATTTATATGATATTAATTTTAATCCGTTAAAGATCCATTAAAATAGTAACGGATACAGATCTTTATTTGCAACAATAATGCCTACTAAAAGATTAAAGAGAGCCAAGTGCTCTCTAATAAGGAGGACTAGTAGCTGTTACTACTGTCACTCCAACTGCCAACATTACACGAAACGCATTTTTTTTTTATTGTGACTCGACATATGACAGCACCCCGCTTGATGTTAATCTGGAGTGTGGTCCATGAATGAATGCCACTGCTACTACAATTCAATAACTGTGAGTAGCAATCACATCCACTATGCCGGCCTAGATGGAACCGGCAACTTACAAGCTGATCCCGAAACGTGACCAAATCACTTCACGGTCTGTATACTTGTAAGTGGTGGTACTACCCCGGATCTGATTATAGTTATTCGACTGATGGCAGATACTCTCGGACACGGATCCGCGGATACGGATATCAGGCACATCACTAATTATAATAACGGTTTTTGTGAAACGGTTTGTTTACATAGTCTACAATTTTAATAAAAACTACGGCTACTTGCAAATAACGTATTGAGCTTCATTTTAACAGATTGCGTGGTGCATTGATCACACACCAGAGCGTTACACGTAAAGTACCTGGTTTGATTCCCAGTAGGAACAAAGATTTATTTTATCATATATTTGTAATATCTATTAATTGATTAGTATATCTCAAACACTTGTTAATTTAAAAAAAAGTAGCAGTTATTTGCCTCGAGTCTGGTTATTTAGCCTAGTTGGAACCGGCAAATTATAATTGCCGGTTCCAACTGGGCCGGCATAGTGGATGCGACTGCTACTTGCAGTTATATAAATGTAGTAGTAGTCACCTCTTTTTCATGGCCGTAGCTTAACACCAAGCGAGGTGTTGTCATAAATTGAATCACAATAAAACAGTCGATCAAGGTGTCCTCTGCGAATGCAAAGCAACGGTTAACTTCCAGCAGAGATAGGCAGAGTCAACGAAGTGCCACTTTCCACGATCCTGACATAACGCTCTAGACTATGAAGACAAAAAATAAAGCCCAATACGATGATTATTTATGAAATACTGCATTAGTTGCTATTCTAGATTATTTCCACAGTATCTGCCTACGCCTATTTCGCGAAAACGGGCGACATAATGCAAAGTAAGCACACCTAAGCTACGTGCTATTCATTATACTGAACAGTACCTGAAACGGGACATTTTATCATGTAAATAAATAATAAAACAAAACAAAATAAAAATAATAGGAAAAAATAAAGATTTGTTAATAAAAATGTTAGTATATAGTCTAGTTAACAAATGCTTTTTAGGACAAAACTTTTTCGTATTCTCCGAAAATTATGATTGGGGTGTCATTCGATTTGGAATGGCATGTAAATAGTTTTTGAGAAAATTCAAGGGCCGCTCGCAAAAATTGCAATAGTTATAAACAATTAAGTGAAAAAAATCGGTTTGGTTAGTCGCAAATATCTCAAAAACTATTAGAGATAATTCAAATTCGAAAAAAGATTCGAAAAGAGGAGAAAATAGATTAGAAAATTTGTTAGTTAGAAAAAATTGTTAATTTTCGTTTTGTTATTAACAATTTACTTAGGTAAAAAGTTATACTTAAACATTGAACAACACAACAAAAACTTCATTAAACATTGAAAAAATCATTTTTTTATAATATTATTATTGTCCCTTTTTTTAATGATCAGAAGCTACTTAAAAATGAGTTTTAATCATTTTTAAGTCCTATTGTTTATAAACAAATGCGTTGTTTAAAAGATAATTTTATAATTTTTTACCTAAATAAATTGTTAAGAACAAAACGAAAATTAACAATTTTTCTAACTGGAATGTATTCTAAGGACTTTGAAAAATAGCTCCACGAAAGGAAAATTTTTAGATTAATAGTTTAACAATTATCGCACTTGCAATGTTCATGTTGTATGGATAACTAATTGATAACCACGGATTATTGTTCAGTGATCTATCCTGTAAGCGTTTGAATTTTTTCAATTTTCATATTTAATAAGTATAAATAATATTTATTCATTAAAGGTCCAAAGTGGACGTGGCTTTCGCAAGCCGGAGTACCCGTTTTCAAGCGTATTTTCAACCCCCTGGGAAAATTATAAATATTGGTCCTACAGTTTCGGGAGTTGGGACGGGACTGTTCTTTGGGAAATTTTCTCCTATTATCAAATCTTTTTTCGAAAATGAATTATCTCCAATAGTTTTTGAGATATTTGCGAATATCAAACCTACTTTTTTTCACTTAATTGTTTATAACTATTGCAATTTTTGCGAGCGGCCCTTGAATTTTCTTACAAACTATCTACATGCCATTCCGAATCGAATGACACCTCAATCGTAATTTTCGGAGAATACGAAATAGTTTTGATCTAAAAAGCACTTGTTGACTAGACTAATAAGAATATAATACATAATAATTATAAACATGCTATATTATACGCTGTGCATTCGTTTACTTTCTTTTCAGCTCATGAAATACCGGTGTTTTTTTATTGTAACTGGTACCACTGCCTACCACTCTTTGATAACCAGAAACGAAGCAAATATCCTTCTCTTTTTTTTTACTAACAAATATTTGCAATATTTAATATAATTATTAAATAATATATTAATATTTGCTCCGACCGGGAATCGAAACTCGGACTTTACGCGCAACAAACTAATCGCTAAACCGTTCGTCCACGCCTGTCGTCATTAATGAATTAAACAATTTTTATGCGGCTTACTATTGCTTTTATTTTAGTTTTGAATTTACATTTATTTATTACTTGACCTATACTTGACACAGTGGCGTAGCGTGGCGCGGGCGGCATATTTAAGGGGCGGCAAAATAATAAAAAAAACTATAATAAATCGTATGATTGAAACTCCTAAATAAGGGACGGCTGACTTCCACGCTACGCCACTGACTTGACATTGTTTTGTTTTAATACAAACACGCCTTACTTAATTTATTAAGCTTACTAAAATTTTGTTTTATTGTGACACGACATCTGACCTCGTCCCGCCTGATGATAAGCAAGAGAAGGTCCAAGAGTGACGACGACTGAGAAAACCGGGTTTGTTCACGGCTACCTCAGTCGCCGTCACTATGCCGGCCAAAGGTGCTTCTTCATGCATCGCTTGAAGGATCAAAGGTCATAGGATGGAGAGAACACATGGGCAGGCAAAGCATTCCACTTGTCGATTGATCTACAAAGAAAAGACGCACCGAACTTTTTAGTTCGACTGCCGATTCGGTCGATAAAATGCGGATGCTTTCCCCGACCTGTGCGGGTATTACGGGAGTGGAAAGATGAGGTAGGAACAAGGTTTAAGAGCTCCTCGGAACATTCTCCGTGGTATAGGATGAATCCAAGGCATTAAGAAGATACTTGGCAGAGCCGTCCCAGTGGTGCGAACAGTACTCCGCGCAAGAGCGAATCTGAGCCTTGTAAATTAAACCTAATTAAAGTTTGGATACTCTAAATCTATGTCAAATAAAACCCTACAAAAGTCATATCTGTTTTAAATATTTGTTTTTTCTTATACCGCGTTCTCATCAGGCGATTTCAGTTGATCAATATTTGTCGTTTAACAAAAATTATATATATTAATTGTTTCAATTTGGTTGAAAGTCTGTTCAGACGGTTCAAATCTCGAACGATTTCGCAGTTGATCAATTCAAATCGCCTCGTGAGAACGCGGTCTTAGTAATCGCGACCTGTTAAGCTGTAGGTCGGTCCATTTATGAAGGGGACTGCTACTACAGTTAACTGTAAGTAGCAGTCACATCCACATGCCTGCCTAGTTGGTACGCGACTAAGTTATTTCACAATCCATATACTTGTAAGTGGTGGTACTAGCACTTAAGGCTAACTATTATTGTTATTTAATAGGTTTATAATTATTGTCTCTGCCTATCCCTGTGGGGAGAAGGCGTGACAAAGAGTGGTAGGCAGTGGTACCCAGTCTGCCGATTCGCAGTAGTACCACCACTTGCAAGTATACAGACCGTGAAGTGATTTGGTCACGTTTCGGGATTAGCTTGTAAGTTGCCGGTTCCATCTAGGCCGGAATAGTGGATGTGATTGCTACTCACAGTTATTGAATTGTATTAGCAGTGACATTCATTCATGGACCACACTTTGGCTTAACATCAAGTAGGGTGCTGTCATATGTCGATTCACAATAAAAAAAACATATTATTTTAAAACAAATTTACTGAATGCATCCTTAAATCTTATTTTTACTACTCGTATATTGCTTACATGGTTGTCAAAATAAATTTGTTTGTTGACATATTTTTGACAAGTGAGCGTGTAGATATTTTTGACGCATTGAATGCTCACATTAATATGACAACTAATGGTGTGTAGATATTTATGATCACCCTAAATGTATTGCATGCTTGCATTGCATGCTCAGATATATCTGCTGCTGCAGACTGTACTTTTGATAACATTGCATGCTCAGATATATCTGCTGCTGCAGACTGTACTACCCCGGAACGGTAAACTGGGCACCACTGCCTACTACTCTTAAATGTTGTTACTACCAAAATATGTTATTAACAGTATCAATTACCTGAGCGACAGTCTGCTCTCCAAGTGGAACATCATCAGTACGGAGTGCTGTACGACCAACTATTGACATCGGATCCGAGTCCAGGATCACACTGAAATTATTAACAAAAGATTTATTACAAAGATCAGTGGCGTAGCATGGCGAAGGTGCATTTAGGGGGCGGCAAAATTTAAAAAATTAAAATAAATACATATAGTAGGGGAACGAGTTAAAGGAACGCGCGAGGAATGCAGTTGTGACGTCATGGTCACGTGTCTATTATGAATAGTGAAGTAACATGCAAAATGTCGATAACAATAAACACACACTTTACTTAAAATGCAAATAGATTTAGTTATTAAAAATTATAAATGTGTATTAAATTGAAGTGTAAACATTAGACAGCAACAATTTTTAATGAATTATATATTATTTTAATTTTGAGAATAGTGACTGCATGTTTTTTTTTCTTTTTCACACATTTTAATCACGTTTCTAATAATGGTTCTAGCCTGAATACGGATGACGACTCTTTTTTACTAATTTTCAATAATCAAACAAAGAAAATATGGACAAGTTTTTATCGATATTAAATGACATCGCCGAGCTATGAGCGTCACTAAAAGCGGCCACTAAGATACGGGTGGTGGTCGTTTCACGCCCCACCGCACCTCAGCCCCCGAATTCATTTAGCTCGTTCCCCAACTATAGTTAAAATTTGAACCTGAAATTCATATTTTTGTTGTTCCTATGATTGAAATTCCTTAATAAGGGGGCGGCAATTTTTTTTCCGCCCCGGGCGGCTGTCTCCCACGCTACCCCACTGACAAAGATGATTCTACAATAATAGGCATAATTTGTGTTTTGTATCTATCACCTCTATCACCTATACCACGGAGAATGTTCCGAGGAGCTCTTTAGCCTTGTTCGCACAGGTCGGGGGAAGCATCCGCATTCTGTCGACCGAATCGCCAGTCGAACTAAAAGGTTCTGTGCGTCATTTTTTTGTAGAACAATTGACAAGTAGAGTTCTTTGTCAGCCTGAGTGTTCTCTCCATCCTATTACCTTGGATCCTTCCGGCTCAAGCACCTTTAGCCGGCATAGTGACGGTGATTGGAGCAGCTGAAAACGTTTTTTTCAGTCGTCGGCACTCTTCTGGCTTACTATCAAGCGGGTTGAGGTCAAATGTCGAGTCATACTAAAAAAAACGTTATCCGTCTCTTTCTTTCTTCACATCTACAAATGATTGGTTGTCATAGTGGCAGTGACTGAGGCAACCGTAAACAGAATCGGTGTTTCAGTCGACGTCTTGCTTATTATCAGGGTAAGAGATGTCGCGTTTTAATAAAAAAGCTATAGACCCAGGGTCATAAAACCAAGACACCATACCCTTCCTAATCCCTGTCCCTACAAATTTTAAATCACATCTCAGAGGGAGTTGTGTCAGGATCGTGGCAAGTGGCGCTCCATTGTCTCTGCCTATCCCCGTGGAAAAAAGCTTGACAATTTGATTGATTGATTGGTCTTAGTAAATAATGTGGCCTGATGTCAATCTGGAGTGCGGTCCATGAATGGAGGCGACTGCTACTTGCAGTCAGGTAAACAACTGTAAGTAGCAGTCACATTCACTATGTGACCTATTTAGAACTGACAACTTACTAACTGATTCCAAAAGGTAGTGATTTATTCCCTCTGTTCCAAAATCAACATCCAACCAGCGGTTTTTTTAAATTATTACTGTTTACATTTCTAAATTCTATACTAAGCTACTAAAGTGCTTGTATCATAGAAACATAACAATATCAAAGTAAGTACATATCGAAGATACATCAGGCAAGTGTTTTGAACCTATGCTCTCGGCTAGCGTAACCATTGCACTACCAACCACTGTAGCCTTCCAAATTTATCTATCCAATATTCATAGCTGATTTATAATTTTTTTTTCATTTTTATTCCCACATTAAACAAGGGAAATAAAGGAAAAACTCAGACAGAGCTCCGCATGCCGGAGTGGGGCAATTAATTAGTATCCGATGGGCGCCAACCAACCATAACCATAGAGCTTGTATGAAGAGAATTGTGAATGTGAAGGAAGCAAGGGAGTTGTGTCAGGGACGTGGCAAGTTAGCGATTGGTTTGTTGCGCGTAAAGTCCCGGGTTCGATTCCCGGTCGGAGCAAATATTTGTTTCATAGCTTTTATTAGTAATATTTAATAACATTAAATATTGCAAATATTTGTTAATACAAAAAAAAAGAGATGGATATTTGCTTCGGGTCTGGTTATCAAAGAGTGGTAGGCAGTGGTACCTAGTCTGCTGATCCAGGGTAGTACCACCACTTACAAGTATACAGACCGTGAAGTGATTTGGTCATGTTTCGGGATCAGCTTGTAAGTTGCCAGTTCCATCTAGGCCGACATAGTGGATGTGATTGCTGCTCACAGTTATTGAATTGTAGTAGCAGTGACATTCATTCATGGACCACACTTTAGCTTAACATCAAGCAGGGTGCTGACATATGTCGTGTCACAATAAAAAAACAAACAATTGTTACCCTCCATCACAGATTTCATCAAATGCCAACATGACAGCATCCAGATTCTCGAGCAGGGTTCGTCTCTCCACATTCCTCCGTAATAACAAACTGACAGACTCGTACAAAGCATTCAATACTGACATTAGTATTAGCTGAAATTTTGTAAGATTATATGTTTAGAGGTTATTTTGATTTACAGGCTCAGCACTGAAGAGCAAGAGCAACATGTTGACCAGACCGCCTACCTGAGCTAAAGGCATGCAGCGTAATTTATTTGACCTGGGTCAACAGAGGTAAAAAGAACGCTATCCCGGGTTGCAACTCGGATTGACCCGGGTCGAGTTGCATCGACGACGCTGTATCCAAAATAATGTCGTTAGTCATTTGATTTGTATTTGAATGAACGGCCAAAGTATAAAAGTTGAATTATATCTTCGCTTTAATTGATTTTGCAGGTGCATGTAATACTTAGTATCAAAATCTATAAAATCAACATTAGTTTATTTTTATTGTGACTCGACATATGACAGCACCCCGCTTGATCTTAAACCAAAGTGTGGTCCATGAATGAATGTCACTGCTACTACAGTATAATAACTGTGAGTAGCAATCACATCCACTATGCCGGCCTCGATGGAACCAGCAACTTACAAGCTGATACCGAAACGTGACCAAATCACTTCACGGTCTGTATACTTGTAAGTGGTGGTACTAACCCGGATCGGCAGACTAGGTACCACTGCCTACCATTCTTTAAAAATTAGTATGAGAATGACAAAATAAGGTTGGGTTTTTAATGACTAACATTACTATTATTATGTTAAATATATTTGAATATGTTTTACCTATTTATTATTATAACATTTTAATTCAAATCAACAAAACAAAAATGACAAAATCTAAACCTCCTAAATGAACAATTGTAACTGGAACAATATGTGTTCACTACAACCAATAATAATTGTTTTGCAATAAAATAATTCAACAGGCGTATATAGACACAGAAAGATGTTCAATACCTAACTTATTCTCTGAGGGAATCTCTTGATGATAATTGTGTTTGTTGATGACATGTTCAAAACTTGACTTAAAATATTTTATGTCGTTATTATTGCTGATTTATTTACTGTATTTATTATAAACTGTACTCGTATTGTATAAATTTGACAAGGCTATTTAGGTTGCATCATATTTTAATCAATTGTAAATTGTATGACATTTTTCAAAACATTCACTTTTACATTGTTAACTATTATTGTTATTTTTTTACTGTACCTATTATAAATTGTATTATATAAATTTGACAAGGCTATTACGCTGCATAATATTTTTAATCAATTGTAATTGTCATGTTTGTTTTTTTCTTTTGTATATGACTATTCCAAGTGTATTAATAGATACCTACTGGACGTTTTAAATGAATAAATGAATTATGCTTATCCATAGATTTTTTTAAATCTTTAAATCTTGCAGGAAATAGAACACATTTTTGTTTCGGCCACGCAAGATCACATGCGTGGCTGTTTTGTCCTCATTCAGGCAGCATTTCCGAAGGGGATGTAATGTGAACAAAAGCACACCCCTCCGGCAATGCTCCACTACAGCAGAAACCGCCTCAGTCAAGTGCTAGAACATGGCGTCATACTCTTACCTCATTCTCGTGTGAATTTCCCATAACATAAAAGAATAAATCGACATTGCTTTTATATACACAAGTGAGCCCATCCAGCATTATTATTTCAGCATTCGCTCTGTAAAATACAAGAGTGGTAAATCAAAAGAGTGGAAAATACAAAAGAGGTAAGATACAAGGGTGGTAAAATACCATTGCACTACCACTACACCACAGTCACCATTTTTTTTTATAGGTCATCTGACCACGACCTGCCTGATGATAAGCAAGAGGAGGTCCAAGAGTGACGACGACTGAAAAAACCGAGTTAGTTCATGGCTGCCTTAGTAGATTTAGATAACTATTTATCAATCAATTAAATAGTCACACCTGTTTCTCACAGAGATAGGCAGAGACAATGAAGCGCCACTTACCAGGATCCTGACACAACTCTCTCGCTTCCCTCACATCCACACCTCTCTTCATACAAACTCAATGGTTATGGGCACTAGGTCACCTAGCTTTCTTGAGGATTTTCTTTGATTTAAAAACAATAAAATGGTTTTATACCTATGTGTCTTTTGAAACAGACTTTTCTCAAATGCCTTCTGCTCCTTGGTGGTAGGCAGCACCTTCTTGTCATAGTACTTTGCAAGGATCCTATTGCCATCATTGTCAAGTATACACATACCCTTTATGATGTACAGGGTTGGCTCCTGAATGTAGGCAAAAGAATTATTAAGAATAGAAGCTACAAGCTTGTGGTAAGTGTTGCCAGGACTCATACAAATATTGGTTTGACTGATTGTATTTAACATGCTTTTATTAACTTGACTTGTATGTATGTAATGGAATCTTACAAAATAATTTCCACCCACTTCTAGAAGTCTAAATAATTTGAAAATTTGTACATGTAAGTATTGAAAACCGATGACAATGCAATAATTTCAATAAATATTTTTTGGCCGGCATAGCGACTGAAGCAATTGTGAACCGATTCATTTTTTCAGTCGTTAGCATTCTTTGACGTCCTTGTGCTTATAAAGTTCTCATTGTCATAATAGCATGTTTTTTTAGTTTAACTATAGTTTTATTTTTATTGTGACTACTTCTGACCTTGACTTGTAGTAGGAACAACATGAAAAATGGACTCAGTTGACGGTCAGGAGACATAACTACGCCTGCCAAGACATTATGACTTAATAATTATTGTGAATCGACATATGACACCCCGCCTAATGTTAAGTTGGACTGCTACTACAGTTTAAGCTCGGACCAAACCGAATGCGTGAGCATGACAGGTTGTAATGTATGAAACTCTATGAGAGATGACACACTGGATGCGTTAATTAGCTGTCACACAACAGACGCGCTAAGAGATGCAGCAACGTCGCACTAAAGCGAGTTGCAATGACGTTGTATTATATGGTATTCCCCTTTAGGTGTCAGACACAGCTCCATCGCATACGCATCAGTCAGTCCTGATGTATATTTTTCTGTTGTATATTTTTACAATTTTTATTAAGTTAACCGAGTTTTTGAGTGTTTTTTTTGTAATTAATGGATGAGAAAAAGCCAATAGACATAGTGCAAAATGATGAGTGTATCTACAATACGAAACACAAAAACTACAAAAATAATAATTATAAGTGTTATTGTAGGAGAGAATCGAGACTACTATACTGGAGACATGAGGTACATTCATGTTGTTTTTATTTAGATAATTTAGTAAAAAATTAAAGAATTAAGTGTTAAAATATGTGGCAAATATGCTAAATGCTTGCAATATGGCTTCTGTCAAAGTAGCTTGCACCGAACATGCACATGCATCGATTCTCTGCATGACTTGCACAGCTTTGCGTGTGCGTGCCAGCACTGATATACCATCAGTGCTGGCACGCACACGCAAAGGTTGTGAACATGCACACATCACGCCACGCGTTAGGTTTGACCCAAGCTTAAACACTCAGCTTTAGATAAGTAACACCTGATATTAGCTGATATAAGACCATGGAGCAACTTAGTAGCTCCAAAGCGAATTCACCTCTACACAGAAAAAGTGCTGAATATGGAGCGTATATTAGGTAGTTATGTTTAGATATTGTCTCAAATTCAAATCTGCCGACCCCAACTCCATGTGGTACTTGTCTGCCCAATACTAGAGTATTTTTATAAACCTGAAGATAAGGAGGGATGGCAGCCCCCACCCGCTGTGACAAAACACAAGCACTAGGTGAGCCGCAGCGAAGTCATCTGCGTCCAACAAACCGAAGCTTCCCAGTTAAATAATAAAAGCTCTACTTATTATTATATTGTATTGAAAGATCTGTAGTTCCTACATGACTTTATTGTGACACAATCTGACTGCACACTGCTAGATGTTAAGCTACAGAAAAATGGCTGTAAGCATCAGTTACATTTTTTTTTATTGTGACTCGACATATGACAGCACCCCGCTTGATGTTAAGCCGAAGTGTGGTCCATGAATGAACGTCACTGTCACTACAATTCAATAACTGTGAGTAGCAATCGCATCCACTATGCCGGCCTAGATGGAACCGGCAACTAATAAGTCGATGTCAAGTCTTCAGTTCTCCACCTGATGTTAAACTGTCTATGAATGAGGCGTCAGCTATTACAGGTAAATAACTGTAAGTAGCAGTCACATCTGCGACCACCAACTATCTGCCTACCACTGTATGAAAAAAAGCATGCATTATGGATTTAAAACAAGACCGATGCGAGTTAATTTGTTTTGTGATTAATATAACCTAATTGTTGTAGTTTTAAGAGACAAGGTACTTACAAATAAAGCCCCATCCATTTTCATTTGTATATTTATTATAATATTAACTGTAAATTGTATGTTTCGACAATTGTGCGAAAATTACAGGTTCTATAGATTTGTCGGGATTTTATTTTGACGTGTCAATTGTCAAGTTGTCATTCCGGTGTTGCCATTAAAAAATATTAATTTTCAATATTTCAAATATATACATAGTTACAAGAAAGTGTAGGTTTCCTTCCATGTTCTGTATTACCATTACATCTAATAAATTAGAAAATTATTTAAAAGAGAAAAATAGAAATAAACATGTTCTTTGTAGAGAACATTGTAATAACTCCAAAATAACTTATTTATATAATAACTCCTCAAAACCAAATCATATATTCAATTTGTATGACAATAACACAAATTCAGGCGTTATTGACCAATGATTCCTTTTATGCGATCTTAATTTAAGTTGGTTATATTTTTAAGCCGGATTCACGAATATTATTGTATGAGTGACATTCCGCATTTTTCAATCGCCCCTAACCATGGAGCTTGTATGAAGAGAATAGTGGACGTGAGGGAAGCGAGGGATTTGATAGGATCGTCGAAAGCAGCGCTATATTGACTCTATCTCTGTGAGAATTTAATTAGATCTAATATTAAAATACCAAAAATACGTCAAAATAAATTGGCCTAATTAATTATATATATGAATTAAACAAAATTTATGAGGCTTACTATCGCGTTTATTTTGGTTTTGATTTTACAGTTTGATTTAATGGTTTGATTAAGCCGCATAAAATTTGTTTAATTCATTATTTATTTATTTATTTATTTAAAACTTAATTGCACTATTTTCAAAGGCGGACTTAATGCCGTTAGACATTCTCTGACAGCCAAACCTTTAGGACATTAAGACAGTATTAATGTAATTAATATTATTATTGTAACATTAATCAATGTTCGCGCAAAATCTAAGAAAATACTAATTATATATATGTTTAAAAAATAACCAGGATAAAGTAAAACGTTCCAAGCAATAATAGAAACCAATAAAAGCACATAAAAAGCGAAAATCTGACTAAACCCATAAAACTTTAAGGCACGGGTAGAAATACAAAACTAGATTTTAATTATTTTCTATAAGCAACTTGAAAGTCGATGCCTGTATGTCAATTATAGCTAGTTCCAATCGTTATGTCGTCTTTAAGTTAGTTCACGCAGGTCAATGAATTAAACAAATTTTATGCGGCTTACTATCGCGTTTATTTTGGTTTTGATTTTACATTTTTTTATTATTTCGACGTTTCGAGAGCTTTGCAGCCATCGTGGTCACGGAGAGACCACGATGGCTAAATAAACGCGATAGTAAGCCGCATAAAATTTGTTTAATTCATTAATCAATGTTGACGCAGGTCAATCAATCAATCAATTGTAACGCCATTTTTCCACAGATAAGCAGGAAGAATGAAGCCCCACTTGCCACGATCCTTACATAACGCCCTAGCTTACCTCGCATCCAAAATTCCCTTGATACAAGCTCTCTGGTTAAGGGCACTAGGCAATCCAGCTTTCAAGCAAGTGTCATTTCTTTTACTGGGATTAACATATGACAGCACCCCACCTGATGTGAGCAGGAGTGCGCTCCATGAATGGAGGCGAGTGCTACTACAGGTAAATAACTGCAATTAGCAGTCACATACACTATGCCGACGTAGTTGGAACCGGCAACTTACAACCTTTGTGTAAAAGTCTGTATATTTGTAAGTGGTGGTACTACATCGACTTGGCAGACTGAGGACCACTGTCTTTCACTCTTAATCACAATCATCAGTTCTCTCACCTACTTCGAGACTTTTTTGTGCTGATAGTCCACCAAAGCGAACGAACTAGGCTGACAAGTGGAACTAAACTCACATAAGAAACAAAAATAGAAACATTCAGTCTTTGATGTCACCGAATCAAATTACAAAAGGTATTCGAATTTCCTGTCGCTATAATGTTAGACCCAGATGTGTCACTAATCGGGATCAAGTCTAATTTTATTTTGGGCGCACACACACTTACTTTTTGGCCATTGACAAGTTTTGGGTCATTCGTTTAATACTTGATTTTTTTTATTATTATTTAGACTCGGCTTGCCTGATTTGATGGTGAACAAGGGGAGACTGAAGAGCGCCGACGACTGAAATAACCGTTTTATTTTGCCTCGGCTTTGAGGGTTTTTTCCGACCAAATCGGAAATCTAAAAAAAGCTTAGTTGCCTAGTAACCGTAGAGCTTGTATAAGGAGAATTGTGGATATGAGGGAAGCGAGGGAATTGTGTCAGGATGGTGGCAAGTGGCGCTCCATTGTCTCTGCCTATCTCTGTGGAAAAAGGGCGTGGCAATTTGATTAATTGATTGATTGCCTTGGTCGTGTGCTTTGCTTGAAGGTTTCAAGTTACAGAATAAGTTTAATCTGCCCCCCTAGCACGGCAATCCAAGAAGCAAGATAAAGATCTGCAAGGAATATCAATGCCTTTACCCAGAACAGTGCATCAAAATGTCTAAAAAAGTTATATTTAAGGTTTTGTAAAACTTCACACAAAACAATGTTTATTATTTTAACACTTATTTATTATTTTTTGTACATTTTGATTTGCCAGCCTATTACGTTATTTAAAAATGAGTTACTATGATATTCCTTGCAGCTCTTTATCTTGATTCTTGGATTGCCGTGCTAGGGGGGCTGGAGGTAAAATCATGAATTGAGACTGTTTTTTCAGTCGTTGGCAATCTTGGACCTCGATCATGCTTACTATCAGGCAGGTCAAGTTTAGATGTCAAGTCACTATAATAAAAATATGTAGGTAATAAAATAACCTATAATAATAGATATTTTTTAAATTTTTTTTTATTATGACTCGACATATGACAGCACCCCGCATGATGTTAAGCCGAAATGTGGTCCATGAATGAATGTCACTGCTACTACAATTCAATAACTATGAGTAGCACATCCACTATGCCGGCCTAGATGGAACCGGCAACTTACAAGCCGGTATGTAAGCAAATCAAATAAACATTGAATCCAATCAAGGGAATTAACAAATGAATTAAGATAACATGCAACTTCGTTTTTAGATAATGTCAAAACTCAAAATTGACGCACGCAGAACGCGATATTATTATTAGGCCGGGAATACAAATCCGATTTCGTTTCCGATTGTCTGATCAGACTATCGGATCGGATGCACTCAATACACATCCGATTCTTGCGTCAGACTTTTTCTGAAGTCAGTTGTTCTCGAGCTGTGAGTGCTTGCTTGTCAAAATTTACGGAGCGAAAAGAAAAGATGGACGACGAATTATTCCATACTAGCTGTGCCCGCGGTTTCACCCGCGTAAAATTATGTTTATAACAGACATAACAAAGGAGGAGTTTCTCAATTCGACTGTATATGCTTTTTTGTATTTATAACTCGATAACTCATATAAAAATGACAGACGAAAATAAAAATAAATATAGAAAAATTCAAAATAGCTGAAACTATAGTCAATTGGAAACTATAGTAAAAAAATATTTTTATTAAAAGTAACCTATGTTACTTGTAGTACTTCCAAACTATGTGTATAAAGTTTAATGATGATCAGTTAAGTAGTTGTTGTGTGAAAACGTAACAAACAAACTCACATTCACATTTATAATAATAGTAGGATATGCATATTCAGAAAGTAATAACAATAAAGAAAAATTCCAAACACCTGAAAGTATAGTGTATAGTCTTCACAGTATAGTTAATTGGATTGGAATATAGTGCGATGGTATTATAGTACTCTATAATACCATGCACCTATTAAAAATTAATAAACTAAAATAAAATAAAAATGAAGTATCATTTTGTACGTGTAACACCTAACCAAAAAAAACCTGCCAATAACTAACCTTGGGCCTACATTACTTTAAGTATATAGTATACTTAAGTATATACCTATATACTTGAAAAACGGACACAACCGTCAATGACGTCTGCCCTCACGCGTCTGCCTGCCCGCGTTCCGACTTCTTCCCCCACTTCACTCGCCGTGCGTAGGATTTACGCTACACTATTTTGGCTATAATGGCTTACACATAAGATCTAGATATATACTGTCGCGAGCTTTTTTGTAGGTCTCGTCTTTTCACACCCGTAACACCCGCACTGGTCGGGGGAAGCATTCACATTTTGTCGACAGAATCGGTAGTCGAACTAAAAAGTTCGGTGCATCTTTTCTTTGTAGAACAATCGACAAGTGGAATGCTTTGCCAGCCCATGTGTTTTCTCCCTCCTATAACCTTGGATCCTTCAAGCGATGCGTGAAGAAGCACCTTTGGCCGGCATAGTGACGGCGGCTGAGACAGCCGTGTACTGACTCGGTTGTTTCAAGCGTCTGCACTTTTGGATCTCCTCTTGCTTATCATCAGGCAGGTCGATCTCAAATGTCGAGTCACAATAAAAAAAAATATATTAAGATAAACATATTCATCATACATTACATATGTGTAACTCTAGCGGTTTTGGCAGCGCACGCCAGAATAGCTCGCAGATGGTAGATTTTTATCCTACTTACTTGACACTTATTGTCATATTTTTGACAATTCACACAATATCTTGATAAATTGTAGCCTATGTGTTATTCTGATGTATAAGCTATATTATTTTCATTAAAATCCATTCAATAGTTTTGGCGTGAAAGAGTAACAAACATACATCCATCCATACTCACAAACTTTCGCGTTTATAATATAAGTAAGGAAGTAAGGATAATTATTACTACTCCAGATGGGCAGACGGGGTACCACTGCCTACCACTCTTTGACAAGCAGACCTGAAGCAAATATCCATCTCTTTTTTTTTTAATAACAAATAAATAATTATTTTTCCGACCGGGAATCGAACCCTTTACGCGCAACAAACCATTCGTCAACCGTTCGTCCACGTCTGTCGTTAAAAAATCTTTGCGAGATTGCCAGCATATACATCACAGCATGACCAGTATATGAATGGTAATCATCACTGCTACTCAAGACCCAATCTGCACTAGCATAAATTGTAATAGGTTTACAAGTTTACTTGAAACATAGTTGCTAGTGCCTTTGAGATATCTTAAGAGCCTTTTACCGCAGCTATGTTCACGCTTCCCAATGCGAATAGAATTGGCTCAAGTAACTGACTGGACATGTATATATTGATAAGCACAATATAGAGCCTATTATCTCCTGGTATGAATAGTCCACAATTTTTGGACCCAACTTAATGTGGGTACAAGCGGAATGGCAGCAGAATTACAGTCTTTCGTACCATATTTATTGGGCAAATTATTTACAAATCGGAAGTACAAATCAGAAGTACAAATCGGAAGTACAAATCGGAAGTACAAATCGGACGTGTATTTTGTTTCTGTATTTTGTATGCAAACTGCACCTTCAGACAATCGGATCGGCCATAAAATCGGAAGCGCCTTGGCGTTGCTTCCGATTCTGACATCCGATCCGACTATCGGATCGGACGTGTATTATGTATTCAAACAAATGTATGGCAAGAGTGCCTTCCGATTGTCTGATCAGACAATCGGATCCGACTATCGGAGAGCAAAATCGGATTTGTATTCCCAGCCTTACAAATGGCCGCCCTAAGACAGCTGTCAGTGTTGGGGATTTGGCGGGAAAAAGGATAAGTGTAATAGGTCGCCTTTACAATGCGCGATATTTTTATTTCGTCTCCGACTCTTTAATAGGAGACCGTGGTGTAGTAGCAGTGCAGTGGTTACGCAAACCGAGAGCACGAGTTCGAACCCCCCACTGGTACCAATGTATCTTTGATATATGTACTTTGGTTGTCATGTTTCTATGATACAAGCACTTTAGTAGCTTAGTATAGAAATGTATAATAATAAAAAATAGTTTTAATAGTGGTGCCCAGTCTGCTGATCCGGGGGGCGGGGTAGTACATTACAAGTATACAGTCCGTGAAGTGACTTATTCGCGTTTCGCGATCAGCTTGTAGTTTCCGGTTCCAACATAGTGGATGTGACTGCTACTTACAGTTATTGAACTGTAATAGCAGTCGCATCCATTCGTGGACAGAATTCCAGCTTAATATCAGGCGGGGTGCTGTCTGTCAAGATGAAAAGTACTAGGAGAGCATAATACAGTAGAAGATGTGTCATTAAATAGAACGTATCGATTTGTTATTACAGTTGTACATAAAGTAACAAAAGTAGGTTAATACGTTTTAAAAAGAAATGTTTACTTTGATATTTTTAATTGATCGAAATCTCTTTATAGCTCAGTTTATATTGCTACAAATATTTATTTGGCCGAATTTTAAGTTTCTTCGACAAATGAATCATCATATTTATAACTGCATAAATTATAAACAAAATTAAAATAGAATATTTTTTACTGCGACCAGGGATAGAACCCAGCGTCTGACACTCTGACCACGTAACTTCATAAACTCTCTATCTTTCCATCTTGTAGTTCTTCAACAGTCCACATCACACATTGCCGGCCGGGTTATAGGTACTTTATATCACATGTAATATTTATTAAAAATAATAGATTATAAAGGACATCATTCATTTTGGGCTTTTATGTACTACTTTTGTAATGTGCAATGATGAAAAAATATATAAATGGTAGTTTCGATACTTGTATTAATAAAACTAATAACAGTTTTGCTTTTAATTGCTGTGCAATTGAGTTATTTGGAAAAAAAGATATGGATTTTGTATTATCTGTCAATCAACGCCATATTTGTTCTGCTTTGAACTGTCATAATTATAGTTTGATCATTTTGCACACCTAAACTATGCATACTAAAGGATATATTCCAATTACATTGTAATCTTCGTACATTATAATATGTATTTTAATACAATTAATTTCAAGTCCCCATACAAGCTTTCTTATGCCTTCCGTTTCCTTACGAATGACGCCTTTTTATAAATGTGAACATTTTTTTCGTAGTGACTCGACATCTGACCTTGACCCGTCTGATAGTAGGCAAGAGGAGGTCGAAGAGAGCCGACGACTGTAAAAACCGAGTTATCACGGTTGCCCCATTCGCCGTCACGATGGTGCTTCTTCACGCGTCGCTTGAAGGATCCAAGGTTATAGGATGAAAAGAACACATGGGCTGGTCGACATTCAATCGACATTCCACTTGTCGATTGAAGACTGCCAATTCGGTCATCAAAATACGGATGCTTTCCCCGAAATATTATTTTTATATTATTATAAGTAATAAGAATAACAATAAAGAATATTTTATTATCCAAACTCTATGTTTTTGTTTGTTTTACTCCATATTCATTTATTGGTTGCTTTTAATTATAAATCCTTTAAATAACCATCAATTTTGATTGTTCACATCTGTCGGGCGATCTGTGATAGTCTGATAGCCATATTTTATTATGATTCTTTTTAAATTGTTTTAACATACATAATACATATTTCAAAATTTAATGTTTAACGAATAATAAATCATTTGCGATCGCGACCCAATCGTGTCATGTAAAATGAAACGACAAAAATGTTTGGCGTTAAAATGATTTACCGCAGCGAAGTCTGACTCAATTTATGACTGCTTAAACTAAAATAGTCCACTTTCCCATTTTATCTTTTCTCTTGTAAACCGTTTACGAAGCTCATTACCGCTTTAAGACCACTGCTTGTTAATTAGAAAAAAAGTATTTATAGATAATTAGCTGGCAACATTGTGATTGTTGACAGTTGCTTTTTTGGCGCGAATATTTTTATAACTAGTTTATTAAGAGGTAATAAACTATACTTTGTAAAATGTAGCTTGGCTCCTGTGACACCTGAGAAATTTTCAGACGACTTAACATTGTAGCAGCGTCTCTCTTAGATCGTTCATTTCTAAGTTGTTTATTTTCGTAGTTACAACCATAGCTTACCAATAATATTTATCATACAATAATAACACAATAATTTTTAATATATCAATAAAACTTTTTAATAAACAATAAATCAAATAAATCATGTAACAAAAAGAAATCTTGCCGCTCCGTCAAGGTTCTTACATCTTACATCTGTTAACAAAAATACGAGTACTATAATAGATAGTGATGGGACTAGTAAAGTCATTTTGGCATCTGTCATAGGACCCAAGCTAAATTTTACAAACCTTAGTTATAATAATATCCTTGTGTATATTCGTGTGTCTGTCTGTTTGCCATATCGCTTCGGTGATACGAAAAGCAGATGGGCCGATGAATCCTAGGCATTAGTCAATAACTTCCCTTAAGGGGGTTCTTGTTGACTGATGGCTTAAAGTCTAACGTGTGGCGCATCTCCACGTATCCCTCTGCCTTCAGAGGGCACTGTGGTGTAGGGCACTTTTAGGCATTTTTGCCCATACTTGAGAATGACAGAGTGATATTGTTGTATCAGTACAAACAGCATAGGCGCCATTAATTTAAAGAAGAAGAAATTTTATTTTTAAGATTTTTTTAAATTTTAAAGAGTGGTGCCCAGTTTCGTACCAACACTTACAGGTATTCAGACCGTGAAGTCTCTTAGTCGCGTTTTGGGATTAGCTTGTAAGTTGCCGGTTCCAACTACACCGGCATAGTAGATGTAACTGCTACTCACAGCTATTTAACTGTAAGTAGCAGTTACCTACATTTATGGACAACACTCCAGTTTAACATAAGGCTTAAAATCTTCCTACAATCGCACCGCCCTCCATATTCCTTTTAAGAAAAGAATAATCCTTTAGTAAGAAAAGCATAAGACACAAAATTAAGAAATCAAAACGCTATTTCTTTTCGTGTATGACTTTCAAAAGCACGTCGGCACTTTCAAAAAGGTTGAATAACAATTGAAAGTTAACTATTAATGTGTTACTTAGCGACAATTGTTAAAAAAATATTGTGTTCAGATTCGACCGAAAAACTCATCCGATTTTTCCAAACAGTTTACCTGTCCTGTTCGGCTTCATTGTTATGCGACCTAAATTCGACTTGCCTAATGATAAGCAAAAGGTCCAAGAGTGCCGACAACTGAATAAATACGCCGTAGTCCACTTCCATTATCGCAGAAAATGACAGCACCATGCCTGATGTTAAGCTGGCGGACGCCCTACATGCTGCAATTAGATAGCGTTGCTAAAAGAGATTGCCTGTACCAATGACGTAAAGCATTCAATATCATCATCATCAGCCAAAACGCGTCCACTGCTGAACATAGGTCTCCCCCTTTTAAATATCTCGCAATCGATATTCGGCAGAGCTGTAGTATATCCGGACCGACGCGAGACCGCTAAGGCCTCATGTGGAGTTGCTGGTCTCCCATCGAGCGCGTCCCCTGGGTGGTGGATAGGAGAACGCCGCAAGTTTACCTGCGGTATCGGTATTATCGACGCAGACCATACCAGCATTTTTGTGAGGGCCCATGTCGTTTCCCGAGCCTAGCACGCTTAGGCCTGTCCTCGGCCTGCATGCCGGCTCCCCTATCAGGACGCAAGACGGAGCTCGACAGTGGCCCGCTTGCCGACCCTTCCCTTCCTCTCTCTCAGCCACGCTGAAAAGTCCGGTACGGAATACAGCGAAAAAAAGACCGCTGAGGCCAGTTGTGGGCCCCGCACGAGTCATGCGTGCGGCGTAGAGATCATCTTTCATTTTTCGTTTCGTTTTTATCCCCAACGCGCAGTAGTCGAATTTAAATTCTAACCGGCACGAACCCTTAAGCGTTGTTAATTCGTTTACAATTAAAAAACTACAAAAAGCATTCTACTATACAAGTATCCGACATCAATGACCATTAAACAGACCTTTCTGTTATTATTATTATGAAAATAATGAATGGGAAGTAAATGATAGTGGTTCCGTAGGTTTTTCTTTTATATTTACGTGTTAAGGTACTAATGCTGCTTGATTTATAGAAACGGGAAGACTAAAGAATTAAACAAATTTTGTGCGGCTTACCATCGCGTTTAATTTGGTTTTGATTTTACAATTTTTAATTATTCCGACGTTTCGAGAGCTTTGCAGACATCGTGGCCACGGAGAGACTGAGGTGTGAGGTCTATTGTTGGACGTCCTATCGGTTGATGCTGTTATTGTTTCCAAAACTACCCTGTTTGATGGTTTGATTTTGTTTTCTGTTCCCGGTTTAATTTTTTTTAAATTTTTTTATTCAAAAATAACTGGTATACAAGAAGTAGAGTTTCTCCAGCGGCAAGTCAAACCCCCATTTCTAATGAGCTTGGCGTGGATTTCACAAATATACGTGGAATCCACGCCAATCTCAGTGCCGTCCATCACCATCTTGAGACGGCAAAGCCCGCTCTGCTCTTCTTGACGGAGACGCAGATAAAGGCACCGGCTGACACCTCGTACCTCCAATACCCCGGCTACTCGCTTGAGGAAAGATTCCTCGCGAAAGCCGGGGTATGTGTGTACATCCGGTCCGATATCTGTTGTCTCCGTCTGCTTTGCTTGGAGGATCCTTCCCTGTCCATCCTCTGGGTACACGTAGACCTTGGTTCCCAAGCCAGGATCTACGGGTGCCTTTATCGTTCCCACCACGGGGATTCGGAGACAACCCGGCTCTTCGATTCTCTGAGCCGGGCGACAGACGAAGCGCTGGAGCGGTTCCCGACCGCGGAGGTCGTGGTCTTGGGGGACTTCAACGCACACAATGAGGTGTGGTTGGGGTCCCAAAGGACCGACCACGCGGGAAGGGCTGCTCATGCTTACGCCCTTCTGCATGACCTGACACAGCTGGTGACCCAACCCACCCGGGTACCAGACATTGTCGGTCATGCTCCCTCTCTGCTGGACCTTCTACTGACCACTCGTCCGACCGGGTATAAAATTTCGGTCAAAGCTCCTCTTGGGACTTCTGACCACTGCCTGGTCGAGACGATAGTGCCGCGCGTCGTGCCTTCTCCCGCCAGGAATGAGGTGCGACGTTTATGGCACTACAGGTCAGCGGATTGGGAGGGAATGCGAAATTATTTCGCTTCGCTCCCTTGGTGGCAGCGCTGCTTCAACTCCGAGGATCCATCCACGTGTGCCTCGGCCGTTGCTGATGAGATAGCACTGGGGATGGAATATTACGTTCCATCCAACTGTGCATCTCGTAACGACCGGAGCAGGCCCTGGTACAACAGTGACTGCGCGGCTGCTGTTTCAGCAAAAAACGCAGCTCACAGTGCATGGGTCAGGGGTCGAAAACATCATGACCCTCACGTGGATGAGTTGAAAGCAGCCTACAATCGTGCCACCAAGTCTTGCAGAAAGGTCTTTAAAAAGGCGGAGGCACAGCGCGTTTCCAGGATTGGCGAGAGTCTATTAGCGCACCCAACGGGTAGTCGCAGCTTTTGGAGTCTCGCCAAGACTGTAGAATCTAACTTCTGTCGTTCTGTACTGCCACCGCTGAGACAGCCTGATGGCTCACTGGCGCATACGGCGAAGGCGAAGGCCGATCTACTGGCCGAAGTCTTTGCCTCAAATTCGCATATTGACGATCGTGGTGTAGGGCCACCCACCCTGCGTCCATGCGGACATACGATGCCTGAGATTCGTATCAGACAACGCGATGTCCGCATGGAGCTACGATCGCTTGATATCCGGAAGTCCAGTGGTCCCGATGGTGTCCCAGCGCTTGTGCTTAAAACTTGTGCAGCGGAGTTGACTCCCGTCTTGACGAGGCTATACCGGCTCTCGTACGCATCGGGCTGCGTGCCTCGGGCTTGGAAGGGGGCCAATGTGCAACCGGTCCCAAAGAAGGGCGACCGCTCGGACCCGTCAAACTACCGTCCAATTGCTGTAACCTCAGTACTGTGCAAGGTTATGGAGCGAATAATTAATATTCGCCTCATGGCCTACCTGGAGGGTCACCAGCTGATCAATGACCGTCAATATGGCTTCAGGCCGAAACGGTCAACTGGTGATCTTCTGGCGTACACCACGCACGTCTGGGGTGAAGCGTTGGATGGTAATGGAGAAGCCCTTGCTGTTGGCTTGGACATCTCCAAAGCGTTTGACAGGGTCTGGCACAGGGGCCTTTTATCCAAGCTCGAGGCATACGGTTTACCTGACCGTCTGCGGGGCTGGATAGCTAACTTCCTGCGTGGCCGCTCCATACGCGTCGTTGTGGATGGAAGCGCGTCGCGCAGGATGTCGGTGAATGCCGGCGTCCCTCAGGGCTCCGTGCTGTCGCCGACTTTGTTCCTTCTGCATATCAATGACATGCTGGACCTCGGATCCGGCATTCATTGCTATGCAGACGACAGCACGGTGCATGGACGCTACACTGCCCGCCCCGCAGCCGGCAAACAGGAGATAGCCGATATGAGAAAGTCTGTTGTAGCGGGACTGAACCGGGTTCTTGATCGTATTACCCACTGGGGCGACAAGAACCTGGTTCAGTTCAACGCAGACAAGACTCAGGTATGCGCGTTCTCGACGAAAAAATCCCCGTTTACTCCCCTTCCCTCTCTTTGTAACATCTCCCTCAGTGCTTCGGACAGACTGGACATTCTTGGAATGTCCCTTCGCTGCGATCTGAATCACAGGGACCATATCGAGCGGGCCATTAAGACCACCTCCCGCAAACTTGGCATCCTGAACAAGGTGCGGCGGTTCTTCGCGCCAGAGCTTCGCCTGCTTCTTTACAAGGCACAGATTCGCTCTTGCGCGGAGTACTGTTCGCACCTCTGGGACGGCTCTGCCAAGTATCTTCTTAATGCCCTGGATTCATTGCAGCGCCGAGCTGTCCGGATCATAGGTGATGCAGAGGTCACGCGAACTCTGGAGCCCCTACAACTACGAAGAGACATGGCGGCTCTGTGCGTCCTCTATCGCCTATACCACGGGGAATGTTCCGAAGAGCTCTTTAACCTTGTTCCTACCTCATCTTTTCACTCCCGTAATACCCGCACAGGTCGGGGAAAGCATCCGCATTTTGTCGACCGAATCGGCAGTCGAACTAAAAAGTTCGGTGCGTCTTTTCTTTGTAGATCAATTGACAAGTGGAATGCTTTGCCTGCCCATGTGTTCTCTCCATCCTATGACCTTGGATCCTTCAAGCGATGCGTGAAGAAGCACCTTTGGCCGGCATAGTGACGGCGACTGGGGCAGCCGTGAACAAACCCGGTTTTCTCAGTCGTCGTCACTCTTGGACATCCTCTTGCTTATCATCAGGCGGGACGAGGTCAGATGTCGTGTCACAATAAAAAAAAAAAATAAAAAAAAAGTTTGCTGGACTTGTCTCCATTCATTGCGGCCAATGAATGGAGGAAACTGCTACTACGAATTTAGGATCGGCAACATTATAGGCGATCCTAAACTCGACTAAGTAACTTTATAATCGTTTTTTTTATTGTGACTCGATATATGACAGCACCCCGCTTGATGTTAAGCTGTAGTGTGGACCATGAATGGATGTCTCTGCTACTACAATTTATTAACTGTAAGTAGCAATCACATCCACTATGGCGGCCTAGTTGGATCCGGCAACTTACAAGCTGATCACTTTGGCTTGATCACTTGATCACTTTCCTCAGATCGACAGACTGTAAAGTGACGATAATTTAAAGCTATGGTATCTGTGACTATGAATAATCGTCAATATATAAAATCAAAGGGGTTTTTTACGACGTCTTATCGAACCCTAATACCAAAGTCAATTTGACTAGGCGTTACAAATCGATTTATTATTAAGAAAAGAGTTTGTTAATTGTCTATAATATAATAGTTATAAAGCCCTGTTATGTACCTGATTGGATGTACTGTCGGCAAGAAAAGTTTAGAAAACCCTCGTATTTTTTATTATCCTTTCCATGTACCCAAACTATCGAAGCATTCCTTTGCCAATCCTTGTCACTACATCTTCTTTCCAACCACCTCTATCGTGCGCTGTTCTATGCCTCATTCTATCTGCTTTTTTATTTTATTTTTATTGTGACTCGACATATGATAGCACCCTGCTTGATGTTAAGCCGAAGTGTGGTCCATGAATGAATGTCACTGCTAATACAATTCAATAACTGTGAGTAGCAATCACATCCACTATGCCGGCCTAGATGGAACCGGCAACTTACAAGCTGATCCCGAAACGTGACCAAATCACTTCACGGTCTGTATACTTGTAAGTAGGGCTTGCATTCCGGAATTTCGGAATTTCGTAACTCCGGAATTTCGGATAGATTCTTTGCAATATTTCAATTCCGGAACCGGAGCCAATTCCGGAGCCAATATCGTATTCCGAAATTTATCATTTTTATACATTATTTTTAGTTTTTAGAACGTTTAAGTATCTAAAATAGATTATTTTTACAATTTCAAAATTCGCGTCTCGAATGTACTATTCGCACGCGGCGTCCCGTTAATAAAAATAAAAATATTTAAGAAAAGTGGTCCAGAATAACCTAAATCAGTGAATACAGTAGCGAAAATTGTATTAACGCAGGCCGAAGAAGTAAAAACATACATAAAAAATACAATAGAAGAATTGAAAATAACAGGACACCGATTCTCTCTAACTATAGATGAATGGACCTCTTTACGAAACAAGAGGTACATGAGTATAAATTTGTACAGCTACGGTTTTGGTGGTTTTAATTTTAAAAATCTTGGACTTGTAAAAATTACGGGATCAATGTCATCTATTTCAGCTCATAATATGTTGCGAGACCATCTTGCTAAATTCGGCGTGTCTTTGGATGAGGACATCGTGAGCCTTACAATACAACCGAGCGACGGTGCGAGCGTGATGGTAAAAATGGGGACATACTGCAAAGGCTATCACCAATTATGTTTAGCTCGTGTTGTTCAGCTCGCGGTTATCGACGCTTTATATAAGAACACTAAAGAAATCCCGCCGGTATCCGTTGATAAGGCATCCGATGATGACAGTGAATACGAATGCGACGAGGATGCCGATTCAGAAACGAATGACAGTCGATTGGAAATCGTAACTCCCACTGCTCGGGCTGATCCAAATACACACAATGAGGTCATAGAAAAAGTTAGGCGCCTTGTAAGATTAATAAGAAAGTCTCCTTTAAAAGCTGATTTACGGCGACAATATGTCAAAACGGAACATGGCAAGGACATACAGCTACAGATAAATTGTCGCACACGCTGGTCAAGTATGGTTGACATGATCGGAGTGTTTTTAAAGATTAAAGACTCGGTACTTAAATCCCTAATAGACTGGAAATCTGATATTTCGTTTTCTGAAGATGAAATCCAAACACTGACCGACATTCACCACAGCTTAAATGTAAAAGTAGCTGTTTTATCTTTCTGTCGACGCGATGCGACTCTTTGCACAGCTGACACAGCATTGAGACGCTGACATTGCACAGCATTCGTCCTTAAAAAACTTGACATACAGAACAGTTTTTTAAGTACTAAACTTGCTACAAATTTACGACATCGTATTAAGCAAAAACGACAATTACTGACAAGTGTTATACACTATTTGCACAATTCAGAAGACTTCTTCAGACGAGCGGATGAAAAAAAAAAAAAAAAAACCGCCGATTTAACACTACAAGAACAGCTCTCTACCGCTCTCAGAACCGTTCCTCTAATAAAAGAATTAAATTAGTAAGTAAGATGATGTATCAATACAAATGCGATTAAATAAATACATATTACCTACAGACTTTCTTTTTTTAACCAATTCCGGAACTAGTATCGGAATTCCGGAGTTGTGTGCCCAATATCGGAAATCAGTTCCGGAGTTGAAAACTATCCGATATTGTAAGCCCTACTTGTAAGTGGTGGTACAACCCCAGATCGGCAGACTGGGTACCACTGCCTACCACTCTGATAACCAGACCCAAAGCAAATATCTATTTCTTTTTTTATTAACAAATTATTGCAATATTTAATATTATTAAATATTACAAATAAAAGCTATGAAACAAATATTTGCTCCGACCGGGGATCGAACCCGGGACTTTACGGGCAACAAACCAATCGCTAAACCGAAAAACCTGCTATCGTCACTCCATATTATACATTCCTTAACGCATTCACTACAACGTCGATTCTACTTTCATGCTTCTTCTGCCACACCTAACTTAATAGTAGAGACTGTTTGAAGAGAATTGTGCATGTAAGCAGTTTCCTGCCTAGTTCCTGCCAGATCCAATTGGTTAAAGACGGCAATGCCACCAGCAGGAGTTTACTTACTACGTCGTCTCTGACTATCGCTGTGGGAAAAAGGCGTAACAATTTGTTTGATTAATAAGAAAAGCGATTATTAAAAAGAAATTCCTCTAAGTTGCTTTTGCACACGTCTGTTCTTAAACGCGGGAACTAAATCACTTCACGGTAAGTGGTGGTACTACTCCGGATCGGCAGACTGGGCACCACTGCCTATCCGCCTCTTTTTTTATTAACAAATATTTGCAATATTTAATATAATTAGTTAATAAATATTACAAATAAAAGCTAAGAAACAAATATTTGCTCCGACCGGGAATCGAACCCTAACTTTACACACAACAAACCAATCGCTGGACAATCGGACAACGCCTGTCGTCTCCGTGGTATAGCCGATAAAGAAGAATGAATTTCTTCTGACAATTGATCGATGTAAAAACGTAACGTAGGTGTAAATGCTAGCATTAACAATAATCAAATTAATATTCTAAATGATAAATTAAGTTTTCTATTCAAGAAATTGTATTGTTAACATGGTCTATTCTTGTTTTGCAATTCAAGTACGATTTAATATCGTTTTAGATATGTCATTCAAATACGATTTAATGTCGTTTTAGGCATGTGATTCAAATACGATTTAATGTCGTTTTAGGTATGTGATTCAAATACGATTTAATGTCGTTTTAGGTATGTGATTCAAATACGATTTAATGTCGTTTGAGGTATGTGATTCAAATACGATTTAATGTAGTTTTAGGTATGTTAGTGAAATACGATTTAATGTCGTTTTAGGTATGTGATTCAAATACGATTTAATGTCGTTTTAGGTAGGTGATTCAAATACGATTTAATGTCGTTTTAGGTAAGTGATTAAAATACGATTAAATGTCGTTTTAGGTAGGTAAATATTCGGTTCTTAATCAACAATATTTTTTTAAATAAAACGCGACGTGATCTTGACTTGCCTTGAAAGGGGAGGTTCAAGCTGACGACTGACAAACCCGTTTCATTTAACGATGGCCTTAGCCGCCATCACTATGCCAGCCAAAGGTGCTTTTTCTCGCTTCGCTTGAAGGATCCAAGATCCTGTCTGGATACCACGATTTGGACATTGACCTGTGCCTCAGTATTTAACTTTTTATGTATATTATGGCACCCCGCCTGATGTCAAGCTGGAATTCTGTCCATGAAAGTAGGTGAATACTACTATAATTAATAACTGTTAGTAGTAGTCACATCCACTATGCCAGCCTAGTTGAAACCGGCAACTTAATAGCTGATTCCGAAACGCGACTAAATTAATTCACGGCCTGTGTATTTGTAAGTGGTAGTACTACACCGGATTGGCAGACTAGGAACCAATCTTTGACAACCAGACCCAGAGCTAATGTAGCTTTTTAAAATAATCAATCAATCAATTAATGAAATTGTCACGCCTTTTTTCCACAGGGATAGGCAGAGACAATGGAGCGCCACTTGCCACAATCCTGACACAACTCCCTCGCTTCATTCACAATCACAATTCTATTCGTACAAGCTCTATGGTTATGGGCACTAGGCAACTTACCTTTCTTGAGGTAGTATTTTTTAAATAACATTTGTAAATACACCAATATTGGGTTCGACCGGGAATCGAACTCGGGACTTTACGAGTAACGAACTGGTGTTAAATAAAAGTTATTATTTAAGCAAGAATAATGTCTGTCTGGTCATCTCTAGAGTCATAATTCACATAAGAACAACTATTTTGATGTACGGAGCGATATTTCACTGTAGATCTATTATGGATGTGTTTGTAAATACATGGTGTTGCTTTTTTAAATTCCTAATAAAAAACATTGTTGTCAAATTAGTATTAGGATTTGACTTTGGATCCTTCAAGCGATGCGTGAAGAAGCACCTTTGAATAAACTCGTTTTTTTCAGTTCTTGTCACTTTTGGACCTCCTCTTGCTCGGGGAGGTCCAGGCCGGTCGAGGCCAGATGTCGTGTTACAATAAAAATAAATAAAGTTAGGTAAAAGTAATTTAAGGTTAAGACAAAAAGATAGTAAAATAAGATTTATATTTTTAATCTTAGGCTATTGAAGTAGGTACTTACTCGAAAAATAAAGGAACGCCGATTCTGACGACAGACGTGGCCGATTGTTCAGGGATTGGTTTGTTGCGCGTTATTTCTAGGGTTCGAATCCCGATCAGAGCAAATATTTGATTTATAGCTTTTATTTGAAATATTTAATAATTATATTATATTATATATTTTATTAATAAAAAAGATACGGATATTTTCTTCGGGTCTGGTTATCAAAGAGCAGTAGACAATGGTACCTAGTCTGCCGATCAAATACGATTTCGTAAGTTGTACTTACAAGTAAACAGACCGTGCAATGATTTGGTCGCGTTTCTGGATCAGCTTGTAAGTTGCCGTTTTCAACTAGGCCAACATGTGATTGCTACTTACAGTTATTGGATTGTAGTAGCAGTACCATCAAGGACCACACTCCAGCTTAGCATAAAAACAAAACTAAAAAGTGAATTAATTTTTCAAACACACTGTATATGAGGTCGCAGGTAGAATAGAATTGGCATTAATAAAATTTAAACTCAATCCATCATTATATGTTTCACAATGTATTTTCAAGTACCTAAACAGATACTTGGGATAGATAGGTGTATAATATATTAACCCAATTGCATCTCTGGCCGGCATAGTGACGACTTAAGCAATCTGTATACTGAATCAGTTTTTTTCAGTCGTTGACGCTCTTGAACTTTTTCTTTTTCTTGCAAGTCTAGTAATAAATAAGCAATAAAGCCACAGAACAAAGAAATATAAAAGACATTATCCATTTTGGGCTTTTATGTACTACTTTTGTAATGTCCAATGATGAAAAAATATATAAATGGTAGTTTCGATACTTGTATTAATAAAACTAATAACCATTTTGATTTTGATTGATGTGCAATTGAGTTATTTGGAAAATAAGATACGGATTTTGTATCGTCTGTCAATCACAAAAACACGCTATATTCTCAAGTTCTGCTTTGAACTGTCATAATTATAGTTTGGTCATGGATCCTATGACTGAAATAGGTAATGGTTTGGTAAAATCAAAAAGCGACTGTATTTATTTATTTTATTATTATTTACGTTTCTATACAAAGCTATTAAAGTGCTTGTAATAGAAACAGGACAACCAAAGTATATACTCGTATATCAAAGATACATTGGTAACGGTGGGTGGTCTCGAACTCGTGCTCTCCGGTTTGTTTAACCATTGCACTGCTACTACACCACGCTTTTGTGTATTAAGAAACAAGTCAGGCCCTGACCTTGACTTGGCTGATGGTAAGCGTGGGTCCAAGAGTTTATGTTTGCCACTGAGATTTTTTTATGATTGGCGCTCTTGGACTTCCCTTTGCTTCAGTTCAGGACAGAAATAGACGAAATGAGACTTATACCAAAAAGTACCTAAGCTTGAAAACCTTATAATCAAAAACATTTTTCCCTCCATCTAGCCACTATACGTAAATTGACAGCAAACGGGAAACATGAACGACGGCATCTTTGATTCATGTCAACCGGAAGCGTGAATTTTGAGGTGCAGTGGATTTGATTTGAATTTAAGAATCTATTAGAATTGACATTTAAAAATATATTTATAATATTAAAATAATTATTGTTCGCACCTCGGGGATGGTTCGGTTCGGCCAAGTATCTTGTAGGTGCCATTGATTCTTTGCAGCGCCGAGCTGTCCGAGTTGTAGGAGTCCCTGCAACTTCGCAGAGACAGCGGCTTTATGCGTCCTTTATCGCGAATACCACGGATAATATTCTAAGGAGCGCTTTGCCCTTTTTCCTATCCAGTCTTATTACTCCCGTGATACTGAATCGGCAGTCAAACTAAAAGGTTTGGCACGTCGTTTCTTTTTAGAACACTTGACAATTGAAATGCTTTACCAGCGTTATATGTTCTCCCCATCCTATGACCTTGGATTCTTCATCAAGCGATGCGTGAAGAAGCACCTTTGGTCAGGATAATGACGGTGATTGAGACAACATTGAACAAACACGGTTTATTCAGAAGTTCACATAATAAAAGTTCAACGTAGAATTTTGACCTATTCCTACCTCGTCTTTCGACACCCAGATCGACACAGGTCTGGGAAATAAAAAAAAAAGATCACTAACTTTGGTTTGTAAAGGCACTCCAGCTTAATATCTATGTTCACTATATTTAAAAGGGCGGTTTATGTTACATTTAATCATTATAATTTGTTATTCGTCACTTTATTTAAAATTATTATTTTAATTTGTGGTTTGAATGAGGATGTAGTGAGAAGGATTGACAAAGGAATGCTTTGATGGTTTGGGCACATGGAAAGGACGAGTGAAAATAGATAGAAAGTAGATAGATTGAAAGTTTATAAATCTCATGTGAATGGATGCGTTAAACAAGGCAGGCTCTGGAGGGTGTTGCCGACCAAATCAGAGACATCCTTAAGAAAGTTAGGTTACCTAGTACCCATAACCATAGAGCTTCTATGAAGAGAATTGTGTATGTGAAGGAAGCGAGGGAGTTGTGTCAGGACCGTGGCATGTGGCGCTCCATTGTCTCTGCCTATCCCGTGGAAAAAAGGCGTTACTTTAAATATTGTTTTGTTCCCTTAAGAAATATAAATGATTAACTGATGATTAAGAATTTCCCTTTTTTGTTAAATTTGTCACCGATATCTATCATTGCATTTAAATAACCCAAAGCGAAAGGGTTAAAGTCGTGTCGAGTCCATTTTTAAATTGCCCCCTTTAACTATCGAATTGCCCCCCTGTAGGGCGTGAGCCCCACGTTGGGAAACACTCCTCTAGAAGATAATTACTCTATGGTCCTAGACATCAATCGGATAGGGGCGTGTCCCTAACACAAAACCGTAGATGTCCATTTAGTTACGTTTTTAGTTCGTTTTACTTTATAAAGGTGACCGTGGTCTAGTGATTGTGAAATAGTCTGAATACAGAAGCTCCAGGTTCAAAACCACTTGCCGTTACCAATGTATCTGTGATATATGTACTTTGAACGTCCTGTTTCTATGATATGAAATATGATTACGTTAAGTACCTACGAAAACCTGCCTGATGATAAGCAAGAGGAGGTCCAAGAGTGACGACGGCTGAAAAGGATTAAATCAGTTCACGGCTGCCTTAGTCGTTGTCACTATATCACTTTGCTTCTTCACGCATCGCTTGAAGGATCCAAGGTTATAGAATGGAGAAAACACATGGGCTGGTAAATACACTTTGTCGATTGTTCTACAAAGAAAGAATTCACCGAACTTTTTAGATCGATAGCTGATTCGATCGACAGATTTTTTTATATTTCCCATCCCTTCTTGGATTCTTTAGGCGTTACCTTTGGCCGGCATAGTGACGACGAATGAAACAGCCGTAAATTGAACGTCCTCTCGTCGTCAACGTACTTGGACCATGAGACAAGTAAAAGTCAGATTTTGCGTATTTATTATTATAAATACAATATTTAGGGTGACTGTGGTATAGTGGTAGTGCAATGGTTACGCAAACCGAGAGCACGGATTCAAAAACCACTTGCCGGCACCAATGTATTTTTGATATATGAACTTTAGTTGTCCTGTACATATATTGGAGACATCCTCAAGAAAGCTAGGTTGCCTAGTGCCCATAACCATAGAGATTGTATGAAGAGAATTGTGAATGTCAAGGAAGCGAGGGATTGTGGCACGATCGTGGCGGCGTGACAATTTGATTGATTGGTCGTCCTGTTTCTATGATACAAGCACTTTAGTAGCTTAGTATAGAAATGTTTTTTTTATATTTTTATTGTGACTCGACATATGACATATGACATAACCCCGCTTGATGTTAAGCCGAAGTGTGGTCCATGAATGAATGTCACTGCTACTACAATTCAATAACTGTGAGTTGCAATCACATCCACTATGCCGGCCCAGTTGGAACCGGCAACTTACAAGCCGATCCCGAAACGTGACCAAATCACTTCACGGTCTGTATACTTGTAAGTGGTGGTACTACCCCGGATCGGCAGACTGGGTACCACTGCCTACCACTCTTAAAATGTAATTAATATAAAATATAAATATTTAAAATAATACCAATATGAACATTAAGTGGTGGTGACATGGAGAAATACTCAGTTGGTATGAGAGCGACTTAAGTGCGTTTCCATTGCTAGTTTTTTTATTGTATTTATGTCTCGACATATTTTTTTTTATTGTGACACGACATCTGACCTTATCCCGCCTGATGATAAGCAAGAGGAAGTCCAAGAGTGACGACGATAGATTAAACCGGGTTTGTTCACGGCTGCCGGGCAAAGGTGCTTCTGATATGACAGTAACCCGCCTGTTGTTAGGCAGGAATGCGGTCTATGAATAGAGGAGACTGCTACTACAGTTAGACATTCACTATGCCGGCAGCTTACAGATCCCGAAACGCGATTAGGTCACTACTCACTTTAAAGTGCGGTGGTCTGTACACTTTTTTTTATTATTTTTTTTAAATTCATACTTGATATCTGACCCCCCGCCTGATGTTAAGCTGGACATGAGCTTAATAATGAGACGGTTATATATCGATTCATAATATATAAATTCAACAAATCTTATGCGACTTACTCGCGTTTATTTTAGTGGTTATTTTTTTGTAATTCCGACGTTTTGACAAATTTGCAGCCATCGTGCTTATAGAGAGACGATGGTTGACCATGACCACAATGGCTGCAAAGCTCTCGAAACATAGGACTTTTTAAACAAAAAGTTAACGCGATAGTAAGTCGCATAAAATTTAATTCATTCAATAATCAATGTTTGGGCAAAATCTAAGAAAATTAAATAATAAATAAATAAAAATTGTGTCCGGTGTGACGTATCGTCATCATCATCTTCATCAACCAGATGGCTTCCACTGGCCGGCATAGTGGCGGCGGCTGGGGCAGCCGGGAACTGACTCGGTTATTCCAGTCGTCGTCACTCTTGGACCTCCTCTTGCTTATCATCAGGCGAGTCGAGGTCAAATGTCGTGTCACAATAAAAAAATAAAATAAATAAAAACTGCTGAACATAGGCCTCCCCCTTAGAACGCCATTTCGAACGACAAGATGCCAGTTGCATCCACCGGTTATTCGTGACTTAGTCGCGTTTCGGTATCAGCTTATTCTAACTAGTAAATGTAGTAAATGCGATTGCTACTTCATCATCATCATCATCATCTTCATCAGCTAGAAGGCTTCCACTCTTGAACATAGGCTTAGAACGCCATTTCGAACGACAAGATGCCAGTTGCATCCACCGGTTATTTCCCGAACGCCGCCTATCCGAATTGGATTCTTCGAGCAACCTCTTTGTAGAAGTTGGACCTACCTAACTAGACAATGTGGCCTAGGTAATTATAATGGTCATTAACTTCGAGAGTGGTCAACACTGTACCATACGACTACCGGTATGGGTACGGTGACGTATCGTACTACAGTGGAAATAAGCACATACCGGTCCAAACGTATGGCATACGAACATTCTCTATTATTGTAAAATATAGTGGACATTATTATGAGAAATGTCTGCGTACAACTTTAAACTGACAACTCTATCTTACTGGCTTTAGAAGACATTTAGAAACTGAATCATTTGTTAATTATATTTGATATATTGTAAGGTAAGGCGACCGTGGTATAGTGGCAAACCGAGAGTACGCGATCAACACCACTTACCAGTACCAATGTATCTTTGATATTGTACTTTGGTTGTCCTGTTTCTTTGACACAAGTTCTTTAGAAGCTTAGTATAGAATTGTAAATAAATAAATAAAATAAAAAAGATTTTTTTTCCAGTGAGCGATAGATGTGGTTTAAAAGAAGATGTAGTGCCAAGGTTTGACAAAGGAATGCTTCGATGGTTTGGGCACATGGAAAGGATGAGTGAAAGTAGATTGAATGAAAGGAATTTATAAATCTGATGTGGATGGATGCGTTAAACGAGGCAGAGCCAGGAGGTTGTTTACCAACCAAATCGAAGATATCCTTAAGAAAGCTGGGTTACCTGGTGCCCATAACCCTAGAGCTTGTATTAAGAGAATTGTTGATGTGAGGAAAGCGAGGGAGTTGGGTAAGAATCGTGGCAAGTGGCGCTCCATTGTATCTGCCTATCTCTGTGGGGAAAAAGTCTGACAATTTGATTAATTGATTGACTCCTAAGAAAGGTTAGGGGAACATTTAAAATATTTGTGGATTTGATATTAAATATTATATTTTTTAAACCTAGGTCGGCATCAGGCAAGGTGCTGTCATATGTCCAGTCACAAATAAAAAAAACTCTACTTCGATATCATGTTTTTTCCGTATTAATTCTTATACAAAGCATTTCTTTGTTACTTGTCCCACGGTCAGAAAGGCTTTAATAACTGTAAAGTTCAAAAAAAGAACAAAATGATATTTAAAAAAAGAATCAGTACAATAGACAAGTAATTAGATATCTGTCAAAAAGTCAGATAGTGTCGTTCAGTGTATCGATAAATTTAGTTATCGATATTTTTGAGAATTGTTGATGGAAATAGGTAATCGACTATTTACGAGGCCTATGTGACTCGAAATATAATTTTGCCTGGTGTTCAGCTAAAGTGCGGTCTATAAATACAGTTTAATAACAGCATGTAGCAGTCCAATTTACTTTACTGTTCTAGTCGAAACCGGCAACTTTTAGGATAATCCTGCAACGCGACTAAGTCGCTTCACGGTCTGTACACTGTTACACTTTTACTAGTTAGGTACTTGCAGTTAATTAGCAATAGTTAGGTATCTAAATCTTACACATAATATCAAGACCGTTAGCACCTTGATTAACCCAAATCAAATTGTCACGCCTCAATTCCACTTTCCACGATCCTGACACCCCCCCAGTTTACCCAAAAAATAATAATTAATAATTGACATTTAAAAATCGATCTCAATAAATCACACACTAGTGATGGCCAGTCATCGGGTTCCGAACAATCGATAAGATATCGATAATGGCGTATCAACAAAATCTCCGTATCAACGAATACAATAATTACTATTGTCTGCCTTTGATCGCCTCTCAACAGACGATTGAAGAAATATAGACTTACTAATCTATTAGATAAGGATTAATTTTATGTTTTTTATTTATATTTCTAGGTCGGCATAGTGGATGGGACTGCTACTTACAGTTGTTGAATTGTAGTAGCAGTGACATCCATTCATGGACCAAACTCCAGCATAACATCAAGCTCGTATGTCGAGTCACAAAAAAAACTAATATACTAAAGTGCTTGTATACGACCAAAAAGTACATATATCAAAGATACATTGGTACCGGTGAGTGGTTTTGAACCCGTGCTCTCGGTTTGCGTGATCATTGAACTACCACTACACCACGGACGCCTTACAATATAAATGGAATATACAATATAATTAATATATAATTTTGTATTATATCCACTATGTATGCATGCCAAATAGATAATAATTTTTTTTTAATTTTTAATACACGATATTTAAACTCGGCTAGCCTGAAGGATAGCAAGGGGAAGCTTAAGAGATGAATGAATTGAGCGTTGAATACTGAAAAAAAATCAATTAATCAAATTGTCACGCCTTTTTAAAGCGCAATAAAGCGCCACTTGCCACGATCCTGACACAACTCCCTCGCTTCCTTCACATTCACAATTTTCTTTATAAAAGCATTTGATTATACGGTCGCCTCAGTCACCGTCGTCACTATGCCGGCCAAAGGTACCTTTTACTCCGAGCTACCAATGTTCCGGACCACTCTAAATATATTTATACCTCTGGTTTAGGTAAAATTGAGTAGAACAACAAACGGATAAAATAGATGACTCAGCGACCAGTCCATCATTCGCGATCGGACCTTACTCATTATGAACAACGATTTCGTTCAACACTGGATTATACATTTTTTTTAAATTTACATTTCTATACTAAGCTAATAAAGTGCTTGTATCATAGAAACAGGACAACCAAAGTACATATATCAAAGATACATTAGTACCGGTGGGTGGTTTCGAACTCGTGCTCTCGGTTTGTGTAACCATTGCACTGCCTTTAACACCACGGTCGCCTTAACGTTCCATACATGGATTGTATGTATTTTTACTAGCGGACTTAACAGACGTTGTCAATATTTTTATTTATTTATTTATTGAAGAACAGACGCTCGAAGAACAGACAACCGATGGGGAAGAAAGGTTCTAGAGTGGAAACCACGAACCGGAAGATGCAGCGTAGGTAGGGCTCCCACTAGGTGGACTGACGACATAGTGAAAGTTGCGGGTAACAGGTGCGGTGGATGCAACTGGCATCTTGTCGCTCGGAATGGCATTTTCAGGTGGAGGCCTATGTTCAGCAGTGGACGCCTTTTGGCTGATGATGATGATATCTCGCATTGCATTTTAATAACCCAAAGCGAAAGGGTTATAGTGGTGTCGAGTCCATTTTTAAATTGCCCCCCTTAACTATCAAATTGCAATGTGGGGCGTGGGCCCCACGTTGGGAAACACTGTCTTAGAGTATACATAATAGGATTACACATTATAGAACTTAGAGTATGTATTATACAGCTTATATGTATACGGCAATCGACAAGTGGAATGCTTTGCCAGTTCATGTGTTCTCTTCATCTATAACCTTGGATCCTTCAAGCGATCCGTGAAAAAGCACCTTAGGCCGGCATAATGATGGCGACTGAGATAGTCGGGAACTAACTCAGTTTTTTCAGTTGTCGTCACTTTTGGACCTCCTCTTGCTTATCATCAGGCTTGCTGACCTCGACCGTCAGAAGTCGGGTCACATTAAACAAATACTCTAAACTCTAAGTTATAGGTACTGTTCCTGCTTCTTCATAATTGACCCTGATGTGAAGAATTATATCTGTATGTCTAATCCAGTGACGCGACACCTCCGTGTACATAACATTTTATTTTCCTTTGTGTTTAGTTTACATGAGTTTAAAATGTATTTATTTCGTATTTACAATTGAAACCAATGTAAACGATACAACAATTAAATAATGCATACAGACAAGCAGATAAAATTCTTATTTCGACGACAGATGTGGCCGAACGGTTGGTTAGCGATTGGTTTGTCACGGGTTCGATTCCCGGTCGGAGAAAATATATGTTTCATAGATTTTATTTGTAATATGTATTAATAAAAAAAAGAGGCGGATATTTGCTTCGGGTCTGGTTATCAAAGAGTAGTAGGCAGTGGTGCTGGTCTGCCGATCAGCTTGTAAGTTGCCGGTTCTAACTAGGCATATGTGGATGTGATTGCTACTCACAGTTATTGAATTGTAGTAGCAGTAACATCCATTCATGGACCACACTTTGGCTTAACATTAAGCGGGGTGCTGTCAAATGTCAAGTCACAATAAAAAATAAATAAAAAAAACATCATATATAACAAATTCAATTGTGATGCCTTTTTTCCCACAGGGATAGGCAGAGACAATGGAGCGCTACCTGCCCTGATCCTGACACAACTCCCTCGCTTCCTTTACATTCACAATTCTCTTCATATAAGTTCTTTGGTTATGGGCACTAGGCAACCTAGCTTTCTTGAGAATGTCTCCGATTTGGTCGGAAAACACCCTTCAGGTTCTGCTTTGTTTAACGCATCCATCCACACTGCCTATCCCTGCGGAAAAGAGCCGACATTTTGATTGATTCATTTTCTAGATAAAATATTTTAATTTTAGGCCGAATTTTTATTTTTTTTATCCAAAGATTTTTATATATTTGTATATATTAAGGCGACCGTGGTGTAGTGGCAGTGCAATGGCTACGTAAGCCGAGTGGCACGGGTTCAAACCACTCGCTGATACCAATGTATCTTTAATATATGTACTTTGGTTGTCCTGTTTCTATGATACAAGCACTTTAGTAGCTTAGTATAGAAATGTAAAATAATTAAAAAAATATTTATGGTAAAAAAGATTTTTTCGGTCAATGTTTAAGTGATCTACCACCACTTACCACGATCCTGACACATCCGTAAACATCGAACTTTCTTGCTTTCTTCGCATCCACGTTTCTCATACAAAGTGAAATTTAATAAAATAACACATTTAATAAACGACAAAGGTTAGGGGGAGAGTCGCTTAAAATAGGGTGGCATCTAAAAATGAGGGGGGAAGTTCGAGTAAAATGGGGAAGGTTGTCGGAAAAGTCGCGATAATCTCTCTTATTATTAATTTATATTCAAAGTCTACCTGCCAGTGACGGCAACCGCCATTTCCGACAATACATGACTACACTTAAATTATATCGTAGCAGGTACTCCAGGTATTCAATTTGGTGACCGTGGTGTAGTGGTAGTGCAATGGTAACTCAAACCGAGGGCACGGGTTCAAATCTAATACCGTAAGTTTTATACTAACTGCGAATATGTGCATTGGTCGTCCTGTTTCTATGATACAGGCACTTTATTAGCTTAGTATAGAAATGTAAATATATAAAAAAAACATTAGTTAAGCTATCCCAGAACTATTACACCACATTCGACTTTATTAAATTAAAACTAATTAATTTTAATTTATTAATTAATTTGGATATAAATCTACTTTACACAGCTCCCTTGCTTCCTTCACATTCACAATTCTCTTCATACAGGCTCTGTGGTTATGGGCACTAGGCAACCTAGCTTTCTTGAGGATGTCTCCGATTTGGTCGGAAAACACTCTCCTGGGCCTGCCTTGTTTAACGCATCCATCCACATCAGATTTATAAATTCATTTCGTCAATCTACTTTCACTCATCCTTTCCATGTGCCCAAACTATCGAAGCATTCCTTTGTCAATCCTTGTCAATCCTTGTCACTACATCTTCTTTCAAACCACATCTATCACGCAGTGTGCTATTCCTTATTCTATCCGCTATCGTCACTCCACATACACTCCTTAACGACCGCATTAAGGATCGTGGTAAGTGGCGCTCCATTGTCTCTGCCTATCCCTGTGGGAAAAAGGCGTGACAATTTGATTGATTGATTGATAATATAAATTAAAGTGTATTTAATTTTATCGCATGATGATTATCTTGTTTATATTATATTACATTATTACATGTATGTGTTACACATGTTATTTATGTATCTTTTTTTTTATTTTTTATTTTATTTTATTGTGACACGACATCTGACTTCGACTCGCCTGATGATAAGCAAGAGGAAGTCCAAGAGTGACGACGACTGGAATAACCGAGTCAGTTCCCGGCTACCCCAGCCGCCGCTACTATGCCGGCCTAAGGTGCTTCTTCACTATATATCTGTGAGTATATTTATGTATATACTATGAATTAATTTATATATTTTTCATAATATATTTGGTTACCTTATTTTGCACCCTACCTCTTATCTACATTGTCGGATCAACATCCTAAAGGTTTGACTGGTAGAGAATGCCTTTGGCATTAAGTCCGCCTTTGTATTATTGTGCATTAAGTTTTTAAATAAATAAATAAAATTAATTTTGTCAAGTGTAGCCGTACCCTCAACGTAGGTGTACCCCGTCTGTAGTCCTAGTAACGGCAGACGGGGGCAGCTTTGGATATCGATCGCGACAATAGGCATGTCGTATACAAATGTCTGAGAAATTATCGACTATCGATAAAATTGGAGATATCGATAATATAATAAAATAATTTATTATTACAAACGGACATGACAGACGTTGTAACGTCCAAAAGAAAAGACGATTGCAGAAAATCATTTAAACACACGAAAATTTTACAAAATCGGTCCAGCCGTTTAGGAGTTGTTCAGTCACATACACACGGACAGAGATCCGACGCCTACTTGCCTGATAGTAAGCAAAAAGAGGTGAGTGCCGATAACAGAAAAAAATGACCTTACTTCCTACGACAACTCTATTTTAAGAGTAGGAGACAATGGTGCTCAGTCTGCCGATCCTGTGAAGTGTTAGCTTAAGTAATTTAACTTGTATGTTGCCGGTTTCAACTAAGCCGGCATGCGACTGCCAGTTGTAGTTATTTAACCGTAGTAGCAGTCGCCTCTGTAGCGACCGCGCTACATGCCTATAGAGAGCGTTCCAGAGATAGTGTCTGCGCCGATGGATAGATGGCGTTGCACGAATCGCCAGCACAATATGTTCGCAGATAGCCACTTGAACCAATGAGATTGCGCGTTTAATATCTCGCAAACGATTCACCGACAAAGTAATCAGTATATATACGCTCCAACGAAGAGACGTCACCGGCTAATTGAGCCCTGTACGCAAACGCGTACAGCATGAGATCTCCTTTCCTTTTCTAACATGTGGAATAATGCTCCGACATACCTCTAACTATGGACCACACTGCAGGTAAACATTAGGTGAGGTGCTGTCATATGACGATGTACATGCAATAAAAAAGCTCTTAATTAGCTCAAGACTCTCGAGAATTAAGAATTAGGAATAATCCAAGAACAAGTTGCAGTAATTACATAAGAGATCTGAAAACGCTTCTAATTTTAAAATCCGGTGCAAGTTTATATTATTCTGTATTCAAAAGTACATCTTTTAAATTAAATATTAATAAAGTAACAATAATTTTAAATTTATTTATGGTCTAAAAAAATTTAGTTTATGCAATCAAATTATTAGATAAAGGTAGAGACAATGGAGCGCCATTTGCCACAATCCTAACACGGGTCTCTCGCTTCCTTCTCATCCACAATTCTTTCCATACAAGTTTTACTATTATAATATCTATTCGTATATCGTAGGATGTATATAAATGATATTACCAAATATCATATTAACTGGGTTGCCTAGTGCCTATAACCATAAAGCTTTTATGAAGAGAGTTGTGTCAGGATCGTGGCAAGTGGCGCTCCATTGTCTGTGCCTATCCCTGTGAGAAAAAAAGGCGTGTCAATTTGATTTGATTTGGTTTGATGTATTTACGATTTCTTGCATTCTCTCTTTTAAGATAATTAATATTTTCATCATAATTCTACCGTGGTGTAGTGATAGTGAAATGGTCACACAAACCAGCTTAAAAAAACACTTGTCGGTACCAATGTATCTTTGATATAAGTGCTTGGTTTTTATGATACAAGCGCTCTTAGTTTAGAATTGTAAAAAAGATAATATGCATTTAAAATTATGAAAACTTATTGAATTTAAAGTAATATAATATACATGTATCGATATATTTATTGATAAAATAAATTTATCGATAACCGTGACATCACTAAAATAGCTGATGCGAAATTTTAATAATTAATCGTAAAGTAAAAGCATTTATTTTTGACATGCGTTCAAATTTAACCTTTGACAAATTAAATATATGAATTTACTACATTATTATTATGATCGACATATGATAGCATTCCGCTTGATGTTAAGCTGGAGTGCGGTCCATTAATGGAGGGAAATGCTATTAATGAAAATAGCAGTCATATCCACTACAGCGGATCAGTTGGAATTGGATCAGTTGGATCTGTATACTTGTAAGTGGTGGTACTACCCCGGATCGGCAGACTGGGTACCACTCTTAACAGACCCTCTAATCAGATTTTTTATTATCAATATTTTATTTTTATTATCAACCAAACAATCAAATTGTCACGCCTTTTCCTAATCAGGAATAGGCAAAGAAAATAGAGTGCCACTTGCCACGATCCCTCGCTTCCTTCACATCCATAATTCTCTTCATACAAGCTCTAAGGTTATGGGCACTAGGCAACCTAGCTTTCTTGAGGATGTCTCCGATTTAATCAGAAAACACCCTTCTGGGCCTGCCTTGTACGCATCCATCCACAATAGATTTATAATTTCCTTTCGCTAATCTACTTTCACTCATCCTTACCATGTGCCCAAACCATCGCAGCATTCCTTTATTAATCTTTGTCACTACATCTTCTTTCAAACCACATATATTGCGCACTGTGCTATTCCTTATTTTATCAGCTCCCCTAGCACGGCAATCCATGAAACAAGATAAAGAGCTGCAAGGAATATCATAGTAAGTCATTTTAAATAACATAATAGGCCGGCACATTAAAATGTTTTGGCGACAGCCGTAGACGAACGGTTTAGCGACTGGTTTGTTGCGCATAAAGTCCCGGGTTCGATCCCCGGTCGGATCATATATTTGTTTCATAGCTTTTATTTGTAATATTTAATAATATTAAATATTGCAAATATTTGTTAATAAAAAAAAAAGATGGATATTTGCTTCGGGTCTGGTTATCTAAGAGTGGTAGGCAGTGGTACCCAGTCTGCCGATCCGGGGAGTACCACCACTTACAAGTATACAGACCGTGAAGTGATTTATTCACGTTTCGGGATCAGCTTGTAAGTTGCCGGTTCCATCTAGGCCGGCACATTGCTACTCACAATTATTGAATTGTATTAGCAGTGACATTCATTCATGGACCACACTTTGGCTTAACATCAAGCGGGGTGCTGTCATATGTCGAGTCACAATAAAAATAAAAATTAAATATCTAAATACCTTAAATTTCTTTTTTAGACATTTTGATGCACTGTTCTGGTTAAAATGAGTTGCAATGATATTCCTTGCAGGTCTTTATCTTGCTTCTTGGATTGCCATGCTAAGGGCACTGCTATCGTCACTTTAAACTTCATACCTACAAATTAAAGTCTGCGCTCTAACAAGCAAGCGGTTTTAAATACTATAATATGAAATCAAATTAAATATAACCATAAAATATTATTGTGGAATTATTAAAACCAATCTTTAAAGTATATTTTTTATACAATTAAATATAAGTGTAATTGTGGATAAATAACTTTCTGCGCCCATATTTATTTAAGCTGAACTTACAATACTATGTTTAAAACGAAATTACATTCAAAGTAAACAATTTTTTTTGTGACTCGACATATGACAGCATCCCGCTTGATGTTAAGCTAAAGTGTGGTCCATGAATGGATGTCACTGGTACTATAATTCAATAACTGTGAGTAGAAATCACATCCACTATGCTGGCCTAGTTGGAACCGGCAACTTACAAGCTGACCCCGAAACGCGACCAAATCACTTCACGGTCTGTATACTTGAAAGTGGTACTACCCCGAATCGGCAGACTGCATACCACTTGTCCACCACTCTTTGATAACCAGACCCGAAGCAAATATCCATCTCTTTTTTTATTAACAAATATTTGCAATATTTAATATTATTAAATATTACAAATAAAAACTGAAACAAATATTTACTCCGACCGGGGATCGAACCCGGGACTTTACGCGCAACAAACTAGTCACTAAACCGTTCGTCCACGCCTGTCGTCAAATTTATTTATTATTTATTTTTACATTTTTATACTAAGCCACTAAAGTGCTTGTATCATAGAAACAGGACAACCAAAATACATATATCAAAAATACATTGGTACCGGTGGGTGGTCTCGAACTCGTGCTCTTCGGTTTGCGTAACCATTGCACTGCCACTACACCACGGTCGCCTTGTTCGTTGTTTATATTATTTGAAAGTTATATTTATACCAATTACACTATACCTTAGTATTTGAGTGGCTTTTAGCAGGAGCGCTGTGTTTTTATTGTAAACAAACCGAGAAATTTGCGATTTTTATCAAGCGTAAACAAAAACTATACGTTGGTATTAAGACAGGATCGTGGAAAGCGGCGCTCCCTTACCTCTGCTTATCCTCATAGGAACAAAGGCGTGAGATTTTATTTTACAATAGTTCAATTAAATCTTTTGTTTTTTTTATTGGGACTCGACATATGACAGTACCGGGCTTGATGTTAAGCTGGAGTGCGGTCCATGAATGGATGTCACTGCTACTACAATTCAATAACTGTGAGTAGCAATCACATCCACTATGCCGGCCTAGTTGGAACCGGCAACTTAAAAGCTGATCCCGAAACAATCCCTTTATCAATCCTTGTCACTACATCTTCTTTCAAACCACATCTATCACGCATTGTGCTATTCCTTATTCTATCCGCTATCGTCACTCCACATACACTCCTTAATGACTGCATTTCTACAGCGTTAACTCTACTCTCATGCTTCTTCTGCCACACCCAACATTCTCTTCCATACATTAATGTAGGAACCAGCATCGCATTATGAACAGCCATCCGTGACTTTTGGGACATTATTTGGCTGTTCATTATACTATGGATGGCGCCGTTCACTACTTTACCCTTTTGCACTGTTCTCTCAATGTCTTCATTACATCATTATCTTACATTTTGTCATTTCATCCTCTTTTTCCAAAACTATTACTTTAGATTTACTTACATTCCCTTTCATACCTTTCTTTTCTAATTCCGCATTCATTATAGTAACCATTTCCTGTAACTCATACGCCGAAGATGCAAGGATAACTTGATCGTCGGCGTACAAGAGACATTTGATCACCAAGTCATTCATTCTTAAACCATACTTCCTTTCACGCAACTTTTTCAATTTTTTTTTGTTATCTGTAAATCTTATTTAATAATATTTTGTCTGTTTCGAAACCCATTCTCATCCCCCTCATGTTGTGCTCTCCATCCTCATTGCAGACGAGCCACTTCAGTTGACTTATGTCTTCCATGCATCGAGTTAGTGATGCACTCGCTAGTGATGTAAAACGGACGATATATCGATACTTTAATATTCTTAATTTAGATATTTCGCGAACATTAATTAATAAAATTAAACAAATTTTATGCAGCTTACTATCGCGTTTCTTTATGGTTATTTATTTTTGGCTACCCGTGACCAGGATGGCTGCAAAACTCTCAAAACATCAGAATAATAAAAAAAAAACAATATTCAAAAATAAACGTGATAGTAAGTCCTGAGCGCCGACGACTAAAAAAAGGCAATTTCGATTGCCTCATAAAGATTGCGACAGTCACCATCGCTAGCCGACCAAATAAATATTTTATATACGTGGGAAAAGAAAACTAATAAACTAATAAATTTATTATTCAAAGCGACCGTGGTTTAGTGGCAGTGCAATAGTTATACAAACCGGGAGTTCGAAACCACCCACCGGTATCAATGTATCTTCGATATATGTACTTTGTTTGTCCTGTTTCTATGATACAAGCACGTTAGCAGCTTAGTATAGAAATGTAAAATAAAAAAAAATAAAAATTAAAAAAAATACTCGTATTATCGATAAGTTACATCACTAGTTTGTTAGTTGACAAGCGCAAAAAGCTAGGGGATGTTTTTATTTTAAACATTTTAGTGTGCTATAATAAATTACCCACTACTTGAGATACTGTTTGGGAGACAGTAGCAAGAGGTTGTTTTTACAATAACACTTTTTTACAAATATATTTTTATGTTTTTGTTACATAAAAACATAAAAGTCTCAGATGTAGTGACAAGGATTGACAAAGGAATGCTTCGATGGTTTGGGCACATGGAAAGAATAAGTGAAAGTAGATTGACGCAAGGAATTTATAAATGTGATGTGGATGGAGGGTGTTTTCCGACTAAATTAGAGACTTCCCCAAGAAAACTGGGTTGCCTAGTGCCTATAACCGTAGAGAATTATAGAATGTATACAAGAGAATTATAGAAGGGAAGTGAGGGAGTTGTGACAGAATCTTGGCAAGTGACGCTCTGAACAAATTTCACTTCACGGTCTGTATACTTCTAAGTGGTGGTACTACCCCGGATCGTCAAACTGGGTACCACTGCCTACCACTCTTAAATATCGAGACACGATAAAAAATATAATATCCATACTATTCTTTCTGGTACATGCATGTTTAAAGATAGTACCTACAACCATTAGGGCCATTATAAACTACCATCTTTGAATACCCTAGGTCTTTGATATCAAGTCTAGATTACGCTATAATATGCCCAAGAAATGTATGCTAAACGTGACTTAATGTTTGAATAATGCATTCAACAAAATGTCTTGTTTATTAAGTAAAAAAACATATAGTTTCTTGTATGCCTTTTTTTGACTTACATCATCTATTACCAATAAATATCTATTAAATGTGCTTATAACCATATAAACTAATAACAATTTGGAAAATATTATATAAATTTTGTATTGTTTGTCAAGACAATACAAAGATTGTCTTGCGTTGGGGGTTGTGGATTCGGTTAGGGACAGTGGCATCCTGCTGACCTGCAGTATCCCGGTGAGAGTTTGTTGACCCGTCGGCCAGGGAGACCCGTAGCAACGGTTGACCGCTGGCCGCCCGCCGCACAGTACAGGGGCCTGAGCCCACCGCTAACCACGGAGGGAGGCTGCCCCACCAGGCGGCGCATAATCTCGGGGTGATTCGTCTTGCCGATTGGTGATCGGATATGGGGTCCAGGCGATCACTTCCGGGAGGGTACGGGGGCCCTTCCGTCCGACGGATCAGCAAACTCACACCGCCGGGATGCATGTGGCTAAGCGGATAGCTGCACTTTTCGTCCCTTTCGAAGAAACAACCCCCAACATTTTCACGCACCCCCCCACCCCCTCCAAATGCAAGCACACAAAACAAGAAGTAGAGTTTCTCCAGCGGCAACTCAAACCCCCATTTCAAATGAGCTTGGCGTGGATTTCACGAATATACGTGGAATCCACGCCAATCTCAGTGCCGTCCATCACCATCTTGAGACGGCAAAGCCCGCTATGCTCTTCTTGACGGAGACGCAGATAAAGGCACCGGCTGACACCTCGTACCTCCAATACCCCGGCTACTCGCTTGAGGAAAGATTCCTCGCGAAAGCCGGGGTATGTGTGTACATCCGGTCCGATATCTGTTGTCTCCGTCTGCTTTGCTTGGAGGATCCTTCCCTGTCCATCCTCTGGGTACACGTAGACCTTGGTTCCCAAGCCAGGATCTACGGGTGCCTTTATCGTTCCCACCACGGGGATTCGGAGACAACCCGGCTCTTCGATTCTCTGAGCCGGGCGACAGACGAAGCGCTGGAGCGGTTCCCGACCGCGGAGGTCGTGGTCTTGGGGGACTTCAACGCACACAATGAGGTGTGGTTGGGGTCCCAAAAGACCGACCACGCGGGAAGGGCTGCTCATGCTTACGCCCTTCTGCATGACCTGACACAGCTGGTGACCCAACCCACCCGGGTACCAGACATTGTCGGTCATGCTCCCTCTCTGCTGGACCTTCTACTGACCACTCGTCCGACCGGGTATAAAATTTCGGTCAGAGCTCCTCTTGGGACTTCTGACCACTGCCTGGTCGAGACGATAGTGCCGCGCGTCGTGCCTCCTCCCGCCAGGAATGAGGTACGACGTTTATGGCACTACAGGTCAGCGGATTGGGAGGGAATGCGAAATTATTTCGCTTCGCTCCCTTGGTGGCAGCGCTGCTTCAACTCCGAGGATCCATCCACGTGTGCCTCGGCCGTTGCTGATGAGATAGCACTGGGGATGGAATATTACGTTCCATCCAACTGTGCATCTCGTAACGACCGGAGCAGGCCCTGGTACAACAGTGACTGCGCGGCTGCTGTTTCAGCAAAAAACGCAGCTCACAGTGCATGGGTCAGGGGTCGAAAACATCATGACCCTCACGTGGATGAGTTGAAAGCAGCCTACAATCGTGCCACCAAGTCTTGCAGAAAGGTTTTTAAAAAGGCGGAGGCACAGCGCGTTTCCAGGATTGGCGAGAGTCTATTAGCGCACCCAACGGGTAGTCGCAGCTTTTGGAGTCTCGCCAAGACTGTAGAATCTAACTTCTGTCGTTCTGTACTGCCACCGCTGAGACAGCCTGATGGCTCACTGGCGCATACAGCGAAGGCGAAGGCCGATCTACTGGCCGAAGTCTTTGCCTCAAATTCGCATATTGACGATCGTGGTGCAGGGCCACCCACCCTGCGTCCATGCGGACATACGATGCCTGAGATTCGTATCAGACAACGCGATGTCCGCATGGAGCTACGATCGCTTGATATCCGGAAGTCCAGTGGTCCCGATGGTGTCCCAGCGCTTGTGCTTAAAACTTGTGCAGCGGAGTTGACTCCCGTCTTGACGAGGCTATACCGGCTCTCGTACGCATCGGGCTGCGTGCCTCGGGCTTGGAAGGGGGCCAATGTGCAACCGGTCCCAAAGAAGGGCGACCGCTCGGACCCGTCAAACTACCGTCCAATTGCTGTAACCTCAGTACTGTGCAAGGTCATGGAGCGAATAATTAATATTCGCCTCATGGCCTACCTGGAGGGTCACCAGCTGATCAATGACCGTCAATATGGCTTCAGGCCGAAACGGTCAACTGGTGATCTTCTAGCGTACACCACGCACGTCTGGGGTGAAGCGTTGGATGGTAATGGAGAAGCCCTTGCTGTTGGCTTGGACATCTCCAAAGCGTTTGACAGGGTCTGGCACAGGGGCCTTTTATCCAAGCTCGAGGCATACGGTTTACCTGACCGTCTGCGGGGCTGGATAGCTGACTTCCTGCGTGGCCGCTCCATACGCGTCGTTGTGGATGGAAGCGCGTCGCGCAGGATGTCGGTGAATGCCGGCGTCCCTCAGGGCTCCGTGCTGTCGCCGACTTTGTTCCTTCTGCATATCAATGACATGCTGGACCTCGGATCCGGCATTCATTGCTATGCAGACGACAGCACGGTGCATGGACGCTACACTGCCCGCCCCGCAGCCGGCAAACAGGAGATAGCCGATATGAGAAAGTCTGTTGTAGCGGGACTGAACCGGGTTCTTGATCGTATTACCCACTGGGGCGACAAGAACCTGGTTCAGTTCAACGCAGACAAGACTCAGGTATGCGCGTTCTCGACGAAAAAATCCCCGTTTACTCCCCTTCCCTCTCTTTGTAACATCTCCCTCAGTGCTTCGGACAGACTGGACATTCTTGGAATGTCCCTTCGCTGCGACCTGAATCACAGGGACCACATCGAGCGGGCCATTAAGACCACCTCCCGCAAACTTGGCATCCTGAACAAGGTGCGGCGGTTCTTCGCGCCAGAGCTTCGCCTGCTTCTTTACAAGGCACAGATTCGCTCTTGCGCGGAGTACTGTTCGCACCTCTGGGACGGCTCTGCCAAGTATCTTCTTAATGCCCTGGATTCATTGCAGCGCCGAGCTGTCCGGATCATAGGTGATGCAGAGGTCACGCGAACTCTGGAGCCCCTACAACTACGAAGAGACATGGCGGCTCTGTGCGTCCTCTATCGCCTATACCACGGGGAATGTTCCGAAGAGCTCTTTAACCTTGTTCCTACCTCATCTTTTCACTCCCGTAATACCCGCACAGGTCGGGGAAAGCATCCGCATTTTATCGACCGAATCGGCAGTCGAACTAAAAAGTTCGGTGCGTCTTTTCTTTGTAGATCAATTGACAAGTGGAATGCTTTGCCTGCCCATGTGTTCTCTCCATCCTATGACCTTGGATCCTTCAAGCGATGCGTGAAGAAGCACCTTTGGCCGGCATAGTGACGGCGACTGGGGCAGCCGTGAACAAACCCGGTTTTCTCAGTCGTCGTCACTCTTGGACTTCCTTTTGCTTATCATCAGGCGGGACGAGGTCACATGTCGTGTCACAATAAAAAAAAAAAAAAAAAAAAAAAAAAGATACAAGACAGATAGTTAGACAGAAAGTCCAGCAAACTGCCAAACCAGATGACACCGTCAGTTATTTTTGCAAAAAATTGAAATAAACCGGGGACAGAAAAACAAAATATCAAACGGGGTAGTTTTGGAAACAATAACAGCATCAACCAATAGGACGACCAACACTTCAGTCTCTTCGTGACCACGATGGCTGCAAAGCTCTCGAAACATCGGAATAAAAAAAAATTGTAAAATCAAAACCAAAATAAACGCGACAGTAAGCCGCATAAAACCCAATACCAGATAGTTAGACACAAAACAAGGAGCACGCTGATAAAGTATAGTAATATTATAGTTGGTAATATTTGCATTCACACATTTTAATAAACTGTAGCGACCGCTACATGCTACCGCTAGATGGCGTTGCATGTGTCCAATATCTCGCAAACAATTTACCGACAAAGTAATCAATATATATGCGCTTCAACGAGAAGACGTCACCGGCTAAAGTTGAGCCTGTACGCAACACCTGTACAGCTGGGAGTACTCCTTTACTTTTTTAACATAGCGGAATACTAAAAAACTAATAAAGCGGAGGGCGCGTCATTTATAGTTAGACAATATAGTGGTGGTGGTGCCTAGGCTGTCGATCTGAGGTAGTACCAACACTTACAAGTATACAGACCGTGAAGTGATTTAGTCACGTTTCGGGATTAGCTTGTAAGTTGCCTATTTTAAACAGGCCGGCGTAGTGGATGTGTCTTCTACTTACAGTTATTTAACTGGAGCGTACTCCAGCTTAACATCAGGCGGGTGTTGTTAACCTGCTCTCTGTACAAACTAAGTACAATTACTATCCTGTACTGGCATAAATATTATTAACATATATAACTTAGTATCTAAAACGAATGGAATCTCAAGTAATAGAAAATCTAGATTCTAGATTCTTGGCTACTTCTTCTAAGTGAAATATTCCATAATTTCCATAAGAGACGGCCATGATAAGGGTGACCATGACTTAAGAAAATCAATAACTACAACCTATAACCATGGATTCTTTAAGCGATGCGTGAAAAAGCACCTTTGAGCGGCACAGTGACGGTGACTGAGACAGCCGTGAACAGAGTCGTTTTTCTGAATGTTCTCCATCCTTGCAATTCATACTAAACGAGAGTGCTTTTACGGTAAAATAACTGCAAGTAGCAGTCGAATTCACTATGTTGCCCGGCCTAAATAGAACCGGCAACTTACAAGTTGATACTGAAACGCGACTAAGTTACATTACGGTCTGTACACTAGTAAGTGGTGGTAATTTCCTGGTTCAGCAGACTGGGCACAACTACTTACCACTCTTTGAAGGCATAAAATAATGTTATTTAATATAAATATTAACAGTCCCTAAATTAAAATATTAATGAAATAAAATATCAATCAATCAATCAAAATGTCTCTGCCTTTCCCCATGGGGATAGGCAGAGACAATGGAGCGTCACTGGTCAGGATCCTGACACAACTCCCTCGCTTCCTTTACATCCATAATTCTCTTTATAAGCTCTAAGGTTATGGGCATTAGGCAACCCAGCTTTCTTGAGGATTTATTTTTATATATTTATTTTATTTATAAACTTTCTATTGCACAAAATAAGGTATAGTTGGGGAACGAGCTATATGAATTCGGGGGCTGAGGTGCGGTGGGGCGTGAGACGACCACCACCCGTATCTTAGTGGCCGCTTTTAGTGACGCTCATAGCTCGGCGATGTCATTTAATATCGATAAAAACGTGTCCATATTTTCTTTGTTTGATTATTGAAAAATTAGTAAGTTAATTGAATAAAAGAGAGTCGTCATCCGTATTCAAGCTAGAACCGTGGCTTAAAAACGTGATTAAAATGTGTGAAAAAGAAAAAAAAACATGCAGTCACTATTCTCAAAATTAAATTAATATATAATTCATTAAAAATTGTTCCTGTCTAATGTTTATACTTCAATTTAATACACATTTATAATTTTTAATAACTAAATCTATTTGCGTTTTAAGGAAAGTGTGTGTTTATTGTTATCGACATTTTGCATGTTACTTCACTATTCATAATAGACACGTGACCATGACGTCACAACCGCATTCCTCGCGCGTTCCTATAACTCGTTCCCCTACTATACATAGGCGAGCTTAATGCTTTAAGCCAGCTAACCTTTGTTGTGTTGTGCTGTGATTGGCTGGGTGCAAACTATTTATTTAAAAAATCATTTTATCAAGATGTCTCTGATTGCTAAAATAAAATATCCTACTAATAAACCTAAAATGAGGGTACACGCAATATTATTCAGCATTGAATGCGCAAGCGCACCCAACTCGGACGATAGCGTTCGAAATTCAAATCAGTCTTCGTCCATCTACCGGTTAAGACGCACGTCCCTGACAACACATTACCATACACAAGTAAATTCAATGTTTTGTATGTAAAATTCGAAATATATTTTTTATTTAAAATAAAATTTACATAGTATAACGACGGTATTGGGAATGCCTTTAACGTTTCACAAGAAATGGGTTCGTTTACCTTTTATATTAAGGGCGAGCTTATAAAAGGTAAATACGACAGATGGTTACCCATAGTTTTAGTTGATTTATTCAAGGTGGGGTAATCACGAATTACAACTTTAACGGTAGCGTTCAGGCACTCGATAAAACTAAATTCCCTAATAATTTATATTTTCTTTTAATTTTTACCTTTCATTAGTTCTTACTTATATTATAAACGCGATAGTTTGTAAGTATAGATGGATGTTTGTTACTCTTTTACGCAAAAACGACTGAATGGATTTTAATTAATCTTTACGATAATATAGCTTATACATCAGAATAACACACAGGCTACAATTTATAAACATATTGTGTGAATAATAAATAAAATAAAAAACATTTTCCCATACAAAATTTATTTTGGGTAAACTAAGGAAAATATATCAAGCTGTTAAAAAATTAAAACAAATTGTCAATTTTGGCATATCAGTAAAAATACATTGCTCAAAAACCTATGTTGTATTATTTATAAAAAGAAACGATTATATGTCGAGTCACAATAAAAAAACTCAATTTACAACAAAGATTTAAATTTTTGATTCACCCAAGTTAAGTATGCAAGCTGTGCAGATACGCCAACCTCGGCACAGGTTACGAGTTGCGCCGTTTGGGGTCGAGAGGATGGGCCCTTGGGAACTTTCAGCCAAGCGCCTGGCCAAGGAGTTGTCCAAGCGGCTGACGGAGAAGTCTGGAGACAGGAAGGCTGGCAATTTTTTCTGCCAACGTATTAGCCTTGCCATACAAAGGGGAAATGTTGCCAGTCTCCTTGGGACGTCTCTAAAGATATTTTAAATTAATAGGTTACTACATAATGAGATTAAAATAAGAATAGGACGGAATCGGCGCGATTTTGTGACGTCTAATGGGGCGTTCTCACGGAGCGATTTTAGTTGATCAATATTTATCGTTAAACAAAAATTCGAAAGCAAATATTTACGGTAGCGTTCTCACGATTCAATAATAATCGACTCAATATTACACGTGTTATTACACTATCTGTCCATTTTAGCATTTTTGATGTGGATGTGGACGCCATAATTCACATTTTATTTACAAACAAACAAAATACTGGTGATAGAGGAATGCAATATACAGTACATAGGTATTTAATCGCGCTGATTGACTGACTGATTAGACTGATTATTCAATGCAAGTTGAACGAACGACGAGTCGATTCGCTGTCAGCTATCAAATGAATCAACCAAAGTCGAAAGGTCTTTAACTTTTGTTGAATAGATATTTATTGCTTCAACTTAATTGAAAGTCTGTTCAGACGGTTCAAATCACGAACGATTTCGCATTTGATCAACTAAAATCGCCCCGTGAGAACGCCCCATTACTCTACAACCAACTTCACTTAAGTAAGGTGTCTTTTTGTTTGCGGACCGTCAAGAAAAAGAAACCTTTGAGTCAGACAAGTGAAGTCAGTCAACAGCCCGTCCTATTCTTATTCTAATAGCATTGTATTTTGGTGTAAATTTTAGTGATAAATAATGATAATTTATTCAATAACAGCTATTTTTAATTTATTTTTAAATTTACATTTCAATACTAAGCTACTTAAGTGCTTGTATCATAGAAACAGGACAACCAAAGTACATATATCAAAGATACATTGGTACCGGTGGGTGTTTTCGAACTCATGCTCTCGGTTTGCGTAACCATTGCACTGCCACTACACCACGGTCGCCTAAATAAATAAAATTAATACAGTTTTCTCGTTAGTGTGCGCTACCTCTAAGCCCTAAGTTGACCCAGCTCCGTCCCTATATGGCCTAGGATACCTATTTGACGTTATTCTCACGCAAATAGGCGAATAGCTCACATCATTAAATACCTTATTTACAGTTAATTGACCCATCTATGAACTGTGGTCACTGTGGTACAGGTGGTAAATAAACGCTTGAATTTTTGTAATACTTAAGAATTTACGACACGCGTGGCGTATTGTTTTTTTTAAATATTTATTTTACATTTCTATACTAAGCTACTAAAGTCATCATAGAAACAGGACAACCAAAGTACATATATCAAAGATACATTGGTACCGGTGGGTGGTTACGAACTCGTGCTCTCAGTTTGTGTAACCATGGCACTGCCACTACACCACGGTCGCCTTTTTACTACTAGTGATACGCATAGGTCCCGAATTCGATTCCCGGTCGAGCGAAACTCCAATTGATTCGTTAGTTAGTACTTTTTATTTTATTGTGACTCAACATATGACAGCACGCCGCTTGATGTTAAGCTGGAGTGTTGTCCATGAATGGATGTGAATAGCAACCACATCCACTATGCCGTCCTAGTTGGAATCGGCAACTTACAAGCTGATCCCGAAACGCGACTAAGTCACTTTACGGTGTAAGTTGTGGTACTACCTCGGATCGGCAGACTGGGCACTACTGCCTACCACTCTTTATTAACGTGACGTTTATACTAATCTAATTAAAAGGGAAGCGAGAGTTGTGCAAGAGGCGCTCTATTGTCTCTGCCTATCCCTGTGGGACTAAGGCATGATCATTTGATTGATTGATCTCTTAAACTCTCATTACACTGCCAAAAAAATTATTGGCCTATAGTTCTTTTTTTCCATTTTTATACTAAGTTACTGAAGTGCTTGTATCATAGAAACAGGACAACCAAAGTATATATAACAAAGATACATTGGTGATACTGGTAATTAGTTTTGAACCCGTGATCTTTTTGCGTAACCATTGCATTACCACTATACCACGGTAGCCTTAAAACTCGTGGTAGACCCACTAAGTATTTCCTAAGTAGAATTTGAACCAATTTTAATGCTAAGTATGTACTTTAATAATTAACAAGTAGAAATTTTGACACCAAATATGTAGAACGGTAGTCTATTTATTTTGATCACCCTTTTAGTGGTCCGCTTTTGGCTGGCATAGTGACGGCGACTGAGGCAACCGTAAATTGAAACGCGACCAAATCACTTCACAGTCTGTATACGGATCGGCAGACTGGGCACCGCTGCCTACCACTCTTTGATAACCAAACCCTAAGCAAATATCCACCTCCTTTTTTCATAAACTAATATTTGTCAATTTAATAAATTATTCTATAAAACCTATGAAACAAATAATTGCTTTGATCGGGAATCGAACCCGGAACTTTCGCCTGTTCTCGAATATAGTATGAACCTTCCTTGGCCTTCCTTCACGCGAACGGTGGTTAACATCGAAATCACCGTCTTTAAAGCGACGGAATTAATCACGGCACGTTGTTTCACTTAGAGCAGCATCTCCGTAAACTTTTTGGAGTTCTCGATGCGCTTCAGCCGCCGTTTTTTTCGAATGAAAGAAGAAAAGCAACACTTTCCGCAGAAGACGATTATTTGGCACAAAATCAGACATTTTCGCGCAATCAAAAGTATACGACGCAAAACCAAACCCACTAATGTGTCAAAGCGGTTTGTTTACCATACGTTTAAGCTTGGTTCATGACGTTTTTGTTATGTCATAATCGTCCAGCACTTACAAGTACTCCAGCACTCTTGAAACACAGCGGGATTTTATTTGCGCACCAATGTACTTCTTTATAAAACATTCTAAATAAACCATGTGTCGATTGACACGTATTCTTCAGAACGAAGCGCTAAACACGTGAGGATGGACGTCTTTCTTTACGCACCTCATTAGCATGTCTAATATTAAAGTCAAGTGAACTCTACCATGTACTACAACTAAAATCGTATTGAATTAAATAAAATTTATGCGGCTTACTCTCGCGTTTATTTTTGGTTTTAATTTCACACTTTTTTTTTATACGTTTCAACGTTTCGAGAGCTTTGCAGCCATCATGGTCATGGAGAGACAGATAGTTTTTTTTTGTTTTGGTTTCTTTGCTGATTTTATTAACAAATATTTCCAATATTTAATGTTATGAAATATTACAAATAAAAGCTATGAAACAAATATTAGCTCCGACCGACCGGAATCGAACCCGGGACTTTACGCGCAACAAACCAATCGCTTAACCGTTCATACACGCCTGTCGTCAAGTATAGTAAGTATAGTATAGTATAGTATAGTATAGTATAGTATAGTATAGTATAGTATAGTATAGTATAGTATAGTATAGTATAGTATAGTATAGTATAGTATAGTATAGTATAGTATAGTATAGTATAGTATAGTGTAGTATAGTATAGTGTAGTATAGTATAGTCGCATAAAATTTGTTTAATTCATTAATCAATGTTTGCGCAAAATCTAAGAAAATACTAAAATCGTATTGTTACTTGCCTAATGGAGTGCGGTCAATGAACGGAGGCGACTGCTACTACAGTTTAATAATAGCAGTCACATTTACTATTCCGAGTTATTTGGAATATGCTTTTTTATTGTGACTTGACATATGACAGCACCCCGCTTGATGTTAAGCCGGAGTGTGGTCCATTAATGAATGTCACTGCTACTACAACTCAATAATGGTGAGTAGCAATCACATCCACTATGCCGGCCTAATAAGAACCGGCAACTTACAAGCTGATCCCGAAACGTGACCAAATCACTTTACGGTCTGTATACCTTTTTTTATTATACATTTCTATACTAAGCTACTAAAGTGCTTGTATCATAGAAACAGGATAACCAAAGTACATATTATATCAAAGATTGGTACATTGGCTTTGAATACGTGGGCGGCGAACAGGAATCGAACAGAAACTGTTGTTTTACAAATAATTTATAAGTTTCCATAACTATACCTACATGGTCGTCTAAGGATGTTGAATGGGAGCCAGCCAAAATTTCTAAGTCCATTTACGGAAGCATTGTTTATTGAAGACCAAATCTATGCGTATAGACGCTATTGTATTAGAAACAAAAGGCATTATGGTACACTTTGAAACAAAATTATTATATCAACTTTAAATAATTACTGAAAATATGTTTTAAAAAAGCGATTAGAACTCAAATCGCTCGAAGTACCAACAACCGACAGGGAAGAAAGGTTCTAGAGGTGGAGAAAGGTGGAGATCACGAACCGGAAGACGCAGCGTAGGTAGGCCTCCCACTAGGTGGACTGACGACATAGTGAAAGTCACGAATAACCAATGGATGCAATTGGCATCTTGTCGTTTGAAATGGCGTTCTAAGGGGGAGGCCTATGTTCAGCAGTGGACGCCTTCTGACTGATGATGATGAAACTCTCATTAATTAGGCAAATGCACTTGTTAGCACCCGGGTTCGATTCCCGATCCGAGCACATATTTGTTTCATAGCTTTATTTGTAATATTTAATAATTACTCAGACTAAGAATCACAAATATTTGTTAATAAAAATAAGAGGTGGATTTTTGCTCTGGGTCTCGTTATTTAATAGTGGCCGGCATAGTGGATGCTACTTACTGTTGTTTACCTTTATTTATGAGCCGCATAATATCAGGCGGTGTGTTGTCTAGTCTTCATAAAATTACAACAAAAAAAATACAATAAAAAAATAATTGTACCCAATAATTTGTCCGTGAAGTGTATTAAGAGAGGGCTACGTTTTCAGGATTGAACCTAAAACCTTTTGTGTTCAGTAATCAATAAAGCGAAATTTAATAGTAACCTCTATGCTTATTATGGTTTATACTAATTATAAGTAATTCTAATATCTGCATAAATTTCACATAGAGATAGGCAAAGACAATGAAGCGCTACTTGCCATGATCCTGACACAACTCCGTCGCTTCCCTCTCATTCACAATACTCTTCATGCAAGCTATACGGTTATAGACGCTAGGCAACCCAGCTTTCTTAAGGATGTTTCCGATTTGATCGTAAAACATCTTCCTAGGTCTGCCGCGTTCAACGCATCCATTCACATGAGATTTATAAATTCCTTTCGTCAATCTACTTTCACTTATCCTTTCCATGTGCCCAAACCATCAATGACGACAGGTCGGAGCAAATATTTGTTTCATAGCTTTTATTTGTAATATTTAATAATTATATTAAATATTGCAAATATTTGTTAATAAAAAAAAAAAGAGATGGATATTTGCTTCGGGTCTGGTTATCAAAGAGTGGTAGGCAGTGGTACCCAGTCTGCCGATCCGGGGTAGTACCACCACTTACAAGTATACAGACCGTGAAGTGATTTGGTCACGTTTCGGGATCAGCTTGTAAGTTGCCGGTTCCATCTAGGCCGGCATAGTGGATGTGATTGCTACTCACAGTTATTGAATTGTAGTAGCAGTGGCATTCATTCATGGACCACACTCCAGCTTAACATCAAGCGGGGTGCTGTCATATGTCGAGTCACAATAAAAAATAAAAAAAAAAAAAAAAGCATTCCTTTGTCAATCCTTGTCACTACATCATGAGTTGTTTAATAACCATAAATCCTACACTATGCATTGCTTTACGCGTAGTCCGGCATAGTGAATGTGACTTCTACTAACTGTTATTTAACTGTAGTAGCAGTCGCCTCCATTCATAGACTGCGCTCTGGCTTAACATCAGGCGGGGTGCTGTCACTGTTTCTTCGTAGGACAATCTGCTTGTTCTTTATATTCTATACTTTTTTTTTTTTTTTTTTTTTTATTGTGACACGACATCTGACCTCGACTCGCCTGATGATAAGCAAGAGGAGGTCCAAGAGTGACGACGACTGGAACAACCGAGTCAGTTCCCGGCTGCCCCAGCCGCCGCCACTATGCCGGCCTAAGGTGCTTCTTCACGCATCGCTTGAAGGATCCAAGGTCATAGGATGGAGAGAACACATGGGCAGGCAAAGCATTCCACTTGTCAATTGTTCTACAAAGAAAAGACGCACCGAACTTTTTAGTTCGACTGCCGATTCGGTCGATAAAATGTGGATGCTTTCCCCGACCTGTGCGGGTATTACCTGTGTGTGTATACGGTTGATTGATGAGGCCTCCTACTAGGTGGACTGATGACATAGTGAAAGTCACGGGTAACCGGTGGATGCAACTGGCATCTTGTCGTTCCGTATAGAACAGCCGTAGTATAGAACAGATTTTTCAGTCGTCGACGCTCTCGGACTTCCCCGTGCTCACCATCAGGCAATTCAAGGTCAAATATCGCATCTTTAAGGCGACCGTGGTTTAGTGGCAGTGCAATAGTTACGCAAACTTAGAGCACGGGTTCAAAACCACTTGTTGGTACCAATGTATCTTTGATATATGTACTTTGGTTGTCTTGTTTCTATGATACAAGTACTTTAGTAGCTGTAATAAATAATGATGTGGCAGATAGGTCGATTGTTTCCGTTCTTTTTGTTTGTTTTTTTATTTCTTTTATATAATGTTATAACTTTTATAAGGTGTTGGTTTGTGTGTGTATATGTTTATGTATGTTAGGTCTTGTTTATATTGTGTTATTGTTTTTTTTTGTTATTGTTTTTTATTGTTATTTTTTCTTTCTTAATTAAATAAGTGTTTTAGTTCTTCATTATTCGTGACAATTTGTAAGTGGCCCTGTTCTTATACATATATTTATTGTATATTTATTTATTGTTTTTATCTGACTTTTTAGTAAGTTGTCCTATTACTCTTAAATAAATAAATAAGTAAAATAGATACAAAGTTTTTATTAAATATAATTAAATACTAATAAATATCGTCAATATTTAAATTTGCTTCATGTCTTGCATACGTTAAGAGGTACATCGTTAAAAGGTCGGTTGCTAAGCAACGGTATCTCAGGTTTCTTGCTGAGTGATCGTCAAATATGTTTTGGGGAAATCGGTCCGGTACAGTTTAGAATGGATATATTCATTCGGCCCACGGACGAATTTTTAATGACAGAAGAAAATTAATCCATCCACATCAGATTTATAAATTCCTTTCGTCAATCTGCTTTCACTCATCCTTCCCATGTGCCCAAACCATTCCTTTGTCAATCCTTTTCACTACATCTTCTCTTAAACCACATCTAAAGCGCACTATGCTATTCCTTATTCTATCTGCTATCGTAACTCCACATACACTCTTTAATGACCGCATTTGTACAGCGTTAATTCTACTCTCAGGCTTCTTCTGCCATACCCAACGTACACTTTCATACATTAAGGAACAAGCACCGCATTAATTTGTAATAAAAAAAGAAATTAAAATTCATTACTTTACGATTTAGAAATCGTATCAAAATTCGTCCCGAAACAAAAATTTGGCCGAATTATTTTACCCAACTGAGATGAATATACTGTTACGTGATCACACCTGCCCCGTTAATTCAGGCAGTACCCTTATCACGGAGGGTTTCAAGTAATTAGATGCATTACCTGAAAATGTTCGTGTCAACTGAAATTTCGACACATTTAGCTATTAAAATTTTAATGTACTTATAATAAATACTATAGTTGGTATTTTCTTAAATTTTGCGCTAACATTGATTATTGAATTAAACTAATTTTATGCGGCTTACTATCGCGTTTATTTTGGTTTATTTGGCAAAGCTCTCGAAACGTCGGAATAATAAAAAAATGTAAAATCAAAACCAAAATAACGCGAAAGTAAGCCGCATAAAATTTGTATAATTCAAAATTATAGTTGATAAAAGAATTAATAAATCTCATGTGAATGGATGCGTTAAACAAGGCAGGTGCAGGTGTTTGCTGACCAAATAGGAGACATTCTCAAGAAAGCTAGGTTGCCTAGTGCCCATTACCATAGAGCTTGTATGAAGAGAATTGTGAATGTGAAGGAAGCGAAAAAGTTGTGTCAGGATCGTGGCAAGTGGCGCTCCATCTGCCTATCCCTGGTGGAAAAAAAGCGTGACAATTTGATTGATTGATTTGATAAGATGTTTTCCTTTAAAGATGTTTTTATGATTCAGATCAATGAAGCCTTCAGGGTGGTTGTATTTTCAAGTAAATTTATTTCCTTTTTAAGGGCTGCGCATACTTTGCGGTTAGCCGCTTTTTTATTTGTTTTTGTTCTTAAATTGGTAAATTTATTTATTTATACATACTTATTAAATTAAACAAATTTTATGCGGCTTACTATCGCGTTTATATTGGTTTTGATTTTACAATTTTATTTTGTTATTCTGACGTTTCGAGAGCTTGCAGCCATCGTGGTCACGGAGAGACGATAAAAAGACATCCTTCATTTTGTATGGGGACTTGGGCTTAATTGTATTAACAGTTGCACATACATTTTTAATTAGTTTGATGTACGAAGATTATAATGTAATTGGAATATATTCTTTATTTTGCATACTTTAGGTGTGCAAAATGATCAAACTATAATTATGACAGTTCAAAGCAGAACAAATATGGCGTTAATTGACAAAATCCATATCTTATTTTCCAAATAACTCAATGTATACTTACGGTCTGTTACACGATACTTTCGTGAAGTGATTTGGTCACGTTTCGGGATCAGCTTGTAAGTTGCCGGTTCCATCTAGGCCGACATAGTGGAAGTGATTGCTATTCACAGTTATTGAATTGTAGTAGCAGTGACATTCATTCATGGACCACACTTTGGCTTAACATCAAGCGGGGTGCTGTCATAAGTCGAGTCACAATAAAAAAAAAATGCACAGCAATTACAAGCAAAATTGTTATTAGTTTTATTAATACAAGTACATAGAACATAGTACAAAGAAGCCGAAAATTAATGAGGTCATTTGTTTATGTTTTAAAATTGGTAAAGTTATTATTATTTATACATACTTATACCTATGAGATATATTAAGTCAAGGCTGCTCAACCCTTTGAGGAGTCGGGCCAAACGGTGGATTCAGTTGTTAATGACGGGCCACAAATAGGAAAGCTATTTAAGTTACTTTCAGGACAAGCGCAATAAAAACTTAATTATTAGGTAACGATGACAGTAACAACAATAGATATGTCATTTCACATAGATATGTTAATCCAAAACTACTTAAAAACTGTAGCGTCAGGTCAGTTATTGCTGGAAATTCTCCTTTTGGTACCAATTTCCAGAAATTCTTTCTTTCTGCTCTAAAAATTGCAACACCTGTTCTCGCAAGTTGAAGAAATGTTTCAACATGCTGCCCCTTGAAAGCCCTAGCACAGCACAGTACAGTTGTAACTCTCCATATTATCTGATTTCTTCTTCATATAATAGTCTGAATAGACGTCTGTTAAGAGCTTTTGCACGTATGTTATTTATGCATCGTACTACTGGATCCATAATGTCATTCAACTCCAAAGCCTTGTGTGCAAAGACACGAGGCTTCCTGGTGGATAATGCAATAATACGAAAATAAATTTCGACCTAAGAAATGCTGTAACAAAGCCACACAAACATTGGTTTTTCCAATCATTGCTCATGCACCATCAGTGCAAATAGATTTCAATTTGTCCCACGATAAACGCTTTTTTATTGCATTCCTTATATTTATATTAATGCATTAAATATATTTTTGAAAACTAAGGATGTTTTTTGTCTTTTCTTAATGTCTTTTCCTTAGTTTGTACTTTCTAGCTGACAGACTTCTAATAAATCTTGCACATTCTAATTTTCGTCAATTTTAGCCAACTGAAATTTACTCATTTAAGTTTCATCTAACGCCAATGAGAAGTGTTAGCGTTAGTTACGGGCTGTACTGTGCGCGGCGTTTTTTTTTAATTTGGTGCGTATTTTCAGACCATACTTGCGCGGGCCATACTGTGGCCCGCGGGCCTGGGGTTGAGCAGCCTTGTATTAAGTACTTGTTTCATCCCATACGCATTATCTGTTTCACACAACTTAAGGTTGGTTGCCCGGAAGAGATCGCTTTCTAGTGATTGTTTTGCTATGTATTTTGTGCAATAAAAAAATTGACTGTCTGTAATTTATGGTAAAGGACATCATTCATTTAAGGCTATTCCTTTCCTAAATCCCGTTTGTAGAAAATTGTATCATAGAGTGAATTCAACTTGCAACATTATCAACAGTGTGAATAGACCTTTTGAGGTGTGTAGCAATTTCGGATGTAGCAGCTTAACCTAGATTTAAAGACAACATTTCAAGCTGTACGTGTACTTGGTAGTATACTGTACTATTATATACCTGTATTATAGATACACGATTGCATATATGGTATGTCCAGAATGTAGACAATTTTCTTAGAATCTATGGATTCTCCGTGCGTCCTCTGTCGCCTATACCACGGATAATGCTCTGAGGAGCTCTTTAACCTTGTTCGGGCACAGTTCAGGGGAAGCATCCGCATTTTGTCGACCGAATCTGCATTCGAACTAAAAGTTCCAGTGCGTCCTTTCTTTGTAGAACAATCGTCAAGTGGAATGCTTTGCCAGCCCATGTGTTCTCTTCATCCTATAAACATGGATCGTTCAAGCGATGCGTGAAGAAGCACCTTTGGCCGGCATAGTGACCGCAGTAATGTAGTGGTCCTTTGGTATTTTTTTTTATTATTTGTTTTATTATACATTTCTATACTAAGCTACTAAAGTGCTTGTATCATAGAAACAGGACTGTTTGTTTCCCACAGGACGGTGAGCTCTATAAGGATGATAGTTTTCAAGATGTCCGATCTGTAGGCTGATACTGCTAGATTTCCACGGTCTGTATACTTGTAAGTGGTGGTAGTACCCCGAATCGGCCCCGTCAACACTGCCTACCACATTTAATTGCAGGTATTACCAACAAAATCACTTTTAATTATACTTTATGCAACGAAAATATCAGATTTCTATTTAAAAATATTTCCTATTCGTATTCAACAAATTATCGTATTGAGTTACACAAAATTCCCATAGACCACGCGAAACAAAATGCAAAAAATCTATTCGTAATTTTAGTTTAATCCCTGATAGTCATGCTGTTAGTTCTACTACTATCCATATTAATTTAAATTTTATTTGTACTAAAAATACTTAAATTAAAAGCAATTTATAATCTGATAGATGTGGTTTGAAAGAGGATGTAGTGACAAGGAATGACACAGGAGTGCTTCGATGGTTTGGGCACATGGAAAGGATGAGTGAAAGTAGATTGTCGAAAAGAATTTATAAATCTCATGTGAATGGATGCGTTAAACAAGGCAGGCCCAGGAGGGTGTTTTCCGACCAAATCGGAGACATCCTTAAGAAATCTGGATTGCCTAGTGCCCATAACTACTGTCATAACTATTAATTTTGAGAAAATTATGTCATGATCGTGGAAATTGGACTTTCATCATTATCAATTTCACGCGTTAATTCCTACAGGGATAGCCTGTCTGTCTTAGGCCTGCATAGTAGCGGCGGCTGGGGCAGCCGGGAACTGACTCGGTTATTCCAGTCGTCGTCACTCTTGGACCTCCTCTTGCTTATCATTAGGCGAGTCGAGGTCAGATGTCGTGTCACAATAAAAAAAAACCTTTCACGATCCTGACACAACTCTTTTCTTTCCTTCACATCTACAAACCTTCTAAATTTATTTGGCTGTCCAATAAAGGGGGATCAGCAGTACAACTTTCAGGGGAGATCAGGGGACCGGCAAGAACTTGGAAAGAAATTTAAGTAGTACTATAAATAAAGCTAACGAGTACAAAGGATGCTTAATGCATGGCCGCCATCTTGCGGACAGTTTTTTTTTAATTCATTCAAAAACCGAAGCAAAGACACATCTATTGTTCAATCGAAAACGGTGCATATAAGAATTTTACGCTTCAAGTAATGTGTAAGAATTTCTTTTGTATTTTTTCGAGGTTACAAAAAATATCTCGAGCAGATGTTTGCTTATGTGTTATTGTTGTTGAAGAGGCGAAGTCGAGGACTGTCGAATTTAATAATTGACATTTAATGAAGTGACACTTTGAAGGTTACAATACTACCCTCTATTATGAGTTGCAATCTAAATAGAGTTTGGTCTCGAGTTTTATTCGAAATGATCATTGCTTTACTTACTCACATTAATACCGTGTTCTCACGGGGCGGATTTAGTTGTTCAATATTTTAGAAAGCAAATATACTGTAGCGTTTTCACGTTTCAATAATAATCGACTCAATATTTTACACGTGTCATTACAACAAACAAAAAACACACACAGAACAGAAAAATACAATTGACTGACTGATTAGGCTGATTATTCAAAGCGAGTTGAACGAACAAGTTCAGACGACTCGATCCGCTGTCAACTACTAATTGAATCAATGAAAGTTGAAAGGTCTTTAATTGTTGAACCGATATTTATTCGTTCAACTTGAATGAAAGTCTGTTCAGATGGTTCAAATCGCGAACGATTTCGTAGTTAATCAACTAGTTGACCAACAAAACACGAATTGTTAGTTATTGTTAGTTGAATTGTTAGTTGTTGATTAGTTAGGTATTTTACAATCATGTTCTTTTTATTCTATAACCTAGGATCCTTTGGGTGATTCCTTTAGCCAACATGACAGCGATGGTAAACCAGGTCTTTTTTCCGTCTTCGGCGAACTTAGACGTCCTCTTCCTTACAATCAGTCGAGCTCAGATATTCCGAAACAATAAAAAAAGTGAGTTCATGGGTTCTGCGAGCGCTTTGTAGCTTAGTGGTTAAAGTGTTAAGCGACAGACACTGGAGTTCAATCTACAGTCGCAGTAAATGATGTACACTCGTTATACCACATTAGCCGACAACTTTCGTAATTTTTTGGAATCGGTACTAAAAGCGTATTTTTTAACGATTGTACAATAATTAATATCTTATAAAAAGCACGATAAATATCTTGATGATTTGTCAAAATTAGACTTTTTCCCATGAACTGTCAAGTTGCGAGCAGGGCGGTAAGTAAGATACGCAAAGTGTGTGATAGCCGCCATTTTGTTTGAACTTATCTTGACTTGCGCAAGCACGCAAGTCCTAGCACCCCTAGGTAACTACATTGATTGGGACCGGAAAATACAAAATATCATCGCAATATACTGACCTTTCGTTGCTATAAATATTAATATTTAGATTAGTATAAATCTTCAAAAAAACAGTCCAAGTTCATGGACAAATAATTTTGCTGTTTGTGTAATAAGGAAATCTCAGCCCTGCCCCCCTAGCACAGTAATCCAAGAAGCAAGATAAAGACCTGCAAATAGCAACTCATTTTAAATAACTTATAGATTGTCCAAAAAATATATTTAAAGGTCTAATAAAAATTCACACAAAACAACGTAGATTTTTTGAAACAACAACATTTTGATATACCAGCCTTTTTTATTTTTTTTCGTGGGGAAAATCCTCATGGATACTCCTGATTTCTCGGGGTAGTAACGAGGATTATGCCGGACTCGTACCGGCTAAAACCCCACGGTGGCCTCCGTCATCACGAACGCTGGTGGTACATTCTTCCGACATCTCCAACGGTTTGATGTACCGGCCTATTAAGTTATTTAAAATGAGTTACAATGATATTCCTTGCAGGTCTTTATCTTGCTTCTTGGATTGCCGTGCTAGGAGGGCAGATGTGATTGGTCCTCGTCTGGCGTGGTTTTTATTTAATGTTATCCATGGTAGAGTACCTTTTTTTTTTGTTGGCCGCAAGGGTCGGTGTAACATACGTGTAAATACAATAACTATACAAATAGAATATTGTTGGAATGATTTTTAGTACATTAAAGTGCGTGAAAGGTGCGAGCAAAGGGTCCTCTTGATTTATTGTAGAGAAAGGAAGATATTTGTTATTTTAATTGTCTTCATAGTGGCGGTCTTTTAGACAGGCAAGTCGAGGTCTGATATTCAACCGGCTGAAGTTTCAATTTACGAATTTAGTTTTACTTTATACTTATTCTATTACATTTACTATTACGAAATCGTAAATTGGGCTGTTAATAATTTTATATCGAAACTACCATTTATATATTATGTTTTTATCATTTGAAATAACAAAAGTTGTACATAGAAACCCGAAATGAATGATGTCCTAAGGACTGTATAAAATATCCGTTAAACGTAAATGTAAATTGTGAAGTTAAAAAATGGTGCAACCCATTTTTCTTTTACTTATACGTTACTTTCGTTAATTATAATTTGCCACGATCCTGACACAACTCCCTTGCTTCCCTCACATTCACAATTCTCTTCATATTAGCTCTATGGTTATGGGCACTAGGCAACCTATGCCTTAATTAAATACACGTAAAGTAGAGCATTTAAAATTGAATTAGACAGCATTACAAAAGCTGCTGTACGAAGGCTGGACGTATAAAAGCACCCCATCTGATATAGAGCCTGAAGCTGGACTGTGTCGATGAATGGAGGCAACTGCTACTGCAGTTAATTTTTTTTAAATTTTTATTAAGATTTGACATTTAACAGCACCCCGCTTGATGTTAAGCCGAAGTGTGGTCCATGAATGAATGTCACTGCTACTAAAATTCAATAACTGTGAATAGCAATCACATCCACTATGCCGGCCTAGATGGAACCGGCAACTTACAAGCTAATCCCAAAACGTGACCAAATCACTTCACGGTCTGTATACTTGCATCCACTACCGGCTATTTATATATATAAAGTGAAGCATTAAGAATTGAATTATTAGACAGCATTGCACGCACAAAGGTAAACAGTTAAGATGGCGCCAAGATAAAAAATCTATTGTCAAAAACAAAATGGCCGAACAACCCGAAAATAAATCATTTAATGTCGTCTTTTAGAATGGAGGTAGGCAGTACGCTTCAATGGGTTTATTTTACGTTATTTACGATAAAAATGGCAAACATAAAATTACACTTTTATTACTGATACCGTAAAAATAATTTCGTGAATCATAAATAAAAAAGTTGGTGAGGGGACAATTTGTGACAACTTTTTAATTTATTTATTTACATTTTAATTTATTTATTACATTGCTTGTATCATAGAAACAGGACGACCAAAGTACACATATCAAAGATAGATTGGTACCGGTGAGTGGTTTAGAACCCGTAGTACCCAAACAATTTTTTTTTATTGTGACATTTGATCTCGACCCGCCTGATGATAAGCAAGAGGAGGTCCAAGAGTGACGAAGACTGAAAAAAAAGAGTTAGTTCTCGGCTACCTCAGTCGCCGTCATTATGCCGGCCTATGGTAAACCTTCACGCATCGCTTAAAGGATCCAAGGTCATAGAATGGAGAGAACACATGGACTGGCAAAGCATTCCACTTGTCAATTGTTCTACAAAGAAAAGACGCACAAAACTTTTTAGTTCGACTTCCGATTCGGTCGATAGAATGCGAAGATTATAAAAATAATTTGAAATTGCACGACGCCAAAACGTTTCTTTCTCTGTTTGTTGACAAATGTTAGCCCAATCTGTCGACTCAGAATCGTACCACCACTTTCAGGTGTAGATAAGTTACAGGTCATGATGTGTCAATAATAAAAAACCCTTGCCCAAAAACCTGTAGCAATAATTCATTGGGAATTATAAACTTAAAAATTCTCATTTTTAGTCAACATAAACAGTTTTAAATATTAGATATAATCTTTGTAATGATCGGTTGTTGAGTTTATGTATGAATTTTTGAGGTTTACGCTACGTTATCTAAGTTAAATCTCTTTAGGGTTTTCGGAAATGCTATGGTGACTATGATTTGAGAGAGAAAGAATACTAATATTTTGCTGCAGAATTTTGGGTAACCGTGGTCTAGTTATAGTGACATACCAAGAGTTCATGGTGAAAAATAAATTCATTAAAATCATTGATTTAGTCCAGGATCCCCTATTGTATTTTTTTTGAAATTTAATTTATTTACATTTCTATATTAAGTTACTAAAGTGCTTGTATCAGAAACAGGACAACCAAAGTACATATATCAAAGATACATTGGTACCCGTGAGTGGTCTCAAACTCGTGCTCTCGGTTTGCGTAACCATTGCACTGCCACTACACCACGGTCACCTGCTAGTTGTTGATCAGTTGCTTAGTCTGATATTCCAGAATAATACGAAAACCACTAGTTTTATTTATACTCACAAAGTTACTCAGTAGCGTTTCACAATCAGCTTGCTTTAAATTACTTGCAATAATTTAACTCTATTAGCCGTCGCTATTAGAGTTTTTTTATTTATTTTATATAAAAATAAAAATAATAAAAAAAATAAAAATAAAAATATACTATTTTTATATATTTTTTTATTGTGACACTACATCTGACCTCGACCCGCCTGATGACAAGCAAGAGTGACGACGACTGGAATAACCGAGTCAGTTCCCGGCCGCCCCAGCCGCCGCGACTATGCCGGCCTAAGGTGCTTCTTCACGCATCGCTTGAAGGATCCAAGGTCATAGGATGGAGAAAACACATGGGCTGGCACATGGATTCGGTCGATAAAATTCCCCGACCTGTGCGAGTATTACGGGTGTGGAAGGACGAGGCAAGAACAAGGTTAAAGAGCTCTTCGGAACATTCTCCGTGGTATAGGCGATAGACGACGCACAAAGCCGCCATGTTTTTGCAGATCCCGATCAGCAGATTAGAATTTGCAGTACTATTACCCACAAAAATAATTTGGTAACTAGGCATTACTATGCGTTGAGTAGCAAAATACATAATTTTATTAACTAAGCTCTGAATATTTATCCACTTACTAACACACACACACCCACACACACACACACACACACACATATGCACATTCGCCCCACTACTAACAATAAAACCATTGTTTGAAGAAAATGAACTGTATTAGTGGGAGAAATTGATAACTGCAATACAGTCATTTGTTGACTAGTGCTGTGCTCATAGATCCACCAACTTTCAAATGTACACTATTGGAAGACTGAAGAAGCCGTGAATAAACTCGGTTTTTTCAGTTGTCGTCACTTTTAGACCTTCTCTTTCTTATCATCAGGCGGGTCGAGGTCAGTTGACGTGTCACAATAAAAAAATAAAAAATCTTTTTTTTTATTGCAAGTCCTAACAAAATTACCATAATTGCTGGTCGCACTAACTTATTGAATTATTTGATATTGCAATAACATTCTTATTTCACGAATTAATCAGTAAAGAAAAGAGGTATATGAAATTATGAGAAAATTCGAGATTATTTCGATATTATAATATATTAATTTACTTTCAAAATTACCTTTTTATATTTAATCCTTTATTGCATCGAAATAAACTTAAAAATAGGTACGTTTAATGCCTATTAGGTGGTTTGGCTAAAACCTCATTCAAAATATTTCTCACGAATACATACACATCCACACGCACACATACACATCCACACGCACATATATTATATATGTATATATTTTCCTATTTTCTTTGCTGGCAACCTTATCCAAATTCCCTAAGTACCGGCAAAGTGGAAACAAAACGAAAAAAGAAGAAAGTGTATGTGGACTGACCGCGCACGCATTTCGCGTCGCATTTTTACATTTAATAAGTTCAAATCAGTTATAAAGTGTGACTGAAGTGAAAAGTGGATGCACCAATGATAATTGCTTCATTGAGTGCTACAGTTCAAATCGAAGACATTCGCATCGCAGTGAGTTGTGGACGATAAAGTGCCAAAGAACCAGCAACCATTTACCAGGTACTCCTTAAAATATTGTCCATTAGGCATTCTCTAACAACTAACCTTTGGGATGATGAGAAATTATGGACAGGGTGCAAATATACTACGAACTACAATTACATAAACTACATACAAGTATCACAAGTATATATATATACATATATGTAGGTAAAAATAAACATACACAATTATATTTTGTGCCAAATTATTTTATATGAACTAGATGCCGTGAGCTCCTGTTTATTTAGAAACAAGTTGGTGACTAATCGTTTAAAGACATTGACAGGTGATTTATTGAGACTTTTCTGATGATAAAGCTAGGGGAAGTACACGATTACTGAATTACTGAAGAAACACATGCAATTAATGATTGCCTTAGTCGTAGCCACTATACCGGCCAGAGTAACGCCTCACTTGACAAATCCATGGTTATAGGATAGGAAGAATACACGGGCTAATACTCGTGAAGCAATTTAAAGTGTGGTAGACAGTGGTACCCAGTCTGCCGATCCGGGGTAGTGCCACCACTTACAAGTATACAGACCGTGAAGTAAATTGGTCACGTTTCGGGATCAGCTTGTAAGTTGCCGGTTCCATCTAGGCCGGCATAGTGGATGTGATTGCTACTCACAGTTATTGAATTGTAGTAGCAGTGATATTCATTCATGGACCACACTTTGGCTTAACATCAAGCGGGGTGCTGTCATATGTCGAGTAACAATAAAAAAAAAAAACACTTTAACTTAAATAAATAGAATTTTTAGTGACATAAAAATATTAATAATTCAAACGAATTATCACGCCTTTTTCCCACAAGAATCGGCGGAGACAATAGAGCGCCACTTGCCACGATCCTGACACAATTCACTCGCTTCCCTCATATCCACAATTCTTTTCATAGCTCTACGGTTATGGGCACTAGGCAACCCAGCTTTCATGTACTTTTATTGAGACCCGACATCTGACATCTACATCTACGGTAAGCAAGGATTAGTCCAAGAGCGCCGACGACTGAGAAAAACCGACTTAGTTTACGGTTGCCTCAGTCGCCTAGGTTGACGGCCATAGGTGCTTTTTCCACAAAATTAAGCTGGCGAAGTAATTTAGTTGTCGATTGTTCGTCAAGGATAGAACACTCCGAGTTGTTTAGTTCGACTGTCGATTCAGTCGATAGAATGCGGATGCTTCCAGGCGAGGCAAGAACATTGTCTATGTTTTTATATATATATATTGTTATATACATTTCTATACTAATCTACTAAAGTGCTTGTATCATAGAAACTACATTGTACCGATGAGTGGTTTCGAACCCGTGCACTCGGCTTGCGTAACCATTGCACTGCCACTACACCCCGGTCGCCTTATGAAGGGGTTGTTTTTTTGTTTAGAAACAAAAAACAGTTTTTTTAATGAAACACAAATGGTGTGAATTTATACGGTTGTCTTGTAATTTAATATTTAAAAAGATATTAGTTTTCCGGTGACCTTTTTTTAGAATGTTGTATACTTAAGGTTTTTTTTAGTATTCGTCACTTAACTTAAATAAATGGAATTATTTAAGTGGCAATGGGCTGGCCATATCGCACGAAGAACCGACAAACGATGAGGAAGAAAGGTTTTAGAGTGGAGACCACGAACAGGAAGACGCAGCGTAGGTAGGCCTCCCACTAGGTGGACTGACGACATAGTGAAAGTCACAAATAACCGGTGGATGCAACTGGCATCGTGGTCACGGAGAAACGTCGGAAATATAAAAAAAATGTAAAATTAATAACCAAAAATAAACGCGATAGTAAGCCGAATAAAATTTGTTTTATTATTAAAATATACTATGTTAAAATATCAATCATCGATTAAATTGTCACGCCCTTTTCCCATGAGGATAGGCAGAGATAATGGAGCGCCACTTGACACAACTCCCTTGCTTCCTTAGAGCTTGTATGAAGAGGATTGTGGATGTTAAAATATGTATAAAAAAACATCATTAGGATATTTTAAAAGTAAATAAATGACCCAATTTAGGTATACGGCTGATATTTGGGTGTTTTTACAATAAAATAATAATAATAATAAATAGAGGGGTATATAGTTCACAGTATTACTGGTTGGCGCTACCGCGGCAGATGTTCTCCGGACCACATGCGTTTGTTGGTCTTTTTTGAAGTACACTCAGATTTATAATTTTAAATTATTTTTTTAACAGAATTTTACACCGTTGTGTAAGCGTTGTGGTAGTGAAATGGTCACACAAACCAAGATTCACGAGTTCAAAACCACATGCCAGTAACAATGTATCTTTGATATTATGACAACGTAACTTTGGTCGACCGGTATCAATAATACAAGCATTTTTAGTAAATTAAAAAGGGAAATGTTAAAAAGCTTAAAAAATATTCAATTGTATTAATTGTAAATCAGCTATTTAATGCAGTTTTAAGAGTGGTAGGCAGACAGTTAAAGGTCATTTGCCCGTCTGTTAGTTTTGGGTAATACCATCACTTTAAACTCAACACACCATGAAGCGATCACGAGGACTCATCAGAGCGTTGCGTTGCGTCGTCGCAACGTCAGAGCTGCGACGTTTCACACAATATTTTATGTGACATGCCACATTAGGCGTACACGCGAAGTTTCAACGGATCGACGGACGAGAGACAAGGCGGAGGGTGGGGAAGACGGAGATTGACGCGCTGCGCTGTTGTAGCTCTGGTGTGACAACGAAAAATAATAAATCTAAAATCTTATATTGTTTCTACGTTTGTTTCAGCGATGGCGTAATAAAATCAACATAATTAACATTTCCATGCTAAGCTACTAAAGTGCTTGTATCATAGAAACAGGACAACCAAAGTACATATATCAAAGATACATTGGTACCGGCAAGTGGTTTTCAACCCTTGCTCTCGGTTTGCGTAAACATTGCATTACCACTGCACCACGGTCGACTTTATAAATATAACGCGTTTGTTCCAGGTTCTAATCCACTGTCGAATTAGGACTGAAATCCACATTCTGCGACGACATACGTCTTTATTTCCTCTTGCATTTAATCCGTTGCGTCGATGCAACGCTACGCACTAATCATTTATTTATTTATTTAAATCCTTAATTGCACCAAAATTTACATAGTACATAGGCAAGTGGTTCAGCGGGCGTACCACCATTTTTTATAGCATTATTGTTTTAATTATCAAATGTCAATACGTACGTCAAATATGCTTATTGGAGTAAAATTCGTATTGGTTGTTTTATGACGTCACTTCAATATTCATTCCTCCAAAGCGTACCACCGCGGTAATTACAAAAGATAATAGTAGGTTTTAATATTGAAATGCAGCAGCAGTACATTTTTGAGCGTAAAATCTATGCGAATGTCGGAATGAATTTGGAGGATTAAAACAAAATTGCAAATAAGAGGTGGTGGTACGATATTGAGTAATATTGTTATATACATAAAACAGTACAGTCTTGAATCATGTTTGTTTTTAAAAGTTGGTTGTAGGCCCCAGGGGACGCACCACCATCTTTTATAGCATTATTGTTTTAATTGTCAAATGTCAATTCGTACGTCAAATATGTTTATTTGAATAAAGGTACTTTTGGCAGTTTTGTGATGTTACATCAATATTCATAAGATTTTAGTATTCAAATGCTGCAGTAATACGTTTCTGTGAGTAAAATCTATGCGAATGTAGGAATGAATTAAAACAAAATTGCAAATAAGAGATGGCGGTACGAAATTGAGTATACTTTACTCTTGTTTATGTACTCTTGAATGTCAAAGAGTACTGTCTTGAAACATGCTTGTTTAAAAATGTTGTTTGTAGGCCACCAGATCTGTTTAAAATTGCACTTTTCAACTAGGCCGGCATAGTGGATGCGAATGCTACTTACATTTATTGAACTGTAATAGCATTCGCCTCCATTCAATAATGGTATGCTGTCTTACTGCCTTATAGTGCTAATATGAAAGTACCAGGCGAGCATAAAACAGAAGGAGTTATGTATCTGAGTGTACAGAAATTTGAAGTCAATCTGTTCATCTCTCATATGACACAATACACGCAACTTTAAATTTTTAACTCGACCCGACGGGTGCAGGTTTTTTATAAATAGTCCCTGTACGACCAATATTTTTGGCCTTTAGGGTTAGTATTTAACTGGGCCTACACAATCTTAGGTTACGGATTTTACCCATAATAATATGACATTCACATGAGATTTATAAATTCTTTTCGTCAATTCACTCATCCTTTCCATGTGCATGTGCCCAAACCATCGAAGCATTCCTTTGTTAATCCTTTTCCTTGCGTTAAACAAGGCAGGCCCAAGAGGGTGTTCGCCGACCAAATCGGAGACATTCTCAAGAAAACTAGGTTGCCTAGTACCCATAACCATAGAGCTTGTATGCAGAGAATTGTGAATGTGAAGGAAGCGAGGGAGTTGTGTCAGGATCGTGACAAGTGGCGTTTCTTTGTCTCTGCCGATACCTGTGGGAAAAGGCGTGACAATTATTGTTTGCAGTGTGAGCATAAAGTTCAGTTGCCAAGTTTAAAGTTAGCGTAATCTTTTTCTTGTGAAATTAACGATTGCAATTTGTTTTGCATACCAAGAAAAATATAAAACATATTGATTGTAATTAAATTTCGTAGTAGTACCGCTGATCCTGAAACGTCACTTCACGGCTTTAGATTTTTTATACTTGTCAGTAGTGGTACTAACTACTCCGGATCGGCAGACTGGGCACCACTGCCTACCACTCTTTGACAACAAGATCAGGAACAAATATACGCCTCTTTTTTAATAACAAATATTTGTAAAATTTAATGTACTTAAATATTACCAATAAAAGTTATTTGAAACAAATCTCTTCCCCGACCGGGAATCGAACCCGGGACTTAACGCCATACGAACTCGTGTGCTAACCAATGAGCCATGCCCCAAATAACTATTAGTAGCAGCCACATTCACTATGCCGGCCTAGTTGAAACCGCATCAATATGTCGTGCATTTTCAAGCATCGGGAGAAAAGAACACATGGGTTGGTAAAGCATTCCATTTGTCGATTGTATGAGTAGCAATCACATCCACTATGCCGGCCTAGATGGAACCAGCAACTTACAAGCTGATCCCGAAACGTCACCAAATCACTTTACGGTCTGTTTACTTGTAAGTGGTGGTACTACCCCGAATCGGCAGACTGGGTACCACTGCCTACCACTCTTTGATAACCAGACCCGAAGCAAATAGCCATCTCTCTTTTTTTATTAACAAATATTTGCAATATTTAATATTATTATTAAATATTACAAATAAAAGCTATAAAACAAATATTTGCTGGGACCGGGGATCGAACCTGGGGCTTTACGCGCAACAAACCAATCGCTAAACCGTTCGTCCACGCCTGTCGTGTTTTACATAGAAACGGTGTGCCCAACCCTTTAGTTCGACTGCCCATTAAGTTATTCGGTTATTCCCCTAAATATTATTGGGACCAAAGAATTTGTACTTAAGAAATAGAAGGAGCCCTAAAATAGCTACAAAATACAAGCGTTTATACTATTTTCACTAATGGCATTAAAAAGAAGTCAGAAGAGGATGAATATACATTTTTACATTCGTAATTTAGAAGGTTGTCACTAGTTTTGATGATCATATGACAACCTAATTTGACAGAATAACGAACGACATTAAAATACTTCAAAAGTATGACGGAACAATTATGCCGCTACTCTTACTATCACGTGACTTTTAATTAAGCAGTATTAAAAGTGGTTGTAATTGCAAAAAGTAGTGAAAACCTTTGCAAGAAAGGAATTGAAGTACAAGTAGTTGTCTCTTTCAGTCACACGTGGTATAAACATAGTACAAATGAGATAAATAACACTGAATTAGTTCGTATTTTAGCACAGCTTCTCTTCTTTCCATATTCTTAGATTGGGACCAATAAATGAGGTTGGACTGAAACAATTTTTTTTGTTTTTTTTTTTGTGATCGCAGGCGCAATGTTTTACAAGACGGTGACATTGTTCTGTTAAAAAAACTAAACGAAAATGACATTGTGTTAACCGTTTAGTGGCTTTAATTAATTTGTTAATTAACAAATACATGATTTATGACTTGACTTGCCTAGTGCCCAAAACCATAGAGCTTGTATGAAGAGAATTGTGGATGTGAGGGAAGCGAGGGAATTGTGTCAGGATCGTGGAAAGTGGCGCTCCATTGTGTCTGCCTATCCCTGTGTGAAAATGGTGTGACAATTTGATTTGATTGTTATGATAACTGCTTTCTGTTGTTTTTTTCAAATGGATGACTTACATATCTCCACCTTATGTTAAGGTGGAGTGCGGTCCGTGAATGGATGTAACTGCTATTAGTTGTCGCGTAAACTATGCCGGCATAGTTGGAAGCGGCTACTTACAAGCTGATCTCGTAACGTGACCAATACACTTCACGGTCTGTACACTTGTAAGTGGTGGTACTACCCCGGATCGGCAGACTGGGTACCACTGCCTACCACTCTTTGGTACTCTGGTTGTCCTGTTTCTATGATACAAGGTATTTTAAGTAACTAAGTCTATAACCTAAAAATCTATAAATAAAATATTTTTATTTTACAGGAGGGTGTTTACCAACAAAATCGGAAACTAATATGGTCGCGTTTCGGAATCAGCTTGTAAGTTGCCGGTTCCAACTAGGCCAGCATTGTAAATGTCATTGTTATTAACTCACAGTTATTGAATTGTAGTAGCAGTGACATCCATTCATGGACCACACTCCATCTTAACATCAAGCGGGGTGCTGTCGAGTCGAGTCACATTAAATAAAATTTATATAAGATACATTGGGTTAGAACCGGGGACTATGGGTTTGCGTTACCATTTGACTACCACTACACCACGGTCGTCTTGTAAAAGTTAACGTATGATTACTTAACGTTTAGTTAGCCTCTCTGCGTACAGTTTAATTTAACGAATAATTAGCGAAACGCATGAAGTGGAATTAATCAACGCTAAACAAATTAGAATGCAGTTTGAGATACGCTAATTGCCTGCTAGTCCCTCAAAGACGTTCCCTTTTTAAGAGAACGCACGATAAATAAATGTGCGTTGTATTTTATATTGGCATCCTGAACAGGGTGCGGTGGTTCTTCGCGCCAGAGCTTCGCCTACTTTTATACAAGGCCCAAATTCTCTCTTGCGCGGAGTACTGTTCGCACCTGTGGGGTGGCTCTGCCAAGTATCTTTTCAATGCCTGGATTCATTGCAGCGCCGAGCTGTCCGAATTATAGGTGATGCAGAGGTCACCCGTACTCTAGAGTCCCTGCAACTACGCAGAGACATGGCGACTTTGTGCGTCCTCTATCGCCTATACCACGGAGAATGTTCTGAGGATCTCTTTAACCTTGTTCCTACCTCGTCCTTTCACACCTGTAATACCCGCACAGGTAGGGGAAAGCATCCGTATTCTATCGGTTTAACTCGGTTTTTCAGTTGTCGTCACTTTTGGACCTCCTCTTGCTTATCATCAGGCGGGTCGAGGTCAGATGTCGTGTCACAATAAAAAATAAAATTCTTAGATTTTGCGCGGACATTGATTAATTTTTTTATTGTGATTCGACATATGACAGCACCCCGCTTAATGTTAGGCTGTAGTGTGGTCCATGAATGGATGTCACTGCTACAAATGAGCTTAGTATTTGTTGGCAGTCCCACGACCGTATTAGTTTTTTTTTATTTTGAAATTTGCCGGATTAAGCCAGCGCGGGGCCTATAGCAAATTCTGTCAAAGGGCCCTTGGTTTGATTTAGGTTATCAAGTTAAGGGTATTAAATAAAACAGAACTGTTACAAATAAACTTTTCTGGATTCTAAACCCTTTCAATTTCGAATAAATTTTCAAGTGGAAGTGAAGCATAGCCTAAGCTCTTCGCGTTTAAGGAAAGCAAGATATTTTACGCTCCCATCTAAATTAATATTTTTTTTATTACGTTTTTATTATCATACAGGCGTTGGAGCGTGGGGCCCGTAGCATTTGTTACTCTTGCTACTTGGCCAATCCGGAGTTGCATCATTTAGCGTATGCACTATAGTTGGCCAATTAGCTGGATGTCAGCTTTCTATCTAAATAATTATATCATTTATTTACCTAGTATTTAGTATATACGAGTATAAATAAATCTAGGTTATATTAGTTTAGGTACACGTAAAGACCCGGCTTCAATTCTCGGTCGGAGCAAATATTTGTTTCATAGCTTGAATTTGTAATGTTTAATTACCTAGAACCTCAAGCTATGCAAATACGCTAACCTCGGTTCTGGTTTCGAATTTGCGCCGTTTGGGGTCGAGACCATGGCCCTTGGGACCTTTAGCTAAGCACCTGGCAAAGGAGTTGTCCAAGCGGCTGTCGGAGAAGTCTGGAGACAGGAAGGCTGGCAATTAGAATTAATGTATTAGCCTTGCTATACAAAAGGGGAAATGTTGCCAGTCTCCTTGGGACTATCTCTGATGCGACGTCATTAGATGATATTTTTTATTTATAGTTTAATTATAGTTAATATACTTTTAATTTTATTGTATACTTATTAATAAATTTATTAATAGTTAAATTTTGCAAATATTTGGCAATAAAAAAGAGGCTGATATTTGCTTCAAGTCTGGTTTATCAAAGAGTGGTGCCCAGTCTGCCGATCCGGGGTAGTACCACTATACATACAGTGATGGGCGCGTTTCGGGATCAGCTTGTAAGTTGCCGGTTCATAGTAGGCCGGCATAGTGAATGTAACTGCTGCTTACAGTTATTGAATTGTAGTAGCAGTCACCTTTATTCATGGACCACACTCCAGCTTAACACCAGGCGAGGTTCTGTCATATGTCGGTCGAGTCACATGAAAAAAGCGAAGGAAAAGGAAGTCGAAAGTCGAAGGAAGAGGAAGTCGAAAAGCGCTGGCGACTGAAAATAATGTACGCATAGATTACGGTCGTCTGATAGTTTTATCTTTTATACAACAAATACCCATCGATTTATGTAACTGACTGTTTTAATAATAAATAAAAAAACTAAACTAAACCAAACCATCATAGATAATAAAATGTTCTTTTGACTTTTGTGAATGACGTCTCTTAGAAATAGTTTGACAGTTAAATTATAGACTGTACGATGCGCGGGCGCAGCGATCCTTAACTCTTTTTAAGAAAATGTTGTCCGGGAGTTGATGTGCAGGAATTGTCGAAGAACAAAATTTTCAATCTAAAAATTATGCTAGCGGACTTAGAGCTAGTTAGTATTTTCTTCCAGTTGGGATAATAGAAGCATTGCAAAAATGTGAGCAAGAGAAAGAAGGTCAAATAGAGAAATAAAACAAATAGTCAAATACACACACATAAATAAACACATACATAAATAAATACATCTACCTAAGGTATTAGGACGTTTTAAAAATATGAAAGAACAGTTTTTCTTATTGTGACTCTACACATGACAACACCCCGCCTGATGTTAAGCTGGAGTTCGGTGCAAGAATAGAGGCAAGCTGACTGCTACTACAGTTAAAAAATCGTAAGTAGCATTCACATCTACTGCGTCGGCCTAGGTGGACCCGGCAATTTACAAGCTGAAGTAAACTTGCACGAACATTGTTTATGAAATAAAATACTTAACAGCTTACTATCGTGTTTATTATGATTGTTTTTATCCGACGCGACGAATAGGCTTTGCAGCCATCGGAGAGTTGAGGACGTCTCCGGCACGCTTCATGAAAAACGTCGAATCGACACAATTAGAATTCGTGTTGTTCACAAAGTTCTTTTATTTCATAAATATACGTTTATTTACTATTTAATTTTTTTTGGCCAGCATAGTTGTGACAGGCGCGACAGTTTTATGATGAGACTGATTCCTTCCCTCTCGGACATCGAAGTGTAAAGTCGCTTTTTTTAACGCTCTAACTAATAAATTAAAAACAATAGTTTATTATTAACTTTTCCACACAAAAGTCATATCAGTATGTGCGTAACTTTATAATACACGTGTTAGTAATATCAGTGAAAGTGATCAGTTTACTGACAAAGTGAAAAACAGTGTTATATTCATTAATTAATTTGTGCCTAAAGTTCAAACTACCTCCGAACTTGCAGTAAATAACATTTGTTTGAATCAATCTACCGATCGCAAAAGGAGGATATTAATTTCGCAACAGCAAGCGTCGCTCTAGTGGCGTGGTCGTGCGTTTGGCTGGAACTGAACCGTGTGTGCCCGGTTCGAGACCGCTTCCTATAGTTTTTTTTTTTTGTTATTATTTTTTTTTTTCCATTTTTAGTTTATTATTATTATTTTATATTATATATTTTTATTTCTTAAAGAAAACAAAGAAATAATCCTATTTTTTTTCTTAATCCAATCATAATATTGATAAAATTTAATATACTAAAACTAAAATGCCCTTGAAGAGAACACCACCGATTACTCCTACGAATTTAAATGTGAGTGTGGCTCAACAAACTCTCTCACATTCTGATCCTAATATTTGTGTCACCGCTGATAAAGAACAAAAATCTGAGTTTATAACTCAGCGTCTAAAGAGAAAGAGAGATGGTCTGGGTGATCATACAGATTGTGATGCTTTTCAATACAAAATCATGAACATGTTCAAGGAATTGAAAACTAGTATCGATGAAATAAAGCAGCAAAATCATAAGCTGCAGGAATCGGTGGACTTCACATCGAAGCGCTATGATGAAATTTTTGAAAGGATGAAAGCTATGGAAGAAGAAAGAAGAGATGATAAAAGACATATTCGAAACTTAGAGGATAGAATAGATCATCTTGAAAAGCAGAATCGCATCTCAAGCATTGAAATTCGAAATATACCCAAGGCCAATAATTATGAAACAAAAAAGGATTTGGCTAATGTTGTTATCAAAACATGCAACACACTTAAAGTCCCTGTCCAAATTTCCGAGATAAAAGATGTATTCCGTGTCAACAATGGTAAACAAACTAACAAGACCATAATAGCAGAATTTACATCTGTACTTTTAAAAGAGGACATACTTAAATGTGCGAAGATCTTTAACAAGGAGAATAAGGTTAACAAACTGAATACGCAACATCTACAAATTGAGGGCCCTAAACAACCTATTTATATTTCGGAAAATCTCTCTGCAAAGGCGAAAAGGCTATTCTATCTGTCTCGAGAGTTTGCTACTACCCACAAGTATAAATATTGCTGGACATCATATGGCAGAGTGTTTATGCGCAAAGATGAGGGTACCCAGCTAATTCGTATTGAAACTGAAGCAGACTTTCTTAAACTTAAGGATCTCCCGTGACTAAGTTACAGTAAATTTATCCTACTCACATGTAAAATATTTCATCTGCATAGGCTTTTTAATAAATGTTTCGGATTTCAAAAAGTGAATAGTATATATTTTATAACAAATTTATATTTTATAATCATAAGCTACTTTTGTGTGTTTTCTTTTAGTTATATATTATGTTCTGTTAATTATTTTATAAATACTGCATTTATTTTTCTTTGTATAAAACCAATTAACTCTAGGGTATTCATGATTTTGATGAGTTCTGTAATTCATAAGGCAATATATTGTTCTAATTGCTCCAGCGTTAGTGCTCAGGCTTTTGGTCGTTTGTTACTCTTACGCGTCCCAACTGACAATTACTCATATTTAATAATTCTACTCAACACACCATATGTAATCGATTCTTATTATAACAATTTTATCTTCTCAAAAATTTGGATCCTGCATTCTCATGCTCATTGTGCAATGAGTATGTTTAATGTTGTTTTTAATATTTATAAAAGTTAATTCTAATATGGAAATTATTGATGAGATCGATGAATCGAATGCTGTCAATTGTATTAAATTGTCTAATCCTGCGCATTGTTCTAGATTTATTAAGTATGATGAGTTTACTGATCTGTGTATATTAAATGTCAACATTCGTAGTGTCAATTGTAACTTTGATTCCTTTACTGTTTTTGTGACGCAGCTTGATATACCGGTGGATGTCATCGTGCTAACTGAATGCTGGTTGTTAAATATCTCCAATATACCTAAACTTACTGGATATAACTCCTATTACACTAAAAAACTAATAAACCAGAATGATGGGGTTATTGTGTTTGTTAAATCTAGTATAGTATCATCAGCAAGTGAACCCGATTGCAGCGATGGTACTTGCTTAGTAATAACTTTAGGTAGGCACACTTCTGTGATCTGTTCCTACAGGCCTCCCAGTTTTCATAACCCTACACGGTATATCACTTCTGTGGATGACATCTTAAAGAATATTGCAAGCTCTAACATTATATTGACGGGAGACATTAACATTGATATAATGCATGACAAAATCATAGGCTATACAGCTGAATACCTCAACATGTTATCTTCTCATGGACTTTATCAATACATTAATCTTCCAACTAGAAAAAATGCATGTCTGGATCACTATATGGCCAAAACGAGACAAAATGTGGTAACTATAGTATTTAGTGAATTTACAGACCATTGCCCTATATTATTCTTTTCCAAAAATATCAACACGAAAGCTGATAAGCCTAACCAGATATATGAAAAAACCATGATTGATCATGTGGGGATCACTTCAACACTAGAAAAAAGAAGTTGGGATGAGCTTTACAATATTAATGATGTAAACATTGCAACTGCTAAGTTCTCTAATACTTTGCAGGAGATTATTTCAGACAATACTTCTACCATTAAAATACCTAACAGAAGAAAACCTCTTAAACCGTGGATTACAAACGGAGTAATTAGATCCATACGAAGAAGGGACAGATTACACGAACGATCAAGATTAACAAATAGTGAAGAATTGAAGGAACAATATCGAAAATATAGAAACACTTGCAACAATATAATTAAGAAGTTAAAGACTGACTATTATAAATTTAAGTTGGATGAAAGTCGAGGAAACCTTAAAGAAATGTGGCGATTAATAAAAGAGATTTGTGATATGGATTCCAGAAAATCCAATAATTCCAGTTCCCAATTATTAAACATAAGTGATGCACCCAAGAGCTCTCTTGATTTAGTTAATAACTATTTTGTACATGTGGGAAGTGAATTAGCAAATATAACATTAAACAAGTTAAATGTGACGGACGAGGAGTTGGCAAAGTTATCTCAATCTCATGGTAGCCCTTATAATTCTATGTCTTTTTACTTGACTGACGCTGAAGAAATTAAGACAATAATTAAGAGTCTAAAAACAAAGACTGCTCCTGGCTTGGATACTATAACCACAATATTTTTGAAAGAGTATTGTCTATATCTATGTGAACCGATATCATATTTGTGCAACTTGAGCTTTGATCAGGGTATATTTCCAGCATCCCTAAAGCAAGCAGTAGTAGTTCCCATATACAAGTCTGGTGACAAGTTAATCCCTTCTAATTACAGACCAATCTCACTGCTGTCATCGCTTTCTAAGATTATCGAAAAAGCAGCCAATAAGCGTCTAGTTAATTATTTAGAAAGCAAGGGACTCCTTGCTCCAAACCAATACGGATTTAGATCTAAGCTCTCCACTGATAATGCTGTCTTAGAACTAACTACAAAAATAGTTGGACACCTGGAAAAAGGTAGCAAGTGCTTAGGACTATTTCTAGATTTGCAAAAAGCATTTGACACCGTGTCGATACCGGTACTGTTAACCAGACTTGAGAACCTCGGCATTAGAGGGACACCGCTTTTTTGGTTCCAAAGTTACCTGACAGACAGGAAACAGAGGATACGGGTTGAATCTTATGTCAGTGACACCGCTGTTTGTTCCTATGGCGTACCACAAGGAAGTACATTAGGCCCAACTTTGTTCCTAATGTATATTAACGAGCTATGTAAAATTGATATTTGTGGCGCTGAGCTATTAATGTTTGCAGATGACACGGTAGTATTGTTTCACGGTTCCACCTGGGAAGAACTAAAGAGTGTGACGGAAAGTGGTCTCAGCATAATCACAATGTGGCTAGAGAATAGCTTACTCACACTTAACACCGCAAAAACAAATTACATATGTTTTCACAAAACTGCTGCAACAAAACCTCCGAATAACTATTCGCTTCTCATACATACATTCCCGTGCAATAGGACCAGCGACAAGAGCAACTGTCACTGCCCTCAAATAAACAAAGTCAGCAAGACTAAATACCTTGGAATCGTAATAGACGAGAACCTCAACTGGGGTCCTCATATTTCTGGCTTATCGATGCGTCTTAGAAAGTTGATCTTTGTATTTAAAAGACTAAGATCAGTAGCTGACAAGGATCTCTTAATAAAAACTTACAAGGCCCTTGGACATTGTCTCATTAATTACTGCATTTGCTCTTGGGGTGGCGCCTCTAAGACTTACCTCATAGAAATGGAAAGAGCTCAAAGGGCGGTTTTGAAAGTTCTTCTGTTTCTTCCCTTTAGACAACCAACTGTATCAGTCTATCAAATATCAGGTGTTCTATCGGTTAGAAAGGTTTATATGTACCAATGCTTAAGACGCTATCATAGATTCACTCCCTTCTACAAAAATCCTAGAAAACGTGTCAACAGATGCCCTGTTCCGATCGCTAAAAGTGCATTAGCAAGAAGGCACTACACGTACCAAGCTCCGTGTTTGTATAATAAAATGTGCGAGAAGTTGGATGTTACTAGCGCAAGCAACTTTAAGATGAAATCTTTAATTCACACTTGGCTAAGCGAATTGGACTATGATGATTGTGAGAAGCTCATAAGCAACTGTCCGATCTGAGTAGAGTGTAGTTTGTATGGTGGCATGTTTTCAGTGTTTATTCTGTTGTAATATGTGTATTGTAAATTTTATTTGTAATTTGTATTTTTTAAAATTTTATTTTACTATGAATTGTAATATCAGGAAGGAACTGTCTCCTGTCATACAGGTTATCCTAGTACAGGAGACAGGGGAATACTGAACACATTTTTGTATTGCTTGTGTAAATAAAGTTTTATTATTATTATTATTATTATTATTAAGATGAGACAGAATTTTCGATCGTCGGCGCTGTTCTACCTCCCTTTGATTACACCTGGCAAGTCAAGGTCAGTCAAGGCGTCCTAATAAAAAAATATTATTTACGCTAAAATACACCATCAGCTTTATCTGTATTTCTAAAATTATTAGAGCACTTTTGGAAGGTAATTTGAGATACATTTCTCATTAAAAAATCACTGCAGTTTTTTTTACTTCTCAACGTTGCAACTGTCACTGTGTTCAGATGAGATTAGAGTTAAGTGATCTCACTCAATCGAGTGTTGACACATTTCGGCGCGATCAAACTATGGTAAGGGCGCATCCAAAGATATAAATCTTTGAGAAGGCGGCCGTGGTGTAGTGGCATTGCAATGGTTACGCAAACCGAGAGCACGGGTTTAAAACCACTTGCCGGTACAAATGTATCTCTTTACATTTTTAATATTTAATACTAATTATGTTTTCTTTCACTTCCTGCACTGAAGAAATTACCGGATACATCTCTCAAAGGGTAACTAGTAGAAAATGTATTTAGGCATTAAGTTCGCCTCTTGTAAACTTTGGTAGTTATCATATTTATGTGCGATAAAGAATTCTGTAATTATTATTATCTTTGATATATGTACTTTGGTTGTCTTGTTTCTATGACACAAGCACTTTAGTAGCTTAGTATAGAAATGTAAAAAATATACTATTATAATTATACGCCATCTCCTAGACTATGTCCAAAAATTCCGATGAAAGACGGATGCATTTATGATTTTATTGTTTTATATATTTCTGTTGATTATGAAACAGAAAATGAAACGTATCATTACGACTAATCCATTTTAAGGGGTTAATTGTTAGTGAATTAATTTCTACAAATTGTACATTTTTAGATAAAACCTATTATTAATTTGAACTAAAACTAAAATAACTTTTTAATATTAACCCGGGTGCGACAGTCTGGAAAACACCCTCATCTAAAAAAACAGGGTTCGATTCCCGATTAGAGTAAAGATTTGTTATAATATTATTCAATTATAGGTATTTGCTTTGAATAGGGATACAGAATCAATCAATCAATCAAATTGTCACGCCTCTTTCCTAACACAACTCTCTAACTTCCTTCACATCCACAATTCTCTTCATACAAGCTCTAAGGTTGCCTAACCAAACTTTCTTAAGGATGTCTCCGATTTGATCGGAAAAAATCCTCCTGGGCCTGCCTCGTTTAACGCATCCATCCACATCAGATTTATAAATCCACAGAAAATCAAGTGATACATTATAGTTTTTATTATTGTGACTCGATATCTAGCCTCGACTTGCCTGAGAGTCGTCTCCAAGCGTGCCGACAACTGTGCCGAGTCTTCACGGTTGCCCCAGTCGTCGTCACTAATATATGCCAGCTAAAGGTGCTTCCTCTCGCATTGCTTGAAGGATCCATGGTTATAGGATGGAGAGAACATAAGCAGATAAAGCATTGTCGATTGTTTTACAAAGAAACAATGTACCGAAGCTTTTAGTTCGACTGCCGATTAAATGCGGATGCTTCCCCCGACCTGTACGGGTATTACCGGGCGAGAGAAATAGCGAGGGAAATGGGCAGAGACATAGTGTGGCTGCGTTATGCTCGTCATGCCCGGCGATCCATTTTTTGTCGGTTTTTTAGTGCGAGTCAAAGTTACAATGTTGTCGTCCATCGGAGCAACGCGATGAACATCGCGAATAGGGGAGCAGCGCGAGGAGCATAGTGTGGCTGTAGCATTAGATGACGCACAAAGCCGCCATGGTAAAGCAACCGTCGTGGTGTAGTGGCAACACTTATAAGCACGAGTTCGAAACTACCCACCAGTACCAATGTATCTTTGATATATGTACTTTGATTTTCCTGTTTCTATGATACAAGCACTTTAGTAGATTAGTGTGTTTAGTATGCTATAGCTAGTACTATGTTTAGCTTAGTATGTCAGGATAGTGGCAAGTGACGTTCCATTTTCTTTGCCTATCCCTGTAGGAATTAGGCCATTACAATTTCTCATTAATTGATTGATTGATTGATTATGTGATCAGTATGAAGAGTATAGGGGTCATTATTACAAATGATTTCCCCCCAAAATAGTACAATCAGATAATATTCACATTATTATTATTATTTGTGGGTGGACAGACAACAGTATATTTAATTGTAACGCCCAGTTTTACGCCCACGAGATTTCGTTAAAGGTTTTTTGGTTGGACATAGAAAGCTTTAGAGAGTTTACAGCTGGTTAAACCAAAAATTAATTTACGAATTTGTAAAAAGTAACATATAAGTAAATGAAAAATGGACTATAAGGTTTCACCACTCTTTGACTTTACAATTTACATTAACGTTTCACGGATATTTGATAAAAGTATTAGGTGAAATCTGTCATTTTTGTCATTCATTCTATGTCTTCAACAAGGTCTTCAAGTTCCGATAGTGGAATAATTGAATACCCCATTGAATTGAATACCACAACAACCCAATTCACGATTACGTAATAGTAAACGTAATAGAATAAGTATAAAGTAAAACTAAATTCGTGAATTGAAACTTTTTTGCTACAACCGGCTGTAAAACTGTTTTTGTATGTATTTATTATATTACTTTTGGTATTACTTTTTTTTATGGTACGATGTTGGAGAGAGATTATAAAAAAACCTTGTTATACAGCCAGAATCGTAGCGTGCGTTGGCGGGGCCCCGTATAAAAAATTGTTTGGGGGCCCTTAGGAAGGGTATATTTAAAAAAAAGAAAAAAAAATATTTTTTATTAATTTTTGCTTATTCACGTTGGGGCCCCGTATAATTGATACCGTAGATACGGCGGTAGCTACGCCTCTGTAAACAGCGCCATCCGACACTTACATCCAGGCTGTTCGTATAGGCGATTTTTATTTTAAAATAATCCAAACTTTATTACTGAAAAATGAATTAAAATTTATTACTGATTATTAAAATATATGATAACAGCAGCACGTAAAATCAAGGAAGGTAATGTGCGATGCCTCATATTTTTTTATAAGAAATTGAAATTGTTTAATAACTATTCGGCGCGGCGGATGGCTGTATCGCGGGTGTATTTTAGTTTTTTTTTTTAATCAATATATATATTAGAGTTTAATGTTTTTTTTTATATTAATCTATTACGTAAAACTTTTATTTTACCCCACGTATCTGTACGCATAATTATAAAAACACGTGTAAGTCGAATACGTGTAGCACATCCATCCGCAGTTTTCTCGTGACCTTGCCCCGTGAACATAAATGTAACGTCGCGTTAAAAATAAAAATATTAATGTTATATACCATACTGTTAGCTACTCAATGCATTTCTATGTCTGGAATAATGCTCTTGAATGACTATTCCCACGTGTGTCCGCTGGCTGCACTGTGGTATTCATTATACTGGCCTTCTTGTAAGGGTTAACTAATTACTAGTTTATTCTTTTTAACCGAAATAAATTTACGGAATTTTCAAGAAAAACTTCGGATATGCGTTTCTATTGCTAAAGGTAATGATATTTTAAGAAAAGACGTGGATATGTTATAGGCGCTCCGAACGAGGCACGTTAAAATTATGCTAATAAGCAAACCTGAACTCAGTGTCGCAACATATATTCGTCTCTTTTTCGCTCTCAATAACTATCATTCCGTCCTACTTTTTTTTATTATTTTTTTATTTACATTTCTACACTAAGCGACTAAAGGGCTTGTATCATAGTAACAGGACAACCAAAGTACATATATCAAGAATACATTGGTACCGGTGGGTGGTCTCGAACTCGTGCTCCCCGGTTTGTGTAACCATTGCACTGCCACTAGACCACGGTCGCCTTGTATTTGTCTGTGCCTTGTCGTGGTTGATCGTTCAAACTCGTGCCATTTTCGAACACCAAAACTCGTGAAGGTGAAGTATCTACCCATTTACTAATTGCTGAAAAAATTATATGAAGGAACTAAAGAGTTGTGTCCTAAATAAGGAGCATGGCAGGTAGATTAAAGTCCGAAGTGGCCAATTGTAACGCGTCCAGGGTTCGATTCTTTTCAAAGTTTTTTTTGTAATATTTATTATTTTAATTAAATTTACAAATATTTGTTTAATATTAAAAAAAGAGGCAGATATTATCTTTGGGTCTGGTTATAAAGAGTGGTAGGCAGGGTACACAGTCTATCGATCCGGGGTAGTCTACCACTTACAAGTACAAATTGTAAAGTGATTTAGTCGCGTTTCCGGGTCAGCTTTAAGTTGCCGGTTCCAACAAGACCAACATTAAATAACTGTAAGTAGCAGTCACCTCCATTTATGGACCGCACTTTAGCTTAACATCAGGCAGGGTGTCATATGTCGAGACACAATAAAAAAGAAGCAGTCGCCTCCATACATCCCGCCGCTACACTCCACCTCAGCATCAACTATCAGGCAGGGTGTTGTCATATGTCGTGTCATAATTTTTTTTACATATAAGCGATGTTTTAAATAGTATTATATTCCATACCACCTACCTACCTTTAATCTATATCTAATCTAATTAAAAAGGCGACCGTGGTGTAGTGGACGTACAACTGTTACGCAAACCGAGAGCACGAGTTCTAAATCATTTGCCGGTACCAATGTATCTTTGATGTGCTTTGGTTGTCCCGTTTCTATGATACAAACACTTTAGTATAGAAATCTATTATTAGGTTAATATATAAATATATGTATATTCCTTAGCGAGAGAGTTGTGTTAGGATCGTGGCAAGTGGCGCTCTATTGTCTCTGCCTATCCCTGTGGGTGACTGTTTGATTGTTAGATTAATAAATACCATACCACCTACCTACCCTTAATCTAAATAGCTAGCGTGAACATACACAAATGCACAGCATACTTACAAGTAAATAAACAACTTATTAAAAAGTTAGAAAAAGCCTTCAGACAAAACTATTCGTCTCGGAGTATTTTAAAGGGAACTAATTGTTGTAAACAATGTTTCGAGTCAAAAATTGTTGTAGGATTCGTGCCAATAAGACGTCCAAAACTCGCACTGTTCGCTCTATAGTTCGCGTCACGTAAGTTGGCAAGAGTCGTCAGATGCGCAGAAGTTGTTTTTAGGTGTGTTTAGGAACGCGGGGATGCGGGCATGAGGTAACAAAATTCCGTGCGCGCAATTGGCTGGCCAGCTGGCCAGTCGATCATCGACTCGCGCGTAGAATCCACGCTCCGTTCGCTCCCGCGTACACTTGCGGTGCAATGAAATTTGACCACTGGTTTTCGTATCATACTAATAGTTTTACTACATATTAGTCCCCCGCCGCGTCTGTCTGTTCGCGATAAACTCAAAAATCAATCAATTAAAATGTCCCGCCTTTTCCCCACAGGGATAGGCAGAGAAAATGGAGCGCTACCTGCCACGATCCTGACACAACTCCCTCGCTTCCTTCACATTCACAATTCTCTTCATACAAGTTATATGGTTATGGGCACTAGGCAACCTAGTTTTCTTGAGGATATCTCTGATTTGGTCTGAGCGCCCCTTCGTAAGTTACCTAAATATAAAATAAACATATACACTTAATAAAACAACATAAGTCTTGTTTAGGATATTCTTCAACTAAGGTTCTAACGACTTTTCCTTAGGCGACCGTGGTGTAGTGGCAGTGCGATGGCTACGTAAGGCGAGTGGCACGGGTTCGAAACCACTCACAGATACCAATGTATCTTTCATATATGTACTTTGGTTGTCCTGTTTATATAAGCACTTTAGTAGCTTAGTATAGAAATGTAGAAAAAATATATGGATCAAGAAAAAAATTCGCGAATTGCGTCCCCTTCGGATGGCGCCCAAGGCACGTGCCCTATCTTTTTTTTTTCGTGGGGAAATCCTCATGGATACTCCTGGTTTCTCGGGGTAGTAACCAGGATTACTCGTACCGGCTAAAACTCGTACCGGCTAAAACCCCACGGTAGCCTCCGTCATTACAAACGCTGGAGATTGGGAGCTGGGGTACATTCTTCCTACATCTTCAGCGGTGCCCTACCTGCCATATCCTAGTTACGCCAATAAGCAGCACGCTATCATGGTAGTTTTGACGTTGACGTTTTATGCTCGGTTCCTATTAGGCCTGGATCTAGGGAGGTCAAACCAGTGCACCAGCTTTGGGCAACTGTTTCAGAAGGCGCCAAAATTATATATTAATGGTTGGCTCACCGTCGACATGTAAGAAAAAGGCTCCAAACCACAATTAAACGATAGTGACTGCTGTTTGCGGACTGAATACGCAGAAGCTACATAGTATAGATGGGGAACGAGTTAAATGGATTCGGGGGCTACAACCCCCACCCGTATCTTAGTGGCCTTATCGATATTTTTTCAATAATCAAACAAAGAAAATGTTCTTTGTTTGATTATTGAAAAAATAGTGAGTTAATTGGATAAAAGAGAGTTGTCATCCGTAGTCAGGCTAGAAGCATTATTAAAAAAGGGATTAAAAGGTGTGAAAAAAAAACATGCAGTCACTATTCTCAAAATTAAATTAATATATCATTAAAAACTGTTGCTGTTGTCAATTTAATACAAATTTATTTTTTATAACTAAATCTATTTGCTTTTTGAGGAAAGTGTGTGCTTATCGTTATCTACATTTTACATTTTACTTCACTATTCATAATAGACACGTGACCATGACGTCACAACTGCATTCCTAGCGCGTTTATTTAGCTCCTTCCCTTACAGTAGTTCAAAATGCCGGCCGAGAAGTCGCACGATTCGGGTTAGTCCCTCCCAAATAGTGCGAGTTGATGGCATTTGATTTTTTTATAATTATAATCTTAGTTTGACATCTACAGTGTCGTGGTATCTGTTGCACGGCCATGATGCTATTTTGACAGGAATTCTCTTTTGAAGGCGCTACCATTTAGGAATGTTTCACATTTTTTCAAATGACAAAGATCGGCTATATGGACGCCATCTTGTTTTTTAGTTGCTTTTATATTTTTTATAATTAGTTTAAATAGTAAATATTAGTTTATTTTAAATTCTTTTGTATGTACTATGTTTGTGGCGCTCCATTGTCTCTGCCTATCCCTGTGGGAAAAGGCGTGACAATTTGATTGATTGACTATTTTCTAATGATTAATCGAATCAAACAATCAAGGCAGGAATAGGCAGAGACAATGGAGCGCCACTTACCACGATCCTAACACAACTCCCTCGTTTCCCTCACAAATAAAATTCTCTTCATACAAGCTCTATGGTTATGGGCACTAGGCAACCTAGCTTCCCTGAGAATGTCTCCGAGTTCGTTGGTAAACACCCTCCTGGGCCTGCCTTGCGCATCCATCCACATATTTTAATTATATTTCTTAAGGGAACAAAACAATTTTCAAAGATTAAAAATTATGTATGAAGGATATAATTTTTTTGGAAATGCCAAGGTGGGGCATGGCCTAAAAAAGGTTGAGAAACACTGCCTTATAGTCAATTGTGAAGGTGCTTTTCGCTAACAATATATCACGTATAAAATAACCTCTTTTAAAAACACCTTTAAACGTCAATACTAAACTGGTTTTGCATTAGCGCCTCTATAATGAGTTGCGGTAAACGAGGCACACCCAGGAGGGTTTTTTCTACTACGAGTATACTTATCCCTATGGGAAAAAGGCGTGACAATTTAATTGATTTGCAGAGACAATCGAGCGCCTCTTGCCACGATCCTGACACAACTCCCTCGCATCCTTCACATTCACATTTCTCCTCATACAAGCTCTATGGTTATGGGTACTAGGCAACCTATCTTTCGAGAGGATGTCTTCGATTTGGTCGGCGAACACCCTCCTGCCTTGTTTAACGTATCCATTCACATGAGATTTATAAATTCCTTTCGTCGATCTACTTTCACTTATCCTTTCCTATAATGAGTTGCGTTAATCGAGGCAGACCCAGGAAGGTATTTTTCTACTGAATCGGAGACATCTACAAAAAAGCCGAGTTTCCTATTACCCAAAACCATAGAACTTGTATGGAGGGAATTGTGGAAGTGAAGGAAGCTAGGGAATTGTGTCAGGATCGTGGCAAGTGGCGCTCCATTGTCTTTGCTTTGCCTTTTGTAAAAAATTGGTTTGTTGCGCGTAAATTTCCGAGTTCGATTTCCGGTCGAAAATTTGTTTCATAGCTTATATTCGTAATATAAAAAAAGGAATCTAGTTATAAAAAGTAGTAGCCAGTGGTACCTAGTCTGCCGATCCGGGGTAGTACCACCACTTACCAGTATACAGACCGTGAAGTGATTTGGTCGCGGATCAGCTTGTAAGTTGCCGGTTCCATCTAGGCCGACATAGCGGATTTGACTGCTACTTACAGTTATTGAATTGTAGTAGCAGTCACCTTCATTCATGGACCGCATCAGGCGGAGTGATGTCATATGTCGAGACATAAAAAAAAGGTTTTTTTTAATCATGTTGACTCATGGTAAAAGCGCTGCCAGTCGTGTCGGGTCGTGTTCATACTTTTTTTTTTCAATAAAAACACGCGGGAACTCTATTCGTCCTGACGACAACATTTTTTTTATTGTGACTCGACATATGACAGCACCCCGCCTGATGTTAAGCTAGAGTGCGATCCATGAATGGGGGTAACTGATACTACAGTTAAATGATTGTAAGTAGCAGTTATATCCACTATGCCGGCCTAATTGGAACCGGCAACTTACAAGCTGATCCCAAAACGCGACTAAGTCACGCTCTATACACTCGTAATTGTAAGTACTACCCCGGATCGGCAGACTGGGCACCACTGTCTACCACTCTTTACCACTTGTATTTTTTTTACATTTCTATACTAAGCTACTAAGCTGCTTGTATCATAGAAACAGGACAACCAACGTACATATATCAAAGATACATTGGTACTGGTGAGTGGTATTAAACTCGTGCTCTCGGTTTGTGTAACCATTGCACTGCCACTACACCACGGTAGCCTTGCTTTGCTGCCAACATAACACGTAGTTAATTCTTTTTATAAATCGCCTTATGTTCTATTTTCAAAACTCCGTCGACACAGCGATAGTATCTGAGACCATTCGCGAATTAGAACTCTAAAAATAATAAAAATAGACTAATATGGTTTTGGTGTTTGGAGACTTAGGGTTTATTTACATTAAGCTACAGTTGCAAATGCTCATTAGTAGCACGAAGGAATGCTTTTATTGAGCAAATGCTCATTAGTAGCACGAAGGAATGCTTTTATTGAGCAAATGCTCATTAGTAGCACGAAGGAATGCTTTTATTGAGCAAATGCTCATTAGTAGCACGAAGAAATGCTTTTATTGAGCAAATGCTCATTAGTAGCACGAAGGAATGCTTTTATTGAGCAAATGCTCATTAGTAGCACGAAGGAATGCTTTTATTGAGCAAATGCTCATTAGTAGCACGAAGGAATGCTTTTATTGAGCAAATGCTCATTAGTAGCACGAAGAAATGCTTTTATTGAGCAAATGCTCATTAGTAGCACGAAGGAATGCTTTTATTGAGCAAATGCTCATTAGTAGCACGAAGGAATGCTTTTATTGAGCAAATGCTCATTAGTAGCACGAAGGAATGCTTTTATTGAGCAAATGCTCATTAGTAGCACGAAGAAATGCTTTTATTGAGCAAATGCTCATTAGTAGCACGAAGGAATGCTTTTATTGAGCAAATGCTCATTAGTAGCACGAAGGAATGCTTTTATTGAGCAAATGCTCATTAGTAGCACGAAGGAATGCTTTTATTGAGCAAATGCTCATTAGTAGCACGAAGAAATGCTTTTATTGAGCAAATGCTCATTAGTAGCACGAAGAAATGCTTTTATTGAGCAAATGCTCATTAGTAGCACGAAGAAATGCTTTTATTGAGCAAATGCTCATTAGTAGCACGAAGGAATGCTTTTATTGAGCAAATGCTCATTAGTAGCATGTGTATTGATACGTTGCTAATAATGAGCATGCTTATTAGTATTTTCTTAGATTTTGCGCGAACATTGATTAATGAATTAAACAAATTTTATGCGGCTTACTATCGCGTTTATTTTGGTTTTGATTTTACAATTTTTTATTATTCCGACGTTTCGAGAGCTTTGCAGCCATCGTGGTCACGGAGAGACCTCAGTCTCTTGTGAAATCAAAACCAAAATAAACGCGATAGTAAGCCGCATAAAATTTGTTTAATTCATAAGCATGCTCATTTCGAGTTTGCTCAAAAACCGACGGTCGTGCGATTTTTGAGCATGCTACCTGCAGCTCGAGTGTATGGGGGCATGCTTTTAGCGCGTGTGAACAGTTTAGCTTATTAAGCATGCTAGTATGTAGCATGCTTATACTGAGCATACTCAATAGCACGCTTTTTAGCATGCTATTTTATAACGAGCCTGTATAACAGTAGCCTAAGATAAGTCTATTGGCTTCTTTATGTTTTTTTTTATTGTGACTCGATATATGACAGCACCCCGCTTGATGTTAAGCTAAAGTGTGGTCCATGAATGAATGTCACTGCTACTACAATTCAATAACTGTAGGTAGCAAACACATTCACTTTGCCGGCCTAGTTGGAACGCGACCAAGTCACTTCTTGGTCTGTATACTTGTAAGTGGTGGTACTATCTGGATCAGCAGACTGGATACCACTGCCTACCGCTCTTTGATAACCAGACCCGAAGCAAATATCCACCTCTTTTTTTTATTAACAAATATTTGCAATATTTAATATCAATCAATTAATTAAATAGTTACGCCTTTTTCCCACAAGGATAGGCAGAGACAATGAAGCGCCACTTGCCACGATCCTGACAAAACTCCCTCGCTTCCTTTACATTCATAATTCTCTTATTACAAGCTCTATGGTTTTGGGCACTAGGCAACCTAGCTTTCTTAAGGATATCTCCGATTTGGTCGGCAAACACCCTCCTGGGCCTGCCTTGTTTAACGTATCCATTCACATGAGATTTATAAATTCCATTCGTCAATCTACTTTCACTCATCCTTTCCATGTGCTCAAACCATCGGAGCATTCCTTTGTCAATCCTTATTACCACATCTTCTTTCAAATCACATCTATCGCGCACTGTGCAATTTCTATTCGCGCAGTGTACAAAAGTCTTTATAATGTAGAAAATAATAAAAAAGGACATAGTAGGTTTTCGGCTGTAGGACACCTTAACAAGCGTCGCGGCGTCGCCATGTTTTTGTATTCCAAATTCAAAAGTGACGTTTTGTTTTTCTTAATTTTTGTCGGGAATGCATGAATGGACCTTATTTTTTATTCCAAACATATTTTTTTATATCAAATTTGAGTTGAAAAGGACACCTCCTATGTTTTGTATGATTGCAAACTGACATAGAAATATCTTTACTATACGAGTACATTGTGAATTATTTCGTTACCCGTAAATACCAGGATTCGATTCCTGGTCGAAGCAAAGTGACGGTTTTTTTGGCTGCGGCAACCGTAAACTCAATCAATCAATCAAATTGTCACGCCTTTTTCCCACAGGGATAGGCAGAGACAATGGAGCGCCACTTGCCACGATCCTAACATAACTCCCTTGCTTCCTTCACATCCACAATTCTCTTCATACAGGCTCTGTGGTTATGGGCACTAGTCAACCCAGCAACCGTAAACAGAGTAGTATTTTTCAGTCGTTGGCTCTCTTAGAACTTCCCTTGTTTACCAACAGGCAAGTGAAGGTGGGGTAGTCACAATTTAAAAAAAAAAACTAGTAGAATGAGAATGAATTCTAAAATTATATTAGACTAGATGCGTAACCCGGCGTTCAAAATACATCGCATCCTTAAAGGTTAAATAATCAGTTTTCTCTTGTAATAAAAATAATTAGCCATTTATTTCCAATCACAAGTTACAGGCATATTAATTTTATTCAACCACACCGTTGATCGGAATCCCTGCTTGGGTATAGGCCTCCTCCAGCTTGTTCCGAACCTCTTTGTCTATTGCTCTCTTTCTCCATTCGCTTTTTGCCTATGTTTTTATATCTTCTAGTTACCTTTTTCTAGGGCGTCTCTTATGGATATATACATAATATAACTTATGTTACCCTGTGAAGTTGTAGCTTTCTAACGCTCAAAGAATTTTTTAAATCGGTCAAATTTTTTATGAGTTAAATCGTAACAAACATACAAACAATCAAATCTTTCCTCTTTATATAGAAGACTTGCTGTGCCCGCGGTTTCACCCGCGTAAAATTAGGTTTTTAACAACACAGTCATAAAAAAGGAAGAGGCTCTCAATTATATACCGTATATCCCTTTTTTGTATTTATAACTCGATAACTCATATAACTATAGTTAATTGGAAACTTTAGTTAATTATAAACTATAGTATAAAATAATATTTTTTTGTACATTAAAAGTATCTTATGTTACTTCTTGTACCTCCAAAAATATGTGTACAAAATTTCATAATGATCGGTTGTGTAGTTATCGCGTGAAAGCGTAACAAACAAACGGACATTCACATTTATAATAATAGTAGGATAGGTATGATATTATCTAATATAATTTTAGGATAATTAAAATGGAGGTGCCTCTTATGATGCGAGAACGTGATTAAGTGTACCTTTGATGTTACAGGAGCCTGAATAAAAAACTCTAAATTACTTATAAACGTTAATTACTATTCAGAAGTAAGGTTTCTGTTCGTGCTAAAAAACTTCGCATTAAACGTGCGAGTTTCCATTTTCTCGGTTGATATTAAGCTGGAGTGCGGTCCAGGAATGGAGGTGAATGCTACCTACAGTTAAATCAATTATGCCTTCCCATCCTTATATTAGTCGTGCACCGTCTGTCAATGTCTTTAAACGATTAGTCACCAACTTGTTTCTTGATAAACAGGAGCTCATGGCATAGTTCATATTAAATAATTTGGCACAAAATATAATTGTGTATGTTTATACATATACCTACATAATATGTATATATATATATACTTGTGATACTTGTATGTAGTTTATGTAATTGTAGTTTGTAGTATATTTGCACCCTGCCCATAATTTCTCATCATCCCAAAGGTTAGTTGTTAGAGAATGCCCAATAGGCATTAAACTCGCCTATGTACCTATTTCTAAGTTTATTTTAGTGCAATAAATAATATAAAGACTCTTCAAAGAGTAGTAGGCAGTGGTTCCGAGTCTGCCGATCCGGGTTAGTACCACCACTTACAAGTATACAGGCCGTGAAGTGATTTGGTCACGTTTCGGGATGAGCTTGTAAGTTGCCGGTTCCATCTAGGCCGGCATAGTGGATGTGATTGCTACTCACAGTTATTGAATTGTAGTAGCAGTGACATTCATTCATGGACCACACTTCGGCTTAACATCAAGCGGAGTGCTGTCGAGTCACAATAAAAAAATAAAAATAAAATCCTTTGACTTTAAGCGATACGTAAAAAAGGAAATCTGGCCGGAATAGCGACGACTACTGAGGTAACTGTGCTTTTATCAGTTAATGCTTTTAGGCCTTGCTTTCAACGAGTGGTAGGCAGTAGTGCTCAGTAGTACCACCACTATACAGACTATGAAGTGACTTAGTCGCGTTTCAGGATCAGCTTGTAAGTTGCCGGTTTCAAACTAGGCCGGCATAGTGACTGCTACTTGCAGTTACCTCCAGTCATGGATCGCACTCCAGCTTTACATCAATGCGAGTTGTTTTTAAACAAGTGCTACTCAATCTGTCATCCTTGGGTTGGCACTTAAAGGTATATCTATATATATGTACATATCGTCTTATTAAAAGGGGTGAGCAGAACCCGTTTATAATTGTTAATTAACTTTGTTAATTTTTGGCGACAGGCATGGCCAAATTTTTTTTTTATTGTGACTCGACTTATGACAGCACCCCGCTTGATGTTAAGCCGAAGTGTGGTCCATGAATAAATATCACTACTACTATAATTCAATAACTGTGAGTAGCAATCACATCCACTATGCCGGCCTAGATAGAACCGGCAACTTACAAGCTGATCCCCAAACGTGACCAAATCACTTCACGGTCTGTATACTTGTAAGTGGTGGTACTACCCCGGATCGGCAGACTGGGTACCACTGCCTACTACTCTTTTATAACCAGACCCGAAGCAAATATGATAATGTTATTTAATATTACAAACAAAAGCTATGAAACAAATTTTTGCTCCGACTGGGAATCGAACCCGGGACTTTAAAAATGGTTAGCATACCATAAATCTAATGTGAATGGATGCGTTAAACGAGGCAGGTCCAGGAGGGTATTTGCCGACCAAACTGGAGACATCCTCAGGCAAGCTAGGTTGCGTAGTCTAGTGCCGATAACCATAGAGCTTGTATGAAGAGAATTGTGAATGTAAAGGGAAGAGAGGGAGTTGTGTCAGGATCGTGGCAAGTGGCGCTCCATTGTCTCTGCCTATCCCTGTGGGAAAAAGGCGTGACAATTCGATTGATTTGTTACGCGCCCGTTGTTGAAGTCCCGGGTTCAATTCACGGTCGGAGCAAATATTTGTTTCATTTTATTTGTTATTTTTATTAAATGCTTCGAGTCTAATTATAAAAAATCGAACCCGGGACGTTCCCATTTAATTACCTGAAGAAATAATGAACGACAAATCTATATAAAGCCTTTGAAACAGTGCAATCTTCACGACGAATCAACTTTCAATCTATTTAATAAACCATGGACTTCTAAAACGAGTCTCGACCCAAAAACTACACTTAGACCTGTCTTATTCATGAATGGAGACCCCTCCAAAATTAACTGAATTCGTAACTTTGATGCAACTCCAATTTTAGATATAAAGTGACAAGTAGATAGACATCCGGCCTATTTACGATTAGGCGTTTTATTCCCATTAGGGTTTGGATACATTTGGATCAAAATATGTCTTTAGACGCGACATCTTGTTAATAGACTAGGTTAGTTAGCACACCAGTTTGTTACGCGTAATGTTCTGGGTTCAATTCCCGGTCGAAGCAAATGTTTTATAATATTTAATAATTTTGCAAATATTTGTTAATCAAAAGAAGAGGCGGATATTTGTTTCGGTAAAAATGGTAGGCAGTGGTACCCAGTCTGCTGATCGGGGTAGTACCACCTGTTACAAGTATACAGACCGTGAAGTGATTTAGTCGTGTTTCGGGATCAGCTTGTAAGTTGCCGGTTCCAACTAGGCCAGCATAGTGGACGTGACTGCTATTGCATTGTAGTATAGTGACTTCTATTCATGGACCGCACTCCAGCTTAACATAAGGCGAGGTGCTGTCATATGTCGAGTCACAATAATAAAACAAAATAAATCTGACCTCGACTTACCTGAAAAAAAAGTTAATGATAACACATTGTATGACGTATGGATGTGACTGCTACTACAGTTAAATAACTGCAAGTAGCAGTCGCGTCCACTATGCCGGCCTAGCATTCTCATGATCCATTATCAGGTTCTCCGGTCCTTTAATTCGATAATAAACTATAAGACATAGTAAGAAGGCAATAAGAAATAGTATAACCCGCGTCATTTGCCAATGCGCTGGGACTTTGTCAAAGTAAGTCGAAATGACGTTTGGAGAAGTACGGTCAGAAAAGATAAAACAACAGAATTTAAATATTTAATATAACATTTCGACTCCACTCATATTTTCCATGTCTTCACTTGAATTATATTCAGAGGCTAAACTGAAACTTGTTATTTGTATTATAGTTTTAATAACAACAAGACTATAATACAAGTAACAACAACTTAACTTTAATAACTAATAATAATATAACAAACAGTTAACAATAAAGAAAATTCAACCAAAAAATACAATAATGACAGCGCGTGCATAAAACACAATAACGTGTATATTCAAAAGCGTTGCTAACAATACAATTTGACAGTTTATTCTCAAGGTCAAGCGTGTAAGCATTTGACGGGGGTTATAAGAAACAATTTCCTAATGCCCATAACCGTAGAGCTTGTATAGAGATAATTGTGGATGTGAGGAAAGCGATGAAGTTGTGTCAGGATCGTGGCAAGTGGCAGCGCTCCATTGTTTCTGTTTATCCCTGTGGAAAAAAGGCAATCCAGCTTTCTTAAGGATGTCTCTAATTTAGTCAGAAAACACACTTGGGTCTGTTTAACGCATCTATCCACATCAGATTTATAAATTCCTTTCGTCAATCTACTTTCACTATTCCTTTTATTTAACTATTTATTTCAAACTTTATGCACTAGATACAAAGGCGGACCGCTAGGAATTGTTACTAGTCTACCTTAGGGAAAATTTAGAGCATTTTTGTGTGAGGTAGATGCAAAATAATCAATCAATAGCGACCGTGGTGTAGTGGCAGTGCAAAACCAAGAGCCCGAGTTGGAAACTACCCAACGGTACCAATGTAGCTTAGATATATGTACTTTGCTTGTCCTGTTTCTATGATACAAGCTCTTTAGTATATCTAGACAATGTAGAAACAATGAGGCGCCACTAAAAGCATTTAGCCTATGAAGCATAATACTAACAGCAGGTTGTACCAAAAAGGTTTCAATTCACGAATTTAGTTTTACTTGATACTTATTCTATTACGTTTACTATTACGAAATCGTGAATTGGGTTGTTAATAATTTTATATCGAAACTACCATTTATATATATGTTTTTATCATTAGAAATAACAAAAGTAGTACATAGAAATCCGAAATGAATGATGTCCTTTAGCTCTGTATAAAATATCCGTTAAACGTAAATGTAAAATATAAAGTGGTGCAACCCATTTTCTTTTTTTCTTTTACTTATACGATACTTTTTATAAATTCGTAAATTATAATTTTTGGTATAACCGGCTGTAAATCTAATCTAATATACTTTATAATATATAATCATTATTTTCCATTATGTATATTTTTATATTTCATTATGTACCATCGAAGCATTCCTTTGTCACTACATCCTCTTTCAAACCACATCTATCCAAGCCCTTAGTCTAAATTTACCAACCTAAATGAGTTGAAACAGTCTGTGAACATCTGCAGACAGATTTTAATATTTTAATCATAACTAAATCCAAATTAAATGCTAATTTTATTATTTCAATGAATCAATCAATCAAAATATCACGCCTTCTTTCCACAGAGATAGGCAGAGACAATAAAGCGCCACTTTTTAAATTTATTTTTATTGTGACTTGACATATAACAGCACCCCACTTGATGTTAGACTGGAGTGTGGTCCATGAATGGATGTCACTGCTACTGCAATTCAATAACTGTAAGTAGCAATCACATCCATTATGCCGGCCTAGTTGGAACCGGTAACTTATAAGCTGATCCCGAAACGCGACGAAATCACTTCACGGTCTGTAAGTGGTGGTATTACACCAGATCGGCAGACGGGTACCACTGCCTACCACTCTTTGAAACGATGCCTACCAAACTTGCCACGATCCCTTGCTTCCATCACATCCACAATCCTCTTCATACAAGCTCTACAGTTATGGGCAGACTTTGAAGTGATTTGGTCGCGTTTCGGAATCAGCTTGCAAGTTGCTGGTACTACTAACAGTTATTTAAATGTTGTAGCAGTCGCTTTCATTCATGGACAGCACTCCAGCTTATCAGCTTCTATATATCGAACCACAATAAAAATACCTACCAACTCTTACCACTTTTTTTTTTTTTTTTTATTGTGACTCGACATATGACAGCACCCTGCTTGATGTTAAGCCAAAGTGTGGTCCATGAATGAATGTCACTGCTACTACAATTCAATAACTGTGAGTAGCAATCACATCCACTATGCCGGCCTAGATGGAACCGGCAACTTACAAGCTGATCCCGAAACGTGACCAAATCACTTCACGGTCTGTATACTTGTAAGTGGTGGTACTACCCCGGATCGGCAGACTGGGTACTTTTGAAATATTACATAATTTGGCCGGCATAGTGACGGCGACTGAGGCAGCTGTGATGTAGCTAAGTTTTCTCAGTCGTCGTCACTCTTAAATCTACTCTTGCTTATCATCAGGCGAGTCGAGGTCACAATAAAAAAAAAGTTAAATAGATAATTACTTAAGTATTTTTAAATATTTGAAAATATATATTTTTTTAATTTTTGGCTTGTTAAAATTCTAAGCGATAGACACCGGGTTTAATCTCAATCCGGGTTTAACCTAAATTTCTTTCTATTATATTTTCATTATTCAATCAATCAAATTGTCATGACTTTTCCCCACAGGGATAGGCAGAGACAATAAAGCGCCACTTGCCACGATCCTTACACAACTCCCTTGCTTTCTTCACATCCACAATTCTCTTTATACAGGCTCTACAGTTATGGGCACTAGGCAACCAATCTTTCTTCATTTATTCCCTTAATTTATTATAAATAAAATGTATACAGTAATAAAAACGCAGCTAATTATTTAGAAAATGTACAGTCGGGTACACAATTAAAATTGGTACAAATAATAAATAACTGTTGCCTTCAAAAGTCCTTACCAATTACTCGTGAAAAATCGGACACTGTGAAAAAAGTCAATTTTTTTACTCACGTTGCATGCACGCAAACAATTCCGCACAATTAAACTGCTAAATAAAAAAATAACTGAATTACCAGTACGCTTTAATTAACTCGCATTAAACGTGCGAGATGTCGTTTGACGACAGGCGTGGACGAACGGTTTAGCGATTGGTTTGTTGCGCGTAAAGTCCCGCGTTCGATTCCCGGTCGGAGCAAATATTTGTTTCATAGCTTTTATTTGTAATATTTAATAACATTAAATATTGCATTAATAAATAAAAAGAGATGGATATTTGCTTCGGGTCTGGTTATCAAAGAGTGGTAGGCAGTGGTACCCAGTCTGCCGATCCGGGGTAGTACCACCACTTACAAGTATACAGACCGTGAAGTGATTTGGTCACGTTTCGGGATCAGCTTGTAAGTTGCCGGTTCCATCTAGGCCGGTATAGTGGATGTGATTGCTACTTACAGTTATTGAATTGTAGTAGCAGTGACATTCATTCATGAACCACACTTCGGCTTAACGTCAAGCGGGGTGCTGTCAAATGTCAAGTCACAATAAAAAAAATATCTTTGGTCTAAAAATAAAACATATTTTTAGCATCCATTTATATTCTCCGTGCGGGTGCCGGGTCCACGTGGCAGGTGAGTGATGGCAGCGTTCCGGAATTTGTGACCGAAATGAAGGTTTCAAAGCTTTTGCGACAAGTCAACACTCACCTTCACTGCCTTCACTTTCCGCTCTAATCAACCAAATATTGTAAGGCCCCTACCAATGCCTTCAACATCAATCAATAAAATTGTCACGCCTTTTCCCCACAGGGGTAGGCAGAGACAAAGGAGCGCCACTTGCCACGAAACTAACACTACTCCCTCGCTTCCCTCGCATCCACAATTTGTTCTACGGTTTTGGGCACTAGGCAACTCAGCTTTCTTAAGGATGTCTCCGATTTGGTAGGAAAACACCCTTCTGGACGTTTAACGCTGCCTCCACATCTCAAAATATCCCTTCGGCTGACCTAAAACTTGTATAATTTATGCGTATATTTTATTAATTATTACTTTAAATAATAAATTATTAGCCTAATTTAGGAGTGGTAGGAAAAACGTTGATACCAGGTATGGAATTCGCACACTTCTGATTCTTCACGTGAAAATAGGTTAGTGCTGTAGAAATGCGATCATTAAGGAGTGGACTTACGGATAGAGTAAAGAATACAGTTGCGCGCGGTAAATGTTTAAGGCGACCGTGGTATATTGGTGATAGTGCAATGGTCACGCAAACCGAGAGCACGGGTTCTAAACCACTTGCCAGTGCCAATGTATCGGTATAAAATAATAATAAATGTACTAAATATAGATGTGTAAAAAAATTGAGTGAGATTTTGTAAGGATTGTGTAAGAATCTCTGTAGGAGGTGTCATCTGGTTTGGCAGTTTGCAGCCTCTCCAGACCTGCACCTCAGTCTCTCCGTGACCACGATGGCTGCAAAGCTCTCAAAACGTCGGAGTAATAATAAAAAAAGTAAAATCAAAAACCAAAATAAACGCGATAGTAAGCCGCATAAAATTGGTTTAATTCGAAATTATAATAAATGTTATCCAAAGTATCATCTCGCACAAACGAGCAAGATTTCAAAGCTGAATGAAAACTAACCCAAAAAAAACTATATCTTATTAAACTCGTAAGAAATTTGTCCCCGTGTGACGTGTTCTTTTTTTGGCAAATTTTTATCTTTTGGTCGACTTTTTTTTACTTTTTCATGACAAGGAAAACGTTTTTGACATTGTTACTGTACGTCTGCTCGAATTTGGCGCCAATTAATTTTTGATTTTGTTTTGTACTTTTTTCCTTTAAGCGAAATGGCAGAGATTTTTTAAGTTCAAATGCCAATGCGGTTAAGAGCTGGATTTTTGACGCTCTACTAAACCAATTTATAAAAAAATATTATATGACCAAAACAAAAACCTGACCGTATAGAGCAAGAAGTGGTAGGCAGTGGTACCCAGTCTGCCGATCCGGGGTAGTACCACCACTTACAAGTATACAGACCGTGAAGTGATTTAGTCGCGTTTCCGGATCAGTTTGTACGTTGCCAGTTCCAACTAGGCCGGCTTAGTGAGTGTGACTATTTATATATTTGAACGATTAACATAAGAAACAATAAATTAATTTAAAATAATCACATGCATAAAAACTTCTTGTCTTCCTATCCTTCCTAATGTTCTTTTGATAACAAATCGTCACGACTAGCATTATTAAAATATAGACGATTTTGTAAATATTCCTAAGAAATAATCTATGAATAAAATAAAATATCTATTGCATCTGCTATCGGCTATTTAATAAAACGGAACATGAAAAAGTAAGAACATTTATATATTTATTAAATATGTGTAAAAATGAGGCATGCTTAACATCAATCAAGTCAAGGTCAGGTCTTGCGTCTCAATAAAAATACGTATATTGGGGCGTTCTCACGGGGCGATTTTAGTTGATCAACTGCGAAATCGTTCGTGATTTGAACCGTCTGAACAGACTTTCAATCAAGTTGAAGCAATAAATATCTATTCAACAAAAGTTAATGACCTTTCGACTTTTGTTGATTCATTTGACAGCTGACAGGGAATCGACTCGTCTGAACTTGCATTGAATAGTCAGTCAGTCAATCAGCGCGATTGAGTACCTATGTATTCCTCTATCACCAGTATTTTGTTTGTTTGTAAAATAAAATGTGAATTGTGGCGTCCACATCCACGAGAAAAATGCTAAAATGGACAGATGGAGTAATAACACGTGTAATATTGAGTCGATTATTATTGAATCGTGAGAACGCTACCGTCGATATTTGCTTTCGAATTTTTGTTAAACGACAAATATTGATCAACTAAAATCGCCCTGTGTGAACGCGGTATATGTAAAATTAGGTTTTTTGTTTGTAAAACTTCTAGGCCTTTACTTTATGGTATTGTTTTTATAAATTATATTTAATCCATAAATAAATTTAAAAAAATACCTTATTATTAAATAATTCACATTTTGTGTAGAAATTCTTTTAAGTAGCCATCTTGGAATTTGTTGTCTTCAAAGGAATTCTCTGGCGGACGCTATTGGATGCTAGATTGTTATCATTATTTGATAAATTAATGAAAAAAGCAAGGAATTGATTATTTTGTATCAGGTGATTTTAATCTTAACTTGTTTAATTGGTAATTATTCTGACTTAAAAGTGTTGGTTAATGCCTTTTTTGTTTGGGCGTGTCTGATTTCGACAACATTATATTAAAACGCTTAGGAACATTGTGAATAAGTGAACAACTTTTTTTTATTGTGACTCGACATATGACAGCACCCCGCTTGATGTTAAACCGAAGTGTGGTCCATGAATGCACTACAATTCAATAACTGTGAGTAGCAATCACATCCACTATGCCGGCCTGGATGGAACCGGCAACTTACAAGCTGATCCCGAAACGTGACCAAAATTACTTCACGGTCTGTATACTTGTAAGTGGTGGTACTACCCCGGATCGGCAGACTGGGTAGTGGTACCAATCTTGGACAACCAGACCCGAAGCAAATATCCATCTCTTTTTTTATCGTGACCCGCCTGATGTTAGGCAAGAGAAGGTCCAAGAAGGCCGACGTCAGTTACCTCAATCGCAGTAACTATGCCGGCCAAAAAAAAGTATTTATTGAAATTATTTTATTGTTATCGGGTTTTAATACGTGTACAAATTTTCATTATTATTTAGACTTCTACAAGTGGGTGAAAATTAATTTATAAGATTCCGTTACATAGTTACATACTAGTCAAGTCAAACTCATAGAGCTAATAAAAGCTTTGAATTTTTTATTTTCTACCTTAACGTACTGCCACCCCCACCATGCAAACCGTCAGATTAATATACCTCCAGTATCAGAGACACGTGGAGTATATACAATATCAATATCTGACGCGCTCGAGTACTAAGAGTGGTAGGCAGTGGTACCCAGTCTGCCGATCCGGGGTAGTACCATCACTTACAAGTATACAGACCGTCAAGTGATTTGGTCACGTTTCGGGATCAGCTTGTAAGTTGCCGGTTCCATCCAAGCCGGCATAGTGGATGTGATTGCTACTCACAGTTGTTGAATTGTAGTAGCAGTGACATTCATTCATGGACCACACTTTGGCTTAACTTCAAGCGGGATGCTGTCATATGTCGAGTCACAATAAAAAAATATATAATTGTTTTTTTTTATATTTTTGAAAATCTGTACACGCTTCCCCCACCGCTAAAAGGGTATATAGTACATAACATTTAATTTTTTCTTTCACCTAAAATTTAAAATTTATTAGTTCCCTACGACGCTCGAGTAAAACCCCGATTAGCCTCTTGGGCTCCCCGACTATTGTTAAAATTAGTGATTTTTCTTTAAAAAAAAGTATGTAAGGTACGCCTGGCAGTAGTAAAACATAAAAAAAATAGTTTAGACTATTTTGAAAATATGAATGCAAGGATGATTAAAGGAAATGAACCTTGACCTTAACTTAACTACTTTGGCCTTGACATTTTCTTTGACCTTTATTTGAAATGTAGCTCCTTAAGACTTATGAATACCCCTTTTTAATGAATTTACGTATTTTTTCCCGAAATTTTTGTACGAACAGAAACAATTTATATTAAAACCTGATAAAGCAACATTTTTGATAATAATCAGGTGTTTTTAGGGTTCCGTCGACTCTAATTAATCACAATTAAATTATAATTTAATTTTGGCACATAACATGGCCGCACATAATCTTATATTGATTTAGTTGCGTTTTAGGATAGTTTTTTTTACTATACATTTTTATACTAAGCTACTAAAGTGCTTGTACCATAGAAACAGGACAACCAAAGTACATAAACATCAAAGATACATTGGTAACCATTGCACTGCCACTACACCACGGTCGCCTTCTGGTTATATTAATATTTTTTAATATATTATATATAATATAATATATTAAAAAATGATTATATTATATTATATTATATTATATTATATTATATTATATTATATTATATTATATTATATTATATTATATAATATTATATTATATTATATAATATAATATAATATTATATTATATATGTTTTTTATTTATTGTATATATATTGTCCTATCACGACCCCATATCATAAATAGGATGGTTAGTAACATTGTGTTAATGCACCGTATGGCTTCTTAGGTGATGTTGTTGAGCCAGTAAACGCCTGTCAAAATACACGCTAACTCGACATACGATATCATTTTATACAGCATGTTTCATAATTTGTTTATTTATTACAATTAATAAAACAAAGTATCATGAGTTTAAGATAAAAAATGTTTTTTTAGCCGTGGGGCGATTAAACGGGTTAGTGAAAATAATCAATCAATCAATCACAATCAATTCCACAATAATAGGCAGAGACAAAGAAGCGCCATTTGCCACGATCCTGACACAACTTTCTTCACATCTACAAATTTATTCTCTTCATACAAGTTCTATGGTTATGGGCACTAGGCGACCTAGCTTTCTTAAGAATGTTTATGATTTGGTTAGAAAACACCCTTCTGAGTCTGCCTTGTTTAACGCATACATCCACATTAGATATATAAATTCGTTTCGTCAATCTACTTTCACCTATCCTTTCTATTTGCCCAAACCATCGAATCATTTCTTTGTCAATCCTTGTCACTAGATCTTCTTTCAAACCACATCTATAAATAATAGTAATAGCAAATATTAAATCAAATTAGTAGACAAAAATATAAGACTCATCTTTTTTTATTTTTTATTTTATTGTAACTCGACATTTGACATCGACCTGCCTGATGATAAGCAAGAGGAGATCCAAAAGTGCAGACGATTGAAACAACCGAGTCAGTACACGGCTGTCTCAGCCGCCGTCACTATGCCGGCCAAAGGTGCTTCTTCACGCATCGCTTGAAGGATCCAAGGTTATAGGAGGGAGAAAACACATGGGCTGGCAAAGCATTCCACTTGTCGATTGTTCTACAAAGAAAAGATGCACCGAACTTTTTAGTTCGACTACCGATTCTGTCGACAAAATGTAAATGCTTCCCCCGACCAGTGCGGGTGTTACGGGTGTGAAAAGACGAGATAGGAACAAGGTTAAAGAGCTCCTCGGAACATTCTCCGTTAGAACATTCATCTAACGGAACGCCACTTCCCACGATCTTTTACATTTACGATTCTCTTAGATCATACTCAATGTAATTTTTTATTGTGGCTAGACATATGACAGCACTTTTCATGTGGTTAAACTGGAGTGCAGTCTATAAGTGGAGGCTAACTGCAAGTAGCAATACACTATGTCGGCCTGGTTGGAACCGGCATCTTAGAAATTAGTATTTTCTTAGATTTTGCGCGAACATTGATTAATGTATTAAACAAATTTTATGCGGCTTACTATCGCGTTTATTTTGTTTTTGATTTTGAAACGAGCTCAAAATAGGTACTTAATTTCAAGAAACAGACAATTTAAGAAGTACACCGTCAGTTATTTTTGCAAAAATTTGAAATAAACCGGGAACAGAAAAACAAAATATCAAACGGGGTAGTTTTGGAAACAATAACAGCATCAACCAATAGGACGACCAACACCTCAGTCTCTCCGTGACCACGATGGCTGCAAAGCTCTCGAAACGTCGGAATAACAAAAAATTGTAAAATCAAAAACAAAATAAACGCGATAGTAAGCCGCATAAAATTTGTTTAATACATTAATCTTAGAAATTGATCCCAATACGCGACTAAGTCACTTTATGGTCTGTGCACTTGTGTCATAGAAACAGGACGACTCAAGTAGATATATCAAAGATACATTGGTACCGGCAAGTGGTTTTAAACCGTGCTTTAATTCGAACTTATATTTCTAAATAAATATGAATATTGGTTTATAATTATTTTTTATTATATTATACATTTCTATACTAAGCAACTAAAGTGCTTGTATCATAGAAACAGGACAACTAATGTACTCATATCAAAGATACATTGGTACCGGTGAGTGGATTCGAACCCGTGCTACTCGGCTTACGTAGCCACTGCACTGCCACTACACCACGGTCGCCTTTTAAAGAATAAGGTAAATTATAATCAACCTGTATATAGATTAAAGGAGTTTGCCACGCACATCCTGGCTTGCGGCTTATGAGACGCAACATGATAACCTTATATGGAAATTAAGTTTACTTTTTTTAATGTGACACGACATATGACTGCACCCCGCCTGATGTTAAGCTGGAGTGTCGTCCATGAATAGAGGTGACTGCTACTACAGTTAGGTAACGCGAATAAGCCACTTTACAGTCTGTATACTTGTAAGTGGTGGTACTACCCCGGATCGGCATACTGGGCACCACTTCCTACCACTCTTTAACAACCAGACCCGGAGCAAATATTTGCCTCTTTTTTGTATTAACATGTATTTGTAAATTTATTTAAATTAATAAATATTACAAATAAAAGCTATAAGACAAACATTTGATCCGACCGGGAATCGAACCCGGGACTTCTATTGTGCTAACCACTAAGCTATGCCTGTCGTCACAGATACCGGCAGATAAGCAATCGGTTTAGTTCGTTAATTCTTTTCATAAAAATCGACAAGTGGAATTCATTACCAGCCTATTTGTTCTCCTTATTCAATGTTTTTGGATCCTTTTAGGGTTTGATGTCGTCTCCCAATACAAAAACGATCAATCAATCAAATTTTCACGCCTTTTTCCCTACATGGATAGGCAGAGACAATATAGGGGGCCACTTGCCACGATCCTTACACAACTCCCTTGCTTCCTTCACATCCACAATTATTTTCATACAGGCTCTGTGGTTGTGGGCACTAACCATCGATGTGTAAATGTTTACACATCGATGGGACTAGGCAACCCAGCTTTCTTGAGGATGTCTCCGATTTGGTCGGAAAACACCCTTCAGGGCCTGCCTTGTTTAAAGCATCCATCCACATCAGATTTTAAAATTTCTTTCGTCAATCTACTTTCACTCATCCTTTCTATGTGCCGAATTGAAGCATTCCTTTGTCAATGCTTGTCACTACATCTTCTTTCAAGCCACATTTATCGCGCACTATTTCTTATTCTATCCTCTATCGTCACCCCACATACACTCCTTAACAACCGCATTTCAACAGCGTTAATTCTACTTTCATGTTTCTTCTGCCACACCCAACCTTTACTTCCATACATTAATGTAGGAACAAGCACCGCATTATGAACAGCCATATGTGACTTTTGGGACATTATTTGGCTGTTCATTATACTATGGATGGCACCATTCACTACGTTACCCTATTACACTATTCTCTCAATATCTTCATCACACTTCCTATCCCTTGTAAACAAACTTCCCAAGTAAACAAATTGTTGCTTGTTCCACTTTTACATATACAAAAACAAAGCTTTTAATAAAGTTTCTCTCCATACAAGCCCATACTTTGCGTGTTTAATGTGAAGTTACAGAGTTACTACATTGGAGCTGTTTTACTAGAAGCGACGTGGGGCCAAAACCTCTTTTTTATATTCATAACGACTCTATTAAACGCTAACTTAAGAAATTTAATACCTCTACTTTTTTAGTGCTTTAGGCTGACTTATTTTTTCTAGACTTAAATAGTCTTTATTTTTTAAACAATATTTAATTATATAGTTAGCTGAACATAAACTAAATATCTTAACAAAGTTTTATACCACAAAATCATATCTATTTCCTTTTTCTTTTCTTTCTTCTTGTTAATGGCTTTAGTATTAAACTTGCCAGTGTCAAAGTAAAAATATATGGTTCAATGTTAAAACATTATCAAGTAAAGATGAAGATGAAGATGAACCACGCGAGTGATTCATCACAAGATGACGATGATAGTAAAGCGGCGGAAAGCCTTTACTAAAACTTCGGAAGGAGTCTTGGAGGGAACACGAAGAAACACGTATCACAGCTTTAAATTACTTATTTATACTTGATCGACTTAAAAATGATTACTGGATAACAATTCCACCATTATTACACATTAATATTTATAAAAAACACAAGGTTTTCAAATAATTCAAAATTGCGCGTCCTGTCACTTGCAGTTGCCTCCAAAACTCCTATCTATTTCTTTTCTTTCTTTATTTTTGTTTATGGCTTTAGTATTTAACTTGCCAGCGTCAAAGAAAAATATATGGTTCAAGGTTCAATGTTAAAACATTGTCAAGTAAATATGAAGATGAAGAACTACGCGAGTTTTACCTATGCGCATCTGATAACCTGATAATCCTAGTCGCTGTCATTATGAGGGCTAAAAGTGCGGTCACTGCGGTCATATTGTCGTGCCAACGTCTATGTAAATCTCAGCCTAGTACCCATGGTCTCGTGAGACCACCTTCCGTGTTACTCAGTCGAAGGCACTGTGTTTGTCCCCTTAAGTGAAGCGATGGTGCAAAGACAAGATGCCGCCATATGCTATAGAGTTTTTAAAGTTTTTAGAAGAGACTATACATTTTTATTGAAGATTTGTTTTTTGGTTTATGCGGAAAGTCCCGGGTTCGATTCCCGGTCAGAGCAAATATTTGTTTTATACTTTTATCTGTAAAATTTATTTTAAAAAAAAGGGTCGGATATTTGCTTTGGTACTCAGGCAGTGGTACTCAGTCTGCCGATCCGAGGTAGTACCACCACTTACAAGTATACAGTCCATGAAATGACTTAGTCGCATTTCGGGATCAGCTTGTAAGTTTCTGGTTCCAACTAGGCCGACATAGTGGATGGTCTGTTACTTACAGTTATTTAACAGTAGGAAATGACGGGGAAACGCTCTTTCGGTTTTACTTTAACTTAATTGTCACTGTGCCTTAGTCGCATCCTAATTACACTGAAATTTGACATTTTCGTAGATAACATTAATTGGTTAAACAACTGTCATTAGACGACAATACGTTATTTATTATTATTTTCTTTTGAGAGATGATTTTGATAAATTTCTAAATGCATATTTACATTTTTTGTATAGATTTACGAAAAATATTTAATGATATTTTTGTGTAATAAAACAGTATTATTGTTAGTTAAGATATAGATAATAATTAATTATTCTACATCTGTGCCATCAATTAAAAGAAGAAGAAGAAGATTAATTATTCTCATCTCATGTTTAGTAATAACCGTTTTATCTGTATATACGTTTCTTTAGACTCTATGTTGTCTTGCTGTATAGTTTAACAATAAAATTGTCCTAACAACAAAGCAAGAATTTTATTGTCTTGTCTACCAACCTCCAACTCTATGGCTAAAGCTATTTGTACACAATATGTGTTATTTAAATATCCTAGTTTCGTCACCATATTGTTTACTTTCTATTTCACCGCTATGTGTACATTCACCTTTATTGTTTCTATGAGTCGCCTGTTTGATTTTTGCATTCGGGCGTGATGTCGAGATTCAAGTTTATTCAGTTGAAACCTCGGGGGCAAGACCGACGAGTATGCCGTGACGGCAAACGGCATGACGCTCTCTTATGCCGCCATTGTTTTTGTTATACATTTCTATACTAAGCTACTAAAGTGCTTGTGTCATGAAAACAGAACAACCAAAGTACATATATCAAAGATACATTGGTACCAGTGAGTAGTTACGAACCCGTTCTCTCGACAAATAAAATAATTACAAATAAATATTAGTATTTCTTAATGTGACTCGACATATGACAGAACCCCGCACCTCCTATACGGCTAAAGTGTAGTAGGCGGTGGTGCCTAGTCTGGATCCGGGGTAGTACCACCACTTATACATAAGTATACAGACCGTGAAGTGATTTGGTCACGTTTCGGGATCAGCTTGTAAGTTGCCGGTTCCATATAGGCCGTCATAGTGGATGTGATTGCTACTCACAGTTATTAAATTGTAGTAGCAGTGACATTCATTCATGGACCACACTTCGGTTAACATCAAGCGGGGTGCTGTCATATGTCGAGTCTCATTTAAAAAAATCGAACAAAGTAGCAGTTACATCTACTACGCCGCGGCTCAGTTGGACCGGCAACTTTCAAGCTGACCCCGAAACGCGACTAAGTCTTTACGGTTAGTAGCCCCCGTCCTTGGTTATGACTTAACCTTGGATCCATTAAGCGATGCGTGAAGAAGCACCTTTGGCCGGCATAGTGACGGCGACTGAGGCAGCCGTGAACTAACTCAGTTGTTTAAGTCGTCGTCACTCTTGGATCTCCTCTTGCTTATCATCAGGCGGATATATCTTATATCTGCCTACCTCTTTTCTTTATTATAAAAATATTATCAAAAATTTGTAGGTACAGTCAACAAGATAATTCTTTATCTAATCAACCTTCCTGTACTTTGTTTGCCGACTGTACCGCTGTCAAACTTATTAGATTGATCGGTAGCTTTCTAACCATCCTTTGTTTTATCAAAAACATGCGTTGGAGGAGGTTCGATTTAAGTTAACGACTGTGGTTTGTGTGGTAAATAACATGGTAAATAACATACAATTTTTGGATTGTATCTTCTTTTTTTTTATTTTTTATTGTGACTCGACATATGACAGCACCCCGCTTGATGTTAAGCCAAAGTGTGGTCCATGAATGAATGTCACTGCTACTACAATTCAATAACTGTGAGTAGCAATCACATCCACTATGCCGGCCTAGATGGAACCGGCAACTTACAAGCTGATCCCGAAACGTGACCAAATCACTTCACGGTCTGTATACTTGTAAGTGGTGGTACTACCCCGGATCGGCAGACTGGGTACCACTGCCTACCACTCTTAAAAATAAGAGCGTTTTTTTTGTAGGCAAAGTGGCGAAGACTGAGGAAATCGTAAAATGAATCTAGACCGGCATAGTGGATGTGACTGCTCCTTATTGAATTTTAAAATTTTTATATTATTTTCATAATATTATGTCGAGTCACAATAAAAAATATTTGATAGTGTATATTATAAATAATTATCAATCATAGTATTTTCTTAGATTTTGTGCGAACATTGATTAATGAATTAAACAAATTTTTTGCGGCTTACTATCGCGTTTATTTATCGACGCGAAACGTCGGAATAATAAAAAATTGTAAAATCTAAACCATAATAAACGCGATAGTAAGCCGCATAAAATTTGTTTAATTCATTAATTATCAATCAACCAAATTGTTTTATTAACTAATCTGATTTTTAATCATTCTTGATATTTTTTTATTGTTGCTGTACATGTGAAAAAATAAAATAAATACAAAAATACACACCATTATTATCAAGCTTTGAAACCTATATTTTGGTCACAAGTTTTTTTATTTTTTTTTATTTTGACTCGGCATATGACAGCACCCCACTTGATGTTAGGCCGATGTCTGGTCCATGAATGAATGACACTGCTGCTACAATTTAATAACTGTGAGTAGAGTAGTAGTAACATCTTAAAGAGTGGTAGGCACCACTTACAAGTATACAGACCGTAGGGTTGCCAACTTTTTTGACAAAAAAAAACGTATACAATTGTTTGAATAGGATAAAAATAAAGTATTTGGAAGAAAAAAAAAGTATTTTTCAAATTTTATGCCTTAAAAACGTATTTTGTGTGCTAAAAGCATTTGCTAACAATTTGTTGTTATTTTTTAATATTTCAAAGCTTGTTTGACAATCATCATTTAAAGGACATCATTTATTTTGGGCTTCTATGTACTACTTTTGTAATGTCCGATATTGAAAAAATATACAACTAGTAGATTCGATACTTGTATTGATAAAACTAATAACAATTTTGCTTTTAATTGCTGTGCAATTGAGTTATTTGGAAAATAAGATATGGATTTTGTATCATCTGTCAATCAACGCTACATTTGTTCTGCTTTGAACTGTCATAATTATAGTTAGATGATTTTGCACACCTAAACTATGCAAATTAAAGGATATATTCTAACTACATTGTAATCTTCGTACATCAAATTAATTTAAAATGTATATGCAACTGTTAATACATTTAAACCCAAGTCCCCATACAAAATAAATTATGTCCTTTATATACTTAAATAAGCAATTCGTTTGCTACGCAATCACAATAAAGTATTTTCACATACTTTATTTGTATGCAAAAGTATAAAGTATAATTACCAAAAATAACGTAAGATACGTTATTATAAAGTATGGTTGGCAACCCTAACAGACCGTGAAGTCATTTCGTCATTTCGCCATCTAGGCCGGCATGGTGGATGCGATTGCTACTCATAGTTATTGAATTGTAGTAGCAGTGACATTCATTCATGAACCACACTTTGGCTTAACATCAAGCGGGGTACTGTCATATGTCGAGTCACAATAAAAAAAAATAGTTTCATTTCATATTAACCTCTACAAAAATAATTTTATAATATAATAAAAACTCGTGAATCAAACTAATCCATTTGTATTGTCTATGATCGAGTCAGAGTAAAATAATTATAATGTATGCACCAAGGCAATGTGTAACCATAGATAATAGATTGATGGATGATTCTACTTTTGAAAAAATAGCAGTGTGGGAGACACTAATCTAATAAGGTACTGTCGTATGTAAAACTGTTAAAAGATTCATTGTTTTTGTTATCGCTCTTTTTTTTAGTGTGACAAAAAACTTTTTTAATATTAAAATCGATTCTACATCTGAACTCGCCCCGCCTGGTGATAAGCAAGAGGAGGTGCCGCCGACTGCAAAAACTGAGTTTTTACAGCTACCCCAGTCGCCGTAACTATTTTGGCCAAAAGTGCTTTTTCACGTATTACTTGAAGGATCAAAGGCTGGATAAGGAGAACAGATGGGCTGGTAAGGCACTCCACTTGTCAATTGTTTTATAAAGAAACGACGCACCGAACCTTTTCGTTTGACTGCTGATTCGGTCGACAGAATGCGAATTCTTCCCCCGACCTGTGCGGGTATTACGGGAGTGAAAAGACGAGTTAGAAACAAAGTTAAAGTCCTCCTCAGAAAATTCTGTGATAGAGGACGCACAAAGCCGCCATGTCTGCGTAGTTGCAGGGGCGCCAGAGTTCGCGTGACCTCTGCAACACCTTTAATTCGGACTTAATAAATAAATAAAAAATCTACTTATTGAATTTAAGGCGACCGTGGTGTAGTGGCAGTGCAATGGTTACACAAACCGGAGAGCACAAGTTCGAGACCACCCACCGGTAACAATGTATCTTTGATATATGTACTTTGGTTGTCCTGTTTCTATGATACAAGTACTTCAGTAGCTTAGTATAGAAATGTAAAATAAAATAAATTTAATTTAAATTTGTCGCCGTTGCCTACAGAAATAAGTGACAAATGCAGGGGTCACATGTAGTACACCAAGCATGTTTTTTTTTTAATGTGTCTCGACATATGACAGCACCCCGCTTGAACTTAAGCCGAAGTGTGGTCCATGAATGAATGTCACTGCTACTACAATTCAATAACTGTGAGTAGAAATCACACCCACTTTTCTGGCCTAGATGGAACCGGCAACTTACAAGCTGATCCCGAAACGTGACCAAATCACTTCACGGTCTGTATGCTTGTAAGTGGTGGTACTACCCCGGATCGGCAGACTGGGTACCACTGCCTACCACTCTTTGATTACCAGACCCGAAGCAAATATCCATCTGGTTTTTTTTATTAACAAATATTTGCAATATTTAATATTATTGAATATTACAAATAAAAGCTATGAAACAAATATTTGCTCCGACCGGGGATCGAACCCGGGACTTTACGCGCAACAAACCAATCGCTAAACCGTTCGTCCACGCGTGTCGTCAATCGTCAATGTAGAGGCGGCTTAAGATACGAATACGGTTTATCCCTTAAAATGTATACAAGTAAATAAAATATACAAAGATTCCTTACGCAATATTTACATTATAATTAACTCTTTATTTATTTACTTACTTAAAGCAACACCTCATTAATTTAATATAGGGTTGATCTTAACTATACTTTAAGATCTGTTCCACTTATAAAACTTTACTGAAATCTATACTAATATTTAAAATGCGAAAGTTTAAATAGGTTGTTTGTTACTCAATCACACCATAACGGCTAAATGGATACTGGAAACGGAAACTAAGAGAATACTGGCCGGAAAACGTGACATAATGTTCTGGACTGTCGCCTGCAGTACTTCGTTTTTGGAGATCAGCTTGTAAGTTGTCGGTACCAACTAGGCCAGCATAGTAAGTTGACTGCGACTTACAGTTATTTAACTGTAAGTCGCAGTCACATTCATTTATGAACCGCACTCCAGCTTAAAATCAGGCAGGGTGCTGTCATATGTCGAGTCACAATTAAAACACGAATATGGTGTAGTAATTGTACAATGGTGATGCAAACCGAGAACCCCCGGTTCAAAAACCACTTTTCGGTACCAATCTATTTTTGGTATATGTATGTTGGTCATTCTGTTTCTATGATAAAAACACTTTTAATAATTTAGTATAGAAATATAAATAATGAATGATTTCTGTGGAAGGGTCTCCTGTCTTCCCGAGGCCTTAGCATCTCCTATAATCTCATAACTTGGCGCTGCTGCGATGCAAAGGCATCGAGAGGATCGATTGTAAAAATTAGTTTTATCTCTTTTATCAATCTTATTTTATCTACCAAAAGAACTAACAGGAATAGAATATTGTATCTAAAACTTCGTGGATCGGATTTGAACCCCGCGCATCTGTTTAACCACACTTAACAATTAGCCTCTGAGGCAATTTATGATGTTTTATGAGTTAAAAAAACAAACAAACTTGCTTAATTGAAACAAAGTTACTTACGGAGTATCGTTGAAATTTTAATGACGTGAAGAGACTCAGCGTTTCAACTAGGCCGGCATAGTGGATGTGACTGATACTTGTACCTATTAACAGTAGTATAGATTGTCTTACTATAAATGACGCGCCCCTCCACTTTATTAGTTTATTTAAATGTGTGAATGCAAATATTACTAACTATACTTCATCAGCGTGCTCCTCATTTTGTGTCTAACCAGCAACTGAATGACCGAATTGCATTTTCGGTGTGTTGTATCCATATCCATATTTTATATTCTCATGTGAACTTAAATGCGCGTCATTTCGGCTTAGACAGACTCTAATAAGCCTTTTTTTGCCACGACACCTTACCTGATATTAAACTGGAGTGCGGTCCATGAATGTAAGTACTAGTCACAATTGATTAAAGAGTGATCAGTAGTTCCCTTTCTGCCTATTAGGTGTAGTAACCAAACTTTACAAGTATACCGTGAAGTGACTTAGTCGCGTTTCGAGAGCTTGTTGTCGATTCAAACTGGGCCGGCATAGTGGATGTGATTGCTACTCACAGTTATTGAATTATAGTAGCAGTGACATGCATTCATGGACCACACTCCAACTCAACGTTAGGCGGGGTGCTATCATAATATGTCGAGTAAAATTTAATTAAATCGTCTACAATTCATTAATGCATGACGATCTGTCAATTAGAGCCATCTATGTCTAGAGCATAATTCTTTGGTCGGCATAGTGACGGCGACTGGGGCAGCCGTGAACTAACTCGATTTTTTCAGTCGTCGTCACTCTTGGACCTCCGCTTATCATCAGGCGGGTCGAGGTTAAATGTCGTGTCACATAAAAATTATAACAAAGTTATTAATATGTTATGCAATTTATTTTGTTGCTTTTGTTGATTGTCCAAAGGATTAAAAAGAGGATTCAAGGTATAGGATGGCGAGAATAAATGGGCTGGTAACGCATTCCACGTGTAAACGCCCTAAAAACTATACAGTCTTTGTGTAAACAACAAATTAGGTCAATTTTACATCGTTTTAAAAAAAACTCAATAGATATTTCATCGTTCTATAAAATTAAAGTAAATATTATGTATTTTATAAATTCTCTAATGTCTTTCAGACTTTGTTGTCTCTTTCTGATTTAATGCGTTAAAGAGGGAAAACAATATTTTACATAAAAATATATTTTTAATCCACATATGACAGCACCTTGTTTAGCTCGTTGTGATCCATTAATGGATGTCACTGCTACTACAATTCAATAACTGTAAGTAACAGTCACATCCACTATGCCGGCCTAGTTGAAACCAGCAACTTACAAGCTGATCCCGGTTGGGCCGTGAAAACTTGGCAGGTCTCTGGTGTGGGATGTGATTTGTGTAGACACATTAGACCCTCACATACAAGCCACCTCGTTAAGCGCGGGAAGTGCGGCGATTTCTGCTGAGAATCTCAAGCTGCGCAAATACGCTAACCTTGGTACTGGTTACGAATTTGCGCCGTTTGGGGTCGAGACGAAGGGCTCTTGGAGGCCTTCAGCTAAGCGCCTGGCCAAGGAGTTGTCCAAGCGGCTGGAGATTGGAAGGCTGGCAATTATTTCTGCCAACGTATTAGCCTTGCTATACAAAGGGGAAATGTTGCCAGTCTCCTTAAGACTATCTCTGATGCGACGTCAATTTTAATTAATACTTTTGATTTTTAAAGAAGATTTTAAAAAATCTAACAGTTTTCTAGCCGACATTACTTTATATGTAAATCAAAGCAATTGATTTGACTATTATTTTTTATAATATGGATCTATCATTGTTCTACAATAAAATAATATATTTATAGTTCTATTATTATAACGCTATCATTCACTATTGGGTGCGGCAGACATTTGATGACAGGCTACGCACACCAGTTACGCGTAAAGGCCCGGGTTCCATTCCCGGTCGGAGCAAATATTTGTTTCATATTTATAATATTTAATAATTATTTGTTAGTAAAAAAAAGAGGCACATATATCGGTTCTGGTTATCAAAGAGTGGTAGGCAGTGGTACCCAGTCTGCCGATCCGGGGTAGTACCACCACTTACAAGTATACAGACTGTGAAGCAACTTAGCCGCGTTTTGGAAGCTTTTATTTTTTTGGTTTCAACTAGGCTGGCATAGTGGATGTGACTGCTACTTACAGTTAGTAATGGACCTCACTCCAGCTTAACATCAAGTGCTGTCATAATACGACCGCTGTCCGTGGTGTAGTGGCAGTGCGATGGTTACGCAAACCGAGAGCACGGGTTCAAAACCACTTGCCAGTACCGATGTACGAGTATCTTTGATATATTGTAAGTACTTTGGTTGTCCTGTTTCTCTGATACAAGCATTTTAGTATGTAGAAATGTTATCAAATCAAATTGTCACGCCTTTTTCCCACAGGGATTGGGCAGAGACAATGGAGCTTCCTTCACATTCACAATTCTCTTCATACAAGCTCTATGGTTATGGGTACTAGGCAACCTAGCTTTTTTGAGGATGTTTTGGTCGGCAAACACAATCCTGGGCCTGCCTCGTTTAAGTCATCCATTTACATGAGATAATAAATTGATTGATTGATTTATTGATACTATACCTACTTCTTGCTTTGTAGAGTGATAAAACTGATTATAGAACTAATTCTAACTTAATAGTAAACCGTTAAAACCACACGACATAGATTAACGATCGTATGTAATTATGTAGGTTTTACTGCCTACCCTAACGAAAGCCGGGAATCGAACCACGACCCTCCTCTTAATAAAACACCCTAAGAATGTTTTTTTATTATTTTATTATTGTGGCTAGACATATGACAGCACTCCGCCTGATTTAAAGCTGGAGTTCGGTTTTTTTATTATTTATTGTGACCTGACATTTGACCTCGAGCGGCTGATTATAAGCAAGATCCAAGAATGACGACTGAAACAATCGAGTTAGTTCACGGCTGCCTCAGTCGCCGTCACTATGCCGGCCAAAGGTGCTTCATGGTTCATGAATGGAGGTGACTACTACTACAGTTAAATATGTCGGCCTAGTTGTAACCGGAAACTTATAAGCTGATCCCGAAACGCGATCAAATCACTTCACGGTCTGTACATCAATAGTTCAACAGCGACTGAGGCAGCCGTAAATTGAAAATTTCTTTCTTACCACAAGGCGACCGTCGTGTAGTGGTAGTGCAATAGTCACGCAAACCGAGAGCACGGGTTCAAAACCACTGTGTTTATGTATCTTTGAATTTTTTGGCCGGCATAGTGACGGCGAGTGAGGCAGACGTGAACTGAGGACCTCTTGGAACTCTTGGACCTCCATCATGCTTACCAACACGCTCAGATGTAGAGTCACAATAAATAAATAAAAATGTGCTTTGGTTGTCCTGTTTCTATGATATAAGTAGTTATACACTTTAGTAGAGCTTAGTATAGAAATGAGTAAAGGAAAAAAATGTCAGGTCAAATGTCGAATCTAAATAAAAAAAAGTACATTTAACTACGAATTCACATCAGCCTCCCTAGCATGGCAATTCAAGAAACAAGATAAAGAACTGCAAGGAATATTATTGTAGCTCATTTTAAATAACTTAATAGGCCGGCACTTCTAAATGTTAAAAAAATATATATTAAAGTATTTAACGTTGTTTTGTGTAAAGTTTTACAGAACGTTTAAATCTTTTTTGATACACTGTTCTAGTAAGTTATTTAAAATCAGTTGGAATGATATTCTTTGCAAGTCTTTCCTGGCAGACCCAGGAGAGTGTTTTCCGACCAAATAGGTGGCCTAGTGTTCATAACCGTAGAGCTTGTTTGAAGAGAATTGTGGATGTGAAGGAAGCGAGGAAGTCGTGTCAGGAACGTGGCAAGTGGCGCTCCGTTGTCTTTGTCTATTGATTAATTGATAGTAGCTAAATATAGAAATGTAAAAAGAAAAAAAAGGCAACCGTGGTGTAGTGGCAGTGCAATTGTTACACAAACCGAGAGCACGGGTTCAAAACCACTCACTGGTACCAATGTATTTTTGATATAGTACTTTGGTTGTCCTGTTTCTATGATACAAGCACTTTAGTAGTTTAGTGTAGAAAAGTCGCGGTCAAATGTCGAGTCACAATAAAAAGTATTTTTAAATACGAACAAGTTATGTTAATAAGTTTAAAACCAAATTATTAATTTGGCGAGTATTTTTTTACGATGTATTTTTATAGATATTGCAAGATAAAACAACTAACATTTTTTATTAATTTGTGATTTTTTTATTGTGACTTGACATATGACAGTACCGGGCTTGATGTTAAGCTGCAGTGTGGTCCATAAATGGATGTCACTGCTACTACAATTCAATAACTGTAAGTAGCAGGCACATCTACTATGCTGGCCTAGTTGGAACCGGCAAATTATTCACGATCTGTATATTTGTAAGTGGTGGTACTACCCCGGATTGGCAGACTGGGTACCACTGCCTACCACACTTAAAAGTAGAAAGTAAATTATATGTATATTAAAAATATTTACAACGGTTTTTTTTAATTGAGCTTCGACGTATGACTGCACGAAGGATGTTAAGCTGGAGTGCGGTCTAGCAGCCCAACATGAAGCAAAGTGTTGTCAAGTGTCTCGTTACAAAAAAAAATACTTTTTCTTAGATTTTGCGGCTTACTATCACGTTTATTTTTGGTTATTGATTGTACTTTTTCTTTATTATTCCGAAGTTTCGAGAGCTTTGCAGCCATCGTCGCACAAAACGTCGGAATAATAAGTTGTCCAATTATTAACCAAAAATAAACCTGATAGTGAACCGTCATATTTTTTTTTTATTGTAACACGATATTGACCCCGACCTGCCTAATGAAAAGCAAGAGGAGGTCCAAGGCTGACGACGACTGAAATAACCGAGTAGTTCATGGTTGCCTCAGTCGCGGTCACGCTAAACACTAAAATAATATATATTTTATTTTAGTGTTTTTAATAGATATCAATTCGTTTGAACTATACTTTATGATATTCTTTAAAAGCCCAGAGGCTACTAAAACTAGATCATTATAGGCGATGTCTTAATTAGCACTTGTTAGCGAAGTTTTTTATAAATTAAATATATTCCGGTTTAAAGTACAATAATTGTTTACTTGAAGAAAAAATTCTTTAGCATTGTTGTGATTTGAAATTCGATGAAACGGAAATGAAAAAGCAACGTTTTTATTTCATTTCTAGTTTAGGATTTAACTTGCAAGAGAATGAGATAGAAAGGATAATTAGGGTTTCTTATATTTGTAATCACTTATTCTATTTATTTTTCGTATTTCTTAGTAATAATATTTTTTAAAAAATAAAAAATGAATAATTTAAAGAATATAAAGAATTGGCACCGGTAACAGGGTCCAAACCACCGGTGGTCAGGGCTCCTTAAAAAGGAACCTCCTAACAATACGTGCCGTGTCCAGGGCCGCTTTATGAATCCAAAAAAAAAAATAATATGGTGATGAAGATGACGATGATGATGATAATGAAACTCTGACCTCGACTTGCCTTCGAGACTAAAGGGAAAAAAGGGGATTCACCGACTGAAAATTACGATTCGGTTTACGGTTGCTTCAGTCGCGGTCACTATGTCAGCATATATGTGAATAATGCCAACATAGTCACGAGCTGATCCCGAAACGCGACTTAGTCACTTCACGATCTTGTAAGTGCCTAAGATTGGCAGACTGGGCAAATGACCAACTGTCTGCCTACCTCCTATATGGTCCGACACCATAAGAATACTAGTAATCTTGGCCGGCCGGCATAGTGACGGCGACTGTGACGGCCGTGAACAAACTCGGTTTTCTCAGTCGTCGTCACTCTTGGAGCTCCTCTTGCTTATCATCAGGCGGGTCGAGGTTAGATGTCGAGTCACAATTTTTAAAATCATACTAACCAAACAGTGCGGTCTGCAGTCGCTATTATCTCTGTGTGTGTGTCTCTCTCTGTGTGTGTGTGTGTGTGTGTGTGTGTGTGTGTTTTTTTTACTTATTTTTTATTTTTTTTAGCATGTGAGTGTGGGGTTGGGCTGAAAAACAGCGTCGAACAGTGTGCCAACCTGTCGGGGCATTGTTTGACAAAAGCTGAGCCTAATCCTTTGCCACATCACTTTCTTAATTAATTCACGAAATTAATAACTAACAAAAGTAAATGTGATATGACAATAAACTATTTTCATTTTCATTTTTATTTTCATTTCATTTTCATTAGAACCACACCTTTAAGCTTAGTTCGATTAATTCGAATTGTAATGATGTCACTCTAATGACATAAAAATGGTGTCGATTTGACAAGTGAATGGTCAAATAATCTAATTTATTACAAATGTATGCAGAATGTGTTTTATGTAATCTTAAGTACCATCTTCTGGGAAATTTTAGCGGTTTTTTTTAGTTTCTGAGTTATTAGTGGATTTTTTAAATTTAAGTCTTTACAAGTATACAGACTGTGAAGTTACTTAGTCGCATTTCGGAAACAGCTTGTCAGTTGCTAGTTGCCGAATCATTTTTTAGTTTTTTTAGTTTTAAGAGTTATTAGTGGATTTTTACTTTTAAGTTTTTACAAGTATACAGACTGTAAGTTACTTAGTGGCGTTTAGGGATTAGCTTTTAAGTTGCCAGTTCCAACTAGGCCGGCATAGTGGCTGTGATTGCTACTTACAAATACTGAATAGTAGTAGTAGTGACATCCATTCATGAACCACACTCCAGCTTAACATCAAGCGGGGTGCTGTCATATGTCGAGTCACAATAAAAAAAAGTATCTAAACAGAGCTAAGCCTCATTGTTGGAGCCTGACAGACAGCCCCTTTCGTAGAGGCTGACTGAATCAGAAATTCCTTGACAACGCGAGAGCGTTTCCGGAAGTCTGCAGGACGCGAAGGTTCTCCTGGCCTTTCTGAAGGAGATCGGGTGGTTAACATCAGCTTAACATCAAGTAGTGTGCTGTCATATAAGCTAAGCCTCATTGTTGGAACCTGACAGATAGCCCTTTTTGTAGAGGCTGGCTGAATCAGAAATTCCTTGACAACGCGAGGGCGTTTCCGGAGGTCTGCAGGAACGAGAAGGTTCTCCTGGCCTTCCAGGAGGAGATCGGGTGGCCATTGAGGAAAGCACAAAGAAGCCGCATAGGACGTACATAACAGTAACAAGGGTATTAGTTACAAATCATCAATCCACCAATAACCCAAAGACGACCTAAACGTCAATCGGAATAATAATAACAAAAACAACCATATTTTATTATTTTAACAATAATAAAACACGATAACGAAAGTCGTAAATAGCTCATTAAATAAAAATAAAGAAGTATCAAAGAGTGGTAGGCAGTGGTATCCAGTCTGCCGATCCGGGGTAGTACCACCACTTACAAGTATACAGACCGTGAAGTGATTTGGTCACGTTTCGGGATCAGCTTGTTAGTTGCCGGTTCCATCTAGGCCGGCATAGTGGATGTGATTGCTACTCACAGTTATTGAATTGTAGTAGCAGTGACATTCATTCATGGACCACACTCTGGCTTAACATCAAGCGGGGTGCTGTCATATCTCGAGTCACAATAAATAATAAAAAAAAAAGGTGGAGCCCGATGTGTCAATAACCATTAAGGTCTATACTAAGTCATTTCACGGTCACTACAGTCCTTGAAATGACTTAGTCGCATTTCGGGATCAGCTTGTAAGTTCCCGGTTCCAACTAGGCCAGCATAGTAGATGTGACTGATACTTTGTTTTATTGTGGAAAGGAATGCTTCGATGGTTTGGGCACATGTAATGTGCCCTGTGGGATAAAGGCGTGATAATTTGATTGATTGATTGTGACTCGACATATGACAGCACCCCGCTTGATGTTAAGCCGAAGTGTGGTCCATGAATGAATGTCACTGCTACTACAATTCAATAACTGTGAGTAGCAATCACATTCACTATGCCGGCCTAGATGGAACTGGCAACTTACAAGCTGATCCCGAAACGTGTCCAAATCACTTCACGGTCTGTATACTTGTGCTTGTAAGATGAAAGCAATTTATAAATCTAATGTGGATGGATGCCTTAAACAAGGCAGGCCCAGTAGGGTGTTTTCCGACCAAATCGGAGACATCCTCAAGAAAGCTAGGTTGCCTAGTGCTCATAACCATAGAGCTTGTATGAAGAGAATTGTTAATGTGAAGGAATCGAGGGAGTTGTGTCAGGATCGTGGCAAATGGTGCTCCATTGTCTCTGCCTATCCCTGTGGGAAAAAGGCGTGACAATTGGATTGATTGATTGTGACTAGACATATGACACCACACCGCTTGATGTTAAGCTGGAGTGTGGTTCATGAATAGATGTCACCGCTAGTATAATTCAAAAACTGTAAGTAGCAACTAAATATACTATGTCAGTGCCTTTGGCCGGCATAGTGGCGGGCAGGTGTAAAGACTGTGTTTTTGCAGTCGTCTGCATTCTTGGACTAACAATAAAATTCGTTTATTGTTTGGTGTAGATTTGAAATAAAAATTATAACAAACAAACCTATAAAAGATATCCTTTCCTCTGACCGGGATTCAAACCCAAATATCACATTGGTTTATAACGATGGCTAATAAAATCAATCAATCAAAATAGCATCACAGAATGGCGGTTCGATGTAATTTTAAAATGGCTAACTCAACAATTTAAAGTTGTGTTTATTTGACACGGAATGGCTACTAAACTTACCATTTATGAGGACAAACCTACGCTTAGATTAGAAAAAATGTACATTACACGAAAGCCTTTCATTATCGTCTTACGTGGCCTAACAATATATACAAATTGCGACCGAGTAACGAAGGTGACGTTACTCGGTCGCATATTTAAATATGAAAATCATTTTTAAAATTAATCTTAAACACTATAAAATATTATTCAAGCAATTTAATAAAAGTTTAACAAAGTTTGAAGGCGACCATGGTGTAATGGCAGTGCAAAGGCTACGCAAGCCGAGTGACACGGGTTCGGAACCACTAACCAGTACCAATGTATCTTTGATATATGTGCTTTGGTTGTCCTGTTTCTATGATACAAGCACTTTAGAAGCTTAGTATAGAAATGTATAATAAAAAATAAAAATAAAAACACATCCAAAACATTTATACTTTACCTTAAAAATATTTAAAATTGTTCTAATTTTGAAGATCTAAACTACAAGGCTCTTTGCGTCTTTTATTGCCTATAATACGAAAAAAATACTTGATCCACCTCGACTTTTTAGTATAATTTTTTACTGTACAGGTCGGAGAAATCATCTGTATTCTGTCAACTAAATCATCAGTCGAACTAGTAGTTTTAGCACGTCGGTTCAGCAGAATAAGCAGAATAATTAACAAGTGGAAAGCTTTACCAACTCCTGTAATCTCTTTAAGCATGAAGAAGCACCTCGTGGCGACCAAAATGACATCATCATTATTAACTATCACGCCTCACTAAACTTATAATACAGTTTGGTCGCAATTTTTACTTGTTTTACGTGGGCAGTTTTTGTCGCACAAAACTGCCCACGTAAAACAATACGAGTTAATGTGGCGAAAGTATTATAAAACTTTTACTATGTCACTTTTACGACAATTTGATTGGTCGTCAAGTTATTTTATATACACAAGCGTCTATCTCACTTTAACAATACACCCGTAAACATACATATACAATATATAAACATATATATTTTATTTACATTTCTATACTAAGCTATAGCTTGTCTAACTATAAATGACGCGCCCCTCCACTTTATTAGTTTATTCAAAAGTGTGAATACAAATATTACTAACTATACTACTATATTTTATTAACGTGCTCCTCCTTTTGTGTCCAACCAGCAACTGAATGACCAATTACAATTGCATTTTCGATGTGTTACCTTCATATTTTATGTTTTCTCGTGTGCGCAAATGCGGTGGAGGGGCGCGTCATTTTGGCTTAGACAGACTATACTAAAGTGCTTGTATCATAGAAACAGGACAACCGAAGTACATATATTCTATGATACAAGCACTTAAGTAGCTTAGTATAGAAATTTAAAAATAAAAACATACATTGGTACCGGTGGGTGGTTTCGAACTCGTGTTCTCGGTTGGTGTAACCATTGCATTGCCACTACACCACGGTCGCCTTGTATAATCAGTTCTTTAATATGTATAACCAGTTTTTTTTTTATATGGCTCGACATATGACTTAAAAGGACGCGTTAAGTGAGGCAGACTCAGGAGGGTGTTTTTTTCCGATCAAATCGGAAACATCCTCAAGATGTTGCCTAGTGCCCAGCTTGTGTGAAGAGAATTGTGGATGTGAAGGAAGCGAGTGAGTTGTGTCAGGATAGTGGCAGATGGCGCTCCATTGTTTTTTTCCAATTCCTCTGGAAAAAGGCGCTCCTTTCGTCACTTTCCATGTGCCCAAACCATCAAAGCATTCCTTTGTCAATCCTTGTCACTACATCTTCTTTCAAACCACATCTATCACGCAATGTGCTATTCCTTATTCTATCCGCTATCGTCACTCCACATACACTCCACCACTTATAAGTAGGACCGTGAAATGACTTAGTCGCGTTTCGGGATCAGCTTGTAAGTTGCCGGTTTCAACTAGGCCGGCATAGTGGATATTACTACTACAGCGTAGTTATTTACTCTAGTAGTATCAAGCGGGGTGTTTCGAGTCTAATAATAATAAAAAATGTAGGAACAAATACCGCATTATGAACAGCAAATTAGTGAATGCTCCTCGATCAACCCCTAAATTGGGATAGGGTGTGACGTCACACAGTTGACATTAAGGAAGTCATAAACCATTGGAGTGGTATGTCCGAATTGACTGTGCCGATGCACTGCATACAGAATTAGGATTCGCAGGTCGCTTGAATTGTCCGTGAGAAAAACGACTGCGCGACCTTCGAAACAACTGTGGACTGCATTGATCATATAGTTTTGACGACAGGCGTGGACGAACGGTTTAGCGATTGGTTTGTTGCGCGTCAAGTCCTGGGTTTGATTGCCGGTCGGAACAAATTTTCTTTCATAGCTTTTATTTGTAATATTAAATATTGTAAATATTTGTTAATAAAAGAAAGAGATGGATATTTGCTTCGGGTCTGGTTATCAAAGAGTGGTAGGCAGTGGTTGTTATCAAAGAGTGGTAGCAGGTGATGTTAAGCCGAAGTGTGGTCCATGAATTAATGTCACTGCTACTACAATTCAATAACTGTGAGTAGCAATCACATCCACTATGCCGGCCTAGATGGAACCGGCAACTTACAAGCTGATCCCGAAACGTGACCAAATCACTTTAGGGTCTGTATACTTGTATGTGGTGGTACTGCCCCGGATCGGCAGACTGGGTACCACTGCCTACCACTCTTTGATAACCAGACCCAAAGCTCTGTCCCTTTCACTCCCTTTTAATTTGAATGTACTTTGATCGTACTGCAGTCTCGGACATCAATCAAATCGTACTAAAAATCAATTAAATCAATTCAAAACTAAATTAAAATCATTGCAAAATGAAATTAAAACATAGTTTCATTTTACAATGATTTTTTAAGTAGATACTTTATTAGTTTTTTTATTTTAATTTTTTGTGTAATTTTCATATGTTCAATTTGTATATTAATTAGTATTTAAGTTTTTTTGTAAATATAGCTAAATGCATGTTGTGGTTATCTTTAACTAAAATAACACTTAGATTTAAGATAATTTTGTAATTATTACGTTAAGTGCTTGTATCAGTGTATATTTTGTTGATGACCCATTATTAAATAAATAAATAAAAAATAAAAATACCGAACTAAAACCTAGAAAATAATTTTTAATAACAAAGAGTTTATACTACAGTAGCAGAAGGTGAAACAATCAATCATAATTAATTACTTTAAAGTAAAATTTAAGTTATAAACAGAATCATTTAATTCAGAGTGAAAAGCGTAGGGTGCATTTCACAACATTCCCATAACTTTCCTCTCATAGATAGAATGCCAATAGAATGATTGTAACCTTTAATATGTCAAGCACCCCACGGCTTTTCACTCGGAATTAAACGATTCTGTTTACAACTTAAATTCCTATTCCCTATAAATATATAAATGCGAAAGTGTGTCTGTCTGAAAGTGTGTTTCCCGCTTAAACCTCTCAACCGATTTTGATGAAATTTAGCACAGACAATCTTTAGACCCTGAGAATTGTATACCTTTTGCGAAAAAAGGTATACAATTTTTTTTTATACAAGGTATACAAAATCTTAACCTATTTTTATTTCCGTCTGTCATTTATATATTAGTTATATACAAAAAAGGCATATACAGTCGAGTTGAGAACCTCCTCCTTTGTTATGACTGTGTTATAAACCTAATTTTACGCGGTTGAAACCGCGGGCACAGCTAGTTTTATTATAATTATAATATAATCACATAATATTTATCCTTTATTAAATAAAAAATACGGCCAATTCAAGCAGTGAGCATAACAAAACCCATCGCGGGCCTACGATTGGCTATCTGCTTTGCATAATAACTATACGACTTCCTTTCAATTCGACTCCAATATTCGATGGCTCCCATATTACGTGCGTTAGATAACATTACACTCACGCCTAGGAATGAGAGGATCAATCCATAACTCAAGAGTGGTAGGCACGCAGTTGGGGCGACCGTGGTGTAGTGGCAGTGCAATGGTTACGCAAACCGAGAGTATGGGTTCAAAACCACTTGCCAGTACCAATGTATCTTTGATATATAATATGTACTTTGGTTGTCCTGTTTCTTTGATACAAGCATATTAGTAACTTAGCATAGAAATGTATATAAATATATAAAAATTAATAAAATATAAAAAACATTAAGCGTCATGCCTAATGTCAAAGAACTATAGAAACTGAGCGACCAAAATTCATAAGTACCAAATAAAAATTATAATTTTATCCTGGGTTGCCTAGTGCCCATAACCGTAGAGCTTGCACGAAGAGACATTGTGGATGTGAGCGGTCTCTCCGTGACCACGATGGCTGCAAAGCTCTCGAAACGTCAGAATAATAAAAATATGTAAAATTAAAAACCAAAATAAACGCGATAGTAAGCCGCATAAATTTTGTTTAATTCATTAAAACAGCGCGATTATATTTTGCAGGGGCTGGCATAGTGGTGCCGTCTAAGGACACGATATAATGAAGCTTTTTTAGCAGTCGTCGGCACTCTTGGACCTCTCCTTGCTAAACATCAGATGAATTAAACAAACTTTATGCGGCTTACTATCGCGTTTATTTTGGTTTTGATTTTACATTTTTTTTTAGTATTCCGACGTTTCGAGAGCTTTGCAGCCATCGTGGTCACAGGGAGAAAATAAACGCGATTGTAAGCCGCATAATTTTTTTAAATTCATTAATCAATGTTCGCGCAAAATCTAATAAAATACTAACCATCAGATGTCTTAATAAAAGTCACCCTCGAAAATTCCCTTCGTAATTATCATCTTGCATTTAAAAATAAAAGTAATCATCTTAGGTAAGCATAAACTTGCGACAATAATAAGACAATTATTTTATCGCGTTATTAAGCACATGTTAGACGACAAGTAAACCGTAGACTAAATAGCAGTCAAAGTAATCATCTTAGGTAAGCGTAAACTTGCGTCAATAATTAGACAATTTTTTTGTCGCATTATTAACCACATGTTAGACGACAGGTGAACCGTAGACTAAATCGATTAGTAGCTAGTATGAAGCAGACATGAAAATGCAAAACACATGAATAAGTCTAGCCGGTATTGTTTGTAGACGGGTGCGCCCAGACTAAAGTGTAGCTACGAGTATTATATTTAATAAAAGTCATGCTGGTTAAACAGGAAAGAATCATGAGGCGATGACCTATTTCGGCCTATTAGCAGTCATATTTACTATTCCGGCCTATTTAAAACCGGCAACTGAGGCAACCGTGAATTACTCGTTATTTTTCAGTCGTCGTCACTCTTGGACCTCCTCTTGTTTATCATCAGGCGGGTCGAGGTCAGATGTCGTGTCACAATAAAAAAAACTTAAAGCGCCTGATGCCGAAACGCGACTAAGTCACTTCACGGTCTGTATACTTGTAAACGGTCGTACTACCCAGGATCGGCAGACTAAGGACCACTGCCTACCACTCTTTGACGACCAGACCTATAGCAAACCGAGTCCGTCTACAGTCACAGTTACTATGCAGGCCAAATATAGGCCGTTCCAATATTATTTTTGCTTATTTTTGCTGACAAGGGGGATGGGGGGGTAATAAATCTGTTTTCATAATACTTGAACAGCCCCTGAACGATACTGAACCAGCAGGTCTGGTTGTCAAAAAGTGGTAGGCAGTGGTGCCCAGTCTGCAGATTCTGGGTAGTACCACCGCTTACAAGTATACAAACCGTGAAGTGACTTAGTCGCGTTTAGGAATCAGTAAATGTGACTGCTACTTACGGTTATTCAACTTAACATCAGGCGAGGTGTTGTCAAATGTCAAGTCACAGTATTAAAAAAAACATTTTAGGATAAATGTAATTTCACCCTTTATCAAGTTTATAGAAAAAAAAGGCCAAATGGTTTGGGCTCATGAAAAGGATGAGTAAAAGTAGATTGACGAAAGGAATTTATAAATCTCATGTGCATACGTTAAACAAGGCAGGCCCAGGAGGGTGTTTTCCGACCAAATCGGAGACATCCTCAAGAAAGCTGGGTTGCCTAGTGCCCATAACCATAGAGCTTGTATGAAGAGAATTGTGGATGTGAAGGATGCAAAGGATTTGGGTCAGGATCGGGGCAAGTGGCTCTGCATTGTCTCTGCATTGTCCCTGTGGGAAAAAGGTGTGACTATTTGATTGATTGGTTGTCCTGTTTCTATGATACAAGCACTTTAGTAGCTTAGTATTGAAATGTATTATAAATTAAAAAATAATGTCCATACTATTCTTACAAAATTATATTTACATTAGTATTGATATAATAGTTTTGTATTGTAATGCCGAAACCTACGCATTAGACAAACATACGAAAATCAATACAAACAATAATAGAACTTAATGACTGTAATTTTAATGTATTTTAAGTTGAATATTGCTTGGAAGGAACTCCTAAAATATGGCAAAAATTATTTGTAATTTTTGACTGTTTAGCATGAGTTAAGAATATAATTTAAATAAAATAAAACAAGTAACTTAACTGTAGAAGTTGTTCACACAGGGATAGACAGAGACAAACGACACTTTTTAAAGAGTGGTAAGCAGTCTGCCGATCCGGCGTAGTACCACCACTTACAAGTATATAGTCTGTCTAAGCCGAAACGACGCGCCCCTCCACAGCATTTGCGTACACAAGAAAACATAAAATATAAATGCAACACACCGAAAATGCATTTGTAATTGGTCATTCAGTTGCTGGTTGGACACATTTAAGTTAGAAATATTTGAATTCACACATTTAAATAAACTAACAAAGTGGAGGGGCGCGTCATTTATAGTTAGACAAGCTTTACTATGCTATTAGAATGAGAATAGGACGGGCTGTTGACTAACTTCACTTGACTGACTCAAAGGTGTCTTTTTCTTGACGGTCCACAAAGAAAAAGACACCATACTAAAGTTAAGTTGGTTAGAGAGTTAGACGTCACAAAATGGCGCTGATTCTGTCCTATTCCTATTTTAATCGCATTATACAGACCGGGAAGTGACTTAGTTGCGGTTTGGAATCAGCTTGTAAGTTTCCGGTTTTAACGAGGCCGGCATAGTGGATGTGACTACTACTTACAGTTATTTAACTGTAGTAGCAGTCACCTCCATTCATGGTCCGCACTCCAGCTTAACATCAGGCAGGGTGCAGTCATATGTCGAGTCACAATTAAAATTTAAAAAAAGACAAGTGCGCCACTTTCCACGATCCTGACAACTCGACGTTATGATAACACCCCGCCTGATGTTAAGCTGGATTGCGGTCCATGAATGGAAGCCACTACTACTAAAGTTACATTATTATTGTGACTCGACATATGACAGCACCCCGCTTGATGTTAGGCCGAAGTGTGGTCCATGAACCGGCAATTTACAAGCTGATCCCGAAACGTGACCAAATCACTTCACGGTCTGTATACTTGTAAGTGGTGGTACTACCCCGGATCGGCAGACTGGGTACCACTGCCTACCACTTCTTGATAACCAGACCCGAAGCAAATATCAATCTCTTTTTTTTTATTGCCGATCCGGGGTAGTACCACCATTTACAAGTATACAGACCGTGAAGTGATTTTGGTCACGTTTCGGGATCAGCTTGTAAGTTGCCGGTTCTATCTAGGCCGGCATAGTGGATATGATTGTTACTCACAGTTATTGAATTGTAGTAGCAGTGACATTTATTCATGGACCACACATCGGCTTAACATCAAACGGGGTGCTGTCATATGTCGATAAAAAAATAAAATAAAATACATTCAAAGGTATTTGAATAAATAAATAAAATGGGTGATTCTTAGAATTAGTATTTTTATTATTTACGTCGCAACTGATGGTCAGAAGATCTAATTATAAGGTGTCCGTAGTCGAAAGTGAGGCGTTCCCCAAATGCAATGAATTATGACCCAGCAGTATCCTTTCTTCGGGGTATTGTGTGTCTGGTTTAAAATTACGCAGTGTTTTTGGGCTATTTTTGTAATGCCCAGTGATGAAAAAATATATTTTGATAGTTGTATTGATAAAACTAATAACAATTTTGCTTTTAATTGCTGTGCAATTGAGTTATTTGTAAAATAAGATACGTTTCTCAATCACTAAGACACGCCATAACACTGCTTTGCACTGTCATAATTATAGTTTGATCATTTGCCCCCTGTGCGGGTATCACGGATGTAAAAAGACGAGGTAGGAACAAGGTTAAAGAGCTCCTTGGAATATTTTGAAGTAGTCGCTTTATTAATCGTCTGTTTTGGTAATTATTGGTTCATAATTTAATGTTAACTTATAGTATTCAGTTTTCGAAACAGACTTCTTGGATCAAGGCCATTCATTAAACACAGAGGTCCACAGTGCTTATAACCAATGAGGTTGGATGAAGAGAGAATTGTTGCGCTTCGATGTTTCTATCCCTGTGGTAACGGGCATCCAAACGCAAAGATCTTTGTAGGTGGCGCCAACGTTTGTCAGAACTCTACGGTTATATTTTAGGGTTCCATACTAAAAAACGGAACCCTTATAGATTCGTCATGTCTGTCTGTCTGTCTTGTCTGTCTGTCCGTCCGTCTGTATGTCACAGCCACTTTTTATAACTATAAGAGCTATACTGTTGAGACTTGGTAAATAGATGTATTCTGTAAACCGCATTAAGATTTTCACACACAAACAAAAAACAATTAATTTTGGGGGTTTCCCATACTTAGAACTGAAACTCAAAATTTATTTTCATCAATTCCTTACGTATGTATAGATAGGTCTTCAAAAATGTTATTGAGCCTTTAAATATCATTTTTTTCTAAACTGAATAACTTGAGAGACTCTTCCAAATTGGTAAAAAGTTGCCCCATCTCCCCTGCTCCTGTAACTTCTAAAAAAAGAGAATGATATAACTAAAAAAATTCTATAATGTACATTACCATGCAAACTTCCAACGAAAATTGATTTGAACGAGATCTAGTAAGTAGTTTTTTTTAATACGTCATAAATCGAAAACCGCAATTTAGATTTCGTTCAATCAACTCAAATATAAAAATCGATCAACGAACTACAAGAACTTTTATATTACGTTACTTGCTGCTACGGAACAATTCATGGGCGAGTCCGACTTGCACTTGGCCGCTTTTTTTAGATACCTTACTGTTTACTAACAGGACGGTAGGCTTTTAAACATTTGGCGTCGAATAATCAGTGAAATCGCGTCGGAATCAATAAGTAAACTATAGTAAGGGAACGACCTAAATGAACACGGTAGGAATGTAGTTGTGACGTCAAGGTCACGTGTCTATTATGAATAGTGAAGTAAAATGTAAAATGTCGATAAAAATAAACACACACTTTCCTTAAAACGCAAATAGATTTAGTTATTAAAAATTATAATTGTGTATTAAATTGAAGTATAAACATTAGACAGCAACAATTTTTAATGAATTATATAATAATTTAATTTTGAGAATAGTGACTGCATGTTTTTTTTCTTTTTCACACATTTTAATCACGTTTCTAATAATGATTCTAGCCTGACTACGGATGACGACTCTCTTTTATTCAATTAACTCACTAATTTTCAATTATCAAACAAAGAAAATATGGACACGTTTTTATCGATATTAAATGACATCGCCGAGCTATGAGCGTCACTAAAAGCGGCCACTAAGATACGGGTGGTGGTCGCTTTACGCCCCACCGCACCTCAGCCCCCGAATTCATTTAACTCGTTCCCCAACTATACGTTGATAGTAAGTCACTACTTGCGACCGCGGCGCAATTTCCCTGATTTTTCGTCGGCATAGTGTATTTTGATAATCGGGGCCCTAGATAACAATTCCACCATTATTACACATTAATATTAAAAACGCAAGCTTTTCAAATGATTTAAATTGCATGACCTGTCACATGCAATTGCCCGCCGAGAGCTCAACACCTTACTTATCGAAAGTGACATTCAGATTGTGAATTTTCTGAGCCATATATGTTTAACTTTCAACATTAAACAATATTAAAATTCAGGCCGTGCTCACTTTTTGATATATATCATACAATCACGGACCTTTCAATGTTTAAATATAACCTTATTCTTAAACACGATTTGAAATAGTAATAAGTAAGTAAGTAATAAGTAGTAAAAAGTAAGCACAGTCTAAATCTAGCACAGTGCGTGATAGATGTGGTTTTTAAGAAAATGTAGTGACAAGGATTGATAAAGAAATGCTTCGATGGTTTGGGCACATAGAAAGTATGAGTGAAAGTAGATTGACGAAAAGAATTAATAAATCTCATGTGGATGGATGCGTTAAACAAGGCAGGCCCAAGAGAGTGTTTTCCGACCAAATCGGAGACATCCTTAAGAAAGCTAGGTTGCCTAGTGCCCGTAACCATAGGGCCTGTATGAGGAGAATTGTGGATGTGAAGGAAGCAAGGGAGTTGTGTAAGGATCGTGGTAAGTGGCGCTCCATTGTCTCTGCCTATCCCTGTGGGAAAAAGGCGTGACAATTTGATTGATTGATTGATAAAAGTAAATAATATTAACTTTCATTTTGGGCTTTTATGTACTACTTTTGTAATGTCCAATGATAAAAAAATATATAAATGGTAGTTTCGATATTTGCATTGATAAAACTAATAACAATTTTGCTTTTAATTGCTGTGCAATTTAGTTATTTAAAAAATAAAATATGGATTTTGTATCATCTGTTAATTAACGCCATATTTGTTTTGCTTTGAACTGTCATAATTATAGTTTGATCATTTTGCACACCTAAGTTATGCATAATAAAGGATATATTTAAATTACATTGTAATCTTTGTACATTAAACTATTTTAAATAAAATGTATATGCAACTGTTAATACAATCAAGCTCAAGTCCCCATGCAAAATGAATGATGTCCTTTTATGCGGCTTAAACTCGTAGTCTCTTCGTGACCACGATGGCTGCAAAAAAAACTCTCGAAACGTAGGAATAATAAAAAAAATGTAAAATTAAAACCAAAATAAACGCGAAAGTAAGCCGCATAAAATTTGTTTAATTCATTAATGTTAAATAACTATGACTAATATCTTCGGCTGGGCAGGGCATCTCTGTCGTATGTCTGATGCATTATGGGCAAAGTCCACTACTGAGTAAACTCCAGGTTGCAGAAGACATCGCGGCAGGCCCAAACGGAGATTGGTGCTACTACAATTCAACAACTGTAAGTAGCAACCACATCCACTATGTCGGCCTAGTTGGAACCGGCAACATGCAAGCTGATCCCGAAACGCGACCAAATCACTTTACGGTCTGTATTCTTGTAAGTGGTGGTACTACCCCGAATCGGCAGACTGGGTACCACTGCCTACCACTCTTATATCGAGCCCAAATAAAAATCCACCAAGAATACCGCCCCCAGTACAGACAGCATCAAAAGTAATTTCGCTTGATACAGATTGATTTTGTCCAAGTCCATGCGAGTGGTGGCATCTCGCCGACACGAACTTAATTGGACTTCCAAAACTTGATGTATTTATGAAATCTTAAGCGCTGTTGATTTTTAAGACTCGTTAGCTCTTAAAGCAGATTTTTTTGTTTAGGACAAAGTTTTTCTCCCGGTTTACTTTTTACAAGATTTTTTTTACATTTATTTTCTAAGCTACTAAAGTGCACGTATCATAGAAACAGGACGACCAAAGTACATAATACCATATTAAATATACATTGGTACCGGTGAGTGGTTTTGAACCCGTGCTCTTAGTATGCGTCACCATTGCATTGCCACTACACCACGGTCGCCCTATATTTAACGTGAAAACCCTAAAAACATATTAAGCTAGGTCGGCATAGTAGATACGACTGTACTAACTATATGGGGTAAGTATGCAAAGTTTTGTGAAATTACTAAAAAGTCTTTGCTCTTTCAGTGTTAGTGGTACTAACCCGGATCAGCAGACATAGTATCTATAATATCTTTAAACATATCACATTGGTAGAAGAGAGCGCCTTCTTTGCCTATTCAGTCCGTCTTGGTGCAATAGTCTAAGTTCGGGAGAAACACATAGAGGTCGAATAGAGAACAAGCCTCTGCAGAGATTAAATACGAGCTCAAAAGCAATTTTTTAACTTGAGTCAAACAACAACCAAAAACTAATGAATCGGTTTGAATGAAGATAATTATTAATATAATTTATGTTAACTATACTAGGAGCTTCTGGGATTCAATGAAGCGACGCGACGGCAAGAGACCCGACGTCATAACTGGACCCGTGGAAACTTGACAGCCCCCCTAGCACGGCAATCCAAGAAGCAAGATACAGAACTGCAAAGAATATTATTGTAACTCATTCTAAATAACGTATTAGGCCAAACATCAAAATGTTTAAAAATAATTTATAAAAGTTTTCGACGTTGCTTTGTATAAAATTTTACAGAACGTTTAAATATCTTTTTTGATACACTGTTCTAGTAAGTTATTTAAAATGAGTTGAAATGATATTCCTTGCAAGTCTTTATCTTGCTTCTTGGATTGCCGTGCTAGGGGGCTGGTCTCTGGTGTGGGATGCGACATGTGTAGACACAGGTCGTGTGCCGCTTCTAGCGATGCCATCATGCCGTACAATTATTCTGCCCAATCCCTCATCTGCAGAATGATTACTTCAGTAAACGGTCTCCTTGGCGTAGCATCGAACTCTGATGATTTTAACGCCTGGATAAGGATTATTTGTGATTGCGAAAAATATTGTATAATCAATAAGTTTTTTTTTTTTTTTTTTTTTTTTTTTTTTTTATTGTGACTCGACATATGACAGCACCCCGCTTGATGTTAAGCCAAAGTGTGGTCCATGAATGAATGTCACTGCTACTACAATTCAATAACTGTGAGTAGCAATCACATCCACTATGCCGGCCTAGATGGAACCGGCAACTTACAAGCTGATCCCGAAACGTGACTAAATCACTTCACGGTCTGTATACTTGTAAGTGGTGGTACTACCCCGGATCGGCAGACTGGGTGCCACTGCCTACCACTCTTTGATAACCAGACCCGAAGCAAATATCCATCTCTTTTTTTTTTTATTAACAAATATTTGCAATATTTAATACTATTAAATCTTACAAATAAAAGCTATGAAACAAATATTTGCTCCGACCGGGGATCGAACCCGGGACTTTACGCGCAACAAACCAGTCGCTAAACCGTTCGTCCACGCCTGTCGTCAAGTTTATTTTTAATAGTATGTAACTGTTATAACAATATTGAATTAAACAAATTTTATGCGGCTTACTATCGCGTTTATTTTGGTTATTGAATTAACAATTTTAAAAATAAACGCGATAGTAAGCCGCATAAAATTTGTTTAATTCAATAATCAATGTTCGCCCAAAATTTAAGAAAATACTATTTATTTTTTTATTTTTTATTTAATTTATGTTTTTAGATAGTGAAATAATTTGTAAATAGTTAATCATTTATTGTAAAAGGCGACTTGCCTTTCTAAATGACAAATAAATAAATAAATTAGCCCCATCTCACATCCAAGCGACCTCGTCAAGCGCTTGGATGAAGTGCGGCGATTTCTGCTGAGAACCTCAAGCTGCGCAAATACGACGTCAACCTCGGTACAAGTTACGAGTTTGCGCGGTTTGGGGTCGAGCCGATGGGCTCTTGGGGACCTTCAGCAAAACGCCTGGCCAAGGAGTTGTCCAAGCGGCTGACGGAAAAGTCTGGAGACAGGAAGGCTGGCAATTATTTCTGCTAACGTATTAGCTTTGCTATACAAAGGGGAAATGTTGCCAGTCTCCTTGGGACTATCTCTGATAGGACGACTCTAGATGATATTTTTTATTTATATATTTATGTAAATAAATAAATAAAATTGACGACACGCGTGGCGTTAGCACACTAGTCTGTTTACAAGTAAAGTACCGGGTTCGATTCCAGGTCGAAGCAAAGATATGTTTCATAGCTTTCATTTGTAATATTTAATTAGATTGAATATTACAATTGATTGTAGGTCTTGCAAGCAGAGAGACACCGTTTCAAAACCATTTGCCGGTACCAATGTGTCTTTGATAAAATGTACTTTTGTCGTCCTGTTTCTATGATACAAACACGTTTAAAAGCCTAGTTTAGAACTACTTTTTTTATTGTGACTTGATATATGACAGCACCCTGCCTGATACTAAGCTGGAGTGCCGACCATTAATGGAGATGAATGCTACTTAAGTTAAACAAGTAAGTAGCACTATGCCGGCCTAGTTAGAACCGGTAGCTTACAAGCTGATCCCGAAACGCGACTAAGTCACTTCCCGGTCTGTATACTTGTAAGTGGTGGTACTACCCCGTATCGGCAGACTGGGCACCACTGCCTACCACTTTTTAAATGTAAATAAAAACTATGCTGTGTTGTGGTTTAACCTTTTTTAAGTATTAGACAAAAAACTAGTATTTTTTCAATTGGCGACACTATGGCGGCCATTTTATGATGCGCTAATAACAAACAGTTTTTTTATTGGTAAATATGTTGGCTGTCTGAAACCAAAATACAATTAGACATCATATTTATTTATTGAGATGTGACAGTAATCAATCAATCAAATTGTCACGCCTTTTTCCCACAAGGATAGGCAGACACAATGGAGCGCCACTTGCTACGTAGAGCTTGTACAAACTAAAGAGCTTTTATGAAGAGAATTGTGGATGTAAGGGGAGCGAGGGAGTTGTGTTAGGATTGTGGCAAGTGGCGGTCCATTGTCTCTGCCTATCCCTGTGGTAAAAAGGCGTGACAATTTGATTGATTGATTGAATTTACCCAAAGACAAACTGCTGTATCTTAATTTGTGATAGCAGATATAATGATGTTTTTAGTGTTAAATATGCGTTGAAACATGTTTTTTTTATTATTGTGACTGGACATATGACAGCACCCCGCCTAATATTAAGCTTTAGCTGGAGAGCGATCCATGAATGGAGATAACTGCTACTACAGTTAAATAACTGCAATTAACAGTCGCCCAGGGCCATTTGCAAATCGCCTTACTCCAAAATTTCTTCCCACAGGAAGACTCGAGGGAAGAGACCTCACCCACCAGAGGTCCCTCTCCCTCCCTTAGCCAACTAGTTCCCCCAATGCTGGGTATGCACCTCACATTCATTGGCTCCAAAGTCGGGCTTTACTCGACGATCATGCTGGTGATGATGAAAGTCGGGCTTCACTCGACTTTACAGCCAATTCTATTTCTCATGGATCACCTGCTTCCAAATTGGATCCAAATATCCAAATTGGAATACAGCAATACTTCTCACAAAAGGCGACCGTGGTGTAGTGGCAGTGCAATGGTTACACAAACCGGAGAGCACGAGTTCGAGACCACCCACCGGTACCAGTGTATCTTTGATCAGTTTACTTTGGTTGTTCTGTTTCTATGAAACAACCACTTTTATAGCTTAGTATAGATATGAAATTAAAGAAAAAATCAGCGAAATTGCGTCGCGTTCTTAAGTGACCAATCAACGTAGTTTACCTATTGATTTGGTATTCGCTGATTGGTTACCAGGATGTCAAATTTCACTGCTTTGTAGTCGGCTTAATGCATAAAGAGAATCGAGGCCCTGCCCCCTTAGCACTATATCCAAGAAGCAAGATAAATTCTTGCAAAGAATATCATTCCAACTAATTTTAAATTACTTATTACAACAGTATATCAAAAAATATATTTAAACGTTCTGTAAAACTACACAAACCAACGTTGAAAACTTTTATAAATAATTTTTAAACATTTTGATGTTTGGCCTAATACGTTATTTAGAATGAGTTACAATAATATTACTTGCAGTTCTTTATCTTGCTTCTTGGATTGCCGTGCTAGGGGGGCTGTCAAGGTTCCACGGGTCCAGTTATGACGTCCGGTCTCTTGCCGTCGCGTCGCTTTATTGAATTCCAGAAGCTCCTAGTAAAAACTACACAAACCAACGTTGAAAACCTAATATAGGCCGGGCTAATAAGGTTTTAAAATGAGTTACAATGATATTCCTTGCAGTTCTGTATCTTGCTTCTTGGATTGCCGTGCTAAGGGGGCAGGGCCTCGATTCTCTTTATGCATTAAGCCGACTACAAAACAGTGAAATTTGACATCTTGGTAACCAATAGGGGCTGGTCGTATAATGTTGTTGAAATGTTGGCGCCAGTGCCTAAATAAATAAAATAAGAAGTCGTGGAGGAAACATTAAAATATCTTTATTGTTTAATATACTAGTTATGACATTTTTGTCTCGTGCTCTTAGACAAAAGACTTTTTTTATAGATACATGCCTAATAAAAAAAATCTAATCTTTTTTTTATCGACATGACCACAGAAAAAGGTTTGGTTGCGAAAAAGGTTGTGATGGTTTGGGTACATTGAAAGGATAAATGATAAATTAATATCGAGGGTATACTGGCAGAACATGATAAGTGTCAATTTTTACGAAAACGACTTAAGTACATGGTTAAACTCAGTTTTTTATGCTCTTTCTACTGATATAACAGACTAACTTCTAGGTTGAATAGTTACGAAGTTATAGTCTTTGATAAAAGGATATCAAACATGTAAAGGTCTATTCATTTCAGGTACGTTGAGCTAAAGGTTCTTAACTACTAATTTATATGAAAATATTCTGACACAACATTATAAAGACGTTTAATATGTTATCTTAGCATAATGATGTTCATTTCACTATAGAAACACATTCAAGTAAAAACACATAAATTGCATTATAATTTTTTTACTAGTTACAAAATTAATGACTTTGGTAGATTTTATTCAAGTAGAATACGATAAGTTCGGTTAATTTGTTTTGCTTGAAACAAATTACAATAAAATCATTACAATTTGAGTTGTTTTTGTTTATGCCAAAGAAAGATATTTGTGTAATTTGTTCAAAATATGAAAGAGAGGATAATGAAAAAAAAGAAGAACTTGACAACAGTTACAAAAGTCACATTAAGAGAAAGGAGAACTGTAATAAAGAGAAAGAAGGAGATAAAGAAAAGGGCCTTATGAACCGTCATTTTGCATCAGCCACGTTGGATTTATAAGCAGTAACTCCAATATCTAATATTAGTTTCCTATATTATTCCCGAAAACTAGATGGACTTAAATCTCATTATATAAGTTTGCCCTTTAAATCACGGATATGTTTTTGTATGGTCTGAAATAAATGTAAAAAGGGGAAGCTGCGAAATTGGGACCATTTTAATGTATTACCAACACAATTACGAAAATAACACTTTATTCAGATACATGCGGCGGACAGAACCGTAATCAATTTGTAACTACATTACTTCTATTGTTAGTTTAACAGAAAGATGTAAACCTTCGAATTGTCGAACAGAAATTCCTAGAATCTGGGCACACTTACTTGGAGCATGATTACTTGAGCATAGAGAGAGTAAAAAAGCATTCTTGAGTGTATTCTATGATGGATTGGATTTATATTTTCAAGAGATGGCTCTACTAGTAAGTGCTGGACGATTATGATATAACCAAAACATCATGAACCAAGCTTAGATATGTAATGGTAAATAAATCGCTTTAACACATTAGTGGGTTTGGTTTTGCGTCGTATACTTTTGGTTGTGCCAAAATGTCTGATTTTATGCCAAATAATCGTCATTTGCAGGAAGTGTTGCTTTTCTTCTTTCATTCTAAGAAAACGGCGGCTGAAGCGCATCGAGAACTCCAAAAAGTTTAAGGCGATGCTGCCCTAAGTGAAACAACGTACCATGATTGGTCCCGTCGCTTCAAAGACGGTGATTTCAATGTTGACGACCGTTCGCGTGAAAGAAGGCCTAAAACCTTCGAAGACGCTGAATTGGAGCCATTGCTCGATGATGATTTGCGCCAAACGCAGAATGAGCTAACTTCAGCATTGGGAGTTACCCGCCAAGCCATTTCCAAGCGATTGCATGCGTTGGGAATGATTCAAAAACAAGGAACTTGAGTTCCTTATGATTTAAAGCCAAGAAACGTTGAGCGTCGTTTTTTTGCTTGTGAACAACTGCTCCAGCGGCAAAAAGAAAGGGTTTTCTTCATCGCATCGTTACAGGTGATGAAATATTACTTGTTCCGTTCGATGGCACATGATTTGGCTAATCAGCAGTTCTGTTAATATGAAGACATCTCAAATTGGCTTGATTCGTGGATAGCCTCGAAAGACGAACACTTCTACCGTGACAGTATTCGAACTCTGCCAGAAAGGTGGAAAACGTTGTCGCTAGCGATGGGAAATATTTTAAATGATTCGTTTGTAACCATTTTTTCACAATAAAGTGGCATTTTCATCAAAAAATCAATAAGAACTTAGTTATGTATGTATTTAACATGTATTTTTTCAGTTCATCTTAACACATTTTAATATCCAACCAAAAAGTTTACAAGTAGAACATGTTAATTTATACAACAATAGCTCTACTGTCAATATACAGTTTAATTTCAGGATTATAGATGTTGTAAAATTATTAATTTAATATCTAAAGCTTTAAATGTATGTCTCTTGATTGGAAAAGCTATATTTCAAGAGAAAAATTCAATTTATTGCTTACTGGTAAAACATGCTAAGTGCGTACCCCCTGATTAAAAAGTCACAATAATCTTAAAATGCAATATTAAATACTACAGTTAAATATATATCTATATTCCTAATAAAATTATCTATCCAAAAATTATAAATATATGTTTGTAAATAGCTTTAATTGCAGTCTACATTAGATTAAACCTTTAACATTAAATATCTCGAAACATAACATTCTGCACTTATCATGTTTTCCTAGTATACCCTCGATATTATTATTAAAATTAGAATTATTTTATTTTATTGTGACTCGACATATTGGGTGCTGTCATATGTCGAGTCACAATAAAATAAAATAAAATTGGTGTTGAGCCGAAGTGTGGTCCATGAATAAATGCCACTGCTACTACAATTCAATAACTGTGAGTAGCAATCACATCGACTATGCCGGCCTAGTTGGAACCGGCAACTTACAAGCTGATCCCGAAACGTGACCAAATCACTTCACGGTCTGTATACTTGTAAGTGGTGGTACTACCCCGGATCGGCAGACTGGGTACCACTGCCTACCACTCTTTGATAACCAGACCCGAAGCAAATATCCATCTTTTTTTTATTTTTTATTAACAACTATTTGCAATATTTAATGTTATTAAATATTACAAATGTAATATTTATAATGTAATATTAATAATGTATTACAAATATTACAAAGCTATGAAACAAATATTTAGTCCGACCAGAATCGAACCCGGGACTTTACGCACAACAAACCAAACAAATATATGTTAATAAAAACAGACGTGAATTTTTGCCGGTTATAAAAGAGTGGTAGGAAATGGTTGCCCGGTCTGCCGATCCAGGGTATTTCAAGATACAGACCGTAAAGTGATTTGTGTGTTTTATCCATATTTTATATTTTCTCGTGTGCGTAAATGCAGTGGAGGGGCGCGTCATTTCGGTTTAGACAGACTATAAACATATATCTCTATGAGGAAAGGATGATTTATTAGAGGAAACAAATACACCACAACCACCAAAACCGAAAAAGAAAAAAAAAGGAAATGTCAAACTATATATGCCTAATAATCATTGACAGCTCTTACACGGCTTAATACGAAGTTATCCGAATATAAACGAAGACTTCCGAACCTATTTAACATGCAGATGTTACAGTGAAGCCTACTAAGAAGGGTATTATTTTTTGTTTCAATAATATAATTTATTCAAATCTTTATTGTGCAAAAAGTTATATATAGATATAGTCAAATTAGCTTGGAGACGTTTTTGCATTTGTAGTAGCCTAAGAGCGCGTTTCCATTTTTTTTTTATTGTGACACGACATCTGACCTCGACCCGCCTGATGATAAGCAAGAAGAGGTCTAAGAGTGAAAACAACTGAAAGAACCGAGTTATTTCACGACTGCCTCAGTCGCCGTTACTATGTCGGCCAAAGTGGTAAAAATTGTACTCAACAACAAAAATTTGGGGTAAATCTATTTGCGTTAACTATACAAGATTTGCGATTCACCCTCTAGCAGTAGAGTGGTTTCACTGTAGTGCGAGAGGGACAGCAAAGAATCAATGTGCGGGGAACAAGGTGCATCGTGGAAGGTGTAAAAGATGGAACGCGAAAGTGACGCGTTCTTTAGTGAAGCTCTTTTGTGTTTATCGATATTTGTGTCGATAAATAAACGAATTGGAATTCAACACATGAAACGGATTTTTTACATCATCATCATCATTTAGGCAAAAACAAATATATATGTATAGGAGCAACTATATATTTTTTTATACTTTTTGTCGGGTATTTTCCGATCAAATCGAAGACATCCTCAAGAAAGCTGGGTTGCCTAGTGCCCATAACCGTAGAGCTTGTATGAAGAGAATTGTGGATGTGAAGGAAATGTGGGAAAGAAGCGTGACAATTTGATTAATTGATTATACTTAAAATTATTGGCTTTTAGGGCAGTAAATCACTCTGGATACGTATGCGCAAACACCAAGATAACAATACAATAGTTGCAGCGGATACGGTAGAAAGGAAAAATACCAATCCTTATCCATTCTTTTTTAATTACATGTATTTGACTCTATTTGCCTGAAGTACTCACACCTAAAAACTGTTATTGAATTATAGGTAACATACTAGGTTACATCCTTATACCTAGGTAACCTGGAATATTCAGATCGCTAATTCATTTACATGCTTAGCTTAGTTTACACAAACAACAACAATCATTCAGCCAGTCCACTGCTGAACATAGGCCCCCCCGGCGTTCATTCCGAACGACAAGATGCCAGTTGCATCTACCGGTTACCCGTGACTTTCACTATGTCTTCGTCTTCCGGTTCGTGGTCACCACTCTAGAACCTTTCTTCCCCATCGGTTGTCGGTTCTTCGAGCGATGTTTGTTTATTTCACAAACGATAAATTAAACAAATTTTATGCGGCTTACTATCGCGTTTATTTTGGTTAAGATTATTATTCCGACGTTTAGAGAGCTTTGCAGCCATCGTGGTCACGGAGTAAGCCACATAAAATTTGTTTAATTCATTAATCAATGTTCGCACTAAGAAATCTAAGATTCAATCTAAGAAAATACTATTACACAAATAAATCCATAATTTAAAATAGAGTATATGCGTAGAAGAATGCAAATCAAAATAAAACTTAACCCTTTAAATTATTAAAAGATAATAATATAATGTTTGGCAAAAACTCAATCAAAATGTCTAATAAATATAAATTTTAATAACAGAATATCTATTAGATCTTGTAGTGTATCAATAAATTCTAAATTAAAACAAAATATATCGATAACTAGTCGATATTTTCAATAAATCACGCGCACATCCCTAAAGGTCATGGCCCAAACACCGTCTCAACGAAACGGGTTCTACTTGGTGGATACCAGACGAATAATAATAAATAAGATGCCTTTAACAATATACTTATAATATATAAGGAAGCTTTGCGGTTGGAGGGTAGGCAGCACTTTTAGACACAAAAATAGCGTAGTGACGGCGACTGAAGCAGTTTTTTACAGTCGCTGGCGTTCTTGGACTCCCCTTGCTTACTATCAGGCATAACGACAGGCGTGGACGAACGGTTAGCGATTGGTTTGTTGCGTGTAAAGTCCCGGGTTCGTTTCCCGGTCGGAGCAAATATTTGTAATATTTAATAATTATATTAAATATTGCAAATATTTCTTAAGAAAAAAAGGGGTATGGTTATCAAAGAGTGGTAGGCAGTGGTACCCAGTCTGCCGATCCGGGGTAGTACCACCACTTACAAGTATACAGACCGTGAAGTGTATTGGTCACGTTTCTGGATCAGCTTATAAGTTACCGGTTCCATCTAGGCCGGCATAGTGGATGTGATTGCTACCTACAGTTATTGAATTGTAGTAGCAGTGACATCCATTCATGGACCACACTCCAGCTTAACATTAAGCTTTTTTTATAATTAAGTGATAACTACTTCATAACTATTTGCCTGTACGAATGTATCTTTGTAATAAATACTTTGGTCGTCCTGTTTCTATGATACAAGGCACTTTAGAAGCTTTTAATAAAAATGTTAATAGAAAAAAATGTATTAAATGTCTAGCATAAGTGTGTAATGGCGAAATTTCTCTACTATCTCTCTCTGACAACTTTGAAGCTGATCCCGAAACGCGACTGAGTCACTTGACAGTCTGTATACTTGTAAGTGGTGGTACTACTCTAGATCGGCAGACTGGATACCAATATAAAGTGTGGTTACTTCTATACAGAAGGCGACCGTGGTGTAGTGGCAGTGCAATGGTTACGCAAAACCGAAGAGCACGAGTTCGAGATCACCCACCAGTATCAATGTATCTTTGATATATTATGTACTTTGGTTGTCCTGTTTCTATGATTCAAGTAGCTTAGTATAGAAATAACACCTTACACCGCGGCGAAGTAAAGCAACTTACAAGCTGGTTCCGAAACGTGACCAAATCACTTAACGGTCTGTATATTTGTAAGTGGTGGTGGTACCCCTGATCGGCAGAGTGGGTACCACTGCCTACCACTCTTTGATAACCAGACCCGAAGCAAACATCCACCGCTTCTTTTTTATAATATTAACAAATATTTGCTCCGACCGGGAATCGAACCAGAGACTTTACGCGCAACAAACCAATTTCCCACAGGGTAGGCAGAGACAATGGAGCGCCACTTGCCACGGTCCTGACACAACTTCCCCGCTATATATATATTATGCCAAATATCACTTTTTGCTATAATTATTATTAATTTTAGCAAAAGTCAGGTTGATAAAGCAGTGCATGTTCGTGGAAAAGTAATTTCGCTGTTGAGTATTAAAAGAATCGAGGCAACTGTCTGCCTACCCTAAATTCCCAAAAAAATCTTTTTTATACTATAAAGGAACATGAAGTACTAAAAAGATAAGAATGCGATGAAATATGTAAAAAAACACGCTTTACATAAATAAAAATAAAACAAGACAACAGCCTGTACATTGGTACTGGCCACCGCATCCGGAATAGGGTTGGCTCTATTAAGAAAAAAAATTAAAAAATTTTTTTTTTCATTTTGTTAAAGTTTTTTATATTAAGACAATTTGGACTTAAAGAGGTCATTGTCATGTAAAGATTCAGCAGCATCCGTCTTCATTGTTAATAATGTGACTATTTTTTTTATTATTATACATTTCTTTATTAAGCTACTAAACTGCTTGTAACATAGAAACAGAACAAACAAAGTTTTTGACGTGACAACGTCTTATAATTCGATGGAGCCGGCTGCACGCACGAAAAAACATGACTCATGCGGCGTTACCTCGTGCGTTCCATTTAAGGCTTGAAGTGCAAGCGAGAGCGCGGAACGAGCGACAGAGAGGCACAATCGGCCTCCGCGTTCGGCAGCGTTCGACATCTGTCTCTCTCTTACTTGAGTAAGTGATGCGTACTATTAATATTACTAATATTAATACTATTAATATTTTAATATACAATAAAAATGACATGATTGTATTTATGCGTACAAATTAATGTAACTTGATCAATTCAATTGTGATTTCCATTTACCTCCTTCTCAATATAAATACAAAATATCTATCAAACAAATAAAATTAATATTTTCTTTTGAAAAATGCAACCATTCCATCAGTATTTTTTTATGACATTGTCACGTTCAACTATCGTCAGTAAACCGACTTTACAGACAACCGATTTTTTAAGTTATTTATTAAGCCCAAAAGATTAAATTGTTTTCTATATACACTCATACAGTATTTTATAATATAGCTAAATGCAATTTTAGGACAGAACTGCATGCTGTACAAATATCAAAGATACATTGGTAGCGGTTTTAAACCCGTGTTCTCAGTTTGCATGGCCATGGCCTTGTGGTTAAGGACGCTTCCAGAGGTATGAAGGAACGAGAATGGTCCCCTGATCTTCCTGGAAGAGATCAGGAGGCTTTACTAAGAGCAAACGGTTTAAGAATGCACAGTAAAGCCGCAAAGGACTCAAGTGCGGAAGCGTTAACGTACATAACAATTAGGACGTGGTCTATGTGTAAATAGTTCTTAAAAAACTCGTTCTAAATCACTTGCCGGTATAGACACTGGCAAAAATAGCGCTGGCATTGAAGCTGCGCAGTAACTTCTTTTGTCACCTACTTACTTTTCGTTTTAAGTGTGTGTTATATACATTTAAAATATTAATAAATACTAGCTGCGTAACTCGGCGTAGCCCGGCGTTGCTTTAGTGGTTAAATAATCAGTTTTTCTCTTATGTATGTATACATAATCTTTGTACCTACCATTAAACGTATGTTGTTGTATATAGTGTATATACACATACTTAATCAGCCTTAATTATCAAACCATTTTAGGCATATACGCGATAACTAATTTAATTTAAGAAATTTTATAAGTAATATTTTTACCCCTTGGGTTACATTATTCGAGGTACGAAACCCTAAACTTTTTGAAAATCCAATTTAGCCTATTTTACTCACGAAGCCTGTAGCTTTCTAATGGTGAAAGAATTTTTAAAATCGGCCAGTATTCATTACAAAACTTACAAATCTTTTCTTTTTATAATATTAGATTTTTACCTACTGTGAAAATTTAACCTACTAAAAAAATTTATAATAAATATGCAATATATATATATTTTTAACAAAGCGCCAACCCTACAACATCCTGAGTAAGGTTAGAATATCGCACGGTGTGAATGCACGTCCACTTTCATAACATATTTTGCATGAAACGAGTGTTATATATCATGTCGGAGATACACTTGGAATTCAGTTATACATACACATGACTAATAATAACATCAATTAATCAAATTGACACGCTTTTTCCACAGGGATAGGCAGAGACAACGGAGCGCCACTTGCCACGATCCTGACACTACTCCCTCGCTTCTTTCACATCCACAAGCTTTACGGTTATGGGCACTAGGCAACCCAGCTTTCTTATGTCTTCGATTTGATCGGAAAACACTCTCCTGGGCCTAATAAACAAAACAAATATATCAGGTATAAGCTTGGGTGGTCACAGCAGCAGCAACAGACGATGGGTTCGATTCCCAGTCGCAGCAGTCCAATGTGCAATAAAGTAATAGTAAATAAATAAAATTGACACAGCTTTTTTCCACAGAGATGGGCAAAGATAATGAAGCGCCACTTGCCGCGATCCTGACTAAACACCCTCGATGCCCTCACATTCACAATTTTTTTCATACAAGCTCTACGGTTATGGGCAGTAGACAAAACAAATAAATCAAATTACAAATGTCTTATTTACACTGTCAAAGTTATTATTTAACCTTAAAGCTTATCTAAAGTTAGTTGTGGATGTGAGGAAGCGAGGGAGTTGTGTCAGGATCGTGGCAAGTGGCGCTCCATTGTCTCTGCCTATTCCTGTGGGGAAAAGGCGTGACAATTTGATTTGATTTTTTATTTAGTAACTTTACAAATAACCTAAATCACCATTACGCAATACAACATTATGAATGATTATTTAAAAAGCACCTTTACACGCATATAGAGTCATAAATGGGTTTTTAAAACACTTAAAAACCAACTTTAAGTGTAAATTATTTTACTGTAGTGATTTAAAATACTATCACGCCCTAAATAGCACGACAAAGGTTGGTAGGAGGATTAGAAATATCAATCGATCAAATTCAGGCAGAGACAAAGGAGCGCCACTTGCCACGATCCTGACACAACTCCCTCACTTCCTTCACATTAACAATTCTCTTCATACAAGCTCTATGGTTATGGGCACTAGGCAGCCGAGCTTTCTTGGGGATGTTTTCGGCATAATGACGGCGACTGAGGCAGCCGTGAACTGACTCGTTTTTTTCATTCGTCGTTACTCTTTGACCTTCTCTTGCTTATCATCTCGGTCACCGTCACTATGCCGGCCGAATAAGGTTTGCTTTGCTATGCCATGACTCTTTAGTTTCCATATTCCGAAATTATGCCAAAAATGTCATTGGTAATTAATTTTCGAATTTTCCCGCCAAAATAATAGTGGATACTGACGCCATTGTTTGGGTGACAAGACATTATCAAAAAATTAACATAAGTACACTTTACTATTCAGACGAAAATAACCTCTATTTGTACCATGTAAGATCCTATATTAGCTTGACTAATTAGTCTATGATATTAGCACACATGTATTCTTGAAATCAATTTCATCAAGTACAAATAATTTTTTAACAAAATTAACTTGTATTTGTATATAGTTAGATTCTATATTTGCTTGACAATTCATTTATTTATATTAGCGCCTATATTCTTAATAACAATTTCAATTTTTATTTTTTATTGTGACGTAAAATCTGTTCTCTATTTGTATTGATGGTCACCAAGGGAAGGTCTAAGAATACCAACGACTGAAAAAAACGCCTCAGTTAACGGTTGCCTTAGTCGCCGTCACTATGTAGACCAGAGGTGATTTTTCAGGCCTTTCTTAAACGTCGACAGGCGTGGAGACGACATGCTGCGTGGACGAACGGTTAGGGATTGTGTGTTACGCTTAAAGTCCCAGGTTGAATTCCCGGTCGGAGCAAATATTTGTTTGCGTCGCGTTTCGGTTTCATCTTGTATGTTGCCGGTTCTAACTAGGCCGGCATAGTGGATGCGATTGCTTCTTACAGTTATTGAATTTTAGTAGCAGTGACATCTATTCATGGACCACACTCCAGCTTAACATCAAGCGGGATGTCATATGTCGGCTTTCAATAAACAAAATCCAAGGAGTTAGGATGGGGAGAACATTTTTTTATTCATATTTATTTATATTTCTATACAAAGCTACTTAGTGCTTGTATCATAGAAACAGGACAACCAAAGTACACATTTCAAAGATTCATTGGCACCGGTTAGTGGATTTGAACCTGTGCTCTCGGTTTGTGTAACTATTGCAATGCCACTACACCACGGTCGCTTTATGAGTTGTTTATTTCGCTGACTAATTAGATTTGTATTAAGATCAATATCAAGAATACGGACACTGAATAATTATCAAAAATAAAACGTAAGTACATTTTAAACTTCTAAGCAAATTGAACTCTAACGTAAATAGCATAAAGATGAATTTTTCTTATCAATTCTATAATTATTTAACAAACTATAAATTTACCAAAAAATAATGTCTTAAGTCAATTTATAAATTCAAACCATTGTAATTTTTATGGTTGAAAAATTAAGGTTGATATTCCCTTTTAAGTTTTAGAAGTATGTCCGCTAGTACCTAATATTAAAACTTATGGAAGACATCTTGCTAAATAATAATACGGATTTACCCCTTTATGGAAATTACACGTTTCCATTGTCCATTTTATATTGTGACTCGACATATGATGTTAAGCTGCGGTCCATTCATGCGGTCCATGAATAGGGGTGATTGCTACTACTGGTAAATAACTGTAAGTAGCAGTTCTTAAGAGTGGTAGGCAGTGGTGCCCAGTCTGCCGAGCCGGGGTAGTACCACCACTTACAAGTGCACAGACCGTGAAGTGACGTAGTCGCGTTTCGGGATCAGCTTGTAAGTTGCTGGTTTTAACTAGGCCGGCATAGTGGATGTGACTACTACTTACAATTATTAAACTGCAGTAGCAGTCACCTCCATTCATAGACCGCTACAGCTTAACATCAAGCGGGTGCTGTCATATGTCGAGTCACAATAAAATAAGTCATATCCACCATGCCGGCAACTTACAAGCGACTAAGTCACTTCACGGTCTGTCACTCTTTACTTCTCGGCGGGGTATCTTTTTTTTTATTGTGACACGACATCTGACCTCGTCCCGCCTGATGATAAGCAAGAGGAGGTCCAAGAGTGACGACGACTGAGAAAGCCGAGTTTATTCACGGCTGCCTCAGCCGCCGTCACTATGCCGGCCAAAGCTTCTTCACGAATCGCTTGAAGGATCCAAGGTCATAGGTCATCTGACACCGATTATCCGGCAACCGAAACATATGAAAAGGTATTTACAGTTTCAAGCTTAAACCCAAAACCACATGTTCTCAATCTTTACTTTAAGTAATATTTAATCTTGATTAAATTGATAAAAACAATTTAAGAAAAAGTAAGTATACGAATTAAAAATCAATTTCTTAAACCAAACTTACCATTTACGTTAACAAGCCGTAAAACCATTAGTTTTTGAAGACGATCATTTTATTTTCACTTATTGATATTTTGCGCGCTTATTGCAGATATTATTTTTACATTAAGGTGTATTTTAAAGAGTTGTAGGCAGTGGTATCCAGTCTGCCGATCCGGGGTAGTACCACCACTTACGTATACAGTAAGTATACAGACCGTGAAGTGATCACGTTTCGGGATCAGCTTGTAAGTTGCCGGTTCCAACTAGGCCGACAGAGTGGATGTGATTGCTACTCACAGTTATTGAATTGTAGTAGCAGTGACATTCATTCATGGACCACACTAAGGCTTAACATCAAGCGGGGTGCTGTCATATGTCGAATCACAATAAAAAATAAAAAAAGACGACTGCAGACCGCAAACTGCAGACCGCACTACTGATTCGTATTTTGTATTAGATTATTCCGTGCAAAGCGACACAGCAGTCTGCGAACACGCCATACAGATTTATACAAACTAGTAGTGCAGTCTGCAGTTTGCGGTTTGTACTCCCCACCGGAATTGCCAAGGTATTTCTTATAATCACGGTGATTTTTTTAATAAATGAGACTAGAAGGGTATACTAGGCGATTTAATATTTGCCTCTTTTTATCAATTATTTAAAATTGTCACGCCTTTTATGGGGATAGGCAGAGACAATGGAGCGCCACTTGCCACGATCCTGACACAACTCCCTCGCATCCCTCACATCCACAATTCTATTAATACAAGCTCTACAGTTATAGACAATAGGCAACCTAGCTTTCTTAAGGATGTCTCCGATTTAGTCGGCAAACACCCTTCTGAGCCTGCCTTGTTTAACGCATCCATTCACATGAGATTTATAAATTATATTCGTCAATCTACTTTCACTCATCCTTTCCATGTGCCCCAACCATCAAAGCATTCTTGATTTGTATTTAATAATTATTTGTTAATAAATAAAGAGGTGGATATTTGCTTCAAGTCTGGTTATCAAAGAAAGGTAGTTCTATCCGGTTTAGTACCACCACTAAACCACAAAACCAGTATACAGACAGTTGATTTAGTTGCGTTTCGGGTTCAGTTCATAAATTTCTGGTTCCAACTAGGCCGGCATAGAGAATGTGACTGCTACTTACAGTTGTTAGATTGTAGTAGCAGTGACATCCATTGATGGACCACACTTCAATTTAACATTAAGCAGGGTGCTGTCACACGTCGAGTCACAATTAAAAAACGTGTTAAAATTACTTCGCATAACAATGCGAACGCGTCCCATCCCGTGATTTATGTGCGTCCCCCTAGTGCTGGCCCGTGTTATGAAAATATTTAATTATCAAACAGTTAACGCCGCGTCATCTAAACGATATACCTACTCCTATTATGATAAAAACAATTTTATGTAGAAATATTTTAATAATTAATTTTACATCATGTCACTCTAACTATACTTACAATTAATCAAATTGTCACGCCGTTTTCCCACAGGGATAGGCAGAGATAATGGAGCGCCACTTGCCAAGATCCTGACACAACTCCCTCGCTTCCTTTACATTCACAATTCTCTTCATACAAGCTCTACTAGGTTATGGGCACTAGGGCACCGAGCTTTTTTGAGGATGTCTCCGATTTGGTCGGAAAACACCCCTCCTGAGCCTGCCTCGTTTACTTGCCTACCTATATTATAATTTTGTTACGTGCAAAGACGTGTTTAATTTTCAAAACAAGTTTTATTCCGTGTTTTATTTTGCCATTAATGGTGGATGGAGTGATACCCAGTCTGCCGATCCGGGGTAGTACCACCACTTACAAGTATACAGACCGTGAAGTGACTTAGTCGCGTTGCCAGTATTTGGGTGTGACTGCTACTCACAGTAATTTAACTGTACTAGTAGTTTAGTCACCTCTATTCCTGGACCGCACACCAGTTTAACATTAGGCGGGGTACAATGTGTCGAGTCGCATTAAAAAAATCGTGGGATTTTGTCATTATTTATTATTTAGCCATAAGTAGTGAATTGACATATTAAGACAGCAACCCGCCTGATGTTAACCTGGAGTGCGGTCGGTGATAAATGGCGACCGCTACTACAATTAATTCACTGTAAGTAGCAGTCACATCCTCTATGCCGTCCTAGTTGGATCCGGTTACTTTCAAGTTAATCCACGAGTCACCTTAAAGCAGTGTTTCCCAATCTTTTGTAGGCCATGCCCACCTTAACATTTCTAAAAATTTTATGCCCCCCATACATAAATTTTAACCCTTAAAATTGTTTTGTTCCTTAAGAAATATAAATGATTACAGCATTTTTTAGGAATTTGACTTTTTGGTAAATTTGTCACCGATATCTAGCATTGAATTTAAATAACCTAAAGCGAAAGGGTTAAAGTCGTAACTACCAAGTTGCCCCCCTGTGGGGCGTGGGCCCCACGTTGGGAAACACTGCCTTAAAGTCAGTACAGTTGAAAGTGTTGGGACTTCCCCGGATCGACAGACTGGGCAAATGACTACCTACTGTTTACCACTTTTACATTTTAGGTTTTACATTTAAAAAGTCAAACACAATTTCGAAAAACATTTATGCTACAGAATTTCAAAATCCTTTTTTTTAACAAAAAAGATAATTTAGTAAAAACATAGCTAAGTCAGCCTAATCTGTGTTTTCCTTTTGTTAACAAAACACAGACTATATATTAATAGACATTTAGTAGGCAGTGGTAAAAGTTGGGTTGCCTAGTGCCCATAACCGTAGAGCTTTTATAAAGAGAATTGTTGATCTGAGGGAAGTGAATAAGTTGTGTTAAGATCGTGGCAAGTAGCGCTCGTATGTTTCTGCCTATTCCTGTAGAAAGACATCGCGACAATTGTTTGATTGATTGTTGCACAGTCAGCCGATCCGGGGTAGTACATTTCACCACTTACAAGTAAAAGGTTCGGTTTTTTGTTAAACAATCGAAACGTGAAATGCTTTACCAGCCCTTGTGTTCTCCCCATTCCATAACCTTGAATCCTTCAAGCCATGCGTAAAGAAACATCTTGCCTGGCAAAGTGACGGCAACTGAACCAGCTGTAAACTGACTTTTGTCAGTCGTCAAAACTCTTGAACCTCCTCTTGCTGACATATTGCTGACGTCAAGAACGTTACAGAACAAGGAAAACACATGTCCTGTCCCATATGTCTATAAGGTCTAAGAGAACCAATAACTAAAAAAAACGACCCAGTTGACGGTTACCTCAGACGCAGTCACTATGACCAAAGGTGCTTCTTCATTCATCGCTTAAAGGATTTTAGATTATAGGATGGGGAAGCATTCCACTTGTTGATTAAAGGCGACCGTGGTGTAGTGGCAGTGCAATGGTCACGCAAACCGAAAGCACGGGTTCTAAACCACTCACCGGTACCAATGTATCTTTGATATATTATGTACTTTGGTCGTCCTGTTCTATGATATAGGCATTTTAGTAGCTTAGTATAGATAAGTAAATTGATAAAAAATAAAAATAATGTTTTTACGGAACATTGACCGTGGTATAGGCGTTAAGGCGATATCTTTGACGATTTTGAGGTGATTTTGACGATCAAATAATTATTCTTCTTGAAATATTATTAACTCAAAAAAAAATAATGTGTAAAGAAGAAATGCTCAATAAAACACTAAATAGAACAGAATATACAAATACATTCTATTATTAAAGAAAAAAATTATGCAACTTTATTACAACAAAAGTTTTTTATTTTCTAGTTCTTGGTTTCTTAAGCGATTATAGTCCGCGTCACGTAAGTTGGCAAGATTTTAAGGTAGGGGGAACGTTTGCGCATGTACACTGGCCGTGCAATAAAAAAGGGTCTCTTTAGATTCATAAAAAAAAAGAATAGTAGTTTAAGTGAAAGTAGATTGACGATAAAATTTATAAAATGTGCATGGATGCGTTAATCGAGGCAGACCCAGGAGGGTGTTCTCCGACCAAATCGGAGACATCCTCAAGAAAGCTAGGTTGCCTAGTGCCCATAACCATAGAGCTTGTATAAAGAGAGTTGTGAATGTGAAGGAAGCGAGGGAGTTGTGGCACGATCGTGGCAGGTGGCGCTCCATTTTTTCTGCCTATCCCTGTGGGGATAGGATAGACGCGGCGGGGGACTAATATCAAACTAATAGTAAGACTATTAGTTTGATACGAAACCCAGTGGCCAATTTCATTGCACCGCAAGTGTACGAGCGAGCGAACGGAGCGTGGATTCCACGCGCGAGTCGATGATCGACTGGCCAGCCAATTGCGGCGCACAGAACTTTGTTACCTCATGCCCCGCGTCCCCCGCGTTCCTAAACGCACCTAAAAAACGACTTCTGCGCATCTGACGACTCTTGCCAACTTACGTGACGCGAACTATACCTAATTTTTTCTGCGTAAATATTAATAGATATTTACTAAATCGGACACTTGATCAGCTAGATATGTAAATTAGTACACGGTTTTCTGAAAATTAACAAAATTTTGTTATAAAAGGTAAATTATTCGAACGAAAAATATCGCACGGTCAAGAGTTATGTGCAAATCTCAACCTTATTTCGCCTAAAACACGTTTTGTTCATAACGCAGAGATTCCTCGCCTTAAAGGACACAAAAAGCCGCCATGTCTACGGAGTTACTGGGTCTCCAGAGTCCTCTATCGCATGCAGTGTCTAAATGGTTTATAGTATATAGGACCACATAGTATTTAATACTAATCTTGGACAAGAACCCTTATCATGATATGTCAAAATATAATCCTGGAAGTTGAATAACCTGCGGACGAAATGTGCGGACTAATTTTTGTATTATTGTTTTATTTATGCGGTTATTAAGGAGTGTATAGTAGGGAAACGAGTTAAAGGAACGTGCGAGGAATGCAGTTGTGACGTCATGGTCACGTGTCTATTATGAATAGTGAAGTAACATGCAAAATGTCGATAACAATAAACACACACTTTCCTTAAAATGCAAATAAATTTAGTTATTAAAAATTATAAATGTGCATTAAATTGAAGTTAGCCAATTTAATGCACTAGACAGCAACAATTTTTAATGAATTATATATTAATTTAATTTTGAGAATAGTGACTGTATGTTTTTTTTTCTTTTTCACACATTTTAATCATGTTTCTAATAATGGTTCTAGCCTGAATACGGATGACGACTCTCTTTTATTCAATTAACTCACTAATTTTTCAATAATCAAACAAAGAAAATATGGACACGTTTTTATCGATATTAAATGACATCGCCGAGCTATGAGCGTCACTAAAAGCGGTCACTAAGATACGGGTGGTGGTCGTTTCACGCCCCACCGCACCTTAGTCCCCGAATTCATTTAGCTCGTTCCCCAACTATATGTGGAGTGACGATAGCGGATAGAATAAGGAATAGCACAGTGCGCGATAGATGTGGTTTGAAAGAGGATGTAGTGACAAGGATTGATAAAGGAATGCTTCGATGGTTTGGGCACATGGAAAGGATTAGTAAAAGTAGATTGACGAAAGGAATTTTTAAATCTGATGTAGATAGATGCGATAAACAAGGCTCTGAAGGGTACTTTCCGACCAACTCGGAGCATCCTCAAGAAAACTGGGGCCTAGTGCCTATAATAGTACAGCTTGTATGAAGGGAGTTGTGGATGTGGATGGAGTTATATCAGGATCGTGGTAAGTGGCGCTCCATTGTCTCTGCCTATCCCTGTGGAAAAAAGCTTAACAATTTGATTGATTGGTTGATTGTAGTATTCAAAATAATTAATAAATATTACAAATAAAGATTATGATCTATTCTTTGATCCGTCCGGGAATTAAACCTTGGACTTTTTTCATTACGGACTATAATATAGTCAAAGATAAACAGTAATAATGCTTTCATTGGAAAACAAAAAAAAATGATTATAGGTTTGTTACCTTTTTGACATAGTTAGATATGTAGGAAAATGGCAATAATTGAATAAAAACACGTACATAATAAACATAAATTTCCCACTACTTAATGTAGGGTTGCGGGGTGAAAAGGGGCGGTTGAAAAATATAAACTTTATTTGGATGCATGATGGTTATTTCACGGCAACTGCTTATCCGAGATAGTAACACCACTTTTTTTGTTTTATTTTTTTATTGTGACACGAAATTCACCTCGACCCGCCTGGTTTATCACCAGGCTGGTCCAAGAGTGACGACGACTGAAAAAACCGAGTTAGTTCCCGGCTTGGGGAGTTGTGTCCGGATTGTGGCAGGTGGCGCTCCATTGTCTCTGCCTATCCTCATGGGAAAAAGGCGTGCCAATTTTATTGATTTGATTTCCTGGCTGCCTCTGTCGCCGTTATTATGCCGGCCTAAAGTGCTTCTTCACGCATCGCTTGTACAGATACAAGCACTTTCAAGTGTACAGACCCTAAAGTGACTAATCATGTTTAAAAGTTGCCGGGTCTAGCTAGGCCAGCATGTAGCATGTGACTGCTACTTGCAGTTATGTTTTGGCGACGGGCATTGACGAACGGTTAGCGATTGGTTTGTTGCGCGTAAAGTCCCGGGTGCGATTCCCGGTCGGAGCAAACATTTGTTTCATAGCTTTTATTTGTAATATTTAATGATTTTATTAAATTCGGATAGAATAAGATTCACGCGTACTTATCAGTCTATGCTACTGGGATTTAAACCCTGTATCTGTCGCTTAAAGTTTTTTCTATTCAAATTCAATACTAATTTAAACAGTAAAAATACTAATATTGGGTTTTGCAACACGGATAAAATAATAAATTTTAAACGATGCGATATATTTTAAATATTTTTTTTTACCAGGCATAAGTAGATCTCATGCAGAATGAAAAAAAAATACACGGCTAAAAAGTAAAGAAAAAACCATCATGAATCCGCATAAAGCAGGCAATTTTCAGATGTCGTTTACGATGCGTGCCATACAGCTGTAGAAAAGATTTGGGTCAAAAATAACCCACTTGTGGTCACTTTTATACGTCACTACCACGCACCCCTCATGGAGTTCGAAAATTACCTAAATACAATTAAAGTATATACTATACTCTTACTGAGTATAATTTTATAATTTTGGTTGAATCAAATCAAATCAAATTGTCACGCCTCTCTCCCACAATGGAGTGCCACTTGCCACGATCCTGACCAACTCCCTCGCTTCATTCACATCCACAATTCTCCTCATACGAGCGCTATAGTTATGGGCACTAGGCAACCCAGCTTTCTTGGGGATGTCTTCGATTTGATCGAAAAACAACGCCTTGCTTAACGCCTTGTTAAATCCATCCACATCAGATTTATAAATTGCTTTCGTCAATCTACTTTCATTCATCCTTTCCATGTGCCCAAACCATCGCAGCATCCCTCAATCCTTGTCACTACATCTTCTTTCAAACCACATCTATCACGCAGTGTGCTATTCCTTATTTAATCCGCTATCGTCACTCCACATACACTCCTTAACGACCGCATTTCTACAGCTTTAATTCTACTCTCATGCTTCTTCTGCCACACCCAACATTCACCTCCATACATCAATGTAGGAACTGGTTGAACTGGTTACCAATTCGTAGTCGCAGAAATATCAGAATTCTTGTTTATTATTTTCCGTACTATATGAGCCTGCGACGCCGAAGTACCTCAAAAACAAATTCGCCTATCTTTCTTCCCTCCATGACAGATCGTTGCGGTCATCTCATAACTGTGTTCTCTCTATTCCCTCTCATAATTCCAGCTTTATATCCAACTCGTTTGCAGTTGTTGCCGCAAACTTGCGGAACAACCTGCCTGTAGATATCCGACAAGCCCCAAATAGATGAATATTTAAAAATATAGTCTTCACACATTTCCTATTTTTTATTGTGACACGACATTTGACTTCGTTCCGCGTAAGCAAGAGGAGGTCCAAGAGTGAAGACGACTAAGAAAACCGAGTTTGTTCGCGGCTGCCTCAGTCGCCGTCACTATACCGGCTAAAGGTGCTTCTTCACGCATCGCTTGAAGGATCCAAGGTCATAGGATGGAGAGAACGCATTCCACTTGTCGATTGTTCTACAAAGATTATTGGACCATACCAATTGATACTATGTTATTAGAATAAGAATAGGACGGGCTGTTGACTAACTTCACTTGACTGATTCAAAGATCCACACTGACGGTCCGCTAAGAAAAAGACACCATACTTATGAAGTTGGTTAGAGAGTTACACGTTTCAAAATTGCGCCGATCACGTCCTATTCTTATTTTAATCGCATTATATCGTTTTTGATACAAAACTCTGAGATTGATCTCAGATACTATGTTATTAGAATAAGTATAGGACGGGCTGTTGAGTTACTTCACTTGACTGATTCAAAGGTTTCTTTTTCTTAACGGTCCGCAAAGAAAAAGACACCATACTAAAGTGAAGTTGGTTGGAGAGTTAGACGTCACAAAATGGCGCCGATTTCGTCCTATTCTTATTTTAATCGCATTATATCGTTTTTGATACAAAACTCTGAGATTGATTTCAGATACTATGTTATTAGAATGAGAATAGCACGGGCTGTTGACTAACTTCACTTGACTGATTCAAAGGTTTCTTTTTCTTGACGGTCCGCAAAGAAAAAGACACCATACTAAAGTTAAGTTGGTTGGAGAGTTAGACGTCACAAAACGGCGCCGATTTTTTTCTTATTGTGACACGACATCTGAACTCGACCCGCCTGTTGATAAGCAAGAGGAGGTCCAAAAGTGACGAAAACTGAAAAAAACGAGTTTATTTATTTATTTATTCCGTCCTATTCTTATTTTAATCGCATTATACACACTGACTTATAGTAGCGGTTGTGTGAACGCCGAGCTTCATATAACACCGCGTAAGGGTAAAAATACTAACGTCAGTAAGTTTTATGATTGATCGCAAGCTTGCGGTGCCCAACTTCTGACTGATCACTCTTTATTTATGTATGGAAAAGTTTTATAACACACCCTCCTTAATTATTTAAGACCTACCAGGCAGGGTAGGGGTTTTTATTAGTAACTTGATATATTTATATTTTTTTTTATTGTGACACGACATTTGACCTCGACCCGCTTGATGATAAGCAAGAGTGACGTAATTGTATAAACAAAAGGTATTTGCCTTATTTTAAAAACCTCCATAAGTAACAAAGGCTACAATTTAACCTCTATAAGCTAACTCGGATTAGTAAGAAACCTCTATAAGCTAACTCGGGTTAGTAAGAAACCTCTATAAGCTAACTCGGGTTAGTAAGAAACCTCTATAAGCTTACTCGGGTTAGTAAGAAACCTCTATAAGCTAACTCGGGTTAGTAAGAAACCTCTATAAGCGAAAAAGAAATCGCGGCTCTTGAAGACAGGGATCTTCGACGATATCTTATTTTGGGGTACTTTTGACGTTCAAATAACTATACTTCTTGGAATGTTATTAACTAAAAAAAAAATACGTGTAATGAAGAAATGCTCAAAAAAAAAACACTTGATCGAACTGAATTAACAAATACTTCATATTGTTTTAGAAAAAAATTATACAACTTCATCACAAAAATAGTTTTTAATTTCCATGTTTTCGGGTTTTTAAGCGATAACCATTAGATTTTTTCGTAAATATGAATAGTCAATTACTAAATTAGACACTTACAAAAGGTTGTACCAAAACCTATAATTTACGAATTTGTAAAAAGGAATAATGGGTTGCACCCATCGATGTGTTGTACCACTCTTTAACTTCACATTTTACATTTACGTTTAACGGATATTTTATACAGAGCTAAAGGACATCATTAATTATGGGTTTCTATGTACTACATTTGTTTTTTTAATGATAAAAACATATATAAATGGTAGTTGCGATACTTGTATTATTAAAATTATTGGCAACCCAATTCACGATTTCGTAATAGTAATCGTAATAGAATAAGTATAAAGCGTAAACTAAATTCGTAAATTGAAACTTTTTTGGTACAACCGGCTAATAATCTGCTAGATGTTAAATTTAGTACACGGTGTTAGTAACAAAATGTTGTTATAAAAGGTAAATTATTCGTAAAAAAATAAATCGCACTCTCAAGAGTAATTTGCAAATCTCAACCTTATTTCGCCTAAAACACGTTTTGTTCATAACACAGAGATACCTTGCCCTAAACTCTCACTTATCCAGGTTTGACTGTATATTTAAATGTAGGTTTAAAATACTTTTTTAAATTATACAATTTTAACATATAATGGCTATCCAAAATGGTCGAATATTATCCTAATCCGTATTTACGATGAAATACTGTCAAATAACTTTTGCTAAACAATAATACTGGTGATAAAACCCACGTACAAAGTGGCGAGGTGTTTAACTGTGTTGTAGTTAGAGTTTAAAAGTGGATAGTTTTTATTATAACTAACTAAAGTTATAACTCTTTTTTAACTGTAAACTGATCTTTAATATATGTACTTTGGTTGTCACGTTTCTATGATACAAGCATGTATAATAAAAAAACTTTAAAGAAAAATAGGGTGACATAGTTTTTGACAACAGGTGGCGCATTGGTTAGTTAGCACACCGATTCGTTACGCGTAAAGTTCCGGATTCGATCCCCGGTCAGAGCAAACATTTGTTTTATAGCTTTTATTTGTAGTATTAAATAGTTAGATGTGGATATATGTTCTGGGTCTGGTTATCAAAGTTGGTAAGTATACAGACCATGAAGTGATTTACTCTCTTTAGGGGATCAGCTTGTAAGTTACCGGTTCTAACTACCGCTACTTTTAGTTTTTATGGACCGCACTCCAGCCTAACATTATGTTGAGCCTCAATAACTAACAACTTTTGGTTTTGTGTCCGTGGATGCTATTGTATCGAACCAATTGTACCGAGCCCATTGTTTATCTATTTGCATTGGGAAAATTCCAAGGGCATTTAAGGAAAAACACTTTCCCTGTGTGCCACGTAACAATAATTCCACAAATATATTCAGAATAAACAAACTAGAAATAACTAATTAAAATGTCAACAATTCGAAATGCGTTTGAAAATTCATCATGAAAATGGAACGTCAATAACATTCAGTTATAAAATCAAAATTAAAATTTTAAAGGAACCCCCGAAACGCCTGGAACCACTTTGGTCATATCATCAGCTTTATAGTAATAAACAACATTAGTCATGGCTCAATAGTTATATCCCTTTAATATCCCTTGGATTCTTATGGTGCATCATCAGATAACTACTCCAGGTCTTCAATTTAATAATGGCCCAGCTAATGGCTCATAGAGAGTAACAATTTTAGTTCAAGCACTATGATATTATCTGTTATTGATTTGCTGATCCGAGAGGATTCATGATCAGATACTCCCGATCTTCAATTTGATAACGGCCCAGCTAAAGGCTTAGTTAAAGCACTACAGCTCTATCTCTTTTTTTGCTGATCAATTGATATCAATTTGCTGATCTGAGAGGATTCATAATGGTGCATCATCAGATTGCCCGGTCTTCAATTTGATGACGGTCCAGCTAAATGCTCTTAGTGAGTAACAATTTTAGTTAAAGCACTATAGTTCTATCTCTTGTTGATTTGCTGATCTGAGAGGATTCATAATGGTGCATCATCAGATACTCTCGGTCTTTAATTTGATAACGGTCCAGCTAATGGCTCATAGTGAGTAACAATTTTATTTAAAGCACTATAGGTCCATTTCTTGTTGATTTGCTGATCTGAGAGGATCCATGATCAGATTTTTTAGATCCGGAATGTTTTATTTTATCGCACTAACTTTTCTACACTTAGTTTCCTACCTTCAAGACAAATCTAATAAGTCCAAACTTAGTATACCAAAAAAAAGTTTGAACACATCCAGGATTTCGTCTCCTACCTTCGAGTTCCATCATCAGAGTAGCTCAGTGGTACCAGATAAAACACACATGTATTTGTATATGTTTTTATTTCAAATGTTAAGTCACAGATTTGTTTAAAAGTAAAGTAAATACCTATAAGGCTGGGAATTCAAGTCCGATTTTCCTCTCCGATAGTCCGATCCGATTGTCTGATCAGACAATCGAAAAGCACTCGTACCATACATTTGTTTGAATACTTAATACACGTCAGATCCGATAGTCGGATCGGATGTCAGAATCGGAAACAACGCCAAGGCGCTTACGATTTTATGGCCGATCCGATTGTCTGAAGGTGCAGTTTTCATACAGAATACAGAAACAAAATAGACGTCCGATTCCTACTTCCGATTTGTAAATAATTTGCTCAGCAATATCGGACGTGTATTCCCAGCCTTATGCGTGTTTAGAACGACAACCCTTGTACGTTGCTATGCGACGAAGATTGTTATTTTATGTCAAATAAATATGCCATTGTTAAAACACGTAAAAATGTTATAATTTTTCCCCTAAAATATTCAATCAAGGTAATCGATCTAAACTGCAAACCAACCTCGCCATTTAAATATTTTAAGGGAAAAATTATAACATTTTTTACGTGTTTTAACAATGGCATATTTATTTGACATAAAATAACAATCTTCGTCGCATAGCGACGTACAAGGGTTGTCGTTCTAAACAGCGCGTCTAAGATCGCTACCGCAGCTAACAAATCGAGCTGATGACCTTGAAACCCCTGATCAGATCTTCATCAATTGTAGCTAAGAACCATCTCGATCACGTCAGCTTTCAAATGAAACAAACCGCATCGTAATCGGTCCATTCGTTTAGGAGCTACGATGCCACAGACAGACACACAGATACACAGATACACAGATACACAGATACACAGAGCCACAGATACACAGATACACAGATACACAGATACACAGATACACAGACAAGTCAAACTTATAACACCCCTCTTTTTTGGTCGGGGGTTAAAAATAACAATTTGTGAATGCATCCTGGGGCTCGATTCTTGGATTCGAGATAAACTGCTTCTATTCGAAACATCGATGTTTCGAATAGTTAATAAGGATTTCGTATCTGAAAAAGTTTAATACATTAATCTATTAAGTCTCGGGTTCTATTCCCTTTCAGAGAAAATACTTGTTTCATAATTATTAAATACTCTAGTCTCTAGTAATATTTAATAATTAATCTGGTAATTAAATATTACCAGATTAATAAAAAAAGAGGCGTTTATTTGCTCCGGGTCTGGTTGTTTTGTTGGATCTTGTTAGTTGTCTAGTCTAGACGGGTCTGGTTATCAAAGAGTGGTAGGCAGTGGTGACCAGTCTGCCGATCCGGGGTAGTACCACCACTTACAAGTATACAGACCAACTAGGCCGGCATAGTGGATGTGACTGCTACTTACTGATATTGAATTGTAGTAGCAGTGACATACATTCATGGACCACACATCAAGCTGGGTGCTGTCATATGTCGAGTCACAATAAAATAAAATGTGTGCCAATATGACAAATATGTTTTCGTGTGCAATCAGAATTGGCATCCAACACCGGATTTTGAATATCATTTAAAATAAATATTTGTTTTATAAAATCGGAATGACGACTGGACAAAGCTGTGTTTGCACGAAAACGAACTCTAATTGTTACATTAATTTTGAATATTTTTTTATGATATTTTGACGTGTTTATCTACTACTTTATATTGCCTAAAATATATTTTATTAATATACATCTTTTAGTTAAATATACAACTAATAAGTAATAGTTTTGGAGAGAGAGGAGTGGTTGGAGTGGAGTGGAGGAGCTTTGAGTGGTAGGCAGTGGTACCCAGTCTGCCGATCCGGGGTATTACCACCACTTACAGACCGTGAAGTGATTTGGTCGCGTTTCGGGATCAGCTTGTAAGTTGCCGGTTCTATCTATGCCGGCATAGATTGCTACTCACAGTTAGTGAATTGTAGTAGCAGTGACCAGTGGCGTAGCGTGGAAGTCGGCCGCCCGGGGCGGAAGTCAGCCGCCGGGGCGGAAAAAAAATTTGCCGCCCCCTTATTTAGGAGTTTCAATTATAGGCACAACAAAAATATGAATTTCAGGTTCAAATATCAACGATTTATTTTAGTTTTCTTAAATTTTGCCGCCCCTTAAATGTGCCGCCCGGGGCGGGCCGCCAACTCCCCCCCCCCACGTTACGCCACTGGCCACACTTCATGGACCACACTTCGGCGTAACATCAAGCGGGGTGCTGTCATATGTCGAGTCACAATAAAAATAAAAATAAATGACAGAATGTGAGATAATGATAGACGAAAAGAAAGTGGAACAAGTCAAACAATTTGTTTACTTACGAAATATGTTTACTAGGGATGGAAAGTGTGATGAAGATATTGAGAGAAGAGTACAAAAGGGTAATGTAGTGAACGGTGCCATCCATAGTATAATGAACAGCCAAATAATGTCCCAAAAGTCACGGATGGCTGTTCATAATGCGGTGCTTGTTCCTACATTAATGTATGGAAGTGAAGGTTGGGTATGGCAGAAGAAGCATAAGAGTAATTAACGCTGTAGAAATGCGGTTGTTAAGGAGTGTATGTGGAGTGACGATAGCGGATAGAATAAGAAATAGCACATTGCGTGATAGATGTGGTTTGAAAGAAGATGTAGTGACAAGGATTAACAAAGGAATGCTTCGATGGTTTGGGCACATGGAAAGGATGAGTGAAAGTAGATTGACGAAAAGAATTTATAAATCTCATGTGAATGAATCCGTTAAACGAGACAAACCCAGGAGGGTGTTTGCCGACCAAATCGGAGACATCCTCAAGAAACCTAGGTTGCCTAGTGCCCATAACCATTTGTATGAAGAGAATTGTGAATGTGAAAGAAGCGAGGGAGTTGTGTCAGGATCGTGGCAAGTGGCGCTCCATTGTTTCTGCCTATCCCTGTGGAAAAAAGGCGTGACAATTAAATTTGAGTAACAACCAAATTGGCTGGTAGAGAATACCAGGCGGTATTTAGTTAATGACGTTTTTGAATGAGTTATTTATTTATTTATTGTGACTCGACATATGACAGAACTTCGCATGTTGAGCTGGAGTGCTGTCCATTAATGAAAGTAACTGCTACTTGCAGACAATTAACTGTAAGTAGCAGTCACATTCACTATGCCGGCATAGTTGAAACCGACAACTTACAAGTTGATCGCAAAACGCGACTTAGTTACTTTACGGTCTGTTTATAAGTTGTAGTACTATCTCGGATCGGCCTATGCCGACTCTTTCTGCCGACCAACCGTTCAAAACCGGTACCAATTTATTTTTGGTATATCAACTTTGGTCGTCCTGTTTCTATGATACACTTTAGTAACTTATTATACTATAGCATGTTAACTTACCTCTCAAATGGTATTTAGTGATTTTAATATAATAAGTAGCTTTTTTAACACAATTTGTACAAGTATTAAAAATCGATGACAATACAATACTTTCAATGAATATTTTTTTGGCCGGCATAGTGACTGCGACTGAGGCAACTATTTTTTCAGTCGTCGGCAGTCTTTGGTCACCTCTTTCTTACCATCAGGCGGATCGATTATTTAATTTTCTTGTATTGTATAACCGTGTTTTTTAATTTTGTTATTTATCTCTAGTTCTATTTTATATGTACCAATGTATCTTTAGTCTATGTTATTGGTCGTCCTGTGTCTATGATACAAGCAATTAATATAGAAATGTAAAAAGTATGCTATAGTTTTTTTTTGTGACTCGACATGGTCAAGCGAGAAGACCAAAGAAGACGAAGCAAGAAGAGATCCAAGAGTGACGACGACCACAAAAACCATGTCTCCACGGCTGCCCCAGTATGTTAACTTACCTCTCAAATGGTATGTAGTGATTTTAACACAATAAGTAAAATGTAGTGAGTTATCGTGACTCAATCGTAAATATTTACTGAGTTGTTTCCCTCATGACTATAGACACCTTAAACAGTTTACGCGTAGATATAAAACATATCCAGACACGGCAGGGAATTGGTATTCCAGATTGCCCAGGGTCCCTACCATCAACTTCTAAAAACAAGCATGTTTCAAAACAGTACTGTTTTATGTATAAAACAAGAGTACTTAATTTCGTAACACCATCTTTTATTTGCAATTTTGTTTTACGAGTATTCCTTCAAATTCATTCCTACATTCGCATAGATTTTACGTTCAGAAACATATTGCTTAAATATTACCAAATTGGAGATATCCTCAAGGAAGCTAGGTTGCCTAGTGCCCATAACCACGGTCGCCTTATGGCCTTACGCCTGCAGATAGTACTAACACTTTTATTGGAAAATAAAAGAAAAATCATTTTCCCATACAAAATTGCGTGCGTTCAGAAATTTATTTTGGGTAAACTAAGAAAAATATATCAAGCTGTTGAGAATTGAAAACAAATTATTATATTAACATATTATTATTATTATTATCCTACTATTATTTTAAATGTGAATGTCCGTTTGTTTGTTACGCTTTCACGCAAAAACTGCTCAACCGATCATCATGAAACTTTGTACACATATTCTTGGAGGTTACTTTTAATTTAAAAATATATTTTTTTTACTATAGTTTCCAATTGTCTATTGTTTTAGCTGTTTGGAATATATAATTATTTTTATTTCCGTCTGTCAGTTTTATATGAGTTATCAAGTTATAAATACAAAAAAAGTCGAATTGAGATCCTCCTTCTTTTTTATGACTGTGTTATAAACCAAACTTTACGCGGGTGAAACCGCGGGCACAGCTAGTAAAAAATATGCGTGGCGTAAAAAGGAATTGAGTCTGTTGTTTCTGTATTCGGCGCTCTTACTTCCCTTACTTCGGCAAGTCCAGGTCAGATTTAGCTTCGTAATAAAAAAGAAATGCGTGGCGTGAAAAGCATTTCAGGTAGTTGATTCTGTATTCGGTGCTGTTACTTCTCTTACTCATGAGAAAGTCGAAGACAGATGTCGCGTCTCAATCAAAAATCTAAGCGCGAAACTAGGTCGGTGCATTCTGTAGTCGGTACTCTTGGACCTCTCTTTCCTTACTACCAGGTAACTGGAGGTCAGTTGTATCAGATGTCGCGTCCAAAAAAAAATTCCAGTCTAGTTGATTAATGTATCTGTCAAATACAATATGTAGCCCTATCGTATAATGCACTTATACGAGCAGGTCCCGAGTAACGAATTAACACCTTTAAACTATTCTCAACTGCAAGTACTAAAAGGTAGAGATGTATCGATTATATCGATATTGGTACTATCGATAAATACTTTACCGATATATCGATATTGGTACTCTCGATAAATACTTGACCGATATATCGATATTGGTACTCTCGATAAATACTTGACCGATATATCGATATTGGTACTCTCGATAAATACTTGACCTATACAGTTACAGTTATGTGCAGGCTCGTTTCCACACTTGAAGTCCTTTTCGGTTTCTTTGTGTGTTTTTCAACGGTTCTCCTTCAGTGAAGCCACCCGATCTCTTCTAGGAAGGCCAGGAGACCCCTCTCGTTCCTGCAAATCTCCGGAAGCGTCCTGCGTCCTCTTGAGTCGCACTCCTGCGACTCAAGAGCACATGCGCAGCTGTTTCAGGCAGCTTATACAAAGGGAGCTGTCCGTTACGCTGAGGTTATACAGGTGCTTATTAAAACCACAATGCCCCTTAATAGCACCTACTATACTGCGGAGCTTAGCTTTGCGTTATAGAAGTCGTCCGGTCAATCGTCTATCCATATGAGGAAGAGCTTCCCTGGACTGTCTGCTTTCCGTTGTCTGTGACCTTCCGTTTTCATGCAGGTTACAGAAAGTTGAATACCGATATATCATTCTTTTACCAAACCAAAAATGAAATGAATAAAATCCTAAAATACAAAGTACCGTAGATCTGGTATGAGGAGAATTGTGAATGTGAGGAAAACGAGGAAGTTTTGTCCATTGTCTCTGCCTATCCCTGTGGGAAAAAGGCGTGACAATTTAATTGATTGATTGAATAATTCACCAATTGTCTGCCTTCCATTCTTTCATAAACTAGGTTAGTATAGGGGTCTACGGTAATTTAGAAAATTAAAACTGTATCGATACAAAAGTGACACCACTACCTCAAATCACCATGTAAAGTACTAAACGTGAGTAAAAACCGTTAATTTTACTACACGAGGTCAACCCTAGTGTTACACGTACAAATAAATTGAACTGTCAAATTTAAAAAATGGAATCTTTTGATGGAATACGTTCGATATTTGAATTTAATTAACGGCTTTTAATTTTTTTTTAGTTAGATGTTTCTTTGACTGAGTCACACCACGATTAAGTATATTTAAGTGTATTTTATGTCGACTGAAGCAACTAAAAGTTTTTTTCAGTCGTCGACGCTACTTCCCCTTTTCATCATCAGGCAAGTTCAGGTTTTCAACGACAGGCGTGCACGAACGGTTAGCGATTGGTTTGTTGCGCGTAAAGTACCGGGTTCGATTCCCGGTCGGAGCAAATATTTGTTTCATAGCTTTTATTTGTAATATTTAATAATATTCTTAAATATTGCAAGTATTTGTTAATAAATAAAAAAGAAGTGGATATTTCGGGTCTGAATATTATAGATTGGTAGGCAGTCAGTGGTACCCAGTCAGCCGATCCGGCACTTACAAGTATACAGACCGTGAAGTGATTTGGTCGCGTTTCGGGATCAGCTTGTAAGTCGCCTGTTCCAACTAGGCCGGCATAGTGGATGTGATTGCTACTCACAGTTATTGAATTGTAGTAGCAGTGGTATTCATTCTTGGACCACACTTCAGCTTAACATCAAGCACGGTGCTGTCATATGTTGAGTCACAATAAAAAATAATAAAAAAAGTCAGAAGTCAACATTATTTTTTTTTTCAGTCATGGGTGCTCCTGAGCTTCTCCTTGCTTACCAATAATATCTTAATTTAAAGCAAGAAAAATCGTAATGGTTAGTTAACGTCATGGTCGGTTTTACTGACTACTGATTTTTCGCATAATTAAAAAAAAACGAAACATTTAATTTTTCACTTTGGAAGAAATATTAATAAAATATTTTTTACAGTAAACAGTGAGATATTCAAAAATTAAACTCAACCGTAGCTTCGTTAAAAGTAATTTTCAAATCACAAAATTAAAAATGTAAACAAAGGACATCATTCATTTTGGGCTTTTATGTACTACTTTTGTAATGTCCAATGATGAAAAAATATATTAATGGTAGTTTCGATACTTGTATTGATAAAACTAATAACAATTTTGCTTTTAATTGCAGTGCGATTGAGTTATTTGGAAAAAAAGATATGGATTTTGTATCGTCTGTCAATCACAAAGACATGCCATGCCATATTAACAGTTCTGCTTTGGACTGCTAGAAATATATAATAGTTGGATCATTTAGCACACGTAAACTATGCAAAGAATTGTTGATATGAGGGAAGCGAGGGAGTTGTGTCAGGATCGTGGCAAGTGGCGCTCCATTGTCTCTGCCTATCCCTGTGGGAAAAAGGCGTGACAATTTGATTGATTGATTGAAACTATGCATAATAAAGGATATATTTCAATTACACTGTAATTTTTGTACATGAAACTATTTTAAAATGTATATACAACTGTTAATACAATTAATCCCAAGTCCCCGTACAATATAAATAATGTCCTTTAAAATATATTTAACGTGGCGCTGCTTTTCCGGGCAGGACGACGTCTGTCGGGTCCGCTAGTCTAATATAAGTATTCCAAATATGAAACCACCGGCTTCCTTAAACTAACTACTTACAAAAAGCATCCCTTATCTTTACACACGGGGCCTAACACAAACCGGCGATTATCTAAGAAGGCTGCATGAATAAACGATCATCTCTGAAAGGGTCTCCATGAATGACACTTCACAGATATAGTCTTAAAGACTTAAGGCTCCGTTAATATGTATGTAGAAGCGCGATAGCGAGCCTTCAGAAGGTTTTCATACTCAATTTTGTATTTTGAAATATTCTAAAATATGGCCGGCCCAACACTGTACGGTCTTTACGTATAAGTTCTGGTAGGTTTGATTCCCGGTCGGAGCTAAGAATTGTTTCGTCGCATTTATTTGTAATATTTGACCCAAGACGAAGTCTTGCAAGACTCAAGGCACCCTCCGATCAAATCGGAGACATCCTCAAGAAAGCTGATTTCTTGAGGATGTCCATTGTCTCTGCCTATCCCTGTGTGAAAAAGGCGTGATAATTTGATTAATTGATTGATAATATTAATATGCCAAAAAAATATTACCTATTGCCTAGTAGTCATGATGGCTGAGACAACCATAATAAGAATCTTTTTTTCAGTCGTAGGCACTATTAGTCTTCTCCTTACCTACTTTCAGGCAAGTCGAGGTCATATGTCAAATCTTAATAAATAAAAAAACACGTGACCGTGGTGTAGTTTGCGTGAACCGTGAAACTCTGGTTTAAACCCAGTTGCCGGTACCGATGTATCTTTGATTTAATATACTTTTTGGTCATTCTGTTTTTATGATACAGGCACGTTTAATAGCTTAGTATGTAAATGAAAAATAAATAAAGCAATATTTAAAAGCAAGACCGGAATTAAAGATGGCGCAATAAAAATTATTATTAACGTCAATAAAAAAGAGCGCGTCGAAAAATAAACAAATGATTTCAAAACTCAATTAAATGGGAAGCAAATTTCGGTTTTAAAAAAACATTAACTTTTATAGGATGTCCCAAATATACATAAATACTTAAGTAGAAAACAAAATGGGAGAAGAAAGCTAGGTTGTCTAGGCCCCATAACCACAGAGCCTGTATGTAGAGAATTGTGATTATGAAGGAAGCAAGGGAGTTGTGTAAGGATCATGGTAAGTGGCGCTCCATTTGATTGATTGATTGAAAAAACGCAACGTATAACTCTACTATATTTTAGTAGACAGTAGGTTCTAGTCAGCCGATGCAGGGTAGTACCAACGCTTTTATGTTTACAGACCGTGAAGTGACTTAGTCGCGTTACGGGATCAGCTTGCAATTATTATTACTCCAGCAGTCGCCTCTTATTTATAGACCGCACTACAGCTACGGCTGTTATGTCGTAGATAAAGATGTTACGATCTCCTATCATTATGTTTGGTTTAAGCTTGGAGACGTTTTTGCAATTGCAGTAGTGTACGGTCAGCAAATGAATAAATAAACAACGCTTATATATTTATGTCGATATATGTCGCTTTTAACCTTAAGCGCTTTTATCTGACCAAGATTTCGAGAGGGTATATACGTTTCGGTATATACCCTCGGACATACGGACACACGTTTCGTCGGTGAAAACAATTGGTCGGTTATTTACCGTTGGTTTCCAATTAAAACCTAAGGACATGACGTGTTTTCGTAACGTGTATTAATAATGGAAACGCGCTCTTAGGCGTACTACTACAAATGCAAAAACGTCTCCAACTAATTTGACTGTAAAGCATTCGAAGTGATAGATTAACCCTGGTCGCAGGTAATCTATTCGCACGCTATATTTTTAAATTCACGTTTCATATTTTTCAAATCCTCGCCTGGTATAGTTTTAATGTAAATAAATCCAAAAAAAGTATAAGTAAAATCTTATACTTTTATAATATAAGCGTACATTTTTGCATCATGCTGTATAGCACGCGAAGAGGACCCTTTAATTATTACGCTACTGACTTTTACGAGAGCAAAATAAAAACATTTTACAAATAATCATTTCTTTACATTTATTAGAGTGACAGTACACGAGCGAGGACTATAAAAGTAACATTTGCGACTAAAAAATACAAATAGATTTGTATAAAGTAAATTAAAATATTAATTAAGTTTTTTTACATTTCTATAGTAAGCTACTAAACGTGCTTGTATCATAGAAACAGGACGACCAAAATATATCAAAGATACCAATGTACCATATATATTAAAGATACCAATGTATTGTAAGTTGTTTTAAACCGGTCGTTATTGATTTGGCTATGTATTTATTATTTATTTTGTAAAGTCAGCTCCCCGCCTGATGTTCAGATAGAGTTTATTTATTGTGAATTGTAGTTATTACAACAGGTAAATAAAACCGACTGCATTAGACATACTGTGGATGTGAGGGAAGCGAGGTAGTTGTGTCAGGATCGTAGCAAGTAGCGCTCCATTGTCACTGCCTATCCCTGTGGAAAAAGGCGTGACAATTTGATTGATTGATTAAATAGAAATATGAACTTTATAGATAACAATACTGGTTATTTTCAGACTTATTGTTTTATTGGTAAAATACATATTTATTGGTAAAATATAGTTGCTCGGTCAAAGTCATAAGCAAGTTGAGACAGTGGAATATCACTTTCCACTATCCTGACAAAACTATCATAGTTTCCTCTCATCTAAAATTGTGGCGATCATGGCAGTGCAATGGTCACGCAAACCGAGAGCACGGGTTCAAAACCAGTTACCGGTGGTTTTGAACTATTACCTATGTATCTGATATATGTACTTTGATCGTCCTGTTACTATAATACAAGCACTTTAGTAGCTTGAGATAGAAATATTATAATTTTTATATATTGTAATATTAGCCTGTATGAAGAGAATTGTGGATGTGAAGGAAGCAAGGGAGTTTTGTAAGGATCGTGGTAAGTGGCGCTCCATTGTCTCTGCCTATCCCTGTGGGAAAAAGGCGTGACAATTTCTTTGATGCATAAATAAAGAAATAAATATGTATATATTCATAAGTTTTTTCAGCAATAAAGCGACTAAATCGTCAATCGGTCGTGTACCGATCACCGTTATGGTCCTAACTTTATAGTTTTTTTTTTTTATTGTGACACGACATCTGACTTCGACTCGCCTGATGATAAGCAAGAGGAAGTCCAAGAATGACGACGACTGGAATAACCGAGTCAGTTCCCGGCTGCCCCAGCCGCCGCTACTATGCCGGCCTAAATATGCCCCATTTTACGATCTCTTCCTTCATTTTTGGGGCGTAGTAGATATTTTTTTATTTTCTTTATTATTGGGGCTCGACATTTGACAGCACCCCGCCTGATGTTAAGCTAGAGTCATCATCATCATCAGCCAGAAGATGCCAGTTTCATACATCGGTATATTTAACCGACTTCAGAAAAGGAGGAGGTTCTCAATTCTTAATATATATATATTTTTTATGTTTGTTCTTGTTCTTGTATGTTTTTTGTTTTTGTCGGAAAGAAGATAATTCAAATGTGGTCCCATGATAAGGAAATAAGGGTTTATCCGACTTCAAAAAGGAGGAGGTTTCTCAATTCGACTTTATATGTGTATTTTTTTGTTCGCGGATAACTTCGTTGTTTATGAACCTATTTTGATTATATGGGAATCAAGGTTTAACCAACTTCAAAAAAAGGAGAAAGTTTCTCTTTTCGACCGTATATATTCGTTGTTTATGAACCGATCTTAATTATCCTTTTTTGTTGGAAAAAAGATATTTCAAAGGTGGCCCTATGATAAGGAAATCAGGGTTTGATAATGGCAAACCAGAGAAATCGAGAGGAACTTTAAAAAAAATCGTAGTGGCGACTACTGCGTTTGTTAAGTTTTTATTTTCATTATGTCTAATCGTTTCCGTTAATCATTTTCCGACTCAAGTAACCGTCGTCTCCTCATTCGAGAAGCATCCTTTCTCGGTCTACCCACCACTTAAAATCGTAAAATAAAATATTTTTTAACAAAAAAAACTGACTTCAAACAGTAAAGTAAAAAGCAGAAAATAAATTTACTTCGCACAAAGTAGATAATATGTATTTTCATTTAGGTAAATAGAACCCAAAAGCTGCCTATCTTATATCTATATATATATCTATATTATATATCTCGTAATATAACTGCGTCTTATTAATTCTCGCTACGTATTGAACGCCCCTCGTAGCGTGAATTTAACAACAAAAAAAATTAGGCTTTTAGTGGCTATTTCGCAGCTATCGCGTTCTTTATTTCAATTGGAGCATTACACAGAACACCCATCAAACACAGAACACCCATCAAACACCCAGTTAGCTAAATTGTAAAGACGAACGGGCAACTTTGAAGACAGGTAGAAAGCTTCAAAAGAAACACACCATTGTATTAAGTTTTTTTGTTGCAAAATTATAGACTGAAATATTAGTTTACAATACATAATAAATCTTCTATTTTTAACTAAATAATGATTTATAGGTTGGTATAGTTTTAACAAACGCTCAAATCCTACTATTATTATAAATATAAATGTGAGTTTGTTTGTTACGTTTTCACACAACAACTACTTAACCGATCACCATGAAACTTTGTACACAAATTTTTGGAGGTAACATAAGATACTTTTAATTTAAAAAATACATTTTTTTATTATAGCTTCTAATTGACTATAGTTTCAGCTGTTTAGAATTTTTCTATATTTTAATTTCCTTCTGTCATTTTTAAATGAGTTATCGAGTTATAAATACAAAAAAAGGATATACAGTCGAATTAAAAACCTCCTCCATTTTTATGACTGTGTTATAATCTTAATTTTACGCAAGTGAAACCGCAGGCACAGCTAATTTTAATTTTTTTTTCAAACTAAATAATGTCTTATATGTTGCGATAGTTTTAGCGAACGCTTAAATGGTTTAATAAATTAAACAAATATGAGGCTAACTATCGCGTTTATTTTGGTATTTTATTTTACAATTTACCTGGATTCATTGCAGCGCCGAGCTGTCCGAATTATAGGTGATGCAGAGGTCTCGCGAAATCTGGAGCCCCTGCAACTACGCAGAGACATGGCGGCTCTGTGCGTCCTCTATCGCCTATACCACGGGGAATGTTCCGAGGAGCTCTTTAACCTTGTTCCTACCTCATCATTTCACTCCCGTAATACCCGCACAGGTCGGAGAAAGCATCCGCACTTTATCGACCGAATCGGCAGTCGAACTAAAAAGTTTGGTGCGTCTTTTCTTTGTAGATCAATCGACAAGTGGAATGCTTTGCCTGCCCATGTGTTCTCTCCATCCTATGACCTTGGATCCTTCAAGCGATGCGTGAAGAAGCACCTTTGGCCGGCATAGTGACGGCGGCTGAGGCGGCCGAGAACAGACTCGGTTTTCTCAGTCGTCGTCACTCTTGGATCTCCTCTTGCTTATCATCAGGCGGGACGAAGTCAAATGTCGTGTCACAAAAAAAAAAAAAAAAAAAAAAAATTATTATTCCGACGTTTCGATAGTAAGTCGTATAAAATTTGTTTAATTAAAAAAAAACAATCAAAAAATGAAATTGTCACGCCTTTTTCCCACAGGGATAGGCAGAGACAATGGAGCGCCACTTACCACGATCCTTACACAACTCCCTTGCTTCCTTCACATCCACAATTCTCCTCATACAGGCCCTATGGTTATGGGCACTAGGCAACCTAGCTTTCTTAAGGATGTCTCCGATTTGGTCGGAAAACACTCTTCTAGGCCTGCCTTGTTTAACGCATCCATCCACATCAGATTTATAAATTCCTTTCGTCAATCTACTTTCTCTCATCCTTTCCATGTGCCCAAACCATCGAAGCATTCCTTTGTCAATCCTTGTCACTACATCTTCTTTCAAACCACATCTATCACGCAGTGTGCTATTCCTTATTCTATCAGCTATCGTCACTCCACATACACTCCTTAACGACCGCATTTCTACAGCGTTAATTCTACTCTCATGCTTCTTCTGCCATACCCAACCTTCACTTCCATACATTAATGTAGGAACAAGCACCGCATTATGAACAGCCATATGTGACTTTTGGGACATTATTTGGCTGTTCATTATACTATGGATGGCACCGTTCACTACGTTACCCTTTTGCACTTTTCTCTCAATATCTTCATCACACTTCCCATCCCTTGTAAACATACTTCCCAAGTAAACAAATTGTTTGACTTGTTCCACTTTCTTTCCGTCTATCATTATCTCACATTCTGTCATTTCATCCTCTCTCTCCAAAACCATTACTTTGGTTTTACTTACATTCACTTTCATACCTTTCTTTTCTAATTCCGCATTCATTATAGTGACCATTTCCTGTAACTCATACGCCGAAGATGCAAGGATAACTTGATCGTCAGCGTACAAGAGACATTTGATCACCAAGTCATTCATTCTTAAACCATACTTTCTTCACGCAACTTTCTTTTCTTTTCGCAAATATTGATTAATTCTGCAAAATATTATTTGCACAAAATCTAAGAAAATGCCTAAATGTTTTTTTTTATTGTGAGTCGACGTCTGACATCACCCCGCCTGATCTTAAACTGAAATCGTCAACAGCCAGAGATGGCCACTGCTGAACATAGGCCTCTTCCTTAGAACGCCATTTCGAACGACAAGATGCCAGTTGCATCCACTGGTTATTTGTGACTTTCACTATGTCGTCAGTCCACCTAGTGGGAGGCCTACCTACGTTGTGTCTTTCGGTTCGTGGACTCCACTCTAGAACCTTTTTTCCCCGTCGGTTGTCGGTTCTTTGAGCGATGAGGTCAAAGCTAAAATGCGGTCCAAGAATGGAAGTGACTTCTAATAAAGTTAAATAACTGCTACTATCAATCATATCTACTATGGCGGCCTAGTTGGAATCAGCAACTTTCAAACTGATCCTGGAACGCGACTAAGTCATTTTACGGTATGTGATGGTACTACCACGGTTTGTCAGGGACCACCAACTGTCTGTCTACCACTCTTAAACAACAAGTCCTGAAGCATTTTTTTTAATATTTGTAAATTGTGATATATAACATTTAGCCAACCAGGAATTAAACCCGAGACTTCCGCGTAACGAGCTAGTGTGTAAACCGATGCACCACGCTGGTCCTTGCAAAAATAAAGTGACGACTTGAAAATAAATCTTTATATTATATTTTATACACGACGCAGTATTGCCAGCTGAAAAAAAAGTAAAATTTTATTGTCTATTGTTCCTTTTTTTTTCATTTCAACATTGCAATTGTACTCTTTTACGATGTTTCAAATCATTGAACGAGCCTTTATGGTTATTTTACGTGTACTACTGTTCCCTATGCCTCTATTCCAAGTTACAACGGTAGTACAGAAACTACGGCCATCCAAAATGTCATTTGATTTAGGCTTTTACCTTTTTTTTTATTATTTTGACACGACATCTGACCTCGTCCCGCCTGATGATAAGCAAGAGGAGGTCCAAGAGTGACGACGACTCTGAAAGCCGAGTTTGTTCTCGGCTGCCTCAGCCGCCGTCACTATGTCGGCCAAAGATGTTTCTTCACGCATCGCTTGAAGGATCCAAGGTCATAGGATGGAGAGAACACATGGGCAGGCAAAGCATTCCACTTGTCGATGGATCTACAAAGAAAAGACGCACCGAACTTTTTAGTTCGACTGCCGATTCGGTCGATAAAATGCGGATGCTTACCCCGACCTGTGCGGGTATTACGGGAGTGAAAACACGAGTGAACCTTTTTAGTGTTGCCAATTTTCATTACTTATAATTATAATACATAACATATTTTATTATTGAAATAACAAGTAAGAATTGCGGTAACTAATGAGCGACCGTGGTGTAGTGGCAGTGCAATGGTTACGCAAACCAGAGAGCACGAGTTCGAAACCACTCACCGGTACCAATGTATCTTTGATATATGTACTAAGGTTGTCCTGTTTCTATTATACAAGCACTTTAGCTTAGTATAGAAATTTAAAAAAAAATTAAAAAAAAGTAACAATTTCAGATAGAGTGAATAACACAGATATTTGTGATAAATTTGCTTTGGACACATTAAAAGAATAAATAAAAGGAGATTGACGAAAAAGATTTATAAATTAAAGGTAATGAAAGGATGAAAGAAATCGAAAACATTCTTAAATAAACAGTGGTCTACAGAGCCTATATCTATAGTGTCTGTTTAAAGAGAATTTTGGATGTGAAGGAAGCGAGTAAGTTGTGTCGGGATCATTAAAAGTGGCCGTTTTTTACATTGTGCTTGAAGTATCTGAAGTAAGTAACCCATCGTATCGATGGGGAAGCAAGGTTCTGGAGTGGAGACCCCGAACCGGAAGACGCACATAGGTAGGCCTCCCACTAGGTGGACTGACGACGTAGTGAAAGTCACGGAATGGCGTTCCAAGGGGGAGGCCTATTTTCGGCAGTGGACGTCTTCTGGCTGATGATGATCCAAGGTAGGAAAGTAAAGAGTACCACTTATCGATTGTTCGATACTAAAACGACGCGCCGAACCTTTTAGTTCGACTCATGGTAGAATCACACTCAATTTTATTATTAAACAAAATGTCTTCGCAGTTTTTGCAACAATACCCGTCGTACGTGTGATTGTTAACAATTTCTTATATTTGTTAACATATTTTTATTATTGTGACTCGACATATGACAGCACCACGCTTGATGTTAAGCCAAAGTGTGGTCCATGAATGAATGTCACTGCTACTATTATACAATTCAATAACTGTGAGTAGCAATCACATCCACAATGCCGGCCTAGATGGAATTGGCAACTTACAAGCTGGTCCCGAAACGTGACGAAATCACTTCACGGTCTGTATACTTGTAAGTGGTGGTACTACCATGGATCGGCTGATTGGATACCACTGCCCACTCTTTTATAACCAGACCCAGAGCAATTTTTTTATATTGAATATTTGCAATATTCAATATAATTTATAAATACACATTTAAAATAAAAGCTATGGATCAAATATTTGCTCCAACCGGGAATCGACCCGGGACTTTACGCGTAACGAACTGGTATGCTAACCAACGCGTCACGCCTGTCGTCAAAATATTTTTGTTGCTTTTAAGGCGGATGTAATGTATTAACTGGGTTGCCTAGTGCCCATAACCACAGAACCTGTATAAAGAGAATTGTGAATGTGAAGGAAGCAAGGGAGTTGTGTCAGGATCGTGGCAAGTGGCGCTTCATTGTCTCTGCCTATCCCTGTAGGAAAAAGGCTTGACCAGGGCCGTCTCAAGCATATTCAGCGCCGGGGTGCGAAAGTCAAGGCTCCGCTCGTGTGGTCTCAGTGTAGTAGGTACCTATCGAAGTTTATGGCGGTCGGCATGCGCCCCCTAGGACTCTGCGCCCGGGTGCACCACACCCCTTGAACCCCCGGGTAAAGACGGCCCTGGGCTTGACAATTTGATTAACTGATTGATAATGTATTAAAAAACTGCTATTTTTATTGAGCAAACACGACAACCAAAGTACATTGTTAACGGTTTTGAACCCGTGCTCAAATGGTTTTTGAACCCGTGCTTAAGTGGTTTTTGAACCCGTTCTTTCGTTTTGCGAGATCATTGCACTACCACTAGACCACGGTCGCATTATATCTATTTTACTATTAACAAATAATTATTTATTTCATTCTATAATTATATTTAGCGACCTTTGACCCAGACTTTTATCTACTCTTAAAGTTTTTATTCATCAAACATAATGAGTTTACGGTTTTCTTTTTAACGTATTAATCCGCCATTTTTTTTATTATCGCGGGTGTCATTAGCGATATGAATGGTTTTCGCGCCATAACGAACCCGGAGTGTTGCCAACAAAGAAAAATCATAAATCAGTTGTCAGTTTGACAGTTGTTGAAAGGCTGCATCGATGCAAAGTTTAAAAGTGTCTTTGGGCTGGTGTTTCAATGAATACTTTTACTAAGCCGTGTTGTAACGTATATTTTTTTTAATTACGTACTATAACAGTTTCTTCAAACCATGAGGCAGCCGTGAATAAACTTTGTATTTTTAGTTGTCGTCACTTTTGGACCTCCTCTTACTTACCATCAGGCGGCTCGAGGTCAGATGTCGTGTCACAATAAAAACAAAATCATTTTTTATTAAAAAATTAATATATACGAGTAGAATTTTCTTAGATTTTACCCGAACATTGATTAATGAATTAAACAAAATTGTGTGGGTTACTATCGCGTTTATTTTCTTTCGGCTTACTATGTCTCCGTGACCACGATGGCTGCAAAGCTCTCAAAACGTCGGAATAATAAAAAAAAGGAATTTAAAACCAAAATAAAATATTTTAGTCATAGAAAAGAAATAAACTTTTTTTGGCAATATAATCCCAAGGCCTAATTGCTAGATTTTAAGATTATTTTAATATTAGTTTTTATTCCAAATTATTTATACTAATATTTAAAAAAGTTAAGATTTGTAAGTTTGTTTGTAATGTTATAAGTACAATAATTTATTTAATAAACTTATTGACTCTTGTGGAATATACAGTTCGATTCCCAGTCGTAGCAAAGATTAGTTTCTCAGCATTTATTCGTAGTATTTAATGGAATTATATATCACAAATATTTGTTACAAATAAAAATGAAATAAAATATAAAGGAAAGAATTTATAAATCTCATGTGAATGGATGCGTTAAACAAGCAGTCCCAGGAGGGTGTTCGCCGATCAAATCGGAGACATCCTCAAGAAAGCTAGGTTGGCCTAGTGTCTAAAACCTTAGAGCTTGTATGAAGAGAATTGTGAATGTGAAGGAAGCGAGGGAGTTATGTCAGGATCGTGTAAAGTGGCGCTCTACTGTCTCTGCCTAACCTAATTGATAGAAAAAAGAAATAAGGCAGAGGGTCTGGTTATTTACCGGGTGGTTAGCAGACAGTTTCTGGTCATTTGCCCAGTCTGCCAATCTGGGGTAGTACCACCACTTACAAGTATACATACCGTGAAGTGACTTAGCGTTTCGGGATCAGCTTGTGAGTTACCGATTCCAACTTGGCCGGCATAGTGGATGTGACTCGTACTTACAGTAATTTAACTGTAGTAGCAGTTTCCTCCATTCATGTACCGCACTCAAGCTTAACTTCAGGCGGGTGCTGTCTACTAGACTCTATATACACAGCCGGTTGTACCAAAAATTATAATTTACGAATTTGTAAAAAGTATCGTATAAGTAAAATAAAAAAATAAAAACGGGTTGCACCACTCTTTAACTTCGCATTTAACATTTACGTTTAACGGATATTTTATACAGAGCTAAAGGACATCATTCATTTTGTGTTTCTATGTACTACTTTTGTTATTTCTAATGATAAAAACATATATAAATTATAGTTTCGATATAAAATTCTTAACAACCCTATTCACGATTTCATAATAGTAAACGTAATAGAATAAGTATAAAGTAAAACTAAATTCGTAAATTGAAACTTTTTTGGTACAACCGGCTGATAGTCACGATAAATAAAGTTAAGTAACTCACTTAGCAAATTTTGTAATACCAACCCTAAAATCTCTAAGATTAAAAAAAAAGCGGCACTCATTCAAGATTTTGATTAATATTAACAAAAAAAATTAAAAAGCGTGTTTTTTTTAAATTTTATGAATAGCCTTTTTTATTGCAACTTATGAGTTTATGACAATTCGTCATCGCCAATTGTTACGCTTTAAATTCAACAGGGATAGGTAGAGACAATAGAGCGCCACTTTCTACGCTTCTGACAAAACTCTCTCAACCTTTTCACGCCTTTTTCTTTGAGAACTTAGAAACTTTCTTAAGAATGTCTCCGATTTGATCAGAAAATACACTCCTTGGCCTGTCTTGTTTAACGCATCCATCCACATCAGATTTATAAATTACTTTCGTCAATCTACTTTCACCATCGAACCATTTTTTTATAGCTTTGGATCCTTCAAGCGATGCGTAAAGAAGCGGCATAGTGGCGGCGGCCGGGGCAGCCGTGAAGACTCGGTTTTTACAGTCGTCGGCACTCTTGGATCTCTTCTTGTTTACCATCAGGCGGGTCGAGGTCAGATGTCGAGTCACAATAAAAAAAAAGTGATTTAAAGCTGTGAAACGTGTTTCTTCTTTTTTTTTGTTGTTTATTTTATGAATAGCCTTTTTTATTGCAACTTATGTGTTTATGACTATTCGTGTGTTATCTTTGAGTGTATTATTTCCTCAGCATCTATTGTAACGCTTTATGTTCTACAGGGATAGGCAGCAACAACGTAACACCACTTTCTACGCTCCTGACACATATCTCTCGCTTCCCTCTCTTGACTTTATGTGTCCTTTATCGCCTATACCAAGGAGAATGTTCCGAGGAGCTATTTAATCTTGTACCTGGTATTTTCACATCCGTGATACCCACACAGGTCGGGAGAATCATCCACATTCTGTCGACCGAATCGGCAGTTAAAACTCTGCCCTGTGGGAAAAAGGCGTGACAATTAGATTGATTGATTTGGTACCGACAACTTTCAAGTTTATTCTAAAACATGACTAAGTCATTTCACGGTCTGAATATACACTAGGAAGTGGTGGTACTACCCCGGATCAGCAGACTGGGCACTACTTTTGCACTATCATACGATCACATCTCCGAGTATCGAACCTGGTTGAAGTGGTTACCAATTCGTAGTCGCAGAAATATCAGAATTCTTTGTTTATTATTTTCCGTACTATATGAGCCTGCGACGCCGAAGTACCTCAAGAACAAATTCACCTATCTTACTCCCCTCCATGACAGGTCTTTGCTGTCATCTCATAATTGTGTTCTCTCTATTCCCTCTCATAATTCTAGCTTTATATCCAACTCGTTTGCAGTTGTTGCCGCAAACTTGCGGAACAACCTGCCTGTAGATATCCGACAAGCCCCAAATAGATAAATATTTAAAAATATGGTCTTCACACATTTCCTAAATAGCTCCCATAGACTGTAAGTACCTAGTATGTATATTTAAGTGTATGTATTGTATTATATAAGTATTATTGATATGTTTTAGTATTATATTTTTAGTATGTAGTATATTTAGTGAATACTGATTTATTATAAAGTACATTAAAATTAGTATGCTTCAGACTAAATGCTTCTATTTTATTTTGCACCCACCTCATACAAAAAAGGCTAGTAAGAATGCTTTGCGGCATTAAGTCCGCCTTTGTACCTAGTGCATAAAGTTTTTAAATAAATTATTACTACCATCTTTATCATGAATCCATGTAGGACTTTGGTAGCATAACATATGACTGGCAACTATGTTGAATCAGAAATTGTGAAATGTCCACAGAAAATCCTATTCTGAAATTCAAATAGAACCATTTTAACAGGAATCGAGATTTTAAAGTTAAAAAAGCGTGTTTGAAATTATTTTGTCAATTAATGGTTCCGTAAGTTTTTTTTTTTTGTGTGGCCTCGACTATAGATTGTGATGGTGGGTTTCATCATCTGCTAAAAGACGTCCACTGCTGAACATAGGCCTCCCCCTTAGAACGCCATTTCGAACGACAAGATGCCAGTTGAGGGGGTTTAACTCGTGTGAAATCTCTAACAAAAAGTAACTTTTATTTCATTTATAATATTATTTGATTATTGGATTAAATATTACAAATAACTGTTAATAAAAAAAAAGTGCCGGATAATTGCTCCGGGTCTGGTTGTTAAGGAGTGGTAGGCAGTGGTGCCCAGTCTGCTGATCCGGGGTAGTACCACCACTTACAAGTACACAGACCGTGAGATGATTTGGGCGCGTTTCGGGACGATCTAAGGCGACCATGGTGTAGTGGCAGTGCAATGGTTACAACACAAAAATGGTTACACGAGTTCGAGACCGGTACCAATATATATTTTAAATACATTTCTATACTAAGCCACTAAAGTGCTTGTATCATAAAAACAGGACAACCAAAGTAAATATATTTTTTATTTATTTATTTATTTAGACTATAGAATCCACAGGATCACTCAGCCAAGTCAGGGTTACAGTTTTCATATTGATAAAAAAAAACTTAATTCTAAATTTGAATAGATCACGAATTCCGGATACAAAAAATAAATAAACGAAGCAACAGTTATAGCAAGTAAACAATAACAGTTATTAGTTAAAGAACAAATATATAAAAAAAGTGAAAATTATTTATAGTAATTAGTGTGCAGCTGTATAGGGGCTTTGTCATAATTATATCAAAACAGTAATAATAAAGCATTAAATAATGTCATAAATATAATTATATAATTAATGAATGAAACAATTTCTTAGCATCCATGGATTCACCGTGCGGGTGCCGGGTCCATCGCGTGGCAGACGGGAGAATGAAGGCAGCGTTTCGGACTTGTGACCGAAATGTAGGTTTCAAAGCTTTTTGTGACATGTCAACACTCACCTTCCCTGCCTTCACTATCCCCTCTACCCAACCAAATATTGTAAGACCCCACCAATGCCGCCTTCGACATACGATCCAAAAATGTGGTTACGGCGGACCTTGGGAGGCCAAGATTTTTTAAAAGATGATGCAAGGTTTTTGCTGGTAATCCCCTTGCGCCAACTTCCACTGCGTAGAGCTGAGTTTTAAAACCGTTTTTCGTCATCTCGTTCGTGAGATCATAATATTTGTTGGACTTGATGTTGTGGTCCTTTGGAATGTTTGTTTCCCACGGAACGGTAAGCTCTACGATGATAATAGTTTTTAAGTGTCGAGAGTAAACTAAAATGTCCGGTCTATAGGCTGATACTGCTAGATCTTCAGGTATCTTGTAGTGCTTTTCGAATGTATCCATGAGTATTTTCCAGTCAGGTGCGTCGCGCAGGATCGAGAAAGGCTTATTTTGTGATTTTCTGAGATGGGACTCTTTCACAAAAGTAATATGTCTTTCATTTGTGGACAAACCTTTCCTAGCTCTGCCAATGCTAAGACTTACTGCTTCACGGATAATTTCCAGGACTTTATCGTGTCGCCGCGAGTAACAGCCCCTATCAAGTAGAGTGACACACCCCACCAGAATATGCCTCGCAGTTCCCACGGCAAGACCACATAATGTACAGGTCTTATCAGTGCCTTTACCCCACCTTACCAGATTGCTCTGGTCGGGCAGAGACATTTGGAATGCGTTAAGATAGAATTTTACTAACGCTGGAGACCAATCATACATTATTGTTCGCCATTTCAAGGCTGGGGGTACACATATCTCTCCTAGGGTGAGCCACTCATTCTGTACCTCTAGAGTCGTTGCGTGCACTCTATAGGCGTGTGCCTCGTCCTGCTTGAGTAAGGATTTTATCACCTCTTTATCGCTTTTCTTTTTCTCCCAACCTAATCCCTTTTTGCTTGTCTGTGCTCCGGTCATAAAAGCTTTGTGAAATTGAAGTCTCGGTTCCATCTCCGAGGCTAATGGATCTTTAGGAAGAGATGCAATTAAATTATCCCGAGAGTTAGTCAGGATTTGATGCTTAGTTATACGTAGATGTTTATATAACTCAGATGGTTTTTTGAAGCTCATTCCAAAATTCTGCTGACCTCTAAAAAGTGTAGAGGAATCAGCGCCTCGTGCCAGTCCGAGCCAAGACTTTAGCGTTTTTATGACTTCAGCATCCAGCTTAAATAGAAGGGATTTGTTGAAATCATAGACAAGAAAAGGCCATGTGAGACGGGATGTTAAGTAGTTGTCATAAATCCAGGCTTTCTTGACATTGCCGATTGGCCGCTCTTCTATTTTCTTAATGTCTTCAATGAAGCCTTCTATGACTACTTCTAAAGATGGAGTTTTTCCCTTAAAGTCAATCCTTCTGCCAAGAAATTTGAAAGGCACAGCTTCCTCCACAGGGGCTATCCTCTGCCCCGCCATGTTCAGTCCCGGATCAAACGAGGTGAACTTTGTGTCTTTTCTGCCCAGACTCAGACAGAAGCATTTAGTTGGTTTTGTTTTCAATCCTTTTGTCCATGAGCAAAACTGATCAATGTCTTTCAGTAATTCCTGACACTGTTTTGCGTTTCGCGTTAGCACTGCAAGGTCGTCAGCAAATGCTAGGATGGACTCTGAATATTTATTGTTTAGTTTAAATCTATATCCAAATTTCTTCTCTTTAGTCTTAAGTTTATCAATTAGTATGTTTATGATGATATTAAAAGCTACAGGTGATAGGCAGCATCCTTGAAATAATCCTACATTATACTTTAGAGGATCGGTATAAACACCTTTGTTTGCAATGACAAAACTTAACTTATTGTAATAGTTGGCAATTATGTCCATGACCACTGATGGAAAGTTATACCACTTTAGTGCAGTTTGCAACAACTGATGCTGGACAGATCCGAAAGCGTTTTCAAGATCTATCCAGCAGACAGTCAATTGTCGCTCGTGCTCCCTGGCATCTTTCAAGCATTCCCCGAGCAAGGTGTTGTGCTCCAAGCAACCAGAAATGCCCGGCAAAAAGCCTTTCTGGTGCTGCGGTGTAAAGTATTTGTTATTGGTCATAAAGCGCGACATTCTTACCTGTAGAACTGAAAAGAATATTTTAGACACAGTATTTGTTAACGCGATAGGTCTTGCATCCGTTGGATGAGTCACGTTTGCTGTCTTAGGAATGAGAACAAAAACTGCTTCTCCGAAAGCTTTCGGCACTTGTTTGCTTGACCAGATTTTACCATAGATGTTATGTAAATGCTTACGTACGTGTTGACATTTTTTGAACACAATGTAGAGAATCCCATCTGGGCCTGGCGCTGATCCTGAACTTTTCTTTTTAATTTGTTCCTCAATTTCTTCAATGCTTGGTGGGCTGCATTGAAAATCAACGCTAGGATTATCAGGCCGCAGTGTAGGTGGTTCGATATATGACTCCTCTTTATGTGTCTTTGCATATGTCTCACTGTAGTATTGGTATATTTGTTCTTTGGTCAGCGAAAGTCGTCCACTTTTTTTGCTAAAGATCTTTTTTGCATAGACGAATGGGTTTTTGTCAAAAGCTACCTCGTGTTTGGCCCTATTAAACTGATTGTGATGGTCATCAATCTGGAGACTGATTCCTTGAATTAATTTCAGAATAGATCTTAAAGCTCTGGCCAACTGATGGCACAGATGATTGTCCCCCATAGTCTTCGCCCAACGAAGTTTCTTTATCAATTCCCTCTTTTTTCGTCTCATTTTTAGCTTAAAAGTATTTTCTTTGTTGTTGTGAGCATAAGCTGTTGCTGGTGGATAGTGCTCACTAAAGTAGTTATATATAGTATCTTGGAAGGTCTTTACTTGGCTATCTAGATCTTGTTTATTGCCAGGACAGTCAAGCCTGACGGCCAAATTGTGATCATGAGCCTTCCAAGTTGTATCCTTAATTGATGGGTAATTTACGGAGCATGTAAAAGTTATGAAAATTGTAAGAATTTATATTCATGTCAAAATAAATTCATTAAATTAAATCAAAATAAATTAAAATCAAAATTCATGTCAAAATATAAAATACGTGCAATATAAATAATAAAATTTAATAATAATAATAATTTGTATGCAGCTGTATAGGGGCTTTGTCATTGTAATTAAAATTACATAAAATCATTATCCTTAAGGGCTTCCTCTATGCTATAATATGCTTTGTCTATCAGTATATTTTTAAGTTTACATTTGAACTGTTGTAGATCAAGGCTTTTTGTATCTTCCGAGAGCTTGTTAAAAAAAGTAATGCAATGGCATATAAAGCTTTTTGACATTTTATTAAGCCTGTGCTTTGGTAATTCTATTATTGCTTTACGTCTAAAGTTTTCTCGGGTAGGTTTAACCGGGTAATCATTAATATTCTCTTTTATGTACAACAAGCAATTTAGAATATAAGCACTATACATCGTTGGTATTTTCAGCTGGCTAAATGCTTCCCTACATGACTGCCTAGTCCGAAGCCCCGCAACAAAGCGAACCGCACGTTTCTGGAGAACAAAAATGCGTTTGGCTTCCGCCGCAGTACCCCACACCAGGAGACCATATGTCATGATACTGTGAAAGTATGAATAGTACACTGCTTTTGAGGCCTTTACATTGCAATATTCCCTAACCTTTTTTACGGCATAGCAAGCAGAAGACAATTTTTTTGAAATAGTATCTATATGATTTGACCATGTTAGCTTAACATCGAGTTCCACCCCTAGAAACCTCGTGGTTGATACTAAACTTAGGGATCTAAGTTTTACTCTTTCATCAAGTTCTGTTGTGTTCTGTCTGCCATGTGTGTCTAGAGAGAAATTAATTAATTTTGTTTTATTAAGGTTTAGTAATAAATTGTTTGCTTCAAACCATCTCTCTATGCTATCAACTAAACAAGTTATTTTATTAGGTAGCTCTTTTCCATCGTTACAATTTATCAAAACCGTAATGTCATCAGCGTACATTATCATTTGGAGCTCTTCAGGGATACACATACTTATATCATTGATATAAATTAAGAAAAATAATGGACCCAGAATAGATCCCTGAGGAACTCCAAGCTTTATGTTTTCTCCACTAGAACGTCCTCCATCTACTTCCACAATTTGATTTCTATTTTTTAAATAGGATTCACATAAATTGAGATCTTTACCACTAAATCCATAATAACTGAGTTTGGCTAAAAGGATATCATGATGGACGCAATCAAATGCTTTGGATAAGTCACAAAATAAACCAAGAGATTTTTGTTTCTTATCCAGTGCACCAATTATTAACTTAACCAACTTTACCAGTGCCTGAGATGTTGATTTTTTCTTTCTGAATCCATATTGATGGTTATTAAATAGGTTATTAGATTCATAATAATTACTAATGCGCGTGTACATACATTTTTCAAACAATTTGCTAAACACTGGCAAAATAGATATAGGTCTGTAGTTTCTTACATCACGGCGATCCCCTGTTTTGTGGAGCGGGATGACTTTCGCGCATTTTAACAGATCTGGGAAGACTCCGCTTAACATTGCGTCGTTAATTAATTTAGTTATTGGGTGTACTATTTCTGTTAACAATAATTTTAGTAGTTTTGGTGTTAAATGCCATAGGTCTGCTGACTCCTTAGGTTTAAGATTTTTGATGACATTAGCAACTTCCAACTCTGTTGCAGGATAGAAGATATCTTTGCTAGTAATTTCATTTTTATTCATGTAGCTGATCGCATTTATTTTACTACAGTTTAGTGCTTTTGTGGCGTCCGCAGCTACATTACTAAAAAAAATATTAAATTGATTTGCTACATTATTTTTATCACTGTAATTTACATTATTAATGTTTAATTCTAACTCTGACAAATTATGACTTTTATGTTTTCCACTAATTTCCTTTATTATTGTCCAAGAAGTTTTAATTATATTTTTCGAGTTTAAAATTCTTTTTGTTAAGGAGATACGTTTAGCCTCTAAACATACCTTTTTATAAATTTTACTATATTTCCTAATATATGCTCTAAGTTGTTCGTTCTCATTCACTGCTGCAACCTTATAGAGATAGAATAATGTGGTCCTTGATTTTAATATACCAGAAGTTATCCAATTAGTGGATAGTGGTTTCTGTCTTATTACTTTTTTTGTTACAGGTATAAATAAATTACACTCCTGTATAAATTCAGCGAAATAAGTTTTAAAATTTAAACTATTATTTTTAAACAAATTATTATTTTGAATGGATTTCTTTAAGTTCTCAATTTTTATTTCTGTAATTTTTCTACTAGATTTAGCACTACTATGTATATTTGTATTTTTATTATTATGGATTTCTAGCGTAATCGATTGTGCCATGTGATCAGATTTTACTCCAGACATTACACAGGTGAAGACAACATTACCATCGCAAAAAATATTGTCGATGCAAGATTGTGAGCCTGGAGTAATTCTTGTAAACTGAAATATGCGTTGCTTTAAAAAATAGGAATTCATTAGATCTATAATATGAGTGGCATTTGAGATCTTACAATTCTCTTCTATAGGGAAGTTTACATTGAAGTCCCCACATACAACAATAATTTTTTCGTTTTTGTTAGATAACTTAGATAAACATTCGTCTAATTTTTTAACAAATAAATCCAAATTTGCACTTGGGGAGCGGTAAACAGTAAGAACTATTAAGTCATCCAACTCCACACAACTAGCTTCAAACTCTTTGTCAATTGAGAGTTTTTCGATATCAGGCCTATTCTTAGCTTTTAATTCCTTTCTAACATAAATAAGTGTATTGCCTCTTTTAAAATGTTTACGATGGCTACTACTTTTTATGCAATAATTTGTAATAGAATGTGTATCCAATGATTCGTGATCTAACCAAGATTCAGTTATACAATAAATATCAAAGTGATTAATTTCTAAAAGGATTTCCAAGTCTAAAAGCTTGTTGGTTAGTCCTTGAACATTTTGATGTGCTATTTTAATATTGCATTTCCTGGTTTGAGTATTTATCTTATTGGGTTTTATATTCCTGTTTTTAACCCCCGACCAAAAAAGAGGGGTGTTATAAGTTTGACTTGTCTGTGTATCTGTGTATCTGTGTATCTGTGTATCTGTGGCTCTGTGTATCTGTGTATCTGTCTGTGGCATCGTAGCTCCTAAACGAATTGACCGATTACGATGCGGTTTGTTTCATTTGAAAGCTGACGTGATCGAGATGGTTCTTAGCTACAATTGATGAAGATCTGATCAGGGGTTTCAAGGTCATCAGCTCGATTTGTTAGCTGCGGTAGCGATCTTAGACGCGCTGTTTAGGATGGCAACCCTTGTACGTCGCTATGCGACGAAGATTGTTATTTTATGTCAAATAAATATGCCAATGTAAATACACGTAAAAAATGTTATAATTTTTCCCTTAAAATATTCATATGGCGAGGTTGGTTTGCAGTTTAGATCGATTACCTTGATTGAATATTTTAGGGGAAAAATTATAACATTTTTTACGTGTTTTAACAATGGCATATTTATTTGACATAAAATAACAATCTTCGTCGCATAGCGACGTACAAGGGTTGCCCGTTCTAAACACGCATAAGGCTGGGAATACACGTCCGATATTGCTGAGCAAATTATTTACAAATCGGAAGTAGGAATCGGACGTCTATTTTGTTTCTGTATTTTGTATGAAAACTGCACCTTCAGACAATCGGATCGGCCATAAAATCGTAAGCGCCTTGGCGTTGTTTCCGATTCTGACATCCGATCCGACTATCGGATCTGACGTGTATTAGGTATTCAAACAAATGTAGTGCACGAGTGCCTTCCGATTGTCTGATCAGACAATCGGATCGGACTATCGGAGAGGAAAATCGGACTTGTATTCCCAGCCTTATAGGTATTTACTTTTAAACATATCTGTGACTTAAGATTTGAAATAAAAACGTATACAAATACATGTGTGTTTTAACTGGTACCACTGAGTTACTCTGATGATGGAACTCGAAGGTAGGAGACGAAATCCTGGATGTGTTCAAACTTTTTTTTGGTATACTAAGTTTGGACTTATTAGATTTGTCTTGAAGGTAGGAAACTAAGTGTAGAAAAGTTAGTGCGATAAAATAAAACATTCCGGATCTAAAAAATCTGATCATGGATCCTCTCAGATCAGCAAATCAACAAGAAATGGACCTGTAGTGCTTTAACTAAAATTGTTACTCACTATGAGCCATTAGCTGGACCGTTATCAAATTAAAGACCGAGAGTATCTGATGAGGCACCATCATGAATCCTCTCAGATCAGCAAATCAACAAGAGATAGAACTATAGTGCTTTCACTAAATTTGTTACTCACTAAGAGCATTTAGCTGGATCGTCATCAAATTGAAGACCGGGCAATCTGATGATGCACCATTATGAATCCTCTCAGATCAGCAAATTGATATCAATTGATCAGCAAAAAAAAGAGATAGAACTGTAGTGCTTTAGCTGGGCCGTTATCAAATTGAAGATCGGGAGTATCTGATTATGAATCCTCTTAGATCAGCAAATCAATAACAGATAATATCATAGTGCTTTAACTAAAATTGTTACTCTCTATGAGCCATTAGCTGGGCCATTATCAAATTGAAGACCTGGAGTAGTCTTCTGATGATGCACCATAAGGATCCAAGGGATATTAAAGGGATATAACTATTGAGCCATGACTAATGTTGTTTATTACTATAAAGCTGATGATATGACCAAAGTGGTTCCAAGCGTTTCGGGGGTTCCTTTAAAATTTTAATTTTGATTTTATTAACACTGTGATAAGTCGAAAATTTTGATTTATATCATTATCATTATTATCTGACTTATCTAGCTTGGAATATATATTGTGACATGAAACATTAATGTTGTAACTAATAATGCTTCTATATTGCTTTAATGTTACCCGATTATAGAAGAGTGAACTTATGTTTACAATTTCAAATATACTGTTCAAGACAGCAAGAGTATTCAACTGAGAATTTATTTTACCTATATACTCGTTAATGTTATAATTATCAGTTTTATTAAAATCTACTTTATAAGGAATGTTAGTAAGTATTAGCTTTATATTTTTGTCTCTCGCATTAACCATCAAACTTTTAGCCTGGCTGTAATATTTCTTTAAATCTCTAAAATTCAAATCAAAATCTTTAATAATGACCGCTAGAGTCAATATGCCTCCCTGTACTATTGAATCGGCAGCCTTCTTCATTATATAATCAATAGGCGCATCATTATAAGTATGACAACAAACTTCATAGTTGTTTCCTAATTTATTCTTCATCATTAGTCCAAAATTTTTCATGTTTTTATCTCCAATAACTTTAACTTTATATCGAATATTTGTAGTTTTGCCTTCCAGAATGCTTTTTTCCTTAGATTCTATATCCTGAGATAGTTTATTCTGAATAATTTTTTTATTAGCAACTTCTTTGGTTACTTTTGTACTATTTGTATCTTCGGCTGTATTATACATACTTATTTCTGGTATTATTGTAATAGGTTGTTCATTCCTAATATCTGATTTACGTCTTCTTTTATTTCGTTTTTTTCTTCTTATATTTTTTTGCATTCTTTGAAGTTCTTTATTTTTTTCTTTTAATATCGTTAGGAGCTTATTCTTTTTACATTTATTAAAGTTCTTTTTCAACTCTCCGCTGTATTTGTTACAATAGTCATCTTTTTCCTTTGATTTTAATAGTTTAGTTTGTAGTTTTATATTTTCCTTTTCCATTTCACACAATTGTTTTTTTAATGGTGTCAGTACATTATTCGTAATTAGTTCTATATCCAAATTTTCTTCAACCAGAGTCTGGTTGTGGTCATTTAGTTTATTTAATTCAATTTTTAAATCATTGTTTTCATTTTCTTTTTCTGATATAATTCTTTTTAATTTTTGATTTTCAATGCACAGCTTCTCAAATTCTGTACTATTTTCCTCTTGTTCCACAGTTAAGGTTTGTATTAATTTGTCCTTTATTGTTATTTTACTATGTAAGTTACTAATCAGAGTTTCGTACGTTTTATTGTCCGTTCTCAATGTTTGTATTTCTTTTTTAAATTCTACCAATTGACTCTCAAGCTCATTTATGGTTTTTTCTTTATTCTTTAAACACTGAGACCTCGTGAGATAATTTTTATTACTCATATTGAATAGTTTTGATCTAAACGGAACTATTTATATAATTAGATCACCTCTAATCTAGTAGGATTTAAATTTTCAAATACCACTATTATAATTTATATAATATATGTAAACTTAATTAATATTTGATATTATATACTTTTACTTGCCACTTATAATGTTCATATATTGAAATACATAGGTAATAGTTTTACTTAATTAAATCTTTTGGAATACATTGCTATTATTAAATAAATTTTATAAAATAAAGCAACATTTAAAATCATTAAAAAAATTGAATAAAATTAAAAAAGAATAAAATAAAGTAAAACCAGAAATAAAAATATTCTTAAAAAAAAATTTAGAAAAAAGTTTAAACGGCTCAATTTGAACCAGCGGTCTGAGTTGCGGAGTGCAGTGTTAGCGGCACTCGCCCATTGAAACTATACGGGCTTTGCTGGAATTTGGCTTCTGTATCGTAGATTTAATAATTGTTTAGAACGAAAGAGTTAGTGGCGATTTCGTGTGGTGCGAGCGAGAGAAGAAATGTGTGGCACATTTACCGATGGAATTAGAATTTGTACTTAATAATTACACTCATTTAATCACCAATCACACTCCATTGTATCATTTAATTAATTTAAATGACGCAATTATTAATTTTAATAGTAAAAAACTATTATAAAGCCCAATATCACAAAAACTAAGATAAAAAATGCACTGTATTTAGGTTCACGAAATTAAGTCATTTACACATAAAATTCAGTATTATTTATATCACTGTCACTTCACGTAATGCTATTTTATATAACTTAACATTCATTGTAAAATTGAACGTTATTATTTATTATTTAGCATTTAGGATAGATAGCTCGTTGTTTACATGTCAACAAGATACATCAAAGATACATTGGTACTGGTGAGTGGTTTCGAACCCATGCCACTCGGCTTACGTAGCCATTGCACTGCCACTACACGACGGTCGCCTTAATCTTTGATATAATTATAATATAATGTTATGTACTTATGATATAATATTATGTACTTTGGTTGTCCTGTTTCTATGATACAAACACTTTAGTATAGAAATGAAAATTAATAATATATATATATAAATAAATCAAAATCATTTATTTGTTGAGCAAAGCAACGGGTAAATGTTTAAGGTCTTTACAGAATACAAAAAATGTCCGCCAGAACTCCAAAAATGAAACTATTCCCTTCTATAATGGGGGAAATGTTAGCATACGCGTGTTGCAGCTCGTAGCCTTTCGCCAATACATCGGTGCTTAATCGAATTCTTGCGCTTGGTCTCTCTCTTTCTCTCTCTCTCTCTCTCTCTGTGAATCTATGCTTCTACTTTCACCTTTTGTAAAGTCATACTCCCTCTTTGACTATCCTTTTTGGTCACATAAAGTTTTATTGTGACCAAAATATCATTATTGGGCAATATTTTAAATTTTTATTAAAGTTATTCCGACATTCTGACGGCGAGTAAGGCTTTGTAACTGAACTGAATCGTTTTTAGCAGTCGTCAGCGATCGAGGATTTTTCTTGCTTTTAATCGGGCAAGGCGAAGTTAGATTTTTTGATTGTGACTAGACATATGACAACACCCCGCTTAACAGTTGGAATGCGGTCCATAAATGATAGTTAAAAGCGGAAACTTATAAGCTGATCCCGAAACCCACGAAGTCACTTCACGGGTAAATGCTACTACCCTGGATCGGCAGACTGGGCACCGCTGCCTACCATTCTTCAAAGTGGTAAAAAAAATAGGTATAAAAATCACACTTATGACATTTTAGTCGTATTCGAACAGGATGTGACTGCTAATAGTTGTTATTTAACTGTAGTAGCAGTCACCTTTATTCATGGGTTGCACTCAGGTCACCTTTAACCACAATATATTTTTTATTTAAATGTCTATTACTGTGCAATGTCTTCGAACATTTATAAGTTTAGACAAAAAAAAACTCATTTCTTTTTATTGTGACTCGACATATGACAGCACCCCGCTTGATGTTAAGCCGAAGTGTGGTCCATGAATGAATGTCACTGCTACTACAATTCAATAACTGTGAGTAGCAATCACATCCACTATGCCGGCCTAGATGGAACCAGCAACTTACAAGCTAATCCCGAAACGTGACCAAATAACTTCACGGTCTGAATACTTGTAAGTGGTGGTACTACCCCGGATCGGCAGACTGGGTACCACTGCCTACCACTCTTTGATAACCAGACCAAAGAGTGGTCTGCATAATAGCAAATATCCATCTCTTTTTTTTATTAACAAATATTTGCAATATTTAATGTTATTAAATATTACAAATAAAAGCTATGAAACAAATATTTGCTCCGACCGGGAATAGAACCCGGGACTTTACGCGCAACAAACCAATCGCTAAACTGTTTGTCCACGCCTGTCGTCATTCGGTTTTATTTAAATGAATAAATCAATCGATGGATCAAATTGTCACCCCTTTAGCCTAGAGCTATACCTGTGGGATAAAGAACAATAGAGTGCTACTTACCACGATCCTAACACAACTCCCTCGCTTCCTTCACATCCACAATTCTTTTCATACAAGCTTTATGGCTATGGGACCTAGGCACAGGCACCACAGCGTTCTTTAGAATGTCTCCGATAAGGATGGGTCAGCCTCGTTCAGCGCATCCATCCACATCTTATTTACAAATTCATCAGATTTATAAATTCCTATTGTCAAATTACCTTCACTCATCCTTTTTATTATGTGCCCAAACCGTCGAAGCATTCCTTCTTTCAAACCACATCCATCGCGCATTGTATTATACTATTCTTCATCCTATCTCCTATCGTTATTCCACATACACTTAAAAACCGCGTTAATTCTAGTCTCATGTTTCTTTGTGCCACACCTAATATTCATGGCAAAGAAACATGGCAAAAAAAAGTATGACGAAAACGAAATAACCCTCTTACAGTAATTTTTCCTTTTGCAATATTCGCCTCTGCGTTGTACATTTTTGGAAAATGGCATTTTTAACTTAAATTTTATTTAGATGTACCCACATACATATTTTTTTTAGTGACGTGACATCTGAATTTGATTTGCCAGATAGTAAGCAAGGGGAAGTCCAAGAGCGCTAATGACTAAAAACCCATTCCGGGTCTCAGTTACCGTCACTATGCTGGCGCGACGCAATGGTTTGCACGAAATGTCGTTACGCGTAAAGTTATGGGTTCGATTCCAGTTCATATTTGTTCCTTTCGTCGATCTACATTTACTCATCCTTTCCATGTGTCCAAACTATTCCTTTGTCAATCAAGTTGTTTAAAGCTGTAAAACGTATTTCTTCGCGTTCCCTCGCCCTCAAGACTCCGTCGCGTCGGTAGAGTTTTAGTAAATCTTTTCCACCCCATCACTAATGAAAGAAATACTAGTGTTTCATCTTCATTCATCCACTGATGATATAATAAGTATTTTACTCAAGAATAAGCTGTATGGATTAAGTTTTCCCACAGGGATACGCAGAGACAATGGAGCACCACTAGCCACGAACCTGACACAACTCCCTCGCTTCCTTCACATTCACAATTATCTTCATACAATCTCTAGTTTCCTTTGCCTATAAATAAACCAACGAAAAAATAGTAATGTCATTTCGAATTGACATTCGTCACAAATCAGACGTCAAACAAAATTAACGAATGCAAAAATCAAAATTTTAAGTAATAGGCATTTGTGATAATAAAAAATGTCTACATGTTACCGCAATTTATTCACCCATAACGTATGCGAAAATGGCGCATCACCGATTTTATACAATCACTGTACAAAAACATTCAGAGTCAATGAAGATTGTTTGAAAAATTGTACCAGAGAAGAAATGATCGAGCCGGAGCTATTTCAAAACAAAGATCACTTTTATAACGAAGCAAGACATTTATTTCATGGTGACCTTTATGTTATGGGTAGATTATGGATTAATACTGTGAAATCAGCTTTATTAGGTAGGTCAATCAATCAATCAAATTGTCGGGCTACTAACCACAATCCTGATACAACTTCCCTGCTTCCCTCATATCCACAATTCTCTTCATACAAGCTCTACGGTTATGGACACTAGACAACCCAGCTTCCTTGAGGATGTCTTTTATTGGGTAATTATTATAAGGAGTAGCAGATAGACAGTTGATGGTAATTTGCCCAGTCAGCCGATCCGGGGCAGTACCACAACTTACGAGTATATAGACTGTTTAGACCACTTAGTCGCGTTTCGGGTAGATCACCCAAGATTAGAGATCACGGAGAATGTTTTATATATATATCTTTAACCTTGTTCCTAAGTCGTCTTTTCACACCTGTAATACCCGCACAGGTCGGGGAAAGCATCCGCATTTTGTCGACCGAATTAGCAGTCGAACCAAAGGGTTCCGTGCGTCGTTTCTTTGTAGAATAATCGACAAGTGGAATGCCTAAATTGGGTCCTTTGGGCGATGCGTGAAGAAGCGCCTTTGGCCGGCATAGTGATGGCTTCTTGCTTACCGTCAGGCGGGTCAGATGTCAAGTCACAATTTTTAACTTTAAATGCCACAGTTGCTCGTAGTTCAGTGCGACATGATCATTAGAACTTTATTTTGGGTCGTCCCCGAATTTATTTTTATATAATACATTTATTTTATTTAATTCAACAGGCACAAGTATATTCCCCTCAGTGAAAGCAGCTCCACCCGACAAGGACGCGCCAGTCGAAAAACCTAAACGCCTCAAACCATCAGAACTACCCATGTACGGAAACAGATACGGCCCCTACAAGAACGACCAAGTTAAGTTTTGTAAAGAAGTAAACGACAAAATGTTACATACTTTCATGCTACCTTATGTAAAAATAGCTAAAGTTAAAGCCCTTGATACAATGAATGAAGTTAAAGTACAATATGATAAAACTATGAAAGACGTTAAATGTGTTATAAGAGATAATAAGAAAGCTATTGTCGATACTTTTAGAGACGAAAATCAAATGTATTTGCGATATGGAACAGTAGCTCTGGGATGCACAGTAGGATTGCTAGTTTCCTATAATAAAGGTATTCCTAGCAAGCTGTTTTACGTTGGTGCTGGTTGTCTGGCAGCTGGTGCACTAACCTTCCCAGAAGAAGCGGACCAGGCGTTTAAAACTCTATGTTATTATTCAGCCAAAGGTGCGCTGGCTCTTTATTACGCTCATTGTCAAAGGGAAGTTGGAATGGGTGATAAATTGCCGTGTAAACTTGACGAACCATCTAAAAGAGATAATTATAAACCCAATGTTTGTCCTAAGTAATAAGTCTTGTGCAATTTAATAATTCTAGAAAGATACTAGAAAACATTATCAAATCAATTAACAAATAATTAACACTTAATCAAAATCAAAACCTTTATGTAAAATGATCTAATTCGGGATCTTTTATAAATGATTCTGCAACTACAATGACTTTAGAAAAGCTTCTGCGGTAAGAAACAAAAAGAAACTCAACATCGTTGCATCGTTATTAAGGCGGGCGATGATATCTGGAAGCAGTAAGCAAAAAAGTAAAGCCTTTTTCCCACAGGGATTGGCAAAGACAATGAAGCGCCACTTGCCACGAACTTCCTCGCGTTTCTCACAACCACAATCCTCTTCATACAAGCTCTACTGCTGTGAGCACTAGGCAACCCAGCTATCATGAGGATGTCTCCGATTTGGTCGGAAAACACCCTCCTGGGTCTGTTTCGTTTAACGCATTCATCCACATCAGATAGATTGAAGTTCCTATTAAATGAATTCCCTAAGATTGGTATCTAAATAGGATAACAATTACAATGAACTTAAGGAGATGGAAACAAAAAAGAGTGGTAGGCAAAGAGTTGGTGGTGATTTGCCCAGTCTGCTGATCCGGGGTAGTACCACCACTTACAAGTATACAGACCGTGACGTGGAAAGGCTATCAGCCTGCCAAAGAGTGGTAGGCAGATTGTTGATGGTTTTTTAATTACTTTAAAACTCGTTCCATTTAACAATAATAATACAAAATAAACAATACAATAATAAAACCAATATTATTGTATTATATTTTTATTTTATTTAGCAAATCGATCTATTTACAATATATAAACAATATTTTTATTTATTTGTTTTATTTATAATTATTTGTATTTATTTATATATCTATACAAGCTACTAAAGTGCTTGTGTCATAGAAACAGGACAACCAAAGTACATAATATATATCTATCAAAGATACAAATGAACCCGTGCTCTCGGTTTGCGTAACCATTGCACTTCAACTACACCACGGTCGACTTACATTAATCAAATGAAATAAACTCATCTGATTCTACCATGGTGTTGAAAAGGCATTCCCTTCAAACCATGGTAGAATGCCACAAGAAAGCCACAACTCCTATTAAAAAAATAAAAGCAGAAAACATAATATTTTAGGTTAGGTCACATGTCGCGTCACTATGAAGAAAAAACTGACAGTGTACAACAGACATTAAAACTGGACACACAGGTTAATAACAATAAAAGAAGAAATCCTATGAAAATAATAAATCACACTTTAGGACAAAATAATCGTATCAATTAAAATAATAAAAAAATACATATCAAATACATTTTTTTTAAATTTTGCCGAACATTTTTAAAATAATAAAAATGTAAAATCAAAACCAAAATAAACGCGATTTTTTTTATGCGGCTTACGCATAAAATTTGTTTAATTTATATTTTTAAATTTCTATACTTAGCTACTAAACGATACGTGGTTGTATCATAGAGGCAGGACGACTAAAGTACATATATCAAAGATACATTGGTAATGGTAGGTGGTTTCAAACTCGCGCTCTCGCTTTGTGTAACTATTGATTGAATAGTTTGTCTGGTTGATAAGGTCTAGCGGCATTAAGTCCGCCTCTTGCAAAAAGAGTAGTTTTTACTATTTATTAGCTTTTACATATCATTTGTCCACTTAATTTTGTCTACACGTGTAATAACATGTGAAATACGTCACTTAATAGTTACATTAACAGAAATCGGCGTTGTTGGGTAATAAAATATCCAATTTAAGACTTATTGCTACATGCTTAAAGTCTAAATTTCTTTGTCAAATAACTAAAAATCTCTACTATATTTTTTAATTTAATCTAAAATTATACTTATTAGTAAACTGTTAATGTTCAAATTCCTATGTCAAAAACTTTTTAATCTCAACCAAATATAGCTTATAATTTAATCTAAAATTAGACTTATTGCTACAGGAATAAAGTTAAAATTTCTTTGTCAAGCTACTTTAAAATCTCTACGAAATATAGTTTTATATTTAATCATAAATAACACTTATTGGTACACGTTAAGGTTGAAATTCCTTTGTGAAATAAGTTTAAAACCGTATACCAAATATGGTTTCTATCGTACATCTTAATCTGATAATAAGGAGGACTCTTTATTATGTTGGAACAGCGAAAACGCACTTAACTTATCTACAAACGGAGATTTTTCGGTTGTTTTTATGTTAGAAGACTTTTGTAGAGTTAGATACTTCCTAGAAAAGACTTTAATTTAGTTAGCGCTTGACATTGATGTCAAAGTGTGATTCTGATGATGACCGCAGATTGCAGACCGCATTACTGGTTTGTATGAATCTGGATTTATTGCAGCGCCGAGCTGTCCGAATTATAGGTAATGCAGAGGTCACGCGAACTCTGGAGCCCCTGCAACTACGCAGAGACATGGCGGCTCTGTGTGTCCTCTATCGCCTATACCACGGAGAATGTTGCAAAGAGCTCCTTAACCTTGTCCTTTCAAACCCGTAATAGCCGCACAGGTCGGGGAAAGCATCCGCATTCTATCGACCGAATCGGCAGTCGAACTAAAAAGTTCGGTGCGTCTTTTCTTTCAAACAATCGACAAATGGAAAGCTTTGCCAGCCCATGTGTTCTTTCCATCCTATGACCTTGGATCCTTCAAGCGATGCGTGAAGAATTACCTAAGGCCGGCATAATGACGGTGACTGAGGCAGTTGGGAACTAACTCGTTTTTTTTTCAGTCGTCGTCACTCTTGGACCTCCTCTTGCTTATCATCAAGCGGGTCAAGGTCAAATGTCGTGTCACAATATAAAATAATAAAAAATCTGTATTAGATTGATTCCGTGCAAGGGTGCACAGCACACTGCGGCCGCGCCAAACAGAGTTATAGACACCAGTGAGTAAGCTAAAGACCAGTATATGAATGAAGGCGACTGCTACTACAAGTAAGTAATTGCAAGTAGCAGACGCATTCAATGTGCCGGCCTACAACAGGCGTGGCCAATTGGTTTTTTACAGCCAACCTGTTTGTTACACGTCGATTCCCGGTCGGAGCAAATATTGGTTTCAAAGCTTTTATTGTCGAATAAAATACTTTAATTAAATATTCCAAATATTTATTAATAAAAAAAGAGGCGGATATTTGCTCTGTGTCTGGTTATCAAAAAGTAGTAAGCCGTGGTGCCCGTCTGTCGGTCCGAGGTAGTGCCACCACTTACAAGTATACAGACCGTGAAGTGACTTAATCGCGTTTTGGGATCAACTTGTAAGTTGCCGGTTTCAACTAGGCCGGCGTAGTGGATGTAACTGCTACTCACAGTCATTGAATATGTCGAACAACAATAAAAAATACCAAAAATACATTAAGGTGCGATTCCGCTGCATACTGCATATATTGAGCCCTCTAAAGAATAAATAACTCTATGTTATGTTAGTGGTCATTCCAAACAACTTCACAAGACAAGTATACAGACCGTGAAGTGATTTGGTCGCGTTTCGGGATCAGCTTGTAAGTTGCTGTTTCCAACTAGGCCAACATAGTAGCAGTGACATCCATTCATCGACCACTCTCCAGCATAACACCAAGCTAGGTGCTGTCATATGTCGAGTCACAATAAAAAAAAACTTGAGAGGTGTCAAGGGACATTCGGATGGAACGAATTTCCTTTTGATTAATTAGTGAAGGAATTGTAATAACTTTTTAAGTTATAATATTTATTTATTATTATTAATAAATAGGCGACCGTGGTGTAGTGGCAGTGCAATGGTTACACAAACTGGAGAGCACGAGTTCGAGACCACCCACCGGTACCAATGTATCTTTGATATATGTTATGTCTGGTGATATGATAAATACAATAAGCATGTAGTATACATCATGGCTTGTATTCGACTGACGATGCGGACGATGCTTGTTAGCTCGTACTTATCGAACTACCCACATTATAACAATATATGTACTTTGGTTATCCTGTTTCTATGATACAAGCACTTTAGTAGCTTAGTAAAGAAATGAAAATAAATAAATTAAAAAAAAAACAAGTAGAGCAGTCACCGCGGCGAATCAGACCTTTAGGTCTACTTTTAATAAAAATCCTTTTTTTTTTATTTTGGCCAACATAATGCCAGCACGCCGCCTGATGTTAAGATGGAGTGCGGTCCATAAATGGAGGTGACAGTTAAATAACTGCACGTGGAATTGTGGCATCCCCAGTTTATACTAAGCTACTATAGAAATGTAAATAAAATAAAAAAAGAAAAGTGTGGTCCATGAATGGATGTGACTGCTACTACAATTCAATAACTGTGAGTAGCAATCACATCCACTATGCCGGCCTAATTAAAACCGGCAAATTACAAGCTGATTTCGAAACGCCACTAAATCACTTCAAGGAATTACCCCGATCGGCAGACTCTTTAAGACAGTTTTTTTCGATCGAACTTGGATCGAACCATCAGCGTATTCTCAACGAGTTTGTGACGTCATCAGTCGCGGCGTCAAAATAAAAAAAAAAAAATATTATTATTATTCTCACACTTTGCGCTTAATTTATGCAATTTAAAATTTCTGCAAGTGATGAAATTCCTACGTCTCGGGTAAGGTACAACGGACCGGTTTTTTATTAACATTTTATTATCAAAGACTATATACCACGGAGAATGTCCCCCCTAGCACGGCAATCCAAGAAGCAAGATAAAGACTTGCAAAGAATATCATTCCAACTCATTTTAAATAACTCACCAATGTACTATTAGTATTTTCACACTCGTAATATTTCGACCGCATTTTGTCGACTAAATCGGCAGTCGAACTAAACAGTTTGGTGCGTTTTTCCTTTGTAAAACAATCGACAAGAAGCACATTAGGGCGGCATAGTTACGTCGACTGTGGCAGCTGTAAACTGACTCGGTATTTTCAGTCTCTGGCACTCTTGGAACTTCTCTTGCTTCTCCGGAACTTCTCCATCAGGCGAATCGAGGGCAGATGTCGAAAACAAAAAAAAATATAAAAGTTCCGTCACTATGCCGGCCAAAGAAAGAAGTCCCTAAAGGCATATTTTTAAATTGTGACGTTACTGAGAATTCTGAGGAGAATGGGAAAACTAGAAATTTGGAGGACATCTAATCTTAACGTTTCTTTTACATCCTTAATTCTTTGTTATCCATACAAAACTGACAGTACGACAACAAGGCGACCGTGGTGTAGTGGCAGTGCAATGGTTACGCAAACCGAGAGCATGGGTTCAAAACCACTTGGTTGGCCTGTTTCACACTTTACAAGCACTTTAGTAGCTTAGTATAGAAATGTAAAAATTATGGTATGATTGAATTAATTGATAAAACTAACAACCAAGTGTCCTTTCTTCAAAATAAACCATTTTATTCTTTGGCCATATTTTTTACATGACTCAAAAACCTTGTTCTGTAAGGTACAGGCGTTAAATACTGTTTAAAGATATTAATAGTCTTAATTGGATATGTGTAAAGTGGCGGTTCCATTGTCTCTGCCTATCTCTGAGAGAAATGAGGCGCGACAATTTAATAGTTTTTTGACTCGACATATGACAGCACACCGCCAGATATTAAATCATGGACCACAATCCATACTGTCTGCTACTACCGTTAAATCACTACAATTAAATCAAAAAAATTAATTGAAAATTGTCATGAATTTTTGCCACAGGGATCGGCAGAGACAATGGAGCGCCACTTTCCACGATTCTTTTCATACAAGCTCTAAGGGCACTAAAATTTAATTTACTAGCTGACCCAGCGACATTACTGGCGTGTTACAGATTAGCCGAACCTTAGTTGTTGTATCCTTAAGAAAGCTAGGTTGCCTAGTGCCCATAACCACAGAGCCTGTATGAAGAGAATTGTGTCAGGGGGAGTTGTGTCAGGATCGTGGCAAGTGGCGCTCCATTGTCTCTGCCTATCCCTGTAAGAAAAAGGCGTGACAATTTGATTGATTTATTGAAGTTGTTGTAAATTAAGATTTTTTATTGTGACTCGACATATAATCGTTTCTCTTTATAAATAATACAACATAGGTTTTTGAGCAATGTATTTTTGCTTATATTTACTTTACATAAATTGACAATTTGTTTTTAATTCTCAACATCAAGTAGCTTGATATATTTTCCTTAGTTAATTTCCTTAGTTAATTCCTTAGTTAATTTAAACGCATAAATTTTGTATATTATAGAAAAATGTATTTTCTTTTATTTTATATATTATTCACATAAAATGTTAATAAATTATATGGCCTATATGTTATTCTGATGTATGATCTATATTATTGTAAAGTTTCATTAAAATCCATTCATTAGTTTTTGCGTAAAAGAGCAACAAACATCCATCCATCCAAAGACACATACATACCTTTTATACATAACTTTCTTTTACATTTCTATACTAAGCTACTAAAGTGCTTGTATAATAGAAACAGGACAACCAAGTATCAAAGATACATAGGAACCGGTGGGTGGTATCGAACTCGTGCTCTCGGTTTGCGTAACCATTGCACTGCCACTACACCACGGTCGCCTTTATAAGTAACTACTTACAAACTTTCGCGTTTATAAGTAAGGATATATAAAATAAACCATTATGTTGGAAAGAACTTCAAACAATATGTTATAAATGTAACGATTCTATTGTCTGCAAATGCCTTAAGGGATCCATTGTGAGACGACCTTAAGCCAATCTTACACCACCTTTCAGAGTGGTAGGCAGTGTTTTTTTTATTGTGACTCGACATACTATTACAGCACCCGAGATGTGGCCCATGAATAAATGTCACTGCTACTACAATACTGTGAGTAGCAATCACATCCACTATGCCGGCCTAGATGGAACCGGCAACTTACAAGCTGATCCCGAAACGTGACCAAATCACTTCACGGTCGACGACAGGCATGGACGAATTGTTTAACGATTGGTTAACTACACCACGGTCGCCTTATAAATTGTATTGTAGTAGCAGTTACATTCATTCATGGACCACACTTCAGCTTAACATCAAGACCCTGTCATATGTCGAGTCACAATATTTAGAAAAAAAAGTGTTACAAAGTGTAGGAAGAGGTAAGCTCTACTATTATGGGCACTAAGCAATCTAGCTTGAGGATGTCTCCAATCTGGTCGAAATAGACCCTCCTGGGTCTGCCTCGTCAAATCTATCCACATTAGATTTATACGGCGTTCTCACGAGGCGAATTTAGTTGTTCAATATTTATCGTTGAAAGCGAATATTGACTGTAGCGTTCTCACGGTTCAATAATAATCCATTTGTGTCCATTTGATTTTACAAACAAACAAAAAAACTGCTGACAGAGTAATACAATACATAGGTACTCAATCGCGCTGATTGACTAATTTGACTGATTATTCAATGCAGGTTGAACGATTAAATCAAGTAAATGCTTCAACTTGATTAAAAGTCTGTCCAGACTGTATAAATCGCAAACGATTTCGCAATTGATCAACTATATTCGCCTCGTGTAAACGCTCAGTGCCGGATTAGCCACTTAGCAAGAGTAGCAAATACTACGGGCCCCACGCATTTGGGGGCCCCGCGCTTCAACGCCTGTCTGACCACAATAAAAAATATTAATTTAGATAGGAGCGTAAAATATCTTGCATGCCTTAAAGTGCTTAGGCTATGCTTTACTTCCACTTGAAAATTTAAGTCGATGATAACACTTTCATTTCTCTAAATTTGTCCATATTAAATCAAGAAAAGTTTATTTGTAATAGTTTTGTTTGACTGAATTTGCTATAGGCCCCTGCTGGCCTAATCTGGCAATGTGAACGCTGTATAATATATAGTCATCGTTTTGTTAAAAAAATGACTCAATGCTTCTCCGAAACGATAACATGAGGCGTGAGATATGTGTTGAGGTTAATGCGGTTATGAGAAAGAAACTGTTTTACCACAAACATTATTGTTTTAAGTAATATTGTTTTATTATTATTATGTTGTCATTTAAATGTTGTTGACATACGTAATAAATAGTCATAGGTATACTGTGGTTTTTCTTACTTGCTACAAGTAGTAAACAAGCATGTAACTCAACATTTTCAATGCCCTTTATCTAAGGAATCTTTTTCATCGTCATCAACATCAGCCAGAAGGCGTCCACTGCTGAACATAGGCCTCCCCCTTAGAACGCCATTTCGAACGACAAGATGCCAGTTGCATCCACCAGTTATTCGTGACTTTCACTATGTCGTCAGTCCACCTAGTGGGAGGACTACCTACGCTGCGTCTTCCGGTTCGCGGTCTCCACTCTAGAAACTTTCTTCCCCATCTGTTATCTGTTCTTCGAGCGATGTCTTCTTTTACTACAACTAATCTTTTTACTACTGTTTTATTCTATAGAATAAAACACACAATGTAACAAATGCGCAAAAGTTTTTAAAATCACACACTTATTTACATAATTTTTTTTTGAAATTTTTTTATATGAAAACGGTAAATTCACAAATGACAAATGTCGTGCCCCAATAATTATAAAAAAACGATTTTCACAGTAATTCATAAATATTTTTATAAATTCGTATTCATTCGCGTTAGTAGTATTTTTTTTTCTTTTATTGTGACTCGTCATATGACAGCACTCCGCTTGATGTTAAGCCGAAGTGTGGTCCATGAATGCATGCCACTGCGACTACAATTCTATAGCTGTAAGTAGCAATCACATACAAATATATATTGCAAATATTTGTTAATAAAAAAAAAAGAGATGGATATTTGTTTCGAGTCTAGTTATCAAAGAGTGGTAGGCAGTGGTACCCAGTCTGCCGATCCGGGGTAGTACCACCACTTACAAGTATACAGACCGTGAAGTGATTTGGTCACGTTTCGGGATCAGCTTGTAAGTTGCCGGTTCCATCTAGGCCGGCATAGTGGATGTGATTGCTACTCACAGTTATTGAATTGTAGTAGCAGTGACATTCATTCATGGACCACACTTTGGCTTAACATCAAGCGGGGTGCTGTCATATGTCGAGTCACAATAAAAAAAAAAGTAGCAGTAGCATCCAATATGCCGGCCTAGTTGGAACCGTCAACTTTTAAGTTGATCTTAAAACGCGACTGAGTAATATAACTGTAAATACCTTGTAAGTGGTGGTAACTAGTAAACTCCAGATCGGCAGACTGGGTAAATTACAGACCCTAACAATTAGACCCGGAGTAATAATGGATGCTAAATTCAAAGGATTTTCTAAATAAATACAAAAAAAGATTAAAGAGTTCAATTATACCCTAATTTAAATAACGGTTTTATAACTCAAGATCGATTCAAAGAAATCACTTTTATCGATTTTTAATTTTTTGTATAATTATTTAGCCATTTCTTTTATGATAATGTAGGTTTTTTCTTAGCTATAAGAATCATATAGAGTAGACATAACGTATATTCATTAAAAGAAGAAGAAGTGAACGCCTGTCCCCCTAGCACGGCAATCCAGGAAGCAAGATAATGACCTGCAAAAATATCATTGCAACTTATTTTAAATAAATAACCAAAACAGGGCATCAAAATGCCCAAAAAAGATTTATTTTTTTATTGTGACTCGACATATGACAGCACCCTGCTTGATGTTAAGCCGAAGTGTGGTCCATGAATGAATGCCACTGCTACTACAATTCAATAACTGTGAGTAGCAATCACATCCACTATGCCGGCCTATTTGAAACCGGCAACTAACAAGCTGATCCCGAAACGTGACCAAATCACTTCACGGTCTGTATACTTGTAAGTGGTGGTACTACCCCGGATCGGCAGATTGGGTACCACTGCCTACCACTCTTTGATAACCAGACCCGAAGCAAATATCCATCTCTTTTTATTTATTAAAAAATATTTGCAATATTTAATTTTATTATTACAAATAAAAGCTATGAAACAAATATTTGCTTTGACCAGGAATCGAACCCGGGACTTTACGCGCAACAAACCAATCGCTAAACCGTTCGTCCACGCCTGTATTCCAATTACATTGTAATCTTCAAACATTAAACTATTTAAAATGTATATGCAACTGTTTAATAGAAAATAGCCCAAGTCCCCACACAAAATGAATGATATCCTTTATCATATCTACCAGCCTGTTTAATCTATGGTTAGTTTAGCATAAACGTAAATGTTTGTAAATTGGCAAATGATACATTAGAAACGGACTTTTGGCATAAAAATCAAATTCAAATGCAAAAACACTTAAATTATTAAAATTTGAAAGTGATACTGAGAAAATTAATGGGTTAAGTTGGGATTTGGGGATTTCACAGTTGTTAGAGAGTCGATTTAACTCAATTTGTTTTATACTTGGTTAATATGCTACTAAAGTGCTTGTATCATGGAAACAGCACGACCATAGTACATATATCAAAGATTCAAAGGTACCGGCGAGTGGTTTTAAACCCGTGCTCTCGGTTTGCGTAACTATTGCACTACCACTAAATTACGGTCGTCTTAAATTGTACCTGGGAATCGAACCCTGGCTTACACATTAGCGGACTCAGTTCGTCCTTGCCTTAACAAAACAACTAAAGAATCAATTTTATAAATAGCTTATTAATAGATCGCTTAAAAGCCTTGCAGGTATTTTAAAAAAAAGCGGCCAAGTGCGAATCTGACTCGCCCATAAAGGGTTCCGTAGCAGCATGTAACATAATAAAAAAGTTCTTGTAGTCGTTGATTGATTTTATATTTGAGTTGATTGAATGAAAGGTAAATTGCAGTTTTCGATTTATGACGTATTAAAAAAAAACTACGTACTAGATCTCGTTCAAACCAATTTTCGGTGGAAGTTTTCATGGTAATGTACATCATATATTTTAAAATTTATCATTCTCTTATTTTAGAAGTTACAGTGGGGGACCAACTTTTTACCACTTTGGAAGTGTCTCTCGTACAAACTATTCAGTTTAAAAAAATGATATTAGAAACCTCAATATCATTTTTGAAGACCTATCTATAGATACCCCACACATATGGGTTTGATAAAAAAATTGAGTTTCAGTTCTAAGTACAGGGAACCCCCAAAACTTATTGTTTTTTTTATATTTTGTGTGAAAATCTTAATGCGGTTCACAGAATACATTTATTTACCAAGTTTCAACAGTATAGCTCTTATAGTTTAGGAAAAAAGTGACACACGGACGGACAGACAGACATGACGAATCTATTATAAGGGTTCCGTTTTTTACTACGGAACCCTAAAAACCTTCATACAAATTTATACAAAGAAAATGTCATGGAACAGCGGGATATCTCCCATAAACGGATAGCTATTCCATCCAATAAAATCACGCTAAAATGTATCTTATTACAAAGGGTCTAAGCATCATATTTCCTTAACTATTTAAATAGGTTTTTATTTATTTTATTTTAGGTTGACACAGCCTGATATTAAGCTGGAGTGATGTCCATTAATGGAGGCGACTGCTACTCAGTTGAATAAATGCAAGTAACAGTCACATCCACTATGCCGGCCTAGTTAAAGGCGACCGTGGTGCTGTGGTAGTGCAAATTTTTTTTTATATTTGTGACTTGACATCTAACCTAGACCTGCCTGATGGTAAGCATGATGAAGGTCTTAGAGTGCCGACGACTGAAAAAACTGAGTCAATTCACGGCTGCCACAGTCACAGTCACTATGCCGGCCTAATGTGCTCCTTCACGCATCGCTTAAAGGAGCCAAGGTTATGGATAGGATGGGGAGAACACATGGGCTGGTAAAGCATTCCACTTGTCGATTGTTCTACAAAGAAACGAAGCATCGAACCTTGTATGTACTTTGGTTGTCCTGTTTCTATGATACAAGCACTTTGGTAGGTTAGTATAGAAATGTAAATTATTTTAAAAAAGCAAGAGAGTGGGACAGGATCGTGTAAAGGGCACTCTGTTGTCTCTGCCTATCCCTGTCGGAAAAAGGCGTGACAATTTGATTAAAAAATTAAAAACAAAACGAAACTAATAATAGATAACTAATAACCTAGGGGCAGTTCAAGAGCGTCAACGACTGAAAAATATTTTAAATTAAAGGTTGCCTCAGTCGCTGTCACTATGCCGGCCAAATACGTATAGCTTTATGACTATTAGTAATTTTAACTCTTACTTAATAAAAACTTAACCTAGGGCATTTTATTAACCCAAATTACCACAGAGTTAATTCGTTTTAGACGTGGCATTTATTATATGGGTGATATTTTAGTTATTCACAATTCTATACTAAGCTATATAACCCCTGCTTGGGTATAGGCCTCCTCCAGCCTGTTCTAAGCCTCTCTTTCAGTTGCTCTTTGCAGCTAGTTGCTTTTATATCTTCTAACACGCCCCTTCTCCTTTTACCTAATGGTCTCTCCCATGTATAATATAATATAATATAATATTTTATGCGGATTACTTTACCAACGTGCTCTCGGTTTGCATAACCATTGCACTGCCACTACACCGCGGTCGCCTGCTTTTACATCCACATTTCTGTTCATACTTGCTCTATGGTTAACGTCAGCTCTATATATCATATTCTTAACTCTACAATCCCATAAAAATGTATGAATACAAAATAATATACAATTAATCCATCCTAACTATCCAAAACACGATTCGACTATTGTCTAAAAAAATATAGACTGGGCTTTCCGTCAAGTTTGACTTTTAAATAAATGTTTGGCGGTTACGTAGGTTTTTGTAAATTGGACTTTTTTACGACGCATGGCGCAATGCATAGCACTCCAGTTTGTGAAGTCCTGAGTTCCATTCCTATGAGAACAAAGATTTTATTAAAATAAGGTCGAGACGATGGGCCCTTAGGAAACTTCAGCTAAGCGCCTGGATAAGGAGTTGACCAAGCGGCTGACGGAGAAGTCTGGAGACAAGAAGGCTGGCAATTAGTTCTGCCAACGTATTATCCTTTCTATACAAAGAGGAAATGTTGCCAGTCTCCTTGGGACTAACTCTGATGTGACGTCATTAGATGATATTTTTTTATAGTAATTAAATGTTTAAATAATTAGATTGGATATTATAAGTATTTGTAATAAAAAATTAGAAGAGTTGGATATTAGTTTCAAGTCTCGTTATCAAAGAGTGGTAGGCAGCGGGCCCAATCTGCTGATCCGGGGTAGTACCACTACTTGAAATGTAATGTAATGATTTATTTACTTACAAGTGTACAAACCGTGGAAATGACTTAGTATGGTTTAAAGATTTGTATGTAGTAGAAAAAGCCTCTATACATGGACCTTAACATCAGGCAGGGCGCTGTCATATGTCGAGTCACAATAAAAAAAATGTTTTGACAGGCACAAACTCAGTTAACAAAATGTCATTAGTTTCTAATGATATTTTGTGCATTTTTGACAAATAATTTTTTTTAAAAGGCCTTTAATAAATCAATCAATCAAATTGTGGCGACTGTGGTGTAGTGGCAGTGCAATAGTTACGCAAACCGAAGAGCACGAGTTCGAGACCACCCACCGGTACCAATGTATCTTTGATATATGTACTTTGGTTGCCCTGTTTCTATGATACAAGTACTTTAGTAGAAATTTGAATACATAAAAAAAACAATCAAACAAATTGTCACGCCTTTTTCCCACAGTACATAGGCAGAGACAATGAAGCGTCACTTGATCCAAGACAATCCGATCCACGATCCTGACACAACTCTGCAAGATGGACTACTAGAATTAGTCGTAGGATCTATAGAGAATGATCCAAAGTTTTACAGTATTATATACTTTTGTTAGTGGTTCTTTTTAGTAGCCCAGGGTACCCTAAAAATGGAAACAATAATAAGTTGCAATGATAATTTTAAACACATAATTTTGTAGTAATAAAAATACCTTTGTACGGTAGTTATAGGTAGTTATTTTAAAGAGTGGTAGGCAGATATTTGGTACTCATTTTTCCTTTCATGTAGCTAGCTCATTGTCTGTGAATCTTTTTATTATTGTGACCCGACATATGACAGCACCCCGCCTGATGTTAAGCTGAAGCGCTGTCCATGAATGGGGGGCTTTTTTACATTTCTATACTAAGCTACTAAAGTGCTCGTATCATAGAAACAGAACAACCAAAGTACATATATCAAAGATACAATGGTATAAAACGGTCACCGCTCAAGAAAGATCCCGGTAACGATACCGGTGAGTAGTTTCGAACTTTCTCGCCTTCGAATAACCAAAGTTGAAGTCGCATCCATTATGCCGGCCTAATAGATTGTCCATGAATCATAGAAAATGAGAAATCACCTTGCACAAAATTCATATTAAAAATCCATTTATAATTTAAGGTCGTACAGACATAGAGATAATTAACTTACTAATAACTAATAGCTAAGGCTCTATTTGTTACAGTACGACACAAAAACTCGACCCATAGGACGAGTTTAGGAATAGTTGGGGCGAATTTAGAATAACTAAATTTAATTTCTTAATTATTTCTTTACTTTGTAGACTTTGTGTTGGTGATGGTGGTGGTTTTGGTTTATATATCAATCAATCAAATTGTCACGCCTTTTACCCACAGGGATAGGCAGAGACCAACCTAGCTTTCTTGAGGATGTCTCCGATTTGATCGGAAAAAACTCTGTTTAACGTATCCACTGGGCCTGCCTTGTTTAACGTATCCATTCACATGAGATTTATAAATCTCAATTTTCGTCAGTCTACTTTCACTCATCTTTTCGATGTGCCCAAACAATCGAAGCATTCTTTTGTCAATTCTTGTCACTACTAAGTAATGTAGCTGAATTAAACAAATTTTATGCGGCTTTTAATTATTCCGACGTTTTGAGAGCTTTGCAGCCATCGTGATCACGGACCTAATATCTAACACCTGGAATCCCATAATACACAAACTTAAGTCCAATTGTAAATCTAATCTGGGGGCACGGCCGTGCCCCTACCAAGTCGAGCAAAGCGTCACGGCCGTACCATCCTTTTCTCGAAGCAATTCAGACCATTTTCGACCCCCTGTAACTTCGTTGTGGATAAAACTAGAAGACTGAAATTTTCAGTAACCACATGCAGGCATTGTAAAGACACGTATATTTCAAATTTCATTCAATTTGAACCAGTATTTTAAGAATTATAACGGGTCAAATTTCTTAAATTTTGTCACTCACTGACTCACCGATCATCAAAATTCTAAGGCACTTCTAGCAGACCTAGAAGCTTCCAATTTGGAATATATGTAGTGTTTGGTGTATGAATCAAGGAAAAACTAAAAAATCTAGAAAAGACCGCAAAGAAAATTAAGCCCATACAGCCAAGTCTTCAGTTAAATTTTTCAATATTGGCTTTATTCGTAACGATGTTTTAAGATTTTATTTATTTTACGGGAATTATTATTATTGCTAGCGCGAGGGCGCGGGGCGGGGACAGTGGCGGGGCGCGGGGCGGGGACAGTGGCAGGGCGCGCGGAAAGGTGAATGTCGCCGAGCGAGCAGCAGCCGCGCTCATACGCGCGAGCGACCCAATGCTGTACGGATGTGCCCAGAATTCTTACCTATAAGTTTGCGATTTTCATTGATAATTTCGATTGCTATATTAGTTTGACGACTAAAGGCTACTCTCATTGGTTTACTGATATTATTTGCTTACAATTTGGACGTTGTTCGGATAAATAATTTAAATTAAATATTGATACTTTAAGTACCTAAGTATTTATAAATTTCTTATTACCTAATCGTATTTCTGCATAAAAATAACTTTGCAATCTAACTTGTAGGTAGTCGCAATGGATTCAGTAATACTGTATGTGAATGATCAGCCTTGTCCACACTGGGTTATTCCTATACCTGGTGATGGTTCGTGTTTATTTCATTCTTTGTCATTCTCTATGTATGGGAATATTGAGTCGTCGTATGATATTAGACTTGCTATAATCGAGTATGTGGTAGCGCATTACAAAATAACCGTCTACAAAATACAAAAAGAAATGAGATCCCATCAAAAACAATACTTGTCAAAAAAAAACAAGTCTCGCAACTCAGTTGTTCTGCGGTAAAAAGTTGTGAGATCCATCTAATACCAAGTCGGTTATTAATTTATTCAGTCTCTACTTAAGCGACTTTCTGTCTTAATACGTCCAGTCTCTACGACCACGATCGTGGTCCATAACAATTGAAAATCAATTGTGTCTGGAATCTCCGTACTCGAAGCATTAAGTTATTACGTAATAATTAACAGCATCTTATAGTGACGCATATCAATATTAAAATTCTTTAATGTTTTATATAAATATATTGAGACTTGGCCATCGCCTGAAAACACGTGTAAATTCAATCGCCTGAAAACACATGTAAATTCAATTATTTAGTGCGATGGCCAAGTCTCAATATATTTATATAAAACATTAAAGAATTTTAATATTGATATGCGTCACTATAAGATGTTGTAAATTATTACGTAACAACTTAATGCTTCTAGTACGGAGATTCCAGACACAATTGATTTTCAATTGTTATGGACCACGATCGTAGTCTTAGGGACTGGACGTATTAAGACAGAAAGTCGCTTAAGTAGAGACTGAATAAATTAATAACCGACTTGGTATTAGATGGATCTCACAACTTTTTACCGCAGAACAACTGAGTTGCGAGACTTGGTTTTTTTGACAAGTATTGTTTTTGATGGGATTCTTCTGTCTGTGTGTATGTCACTGAACTCCTAAACACCAGGAATGGTTTAAATTCACAAATTCACGGTGGGTGGTGCTGCAATTCAATGGTCGAAAGCGAGAGTTCATGGAGAGCAGTCACGTAATTCTGCGAGATTGTTCTCTTGCGTAGAGAGGTAGCGGAGAGAGAGAGAAGCAACCTCCACTCTCTCCATTCGGCGTCCTAAAATAGGGAGAAGAAGGCGCGATTATATCCCCCCGCGAAGAATGGGCTGTTGACTAACTTCACTTGACTAATTCAAAGGTGAATTTTTCTTGACGGTTCGCAAAGAAAAAGACACCATACTAAATTGAAGTTGGAGAGTTAGACGTCACAAAATGGCGCCTATTCCGTCCTATTCTTATTTTAATCGCATTACATAAAAGATATACACGTCTCAATGAATCGAATAAATAAGTCGATTTCGAACAAATGCTTAATAATGAAAGACTCATTCGATCAATAGAATGGTAACCGCTCCAAACACATTCGGTCAATAACAAAAGAATTAATAATGATTCTACGACCCACTTTCGGGTCAGATTTAGCAATTTCTAAAGCTACATACAAATCTATTTTTAAAACATTATAAATTATATATATATATATATATATATATGTACCTAACTATTTTTTTGTTAACAATCTATACTAATCTACTAAACATATCATAGAAACTGGACGACCAAAGTCCAAAGTAAATATATCAAAGATCAATCAATCAATCAAAATGACACGCCTATTTCCCACAAGGATAGGCAGAGACAATATAACGCCACTTGCCACGATACTGGCTCAACTCCCTCGCTTACCTCACTTCCACATTTCTTTCATACAAGCTCTACGGTTATAGGCTAGCGCCTGGACAACCTAGCTTTCTTAAGGATGTCTTCGATCATTGTTTTTATTGTTTTTCCATGTTTTTATTAAATTACCTATAAGTATTTTTTTATTATTTTTTATTGTGACACAACATTTGACATCAACCTGCCTGATGATAAGCAAGAGGAGATCCAAAAGTGCTCAGCAGCCGTCACTATGCCGGCTAAAGGTGCTACTTCACGCATCGCTTGAAGGATCCAAGGTTATAGGATGGAGAGAACACATGGGCTGGCAAAGCATTCCACTTGTCAATTGTTCTACAAAGAAAAGATGCACCAAACTTTTTAGTTCGACTACCGATTCTGTCGACAAAATGTGAATGCCTCCTCCGACCAGTGCGGGTGTTACGGGTGTGAAAGACGAGATAGGAACAAGGTTAAAGAGCTCCTCGGAACATTCCCCGTGGTATAGGCGATAGAGGACGCATAGAGCCGCCAAGTCTCTGCGTAATTGCAGAGGCTCCAGAGTTCGCGTAACCTCTACATCTCCTATAATTCGGACAGCTCGGCGCTGCAATGAATCCAGGGCATTGAGAAAATACTTGGCAGAGCCGTCTCAAAGATGCTTTATATCAGGATGGAGTTTTGAGACGGGATACCAAGGGCAGATACCTTAATCGTTATAGTTACAGGAAAACGTTCTAAAGTTTTAGTAGACCATCCATAACTTTATGTATTGGGCTAAATTGTATTAACAGTTTTGTATAAATTTAAAAATGATGTGACTTTAATAGATGACTAGCTGTGCCCGCGACTGCGTCCGCGTGGAATTGTTATTTTGGGAATCATATTAATTTTTTGTTTACCTACCTGCTCAGCTTTATTATAAATTACCTATAGCTGTTACCCGCGACTTATTTTAGACGATTAAATTACGTAACTAATAGAATATATTTTAAAGAAGTTTTAAAAATAATATATTTTAAAGTACTTCTGCGTGAATTATATTTTCAGTTTTATTTTCTTGTGCGCAAAACTCGCAGCCGCTTTGCAGCAGCAGTCTGCCGAGAACGCTGAGTCCTTTTTCTAGGCATTACAGTGACGAAGAAAGAACGAAGGAAATGAAAACTTAACCAAACTAACTGTATGCTTAAACTAAAACCTAACCTAATAAGAATTGTAAAACCTAACCTTGAAAGAATGTAGATGACACCTACAGGTATTATTTACAACAAAACAAAAGAAGTGTTATTGTGAAAATATTAGAAACAAAATACTATACTTAAAACAAACACTAACTACTATAGAGAAAACTTCTACAAAATGAAATCGTATAAAAAAGGATTTTGCATGATGATATTCTATCGTAAAAACAAATTAACGCTGCATTCAACCGATCAGTAGGGAGCCGACCGCATAGTATGCTTGTCTGTCTATAAATGACGCGCCCCTCCACTTTATTAGTTTATTTAAATGTGTGAATGCAAATATTACTAACTATACTATTAAACTTCATCACGTTCGTTCCTCCTTTGTGTCTAACCAGCAACTGAATAACCAATTTCTGCATTTTCGGTGTGTTTTATCCATATTTTATATTTGCTCGTATGCGTAAATGCAGTGGAGGGGCGCGTCATTTCGGCTTAGACAGACTATACCTCGTAGAGCTACACCCCCCTCCGCCTCGCCGCAAGCACCGCCTCTCCTCGCCCGCCGGTTAGCGCTCATCATGCGACGCGTGTGAATTTTGTTTCAGAGTTATTTTAAAATTGTATTATCTTATAAGATGTTTATTGAAATTAGGTGATGTCAATGACAATTTTGTTCACAGTTAAATACTCTTAATTAATAACACATTTATTTCGATAAAGAATAATCTTATTATGTTAATACAACTCTGACAAATAATTTGTAATAATGCATTAATTTAGACCAAATTTGACTATCATAAAAAGATAGACATATACGGTCGCGGACATTTTTTTAGATAATTTAAAGAGGAATAATTCTTTCATACATATTTTTTGGGTATCTCGAACGGTTTTCGCAGCGCACGCAACGGAAACCCTCAAAGACGAATAATATTCCCCGTTTTTTTCACATTTTCGACTGTTTCTTCGCTTCTATAAGTCGCAACGTAATGTTTTATAGCCTAAAGCCTTCCTCGATAATTGATCTATCCAACACAAAAAGAATTTTTCAATTCGAACCAGTAGTTCCTGAGATTAGCGCGTTTAAACAAACAAACAAACAAACAAACAAACTCTTCCGCTTTATTATATTAGTATAGATCTTCCGCTTTATTATATTAGTATAGATATATTTTATTTATAGTTTAATTATAGTTAGTATACTTTTAATTTTATCTGTTTCTCAATAAAGTTTACGCAAGTATAATTTTAAAGTAGTTTATTGTACGAAGATTACAATGTAATTGGAATATATCCTTTATTTTGCATAGTTTAGGTGTGCAAAATGATCAAACTATAATTATGACAGTTCAAAGCCGAACTGTTAATACGGCGTGTCTTTGTGATTGAAAGAGGATACAAAATCCATATCTTATTTTCCAAATAACTCAATTGCACAGCAATTAAAAGCAAAATTGTTATTAGTTTTATCAACACAAGTATCAAAACTACCATTTATATATATTTTCATCATTGGACATTACAAAAGTAGTACAAAAAAGCCCAAAATGAATGATGTCCTTTCTAGATTGCATGTATTTGTTAATTGACGCGACCGTGGTCAATGTTCCTTAGCTATTCCAGATAATAATCAAGTTGTGCCGATTTCTATGACTACCTGTCTTTTACCAGGAATATCAGTTAATCTTCACACCATTTTTTCTTTAAGCATTCAAAGTACTTACCTGTTACCTTATTGTGTAGATACTGACAGATATAAAGAGCGGTAGACGACTGCGGTAGGAGCAAGTCCGCGTACTATTCTGTCGTGTATATAATTCTAAAAGGACATCATTCATTTTGTAAGGGGACTTAGGCTTAATTGTATTAACAGTTGCATATATATACATTTTAAAATAGTTTAATGTACGAACCTAACAATGTAATTGGAATTTATCCTTTATTTTGCATAGTTTAGGTGTACAAAATGATCAAACTATAATTATTACAGTTCAAAGCAAAACTGTTAATATGGGGTGTCTTCGTGATTGACAGGCGATACAAAATACATATATTATTTTCCAAATAACTTAATTGCACAGCAATAAAAAGCAAAATTGTTATTAGTTTTATCAACACAAGTATCGAAACTACCATTTATATATTTTTTTCATCATTGGACATTACAAAATTAGTACATAAAAGCCCAAAATGAATGATGTCCTTTGTACACATAGTATTTTCTTAGTTTATTCGCAAACATTGTTTAATGAATTAAAAAAAATATGCAGGTTACTATCACATTTATACACATTCGAAAATCGAAAATTAAGTTGGTAACAAAACAATTTACTGTGCAAGCTGCACAATAACTGCACAGTAAATTGCCAGCGCTCTTTTTATCTGCAGGCATCTATACTATCAGAGAGGATTAAATTATAATAGATCTTTACTTTACACATTCACACTTCATCCTGCTCCTCCATTTTAATAGTAACAATAATAAAAGGAGTCTATATATTGCACAATTGACTACAATTTACAAAAGGCGTACTTAATGCCTTAAGGCTTTTTCAGCAGTTTTTGTTTTATTGTCGCTCGACTATATGTCGTTATAACAACGCTTGGACAATGGAGCGCCACTTGCCACGGTCCTGACACAATTCCTTCGCTCCCCTCACATCCACAATTCTCTTCATACAAGCTCTACGGTTATCGACACTAGGCAACCCAGCTTAATTCTTGAAGATGTTTCCGAGTTGTCCGGTAAACACACTTCTGGATCTGCCTCGTTTAACGCATCCATCCACATCAGATTTATAAATTCCTTTTACTCATACTTTCCAAAAGTCCCAACTATCGAAGCATTCCTTTGTAATTTTTTTCCCAAAAATAAAACAAAAATTAAAAAGTATCAATCAATTATTTAAATTGTAACGCCTTTTTCCCACAGGGATAGGCAGAGACTATGGAGCGTCACTTGCCACGATCCTGACACAACTTCCTCGCTTTCCTCACATCCACAAATAAAAAGTAACAACCCTATTTTAGAATGAAAATCAAATAAGGGCTATCGGCGAATACTTTTGGGTTTGATTCGATTACTTCACGGGGTAAGTAATCGAATCAATGTAAACTGAGGGTAGTTTACAACTATTTAGTACCTTTTTGGGGATGAAAGGGTTTATTTTTATTGTAACTCAATATAAGCTAAGCTAGGTTGCCTAATGCCCATAACCATGGAAATTGTATGAAGAGAATTGTGAATGTAAAGGAAGCGAGGGAGTTGTGTCAGGATCGTGGCAAGTGGCGCTCTATTGTCTCTGCCTATCCCTGTGGGAAATTAGCGTGACAATTTGATTTGATAACTCGAAATATGACAGCACACCGCCTGATGTTAAGATGGAGTGCAGTCCATGAATGGAGGTGACAGCTACTACAATTAACACGTTCACTGCCACTACGATTTGCGTGAAGTTACCTCAGGTGCCACATACATTTCACAGTGGACTCGCTAGGCGAGTCGGTGGCACTGGAGTAAGAAAACACTGGACTCGCTAGGCGAGTCCAGTGGCACAGGGTTTAGGTAAATTTTGGTTTTTGCTATTTTTGTGGTTATTAGAGTCTTTTTTACAGTTACAGGACATTTAAAAGGTGTTTGACGATCATTCCGTATGTTTAAACCTATAAATAAGGCAAATAACTCAATAAATAAAATAATAGGTAAATTTATTTCGTAATTAAACCAGTGCTTTCCAAACTTTTATGAAATAAAATTTGTTGTGAATGTTATATTTTAATACTGTTTCAATTTTAATAGCATTTAATTCTATGAATGTGGTTTCCGATTTAGTTAACATATTTTATTTTTTCTCTAAGAATTTTATTGTTATGTTTATAATAACATAATATATTATAAACAATGTTTAAAGTTGTTTTGTTAAATAATTTATTGCTACAGGTTTTTTTTTGTCGGTGACTCTGACTCTGAACAAAAGCAATTCTTTTAAATATGAATTCTTTTTGTTACTTGCGCCATTTCTCAATAAATTTACTAATGAGATTTTAGAAACGCTTTGTTCAGATTGTTTGGAAAAAAAATACTTTTTTTTATTACTGCTTGGTTATAAAAAAGAAAACAAATGAGGCACTTTTTCATTTTATCACAATGATTTAAATCAGATGTGATTCAAACATAATTTTTCTCCAAAACTACTTAAAATACGTATTTATTTCATTATAAACTATGATGTTCATTATATTCATTATACACTTGTTCTGATTATATTTACATGTGTAACACAATGACATAAGTTGGGACCTCTACATATTAAAGGTGGTAGGTTAAAATCTAAACAAATGTTTTTGTATTTAGTTAATTTTATATTTCCTCTAAGAATTTCATTGTTATGTGTATAATAACATATTATGTTATAAACAATATTAAAAGTGGTTTTGGTAAATAATTTATTGCTACAGTTTTTTTTTGTCGTTGACACTGATAGTGTAACAATGGCAAATCTTTTGAATATAAATTCTTTTAGTTACTTGCGCCATTTCTCGATAAATTTACTAATGAGATTGTAGAAACGCTTTTTGTTTAGATAAACATGGTATGTTTGGTAAAACAATTGCTTTTTATATTACTGCTTGGTTATAAAAAAGAAAACAAATGAGGCACCGCTTCTTTTTACACGTATACGGCGAAGCAGCCGATAATTGAGAATGATTTCAATCAGATGTGGTTCAAATAAAATTGTGGTCAAAACACAGGCAAAACACTGCGCCTACAAAATAAAGCATTTCTACAATCTCATTAACTTTACTCAGAAATGGCGTAGTTATTTTTGATAACAAAAATCATAATAACAATCCTAGACATAAAATAAGTCCCTATTGTGATTATAATGTTTTGTATTGAATCATAAATTCTAATGAGCGAATTGTATTTTGTTATAATTATTTTAAGTATAACCTTTTACTACATATTAAGTTTTATAACATTCAATTACATTTATTAATTTAATAAGATATAGAAAATAATAAGAAATAGGCTCGTATATATATACGTGCCTATATATATATATTTTAAATATACTGTTTTTGTTCGCCATCTGTTACTTATTTGTGATATAAATATCGCATTAACAAAATGTTTGAGAAACTCTGGCAGTGAACTCGCCTAGCGAGTTCATGGCACTGGAGAATAACTTTTTTTCTTAAAAAAATAAAGTAGGTCTTTACACCCGGGCCACCTCATAAATTTATAAATTAGCGCATATTTAGTCTACACTGTGATTTTGAGAAGAAAATACGCATACGTTTTCGAAATAATACAGAAAAACACTGGACTCGCCTAGCGAGTCGCTGGCACCTGAGTGAACATTTAGGTGGACTCGCTAGGCGAGTCGCTGGCACTGAACGTGTTAAATAACTTTTTTATTGTGACTCGACATATAACAGCACCCCGCTTGATGTTAAGCCGAAGTGTGGTCCATGAATGAATGTCACTGCTACAACAATTCAATAACTGTGAGTAGCTGATCTACTATGCCGGCCTAGTTGGAACTGGAAACTTACAAACTGATCCCGAAACGCGACTATCACTTCACGGTCTGTATACTTGTAAGTGGTGGTACTACCCCGGATCGGCAGACTGGGTATCACTGCCTACCACTCTTTGATAACCAGACCCGGAGCAAACATCCGCCTTTTTTTATTAACAATATTTGACTTGTATATTAATTAAAATTATTAAATATTACAAATAAAAGCTATGAAACAAATATTAGCTTCGACCGAGAATCGAACCCGGGACTTTCCGTGTGCTAACCAATGCGCCAAGCCTGTCGTCAATCAATCAATTGAATTGTCAAGCCTTTTTCCAACGGTGATAGGCAGAGACAATGGAGCGCCACTTGCCACGATCCTTACACAACTCCTTCGCTTCCTTCACATTCACAATTCTCTTCATACAAGGTCTATGGTTATGGGCACTAGGCAACCTAGCTTTCTTGAGGATGTCTCCGATTTGATCGGGGAACTCCCGCCTGTCGAGAAGTTGCTCAATACAGAATACATAAATGAATATACTACGGAACCATATTTTTTCTTTTAAATAGAATAAAATCTCTGTTGCTATTATCCCCAATTCATAGTATTATGTATTTTGTAATACGATATACGCCTTTTATTTTAAATAAGGGTGGACAGATAAAAGAAATTTAGGCCCCTAAATATTAGGGGTCGATTAGTTATCATCGATTTTTAAATAAATATTTTGATTTTTTCATATTAATGTATTTATTAGATTATATTTTTATATAATATATATTAGTTTTTTAGATATTCATAAATGGAAAATAATTTTTAAACAAAAACTGCAACTAGGAGTCGAACCTGGCGTCTATGTAGTCTTTAATTTATTGATAAACATTTGGTCGCCTCAATCTTTTTAATATTTTTTTATTTTACATTTCTATTCTACGCTTCTAAAAGTGCTTCTTGTATCATAGATCATAGTGGTTTTGAACCGGTGGCTCTTGGTTTGTGTGCCTCTATTTGTGGACCACACTTCAGCTTAACATCAGGCGGGGTGCTGTCATAATAAAATAAAATGGATAACTTAAAGGTCTTGATTTTTTTTTGGTTTTGATTTTTTAAAACCAACTTCCATTCTATTTTTGCACACAAGGTTTTGTAGGTCGGCGGCAAACCCTGAGGGTCGACATAGACCTTTTTAGGTAACAATGATTTAAGCTAAAAGATAAAATAATGAAAAAGCGTACTATTGTAATGAATTAAGTAAATTCCAAAGTACAAGTCACGAATTTAAGAAAAAATAAACTTAACGGCTCAAAATGCTTAATGACCATAGCCCATCCCATTCATAAGGATTGGTAGTTTAGAGAAAAAAGAATGTCAAAAATTTCAATTGAAGAAATTGACCGCTTTTATGAATAAATCAAAAAGGAAAAATAGCGACTTTATGAATCGTGGCTTCAAAGCTTCGATAGTCGATTTTTTTATTATTTACATTTCTATACTAACCTACTAAAGTGCTTGTATCATAGAAACAGGACCACCAAAGTACATATATCAAAGATACATTGGTACCGGTGGGTGGTCTCGAACTCATGCTCACGGTTTGCGTAACCATTGCACTGCCACTACACCACGGTCACCTTTGGACCTTATGGATGCAAGAAGTCTGGAGCTTCTGCAACTTATGGCTGCTTTAAGGTGTAAGTCCGATGGCGACCGCAAACTGCAGACTGCACTACTGGTTTGTATAAACCTGAATGTCCTGGTCCCAGACTGCAGTGTCGCCATGCACGAAATCAATTCATTCAATATGATTCATACAGATTCAACAAACCAGTAGTGCGGATTGCAGTTGCTGTCTGCAGTTTGCGGTCACCATCGGAATCACTCTTTTATGCGTCCTTTATCGCCTATATCAAGATACCCGCACAGGACGGAGTCGCATCTTCCTTCTATCGAACGAATCAGCAATCGAACAAAGGTTCGTTGCGTCGTTTCTTTGTAGAACAATCGACAAGTGAAATGATTTAGCAGTTTATGTGTTCTCCACATTCTATAACACCTTGGATACTTTAGACACCTTCAGCCGGCATAGGGACGGTGTCTGAGTCAACCGTGAATTGCATCGGTATTTCATTTTGTCATTTCACGGTTGCTTGCTTACCATCAGCAACTCTAAAGTGACTTAGCTGCGTTTCGGAATCAGATTGAGAGTTGCCGGTTTTAACTAGACTAGCGTATTGCATCGACTGCTACTTTTTTTTATTGTGACTCGACATTTGATCTCAACTGGCCTGTTGGTAAGCAAGATGGAGGTCCAAGGGTTCCGACGACTGAAAAATCCGCTTCAGTCACCGTCACTGTGCTGGCCAAAGATGCTTCTTCACGCATCGCTTGTAGTTATTTACCAATTTTAAAATTAATTTAATCAATTGATTATCAAAACCAGTCTGCTGATCCGGGGTAGTACCACAACTTACAAGTATACAGACCGTGAAGTGATTTGGTCACGTTTCGGGATCAGCTTGTAAGTTGCCGGTTCCATCTAGGCCAGCATAGTGGATGTGATTGCTACTCACAGTTATTGAATTGTATTAGCAGTGACATTCATTCATGGATCACACTTTGGCTTAACATCAAGCGGGGTGCTGTCATATGTCGAGTCACAATAAAAAAAAAACGCTTGGATAGGGCGAACAGAGACTAATCATTAATCAATGTAAAATCGTAAATGTTGTAATTATAACCTTACTCAATTGACCGTGATTCGTAATGGGTCGAATTTTAAACTTTGTTCGTGACAGTGACCCGGTAACTTTTGACCCGTGAGAAACTTTGACATTCGTGACGTGCGTTCCGAAATAGTTTTTCGAAAAAAACTGCGTTCCAGAACGTTGCCTATGAAGAATTTCGGCTGGACGCCATTTTTATGGGTACACACAGGCAGTAGAATTATTATTAAAAATGTTTTTTTTTTTTTCATTTTATTAATTTTTATATTTAGTAAGTAGGCAGATACTCTGCACTTTTACACATTGATGGGAACATTGGCCTTGTCAATATTATTGGGCCGGCATAGTGACGGCGGCTGGGGCAGCCGGGAACTTACTCGGTTTTCTCAGTCGTCGTTACTCTTGGACCTCCTCTTGCTTATCATCAGGCGGGTCGGGTGGAAATGGGGAATGGCTTCGCATGGGTAGAACACATATAGCGACCGTGGTGTAGTGGCAGTGCAATGGTTACGCAAGCCGAGAGCATGAGTTCGAATTCACTCACCGGTACCAATGTCTCTGGTATATTATGTACTTTGGTTGTGATGATACAATGATACATATACTGATATACATATACATATATGATGATATATGTACTATGATACAATCACTTTAGAACTTAATATAGAAATGTATTAGGGATCTTTTTTTTCTTTTTTTTTAATCCATATATTAGGAAGAATACAACTGCGGGATAATAAATGCAAAAGGTTACTTAGTCACATGTCACCTTTAAGTACACTTATTTTTAATTTTTAATATTTCTATATTAGGCTACCAAAGTGCTTGTATCATAGAAACAGAACGATTAAAGTACATTTACATTACAATTATACTTAAGTAGTAATACTACCCAAGATCAACAGATTGGGCAATCGACTACCAACTACTCAATAAATAATTTTTATAATAATAAAAAATGAGTCTTAAAAATAAGACCTAGGTTTTTTAAATATTTATATTAAAAGAATCGCCCGTGTGTATCCCCAGAAATAAGTCACGATCGTAACCGAATATGTACGAAGAGACAGCTAGTTGTTTGATTTGGAGTATTCGAGACATTCCAGAAGTGCGGTCAATAGTCAGGGGTCAAACAGGAACCCATAAAGGGTTAAAAACAAAGAATTAGACAGAAGGAGCCCTAAAATAGCTACAAAATACAACCGTTTAAACTATTTTCACTTATGGCATTAAAAAGAAGTCAGAAGGGGATGAATATACATTTTTACATTCGTAATTTAGAAGGTTGTCACTAGTTTTGATGATCATTTGACAACCTAATTTGACACAATAACATATGACATTAAAATACTTCAAAAAAGGATGACGGAACAATTATGCCGTTACTCTTACTACCACGTGACTTTTAATTAAGCAGTATTAAAAGTCAACCACAATTACAAGTGGTTGTAATTGCAAAAAAAAGTAGTGCCAACCATTGAAATAAAGGAATTGAAGTACAAGTAGTTGTCTCTTTCAGTCACACGTGGTATAAACATAATATGAATGAGATAAATAACACTGAATTAGTTCTTATTTTAGCACAGATTCTATTCTTCCCATATTCATAGGTTTATTGTGACACGACATATGACAGCACCTCGCTTGATGTTAAGCTAGAACGATAGTTTTTAATAGATGCGACTTCTACTACAGTTAAATAACCTTTTACCTTTGGCCGGCATAGTGATGACGACTGGGGCAGCCGTGAACTACTTTACAAAAAACATGACTAATATTATATTTCGTAAAGTGACACACTGACCTTCGCTATGCCGGCCCGAGAGCCTTCACAGAAATACAAAAAAAGGATTATTGACTTAACAATCCTAATTTAGTAACACACGACAAAAGTATCGAAATTAAATATTAGCTTTAAAAGTAAAAATTATGTATTTTAAAATCTACAAAAGAAACGCCGACAGTTTGTTTAAGATAAGTACTTTTATGATAATAATCACGCCTTCAAAGCTTATAAGGTTAGGCAGAAGTATTAGAAGTCATGGTGACTTGAAATTTGACAGCACCCCGCTTGATGTTAAGCCGAAGTGTGATCCATCCATAGTCAATTGCTACTACAATTCAGTAACTGTGAGTAGCAATCACATCCACTATGCCGGCCTAGTTGGAACCGGCAACTTCCAAGCTGACCCCGAAACGTGACCAAATCACTTCACGGTCTGTATACTTGTAAGTGGTGGTACTACCTCGGATCGACAGACTGGGTACCACTGCCTACCACTCTTTAATAACCAGACCCGAAGCAAATATCCATCTCTTTTGTTTTTATTAACAAATATTTGCAATATTTAATGTTATTAAATATTACAAATTAAAGCTATGAAACAAATATTTGACCGGGAATCGAACTTTATTTTTACGCGCAACAAACCAATCGCTAAACCGTTCGTCCACGCCTGTCGTCAATACTACAGTTTAATAACTGTAAGTAGCAGCCGCTACCACTATGCCGGCCTAGTTGGAATCGGCAAATTACAAGCTGATCACGAAACTTAGATTGAACTTGGATTAAGTATTTAAAAGGCGACCGTGGTGTAGTGGCTGTGCAATGGTTACGCAAACCGAGCACGTAGTTCGAGACCACCTACCAGTACCTATGTATCTTTGATATATGTACTTTGGTTGTCCTGTTTCTATGATACAAGCACTTTAGTAGCTTAGTATAGAAATGTTAATTTAAAAAAATGCTTTTAACCTTAGGTTATTAACAACCGCGTCCTTAATAAAGGTAAAGGTTGTATCTAACAAATAATAAAAAAAGAGATTTGAACAAACTTTATCAAGTTATCGCCCGCTGAGTGGCCCTCAACGAAGAAGCTTTATTTATTTATTATACTTGTAATTAAATTAATTTAAATAAATTATAAATATTCATAAATGTATTAGCTGCTGATTTCAAAATACAAAATAGTATTTTCCTAGATTTTGCGCGAACATTGATTAATGAATTAAACAAATTCTATGCGGCTTACTATCGCGTTTATTTTGGACTAATCGGAATAATAATAAAAAGATAAAATCAAAACCGAAATAAAAGTGATACAGCAGGATCTCTCCATCCTAGCTCCATGAGCACTTTTGGTAGGCATAGTGACGACGACTAAGGCAGCCGTGAACTGACTCGTTTTTTTTCAGTCTTCTTCACTCTTAAACCTTCTCTTATCATCAGGCGGGTCGAGTTCATGTCGTGTCACAATATAAAAAAAAACATTTATTCAGCTGTAAAGTGTTGAAAGTTGTCGGTTACAACTAGGCTGGCATAGTCACTTACCTGTAGTAGCAGTCGCCTCCAGTTTATCATACTATAAAGTATAACACTGCAGTTTATTATACTATAAAGTATAACACTCCAGTTTATCATACTATAAAGTATAACACTCCAGTTTATTATACTATAAAGTATAACACTCCAGATTATTATACTATAAAGTATAACACTCCGGTTTATCATACTATAAAGTATAACACTCCAGTTTATTATACTATAAAGTAGGTAATGCTATTGTTACACATGCTCTAAAATCGCATGCTAAAAAGCTTGCTATTGAGTATGCTTATGAGCAGTTTACATTTGCTAGCAATAGTCATGCTGGTTTACTACTACATACTAGCATGCTCAGTAAGCAAAAACCACGCCCCCCTACACCCGCGCTGCAGGTAGCATACCCAAAATTCACACGACCGTCGATTTTTGAGCAAACTCGAAACAAGCAGCCTCGACCCGCCTGTTGATAAGCAAGAGGAGGTCCAAAAGTGACGACAAATGAAAAAACCGAGTTGATTAACGGCTGCTTCAGTCGCCGTCACTATGCCGGCCAAAGGTGCTTCTTCACGCATCGCTTGAAGGATCCAAGGTCTGGCAAAGCATTCCACTTGTCGATTGTTCACTTGTCGGCTGCCGATTCGATCGGGTGTGAAAGGACAAGGTAAGAACAAGGTTAAAGAGCTCATCAGAACATTCTCCGTTGTATAGGCGATAGAGGACGCACAAAGCCGCCATGTCTCTGTGTAGTTGCAGGGGCTCCAGAGTACGCGTGACCTCTGAATCTCCTATAATTCGGACAGCTCGGCGCTGCAATGAATTCAGGGCATTGAAAAGATACTTGGCAGAGCCGTCCCAGAGGTGCGAACAGTAGTGAAAGAGCGAATTTGGGCCTTGTATAAAAGTAGGCGAAGCTCTGGCGCAAAGAACCGCCGCACCTTGTTCAGGATACCAAGTTTGAGGGAGGTGGTCTTAATGGCCCGCACGATGTGGTCCCTGTGATTCATATCGCTGCGAAGGGACATCCCTAAGATGTCCAGTCTGTCCGAAGTACCGAGGGAGATGTTACCGAGAGAAAGAAGGGGGATTATTAGCAATGTTTCAATACACATTCTATAGTCTGTCTAAGCCGAAATGACGCGCCCCTTCACCGAATTTGTGAACACGAGAAAACATAAAATATGAATGCAACACAGCGAAAATGCAATTTTAATTGATCAGTTGCTGGTTGGACACAAAAGGAGGAGCACGCTGTTGAAGTATATAATAGTATAGTTAGTAATATTTGCATTCACACATTTAAATAAACTAATAAAGTAGAGGGGCGCGTTATTTATAGTTAGACAAGCTATACTAAAGAGTATTTGCTCAATAAAAAGCATGCTTTTGTGCTCATAAAGAGCATGTGTACATAACTGTAGCTTAAATATGTTGTGTTTTGATTTTAGACAGCAAATAAATTCATTTTTGTCTTGTTAACATAATTGTAAATATTGATGTATGTTTTACTCATTAGTACTGAAATAAATGGACAAGGGTTTGCGTGCGACGGACCGGGTTTGATTCCGGTCGCACTTAACCGATGTGCATGCGTAAATATTTCTATTTGTTTTGAGGGCGACCGTGGTATGGTGGCAGTGCAATGGTTACACAAACCTAGTGCACGAGTTCGCGACCACCCACCGGTACCAATGTATCTTTGATATATTATGTACTTTGGTTGTCCTTTTTCTATGATAAACTTTAATAATATTAAAAAACAACACCAATGAATGCTCCATATCAAAGATCCCTCAGCCTGATGTTAATGTGGAGTGCGGTCCATGAGTCATGAGTGGAGGCAACTGGTAATAGATTTAAATAACTATCGTATCCACTCTGCCGGCCTAGTTACCAACCATGCTTTAACATTTTCATTATTTTATTTCTAGCATTAGCAAAGGACATCATTCATTTGTACGGGGACTTAGGCTTAATTGTATTATCAATCAATCAACCAAATTGTCACGCCTCTTTCCCACGGGGATAGTCAGATTGCCACCACTTGCCACGATCCTAACACAACTTCCTCGCTTCCTTCACATCCACAATTCTCTTCATACAAGCTCTACGGTATTGTATTAACAGTTGCATATAGTACATTTTAAATTAGTTTGATGTACGAAGATTACAATGTAATTGGAATATAGCCTTTATTTTGTATAGTTTAGGTGTGCAAAATGATCAAACTATAATTATGACTTTGTGATTGACAGATGATACAAAATCCATCTTATTTTCCAAATAACTCAATTGCTCAGGAAATTAAAAAAAACGTCAACGACAGAAATGTCGTTGACGTTTTTTTTTATTATTATTGTGACAGCACCCCGCTTGATGTTAAGCTGGAGTGTAGTCCATGAATGGATGTCACTGCTACTACAATTCAATAACTGTAAGTAGAAATCACAAGCTGCTTACAAAGCTGATCCCAAAACGCGACCAAATCACTTCGTCTGTATACTTGTAAGTGGTGTTACTACCCCAGAACGGCACGCTGGGTACCACTGTCTACCACTCTTTGATAACCAGACCCGGAGCTAATAAAAATAAAATAAATAAATAAAATCATTTATTCACAGACTACATAGGCCCAAATAATTGTTAGTAACACCCACACTTATGAACTAAATTAGTATACAAAAAGAAAAATAAATAAAAATGTTATAACTATACTTATTCTATTATTTAATTAATGCAGTACAACTTTTCAGCTTTCGGGTTCATCAGGGCTGTTGTCCAGTGCCGTTGCAACTTACTATCCGGCATGTCAACAAGCACCTTGAGTATACTGTTGGGACTACCCAGCATTCTGTTTCTGATAGAATATGTTTTTCTGCGCATCACAGCATGGAAGTCATCCACCCGAGCATCAGCAAACATGCCGGATGCACTACAGAATGTGGGTAGTCCCAACAGCACCCGAAAGAGATTATTGTACTGCACTCGAAGGGCGCTGAGAGCGCTTTTGGTATAACTAGACCACAGGCCGCTTGTATAAAAAGCTTGACAGAATGATTTGAACAAGGTGACCTTAACTTCACCTGAACAATGTGCAAACCTGCGAGCCAACATATTACCTCGCACTGCCAACGCCCTCCGCTCTCTATCTATATCACAATCGTCTTTCAAATCAGGGGTGAGCACATGTCCCAAGTACTTAAAGCTGTTCACTTTCGCAAGCTCCTCGCCATACAGTTTTATAGGGGGTACATAGCTAGGAGAGCCGCCACGAGACGCAAATACCAACACCTCACTCTTTTTGCAGTTATATTTTAGCCCGTGTTTATCAGCATAACTTTCACAGACCTGCAACAACTCTCTCAATGCACAAACCGAGGGGCTCAGCAGCACCATATCATCTGCATAGCTGATGTTGTTCACCATTTGACCGTTTATGGTACATCCCGCACGGATGCTGCTGAGCTCCACGATTAACCTATTCATATATAAGTTGAATAACTTTGGTGAAGTTAATCCACCCTGTCTTACCCCACAATTCAATCTGTATGAGTTGGATAGCTCCCTACCCCAGCGAACATGGTTTTCCTGGTTGGCATACCAATACTTAAACACATTAATAAGTTCTACAGGCACTCCTGTTGCCCCCAACTTACTCCATAGAATGTCATATGAAACCATATCGAATGCTTTTGTGAGATCTAAAAAGCATCCGTATACAGGAGTTTTACGTTGCGTATAGTACCTGACGGTCTCCTTAAGGGCATAAATGGCACTTTCCGTTGAGAGTCTACTTCGAAACCCGAATTGAGCATCATGTATATTTAAATATTTATCTAATTGCTTGTCGAGAAGACCGTCAAATACCTTAGCCGTTACAGTAGCCAATGATATGGGTCTATAATTATCCTTGTTCGCTAGTTCTCCGGTTTTATTTTTTACAATAGGTACTACTATAGTCTTCATGAGGTCGGGAGGCATGTAAGAGTGCCTGATACAAAGATTATACAGCATACTTAATACTCGGGGCAGGTGCACACCCGCGTGTTTGAAGTGCTCGATGCTGAGCCCATCATGTCCAGGCGATTTCCCGCTCCTCATGTGACTTATTATGTCATGGACATTTTTAGCTGAAAAATATACCGGGATCCTGTCAATTTCTGGCCCAGCATCATGCCCTTCACTATTTAAATTATCAGTTTCATATACAATGCTATTACTCGAGGCTTCGACTTTAAAATGTTGCATAAATATATTAGCAACAGTTTTATATCCAATAATATCCACCTCTTTTTTATTAACAAATATTTGCAATATTTAATACACTAGTGGAAAAAATCAAACAAAAAACAATTTTTTTAAAGTTTTTCAAGTGGCTGTATTTCCCTTAAAAAGAGTAATACTGGAATTTAAAAAAAAATTAAAGCTCGAAGTTTCTAGTTTCGATACGATAAAAAGAATGCTTAAGCAATTAAAGTCAAATCATTTAAAGTCAAATTGTGATCCTTTAATTTCTTTACAAAATTCGATCGAATAAAACAAAAAAACGGCTCAATGGATTGAATCGAAACTTCGTGGAGTTCTTGTGGGCTTATTGAACTGCGAAAGGCATACTCAACATTACTGGTTTTCTCAATATTTCCAAATTAGCGCTTGATTATCCCAAAAGCCACCAAAATCCCTTTTTTTCTTGAATTTTCAAATTAATGTGAAGAAATTAAAAAATCTTTTTTTTTTAATATCCGTATCTGATTTTTGTGGGAAATTTTTAAAACTCTCTTTAATTTTCTTGTGCGATCAGCGGTTGCTGAGATATTGATGTTTAAAGACAAAAAGATCCTTTTCCATTCAAAGTTCGATATCTCAGCGAGAAGTGGTTGTATCGAACTTTTTAAAATAACAAATTTAAGCTGAATGAACAAGTTATCCGATCTATATAGTGGGGAAGTTGGAAAAATTTGTTCCAAGTTCGTAGACCAAAAAAAAGAAAAGAAAAAAATTCGAAAATTTATTTTTTTCGGTATTTATTAGGATTGAGCGAAACAGTTTTTTATCGTAAGATCTCTAAACTAGAAACTTCGAGCTTTAAAATCGAAAATTCCAGTATGACCATTTTTAAGGAAAATACAGCTACTTAAAAAACTTTAAAAAATTGTCATTTTGTTGATCCCTTAATTTTTTCCACTAGTATATAATTATTAAATATTGCAAATAAAAGCTATGAAACAAATATTTGCTCCGACCGGGAATCGAACCCAGGACTTTACGCGCAACACACTAATCTCTAAACCGTTCGTCCACGCCTGTCGTCAAAATAAATATAGCGTCTTAATAAATAACAAATGAAAGAGATGTATACTGTATGACAATAAATGATAAGGATAGGACGGACGGATGGATGGACGGATATCCGCGCCCTATCTCAATGCTTCCCAGTACGTAGTAACACAGTACAAGTGAAAGAAACAGTAGTTCATTTTTTTATTTTATTTTTATTTAAATTTCTATACTAAGCTACTAAAGTGCTTGTATCATAGAAACAGGACAACCAAAGTACATATATCAAAGATACATTGGTACCGGTGGGTGGTTTCAGACTCGTGCTCTCGGTTTGTGTAACCATTGCACTGCCATTAATTTAATTTTTTTTGGTGTCCCTAAAATAATTAAAATCTATTCATAGATCACACTCCGGTCCATGAATAGATGTCACTGCTACTACAATTCAATAACTGTGAGTAGCAGTCACATCCACTATGCCATCCTAGATGGAACCGGCAATTCACAAGCTGATCCCGAAACGTGACCAAATCACTTCACGGTCTGTATACTTGTAAGTGGTGGTACTACCCCGGATCGGCAGACTGGGTACCACTGCCTACCACTCTTTGATAACCAGACCCGAAGCAAATATTTATGTATTTATTAACAAATATTTGCTATATTTATTATAAATATTACAAATAAAAGCTATGAATCAAATATTTGCTCCGACCGGAAATCGAACCCGGGACTTTAAGCGCAACAAACCAAACGCTGACCGTTCGTCCACGCCTTATCTGTGATGGTAAGTTTGAAATAATTATTGGGCAACAATTTAAAACAAAAACCACTTACAAAGTGATTCACAAACTATTCTATTATTCATAATATTTAAAAGAAATTCATTGTTTTTAATAAACAATGCCCATATTGTTAAATGTATCAAACGAATTTATACTCTACTCCAAACAACTTATGAACTATTATTGTTTGGTATTTATTTTAGTTTACAATGTTGATATAGCATTTTAAGCTGTGTTGTTAAGAAGTTACGGTCGATAATTAACTGCAAACAATTTTAAACTATTAGCACGCGCGAAAATTGTATCATATTCAATTACAAAAGAGCGTATATACTTTTAATTGTAGATAGAAAATTACACTTTAAGAATGTTGTTTAAGGCTGGTTATTGAATGAATTTATAACATGTTTGTTTATAATTATGTTGTTTAACCTAAGAATATAGAAAGAATAGAATCTGTGCTAAAATAAGAATTAATTCATTGTCTCATTTATATTATGTTTATACCACGTGTGACTGAAAGAGACAACTACTTGTACTTCTTTAATTCCTTTATTTCAAAGGTTGGCACTACTTTTTTTGCAAATACAACCACTTGTAATTGTGGTTGACTTTTAATACTGCTTAATTAAAAGTCACGTGTTAGTATAGTCCGCTTCACGTAAGTTGGCAAGATTTTAACGTAATGGGGGAACGTTTGCGCATGTACACTGGCCGGGCAATAAAAAAGGGTCTCTTTAGATTCATAAAATATATTAATAGTAGTTTAAATGAAAGTAGATTGACGAAAGAAATTTATAAATCTGATGTGCATGTATGCGTTAATCGAGGCAGACCCAGGAGGGTGTTCGCCGACCAAATCGGAGACATCCTCAAGAAAGCTAGGTTGCCTAGTGCCCATAACCATAGAGCTTGTATGAAGAGAATTGTAAATGTGAAGAAAGCGAAGGAGTTGTGTCAGGATCGTGGCAAGTGGCGCTCCATTGTCTCTGCCTATCCCTGTGGGAAAAAGGCGCGACAATTTGATTGATATTGTTCAGCGTTTGGTTGTCTATCAAGTGTACCAATCCGTGGAGTGACTTAGTCACGTTTAGGGATCAGATTGTAAGTTGCCAGTTTCAACTAGGCCGGCATAGTGGACGCGACTGCTACCTGCAGTTATTTAACTGTAGTAGCAGTCGCTTTCATTCTTGGAGCGCGCTCCAGCCTAACATCAGGCGGGGTGATGTTATATGTCGAGACTTCGAGACCAACTGCCTGCCTCCCACTCTATAGTACATCGATAAAAAATCGATTATCTGGATTACTATTGGTGGTCTCGAATAGTATTGTTGAGTCATGTTGCAAGAATGTCATGCGCCTAAATCTTTACTTTAGTCTCCATTCGACCGGTACAATTCATCCACTTTTATGAAAACATTTTAAAATGGTACCCAGTCTGGTAATCTGGGGTAGTACCACTTACAAGAGTGGTACTAGTAAAGGATCATTCATTTTAGGCTTTTATGTACTACGTTTGTAATGTCCAATGATGAAAAAATATATAAATGGTAGCTTTGATACTTGTGTTGATAGAACTAATAACAATTTTGCTTTTAATTGCTGTGCAATCGAGTTATTTAGAAAATAAGATATGAATTTTGTATCTTCTGTCAATCAACGCCACATTTGTTCTGCTTTGAACTGTCATAATTATAGTTTGATGACACCTAAACTATGCAAAATATAGAAAATATTTCAATTATTGTAATCTTCGTAAATTTAACTATTTTAAAATGCATATGCAACTGTTAATACAATTCCATCTAGGCCGGCATAGTGGATGTGATTGCTACTCAGTTATTGAATTGTATTAGCAGTGACATTCATTCATGGACCACACTTTGGCTTAACATCAAGCGGGATGCTGTCATATGTCGAGTCACAACAAAAAAAAAAATTTGACCCAAGTCTCCATACGTTTTTATATTTTTGCCTGCAAGTTGTGTTGACTGGTAAATGGCCTTATATTAGTTTAAGTTATTCTGTTTATATTATTATACTAGCTATAAGTCAACCTTAAATAAATAAATACAAAATGAATAATGTCCTTTGTTTAATTGATTAGGAGAGGGAATATTTATTTGTTATGTCTACTTGTGACCTCGAGGAGGAGGTCCAAAAGCGACTGAGTTGATAGTTGCCTTAACGCCTTTACTAAGCACGCCAGGGGTACTTAAACAGGCTTCGCTTGAAGGATCCAAGGATGGACATGCTAAAATGTTCTAGGTCCAATTTTAGCCTAATACTAAAACGAGACTAAGTCACTTTACAGACTGTACACTTGTAAGTGGGTAGTACGCCCCGGATTGTATAACTGAGCACCACTGCCTACCACTCTTTAAATTTAAATTACCGTGGTCTAGAGGTACTTAAATGGTCACGCAAACCAAGAGCTCCTGGTTCTAAAACCACTTGCCGGTACCAATGTATCTTTGATCGTCCTGTTTCTATATTACTAGCTTATACGGCGTTCTCACGAGGCGATTTTAGTTATTCAATTTTTCACCCACAATCGTAAAGTTGTAAGGTCTTTTACTTCTGTTAAACCGATATTTATTGCTTCAACTCGATTAAACTTCGACTGTTCAAATAGCAAACGGTTTCGCAGTTGATCAACTAAAATCGGCTCCTGAAAACGCCGTATTAGTTTAGTAATGTAACCGACATACTGTGATATTAAACCAGGGGTTCAATTCATCCGTCCCAACTCATCCGGTCGAATTGGTACGAATATTGAAACAGTAAGGCCATTGTGCAAGATTGTGTAATTCAAGACTCACAGACAGAAATGCAATTAATTTGGTTTTAATCACTGTATTCTTTGTACTGTGACCGTGGTTTGGTTGGTAATGATCCTGGCGATACGCGTAAGTCCGGGGCTTGATTCCTGGTCAGAGCAGATTTTTTATACATTTCTATACTAAGCTACTAAAGTGCTTGTATCATAGAAACATAACAACCAAAGTACATATCAAAGATACATTGGTACCGGTGAGTCATTTCAAACTCGGCTTACGAAGCCATTTCACTGCCACTACACCACGGTCGCCTTTTTGCCTATTACAAAGTCTCTCTGGGTTTAAGCGTTTGTTACCAGCTTTAACTAGGCCGGCATAGTGGATGCGAATTTTACTTGCAGGTAATTGTAGTAGTAGTCGCATCTATTCATGGACTGCATCCCAGATTAACCTTAGGCAGGGTCAATGTCGAGCCATACACGTCTTAGTTAATTACTAAGCTACTAAACACGCCTGTATCATAGAAACAGGACGACCAAAGTACATACATCAAATATACATATTATTATCAATCAATCAATCAAATTGTCACGCCTTTTTCCCACGAGGATAAGCAAAGACAATGGACCGCTACTTGCCACGATCCTGACACAACTCCATCGCATATGGTGACGGAAAAGCAGTGAAATTGCGTCGCGGTCGCAAGTGACCAATCAACGTTGTTCACCTATTGATTTGTTACTCGCTGATTGCTTACGAAGATGTCAAATATCAATGCAGGTTCGTGATTGGAGAATCGTCTCATACAAGGATTATAAAAGGAAATAAAGAAAACATTATTTGATTCAATTTCATTACATTTATTGGTCGAAAAATAATTTAATAACTTTGGAATTAACAAAGGTCCAAATACAAATAAATACTACTAGGTCTACAATATCCAATAACTTTATTTACACTAGTTATTTACTTAGATTTTCTCAGATTAGGTAGTTACTTACTTAGATTTACGCTAATTAAGTAATTAATTACTTAGATTTACTCAGATTAGGTAGGTTATTACTTGGATTTACGCAAAATAAGTAGTTATTTACTTAGATTTACTCAGATTAGGTAGTTAATTACTTGGATTTACTCAGAATTAGTAGTTATTTACTTAGATTTACGCAAATTAAGTAATTATTTACTTAGATTAGGTAGTTAATTACTTGGATTTACTCAGAATAAGTAGATAATTACTTAGATTTACTCAAATTAAGTAGTTAATTACATAGATTTAGGCAAATTAGGTATTTAATTACTTAGGCTGCTGTCACACGAGCGTCTGCGTTCCGTTTGCGTTTAAGTATGTGTACGTTGGCAACAAAAACGTTGCATCAACGCAACGTTAGCTTTTTTATGAGTGTTCTTTCAAAGAAGAACGTTTACTCTATTGTTTTCGCTCTTTCGTCTTAAAAAGAGAATTAAAATAAATAATTCTTCGTCTGAACTCGACAAATTTTCGTCTACCTTTTACCATAAACAGTTACAGACTAACTCATTTGCTTTTTGTAAGCACGCAAAAAGAACGAAGGCCAATCGTTGCGACGACTCCATATTGCGCTTATTGAATCGTTGTATGAACGTGTACGTTGCGTCTACGTTACTTACATCGATGTTCATAGATAGGCCATGCTCCGGTGAAAAGCGATCTCACAAAAGTAATCTAAAACGTAAAAGTAGATTAGTTTAATCGACAGTCGTTCGTGAGTGAACGACGACGAATACCACAATTAGCGAAGATGTGCATGCGTATTATTATTTTTTTTTTATTTTTTTATTGTGACTCGACATATGACAGCACCCCGCTTGATGTTAAGCCAAAGTGTGGTCCATGAATGAATGTCACTGCTACTACAATTCAATAACAGTGAGTAGCAATCACATCCACTATGCCGGCCTAGGTGGAACCGGCAACTTACAAGCTGATCCCGAAACGTGACCAAATCACTTCACGGTCTGTATACTTGTAAGTGGTGGTACTACCCCGGATCGGCAGATTGGGTACCACTGCCTACCACTCTTTAAATTTGGGAATACTGTACAGCGGCGTGTGTTTTGATTGGTGCATTATGCGCCTCAATGACCGCGATTTCTTTGCTGTGATACACGTGTCGTAGATCTCGCAGTGGTGCGCCAGGAACATTTTTAAAGAGCGCTTTGTATGCAATGGGCCTATCTATAAACATCGATGGTTACTTAAACGCAAACAGAGCGCAGACACTAATTATAATAAATAGTTATTTATTCAGATTAACTCAGATCAAATAGTTATTTTTTGCGATATTCCACAAAAGATGACGTCATAATCGCACCCGTTTTATAGCACGGCAATCCAAGAACCAAAATAAAGACCTGCAAGGAATATTATTGCAATTAATTTAAATTAACTTACCAGAATAGTGCATCAAAATGTCCAAAAAATACACAAGAAAACTTTAATAAATATACGAGTATCTGACAATAACATCTTTTTTTTATTGTGACTCGACATATGACAGCACCCCGCTTTGATGTTAAGTCAAAGTGTGGTCCATGAATGAATGTCACTGCTACTACAATTCAATAACTGTGAGTAGCAATCACATCCACTATGCCGGCCTAGTTGGAACCGGCAACTTACAAGCTGATCCCGAAACGTGACCAAATCACTTCACGGTCTGTATACTTGTAAGTGGTGGTACTAACCCGGATCGGCAAACTGGGTACCACTGCCTACCACTCTTTGATCCCTACCTCTCTTTTTTTTTATTAACAAATATTTGCATTATTTAATATAAGTATTAAATATTACAAATAAAAGCTATGAAACAAATATTTGCTCCGACTCGAACCCAGGACTTTACGCGCAACAAACCAATCGCTAAACCGTTTGTCCACGCCTGTCGACCTCGACCTGCCTGATGGTAAGCAAGAAGAGAACCAAGAGTACCGATGACTGCGAAAATAGAGTCTTTACGGCTGCCCCAGTCGCCGCAACTATGCCAGCCAAAGGTGCTTCTTTAATTTAAGTTACAATAATATTCTTTGCAAGTCTTTATGATGCTTCTTGGATTGCCGTGCTAGGGGGTGGTGTGGTAATCTGTTGTGTGACGAATGACAACAGGTGTGAAAATCGTTCGTGGAAATTAATTGTGCTGAGTTTTCATTTTCAAATTAATAATTATAATTAACAACTTTAATACAGATCACTTTGCTTTAAATTTAATTCGTGTTCTAAATATTTCTAAATATATAAATTTTAACCATAAAAAATAATTAAAATAATAGTACATTTTATGGCCGCAATAATAATTATTAAAAATAATAGTATTTAATAATAATAATAATACAAAAAGCAAAAATATTCTACTTTTTTGTAAAACATAATATTTATTTAGAAAATCTTAAATACGTCCTTAAAAGATTTCAGAGCAATATCCTTAGTTATGCCTGTTCTGAATTGAGAACAATAATCTCAACCACTTTTCTCATTTGAGAACAATCATCTTTACCACTTTTCTAAATTGAAAACAATGATCTTAACCACTTTTCCCAATTGAATACAATGATCTCAACTACTTTTTCAATTGAAAACAATGATCAAAACCACTATTCTGAATAGAAAACAATGATCTTAACCACTTTTCTGAATTGCAAACAATCATCTTAACCACTTTTCTCAATTAAGAACAATGATCTCAACCACTTTTATCAATTGAGAACAGTGATACCAACCACTTTTCTTAATTGAGAACAATAATCTCATACACTTTTCCTAATTAAAAACAATGGTCAAGAATGTGAAATCAAAACACTCGTCGAAAATTTCTTATTTGTTCAAAAATGAATATGAAACAAAAGAATGAATGCAGTTTGAAAATGGCAATGCTTTTTTAATGAATTTTTAGTGCGAACTTGGAAAAGGTCGGCACAATTTCAACCACTTTTCTTAATTGAGAGCAGTGTTTTAACGAAGGGCATTTGTTTGGATGATTGAAAGTAGATTGACGAAAGGAATTTTTAAATCGCATGTAAATGGATATGTTTAACAAGGCAGGCCCAGGAGGGTGTTCGCCGACCAAATCGGAGACATCCTCAAGAAAGCTAGGTTGCCTAGTGCCCATAACCATAAAGCTTGTTTAAATAGAATTGGGGAAGTGAAGGAAGCGAGGGAGTTGTGTCAGGATCGTGGCAAGTGGCGCTCCATTGTCTCTGCCTATCCCCGTGGGAAAAAGGCGCGATAATTTGATTTGATTGGATTTGTTTTAACCAGTTTTACTCGTGGGACTTTTGTCGGTCGGACATAAACCGGTTTTGTATCAATTTCCACGTCACTATACCGGCCTATATGTTTTCTAAATAAACATTAGTATTTTAATTAAACCTTAATAAATACTTATAAAACTAAATACAAATAATTTCATTGTTTTTAGGTTTTCGATTAGTATTTTTTTTAGGAATTTGCGTTGGATTTTAATTAATGTAAGGTTTTTAGCTGTTCTTGAATTTATTTATAAGACTAGGTTACAAAAGATAGGGAATGTCCCCGATTATACAAAAAAAACAATCTTCTCCGTTTTATCTTTCTACTTGTATCCGATTTATTTCCAGCCCCCTTAGCACGGCAATCCAAGACGCCAGATAAGGACCCGCAAAGAACATCGTTGCAACTACCAGAACAGTACAACAAAATGTCAAAAAAATATATTTAAAGTTTAATAAAACTTCACAAAAAACAATGTAGATACCTTTTTTATTGAATATTTTGATGTACCAGCCTAATAAATTATTTAAAATGAGTTACAATAATATTCCTTGCAGGTCTTTATCTTGATTCTTGGATTGCCATGCTAGGGGGGCAGAAGGGTGTTCTCCGACCAAATCGGAGATATCCTCAAAAAAACTGGGTTGCCTAGTGCCCATAATGCTTTAATACCTCCGCATTCTGTCGACCGAATCGGCAATCGAACTAAAAAGTTCGGTGCGTCTTTTCTTTGTACAACAATCGACAAGTAGAATGCTTTGCCAGCCCATGTGTTCTCTCCATCCTATAACCTTGGACCCTTTTAACCGATGCGTGAAGAAGCACCTTTGGCCGGCATAGTAACAGCGACTGAGGCAGCTGTGAACTGACTCGGTTTATCATCAGGCGAGTCGAAGTAAAAAAACCTTGTATGAGCAGAATTGTGGATGAGAGGGAAGCGAAGGAGTTGTGTTAGGATCGTGGCAAGTGTCTCTCCATTGTCTCTGTCTATCCCTGCGGAAAAAAAGGAGTGCCATTTTAATTGATTGATTTTTAAACAATATAAAAACCATAATATAGGAAACCTTAATTTTTCTCTTGAGTTTCTTTCTTTTCTTGTTTCTGGGAAACAAAATAACAATGGGACATTGTTATTTTCAAAAAAGGAAAACACTCGATTTTTCACGATTAATGGCAGGCATCGTTTATTGATATTGAAGCGTGTGAAATTGTACAAAGCAGACATTTCTTCAAGTGCTTGTATTAAAGACACAGGACGACTAAATTGCAATATATCAAATATACATTGATATAGATTCAGGCATTCAGGCATTGATATAGTTTTACGAATTTGTATAAAAATAAGTTTATGACGACAGGCGTGGACGAACGGTTTAGCGATTGGTTTGTTGCGCGTAAAGTCCCGGGTTCGATTCCCAGTCGGAGCAAATATTTGTTTCATAGCTTTAAAAAAAAATAGATGGATATTTGCTTTGGGTCTGGTTATAAAAGAGTGGTAGGCAGTGGTACCCAGTCTGCCGATCCGGGGTTGTACCACCACTTACAAGTATAAAGACCGTGAAGTGATTTGGTCACGTTTCGGGATCAGCTTGTAAGTTGCCAGTTCCATCTAGGCCGGCATAGTGGATGTGATTGCTACTCACAGTTATTGAATTGTAGTAGCAGTGACATTCATTCATGGACCACACTTCGGCTTAACATCAAGCGGGGTGCTGTCATATGTCGAGTCACAAAAAAAAATAAAAAAAGTTTATCACGACTGTATAGATAAGTCTATAGTAGATGAGACTGTATATTACGACGAGAGCACGGGTTAGAAATCACTTGCCTATACCAATGTATCTTTAATATATGTACTTTGGTTGTCCTGTTTCTATGATAGAAGCAAGCACTTTAGTAGCTTAGTATAGAAATAGGAATAAGATGTGAATAGAGCTAGGAACAAGGTTAAAGGGCTCCTTGGAACATTCTCCGTGGTATAAGCGATAGAGGACGCATAAAGCCGCCTTATCTCTGCGAAGTTGCAGAAGCTCCATAGTTCGTGTGGCATCTGCATCCGTTTAACTCGGAAAACATAATTTAGTTAATAATTTTTAGATGTCCGCCAAAGCACCTTAAGTATGGTTACCCTTGTTAATAGCTATAAAACCCAAAGAATTTGGAAAGAATAAAATCTGTGCTAAAATAAGAACTAATTCATTGTTATTTGTCTCATTTATATTATGTTTATGCCACGTGTGACTGAAAGAGACAACTACTTGTACTTCAATTCCTTTATTTCAAAGGTTGGCACTACTTTTTTGCAAATACAACCACTTGTAATTGTGGTTGACTTAAAAGTCAAATAATAATACTGCCTAATTAAAAGTCACGTGGTAGTAAGAGTAGCGGCATAATTGTTCCGTCATCCTTTTTTGAAGTATTTTAATGTCATTTGTTATTTTGTCACTGATCATCAAAACTAGTGACAACCTTCTTAATTACGAATGTAAAAATGTATATTCATCCCCTTCTGACTTCTTCTTAATGCCATAAGTGAAAATAGTATAAACGGTTGTATTTTGTAGCTATTTTAGTGCTCCTTCTGTGTCTTAAGTCCAAATTCTTTGCTAAAACCTTACATTATTTAAAACAGGTAGCTTAAGAACTATTCACCGTATAACAATTTCTTTCATAGATATTTGATTTTTATAAATAAAACATATTTTTTATGCCTAAACTATAATTTGAAAGTCTACAATTTGATACTATAAATTGAAAGTCATGGAAGAAAGAGAGAGAGGCCTTTGCCCAGCAGTGGAACAAATAAATGGGCTAATACTAATAATAATTTAAGTTGAACATTCTTTTTAAATGTGAATAACCAATAAACTTGGTTTTTGACGAAGTTTATAGTCACAAATTTAAAACAGTTAAAAAATGTTCATTAATTTTGTTTACAAAACCTAATAGGACTAGTGAAGTGTGGGGTTGTAAGTTGCCGGTTCCAACTAGGCCAGCATAATGACGTGGTTGTTACTTACAGTTATTAAATTATAGTAGCAGTGACATCTATTCATGGACCACACTCCAGCTTAACATCAAGCGGGGTGCTGTCATATGTCGAGACCCAATAAATAAATAAAACGCTGCTGAAGGGTTAAGAGTTCTTCGTCAATATATTGTTCGATTTCACCTTAGCCTCAATTACCCCGCGATCCAACTAGCCCCACGCGATATTATTTCGAGTTAGGTTAACCATAATTCAATATTATATTATAAACTAAATTCATACTAAAATGAGTTAGAAAATAGGCCAAACTTTCTGACGTCTGAATTGCTGATTTTAATTGTGAGAATATCAGCTTCATTGATTGATATTTTAAGAAAAGACGTAGATATGTTATACGCGATCCGAAAGAAGCACGGTAAAACTATGCTAATGAGCAAACCTGAACTCAGTGTCGCGATGCAGAGCAACATATATTTGTCTCTCTTTCGCCCTTAATAACTATCATTCCGTACTACTTTCACTTCGTCGTGGTTAATCGTTTAAAGTCGTGCCATTTACGAACACTAAAACTAGTGTATATAACGTATCTACCTCATTTCACCTAATATCATTGCGTAACCATTGCACAGCCACTACACCACGGTCGGTGTACTGGCTGTGCCACATTTTTTTAAATTTTATTCTAGACAAAATATTTTGATCACATTTTTTTAAATTTTATTCTAGACAAAATATTTTGACCACATTTCTTTAAATTTTATTCTAGACAAAATATTTTGACCACATTTTTTTAAATTTTATTCTAGACAAAATATTTGACCACATTTTTTTTAAATTTTATTCTAGACAAAATATTTTGTCCACATTTTTTCTAATGGTATTCCAGCCAAAAATATTAAAGTCGAAAGTAATATTATTTTTCAATTAATTTAATTGGTTTAATTTTAAACAAAATGAGTTAAAAGCGTATCCCCTCATTAGTATCTCGGGAAGAACAGATCATCTAAAAATAGCCTATTTATAAACTTCATACAAAAATAAACTTTAAGACAATGAAAACAAAATATATATTCCTTTTATTATTATGTATTTTTATACGATCATTATTATTTTTCTGGTGAAGCGACATCTCACCTAGACTTTCCTGATGGTAAGCAAAGTCCAAGAGTGGTAAGCAGTGGTGCCCAGTCCGCCGATCCGGCATAGTACCACCACTTACAAGTGTACGGTTATAGACAACCTATCTTCTTGAGGACAATGTTGCCATACTGTAGAGACTAAAAATCCGTACACTCGACAACAAAATCCGTACAAATTCCGTACGTGCAATAAATCTGAAACTCCGTACGAAATCCGTACAAAAAAAAAACTCAAATTTAAATCAAATTAATAAATTATTATACGTTTTTTTTAAATCACGTTATTTAAAAAATAATAATGTTAATATTAAAGTCAAAACAAGTTTTATTATACGTATTATAACGTATCATTGGAAATCCGAACACTTATCCGTACGCAATATTCATCCGTACGTCATACTCCGAATTCCGTACATGTACGGTCAAATCCGTACATATGGCATCACTGCTTGAGGATGTCTCCGATTTGGTCGGAAAAACCCTCCTGGGAAGTCCCGTAAAGAACGAAATGTATAATCTTAATAATAATGCTTTGCTTGCCCATGTGTTCTCTCCATCCTATGACCTTGGATCCTTCAAGCGATGCGTGAAGAAGCACCTTTGGCCGGCATAGTGACGGCGGCTGAGGCAGCCGAGAACAAACTCGTTTTTCCCAGTCGTCGTCACTCTTGGACCGCCTCTTGCTTATCATCAGGCGGGATGAGGTCAGATGTCGTGTCACATTAAAAAAAAGTTATAGCATTCTCTATCTCTAAAATATCCGTTTGGTCTTTCCGGTTCAGACTAATCAGCAGACTGGGTATAGTCCTTTGCCCAGTCTTTTAACTGTCTACCTGTAATTCTGAAAGTTTACAGTCGTTGGCAATATTTTTAAAATTTTAAAATGTGACTCGACATATGACAGCACCCCGCTTGATGTTAAGCCGAAGTGTGGTCCATGAATGAATGTCACTGCTACTACAATTCAATAACTGTAAGTAGCAATTACATCCATTATGCCGGCCTAGTTGGAACCGGCAACTTCGATCCCGAAACGCGACCAAATCACTTCACGGTCTGTATACTTGTAAGTCGGCAGACTGGGTACCACTGCCTATCACTTTTTAATAAGACCCGAAGCAAATATCCACCTCTTTAGTTATTAACAAATATTTGCTCCTAGTGGGAGTCAAACCCGGGACTTTACGCGCAACAAACCAATCGGTAACCGTTCGTCCACGCCTGTAGCCCGCTGGTATACTAGTTAATAAACATAGTAAAGTCATCGTATAGTAAAAATAGACGCACTCAACTCACAAAATGCATTTTAAACACATATAACCCTTTCCTTAACACGTCCTCATAATACGTTATTAATATTTATTTTTAGTTTAACGCAGCCCCATATACTATTAGAATATCTTTTACATTTATATACTAAGCTACTATATGTGCTTGTATTTTTCTTTTATTGTGACTCGACATATGTTATGTCGAGTCACAATAAAAGAAAAATATGTTATTGATGTTAAGCCGAAGTGTAGTCCATCCATGAATGAATGTCACTGCTAATACAATTCAATAACTGTGAGTAGCAATCACATCCACTAGGCCGGCCTAGATGGAACCGGCAACTTACTAGCTGATCCCGAAACGCGACCAAAACACTTCACGGTCTGTATACTTGTAAGTGGTGGTACTACCCCGGATCGACATACTGGGTACCACTGCCTACCACTCTTTGATAAGAAGACCCGAAGCAGATATCCATCTCTTTTTTTTTATTAATAAATATTTGCAATATTTATTATTATTAAATATTACAAATAAAAGCTATGAAACAAATATTTGCTCCGACCGGGGATCGAACCCGGGACTTAACGCGCAACAAACCAATCGCTAAACCGTTCGTCCACACCTATCGTCAAATGTATCATAGAAACAGGACGACCAAAGTACATAGATCATAAGTATATTGGTACAGGCAAGTGGATTTTAACCATGAGCTCTAGGTTTGCGTAGCCTTAAAAGTTAGATAGGAGTATCTAAAAAGTAACAATGTAAAACGTGCTTGTATCATAGAAACTAGTAGCAGATCTAATTAGATATCGATATTATTATATCAAAGAAACATTGTTTTTTACATTGTGCTTGTATCACAGAAAGTGGGAGATTTATGTACTTACATATTAAAAGTAATTAATAAAATAATATTAATCTAAGGCGGCCGTGGTGTAGTGGCAGTGTAATGGTCACGTCAACCAGGAGTACGGGTTCAAAACTACTAACCGGTACCAATGTATGTTCGGTGTGTCTTTTCTTTGTAGAACAATTGACAAGTGGAATGCTTTGCCAGCCCATGTGTTCTCTCCATCCTATGACCCTGGATCCTTCAAGCGATGCGTGAAGAAGCACCTTAGGCCGTCATAATGACGGCGACTGAGGCAGCCGTGAACTAACTCGGTTTTTTCAGTCGTCGTCACTCTTGGACCTCCTCTTGCTCATCACCAGGCGGGTCGAGGTCAAATGTCGTGTGACAATAAAAAAAACTTTGTTCTTTCTGTTACTTGTAGCATTTTAGGAGCTTAGTATAAAAATCTTAGTTTTCTCAGTATGCGTGACCATTCTACTACCACTAGACCATGGTCGCCTTGTCAATGTAACTTCATGTAACTCTATAAACAGTTAACTAAATTGTTTACATAATGATTCCATTTTTAAAAGCATACCACGTAACTGTTTGACAGGTCTGCCTTCAATTGTTCTTTGACTGACAGTTATGGAGTTCTAAATTTAAACATTACAAGTCAAAGAGATTTAAAAAAAATACATAGTCTTTGATGCGGCTTACTATCGCGTTTATATTGGTGACCACTATGGCTGCAAAGCTCTCGAAACGTCAGAATAACAAAATAAAATTGTAAAATCGAAACCAAAATAAATGCGATAGTAAGCCGCATATTTTTTTTTAATTCATTAATCAATGTTCGCGCAAAATCTAAGAAAATATTAAATTATAGTCTTCACTTTCAATTGAACTCGAGGCGCCTTGGTCAGCACACCAGTCCAGAGTTTGACTCCCGGTCCCAGCAAATATTTATTGCATCCTTTGGGTGTTTTTCGGCTAAATCGAAGATATTCTTAAGAGTGGCCATAACCGCAGAGCTTGTATGAAGAGAATTGTGGATGTGAGGGATCGTGGAAGATGGCGCATTATTGTCTCTGCCTATCCCTGTGGAAAAAAATGGAACAATTCGATTTAATATCAGTGTCTTGGAAAGTGGCCGTCCATTCTCTCTGCCCGCCTAATCGTGACAACTAGGCGACCGTGGTGTAGTGGTAGTGCACGCAAACCGAGAGCACAGGTTTAAATCAGTTGTCGGTACCAATGTTTCTCTGATACAATATGTACTTTGGTAGTTCTGTTTCTATGATACATTATGTACTTTGGTAGTTCTGTTTCTATGATACAAGGCACTGTAAATGTATAAATAAAATACCTATTATATGTTTAAATTCTCTGTGTTAATTTGATTGTTATTTTTTTATTATTAGCTAGGTATTGTATTTTTGTATACACTATAATTGATTACTTCTTTTTTGTAATTTCAATCAATCAATCAAATTATCACGTCTTTTTCATAATCAGAGACAATAGAGCGTCACTTACCACGATTCTGACACAATTCCCTCACATCCAAAATTCGCCTCATACAAGCTCTATTCTTGTGATTATTATGTCTTTCTGAAAGAGTCTGACAACAAAGAAACGGAAGAGTCTATGTAAAATAAATGATTTAAATTTGAAAGCTTCCATTTTTAAAACTATTCGTAATGTCTTACAATTGTTATTGAAACTGGCAGCTATTATCTATTCTAAATTTAAATAGTTGTCTTGTTTATGATTATTTTAAAACAAGCAGTCTTGTCTATTAAGTTTTTTTTTAATTTACAATGTAGGTTTTTGGGACTTTTTGTTTTTGGATTCATTGCAGCGCCGAACTGTCCGAATTATAGGTGATGCAGAGGTCCCGTGAACTCCCCTGCAACTACGCAGAGACATGGCAGCTTTGTGCGTCCTCTATCGCCTATACCACGGAGAATGTTCCGTCCTTTCACACCCGTAATACCCGCGAATCGGCAGTCGAACTAAAAATTTTGGTGCGTCTTTTCTTTGTAGAACAATCGACAAGCGGAATGCTTTGCCAGCCCATGTGTTCTCTCCATCCTATGACCTTGGATACTTCAAGCGATGCGTGAAGAAGCACGGTGAACTAACCCGTTTTTTTCAGTCGTCGTCACTCTTGGACCTCCTCTTGCTTATCATCAGGCAGATCGAGGTCAGATGTCGTGTCACAATAAAAAAGGTAGGTTTTTCTCGTCATTTGAACTCGACCCGAAGCAAAAGGAGGTCCAAGAGTGATGACAACTGAAAAACCAGGTCAAGTTTACGGATACCTTAGTCACTATACTGGTCAAGAAGCTTCACGCATCGCTCCAAGGTAGACTATGAAGACTAGGAAGAACCCATGGGCTGGCAAAGCATCCGTCGATGTTTTTTTACATAGAAACGTTTTTTTTTTGAGGGCATAGGAATTTATAAACGCCGATGTAATACATAAAGACCGTTGTCATCAATAATTTAAAACACGAAAAGAATTCAACATTCGAATTTCGAACAGCTGTCATTACAAATGACATTAACATTTTTAAATAAGCAGTAGCATCGATTCTAATTAAATTCAACCATAAGGAATATTAATTACGAACCTGTTTCCAATAATTTGACATGAATCATTTTGTTATTATCAGTAGTAAAAATACGAATTTAATATTAATTTTCGCTGTGGACATTTACTTGTACTAAAGATTTTTTTATTATTGTGACTCGCTTGATGTTAAGACGAAGTCTTAACATGAAGTCTTGGCCCATGTATGGATATCACTGCTACTACAATTCAATGGCGCTCCATTGTCTCTACCAAGGCATGACAATTTGATTGATTGATTGATTAGTCGTGTACTGCTGGATATAGATCTGCCCCAGCGATCTTTACAGTCCATCTCCACGTCTATTTGTTTTACGAGATATGTGTCCTGCCTGGCCTATTAATACTTCAGATTGCTTATCTAGTGGCCTATGTCAGTCACTTCTCGAATCTTCATCTACTCATCCTCGCTGGGTGACGTTGAGCTTGTTCAAGAAACCTGAGCTCTTGAGACCACCGTGTTACAGTTCTAAACCACTTGCCGGAATGTACGGACGACAGGCGTGGACGAACGGTTTAGCGACTGGTTTGTTGCGCGTAAAGTCCCGGTTTCGATCCCCGGTCGGAGCAAATATTTGTTTCATAGCTTTTATTTGTAATATTTAATAATATTAAATATTGCAAATAATTTATAATAAAAAAAAAGATATTGATATTTGTTTTGGGTCTGGTTATCAAAGAGTGGTAGGCAGTGTTGCCCCGTCTTCCGATCCGGGGTAATACCACTACTTACAAGTATTCAGACCGTGAAGTGATTTGGTCACGTTTCGGGATCAGCTTGTAAGTTGCCGTTCTAACTAGGCCGGCATAGGGGATGTGATTGCTACTCATGGTTATTGAATTGTAGTTAGCAGTGACATCCATTCATAGACCAAGACTGGATGTTAAGACTTCAGCTTAACATCAAGCGGGGTGCTGTAATATGTCGAGTTACAATAAAAATTTAGACCATGAAGTGACTTAGTCGCGTTTTCGGATCAGGTATTTCAGATCTATTTTATCAATGAAAATATAAATATAAAATACAGATATGCGTGAAAAAGACGAAATAATTCTTAACTATCAATAATACAGATTTAAACCGAGATCGAGAGCAAGGGTTCAAAACGATTTAATGATATGTGTACCTACTTTGGTCGCCCTGTTTCTATGATACAAGCACTTAAGTAGCTTAAGATATGAATGAAAATTTAAAAATATATTAATTAGACACATAATGTACTTTGGTCGCCCTGTTTCTATGATACAAGCACTTAAGTAGCTTACGTTATGAATGAAAATTATTAAAAAATATATTAATTAGACACATATTGTACTTTGGTCGCCTAGTTTCTATAATACAAGCTCGTTGTACAGCTTTAGTATAGAATAGTGAAAATATCAAAACTAAATTTGGCGTACAATGACGCGGCAACTAGTTTTTTTTTAAACCATGTAGGCCTAAACATTCGTCTATAAATTAACTTCCATAAATAAATTCTATAGCGGATTTTAATAGCTATGTATGATTTGAAAGATTTATTAAAAACTCATATTTTAAAAAATTTATGTCTATATTTATAAGAAGATTTCTACAAATAATTATTAAATTGTTTTTTTTGTGTGACTCGACATATGACTGCACCCAGCTTGATGTTAAGCTGGAATGTGGTCCATGAATGGATGTCACTGCTACTACAATTCAATATCTGTAAGTAGCAGTCACATCCACTATGCCGGCAACTGACAAGCTAATCTCGAAACGTGACTAAATCACTTCACGGTCTGTATACTTGTAAGGGGTGGTACTACCCCGGATCGGCATACTAGATACCACTGCCTACCACTCTTCAATAACCAGACTTGAAGCAAATGAAAGCTATGAAACAAATATTTGCTCTAACCGGGAATCAAACCCGGGACGCGCAAGAAATTAATCGCTAGCCGTTACGTTAATTTTGACCTTGCATGTAGTTAAGCTGTAGAATGCGGTTTATGAATGGAGACGACTGCTACTTACAGTTAGACTGCTACTTACAGTTAGACTGCTACTTACAGTTAGACTGCTACTTACAGTTAGACTGCTACTTACAGTTAGACTGCTACTTACAGTTAGACTGCTACTTACAGTTAGACTGCTACTTACAGTTAGACTGCTACTTACAGTTAGACTGCTACTTACAGTTAAATAACTGTAAGTAGCAGTCGCATCTAACTGGCAACTTTTAGGCTGATCTTCAAACGCGACTAGGTCACTTCACAGTCTGCAACTTAATCCTTGTTTTTGGTAAAAACAAGGATGTCGCCTTTAAAATGTATATTCGAATCAAATCTTTAGAATCAATGTGACCGTGGTGTAGTGGCAGTGCAATGGTCACGCAAACCGAGAGCACAAGTTCGAGACCACCCACCGGTACCAATGTATCTTTGATATAATGTACTTTGGTTGTCCTGTTTCTATGATACAAGCACTTTAGTACATAGCTTAGTATAGAAATGTAAAAAAAATGCATCTCAGACGTGTTTTATTAATTATGTTTAAATTGGGCTTAATTTCTATATCAGGTTTTCATGAAGACAACTGATAGTACAGTTAAATAACTGCAAGTAGCAGTCGGTGCCACTATGCCGGCCTAGTTGGAACCGGAAACTTTCAAGATGATCTTGAAATGCGACTAAGTCACTTCACGATCTGTGATTTTATCTTTGTTTTGTGTAAAAAAAAAGGTGTATAGAAAAATTTCAAAGGCAGGCTTCAGAATATTCTATTCCATTGTCTCTACCTATACCAGCCCCCCTAGCATGGCAATCCACGAAGCAAGACAAAGAATTGCAAGGAATATTATTGTAACTCATTTTAAATAACGTATTAGGCCGGCACATCAAAATAGTAGTACCACCACTTACAAGTATACAGACCGTGAAGTGATTTGGTCACGTTTCAAGATCAGCTTGTAAGTTGCCGGTTCCATCTAGGCCGGCATAGTGGATGTGATTGTTACTCACAGTTATTGAATTGTAGTAGCAGTGACATCCATTCATGGACCAAGAGTCACAATAAAAAAAATAAAGTTTATTAAAGTATTTAACGTTGTTTTGTGTAAAGTTTTACAGAACGTTTAAATATCTTTTTTGATACACTGTTGTAGTAAGTTTTTTTTTAAATGAGTTGGAATGATATTCCTTACAAGTTTATATCTTGCTTCTTGGATTGCCGTGCTAGGGGGGTAGTAGGAACAGAGTCGTTTCCTTTACTTAGAATAGGATTGGAAGTTAGTGTAAAACCAAATAAAAAATACCAAATACTTTTAAAACCTCATTCAACATTTATTTACGGATTATTTTAATACATTAGTGAAATTAAGGAATTACCCAGGTATTTTCTCACATTTAAATTTGCAATTCAGACTGTAATTTTCTTACAAATCTATCTAAAATTATCTGCGCACTAAATTGAGTATGGCTAACAAAACCCCGTTTAACTATTTCAAAAACTACATTCTGTAAGCTAAAATGTACAAAGAAAATAAATTAAAACTTATAAATTAACCTGTCATGGCACCACTGTGCTTAATTGTAATAAGTATTTTTTTACACTGGCAACATTATTTGACAGATTAAAGATAAAAATCTGTGCCTAATCATTAGCTTTAAAACAGAAAACAAAAATATTTAAATCCATATTAAAATTGTTACTCTAAAATAGCACATTGTTGTTTCTAAATTTAAATACCAAAATATTTATAATTTAGGCCAATTATAAAATCATGAAGAGAATTGTGAATGTGAAGGAAGCAAGGGAGTTGTGAAAGGATCGTGGCAAGTGGCGCTCCATTGTCTCTGCCTATCCCTGTGGGAAAAAGGCGTGACAATTTGATTGTTTTTATTTTTTATTGTGACACGACACGTGACCTCGACTCGCCTGAAGATAAGCAAAAGGAGGTCCAAGAGTGACGACGACTGGAATAACCGAGTCAGTTCCCGGCTGCCCCAGCCGCCGCCACTATGCCGGCCTAAGAACTTGATTGATAAAATCATTTAAAAACCAATAAATAATCAATTAAAATACCCAATTGTAAACCCAAACAAGTTTGAGGGTCAGCAAACTGCATCAAAACTTTAACCTCATTTCAAAACAGTACTCTCACACACGGTACTATCTTCCAAAACAAGATTAACTAGAGATATCTTTATTTATTTACAAAATCATATAAAAAGCTACTGGTCACTGCTATCTTATCACTGTCAACTGACAGTATCATTACATATTGACAAATTGTTATTTATTTAATGTTAACATCGTGTCTTTACACATATGTCAACAAATGGGTAATCTACAACAAGTTTCGATCTGAAACTTATGACATTCCAAAAATACACAGACAGTCAAAGGATATCATTCATTTTGGGCTTTTATGTAGTACATGTCCAATGATGAAAAAATAGGTTTTAGGATTGAGAGAACACATGGGCCGGTTTTTTCCAATACAATTAGAAAAAACAATCTTTGAGTAGGTAATAAATACACATGTATTTTAAGTTGGCCTGGATCTTAATAAAAGACCACAGTAATTAGGCGAAAGTTTCGATTTAGATTAACTAATGGGTATCTTTAATGTAGGATTTGATTTTTAACTACATTTTTGATAGTAAAGCAATTAGGCCTATTATTATAAGACATAAAATCATCTAATGAATAAATTAAATAATTCATTAAAGAATTAAAATAGATCTCTTTTAATGTATGTATTAAAAATATTGCCAGTGTAAAAAATGATTAATAAAAAATCCATTAAGTAAATTGTCTAAAAAAGAATGCATAGTCAGTCCGAGTAGAGGCAGTAAAATAGGCTAAATCATCAGCATTAAAAAAAATGCAATTTTCAAAGAAAAAATAATTAATATTACTAAAAAGCAAAATCACAGTATTTAGAAGGCAATAATCTTTGCCTCCGACATAAAATAAAACCTAAAAATATTACATTTAAAATCGTAAATTAAATAAAAAATTGTCTTTAAAACGAAAATGGCTACCTATTTCTGTGACAACTTGAAAACTGTAATTGCTAGATTAAAAAATGTTTTTTTTTTAACCAAAAAAGGCAACAATTGTTCATTAAATTATTCCATACCTAAAAATATAATATATACACAAATTCACTTACTTCTTTTTATAAAAAAAAATTAAACATTTATCATCTAGCTTACAATTCAAAAGAGGTCACAAACCTAAACTGCCAAAGCAGTAATTAAAAAAAAAGTACAATATATAAATATATAGTCAAGACCTTTCTAACATAATAGGAGACTCACTAAATATACAATTATTAATAGTATCAATTTTTTAACATTTTCCTTAATTATTTCTATGGTTCTGTAGTCTGGTATCCATATGGCTCATTCACCTAAGCAGAACAATGGGATCTTAACTTTATCCTTTTTTTTATACTGTGACATGACATTTGACATCGGCTGGCCTGATGAGAAGCAAGAGGAGGTCCAAGAGTGAGGACGACTGAAAAGAAAAAAAAGTGGCTGCCCCACTCGCCGTCATTATGCCGGCCAAAGGTGCTTTTTCACGCATCGCTTGAAGGATCCAAGGTTATAGGATGGAGAAAACACATCGGCTGGCAAAGCATACCACTTGTCGATTGTTCTACAATGAATAGACGCATTAAACTTTTTAGTTCGACTGCCGATTCGGTCGACAGAATGCGGATCTTTGTGAACTTCTGTGACTGGTACCACAAGAACTGTAATATGTAGTACATCGGATCTAGATACAATTTCCACTCAACCTTGATGTTTATTTGAAGTACATATTTGGGCAACAAATTGTATCTTAGGTTTTTGTTAATATGGTTGTTTTTTTAATTAACTCACATTCTTTATTATAGAAATTTTACATCGACTTGCATTATGCTAAGCAAGGGGATCATAGTCATGAGTGTTTGCTGATGCTTACAAACAGAAGACGATTTAAAAGCAATTTAAAAACAGCCCTCCTTTTTCTATAATCTGGGATCCTGCAAGCGAGGTGTGATCCCTTGGCTGACACGGCAACAGTGGCTGAGGCAACCAAGCTAAATGGTTTTTTTAAGTCGTCAGCACTATTGGAATTGCTTCCTCTTGCACCTATTAAGACTAGGTTAGTCGTTGAATCTAATAACAATGAGTCTCAATTTGATTTTACATATTTGAACCCAAGTCATACCCAGGGCCGTCTTAAGCATATTCAGCGCCGGGGTGCGAAAGTCAAGGCTCCGCTTGCGTGGTCTCAGTGTAGTAGGTACCTATCGAAGTTTATGGCGGTCGGCATGCGCCCCCTAGGACTCTGCGCCCGGGTGCACTGCACCCCTTGAACCCCCGGGTAAAGACGGCCCTGGTCATACCCATCATCAATGTAGGTGAGAGAGCCATATAAACAATCAAAACTTACAACCATTTATACTTATGCGCACTACAAAACCGCCATTTTGTTCCTAAAAATGACATTTCTTTATAAATATAATAGTTTGTTCCTTATATTATAGGCCATATTCGATAATTTACAAAACTTTCAGTAAAAATTAGGCTCTTCCACTTATTCTACTTATAACCACTTTCTTTATGCTGAATCTCACTTTTTTCTATACACTTTATAGTATAACAGTTTATTTGTAAATTAAAATACTGTCTTAATAATAATGATAAAAAAAAACTTAATAAATTCAATTTAAAAAGTTTTGTCTCCATCAAAAATTAAATGATACATATAGCTATCTATGTATTTTAGTATATATTATATTTAGTAACGTTTTAATCCTGGTGTAAATATTTTAAACAATTTAAAATAGTAAATTTTGTATTATAGTTGCGTTTAGAGCCAAATTGGTTTCTTGACTGCCCCCCTAGCACGGCAATCCAAGAAGCAAGATAAAGAACTGCAAGAAATATTATTGTAACTTATTTTAAATTTCAAATTAGGCCGGCACATTAAATTGTTTAGAAAAATTCTTATTAAGGTATTCAACATTGTTTTGTGTGAAGTTTTACAGAACGTTTAAATATCTTTTTTGACACATTGTTCTAGTAAGTTATTTAAAATGAGTTGGAATGATATTCTTTGCAAGTCTTTATCTTGCTTCTTGGATTGCCGTGCTAGGGGGGCTGGTTTGCTAACTTGCTATTTGAGCTTCAAAAAAAGTAATTATGTCACTATTTTATAAAAAAAAATTAGGAAGTGATTATTAAGACAGTATATAATATATACATTTCAACTGTTCATTTTAAATCAATGTCATTTTAAAAATATTTACAAATTTATTCCATTTTTATAATAATAAAAAGATGAATTCCAGCATATGTTTTAGAGGGAAATCATTTTTTCCTATAACAACCCCAAAAAATTCATTAACACTTCCCCAGCTGCCAACTATACAGTTTTTAATACATTTAATACTAGTTTCTCTACAATACTTACAGTCTCAAAAATTAAGTCCTGACCACCATCACTTACAAAAAAAAAACACTTCACTACACTATCAAATCATAGGGTATTCTTCATACAGTTCAATTAAAAAAAACATTAAGGTCTATGAAAAGACTAGAGTATCTGGTCTAAAGTGCATTGTGTGGGGCGGCGTATGGTATGGCTTCGTCAGATCTGGGCGTGCAGGTCTCGCCGCCCTGGCGCACATTCACCGTGCCAAAGGCGCCAAAACCGCCCCAGCTGCCAGAGCGAGAGCCAATGACGACGCCAATGCAGCACCACGGGAATAAGACAGCTCTTCACTCTTCACAACCTCATTCGGCGATTTGTCGTACTTATGAGTTTTCTTTGTGACTGGACGCAATGTTGTAGTAGTCGAAGTTGACGTTGTAGAAGTCGTTGTAGTAATCGGAGCCGGCGGGTACGTCGGCAACTGAGGCGGGGGCGCCGGAGACTGCTCCTCCGGCTTACAACACACGCGGAACAAGAGTTTCATGTTGTGACTGAGACATCGGCCGCCAATCCGTCGATGTAAATCGTCCTTGCTCGATGTACTTATGAAGTAATAGTCCTTCCCTGGCAGAAACTCCAGCCCGCCAGGCTGCGGCGTGAAAGGGCGAAACGTAATCGTGAAATACATCAACTTATGAGGCTTGTCGCACACAGCTATTATACGTGGATTAGGATTCGTTATTCGACACGTATCGTACTCCTCTTTACTAACATTGTATATAATGTATTTCTCCGCGTCCTCCTCGTAAGTCCCGGGGTCATAAACGGGACAAATAATATTCACCTGATCATACTCAAATTGTGCGTTGCCTTTATTCAGATCGAATACGTGGTCCGTGTTGTCTATTCTGAATATACTGTTCGTTGTGTTCCAATGTATGTAAAACGATTTAGCGTAATTGCCCATCACGCTCTCCAAGAAGAATAGAAGAACTAAACAGGTCCATGGCGTTTGCCGCAGCCCAATATAATTGAGAGAGACCATCGTGTGTATCTAGCGGGCGCACACGAAGAAAATTCTCATAATTATCCGCCGCCGTCGATCGAACGAGCGTTAACTATTCCTCCATACACAAAAGAAATTGCCGACGCTCACTTTACGCCCTGCCGAGGCGGAGATACTCGTACAGATCCATATTTAGGCACAAATTAACGAGTTTCTCATTCTAAACGTACACAGCACACACAATATTCACATAAGTAACATTTTCGTTGAACATTGCACCGTCCACCATGTTTCACTGGCCGCTACAAGCGAGATTCTATTCATCGATAAATGTGGAATTCAAGGGACGTGGCCCCTCTTTCAACACTTAAAATATACACAAAAGTGTTGTTCGCGCACTTAGATTATAGTTAACTTTGTTGTACGACACTTTTCTTGTTAGGAAAATTGAGAATTTAATCAATACATCACAGATTTTTTACAATAAGATCCCTTTGTATTTGTGTGAGGAACGCTCGCGTAGGAAAGCGTCAGCGCTGCGGTCGCTGGACGAACTAATGGAATGCGGCCGGTACGCATGCGGAGGAGTGGGGAGGCCCCTTGGCGAAGCGTCGCGGGCGGGGAAGGGATACAACTATCGAATAACGAAACGCGAGAGTATTACGAGGGACCCAAACTGTATATTTAATTTAATCTTAAACACAAAATATCACACTATTCATAAACGACGAGCAAAATATATTAATTATAACAAAGATTTCCTCAAATAACTGTTTAATTTTCAAAAAATATAAGTTTCGAATGTAAAAATTATGTATTTGTATATGTATTTGTTCTCAACACGTTTCGTTGTTGCTAAGATAGTTTCATATGGAATATTTTTATATTCAATTAAAAAAATAAGTTCTGTGTATTGCCCTTATGTTTAAATAAATTATTTTAAATATAGTTTGGATGAATGAAAGTAGATTGACGAAATCTGATGTGGATGGATGCGTTAAACAAGGCCCAGGAGGGTGTTATCCGATCAAATCGAAGATATCCTCAAGAAAGCTGGGTTGCCTAGTGCCCATAACCGTAGAGCTTGTAAGGAGAATTGTGGATGTGAAGGAACCGAGGGAGTTGTGTCAGGATCGTGGCAAGTGGCGCTCCATTGTCTCTGCCTATCCGTGACAATTTGATTAATTGATTGATTTCTTTGGTAAAGAAAGATATGAATTAATTAGTAATTACACCTAATTATAAACATTAAACTAAAATATCTATTTAAAAAGTGTTTTAGTTTTTGTAAATGCATAATTCATATTATATACTGCTAAAGGTTTTGCATTTAATTAAAACATATAAATAACAGCAAAGAAATTTAAAAAAATTAAATTCATTTCAGTTTTTATATTTCTTAAAAAATTAAATCTATTTAAATATGCTATACATTTAAGACAAATAAAATGTGCGCCTTATTGTCTCTGTCTATCCCTCTGGGAAAAAGGCGTGACAATTTGATTCATTGAATTTAATGTGTATGTAATGTATTGTATATTGTATTGTATTATATTATATTATATTGTATTATATTATGTATGTGTTATACATGTTATTTGTGTATCTATATATCTATGAATATATTTATGTATATATGAATATTTCTCATAATGTAATTGGTTATCTTGACGACAGGCGTGGACGAACGGTTTAGCGACTGGTTTGTTGCGCGTAAAGTCCCGGGTTCGATCCCCGGTCGGAGCAAATATTTGTTTCATAGCTTTTATTTGTAATATTTAATAGTATTAAATATTGCAAATATTTGTTAATAAAAAAAAAAGAGATGGATATTTGCTTCGGGTCTGGTTATCAAAGAGTGGTAGGCAGTGGTACCCAGTCTGCCGATCCGGGGTAGTACCACCACTTACAAGTATACAGACCGTGAAGTGATTTGGTCACGTTTCGGGATCAGCTTGTAAGTTGCCGGTTCCATCTAGGCCGGCATAGTGGATGTGATTGCTACTCACAGTTATTAAAATTGTAGTAGCAGTGACATTCATTCATGGACCACACTTTGGCTTAACATCAAGCGGGGTGCTGTCATATGTCGAGTCACAATAAAAAATAAAAAAAAACCTATTTTTATATTTTATTTTTCACCCTACCTCTTATCTACATTGTCGGATCAACATCCTAAAGGTTTGACTGATAGAGAATGCCTTTGGCATTAAGTCCGCCTTTGTACTATTGTGCATTAAGTTTTTAAATAAATAAATAAAAATAAATAATGTATTTTAAAGTATGCAAGTATGTTAAAGTTAGCAAGTATTTTAGGTTAGCATTATATTAAAGTGAAATGTAAATTAAATTAACTTAACTATCTGAAATAATTGTAAATCCTATTATGGAATGGGGCTGGTGCCTGAGATACAGATTATATCTAGTTCAGGTATCAGCGGCCAAATTTCTTATAATCATGTTTTCAAGTAATGTAATATATATATTGTAAATTTAGAATAAGCTAATGTATTGGTTAAATAAATAAATATTTTATTATTTTATTATTAGTTAAGCTTACATTGGTATCGGTGGTTTAGAACCGGAGTCGCTTGGTTTGCAAAACCTTTTATCGACCACTACACCACGGTCGCCCTTTAAATTTATTTTTTTAATAAACTAGTTTATCTTAATATGGCCGCATATTTTTTATGTTAAGCTGGAGTGGTATTTTTAAAACTCGACATCTGACCTCTATTTTCCTGATAAGTAAAAGTACCGATGACTGAAAAAAACGCTCCAACTTTGATTCTCTGAGTTGCCGTCACTATCTGATTCATAAATGGTGTTCACTAATTTATGTTGCATAGAAATAACTCGTTTACTTAACGGTGATTTTCTAAACAAACATACAAACAAAGGACAAATAATATAAAATATAGATAAATATTCATTGCAAAAGTGACATTTGTACGAGTATTACCGTAATTAAAAACTTTCTTTTGTGAAATTTGAAAGTCTTATTGTCATAGAAAAGGGATCTACATTAAAAATAATGGAATAATAAAACAATAAAGAAAGGTTTGTAGCTGTATTTCTGTGAAAGGGTAAAAGAAATTCTGGTTAAAAAAAAACAATAATTTAAGAGTGGTAGGCAGGTTATGCCGATCTCCAGTATGCCGATCCGGGGTAGTACCACCATTTACAAGTAAAATACATACAGACTATAATATTGCATTTAGGGGTCAGCCTAAAAGACCCGCCAGATGATAAGCAAGAGGAGGTCCAAGTGTGCCGACGACAAAAAAAAACGAGTCTACTCCGGCCAAAGGTGCTTCTTCATGCTTCGCTTGAAGGATCCAAGGTTTTAGGATAGAGAGAACACATGGACTGGTAAAGAATTCCACTTGTCGATTGTTCTACATAAGGCATTAACATAAGGCGATCGTGGTGTAGTGGCAGTGCAATGGTTACGCAAACCGGAGTGCACAAGTTCGAGACCATCCACCGGTACCAATGTATCTTTGATATTTGTAATTTGGTTGTCCTGTTTCTATGATACAAGCACTTTAGTAGCTTAGTATAGAAATGTGAATAAAAAATAAAAAATGTGTATAGTTTATATTAACGTCTAATTAGATTGTTTCTTATTATAAACATAAATCAAAGTCGGTGGTAAGTTTTCCCATTCACAGAAAGATATCTTAAGCGTTTTGGGATTAGCTTGAAAGTTTTAACTGGGAAGGCATAGTGACAACGATTGAAGCAATGGTAAACAGTAGGCAGTTTTTGAAAGCCATCGGGCAAGTCAAGGTAAAACGTGGCGTACTATACGCCTATTGTAAACTTTTGTAGTCAATAAAATGCAATTTATAATTCTATTATTATTATTAAAAAGGAAAGATGTATTTAATGTTGTTAGTAATTCAAACAATTTTATTATTTAAAATTTACAAAAAAATATCCCACATATCTCGGTGGAAAAGTTTTTTCGCATTTTATTTGAAAATTAAAGACATTTTTTTCTAAGTTTATTCACAATTAATTACAGTATAATATACTGTAATTAATTGTGAATAAACTTAGAAAAATATATATATATGTTTTATTTTGTTCGTAAACTTTCTGCCATCTTGTAGGTAGAGCGATGATCCCTGGCTGTAGAAATTTTGGGACTTTGATAAAAAAAAAGTTTTTATTATACATTTCTATACTAAACTATTAAAGTGCTTGAATTGAATAGAATAGAAACAGGACAACCAAAGTACATATATCAAAGATACATTGGGACCGGTGAGTGGTTTCAAACCCGTGCCACTCTGCTTACGTAGCCATTGCACTGCCACTACACCACGGACGTCTTGAATAATATATATATACATATATAGTAGTGTAATTTACACAATATCTAGTATTCATAAATAATATTTTAAAAACACTAATAAAACATTAAAGATTGTATTAAACAAAATGTAACAAATAAAATTGGGTCCCTCGTGATACCTTTACATCCGCGCGAACAGTTATGGTGGATATTTAGGCGGCCGAATGTCTCTCATTTAGAAGTGTAATATTCCTTTATTTATATTTGTCTCTGCTTATCCTCGTGGGAAAAGGGCGTGACAGTTTAATTGATTGATTGATTATTTGATTTATTAATATAATAGTTAAGTTGATAAGGCGTCATTTCTTGTCATGTCATGTAATTTCTTAGACATGTCATTTTGCTGTTGTGTATTACGAGAATCAGAGCCTTGTTTCTATGATACAAGCACATTTAGTAGTTTAGTATAATCAAGTAAATCAATCATGCCTTTTTCCCACAGGGATAGGCAGACACAATGGAGCGCTACTTGCCACGGTCCTGACACAATTCCCTCGCTTCCTTCCTATCCACAATTCTCTTCATACAAGCTCTGTGGTTATGGGCACGAGGCAATTTAGCTTTCTTAAGGTTGTCTTCGATTTGGTCGGATGTTTAGTATAAAAATGTAAAAAAGAAAGTTAAATTTTAACAAAATTTTATAACTAAGCTAACTCCTTTCTTTAATAATAACGGTAAATATTTTGTTGTTCATACAAAGATTTTATTGCTAGTTGTAAAAGATAGAGTTGTCGGTTCAAATCCCGTTTTGTCGAATCCTTTGTTGACTGCTTAATTGTTTAATAATAATAGAAAGTTTTATGTTTTTATTCACGAAAGGAATTTATAAATATGATGTGGACGGATGCGTTAAACGAGGCAGAGCCAGGAGCTGGGTTGCCTAGTGCCCATAACCGTAAAGCTTGTATGAAGAGAATTGGCCGGCATAGTGACGGTTTTGCCGGCATAGTGGCGGCGGTTGAGGCAGCCGAGAAGAAACTCGGTTTTCTCAGTCGTCGTCACTCTTGGACCTCCTCTTGCTTATCATCAGGCGGGACAAGGTCTGATGTCGTATCACATTAAAATAATAAAAAAATGTGGATGTGAAGGAAGCGAGTGAGTTGTGTCAGGACCGTGGCAAGTGGCGCTCCATTGTCTCTGCCTATCCCTTTGGGAATCAGGCGTGACATTTAGATTGATTGATGTTTGTGATTATCGTGTAAACTTTATTTTTTAAGTTATTTAGTAATATTTTTATTATGAGATTTTACAGAAGAAAAAATAGTATGTAAGAAATTGAACTGTCATCGTTGTTAAAAAGATTGCCCAATTTCTTTTTGTACTACACCTTAAAAGGACCAGTGATGCGCTCAACTTATATCGATATTACCAATGATATTTAAGTCGACCGTGATGTAGTGGCAGTGCAATGGTTACGCAAGCCGAGAGCACGGGTTTAAAACCACTCACCGGTACCAATGTATCTTTCATATAAGTTCTTTGGTTTTTTATTTTTTTATTGTGACTCGACATATAACAGCACCCCGCTTGATGTTAAGCCAAAGTGTGGTCCATGAATGAATGTCACTGCTACTACAATTCAATAACTGTGAGTAGCAATCACATCCACTATGCCGGCCTAGATGGAACCGGCAACTTACAAGCTGATCCCGAAACGTGACCAAATCACTTCACGGTCTGTATACTTGTAAGTGGTGGTACTACCCCGGATCGGCAGACTGGGTACCACTGCCTACCACTCTTTGAAAACCAGACCCGAAGCAAATATCCATCTCTTTTTTTTTATTAACAAATATTTGCAATATTTAATACTATTAAATATTACAAATAAAAGCTATGAAACAAATATTTGCTCCGACCGGGGATCGAACCCGGGACTTTACGCGCAACAAACCAGTCGCTAAACCGTTCGTCCACGCTTGTCGTCAAAAAGTGGTCGTGTGGTTCTCCTGTTTCTATGATACAAGCACTTTAGTAGCTTTGTATAAAAATGTAAATGAATAAAAGAATAAAATACGCGCTCCGTATACGCGCTCCGAACGAGGCACGTTAAAAGTATGTTAATAAGCATACCTGAACTTAGTATCGCGATGCAGAGCAACATATATTTGTCTCTTTTTCGCTCTCGATAACTATCATTCTTTTTCCTCATTCCCCACTTCTACTTGTCTGTATGCCTAGTCGTGGTTGATATTTTAAACTATTGCCATTTTAAAATCAATAAAACTCGTGTAGTTGACTTATCTACCTCATTTACCTAATATCATTCGTAGAGTCTGTCTAAGCCATTAACGCGCCCCTCTACTGTATTATCGCACACATGTAAATATAAAATATAGATGCAACACACCAAAAATGTATTTGTAATTGTTCATTCAGTTGCTGGTTAGACACAAAAGGAGGAGCACGCTGATGAAGTATAATAGTAAAGTTGGTAATATTTTTATTCAGGCATTTAAATAAACTAATAAAGTGGAGGGGCGCATCATTTATAGTTAGACAAGCTATAGCGTTGAACGTACCAGGTTAGTAGTAAGTAAGTACTTGTAACTTAAAAAATAACCACTCTACCAGGCTAAAATACTCTACCAAGCATTTGTGCCCATCCAATTCAATAGGTAGGTAGAGTACCACCACTTACAAGTGTACAGACCGCATAGACGCGTTTCGGTAACAGCTTGAAAGTTGCGGGTTTCAACTAGGCAGGCATAGTGGATGTGATTGCTACTTACAGTTATTTAACTGTAAGTAGCAGTTGCCTTCATTCATGGACCGTGGGGTGCTGTCATATGTCGAGCCACTATAAAAATAATCAATCAATCAAATTGTCACGCCTTTTACCCAGATATAGGCAAAGACAATGGAGCGCCCACTTGCTACGATCCTGACACGACGCCTTCGCCTCCCTTACATCCACAAATCTTTGCATACAAGCTATAAGGATGGGTTTTTCCGACCTAATCAGAGACTTCCTTAAGAAAACCGGGTTGCCTGGTGCCCATAATAAATATCGACATCGATAAAAAATATCGATATCGATAAATTTCACGAAGAAAACGAACAACACTAAAAATATACAGCCATTAGGAGAAAAATAGGCTTTGGGGATTCTTTATACGTTGTCAACCTTCCATCAATCATTAATCTTAATAATCTTTTGTCAGTCGCTTTTTTTCATATTATTTGAAAAGAATATAGACTACAAACACTAATAGTCATTTAAGGCGACTGTGGTATAGTGGTAGTGCAATGGTTACGCAAGCCGAGGGCACGGGTTCAAAACCACTCACCGGTAGAGTCTATCTAAGCCGAAATGACGCGCTCCTCCACTGCATTTAAGCACACGTGCGAATATAAAATATGGATGCAACACACCGAAAATGCAATTGTAATTGGTCATTCAGTTGCTGGTTAGACACAAAAGGAGGAGCACGTTAATGAAGTATAGTAGTATAGTTATTAATATTTGTATTCACACATTTAAATAAACTAATAAAGTGGAGGCGAGCGTCATTTATAGTTGGACAAGCTATACCAATGTATCTTTGATATATGTACTTTGGTTATCCTGTTTTTATGATACAAGCACTTTAGTAGCTTAGTATAGAAATAAAAATAAAAAAAATAAAAAAAAGTATTAGCTGGGCCGGCATCGTGCATAGTGCTTAGTTTTTTTATTAGACGCGACATCCACGATTTTTTCTTTGCTTAATGGTAAGCAAGGGAAATTTAAAAAGCGACGTCGACTGAAAAAAAAACTGACTACTACTTAGAGACCTAAGTCGTTTATTTTTATTGTGGCTCGACAGACTGAATAGACGACTGCTACTACAACTAGCAGTCACATTTACAAGCCTAGTTGGAACCGGCAACTTACAAGTTACTGCCGAAACGCGACTAAGTCACTGTGTACTTGTAAGTGGTGGTACTACCCCGGATCGGCAGACTGGGTACCACTGCCTACCACTCTTTGATAACCAGACCCGAAGCTAATATCTATCTCTTTTTTTTTATTAACAAATAATTGCAATATTCAATCTAACTAATAAATACTAGCTGCGTAACCCGGCGTTGCCCATCGCACGCTTGGTTAAATAATCAATTTTTCTCTTATTTATGTATACATAATCCCAATAGTAGGTACTCTATTAAACATACGTTAATTAAAGGCGACGTAAAGTTGGTGTAGTGGCAGTGCAGGCGAGACATGGCGGCTTTGTGCGTCCTCTATCGCCTATACCACGGAGAATGTTCCGAAGAGCTCTTTAACTTTGTTCCTGCCTCGTCCTTCCATACCCGTAATACCCGCACAGGTCGGGGAAAGCATCCACATTTTATCAACCGAATCGGCAGTCGAACTAAAAAGTTCGGTGCGTCTTTTCTTTGTAGAAAAATTGACAAGTGGAATGCTTTGCCAGCCCATGTGTTCTCTCCATCCTATGACCTTGGATCCTGCAAGCGATGCGTGAAGAAGCACATTAGGCAGGCATAGTGGCGGCGGCTGGGGCAGCCGGGAACTGACTCGGTTATTCCAGTCGTCGTCACTCTTGGACCTCCTCTTGCTTATCATCAGGCGAGTCGAGGTCAGATGTCGTGTCACAATAAAAAAAAAGTGCATTGGCTACGTAAGCCGAGTGGCACGGGTTTGAAACCACTCACCGGTACCAATGTATCTTTGATATATGTACCTTGGTTGTCCTGTTTCTATGATACAAGCACTTTAGTAGCTTAGTATAGAAATGTATAATAAAACTAGCTGTGCCCGCGACTGCGTCCGCGTGGAATAGTTATTTTGGGAATTATATTATTTTTTTGTTTACCTACCTGCTCAGCTTTATTATAAATTACCTATAGCTGTTACCCGCGACTTATTTTAGACGATTAAATTACGTAACTAATAGAATATATTTTAAAGTAGTTTTAAAAAGAATATATTTTAAAGTACTTCTGCGTAAATTATATTTTCAGTTTTATTTTCTTGTGCGCAAATCTCGCAGCCGCTTTGCAGCAGCAGTCTGCCGAGAACGCTGAGTCCTTTTTCTAGGCATTACAGTGACGAAGAAAGAACGAAGAAAATGAAAACTTAACCAAATTAACTGTATGCTTAAACTAAAACCTAACCTAATAAGAAATGTAAAACCTAACCTTGAAAGAATGTAGATGACACCTACAGGTATTATTTACAACAAAACAAAAAAAGTGTTATTGTGAAAATATTAGAAACAAAATACTATACTTAAAACAAACACTACCTACAATAGAGAAAACTACTACAAAATGAAATTGTATAAAAAAGGATTGTGCACGATGATATTATATCGTAAAAACAAATTAACGCTGCATTCAACCGATCAGTAGGGAGCCGACCGCAAAGTATGCTTGTCTGTCTATAAATGACGCGCCCCTCAACTTTATTAGTTTATTTAAATGTGTGAATGCAAATATTACTAACTATACTATTAAACTTCATCACGTTCGTTCCTCCTTTGTGTCTAACCAGCAACTGAATAACCAATTACTGCATTTTCGGTGTGTTTTATCCATATTTTATGTTTGCTCGTATGCGTAAATGCAGTGGAGGGGCGCGTCATTTCCACCTCCACCTCGCCCGCAAGCACCGCCTCTCCTCGCCCGCCGTTTAGCGCTTATCATGCGACGCGTGTGAATTTTGTTTCAGAGTTATTTTAAAATCGTATTATCTTATAAGATGTTTATTGAAATTAGGTGGTGTCAATGACAATTTTGTTCACAGTTAAATACTCCTAATTAATAACACATTTATTTCGATAAAGAATAATATTATTATGTTAATACAACTCTGACAAATAATTTGTAATAATGCAATAATTTAGACCAAATTTGACTATCATAAAAACGGTTATGGTGAGTTAATCTTCAAAGATAGACATATACGGTCGCGGACATTTTTTTAGATAATTTAAAGAGGAATAACTCTTTCATACATATTTTTTGGGTATCTCGAACGGTTTTCGCAGCGCACGCAACGGAAACCCTCAAAGACGAATAATATTCCCCGTTTTTTCCACATTTTCGACTGTTTCTTCGCTTCTATAAGTCGCAACGTAATGTTCTATAGCCTAAAGCCTTCCTCGATAATTGATCTATCCAACACAAAAAGAATTTTTAAATTCGAATCAGTAGTTTCTGAGATTAGCGCGTTTAAACAAACAAACAAACAAACAAACAAACAAACAAACAAACTCTTCCGCTTTATTATATTAGTATAGATAGTATAGATAAAAATAAAATAATGAGCCTTAATTATCAAACCAATTTAGGCATATCCCATGGCAGACTTTTTGTGAGTAATCATGAGTACTACGTCTCTCCGTGACCACGATGGCTGCAAAGCTCTTGAAACGTCGGAATAAAAAAAATTGTAAAATCAAAACCAAAATAAACGCGATAGTAAGCCGCATAAAATTTGTTTAATTCAATAATCAATGTTCGCGCAAAATTTAAGAAAATACTATGCGTACTACGCATTAATATATAGAACACTATTTTATATACCGTCAATAGTTTTCGCAGCGTATACGATGTAAGGAATTTTATGAGTATTTTTTTTTACACCTTGGGTTACCTTATTCGAGATTTTGTACGGAACCCTAAACTTTTAAAAGATCCAATGTAGCCTATGTTACTCATGAAGAATGTAGCTTTTTTTATTTTTATTGTGACGATATCTGACCTCGACCCGCCTGATGATAAGCAAGAGGAGGTCCAAGAGTGACGACGACTGAAAAAACCGAGTCAGTTCCCGGCTACCTTAGACGCCGTCATTATGCCGGCCTAATCTTCACGCATCGCTTGATGGATCCAAGGTCATAGGATGAAGAGAACACTGGCAAAGCATTCCACTTCTAATAGTGAAAGAATATTTAAAATCGGTCTAGTAGTTTCTGAGCCTATTCATTACAAACAAACTTACAAATCTTTCCTCTTTATAATATTAGTGTAGATTAAAAAATAAAGCTATAAAACAATTATTTTTTTCCGACCGGGAATCGAACCCAAATCTTTACGAGTATTGAACTAGTTAACGCCACGCCTGGTGCTAATTTCCTAATGAGGTAGAGTCTATTAATAGTTGTAGTCTGTGTTAATCAATATACTTTACTATGTAAGCAATTTTGTGACTTATTTCAAAGTGTTAGAGTTCATATTAATTGCGTTTAATTCATATAAAAGTATTGATATGAAATTTATAGTATATAGCGATAGTATTCTTGTTCTTTTTCCAATCGTATTTTTTTTTTTTGAGACGACATATGACAGCACCCCGCTTGATGTTAAGCTGGAGTGTGATCCATGAATGGATGCCACTGCTACTACAATTTAATAAATGTAAGTAGGAATCACATCCACTATGCCGGCCTAGATGGAACCGGCAACTTACAAGCTGATCCCGAAACGTGACCAAATCACTTCACGGTCTGTATACTTTTAAGTGGTGGTACTACCCCGGATCGGTACCACTGCCTACCACTCTTTGATAACCAGACCCGAAGCAAATATCCATCTCTTTTTTTTTATTAACAAATATTAGCAATATTTAATACTATTAAATATTACAAATAAAAGCTATGAAACAAATATTTGCTCCGACCGGGGATCGAACCCGGGACTTTACGCGCAACAAACCAGTCGCTAAACCGTTCGTCCACGCCTGTCGTCTTCGTCCACGCCTGTCGTCCCCTCCTGGGTCTGCCTTGATTAACGCATCCATGCACATCAGATTTATAAATTTCTTTCGTCAATCTACTTTCATTTAAACTACTATTATTATTTTTTATGAATCTAAAGAGACCCTTATTTATTGCACGGCCAGTGTACATGCGCAAACGTTCCCCCACTACGTTAAAATCTTGCCAACTTACGTGACACGAACTGTAGTTTAATTATAGATAATATACTTTTAATTTTAATCTGATTAATATAATTAAAGATAACTATATACATATAATATAAGTAATGCTTACGGAAGACTAGGCTGTATAAATTAATATTCCTTTGCCTACCCAGAAAGGGAGAATTGAACTGAAGAAGTATTAAAATAAAGGATATTATTCAAGAATAGGCCTCTATGAGTTCGATTTTGGTCATTCAAAATACTTGAGAACTTCTCCTTATTCATGTTCGCCTAGTACTTGCCATTCAATGTTGATGTATTGAATATTATTTACAAGCTTTTCCCTCGAGTGAGGAAGGGAAATTCCCACAAGTTTCCTTCATAAAATTATTATAAGTATTTCCTAATATAATAAATAATATAATAAACTAATAATTTATTGGGATCTTTTTTTTATATTGTGACTCGACATGTGACTCGACATATGACAGCACCCCGCTCTTGATGCTAAGCTGGAGTGTGGTCCAGGAATGGATGTCTCTGCTACTTCAATAATTGTATTAAAGTCTCATCTACTATGCCGGCCTAGTTGGAACCGGCAACTTACATGCTAATCCCGAAACGTGACCAAATTACTTCACGGTCTGTATACTTGTAAGTGGTGGTACTACCCCGGATCGGCAGATCGAAGCAAATATCCATCTCTATTTTTTTTATTAACAAATATTTGTAATATTTAATATTATTAAATATTACAAATAAAACCTATGAAACAAATATTTGCTCCGGCCGGGAATCGAACCCGGGACTTTACGCACAACAAACCAATCGCTAAACCATTCGTGCACGCCAGTCGTCAAAACTTGTCGATTGTTCTACAAAGAAACGACGCACCGAACTTTTTAGTTCGACTGTCGATTTGGTCGATAGAAACGTATCTAATTAATAGATAACAATTGTGCAATAATACGTTAGACAAGGCCTTTGTTACAATTCTATTAGGTGCCTGTTGGTTAAAGTAATGATTATCAATTTTAGTGCGGTCGGCGTGTTAAGGCGGAGCTAAGGGATAAATATATATATTTTTAAATTTAAATTCTATACTAAGCTACTAAAGTGCTCGTATCATAGAAACAGGCCTAGTTGGAAACGGCAAAATACAAGCTGAACCAGAAACGCAACCGTTACTTGACGGTCTGTATACTTGACGGCAGTGCCGGATTAAGCATACTTAAGCAACATTATGATTTAAGCAACATAGGAAGTTGCCTATGGGCTACCACCACACCACAAGAAATTTTTTATCTACAAAGGCTCAGTAAAAACAAATAATAAAAAAAACTGTTTTTTTACAAATCGACGAAAACCTTTTTTCTTTTTAAGTGGGAAAAGTTTTAATATTTAAAAGTCAACAGTTGACCTCCACCACATGCTCTGCCTATGGGCCGCCCAAGTCTAAATCTGGCGATGCTTGACGGTATGGTAGATTTAAATGTAGTAGCAGTCGCCTCCATTCATGGACCGCACTCCAGCTTAACATCAGCTGCTGTATGTACAAAATCCATATCTTATTTTCCAAATAACTCAATTGCACAGCAATTAAAAGCAATATTGTTATTAGTTTTATCAACACAAGTATCGAAACTACCATTTATATATTTTTTTATCATTGGACATTACAAAAGTAATAAATACATAAAAGCCCAAAATTAATGAGGTCCTTAACATTTCTATACTAAGCTACATAGAAACAGGATAACTAAAGTACATATACAGGGCCGTCTTTACCCGGGGGTTCAAGGGGTGCAGTGCACCCGGGCGCAGAGTCCTAGGGGGCGCATGCCGACCGCGATAAATTTCGATAGGTACCTACTACACTGAGACCACGCGAGCGGAGCCTTGACTTTCGCACCACGGCGCTGAGTATGCTTAAGACGGCCCTGTACATATATACACTAAGTTTGTCAACCCATTATCAATCAATCAATCAAACTGTCACACCTCTTCGCCACAGGGATAGGCAGAGGCAATAGAGCGCCCTTCTCCCTCACTTTCCTCACATCCACAATTCTCTTCACAATCTAACTGCTACTTACAGTTATTTAACTGTTACCTCCATTCATGGACCGCACTCCAACTCAACAATAGGCGGGGTCCTGTCATATGTCGAGTCACAATAAAAATTGCGAGAAATAAAAACACAAACTTTAAATATAATTTAACTTGTAAATAAAACTTCAAACATTCACCTTAACTTATTTAAGGTCTAAGTCGCAATGTCTCACGACAAAACAAACATCACGAACTGGTTGGAATTACTTTTACTATTATAATACTCATTGTTGCAAAATATGTTGTGGCGACCGTGGTGTAGTGGCAGTGCAATGGCTATGTCAGCCGAGTGGCACGGGTTCGAAACCACTCACCGGTACCAACGTATCTTTGATATATGTAGTTTGGTTATTCTGTTTCTATGTAGCTTAGTATAAAAATGTAAAGGACATCATTCATTTTGGGCTATATGTACTATTTTTCTAATGTCTAATGATGAAAAAATATATAAATGGTAGTTTCGATACTTGTATTGATAAACTAATAACAATTTTGCTTTTAATTGCTGTGCAATTGAGTTATTTAGAAAATAAGATATGGATTTTGTATCGTCTGTCAATTAACGACATATTTGTTTTGCTTTGAACTGTCATAATTATAGTTTGATCATTTTGCACACCTAAACTATGCGTAATAAAGGATATATTCCAATTACATTGTAATCTTCATACATCAAACTATTTTAAAATGCATATTAAACTTTTAATACAATTAAGCCCAAGTCCCCATACAAAATGAATAATTTCCCTTAAAATATATATACAAGGATACAGACCGTGAAGTGATTTAGTCGCGTTTCGTGATCAGCTTGTACGTTGCCGGTTCCAACTAGGCCGACATAGTGGATGTCACAGAGTTCCCATTATTACTCTGAGGTGGATTTGATTTCTACTTACATTTATTGAATTGTAGTAGCAGTGACATCCATTCATGGACCACACTCCAGCTTAACATCAAGCGGGGTGCTGTCATATGTCGAGTCACATTAAAAAAAGTCTGTAAAAAATAGAGCGAATTCTTTAGCCAGTAGTGTTTACTTACAGCATCAAAATGTAACCCGATATAAGCCTATCAAATTGTAATGTAATATACTCTGTTATAGGAGTCGTGTGCGTGTAACTATATTTTCAACATGGTCGGTTTAACACGGTTGCATGTTCATATAAAATAATTTGAACGCACGAACGCTCCTGTCACTTTGAATTTCGTCACGAGAAGTGATTTTTATATTTATTTTTTGGCATTCTTAAATGCTACTTATTAATTTAAAAAGGCGACCGTGGTGTAGTGGCAGTGCAATGGTTACGCAAACTGAAAGCAGGAGTTCGAGACCACCCATCGGTACCAATGTATCTTTGATACTTTGGTTGTCCTGTTTCTATGTTACAAGCACTTTAGTAGCTTAGTATAGAAACAAAAAACAACAAATTGTCATGACTGTTTTCTACAGGATAGGCAGAGACAATCACTCGCAATTCCATCACATTTTAAGAGTGGTAGGCAGTGGTACCCAGTCTGCCGTGCCGGGGTAGTACCACCATAGTGTATACACACAAGTATACAGACCGTGAAGTGATTTGGTCACGTTTCGGGATCAGCTTGTAAGTTGCCGGTTCCATCTAGGCCGGCATAGTGGATGTGATGCTACTCACAGTTATTGAATTGTAGTAGCAGTGACATTCATTCATGGACCACACTTTGGCTTAACATCAAGCGGGGTGCTGTCATAAGTCGAGTCACAATAAACAATATAAAAAAACACAATCCTCTTCATATACGCTATATGGGGTTATATGCATTAGGCAACCCAGCTTTCTTGAGGATGTCTCCGAGGATGTTACTTAGGATGGATATTAGTAAAATGAAAGGTAGATCAGTTTGAAAATAGCCGACTTAGTTATTTAACTTACAGCAGTCGCTTCCATTCATGGACCTCACTCCAGCTTAACATCAAGCGGGGTGCTGTCATATGTCAAGTCACAATATTAAAAAAGATCGCACAAAAACCTGCAAGGGAGTCAAGTGCTAAAACGAGCCGTAACAGTAACATTTCCTTGTCTTCGACTTTTTCGACTCGTTCGGCACGGACGAGTCGGGCTTCAACTTAAATTGGATAGGAGTCGGCTGAGGCCACTTGCCACGATCCTGACACAACTCTCTCGCTTTCTTCACATTCACAATTCTCTTCATACAAGCTCTATGGTTATGGGCACTAGACAACCTAGCTTTCTTGAGGATGCCTCCAATCGGCAAAAACCCTCCTGGGCCTGCCTCGTTCAACGCATCCATTCACATGAGATTTATAATTTCTTTTCGTCAATTTACTTTTACTCATCCTTGCCCAAACCATCGAAGCATTTCTTTCTTAATCCTTGTCACTACATCCTCTTTCAAATCGCATTTATCGCGCACTGTACTATTTCTTATTCTATCGGTTATCGTCACTCCACATACACTCCTTAAGGACGGCAGAGAAATGAAATGAAAATAACTGACGAAAACACACCTGAACCCAATATGTACAGAAAAAGTAATCAGTCAAAATGTACTTCAATAGAATATGAAAAAATATGTAAGTAATGTAAATTGGATAAAAAAATACGCCCAAACATCGATCGGTCAGCTGCGGTCTATCTGTTCAACCCAATAACCAACGCGTAGAGTGCCTTGGCGGGGCCTCGTATAAAAAATTGTTTAGGGGCCCTTAGGAAGAGTAAATGTTACTCACAAACAAAAAAATAATTGCATAAAATTAAAAGAAGACTCGACATATGACAGCACCCCGCTTGATGTTAAGCCGAAGTGTGGTCCATGAATGAATGTCACTGCTACTACAATTCAATAACTGTGAGTAGGAATCACATCCACTATGCCGGCCTAGATGAAACCGGCAACTTACAAGCTGATCTCGTAACGTGACCAAATCACTTCACGGTCTGTATAATCTATTTCATATTAAATCAAGTCGTACCAAAATCGGGAGCCATGCCCCTCTGTGTCGTATCAAAAAATAAACTACATTTTTTTTTTTGTGACACGTCATTTGACCTCGACCCGCTTGATGATAAGCAAGAGGAGGTCCAAGAGTGACGAAGACTAAAAAAACCGAGTTAGTTCCCGGCTGCTTCAGTCGCCGTCATTATGCCGGCCTAAGAACATTGACATTTAAGTCTGGAAGAACAACAGTTAAGTCTGTAGCGGTTTTGTCAGCCGTCGACACTCTTTCTTTCAACCAGGCAATTCGACGTCTTAATAAAAAAATATTAATTGGCAAAATACTTTAGTGTCGAGACCCTTTCTTTTTTTAGAAGATAAAAAGGGAAGTAAGGAATTTATTTTCATAAATGGAACGAAATACATTTCCTGTGCCGCCAACAGCAAACCGGAAGGCACGCCTTGCCTCCTTCCCGCCTATTTTAGTGATGTCACTTATCTTATTTACAAATTCGCTTAAACAAAACCGTAGAGCTTGTATGAGGAGAATTGTGGATGTGAGTAAAGCGAGGGAGTTGTGTCAGGATCGTGGCAGGTGGGAAAAAGGTGTAACAATTTGATTGATTGTATTTTATGGTATTGTATTGTAATTTAAATTTAAAAAAAAATGATTTATGTAAAAAACAATCAATAAAATTGTCACGTCTTTTTTCCACAAGGAGAAGCAGAGACAATGTAGCGCCACTTGCCACGATCCTGACACAACTCCCTCGCTTCCCCTCACATCCACAATTCTCTTCATACAAGCTCTATTGTTATGGGCACTAGGCAACCTAGCTTTCTTGAGGATGTCTTCTTAAAAAAAACGAAATTTGATCAATACGCAATAAAAGGATTTACTTCGTGACTATTGGCGATCCATATTCTATATTCTATATTCTATATTCTATATTCTATATTCTATATTCTATATTCTATATTCTATATTCTATATTCTATATTCTATATTCTATATTCTATATTCTATATTCTATATTCTATATTCTATATTCTATATTCTATATTCTATATTCTATATTCTATATTCTATATTCTATATTCTATATTCTATATTCTCTATTCTATATTCTCGGGAAGTTTTCAAATTTATCGATAATTTATTATTATCAGTCAATATATTGCACATCACTATTACATTTAATATAGTTAGAAAACATGATAGTTTTTCATTTAGATTTTCTTTATTTTTAGTCTGATACTTCCACTAATGGCTTTCACTGCGCTGATTAGATGTTAGATATGTTAATGTCTATGATTTATTACACGTGCTTGTATCATAGAAACAGGACCACCAAAGTACATACTCGTATATCAAAGATACATTGCAGACTTTGCTGAAAACAAAACAAGCCAAATGTTTTGTTTTAAATTTTATTGTGACCCAACATCTGATCTCGCCTGATGATTAGTAAGAGGAGGTCCGAGAGTGACGACGACTGTTAAAACCGAGTCAGTTAACGGCTACCTCAGTCACCGTCACTATGCGGGCCAAAGATGCTTCTTCACGCATTGCTTAAAGGATCCAAGGTTATAGTATGCAGAGAACATATGGGCTGGCAAAGCATTCCACTTGTCGATTGTTCTACAAAGAAACGACGCACTGAACTTTTTAGTTCGACTGCCGATTCGGTCGCCAGAATGCGGATGCTATTCCCGACCTGTGGGTATACAGGAGTGAAAAGACGAGGTAGGAACAAGGTTAAAGAACACCTTTATACATATATGGTGTATATGGTGCAGTTAAAAAAATATATGGTCACTCGACATATGACAGCACCCCTCCTGATGTTAGGCTGGAGTGCGGTCCATAATCATAGGCAACTGCTACTACAGCTAAATAATTGCAAGTAACAGTCGCACCCACTATACCGGCTTGTTGGAACTGGCAACTTACAAGCTGATTCCAAAACGCGACTAAATCAACATTCTGTACAATACACTGTATTTTTATTTTATTATATTACTGTGACTCGACATTTGACAGCACCCCTCTTGATGTTAAGCTGGAGTGTGGTCCATGAATGGATGTCACTGCTACTACAATTCAATAAATGTGAGTAGAAATCACATCCATTATGCCGGCTTAGTTGCTTTATACAATTTTAATTACTTACTAATTCTTACAGTTCATTCTTTCATTTTTTTTATTTACATTTCTATACTAAGCCACTAAAGTGCTTGTATCATAGAAACAGAATAACCAAAGTACATATATCAAAGATATATTGGTACTGGTGGGTGGTCTTGTACACGTGCTCTTCGGTTTGCGTAACCATTGCACTGCCACTACACCACAGTCGCTTTATAAGAGATAAATAATCATCTCCTCATCATCATCATCATCATCATCAGCCAGAAGGCGTCCACTGCTGTACATAGGCCTCTCCCTTAGAACGCCATTCCGAACGACAAGATGCCAGTAGCATCCACCGGTTTGCCGCGACTTTCACTATGTCGTCAGTCCACCTAGTGGGAGGCCTACCTACACTGCGTCTTCCGATTCGTGGTCTCCACTCTAGAACCTTTCTTCGCCATCGGTTATCTGTTCTTCGAGCGATGTGGCCAGCCCATTGCCACTTCAGCTTGAGAATCCTACGAGCTATGTCGGTAACTTTGGTTCTTTGGCGAATATCCATATTAGAAGTATACAGACCGTGAAGTGGTTTTGTCACGTTTCGGGATCAGCTTGTAAGTTGCCGGTTCCATCTAGGCCGGCATAGTGGATGTGATTGCTACTCACAGTTATTTAATTGTAGTAGCAGTGACATTCATTCATGGACCAAACTTTGGCTTAACATCAAGCGGGGTGCTGTCATATGTCGAGTCACAATAAAAAAAAAAATTAAAAAATCCTCGTTCCGGATTCTATCGCGCAAATAAACACCGAGCATAGCTCTCTCCATTTCCCGCTGAGCGGCTCCTATTAAATGAAATAAATAATATAAATATGTTTAAGTATTGGCGAAGGGGAAGGCAGTGGGCGTTGTTTTCAGCCATTTGTTCATGAAATAGCGACGAAGATTTCATAAAATTCCCTTATTGAATATTTTAAACTAGGTTAATAGGCTTCTTCAGCGACTTTGTCTTTAAATAAAAAAATATTTGAGCGTGAATAATTTTTATTGTTACTCGACATAGGACAGCACCCCGCTTGATGTTAAGCCGAAGTGTGGTCCATGAATGGATGTCACTGCTAATACAATTCGATATCCGTAAGTAGCAGTCAAATCCAATATGCCGGCCTAGTTGGAACCGGCAACTTACAAGCTAATCCCGAAACGTGACCAAATCACTTCAAGGTCTGTATACGTGGAAGTAGTGGTACTACCCCGGATCGGCAGACTGGGTACCACTACAAACCACTCTTTGATAACCAGATCCGAAGCAAATATCCACATTTTTAAAAAAATAATTGTAATATTAGTATAATTATTAAGTATTACAAATAAAAGCTATAAAACAAATATTTGCTCCGACCGGGAATCGAAACCGGGACAAACCAATCGCTTACCGTTTGTCCACTGTCGTTCTCCCTCAGTGGAGCCACCTCATCTCCTCCAGAAATGCCAGGAGACCCTTCTCGTTCTTGCAGACCTCCGGAAGCGTCCTCGCCGTGCCAAGGAACTTCTGGCCCGGTTTAGCAATGCTACTGCAATTTAAGAGCACATGCGCAGCTTTTTTCTCCTCATTCAGGTAGCCAGGTCTGAATACTTGTAAGTGGTGGTGCTACCCCGGATCTGCAGACTAGGTACCACTGCCTACCACTATTAACCTTTTTTGTTAAGGCGTAAATATTTTTTTAACATATTTTTCACGGTATTTTCTTAGATTTTGCGCGAATATTGATTAATGAATTAAACAAATTTTATGCGGCTTACTATCGCGTTTATTTTGGTTTTAATTTTACATTTTTTTATTATTCCGTAGCTTTGGTTACGGAGAGACTGAGGTGTTGGTCGTCCTATTGGTTGATGCTGTTATTGTAAACCGGCAAAATTGTAAAATCAAAACCAAAATAAACGCGATAGTAAGCCGCATAAAAATTGTTTAATCCATATTTTTCACGCATAAATAACAAAATCAATACAAATTATGAAATATAAATGTGTTGAAGTAAAAAGGGGTGTGTTCCTCAAAGTTTACAAAACTCAATTTCCTGAAACGAAACGCTTTACAAAACTTATATACTAATACAGGATATAAACCGTTAGACACCGCCTAATAAAACAATAATAAAGAAAATAATTCTTGTTTTATTTATAAATATTATGTGGATGGATGCGTTAAACGAGGCAGACACAGAAGGGTGGTAGGCAGTGGTACCCAGTCTGCCGATCCGGGGTAGTACCACCACTTACAAGTATACAGACCGTGAAGTGATTTGGTCACGTTTCGAAATCAGCTTGTAAGTTGCCGGTTCCAACTAGGCCGGCATAGTGGATGTGATTGCTACTCACAATTATTAAATTGTAGTAGCAGTGACATTCATTCATGGGCCTCACTTCGGCTTAACATCAAGCGGGGTGCTGTCATATGTCGAATCACAATAAAAAAAAGTTCAGCTAATATGTAACACATTACTTGCCTGTTAGGCCGTACTAAGTTCGCTGGGTCAGCTAGTTTTACAATATTTTCATTACATTTCACAATTAAAAACCTTTTTTTTTTATTGTGACTTGACATATGACAGCACCCCGCTTGATGTTAAGCCAAAGTGTGGTCCATGAATGAATGTCACTGCTACTACAATTCAATAACTGTAAATAGCAATCACATCCATTATGCCGGCCTAGATGGAACCGGCAACTTACAAGCTGATCTCGAAACGTGACCAAATCACTTCACGGTCTGTATACTTGTAAGTGGTGGTACTACCCCGGATCGGCAGACTGGGTACCACTGCCTACCACTCTTTGAAAACCAGACCCGAAGCAAATATCCATCTCTTTTTTTTATTAACAAATATTTGCAATATTTAATACTATTAAATATTACAAATAAAAGCTATGAAACAAATATTTGCTCCGACCGGGGATCGAACCCGGGACTTTACGCGCAACAAACCAGTCGCTAAACCGTTCGTCCACGCCTGTCGTCAAAATAAAGTATGGTCTATGTATATTAATATTAACGTTGTGAAATTTGTTTTCGTATATGGGTCATTGAAATACCATTTTAAACACGTTTTAAGGTCAGTACTCATGTATCTAGTGGTAGGCAGTGGTGCCCAGTCTGTCAAGTACAGACTTACAGCCGATTCTACCAAAAATTATAATTTACGATTTTGTAAAAAGTATCGTATAAGTAAAAGAAAACAGGGGTTGCACCACTCTGTAACTTCACATTTTACTCGTACATTTACGTTTAACGGATATTTTATACAGAGCTAAAGAACATCATTCATTTTGGGTTTCTATGTACTACTTTTGTTATTTCTAATGATATAAAAACATATATAAATAGTAGTTTCGATATAAAATTATTAACAACCCAACTCACGATTTCATAATAGTAAACGTAATAGAATAAGTATAAAGTAAAACTAAATTCGTAAATTGAAATTGTTTGGGTACAACCGGCTGTTAGTTGCGTTACGGGATCAGCTTGTAAGTTGCCGGTTCCAACTGCTATTTACAGTTATTTACGAGTAACAATGCCTTAAATATTTTTTTTATTGCGGCTCGACATTAAACAGCGACCTTGTCTAATGTCAGGCTAGAGTCATCATCATCATCAGCTAGAAGGCGATCCACTGCTGAATCGTCCTTAGAACGCTGCTGAGTCGTCCTTAGAACGCTGCTGAGTCGTCCTTATAACGCTGCTGAGTCGTCCTTAGAACGCTGCTGAGTCGTCCTTATAAAGCTGCTGAATCGTCCTTAAAACGCTGCTGAGTCGTCCTTAGAACACTGCTGAATCGTCCTTAGAACGCTGCTGAGTCGTCCTTAGAACGCTGCTGAGTCGTTATTAGAACGCTAGAGTGCGGTCCAAAAAAAGAGGTTACTGCTACTACAGTTAAATAACAGTAAGTAGCAGTCTCATACCGGCTTAGTTGGAACCGGCAACTTATAAGCTGATCCTGAAACGCGACAAAGTCACTACACATGTATGTAGAATTAAATACAATACTTTTTAGTTTTAAAAACTTATTTTCCAAGCTAATAAATTTAATCGATAGCACACATGCAGGAGACTTTAGTCGTCTGCAAATCCTAGGTAATAACTTAGTGGGGAAAGCCTTAGCAGTTAGATTACCTAAGAAAAACTAGCTTTTTTCTTTTTCTTTCTTCTTTTTATTTATTTATTTATTTATTTCTTTGTACAGGCGTACAGGCGGACTTAAAGCCCGATGGCTTTATCTTCCAGTCAACCTTCAGAAAAACAGATAGTGAAAGGCAGGTGCATGAAACAATGTTTAACATAGATACAATTTTTAGAAAAATTAAAAAAAAAAAAACTTAACACTAAAGACTTAAGTAACAATGAACGTACATATATAATAGGTAAAAATATACAAATAGATATATATTAAAAATAATACATATATATATATAATATACAATACATAATAATAATATAATCTATATTCATCCAAAGTACTACGATTTTTGAGTGAGATGTTTCCTAAGTTGGCTCCTAAACGCCACTCTGTTTCGGGACTTTCTAATATCGATAGGAAGGTTATTCCACAGGCGAGCTGCCTGCACCACAAATGCTTCATCAACTGCTCCCTTATGATGGAGAGGGATTTCCAGCTGTAACGTGTCTCCTGACCGAAGGTTTAATTGATGAGAGTTTGAAAGAAAGTTAAATCTATTTTTAAGATATATAGGGGAAGTAGTCTCCATGAGAATAGGATAAAGAAAATTAAGGAGTCTAAATTTTCTGCGGTCACGGATTGTTAGCCAACCAAGCTGCCGACGATATGAGGAGATATGGTCATATTTCCTCAGCCCATAGATAAATCTGATACAATTATTGGAAAGACGCTCAAGTTTATCAGTAAGAGTTTCGTTAAGATCTAAATAACACACATCGGCGTAATCCATAATTGGAAGAATAAGCGCTTGAACTAACAATTTTTTGGTACTAGACGGTAACAGGTTCTTAAATCTATAGAGATATCGCAGTCCATTTACTACTTTGCGACTTACTTCAGTGATATGTGGCTGCCAAGAGAGGGAAGCATCAATATTCAATCCCAGATTTTTTACTACTTTACTAACTGGTATAGCCACTCCATCATACTTAATTAGAGATAATAGATACGGGTTCAACTTACACATCGACCTACTGCTCCCTACAATAATACACTGACATTTGGCCGGATTCACTCTAATTCCAAAATCATTGGACCAAGAATTAATATAGTTAAGATCTTGATTAATTAAGTCAATTGCCGAATTTATGGAGTCCAATGGGGCTTGTGTGTAAAGTTGCAGGTCATCTGCATAAAGGTGATACGAGGAACTCAAAGAATAAGTGATGGAATTAATGAAAATGGAGAATAACAGAGGAGAAAGGATGCCTCCTTGAGGGACTCCAACAGAGAGGTCACACCAATCAGAGAAAGTTTTATTTGAACGCACCTGCTGCTTTCGACCGCAAAGATAGTTTGAAAACCAGCTCAGAGCATCAGATGATATACCACATTGATATCTCATAATAGCAAGCAAAATGTCGGGATCAACCATGTTGAAGGCATTTGAGAAATCAATGAGCACCATAAGAGTCAACTTTGACTCCTCCATTCCCCATCTTATGTCGTCGGTGACTTTGATAAGCGCCGTTGCAGTGCTGTGACCTGGCCTAAACCCAGACTGGAAAGGCGAAAGAAGTTGATTTTCCATTAAAAAAGCCGAGAGCTGTTTGTGTACTACTGATTCTAATATTTTGGAAAAAAAGGGGAGTATAGAAATAGGTCTATAGTGAGTAAGAGAAGTCGGGTGCGGTATTTTTGGAATTGGTGTTACAAAGGCTTGTCGCCAGATTGCAGGAAACTGACCAGATTGTAGAGAGAAATTTATGATGTGATGCAATACTGGTAACAAGGCCTCTGATAAAAAAGATATCATGGTTAGATTTATACCATCAACACCCGTGGCCCTTGATGTAATTGATTTTAAGATTTGTTTGATATCATTGACAGTGACCAGTGTCAAGGTGAAAGAAGGCAGATTAGAGGAAGTTTTTGAAGAAATTTTGGTAATGGTCTGGCTTTTAATCTCAGCGGTAAGAACGCTAGAAGAAGAGAAGTGGGTGTTAATATCATTAAGATTTATATTAGAGGGTACGCAATCTTGTTTGAAGCTGCCAATACCAATAGATTTTAGGAACTTCCATAACCCAGAGGGTTGGACTTTAGAGATATTTTCGTGAAAATAATTCCGTTTAGCCGAACGTACCGCCTGATTGCATTGATTTCTTGCTATTTTATATTTGGACCAATTAAAATCTGTGCGATCTTTTTTGAAAATTATGAATGCTCTATCCCGCTTCCTCATCGACAAACGAACTCTGTCTGTTATCCATTGAACCGGAGCACGCTTGACTTTGACCTGTCTTACAGGAGCATGTTTATCAAATAACTGAACCAGTATATTGTTGAGGACAGAGACTTTATCATCTATTTCCGGAACAAGCTCAATAGAATTCCAATCCGCACCAGCAGCGTCAGCATGTAAAACATCGAGATCCATCTTTCTGTAGTTGCGACAACGCAAGTATGTTGGTGAGCGCTTACCGGGCTTTGCCCTGTAGGACATATAAATGAGATCGTGCAATGAGAAAGCCGGAGCAAGGAGCTGTCCATGATTAGCTATTTTTTCCATACTTGATGTGATAATAACGTCAAGCCATGTGTCTTCTTGTTTATGGCTTTAGTATTTAACTTGCCAGTGTCAAAGTAAAAATATATGGTTCAATGTTAAAACATTGTCAAGCAAAGATGAAGATGAACCACGCAAGTGATTCATCAAATGATGATGATGATAGTGAGGTTGATGATGATCGTTTTAGTAAAGCGGCGGAAAGCCTTTACTAAAACTTCAGAAGGAGTCTTGGAGGGAACATGAAGAAACACGTTTCACAACTTTAAATTACTTGTTTATACTTGATCAACTTAAAAATTATTACTGGATAACAATTCCACCATTATTACACATTAATATTTATGAAATACACAAGCTTTTCAATTAATTCAAAATAGCGCGTCCTGTCAGTTGCAGTTGCCTGCCAAAACTCAACTAGCTTTTTTGCTGATACATTTTTTTTTTCTTGTTTATGGCTTAGTATTTACCTCGCCAGTATCAAAATAAAAAACTAATGTTCCATGTTTAAAACGACAGATGTGGCCAATTCGTTAGACAGTGGTGTAGTTTGTTACGCGTAAAGTTCCAGGTTCGATTCCCGGTCAGAGCAAATATTTGTTTCATATTTTGTAATATTTAATAATTGTGGATGGATGTGTTAAACAAGGCAGGCCCAAGAGAGTGTTTTCCGACCAAATCGGAGATATCCTCAAGAAAGCTCGGTTACCTAGTGCCCATAACCATAGAGCTTGTATGAAGAGAATTGTGAATGTAAAGGAAGCAAGGGAGTTGTGTTAAGATCGTGGTAAGTGGCGCTCCATTGTCTCTGCCTATCCCTGTGCGAATGAGGCGTGACAATTTGATTGATTGATTGAATTTAGATTACGTAAGAAAAACTAGCTTTTTTGCTAATACAAGCTATATATTTTTTTTGTTTATAGATAAGTATTAAACTCGCCAGTATTAAAATAAAAACTAATGTCTTAAAAACGACAAACGACAGATGTGGTCATGGGTAGATGGGTAGCACACTAGTTTGTTACGCGTAAAGTTCCAGGTTCGATTCCCAGATAGAACAAATATTTTGTTCATATTAGGTAATATTTAATTATTATATTCGAAATGGCGTTCTAATGGGGATGGCTAGGTTCAGCAGTGGACGCCTTCTGGCTGATGATGATGAATAATTATATAAAAGATATTTGTTATTCAAAAAATACATATTTGTATATTTGCTTCGGGTCTGGTTATCAAAGAGTGGTAGGCAGTGGTACCCAGTCTGCTGATCCGGGGTAGTACCACCACTTACAAGTATACAGACCGTGAAGTGGTTGCATTTCGGGATCAGCTTGTAAGTTGCCGGTTCCATCTAGGCCGGCATAGTGGATGTGATTGCTACTCACAGTTATTGAATTGTAGTAGCAGTGACATTCATTCATGGACCACACTTCGGCCTAACATCAAGCGGGGTGCTGTCATATGTCGAGTCACAATAATAAATAAAAAATGATCGAAGCTTTTTAATAAATAAAATTCATGATGATTGATCAGGGTTTTCCAAAGACAATTTCACTTAGATATTTTATGCAAATTATACTGCTTCTTAGTTAAATTACTAGTTTATTTAAGGCTACGTTTCATTACAAGATATATAGCTGGGCCTCGATTCTTTTAATAAAAAATGACGGCAAAAAATCAGCGAAATTGCGTCGCGGTCGCAGGTGACCAATCAATGTAGTTTACTTATTGATTTGTTAACCGCTGATTGGTTACCAAGATGTCAAATATCAATGCGACACTAAGAATTTGGAAAGGATAGAAGCTGTGCTAAAATAAGAACTAAATTAGTGTTATTTATCTCATTTATATTATGTTTATACCACGTGTGACTGAAAGACACAACTACTTTTTTTCAAAGGTTGTAACTATTTTTCTGCAAATACAACCATTTGTAATTGTGGTTGACTTTTAATACTACCTAATTAAAAGTCACGTGGTTTTGACGACAGGCGTGGACGAACGGTTTAGCGACTGGTTTGTTGCGCGTAAAGTCCCGGGTTCGATCCCCGGTCGGAGCAAATATTTGTTTCATAGCTTTTATTTGTAATATTTAATATTATAAAATATTGCAAATATTTGTTAATAAAAAAAAAGAGATGGATATTTGCTTCGGGTCTGGTAATCAAAGAGTGGTAGGCAGTGACATGATCATCAAAACTAGTGACAACCTTCTAAATTACGAATGTAAAAATGTATATTCATCCCCTTCTGACTTCTTTTTAATGCCATAAGTGAAAATAGTATAAACGGTTGCATTTTGTAGCTATTTTAGGGCTTCTTCTATTTCTTAAGTCAAATTCTGTGGCGTTGCGGTCGCAAGTGACGAATCAACGTAGTTTATACTTTATACCTATTGATTTGTTATTCGCTGATTGGTCACGAAGATGTCAAATATCAGTGCAACACAATTTCACTGCTTTTTCGACTAGAAGAAGAAATTGAGAAAGAGAATTGAGGCCCTAGTTGCTGGACACGCCCTAATTCCCACAGAGAAAAGGGAAGCGTAATGTCCAAGAACCAGACACAATTCTCTCCCTACATTCATATTTACAATTCTCTTCACATACTCTTTGGTATGACCACTCTCATGGTGGTTGGTATGGATCACTCATTTTTTTGTGACTCGACATATGACAGCCTACAGAAGTTAAGCTGAAGTACGTTTCATAAATTTTAGTGACTACAACTGTAGTTAAATTATTGTTAGTGGCAGTTACATCCACTATGCCGGCTCAGTTAGAAACGGCAACTTACAAGCTGATCCCGAAACGCGAGTAATTCACTTCACGGTCTCTATAGTGGGCAAACTGGGCACCACTGCCTACTACTCTTATAAATAGATTTATATAGCTTTAAATGGAATTTAATCTTTATTAACCCTCGCGTGACTCCTTTCTTTCAAATAGTAAAGTGAAGTGAAGTCGCTTTTATCATAGGAAACCCTCTAATTGGTCACAAGCGTTAATATTTAATGACCTAGGTCTTAGGGGCTATAAAATAGTATAGATACCTAGTAATACTTGAATTTTTAACCGACAGGCGTAGCGTAGTTAGTACACCAGTTTGTTACGCGGAAAGTCCCGGGTTACATTCCCGGTCAGTGCAAAAAACGATTTATTTCACTTTTTTTTATTGTGACTCGACATATGACAGCACCCCGCTTGATGTTAAGCCGAAGTGTGGTCCATGAATGAATGTCACTGCTACTACAATTCGATAACTGTGAGTAGCAATCGCAAAAATAAAAAAAACAATAATAAAACAAAAAAACAATAAAAAAAAGTATTACGTATTGTACTTTTCATTGGCATATACCTACATTTTTGTCAAAAGTCTTCTTTTCTTATAAAATTACTTGAGGCTGAGGCCTGTGGTGCGTAAGATTCCTACAGTAGTACTACCCCGGATCGGCCCTGGGCTAATCCTATTAAGGGGCCCACCTAATTACTCAAATGATATGAAAAAAATAAGTCAGTTCGAAGTACCAACACCTGAACGTAGACTTGAATTAAATGAATTAAATAAGTTTGATTAATCGCAGGATTTGCAGGGCTGCAAACTTTACGATCTGTTTAATTTTATAAAATTATGGATTTTTTCGCATTAGGTCACAGGTCAAGGTTGGGTATGGCAGAAGAAGCATGAGAGTAGAATTAACGCTGTTGAAATGCAATCATTAAGGAGTGTATGTGGAGTGACGATAGCGGATAGAATGAGGAATAGCACAGTGCGTGATAGATGTGGTTTGAAAGAAGATGTAGTGACAAGGATTGACAAGGAATGCTTCGATGGTTTGGGCACATGGAAAGGATGAGTGAAAGTAGATTGACGAAAGGAATTCATAAATCTGATGTGGATGGATGCGTTAAACAAGGCAGGCTCAGGAGAGTGTTTTCTGACCAAATCGGAGACATCCTCAAGAAAGCCAGGTTGCCTAGTGCCCATAACCACAGAGCCTATATGAAGAGAATTGTGGATGTGATGGAAGCAAGGGAGTTATGTAAGGATCGTGGTAAGTGGCGCTTCATTGTCTCTGCCTATCCCTGTGGGGAAAAGGCGTGACAATTTGATTGATTGATTTATTATCGCATTATCGTCTATTTTTGACTTTGACTTGACTTAGCTGGGGGCCCCTTGAATCCACGGGGCCCTGGGCTGAAGCCCAAAAAGCCATATAGTAGATCTGGCCCTGCCTACAACTCTTTAAAAGTATAAAAATATCTCGATTGTAGTTTATATAATTAGCGTGGTATTCCAGACGTGTTGAGAATCCACAGCGTCTGGCCTTTACAACTTTTTGGCACTAAACACCGGCGGGCAATCCCAGGCGGCCGATTGTTACACACGTTATGAAATACGATAAGATTATTTCTTGTGCTTCGACTTTTTTTTTATTGTGACACAACATCTGACCTCGACCCGCCTAATGATAAGCAAGAGGAGGTCCAACGGCTGCCTCAGTCGCCTTCAATATGCCGGCCAAAGACAGCATATGACAACAGCTCGCCTGATGTTAATCTAGAGTGTGGTCCATAAATGGAGGTGACTGCTAATATAGTTAAAAAACTGCAGTAGCATCGGCAGACTGGGCTCACTGCCTACTACTCTTAGATAACCAGTCATGAAGCAAATATCCGCCGCATTATTATTATCAATCAATTAATCAATCAATCAAATTGTCACGCCTTTTCCCCATGAGGATAGGCAGAGACAATGGAGGGCCACTTGCCACGATCCTGAAAAGACTCTTTCGCTTTCCTCACACCCACAATTCTCTTTATACAAGCTTTACGGTTATGGCCACTAGGCTATCCAGCTTTCTTAAGTCTGCCTCGTTTAACGCATCCATCGACATTACATTTATAAATTCCTTTCATCAATTTACTTTGCATTAGCCCAAATCATCAAAGCATTCCTTTATCAATCCTTGTCACTACATCTTCTTTCAAACCACAACTAACTCGCACTGTGCTATTCCTTATTCTATCCGCTATCGTCACTCCACAATAAAAAATAAACAAAATACGATATCTACTAATATATACATCGTCAAATACTTATATATCGTCAATACTTATATCGTCAAATATATCGTCAAATACTTAAGCTCTTGTGTGACGAAATAGCATAGTACGCTACTAGCGCGTAATTTTGTACTGTCTGTCCACGAATAGAATTGTATAGTTAATTATTCTAGGATACTCAGAATAATTGTGTTTTGTTTTATTGTGATTCGACATATGACTGAACACAAATTTACTGCCACTACAGTAAAATAACTGCAAGTAGCAGTCGCGTCCACTATGCCAGCCTAGCTGGGACTGGAAAAGGACATCATTCATTTTGTATGGGGACTTAGGCCTAATTGTATTAACAGTTGCATATACATTTTAAAATAAATAATTTGATGTACGAAGATTACAATGTAATTGGAATATATCCTTTATTTTGCATAGTTTAGGTGTGCAAAATGATCAAACTATAATTATGACAGTTCAAAGCAAAACTGTTAATATTGCGTGTCTTTGTGATTGACAGACGATACAAAATCCATATAAATTTTCCAAATAACTCAATTGCACAGCAATTAAAAGCAAAATTGTTATTAGTTTTATCAATACAAGTATCGAAACTACCATTTATATATTTTTTTATCATTGGACATTACAAAAGTAGTACATAAAAGCCTAAAATAATTTATGTCCTTTTAAGTTGATCCCGAAACGCTATTGTCACTTTACGGTCTGCAGATTGTCTACTAATGGGTGGTGACGGGGCAAAAGACCACCTCTCTTTAACCTTGTTCCTACCTTGTCTTTTCACACATGTGATACCTACACAGGTTGGGAAAAGCATCCGCATTCTGTCAACCGAATCAACAGTGGAATTAAAAGGTTCGGTGCGTCGTTTCTTTGTAGAACAATACACAAGAGGAATGCTTGCCAAATTGTTCTTTCTATTTTATAACCTAATGCTACAGCCACACCGTGTTCTTCGTGCTGCTCCTTGTGCTGCCGTGAATATTGCCCTAACAGCCACACACTCTCCTACCCGCGATGTTCATTGCGTTGCTCCGATGGACGACAACATTTTAACTTTGACTCGCGCTAAAAAACCGACAAAATATGGATCGCCGGGCATGACGAGCAGCAGGACGAATAACGCAGCCACACTCTCTCACTATTTCTCTCGCCACTCGTCGAGTGTGTGGCTGTAGGGTAAGATCATTTAAGCGTGATTAAGCAGCTTTGGGTCGGCGAGTGGGGCAACCGAGAACGGACTCGCTTTTTTCAGTCAACGGCACTCTTAGACCTCCTCTTGCTCGTGCTTACCAACGGATTTCCAGTCACAATAAAAGAAACTCACCACTCTTATACAACCAGACCTGCAATAGGTATCAGCAAGAAATATATATTATAGATAAATATTTCAATAATACAAAAATAATAAAGCTATGAAACAAATCTTTGCTCTGACCGGGAATCGAACACGGGAATATACGCGTAGCAGACTGATGTTTTAGCAAAGTGCTATGCGTGTTTGTAAAATTATTATTTTTGTATTACTATACTAAGTTACTGTCACAACCAAAGTACATATGTATATTATATGCAAGACACATTGGTACCAAGTGGTTTTGGCTCTCAGTTTTCATGACCATTGCACTACAAGTAAACCATCAGTTTTTTTATTGTGACTCGACATAGACAGCACCCTGCTTGATGTTAAGCCGAAGTGTGGTCCATGAATGAATTCCACTGCTACTACAATTCAATAACTGTGAGTAGCAATCACATCCACTATGCAGGCCTAGATGGAACCGGCAATTTACAAGCTGATACCGAAACGTGACCAAATTACTTCACGGTCTGTATACTTGTAAGTGGTGGTACTACCCCGGATCGGCAGTCTAGGTACCATTGCCTACCACTCTTTGATAGACCGAGCAAATATCCATTTCTTTTTTTATTAACAAATATTTGCATAATTTAATATAATTATTAATTATTACAAATAAAAGCTATGAAACAAATATTTGCTCCGACCGGGAATCGACCCTGGGACTTTAGTCGCAACAAACCAATCGCTAAACCGTTCGTCCACGCCTGTCGTCAAACTTCATAAATAAAACGTTATACTTTAATAAATAAAACTATACTTACACAAAATAATAACTTATTTATTTTTTAACATAAGAACATTCACCATTGTCAAGACATTTCGAAACATCACTTGTACTTGCATTATTTATAATGTTTTCTTTATTATTTTTAGACTCATTTATATCTGTGGATTTATAAACATCATTCTCTAAACTCTCTGGTTTTTGTAGAAGTTCTGGGTGCATTAAATCTTCTTCTATTTCAGTTGTATCTTTTGCTATGCCTTCATTTCTATATATTTTATCTTTGTTAACATTTAATTCTTCTTCTATCCTATCTACTGTATCTACTATATTAAACTCTCTTTTTTCAATTGCTGATTCATGTATTGCACTCTCCATTTTATGCTTTGATTTACTTATAAAAGCATCGTTTATGTTTGCTTTTGTACACGTTATTATAGATTTTAGTCCACTATTTGTGCCTTTAATTATTTTATTATCTGTTATTTTCTTATCGAAAATAACATGTGGTTTCTTAGGAACTACTTCATCTGCAAAAAGTACTCTTAATTTATCCCGACTATTTTTAGAAGTAATGTTCAAAAAACTTTTTTTAGGGTTTAAAATACATTCAACGCTGACCACTCCTTTCACGTTATCACTAGCGTCACTGTTACTTTCAGTTCTTAAAAAGTTTACTTTGCTGATATCATTAATATATTTTTGATTTACTTCAGTTAAAGATGTAAGAGAGCTGTCTTTCTTTTGTTCTGTACTTGTATACACCTTATAAATACATTGTTCAGAAAATGTCATTGGCTCAGTAAACGAGTAATCCAGAGATTCATAGCTATTTGTTTTCTTAGGTTCTTCTATAACTTGAGAATTCAATAGTTTTTCATTAAAACAATGACTACAAGACTGGGATTTCAAAAGATAATCCTTTAGACCGGAACTTTGTTTATATGATTTAGATTCTAGATATTCAGAACAACCGTTCAATTCAACTTTATTAGTGCTATATTTGTTTGAAACTTTATTGCGTTTACTATCAATATAATCATTTAGTTTATAACAATCGGTTTTATTATTAGATTCCACTGTTCCAGACATATTTAAATTTAATTGTTCTACCATTACGTTCTCTTGAACGGGACTTTTATCTAATTTATACATTGCTTTTTGACAAGCATTTACTAAATCCATTAAACTGCTATTTACCAAATCCTTTTTAGCTGCTTCCTCAGTTAATTGTATAAGATTAACCAATTGTTCTTTTAATATTGCAACTCTAGGAGAAGTCTTACGTAACAGTTCTTTGGAATTGACCTCATCAATTTCAGTTTTATTTTTTTTACACGTGTTTATAAAATTATCTATTCCTTCAATATCTTCTCTTTGAAAATCAGTAGTTAACTCCTCAATGCCAATGATTTGGGATTTTAATATGTCTAGGAAACTATATTCTTTAGTGTATAAATCTACAATAGTTTTAAATTTTTTGCAAGAATTTAAAAAGTCCTTAATGCCAGATTTTAGTAAGAATTCATCATCGTTATCCTGAGAAACATTTAACCCGTCATTTTCACTTTTTTCTTTTTCATGTTTACTTCTGTATTTGTCTTTAAGATCACAATTTTTAGTCATATTTTCATTATGAACTACATAATTGTGAGTTTTAATATTGAATTCACGCTTATCAATTTCAGTAGGATAATTACATTTTTGTTTTGTGATAATGTTTTCACGCTTTTCAATGATTGTACCATCTAGATCCTGAGTTCTAACCACACGATTAATTTTCTGATAAGACTTTTCAAAATAACCTAACTTAAGATCTTTAGCTTCCCCATATAATTTACCACTTTTTTCTATTTTTATAGGTTCTATTTTATCGAATTTAGAATTAACTACCTCGCAGTCATCCTTAAACTCTGTTGTAATAACTATTTTGTTATCTGTATTTAATTCACCTATAATTTTTTCACTATCCTTTATTTTATTATAATCTATTGGATTATATTCTTTACTAACATCTATTATTAATTTGTTGTCATTGTCATTGTTATTATATGTTTTTAAATCAGTCAAAGCTTTGCTTATTTTACTTCCTCCGGGATCAGACCCGTAACTAGGGTCACCTTGACAAACACTGCTCCTAATAAAAAGTTCTTGAGTGCCTAATTTTTTATAAATATATCCACAATGTGCTTCAGACATACATCTTTCCACTAATTCTTGACATAAATTATGAATAGACTCTTTATTTTCTATATAATCTGATATTTCTAATTCACTCAACAGTCTTATAATTATTTCTCGTAAGAAAAATAGTGCTAAGAATAAGAAGCCACATTTGTCTCCAGTGTCTGAACTAATATTACCTGAATCTGGAAATTGGACTTGTTTTGATTGTACTTCTTTGATTGATGAATGTTTGAAGACTTGCACTATTGGATATATTATTGTCTGGGGTATTTCGATTATTGTTTGTCTGTCTACGGTTGTGCTGCATTGTGTTTTCATTAAAATTGAATGTGGTTCAACGTTTATTGATTGAGATTCTTTAATCAATGATTGCGGTTTTACTGTTATTAATTTAAGATTTGATTGGGTGTTTTTGATTACCTCTTGGCTTATTTGGTGACTTTGTTTTAGTAATTCTAAATTAACATCTGGTTGTACTAGTAATGAAGGGGTGTTTAATAGGGGAAGTAATATTTTCGGTTTTGTAAATAATTTAATATCGTTCATTGGTTCAAGATTTAATTCCAAAAGTGCTGATATTTCTTTCATTCTTTTTCTTTCATCTGCTAAAGCTCTTTCTTTATCTATTAAAGCTTTAACTTTTCTTTTGTTTTTCAGTACACATTTTAATCTGAAGTATTCTTCTCTTGATAATTCTTCTAGTTCTAAAAAAATGTAACGTATTGTTGCGTGTGTTCTTGGTATAATGATTTTGCCTAATACCTTCATTTTTCTGTTAATAGAAATAATATGGAATTATTAATGAATTTACCTATTATTGTAGGCAGATAATATTTTAAGAAGTTGAATATTCCAAATTTGGTACAACGTGTCGAGAATTGAAAACTTCCATAATTAAATCTAATCTTCACAGTTTTTGTCGAGTTTTGAGAATATAGTAGAAATGTAGCTGTAGAGGGTCAATAAAAAAACAAAATTTTAAACGTGGTCTATGAAAAAAAAATAGGATCCTCTGGTTTAACTTAATATTGCAAAAAATTGTAGAGATAGACACCAAGGAAAAAGAAGAATCTTTGTGTAAGCTTTTCCTAAAGCAGCGAAGATGACCGACAAGTTAGGATTAAGATGAATAAAATGAAACTGTAAATAATAGTCACATCTGATGTGAATAATGTGAGTGAAGCGGGGTAGTTGTGTCAGGATCGTGGCAAGTGGCGCTCTAATGTCTCCATTGTCCTATCCTATCCTCCATGTGGGAAATTGATTTGATTGATCTTCTGCGTGATTTCACTACTTTTTCGTCGCTATAATGTATTAAGATTAAGAGAATCGGGAGCCCTGTTGATACATCAGGGCACAAGACGGGCCGGATGCGGATGCTTTTCTCGATTTGTACAGGCTTGACAGTGTTATTTTATCAATCAATCAAATCAAATTGTCACGCCTTTTCCCAATGGGATAGGCAATGTTATTTAAATACTGTTTTATTTAAACAGTATAATAAATACAGTTTTTTAAAAAACGTTATTTTACATTTCTATACTCTGATACTAAAAGTGCTTATATCACAAATACAGGACGATCAAAGTAAATATCAGACACGTCGTTATCAGCAAGTGGTTTTAAACCGGGGATCCTCGATTTGTATGACCATTAGTCTAATATAAAAACATCTAGTAAATAGTTTTTCTTATTGTGACTCGACATATGACAGCACCCGGCCTGATATTAAGCTGGATTGCGGTTACATCCACTATGCCAGCCTAGTCGTAACCAGCAACTTACAATCTGATCCCTAAACGCAACTAAATCATTTCACGGTCTGTATACTTGTATTATTATTATAAAAAGTCAAACTAAAAAGTTCGGTGCGTCTTTTCCCCTGTGTTCTCTCCATCCTATGTCCATCAAGCGATGTGTGAAGAAGCACCTTAGGCCGGCATAGTGACGGCAACTGAGATAGCCGGGAACTAACTCGTTTTTTTCAGTCGTCGTCACTCTTGGACCTCCTCCTACTTATCATGATGTCAAATGTCGTGTCACAATAAAAAAGAAGCTAATTGAAGGTATGTTCATGCGACATGCTATGATTGATGTTTTGCCGTTTTAAATTTTATTTTTAGTATAAATTAATAAATACGTTTAAAGGAGGAAATCGCTGTTCTCTACTGACAATAAAGTAATTAGTATCTATTCACATCTATATCTATACTAATATAATAAAGCGGAAGAGTTTGTTTGTTTGTTTGTTTGTTTGTTTAAACGCGCTAATCTCAGGAACTACTGGTTCGAATTGAAAAATTCTTTTTGTGTTGGATAGATCAATTATCGAGGAAGGCTTTAGGCTATACAACATTACGTTGCGACTTATAGAAGCGAAGAAACAGTCTAAAATGTGGAAAAAACGGGGAATATTATTCGTCTTTGAGGGTTTCCGTTGCGTGCTCTGCGAAAACCGTTTGAGATACCCAAAAAATATGTATGAAAGAATTATTCCTCTTTAAATTATCTAAAAAAATGTCCGCGACCATATATGTCTATCTTTTAAGATTAACTCACAATAACCGTTTTTATGATAGTCAAATTTGGTCTAAATTAATGCATTATTACAAATTATCTGTCAGAGTTGTATTAACATAATAATGTTATTCTTTATCGAAATAAATGTGTTATTAATTAAGAGTATTTAACTGTGAACAAAATTGTCATTGATATCACCTAATTTCAATAAACATCTTATAAGATAATACAATTTTAAAATAACTCTGAAACAAAATTCACACGCGTCGCATGATGAGCGCTAACCGGCGGGCGAGGAGAGGCGGTGCTTGCGGGCGAGGCGGAGGGGGGTGTAGCTCTACGAGGTATAGTCTGTCTAAGCCGAAATGACGCGCCCCTCCACTGCATTTACGCATACGAGCAAATATAAAATATGGATAAAACACACCGAAAATGCAGTAATTGGTTATTCAGTTGCTGGTTAGACACAAAGGAGGAACTAACGTGATTAAGTTTAATAGTATAGTTAGTAATATTTGCATTCACACATTTAAATAAACTAATAAGGTGGAGGGGCGCGCCATTTATAGACAGACAAGCATACTATGCGGTCGGCTCCCTACTGATCGGTTGAATGCAGCGTTAATTTGTTTTTACGATATAATATCATCGTGCAAAATCCTTTTTTATACAATTTCATTTTGTAGTAGTTTTCTCTATAGTAGGTAGTGTTTGTTTTAAGTATAGTATTTTGTTTCTAATATTTTCACAATAACACTTTTTTTGTTTTGTTGTAAATAATACCTGAAGGTGTCATCTACATTCTTTCAAGGTTAGGTTTTAGTTTAAGCATACAGTTAGTTTGGTTAAGTTTTCATTTCCTTCGTTCTTTCTTCGTCATTGTAATGCCTAGAAAAAGGACTCAGCGTTCTCGGCAGACTGCTGCTGCAAAGCGGCTGCGAGTTTTGCGCACAAGAAAATAAAACTGAAAATATAATTTACGCAGAAGTACTTTAAAATATATTCTTTTTAAAATTACTTTTAAATATATTCTATTAGTTACGTAATTTAATCGTCTAAAATAAGTCGCGGATAACAGCTATAGGTAATTTATAATAAAGCTGAGCAGGTAGGTAAACAAAAAATTAATACGATTCCCAAAATAACTATTCCACGTGGACGCAGTCGCGGGCACAGCTAGTTAGATTTATAAATTCCTTTCGTCAATCTACTTTAATTGACAATGTTTAATGTTCGACGACAGGCATGGACGAACGGTTTAGCGATTGGTTTGTTGCGCGTAAAGTCCCGGGTTCGATTGCCGGTCGGAGCAAATATTTGTTTTTAGCTATTAAATATTGTTAAATATTGCAAATATTTGTTAATAAAAAAAAGAGATGGATATTTGCTTCGGGTATGGTTATCAAAGAGTGGTAGGCAGTGGTACCCAGTCTGCCGATCTGGGGCAGTACCACCACTTACAAATATAAACACCGTGAAGTGATTTGGTCACGTTTCGGGATCAGCTTGTAAAGTTGCCGGTTCCATCTAGGCCGGCATAGTGGATGTGATTGCTACTCACAGTTATTGAATTGTAGTAGCAGTGACATTCATTTATGGACCACACTTTGGCTTAACATCAAGCGGAGTGCTCATATGTCGAGTCACAAAAAAAAATGTATACGATGTGTTTAGGTGCAGTGTATCTGCCAATTTACAAAATGGAAAACATAAATCATTTCAAAACACTATTACTATTAAAATACTATTAAAAATATAATTTAAAAAAGTTTACATAATATTTTAGGAACCCCTGTAGGTGTTTGAACTGTGAGACGAACCGGATTTAGGAGTACTGCTTTCCTTAACAAATTTAAGAACAGTTTTTTCTTCTTTTACCGTACCATCAGGATTTATTGTTCGTATCATTCGTGTGATTTCTTTAACTTCGGTTTTCATGATACCAATGGTTTCTCTCATCATATTCGCAGAAATTATTGATCTATCATCACTTGCATCTCTCTCAACATATATCTCACTCAGTGCACTGATACACTCGTCACAAGTACTTTTTCTTTTCATTTCTTCCCTTCTTATTAGTTCATCTAACTTAACTCTTACTTCTTCTGCAGTTGCCCTAAACTCTTCCATGCTTAGTGTTATTTGGTCACATCTCTCCATCTTACTTGTACATTCATCTATTTTATACAAGTGCTGTTTCAGTTCTTTTAAAGTTTGTGTTTTGATCATCTTTGAGCTTCGTGCTGATGACCCAATATCCTCACAACTACACGAGCTTTCTGTGTTATCAGTGATATCAGTTGACTGCATGCTAATTTTGTCAATACTTTTTGAAAACCTAACTGACTCCTTGGATTTGACTTCCCGTGTTGAAGGAATTTTGTAGGGATGATCGTGTATGCAAACATGTTCAGATCCATGAGAGTTCTGGTGTACTAGAGAAGGGTATGGTCCCACCGAAGGTTCTGGTATTATGAGAGATGGTATTCCTGTAGAAGATAGTGGTTTTACAGGGGTACACCCGCGTGTGCAAATACATTCAGTTTCGGGAGGCTCTGGTTTTATCGGAGGAAAATCGTGTGGGCAAACACATTCAAATTGTACAGGAGACTGTGATGCTGTAAGGGGGTACTCGTACGTGCAAATGCATTGAACTTCAGGAGGTTCTGGGGGTAAAATACTCAGGGGCGCTTGTTGTACAGGAGGATACTTGTACGGATTAACACATTCGGGGGGAAGAGGTTTTGGGAGTAATAGAGGAGGTTGTGGTTCTAAAGGAGAATTGTTGTATGTGCAAATACAATCGACCACAGGATCTATAAACGGCAGTGGTTGTGGTGCTGTAAAAGGATACTCGTACGTGCAAATGCATTGAATTACAGGAGGTTCTGGGGGTAAAATACTCAAGGGTGCTTGTTGTACAGGAGGATACTTGTACGGATTAACACATTCGGGTGGAAGGGGTTCTGGGAGTAATAGAGGAGGTTGTGGTTTTAAAGGAGAATTGTTGTATATGCAAATACAATCGTTCACAGGGTCTATAAACGGTTTCGTACATTTACATTCAGTGTGAGCAGGTTCAGCTGGTTTTATCGGAGGAAAACCGTGTGAGCAAATACATTTAATTTGTTCAGGAGACGGTGATGCTGTAAGAGGGTACTCGTACGTGCAAATACATTGTACTTCAGAAGGTTCTGGGGGTAAAATACTCAGGGGCGCTTGTTGTATAGGAGGATACTTGTACGGATTAACACATTCGGGTGGAAGAGGTTTTGGGAGTAATAGAGGAGGTTGTGGTTTTAAAGGAGAATTGTTGTATATGCAAATACAATCGACTACAGGATCTATAAACGGTAGTGGTTGTGGTCTTGTAAGAGGAAATTCGTGCGCACACACACAATCATGTTGAGCAGGTTCTGGTGGTAATATACTTAGAGGCTGTGCTTGCTGCATATCAGAATAGTCGAATGGACACACACATTCAAATACATGGGATTCCTGCGGTAAAATTGATAAAGGTGGTACTTTATTAAAGAACTCGTATGAACAAGTACATTCATTACCATCCCACGGAGGAGGTATAATACCTAAAGGGACATAGGGTGAGGCGACATATTCAGGAATTATAGACATTTCAGATAGTTCAGGAGTAATAGGTATTACGATTTTGACTAATTTCGATTCCTCTACCATAGTTTGGACTATTACTGGCTCGTACTTTTTGACTTTTGTGGGTACTGCGATTGGTTCAGGTTTTTTCTTGTTCGGATCAAGTTCAAGCGCAAGCTTAGCACTTTGAGCACGTAATCTGTTCTTAATATTTATAACCTTTTTTAATCTGTAAAACTCTTCTCTTTCCAGTTCTTCTAGTTCGCTGAGAATATAATATATGCTCGCTGTTGTCTTTGGTATCACGATTTTTCCCAGTACATTCATTTTCCTGTGGACATTCAATCTCTTACTATCTCTTTTAGAGGTGTTATAACTCTTAAGTGTATTGAGGAGTGACGATAGCGGATAGAATAAGGAATAGCACAGTGCGTGATAGATGTGGTTTGAAAGAAGATGTAGTGACAAGGATTGACAAAGGGATGCTTCGATGGTTTGGAAAGGATGAGTGAAAGTAGATTGACGAAAGGAATTTATAATTCTGATATAGATAGATGCGTTAAACAAAGCAGGCCCAGGAGAGTGATTTCCGACCAAATCGCAGACATCCTCAAAAAAGCTGGGTTGCCTAGTGCCCATAACCACAGAGCTTGTATGAGTAGAATTGTGGATGTGAAGGAAGCAAGGGAGTTGTGTAAGGATCGTGGTAAGTGACGCTCCATTGTCTCTGCCTATCCCTTTGGGAGAAAAGCGTGACCATTTTTTTAAATTAATATTATAAAGAGGTTTATTTTGTGAGTTTATGAAGTTGTAGGGAGGTAATCTCTGGATCTACTGAACTGACTTAAAAAATATTTTACCAATAGAAAGCCACGTTAATTTCGAGTGCCATATTGACATATTACCTAAAAATATAAAGTCTATTTCGTGCTATTCGGATTTGCAACGACAGTCGAAGAAAAAACGTCAAACGAAAATGAATCTTACGAACGCTGCCTTAACGATAAGAGATATATGATTGAGTTCTAGACTGACACGGCATCTGACATCGACCCGCCTGATGATAAGCAAGAGGAGGTTCAAGAGTGACGACGACTGAGAAAACCGAGATTGTTTACAGCTGCCTCAGTTGCCGTCACTATGTCTAACTTTTACTTTGTACTGACCGAAACAGTCATCACAAGTAATAATGTTTACCGGGTCAGCTAGTAAAAAACACAAGCCGTTAGCTACTTTAAGTTTTGACGATGCGCAACAAACCAATCGCTAAACCGTTCGTCAACGCCTGTCGCCACACTTTCCTTTTGGGCGTGGAAATAAAAATAAAAATAATTTAAGTTTACAGTTTATTTTCTTTAAACAGTGGTTTTATTGTTAGTAGTGGGGTTAATGTGCATATGTGTGTGTGTGTGTGTGTGTGTGTGTGTGTGTGTGTGTGTGTGTGTGTGTGTGTGTGTGTGTGTGTGTGTGTGTGTATTTTCAATGTATTTCGTCATTAAATAGTTGCCAAATAAATATCGCACCAAACGGATGTGATTTGCTTTCAGTTTATTTTCACAATGATCTTTGTTACCAGGAACCAGCCTAATTATTTTTTTCATTATACATATCTTTACTAAGCTACGAGTAATACTAAGCTCGTACTAAAGTGCTTGTATCATATAAACAGGACAACCAAAGTAAATATATCAAAGATACATTGTTGGTACCGATGAGTGGATTGGAACCCGTGCCACTCGGCTTACGTGGCCATTGCACTGCCACTACACCATGATCGCCTTCAATTACATCGCACTAAGGTTTCATGTTAATTTTAATAGGTACTTTTAAAATATTTGTCTATGTAGTATCTTATTAAATATTTTTACAATAAAATTAAAAGATTTATTTATTTATAAAAATTAAATAAAATTATATACAAAGTGGTCTGCCTATCCCTGTGGGTAAAAGGCGTGACAATTTGGTTGATTGATTGATTGACATAGTGTTTAATGTTTAAAAGAGCGAAAATGAGTAAAGGTTAACCTAAATAATCCTGTAATATCACAGGTCGGGTCAAGCATCCGCATTCTAACGACCGAATCGACGGTCGAATTAAAAGGCACTGGGCGTCGTTTCTTTCGAGAATAATCGACAAGTAGAATGTTTTACCAGTCTATTAACCTTTGCAGCCATCGTGGTCACGGACTCCGATGGCTGCAAAGCTCTAGAAACGTCGGAATAATAAAAAATAAACGCGATAGTAAGCCGTATAAAATTTGTTTTATTCATTAATCAATGCTCGCTCAAAAACTAAAAAAAAAACCGTGGTTTTAAAACTTTATGTATGAAACACTTACTTAGTAGCAGATTTATTTTCTAAGTCAATCTGTGTGAAAGCGGTCCTTAAATTTGTAATCATGACCATTTGTTTTAGTAATAATATCCACTTCTCTTTTGTATCCTGAATTGCTTCGCCACCTTTTTCCAGACCCAGATGTTGATATGGATCAATTTTGTTCTAGAATAATTAGTTTTTATTACTTTTAGAAAGGTGAATTAAGTAGGCAGAGTAAAGAGTTGTAGGCAGTGGCTCCTATTCTGCCGAACCGGGGTAGTATACAAGTATACAGACCGTAAAGTGATTTAGTCGCGTTTCGGGATCAGCTTGTAAGTTGCCGGTTCCATCTAAGCTGGCATAGTGGACTGCTACTTACTACTTGATTTGTAGTAGCAGCGACAACCATTCATGGACCACACTCCAGCTAAACATCAAGCGGGTGCTGTCATATGAAATATGACAGCCTAATGGTAAACTGGAGTGTGGTCCACAAATAGAGACGACTGCTACTATAGTCAAATAACTGCAAGTAGCAGTCTCAATCAACGTGCCGACCATCATTGTCGACCGAATCGGCAGTCTTTCTTTGTAAAAGTTCAGTGCGTCTTTTCTTTGTAGAACTATCGACAAGTGGAATGCTTTGCAGCCCACTAACTCGATTGTTTTAGTCGTCGTTACTCTTGGATCTCCTTTTGCTTATTATAAGGCGGGTCGAGGTCAATTGTTGTTTCACAACTCTGAACTACAACTTTTTCTAGGCCGGCATAGTGGATGTGATTGCTGCTCACAGTTATTGAATTGTAGTAGCAGTGACATTCATTCATGGACCACACTTTGGCTTAACATCAAGCGAGGTGCTGTCATATGTCGAGTCACAATAAAAAAAAAATAATAAAAAAAAATAATAATAAAAAAAAAGCGGCAACTTTAAAGCTGATCCCGAAACGCGACTGAGTCGCTTTATAGTCTGTATAAATATAATAAACTTACATCTATCATTTCATAGCAGTAAAATCTACATCCTGCAATTGATTTGAACGTAGTGTCAACTCTCATTCTAGCCTGAAAAATAAAAGAGATTAAGTTCCATCATTCGAATACTAAACAGATGAACTAAACGAATTGACAAATTAACTAAACGAATTGACAAATTAACTAAACGAATTGACAGCTGAACTAAACGAATTGATAGCTGAACTATACGAATTGACAGCCGAACTAAACGAACTGACAGATGAACTAAACGAATTGACAGTTGAACTAAACGAATTGACAGCTGAACTAAACGAATTGACAGACAAACTAAACGATAGACAGCTGAACTAAACGAATTGACAGACAAACTAAACGATAGACAGCTGAACTAAACGAATTGACAGCCGAACTAAACGAATTGACAGTTGAACTAAACGAATTGACAGCTGAACTAAACGAATTGACAGACAAACTAAACGATAGACAGCTGAACTAAACAAATCGACAGCTGAACTAAACGAATTGACAGACTAACTAAACGAATTGACAGACTAACTAAACGAATCGACAGACAAACTAAACGAATCGACAGCTGAACCAAACAAATTGACAGACGAACTGAACGAATATACAGCCGAATTAAGCGGATGAACGAATGCTTCAACCGTCCACGACTGAAAAAAACGGGTTAGTTTCTGGCTACCTCATCCGCCGTTACTATGCCGGCCTTAGGTGCTTTTTCACGCATCGCTTGAAGGATCCAAGGTCATAGGATGGAGAGAACACATAAATTCTTCTAAAATAAATCGATATTTTTTATTATTCGGTGTTCGGCCGAATAGGTTAAAAGTAGCCGAATTGGCTGAATACCAAGCAACTTATGCAACTTACAGTTATTTGTAGTATCCGTCCTCTCCATTCACGGACCGCACTCCAGCTTATCATTAGGCATGGTGCTGTCATACGCTAACAGATTGATTAAATACTATGCTAACGGATTGATTAATACTTTGCTAACGGATTGATTCAATACTATGCTAAGGATTGATTAATACTATGCTAACAGAGTAATTAAATACTATGCTTACGGATTAATTAATATCCTGGCACAATGATAAACAAATAAGACGTACCTTTTCAGGGAAATTAGTTATAACCATTTTATTTAAGTTAGGATAATAAAAACGACATCTGGATAATGCTATATAACAATCGGGGACAGCCATGTCGTAGCCGTCATATGCGCTGCAAATAATAAACGTTAAGTAATATATGTATATAGCAATAAATCAATCAATCAAATTATTTATGAATAGACTAGCAGCTCTCGATTATGACTATATTAGCTGGTTGTACCAAAAAAGTTTCAATTAACGAATTAGTTTTACTAAATTATTTTAGTCTTAATAATTTTATATCGAAACTACCATTTATATATGTTTTTATCATTATAAATAACAAAAGTAGTACATAGAAACCCAAAATGAATGATGTCCTTTAGCTCTGTATACAATATCCGTTAAACGTGAATGTAAAATGTGAAGGTAAAGAGTGGTGCAGACCATTTTTCTTTTTTTCTTTTACTTATACGATACTTTTAACAAATTTGTAAATTATAATTTTTGGTACAACCGGCTGTAAATCTTTACTTGTGCACTATTCAGTTGTTAGGTATTTATCAAGTTAAATTTAAATTGTGTAACTGTGGTTGCATTGACAACTTCTTCTGGCAATTTGTTCCAAGAGTCAACTACACGATATGTTAAAAAAATGTAGTAGGGGTTCAGCTTTGCTAGGACTCTTATTTTAGTTCAGTATTACGACCACGAAATCTGTCTTCCTTCATATGACAATTGTCACTCCTTTTTCTTACAGGCATAGGCAGAGTCAATAGAGCGCCACTTGCCACGATCCTGACACAACTCCCTCGCTTCCCTCACATATGTATATATTTATGTTAATCTGGAGGCGACTGCTACTCACAGTTTAATAACTGTGAGTAGCAGTCGCATCCGAGATGCCGACCTAGTTTTTATATATTGTGACTAGACATATGATAGCACCCCGCTTGATGTTAGGCTGGAGCGCGGTCCATAAATAGTTTTTTTTTTATTGTGACTCGACATATGACAGCACCCCGCTTGATGTTAAGCCAAAGTGTGGTCCATGAATGAATGTCACTGCTACTACAATTCAATAACTATGAGTAGCAATCACATCCACTATGCCGGCCTAGATGGAACCGGCAACTTACAAGCTGATCCCGAAACGTGACCGAATCACTTCACGGTCTGTATACTTGTGAGTGGTGGTACTACCCCGGATCGGCAGACTGGGTACCACTGCCTACCACTCTTTGAGATGTCACTGCTACTACAATTCAATAACTGTAAGTAGTGGTCACATCCACTATGTCGGCCTAGTTTGAACCAGCGACTTACAAGCTAGACCCGAAACCGGCCGAAATAAAGACCGAAAATAAAGTCACTTCACGATCTTGTAAGTGGTTGTACACTTTCAGATTGCAGCTGCACTTGCAGTTATTTAACTGTACTAGTAGCAGTTGCCTCTATACATAGACCGCACGCCAGCTTAACATCAGCCTTAATACAATGCTAATGGATTGATTAAATAATATGCTAAAGGAATGATTGAATACTATGCTAACGAATTAATTAAATAATGTGCCATCAAATTAATGAAATACTATGATAACGGATTGATTAAATACTGTGCTAACAGATTGAATAAATATTGTGCCAACAAATTTATTAAATACTATGCTAACGGGTTGATTAAATACTATGCTGAAGGATTGAATAAAAACTATGCTAACGGATTTATTAATAAACATGCTAACGGATTAATTAAATAGTATGCTAAAGAAAATAACAAATACTATGCTAACAAATTGAAAAAATACTATGCTAACGAATTGTTTAAATGCTATGCTAACGAATTGATTGATTAAACGACAGATTGATTAAATACTAACATCTGAATCTCATAAATAACTCTTCGTATTTCTCTGCCAGTCGCCAAAGCAGTCCACTTCATAAGCTTCTTTCCAAGGTATGCCATATGAAGACGATTCTTCATTTGCTGCAGGGCAACCAATGATGGCATGCAGGGGTACCTCGATGTTCCCATACCTCCCGCACCTCCCTCCTCGTCTAAAATATTTTTTTTAAATCGAGAAGCGCGTTGATTTTTAATCTAACAATCCTAACTGCATCTTAACTGCATCCTAACTGTCAATTGTTCGCGTATCCAAGTTAATCCTCTGCAGATGCTCTTTAGCAATCCACGACAGCGAAATGACGAACTTTCACTTTTTTTTTATTGTGACTCGACCCGAAGTGTGGTCCATGCATAAATGTCACTGCTACTACAATTCAATAACTGTGAGTAGCAATCACATCCCCTATGCCGGCCTGGTTGGATCCGGCAACTTACAAGCTGATCCCGAAACGTGACTAAATTACTTCACGGTCTGTATACTTGTAAGTGTACCCCGGATCGACAGTCTGGTTATCAAGAGTGGTTCTTTGATAACCAGACCCGAAGTAAATATCCATCTTTTTTATTTATTTATTTTTTAACAAATATTTGCAATATTTATTATAATTATTAAATATTACAAATAAAAGCTATGAAACAAATATTTGCTCCGACCGGGAATCGAACCCGGGACTTTACGCGCAACAAACTAATCGTTAAACCCTCCACGCCTGTCGTCAGAATTCTTCGTAAGCAATTAGTGAATGACAATTAGGTATTTTCGTCAATGATGTAAATACGACGAAGTGGAAGTAGGTCGGAATGGAAAAAGAGACAAATATATGTTGCTCTGCATCGCGACACTGAGTTCAGGTTTGCTTATTAGCATAGTTTTAACGTGCCACTTTCAGGGTATAATATATCTATAGTAAGGGAACGAGCTAAATAAACGCGCTAGAAAGGCAGTTGTGACGTCATGGTCACGTGTCTATTATGAATAGTGAAGTAAAATACAAAATGTCGATAACGTTAAACACACACTTTTCTTAAAACGCAAATTAATTTAGTTATTATAAATTATAATTGTGTATTAAATTGAAGTACAAACACTAGACAGCAACAATTTTTAATGAATTATATATTAATTTAATTTTGGGAATAGTGACTGCATGTTTTTTTCTTTTTTACAAATTTTAATCACGTTTCTAATAATGATTCTAGCCTGACTACGGATGACGACACTCTTTTATTCAATTAACTCACTAATGTTTTATTAATCAAAGAATGAAAATTGACACCTTTTTATCGATATTAAATGACATCGCCGAGCTATGAGCGTCACTAATAGCGGCCACTATGATACGGGTTGACGCCCCACCGCACCTCAGCCCCCGAATCTATTTAACTCGTTCCCCATCTATACGTCTTTTCTCATTAAAATATCATTGTTTATCGTTGGCATAATGTATTAGAAGAATCGGGGGCCTAGTGTATGGACTTAGAATCAATGGACTCCCCTGATTCTGCCCTAAAGTAAGAGATTTGTATGTAAATATAGAACTGTAAAAGTTTTACCATCGTCTTCCTGTCGCATTGTTGTTTTTTTTGGTGGTTATTTTAATATAAAAATCTTTGTTTACATACTTTTTAATTTAATTCAATGTCAAAATAATAAAGAAGTCCAATTGTCAAAAAGTATATTCTTCTTTATTTTTACAGGCCAAGGAAGCTCAGTCCATACTGCCTAGCCAAGGAGACTCAAGTTATTTATGTCTTCAGTGGATGAATGATAAAGATGAAACACTAGTATTTCATCTATTACATGAGGTTGAAGATGATGGTGGATTTAGTAAAGAGTTGAAAAAGCTTTATTATCCCTTCCCACAAGGATACTTTTTGTAGCTTACCTGAATCACAGGGATCACATTGAGCGGGGTATTAAGACCACCTCCAAACTTGGCATCCTGAACGAGGTGCGCCTGGTTTTAAACAAGACTCAAATTCGCTCTTGCGCGGAGTACCGTTCACATCTCTGGGACCAAGCATCTTCTCAATGCCCTGGATTCATTGCAGCGCCGAGCTGTCCGAATTATAGGAGATGCAGAGGTTACACGAACTCTGGAGCCCCTGCAACTACGCAGAGACATGGCGGCTCTGTGCGTCCTCTATACCACGGAGAATGTTCCGAGGATCTCTTTAACCTTGTTCCTACCTCGTCTTTTCACACCCGTAATACCCGCACTGGTCGGGAGAAGAATCCGCATTTTGTCGACCGAATCGGTAGTCGAACTAAAAAGTTCAGTGCGTCTTTTCTTTGTAGAACAATAGACAAGTGGAATGATTTGCCAGCCTATGTGTTCTCTCCCTCCTTTAACCTTGGAACCTTGGATCCTTCAAGCGATGCGTGAAGAAGCACCTTTGACCGGCATAGTGACGGCGACTGAGGCAGCCGTGAACTAACTCGGTTGTTTCAGTCGTCGGCACTTTTTGATCTCTTCTTGCTTAGGCGGGTCGAGGTCAAATGTCGTGTCACAATAAAAAAAGCATGATATATAGCACCCCGCCTGATGTTAAGCTGAAGTGCAGTCATTGGACAGAGAAGACTACTACTAAATAACTGTAAGTAGCCGTTTAGTTGGAACTGGCAACTTACTGATCCCGAAACGCGACTAGGTCACTTTACAGTCTGTATGCTTGTAAGTGGTGGTACTGTGTGCTAGTAAGCAAATCGTGAAGTAACTTAGTCGCGTTTTGGGATCACCTTGTAAGTTGCCAGTTCCAACTAGGCCAGCATAGTTATGTAAGTGCTACTTACAGTTATTTAACTGTAGTAGTAATCCCCTCCATACATGGACCGCACTCCAGAATAACAACAGGCGGAGTGCTAATCGAGAAATAATAAAAATATTTTTTCATTGAGCCGTGACCTCTGACCTTGACTTACCTGTTGGTAAGCAAGGAGAGGTCAAAAAGTGTCGACGACTGAAAAAACCGAGGGCTACCTACACACAAAAATTTGCCTAAATTATAATTTTGAATTTCAGGCACCCTAAATAACCATCTAAAAGCAGCCTTAAAGTCAATACTATATCACAAAACAATAGCGTTAAGCGATTTCTAAAAACGCTTGTACATAATTTTCTTTAGTATCACCATAAGAGTGGTAGGCAGTGGTGCCCAGTCAGTTGATCCGGGCTGGTACCACCACAAGAATACAGACTGTTAAGTGAATAAGTCGCGTCTCGGGATCAGCTTGTAAGTTGCCGGTTCCAACTAGGCCGGCATAGTAAAGGTGACTGCTACTTACAGTTATTAAACTGAAAGTAGCAGTTACCTCCATTAATGGACCGCACTCCAGCTTAACATCAAGCCGGGTGCTGTGATATGTCGAGTCACAATAAAAAAATATCTAGGCACGTATCTCATAAAACAGATGGCCGCTGGAGCCAAAAAGTTCTCAATGCAGACCACGTACAGGAAAATCCAGCGTATGACATCCACCTACAAGGTAGAGTAACGCTATAGGTAGCTGAAAACCGCTGGATGCACTGTGAAGATCGCTTAGGAGGATCGCTTAAGAGTGGTAGGCAGTGGTACCCAGTCTGCCGATCCGGGGTAGTACCACCACTTACAAGTATACAGACCGTGAAGTGATTTGGTCACGTTTCGGGATTAGATTGTAACTAGTTCCATCTAGGCCGGCATAGTGGAGGTGATTGCTACTCACACTTATTGAATTGTAGTAGCAGTGACATTCATTCATGGACCACACTTCGGCTTAACATCAAGCGGGGTGCTGTCATATGTCGAGTCACAATAAAAAAAATAAAAAAAAGAATGCATAGGTCTAGTAGTGGACGACAAATGGCTAACTTGATAACAACTAACATTTTATATAGATTTATATAAATGTATGTAATGTATAATCTGATGTGGATGGATGTGTTAAACGAGTCAGAACCAGAAGGGTGTTTTACGACCAAATCGGAGAAATCCTCAAGAAAGCTGGGCTTCCTGGTGCCTATTACAATGCCCAGACAAGGAGCGCCAGACTAGGTAGAGACAATGGAGCGCCAAACTATCGAAGCATTAATTTGTTAATCCTATCCTTTGTTAAAGATAAGATAGGAGAATTTCAACGTAAGCTTTATAGCAACGTAAGCTTAACATCTGACCTCGACCCGCCTGATGTTAAGCAAGAAGAGGTCCAAGAGTGCCGACGCCTGCAAAAACCGAGTCTTCACGGCTGCCCGAGTCGCCGTCACTATGCCGGCCAAAGATGCTTCTTTACGCTTCCTTCGCTTGAAGGATCCAAGGTTATAGGATGGAGAGAACATATGGGCTTGTAAAGCATTCTACTTATAGATTGTTTTACAACCACATCAGATTTATCTTTCTTTCACTCATCCTTTCCATGTGTCCAAACCATCGAAGCATTCCTTTGTCAATCCTAAAGATAAGAATTTTAACGATAGGTACGATAGGCGCTTTGAAGCTACACATGTGAATTTTTCTATCCAATTTGCATTAATTGTGAGATGTACTGAGAATCTTTTTATTAAGGCGCTGACAGAAATCGCTGACTCTTATGTTGTTTATTACCACCTTTAAGTAAATGCACTGTAATTGCTTCAAATTTTCAATTTTCAGATATTAAGTCACTTTAGCGTGGCAACCTTACCATTAAGTGGTTAAAAAGAATATTCCAAAAATCAATCAATTAATCAATCAATCAAATTGTCGCGCCTTTTTCCCACAGGAATAGGCAGAGACAATGGAGCACTACTTGCCACGATCCTGAGACATCCTCAAGAAAGCTAGGTTGCCTAGTGCCCATAACCATAGAGCTTGTATGAAGAGAATTGTGAATTTTTAAATCTACTCTAATAAAACTAGTTTTTTTCCTATCTAGAAACCTAGCAATTATTTTCACTATTATATTTAGAGCTAGACTTGGTTCTAAAGAGGGTACCGGCACAATGAGCTTTCCCCCTTTTTGCAAATATAAAAAAATGTGTAAATTAATACACTATCACAGACTATTGTGCGATAGAGGCTGTCTATGCTATCTATCTGTGCCGACCCTTTTCATGATCACACTAAAATTTATTTTCATTAAAAAAGCATTGTCATTTTAACACATTTATTCTTTTGTTTATATTCTATTTATGTCAAATAAAACAGTCTTCTCGATTTTAAGTTGGGCGTTTCATGGAGTTTTGGCGGAAAACTGCAAGTGACAGGGCGTGCAATTTTTAGTTATTTGAAAAGCTTGAGATTTCATAAATATTAATGTGTAATAATGGTAAAATTGCTATCCAGTAAACATTTATAAGTTCATAGAGTATACACAAGTAATCTGAAGCTGTGTAACGTGTCTTTTCGTGTTCCCCTTCAAGACTCCGTCGGAAGAGTTTTAGTAATGTTTTTCACCGCTTTACTAAAACCATCATCTTCACCCTCATGTAATGGATGAAACACTGAAGTGTTTTATCTTCTTTCACTGAAGACATTATAACTATATTACGGAAGATTAGGCTGTATGGACAAAGTTTCCTTAGTCATCAAAGAATGGAAGACTTGAATTGAAGAAGAAGAAATTGGGCGTTTCATTTATCACGTCCTTGGCCACGTAGCGTCAAATATCTATCTACATTTGACGTCAGGTGTGGCCGAACGGTTAGCAATTGATTTGTTGCGCGTAAAGTCCCGGGTTCAATTCCCGTTCGGAGCAAATATTAGTTTCATAGCTTTTATTTGTAATATTTATTAATTATATCACAAGATGAATGAACATTTTTATAAAATGAATGTAATATTTTGTTATACAAGTTGGTGTGCACCATCTCACTATGTTACCTTTTGCCACAAGAACCAAAATATTAAAATATAAAAAAAAAATTATGAATTTTTCTTAGTGTCTGGTGAATATTTAGTCTGTGCATACAGGGCTCTCTTTCCAATAGAAATACCATTTTCAAAAGGGTCTGTGTATTCTACCCTATTTTGAAGGTTTACTTTAAACCCTATCACTTAGATCGTAAGGTATAAATTCCCTATGGCAAAATGAAATGAATGAGCGACCAGTTTTTTTATATTGACACGTCATATGACCGCATAGAGCCTGATGATAAGTTGGGGCGCGATCTAGCAATAAAGGTGACTGCTACTACACCTAAATAAGTGTAAGTAGCAGTCACATCCACTATGCCGGCCTAGTTGGAACGGTCAAGCTGATCCCGAAACGCGACTAAGTCACTTAACTGTCTGTATACTTGTACCTCTCAAGATTAGCAGCCTGCAGCCTCTTTTTTATTAACAAATACTTAAATTTGATTAAATTATTAAATATTACAAATAAAAGCTATGAATCAAATATTTACTCCGACTGAGAATCGAACCCGGCACTATCCGCGTAACGGGATGATGTACTAACCAAAGAGCCTCGCCTCTCGTAATTTTTTTACCTAATTTAATTTAAGTATTTTTACTAACGTTTTTCTGTACATGACTGGAAAAAAAAACGTATGTAGATTGTAGAAGTTTATCATTTAATGTCTCTGAAAATACGGTGCTCTTCTCTTTTTTCTTTGGTCTTTGGCATTAAATTTCAAGACCAACTTTAAAGCGAACTAAATGCCGTTCTCGGTATCTGATGGGGAGGCTTACAGGGTAAGGTACCTCTGTGTGTTGGGAATCTTAAACTCAATGCTCTTGGATTTTGTTGTGGCGGGCGTCATAAGATTCCTGTAGGATCATGTTGATAGATTTAAACCGTCGGCACGTCTCGGCTTGTCTAACCATTGCACTGCCACTACACCACGGTCGCCCTAAACCAAGCCTTTCGCCACGCCCTTGTCTACCAAAGGAAGGATTCTCACCGTCTTACTACGTGAATAAGAAGAAAAAACGTTTTGTTCCTTATCCCTTTTTTACTGGATCATATAACAGCCCCACAATTCACCATTATGCTCCTACAAAGCCTATAAAGTGGTATTCACACCTCATTCAATTCAAACCACTTCACACGTCCATGGTATTACGAATTTATTGTATGAAAACAAAGGGAATCCGACATATCACATTTAAAGGGGATAGACCTATGAATTAACGCTGTTTAAATGCGCTCTTTAAGGAGTGGATATGAAGTAACGATAGCGGATAGAATAAGGAATAAATGTGGTTTGAAAGAAGATGTTGAGTGTGGCAGAAGAAGCATGAGAGTAGAATTAACGATGTTTTAATGCGGTTATTAGGGGTGTATGTGGAGTGACGGTAGCGGATAGAATGAAGAATAGCACAGTGCGCAATAGATGTGGTTTGAAAGAAGATGTTGGGTGTGGCAGAAGAAGCTTGAGAGTAGAATTTACGCTGTAGAAATGCGGTTGTTAAGGAGTGTATGTGAAGCGACGATAGGGGATAGAATGAGAAATAGCACAGTGCGCAATAGATGTGGTTTGAAAGAAGATATAGTGACAAGGATTGATTGACCTTTGTCGAATGCTTCGATGGTTTGGGCACATGGAAAGGATGAGTGAAAGTAGATTGACGAAGGAAATTTATAAATCTGATGTGGATGGATGCGTTAAACGATGCAGAACCAGAATGGTGTTCAAATCGCAAATCGGGGACATCCTTAAGAAAGCTGGGTTGCCTAGTGCTCATAACTGTAGAGCTTGTATAAAGAGAATTGTGGATGTGAGTTTTTTTTACTCCTCTTTCCCAAAGGGATAGGCAGAAACAATGGAGCGCCACTTACCACGATCCTGACACAATTAATTCTCTTCCCTCACATCCACAATTATTTTTACAAGCTTTACGGGGTACTAGGCAACCCAACTTTCTTCATGATGTCTCTGATTTGGTCGAAGAACACCCTCCTTTATTAATATTACGTTGGTCATCCTGTTTCTATGATACAAGCATGTTTAGAAGAACCTTTGTAGAGATTTTTATTTTATTTTTCATTACCATTTCTATACTAAGCTACTAAAGTGCTTGTATCATAAAAACAGGATAACCAAAGTACATATATTAAAAATACATTGGTACCAACAAGTGGTTTTGAACCCATGCTTTTGGTTTGTGTAACCATTGCACTGCCACTACACCACGGTCGCCTTAATGTAATGTAAAATGTAAATAAAAGACAAAATAAAAAGTATAATTTATTATTTAAGAGAGGCATAAATCGATGCATTCCTCTTCACTCCTGAAGCTGTTTTCGCCATAAGCGCAATTTCCTGACGCTAACATCCTGCAGCGATCGTAGCGGAAGTCGAAGAAATATCTAGAAAAAATAAACAATTATTCTACGTAAGTTTTTTACTATGGCTGGGTGGTTTCAGCTATAAACTAAGCCAGCGCGGGGCCTGTAGCAAATTCTGTCAAGGGGCTCTTGGTATGCTTTAGGTTCTCTAGTTTAGGGTATTAAATAAAACAAAACTATTACAAATAAACTTTTCTGGATTTAATATGGGCAAATTTAGACTTAATTAAAAATAGACTTAAATTTTCAAGTGGAAATGAAGCATAGCCTAAGTAAATAAAAATGAAATGATGGAAAATGGAAATGAAAATGGAATGGAAATGAATGGAAATGGAAATGAAATGGAAAAAAATGGAAATGGAATGGAAAATGGAAATGAAGCATAGCCTAAGTAAAGCGCTTCGCGTTACAGGCATGCAAGATATTTTACGCTCCTATCTAAATTAATATTTTTTTATTACGGTCAGACAGGCGTTGGAGCGCGGGGCCCCCAAATTCACAGGGCCCGTAGCATTTGCCACTCTTGCTACGTGGTTAATCCGGCACTAAGTGGTACCGATTCTGCCGATCCGGGGTAGTACCACCACTACTTTCCCGCGTTTCGGGATTAGCTTGTGAATTGCCGGTTCCAGCTAGGCCGGCATAGTGGATGTGGTTGCTACTCACAGTTGTTGAATTGTTGTAGCAGTGACATCCATTCATGGACCACACTCCAGCTTAACATCAAGCGGGATGCTGTCATATGTCGAGTTACAATAAAAAAAAACATACCCAGTCCTTTCAAATGCGGGTAGGCAGGGTCCAATGGTAAAAGGGGTTGTGCAGGCCTCAGCTAAAAAGAAAATACAAACTACAATGTAAGTAATAAACCAAATAATAATGACCTTTGGCCGGCAAAGTGACGGCGAAGGACGCAGCCGTGCACTGCGGCGAATTTTTTCAGTCGTCGGCACTCTTCTACTTCCTTCATGCTTTCCATCAGGCGGTCAGGTCATATGCTAAAGCCTAATAAAAAATCTTTACTACTACTTTTTTTAAAAAGAATATCCATAATTTTATGACATAAAAAATGCATAATGCATTATCAATTAATCAAAATGTCATGTCTTTTGCCCACAGGGATAGGCAGAGATGATGGTATCCCAGCGCTTGTCCTTAAAACGTGTGCAGCGAAATTGACTCCCGTCTTGACGAGGCTGTACCGGCTCTCATACTCGACGGGCTGTGTGCCTCGGGCTTGGAAGGGGGCCAACGTGCAACCGGTCCCGAAGAAAGGCGACGGATCGGACCCTGCAAACTACCGTCCGATAGCCGTCCGGTACCTCGGTTCTGTGCAAGGTCATGGAGCGGATAATTAATGTCCGCCTCATGGCCTACCTGGAAGGTCATCAGCTGATTAATGACCGTCAATATGGCTTTAGGCCGAAACGGTCAACTGGTGACCTTCTGGCTTACACCATGCCACGACAGGGTCTGGCACAAGGCCCTTCTTTCCAAGCTCGTGGCATACAGCTTACCTGACCGTCTGCGTGGCTGGATAGCCGACTTCCTGTGTGGCCGCTCCATTCGCGTTGTTGTGGATGGAAGTGCTTCGCGCAGGATGCCGGTGAATGCGTGCTGTCGCCAACCTTGTTCCTTCTGCATATCAATGACATGCTGGATCTTGGATCCAGCATTCATTGCTATGCAGACGACAGCACGGTGCATGGACGCTTCACTGCGCGCCCCGCAGCCGGAAAACAGGAGATAGCCGATGTGAGACAGTCTGTTGTAGCGGAGCTGAACCGGGTACTTGATTGTATTACCCATTGGGGCGTCGAGAACCTGGTTCAGTTTAACGCAGACAAGACTCAGGTGTGCGCGTTCTCGACGAAAAAAATCCCCGTTTATCCCCCTTCCTTCTCTTTGTAACATCTCCCTCGGTACTTCGGACAGACTTGACATTTTAGGGATGTCCCTTCGCCGGACCACATTGAGCGGGCTATTAAGACCACCTCCCGCAAACTTGGCATCCTGAACAAGGTGCGGCGGTTCTTCGCGTCAGAGCTTCGCCTACTTTTATACAAGGCTCAAATACGCTCGTGCGCGGAGTACTGTTCGCATCTCTGGGATGGCTCTGCCAGGTATCTTCTCAATGCCCTGGATTCATTGCAGCGCCGAGCTGTCCGAATTATAGGAGATGCAGAGGTTACACGAACTCTGGAGCCCCTGCAACTACGCAGAGACATGGCGGCTCTGTGCGTCCTCTATCGCCTATACCACGGAGAATGTTCCGAGGAGCTCTTTAACCTTGTTCCTACCTCATCTTTTCACACCCGTAATACCCGCACTGGTCGGGGAAAGAATCCTCATTTTGTCGACCGAATCGGCAGTCGGACTAAAAAGTTCGGTGCGTCTTTTCTTTTCTTTCTGTGTTTTCTTCGTCCTATAACCTTGGATCCTTCAAGCGATGCGTGAAGAAGCACCTTTGGCCGGCATAGTGACGGCGACTGAGGCAGCCTTGAACTAACTCGGATGTTTCAGTCGTCGTCACTCTTGGATCTTCTCTTGCTTATCATCAGGCGGGACGAGGTCAAATGTCGTGTCACAATAAAAAAAAAAGAGACAATAGAGCGCTACTTGACACGATCCTGACACAACTTCCTCGCTTTCCTCACATCCACAATTCCCTCCATACAAGCTTTCTTGAATCTCCGAATTGGTCGGAAATACCTCCTATGTCTGCCTTGTTTAACTTTCAAATATAATTTAAACCCAACTCACGCTTTTCGCTGGCTTCGACCAAATTCGAAACGCAAGCCATTGCAAAAATGGCGGCTAAAATCACAAATATATTTTTCATTTTTGTATTATAATTCAACGATTATTAAAAAAGTTATTAACTAAATACAAGAATTATCGTTTATCGCTTTTATATCGTTTTATTTTTGTAACCCAATCAAATTGTTAGGTTTTGTTCACATATTCCCTCTGCCTCCCTAGCACGGCAATCCAAGAAGCAAGATAAAGACTTGCAAAGAATAAACTCATTTAAATAACTCATTTTAAATAACTTACTAGAACAGTGTATCAATAAAGATATTTAAACATTCGGTAAAACTTTACACAAAACAACGTTGAAAACTAATAAATATTTATTTAAACATTTTAATGTTTTGTTTTTTATTATTGTGACACGACATCTGACCACGACCCGCCTGATGATAAGCAAGAGGAGGTCCCAGAGTGACGACGACTGAAAGAACCGAGTTAGTTCACGGCTGCCCCAGTCGCCGTCACTATGCCGGCCAAAGGTGCTTCTTCACGCATCGCTTGAAGGATCCAAGGTTATAGGAGGGAGAGAACAAATGGGCTGGCAAAGCATTCCACTTGTCAATTGTTCTACAAAGAAAAGACGCACCGAACTTTTTAGTTCGACTGCCGATTCGGTCGACAAAATGTGGATTCTTTCCCCGCCCGGGGTATTACGGGTGTGAAAAGACGAGGTAGGAACAAGGTTAAAAAGCTCATCAGAACATTCTCCGTGGTATAGGCGATAGAGGACGCACAGAGCCGCCATGACTCTGCGTAGTTGCAGGGCCTCCAGAGTTGCAGGGCCTCTGCATCTCCTATAATTCGGACAGCTCGGCGCTGCAATGTACCAGCCTAATACGTTATTTAAAATGAGTTACAATAATAGATCTTGCAGTTCTTTATTTTGCTTCTTGGATTGCCGTGCTGGTGTGAATGGGTGCGATAACGAGGGAGGCAGACCCAGGCGAAAACAGCTTCAGGAGTGAAAAAGAATGCATCGAATTATGCCTCTCTTAAATTAATAAATGTTTTTTTTTAGTTTTTTTTTACATTTTACGTTACATTAAGGCGACAGTGGTGTAGTGGCAGTGCAATGGTTACACAAACCGAAAGCACAGGTTGAAAACTACTCACCGGTACCAACGTGTCTTTGATATACTATTATGTACTTTGGTTGTCCTGTTTCTATGATACAAGCACTTTAGTAGCTTGGTATAGAAATGTTAATAAAATATAAAATAAAAATTTCTACAAAGGTTATACTAAAGATGCTTTTATCATAGAAACAGGATGACCAACGTAATATTAATGGTGTTTCCAAATCGGAGACATCCTCAAGAAAGCTGGGTTGCCTAGTGCAGAAATGCGGTCATTAAAGAGTGTTTAGGAGTGACGATAGCGGATAGAATAAGGAAAAGCAAGGAATAGATGTGGTTTGAAAGAAGATGTAGTGACAAAGATTGACAAAGGAATGCTTTGATGGTTTGGGCACATAGAAAGGATGAGTAAAAGTAGATTGATGAAAAGATTTTATATATCTGATGTGGGTGGATGCGATAACGAGGCAGACACAGGAGAGTGTTTACCGACCAATTCGGAGGCATCTTCATGAAAGCTAGGTTGCTTAGTGCCCATAACCGCTGAGCTTGCATGAAGTGAATTGTGGGTTTGAGATAAGCGAGGGAGTTGTGTTTGGATCGTGGCAAGTGGCGCTCCATTGTCTCTGCCTATCCCTGTGGGGAAAAGGCGTAACAATTTGATTGATTGATTGAACTCTCCATGACTTAAAATAAAATGACCATTGTTGCGCCACGCAGTATAAAACAATCTTTAGTTAACAACTCCAATAATTGATTAATCTAACATTTTATTAATCTAATCAATTGATTAATCTAATAATTGATTAATCTAATCATTTATTTGAAAACGTAAAACAGATTTATTATTATCTTATTGTTTTGTATTAATTGTTTGCTTACACCACTATAAATAATTTTAATTATTCATTATCATCAATTTGGTCCGAAGGGATAGGCAGAGATAACGGAGCGCCACTTGCCACGATCCTGACACAATTCACTAGGAAACCCAGCTTTCTTGAGGATATCTCCGATTTGGTCGGAAAACGCCCTCCTGAGTCTACCTCGTTCAAAGCATCCATCCACATCAGGTTTATGAATTCCTTTCGTCAATCTACTTTCACTCATCGTTTCCATGTGCCCAAATGATCGAAGCATTTCTTTGTCAATCCTTTTTTTTTTGTTATCGCAGGAGAATCCCTTCGGATACCCCGCCACCAAAAGGGGAGTTTTCCTTTTTTTTCCTTTGTTTTCCTTCTCTTTTACGGCAACGCTATGATCGCACTGCGCTGCCGTCCTCTCGGGGCCGTGTGTCCGGGTGTGCAGCGCCCCTACACGTACACACCCACGACCCCAAGGCACACTAGCTACTTCACACAGTGCCCTCTGCTCTCAGAGGGACACGTGGAGCAGCGCCACACGTCAGACTTTTAGCCATCAGCCAACAAGAACCCCCTTAAGGGAAGTTATTGACTGATGCCCAGGATGCACCGGCCCATCTGCTTTCCGCATCACCGGAGCGATACGGCAAACAGACAGACACACGAGGAGGTAGTCTGACTTAGCACCCCAAATCTTTGTCAATCCTTGTCACAACATCTTTCAAGCACATCTATTCCTTGCTATTCCTTATATTATTTTGGCCGGCATAGTGAGAGCAATTGACGCAGTTGTCGGCACGTTCATTAACGTGTCTTTTATGGTTGTTTTTAACTATATTTTTATTACTTGATGTTAGCTTGATGTTAAGCTGGAGTGTGGTCCATGAATTGATGTGACTGCTACTATAATTCAATAACTGTGAATAGCAATTACATCCACTATGCCAGCCTTGTTGGAACCGGCTACCTACAAGCTGATCCCGAATCAAAATGAAAATGAATTGAATTGAAAAAAAAAGTGTTTTCTTTACATCTCTCTCTTACAACACTTTTGTACTATAGTCTATTTCATTCCACATGTTTTCAATTGCAGATTTATTTGAAATATATTATTTGTATTGTGACCATATGAGGAGCATCCTACTGGAGTGTGCTCCATGAATAGATGTCACTGCTACTACAATTCAATAACTATAAGTAGCAATCACATCCACTATGCCGGCCTAATTGGAACCGGTAACTTACAAGATGATCCCGAAACGCGACTAAGTCACTAGTAGGCGAATTGATTAGAGCGCCAGTTCGTTACGCGTAACGTCCCGGGTTCGTTCCCGGTCGGAGAGTCGGAGCAAATATGTGTTTCATAGCTTTTATTTGTAATTTTTAATAATTGGAATAAATAATAATTTGTGATAAAAATAGGCGGATATTTGCTCCGGGTCAAAGAGTGGTAGGCAGTGGTACTCAGTCTGCTGATCCAGGGTAGTACAAGTATACAGACGGCGAAGTGACTTAGTCGCATTTCTTGATCAGCTTGTAAGCCATAGGTTTTAACTGGGCCGGAATAGTGGATATGACTGCTACTTACCATTGTTTATCTGTACAGATTTTTATTGTTTCACAGTCACGTCCATTCATGGATTGCACTCCAGCCTAACATCAAGCTCTTTAACGTTCCCACCTCGTATTTTTGTCGACCGAATCGACAGTCGAACTAAAAGGTTCGGTGCGTCGTTTCTTTGTAGAACAATCGACAAGTGGAATGCTTTACCAGACCTAACCTTGGATCCTTTAAGCGATGCGTGAAGAAGCACCTTTGGCCGGCATAGTGACGCCGAGAAGACTCGGTTTTTGCAATCCTTGGCACTCTTGGGCCTCTTCTTGCTTGCCATGAGGCAGGTTAGATGTTGAGACACAATAAAAATCTCTGCCTATCCCCGTGGGAAAGAGGCGTGACAATTTGATTGATTGATTAATTGACACAAAAAAAAAATGCAATGCGTAGTCGACATGCACAATGCACAGCTATGACGTTAAAGTTTAATTGTACGAAATGAAATTTATGTCGAAAATAAAATTTCCTATAAGAAAAACGTCTACCAACTGAATACACTTTTACTTTCGAAAACAAATTAAGGGAGACCGGAGACCGTTGTGACGGTTTTTACTTAAAGTGAATATTTTATTCAAAAATATATTTTATTACCAGGGAAATGTTGTCAGTCTTCTTGGAACTATCTCTAATGAGACGTAGCTAGAAGATATTTTTTTTATTTAGTCTAATTTATTATAGTTTAAATACTTTTATATAAATATCTAATTATTATATAATAAGACTTAGAGTGTTAGGTAGACACTTGGTAGTCATTTGCCTGGACTGTGAATCCGGGTATCACTATCAGTTTCATGTGAACAGACCGTGACTTAGTCGATTTTAGAATGTTGATGTTGCAGGCTCTAACTGGGCCGGTATAGCGGACGTGACTGCTACTTGGAAACACGTGTATAAATTCGGGAATGTTTTAAAAAATATTATAATAGGGGTGTACTATTACCAACGTTTATAGTTGCCTTTGTCTATTCCTGTGGGACTTAGGGAGTAAAATGTAAAAGGACCTGATGACCCTCCGATAACACCCGCCGCCCATTGAGATAATGTCGGCTTTGCATCAACCATAAACCCTAGCAGCGTTCCTCCGATCATCATAGTTGGCAAAGCACGAGTACTTCTTTCGAAGGACCCCGTAACTTTACAGACTCTGGCCCGTTCTTCTAATAAGTGGGCTTTCTCCGGTAGCAGAAGAGGGGAAGGAGAACGGCGACTAATCGAGGTGACAGCTTTTTTTTTATTATGACACGACATCTGACCTTGACCCGCCTGATGATAAGCAAGAGGAGGTCCAAGAGTGAAGACGACTGAGAAAACTGAGAGCCTCAGTCGCCATCACTATGCCGGCATTTGTTTATTTTAGGTAAACACTATTAAAGTATTTAAAGTAAACAATATTTGAACAATTTAAAGCAGAAGTCGCATAGATATATAACCGGCAAGCTGATTCCAAAACGAACCTAAGTCACTTTAGGATCTGTACCCTAGACTATTATAGTGGTGTTTAGGTAAAATGGGAGTCCCCAGTGCAAAACTACTTTACCGTACTTATATATCCTTATATATTTATACTTTGGTCGTCCTATTTCAATGATACAAGCACGCATAGAACTGAAGTTATTAGATTAGTATCAAAATGAAAAAAAAAGACGCCAGCCCCCTGTCTACATCTACCTCGTTCTCCCTAATACAATGTTATTACACTTGCATTTCGTTAAACAAATATATAAATTATATTATTATAAATTACAATAAATTAATATTGACACTATTTTTGTATTTTCACATTTGTTTCCATATTTATTACTGTGAGTAGTGAAAATAAACAATGCACACGAATTATATTGTTAAGGGGAGTTTTTTTTAATGTGACTTGACTTATGACAGCACCTCGTTTGATGTTAAGCTGGAGTGTGATAAATGAATGGAGGCAACTGCTACTATAGTTGAATAAGCAGTCGCATCCACTGTGCCAGCCTAGAAATATAACCGGCGACTCAAAAGCTAATCCCGAAACGAGCCTAAGTCACTTTACAGCCCTACTCCTACCACGCCTTTAAGAGATCGTGGTGTAATAATAATGAAGTAGTCACGTAAACTGGGAGTCCCCGGTTCAAAACCATTTTCCCGTACTTATATTATATTAGGTCGGAGAAAAAAGTCTTCGCATTTTATATTTATTTATTTAAGGTTGACTTACAGCTAGTATAATAATATAAACAGAATTACTTAAACTAATATAAGGCCACCAGTCAACACAACTTGCAGGCAAAAATATAAATACAAAATGTAAAATAATTGAGTACATTTAAACAAAAAATAGTCAATTCCATATCAAAAAAATTCAATCAATTTAATTTTCCATGGATTTAGGGTTTCAAAAAACTGTCTTGTCATGTGCTTACGGACAATTGATGGCTTGGTGCAGAATAGATCGATGTCCGAACAATGCTTATTAATGTAGTCGCATGTTCTCCATGAAAATTCAAGAAATGTTTTTTCACAGATTATTTACAATAAATTACAGTATTATATTTATTCTTTGGTTGTTTTATTTATATGATACAAGCACGTATAGAATTAAAGTTAGGAGCGTAGTATCGAAATTGAAAAAAATAATGGCATCAGCCCCCTGTCTAAACCTGCCTCGTTCTCCCCAATACAATGTTATTACACTTGCATTTCGTTAAACAAATATATAAATTATATTATTATAAATTACAATAAATTATTATTGACACTATTTTTGTATTTTCACATTTGTTTCCATATTTATTACTGTAAGTAGTGAAAATAAACAAAGCACACGATTTATATTGTTAAGGGGAGGTTTTTTTAATGTGACTCGACATATGACAGCACCTTAAGCTGGAGTGTGGTCCATGAATGGATGTCACAGCTACTACAATTCAATAACTGTGAGTAGCAGTCACATCCACTATGACGGCCTAGATGGAACCGGCAACTTACAACCCGACCCGAAGCAATATTCACATCACTTTTTATTAACAAATATTTGCAATATATAATGCAATTATTAAATATTACAAATAAAAGCTATGAAACAAATATTTGCCCCGACCGGGAATCGAACCCCGGACTTTACGCGCAACAAACCAAACGCTAACCGTTCGTACACGCCTGAAATATGAAAAAAAAATAAAAATTATTAATTTTCGTTTTTGTTATTAACAATTTACTAAGGTAAAAAATTATAAAATTAAAACTTCATTAAACAGTTTTTAAGAGTGGTAGGCCATTGTACCCAGTCTGCCGAGCCGGGTAGTACCACCACTTACAAGTTCGGGATCGGCTTGTAAGTTGCCGGTTCCATCTAGGCCGGCATAGTGGATGTGATTGCTACTCACAGTTATTGAATTGTAGTAGCAGTGACATTCATTCATGGACCACACTTTGGCTTAACATCAAGCGGGGTGCTGTCACATGTCGAGTCACAATAATAGAAAAAAAAACATTAAAAAAATCATTTTTTTTATAATATTACTATTGATTCGTTTCCTCATGAGCAGAAGCTACTTAAAAAAAATTTAAATCATCTTTATTAATGCGTTGTTTATAAGAAAATTATAAATATTGGTCCTACAGTTTCGGGAGTTCGGTCTTTTCTTTGACACATTTTCTCCTCTTTTCGAATCTTTTTTCGAATATGAATTATCTCAAATAGTTTTTGAGATAATTGTGAATAACCAAACCCCCATTTTTCACTTAATTGTTTATAACTATTGCAATATTTGCGAGCGGCCCTTGAATTTTCGAAAACCATCTACACGCCATTCCGAATCGAATGACCTCAATCATAATTATCGGAGTATACGAAAAAGTTTTGACCTTAAAAGCACTTGTTGAATAGACTATTATTATATACGAGTATTTTTCATTATTGGGCATCACAAAAATAGTGCATAAAAGCCCAAAATGAATGATGTCCTTTATAAAATTTATATGAAACTTCAATCAATCAATCAAATTGTCACGCCTTTTTCCCACGGAGACAATGGAGTGCCACTTGCCACGATCCTGACATAACTCCCTCGCTTCCTTCAGCTCTATGGTTACGGCCACTAGGCCACCTAGCTTTCTTGAGGATGTCGTTGATTTGGTCGGCGAACACCCTCCTGGGCCTACCTTGTTTAACGTTCACATGAGATTTATAAAAAAAATCAGAAACAAAATATTAAATCTTCGCCTTAACTTTATCTATTGTATTGGTACGAGTGAATGTCACAAAAATATACACCTTCATATATATAAAAACGTTTGCGTGCATAATTAATATTACAAACTATTATTTTATTAACATAAAATGTGGTTTGCATTTCTCTTTATTTTCATAATAAATTCTCAATTAAATTTTGGACTAGAAGATGACGGTGAGTCCTAGTCTTTTGTCTTTAATATATATGTTCTCCCCATACAATACAGACCGTATGCAGTATACAGACCGTGAAATAATTTGGTCACGTTTCGCGATCAGCTTGTAAGTTGCCGGTTCCAAATAGGCCGGAAAAGTGGATGTGACTGCTACTTACAGTTAGTGAATTGTAGTAGCAGTGACATTCATTCATGGACCACACTCTGGCTTAACATCAAGCGGGGTGCTGTCATATGTCGAGTCACAATAAAAAATATATAACAAAAACTATAACTTTAGATAGTTTGAGCTTAGAAAGAAAATGGCACTTCTGGGTAACATGTGAAGGCGATCGAGGCATACGTGAATTAAGCCGATTTTCAGCCGCCGACTCTAAATTGGCTTTCATGTTTATTTCAAATGTCCTAATGATATTATATTTTTTTATGATTATTTATTAGACGTGCACCATCTGTCAATGTCTTTAAACAATTAGTCATCAAATTGTTTCATGCTCACAGCATCTAGTTCATATTAAATAATTTGGCACAAAATATAATTGTGTATGTTTATTTTTACCTACATATATAAGTGTGTAAAGGTGACTTAGGCAACTGTGAACTGTCAATTTTCAGTTGGCAATGCTCTTTTATATTTCTCACTTAGGAAACACTGATAAGACGGTTAACAGGCAGAAGATGCCTAAGGCATGAAGAAGTATATAATAACCTAATTTGTTATTATATATTTTTTTTATAATAAAAAAAGATATTCAAAAGGAATTTAAAAATCTGATGTAAAAAAAAGGCGTGACAATTTGATTAATTTTAATCGTATTGATAAAAATGAAAAAGTATTTATTCAAAGATTTTCCTTTGCAGAGATTCCGGAAAAGTTTTGCTTTGCCGATCCCGACAGAGGACGCTGCAACGAAAATATTTTAAGGTATATTTTTAAAATAATGAAATTGGATTAAATGAATATAAATATAAATATATAAGATCGACAAGTGGAATGCTTTACCAGGCCATGTGTTCTCTCCATCCTATAACCTTTTATCCTTCAAGCGATGCGTGAAGAATCAATAGCCGGCATAGTGACTCGATTTTTTCGTCATCGTCACGCTTGGACCTACTCTTGCTTACCAGTGGCGTAGCGTGGCGGGGGCGGAAGGAGTGGCCCGCCCCGGGCGGCACATTTAGGGGGCGGCAAAATTAAAAAATAGAATATCGTACAATAATAAATCGTACAATTTGTACCTGAAATTCACATTTTTGTTGTACCTATGATTGAAACTCCTAAATAAGGGGGCGACAATTTTTTTCCGCCCCGGGCGGCTGACTTCCACGCTACGCCACTGTTGCTTTCCACCGACAAATGTCGAGTCATAATTAAAAAATGCCACTGTAGTCTCTAATAACCTGTGATATTAGAGCGACTTTAAATAATTAAAAAAAAATAGAATTGAAAAATATTTGGATTTTATATTAATTACTCGTATTATTGTGACTCGACATATGACAGCACCTATTACAGTTAAATAACTGCAAGTAACAGTCGGAAAAATTTTATTGGGCAGACTGGCACCACTGCCTACCCCCTTTAACTGAAGTCATAAACTAAGTCCGGGTTTTTAGTCATCGACTTTTGTTTTTCAATTGATTTTATTTCAATTAAAATTATAAATAATGATCCCGAAATGCGACTACATCACTTCACGGTCTGTGTACTTGTAAGTCGTGGTAGGCTCCCCAGACTGGGCACCACTGGGCACCACTGCCTACCACAAAGTTTAAATATTTATCATCTAATAATGTTCTTAGATTTTACTCGAACATTGATTGATAAATTTCAAAAAAATATGCGCTAACGGCGATAGTAAGCCGCATATTTTTTCTTCTTCAATAACTAATGTTTTCTTATTTTTTTCTTTTCTATAGTTACTACTACAACGCAACTAGCGGCCGCTGCGAACAGTTCATTTACGGCGGCTGCGACGGGAACGAGAACAGATTCGAAAACGAAGCCGAGTGCTTGGTTACATGCTATGGAATTGGCGGTACGTCACTATTTGTATTACATAGGAATCCGCATTCTGTCGACCGAATCGGCAGTCGAACTAAAAAGTTCGGTGCGTCTTTTCTTTGTAGAACAATCAACAAGTGGAATGCTTTGCCAGCCCATGTGCTCTCTCTATCCTAAAACATTGGATCCTTCAAGTGATGCACGAAGAAGCACCTTTGGCCGGCATAGTGACGGCGACTGAGGCAACCGTGAACTGACTCGGTTTTTAAAGTCATTGTCACTCTTGGACCTCCTCTTGCTTATCATGATTATCACGCGTGGCTTTTTGTTTAGCACACCAGGTTAGCGCGAAGTCCGGGGTACGATTTCCGGTCAGAGCAAAGATTCGATTCATAGTTTTAATTTGAAATAGGCAGAGATAATGGAGCGCTACTTGCCACGATCCTGACACAACTCTCTCGCTTCCCTGTTACAAATAATATCAAAAAAACGTTATAATATCATTTGATCCGGGTCTTTTTAAAAGTGGTAGGCAGTGGTGCTAGTCTGCTAATCCAGTAGTACCACCTCTCACATCAGAACGTGAAGTGACCAATCTGGGGGCCGACCGCGCAACTTCAATGGTAATGACAATGAAATTCATTCCCATATACCAAAAAGTTACGCGGTCGCTGTTAGTGTCAAAAACAACTTTTATTCATTCAGACAATGAGTTTCTATGAGTTTGAAATGTTAATGAAAATGAACATCGATGCTTAGTGTGTTGCGCTGTCGTAATATTATTTTGAAGCTCATTAATGGAATTCGACTGTCAAAACTGTCTAAAGCTCATTGTCATTGAGTTACGCAGTCGTCAGGCAGCTTGTAAGTTGCCGGTTCCACTATGGCCGGCATAACTGAAGCGTCTGCTACTTTCAGTTATTTAAATATAATAACAGTAAGCTCCATTCATTCTTAACATCAGGCGAGGTGCTGTCACATGTTGAGGCACAATTTACTTCATTTACTCCCAAATATGTTGAAACCTACAAATGCTATCATTAAATATAAGATGTCGTTGGATAGATTTTTTATACATTTCTGTACTAAGCTACTGATCACAGAAATTGGACGGCCAAAGTACATATGAAAGATATGTACTTTGGCTACTATACTAGGCTACTGATCATAGGAATTGGACGACCAAATTACATATGAAAGATATGTACTTTGGCTACTATACTAGGCTACTGATCATAGGAATTGGACGACCAAATTACATATGAAAGATATGTACTTTGGCTACTATACTAGGCTACTGATCAGAGAAATTGGACGACCAAAGTACATATGAAAGATATGTACTTTGGCTACTATACTAGGCTACTGATCAGAGAAATTGGACGACCAAAGTACATATGAAAGATATGTACTTTGGCTACTATACTAGGCTACTGATCAGAGAAATTGGACGACCAAAGTACATATGAAAGATATGTACTTTGGCTACTATACTAGGCTACTGATCAGAGAAATTGGACGACCAAAGTACATATGAAAGATATGTACTTTGGCTACTATACTAGGCTACTGATCAGAGAAATTGGACGACCAAAGTACATATGAAAGATATGTACTTTGGCTACTATACTAGGCTACTGATCAGAGAAATTGGACGACCAAAGTACATATGAAAGATATGTACTTTGGCTACTATACTAGGCTACTGATCAGAGAAATTGGACGACCAAAGTACATATGAAAGATATGTACTTTGGCTACTATACTAGGCTACTGATCATAGGAATTGGACGACCAAAGTACATATAAAAGATATGTACTTTGGCTACTATACTAGGCTACTGATCACAGAAATTGGACGACCAAAGTACATGTGAAAGATATGTACTTTGGCTACTATACTAGGCTACTGATCACAGAAATTGGACGACCAAAGTACATATGAAAGATATGTACTTTGGCTACTATACTAGGCTACTGATCATAGGAATTGGACGACCAAAGTACATATGAAAGATATGTACTTTGGCTACTATACTAGGCTACTGATCATAGGAATTGGACGACCAAAGTACATATGAAAGATATGTACTTTGGCTACTATACTAGGCTACTGATCATAGGAATTGGACGACCAAAGTACATATGAAAGATATGTACTTTGGCTACTATACTAGGCTACTGATCAGAGAAATTGGACGACCAAAGTACATATGAAAGATATGTACTTTGGCTACTATACTAGGCTACTGATCAGAGAAATTGGACGACCAAAGTACATATGAAAGATATGTACTTTGGCTACTATACTAGGCTACTGATCAGAGAAATTGGACGACCAAAGTACATATGAAAGATATGTACTTTGGCTACTATACTAGGCTACTGATCACAGAAATTGGACGACCAAAGTACATATGAAAGATATGTACTTTGGCTACTATACTAGGCTACTGATCATAGGAATTGGACGACCAAAGTACATATGAAAGATATGTACTTTGGCTACTATACTAGGCTACTGATCAGAGAAATTGGACGACCAAAGTACATATGAAAGATATGTACTTTGGCTACTATACTAGGCTACTGATCAGAGAAATTGGACGACCAAAGTACATATGTATGAAAGATATGTACTTTGGCTACTATACTAGGCTACTGATCATAGGAATTGGACGACCAAAGTACATATGAAAGATATGTACTTTGGCTACTATACTAGGCTACTGATCACAGAAATTGGACGACCAAAGTACATATGAAAGATATGTACTTTGGCTACTATACTAGGCTACTGATCATAGGAATTGGACGACCAAAGTACATATGAAAGATATGTACTTTGGCTACTATACTAGGCTACTGATCACAGAAATTGGACGACCAAAGTACATATAAAAGATATGTACTTTGGCTACTATACTAGGCTACTGATCACAGAAATTGGACGACCAAAGTACATATAAAAGATATGTACTTTGGCTACTATACTAGGCTACTGATCACAGAAATTGGACGACCAAAGTACATATAAAAGATATGTACTTTGGCTACTATACTAGGCTACTGATCACAGGAATTGGACGACCAAAGTACATATAAAAGATATGTACTTTGGCTACTATACTAGGCTACTGATCACAGGAATTGGACGACCAAAGTACATATAAAAGATATGTACTTTGGCTACTATACTAGGCTACTGATCACAGAAATTGGACGACCAAAGTACATATAAAAGATATGTACTTTGGCTACTATACTAGGCTACTGATCACAGAAATTGGACGACCAAAGTACATATGAAAGATATGTACTTTGGCTACTATACTAGGCTACTGATCATAGGAATTGGACGACCAAAGTACATATGAAAGATATGTACTTTGGCTACTATACTAGGCTACTGATCAGAGAAATTGGACGACCAAAGTACATATGAAAGATATGTACTTTGGCTACTATACTAGGCTACTGATCAGAGAAATTGGACGACCAAAGTACATATGAAAGATATGTACTTTGGCTACTATACTAGGCTACTGATCATAGGAATTGGACGACCAAAGTACATATGAAAGATATGTACTTTGGCTACTATACTAGGCTACTGATCACAGAAATTGGACGACCAAAGTACATATGAAAGATATGTACTTTGGCTACTATACTAGGCTACTGATCATAGGAATTGGACGACCAAAGTACATATGAAAGATATGTACTTTGGCTACTATACTAGGCTACTGATCACAGAAATTGGACGACCAAAGTACATATAAAAGATATGTACTTTGGCTACTATACTAGGCTACTGATCACAGAAATTGGACGACCAAAGTACATATAAAAGATATGTACTTTGGCTACTATACTAGGCTACTGATCACAGAAATTGGACGACCAAAGTACATATAAAAGATATGTACTTTGGCTACTATACTAGGCTACTGATCACAGGAATTGGACGACCAAAGTACATATAAAAGATATGTACTTTGGCTACTATACTAGGCTACTGATCACAGGAATTGGACGACCAAAGTACATATAAAAGATATGTACTTTGGCTACTATACTAGGCTACTGATCACAGAAATTGGACGACCAAAGTACATATAAAAGATATGTACTTTGGCTACTATACTAGGCTACTGATCACAGAAATTGGACGACCAAAGTACATATAAAAGATATGTACTTTGGCTACTATACTAGGCTACTGATCACAGGAATTGGACGACCAAAGTACATATAAAAGATATGTACTTTGGCTACTATACTAGGCTACTGATCACAGGAATTGGACGACCAAAGTACATATAAAAGATATGTACTTTGGCTACTATACTAGGCTACTGATCACAGGAATTGGACGACCAAAGTACATATAAAAGATATGTACTTTGGCTACTATACTAGGCTACTGATCACAGGAATTGGACGACCAAAGTACATATAAAAGATATGTACTTTGGCTACTATACTAGGCTACTGATCACAGAAATTGGACGACCAAAGTACATATAAAAGATATGTACTTTGGCTACTATACTAGGCTACTGATCACAGAAATTGGACGACCAAAGTACATATAAAAGATATGTACTTTGGCTACTATACTAGGCTACTGATCACAGAAATTGGACGACCAAAGTACATATAAAAGATAAATGCTAAGTGGTTCTAAGCCGGAACTCTCGGTTTGGGTGACCATTTCACTACCACTAAACCACGTCTCAAAAGATTTATAAGCACTTAAAAAAAATACAAGGATTTACTGCTTACCTAAATTATCAAATCGTAACAGTATTTGTTTATATCCATCAATTTGTAACAGGATTTAAATAAAATATATCAAATTGTAACAAACTTCAATTAATATTTACAATTTGTAACATAATTTAATTAAATTACATTAAATTGTAAATCAATTCACAGAATATGTGTATCAATTTGTAACAAAATTTAATTGAAAATATATCGATATGTAGCGTAATTCCAATAATATTTAACAATTTGTAACAGAATTTAATTAAATCCTATCAAATTATATTAAATATTATATTAATATTAATGCTAATATTAATTAATATAATATATTAATCTATATTATATTAATCCTACCCATTATATTAAAACCTAATTAAATAACAGAGGTAAGACATAGTGATTGTAATATATTTTTATTATTAAGTAATAATATCTAATATATTTCAAAGAATGGCGGGCATTGGTGCCCAGTCTGCCGTTGTGGGGTGTTACCACCACCTAGTAGTATATAGGTCGTAAAGAGACTGAGTCGCGTTTCCGGATCAGCTTGTAAGTTGCCGAGTCTAACTAAGCCGGCACAGAGGATGTGACTGCTGCTTACAGTTATTTAACTGTAGTAGTAGTCACCTCCATTCATTGGCCAGCCTAACATTAGGCGGGATGCTGACATATGTCAAAAACATAATGAGGTAAATAAAGTATAATAAATAATTATTTGTATAATAACTGAGGTAACAAAATATTATTTACTTAATTTTAATTGGTAAAACTCATGACCGCACACTGTCTGATGTTAAGATGTAGTGGCGGCCTGATGTTTATGATGTTTCTTACTGGCCTTTTTACAGATGAAATGTGTTATTTTGACAAAGATCCTGGCCCATGTTATGGATTATTCAAAAGGTAACAATATTTATTCAATTATTTAGTTTTAATCAATCAATAAATCAAATTGTCACGTCTTTTCTCACAGTGGTTGGCAAAGACAATGGAGCGCCACTTGCCACGATCCAGACACAACTGCCTCACTTACCTTACATCCACAATTATTTTTAAGGATGTCTCCGATTCGGTCAGAAAACACTCTCTAGATCTGCCTCTTTTAACGCATCTGATGTGGATGGACCACATCAGATTTATAAATTCCTTTTGTCAATCTACTTTCACTCATGCTTTCCGTGTGCTTCAACCATCAAAGCATGCCTTTGTCAATCTTTGTCACCAAATCTTCTTTCAAACCACATCTATCGCGCACTATGCTCTTCCTAATTCTATCCCCTATCGTTACCACTTACACGACCTGGGCAAAGACCTCCTCTCTTCCTACATCTTGTCGTCTCTTGCCATCTACCATCTCAGCAATAAATTTCGTCATAATACAGCGGATGTTATCCACCCAGTTCCACTACAGTTTGGAGGTTTTTTCACCAAGAGCGCTGTATGGTTTTTTGATATTTATTCGTGAAAATTTATGCGCTCCTTTGCTTTTCGATGATAAAAATATATTTAAAAAAAAAACTGCGTTAGAGACCAAGTCTGTTCACCATAGGTAAAAACAGTGAGAATCACAATTCTCTGCCAAGCCTTCTCTTTAGAAAGAGTGGTAATTTTAACAATTCATGTACTCGTGGAACAATAGTTCTTACTAGACCTAAATATTTTGAACGAAGATTTTCATTGCGCTTTGACTTTTAAACAAAGATTTCCATTGCGAAGACCGCTTAAAGTTAAGATGGACTACAAGCCATTCGATTTATTGCAGTGACGATAGGCGTGGCCGATTGATCAGCGATGGGTTCGATTCCCGGTCTAAGAAAATATTTGTTTCATAGCTTTTATTTGTATTATTTAATAATTTATATAAAAAAATCTAAATAATTGTTAATAAAAAAAGGCTGGTATTTGCTTCGGGTCTGGTTATCAAAGAGTGGTAGGCAGTGGTACCCAGTCTGCCGATCCGGGGTAGTACCACCACTTACAAGTATACAGACCGTGAAGTGATTAAGTCGCGTTTTGGGATCAGCTTGTAAGTTCCGGTTACAACTAGACAGGCATAGTGAATGTAACTCCTACTTAAATTATTAAAATTGTAATAGAAGTGACATCTATTTATGGACCACACTCGAGCTTAACATCAAGCTGGGTGCTGTCATATGTCGAGTCACAATCAAAAAAAACTGATAAAATAATTTCTAAAACCAACAAATACTTAGTATCGCTTTAATTGTTATATTATTCACAGATATTACTACGATTTGAATAGCGACAAATGTAGAGAATTTATTTACGGCGGTTGTTTGGGAAATTATAATAATTTCGAAACTAAACAGATTTGTGACACAACCTGCAGACCCTGGAGAGTATTCCACGATAATGACGATGTGGAATTAGGTACGTCAGCTTTTCATGATTATTGTACCTCGACTCATGACAGCACCCATTATGATGTTAAACCAAATGCTGTCCTTGAATAGAGGCAACTTAACAGTTTTTTTATTATTATTTACATTTATTTACTAAGCTACTAAAGTGCTTGTATCATAGAAACAGGACAACCAAAGTACATATAAAGATACATTGGTACCGGTGGGTGGTCTCGAACTAATGCTCTTCAGTTTGCGTAACCATTGCACTGCCACTACACCACGGTTGCGTTAATAACTATTAAGTTGAATTATCAATCAATCAAATTGTCACGCCTTTTTTCCACAGGGGTAGGAAGAGATAATGGAGCGCCACTTAATAAGTTTATGTTTAATTACTGCTATATAAAACTACAATTAGGTAACTTTCGCATCCAGTATGTCGGCCTAGTAAAAATCTACACAGTACAGTTTCTAGACAAACATTACAGAATTAACTAGCCAAATAATTGTTTAAGACTTCGTGGTCTAGGTTGGTTTCGCAAAAACGACCGTTACAAAACCATCTCATTATTGGAAAAATGTATATTTTAGTAATACTTAGGTCATCCAGTAACTATACAAGTACGATTGATAGATTAGTATAGACATGTTAAAAAAAGCATTTGTAAGAAGATATATTCTTTATTTAATGCTATAAAAAGAACTAAGCTCTATTTAAATTTTTAGTAGTTCAAGGAAAGCCTCCATTATGTAGATTACCAGAACTAAGTAACGGATCTGATGGGACAGATGATAATGGTGGTTATGAGGGCACAGATGGTTCCGAAGGTACAGATGGTTCCGAAGGACCAGATGGTTCAGATGGTTCTGAAGGAACCGAGGTAGCAGTTGTAGAAAACGTGTGTTTGCTACCAAAAGTTGTTGGACCATGTAAAGCTGCAATGAAAAGGTATACGAGTATAAATCGATTCATATTAATATATTTTAACAATAAATAGTAATAATAATGACATAGGGCTGAATTCAGAAATATTTATACGGAGACATTCCTGGAAAAGCAGAGGTCCGCAGTGCTCATAATCATTTGATTCCATAAAGCGAATCGTTGATGTAAGGGAAGTAAGAGAGTGTGCCAGGATCATGGAAAGTGGCGCTATGACTTTTTCATGGTCTTGTGAATCAAGGCGTTAAAAGTAATGAAAATGATGAGTTCACAAAAAGAAATTTAATATTTCAATGCACTAATAACAGTTTATATTACAGATTCTATTTCAACATAGCTACAGGCCAATGCGAATTATTTGTATATGGCGGATGCCAAGGCAATGGCAATAATTTCGATACACTACAAGAGTGTCAGGCCTCTTGTATGTCACCAGGTAAAGTTATTTATTTCTGCAGCAACGTCAAGAACTGAAATTTGCTCCAGGTGTTACTACCAAAGACCGTGAACTGAATCTGTCGAGTTTCGGGAATAGCTCGAAAGTTGACGGATTTCAGTGAGTATACCATAGCGGCTGTTATTTGCAAACATTTATATGTGGAACGCACTCCAGCTTAATAGCAATGTGCGGTCATATTTAAAAAATTAAACGGTCTCTCCAGACAAACTGCTGCTGGTTTTATTTAGTTGTTTATTTGTTACCTCAGTTATTATTATTTATTAATCCAGTTATTTCTTAATATCGAATTTGGTCGAAAAACCTTTGCAGAACATTTTAGTAGTGAGAGACAAAAGTAACTTTTTTACTATTATATAGGTAAACCACACTGTTTTCCTCTTCTAATTATAAATGTATGTTTTATTATTATTGTTTATTTTTTACTTAACCTTGTTTGTAACATTTGTAGGTTTCAACATATTTGCGCGCAATCTAAATAAACTCGAAAAGCATTTGAATTTTGAACTGAATTTTTATTCTCTATTGCATCATTTATCGAAAAATTATAATATATAAGAAAAATATATAAGAAAGTAATTTACCTTATAATTGAAAAACAATGTTTTTTGTTTCAGTTCCTCAATACAATGATTGTTGGTTACCAAAAGTCGTTGGTTCTTGCTTGGCTTATTTCCCAAGGTAAGATTTAATGAACCAATAATTAGACCACTATTCTACTAAGTTGCAACACCACACAAAAGACTCGCTCGGAAGTCTTGGATAAGGTTCTCAGTAATTTGTGCGACTAACGTTTAAGGCTGTAATTCTTTTAAACATCTTTAAACATTAACATAAACATTCTTTTAAACGTGGGTTTACACTGCTCATGAAGTAGGGTAAAGTCCAATCTCGCTTTATTGCTCCCGTAATAAGACCAGGTCGAGGAAAGCATCCGAATTCTCTCGACCGAATCGCATCGTATCTTAGTCGACCGAATCGAAAAGTAGAATGTTTTACCAAAACATGATATGACATCGTGTTCTCATTGTGTTCTCTCCATCCTATAACTTAGATCCTTCAACCGAGGTAAACGCACCTCTAGCTGAAATAGTGCCGACGTCTGAGGCAACCGTAAACTGAATGGGTATTTTCAGTCGTCAGCGCTCTTGGACCTTCTCTTGGCAACTCCAATGTCAGATGTCGAGTTACATTACTAAAACTATGTATTTTTTAGATTCTATTTCAACACTTCAACTGGTAAATGTGAAAAATTCATATATGGTGGATGTGGTGGAAACGCTAACAACTACCAAACTCTAAGTGATTGTGAAAAGAGTTGCGAACCAGGTAAATTCATAGTTTATAGAATTTTCATATCGTTTACACCGAAATCATACTCAGGATTTATTTCTGTGTCTTTCATAAGTCTTTTATTTCTTTTAACTTCTTTTTGTATTTTTTGTACGACTTAAACCATATACAATATATATAAATAAAAAAACATAAAAAAATAAAAAATAAAAAAGATCAGTGCTACGAGTATCCTAATAAACTATTTAGTTGATTAAACGTAATCTTCTTGATGTATTTACTCCTCTTGTTTTTAAAATAGTTTTGTAATATTTATTTAAATAAATATTGCTTTTATAACAGATTTAATTATAATTTTATGGTTTTCAGATGATTGCAATGACATATGTACTTTACCAAAAGTTGTTGGGCCATGTAAAGGTGCTATACCAAGGTAAATATTGAAATATAAAATAAGTTATATATGTTAACATTAGGATGAACAAAACTATAGCACCCTAGACACACCCTTGTGGAACACCTAATTTTTAAAATAATTAATTAAGTGTATATAAAATAATTAATTATACGTGATTAAATATCATCTTTTGAAATAAAATATAAATACTATTTTAGAATCGACAAATAGTATTTTAAAGTATTATTAAATATACGAAATATTAAACTAAATCAAAGGCTTCAATCTCAACTAATTAGATAATTTAAAAAAATATAAATAGAAAATTATAATAGATTGGAAAATAATATTAATAATTTGTGAAATTACTAGATTCTTCTTCGATATTAAGACTGGAAAATGTGAAAAATTCACCTACGGAGGCTGTCAAGGAAATGCTAATAATTTCCACACCTTAAACGAGTGTGAGGATAGATGTCCTTCAGGTAAATTGTTATAAATATTTGCTTTAGGTCTGGTTATCAAAGAGGTCTGGGTACCACTACCTGGTAGGTAGTGGTACCCAGTCTGCCGATCCGGGGTAGTACCACCACTCACAAGTATACAGACCGGTCACTTTTGGTCAGATTTGGTCACGTTTCGGGATCAGCTTGTAAGTTGCCGGTTCCATCTAGGCTGGCATAGTGGATGTTATAGCTACTCACAGTTATTGAATTGTAGTAGCAGTGACATTCATTAATGGACCACACTTCGGCTTAACATCAAGCGCGGTGCTGTCATATGTCGAGTCACAATAAAATAAAATAAAATGTGTACAGTGTTATTTTTCACACTAAGCTACGCTAGTCCTATGAAGATTTAAAGTTATTATAGTTTTACAGTTTAGACGAGAGGCGTGGAAATCGTGTGCTAACAAACAGTTTGTGTTTTTCAGAGCCTAAAGATGATATTTGCTCGCTACCAAAAGTTGTAGGACCGTGCGCAGCTATCTTTCCAAGGTATAATTAGTAATTTTAGTACACTTAAATTTCACAAATTGTACAGATTTAAACTTTCTTACGATTAAGTTTCACAAATGGTACGATTAAGCTTCACCAATTGTACATATTTAAATTTTCGTAAATTTGAATTCCACAAATTGTACCAAAAGACTCTTCATGTGCAAATAATCCATTACTGCCTTCATTTTGACCGGCATAGTGACAATGACTGAGGCAACCTTGGTCTTTAGCGCTATTGAAACTCCTATTCGCAATGCTTACTATCAGGCAAATCGAGGCCAGATGTGCCTGTATTTGTGAGTGAAGGTAGATTGACGAAAGGAACTCATAAATCTAATATAGATGGCCGGTTAAACGAGTCAGACCCAGGAGGGTGTTTTCCGACCAATCGAAGACATCCTCAAGAAAGCTGAGTTGCCTAGTGCCCATAATAGTAGAGCTTGTATGAGGAGAATTGTAGATGTGAAGGAAGCGAGGGAGTTGTGTCAGGATTGTCTTTGCTTATCCCTGTAGGCAATTTGATTGAAAAATTGATACAATACAATATTTTTTTCTTAATAATTTTTCAATGATAGTTTACCTTTTACTAATTAACAATAATATTTTTTTTAGATATTACTACAATAAATTAACGGGCAAATGCGAGAAATTCACCTATGGAGGTTGCTTAGGAAACGCCAACAACTTCCTAACTATTACTGATTGCCAAAAGAGATGTAAACGAGGTAAATACATAATATAAATACATAATATATGCACCACTCTTTTCTAGCGCTATGAGGCTTTTTAAGGATATATCAAAAAGGTTAGTCGACATCACAGGAGAGCGAAGAGTTGGCAGCTACCTCGGACAAAGAATTAGTCTAGCTATTCAAAGGGGGAACGCTGCCAGTATCTTCGGAACATTGCCTAAAGGGACTCCTTTTAATAATGTATTTTAAGTAATTTTTTATCAATATATGTATTAAATAAATATAAATCAATAATAGTATTTTATATGTAAAATAATTTGTGGCAATTAGAGACGCCACGACTTCACATTTTACATTTACGTTTAACGGATATTTTATACAGAGCTAAGGGTAGTTTCGATATAAAATTAATAACAACCCAATTCACGAATTCGTAGTAGTAAACGTAATAGAATAAGTATAAAGTAACACTAAATTCGTAAATTGAAACTTTTTTGGTTTCAGTATAAGTATCAGTATAAAGCATAATACAATAGCAAAAACTTATTAAATACTCAAGATATAATATAATAACATAAAATGATTGACATTTAATTTATCATTATTACTATAAGAAGAACTAGATTATATTAGAAAATATTAAAGTTACAATTATCTTTAAATATCATACAAAGTCCTTTACTAATTATCTTTAAACTAAAACAATCACATGCTAAAAATGCAGAACAATTTACATATTTGATAATGCTTTATACGAGTATGTATGTCTGTGAATTTATGCATATGTACGAGTAATATGTATATTATATTTACTTGTTTTTCATATTTAAAACTAATTATCTTTACTTTCACTTCCTGCACTAAAGAAATATTATTTTACAGTACCACCGAAAACCGTATGTGATTTACCAAAGAAAGTTGGACCATGTATGGCTGTTTTACAAAGGTTTGTATAAGTTTCGTATAGTAAGCCGCGTTTTGATTAATTCATTAAATAATTTGGTTGTATTATAATATAGAAAGAGGACAACCAAAGTACATTATAAAGTATAAAGAGTGGTAGGCAGTGGTACCCAGTCTGCCGATCCGAGGTAGTACCACCACTTACAAGTATACAGACCGTGAAGTGATTTGGTCACGTTTCGGGATCTGCTTGTAAGTTGCCGGTTCCAACTAGGCCGGCATAGTGGATGTGATTGCTACTCACAGTTATTATGTCAAGTCAAAATAATAAAAAAAACATTTTAAAGTCACGTTGGTACCGACAATTGGTTCTTGGTCCGAGTGACCATTGCACTACCACTATACCACGGTCGTCTTAATGTTTAATTTCATTTGTAGATGGTTTTTCAACAAAAACACTGGACAGTGTGAAATTTTCTACTATGGAGGTTGCTTCGGAAACGGAAACAACTTCTACACCCTAGCTGATTGCAAGAAGACATGTAAACCAGGTAAAATGATAGGCGTCATACACTAGCACACTAGTCCGTTATGTAGAAGTCCCGGGTTCGATTCATAGTCAGAGGAAATATTTGTTTTATAACAAAATTTAAAAATATTAGTTATATAAAAAATCACTTTTTTTCATTAGGACGCGACATCTGACTTTGACCTGCTTGATGGTAAGCAAAGGGGAGGTCCAAGAGCGCCAACGACTGAGGCAACCGTTAATGAAACGTTTTTTTTTTTATTGTGACTACCTACCTAGACAATATTTGTTTTATGATTTAATTTACAAATATTAGTTGATGTTTTTTTTTATTGTGAATCGTCATATGACAGCATTCTGCCTGATGTTAAGCTGCGGTCCATTAATGACCGTTAATGCTACTACATTTAAATAACTGTAAGACTACTCACACTAAGCCGGCCTAGTTAAAACCGGTAACTTACAAGCTGGTCACTTCACGGTCTGTATACTTGTAAGTGGTGGTAATACCCCGGATCGGCATACTGGGCACCACTGCCTACCACTCTTAATAAATAAATAAAATATATTTCTTTTAGTTGTGCCGATAGATGTGTGTAAACAGCCGAAAAAGGTTGGTCCATGTAACCAACAATTACCAAGGTAACAAAGTTTAATTTTTCATTTTTTTTTATTTTTTTAATTTACTTCTAGGAAATTCATATGTATATTTGTCTCTTTTTCGCTCCTAATTACTCAAAGAATTTGACTTAATAGGAAATAGAAGGAGCCCTAAAATCCGTGGCGTAGCTTGACCCGGGCGGGACATTTAGGGGGCCGCAAAATTTAAAAAAACTCATATAAATCGTTAAAATTTGAACCTGAAATTCATATTTATGTTGCACCTATGATTGAAATTCCTAAATAAGGGGGCGGCTGACTTTCACCCTACGCCACTGCCTAAAATAGCTACAAAATACAACCGTAAACATCGATGAACCGTTCATACTATTTTCACTTATGGCATTAAAAAGAAGTCAGAAGGGGATGAATATACATTTTTACATTCGTAATTTAGAAGGTTGTCACTAGTTTTGATGATCATTAGACAATCTAATTTGACACAATAACAAATGATATTAAAATACTTCAAAAGAGGATGACGGAACAATTATGCCGCTAATCTTACTACCACGTTACTTTAAATTAGGCAGTATTAAAAGTTGTAATTGCAAAAAGTAGTGACAACCTTTGAAAGAAAGGAATTGAAGTACAAATAGTTGTCTCTTTAACTATGGTATAAACATAGTATAAATAAGATAAATAACATTGAATTCATAGATTAATGATTGGTCTAAATCTATCTATGACTGTATTAGTTCTTATTTTAGCACAGCTTCTATTCTTTTAATATTCTTAGTAATCATTCCGTCTTACTTCCACTTGTATTATTTATACTCGTGCCACACTAAAACTCGTGTAGATGACGTATCTACTCACTTAATATCATTGACAATTATCATATTTCTTATTTAGATATTATTACAACCAAGCAACGGGTCAATGTCAATTCTTCTACTACGGCGGTTGTCAAGGAAATGGAAATAATTTCCAAACACTAGCTGCTTGTCAAAAGAGATGTAGATCAGGTAACATATGTATATATATATATATCAATTAATCAATGAAATTATCACGCCTTTTTTCCACAGGCATAGGCGGAGACAATGGAGCGCAACTTGCCACGATTCTAATACAACTCCCTCGCTTCCCTCATATCCACAATTTTCTTCATACAAGCTTTACGGTTATGGGCACTAGGCAACCCATCGTTCTGGAGGAGTTCTCCGATTTGGTCGGAAAAAACCCTCCTGGGGTTTTTTTGACCGACTTCTCGTTTAACGCATCCATCTACATCAGATTTATGAATTCCTTTCGACAATCTACTTATATTCATCCTTTCCATTTGCCTAAACCATCGAAGCATTCTTTTGTCAATCCACGTCATCTTAACAAAAAAAAATATGTTTTAGCGGTCTTTAAATGCATTATGAATTTATAAAAGAAACAATGATTGTGAAACTCATAATTTATGTTATGCAAAAATTAAGAAAACACTTAACACAATTTATTGTGCAGCTATAAATGCTAAAATGCATCTTTGGCAATTGCACTGTGTCGCTACAGAGTAAGACGAGGTAGTAACAAGGGTAAGAGCTCCTCGGGAGTGGTTTACGTGATAAAGGATGCACAGAGCCGCCATGTTTCGGCGAAAATCTAGACTCTCCAGATTTCTCGTGACCTCACCATCTCCTATAACTCGGACTTGTATATGCGATGCTAATTATTGTTAAGGATGTTAGGTTTGCAGGAGGTAGTCTTAATAGCTAGCTCGATGACTAGTATGTCCGAGGTATAGCTTGTCTAACTATACCTATAAATGACGCGCCCCTTCACTTTATTAGTTTATTTAAATGTGTGAATGCAAATATTTCTAATTATACTGTTATACTTTATCAGCGTGCTCCTCCTTTTGTGTCCAACCAGCAACTGTTGGATGGTGTGTTGCATTTATATTTTATGTTTTTCGTGTGTGCAAATGCGGTGGACGGGCGCGTCATTTCGGCTTAGACCGGCTATACCGAGCGAGGTGTTCATAGAATAGAAAGGGGGTAAACGGGGATTTTTCTGATGAGAACCGGAACAACGTGCCGATCGCGTAACTCAATGACAATGGGTTTCGTTTTGATGAACTACAAAATGAAAACTTGGACCTAAAAACTATGTTCATTTTCATTAACAGTTCAAACTCATAGAAACTTTTATTTCGAATGAATAAAAGTTGCTTTTGACACTAACAGCGACCGCGTAACTTTTTGACAAATGGGAATCAATTTCATTGTCATTAACATTGAAGTTGCGCGGTCAGCCCCCAGGTTCATGCCGCCACAGGAGGTAATGCAATCCAAAACCCGGTCTAGCACCACTACGACAGACTATTTATTCTGTTAATTTTCACAGTGACACCAATAGATGTCTGCAAACAACCTAAAAAAGTAGGACCATGCAACCAAAATTTACCAAGGTACGATTTAATTTTATCTTTGCAATATTATTGTAAATTACATTTATTTAAGTAAAATAAACAAATAAAATCGTACAGACTGTGAAGTGACTTAGTCGCGTTTCGTGGTCAGGTTGAAAGTACCAACTGTGTCAGTACAATGAATGCGAATGCTACTTGCAATTATTTAACTGTAGTAGCAGTTTCTCTAATTCTCGGACCGCACACTAACTTCATTTTTTGTTGGGTTCGTAATTTGATTATTTATTCCCCCTTTTCAAACCGTATTACAAACCGTCATGTCAATATGGCAGATTTATCTTTTAAATACCTAAACCTTATTTTTATTGTGAGTCGACATCTGGCATCGATCTACCCGATGGTAAGCATGATGGAAATTCACAAGTGCCGACGACTGAAAAAAAAGAATTAGTTCACAGCTGCCATAGTGGCCGTCACTATGCCGGCCTAATGTGCTTCTTCATGCATCGCTTGATACGTATAACTAAAGGCATTTTATTATTATTATTTATTTACATTTCTATACTTAGGCTATTAAAATGCTTGTATCATAGAAACAGGACAACCAAAGTACATATATCAAAGATACATTGGTACTAGTGAGTGATTTAGAACTCGTGCTCTTGGTATGCGTGTCAATTTCACTGTGACTACACCACGGTCGCCTTAAACATTTAAAGGTTTTCAGTTATTATAATTTTATCAAGCCGCAATACGCGCGCGTAACTTCGCTCGTCTAACCGGCGTGAGTTGAATGACCTGCAACGCTATGGGAGTTCTTATAAATTTAAAGAAATATCTAAGTTGATTTTTTTTCTAGATATTATTACAACCAGAACACAGGCCAATGTCAATTATTCACCTATGGAGGCTGTCAAGGAAACGGAAATAATTTCCTAACACTATTGGCTTGTCAAAACAAATGCATACCTGGTAAAACAGTCTTTATTTATTCATACACTGCATACCCGGGGTAGTGCCACCACATTGAAGTGTACAGACCGTGAAACGATTCAGTTAATTCCAAGAAAGCCTGAAGAGGGTCTGCGACTGCTACCTGTTGCTATTTACCTGTAGTACCGCACTCTAGCTTAACATCGGGCGGGGTGCTGTCAAAATTTCTCGTGAAAAAGTTTTAGCTCTAAATGCTTTTTTTTATTGTGTGACATAACATCTGACCTCGATGAGTCAAGTAAGAGGAGGTCCAAGAGTGGCGAAGACTGATAAACCTTTGTCTTTGTCTCAGTCGCTTTTACAATGTCAGTAAGAGGTTCTAATAATAATAATATAGCCTAATGAAAACCTAAAAAATATTATTAATTTTTACAGATGTGTGTAAACAACCTAAGCAGGTTGGACCATGTGGACAACAGTTACCGAGGTATTATCACATTTTTAAAATTCAATTATTCACTCACCTTTTTTAAAGAGTGGTAGGCAGTGGTACCCAGTCTACCGATCCGGGGTAGTACCACCACTTACAGGTATACAGACCGTGAAGTGATTTGGTCACGTTTCGGGATCAGCTTGTAAATTGCCGGTTCCATCTAGGCCGGCATAGTGGATGTGATTGCTACTCACAGTTATTAAATTGTAGTAGCAGTGGCATTTATTCATGGACTACACTTCGGCTTAACATCAAGCGAGATGCTGTCATATGTCGAGTCACAATTAAAAAAAAACTCTTAATTAACCATTTTTATCCTCCACACACCTCTTGACATCTTGACACAACTCCCTCGCTTCCCTCACATTCACAATCCTTCTCATACAAGTTCTATGATGATGGGCACTAGGCTTAAATATGGATTAAATATGATATACATATATATATATTTTAGATATTATTACAACCAAGCAACGGGTCAATGTCAATTCTTCTACTACGGCGGTTGTCTTGGAAATGGAAATAATTTCCTAACACTAGCTGCTTGTCAAAAGAGATGTAGACCAGGTAACATATTTTTAATAAATCAACTTTTATTATCCCTCGCCGGTATAGTGATTACGACTGAGGCAAATCGACAATAAGTAATGAGCTGAAAACACGGTCCAGGAGGCCGACCGCGCAACTTCGATGGTAATGACAAATTCAATTTACGGGACAAATGGTTACGCGGTCGCTGTTAGTGTCAAAAACAACTTTTATTCATTTGGACCAATAAGTTTTAATGAGATTGAACTGTTAATGAAAATAAACACTGATTCTTAGTGTGCGCAACACACTAAGAATAGAATTATAATTGAAAAGCTCATTATTGGATTTAAACTGTCAAAACAAAGCCCATTGTCATCGAGTTACGCGGGTCTGTCCGCAGTTTCCCGACGACAGACTATTTATTCTGTTAATTTTCACAGTGACACCAATTGATGTCTGCAAACAACCAAAAAAAGTAGGACCATGCAACCAAAATTTACCAAGGTAAGATTCAATGTTATATTAGAAAGATTTATTTGTTTGAGAAAAATAATCAAATGAGAAAAATAATCTTTATAAACTTTGTCGTGTTTATAGTTAAGCTTCAAAGTTCCAAATAGGCCGGCATAGTGGATGCTATTGCTACTTAACTAAAGTAGCAGTCGCTTTATATTATGGTCATTTATATCATTATTTATTATTTATTCATTTCACTTTTAAAGCATTCCATCAGCCGATATGATTTACCTTTAAAAATTCAAATAATTTTTATATAATTATTTAAAGATTTTTATGCAATATATTTTTATCAAGCCGCAATGCACGCGCGTAACAACACCTCCGTCTGACCGGCGTGAGTTGAATGACCTGCAACGCTATGGGAGTTCTTATAAATTTAAAAACATATCTAAGTTGTTTATTTTTTCTAGATATTATTACAACCAGAACACAGGCCAATGTCAATTGTTCACCTATGGAGGCTGTCAAGGAAACGGAAATAACTTCCTAACACTATTGGCTTGTCAAAACAAATGCATACCTGGTAAAACTTTTTAGTTATACACCGCCACTACTTTAAAGTGTACAGGCCGTTGTTCAGTCGCATTACGGGATCAGCTTGAAAGATGTCGGTTCCAACTAGTCCAGAATAGGGGATGGGACTGATACTTGCTTTGGTAACTGTTCTAGCAGTCGCCTCTATTCTTGAACCGCGTTCTAGCTTAACGAGCTCTGTCTTTCACGAGATAAAAACAAAAGTAAAGTAACGCGACATCTGACTTAGACTAAGCAAGCAAGAAGATATTCATGAGCGCTCAAGACTGAAAAACTGGATCAGTTTCCAATTACCTTAGCCGCCATTATTATGTTGACAAGAGGCTCTAATAAAATAAATTTAATTGTCACGCCTTTTTCCCTATAGGGATAGGCAGATACAATGGAGCGCTACTTGCATAGAGTCGATGAATATATCGACTTTTACGTTTTAGATTACTTTTTTGAGATCACTTTTTACCGGAGCAGGGCCTATCCATAAACATCGATGGCTACTTGTCACGATCCTGACACAACTTTTTCGTTTCCTTCACATCCACAATTCTTTTCATACAATTTATACGGTTATGGCTCTAATAATAATTAATATTACCAACTTATTTCTTTTACAGACGTGTGTAAACAACCTAAACAGGTTGGACCATGTGGACAACAGTTACCGAGGTATTATTACATTTTTAAAATTCAATTTTAGTAGCACGTTTAATTGCTTTTGTATAAAAATGTCAGGAATTATTTTACTATATAGATTTGTTATTGAAACTCGATATAATGACGGCATCCTGCCTAATGTTTATCTGGAGTGCGATCCATGAATGGAGTCGACTTCTACTAAAATAACTGCAAGTAGCAGTCACATCCACAATGCCGGTCTAGTTATTCCATTATAGCAAAATGGCCAAGCGTCTAATCTATCTAATCTAACTTTGAATAAGTGGTACTCATGAACAAATCTATTTCTAAAAAACTTTTAGATACAAATTTAATCTAAAAATATTGTATATTTTTAGATATTACTACAACCAAGCAACGGGTCGATGTCAATTGTTCTACTACGGCGGTTGTCTTGGAAATGGAAATAATTTCCAAACACTAGCTGCTTGTCAAAAGAGATGTAGACCAGGTAACATATTTTGTGTCTATTTTTCCCCCAACTGCCGAAAGGGTGGATTCGGTTTTACTTTGGTACGGCCTGGGCCTCTTTTATCCTAATACACGACAGCGAAATGACTTGACGACAGGCGTGGACGAACGGTTAGCGATTGGTTTGTTGCGCGTAAAGTCCCGGGTTCGATTCCTGGTCGGAGCAAATATTTGTTTTATAGCTTTTATTTGTATTATTTAATAATCATAATAAATATTGCAAATATTTGTAATTAATAAAAACAGAGGTGGATATGTGCTTCGGGTCTGGTTATCAAAGAGTGGCAGGCAGTGGTACCCAGTCTGCCGTTCCGGGGTAGTACCACCACTTACAAGTATACATACCGTGAAGTCAGTAAGTTGCCGGTTCCAACTAGGCCGGCATAGTGGATGTGATTACTAATTACAGTTATTGAACTGTAATAGCAGTGACCTCCTTTCATGGACCGTACTCCAGATTAACATCAGGCGGGGTGCTGTCATATGCCGAGTCACAAAAATATATTTAAAAATAATAGATTTTGATGGGTACGCCCAAAACTTAGATAGCAGGGTCTAGCAGGACAGGTCTAGCTATGGTACTAGCATTGTATAACTTTTTTTCTTGCAGTGGTACCAGTAGATGTTTGCAAGCAACCCAAAAAAGTTGGACCATGCACTCAATATTCACCAAGGTATTTCTTAATTATTTTTAGAGAGCAATTTTAACTTTAGAGCTTGTAAGAAGAGAATTGTGGATGTGAAGGAAGCGAGGGCGTTGTGTCGGGATCGTGGCAGTAGCGCTCCACTGTCTCTGCCTATCCCAATGGGAAAAGGCGTGACAAATTGATTGATTGATTGTTTTTTTAAGGTATTACTACAACCAAGCAACGGGTCAATGTCAATTGTTCTACTACGGAGGTTGTCAAGGAAATGGAAACAATTTCCTATCTCTAGCAGCTTGTCAAAAAAGATGTAGACCAGGTACACAATTTACTTTTATCATCATGACGTTTTACTAGTTCTAATGAGATTTTTTTCTTGTGTGACTCGACATCTAACATCACCCCGCCGCCCTACCACTACGCCGGTCTAGTTTAGGCCGGCGTAGTGTTTGTATAGTACCTCATGCAGTAGTAACACTTATAACTAAAGATTACACAGGCTTGCCAAAGTATTTTGCCACGCGTCTGCCCTCGTCGAAGGGCAGTCGTGTACTGCTGATACGCTCGAGTTTACATCTATTAATAGTACGTGTATTATGTGTACGTATTATGTAATAGTATGTATGTATCCCTTATACACTACACCGGCAACTTACAAGATGATCCCAAAACCCGACTAAGTCACTTCACGGTCTGTATGGTATTACCCTGGATCGGCAGACGAGGCACCACTACCTACCGCTCTTTGATAACCAAAGCCAGTGCGAATATCCACCTCTTAATAACGAAATTTTCGTAATATCAATTTTATTTAAAAATAAAAGCTATGAAACAAATGTTTATTTATTTTTGCAAAAATAACTGATATTGATGGATGTCATCTGGTATTGATTGATTGATAATTTATATTTTCAGTGTCTATAGATATCTGCAGGCTACCTAAACAAGTTGGTCCCTGTAACCAGAATATACCAAGGTGAGTTATGAAGGTGTTTTTTTATTGTGACTTGACATCTGACCCGCCTGATGGTAAGCAATAGAATGCCGATGAGTACCGATGACTGTAAAAACCGAGTCTTTACGGTTGCCCCAGACCAAATATTATATCAATTATTTTATGTTATTTATTTTTATACTAAGCTGACAGGCGACAGGCGTGGACGAACGGTTTAGCGATTAGTTTGTTGCGCGTAAAGTCCCGGGTTCGATCCCCGGTCGGAGCAAATATTTATTTCATAGCTTTTATTTGTAATATTAAATATTGCAAATATTTGTTATTAAAAAAAAAGAGATGGATATTTGCTTCGGGTCTGGTTATCAAAGAGTGGTAGGCAGTGGTAGTGGTACCCAGTCTGCCGATCCGTGAATACAGACCGTGAAGTGATTTCGTCACGTTTCGGGATTAGCTTGTAAGTTGCCGATTCCATCTAGGCCGGCATAGTGGATGTGATTGCTACTCACAGTTGTTGAATTGTAGTAGCTGTGACATTCATTCATGGACCACACTTCGGCTTAACAACAAGCGGGGTGCTGTCATATGTCGAGTCACAAAAAAAAAGCTATTAAAGTGCTTGTATCGTAAAAAACAGGACATGCAAAGTACATATATCAAAAATACATTGGTACCGGTGAAAGGTTTCAGACCCGTTCTCTCGGCTTGCGTAACCACTGCCACTACACCACGGTCTACACCACGGCCTTACTAACTAAATAATACTAATATTATTTAGTTGGTGTTTTTTTAGTTATTTCTAATATAGTTTTATTATTTCAGATATTACTTCAATACGAACACTGGTCAATGTCAATTATTTATATATGGAGGATGTTTAGGAAACGCAAACAATTTCCTATCACTTGCCGCTTGCCAGAATAAATGCAAACCAGGTAATGAACCAAAATTAAAATTTTAAAGGAACCCTTGATTTGAACACTTGAACAACTTTAGTCATAGCACCATAGTTATATTTCTTAAATATCCCTTGCGTCCTCATGGTTGATCATAAGGTACTCCAGGTCTTTAATTTGATAACAGTCCAGCTAAAGGCTTATAGTAAGAAACAACTTTAGTCATAGCACCATAGTGATATCTCTTAAATATCCATTGCGTCCTCATGGTTCATCATCAAGTACTCCAGGTCTTTAATTTGATAACAGTCCATCTAATCCTTATAGTAAGAAACAACTTCAGTCATAGCACCATAGTTATATCTCTTAAATATCCCTTGCGTCCTCATGGTTCATCATCAAGTACTCCAGGTCTTTAATTTGATAACAGTCCATCTAATCCTTATAGTAAGAAACAACTTCAGTCATAGCACCATAGTTATATCTCTTAAATATCCCTTGCGTCCTCATGGTCCATTATCAAGTACTCCAGGTCTTTAATTTGATAACAGTCCATCTAATCCTTATAGTAAGAAACAACTTCAGTCATAGCACCATAGTTATATCTCTTAAATATCCCTTGCGTCCTCATGGTTCATCATCAAGTACTCCAGGTCTTTAATTTGATAACAGTCCATCTAATCCTTATAGTAAGAAACAACTTCAGTCATAGCACCATAGTTATATCTCTTAAATATCCCTTGCGTCCTCATGGTTCATCATCAAGTACTCCAGGTCTTTAATTTGATAACAGTCCATCTAATCCTTATAGTAAGAAACAACTTCAGTCATAGCACCATAGTTATATCTCTTAAATATCCCTTGCGTCCTCATGGTTCATCATCAAGTACTCCAGGTCTTTAATTTGATAACAGTCCATCTAATCCTTATAGTAAGAAACAACTTCAGTCATAGCACCATAGTTATATCTCTTAAATATCCCTTGCGTCCTCATGGTTCATCATCAAGTACTCCAGGTCTTTAATTTGATAACAGTCCATCTAATCCTTATAGTAAGAAACAACTTCAGTCATAGCACCATAGTTATATCTCTTAAATATCCCTTGCGTCCTCATGGTTCATCATCAAGTACTCCAGGTCTTTAATTTGATAACAGTCCATCTAATCCTTATAGTAAGAAACAACTTCAGTCATAGCACCATAGTTATATCTCTTAAATATCCCTTGCGTCCTCATGGTTCATCATCAAGTACTCCAGGTCTTTAATTTGATAACAGTCCATCTAATCCTTATAGTAAGAAACAACTTCAGTCATAGCACCATAGTTATATCTCTTAAATATCCCTTGCGTCCTCATGGTTCATCATCAAGTACTCCAGGTCTTTAATTTGATAACAGTCCATCTAATCCTTATAGTAAGAAACAACTTCAGTCATAGCACCATAGTTATATCTCTTAAATATCCCTTGCGTCCTCATGGTTCATCATCAAGTACTCCAGGTCTTTAATTTGATAACAGTCCATCTAATCCTTATAGTAAGAAACAACTTCAGTCATAGCACCATAGTTATATCTCTTAAATATCCCTTGCGTCCTCATGGTTCATCATCAAGTACTCCAGGTCTTTAATTTGATAACAGTCCATCTAATCCTTATAGTAAGAAAGAACTTCAGTCATAGCACCATAGTTATATCTCCTAAATATCCCTTGCGTCCTTATGGTTCATCATCAAGTACTCCAGGTCTTTAATTTGATAACAGTCCATCTAATCCTTATAGTAAGAAACAACTTCAGTCATAGCACCATAGTTATATCTCTTAAATATCCCTTGCGTCCTCATGGTTCATCATCAAGTACTCCAGGTCTTTAATTTGATAACAGTCCATCTAATCCTTATAGTAAGAAACAACTTCAGTCATAGCACCATAGTTATATCTCTTAAATATCCCTTGCGTCCTCATGGTTCATCATCAAGTACTCCAGGTCTTTAATTTGATAACAGTCCATCTAATCCTTATAGTAAGAAACAACTTCAGTCATAGCACCATAGTTATATCTCTTAAATATCCCTTGCGTCCTCATGGTTCATCATCAAGAACTCCAGGTCTTTAATTTGATAACAGTCCACAGGGCCGTCTTTACCCGGGGGTTCAAGGGGTGCAGTGCACCCGGGCGCAGAGTCCTAGGGGCGCATGCCGACCGCCATAAATTTCGATAGGTACCTACTATAACGAGACCACGCGAGCCTTGACCACGTCAAGGCTCCGACTTTCGCACCCCGGCGCTGCATATGCCTAAGACGGCCCTGACAGTCCATCTAATCCTTATAGTAAGAAACAACTTCAGTCATAGCACCATAGTTATATCTCTTAAATATCCCTTGCGTCCTCATGGTTCATCATCAAGTACTCCAGGTCTTTAATTTGATAACAGTCCATCTAATCCTTATAGTAAGAAAGAACTTCAGTCATAGCACCATAGTTATATCTCTTAAATATCCTTTGCGTCCTCATGGTCCATTATCAAGTACTCCAGATCTTCAATTTGATAATGGCCCAGCTAAAGGCTCATAGTGAGTAACATTTTTAGTTAAAGCACTATAGTTCTATCTTTTGTTGATTTGCATCATCTCCTACTTTCGAGCTCTATCATCAAAGTAGCTCAGTTGTACCTTTTGAAACACCCATCTATACGTATACATGGTTGTTTCAAATATTAGGTCACAGATATGTTTAAAAGTAAAGTAAATACCGATTATGCGTCTAACATCCCTACTGCAGTTTGTTTTGAACTGATGACCTTCAAACCCCTGATCAGATCCTCATCAATTGTAGCTAAGAACCATCTCGATCACGTCAGCTTTCAAACAAACAAAACCGCATCGTAATCGGTCCATTCGTTTAGGAGCTATGATGCCACAGACAGATACACATACGCGCTAAACTTATAGCACCCCTCTTTTTGGGGTTATAAATGACATTCTTATTGAAGAGTGGTATGCAGCGGTGCCCAAGCCTGTCGCTTTATGTAGCGAGAAGTGGCCACAACAGCCAGCACAACTGGATCTGTCAGTCGAATGTACCCCAGCTCCCAATCTCTAGCGTTTGTGATGAAGGAGGCCACCATGGGGTTTTAGCCGGTACGAGATCGGCATAACCCTGGTACCTATCCTGAAAAACCAGGAGTATCCATAAGGATTTCCCCACAAAAAAAGACAGTGGTGCCCAGTCTGCCAGACCGGGAAGAATAGAGCGCTGGCATTCAAACTGCGCAGTAACTTGTTTTGTAACTATTTACTTTTTGTTTTACTAATGTGAATAAATTTGAGAGTATTATCAATATTCAAAGAGTAATAGTCAGTGGTACCCAGTCTGCCGATCCGGGGTAGTACCACCACTTACAAGTATATAGACTGTGAAGTATTTTGTCGCGTTTCGAGATCAGCTTGTAATTTAACGGTTTTAGCTAGGCCGGCATTGTGGATGTGACTGCTACTTACAGTTATTGAATTGTAGTAGCAGTGGCATCCATTCATGGACCGTACTCCAGCTTAACATAAGTGGGGTGTTGTCATATGTCGAGTCACAATAAAAATAAAATTATGAGCGCGACAGAATAGATGCGCGGACTCCGCAGTCGTCCATCGCCGATCCTTATGCTGCACAGCTTTTTTTATCTGCCGAGAACTCTACCATCTCTTACAAGTATCATCACCATCCAGCCAGAAGACGTCCACTGCTGAACATAGGCCTCCCCATTAGAAAGCCATTTCGAACGACAAGATGCCAGTTGTATCCACCGGTTATTCTTGACTATGTCGTCAGTCCACCTAGTAAAAGCCTACCTACGTGCGTCTTCCGGTTCGTGGTCTTCACTTTAGAAACTTGCTGATCGGTTCTTCGTGCAATTACAAGCATACAGACCATGAAGTCATTTTGAGTTCAGCTTGGAAATTGCCGATTCCTCTAAAGGTATAATGGATGCGACTGCAACTTATAGTTGTTTAACTGTAGTAGCAGTCGTGTCGAGCAACAACAAAAACATATTTATATTTCCCTAATTTTTCAGTTTCTTCAAACGTCTGTAGGTTCCCCAAAAAGGTTGGACCCTGCAACCAACAGATAACAAGGTAATACATCATTATTATTCCCACAGAGATAGCAGAGAAAACAGAGCGCCCCTTTCTACGTTCCTGACGCAACTCTCTCTTTTTTATTGAGACTCAATGTTTGAACTCGACTTGCCTGATGGTAAAGCAAGAGGTCCAAAAGTCCCAACGACTGAAAAAAGTCAGTTTACGGTTACCTCAGTCGCCGTCACTATGTCTTGCCAAAGCCATGTAAAAATGGTAAGCAAGGGAAAGTCGAAGCCGTGAGTTGAAACTAATTGCCTCTAATCATCGTCACTATGCCGGCGAAGAGAATTGTGGATGTGAGGCAAGCGCGGAAGTTGTGTCAGGATAGTGGCAAGTGGCGCTCCATTGTCTCTGCCTATCCCTTATTTTTTAGTTACATTTCTATTCTATGAAGCAAGCTACTAAAAGTACTTGTATCATAGAAACAGGACATCCAAAGTACATTGGTACCGGTGAGTGGTTTTAAACTTTGCGTACCCATCGCACTGCCACTACACCACGGTCGCTTTTAAATAATAAACAACAAATCGAAGTCATCCTCAAAAAAGCTAGGTTGCCTAGTACCTATAACCACATAGCCTGTATGAAGAGAATTGTGGATGTGAGGAAAGCGAGGGAGTTGTGTCAGGATCGTGGCTCCAACATCTTAGTGGGAAAAAGACGTGATAATTTGATTGATTGATTTTTACATTAAATAATGTAATTTTCCTAGGTACTACTTTAACATCAATACAGGTCTTTGTCAATTATTCATTTACGGAGGCTGTCAAGGGAATGGAAACAATTTCCTAACTTTTGCGGCTTGCCAAAGGACTTGCGGAAAATGTAAGTAGATATTCATTTTTGATCATCATCCGCCTACCGGGATATATGACAGCACCTGGTGTTAAGCTGGCGTGCGGTCCATGTCAGTAGCAGTCACATTCTCTATGCCGGCTTAGTTGGAACCGGCAACTTAGGTACAAGCTGATATTGAAACGCGACTAAGTAAGTGGTGGTATCGGGAGGATCAGCAGACTGGGCACTACTGCCTACCACTCTTAACTGGCCGTTATCCACGCGTTGGGTCAAAAATATATTTTTTTGTTGTCTCCCTGTCCTTACCTATGCACAGACTTCGTCTTTGTCGGATTACCAGAGGTCCAGGCTCGAGGTTTGTCAAAAATCCATGGAGTATCCATCTTCAGTAAAATATACAGATAAAACTCGTAACACCATACTGCGCTCCAAAACACAAATTGCCGATGTAGCTGTAAAGCTAGCCGTAAAAGCTGCCAAACTGAAATAGGACTGGGTCGTTTAGACATCAAATAATTCTGTTTGCTTGTCTGATGCATTATGGGCAAAGTCCACTACTGAGTGGACTCCAGATTGCGGTAGGCCCAAACGGAGATGGCGACAAACCGCAAAACGTCGTGGGTCATGGACATAAAGAGAGGGAAGCCTCTTGGAGGAAGAGACTATTAAATAGACTAATAATAATATTTACTTTTCAGTACCACTTGATATCTGTAAGCAGCCAAAAGTAGTTGGACCCTGTAACCAGAATTTAATAAGGTAAACTTAACATGACATAGATTTCTTTCTACATCTGACCTCCTCTGACTTGGTCAGCATGGTCTTGAAGATGGTCTAAGGGAGCCTAAGTCTGACTACAGATGAGGCATCTGTAGTCAGACTTCGGCTACACTATGCTGGGCAAAACTATAAAGATATTTTTAAGCATGAGAGTAGAATTACTGTAGAAATGCGATCATTAAGAAGTGTATGTCAAGTGACGATAGCGGATAGAATAAGGAATAGCACAGTGCGTGATAGATGTGGTTTGAAAGAAGATGTAGTGACAAGGATTGACAAAGGAATGCTTCGATAGTTTGGGTACATAGAAAGTATGAGTAAAAGTAGATTGTCGAAAGGAATTTTTAAATTTGATATGAATGGATGCGTTAAACGAGGCAGACTCTGGAGGGTGTTTTCCGACCAAATTGGAGACATCTTCAAGAAAACCTTACTTAGTGTCCATAACCGTAGAGCGTGTATGAAGAGGATTGTGGAGGTGAAGGAAAGAGGCGTGACAATTTGATTGATTGATTGATATTTACAGATATTACTACAACCAAAACACCGGACAATGCCAGTTGTTCATTTACGGCGGTTGTCAAGGAAACTCGAATAACTTCCTTACCCTAGCTGCGTGCCAAAGAAGATGTGGACCAGGTAAACTATTATATCGGGCCGACCGCGTAACCCAGTGTTTCTCAGCCTTTTTTTAGGCCATGCCCCACCTTAACATTTCTAAAATTTTTATGCGGATTATTAAGGAAGCATGTTTTTTTTATTGTGACACGACAATTGATCTCGACCGGCCTGATAATAAGCAAGAGGAGGTCCAAAAGTGACGACAACTGAAAAAACGAGTTAATTCACGGCTGCCTCGGTCGCCGTCACTATGCCGGCCAAAGGTGCTTCTTCACTCATCGCTTGAAGGATCCAAGGTCATAGGATGGAGAGAACACATGGGCTAGCAAAGCATTGTCTAACCATTTTATTACGGGTTCGATTTCCGGTCACAGCAAAGCAAATAGATGCACTCCAGCTTAACATTAGGCAGGGTGCTGTCATCATGTCTGGTCACAAAAAAAATTCTTCCGCTTTTCTGGTTTATTTTATTTAGATTTACTGGTTAGATTGTATTAAGTTTAGGTATCAGGAGTATAAGTTTAGGTATAAGTTTAGGTATATATTATAGGTATAAGTATATATCATAGGGGCAGTAACGTAGCGTGGCGGGGGCGGAGGGGGCAGCCCGCCCCGAGCGGCAAATTTAGGGGGCGGCAAAATTTAAAAATAAAATAAAATAAATCTTTATAATTTGAACCTGAAATTCATATTTTTGTTATACCTATGATTGAAATTTCTAAATAATGGAGCGGCAATTTTTTTTCCGCCCCGGGCGGCTGACTCCCACCCTACGCCACTGCATAGGGGTCTAATGACATATAGTGCAACGGAAATTTGCCGTAGGTAATTGGACATTTGAGTTGTCCAGGCGGCTGACGGAGAAGTCTGCAGACAGGAAGGCTGGCCATTATTTCTGCCAACGTATTAAGCCTTGCTATACAAAGGAGAAATGTGGCCAGTCACCTTGGGACTATCTCTGATGTGACGTCTCTAGAGGATATTTTTTATTTATAGTTTAATACAAAATGAGAACTGTAATACTTAAATAAACAATTAGTATTTACCATAGTAGATTGACGAAAAGAATTTATAAATCTGATGTGGATGGATGCGTTAAACAAAGCAGGCCCACGAGGGTGTTTTCCGACCAAATCGGAGACATCCTCAAGAAAGCTAGGTTGCCTAGTGCCCATAACCATAGAGCTTGTATGAGGAGAATTGTGAATGTGAAGGAAGCGAGGGCGATGTGTCGGGATCGTGGCAGTAGCGCTCCATTGTCTCTGCCTATGGAAAAAGGCGTGACAATTTGATTGTTTGATTGATTGATATTTACCCTTTTTTATTTTTCAGTCGATGTCTGCAATCAACCTAAACAGCCTGGACCTTGTCAACAATACTTGCCAAGGTAATTAAATTGATCAAAAATTAAAACTATTACAACAGCTACGAGCATCCGTATCCGGATAGTAAGCATCAGCATTCGGTCCGAATCGGCGGTCGAACAAAATGTTCGGTGCGTCTTTTTTTTGTAAATCAATCGACAAGTGGAATGCTTTGCCTGCCCATGTGTTCTTTCCATCCTATGACTTTGGATCCTTCAAGCGATGCGTGGAGAAGCACCTTTGGCCGGCATAGTGACGGCGGCCGAAGCAGCCGCGAACAAACTCAGTTTTTTCAGTCGTCGTCACTCTTGGACCTCCTCTTGCTTATCATCAGGCGGGACGGAGTCAGATGTCGTGTCACAATAAAAAAAATATATGTACTTTGGTTGTCCTATGTCTCTGATACAAGCACTTTAGTATTTTTTTTATTGTGACACGACATCTGACCTTGACCCGCCTGATGATAACCAAGAGGAGGTCCAAGAGTGACGACGACTGAAAAAAAAAACGAGTTAGTTCACGGCTGTCCCAGTCGCCGTCACTATGCCGGCCATAGTAGTATAGGAATGTAAAAAAAAGTTCAGTTGTATGTCGTCCCAAATAAAAAGTACCAGGAGATCAGCATATAGTAGGAGGTGTCTTGCCAAGTCTCGTTATAAGTAAAGGCGACCGTGGTGTAGTGGCAGTGCAATGGGGACGACCACTTGCCGGTACCAATGTATCTTTGATATAATATGTACTTTGATTGTCCTGTTTCTATGATACAAGCACTTTAGTAGCTTAGTATAGAAATGTAAATAAATAATAATAAGAATGTCATGTAGCCCAGTCAGAGGTCCCGACCCAATATTTGAATTTACCCACTGCAGGACATCATTCATTTTGGGCTTTTATGTACTACTTTTCTGATGTCCAATGATGAAAAAATATATAAATGGTAGTTTCGATACTCGCAATTGAGTCATTTGGAAAATAAGATATGGAAATTGTATCGTCTGTCATTCACAAAGACACCCTTATTAACAGTTCTGCTTTGAACTGTCATTATTATAGTTTGATCATTTTGCACACCTAAGTCATGCAAAATAAAGGATATATTCCAATTACATTGTAATATTCGTACATTAAACTATTTTAATTTTAATGTATATGCAACTGTTAATACAATTAAGAACAAGTCCCCGTACAAAATTAATAGAGACCTTTATATTTAAAAAAAATGGTTAGAATATGGGCTCTATCCTCAGATCATACAAGTATACTATACTTTTATGATCTGAGGCCCATCCAATGAATTTGCCACGATCCTCAAACAAGCATTGAATATTATGAAACGAATGTTTACTATGCCTTGGAATCAAACCCGGGTCTCACCCAATGTGCTATTTAGAGCTGGCAACTTTCGAGTTGATCCCGAAACGCAACTGAATCAATCACTTGAAAGGTCATCATTAATTTTATATGAGGACTTGGGCTTAATTGTATTAACAGTTGCATATACATTTTAAAATAGTTTGTTGTACGATGATTACAATGCAATTAAAATATATCCTTTGTTTTGCATAATTTAGGTGTGCAAAATGATCAAACTATAAAGCAGTACAAATGTGGCGTTGATTGACAGATGATACAAAGTCCATATCTTATTTACTAAATTACTCAATCGCACAGCAGTTAAAAGCAAAATTGTTATTAGTTTTATCAATACAAGTATCAAAACTACCATTTATATCTTTTTTTCATCATTGGACATTAGAAAAGTAGTACAAAGAAGCCCAAAATGAATGATGTCCTTTAATTAAATTTTTAGATATTATTACAATTCGATCACCGGCCAGTGTCAATTGTTCATTTATGGAGGATGTCTTGGAAACAGCAACAACTTCTTGACTCTAGCAGAATGCCAGAAAAGATGTAGACCAGGTAAAAGAATTAAACCTCAATCTCTCCCTAATCACGATGGCTGCAAAGCTCTCGAAACGTCGGAATAATAAAAAAAAAATATTATAAAATCAACAACCAAAATAAACGCGATAGTAACCCGCAAAATTTTGGTAAATACAAAAGAATTGAGTTTAAAATTTCCATGTCTTCGTAAGCTCAAACGAAGTCCAGGCAAACCAGTGCACCTGCTCTGGCTGCAGTTTCAGAGGCGCCAAAATCATATTATATCAATTAATTAATCAAATTGTCACGCCTTTTTCCCACAGGGATAGGCAGAGACAAAGGAGCGCCACTTACTACGTTCCGTGGAGCTTATATGAAGAGAATTATATTAAATTAGGTTGTGTCAGGAATACAATATAATATAATATAATATAATATAATATAATATAATATAATATAATATAATATAATATAATATAATATAATATAATATAATATAATATAATATAATATAATATAATATAATATAATATAATATAATATAATTGAATAAGCCAAATAATTTGCACTTAGGAAATAGAAGAAGCCCCAAAATACAAAATATACAACCGTTCATACTGTTTTCACTTATGGCATTAAAAAGAAGTCAGAACGGGTTATAAATTTTTACATTCGTAATTTAGATGGTTGTCACTAGTTTTGATGATCATTTGACAGAATAACAAATGACATTAAAATACTTCAAAAAAGGATGACGGAACAATTATGCCGCTACTCTTACTACCACGTGACTTTTAATTAAGCAGTATTAAAAGTCAACCAAGTGGTTGTAATTGCAAAGGTTTATTTTAGCACAGCTCCTATTCTTTTCATATTCTTAGGAATAAACGACAAACGACGTCTGATATACGACGTCTGTTAACGACGTTGTGTCACCGGTACCAATGTATCTTTGATATATGTATTTTGGTTGTCCTGTTTCTATGATACAGCACTTTATAAACAATAATATGATAACAATGGTTAATTTACCTTTTCAGTAACTATAGATGTCTGCAGACTGCCAAAACAAATTGGACCATGTAGTCAAAGTATACCAAGGTATGTTTGCACATGTACAATTTATCTCAATCAGGGATAGGCAGAGACAATAGAGCGCCACTTGCCACGATCCAGACAGAACTTCCTCGCTTTTATTACATCCACAATTCTCTTCATATAAGATCTACGGTTATGGACACTAGGCAACCTAGCTTTCTCGAGAATGTTTCTGATGTGGTATCTATCATTCCATCCTACTTCTACTCGTGTATATGCTTAGTCGTGGTTGATCGTTCAAACTCGTGCCATTTGCGAATACTAAAACTCGTGTTTTAGTATTCGCAATCTACCTCCTTATCTATCTACGTATCTACCTCCTTTTACTTAATATCATCCTCAATAAAGCTAGATTGCCTAGTGCCCATAACCACAGAGCCTGTATGAAGAGAATTGTGGATATGAAGGAAGCAAGGGAGTTGTGTAAGGATCGTGGCAAGTGGCGCTCCATTGTCTCTGCCTATCCCCGTGGGAAAAAGGCGTGACAATTCGATTGATTGATTGATTGATACCTCAACCCGTCTGATGATAAGCAAGAGGAGATCCAGGAGTGACGATGACTGAAACAACCGAGTTTGTTCACAACTGCCTCAGTCGCCGTCACTATGCCGGCAAACGCATCGCCTAAAGGATTTTTTTATTTGTTTTAGATATTACTATAACCAGAATACGGGACAATGTGAACTCTTCTTTTACGGCGGTTGTTTAGGGAATAGTAATAATTTCCTAACTCTAGCAGCTTGTCAGAAGAGATGTAAGGCGCTGCCTGTAAATGTGTGTAAACAACCTAAAAAGGTTGGACCATGCAACCAGCTATTACCAAGGTAAAATAAAAATAATAATAGTAAAAATATTTTTGAACACAAGCTTTTATTTACCCAAATATTTACGAAGATATTCCATAGCATGTTCAGGTTTATCTCGCTCCTCGTAAAGACTCAAAAGCTCTTCTGTAAATGCATCAATTACACCAGCTCTCTCCAGATATCGCCTGAACTCGCGTTTTGAATCAACGAACTCTGCAACTACGCAAAGACATGGCGGCTCTGTGCGTCCTCTATCGCCTATACCACGGGGAATGTTCCGAGGAGCTTTTCAACCTTGTTCCTACCTCGTATTTTCACTCCCGTAATACCCGCACAGGTCGGGGAAAGCATCCGCATTTTATCGACCGAATTGGCAGTCGAACTAAAAAGTTCGGTGCGTCTTTTCTTTGTAGATCAATTGACAAGTGGAATGCTTTGCCTGCCCATGTGTTCTCTCCATCCTATGACCTTGGATCCTTCAAGCGATGCCTGAAGAAGCATCTTAGGCCGGCATAGTGGCGGCGGCTGGGACAGCCGGGAACTGACTCGGTTGTCCCAGTCGTCGTCACTCTTGGACCTCCTCTTACGTATCATCAGGCGGGTCGAGGTCAGATGTCATGTCACAATAAAAAAAAATTGGCTTGTAGGATGACATTTTTCTAAAATTGTTATGTGGTGCTTTTTATTATTTATTTACATAGCTAACATATATTTAAATTCAAACCAAAATCCGAGAAAATCAACAAATAACAATCGTCAATCTATATTTGAAATAACTCCAATTCTGATAACATGCAGAAGGGATCAGTCCGTTCTCACACGTTTATGTATAGGTCATACCAATTTTTATTTTTTTATTGTGACTCGACATATGACAGCACCCCGCTTGATGTTAAGCCAAAGTGTGGTCCATGAATGAATGTCACTGCTACTACAATTCAATAACTGTGAGTAGCAATCACATCCACTATGACGGCCTAGATGGAACCGGCAACTTACAAGCTGATCCCGAAACGTGACCAAATCACTTCACGGATCAATCACTTCTGTATACTTGTAAGTGGTGGTGCTTCGGATCGGCAGACTGGGTACCACTGCCCACCACTCTTTGATAAACAGACCCGAAGCAAATAACCATCTCTATTTTTTATTACCAAATATTTATATTTAATATTACAAATAACAACTATGAAACAAATATTTGCTCCGACCGGGAGTCGAACCCGGGACTTTACGCGCAACAAACCAATTGCTAACACCAACCAAACTACCGTTTGTCCACGCCTGTCGTCAAAATGTCATTTACATTAACTTATTCTACAATATATATTCTTTTTTCTTAATTTACTGTTAATATCAAGTTACATTTTATTCTTGTTTATCTATACCTCACGAAAAGCTTTTATATCATAAGAATTGTGTAATGTAATAAATTAATGGGTTCTATCATTTATTACATTACACAAAAAAATGTATAAGAGCTCTTTGCGATGCACATTTGTTAGACTCTTGCAGACCACTATGTATATATACCTGTTTATATATACAGCATTGTTGTATTTTTGTAAAGGAAAATCCTAACCTTTTCCCAATTAAAGTATCCACTAATTCAAGAAGAAGGTACTACAATTTAGTAAATATATCCAAATTTAACCTTAGTACATCAATAAAAAATTCGTATAGTATGGCAGCCAGGGTATATAATGCACTACCAGATGATCTGCGTTCACTATCCGGCAAATTGTTTAAAATAAAATTAAAACAGTGGCTTATTGAGAAATGTTTTTATAGCATTAGAGAGTTTTTACCATATCATTAATTACGAGAAGTACAATTATATACTTGTGCAATTTTAATTTATTGACATATTTAAATAATAATAATGACTAATATAATAATTTAATAATAACATTACTTAACAATATTTGCACGCCAGATTTGGCAAATATGGCAGATATAACATAAACCAATATGTAACACCTACATTTTTAACCCATATTAAGCAAATAAATAATTCATTTCATTTCATTTCATTTCATTTCATTTCATTTCATTTCATTTCATTTCATTTCATTTCATTTCATTTCATTTCATTTTATTTTATTTCATTTCATTTCATTTCATTTCATTTTATTTCATTTCACAATTGCGAATGCTACTTGCAGTTATTTACCTGTAGTAGCAGTTGTTACCATTCATGGAGCGCACTCCAGCTCATTTCAGGTAGGGTCCTGTCATAATGTTAAAGCGCATAGACTACCGCCAATTGCTGAATAAGGTTTTTGGTTTTTCAATAGAATTGTCACGCCCTTTTTTCCATGGGGATAGGCAGAGACAATGTAGCGCCACTTGCCACGATCCTGACACAACTTCCTCGCTTCCTTCACATCCACAGTTCTCTCCATACAAGCTCTAAGGTTCTGGGCATTTGATCGGATTTGATTTGATCGGAAAACACACATTCATCCACATCTGATTTATAAATTCCTTTCGTCAATCTACTTTCACTCATCCTTTCCATGTGCCCAAACCATCGAAGCATCCCTTTGTCAATGTTTGTCACTACATATTATAAATAAATACATTATTATTATTTACATCTGGTTAATAATATAATATAATAGCCAATATAATAAATATTTAAAGAGTGGTAGGTAGTGGTACCTAGTCTGCCGATCCGGGGTAGTACCACCACTTACAAGTATACAGACCGTGAAGTGATTTGGTCACGTTTCGGGATCAGCTCGTAAGTTGCCGGTTCCATCTAGGCCGGCATAGTGGATGTGATTGCTACTCACAGTTATTGAATTGTAGTAGCAGTGACATTCATTCATGGACCACACTTCGGCTTAACATCAAGCGGGGTGTTGTCATATGTCGAGTCACAATAAAAAAATATAAAAAAATATTAGGGTACAAATTGCTTATGCAATTAATTAACATTGTATTTTAATTATTATTTAGATATTACTACAACCAAGCAACGGGTCAATGTCAATTATTCTTTTACGGCGGTTGTCAAGGAAATGGAAATAATTTCTTAACCCTGGCTGAGTGCCAAAGAAGATGTAGACCAGGTTCGTAAACTTCTGACGATTTGTCTCATTAAATTATTGTATTTTTAGAATTGTGACTTCAATTTGTTTTATTTTTAGTGATACCCGTGGATGTATGCAAAGAACCCAAAAAGGTCGGCCCTTGTAATCAACAATTGCCAAGGTAAAAAAAGTTGAATTTGTTATTAAACATGTAATTCATTATGATTTAAAAACTCACAAGATAATTAATATAATATTACTTTATAGATATTATTACAACCAAGCAACGGGTCAATGTCAATTATTCTTCTACGGCGGTTGTCAAGGAAATGGAAATAATTTCTTAACCCTGGCTGAGTGCCAAAGAAGATGTAGACCAGGTTCGTAAACTTCTGACGATTTGTCTCATTAAATTATTGTATATTTAGAATTGTGACTTCAATTTGTTTTATTTTTAGTGATACCCGTGGATGTATGCAAAGAACCCAAAAAGGTCGGCCCTTGTAATCAACAATTGCCAAGGTAATTAAAGTTAAATTTGTTATTAAACTTGTTATACATTTTGATTTAAAAACTCACAATATAATTAATATAATATTACTTTATAGATATTATTACAACCAAGCAACGGGTCAATGTCAATTATTCTTCTACGGCGGTTGTCAAGGAAATGGAAATAATTTCTTAACCCTGGCTGAGTGCCAAAGAAGATGTAGACCAGGTTCGTAAACTTCTGACGATTTGTCTCATTAAATTATTGTATATTTAGAATTGTGACTTCAATTTGTTTTATTTTTAGTGATACCCGTGGATGTATGCAAAGAACCCAAAAAGGTCGGCCCTTGTAATCAACAATTGCCAAGGTAATTAAAGTTAAATTTGTTATTAAACTTGTTATACATTTTGATTTAAAAACTCACAATATAATTAATATAATATTACTTTATAGATATTATTACAACCAAGCAACGGGTCAATGTCAATTATTCTTCTATGGCGGTTGTCAAGGAAATGGAAATAATTTCTTAACCCTGGCTGAGTGCCAAAGAAGATGTAAACCAGGTTCGTAAACTTCTATTTGTATCATCAGATTATTGAATTATTAGAGTTGTGACCTAAATTTATTTTATTTTTAGTGATACCCGTGGATGTATGCAAAGAACCCAAAAAGGTCGGCCCTTGTAATCAACAATTGCCAAGGTAATTAAAGTTAAATTTGTTATTAAACTTGTTATTCATTTTGATTTAAAAACTCACAATATAATTAAAATTATATTACTTTATAGATATTATTACAACCAAGCAACGGGTCAATGTCAATTATTCTTCTACGGCGGTTGTCAAGGAAATGGAAATAATTTCTTAACCCTGGCTGAGTGCCAAAGAAGATGTAGACCAGGTTCGTAAACTTCTGACGATTTGTCTCATTAAATTATTGTATTTTTAGAATTGTGACTTCAATTTGTTTTATTTTTAGTGATACCCGTGGATGTATGCAAAGAACCCAAAAAGGTCGGCCCTTGTAATCAACAATTGCCAAGGTAAAAAAAGTTGAATTTGTTATTAAACATGTAATTCATTATGATTTAAAAACTCACAAGATAATTAATATAATATTACTTTATAGATATTATTACAACCAAGCAACGGGTCAATGTCAATTATTCTTCTACGGCGGTTGTCAAGGAAATGGAAATAATTTCTTAACCCTGGCGGAGTGCCAAAGAAGATGTAAACCAGGTTCGTAAACTTCTGACAATTTGTCTCATTAAATTATTGTATTTTTAGAATTGTGACTTCAATTTGTTTTATGTTTAGTGATACCTGTGGATGTATGCAAAGAACCCAAAAAGGTCGGCCCTTGTAATCAACAATTGCCAAGGTAAAAAAAGTTGAATTTGTTATTAAACATGTAATTCATTATGATTTAAAAACTCACAAGATAATTAATATAATATTACTTTATAGATATTATTACAACCAAGCAACGGGTCAATGTCAATTATTCTTCTACGGCGGTTGTCAAGGAAATGGAAATAATTTCTTAACCCTGGCTGAGTGCCAAAGAAGATGTAAACCAGGTTCGAAAACTTCTGACGATTTGTCTCATTAAATTATTGTATTTTTAGAATTGTGACTTCAATTTGTTTTATTTTTAGTGATACCCGTGGATGTATGCAAAGAACCCAAAAAGGTCGGCCCTTGTAATCAACAATTGCCAAGGTAAAAAAAGCTGAATTTGTTATTAAACATGTAATTCATTATGATTTAAAAACTCACAAGATAATTAATATAATATTACTTTATAGATATTATTACAACCAAGCAACGGGTCAATGTCAATTATTCTTCTACGGCGGTTGTCAAGGAAATGGAAATAATTTCTTAACCCTGGCTGAGTGCCAAAGAAGATGTAGACCAGGTTCGTAAACTTCTGACGATTTGTCTCATTAAATTATTGTATATTTAGAATTGTGACTTCAATTTGTTTTATTTTTAGTGATACCCGTGGATGTATGCAAAGAACCCAAAAAGGTCGGCCCTTGTAATCAACAATTGCCAAGGTAATTAAAGTTAAATTTGTTATTAAACTTGTTATACATTTTGATTTAAAAACTCACAATATAATTAATATAATATTACTTTATAGATATTATTACAACCAAGCAACGGGTCAATGTCAATTATTCTTCTATGGCGGTTGTCAAGGAAATGGAAATAATTTCTTAACCCTGGCTGAGTGCCAAAGAAGATGTAGACCAGGTTCGTAAACTTCTATTCGTATCATCAGATTATTGAATTATTAGAGTTGTGACCTAAATTTATTTTATTTTTAGTGATACCCGTGGATGTATGCAAAGAACCCAAAAAGGTCGGCCCTTGTAATCAACAATTGCCAAGGTAATTAAAGTTAAATTTGTTATTAAACTTGTTATTCATTTTGATTTAAAAACTCACAATATAATTAAAATTATATTACTTTATAGATATTATTACAACCAAGCAACGGGTCAATGTCAATTATTCTTCTACGGCGGTTGTCAAGGAAATGGAAATAATTTCTTAACCCTGGCTGAGTGCCAAAGAATATGTAAACCAGGTTCGTAAACTTCTGACGATTTGTCTCATTAAATTATTGTATTTTTAGAATTGTGACTTCAATTTGTTTTATTTTTAGTGATACCCGTGGATGTCTGCAAAGAACCCAAAAAGGTCGGCCCTTGTAATCAACAATTGCCAAGGTAAAAAAAGTTGAATTTGTTATTAAACATGTAATTCATTATGATTTAAAAACTCACAAGATAATTAATATAATATTACTTTATAGATATTATTACAACCAAGCAACGGGTCAATGTCAATTATTCTTCTACGGCGGTTGTCAAGGAAATGGAAATAATTTCTTAACCCTGGCTGAGTGCCAAAGAAGATGTAAACCAGGTTCGTAAACTTCTGACGATTTGTCTCATTAAATTATTGTATTTTTAGAATTGTGACTTCAATTTGTTTTATTTTTAGTGATACCCGTGGATGTATGCAAAGAACCCAAAAAGGTCGGCCCTTGTAATCAACAATTGCCAAGGTAAAAAAAGTTGAATTTGTTATTAAACATGTAATTCATTATGATTTAAAAACTCACAAGATAATTAATATAATATTACTTTATAGATATTATTACAACCAAGCAACGGGTCAATGTCAATTATTCTTCTACGGCGGTTGTCAAGGAAATGGAAATAATTTCTTAACCCTGGCTGAGTGCCAAAGAAGATGTAAACCAGGTTCGTAAACTTCTGACGATTTGTCTCATTAAATTATTGTATTTTTAGAATTGTGACTTCAATTTGTTTTATTTTTAGTGATACCCGTGGATGTATGCAAAGAACCCAAAAAGGTCGGCCCTTGTAATCAACAATTGCCAAGGTAATCAAAGTTAAATTTGTTATTAAACTTGTTATACATTTTGATTTAAAAACTCACAATATAATTAATATAATATTACTTTATAGATATTATTACAACCAAGCAACGGGTCAATGTCAATTATTCTTCTACGGCGGTTGTCAAGGAAATGGAAATAATTTCTTAACCCTGGCTGAGTGCCAAAGAAGATGTAGACCAGGTTCGTAAACTTCTGACGATTTGTCTCATTAAATTATTGTATATTTAGAATTGTGACTTCAATTTGTTTTATTTTTAGTGATACCCGTGGATGTATGCAAAGAACCCAAAAAGGTCGGCCCTTGTAATCAACAATTGCCAAGGTAATTAAAGTTAAATTTGTTATTAAACTTGTTATACATTTTGATTTAAAAACTCACAATATAATTAATATAATATTACTTTATAGATATTATTACAACCAAGCAACGGGTCAATGTCAATTATTCTTCTACGGCGGTTGTCAAGGAAATGGAAATAATTTCTTAACCCTGGCTGAGTGCCAAAGAAGATGTAAACCAGGTTCGTAAACTTCTGACGATTTGTCTCATTAAATTATTGTATTTTTAGAATTGTGACTTCAATTTGTTTTATTTTTAGTGATACCCGTGGATGTATGCAAAGAACCCAAAAAGGTCGGCCCTTGTAATCAACAATTGCCAAGGTAATTAAAGTTAAATTTGTTATTAAACTTGTTATTCATTTTGATTTAAAAACTCACAAGATAATTAATATAATATTACTTTATAGATATTATTACAACCAAGCAACGGGTCAATGTCAATTATTCTTCTACGGCGGTTGTCAAGGAAATGGAAATAATTTCTTAACCCTGGCTGAGTGCCAAAGAAGATGTAGACCAGGTTCGTAAACTTCTGACGATTTGTCTCATTAAATTATTGTATATTTAGAATTGTGACTTCAATTTGTTTTATTTTTAGTGATACCCGTGGATGTATGCAAAGAACCCAAAAAGGTCGGCCCTTGTAATCAACAATTGCCAAGGTAATTAAAGTTAAATTTGTTATTAAACTTGTTATTCATTTTGATTTAAAAACTCACAATATAATTAAAATTATATTACTTTATAGATATTATTACAACCAAGCAACGGGTCAATGTCAATTATTTTTCTACGGCGGTTGTCTTGGAAATGGAAATAATTTCTTAACCCTGGCTGAGTGCCAAAGAAGATGTAAACTAGGTTCGTAAACTTCTGACGATTTGTCTCATTAAATTATTGTATTTTTAGAATTGTGACTTCAATTTGTTTTATTTTTAGTGATACCCGTGGATGTATGCAAAGAACCCAAAAAGGTCGGCCCTTGTAATCAACAATTGCCAAGGTAATTAAAGTTAAATTTGTTATTAAACATGTAATTCATTATGATTTAAAAACACACAAGATAATTAATATAATATTACTTTATAGATATTATTACAACCAAGCAACGGGTCAATGTCAATTATTCTTCTACGGCGGTTGTCAAGGAAATGGAAATAATTTCTTAACCCTGGCTGAGTGCCAAAGAAGATGTAGACCAGGTTCGTAAACTTCTGACGATTTGTCTCATTAAATTATTGTATATTTAGAATTGTGACTTCAATTTGTTTTATTTTTAGTGATACCCGTGGATGTATGCAAAGAACCCAAAAAGGTCGGCCCTTGTAATCAACAATTGCCAAGGTAATTAAAGTTAAATTTGTTATTAAACTTGTTATTCATTTTGATTTAAAAACTCACAATATAATTAAAATTATATTACTTTATAGATATTATTACAACCAAGCAACGGGTCAATGTCAATTATTCTTCTACGGCGGTTGTCTTGGAAATGGAAATAATTTCTTAACCCTGGCTGAGTGCCAAAGAAGATGTAAACCAGGTTCGTAAACTTCTGACGATTTGTCTCATTAAATTATTGTATTTTTAGAATTGTGACTTCAATTTGTTTTATTTTTAGTGATACCCGTGGATGTATGCAAAGAACCCAAAAAGGTCGGCCCTTGTAATCAACAATTGCCAAGGTAATTAAAGTTAAATTTGTTATTAAACATGTAATTCATTATGATTTAAAAACACACAAGATAATTAATATAATATTACTTTATAGATATTATTACAACCAAGCAACGGGTCAATGTCAATTATTCTTCTACGGCGGTTGTCAAGGAAATGGAAATAATTTCTTAACCCTGGCTGAGTGCCAAAGAAGATGTAAACCAGGTTCGTAAACTTCTGACGATTTGTCTCATTAAATTATTGTATTTTTAGAATTGTGACTTCAATTTGTTTTATTTTTAGTGATACCCGTGGATGTATGCAAAGAACCCAAAAAGGTCGGCCCTTGTAATCAACAATTGCCAAGGTAATTAAAGTTAAATTTGTTATTAAACTTGTTATTCATTTTGATTTAAAAACTTACAATATAATTAAAATTATATTACATTATAGATATTATTACAACCAAGCAACGGGTCAATGTCAATTATTCTACTACGGCGGATGCCAAGGAAATGGAAATAATTTCCCAACTTTAGCAGCTTGCCAAAAGAAATGTAAACCAGGTTTGTAAATTGGCGACAGTTATATATTTGTCTTTTATTTTAGTTATCTTTAAAAAAATTGAGAATTGACGATTTATTTTTAGTGGTTCCGGTTAATGTGTGTAAACAACCCAAAAAGGTCGGCCCTTGTAATCAACAATTGCCAAGGTAATTAAATTTAAATTTGTTATTAAACTTGTTATTCATTTTGATTTAAAAACTCACAATATAATTAAAATTATATTACTTTATAGATATTATTACAACCAAGCAACGGGTCAATGTCAATTATTCTTCTACGGCGGTTGTCAAGGAAATGGAAATAATTTCTTAACCCTGGCTGAGTGCCAAAGAAGATGTAAACCAGGTTCGTAAACTTCTGACGATTTGTCTCATTAAATTATTGTATTTTTAGAATTGTGACTTCAATTTGTTTTATTTTTAGTGATACCCGTGGATGTATGCAAAGAACCCAAAAAGGTCGGCCCTTGTAATCAACAATTGCCAAGGTAATTAAAGTTAAATTTGTTATTAAACATGTAATTCATTATGATTTAAAAACACACAAGATAATTAATATAATATTACTTTATAGATATTATTACAACCAAGCAACGGGTCAATGTCAATTATTCTTCTACGGCGGTTGTCAAGGAAATGGAAATAATTTCTTAACCCTGGCTGAGTGCCAAAGAAGATGTAAACCAGGTTCGTAAACTTCTGACGATTTGTCTCATTAAATTATTGTATTTTTAGAATTGTGACTTCAATTTGTTTTATTTTTAGTGATACCCGTGGATGTATGCAAAGAACCCAAAAAGGTCGGCCCTTGTAATCAACAATTGCCAAGGTAATTAAAGTTAAATTTGTTATTAAACTTGTTATTCATTTTGATTTAAAAACTCACAATATAATTAAAATTATGTTACATTATAGATATTATTACAACCAAGCAACGGGTCAATGTCAATTATTCTACTACGGCGGATGCCAAGGAAATGGAAATAATTTCCCAACTTTAGCAGCTTGCCAAAAGAAATGTAAACCAGGTTTGTAAATTGGCGACAGTTATATATTTGTCTTTTATATTAGTTATCTTTAAAAAAATTGAGAATTGACGATTTATTTTTAGTGGTTCCGGTTAATGTGTGTAAACAACCCAAAAAGGTCGGGCCCTGCAACCAACAACTGCCAAGGTAATTAGGTTTATGATTATTAGGAATTCTTGTTAGTCTTTTGCGTTATAAGTATTTAATTTATTTATATTTTATTTTAGATACTATTACAACCAAGCCACGGGTCAATGTCAATTATTCTACTACGGCGGATGCCAAGGAAATGGAAATAATTTCCCAACTTTAGCAGCTTGCCAAAAGAAATGTAAACCAGGTTTGTAAATTGGCAACAGTTTTATATTTGTCATTTGTTATATTGAACTCTAAAAATATTGATAATTGACGATTTATTTTTAGTGGTTCCGGTTGATGTGTGTAAACAACCCAAAAAGGTCGGGCCCTGCAACCAACAACTGCCAAGGTAATTAGGTTTATTATTATTGGGAATTCTTGTTGGTCTTTTGCGTTATAAGTATTTAATTTATTTATATTTTATTTTAGATACTATTACAACCAAGCCACGGGTCAATGTCAATTATTCTACTACGGCGGTTGTCAAGGAAATGGAAATAATTTCTTAACCCTGGCTGAGTGCCAAAGAAGATGTAGACCAGGTTCGTAAACTTCTGACGATTTGTCTCATTAAATTATTGTATATTTAGAATTGTGACTTCAATTTGTTTTATTTTTAGTGATACCCGTGGATGTATGCAAAGAACCCAAAAAGGTCGGCCCTTGTAATCAACAATTGCCAAGGTAATTAAAGTTAAATTTGTTATTAAACTTGTTATACATTTTGATTTAAAAACTCGCAATATAATTAATATAATATTACTTTATAGATATTATTACAACCAAGCAACGGGTCAATGTCAATTATTCTTCTACGGCGGTTGTCAAGGAAATGGAAATAATTTCTTAACCCTGGCTGAGTGCCAAAGAAGATGTAGACCAGGTTCGTAAACTTCTGACGATTTGTCTCATTAAATTATTGTATATTTAGAATTGTGACTTCAATTTGTTTTATTTTTAGTGATACCCGTGGATGTATGCAAAGAACCCAAAAAGGTCGGCCCTTGTAATCAACAATTGCCAAGGTAATTAAAGTTAAATTTGTTATTAAACTTGTTATACATTTTGATTTAAAAACTCACAATATAATTAATATAATATTACTTTATAGATATTATTACAACCAAGCAACGGGTCAATGTCAATTATTCTTCTACGGCGGTTGTCAAGGAAATGGAAATAATTTCTTAACCCTGGCTGAGTGCCAAAGAAGATGTAAACCAGGTTCGTAAACTTCTGACGATTTGTCTCATTAAATTATTGTATTTTTAGAATTGTGACTTCAATTTGTTTTATTTTTAGTGATACCCGTGGATGTATGCAAAGAACCCAAAAAGGTCGGCCCTTGTAATCAACAATTGCCAAGGTAAAAAAAGTTGAATTTGTTATTAAACATGTAATTCATTATGATTTAAAAACTCACAAGATAATTAATATAATATTACTTTATAGATATTATTACAACCAAGCAACGGGTCAATGTCAATTATTCTTCTACGGCGGTTGTCAAGGAAATGGAAATAATTTCTTAACCCTGGCTGAGTGCCAAAGAAGATGTAGACCAGGTTCGTAAACTTCTGACGATTTGTCTCATTAAATTATTGTATTTTTAGAATTGTGACTTCAATTTGTTTTATTTTTAGTGATACCCGTGGATGTATGCAAAGAACCCAAAAAGGTCGGCCCTTGTAATCAACAATTGCCAAGGTAAAAAAAGTTGAATTTGTTATTAAACATGTAATTCATTATGATTTAAAAACTCACAAGATAATTAATATAATATTACTTTATAGATATTATTACAACCAAGCAACGGGTCAATGTCAATTATTCTTCTACGGCGGTTGTCAAGGAAATGGAAATAATTTCTTAACCCTGGCTGAGTGCCAAAGAAGATGTAGACCAGGTTCGTAAACTTCTGACGATTTGTCTCATTAAATTATTGTATTTTTAGAATTGTGACTTCAATTTGTTTTATTTTTAGTGATACCCGTGGATGTATGCAAAGAACCCAAAAAGGTCGGCCCTTGTAATCAACAATTGCCAAGGTAAAAAAAGTTAAATTTGTTATTAAACTTGTTATTCATTTTGATTTAAAAACTCACAATATAATTAAAATTATATTACTTTATAGATATTATTACAACCAAGCAACGGGTCAATGTCAATTATTCTTCTACGGCGGTTGTCAAGGAAATGGAAATAATTTCTTAACCCTGGCTGAGTGCCAAAGAAGATGTAAACCAGGTTCGTAAACTTCTGACGATTTGTCTCATTAAATTATTGTATTTTTAGAATTGTGACTTCAATTTGTTTTATTTTTAGTGATACCCGTGGATGTATGCAAAGAACCCAAAAAGGTCGGCCCTTGTAATCAACAATTGCCAAGGTAATTAAAGTTAAATTTGTTATTAAACATGTAATTCATTATGATTTAAAAACACACAAGATAATTAATATAATATTACTTTATAGATATTATTACAACCAAGCAACGGGTCAATGTCAATTATTCTTCTACGGCGGTTGTCAAGGAAATGGAAATAATTTCTTAACCCTGGCTGAGTGCCAAAGAAGATGTAAACCAGGTTCGTAAACTTCTGACGATTTGTCTCATTAAATTATTGTATTTTTAGAATTGTGACTTCAATTTGTTTTATTTTTAGTGATACCCGTGGATGTATGCAAAGAACCCAAAAAGGTCGGCCCTTGTAATCAACAATTGCCAAGGTAATTAAAGTTAAATTTGTTATTAAACTTGTTATTCATTTTGATTTAAAAACTCACAATATAATTAAAATTATGTTACATTATAGATATTATTACAACCAAGCAACGGGTCAATGTCAATTATTCTACTACGGCGGATGCCAAGGAAATGGAAATAATTTCCCAACTTTAGCAGCTTGCCAAAAGAAATGTAAACCAGGTTTGTAAATTGGCGACAGTTATATATTTGTCTTTTATTTTAGTTATCTTTAAAAAAATTGAGAATTGACGATTTATTTTTAGTGGTTCCGGTTAATGTGTGTAAACAACCCAAAAAGGTCGGGCCCTGCAACCAACAACTGCCAAGGTAATTAGGTTTATGATTATTAGGAATTCTTGTTAGTCTTTTGCGTTATAAGTATTTAATTTATTTATATTTTATTTTAGATACTATTACAACCAAGCCACGGGTCAATGTCAATTATTCTACTACGGCGGATGCCAAGGAAATGGAAATAATTTCCCAACTTTAGCAGCTTGCCAAAAGAAATGTAAACCAGGTTTGTAAATTGGCAACAGTTTTATATTTGTCATTTGTTATATTGAACTCTAAAAATATTGATAATTGACGATTTATTTTTAGTGGTTCCGGTTGATGTGTGTAAACAACCCAAAAAGGTCGGGCCCTGCAACCAACAACTGCCAAGGTAATTAGGTTTATTATTATTGGGAATTCTTGTTGGTCTTTTGCGTTATAAGTATTTAATTTATTTATATTTTATTTTAGATACTATTACAACCAAGCCACGGGTCAATGTCAATTATTCTACTACGGCGGATGCCAAGGAAATGGAAATAATTTCCCAACTTTAGCAGCTTGCCAAAAGAAATGTAAACCAGGTTTGTAAATTGGCGTCAATTTTATATTTGTCTTTTGTTTTATTTGTCTCTAAAAAATTGAGATTGGACGATTTATTTTTAGTGTTTCCGGTTGATGTGTGTAAACAACCCAAAAAGGTCGGGCCCTGCAACCAACAACTGCCAAGGTAATTAGATTTATTAATATTAGGAATTCTTGTTAGTTTTTTGCGTTATAAGTATTTAATTTTGTCACAAGGCTCTTAGCTAAGGGCGATTTAAAATAAAAAATTTAAGTGACATTAAATATTGTTTAATAAAAAAAACCTTTTATATAAAAAATCTACGTGGGTATGACCCTATATCCAGATAAGTTGATTAATTGCGAATCAGCCTCTGAAGGAACTGACAAAAAAAAGGGGTGACTACGTGACCTTAATGATGGTTCTCTCACGTGGTTTGAGCCTTACGGGCAACTTCAAGCCTGTGAGCTACACGCTACTCAAAACCACGGAGACAGGTGTTCGCAGGTCCACGTAGCGAGCTGGTGGGAGTGCTGGTGTGGTTCTCCAACCGTATTCAGTCCAGCTGTAGTCCAATCCGACCGTAGTCAATAGTCCGACCGTGGTCAATAGTCCGACCGTGGTCCCCTGAAATTGCGCAAAGACAACGTGTGAGATAACTGATCTCGACACGAGTCCCAGCGCAACCTCACGACAGCCTTAATAGAGACTGTGTGCATTGCACTGGAAGGCGTTGTGTCAGGAATCGGTTATCCCACTACAAGCAACCAGGAGAACAGATGACAAAGAAGAAAGAATAATAAATATAAAACAAAGATAATAAATTACATAAAAAGAAGTGGCATAAATATAAGCTGCAAGATTTACAGGGATAGGCAGCGACAATGCTGCCTAGGAGTTGGCATTTAACTCCTTTAATTTAGGACAGAAATTACAATTAAAACACTGACAATATTTCTGCCTTTATGTTCTAACAAAAAGATAACTATAATTATCTACAAAGCTAAATTAGAAAGAAACAATGATGCAATAAAATAACGTTGGCATTGTGGGGTATTTATGTAAAAAAATTAAATGCTTTGTGCAAAAGACAAACGTGGTCATATTTGATATCACGTGTGCCTGTATCATAGACACATTTTTCACAAAAGGAAACATGAGCATTATAATCCTTGTCATGAACAATGGGGAGACGTAGGTCACCATCCATTGCTCACAGCAATTCTCCACAATGCCGGCTTTAAACAACAATATAAAAACTATAATAATACAAAATAAATAATTAATTTGTGTACAATGGCTGTGAAAGTACGTACCACTTAATATGGGGGAATACGACACGAGTTTAACTTTGTATTTTTAACTTATGGATTTCTGATGGCAGCGTCCAGGAGGCAGTGATGTTGCTTCTGATTGAAGAGTACAAGAAAGAGGCCAGGACCATGGAGGTGCCGCCTTAAATAACCTTCCCTTTTTGCAAACTGCCCTTTTTCGAAAATACTAATCGTGCGTGTGCCCGCTTTCACTTAATAAATTTTACAAGTTCAAAGTGACAAGCAGTTTCTTATTCGATTTATTTTGTTTAGCCTCAATTGGCAAAAGCAATCAGCTTAATGCCAACAAAATATTTTGATTTAATAAAATTAGTAAAACGTTAATTTTTTAATATATGTTTAAAATGAATTTGTAATTAAAATAATGATAAGTAAATAGTAACCAGTCCTTGGGATTTTATATTAACAAAAAAAATGTATACACGACCTAAAATATATTCGTCTTAAATAACTAGAAATGTTGATGATTTTACAGAAACTATTATTTTGCGTAATTATTAAATAATTACGTTACAATTTATTTACATTTTATTTTAGATACTATTACAACCAAGCCACGGGTCAATGTCAATTATTCTACTACGGCGGATGCCAAGGAAATGGAAATAATTTCCCAACTTTAGCAGCTTGCCAAAAGAAATGTAAACCAGGTTTGTAAATTGGCGACAGTTTTATATTTGTCTTTTGTTTTATTTGTCTCTAAAAAAATTGAGATTTGACGATTTATTTTTAGTGGTTCCGGTTGATGTGTGTAAACAACCCAAAAAGGTCGGGCCCTGCAACCAACAACTGCCAAGGTAATTAGATTTATTAATATTAGGAATTCTTGTTAGTTTTTTGCGTTATAAGTATTTAATTTATTTACATTTTATTTTAGATACTATTACAACCAAGCCACGGGTCAATGTCAATTATTCTACTACGGCGGATGCCAAGGAAATGGAAATAATTTCCCAACTTTAGCAGCTTGCCAAAAGAAATGTAAACCAGGTTTGTAAATTGGCGACAGTTTTATATTTGTCTTTTGTTTTAATTGTCTCTAAAAAAATTGAGATTTGACGATTTATTTTTAGTAGTTCCGGTTGATGTGTGTAAACAACCCAAAAAGGTCGGGCCCTGCAACCAACAACTGCCAAGGTAATTAGGTTTATTATTATTGGGAATTCTTGTTGGTCTTTTGCGTTATAAGTATTTAATTTATTTATATTTTATTTTAGATACTATTACAACCAAGCCACGGGTCAATGTCAATTATTCTACTACGGCGGATGCCAAGGAAATGGAAATAATTTCCCAACTTTAGCAGCTTGCCAAAAGAAATGTAAACCAGGTTTGTAAATTGGCGTCAATTTTATATTTGTCTTTTGTTTTATTTGTCTCTAAAAAATTGAGATTGGACGATTTATTTTTAGTGTTTCCGGTTGATGTGTGTAAACAACCCAAAAAGGTCGGGCCCTGCAACCAACAACTGCCAAGGTAATTAGATTTATTAATATTAGGAATTCTTGTTAGTTTTTTGCGTTATAAGTATTTAATTTTGTCACAAGGCTCTTAGCTAAGGGCGATTTAAAATAAAAAATTTAAGTGACATTAAATATTGTTTAATAAAAAAAACCTTTTATATAAAAAATCTACGTGGGTATGACCCTATATCCAGATAAGTTGATTAATTGCGAATCAGCCTCTGAAGGAACTGACAAAAAAAAGGGGTGACTACGTGACCTTAATGATGGTTCTCTCACGTGGTTTGAGCCTTACGGGCAACTTCAAGCCTGTGAGCTACACGCTACTCAAAACCACGGAGACAGGTGTTCGCAGGTCCACGTAGCGAGCTGGTGGGAGTGCTGGTGTGGTTCTCCAACCGTATTCAGTCCAGCTGTAGTCCAATCCGACCGTAGTCAATAGTCCGACCGTGGTCAATAGTCCGACCGTGGTCAATAGTCCGACCGTGGTCCCCTGAAATTGCGCAAAGACAACGTGTGAGATAACTGATCTCGACACGAGTCCCAGCGCAACCTCACGACAGCCTTAATAGAGACTGTGTGCATTGCACTGGAAGGCGTTGTGTCAGGAATCGGTTATCCCACTACAAGCAACCAGGAGAACAGATGACAAAGAAGAAAGAATAATAAATATAAAACAAAGATAATAAATTACATAAAAAGAAGTGGCATAAATATAAGCTGCAAGATTTACAGGGATAGGCAGCGACAATGCTGCCTAGGAGTTGGCATTTAACTCCTTTAATTTAGGACAGAAATTACAATTAAAACACTGACAATATTTCTGCCTTTATGTTCTAACAAAAAGATAACTATAATTATCTACAAAGCTAAATTAGAAAGAAACAATGATGCAATAAAATAACGTTGGCATTGTGGGGTATTTATGTAAAAAAATTAAATGCTTTGTGCAAAAGACAAACGTGGTCATATTTGATATCACGTGTGCCTGTATCATAGACACATTTTTCACAAAAGGAAACATGAGCATTATAATCCTTGTCATGAACAATGGGGAGACGTAGGTCACCATCCATTGCTCACAGCAATTCTCCACAATGCCGGCTTTAAACAACAATATAAAAACTATAATAATACAAAATAAATAATTAATTTGTGTACAATGGCTGTGAAAGTACGTACCACTTAATATGGGGGAATACGACACGAGTTTAACTTTGTATTTTTAACTTATGGATTTCTGATGGCAGCGTCCAGGAGGCAGTGATGTTGCTTCTGATTGAAGAGTACAAGAAAGAGGCCAGGACCATGGAGGTGCCGCCTTAAATAACCTTCCCTTTTTGCAAACTGCCCTTTTTCGAAAATACTAATCGTGCGTGTGCCCGCTTTCACTTAATAAATTTTACAAGTTCAAAGTGACAAGCAGTTTCTTATTCGATTTATTTTGTTTAGCCTCAATTGGCAAAGGCAATCAGCTTAATGCCAACAAAATATTTTGATTTAATAAAATTAGTAAAACGTTAATTTTTTAATATATGTTTAAAATGAATTTGTAATTAAAATAATGATAAGTAAATAGTAACCAGTCCTTGGGATTTTATATTAACAAAAAAAATGTATACACGACCTAAAATATATTCGTCTTAAATAACTAGAAATGTTGATCATTTTACAGAAACTATTATTTTGCGTAATTATTAAATAATTACGTTACAATTTATTTACATTTTATTTTAGATACTATTACAACCAAGCCACGGGTCAATGTCAATTATTCTACTACGGCGGATGCCAAGGAAATGGAAATAATTTCCCAACTTTAGCAGCTTGCCAAAAGAAATGTAAACCAGGTTTGTAAATTGGCGACAGTTTTATATTTGTCTTTTGTTTTATTTGTCTCTAAAAAAATTGAGATTTGACGATTTATTTTTAGTGGTTCCGGTTGATGTGTGTAAACAACCCAAAAAGGTCGGGCCCTGCAACCAACAACTGCCAAGGTAATTAGATTTATTAATATTAGGAATTCTTGTTAGTTTTTTGCGTTATAAGTATTTAATTTATTTACATTTTATTTTAGATACTATTACAACCAAGCCACGGGTCAATGTCAATTATTCTACTACGGCGGATGCCAAGGAAATGGAAATAATTTCCCAACTTTAGCAGCTTGCCAAAAGAAATGTAAACCAGGTTTGTAAATTGGCGACAGTTTTATATTTGTCTTTTGTTTTAATTGTCTCTAAAAAAATTGAGATTTGACGATTTATTTTTAGTAGTTCCGGTTGATGTGTGTAAACAACCCAAAAAGGTCGGGCCCTGCAACCAACAACTGCCAAGGTAATTAGATTTATTAATATTAGGAATTCTTGTTAGTTTTTTGCGTTATAAGTATTTAATTTATTTACATTTTATTTTAGATACTATTACAACCAAGCCACGGGTCAATGTCAATTATTCTACTACGGCGGATGCCAAGGAAATGGAAATAATTTCCCAACTTTAGCAGCTTGCCAAAAGAAATGTAAACCAGGTTTGTAAATTGGCGACAGTTTTATATTTGTCTTTTGTTTTATTTGTCTCTAAAAAAATTGAGATTTGACGATTTATTTTTAGTGGTTCCGGTTGATGTGTGTAAACAACCCAAAAAGGTCGGGCCCTGCAACCAACAACTGCCAAGGTAATTAGATTTATTAATATTAGGAATTCTTGTTAGTTTTTTGCGTTATAAGTATTTAATTTATTTACATTTTATTTTAGATACTATTACAACCAAGCCACGGGTCAATGTCAATTATTCTACTACGGCGGATGCCAAGGAAATGGAAATAATTTCCCAACTTTAGCAGCTTGCCAAAAGAAATGTAAACCAGGTTTGTAAATTGGCGACAGTTTTATATTTGTCTTTTGTTTTAATTGTCTCTAAAAAAATTGAGATTTGACGATTTATTTTTAGTAGTTCCGGTTGATGTGTGTAAACAACCCAAAAAGGTCGGGCCCTGCAACCAACAACTGCCAAGGTAATTAGATTTATTAATATTAGGAATTCTTGTTAGTTTTTTGCGTTATAAGTATTTAATTTATTTACATTTTATTTTAGATACTATTACAACCAAGCCACGGGTCAATGTCAATTATTCTACTACGGCGGATGCCAAGGAAATGGAAATAATTTCCCAACTTTAGTAGCTTGCCAAAAGAAATGTAAACCAGGTTTGTAAATTGGCGACAGTTTTATATTTGTCTTTTGTTTTATTTGTCTCTAAAAAAATTGAGATTTGACGATTTATTTTTAGTGGTTCCGGTTGATGTGTGTAAACAACCCAAAAAGGTCGGGCCCTGCAACCAACAACTGCCAAGGTAATAAGGTTTATTATTATTGGGAATTCTTGTTAGTCTTTTGCGCTATAAGTATTTAATTTAATTACATTTCATTTTAGATACTATTACAACCAAGCCACGGGTCAATGTCAATTATTCTACTACGGCGGATGCCAAGGAAATGGAAATAATTTCCCAACTTTAGCAGCTTGCCAAAAGAAATGTAAACCAGGTTTGTAAATTGGCGACAGTTTTATATTTGTCTTTTGTTTTATTTGTCTCTAAAAAAATTGAGATTTGACGATTTATTTTTAGTGGTTCCGGTTGATGTGTGTAAACAACCCAAAAAGGTCGGGCCCTGCAACCAACAACTGCCAAGGTAATTAGATTTATTAATATTAGGAATTCTTGTTAGCTTTTGCGTTATAAGTATTTAATTTATTTACATTTTATTTTAGATACTATTACAACCAAGCCACGGGTCAATGTCAATTATTCTACTACGGCGGATGCCAAGGAAATGGAAATAATTTCCCAACTTTAGCAGCTTGCCAAAAGAAATGTAAACCAGGTTTGTAAATTGGCGACAGTTTTATATTTGACATTTGTTATATTTATCTCTAATAAAAATTATAATTGACGATTTATTTTTAGTGGTTCCGGTTGACGTGTGTAAACAACCCAAAAAGGTCGGGCCCTGCAACCAACAACTGCCAAGGTAATTAGGTTTATGATTATTAGGAATTCTTTTTAGTCTTTTGCGTTATAAGTATTTAATTTATTAACATTACATTTTAGATACTATTACAACCAAGCCACGGGTCAATGTCAATTATTCTACTACGGCGGATGCCAAGGCAATGGAAATAATTTCCCAACTTTAGCAGCTTGCCAAAAGAAATGTAAACCAGGTTTGTAAATTGGCGACAGTTTTATATTTGTCATTTGTTATATTGATCTCTAATAAAAATTATAATTGACGATTTATTTTTAGTGGTTCCGGTTGATGTGTGTAAACAACCCAAAAAGGTCGGGCCCTGCAACCAACAACTGCCAAGGTAATAAGGTTTATTATTATTGGGAATTCTTGTTAGTCTTTTGCGCTATAAGTATTTAATTTAATTACATTTCATTTTAGATACTATTACAACCAAGCCACGGGTCAATGTCAATTATTCTACTACGGCGGATGCCAAGGAAATGGAAATAATTTCCCAACTTTAGCAGCTTGCCAAAAGAAATGTAAACCAGGTTTGTAAATTGGCGACAGTTTTATATTTGTGATTTGTTATATTTATCTCTAATAAAATTAATAATTGACGATTTATTTTTAGTGGTTCCGGTTGATGTGTGTAAACAACCCAAAAAGGTCGGGCCCTGCAACCAACAACTGCCAAGGTAATTAGGTTTATTATTATTGGGAATTCTTGTTGTTCTTTTGCGTTATAAGTATTTAATTTATTTACATTACATTTTAGATACTATTACAACCAAGCCACGGGTCAATGTCAATTATTCTACTACGGCGGATGCCAAGGAAATGGAAATAATTTCCCAACTTTAGCAGCTTGCCAAAAGAAATGTAAACCAGGTTTGTAAATTGGCAACAGTTTTATATTTGTTATATTGAACTCTAAAAATATTGATAATTGACGATTTATTTTTAGTGGTTCCGGTTGATGTGTGTAAACAACCCAAAAAGGTCGGGCCCTGCAACCAACAACTGCCAAGGTAATTTTATTTTTATTTTTATTGTGACTCGACATTTGACATTGACCTGCCTGATGATAAGCAAGAGGAGATCCAAAAGTGCAGACGATTGAAACAACCGAGTCAGTACACGGCTGTCTCAGCCGCCGTCACTATGCCGGCTAAAGGTGCTTCTTCACGCATCGCTTGAAGGATCCAAGGTTATAGGAGGGAGAAAACACATGAGCTGGCAAAGCATTCCACTTGTCGATTGTTCTACAAAGAAAAGATGCACCGAACTTTTCAGTTCGACTACCGATTCTGTCGACAAAATGTGAATGCTTCCCCCGACCAGTGCGGGTGTTACGGGTGTGAAAAGACGAGATAGGAACAAGGTTAAAGAGCTCCTCGGAACATTCCCCGTGGTATAGGCGATAGAGGACGCAAGAGCCGCCATGCCGCCGGACATCCCTAAGATATCCAGTCTGTCTGAAGTACCAAGGGAAATGTTACGAAGAGAAGGATGGGGGATAAACGGGGATTTTTTCGTCGAGAACGCGCATACCTGAGTCTTGTCTGCGTTGAACTGAACCAGGTTCTTGTCGCCCCAATGGGTAATACAATCAAGAACCCGGTTCAGCTCCGCTACGACAGACTCTCTCATATCGGCTATTTCCTGTTTTCCGGCTGCGGGGCGGGCAGTGTAGCGTCCATGCACCGTGCTGTCGTCTGCATAGCAATGAATGCTGGATCCAAGGTCCAGCATGTCATTGATATGCAGTAGGAACAAGGTCGGCGACAGCACAGAGCCCTGAGGAACGCCAGCATTCACCGACACCCTACGTGACGCGCTGCCATCCACAACAACGCGTATGGAGCGGCCACGCAGGAAGCCGGCTATCCAGCCACGCAGACGGTCAGGTAAACCGTATGCCTCGAGCTTGGAAAGAAGGGCCATGTGCCAGACCCTGTCAAACGCTTTGGAGATGTCCAAGCCGATGGCAAGGGCCTCTCCATTACCGTCCAACGCTTCCCCCCAGACGTGCGTGGTGTACGCCAGAAGGTCACCAGTTGACCGTTTTGGCCTAAAGCCATATTGACGGTCATTGATCAGCTGATGACCCTCCAGATAGGCCATGAGGCGGACATTTATAATCCGCTCCATGACCTTGCACAAAACTGAGGTTACAGCTATCGGACGGTAGTTTGCAGGGTCTGAACGGTCGCCTTTCTTAGGGACCGGTTGCACATTGGCCCCCTTCCAAGCCCGTGGCACACAGCCCGACGAGTATGAGAGCCGGTATAGCCTCGTCAAGACGGGAGTCAATTCCGCTGCACACGTTTTAAGCACAATCGCTGGGATACCGTCAGGGCCACTGGACTTTCGGATATCGAGCGATCGTAGCTCCATGCGTATATCAGGCATCGTATGTCCGCATGGACGCAAGGTGGGTGGCTCTGCACCAGGATCGTCGATCCGTGAATTAACGGCAAAGAGCTCAGACAAGAGATCAGCCTTCGCTTTTGCCGTATGCGCCAGTGAGCCATCAGGCTGTCTCAGCGGTGGTAGTGAGGAACGACAGAAGTTAGATTCCACAGTTTTGGCGAGACTCCAAAAGCTGCGACTACCCGTTGGGTGCGCTAATAGACTCTCGCCAATCCTGGAAACGCGCTGTGCCTCCGCTCTTCTAAAGACTTTCTTACAAGACTTGGTGGCACGATTAAAAGCTGCTTTCAACTCATCCACGCGAGGGTCATGATTTCTTCGACCCTTGACCCAGGCACTGTGAGCCGCGTTTTTTGCTGAAACAGCAACCGCGCACTCACCATTGTACCAAGGCCTGCTCCGGTCGTTGCGAGATGCACGGTTGGATGGAATGTAATATTCCATCCCCAGCGCGATCTCATTAACAACGGCCGAAGCACACGTAGATAGGTCCTCGGAGCTGAAGCAGCGCTGCCACCAAGGGAGCGAAGCGAAATAATTTCGCATTCCCTCCCAATCTGCCGACCGGTAGTGCCACAGACGACGCACCTCCTCCCTGGCAGGAGGAGGCACGGCGCGTGGCACTGTCGTCTCGACCAGGCAGTGGTCAGAAGTCCCTAAAGGGGCCTTTTAGGTAATTAGGTTTATTATTATTAGAAATACTTGTAAGTTTTTTGCGTTATAAGTATTTAATTTATTAACATTACATTTTAGATACTATTACAACCAAGCCACGGGTCAATGTCAATTATTCTACTACGGCGGATGCCAAGGAAATGGAAATAATTTCCCAACTTTAGCAGCTTGCCAAAAGAAATGTAAACCAGGTTTGTAAATTGGCGACAGTTTTATATTTGTCATTTGTTATATTTATCTCTAATAAAATTAATAATTGACGATTTATTTTTAGTGGTTCCGGTTGATGTGTGTAAACAACCCAAAAAGGTCGGGCCCTGCAACCAACAACTGCCAAGGTAATTAGGTTTATTATTATTGGGAATTCTTGTTGTTCTTTTGCGTTATAAGTATTTAATTTATTTACATTACATTTTAGATACTATTACAACCAAGCCACGGGTCAATGTCAATTATTCTACTACGGCGGATGCCAAGGAAATGGAAATAATTTCCCAACTTTAGCAGCTTGCCAAAAGAAATGTAAACCAGGTTTGTAAATTGGCGACAGTTTTATATTTGTCTTTTGTTTTATTTGTCTCTAAAAAATTGAGATTGGACGATTTATTTTTAGTGGTTCCGGTTGATGTGTGTAAACAACCCAAAAAGGTCGGGCCCTGCAACCAACAACTGCCAAGGTAATTAGGTTTATGATTATTAGGAATTCTTGTTAGTCTTTTCGTTATAAATATTTAATTTATTTACATTACATTTTAGATACTATTACAACCAAGCCACGGGTCAATGTCAATTATTCTACTACGGCGGATGCCAAGGAAATGGAAATAATTTCCCAACTTTAGCAGCTTGCCAAAAGAAATGTAAACCAGGTTTGTAAATTGGCGACAGTTTTATATTTGTCTATTGTTTTATTTGTCTCTAAATAAAATTTAGATTTGACGATTTATTTTTAGTGGTTCCGGTTGATGTGTGTAAACAACCCAAAAAGGTCGGGCCCTGCAACCAACAACTGCCAAGGTAATTAGGTTTATTATTATTGGGAATTCTTGTTGGTCTTTTGCGTTATAAGTATTTAATTTATTTACATTTTATTTTAGATACTATTACAACCAAGCTACGGGTCAATGTCAATTATTCTACTACGGCGGATGCCAAGAAAATGGAAATAATTTCCCAACTTTAGCAGCTTGCCAAAAGAAATGTAAACCAGGTTTGTAAATTGGCGACAGTTTTATATTTGTCATTTGTTATATTTATCTCTAATAAAATTAATAATTGACGATTTATTTTTAGTGGTTCCGGTTGATGTGTGTAAACAACCCAAAAAGGTCGGGCCCTGCAACCAACAACTGCCAAGGTAATTAGGTTTATTATTATTGGGAATTCTTGTTGTTCTTTTGCGTTATAAGTATTTAATTTATTTACATTACATTTTAGATACTATTACAACCAAGCCACGGGTCAATGTCAATTATTCTACTACGGCGGATGCCAAGGAAATGGAAATAATTTCCCAACTTTAGCAGCTTGCCAAAAGAAATGTAAACCAGGTTTGTAAATTGGCGACAGTTTTATATTTGTCATTTATTTTAGTTCTATCTCTAAAAAAAATTGAGAATTGTCAATTTATTTTTAGTGGTTCCGGTTGATGTGTGTAAACAACCCAAAAAGGTCGGGCCCTGCAACCAACAACTGCCAAGGTAATTAGGTTTATGATTATTAGGAATTCTTGTTAGTCTTTTCGTTATAAATATTTAATTTATTTACATTACATTTTAGATACTATTACAACCAAGCCACGGGTCAATGTCAATTATTCTACTACGGCGGATGCCAAGGAAATGGAAATAATTTCCCAACTTTAGCAGCTTGCCAAAAGAAATGTAAACCAGGTTTGTAAATTGGCGACAGTTATATATTTGTCTTTTATTTTAGGTATCTCTAAAAAAATTGAGAATTGACGATTTATTTTTAGTGGTTCCGGTTGATGTGTGTAAACAACCCAAAAAGGTCGGGCCCTGCAACCAACAACTGCCAAGGTAATTAGGTTTATTATTATTAGGAATTCTTGTTAGTCTTTTGCGTTATAAGTATTTAATTTAAATACATTTCATTTTAGATACTATTACAACCAAGCCACGGGTCAATGTCAATTATTCTACTACGGCGGATGCCAAGGAAATGGAAATAATTTCCCAACTTTAGCAGCTTGCCAAAAGAAATGTAAACCAGGTTTGTAAAGTGGCAACAGTTTTAAATTTGTTCTTTGTTATATTTACATCTGAAAAACGTGATGATTGACAATTTATTTTTAGTGGTTCCGGTTGATGTGTGTAAACAACCCAAAAAAGTCGGGCCCTGCAACCAACAACTGCCAAGGTAATTAGGTTTATTATTATTGGGAATTCTTGTTAGTCTTTTGCGCTATAAGTATTTAATTTAGTTACATTTCATTTTAGATACTATTACAACCAAGCCACGGGTCAATGTCAATTATTCTACTACGGCGGATGCCAAGGAAATGGAAATAATTTCCAAACTCTTGCAGAGTGTCAAAAGAAATGTAAAGGTTTGTACATTTGTAATCGATACAATTTCCGTAATATCTTACATGTTTCTTTCAATACATCATTTTTAAGCATAAGTACATTTCTGGACCAAACGTCGAAGGCGGCATTCGTGGGGTAGAGGGGAAAGTGAGGACAGTGAATGTGGTCGTTGATAAGTTGAAAACGCTTTAAACCACTTTCCGGTTTAAAATCCTGAACGCTACCACTCCTCTCAAGTCTGCCACGTGATAGACCCGGCACCCGCACGGAGATTGGCAAGTATTTATAATTAGAAATATAATATAAATATTAAAGTGGTAGGTAGTCGTGCCCAGTCTGCCGATCTGGAGTAGTACCACCACTTAAAATTAAACACACTGGTGGGTTTTCATATGTTAGGGGCTGAATCCCAAACCCTTTTTCCTATCTTTCTTAAAAACAAAATGTCACTGCGCGTGCGCAAGTCATAGCACGGGCATCGAAACTCTCTTTTATTATGACCACCAAAGTGTCAAGACGGTCTTACCTTTAAATCTAAATTAAAAAAGCGAAGTGACAAAACCCTGGTGAGTGATTTTCCTTTGTTAATTTCACAGCCCGTAATTAATATAAATTTTCTAAACAAGAAACATCGATTTGTTTCTCGCCACACACCTCAAAGTGTTTCGGGATCAGCTTGTAAGTTTCAACTAGGCCAGCATAGTGAATGTAACTGCTACTGCCGGTTAATTGACTGTAGTAACGGTTACTTTCATTCATGGACCGCACTCCAGCTTAACATCAGGCGGGGTGCTGTCATTTGTCGAGTCACAATATGACAAAAATGGTAATGACTGAAGGTAAATTTTATTTTATTTATTTTTAGTGGTACCTGTTTGCATACAACCTAAAATAGTTGGACCATGTAATCAACAGCTTCCAAGGTAATTGAGCCTTTATACTTTTAGTAAATATCGGAGACCTTCAAGAAAGCTGGGTTGCTTAGTGCCCATAATCGTAGAGATTGTATGAAGATAATTGTTGATGTGAGGCAAGCGAGGGACTTGTGACAGGTTCGTGGCAAGTGGCGCTCTATTGTCTCTGCTTATTTGCTTATTTATATATGTAGTCGCTCAGCGGGTAATAGAGAGAGCTATACTTGTTGTTTCTTTGCGCGATAGAATCCGGAACGAGGATATTTGCCAAAGAACCAGAGTTACCGACATAGTCCGTAGGATTCTAAGCTGAAGTGGCAATGGACTGGCCACATCGCTCGAAGAACCGACAACCGGAAGACGCAGCGTAGGTAGGCTTCCCACTAGGTGGACTAATGACATAGTAAAAGTCACGGGTAACCAGTGGATGCAACTGGCATCTTGTCGTTCGGAGTGGCATTCTAGGGGGGAGGCCTATGTTCAGCAGTGGACGCCTTCTGGCTGATGATGATGATTATTATTATTTATCTCTGTGGAAAAAAGGCGTGACAATTTGATTGATTTTATCAATCTTATGTCTGGTAATGGCTGACATAGTGACTGACATAACTGCGGCCATCGTACACTGTCGGTATTTTCAGCTGTCGGCACTCTTGGACCCTTGCGTACTATCAGACAAAATTTTAGTGAACATCGACTTGCCTGATGGTAGGCAAAAGGAAGTGCAAGAACGCCAACGACTGTAAAAACCGATTCAGTTCACGATCGCTTCAGTCGCCGTCACTATGGCCGTCAGCCAAGGTCTCTTTCGTTGTGTTTATATTAGTCATAATATGAAACTTTTTTTATTTTTAGATATTATTACAATCAATTTACGGTTCAATGTGAATTGTTCTACTATGGAGGATGCCAAGGAAATGCGAATAATTTCCTCACCCTCGACGCATGTAAAAAAAGATGTATCCCAGGTTTGTAAACTTTTTTTTATTATGACTTGACACCTAACCTCGACTGGCCTGGTGGTAAGCAAGGGGAGGTTGATGAACTAAACAAATTTTATGCGGCTTACTATCGCGTTTAATTTTAGTTATTTTTTATTATTCCGACGTTTAGAGAACTTTGCAGGCTTCGTAGTCACGGAGAGATCGTAAACCGCTTAAAATTTGTTTAATTCAATTATCAACGTTCGTGCAAAATCTACGAAAATTCTAAGGGAAGATTGTTTTATTCGCCGTCTCTATGCCAGACAAAGGTGCTTTCACGCATTGCTTGAAGTATCCAAGGTTATAGGATACAGATAACATATGGGCTGGTAAAGCATTGCTCTTGTTAAGTGTCTATTTAACAGATTGATTCCCAAAGTTGTCTAGGTGGACCCCCAGGGGAGCCTCTACAGGGCCAAAGTTGGCGTGACAAAAAAATGGGGGTTAACAATTCGTAAGCATTATTACGAAAATTTCGTTAGGGTCCACGAAAATTTATTTGGTTTCCATAGTGAAGAACTAAAATATTGGCTTTACCTATCAATGTAGGCAGATAATATTTTAAGAAGCTCAGTGACTGTTACTTGAAGTGCAAAGTACAACGTGTCGAAACTCGAAACTTGCAAAGACGGTTTTTGTCGAGTTTTGGAAATATGGTAGAAATGTAGCTACAGAGGGTCTACCGGAACCCGCAAAATTTCGAAAAGGATCTATGAAAAGAAAAGTTTGGGAATCTATAATAGAATAGATTAATATTACTACTCGTATTATTATTATTATTTAACCATTTTATATTTTTTTAGTGAGCCCAGTAAATGTGTGTAAACAACCCAAAGTTGTCGGGCCATGTAACCAACAGCTGCCAAGGTAATTCTGTATTTTATTATTATTATTAGGATTCCAATTCAGTTTATGCTGTTTATAATTTGAGTCCAGGCATTTAGAGTGGCAGGCAGTGGTGCCCCATCTGGCGATCCAGAATAGCACCACCTTACAAGTGTAAAGACAGTGATGTGACTTAGTCGCGTTTCAGGATCAGCTTGTGAGTTGCCGGTACCAACTAAGCCGGCATAGTGGATGTGACTGCTACTTACAGTTATTGAACATAGTAGCAGTTACCTCCATTCATGGACCGCATACCAGCTTAAACAGGCGGGGTGCTGTCAATGTCGAGTCACAATAAAATAACAAAATATAATTTATACAGTGCTAATATAGGAACTTTTTAAAAAATATGTTTTTAAACATGTATAATGTATATAACATTTTAGATACTATTACAACCAAGCCACGGGTCAATGTCAATTATTCTACTACGGCGGATGCCAAGGAAATGGAAATAATTTCCTAACTTTAGCAGCTTGCCAAAAGAAATGTAAACCAGGTTTGTAAATTGGCGACAGTTTTATATTTGTCTTTTGTTTTATTTGTCTCTAAAAAATTGAGATTTGACGATTTATTTTTAGTGGTTCCGGTTGATGTGTGTAAACAACCCAAAAAGGTCGGGCCCTGCAACCAACAACTGCCAAGGTAATTAGGTTTATTAATATTAGGAATTCTTGTTAGTCTTTTCGTTATAATTATTTAATTTATTTACATTACATTTTAGATACTATTACAACCAAGCCACGGGTCAATGTCAATTATTCTACTACGGCGGATGCCAAGGAAATGGAAATAATTTCCCAACTTTAGCAGCTTGCCAAAAGAAATGTAAACCAGGTTTGTAAATAAATTTATTTATTTATGTGTAATTTTATATTAGGTAAATACCCAATAAATAAAAAGATTTTTGTAAAAGATATCTTGGTAAATCCAAATTGAGAAGGCGAGATGAGATACACGTCTGCACTGCAATACTTAGTCAGTAGCGAGAGAGCGCAGTGTCGTGATCGTGAGTCTTGGAAGTTAGAAAAAAGACATTTGCCCAGCAGTGGGATAGTGAATTGGGTCAATAGTTGATAATAATTTTATTAAATTTTAGTGCATCCAATTGACGTGTGTAAAGAACCTAAAAAAGTCGGTCCCTGTAAACAGCATTTAAAAAGGTAACAATATTGCTAATTTATTTAAAAATTAATCGTGTAGATTGTATGTAAATAAAACAAATTTAAAAGTATTAGGCAGAAGAACCACCTGAGGTACTGCCACTTTCAAGTGTACAGTCCGTGAAGACTAAGACTTAGTCGCGTTTTAGCATCAGCTTGTAAGTTGCTGGTTCGAAGTAGGCCACCATAATGGTTCGACTTCTTTGGCACCAACTACCAGCCTACCACTATTAAATATTTATTAATTTGACAATTCGAAGGTGTCGGCTAGTATTTATTCGTATTATTTTTTAGGTATTACTTTAATACAAAAACTAATAAATGTGAAGAATTCATTTACGGTGGATGTGATGGAAATGGAAACAATTTCAAAACACTAGCAGACTGCCAGAAGAGATGTAGACCAGGTAATATTTTATTTTATTATGGCTCTACATATGATCGCATACTACCCAATGTTAAGCTAGAGTGCAGTCCAATAATGAAGGCGACTGCTACTACAGTTAAATAACCGCAAAATATTCAACTTTTAAATTCAAGAACCTTTTCTAGTCAGGGAGGCCTTTGTCCAATTAAATGGCACAGTTAACAAAGCTCATTATAAAACATAATTTTATTTAATTTTAGTGCATCCAATTGACCTGTGTAAAGAACCTAAAAAAGTCGGTCCCTGTAAACAACATTTAAAAAGGTAACAAAATTGCTATATTTTTTAAAATTAACATATTGTAATATCAGATTACAACAATTTTAAGAGTGGTAGGCAGAAATACAGCCCGTGAAGAGACTTAGTCGCGTTTTGGGATCAGCTTATAAAGTGCTAGTTCCAATGAGGACGCCATAATGGTTTCGACTACTTTGGCACCAACTATCAGCCTACCACAAATAAATTTATACAAATTTGACAATTCAAAGATTTCGGCCAATATTTATCCGTAATATTTTACAGGTATTACTTCAATTCAAAAACTAATAAATGTGAAGAATTCATCTACGGTGGATGTGATGGAAACGGAAACAATTTCAAAACACTAGCTGACTGTCAGAAAAGATGTAAACCAGGTAATATTTTATTTTATTGTGGCTCTACATATGTATTTCAGCTTAACAGTATATATTCGTTCAATGTTAAGCTGAAGTGCGGTCTATAAATCAAAGAAACTGCTAATACAGTTGACTTTTAATTCGAGAACCTCATTAAAAATAATTTGTTGGATACACCTAAATTTTTAAGGATGTTGCGTTCCTGGTTTTGGGTAATGGAAGAAAGAAAGGGAGGCCTTTGCCCAAACAAAGGACACAATAAAATGAGCTCATAATAAAACATAATTTTATTCTATTTTAGTGCATCCAATTGACGTATGTAAACAACCTAAAAAAGTCGGTCCCTGCAAACAGCATTTAAAACGGTAAAAATATTTCTATTATTAAAATTAATAAGTAATATATTTTGCAAAGTCAGATTAAAACAATTTTAAGAGTAGACAGATAGACAGAAGAACCCATCTGAGGTACTACCAATTTCAAGTGTACAGTCCGTAAAGTGACTTAGTCGCATTTAGGGACCAGCTTGTGAGTTGCTGGTTCTAAATAGGCCACTATTAAATTTATATTATTCGATTAAAAGATTTCGGCCAATATTCATCCAATATTATTTTCCAGGTATTACTTCAATTCAAAAACTAATAAATGTGAAGAATTCATCTACGGTGGATGTGATGGAAACGGAAACAATTTCAAAACACTAGCAGACTGTCAAAAGAGATGTAGACCAGGTAATATACTTGCGTTGTTTAACTATAGTAGCAGTCGCCTCCATTCAATTTAAAATTGTGACTCTAATAGTTTATAAGTCATACTATTCCAAGTAGACCCTCTTGGGAGTAAGGCTTGAATTATTTTCATTATTATTATTATTTCTAGGACCAATTCAACTTTGTGACGAGCCCAAAAAAATAGGACCATGTCACGCATCTCTGAAAAGGTAATATATACTGTAAGGGAACGAGCTAAATAAATGCGCTAGGAATGCAGTTGTGACGTCATCGTCACGTGTCTATTATGAATAGTGAACTAAAATGCAAAATATCGCAAATAAGACGCAAATAGATTTAGCTAAAAAAATTATAAATGTGCATTAAATTGAAGTATAAATATTAGACAGCAACAATTTTTGATAAATTATATAATAAGTTAATTTTGAGAATAGTGACTGCATTTTTTTTTCTTTTTCACACATTTTAATCATGTTTCTTATAATGAATGATTCTAGCCTGACTACTGATGACGACTCTCTTTTATTCAATTAACTCACTAATTTTTCAATAATCAAACAAAGAAAATATGGACACGTTTTTATCGATATTAAATGACATCGCCGAGCTGTGAGCGTCACTAAAAGCGGCCACTATGATACGGGTGGTGGTCGTTTCACGCCCCACCGCACCTCAGCCCCCGAATTCATTTAACTCGTTCCCCAACTATAGTTTGCATTTAGGTTCTGGATTTACTATTTATAAGCTTAATTCAGTTAGTCTATAAGTATAATCGTTATTTCATTAATAAATCTGGGTTGTCTAGTGCCCATAACCGTAGAGCTTGTATAAAAAGAATGATACGATGTGAGGAAAGCGAGGGAGTTGTGTCTCGTGGCAAGTGGCGCTCCATTGTCTCTGCCTATCCCTGTAGAAAAAGGCGTGACAATTTGATTAATTAATAAAGTATAATTCATATTTCAGATTCTATTTCAACAACAAGACTGGTAAATGCGAAATATTCTATTACGGAGGTTGTGAAGGAAATGGAAACAATTTCAAAACAGAAGCTGAATGTTTGAAGAAATGTCTACCAGGTAAATTATAACAAGACACTTGGCAAGACACCTCTTACTATGTACTGATCTCCTGGTACTTTTTATTTTGGACGACATACGACCGACCTTTTTTTATATTTCTATACATTTACTTTTGACGACATCCGTGGCCGATCGGTAAGCGATTGTTATTGCGCGTAAAGTCCCGGGTTCGATTCACGGTCCGAGCAAATATTTGTTTCATTGCTTTTATTTTAATTTGTGATATTTAATAGTTAAATTAAATATTGCAAATATTTGTTATTAAAAAAAGAGGCGGATATTTGCTTCATGTCTGGTTATCAAATAGTGGTAGGCAGTGGCACCCATTCTGTCGATCCGGGGTAGTACCACCACTTACAAGTATACAGACTGTAAAGTGATTTTGTCGCGTTTCAGGATTCACTTGTAAGTTGCCGGTTCCAACTGGGCTGGCGTAGGGGATGTGACTGCTACTTACTACTTGAATAAGTAACAACCATTTATGGACCACACCCCAGCTTAACATCAAGCGGGGCGCTAACATACGTCGAGTCACAATAAAAAAAAATCTACTAAAGCACTTGTATCATAGAAACAGGACAACGAAATTACATAAATATATCAAAGATACATTGGTACCGGCAAGTGGTTTTGAACCCGAGCTCTGGGTTTGCGTAACCATTGCACTGCCACTACACGGTCGCCTTCACTTATAACAAGACACTTGGCAGGACACCTCCTACTATATTCTGATCTCCTGGTACTATATTTGGGCACGACATACGACTGCACTTTTTATGGGTTTTGACATATGACAGCTTTTCTCCTGATAGTACTCTGGAGTGCGGTCCATGAATAGAATCGACTGCTACTACAATTCAATAACTGTAAGTGGCAGTCGCATCCACTTTGCTGATATTCTTTTGACCGAATCAACAGTCATCAATCAGTCAGATTTTGACATATGACAGCTTTTCTCCTGATAGTACTCTGGAGTGCGGTCCATGAATAGAATCGACTGCTACTACAATTCAATAACTGTAAGTGGCAGTCGCATCCACTTTGCTGATATTCTTTTGACCGAATCAACAGTCATCAATCAGTCAGATTTTGACATATGACAGCTTTTCTCCTGATAGTACTCTGGAGTGCGGTCCATGAATAGAATCGACTGCTACTACAATTCAATAACTGTAAGTGGCAGTCGCATCCACTTTGCTGATATTCTTTTGACCGAATCAACTATCAGCTCGTTCTTTGTTTTTGTCGAACAATGATCAAGTGGATTGCTTTACCAGCCCAACCTTGGATGCTTTAGGCGAAGTATGATAAGTAGTACCTCTGACTAGCATGGCGACAACGTCTGATAATGCTATGTTACTTTTCAGTTCCAGTCTGCAAACAACATAAGAATCCTGGACCATGCCATGCACACATAGAAAGGTAATTTATTTTTTTAATCAAATTGCCACTCCTTTTTCCCACAGGAGTATTCAGAGATAATTGAGCGCCACTTGCCACGATCCTGACATAACTCCCTCGCTTCCTTCACATCCACAATTATCTTCGTACAAGCTTTACGGTTATGAGCACTAGGCAACCTAGCTTTCTTGAGGATGTCTTAGAAAACACCCTTATAGGTCTGCCTTGTTTAACGCACTCACATCAGATTTATAAATTCCACGCTACAATTGTAATTTTTTATAGTATTTAGATATAACGCTGACAATTGATCAAATTGTCACTCCTTTATCCCACAGGAGTATTCAGAGACAATTGAGCGCCACTTGCCACAATCCTTACACAACTCCCTTGCTTCCTTTACATCCACAATTCTCCTTATACAAGCTCTACGGTTATGGGCACTTGAGGATGTCTCCGATTTGGTCGGAAAACACCCTCCTGGGCCTGCCATGTTTAACGCATCCATCCACATCAGATTTATAAATTGCTTTCGTCAATCTACTTTCAACAATCAATAGTTATTAATAATTAATTAATTATTATTTCAGATATTATTACGACTTTGCATCTAAAAAATGTAAGAAGTTCACATACGGAGGTTGTAAAGGAAATCAGAATAATTTCAAAACCAAGGAAAAGTGCGAATGCAAATGTATGCCAAAACATTAGGCTATAAGGCATAAAACCAATAATACAATCATCATGATCATTTTTAAAGGATAATACTCCAAAAGTCGGCATATTGGATGGGTCTTGCAGTTATTTAACTGTAGTCGTAGTGGTTTTCTTACATGGAACATCGGGAGGGTGTTGTTATGTCGACAGCATATATAAAAACACCATGACAGCATGAAATTAGTTTGGAGACGTTTTTGCATTTGTAGTAATGCTCTTTAGAGCGCGTTTCCATTATTAACACACGTCAATTGGAAGAAAACGGAAGATACCCAGAAACTTTTGATGGAAAAGCACAAAATTCGGTACTTACGGATATACTATTTGATAAAAACTGCAGAATATTAATCAATCAATCAAATTGTCACGCCTTTTTCCTACAGGGATAGGCAGAGACAATGGAGCGCCACTTACCACGATCTTTACTTAGCTCCCTTGTTTCCTTCACATCCACAATTCTCTTCATACAGGCTCTGTGGTAATGGGCACTAGGCAACCTAGCTTTCTTGAGGATGTCTCCGATTTGGTCGGAAACACTCTCCTGGGCCTGCCTTGTTTAACGCATCGATCCACATCAGATTTATAAATTCCTTTCGTCAATCTACTTTCACTCATCCTTTCCATGAGCCCAAACCATCTAAGCGTTTAGAATATTGTTCACAATACCGACCAATTGCATTAATACTAACGCAAAAACGTCTCCAAGCTAAAACCAAACATAATGATAGGAGATCATAACATCTGTATCTACCGCCACGACATAATGGAAACGCGCTCTCAGGCGTGTGTACTACACACACTAGTACAAATGCAAAAACGTCTCCAAGCAAATTACCTGTATTATCCTTTTCATTATAATTCATGTTTCATCAATATTTTCTATTATGAATTTATCATTATAAGATGGTAAAATATTTGTCATTAATATTAAAGAGTAGGTCGGCAGTTAGTGGTTCCCACTTTGGCAATCCGGGTTAATACCACCATTAACAAGTGTACAGACCGTGAAGTAACTTAGTCGCGTTTCGGGATCAGCTTGTAAGCTACCGGTTTTTACATATCGTAGATGCGACTACAATTACCTGTAGTATCTATCGCCTCCATCCGTCATATGTCGAGCCATAGAAAAAATCTATAATCAATTTAATTGTTCCATAGTTAATTACTAAAACACTAAAATAATCAATCAATCAATCAATGACATCACGTCAGAGATAGTCCCAAGGAGACTGGCAACATTTCCTCTTCGTATAGCAAGGCTAATACGTTGGCAGAAATAATTGCCAGCCTTCCTGTCTCTAGACTTCTCCGTCAGCCGCTTGGACAACTCCTTGGCCCCAAGGGCCCACGTCTCGACCCAAAACGGCGCAAATTCGTAACCGGTAATAATAATAGTCTGCAGGCCTGAGGTGGTCTTACCACTTTCTAGTAGCCGGAGTTTAACGAAGCCTGCATAGAGGATGGGGCTGCTTGCAGACTTACAGCAGTCGCCTGCTCATGGACCTTACGCCAGCTCATCAGGGGGTGTGGTCATGTCAGGCTATAATAAATTACACCTAACTAAATAATTCATATATGAGTATAATTGCTATCCTCGGCAGTTGCTATGTGCTAGGACTCTGACGTCACGCGACTAGATCACGTCATAGTACTGGCATTGGCAAATAGAATTAACAACATAATTCCTTGAATCAGTCAGGTTTTGTTACTTTTACTACGGTCTAGTGCGTTAGCCACTGCAGAGGATGACTATAAAATTATGTATAAAACTGTGATCCAAAAGTAGTTAGACTTTTTAATTTAAAATTCCAGTGCTTATCCAAATGTTGGTACAACCTTTTTTATGTTGGTACAACCTTAACTGACTGACGTCTCTGCCTAATTTACGTGACAGAAGGGTCAGTTGTTTATGAGTTATGCTTGGTGGCATTCAGCTCGAAAAAAAGATTTTACCGCTGCGAAAAAATATTTTTATAAGATAAACCAATGCAACTTCTTTACTAAATCATTTTAAAAAACTGAACTAGTTTTAAAAATCGTAAAATATTTTCGGAAGTTACCGCCAATAAACGTAATTAGTAACTTATAAACAACTGACCCTTCTGTCACGTTAATTAGGCAGAGATGTCAGTTAAGGTTGTGCCAACATAAGAAAAAAAGTTTATGCATTTGGATAAGCACGGGAGTTTTAAATTAAAAAGTCTTACTACTTTTTAATCATAGTAGTATATTTATATATGTAAAAACTATTTGTAATTAAGTGAATCATCATTTTTCATTCATCTAACTCATGTTTGAATAAATATTTAAAAAATATATAAATTGTTTTATTTATTTATTATTTATAGTCGGCGGGCCCCTGTAGATTTGCTTTTTTTTTATTGTGACTCGACATATGACAGCACCCCACTTGATGTTAAGCCGAAGTGTGGTCCATGAATGAATGTCACTGCTACTACAATTCAATAACTGTGAGTAACAATCACATCCACTATGCCGGCCTAGATGGAACCGGCAACTTACAAGCTAATCCCGAAACGTGACCAAATCACTTTGTGTGGTGCTGTCATATATCGAGTCACAATAAAAAAAACGGTTTGTATACTTGTAAGTGGTGGTACTAGCCCGGATCGACAGACTGGGTACAACTGCCTACCACTCTTTGAATTTTTAAATTGTAATTGCGAAGTGAATTTGCAATGATTTAAGTTTACCTATTGATTTGTTATTCACTGATTGGATACAAAGCATTCCTTTGTCAATCCTTGTCACTACATCTTTTTACAAACCACATCTATCGCGCACTGTGCTATTCCTTATTCTATCCGCTATCGTCACTCCACATACACTCCTTAACGACCGCATTTCTACAGCGTTAATTCTACTGGGTTGCCTGGTGCCCATAACCATAGATAGAGCTTGTATGAAGAGAATTGTGAATGTGAAGGAAGCGAGGGAGTTGTGTCAAGATCGTGGCAGGTGGCGCTCCATTGTTTCTGCCTATCGCTGTGGGAAGAAGGCGTGACAATTTGATTAATTGATTGAAACAAATATTTGCTCTGACCGGGAATCGAACACACCGCGCCTGTCATCAAAACGCCCTAATTGCAATGGAAGTAATGAACAGCTAAATTATAATTAAAAACGCAGTCGGAGAACCTGAAAGGGACATGACGTTCAGAAAATACAATGTAACGCAATTTTGGCGCGGTTTGGGGGTCCTTTCATTGTGACTCGACATATGACAGCACCCCGCCTGATGTTAAAGTGAAGTTGCTTATTATGGTTTAAGATATTAACGTTCCCAAATAATATACAATATTCATTTATTTATTTATTCATTATAACGACAGGCGTGGGGCATTAGTTATCACTCCGGGTTCGATTCCTAGCCGGAGCAAAGATTTTATTCCTAACTTTTAATAGGGAGATATTTCCTCTCTTTGTTTAAAATCTAATGCGGTTTTTAGTTAATGAATACAATTTTTAATTTCAACGTTTGGAGAGCTTTGCAGCTTGGTCACGGAGAGACTGACGGATAGCTGCAAAGCTCTCCAAACATCGTAATAAAAACTATACAATCAATAACCAAAAATAAACGCTATAGTAAGACGCATAAAAATTGTTTAATTCAATAACAAAAATCAATTAATCAATTAAACTGTCACGCCTCATTCCCACGGGGGTAGGCAGAGACAATGGAGCGCCACTTGCCACCATCCTGACACAAATCTGCAATGAAAAATGTAATTAATTTGCTAAAGCATTGTCCCATTCGGTGTCGAGACCCTTGGTCCGTGGGGTCCTAGCGCTTTAAGGCTTTTTAAGGAAATATTAAAAAGGTTAGTCGACATCACAGGAGACCGAAGAGTTGGCAGCTACCTCGGACAAAGAATTAGTCTAGCTATTCAAAGGGGGAACGCTGCCAGTATCTTCGGAACCTTGCCTAAAGGGACTCCTTTTAATAATGTATTTTAGTTATTTTTTTATCAATATATATATTTTATTTTTATTTATTTATTTATTTATTAAAGACTTACAGCTAAATACATCTTTGACGAAACATTTCATAATAGTACATTTCCAAAGCCAAATATAGTCCATTTTATTATATATATTTTTTAGCTCCTAATATAATGAAAATATACTTATTTATATACTCATATACTTATTTCACATACGTGTGTGTGTGTGTGTGTGTGTGTGTGTGTGTGTGTGTGTGCGTGTGTCGACCCTTTTTGCTTTGATTTGCATATCTGAACTAATTCATTATAAAATCCCTTCTTGCTACTTAAATAAAAAATATCCTAATCATTGAACTCTATGACCCGGTTGTACCAAAAAAGTTTAAATTTTTGAATTTAGTTATACTTTATACTTCTTTTATTTCGTTAACTATTATGAAATTCTGAATTTGGTTGTTCTACAGGAAAAAACGTAAAAGTATACGTATAAATACTTGCCAGATGAATGAAGCGTTAATTTTACCATTTGAATTATTTTTTCATGGTAGTATATTTTTTTCATACAGAAAGACTGATGTAAATGTCATACAGTTGTCATTATACAGTTGTTTTTATTGAAAATTTTTAGTTTAATATTATTATTCATGGAAATATTTTGATTGACGATATTCTGCAAGAAAAGTAAGTAATAAAAGTCTAGCTACATAATTATTAAATTTACATTGGTGTTTTAATAAATTATATTTTTATATCAATACGCTTTAAAAGGACATCATTTTTTTGTATGGGGACTTGTATTAACCGTTGCATATAGATTTTAAAATTGTTTAATGTACGAAAATTAGTGGCGTAGCATGGGAGTCAGCTGCCCAGGGTGGAAAATAAATTTGCCGGCCCCTTATTTAGGAATTTCAATCATAGGTACAACAAAAATATGAATTTGGCTCAGGCTCGCAAGTCTCAGATTCACTCTAGCGCGGTGTACTGTTCGCAAGTCTGGGATGGCTCTGCCAAGTATCTTCTCAATGCCCTAGATTCATTGCAGCGCCAAGCTGTCCGAATTATAGGTGATGCAGAGGTCACGCGAACTTTAAAGCCCCTGCAACTACGCACGCAGACATGGCGGCTTTGTACGTCGCCTATACAATGGAGAATGTTCCGAGGAGCTCTTTAACCTTGATCCTACATCGTCTTTTGGCACCGTGATTCCGCGACTAATGTAGCCGTAAACTGACTCGGTTTTTTCGGTCGTCGTCACTCTTGGACCTCCTCTTGTTTATCATCAGGTAGGTCGAGGTCAGATGTGTCACAATAAAATATATATATATATATATATATATGCTTTTAGGGTTCTGTGATTTCTAGAATTCCTTAAACTTAGTTGCTGAACAACCTACACGTTTGAATTATATTATGAAATTATGATTTACAGGCATCAATCGATCATCACCTCAATACACAAGATCAAAGTTTGTAGAGGTAGCTGAAAGGATATTGAATAGCTGAAGGATATGAAATAAAATTGCTTGATGATAAAGACTACATAAAAATTAAAGTCTCAATGGAGTTGGAAATAAAAAAAAGAGTTGGGCAAAGACTGGACAGTTGATCGGCCTTCGCCTTCGCCGTATGCGCCAGTGACTCATCAGGCTATCACAGCGATATGGCAGTAAGGAACGACAGAAGTTAAATTCTACAGTCTTATCATATCACATGTTATGTATCACATTGAACATATGATATAGCGATGATATCATATCATAGGAAACCTATTATATATTATACTTAAGTGAAATAAAAATAAAGGATTTCAAATTTATAAATGTTTTATTTACATGTTATGTTTAATATTTATATATTTTCCAGTTTTCCAGCTGTTTCAAAACTATCTCCTAACGTGATGTATCCATCCTATAATCTTAGATCCTTCAAGCTAAAAATCACCTTTGGCCGGCATAGTGACGGCGACTGAGGCAACTGTAAAATATTTTAATCAGTCGTCAGCGCTCTCAGGACTGACGACTAAAAGAGAAGGCAGCCTGTTCCTGTGCTGCAGGCCTCATAATAGAGATAAAAAAAAAATTTCGACGGGTCTGCATAATATTTACAGAAATAAGAAACTACAAAATTTTATAATATGAAATACCTACATATACAAAACAATCTAATACAACTTATATATACAATAAATGTGCCCTGTGGTTTCACACACGTTTCCATGAAATGAAAATAATTTATTAGCTTAGGTATGTTCTCAGCATCGTCAGATTCTACTATGGCTGAAGTATTATTACTCGTATTGTGTGAAAAAGTCCCTTACAAGATTTCTTCGCAGAGCTACTCCACTTCTTGTGAAGCCATCGTGTAGTGGTACTGCCGGTTCTTCGATGGGTATATTAGAATCATTATTGGCCTTATTTAGATCACTACACATGCTATGATGAATGGCAGTGGCAACTATAATTGCTTCCATATTTTTCCTCTGCACTCGCAATTTTAATGCAAGGCACGGAAATCTTCGTTTCCATACTTCAAATGACCTTTCTACCTATAAATTAAAAATACAGAAGTTTTATAAAATATAATTACATTCATACATAAATTGCAATTACATTCATATATACATTTTTGGTACAACCAGTCAATAAACTAGTTTACCTGCAAAGTCTATCAATTATTATTTGGTGCTCTAAATGGTGTCATAGTATATGTACTTTGTGGATAAGCACCATCTCCAAACAAATACCTTAAATTTTTAATTTATTTGTTTATAACTTGTACTATAGTAAACACAGGTGGATTTATTTTTAGTTGGCATTCTCTACTAGGCTGGTAGCATTAAGTCCGCCTTCTAGTCAAAGCTAGAACATAGAAGTAAAAAATGTGAGAAAAGAAGGTCAAAGAGGGAAATGACAAAGATATTTATATATAATCTCATAAATATATAACTTGAATAAATATACATACATAAATATCGACCTAAGATGCTAGGACCAGTAGTACTCGTATTTTGAAGGTTGGTCCTGATAGGAGCTTTATAAATATGTTGAGGATTATTATACAATCTAGATATGGTAAAAGTAAAGGAGTTAGAATGGAAAGCAGTATGATTGGAAGGAATGTAAAGAGTAAAGTATGAAGGAATGTAAATGTAAGAAAACTATTATACCTGTTTCCAAATTCTCCATTTTCTAATCTGGCTTTCATATTTATATTGTCAAATATAGTGCTGTCGTGGATATACCAGGAAATCTGCATAGAATGTCCATTATTTTTAATTTAGAGTCTACAATTGTTTGGACGTTCATTGAATAGAAACCCTTCCAGCATCTGTAAAGTTCAGCATCCTCCCCACCTGGTTAAGATTTATCTATGTAATTCTTGTCATTTTAATAGCAGACCCAGGCAGGTGTTTTTCGACCAAATCGCAGACATCATTAAGAAAACTAGGTTCCTAGTGACCATAACCGTAGAGCTTTTATGAAGAGAATTGTGGATATGAGGAAAGCGTGGGAATAGTGACAGGATTGTGGCCTATCCTTGTGGGAAAAAAGCGTGACATTTTGAATGATTAACTAATTGCTAGAGAGTTGTATCAGAATCATGGAAACTAGGGGCATATATATAGATCTAAGCGCCAATGCTGCTATCGCCTGTGATACGCGGTGAATAGAACGACACACTGTGGCTTTGTGCAATTCGCTCAGATCCCCAACAACAATCTGCAAAAAAACGTAAAGTGACTAGAACTTGGTCAGATACGGACATTGCATTGTTTCTGAAAGAAAATGTATAGGGTGGTACAAGGGTAAACTAAACTATAAATAAGACGGTATATACCGAAGCCCAAATTAAAAGGAACATTAGAAACTAACCTTGGAGTTTTTGTTCGGACTTCATGTTCAATGAAGCCGCAAATTCGTCGTGCACTTAATTCGATAGCGGCACTTAAAATCATTTTCCTTAATCAATATGTGGTCCACTCTTATATTTATTCTTCGATGCAGTCGTTATATATATTCAATTAATTCATTATCGGAGCTTGAAGAGCTTGTTGAAAACATCGCGCAAAGAATAAATGACAAATGTCAAATTTTACTTATCACTTTTACGTTAAAAGCTAGTTTTAGCTCCGTATAAAATAACCGTTAATGTAAATGTAAAATGTGAAGTTAAAGAGTGGTGCAACCCATTTTTCTTTTTTTCTTTTACTTATACGATACTTTTAACAAATTAGTAAATTAAAATTTTTGGTACAACCGGGTGTAATATATATATATATATATATTAGAGTTTAATGTAAAGGGATAATGAAGTCAAATATTACTCTATAAGAAAGTTGTATTACACTTAGGGATTTTATTAACAAAAGTATGGTATACAATATAATTAGCGTCAACAAGCTATGTACAATCCACTAGATACAACCTACAGCATAAAATAATAGTATATCCTAGCCACTAGGGAAAATCCACTGCAGCCAGCAAGCATCAAAAGTAGAAAACTATTTTAATTAATTAAAAAAAACTACCACACTCATTTTATGTAACTGTCATTTCAAATCACCCCCTCTACGCACGAAGTTATTAGTGTATGTGTGTGTGTGTGTGTGTGTGCGTGTGCGTGCGTGTGTGCGTGTGTGTGTGTGTGCGTGTGTGTGTGTGTGTGTGTGTGTGTGTGTGTGTGTGTGCGTGTGTAAATTCTAGTGATGTACCTGACATCCGTATCCGGTAATTCTCGTTCGCCTTTACTACGGATAATGTTCTGATTACTGTTGTGAGGGCTCGATTTCGCACTTACTAGAGGACTGTTTTTTTTTTTTATTGTGATAAGACATTTGACCACGACCCGCCTGATGATAAGCAAGAGGAGGTCCAAAGTGACGACGACTGAAAAAACCCAGTTAGTTCTCGGCTGCCCCAGTCGCCGTCACTATGCCGGCCAAAGATGCTTCTTCACGCATCCCTTGAATATCAAAGGTTATATTTACTGTTAGGATTAACAGTAAATATAACCCGTTATATTATATTAGAAGCCACCCGATCTCCTTCACGAAAGCCAGGAGACCCTTCTCGTTCCTGCAGACTTCCGAAAACGTCCTCGCGTTGCCATGGATATTCTGTCTCGCTTCGACTACGCTACTGCAACTCAAGAGCACCTGCGCAGCTGTTCCCTCCTTATTCATTATATGGTCTACCATACAAAGGGGGCTTTCCAGAATGTTTTGATGAGTTCCTTAAATGCTCTGATGAGCTGCTTACCTTCTTATTCTTCTTCTTATTCCAGCACAGGGGAAGCATCTGTTGACCAAAGCGACATAGTCCAGTCAATAACCTCCAGAGTGGTAGGCAGTGGTACCCAGTCTGCCAATCCGGGGTAGTACAGTCAGCATCAGATATATCTGAGCACGCAAAGTGATCAAAAGTATCTATACATTCAGACTGATCATAATAGTAGGGGAGCCCAAGAGGCTAATCGGGGATTTACTCGAGCGTCGTAGGGACCTATTAAATATTAAAGTTTAGGTGATAAAAAAAATTAAATGTTATGTGGGTTTTTGGTTTTAGCGGTGGGGGAAGGGTGTACGGATTTTCAAAAATGTAAAAAAAAACAATTAAAAAAATATACTCGAGCGCGTCAGATTTTGATATTGTATATACTCCACGTGTCCATAATACTGTAGGTATGTTAATCTGACGGTTTGCATGGTGGGGGTGGCAGTACGGAAAGGTAGAAAAACAAAAAAAAAATTTGCTCGAGCGCGTCTGACATTCAGAGGGGATGTTAAATAAGCCCCACAGAAGCTCCCATTCAAAAGACTGGCCATTCCGACATGACGCAAGGTCGTGGCGGAGTTTTGAAAATGTAAAAAAAAATCGTTAATTTGAAATACTCGAGCGCGTCAGTCTTTTATACAGAAGGTTCAGTAAGATGACCCAATTGTACTGACCCTTAATCTGACAATTATCTGGAGGGATTTCATTAATCTGACAATTTGAAAAAAAAACGGTAATTGGTAAACGGTTTTTAAGGTAATTGTTACACACTCACTATAGCACACTAATCGCGGTATAGTTTAGACTATTTCTCTCTCTTTCACTCACAATCACTGCCCACTTTTACTAATAAGTAATAATATCTCAGAAACTGTGTGGAATATGAGCTATATTATTGTAAAGTTTCAATAAAATTTAGTAGTTTTGCGTGAAAGAGTAACAAACATCCATCCATCCATCCATACAATACATACTATAAACTTTACTTTACTTACGAAAAAGTATATATAATTTATGGTTATTAAGATAAGATCTTAAAATCTTCTTTCTTGTACAGTTTATACTTTTTTACATTGTACATTAGGTCAAAATGTTCATAGGCGTTCCATAAAATATATGTTCTATGTAATTTACTGTTTAATTTCACTGAAACAGGGTTGGCACATTATTGAAATAAATATTTTATAAGAGACCATTTAACACCTTTAAGGGGGTTCGGCTTTAGGAGGTGTTTTGTAACACCCTGTATATTAAGACTGTGCGAGAGAGTAATAGATAAAGGAGAAGTGAAAGGGAACGAGAGACGCGAAGTGGGGAATACATGCTCTACTGCAACTGCTCGCACAAAACTTTATCAACGATTTTTGCTACTTCGGCTTGTTGAAATTGACAGATTATAGTTTTTTAGTAATTCTTAGTCATTTTTCTTCAAAATAAAATTAAAATCGACCGCGCTCGAGAATGTCCAGGTGACGATTTTTTTTTACAAGTTTGTGACCTTCCCATTCTCTTCCGTCATACTCAATCCGTCAGATTAAGAAAATGTGCACTTATTAGTATGTAATTAACTCACCTTAGCTTAATCTGACGCGCTCGAGTATATTCAAAGATCGATTTTTTTTTACAATTCTGACCAGCTGCCATACACGTACCCCCCTGTATTAAGAGCTAATATTTGGTAGATATACTCTACAGGTTACAAGGTATCTCCCATAATTTAATCTGTCACGTTGGAGTAAATCCAGAAATCCCCGCTTGGGCTCCCCTACTATAAATATCTACACACATTAGTTGTCATAATAATGTGAGCATTCAATGCGTCAAAAATATCTACACACGCAAATAGTCAAAAATATCTACACACTCATAAAATATGTAATGTTTTAAAACAAATTTACTGAATTGTCTGTTGACATATTTTTGACAAGTGAGTGTGTAGATATTTTTGACTAACTGATTGTATAGATATTTTTGACGCATTGAATGCTCACATCATTATGACAACTAATGTGTGTAGATATTTATGATCAGTCTGAATGTATAGATACTTTTGATCACTTTGCGTGCTCAGATATATCTGATGCTGACTGTACCACCACTTACAAGTATACAGACCATAAAGTGACACGACATTTGATCACGACCCGCCCGCTGACCACGCGTAGTGTATCGGGATCAGCTTGTAAGTTGCCACACTCCAGCTTAACATTAAGTGGGGTGCTGTCATATGACAAGTCATAATAATAATAAAAAATAAACATTTTTCCGTATAATTTTTGCAAAAAAGCATCGATTTTGAATAATATCGTATATGTAATGGTCGAAATAAAAGATTTGTGACAATAAGAGATGTCGCTAACAACCGATAAGTGGGATGCTTTACCAGCCCATTAGTTCATCTATCCTAAAACACCTCGTAAAAGCGTAAAAACACCTCGGGTCGGCATTATGAGATCTTCGCCACTTGCCAGTACCAATGTATCTTAGATATATATACTTTGGTTGGCCTGTTTCTATGATATAACTACTTAAGTAGCTTAGAATAGAATTGTTAATAAAAAAAATGAATCAGGTAAGTCGAAGTTGATGTCCTCAAATTAATTTGCGCTCGCAACAAACTTTGAAGACACCATAAAGTTTGGACCAATGTATTGTACAAAGGTTAAGGAATCCGTATCTGTGGATCTTGAAGCTAAGAATCCGTATCCGTGGATCTTAAAGCTAACAATCCGTATCCGTGGATATTGTTAACATCTCTAGTGCGTGTATGAATAAAAATATACGCATATTTTTATTTCGCGATAGAAAGAGCATGTTTTCATTGTAGCTAAAAGTCTGTAGATGTATTGAATTAAACAAAATTATATGCGGCTTACTATTGCGTTTATTTTGGTTTTGATTTTACAATTAGCATAAAATTAGTAAGCCGCATAAAATTTTGTTTAATTCAATGAAAAATGTCTAAGAAAAGTCTGTAGATGTAGTGACAAGGATTGACAAATGAAAGGATGAGTAAAAGTAGATTGACGAAGGGAATTTATAAATCTAATGTGGATGGATGCGTTAAAGAAGGCAAACCCAGGAGTTATGTACGGATTGTGGCAAGTGGCGCTCCATTGTCTCTGCCTATCTCTAAGGAAAAATGGCGTGCCAATTTTTATTTGATATTTGTATTTACTTTCAAAGCATAGTGGCGACGACTGAGGCAACGGTGACTGAAATGGTTTATTCAGTCGTTAGCGCTCTTGCTTACTATTAGGCAAGTCAAGGTCTGATAAAAAAAAAATAAGACGTAAAAATCTTTATTACTTTTTTTATTGAGTCACGACATGTGGTCAGGTCGACGTCACTATGCCGGCTTAGTTGTAACCGGTTACTTATAAACGCGAATTTCGAACGCGACTAAGTCACTATACGGTCTATACACTACTACTGCCTACCTCTCTTGAATGATGTAAACTAATGAAAGATGATAAAACAACCACATCTATCGCGCACTGTGCTATTCCTTATTCTATCCGCTATCGTCACTCCAAATACACTCCTTAACAACCGCATTTCTACAGCGTTAATTCTACTCTCATGCCTCTTCTGCCATACCCAACCTTCACTTCCATACATTAATGTAGGAACAAGCACCGCATTATGAACAGCCATCCGTGACTTTTTGGACATTATTTAATTTAATATTAGCCAGGCGACCTCGTAAGGCGCGGCAAGTTGACGATTTCTGCTGCGCAAATATGCACCGTTTGGGGTCGAGACGATGGGCCCTTGGGGACCTTTAACTAAGCGCCTGGCCAAGAAGTTTGTCCAAGCGGCTAACGGGCAAGCCTGAAGACAAGAAGGCTGGTAATTATTCCTACCAACGCCTTGCCTTACAAAGGAGAAATGTTGCCAGTCTCCTTGGGACTATCTCTGATGCGACGTCATTAGATGATATTTTTTATTTATAGTTTAATTATAGTTAATTTTACTTTTTCTTTTTTTTCTTATTTTATTGTGACTCGACATATGACAGCACCCCGCTTGATGTTAAGCCGAAGTGTGGTCCATGAATAAATGTCACTGCTACTACAATTCAATAACTGTGAGTAGCAATCTCATCCACTATGCCGGCCTAGATGGAACCGGCAACTTACGTGGCTCGAAACGTGGCCAAATCGCTTTACGGTCTGTAACTTTTAATATACGTCTCTACCTATCCCTGTGGGAAAAAGGCGTGACATTTTGATTGATTGATTAATACTTTTAATTTTATGTTATGCAATAAAATAAAGAAAATATCTAATATTAAATTATTTATTACATGTAGGTAGAAAGCTAATGGAAACGCGCCATAAACTAGTCCCCCACATCCCTCAACAAACAGCCATAGACAATCCGAAAACCATAGACGCACGTACTCTATGACTACGCGTGAAAATTCACACCCTTGCGTGCTATATTTTACGCATTTTTTTATAATTACTACCCCCTGCCGTCTATTGTAGATCAGCCCCTAACTTCAAGAACCCTTACAAGCGAGAAGGGTAGTGCGACTATTAGGACTTTGAAATCTAGATTAAATCTAAATCATTTCGAAAGAGTGGTAGGCAGTTGTACCCAGTCTGCCGATCTGGGGTAGTATCACTACCTACAAGTATACAGACCGCGAAGTAATTAAGTCGCGTTTTGGGATCAACTTGTAACTTGCCGGTCCCAATTAGGCTGGCATAGTGGATGTGAGTTGAGATTATTGAATTGTAGTAGCAGTGTCAATTGTTTCTGCCTCTCCTCATGATAAAAAGGCGTGACAATTTGATTGATAGCAGTGACATCCATTCATGGACCGCACCCTAGATTAACATAAAGCAGGGTTCTGTCATATGTCGAGTCACAATAAAAAAAAATAGTATGCCTAAATTGTGACTATTTTTTAATTATTCATTTTTTGTTTTAATTTTTAATCATGTGTTTTAACTTTTTAACTTTTTATTTTATTTTATGCTTTTATCTTTAAATGTTTTATGTTTTTTTTTCTTACTAATGCTGGTGTATAACTGTAATAGGATTACAAGTTTATGATTATTAATGTAAAACCTAAATTTCTAGTATAAGTTTAACTTGTAATTTGTTGTTGTACCTAAATAAATAAATAAACTCTACGAAGACTGGTGTGTATAAATACGTTTTTATTTTATTGTGTCTCGATATATAATAGCACCTCGCCTGATGTTAGGCTGGAGTGCGGTTTATGAATAGACGCGACTTCTACTACAGTTAAATAAGTCACTAGGGCCGGACCGTGAGTTTAGGGGGCCCTGGCCTAATACCACTGACGACAGGCGTGGACGAACGGTTTAGCGAATGGTTTGTTGCGCGTAAAGTCCCGGGTTCGATCCCCGGTCGGAGCAAACATTTGTTTTATAGCTTTTATTTGTAATATTTAATAGTATTAAAAATTGCAAATATTTGTTAATAAAAAAAAAGAGATGGATATTTGCTTCGGATCTGATTATCAAAGAGTGGTAGGCAGTGGTACCCAATCTGCCGAGCCGGGGTAGTACCACCACTTACAAGTATACAGACCATGAAGTGATTTGGTCACGTTTCGGGATCAGCTTGTAAGTTGCCGGTTCCACCTAGGCCGGCATAGTGGATGTGATTGCTACTCACAGTTATTGAATTGTAGTAGCAGTGACATTCATTCATGGACCACACTTTGGCTTAACATCAAGCGGGGTGCTGTCATATGTCGAGTCACAATAAAAAAAAAACTTAGGGGCCCACCAAAATTCTCAAAGTATAAGAAAAAATAAGTCAGTTCGAGGTACCAACACCTAAACGTAGACTTGAATTAAATAGGTTTGATTAATCGCAGGATTTGCAGGGCTGCAAACTTTACAATCTGTTTAAATATCGCATTATCGTCTATTTTTGACTTTGACTTGACCTCTTGACCCCTTGTGCTGAAGCCCACAAAGCCATATGGTGGATTCGGCCCTGGCAGTTACATCCACTATGGTTCGGTGCGTCGTTTCTTTGTAGAATAATCGACAAGTAGAATGCCTTACCAACCCATGTGTTCTCTCCATCCTATAACCTTGGAATCTTCAAGCATTGCACAAAGAAGCAACTTTGGTCGGCATAGTGACAGCGACTAGAGAAATCGTGAAGACTAGTTTAGGACTAAAAACACTCGTCTACACACATAGAAAATATGACAGCTGCTTTTAGCTCCAAAAAGTTTTTATAAAAAGTTCGCACTTAACAATCTAGCATAATTAAAATATAGAATAATAAAAATCAAGTATTAATAGCATTTAAAGTGAACTTTATTTAAAGGTGTTGAAGCGTAAATCCTAGGCTTTTGTTTAGACCTAATAGTTTTTAATTCACCACCCTTCCCTATGAGCTATTGTTATAAAAAGCTATGTAATGCATTTTTAACTTATTTAATTAAATAACGACCATATTCGAGAAGACTGGGCAACGTTATTTAAAATGCGATTAAAGTAAGAATAGGACGGAATCGGCGCCATTTTGTGACGTTTAACTCTCCGACCAACTTCACTTTAGTATGGTGTCTTTTTATTTGCGGACCGTCAAGAAAAAGACACCTTTGAATCAGTCAAGTGAAGTTAGTCAACAGCCCGTCCTATTCTTATTCTAATAGCATTATATAAGAGGTGGTACCACCCCGGATCGGCAGACTGGGCACTGCTTATAGTTCACGGCAGAAAGAAGATCGCTGGATGCCTACGGTAGGAGTCCGCGCATCATTTTGTGTGGGGACTTGGGCTAAATTGTTTTAACAGTTGCGTTTTAGTTTATTGTACAAAGATTACAATGTAATTGAATATATCCTTTATTATTCATAGCTTAGGTGTGCAAAATGATCAAACTATTAATTTTTTTTTTTTTTTTTTATTGTGACTCGACATATGACAGCACCCCGCTTGATGTTAAGCCAAAGTGTGGTCCATGAATGAATGTCACTGCTACTACAATTCAATAACTGTGAGTAGCAATCACATCCACTATGCCGGCCTAGATGGAACCGGCAACTTACAAGCTGATCCCGAAACGTGACCAAATCACTTCACGGTCTGTATACTTGTAAGTGGTGGTACTACCCCGGATCGGCAGACTGGGTACCACTGCCTACCACTCTTTGAAAACCAGACCCGAAGCAAATATCCATCTCTTTTTTTTTTTATTAACAAATATTTGCAATATTTAATACTATTAAATATTACAAATAAAAGCTATGAAACAAATATTTGCTCCGACCGGGGATCGAACCCGGGACTTTTACGCGCAACAAACCAGTCGCTAAACCGTTCGTCCACGCCTGTCGTCAAAAAACGTTATGACAGTTCAAAGCAGAACTGTTAATATGGCATGTCTTCGTTATTGAGAGACGATACAAAATCTATATCTTATTTTCCAAATAACTCAATTGCACAACAATTAAAAGCAAAATTGTTTTTTTAATACAAGTATTGAAACTACCATTTATATATGTTATTTTTTATTGGGCATTACAGTACAAAAATAGTCCAAAATGAATTATGTCCTTTATGCACGTTTGATGAACGAATGAATGAAGGTAACAAAACAAGTTACTTACAAGCGCAGCTTGAACGCCATCGCTCTTTTTTCTGCTGGCATCTATACCACTAATAGAATTTGGACTTAGGACACAGAAGGAGCCCTAAAATTTTTGAATTCGTTATTTAGAAGATTGTCACTAGTTTTGATGATCATTTGACAACCTAATTTGACACAATAACAAATGACATTAAAATATTTCAAAAAAGGATGACGGAACAATTATGCCGTTACTCTTACTACCACGTGACTTTTAATTAAGCAGTATTAAAAGTCAACCACAATGGTTGTATTTGCAAAAAAGTAGTGTCAACCTTTGAAAGAAAGGAATTGAAGTACAAGTCTCTTTCAGTCACACGTGGTATAAACATAATACAGGTAAATGAGACAAATAACAATGAATTAGTTCTTATTTTAGCACAGATTCTATTCTTTCCAATTTCTTTAATACTACTCTTAAAAATTTACCAAAAATAAAATAGTAATATATACAAAATTTTAGAAACGTATATTCACGGGTATTTCCCGCCATAATATTCATGTATTCTTTTTTCCTCCATGTTTTTTCCCTCAAAAGCAATGGGCTATTCTGAAGAGTCCTTAAGGGATATCTTCATACTTTTTAATGTAAATGGAAGGGCAAGGATTTGTAATGAGAGGTCGTGATAAGAGATCGTTGATTTACTTTTTTTTTACTTGTTTTTTGTTCGACCAAGTTTTTATTACGGAAATATTTTTTGAGGTTATCTTTAAACAAATGCAACATAAGTTTTAGGGGGCACACAAAATCATAATATATTTAATATGGTTGAAACTAAAAAACTTGGTCCACAAAGCGGCTAGCATACGGAAGCCTATTTGGTTAAGACACTAAGACAAGAGCGGCACAAAGGCCAAGTAAACTTTATCATCATATGCGGCTTACAATCGCGTTTATTTTGGATTTGATTTTACATTTTTTTTATTATTGAGACGTTTCGAGAGCTTTGCAGCCATCGTGGTCACGGAAAAACTTAATGGATGTGATTGCTACTTACAGTTATTGAATTGTAGTTAGTAGCAGTGACATCCATTCATGGACTACACTCCAGCTTAACATCAAACGGGGTGCTTTCATATGTAGTCACAATAAAAATAAAAAAAACAGAAACATAAGAGCATAGAAAAACAATAAAAGCATTAATATCAATGTGGTAGGGCTCACGACTAAAGAGAGAGTAGGTACTGTAAATAATTTCTAAAGCACTCTTTGAATATTTAATTTGTATAAGGTCCAGTTTTTGTCAAAGAATTTTTGTGAACAGAAATGCTACATATAAGTAGCATTTCTGTTTCTTATAAGTAGCTACTTATAAGAAATGCTACTTATAAGCCATCGTGATCACGGAGGTCTCCGTGACCACGATGGCTGCAAAGCTCTAGTAACGTCGGAATAAATAAGAATTGTAAAATCAAAACCAAAATAAACGCGATAGAAAGCCGCATAAAATTTGTTTAATTCATTAATTAATGTTCGCGCAAAATCTAAGAAAATATTATTATTATATTTAAACTATTCTTTATTTAGAAATGTAATGTCCAATGATGAAAAAATATATAAATAGTAGTTAGTTTGATGCTTGTGTTGATAAAACTAATAACTATCTTGCTTTTAATTGCTGTTCAATTGATCTATATAAAAATAAGATATGGATTTTGTATCGTCTGTCAATCACGAAGACACCCCATATTAACAGTTCTGCTTTGAACTGTCATAATTACAGTTTGATTATTTTGCACACCTAAATTATGCAAAATAAAGGATATATTCCAATTACATTAAAATTTTCGTACGTTAAACTATTTTAAAATGTGCAGTTAAGCCCAATTACGCTCAAGTCCCTATACAAATCGAATGATGTCCTTTGGTTGCGAAAAAGTGAGCACCCAAAATGACTCAAAACTCGTGTAACAATTTTAAAATGGGCAATCAGCTTCGACCTTAAAAGAGTTCTCAAAAGATAAGATCTTCCCCGAATATTTCCCCTATATATTTTTCTGTTCTGTAGTCGAGTGATACAAAATAATACTATTCTTTGACCAAATACTCTACTAGAAAGTAAAATATTATCCAGTTCATTTGAAAAGGGGTCACTCTGCCCTACCCTAACACTTGAGTCTTGACCGCTGCAACTAAAGGGAGCTTTCATTAAAAGGAAAACAGTATTGTTTTCATTCACTAACTCTAGCAGATGTGTATGTATTTTTAATGCTTTAAACTTCAATAACTTGGACCAGCATGGTGGTTGCTATGAATTTCCAAGCCTATTTGCATTTATAGTCCATTTTTCCTTACTTGGCAAAATTAATAAACAAACTTTTGGCACAATGATTAACGATAAAAAACAATTACTACCTAAGAATATGGAAAAAATAGAAGCTGTGCTAAAATAAGAACTAATTCAGTGTTATTTATCTCATTTATACTATGTTTATACCACGTGTGACTGAAAGAGACAACTACTTGTACTTCAATTCCTTTCTTTCAAAGGTTGGCACTACTTTTAGCAATTACAACCACTTGTAATTGTGGTTGACTTTTAATACTGCCTAATTAAAAGTCACGTGGTAGTAAAAGTAGCGGCATAATTGTTCCGTCATCCTTTTATGAAGTATTTTAATGTCATTTGTTATTCTGTCAAATGATCATCAAAACTAGTGACAACCTTCTAAATTACGAATGTAAAAATGTATATTCATCCCCTTCCGACTTCTTTTTAATGCCATAAGTGAAAATAGTATAAACGGTTGTATTTTGTAGCTATTTTAGGGCTCCTTTTGTGTCTTAAGTCCAAATTTTTTAATTACTACTGACGCAAATCAATACGAGTACGAACTGTTGGTATTGTAAATATATACTTGGCCACATAGTATATGTATATTAATGTATAGAAGTATAATAGTAGCTGCTGTAATATTAATAGGGCATATAATAATAATAAATAATAAATATTTATTCGAAGTTCCTTATAAAACATCTACCAATATAAAAATTAGAAATACAATTAAATTACTTTATACCTGGTCATCATAACAATTATAATAAGACATGTTGTAATTTATTGTAATTTAAATTTTAGGAACATTTTAAAATCTGAATGAGTGGTGGACTGTGGACCCATACTAGGCAGAGCGCCTGTCTTATGGAACCCAACAAAAGGATGTTTGAAAACAACCTTCGATTTTCAATCATCCAAGGTTGACATGTACACATCTTTAATTTCAAAATTATGCGAAAAATACAATAAATTACTTAAATTTAAATTACAGACTATAACAGTAAAAGTAAAAATAGTACATAATTGTTTTAAATAAGCTTGTTTCTGTGTTTCCATGTATCATTAATAGGTTTGAGTTAAAAACAGTCATACATAAAATTATTGCAGGGCTAGCTAACTCTTATAAACGACTTTGTCTCCTGATAGTTCAACGAAAGAAGGTTATAAAAGGTTATCATTATAAAACTAAACTAAGCAACAATGTTATGGTAGCTGCTGTAATGAAATATTGTCAACTTGAATGCCGTTAAATGCATTATCAACTTGTGATAAAAACTATATTTGGACAGACTAGACATTCTTGGAATGTCCCTTCGCTGCGACTTGAATCACAGGGACCACATCGAGCGGGCCATTAAGACCACCTCGCGCAAATTTGGCATCCTGAACATGGTGCGGCGGTTCTTCGCGCCAGAGCTTCGCCTCTTATTATACAAGGCTCAGATTCGCTCTTGCGCGGAGTACTGTTCGCACCTCTGGGACGGCTCTGCCAAGTATCTTCTCAATGCCCTGGATTCATTGTAGCGCCGAGCTGTCCGAATTATAGGTGATGCAGAGGTCACGTGAACTCTGGAGCCCATGCAACTACGCAGAGACATGGCGGCTTTGTGCGTCCTCTATCGCCTATACCACGGAGAATGTTCCAAAGAGCTCTTTAACCTTGTTCCTGCCTCGTCCTTCCACACTCGTAATACCCGCACAGGTCGGGGAAAGCATCCACATTTTATCGACCGAATCGGCAGTCAAACTAAAAAGTTCGGTGCGTCTTTTCTTTGTAAAACAATTGACAAGTGGAATGCTTTGCCTGCCCATGAGTTCTCTCCATCCTATGACCTTGGATACTTCAAGCGATGCGTGAAGAAGCACCTTAGGCCGGCATGACGGCGGCTGGGGCAGCCGGGAACTGACTCGGTTATTCCAGTCGTCGTCACTCTTGGACCTCCTCTTGCTTATCATCAGGCGAGTCGAGGTCAGATGTCATGTCACAATAAAATAAATTGACTCCTATCAATGATATATTCTTCAATTGTATAATATGCTTTTTGGGGTGTCGTTTTATGCCGTTCTAATGGCCTATGTTCAACAATGGACGTCTTCTGGCTGATGATGACGATGAATCTTTGGTCGTCCTGTTTCTATGATACGTGCCAGTTATAGTAGCTTAGTATAGTAATGTAAAATGATAATAATAATGTAAAAATATAATGAATACATGCGTAATAAGTGCGAGAGACATTAATGCGCGCGTGTGGTCTAATTCGAGAACAAAAGTGTGTACTCTAACCTACCCTTTACTATCAAAGAGCTGGTGTAGACCTGCTAATGTTATGAAATATAGTATTGGCATTTTATTTTTTAATTTATTGTGGCTTGGCTTATGACAGCACTTTGTCTGATATTAAATACGAATACATCCGCACAGGTCGGGGAAAGCATCCGCATTTTGTCGACCGAATCGGCAGTCGAACTAAAAAGTTCGGAGCGTCTTTTCTTTGTAGATCAATCGACAAGTGGAATGCTTTGCCTGCCCATGTGTTCTCTCCATCCTATGACCTTGGATCCTTCAAGCGATGCGTGAAGAAGCACCTTAGGCCGGCATGACGGCGGCTGGGGCAGCCGGGAACTGACTCGGTTATTCCAGTCGTCGTCACTCTTGGACCTCCTCTTGCTTATCATCAGGCGAGTCGAGGTCAGATGTCATGTCACAATAAAATAAATTGACTCCTATCAATGATATATTCTTCAATTGTATAATATGCTTTTTGGGGTGTCGTTTTATGCCGTTCTAATGGCCTATGTTCAACAATGGACGTCTTCTGGCTGATGATGACGATGAATCTTTGGTCGTCCTGTTTCTATGATACGTGCCAGTTATAGTAGCTTAGTATAGTAATGTAAAATGATAATAATAATGTAAAAATATAATGAATACATGCGTAATAAGTGCGAGAGACATTAATGCGCGCGTGTGGTCTAATTCGAGAACAAAAGTGTGTACTCTAACCTACCCTTTACTATCAAAGAGCTGGTGTAGACCTGCTAATGTTATGAAATATAGTATTGACATTTTATTTTTTAATTTATTGTGGCTTGGCTTATGACAGCACTTTGTCTGATATTAAATACGAATACATTCATACAATGGTGACTGTTGCCACAGTTAAATTAATGTAAGTAGATATGTCGGCCTAGTTACTAGTTGGAACCGGCAACTTACAAGCTAATGTCGAAACGATACTAAGTCACTTCACGGTCTATATACTTTATGTGGTGGTACTACCTCGGATCGGCAAACTGGGCTCTTAATAGTGATTTTACTTTTGCGCCACCTTGTAGGATATGTAATATTTAATTTAATTATTATTATATTAATCACAAATATTTGTTTATTTCAAATTATCGTTAAACCTTCGGTTTTATGTTTATTATGTGTGTATTTTCGGGTTTATGTTTATTTGTGAAAAAAATTCTGTCACATCTTGCCTGATGTGACAGAATTTTTTTCAAACAGTTTTTACGGCGACCGTGGTGTAGTGGCAGTGCAATAGTTACACAAACCGAAGATCAAACCACAAATCTTTGATATTGTACTTTGGTTGAAGCTTAGTATAGAAATGTTAATTAAAAAAATACTTGATAAATAATATTATCGGTGACGATTCGGACATTGTTGGGACACAATATTTGTTTTGTTTCACTAATAAACATTGAATACTCGTATGTAGAAAAATATTTACCAAAATTGTCAATTTAAGAATAGCTTAAAGCGGCATATTTTTGTAATAAAGTGCTCTGTGGACTTCTATCAAGATATTGTTCAGAGTTCATTAATGCTGCTGAAGCCGCGGGGCACAGCTAGTCGTTCCTATTTTACAAAATACTTAGGTCTGTGGTAAATAGAGTATGCTAGGGTCGTTGTACGATCTAGGAGAGAGTGTGTGCGTGTTTTAGCACGACGCTAGGCGTAATGTCACAGGAAAGTGTTTGGGAAAAAACTAGGTCTATGAAATCTTAGACCTAAGCTAGATTTAGCGGTTGATTTTTTATTGAGATTCGACATCTGACCTCGTGTTGCCTGAGGGTAAGAAAGGGAACGTCCAAGCTCTAACGACTAAGAAACTTTTTTTTGTTACAGCTTGACCTATGACAGCACCCTGCCTGATTTTAAGCTGAAGTGCGGTCCATGATTTGAGGTCACTGCTACTACAATTAAATAGCAGTAACGTCCACTTTGCCGGCCTAGTTGGATCCGGTAACTTACAAGCTTTTTTTTATTGTGACACGACATCTGAACTCGACCCGCCTAATGATTAGCAAGAGGAGGTCCAAGAGTGACAACGGCTGAAAAAAAACGAGTTTATTCACAGCTGCCTCAGTCGCTGTCACTATGCCGGCCATAGAAATAGTAACGCTACTTGTAAAGCTAATTCCGAAACGCAAATTATCACTTCACGGTCTGTTTACTTGTAAGTGGTGGTACTACCCCGGATCGGCAGACTGGGTACCACTGCCTACCACTCTTTGATAACCACTTTAAGTATACAGGCCTCTCGATTCTCATAATTTATTATGGTGACGAAAAAGCAGTGAAATTGCGTCGCGGTCGCAAGTGACCAATCAACGTAGTTTACCTATTAATTTGTTATTCGCTGATTGGCTACGAAGACGTCAAATATCAGTGCAAGTTCATTTCGCTGTCGTAAATTATAATAATTGAGGCTCGCTCTATAAAGTAACTCAGTCTCTTTTCGGGCTAGGTACTTAAGGCGATGAATCTCTGTGTTATGAACACAAAGTTTGACAACAGGCGTGGACGAACGGTTTAGCGACTGGTTTGTTGCGCGTAAAGTCCCGGGACGATCCCTGGTCGGAGCAAATATTTGTTTTATAGCTTTTATTTGTAATATTTAATAATATTAAATATTGCAAATAATTGTTAATAAAAAAAAAGAGATGGATATTTGTTTCGGGTCTAGTTATCAAAGAGTGGTAGGCAGTGGTACCCAGTCTGCCGATCCGGGGTAGTACCACCACTTACAAGTATACAGACCGTGAAGTGATTTGGTCACGTTTTGGGATCAGCTTGTAAGTTGCCGGTTCCATCTACGCCGGCATAGTGGATGTGATTGCTACTCACAATTATTGAATTGTAGTAGCAGTGGTATTCATTCATGGACCACACTTCGGCTTAACATCAAGCGGGGTGCTGTCATATGTCGAGTCACAATAAAAAAAATAAAAAAAAGTGTCTTAGGCGAAATAAGCTTGAGATTTGCAAATCATTCTTGAGCGTGCGATGTTTTTTGTACAAATAAATAACCTTTATAACAACATTTTGTTAATTATCGGAAAATTAAAGATTTAGGCGATTAAGTGTCTTATTTAATAATTGACAATACTATTACTCGTATTATTTACGAATAAATCTAATGGTTATCGCTTAAAAAACTGAGAACTATTTTTGTGGTAAAGTTGCATAATTTTTTTCTTAAATAATATAAAGGATTTGTAAATACATACCGTGAAGTGATTTGGTAACGTTTCGGGATCAGCTTGTAAGTTGCCGGTTCTAACTAGGCCGACATAGTGGATGTGATTGCTACTCACATTCATTTATGGACTACACTTCGGCTTAACATCAAGCGGGGTGCTGTCATATATCGAGTCACAATAAAAAAATAACATCAGACGAGCCGCTACAACATTCTACTTTCTATACTCTTTTTCAAACATACAATTTTATACTTTAAAACAATTTACAAGTGCGTACTTAAAAAAGAAAAAAAATGTCAGAAAACGAGGGTATTTCCTTAACGCCATTTTGAGCAATTCCTCGCGTAAGTACTGGCGTAACTTTTATAATCAACTAACGCATAAATTTTCAATTGCTTGCGTAGAATCACATTAATTACATTTTTTTAATACAACAGAAACTTTCCGACATACGTGGGGCATTGGTTAGGACACCAACGCGTTACACTGAATGTCCCGGTTTCGATTTCCGGCCGGAGCAATTTTTTTTTCATAGCTTTTATTTGCGATATTTAAACTATTTATTATTCAATCAATCAAATTGTCACGCCTTTTTCCCACTGGGATAGGCAGAGACAATGGAGCGCCACTTGCCACGAACCTGACACAACTCCCTCGCTTCCTCACATTCACAATTCTCTTCATACAAGCTCTATGGTTATGGGCACTAGGCAATCTAGCTTTCTTAAGGAAGTCCTCCTGGCCCTGCCTCGTTTAACGCGTCCATTCATTCATCCTGGGTAGTACCACCACTTACAAGTATACAGACTGTACGCGGCTACTTACACTTATTTAACTGCTTAGGGCATTAAGTAGTCTTAGTCATAGAAACTGGACGACCAAAGAACATTATCCAAGATACTTTGGTACCTGCAAATAGGTTTTGAACCAGAGGCTCTTGGTTTGCAACAACTACACCACGTTGGCCTTATTAAATAAAACTTCGGCCGGCCTCATTTCGGCCTTTAAAAGAAACTTTTCTTAATTATACTAACCAGTCTTTCACTACGCATTTTTATTCGTACTACAGCTTTACGAGGCGACTTCATACAATTTATTAAAATAAAAAAACACTGCTCAATTGAAACTGGATGTACATTCAAAATTGGGTTTTTGAAAGCACTAAGGACATCGTTAATTTTGGGCTATTTTTGTACTAATTTTGTAATGCCCAATGATGAAAATAAATACATATATACTTAAATGGTTGTTTCGATACTTTTAATAATAAAACTAATAACAAATTTGATTGTAATTGCTCTGCAATTGAGTTATTTGGAAAATAAGATATGGATTTTATATCGTTTCTCAATCACAAAGACACGCTTAATACGAACTATGCAAAATAAAGTATATTTTCCAATTACATGTTCCGGTCTGTATACTTGTGGTACTACCCCGGATCGGCAGACTGGGTACCACTTCCAACCACATATATCCAACTCCTTTTTTTTATTAACAAATAATTGCATTATTTAATATAATTATTAAATATTACAAATAAAAGCTATGTAACAAATTTTTGTTCCGACCGGGAATCAAACCCGAGACTTTACGCGCAAGAAACCAATCACTAACCGTTCGTCCACGCCTGTCGGTTTTTTATGACTACTAACCATTAGCCTTATCCGAGTTAAATTGAAGTGACTATTGTTCCGCCACGCTGTATAACTTTTTACATTGAAAACATAAAGCTCTGTAAAATGATATACTTGTAGGAGTATAAGTAAAATTTTATTCAGTGAACCAGCTTCATAATAGTAACCATTTTACATACAAAATACATGAATAAGTTTTTTTCTTTTATAAAGAATATAAGGCTTTCTTGTTTTTCAACCTCCTTTGTAAAGAAGAGTTTAGACTTTATGTTTGGAATATATATTTTTTTGTTTATTTAATTGAATGTTGTACTACATGCCTATAAATGGTGGTAGTGTAAGTCTGTTATTCATTATAATATTTATTAGTTTATAAGAGTTATACATGTATCACTGTTGGTGTTTCTTAATATAAATAAATAGACGTAGATATGTTATATGCGCTCCGAACAAGGCATGTAAAAAATATGCTAGTAAGCAAACCTGAACTCAGTGTCACGATGCAGAGCAACATATATTTGTCTCTTTTTCGCTCTATCATTCCGTCCTACTTCCACTTGTATGTATGCCTAGTCATGTTTGATCGTTCTAACTCGTGCCATTTGCGAACAATAAAACTCGTGTAGGTGACGTATCGATCCCATTTTACTTAATATCATTGTGTTTACCTGTATGCCAGATCGAATTCTTGACCAATGGTCAGTGCTGCCATACTGTAGAGACTAAAAATCCGTACACTCGACAACAAAATCCGTACAAATTCCGTACGTGCAATAAATCTGAAACTCCGTACGAAATCCGTACAAAAAAAAACTCAAATTTAAATCAAATTAATAAATTATTATACGTCTTTTTTTAAATCACGTTATTTAAAAAAATAATGTTAATATTAAAGTCAAAACAAGTTTTATTATACGTATTATAACGTATCATTGGAAATCCGAACACTTATCCGTACGCAATATTCATCCGTTCGTCATACTCCGAATTCCGTACATGTACGGACAAATCCGTACATATGGCATCACTGGTGCTGGATTAGCCACATAGCAAGAGTAGCAAATGCTACGGGCCCCGCGAATTCGAGGGCCCCACGCTTCAACAGGCGTAATAAATTTAGATTAATTTAGATAGGAGCGCAAAATAACTGGTTTGCCTTAAACGGGAAGCGCTTAGGCTATGCTTCACTTCCACTTGAAAATTTAAGTCTATATTTTTTTATTGAGTGTTATCTCTAAATTTGCCCATAATAAAAAGTTTATTTGTAACAGTTTTGTTTTATTTAATACCCTAAACTTAAGAACCTTTAGCGAAGCATTACTCCACTAGTTAGAAAAGTAAAGGAGTACTCCCAGCTGTACGAGTGTTGCGTACAGGGCTCAACTTAGCCGGTGACGTCGCATCGTCGGAGCGCATATATATTGATTACTTTGTCGGTGAATCGTTTGCGAGATATTGGACGCGCAATGCAACGCCATCTAACGGTAGTATGTAGCGGTTGCTACAAACCTAAAGCAATCTAAGGGCCCCTTGTCAGAATTTGCTATAGGCCCCACGCTGGCTTAATCCGGCACTGCCAATGGTGAGAATTATCTCTGATGCCAAATTGAGGAAGATAGTGTTTTAGTGTTATATATATTTATATTTTGTGACTCGTTATCTGATCTCAACGTGCCTGATGCTAACTAAGCAAGACGAGGTCCTAGAGTGACAACGACTCAGTACAAGGTTGCCCTAGTCGCCGTCAATCGGCCAGTCAAAGGTGCTTCTTCACGCATCGCTTGAAGGATCCAAGGTTATAGGATGGGGAGAACACGTTGGCTGGAAAATAATTCCACTTGTCGATTGTTCTACAAATCAACGACGCACTGAAGCTTTTAGTAATATAAAGGTAGGCAAAGTAAATGCGACTGCTACTAACTGCAGCCTAACATCAGTTAGGGTGCTGTCATATGTCGAAGTAAAATAAAAAAAGAACAGCAATTTAGATAATTTTCGACCTCCCCTTGTTTACCAATAAGATATAATAATATCAATTATTCAATCAAATTGTCACGCATTTTTCCAGCGGGGAAAGGCAGAGACAATGGAGTGCCACTTGCCACGATCCTGACAACTCTCCCGCTTCCTTCTTATCCACATTTCTCTTCATATAGACTCATATAATATTATTAATATTCTTTATTGCAATGCTATTGGGCATTTTCTTTAGCTTAACATGGATGAGCAAAGATGGGAAAGCATATTTATAACGCGATTAAAATAAGAATAGGACTAAATCGGCGCCATTTTGTGACGTCTAACTCTCCAACCAACTTAACTTTAGTATGGTGTCTCTTTCTGTGCGGACCGTCAAGAAAAAGACATCTTTAAATTAGTCAAATGAAGTTAGTCAACAGCCCATCCTATTCTTATTCTAATAGCATCATATTAGGAAGAAAATAGACTAGTCGACAAAATCCGTCACAAGAAAAAAACGATAATTTTTTTTTATTGTGACACGACATCTGACCTCGACCCGCCTGATGATAAGCAAGAGGAGGTCCAAGAGTGACGACGACTGGAATAACCAAGTCTGTTCCCGGCTAAAATCATTCTTCCTAGTATGTAGCCACCCTAAGTGAAAAAGGAAAAAGTGTTATTGTATATAGCAGAAACGTTTGTATTATGTTTATTTAAAACAAAAGTTACCACACAAAAAATACTTCCGCGAATAGGCCTATAGAACATAGCATGAATATAAGGGGGTTGCCACAGGCCTATTAAATGTTGCCAATTAAAAATAATAGATGAAAAAGAAGTTTTAATTCACTACATGTAGAATTATATAATATTTTTTTAATGGCGTCTGTCATTTTTTCACAATTTGCCCCATATTTATGCATAAAGGACATCATTCATTTTGTATAAGGACTTGGGATAAATTGGGATAACAGTTGTATAACTATATTATACATATAGTAATCTACGAAGATGACAATGTAATTGGAATATATTCTTCATTTTGCATAGTTTAGATGTGCAAAATGATCAAACTATAATCATGACAGTTCAAAGCAGAACTGTTAATATGGCGTGTCTGTGATTGAGAAATTGAGAAACGATACAATATCCATATCTTATTTTCCAAATAACTCAATTGCACAGCAATTAAATACAAAACTGTTATCAGTTTTATCAATACAAGTATCAAAACTACCATTAATATATTTTGTCATTGTTGGGTATTACAAAAGTAGTACAAAAATAGCCCAAAATAAATGATTTCCTTTAAATACCCAGTTACCATTATTTGTTTTATTCAGATTTTTGAACTTGCATGATGGTATAACTTAAAATTCCAACATCAGCAAAGCCTCAGTTTACGGTCGCCCATGATTTATGCTGGCCGAAGATTTTTTTATTATTTTGTATTGTTTTAAAGCCATTATCTTATTTATTTATATAGCTAAGGTTTTTTTAGCCTAACATCAGTCATTAGGCGGGGTTCTGTTATTTGTCTAGTTAAAAAAAAGTACTTTCCCTGGCCTGGTTGGAACCGGCAACTTAAAGCTGATAAACTTAAGTATATTATGTACCTACATAAGACTAATACCATATAAGGGCATATACTTTCTCCCCTATTTCATAAATATATGTACATATAGGTGGGCATAGGGGTTTTTTTCTATCTAGAGGGGTTCTCTTTCACTTCACGCACTGTGCCCATTTTAAATAGAAGGGGTTGTAAACCCTTTGATCTAAGCTAGAAAAATCGGTCAAGTACCTAGGTACGCGTGGGTGATACAACGAATACTAGACATGGCATCAACGTCCGTGGTTTGCGTGGTAAAGGATCCTAATTATAATGATATTATTAATTTCTTATTGCAATAATAATTACAGTACATTGAAGAGCTTAATGCTATTTAGGCATTACTACTGTACAGGCTTACAGCTATTCATGTGAGCAGATAATCATGTGAGGGTTTACGAGTATATACTAGCTGACCCGACAGATGTCTTTCTGCCCGAAAAAGCAATGCCACGTTAAATATGATTGATATGAATTAAACAAATTTTATGCGGTTTACTATCACGTTTATTTTGGTGTAGATTTTACAATTTTTATTATTCGGACGTTTCGAGAGCTTACAGCCATCGTGGTCACGGAGAGACTGACCAAAATAAACGCGATAGTAAGCCGCACAAAATTTGTTTAATTCATTAATCAATGTTAGCGCAAAATCTAAGAAAATACTATGATTAATATTCTTACGAATCTACGGTTAAGTAACTGTTTTCAATGGTCTCTATTCTCTCTATGTCTAAAAGTCTAAATTATTTGATTCTTAATTTTCTTTTAAATCTTCTATGGTGGAAGTATGGCCGATATTTTATAATTTTCTATGTAGGCAAGGCAATTAAAGGCGCTCAAGTTTATTATATTTTTTTCAGCATATCAAATTTGATGACACACTGACAGCAGCGCCACCTACCGGTACCAATTATGTTTTCAAGCTACCTAGGAACCCATTGAACTAAAAACGCAAAGTTTTATCCAAATCGGTCTAACCTATTCAAATTCACAGCGGACAGGATCGACTAAATAAATTTAACGTAAATAAGTTTTTTTCAGTAAATTGAAATACTTTTAATTTAATTTGTTATTTCGAAAACTCCGTCAGTTTTATTAAAGCTTTTCGTTGTTTTATCATAATTGTGTTTATGAAATATGAAGTCAAGGCATGTTTTGCTTTCATATTTCATATTTTACATCAAATATGATAATGACTGATAATTACAAAAAAAACAAATAGGGATGAAAGGCTGTATAGACATGTTCCCTTTGCCTCAAATAGAGCGAAAAAGAACTCGTCGTGGTCGATTTAGCTTGTTTTTTGTTATTTCAATTTTCTAATTAAATTTTGTATACCTTCTATTAAAATTTACAAACAAGTAAGTAAATTGAACTATATTTTTTATTACTAGTGTTAGTTTGACGATAATTACATTATAAGAGTAGTTTTTTGCGACTAATAGTAACAAAAATGGAGGTTAGGTTATTATCACATTTTTTCTAATTTTACATATTTGCACGCGTTCAGACTCGGTTTATTTTAAGCTTAATAACCGCTTTAAGTCTCGTGCTAAACTATATTTATTGAAAACGAAAATTAACATTTTTTTTAGTGCAGAAAGGAATGTTTTTCGGTTTCATACATTACTTTGTTTCTAGCAAGAACTACAATATTGTTTCATCTCAAATCATAAAACTTAGCCAACCAATGTTCATATTGGACATTAATGTTATGTTGTTGGATGTGAAGGAAGCAAAAGGCAACTGTGAACTGCAATGGTCATGCAAACAAAGAATCTCTGGCCAAAAACCACCTGATGGTACACATGTATCTTTGATAAATATTCTTTGGTCACCTATTGTATATGATGTAGTAGAAATTAAATCATAATTTTATTTATTTGTAATTGTGACTCAACATCTGCCCACGCCTTGCCTGATGTCCGGGTCCAAGAGTGCCAGCGCCTGAAAAAAAGACTCAGTTCACAGTTTTCTCAGTCGCCATCACTGTGCTAGCAAAAGAAAATTATTTACCAAATTATTAATAAAAAAAATAACTATAATTTTCAGTACAATGTCTGGCCGAGAAGGTGGTAAGAAGAAGCCTCTCAAGCAGCCCAAGAAAGACAACCGGGAACTTGATGATGATGACTTAGCTCATAAGCAGAAGATGAAGGAGCAACAGAAAGCACTTGAGGTTTGTCATTGTTAATAATGCTTTACTAGATTTTTTTAATTTTTGTACCATATGACAGTACCACTGTTGAGCTACAGTGCAGTTCATTATTGAAATGAAATGAAATGTCTTTATTTGCCAGAATACATGGTGTGGAGATATTTTTTATATATATATATAAACAAGTTCAAGATTCAAACTCCTACAACAGTTACATAACGGCTAGTATCAATCACATCCACTATGCCAGCTTACAACTGGCAACTTACAAGCCTATCCTGAGATATGACTAATACACTTTACCATGTATACACTAGAAAGTGATGGTACTACCCTGGATTGGCTGGCTGAGTAAATGACCACCAACTGACTGTCTACCATTACCTTAAATAATGGTAGACAGTCAATAAAAAAAAATGGCTTTCGATCAAAGATTTTTGGTTCTGTTTAAATAATCAATGGTATGAAATGAAAATGATTTATTAGTATGGGCATGGGAAGAATACATAAGCTTATTTGACTGATTTTTTTTATTTTTACTCGACTCTACATTTGACCTTAATTTTCCTATGGTAAGGCCAAGTAGGCCAATGTCTAAAATAACTGACTTAGCTGACGGTTGCCTCAGTTGTGTGGCCAAAAAAACTGGCTGGCTTTAAATAATTATAATGCTTTACTTTTTAAATTTCAGGAAGCCAAAGCCAAGGCATCTCAAAAAGGCCCTCTGACTCAAGGAGGCATTAAGAAGTCTGGCAAGAAGTGACAGTGATTTTAAAAATATATTTATTATAGGTTTAACTATGTATTTTCTGTTTTATTCTGTATTTTTTGAGACATCATTGCTAAAGTGCATTTATATGTAATTTATGCTTTTATAACAGTAATTTCTTGTATTTTTTTTACTTGTCTAGGGCATGGAAGCATTAAATATTTTATACATATTAATAACTGTTGAGACTGTTGTTTGTCTTAAATTAAAAAAAGTTACTGTTTTCTTTTAAAATCTAACTGCAAACAACAGATTGCTTTATTAACAGCATTTAACAAATATATTAAATGCTGTTAAATTATATTTCAAATATTATTTAAAATGGTGAAAGCAGACCTAATTGTTGAAACATGTGTATTTCTTACAATCTGTACACATAATTTGGACGACTAACCTATTTGTTTGTTGAAGTTAATAACTCTGAATGTTACGAAAACGATTGTTGTCTTAAAATTGTGTTTTTTAACGAGAATAAATATTTGTAAATTATTTTAGAATTTTATTTCATTTAATCGGTGCAATAGTAATCGATTTTTGGAATTAATTTATCAATTCCTAAGCCTCATTAATTTTAATAACGGTAAGTGACGTATTGGCGCCTTTATTACAATTTTTGGAGGAAGTTTTTTTTTTTCATTTTATAGTTATTTTTTAATTTATAGTTATTACCTGAGTGAATATAATGTATTCTTATATTGAAGCAAAGTTAAAAGAATTTGGAACGACTCTGGTACGTCTATTTTGGTATAAATCAACTAATGTTTTAATTATCATTAAAACATTAGTTGATTGCAACATTTTTATAAATTAAGTTACTATAATTAGGCATTCGCAGCTGTTGTTACAAAGCCAGTTATCGCCATGGTATTTAAATTAGTTAAAATATCTAAAACTTAATTTATATTAAAAATGCGAATGAAATAGACCATTTCCCTCGCGTTCGCAGTAGGTAAATCATTTTTTTAGAAATTAAGATTAATTTCTACTATCTGTGTGTAAAAAACTGATCAACTGGACCGATTTTATTAATCATGCTTGTGTATCAAAGTGGGTTCCTGGATAGTTTATATTTACAATTGGACCCGATAGGTGGCGCTGCAAATGTTTTTTAATGATAAATTTTTAGTTATGCCAGCTGGGTTAGGGTGTCGTCGCGCAAACGATATTCGTAACAACGATTTTTCAATGGTATTTAGAATCAAAAAAGACGTAGATATGTCATTCGCGTTCCGAAAGTGGCACGTTAAAACTTAACTAATAAGCAACCCTGAACTTAGTGTCGCGTTGCAGCAACATATATTTGTCTCGTTTACGCTCTTAATAACTATCATTCCGTCCTACTTCCACTTGTATGTTTTTTTTTTATGTGACTCGACATGTGACAGCACCTTGCTTGATGTTAAGCCGAAGTGTGGTCCATGAATGGAGGTCACTGCTACTACAATTCAATAACTGTGAGTAGCAATCACATCCACTATGCCGGCCTAGTTGGAACCGGCAACTTACAGGCTGCTCCCGAAACGCAACTAAATCACTTCACGGTCTGTATACTTGTAAGTGGTGGTACTACCACGGATCGGCAGACTTGGTACCACTGCCTACCACCCTTTGATAACTTGCTCTATGTCAGCAACGCCTGCCTCGTTAGTGCGCTTACCTTCCTTCTTCACAGCCAGGCGCCGAAACTCATAACTAGAACGTCTCCTAACTCTGGTAGCCAGAGGCTAACAGGAAAGACACGAGAATATGAGAGCAGAGGAGAATATTGTAACCCTATGCTGGCCGCTCATCAGCACAGGTTTCGGAAACGCAACGCGCGGCGTGCCCCTATCCTGTGGAATCGTCTGGTTGGGGACCAGATAGTTCCCCTGGACTATGCCGGCCTAGCTGAACCTCTACAACTTTTAAAGTTGATCCTGAATCACTTTTTTACATAGAGACTCGACATCTGACCTCTAATTGCTTGATAGTAAGCAAAGAGAAATTCAGGAGCGCCAACGACTAAAAAAGCCGACTTTGTTTAATGGTTACCACAGACGTCGTCACTGTGCCAAGAAAAAATATATTTATGGTCCTCAACTCATATTTCAAAAAAACTTTTATGAGTAATATTATTTACTAATATTTATTTTTATTGTGACTCGACCCTCCTGATGGTAAGCAAGGAGGAGGTCCAAGAGTGACGACTGTAAAAGCGTTGTCTTCACGGGTGCTCCAGTAGCTGTCACTATGCCGGTCAAAGATGCTTCTTCACGCATCGCTCAAAGGGTCCAAGGTTACAAGATAGAGAGAACCCATAATGCCGGTAAAGCATTCCACTTATCGAGTGCTTTACACAAAAAAAAACGACGTTACTGGTATATTCAAGTTGATTATCGCATTCTATCATATTTTAGATTCAGATGGGTAATAGGAATGAAAAACAGGAAAATAATTTGGACAAAAATATAAACCTAAAAAATAAAATTAATACAAATTCAGAAAATATTAATGAAGTAGATATCACATCTAAGCAATTAAATAAAGAAGTGGATAAAACACACAATATAATTGTTTGCTTAGACGAAGAAATACCAGTAAATGTTATTAACAAATTGGACTATTGTATAAATAATGACATTAAAAAGAATGGGATTATTTCTTGTAATAATATTAAGGAGAAAGAAAAATTAATAAAAGACATTGCAATGATAAATTCCGCCAAAGTTGAGAGTAATATAGTAGAAATGAACTGCAGAATTGATACCATTGATGAGGACGTCATAATGGATGAAATAATTGATAATACAAAAATAATAAACAATATTTCTGAAAAAGAAGTTATTAGTAGCGCGGATGTTTTAATGGAAAACATAGAACTTAATAATAAATTAGAAGTAATTAATTCTGTCGTTCAAAAAGAAGCTATAAATGGCGGGGACATTTTAATGGATAATAAAACAGAAGTATATAATTTTGTCGTTCAAAAAGAAGGTATAAATGGCGGGGACATTTCAATGGATAATAAAACAGTAGTTATTAATTCTGTCGTACAAACAGAAGTTATAAATGGCGGGGACATTTCAATGGATGATAAAACAGTAGTTATTAATTCTGTCGTACAAACAGAAGTTATAAATGGCGGGGACATTTCAATGGATAATAAAACAGTAGTTATTAATTCTGTCGTACAAACAGAAGTTATAAATGGCGGGGACATTTCAATGGATGATAAAACAGACGTTAATAATTCTGTCGTTCAAACAGAAGTTATAAATGGCGGGGACATTTTAATAGATAATAAAACAGAAGTAATAAATTTTGTCGTTCAAAAAGAAGTTATAAATGGCGGGGTCATTCCAATGGATTATGAAACAGAAGTAATTAATTCTGTGGTTCAAAAAGAAGTTTTAAATGGCGAGGATATTTCAATGGATAAAATGATACTTGAAAACACAGAAATAATAAAAAATACTTCTCAAAATAGTGAAGAATTAATACTAGATGTAATAAATACTATTTCTCAAAATGACATTCTAGTTGTAGACCATAAAGAGTTAATTGGTACAATCAGTGGTGAAAACCATTCATTGGATACTTTAAATAACAATGACAGTAACGCTCATAATAATATTTTAGTGCAAGAAAACAATAATAAGTCGCTAGATTCAAATGAGTTAAATAGCGATCAAAATCCAAAACAAGAAAATATTGCTATATTAGAAAGGGACATTAATAATTCTAATGACAGTAATAATATGGATGCAGTAAATAATGATATAAATAATAATAATGAAGATACAGATTCAGATTCTTCATACCATTCGTCCGATTTCGAATTCATTACTGAAGAAGAAGCAAGACGTGAGGGGTTTATAAAGAAAAATACAAATAAAAGAGCAAAGACAAGACCCAATTTAGGTAATATTTATTTACTTTATAATATTAGACTACACACAACTACTCTAGAAGAGATGCCACGAGCGATGGGTCAGTGTAATGGCAAGTACAGGTGGTTTAACGCGTGTGGTATCCCTCTATTTGTAAACTTTTTATTGCTCTCAAAGGAATGAGAATTTGCCAACTCTATTTGGGGTACATTCGGCGTATTCTCCATCGAGTTTCAGAGTATTTTCTACTTTATTGAAGCTACAGTTCTATGGGGCAATTCTCGAAAGCAACCTAGGTTCGACTCATAATCGAATGATAAAACTAATTTGAAATCTTTTTAAAGGACATCATTCATTTTGTATGGGGGCTTGGTCTTAATTGTATTAACAGTTGCATATACATTTTCGTACCGGGGCACGTTCACGCCGGGGCCGATTATAATTTGCTTTGCTATTAGGCGGCGTTCAAATTAATATCGCGTTTCATCTGGCGGCGCGTGATTTTTGCCTGTTCAGACCTGTATACGCGTTGTTTGTTTCTCTGCAGTACAGTGAGATTTATTGTGCAAGTTTTTTAACTGGTGCCGATTTTTCATCCTGACCACAAATTTCAGACAGTAATTATAATTCGAAAGGTGATTAGAATTTTTTATTTTATTTTCACCCTTAAAAACAAGTTAACATGGATATGGAGATGAGTGATTCGGATGAATTTATAGTTGGAAACAGGAGAAAGGCGGCAAGATTACGAATACTTTCTTCCTCTTCGGACGAGGATTTTGATAATGTTATCAATGAAGAGAACGTATGTCCATGGAGGGAGAAGATTTGATTTCTAATTTAGAGAACGAGGATTACGATGAAGAATGGCAGGAAGTAAAAGGAAGATCCGTTTCTTATTACACAAATTACACAAAAAACAATAAATAATGAAGTTATAAATAAAACAATATTAAATTTTTGGTATTTAAACCGTATTTGATTTTTTTGTATAATACTCTATTTTTATGTTTATGTTATTGAACAAAAATTATGTTTCTGATACATTATTGATTATAATTATCATTAAAATTCAATGTTTAGTGCGGGTCACCGGTGACCCACGCCGCCTGATAGAACGGTTTAGTGCGGGTCACCGGTGGCCCACGCCGCCCGATAAGACGGTTTAGTGCGGGTCACCGGTGACCCGCGCCGGCGTGAACGTGTTAATTTACGAATATTACAATGTAATTGGAATATATCCTTTATTTTGCATAGTTTAGGTGTGCAAAATGATCAAACTATAATTATGACAGTTCAAAGCTATGGCGTGTCTCCGTGATTAACAGACGACACAAAATCCATAATTTATTTTCCAGATGACTCAATTGCACAGCAATTAAAAGCAAAACTGTTATTAGTTTTATCAATACAAGTATCTAAACTACCATTGATATATTTTTCATCATTGGACATTACAAAAGTAGTACAAAAAGCCCAAAATGAATGGTGTCCTTTGTACGAGACTGTAAAGATAAGCGGACTTGCTACAGTCATCCTGACCTCTTCTAATGTGCCGATTAGAAGAGGTCTGGATCTGCTGGTATACATAGGACAAAGAAACTTTCTACGTTTTTGACATTAACCTCGCCTTGACATTGATACCTAAGCAACGTACCTTGTTGCTTAGGTATCAATGTCAACCTGCAGTGCGGCCCATCAGTGGAAGCGACTGCCAATTACGGTTTAATAACCACAAGTAGCAATCGCATCCACTATATGCGACTGAGTTTATCTATTTTAAGGCTGGATTGTGAGACTGGGCAAGTTATTGGTATTGAATTTTTCGACTCTCACTTTCGAGATTTGCCCCCTGCTCATTATTCGATCTTTATTAATATTTTTCAGAGATGTAACGACTCGACTTTTCAACCCGAATTAGACCGAGTTGAGACCTAAACCGAGTTGGGTCGGTTAAGGTCTCAACTCAACTAGTATATTTAGATCAGACACCAAATTTATTTAGTTAAATTTGACATCCGAAGTTTTATGGCAAACCATACTGTGTATTAGGCAATTTAGATTGTAGGAATTGTCAACTGGGTTTGTAAAGCGGTTTGAATTGAATTCATCAATTCAGTTTGCGAATCGGGTTCTCCATATTTTTAAATCGACCTAACTCGGTTCAAAAAAAATGAGATCATCCCATCTTTATTAATTTTCATGGTGTTATTGATTTTACAGAAAATTCTTGCCCCAATCCAAGGTGGCGGTACGAACTAAAGACTTGTGGAATGCCATGTATGGATGTAGGACGTGATATATTACAACATCTAATACTTATAAATAAAATTAAGGAAGAGCATGTCGAAGCTGAAGGTAAGGAAGATGGTACCCCAAAAAGTACCCTTCTCCCCTCAAGGAGAATTGACAATCTTTTTTAACATCATTGTGGCTCGGCATATGACAGCACCCCGCCTAATATTAAGCTGGATTGTGGTACATGAAGGGAGGCGACTGCTACTACAGTTAAACAACTACAAACAGCAGTTGCATCCACTATGTCGACATAGTTGGAACTGGCACCTTACAAGTTGATCCCCAAACTACCCCAGATCCACCCTACAACTTTTAGGTGTAATTTTACGTGTAAATGCCTAACAGAGTTCTTAAGTTCGATTGAAATATTAACTCTCTTTAAATTACTAAACAACCATAAGTTAAATTTATTTTCGCACTATAATAATTTTTATTTTTATGTTTTCATTTTATTTAAAAAAAAATATTTTTATTTAATAATTGTAAATTTAATATTTTAAATTATTAATTGTAATTTTATTATTTCCTTATATAAGATAGATAGTGTCATTATTATTGTTAATGCATGCAGTCCTGTCCTATAAGTGAGATTGTATTCAGCTTAATTACATAGTGCTATATGAGTGTGTATTGTATACAATGCAATCTTGTTGGAAGGCTTAATAAATAAATAAATAATGTTAGTGGGTATAAAAAGACAGCGTTTTTGCTATGTGTTAAAAAACTGCAATGCACAACCGTCGCGTCGTAGGTCAGGTATAAGTTGAATGACCGAGAGGGCTACGCGAGGTCACCGGGGCCGCGCGGCTCCTTTGCCCCGTTTGTCTTAACACGTTCAATGCCACTACGATTTGCGAGTTACCTCGGGTGCCGCATACATTTCACAGTGGACTTGCTAGGTGAGTCGGCGGCACTAAAGTATGAAATTATTGTTTAAAAACTTGTCTATGTCTATAACTTGTCTATAAAAAAAGTCTATTTTTCAACTTATTAACAGTTTCAGCTGACACGACTTGTTCTGGTGCTGATTGTTGAGTGAGGATTGTTGTTAGACCATGTTTTCTAAAGCTTTAAGGAAGTTTCCTTTTGCAGACCATCATCTTGTCAAAGTCCTCAAATCGATAATAGCTCTTTAACTTCTCTGCGCTCCTTAAGAGTGCTTAGTTTGGGTTGCTTAACCTTTCGTTGTATGGAAGCCGCTTCAATTGCTTTGGTATCTTAGTAAATCTATGTTGTACTCCTTATAATGTATGTTTAAAGGATCATATCAGCCATATCTGGTGTCAGTATTCCGCATGACAAAAAGTTGTCTTTCTTTACACAAGCTTCTATATGATTTTCCCATTTCAAGTCTTGTGTGGCCATAACAGATCTTTCTGTGTTTTGACCACAACATGAATTATTGCATGCTGTGGTTTCCTATTTAAAGTCATCTACAATATAACATGCTATGTGTATTGATTTCTATCAACCCAAATTAATAAATAAAACAATTAAACTCAAATAAACTGACGACCGTCCGCTTAACCGACATTACTTTCCCCGTTACTGACACTACTTTCACCAGCACTGACACTACTTTCACCAGCACTGACACTACCTTCGCCAGCACTGACATTACTTTCGCCAGCACTGACACTACTTTCACCAGCACTGACACTAGTTTCACCAGCACCGACACTACTTTCACCAGCACTGACACTACCTTCGCCAGCACTGACATTACTTTCGCCAGCACTGACACTACTTCCGCCATCATTAACATTTGCTAAATAGTAATTGACCTTTACATTCTCATATTGTGATAACTTCTTAATTAGCATTTGTACAACTTTCAATTGACTCTTACCAAGACCACATAACTCGTTAATAACTTTCCTCTGGTTACCTACAAGGTTTAATAAGTTAGAGATATGCTTAGTAAGTTGAGCTATGCTACTATGTTGTATGTATGTAGCTCTAATTCGGTTCCTATTATTCATAGCTCTTAATGACCGTAACCTCAATTTGGCATTTGGTTTCTTAGTATTTCTAGGGCGATCCATGATCTGAAATAAGAAAAACATGTTTAAACTCTCGACTTGGATGACATGCTGGACCTTGAATCCATTCATTGCTATGCAGACGACAGCACGGTGCATGGATGCTACACTGCCCGCCCCGCAGCCGGTAAAAACTAGATAGCCGATATGAAAGTCTGTTGTAGTGGAGCTGAACCGGGGCGGAACACGAGAACCTAGTTCAGTTTAACGCAGACATGACTCAGGTGTGCGTGTTCACGACGAAAAAATCCACGTTTATCCCCCTTCCTTCTCTTGGTAACATTTATAAAATGAACATAGTCTTACACTCCCATCTGAATTCAATCCTTTCTCTCTTAGCGTCACGTCTTTTTCCCACAGGAATAGGCAGGAACCACCCAGCGCTTCTTGCCACGATCCTGACACAACATCCTCGCTTCCTTCACATCCACAATTCTCTCCATACAAGCTCTACGGTTATGGGCACCAGGCAATAGAAATACTTACTACGTAATCACTAACTGCAGTTCTCAAGTGAATCCGTTAAAGAAATTAATTTGTTGTTTTATTTGCTTAAGGATAAATCTTTGTTATTGGTATACTATATAGATATCAATCAATCAATAAAATTGTTACGCCTTTATTCCGCAGGGAAAGGAAGAGACAATGGAGCGCCACTTGCCACGATCCTGACACAACTCCCTATAATATAGATACTACTGTCTCTGCGTAAATATTGAAATATAGAACCACAGATAACTATTATTCTAGTAATAATCGGACCCGGACTGTTGTCAAAATCGATAGTCAAGAAAAAGCTCGTTCATTGGACGACAAGCTGTCAAATTTTATCACAAACACTGTGGCTTGGAATTTCAGCGCAGGGATAACTGCATAACAGAATTTGTTATGTAAAATTAATAGAAAATCTTGTAATTACTTAAATACAACAATAATAGTGGATTTGAAGGCGACCGTGGTGTAGTGGTAGTGCAATGGCTACGTAAGCCGAGTGGCACGGGTTCGAAACCACTCACCGGTACCAATGTATCTTTGATATATGTTTTTGGTTGTCCTGTTTCTATGATACAAGCACTTTAGTAGCTTAGTATAGTAATGTAAAATAAAAAAAATTTATATATTTATTATAAATAAAGTTCTAAAGTGTTTTTTAAATTACAGTTATCCGCAAAGTTATTGGCAATAAATCAAATTGTCACGGCCTTTTTCTCACAGGTGTAGGCAAAGACAATAAAACGCCACTTGCCACGATCCTCGCTTCCCTCACATCCACAATAATTATAGGGGCATGGCTATTTGCCCTGTCTACCAAACCGGGGTAGTACTATCACTTCCAAGTATACAGACCGCGAAGTGACTCAATCGCGTTTCGGGATCAACTTGCTGGTTTCAACGCGGCATAGTAGATGCGACTGCTACTTTCAGTTAGGTAACTCCAATTCATGGACTCATTCGAGTGCTGTCATATGTCGATCAAATCAATCAAATTGTCACGCCTTTTCCCCACAGGGTTAGGCAGAGACAATGGAACGCCACTTGCCACGATCCTGACACATCTTTTTTTATTTTAATTGTGACTCGACATATGACAGCACCCTGCTTGATGTTAAGCTGAGGTGTGGTTCTTGAATGAATGTCACTGCTACTACAATTCAATAACTGTGAGCAGCAATCATATCCACTATGCCGGCCTAGTTGGAACCGGCAACTTAGAAGCTGATCCCGAAACGTGACCAAATCACTTCACGGTCTGTATACTTGTGGTACTACCCCGGATCGGCAGACCACTCCCTCGCTTCCTTCACATTCACAATTCTCTTCATACAAGCTGTATGGTTTTGGGTACAAGGTAAATTACTCTTAAGGATGTCGAGCTACAATAATAAAAAAATATTGCCTGCATTTATTTATTGGGTATTTTTTCTACTTACAGTTCTTGAAGATGCTGAAGAAACCAAAAGAAAGATAGAACTAATAGTCCCCAGTACAACGAACAACATTTTTTTTGATACATACAAACGTAAAACTTTGTGAGTGCCTTTTTTGTGACGAGTCCGACAAACTTTTTAATGCGACAACTCTTGACGCTGCTGCGTTTTCGTATGCCTGATTCCCGAAATTGTCGATATGACGTCACTATGACTCTCCATACATACAAGTCTGATTTTTTGAGAATTGTTTAATAAAGTAAGTTTAAAAGTAGTGGTCAACTTGTCCGACAAAAATCATGCTGCGTATGGCGTGTCCACCACCCTGAAAATGTCGATATAACGTCACTATGACTCTCCATACATACAAGTTTGATTTTTTGAGAATTGTTTAATAAAGTAAGTTTAAAAATAGTGGTCAACTTGTCCGACAAAAATTATGCTGCGTATGGCGTGTCCACCACCCTAAAAATGTCGATATAACGTCACTATGACTCTCCATACATACAAGTTTGATTTTTTAAGAATTGTTTAATAAAATTATTTTGAAAATAGTGGTTAACTTGTCCGACAAAAATCATGCTGCGTATGGAGTTTCTACCACCCAGAAAGTGTCGATATGACGTCATTATGTCTATCCGTACATACAACTTTAAATTATTTTTTATCGATTTAAAATAGAGTACTAATTGTAAAAAAATATATGTCCGTCAAATACACGCTGAAATTGTAGTGGTTTAAAAAAACTTATTCCTGGATATCCTAATCAGATATACTATAAATTTTCCGTAAAAATACGTATTTTTTTTACCTATTAGTATAGTCCGGGAGATAGCGTCAAATTTTTACGGTGATTTTGGCACGGACTCTATGAACTTATTTTGATGGTTAGTACTTGTATGAGAACTAAAATTGATGTTAGCTGGCGCGACTAAAAACTCGTATTATTTTGGCAAAGCTGAAAATTGTTTATATTAAAGATTATAATTTATTAATCATAATAATTCATGTCAGCTGGAATTTTAACGAGTCAAAAGCTGTTAGCTGGACTTTCAAATTACAGTGCGGCCGACTCATATTCCGACTCTAAAAATTGTGTCTTGCTCTTCCAGCTTTTTATGCTTTGACTGGCTGTGATTATAATCCAGCATTTTACAGAAAAGGAAAGAAGAAACCGTTTGAGTTATTGAAATAACATTCTAAATTTATTCAAGCTTTGATTAATATCTAGCAATACACCTAAAAAATTGGAAGAGACTTACGCTGAGACTTTAGAAGAATTCGTTTGCCACATATGCAATTATAAAACTTTTTTGATGTGAATCTCGAATCTCGGTTATGTGTAGAAGTTGTTTTCGAGAGTCATTACGAACCGTCTCAAACGCAGGTTTGATGACTTCCAACCTCCCGAGTTAGGTAGGTCCGACTTTGAATAAGAGTTCGCTCGAAGAATCCAACTCGGATGGGCGGCGTTCAGGAAATTGTGTTATATCTTCTCGTCAAACATCCCACAGTGCCTGAAGGGTAGGGTTTTCCCCTAGGTGGACTGACGACATAGTGAAAGTCACGAATAACCAGTGAATGCAACTGGCACCTTGTCGTTTGAAATGACGTTCTGAGGGGGAGGCCTATGTTCAGCAGTGGACGCCTTCTGGCCGATGATGATGATATAATACATATATAATATTAAAAAAAAGATCTGATATACCATATAAGGTATGTGTTTACTGTGTTACCATATTCCTACTGTGTTTTTTCCAACTAATTATAACTTATACATTATTATTTTAATTAATTTATGTGTAGTTTAGCATAGTTTTACAGAAGTTGCAAAAGTTGTAACAACATAAAAGTTGTTGAAAAATGAAAAAAAAATTAGCTGACATAAATAAATTATTATGATTATAACTAATACTTTCAATTTTTTCTGTTTTTTTTTTGACAGATGTTATGTCAAGTACATGATGCAACTGACACTTTTTTAAGATCCACCATTCATAAATTAATCATTAATACTTTTTCATCTTTTCCAAGAATATTTTTTTACTATCAAGTTTCCTGGCATTTTCTCATCTTATGCCCCGGTCTTGGGCCAGCTGACACATCTTTTATTATTAATACAAAAAAAGAAAAGCCATGCCAAAATGCTCCGGTCAAATTTCACGCTACCTCCCGTACTATTATTACAATCAAGATTTTTTTATTATTATTTTTTTTAATTTTCAGATTTTTGAATTAAAATTATTTTATAATTGTAATTTCATACCACAAATTACATGTTAATTTAATATATTTAAATAATATACGTGAATATTTAAGTTTATTCAGTCAGAAATCGACCAAAAGAAGTTTACCACTAGTAATGTTTTTTTTTGTCGGACTGATTATTTAACTGAATATATTTGTCGGACAAGTCGATATTTGCATTTAAAATAGTATTATATATCATTGTTATTTTTGTCCGACATGTATGTATGGAGAGACATAGTGACGTTATATTGACATTTTCAGGGTGGTGGACACGCCATAAGCAGCATGATTTTTGTCGGACAAGTTGACCACTATTTTTAAACTATTTTTATTAAACAATTCTCAAAAAATCACACTTGTATGTATGAAGAGTCATAGTGACGTTATATCGACATTTTCAGGGTGGTGGACACGCCATACGCAGCATGATTTTTGTCGGACAAGTTGACCACTACTTTTAAACTTACTTTATTAAACAATTCTCAAAAAATCAAACTTGTATGTATGGAGAGTCATAGTGACGTTATATCGACAATTCCGGGACTCAGGCATACGAAAACGCAGTAGCGCTGAAAGTTGTCGCATTAAAAAGTTTGTCGGACTCGTCACAAAAAAGGCACTCACAAAGTTTTACATTTGTATGTATCAAAAAAAAATTAGTTCGTTGTACTGGGGACTATAATGTATCCATCCCTGAATAACAAGAGGCTACTTCGACGAAGACGAAATTAGTTATTTAAATATTTTATATTCACATGAGATTTATAAATTCCTTTCGTCAATCTACTTTCACTCATCCTTTCCATGTGCCCAAACCATCGAAGCATTCCTTTGTCAATCCTTGTCACTACATCTGATAGTATTTTTTAAGATTTTGCGCGAACATTGATTAATGAATTAAACAAAGGACATCATTCATTTTGGACTTTTATTGTAACACTTTTGTCACGGCCTATGATAAAAATATATATAAATGGTTGGTTCGATACTTGTATTGACAAAACTAATAGCAATTTTGCTTTTAATTGCTTTACGATTGAGTTATTTGGAAAATAAAAATGATTATTTTTAGTTTCTAAACCACGCGGAAAAGACATATTAAAAAATAAATGTCACACACAGTTGCCCAAGGAACATTGTACTCAAGAGAAGAAGCTCGACTGCCATAGACAACAAGTGGCAATTAGAGACGCCACGACGGAATATCACGCGAACTAAAATGTTGGGATGTTGGTGAATGTGAACCTTACTCAGCAGGAAATAATCTAATTAGATGAATAAAACGACTTTTTATAAAACATAATTTTTTTTATTTAATTCCAACTTACTTTTCAAGACAATAGTATCACTAAAAATATGTATGCTAATAACTAGCACAACAGGAGATAATTTTTAAAAATTTAATTTATACTTTTACTCTATTTTTTACTAGTTTCAAAATGTTTAACGACAGTATTATATTGATGACGTTTGCGATGCCTAAACATTTGATGGGAAAATCAAACCGGAAGAAACGCTATCACGCCATAACCTTGAATGAGAGTCGAGACCCGATGGATCGACTGCCTGATGTTTTTTTTTAATTAAAAAGTGATTGAGGACTTTTTTTGGGCTGGCAGTGAACGTAATGGTTTCTGCATTGAACTGTCATGATTATAGTTTGATCATTTCGTACATCTAAACTATGCAAAATATAAGATATTTACCAAGCACATTAAAATATTGTTGTATCGAACTATTTTATTGTACATTTCCCACTTTTAGTACAATTAAGCCTAAGTCCCCATACAAAATGAATGATGTCCTTTATGCGGCTTACTATCGCGTTTATTTTGGTTTAGATTTTACAATTTTTTATTGAGCTTTGCTTGAAATTGTAAAATCTAAACCAAAATAAACGCGATAGTAAGCCGCATATTTTTTTTTAATCCACTACATCTGAAGTTATTGTAAATATTCTAATAAATTTCATTTTTATAGTGTTTGGTATTTAATTTATTAACCTTAAAAAAATGCTAGTAATGAAATCAAAAATATCCTTAACAGTTCGTATGAAGGGAATTGTGAATGTGAAGGAAGCGAAAGAGTTGTCAGGATCGTGAAAAGTGGCACGCTGCTGTCTGCCTATCTCTGTTGGAACTGAGGGGGTAAATTATTGGTTAAATAAAAGACACGAAATTTTTATATTATTTTTTTAATATAAATTGTTACATGATATTAAAACTATGATTTAAACTAAAATGTATGTAAATTTATTATACTAAACTTACACTAATTTTTTTCTCTAAGCGAAATAAATCTTTATTTTTTTTACAAATTTAATTTTAAATCTAACCTTCATCCAAGCAAGAGTACTCTACGGAAAATAACAAAAAATAAAGTCAATTTTTAAAACTCCGATAGGCTACTTAAACCATGCTTATAAATTTAGTATAACGCAATTAACACAACTCTACTAGCTGGTTGTACCAAAAAGTTTCAATTTACGAATACTATTTATACTTATTCTATTTCGTTTACTATTACGATATCGTCAATTGTGTTGTTATTAATTTTACATCGAAACTACAATTTATATATGTTTTTATCATTAGAAATAAGAAAAGTAGTACATAGAAACCTAAAACGAATGATGTCCTTCAGCTCTGTATAAAATATCCGTTAAACGTAATTGTAAAATATGAAGGTAAAGAGTGGTGCAACCCATTTTTCTTTTTATCTTTTACTTATAGGATACTTTTTACAAATTCATAAATTATAATTTTTGGTACAACCGGCTGTACATCTGTCAATGTCAAAATATTAGAATGTTGGCAACACTGGTACTGTCAGCAACATCATGTCATGCACAGTCTGCCGGTCGGGGGTAGTACCCCACCACTTTAAACTGACAGTGATCATAGACCATGACTTCTACTAGGCCTGCTACTTGAAGCCAATAAACTGTACTAGCAGTTGGCCCACCCATGGTGGACAATTCAAAAGAAAGAGTGGTAGGCAGTGGTACCGCCACTTACAAGTATACAGACCGTGAAGTGATTTGGTCGCGTTTCGGGATCAGCTTGTAAATTACCGGTTCCAACTAGGCCGAGTTGGAATGTTGATTGCTACTCAGTTATTGAATTGTATTAGCAGTGACATCCATTCATGGACCACACTCCAGCTTACCATTAAGCGGGGTGCTGTCATATGTCGAGTCACAATAAAAAACTCAAGACACCAATGTAGACGAGATTGTACGTGTTCTCTATGAGCGGGGGAGATTCAATATTGCTAACCTAACTATTTTAACAGCTACAAATGTACTACTGGGTCCAAATCGAATTGGATAATTGACAGCAATTAACTATCAATTGTTATGGGCCCCATTCACGCCGAGATTTGTATCGAAACATGTATCATTTCGATTTCGTATCATGATACTTATCTCAACGTGTAAACGATGGTTTCAAAGTATCAAGGTTGTAGCGACATGCCTATAGAGGGCGTTCCAAAGATAGTATCTGCGCCGATGGATAGATGGCGCTGCATGTGTCCGCCGTACCATAATGTTCGCAGATAGCCACTTGAACCAATGAGATTGCGCGTACAATATCTCGCAAACGGTTTATCGACAAAGCGTTGGTATATATATACGCTTCAACGACGAGTACGAGTACAGTAGGAGATCTCCTTTCCTTTTCTAACATGTGGAATAATGCTCCGCATAATTAGTGACGCATAAAAGGTATCAGATACCGCTGTATCGGTTTCACGCCACTGGCTTGAGACGGCAAAGCGGTATCATAAAACATGTTTTTTTAAGCATTATCTTTATCGATTTTCTTTTCATACAGACAGTAAAAGTAACAAGAAAATCTATCAATACTGCTGGAGATATCTCAGACGTTTTAGCGGTATCCATTATATCGAAAAAATATCGCGATACAAATATCAACGTGTGTAGACCTTAAATCCGATACAAATCTTTGAGACAGATCTAAGATCTGATACAAATCTCAGCGCGAGTAGGGCTTATATAGTATATCATATAGCAACTACATCTTCGTCAACAGTGCTTCCCTCTGTCAAACTTGACAACTTCTTAAAACCGATCGTAATTTTTTCACTGACTTTACTGGTAGATTTACCTTAAAGCTAAAATAATATGGGTCATAAAAAAAATCCATTCTTACATTACCAATTTATGAGTAATAGTATATGGAATAAATCATAACAAAATTGTTACATATAAACCCGGCAGAATTCATGCAAGAAAACAACCTTACAAACCGAAAAGTCGCATTAACCTGTTGACCAAAAATGATGCCCGGCAGTAGCTAACGCGCTGGAACCTTGTCTAAGTAACAAAACGTGACGTTCAAGGAATAATTTTCCTGGTGGTATAGGCCAAAGCCAGCCCCTCTAAGCTCGGCAATCCAAGAAGCAAGATAAAGACTTGCTATACTTTGTAAAATTTAGCTTGGGTTCTATGACAGATGCCAAAATGACTTTACTAGTCCCATCACTATTATAGTACTCGTATTTTTGTTAACAGATGTAACCTTGACGGAGCGGCAAGATTTCTTTTTGTTACATGATTTATTTGATTTATTGTTGTTTGTTTTAAAAATTATTGTGTTATTATTGTATTATATTATTGTATGATAAATATTATTGGTAAGCTATAGTTGTAACTACGAAAATAAATAACTTTGAAATGAACGATCGAAGAGAGACGCTGCTACAATGTTAAGTCGTCCGAAAATTTCTCATGTGTCACAGGACCCAAGCTACATTTTACAAAGCTTAGGAATATCATTACAACTCATTTTAATTAACTTACTAGAACAGTATATCAAAAAATATATTTAAACGCTCTGTAAAACTTTAAAATACTTTTTTTAACATTTTGATGTGCCGGCCTAATACGTTATTTAAAATGAGTTACAATAATATTCCTTGCAGTTCTTTGTCTTGCTTCTTGGATTGCCGAGCTTGGGGGGCAGTACGGTGTAGCGTTATCTACTGCCGAGAAATAATATATACAATTAAGTAATTAAATTATAAAATAACGGACGTGTTTTATTGCAAACATACTATAACATAGATACAATATAAAACAGATACTACACTGCAATTTATAACGTACATCTTTGACGTTGTCAAATATCAAATCTAATCTAAATGTCACGCCTTCTTCCCACAGGGATAGACAGAGACAATGGAGCGCCAAATATGATAAAAGATAATAATAACATACTTTGATCATAGTTGAAATACAATTTGTATGACAGAATTCATTGATGTATTTAATTTACATCGTGTTGTCTTTAATGGCGACTCGATGATGTTAATATGAATTATTGTTATAAGGGGCGTCAATAAATTACGTGAGGTGTTTATTTTAATTTTCTGTCCCTCCCTCCACCCCTGGTGAGATGTCGTGAGATTTTATTCAATCCCCTCCCCCATCCCTTAATCTCACGTGAGATTTTTCAAAATGTGGGTTTCTTACGCGTTGGTTTTATAATGTAAAAGAAAAAAAATTGCTTCGTGCTTTTATTATCGTGAATTAGCGAATGATCTTAATTGTATTACGATTACGCTTAAGATTGAATCTTAAGCATGTACAATCTGGATTAAGTGGACTAAAATTGTATTTTTTTATGTCAATCAGAAAAAAAAGCGTGATATTTGCCGAGACCCCCCTCTCTCCAACGTAAGATTAGATAAGATTTGACTCGACCCCCTCCACCCCTAAACATCTCACGTAATTCATGGACGCCCCCTAATGAATAAAAAAAAATTGCGGCTTTTATTCTTAATAACAATGTTCAATAGAACTTAAATTAATTCCATTCAAACTTAGCCGCGTCTCTGAAGTTAGGTGCGAGTAGTAAAGTAGGTGAGAGAGCTTTTTTTATAGTGAGCTTATACCACGCTCGGAGCTAACTTCGGAGACGCTATAAAGTTTAAAACTACTGCCGGGGAACGAGCTAAATAAACGCGGTAGGAATGCAGTTGTGACGTCATGGTCACGTGTCTATTATGAATAGTAGAGTAACATGCAACATGTTGATAACGATAAACACACACTTTCCTTAAAAAGCAAATAGATTTAGTTATTAAAAATTATAAATGTGTATTAAATTGAAGTATAAACATTAGACAGCAACAATTTTTAATGAATTATACATTTTTTATGAACAATACTCGGCTTTCTCAGTCGTCGTCACTCTTGGACCTCCTCTTGCTTATCATCAGGCGGGACGAGGTCAGATGTCGTGTCACAATAATAAAAAATGTATTAATTTAACTTTGAAAATAGTGACTGCCTGTTTTTTTCTGTTTTTCACACATTTTAATAATGATTCTAGCCTGACTCCGGATGACGACTATCTTTTACTCAATTTACTCACTAATGTTTCAATAACCAAACAAAGAAAATATGGACACGTTTTTATCGATATTAAATGACATCGCCACTATGATACGGGTGGGTGTTTTTTGACGCCCCATCGCACTTCAGCCCCCGAATCTATTTAACTCGTTCCCCATCTATAGGTGTATATGATATAGGTTAAAAAATTGTTCGAAATTTCTTCAAACTACATTTTGTACGCATGTCTATACTATAATTTTAAATCTCACCTACCGTGCGTAGAACAGTGTTTATGAGTTTATGACAAAAAAATATATTATATTTTTGTAATACAATAATTTATTACATAATAAAACTTGATTTCTTAAATGTCAATGTATAGTTTAAAAAAACTATCTAGAATGCACAATTTAATTCACAAATAACAAAACGTTTTCAATTTATCTTTTTATTTCTATGCTAAGCTTGTATCATAGAAACAGTCCGACTAAAGTACATATATCAGAGATACATTGGTACAGGAAGTGGTTTCGAACCGGTGGCTCAGGTTTGCGTGACCATTGCACTACCACTACACCACGGTCGCCTTTCCATTAAAATAGACAGGGTTAAAAATTAGACAGAGGTTAAACTGGATTGCGTTCCATGATTAAAGTTGTATTTTTTATTGACTGTATTTTATTTATATTTATTTTATTTTAGTATTTTAGCGACTAAGGCAGCTATGAACAAACTCGGGTTTCTCAGTCTTGGACTCTTGGACCTCTTCTTGCTTATCAGGCGGGTCGAGGTCAGATGTCGTGTCACAATAAAAAAAACATCGCTTGATAGTAAGCAAGGGCAAGTCCACGAGTGCCGACGACTGAAGAAACCTATTTAGTATAAGAATGTCTCAGTCGCCGTCACTATGTCGACCAAAAATGAAAACGCGTCCGATCCTTGAATGGCGGTAACTGCTACTACTTTTTTATTGTGACATATGACAGCACCCCGTTTTATGTTAAACTGGAGTGTGGTCCATGAATGGATGTCACTGCTACTACAATAACTGTAAGTAGCAATCACATTCACTATGCCGGCCTAGTTGGACAGTTAGTATAAATCACCAGCATGATGACTTTAAACGTCAGTTAATGTTAAATTGTGCAATCTATTTTTAGATGAAGAATCATTAAATCGAAAACGTTTGACAAATTATCATTTTGCAATTATTCTATTAAATGACATCATTCATTTTGTATGGGACTTGGGCTTAATTGTATTAACAGTTGCATATACATTTTAAAATAGTTTGATGTACGAAGATTACAATGTAATTTAAATATATCCTTTATTTTGCATAGTTTAGGTGTGCAAAATGATCAAACTATAATTATGACAGTTCAAAGAAGAACTGTTATTATGGCGTGTCTTTGTGATTGACAGACGATACAAAATCCATATCTTATTTTCCAAATAACTCAATTGCACAGCAATTAAAAGCAAAATTGTTATTAGTTTTATCAATAGAAGTATCGAAACTACCATTTATATATTTTTTCAGCATTGGACATTACAAAAGTAGTACATAAAAGCCCAAAATGAAAGATGTCTTTTAATTGTTGCCACAATTTCCACTTGGATATGGACGTATGAGCGCCATTTTCTTCACATTCACAATTCTCTTCACAAACTATGGTTATGGCCACTGTGGTCCTCTGCTTTTTTAGGGAAGCAGGGGCCCACAGTGGCCCTGATTCAATCAAAGAAGCTACTATTTTAAGCATATTTTATACTAAATAAAAAATATGCATAATTGTTTTTAAATTCCAACTATAGAAGAACCCAAGCTCATAAAATTAAGACAGTTGGCTGGTGAGAGAGCTCCACTTGTCTTCTAAGAGGGGGAGTCCCCCCTTTGCTCGGCGACCAGACATTGTGAAATAAAGACTATCAGAAACACTGATTAAATGATAATTTATCAATCGTGTGCCTTATATATTACCCCCAACTAATAAATCTGTAATGTTTGCGTAGTACCTCATGCGGTAGTAACACAGATAACTAAGGATTACTGTTATCACAGGCTCGCCAACGTATCATGCCATACGTCTACCCCCGCCGACGGCTGTCGTGTTCAGCGGGGTTAGGTTGGCAAGTTAAAACAATTATCGTCTCTCGTCAGCGATTGTCAAAATAATAAAAGCTAGGCTAAATTCAATAAAACGAGACTATTAATCGTTATGACGAATATCGTCTGTGCGACGACACGTTTTATTGATAATATTTATTTTTATTTTTAGCAGCAATCACATCCACTATGCCGACCTAGTTGGAACCGGCAACTTACAAGCTGATCCCGAAACGTGACCAAATCACTTCACGGTCTGTATACTTGTAAGTGGTGGTACTACCCCGGATCGGCAGACTGGGTACCACTGCCTACCACTCTTTGATAACCAGACCCGAAACAAATATCCATCTCTTTTTTTTATTAACAAATATTTGCAATATTTAATACTATTAAATATTACAAATAAAAGCTATGAAACAAATATTTGCTCCGACCGGGGATCAAACCCGGGACTTTACGCGCAACAAACCAGTCGCTAAACCGTTCGTCCACGCCTGTCGTCAAATATAGTCTTATTTTGGTGGTTTTAGCCTAGCTTTTATTATTTTGCCAATCGTCGACGAGAGAGGATAATCGTTTAGGTTGCCCAACCTAACTCCGCTGGCTGATACGCTCGAGATTGTGTCACGTACATCTAGCTATTGTACATGCATATATATATGTGTACCCTCATACACTACAATATCCAATCACAATGAACTAAATTCAGTCGAAAAGTATTACATTATGTGACACTCATAAAAATCACCATACCTTTATTATGTTAGCTTTAAATCAAAAGACGTACAGTCAAATTAGCTTGGAGACGTTTTTGCATTTGTAGTTAAGAGCGCGTTTCCATTATTAATACACGTTACGAAAACACGTCATGGTCCTTAGGTTTTAATTGAAAGCAAATGTAAGAAAACCGGAAACTCTTAATGGAAAAGCACGAAATTCGGTACTTACGAATTAACTATTTGATAAAAATTGCAGAATATCGTGCTCAAAACCGACAAATTGTTTTCACCGATGAAACATATTTACATACGTCACATACCCTTTCGAAAATCTTGGCCAGATGAAAGCATTTCAGGTTTAAAGTGTAGCGACATCAGACAACCACGTGCATTTTGTATCAAGACAATTACAGATTAGCACACGCTAATGACGTGTCGTACACATCGATGCAAATGCACCTGATTGGCTTAGATAAGTAGGACATACTGAGTGACATCGTGGCAACACGAGCGGTCAGTCGTTCCCGCGCCTTCTGACGAATCGAGCGTCTTGTCAGGAGATCATTACGCTCGTTATAGTACTTAGGATATATAGACCATAAGGTGAAGTAAAATAAAGTGAACATATAAGTGAAATATCTTTTATTTATCACATCTACATCATCCAGTAACACATCTCCTAAAAAAGCTTTAAAATTTGTTTATTTATTCATTTGCTGACTGTACACTACTACAAACGCAAAAACGTCTCCAAGCTTAAACTAAACATATGGATAGGAGTAGGGCCGTCTTAAGGCCGTCGTCATATTCAGCGCCGGGGTGCGAAAGTCAAGGCTCTGCTCGCGTGTTCTCAGTGTAGTAGGTACTTATCGAAGTTTATGGCAGTCGGCATGCGCCCCCTAGGACTCTGCGCCCGGGTGCACCGCACCCCTTGAACCCCCGAGTAAAGACGGCCCTGGATAGGAGATCATAACATCTTCATCTGCCACCACGACATAATGGGAACGCGCTCTTAAGCGTGTGTACTACACAAACTACTACAAATGCAAAAACGTCTCCAAGCTAATTTGACTGTAAATACGCGCTCCGAACGAGGCACGTCAAAACTGCACTAAAAAGGAAAACCTGAACTTAGTGTCACGATGCAGAGCAACATATATTTGTAAAGACGGCTGTCGATTCCGATCATTGGATAAGTATTTTTTTTTATTGTGACACGACATCTGACCTCGACCCGTCTGCTAATAAGCAAGAGGAGGTCCAAGAGTGATGACGACTGAAAAAACCGAGTTAGTTCACGGTTTGCCCTAGTCGCCGTCACTATACCGGCCAATTATTTATACCTGATATTAAAATGGAGTTATATCCATGAAAGGAGACGACTGTTACTACAGACAAACGAGTGCCAGCCTACTCATTAGAATAAAAAAACGGATATCGCCTTTATAGCCAATCCGGAATAGCACCACCACTTGCAAGTGGACAGCGACTCAGTCGCGTTCCGAGATCAGCTTGAAGGTTGCCGGTTCCAACTAGGCCTGATTGCGGATGCGAGTTACCTAACTTTAGTAGCAGTTTCCTCCATTCATGGCCTGCACTCCAGCTTAACAGCTTCAAGGGGTGAACTATTGTAGAAAAAAATGGGTCTTATACGTCCCGGTTGCCGGATTACGGTGACGACTGTCCGGTAACTAACTGTCTTTCTTTCGGCAACTGCGACGTGTGAAAAGGGTATAACAAAGTCTGTTTTCAACGCATTTCGACTTTATTTTCTACACAATAAAGATAAAAGTGAATATGAGTGTCATATAGTTAATTTCTTTATACATAATTAAACCTACTGTTTGATCAATCAGACTAACTAAAACGAGTCTTAACGGATCGGGCGTTAAGACTCATTTTAAATCAATCTAATTAATTGTTAATTAAGACGCGACACGTGACCTCGATTTGCTTGATAGCAAGGGGAAGTCCCAGACCTCCGTTGTCCTAATCGTTGTCACTATGCCGGCCAACATATAGCACGTCTTAAAAACTTGCGTTACCTAATTTGAGTTTATCTTGCCTTTCTTTTATTTGGAGTCCTCGCTTGGGGAGGGGTCGCTTCCGGTTTTTTCGAGGACTAGAAAGAAAAATTGCATAATAATTTCTAAAATTTACAAGATTTTTATTATTGTGGATGGAGCTGGGTTGCCTAGTGCCCATAACTGTAGAGCTGTGAGTAAAGTGGGTTGGCCACATCGCTCGAAGAACCAACAACCGATGGGGAAGAAAGGTTCTAGAGTGGAGATGGAGACCACGAACCGGAAGACACTAGGTGGACTGACGACATAGTGAGAGTCATGAATAACCGGTGGATGCAACTGGCGTTCGGAATGGCCGTTCAGCCGTGGACGTCTTTACTATAAGTTAGTGGTTCCAACTAAGCCGGCATAGCGGTTGCGACTACGATTTGCAGTTATTCAACTGTGGTAGCAATCGCCTCCATTCTTGACCCGCACTCTAGCTTAACATCAGGAGGCCGACCGCTCAACTTCAACGGTAATGACAATGAATTCATTCCCATTTGTCAAAATGTTACGCGGTCGCTTTTCGTGTTAAAAACAACTTTTATTCATTCGGACAATGAGTTTGAACTGTTAATGGAAATGAACATCGATGCTTACTTAATGTGTTGCGGGGTCGCAATTTTATATTTGAAGCTCATTAATGGAGTAAGAATAGAATAAAATAAAATAAGAAATAGCACATTGCGTGATAGATGTGGTTTGAAAGAAGATGTAGTGACAAAGATTGATAAAGGAACGCTTCGATGGTTTGGGCACATGTAAAGGATGAGTAAAAGTAGATTGACGAAAGTTATAAATCTGATGTGGATGGATGCGTTATAAGGCAGGCCCAGGAGAGTGTTTTCAGACCAAATTGGAGAACCACAGAGCCTGTATGAAGAAAATTGTGGATGTGAAGGAAGCAAGGAAGTTGTGTAAGGATCGTGGTAAGTGGCGCTCCATTGTCTCCGCCTATCCCTGTGGGAAAAAGGCGTGACAATTTGGTTGATTAATGGAGTTCAACTGTCCACGTAGACCACGTAACTCAATCAAAACTCATTGATTGATTTACGCGGTCGGCCATTGTCATGTGTCAAACCTAATAAAAAACCAATATTAACTCACCTCTCTATTCCTTCTGGATTTAGGTTCTACGCTACTTTCGCGTTCTTTCCCAGGCTCATTTGCATTGTCGTCTTTTTCATCCTTCTTCGATTCCCTTTCAAAAGATCTTCTCGGAGATTTCCTTTTAGTGGGAGTTCTTTCATTCTTATCCTTCTGAATTTTAGTTTCTTTATCGCTTTTAGTTGGTGTTAAACTCTTGTTTCTGCTAGACGCCCTTTTGCTGGCTTCTTTCTCACTCTCAGTGGAACTTTCTTTCTCTTTTTCCTTCGATTCTTTAGTTGATTCTAACTCCTCGCTTGGTTCATTTCTGGTTTTAGTAGATTCTGTCTCTTTGCTCGATTCCTTTTCATTTTTTGTAGATTCGTTATCATCTTTGTTTGATTCCTTCTCGTTCTTAGTAGGCTCTGTATCATCTTTACTGTGTTCCTTTTGGTTAGAAGATTCTTCGTCATCTTTGTTTTCTTCTTCTCTTTGTTTTTCAGTGGAGTCTTTCTCTTTACCAGGCTCCTGGCTCTTGGTAGATTCTTCATTATCTTCGTTTTCTTTCTGCTTCACAGGTGATTTATCTAGTTCCCCCTGGTCGTTAGACTCTTCATCTTTATTACTAGTGTCTTTATTTACGTCTTTTACCGTATCATCTTCTACGTCTTTATTTTTACTTGTTGACTCTGTGTCTTTAGATTCTTCTTGTTTATCATTGATTTCGGTGACACTATTTTCAACTGGTGTATCAGTCTTGTCTGTGTCATTTTCGTTTACGTCAATATCCATACTGAGTGTATTATTCGCATCCACACTTTTTGTATTGTCATTTTCTGCTACCTTTTCATTAACTTCCTCTGTATCTTTCTCTATCATAGTAACATCTTCGCTAATACTCTTATTTTTCTGTGAAGTGCGCTCTTCGTTTTTGTTTTTACCTGTAAATATAATCATTATTTAAAACTACATTTTTTTTTAAATTAAACATTTTTACTGTAATTATTTATTCCATCGAAGTTCGACTGGGCAGATCATCTTTGCCGCATGACTGATGCATTATGGGCAAAGCAAGGGCACTACTGAGTAGATTCCCAAAAGGCAGGCGAAGATGAGAAATACTCCTACAATGACCAGAGGTTGCAAAGTTGCAGATGGTTATTAACGTTTTCTAGAAATTACAAGAAAAATCTTTAGAAAATGAATTATTTTGGAAATATTAATAATGACAATGAACACATATAAGTACCTACAGCATACCTAGGCGGGTGGCTAATAAATAATTTGCCAATAAGCCGACATAGTTCTTCCTTCCTTTTATATCTTAAGTAATTGAAAATTGTTTTTGTTAGTGTAATTTTTAGGTTTCTTTACCATATAGTTTTTAATTCCTGTTTTTATGTAAAATTGCTATCTACTAAAATTATTTGGAAACTTTGCTGATTTGTGTTCTATTTTTATGTTATATTTTATGCATTCAATAATTGTATGTTTCCTTAATAAAGTTAAATAAATAAATAGTGGTGATAGATCGACTATAGACTAGAGCTCGCACAATGATTGTTGATATAGTGGTCTCTCATGACGAGAACCTCGTGAAAGCTATGAAAGATAAGCAAATAAAGTATCTTAATCTGGCTCGCGAGGTTGTCGACATATGGGAGGTGGACACAGCAGCCAAGAGCCTCGACGAACACCTAAGGAGACTCTCGTTAGGTAGGTGGATCGAGAATTTGATTCAGAAAGCGGTACTCCTGGACACTGCGCGTATTTTAGGGAGGTACAGAAGAAAGCGAGAGGTTTGTCATGGTATAATGGACAAAGGCGCTCTTTTCTGTACCCATTCCTGTGGGAATTGAGAAGCGATGATGAAGATGATAAAAACGTACCTGGTGATGGCTTTTTTTTCTTATTTGGTATTTCATCACCACCCGTTGATTTGCGTGTTTTGTGGATCAGATTCAACATTTCTGAAAAGAAATATCGGATTATCAAGATAAACAGATAAAAGGGGAGACATTGAGTGGCTGACAGACAGTTGGTGGTTAGCCCAGTCCGCCGTACCGAGGTAGGATTGTGACTCAAGGAAGAGTCCAGGAGCGATCCAATCAAAGAATTTGGAAAGAATAGAATCTGTGCTAAAATAAGAACTAATTCATTGTTATTTGTCTTAAGCGGGGTGTTGTCATATGTCGAGTCACAATTTATTTTTATTTTTTTATTTACATTTCTATACTAAGCTACTAAAGTGCTTGTATCATAGAAACAGAAAGACCAAAGTACACATATCAACGATACATTGGTACCGGGTGGGTAGTTTGGAACTCGTGCTCTCTGGTTTGTGTAACCATTGCACTGCCACTACACCACGGTCGCCTTATTGAAATATAAATTCAAAAATGCACTCCAGTCTAACATTAGGCGGTGTGCTACTACATTTTTTTTTATTGTGACACGACATTTGACCTCGTCCCGCCTGATGATAAGCAAGAGGAGGTCCAAGAGTGACGACGACTAAGAAAACCGAGTTTGTTCTCGGCTGCCTCAGTCGCCGTCCCTATGCCGGCCAAAGGTGCTTCTTCACGCATCGCTTAAAGGATCCAAGGTCATAGGATGGAGAGAACACATTGGCAGGCAAAGCATTCCACTTGTCGATTGATCTACAAAGAAAAGACACACCGAACTTTTTAGTTCGACTGCCGATTCGGTCAATAGAATGCGGATGCTTGCCCCGACCTGAGCGGGTATTACGGGTGTGAAAGGGCGAGGTAGGAACATTCCCCGTGGTATAGGCGATAGAGGACGCACAGAGCCGCCATGTCTGCGTAGTTGCAGGGGCTCTAAAGTTCGCGTGACCTCTGCATCACCTATGATTCGGACAGCTCGGCGCTGCAATGCAATCAAGCATCTCACCTTCAGGCATCTTCACAAGCTGCAACAAATCATTTGATGTTAGACCGCTAGTGCATTTCTTGAACTCCTCTAATTGTTTGTTGAACATGTCCAAGAACGAAGCACCTTGTGGACATCTGAACAGTGCCTGAAAATAAATGAAACATTATAGAGTATGAAAAGAATTGTGGATGAGAAGGAAACGAGGGAGTTGTGTCGTTGTGTGTTTGACGACAGGCGTGGACGAACGGTTTAGCGACTGGTTTGTTGCGCGTGAAGCCCCGGGTTCGATCCCCGGTTTGTTAATAAAAAAAAAAGATATGGATATTTGCTTCGGGTCTGGTTATCTAAGAGTGGTAGGCAGTGGTACCCAGTCTGCCGATCCAGGGTAGTACCACCACTTACAAGTATACAGACCGTGAAGTGATTTGGTCACGTTTCGGGATCAGCTTGTAAGTTGCCGGTTCCATCTAGGCCGGCATAGTGGATCTGATTGCTACTCACAGTTATAAATAGTAGTAGCAGTGGCATTCATTCATGGACCACACTTTGGCTTAACATCAAGCGGGGTGCTGTCATATGTCGAGTCACAATAAAAAAAGGGTCGTAGCAAGTGGCGCTCTATTGTCTCTGCCTATCCCTATAGGAAAAAGGCGTGACAATTTGATTGATTTTTGATTTAATATAAAGTAAATTTCAGAGCCCCAGACAAGAATTGCGGCGGAAAAGCAGGCGTAGTGACGGCGATTGGGGTAGTCGTGAACTAACTCAGTTTTTTCAATCGTCGACACTTTTGTACTCCTCAGGCGGGTACGGGTCAGATGTCGTGTCAAAATGAAATAAAAATTTCAAGGCGCAATTATTATTATTTCTAAATGAGGTGCGCTATGTTGATCATGAGTTAAGATTGCATAGCTATTATGTGAAGCATTATTCTACATATTAATGTAGAAGGGAAAAGAAAGATCTCCCTGCTGCACGCGAGTTGTGTGCAGGACCTCCACTAGCTATTAGAGGTCTCGTGTTGGAGCGAGTATATATTCAAATACTTTGTCGATAAACCGTTTGCGAGATATTGGACACTCAACCCCATTGGTTGCAGTGCTGTCTGCGATCACATTGTGATGGCGACACATGCAACGCCATCTATCCATTGGTGCAGACACTATATCTTTGCAATGCCCTCTAGCATTGCCAGCACAACTTATTTTTTATTTTATTGTGACTACATATGATAGCACCCCGCTTGATGTTATGATGTGGTGCATGAATAAATGTCACTGCTACTACAATTAATTAACTGTGAGTAGCAATCACATCCACTATGCCGGCCCAGACGGAACCGGCAACTTACAAGCTGATCCCGAAACGTGACCAAATTACTTCACGGTTTGTATACTTGTAAGTAGTGGTACTACCCCGGATCGGCAGACTGGGTACCACTGCCTACCACTCTTTTATAACCAGACCAAAAGCAAATATTTAAATATGATTTAAATATAAAAAATAAAACTGACTGATTTATAATTATTTTTAAGGTTTTCTTTATTTTTCCCTCAAAACTGATCCTCGTAAGGAAGTTTCGGTTTCGGCCAAAACTGAGACCGTTGCCGAAATTCGGTTTCGTTCGTACACTAGAAAAATTACTTTAAAAAAGTCTACCTTAAAAACGGAATATGCACACATAGCTTTCTTCCTGATGAGATCGGCTTGTTTACTAAAATGCACAGCTTCCTCCTCAGTCAGGTCCCACGATGGAGTGTTACCCACGTAATAGCGCATCCGTTTGATTGTATCCATTGTGCTTGGGTGTTTCAGGAACATTAATGGTTTTAGTTCAAGTGCTGAAATTTGAATTTTTTTATTTATTTTTATTGTGATTCGACATATGACAGCACCTTGCTTGATGTTAAGCCGAAGTGTGGTCCATGAATGAACGTCACTCTGCTACTACAATTCAATAACTGTGAGTAGCAATCACATCCACTACGCCGGCCTAGTTGGAACCGGCAACTATAATGATTCTAGCCTGACTACGGATGACGACTCTCTTTTATTCAATTAACTCACTAATTTTTCAATAATCAAACAAAGAAAATATGGACACGTTTCTATCGATATTAAATGACATCGCCGAGCTATGAGCGACACTAAAAGCGGCCACTAAGATACGTGTGGTGGTTGTTTCACACCCCACCGCACCTCAGCCCCCCAATTCATTTAACTCGTTCCCCAACTATAGGTGTTACAGAATAAACCGTGAAAATTCTAATAAATTATTAAGCCAAAAATATTGCCAACCCTAGTATCTGTCTGTCATGTCAGAAGGTAAAGATCATTATTACAGAGGAATAATACAAATTTTACTTCCTTAATACCTCTGATAATTTTACTTTAACCATTTTTATTTTTTTTGTTCACAAAGGTTTGCTATCTTAACCATTTATTGTAAATGTTAACCAACCCAACTCGGTTTAACCCGGGTTGAAAAGTCGAGTCGTTACAATTTAAAAAAAGAAACTTACTTAGCAACTCGTCAATTAATTTCAGACAGAGTTCAGTGTCAGCCCTTTCCAAGCTCAAACAGTTCTTGATCTTAGCCTCCAAGTCGATCATATTCACTTCAACCTTCAAGAACCTCACCCTTGATTTCGTTTCATCTGGTTTAGGACAAAAAACTATATTAGTTTGTTATAAGGGACGTTTTTTTATTTTGACACGTCGTCCAAGAGTGACGACGTCTGAAAAACCGACTTAGTTCACAGCTTCCCCAGTCGCCGTCACTATGTCAGTCAAAGGTACTTCTTCACGCATCGCTTGAGTGATCCAAGGTTATAGGACGGTGAAAACAAATGGGTTCGTAAAGCATTCCATTTGTCGATTGTTCTACAAAGTAAAGACGCACCGAAGTTAAGACGAACCTGTACCTATAAAAGAGTTATAGGTACAGGTTAATTAGCTTGGAGACGTTTACGCATTTGTAGTAGTGTACAATCAGCAAATTATTAAATATCTATAAACAACTTTTATAAATATTCGATTATATATCGCTTTAAACCAGAAGTGCTTTCATCTGATGAAAATTTTGAGAAGTTTACGTAAGTCATGTTACGAAAGTCAATAGATTTGTCGGTGAAAACAATTGGTCGGTTTTGTGTACGATATTCCGCATTTTATATCAAATAGGTAAAGTTCATTTTCCTTAAACTTTTAGTTCCAATAAAAGTTTCCAATTAAAACCTAAGGATATTACGTGTTAATAATGGAAACGCGCTCTTAGGCGTACTATTACAAATGCAAAAACGTCCCAAGCGTTCATGAATGAATGTCACTGCTACTGTCACTGTCAGTTCAATAACTGTGAGTAGCAATCACATCCACTATGCCGGTGTAGATGGAACCGGCAACTTACAAGTTGATCCCGAAACGTGACCAAATCACTTTACGATCTGTATACTTGTAAGTGGTGGTACTACCTCGGATCGGCAGACTGGGTACCACTGCCTACCACTCTCTCCACGTGCCTATTATTATTAAATATTTTTTTAACAATCTTTGTTAATGTAATCGTCAAGGCATGATGAACAGGTTACAACTTGTACGCGGCACAATAGGGGGTCATTAGGCGATACTCGATTATCCGACAAATTAGATAATTTGACACTGCCCTGCATAATGATTACAGGGGGTCCACTGTAATAGGGATGGTGATAAATCTGAACCCGACTCGCCTGGTGATAAGCAAAGGATGACATATGGGCACTGAGACGTGGCCCTCAAATGTTGGCCTGTTGGAAAAGCTCATAGTTGCTCAGAGGGTAATGGAGAGAGCTATGCTTAAAGTATCTTAGCGCGATAGAATCCGGAACGAGGATATTCGCCAAACAACCAGAGTTACCGACATAGTTTGTAGGATTTGCAAGCTGAAGTGGCTCGAAGAACCGACAACCGATGGGGAAGAAAGGTCTAAGAGTGGAGACCACGAACCGGAAGACGCAGCGTGGGTAGGCCTCCCACTAAGTAGACTGACGACATAGTAAAATCCACGAATAACCGGTGGATGCAAATAGCATCTTGTCATTCGAAATGGCGTTCTAAGGAGGAGGCCTATGTTCAGCAGTGGACACCTTCTGGCTGATGATGATGAAGCAAAACAGCTACCTCGGTAGTCGTCACTACTCCAGCCAAATATAATAAAAAGGACCCCGCCTAAAGTTAAGCTGGAGTACCCTCCATAAATGCAGGTCACTGCTACTACAATTCAATAACTGTAAATAGCAGTCACATCCACTATGCCGGCCTAGTTGGAACCGGCAACTTACAAGCTGATCCCGAAACGCGACTAAATCACTTCAAGGTATTGCAAAGGATAATAACATACCATACTCCTGTCCCTTCTCCAACTTGGCTTTCTCCTCATCCGTGAGTTTCAAATCCATTTCTATTTGCGACAACACTGAAAGAGGCGTGGTCAACCCTTCCTCTGTAAAAAAATAAGCATCTTTACTTACTTCTTCAGTTTAATTCTCTCTTTCCAAGGCAAAGGAAACATAGTCAATACAGCCTAGTCTTCCGTAAAATAGTTATAATGTCTTCAGTGGATGAAGATGAAACACTGGAGTGTTTCATCCATTACATAAGATGGAGATGATGATGGTTTAATGAAGCGGTAGAAAAGCTTTACTAAAACTCTTCTGACGGAGTCTTGTAGGGGAACACGAAGAGACACGTTAAACAGCTTTAAATCAGCTTTAAAAATTATTACTGGATAACAATTAAACCATTATTACACATTAATATTTAGAAAATACAAGCTTTACAAATAATTAAAAATTGCACGATCTGTCACTTGCAGTGTCCCGCCAAAACTAGTATCTTTTTTATCAATAAAATGGCCTAACATATATATGTATGATTGTGACATTCTCAAGCTGGGTTGCCTAGTGCCCATGTTATTGTGTTTCGATTGTAAGCTGTTTGTGCACCTATGAATAAATAAATAAATTTAGGTACCGGCAAGTGGTTTTGAACCCAAGCTATTGGTTTACGCACTGCCACTAGCCTTAAAATGATTAAATATCTAAATACATACCCAAATCATGTTTCAACAGGATTGAATTTTTAGCAGATTTCTTCTCCCACGCCAACTTCTCAGTTTCACTCTTGAACGAGACTGGACGCTCTTGGAACAACTTGACTCCAACAAACTGACCGCTGGGTAGACGAGCAATGAGTAGGTTGTCAGTTTTATCTGTTAAGAGGAATGATATTTAAGGAAAAGACGTAGATATGTCATAAGCATCATGAGGCATGTTTTTTTTATTGTGACTCGAAATATGACAGCACCCCGCTTGATGTTAAGCCGAAGTGTGGTCCATGAATTCAATAATTGTGAGTTGCAATCACATCCACTATGCCGGCCTAGATGGAACCGGCAACTTACAAGCTGATCCCGAAACGTGACCAAATCGCTTCACGGTCTGTAATACTTGTAAGTGGTGGTACTAATAGTTCATTCTTTTAGAGAGCATATTCTTTGATCCTGAAACGTCTTCAGTGAATGAAAAAGAGACAAATATATGTTGCTTGCGACACTGAGTTTACAACAAAAAAAAAATCCCGCGTGCCGGCTTATATTTATGCTGCCATATCCGGCTGCCAGTTATATTTATAACTGGCTGCCAGTTATAAATACGTGGGATTTTTTTTTGTTTGGGATGTTAAGCACACTTAACATTGCGAATTAAAGGGTTAAAAGTATGCTAATAAGCAAACCTAAACTCAGTGTCGCAAGCAACATATATTTGTCTCTTTTTCATTCACTGAGACGTTGTTTCAGGATCAAAGAATATGCTCTCAATATCTATCATTCCGGCCTACTTCCAATTGTATGTATTTTTTTACTGTGACTCGACATATGACAGCACCCCGCTTAATGTTAAGCTGGAGTGTGGTCTATGAACAGTTTATTAAATATGGTTTTAATAAGCACCTGTACAACCTCAACATATCGGACAGCCCCCCTGTAGGGGATGCCTGAATGAGGAGGAGACAGCTGCACATGCGCTCTTGAGTTGCAGGAGTGCAGGAGTGGTCGAAGCAAGACAGAAGTTCCTTGGCAACGCAAGGAACTTCCGGAGGGCTGCAGGAACGAGGAGGGTCTCCTGGCCTTCCTGGAGGAAACCGGGTGGACCACTGAAGGAGAACCGTTGAAGAACGTACAAAGAAACCGAAGAGGACTTAAAGTGCGGAAACGAGCCCGCAAATATCTACAACTACTACAATTTAATAACTGTAAGTAGCAATCACATTCACTATGCCGTAGTGGTACTACCCCGGATCAGCAGACTGGGCAATGACCACGAACTGTCTGCCTACCACTCTTAAATACGCAGACGTTTTTTTTTAAATTGTGACTCGACATCTGACCTCGCCTGATGGTAAAAAAGAAGAGGCCCAAGAGCGTCGAAGGTTGAAAAAACCGACAGTTGCCTCAAACGGCGTCACTATGCCGGCTCAAAGCGAATGAAATAAATAAAAACAAAATTGGGTAGTATTTTAAATATATTCGAAAACTATATTTAATTGACATAACCGCTATTCATCGCGTTCTAGTTAAAAACTATCATTTCTTCCATTTCTACGTAAACTTTCTTACAATTGTCTCTTCATCGTATCTATCAAGATTTTATTTTCCATCGGATATTTTTCTAATATAAGATTAAACGTGTTTCTAGCTTCTTCATCGACTAAAATAAAAAATAGAATTATTAGGCTTGTATCAAAGAAACTGGACGAACAAATAATTTAATCCCAAAGACACATTGTAACCGCGGGTGACCGATGTCACTTGCTGAAACACTGTTGTATGTAATTACCTTTTTTGGTGGATCTACGAATGGCAGCACCCCGCCTGATTTAAACTGGAGTGTAATCCATTTATGAAGGCGACTACAGTTAAACACTATACTAATAGGTTTTTATTATTATATTGTTTTTTTTTACGTTTAAATAATATTAATATTTATTAATAATCAAAATAAATACTTGAATTAAACAAATTTTATGCGGCTTACTATCGCGTTTATTTTGGTTTTGATTTTACAATTTTTTTATTATTCCGTCGTTTCGACCAACACCTCAGTCTCTCCGTGACCACGATGGCTGCAAAGCTCTCGAAACGTCGGAATAATAAAAAAATTGTAAAATCAAAACCAAAATAAACGCGATAGTAAGCCGCATAAAATTTGTTTAATTCATTAATCAATGTTCGCGCAAAATCTAAGAAAATACTAAAATAAATACTTACTTTGATTAAGCATTTCAAGTTTATTATTGCTGTTTTTCATATAATCCGAATAAAATTGATGAAACCCCATATCACCAAACTTGATATCCATTCCAGGCTGTTTCATTTTGGATAAATCCTTTTCATTTAAATCACCATCTAAATTAATGTACGTTTTTTCCGTTAAAATCGACGAATTCGACGATTTTTGACTTAATTTGTTAGCAGTTGATTGCCTCGATAATACAGAAACCAACGCGTCATTTTCGTCATAGTCTTCGTTTAGCAAGTTAAGGGATGCAGAAATTAGCAATCCGGTTTGTTTTATTTGGAATAAATTAGCCATTTCACAATTTAATTTGCTAAAAAAATTGCAAATCACTTCAAAGATGCGCGCCAAATTTTTTGACAGTTATGTTTTTAATTTAAGATGAGGCTTGGATGTTGAAATTTAGGTAAAAATGTTTTTTTTTTTGTTAAATTAAAGGCAAAGGAATTTAAGTCCATACAGCTTAGTCTTTATTAAATAATAATTATTGTCCATAGTAAATTAATGACAAAGATGAAACCATTTAGAGTTTGATGTGCTAAATAAGCGTAAAGATTATAGTTTTAGTAAATTGCTGAAATACTATTCTTTGAGATAACAAAAAATAATATTATCTGTGAATCATGTGTAATATTGCATTGTTACACGTTAAAAAAACAAGTTTTACAAATTAGACGTCACTTGCAGTTTCCCGCCAAAACAACCCGAATGGTTTTTATGGCTTGGATTGTTAAAATTTCTTAGTAACTATAAAATATACAATATTAAAAGTGTAGTAAAATAAAATTAGTAATAAAATTTAAGTTAAAATTTAAAAAAATATATTTAAAAATATTGGGACTACACCCAACTGATGTTAAGCTGAAGTGCGGTCCATGAATGGAGGCGACTGCTACTACAGTGAAATATTTGCAAGTAGGAGTCGTATCCATTATGGCGACCTAGTTGGAACTGGCAACTTTTAAACTGACTCCGATACGCGACTAAGTCACTTCACACTCTGTACACTTGAAAGTAGTGGTACTACCCCGGATCAGCAATGGGCAATAATCACCAACTGTCTGCCTACCACTCTCAAATAACCAAACCTAACACCCTCCTGGACCTGCCTTATTTAATGCATCCTTTTACATGAGATTATTAAATTCTTTTCGTCAATCTACTTTCACTCACTCATCCTTCCCATGTGCCCAAACCATTGAAGCATTCCTTTATCAATCCTTGTCACTACATCTTCTTTCAAACCACATTTCTACAGTGTTCACTCTACTCCCATGCTTCTTCTGCCATACCCAACATTCACTTCCATAAGGAACAAGCACCGCATTATGAACAGCCACAATATGTTAACTTAAAATATGCAAAATTAATAAATAAAAACAAAATTGTGTAGTAGTTTATATATATTTGAAAACAAAATACAATTAACATAACCGCTATTCATCGCGTTCTAGTTAAAAACTATTATTTATTTCATTTCTACGTAAACCTTCTCATAATTTTTTCTTCATCGTATCTATCAAGATTTTATTTTCCTGCGGATATTTTTCCAATATATGATTAAACGTGTTTCTAGCATCTTCATCGGCTAAAATAAAAATAAAATTTATTAGGCTTGTATCAAAGAAACTTTACGACTAAATAATTTAATTTCAGACAGAGCCTCATTCGCCAAAACACAGTCACTGTTTATATATGTATATTTTGTTTTTGTGGATCGACGAATGACGCCTGACGTTAAACTGGAGTGTGGTCCATTTATTAAACTAATGTGTTGTTTTTTTTAATTATTATATTGTTTTCTATTCGAGTTTAAATAATAATTAAAGTAAATACTCACATTCATTATATTTCAGCATTTCAAGTTTATTATTGCTGTTTTTCATATAATCCGAATAAAATTTGTTTAACCCCATATCACCAAACTTGATGTCCATTGCAGGGTGTTTTATTTTGGATACATCCTTTTCATTTAAATCACCATCTAAATTAATGTACGTTTTTCCGTTAAATTCGACGAATTTTGACTTAATTCGTTAGCTGTTGAATGTCTCGATAATGGAGAAACCAACGCGTCATTTTCGTCAAAGTCTTCGTTTAACACGTCAAGGGATGAAGAAACTAGTAATCCGGTTTGTTTTATTTGAGATAAATTAGCCATTTTACAATAAAATTTACTAAATTGCAATTTACTTCGAAGATGCACGCGCAATTTTGCACTTCACAAAAAATGTTGGTGACAACTGCCCGTAGGCAAAAAGGTCAATGTACGAAATTCTTTCTGCTCAGCGACCGCGCTTTAGCAAAAAATAATATCTGTGAATCATGTGTTAAATAATAACACATTAAAAAAACAAGTTTTACAGATAAAAAATTGGACGAAAAATTACCAGATTCGTTTCTAGGGCTTGGATTGTGAACATTTCTTAATATCTTTAAAATATACAACATAAGAAGTGTAGTAAAAGAAAATTAGTAATAAAATACTTACCACTTTTGAATGGCTCTTGTAGATCCGCAATATCGGACTGTAAAGATTTACTTTGAATTAATCCCAAATTAAAGGACTTTGTTCATTGGACATTACAAAGATTTTAACTTTTGTAATGTCCAATGATGAAAAAATATATTAATGGTAGTTTCGATACTTGCATTGATAAAACTAATAATAATTTTGCTTTTATTTGTTGTGCAATTTAGTTATTTGTAAAATTAGATATGGATTTTGTATCGTCTGTCAATCACAAAGACACGACATATTATGATGATTATTTTAAAGGACAAATGAATGATGTCCTTTAAAATGAATGTTCATTTGCATTTATTTTCAATGTGACTTGTTATATGACAGCACCCCGCCTGATGATAGGCTGGAGTGCAGCCTAACATCAGGCGAGGTTATTATAACTGTAACAGCCTAGTTTAAACCGGCGACTTACAAGCTGACCCCGAAACGAGACTAAGTCACTTCACGGTCTGTATACTTGTAAGTGGTGGCACTACCCCCAGATCGGCAGACTCGCCGTGAGAGTGGTCGGCGCACCACCTATCAGGCATAGTGGTTGAAACTGCTACTTGAAGTTACTACCTGTAGTCGCAGTCGCCTACATTTATGGACGCACTCCCCATCAGCCACAATAATAAAAATATATGTATTCACCTCATGCACAGTATTATAAACTTTCTTGTCATCAGAAGCATCTGGCGTGGAAACCGATTCAGTAGCCTTGAATTTCTCTGGTGAGGCACCCTTCCTTTTCTTCGGCGCTGGAGATGGGACTGATGACTCATCCGTCTCCTCGTCTATGTATCTATTAATATAAGAGATCACATCAGAGTTTAGACCAGTGTTTCCCAAAGTGGGGCCCACGCCCCACAGGGGGGCAAATTTGATAGTTAAGGACATTTTAAAAATGGATTCCACTTGTCATTTTTTAATATTATGTCAAGTCACATTAAAAAAACATCTGTTGTATGTCATAATCGCAAACGTAATTTTATCTTAAGAACTACATTTCGGCATTGACAATTTAATTTAGGGATCCCATTAAAACTGAATAGAGAACTTGAACTATTCATAAAATATAAAATCCCAAGTTTTTTGTTGTTGTATTTAATTTAATTTTTATTTACATTTCTATAATAAGCTACTAAAGTTCTTGTATCATAGAAACAGGACAACCAAAGTACTGTCGGGGAACGAGCTAAATAAACGCGCTAGGAATGCAGTTGTGACGTCACGGTCACGTGTCTATTATGAATAGTGAAGTAACATACAAAGTGTCAAAAACAATAAACACACACTTTCCCTATAAAGCAAATAATGTGTATTAAATTGAAGTATAAACATTAGACAGCAACAATTTTTAATGAATGAGTTAAATTATTAATATAATTTTGAGAATAGTGACTGCATGTTTTTTTTTATTTTTCACACATCTTATTCACGTTTCTAATGATTCTAGCCTGACAACGGATGACGACTCTCTTTTATTCAATTTTATACAAAATATGGACACGTTTTTATCGATACTAAATGACATCGCCGAGCTATGAGCGTCACTAATAGCGGCTACTATGATACGGATGCGGTGGGGGTTTTTTGTCGCCCCACCGCACCTCAGCCCCCGAATCTATTTTTAATCGTTCCCTATTTATACATAAATCAACAATACATTGGTACCCGCAAGTGGTTTTGAACCCGTGCTCTTGGTTTGCGTAACCATTGCACTGCCACTACACCACGGTCGTCTTATAGGTTGATTGCAATCAATTGCAATCAAATGCTTTGCCAGCCTATGTGTTCTCTCCTTCCTATAACCTTTCGATCCTTCAAGCGATGGGTGAAGAAGCACCTTTGGCCGGCATAGTGACAGCGACTGAGGCAGCCGTGAACTTACTCGGTTGTTTCAGTCGTCGGCACTTTTAGATCTTCTCTTGCTCAGGCGGGTCGAGGTAAAATGCCGTGTCACAATAAAAAATTCACGTCTTTTTTTTTCAGCTGGAGTGCGGTTCCTGAATAGGCGACTGCTACCACATTTAAATATAAAAATCAAGGATCTGTGTGCTCATGTCCATAGGGTGGGTTTGTATGAAGAGAATTGTGGATATAAAGGAAGCGAGAGAATTGTGTGAGAAGAGTGGAGCTTCTTTGTTTGCCTAATCTTGTCCAAATGTGTTCTTTAAGAGTCATGGCCAGTCTGCTGATCCGGGATAGTACTACCACACAAGTATACAGTCCATGCAGTGACTTAGTCGCGTTTCGGGATCAGCTTGTAAGTTGCCGGACTTAACTAGACAAGCTGGAGTGTTATTTAAGTGCAGTAGCAGTCACCTCCATTCATAGATTGCATACCAGCTTAACATCAGGCGAAGTTACATACACATATAAAAACATACCTCTTCGGTTTAATCTTCCTTCCACTCCTACTGACAACTTCTTCATCTTTCTTCTCGTCTTCCTTAACCTCCTCCAATGTTTCTCTTCTTGAAGAGCGACCTGTTCTCGGTGTTTTTGGTGTCTTCGCAACCTCTTTGGCAGCTGTCTTCTTTTTCGCAGATTTCTAGTACATGATACATTTTATTTTATTGTGACACGACATCTGACCTCGACCCACCTGATAATAAGCAAGAGGAGGTCCAAAAGTGACAACAACTGAAAAAACCGAGTCCATTCACGGCTACCTCAGTCACTGTCACTATGCCGGCCAAAGGTGCTTCTTATATATAACCATAGTATTTTCTTAGATTTAGCGCGAACATTGATTAGTGAATTAAATTTTATGCAGCTTACTATGCAGGCCCAGGAGGGTGTTTTCCGACCAAATCGGAGACATCCTCAAGAAAGCTAGGTTGCCTAGTGCGAGGGAGTTGTGTCAGGATCGTGGCAAGTGGCGCTCCATTGTCTCTGCTGCCTATCCCTGTGTGAAAAAGGCGTGACAATTTGACCACTATCAGGCAAAAAAAGCTCTATGGTTACAATAAAATAAAAGGTATACACACCACCTTTCCCTCATCAATAACAAGTGTACCAGCATCATCTGATTCTTCAGTAGTTTTGTCTATTGACATTTCCGCCGAAGTTGACTGAAAGAAAAACAAACTCATTTTACTGTAACATAAAGTCCTGGGTTTGATTCTTGATTAGAGCAGTTTTTAACCGACTTCTAAAAAGAAGGAAGTACAACCGTATATATATTTTTTATGGTTGTTCGCAGATAACTTCATTGTTTTTGAACCGATTTTGATTATTCTTTTTTTGTTGGAAAGATATTTCAAAGGTGATCCCATGATAAGGAAATCAGGGTTTAACCGACTTCAAAAAAAGGAGGGGGTTTCCCAATTCGACTGTATATATATATTTATTTTTTTCATAGATTTTATTTGTATATTTATTCATTAGATATTCATTATTAATAAATAAAGGATATTTGCTCCGAGTCTGGTTGCCAAAGAGTAGGTAGGCAGTGATACCTAGGCTGCCGATATGGGGTAGTATACAACCGCCTACAAGTATACAGACCATGAATTGACTAAGTCCCGTTTTGGGATCAGCTTGTAAGTTGCCAGTTCCAACTAGGATGACACAGTGGATGTGACCACTACTTATAATTATAAAAATTGTAGTAACAGTTACCTGGAGCGCTCCAGTTTAACATCAGGTGGAGTGCTGTGATATGTCAAGTCATAATGTGATTTTATTAAATGTATTTTAGTTTTTCAGATATCATTTTATGAATTAAACAAATTTTATGCGGCTTACTATCGCGTTTATTTTGGTTTAGATTTACTTTTTATTAATCCAACATTTCGAGAGCTTTGCAGCCATCGTGGTCACAGAGAGACTGAGGTGTGTTGGTCCTCCTTTCGGTTGATGCTGTTATTGTTTCCAAAACTACCCCGTTTGATGTTTTGATTTTGTTTTTCTGTTCCCTAGCTGCATAAAATTTGTTTAATTCATTAATCAATGTTCGCGCAAAATCTAAGAAAATACTACGTCTTCTTTTATTTATAATTATCTGGGGGCACGGTCGTGCCCCCGACCAAGTCGAGCAAAGCGTCACGGCCGTACCATCCTTTTCTCGAAGCAATTCAGACCATTTTCGACCTCCTGTAACTTCGTTGTGGATAAAACTAGAAGACTGAAATTTTCAGTAACCACATGCAGGCATTGTAAAGACACGTATATTTCAAAATTCATTCAATTTGAACCAGTATTTTAAGAATTATAACGGGTCAAATTTCTTAAATTTTGTCACTCACTGACTCACCGATCATCAAAATTCTAAGGCACTTCTAGCAGACCTAGAAGCTTCAAATTTGGAATATATGTAGTGTTTGGTGTATGAATCAAGGAAAAACTAAAAAATTTAGAAAAGACCGCAAAGAAAATTAAGCCCTTACAGCCAAGTCTTCAGTTAAATTTTTCAATATTGGCTTTATTCGTAACGATGTTTTAAGATTTTATTTATTTTACGGCAATTATTATTATTGCTATTTATTTTACGGGAATTATTATTATTGCTAGCGCGAGGGCGCGGGGCGGGGACAGTGGCGGGGCGCGGGGCGGGGACAATGGCGGGGCGCGCGGAAAGGTGAATGTCGCCGAGCGTGCAGCAGCCGCGCTCACACGCGCGAGCCTATAAGTTATAACCTATAAGTTTGCGATTTTCATTGATAATTTCGATTGCTATATTAGTTTGACGACTAAAGGCTACTCTCATTGGTTTACTGATATTATTTGCTTACAATTTGGACGTTGTTCGGATAAATAATTTAAATTAAATATTGATACTTTAAGTACCTAAGTATTTATAATTTTCTTATTATCTAATCGTATTTCTGCATAAAAATAACTTTGCAATCTAACTTGTAGGTAGTCGCAATGGATTCAGTAATACTGTATGTGAATGATCAGCCTTGTCCACACTGGGTTATTCCTATACCTGGTGATGGTTCGTGTTTATTTCATTCTTTGTCATTCTCTATGTATGGGAATATTGAGTCGTCGTATGATATTAGACTTGCTATAATCGAGTATGTGGTAGCGCATTACAAAATAACCGTCTACAAAATACAAAAAGAAATGAGATCCCATCAAAAACAATACTTGTCAAAAAAACCAAGTCTCGCAACTCAGTTGTTCTGCGGTAAAAAGTTGTGAGATCCATGTAAAACCAAGTCGGTTATTAATTTATTCAGTCTCTACTTAAGCGACTTTCTGTCTTAATACGTCCAGTCTCTAAGACCACGATCGTGGTCCATAACAATTGAAAATCAATTGTGTCTGGAATCTCCGTACTCGAAGCATTAAGTTGTTACGTAATAATTAACAACATCTTATAGTGACGCATATCAATATTAAAATTCTTTAATGTTTTATATAAATATATTGAGACTTGGCCATCGCACTAAATAATTGAATTTACATGTGTTTTCAGGCGATTGAATTTACACGTGTTTTCAGGCGATGGCCAAGTCTCAATATATTTATATAAAACATTAAAAAAATTTAATATTGATATGCGTCACTATAAGATGCTGTTAATTATTACGTAATAACTTAATGCTTCGAGTACGGAGATTCCAGACACAATTGATTTTCAATTGTTATGGACCACGATCGTGGTCTTAGAGACTGGACGTATTAAGACAGAAAGTCGCTTAAGTAGAGACTGAATAAATTAATAACCGACTTGGTTTTACATGGATCTCACAACTTTTTACCGCAGAACAACTGAGTTGCGAGACTTGGTTTTTTTGACAAGTATTGTTTTTGATGGGATTTACATTTATATACTAAGCTACTAAAATGCATTATAGAAACAGGACAACCAAAGTACATATATCAAAGATACATTGGTACTTGTGGTTTTGAACCTGTACTTTCGGTTTGCATTACCATTTCACTGCCACAACACCACGGTCTTATCTTACCTCATCAAAATCCGCAGTCTGATCTCCAACACCGGTATCGTCTGCAGTAGCATTAAGAGTGTCATCTACTGTCTCATTTAAATCTGTATCATTTAGTGATGCATTTGCTTTCTCCTGAAATAAATATTGGGTACTGTGTGAAAGGCTTCAAAAGCTTGGCTCAACATGGAATGGTACAACCTCAACATATCAGACAGTTCCCTTTGTAGGGGATGCCTGAATGAGGAGGTGACAGCTGCACATGTGCTCTTAAGTTGCAGGAGCGCAGGTGTGGTCGAAGCACAACAGAAGTTCCTTGGCAATGCGAGGAGCTTCCGGAGCGTCCCGCAAATAACTACAACTACTATGGCAATCGGCATTCCATTGTCTTTGCATATCCCTGTGGAGAAGTGTGATGAACAGCAAGGGAAGGTCTGAACAACCCGAAATAATAAAGCTATACTTACAGAAGCAGGCACAGTCCCAACAACATCTTCCAGTGGAACATTGTTAGCAAAGTCATGCTCAATCTGTTTCACACCATCGTTGAAGTCCTTCCTTTTAACTGACTTTGATAGAAACTTATCTTTGTTCTCCGCATAGTCAAAAATCATGTTCGGAGGGAGGTTTGCACTTAAAGAAAATAACAACAATTAGTATAAACTAACACTTATGCCTGGTCCCTACAATAAACTTCCATCATCAGTAACAGCAATCATTCATTGTTCACCTTACAATTCACTGACTCTTGAAAAATAATATAGAAACAACATTTTTACTTCAATACATTATGCTAGTAGTTGTCGGTAACTTGACTTATAATGCGATTAAAATAAGAATAGGACCGATTCGGCGCCATTTTGTTAAGTTTAACTCTGCAACCAGACTGTCAAGAACAAGACACCTTTAAATCAGTCAAGGAAAGTTAGTCAACTGCCCGTCCTATTCTTATAGCATCATACAAGGCGTGTTTTATAGAAAGTTTTAACCCACGACTGGTAGATAATTTAACTATTAGGCATGAATTTATTATTATTGTGTCATATGTTAGACAGCACCTGATTTTAAGTTGGAGTACCGTCCATGAATTAAGGCAAGTCACATTCACTATGCCAGCCGAGCACAGAGAACTTTCAAGCTGATTCTAAAACTCAATATACACACAACTTTAACTATTATAACAGAATATAGACAAATGAGTGGTAGATGAATGAAAATGCATGGTCACAGACAACGGACTTTTTTTTATTTTTATTATTTTTTATTGTGACTCGACATATGACAGCACCCCGCTTGATGTTAAGCCAAAGTGTGGTCCATGTATGAATGTCACTGCTACTACAATTCAATAACTGTGAGTAGCAATCACATCCACTATGCCGGCCTAGATGGAACCGGCATAATACAAGCTGATCCCGAAACGTGACTAAATCACTTCACGGTCTGTATACTTGTAAGTGGTGGTAATACCCCGGATCGGCAGGCTGGGTACCACTGCCTACCACTCTGCAGTCAGTCCTGGGAAGCTCTTCCTTATTAAATAGACGCTTGACAAGACAACTGCTAAATCTTAGCAGAGCTAAGTTCTGCATTATGGTACGTGCTATAACAGGACATCGTGCTTTTAATAAACACCTGTATGACCTCTACATTTTGGATAGCCCCCTCTGTAGCGCCTGGCTGAATGAGGAAGAGACCGCTTTGCTTTTGAGCTGCAGGAGTGTAGCCGAAGCAAGACAGAAGTTCCTTAGCAACGCAAGGATGCTTCCGGAGGTCTGCAGGAACGTGAAGGGTCTCCTGGCCTTCCTGGAGATCGAGTGGCTCAACTGAAGGAAAACTGTTAAATAATGCACAAAGGAACCGAAGAGATGAAGAGGTCATTTTCCAATCTAAGGTAGTACCACCACTTTCAAGTGTACCAACCATTAAGTTGACTCACTTGTAATTCTGAATCCACTTAGCATAGAGGATGACACTGCTACAGTGTGATCTACCAGTCTGCGGGCTTGTTTCCGCACTTGAGTTCTCTTCAGTTTCTTTGTACATTCTTCATCGGTTCTCCTTCAGTAGAGCCACCCGATCTCCAGAAAGGCCAGGAGACCCTTCATGTTTCTTCAGACCTCCGGAAGCTGATGAACCACCATTCCCGCCTAACATCAGTCATGAAGATAGAGCACCAACAGAATATATGTTTAATTACTTACATTTCCCTTGTTCCATAGAAAAATACAAAGTACTTTTTGCCAGTTATACCTTGGACCTAAAATAAAAAAAAATATATTGCATGAATTAGTAATGAAAACTGAATTTTTTTTTTTTCATTTTTTATTGTAGCATTCGACCTTGTCCCCCCTGATGATAAGCAAGAGGAGATGTTAGTTCATAGCTGCCTCAGTCGCTGTCACTATGCCGGCCAAAGGTGCTTCTTTATGCATCGCTTAAAAGGATCCAAAGTTATAGGATGGCGAGAACACATGGGCTGGCAAAGCATTCCACTTGTCAATCGTTCTAAAAAGAAAGGATGCACCGGACTTTTTAGTTAGACGGACGATTCGGTCAAGAAAATTCGGATGCTTCCCCGACCTTTTCTATAAAACTACATAAACAGTGATACCTTTGTTTCATTGGCTTATCAAGGACAAATAAACAGGCAAATGTACTTAAATTAACGAAAAAGTAAATTAAAATATGCATAAAAAATTGATTTGGATGATGAGGATGAGCCTCAAGAAAGCTGAGTTGCCTAGTGCCCATAATAGTATAAAAACGAGGAATTTGTGTCAGGATAGTGGCGCTTCATTGTCTCTGCCTATCCCTGTGAGGAAAAGGCGCAACTATTTGATTGATCCATAAAAAATAGAAAGTGTAAATTAAACAAAAGAAAACTATTGAATTAGAATTATATGAACTATCATAGCAAATATAGGCCTATAAGAAAAGTAAAAATAACCTTAAACTTTAGAAAACCAATTAGTTTTTATTATATTAAAAGTAGGTAGCCCCAACATATAGTTTGCAAAACACAAAGGAAGCATTACAATGTCTGATTGCATGTACAAATGAGTGTAAAATATATGTATAAGCAACAAATATGAGAACTAGCACATTCAGCAGTATATCTAGTTAGATAACGCTTGCACCGAAGACGACGCTTCGTTCCCGCTAAAATATTAACATTTATGTAAATTGCTTTTAAGGCATGTTTTAAGTACTTACACGCGCTGGCCATGCTGGATATCCTTTTACTTTAGCAAATATAAAGTCCCCGGCCTTAAACGCCTTTACTTTCTTCCCCATATTCGAGAAATTATGCCGCTTGTGCGACTGCAATTGGCCAGAAGAATGGTAAGCGTATGGCTTTAACCACACTGTCCCGCTCAACACTGCAATAAAAGAACAATTTTTGTTATAATAAGGACTAAACACTTCTTATCAACATTTATAATAAAGTATTTAACAATATTAATATGATTTTTGTTAGATACAAACAAAAAAATGTAACCTCAAACGTTCCGCGGCGGCAACGCAATTGACGGAAAGAAATAAACATGGCGTATTGAATTGATTGTTGCCAGTAAGAAAAACTTTGGCATTTTTATTTTGGTCATTTATAGAATAATTTATTCCTAATTTTTAATATTGATAAAATATTATGGAATCATATAACAATTCTAATACCGCTTACCGCAGACCATATTTTAAGCCCTCTCAAAACAACCGCAACCATACATTTACTTCAATCAATCAATCAAAATGTCACGCCTTTTTCCCACAGGGATAGGCAGAGACAATAGAGCGCCATTTGCCACGATCCTGACACAAGGATCGAGGAGGAAGGAAAGAGGGAGTTGTGTCAGGATCGAAGTAAGTGTCGCTCCATTGTCTCTGCTTATCCCCGCGGGAAAAAGGCGTGACAATTTGATTGAATGATTGATACATACACCATGCTGTACAAGGGTTAACGGCACACGACGACTTACTTGCTGTAAACGATAATTTACGATAAACATCCGTTTCTTATAAAACAAAACGTAATAACGAAATAATATCTTGTCGAAATAACGAAATAACGCCATCCGTAAATTGTGGGCTATTATGAAAAATGTGGCTGGTATAAATCTACCAGGAGATAATAGGCTCTTTATTGTCAATTTGTAAAAGATATCTCTTTTGCAGTCAGTTACTTGAGCCAATTCAATTTGTAAATTGGCTCAAGTAACTAACTGCTGACGGGAAGTGAACATATGGCTACGGCCAAAAGGGTCTTAAGATGTCTCAAAGGCACTAGCAACTATGCCTTATGTTTACGACAATATTCACACGATCAAATATGCAATAAGTAACAGTAATTTATAAACCATAATTTCTTTTTGCTTCGTAATCCGTATCAGTGGCGTAGCGTGGAAGTCGGACGCCCGGGGCGGAAAAAAAATATGCCGCCCCCTTATTTAGGAGTTTCAATCATAGGTACAACAAAAATATGAATTTCAGGTTCAAAGTTCAAAGATTTATTTTAGTATTTTTTTAATTTTGCCGCCCCCTAAATGTGCCGCCCGGGGCGGGCCGCCCCCTCTGCCCCCGCCACGCTACGCCACTGATCCGTATGCAAGTAAACACTCACATCTCGAGAATGACTGACTTTAGAAAAAGTCTGACGCAAGAATCGGATGTGTATAGAGTAAATACGATCCGGTAGTCTGATCGGACAATAGGAAACGAAATCGGACGTGTATTCCCAGCGTTACCAGAAACAAAATATATTGCGAGTGTTTTCGTATGTTATATTTTACCATCGATGATAGCATGCTAGGATAGTAATATAATTAACTCTCTCGATGCTATCATCGTGTTGGTTACATTTTGGTTAAGGTTGCAATCGGCTCAAATAATTGTATTTGTTGCCCAGGATTCATTTAAAAATATATTACATTAGTTTCGTGTCAAGTCGAGACAGATGCTTCGAGCTGGTTTTTTTGCATATACTAATTGATTTCTTTTAATTAAATTAATGTGAATCATTTTATATGAGACGTGAGTGTGTAGTGAGCCATGCGATGTAAATTTATTGTAGTGGTACCGCGAAAGACTTAAAAATAGGGGCGAAAAGATCTATCAAAAATGGCTTCTGGGGATACTGATCATATCGAAGTCATGGATGCTATAATCACGAAAAAACCTGAAATCGTAAACGCCCCATCGTGTTCCGACGACGAAGGTAGTGATATTTTAAATTAAATAATAAAATGTACTGAACTTTAAGATATAATACAGAATGGAGGTGTACTTGTGAGTAAAAAAAGGGCTGTGGTTTAATTTTTCTTTTTAATTGTATTTTCAGATCGTGATAAAATATCAATTTCGGACAAAATTACTGCATACGATGTGAGTAAAAACATGTTTAATGAATAAATACTTTATAGATTTTATTTAAACCATTTATTTTTTAGAAAGTAGGCCTCCTGTGTTGTCAGATATAATTAGTATTCTATTAGCATTTGTTAGTTGTTTGTTTTTCATGCCAATATTGTTTTATGATCACCATTAATCTATAGTTTGTGATTAGATTATAAAATTAAAGGAAAAATTGTAAGAAATAACATGCAATTAATTAACTGTCACAACTCAGTTCTTACAAGGATAGGCAGAGAAGTGCCACTATCCACGATTTTTGCACAAGCCTTTTGATTCCTTTACATCCACAATTCTCTTCATACAAGCTCTGTTATTGTTCTGAGCACAAGGGACACTATAATCATGAACATTTTCCAAGAGTGATAGACAATCAGCCCAGTCTGCCATTCTGGGTTAATACCACCATTTACAAGTGTAGTTGCATTTCTGAAACAATTTGGTTGGAATAGTGGAAGTGACTGCTTCTTTCAGTTGCTAACCTGTAGGTACTTTCATGCAGGGACTGCACGACAGCTTAACATCATGCGGGGTGCCATAAAAAAACTATTAAATAGCTTACTCTATAGTATTTTTTGGGCATCTATAAATAAATAAAATAAAGACATCTCTGGATTCAAATTTGAATTTGTTCCTTGTATGAATTAGGCACATTTCTAAAAACAGGAGGGGGTGTAGTGGCATTTACCATAAAGCATGCATGAGGAAAAAAATAAGAATCATTAATTTTATGACATTATTCCCACAGGCAAGGTCAGAGACAAAAGAGTGCCACTTTCTATAATCCTGACAAAACTTCTCCGCTTCCTTCACATCCACAATTCTCTTCATACAGGCTCTGTGGTTATGGTCACTAGGCAACTTAGCTATTTGAGATTTTTTTTTTTTATTATTATTTACATTTCTATACTAAGATACTAAAGTGCTTGTATCATAGAAACAGGACAACCAAAGTACATATGTCAAAGATACATTGGTACTGGCGAGTGATTTTGAACCCGTGCTCTTGGTTTGCATGACCATTGAACTGCCACTACACCATAATCACTTGCATGCAATACAAACATAAAATTAGAATATATACTGAGTATAAAGGCTAATATTAATAATAATATTTATTATTATTGTCTTGTCCTTAACACTTAATTATAATGTTATGTAGATTTTATTTATAAATTGAAAAGTTACCGGAACCACCTAGGCCGGCATAGTGGATGTGACTTTTTTACTTATAAGTAGCAGTCACCTTTATTCATGAAGCGCACTTCGGCTTAACATCAGGGGGGGTGTTGTCAAATAATGAGAAAATAACAAAAAAATGACCTCAAGTTGCCTAATAGTATTTTTTATTGTATTGTGACTTGATATATGACAGCACTCTGCCTCATGTTAAGCTGGAGTGTGGTCCATTAATGGAGATGACTGCTACTACAGTTAATTTACTGTAAGTAGCAATCCCATACACTATGCCAGTCTACTTAAAACCGGAAATTTTCATGCTGACGACAGGCGTGGACGAATGGTTAGCAATTGGTTTGTTGCGCGTAAAGTCCCGGGTTCGATTCCCGGTCGGAGCAAATATATTTATGATATTGGCTTCGGGTCTGGTTATCGAAGAGTAGTAGGCAGTGGTACCCAGTTTGCCGATCCGGGCAGAATTAGTATTTCTATACTAAGACAACTGAAATAGACATTTACGGTCGCACAATGATATTAAGTTAATTAAGGTAGATACATTATACATACCAGTTTTAATGTTCGCAAATAACACAAGTTTAAACGGCCAACCACAAAGAAGTGGAAGTAGGACACACTCGAAAAGTGGAATGCTTTGCCAGCCCATGTGTTCTCTCTCTCTCCTATAATCTTGGATCCTTTGAGCGATGCGTAAAGAAGCATCTTTAGCCGGCATAGTGACGGCGAAAGAGTCAGCCGTGAACTAACACGCATCTGTGCTTGCTTATTATCAAGCGGATCAAGGTCAAATGTCGTGTCACAATAAAAAAAAAAAGGACGGAATGATAGTTGAGAGCGAAAAAGAGACAAATATATGATGCTCTGCATCCCGACACTGACTTTAGGTTTGCCTTTTAGCGTAGTTTTAACGTGCCTCGTTCGGAGCGCCTATAACATATCTACGTCTTTTCTTATTAAAATATCATTCTTCTTAAGACATCCTTAAGAAAGCTAGGTTGCCTAGTGCCCATAACTATAGGGCTTGTATGAAGAGAATTGTGAGTGTGAAGGAAGCGAGGGAGTTGTGTCACGATCGTGGTAAGTGGCGCTCCATTGTCTCTGCCTATCCCTGTGGGAAAAAGGCGTGACAATTTGATTGATTGACTGCGGTTGCCTTAAAATCACGTCCATTACTAGTTACTATGTGCAAAAATAAATATTAACATTCAAAATTCAAACATTAAAGAGACAGACCGTGAAGGTCATTGTACAGACGAAACTAGTTTCTTTACTACCAAAAAATATTTTTTATTGTATTGTGACTTGACATATGACAGCACTCTGCCTCATGTTAAGCTGGAGTGTGGTCCATGAATGGAGATGACTGCTACTACAGTTAATTTACTGTAAGTAGCAGTCCCATACACTATGCCAGTCTACTTAAAACCGGAAATTTTCATGCTGACGACAGGCGTGGACGAACGGTTAGCGATTGGTTTGTTGCGCGTAAAGTCCCGGGTTCGATTCCCGGTCGTTGTAAATATTTGTTTCATAGCTTTTATTTGTAATATTTAATAATTATATTAAATATTGCAAATTGTGTTAATAAAAAAAGAGGTGGATATTTGCTTCGGGTCTGATTATTAAAGAGTGGTATGCAGTGGTACCCAGTCTGCCGATGCGGGCAGAATTAGTATTTCTATACTAAGCTACTAAAGTGCTTGTATCATAGAAACAGGACAACCAAAGTACATTGGTACCGGTGGGTGGTTTCGAACTCGTGCTCTCGGCTTGCCACTACACCACGGTCGTTTAGACAATCTTTTCTTCTTAATGACAAAACTAATTAAAATTCATGAACATCTGTTTGTGTATGACAAAATGAATTATAATACCTAATAAGAACAGCTGCCAAAGGTCAATGACAGATGATGTTAGGGGCAGCTCAAAGTTTTTTTTATATTGTGACACGACATTTGACCTTGACCAGCCTTATGATAAGCTAATGTAGTTCCAAGAGTGACGACGACTGAAACAACCGAGTTAGTTCACAGCTGCCTCAGTTGCCATCACTATTCCGGCCAAAGGTGCTTCTTCACATGGGCTGGCATATTATGGTGATGCAGACGTTACACAAACTCTGGAGCTCCTGCAACTATGCAGACATGGCGGTTCTGTGCGTCCTCTATTGCATATACCACGGAGAATTTTCCAAAGAGCTCTGTAACCTCCTGTAGCACAGGTTGGGGAAAGCATCCGCATTCTGTCGACCGAATCGGCAGTCGAACTAAAAAATTCGCTGCGTCTTTTCTTTGTAGAACAATGGACAAGTGGAATGCTTTGCCAGCCCATGTGTTCTTTCCATCCTTATAACCTTGGATCCTTCAAGTGATGCGTAAAGAACCACCTTTGGCCGTCAAAGTGACGGCGACTGAGGCAGTTGTAAACTGACGCAGTATTTTCAGTCGTTGTCACTCTTGGACCTCCTCTTGATTATCATCAGGCGGGTCGAGATCAGACGTCGAGTCATAATAGAAAAAAATATATCACCTAAAGAATAGTGACTCGTATAAAGGTGATAGCGGATAGAATAAGGAATAGCACATTGCGTGATAGATGTGGTTTGAAAGATGATGTAGTGACAAGGATTGACAAAGGAACGCTTCGATGGTTTGGTCACATGGAAAGGATAAGTGAAAGTAAATTGACAAAAAGAATTTATAAATCAGATGTGGATGGATGCGTTAATCGAGACGGATCCAGAAAGGGTCTGGAAGGGTTTTCTGACCAAATTGGAGATATCCGTAAGAAATCTATGTTGCCTAGTGCCCATAACTGTAGAGCTTGTATAAAGAGGATTGTGGATGTGGGAGAAGCGAGGGAGTTATGTCAAAATTCTGGCAAGTGGCGCTTCATTGTCTCTGCCTATCCCTGTGGGAAAAAAGGGGTGACAATTTAAATGATTTAGTCAGTCTAGTAAGGGCAACACAAATAATGATATTTCATGGCCAGCAGGCGGTTTCTTTACAATCTATCCACATCTGATTGTCAATCTACTTTCACTCATCCTTTTTGAGGATGTGTCTGATTTATTATTTCCTCAATTTTTTTATTATCCTCTAAATATTTTAACATGACAAAATTATCATGAGTAAAACATAATAATAAGAAATTATGTCTCCCATTTTATTCATTTATTATTCATCTCTACACTAAGCTACTAAACTAAAGTGCTTGTATCATAGAAACACGACAACCAAAGTAAATATAGCAAAGCTACTTTAGTACCAGCGAATCTTTATCTTAAATTATTTATTTTTTATTGTTACTTGACATATCACAGCATCCCGACTGATGTTAAGCTGGAGTGCGGAGTCCCGGTTAACATCAGCTGTTTGTTAACTTAAAGGCAGACCCTAACACGTGACTAAGTCACTTCTGTTATACACGGTCTGTTATACTTGTACCCCAGATCGGCCTACCACTTTTTGCCTTACAAACTTGCCACAATCCTGACACAACTCTCTCGCTTTCCTCGTCATCATCATCAGCCAGAAGACGTCCACCGCTGGACATAGGCCTCCCTCTTAGAGCGCCATTCCGAACGACATGATGCCAGTGGAATCCACGGGTTATTCGTGACTTTAACTATGTCGTCAGTCCACCTAGCGGGAGGCCCACCTACGCTGCGTCTTCCGGTTCGTGGTTTCTACTCTAGAACCTTTCTCGTTTCCCTCACATAATAAATCGACGACAGGCGTGTACGAACGGTTTAGCGATTGGTTTGTTGCGCGTAAAGTCCCGGGTTCGATTCCCGGTCGGAGCAAATATTTGTTTCATAACTTTTATTTGTAATATTTAATAACAGTAAATATTGCAAATATTTGTTAATAAAAATAAAAGAGATGGATATTTGCTTCGGGTCTGGTTATCAAAGAGTGGTAGGCAGTGGTACCCAGTCTGCCGATTCGGGGTAGTACCACCACTAACAAGTATACAGACCGTGAAGTGATTTGGTCACGTTTTGGGATCAGCTTGTAAGTTGCCGGTTCCATCTAGGCCGGCATAGTGGATGTGATTGCTGCTCATAGTTATTGAATTGTAGTAGCAGTGACATTCATTCATGGACCACACTTCGGCTTAACATTAAGCGGGGTGCTGTCATATGTCGAGGCACAATAAAAAAATATATATATCTTTTCTCTAGGGGGCTGGTGCGGCGTCCGGTGCGATCAGCAAGGTCCACAAGTCAGATAGGAAGATTGGCCATCGGCGCGTTGGCGAAGGTGGCGAGATTACGTACAAGAAGATACAGTCGTCCCAGATTATGGGATCTATTCAACTTGGTGAGTTACTCTTTTTATTTCAGTTTAAGTGTTGCAGAAGAAGATGGTAGTAGAATTGACGCTGTAGAAATACGGTCATTAAGGAGTGTATGTGGAGTGACGATAGAATAAGAAATAGCACAGTGCGCGATAGATGTGGTTTGAAAGAGGATTTAGTGACAAGGATAAAGGAATGCTTCGATGGTTTCGGCACATGTAAACGATGAGTGAAAGTAGATTGACGAAAGGAATTAATAAACCTGATGTGGATAGTTAAACGAGGTAGACCCAGGAGGGTGTATTTCGGCCAAGTTGGAGACGTTCTCGAGAAAGCTTTGTTGTCTAGTGCCCATAACCATTAAGAGAACCATGGATTTGAGGGAAGCGAGGGAGTTCAAAAAGTCCTTAGTTCGATTCCCGATAGGAGCATATATTTGATTTATAACTTTTATTTTAATTTAAAATAATTTTAGAATAAATATTACAAGTATTTGTCAATTAAAAAAGGATATTTGCTCCGGGTTGTTAAAGAGTGGTAGGCAGTGGTAGCCGGTCTTACAAGTATACATACCGTGAAATGACTCAATTGCGTGTTCAGGATCAGATTGTAAAAAAGACTGTTTCAACTTTACTTTTTTTCTGTGACTCGACATATGACAGGACCCCGCTTGATATTAAGCCGAGGTGTGGTCTATGAATGAATATCACTGCTACTACAATTCAATAACTGTGAGTAGCAATCACATCCACTATGCCGGCCTAGATGGAACCGGCAACTTAAAAGCTGATCCCGAAACGTGACCAAATCACTTCACGGTCTGCATACTTGTAAGTGGTGGTACTACCCCGGATCGGCAGACTGGGTACCACTGCCTACCACTCTTTGATAACCCCAGACCCGAAGCAAATATTCATCTCTTTTTTTATTAACAAATATTTGCAATATTTAATATTATTTAATATTACAAATAAAAGCTATGAAACAATTATTTGCTCCGACCGGGAATCGAACCCGGGACTTTACGCGTAACAAACCAATCGCTAAACCGTTCGTCCACGCCTGTCGTCATATATTACTGCATTATGCTAACAATGTGTGCAGTACCCATGTCAACATTGTTGTATGAACAAATTAACACAGTAGATAACGTTGACCTTGTCGACAAAGTTGGGTCGCTTCCTAAATGAATAATTAAATAAATAATAGTTTAAAAAAACACGCTTTTATAGCAAAACTAGAAAATAATTTTTAATAACAAAGAGTTTATATTACAGTAGCAAAAGGTGAAACAATCAATCTTAATTAATTACTTCAAAATAAAATTTAAGTTATAAACAGAATCATTCAATTCAGAGTGAAAAGCCGTGGAGTGCTTGACATATTAAAGGTTACAATCATTCTATTGGCAACTATCTATGAGAGGAGAGTTATGGGAATGTCGTGAAATAAACCCCGATTTGATTTAAACGTACGATTTGATCGATGTCCGAGACTGCAGTACGATCAAAGTACATTAAAATTTAAAGGGAGTGTAATCCTGGTGGTCCTATCAAGGATAATGGGAAATTGTTACCAAATTATTGCATTGTCATTGGCTCTTAATACGTATGACGTTTGACGACAGGCGTGGACGAACGGTTTAGCGACTGGTTTGTTGCGCGTAAAGTCCCGGGTTCGATCCCAGGTCGGAGCAAATATTTGTTTCATAGCTTTTATTTGTAATATTTAATAGTATTAAATATTGCACATATTTGTTAATAAAAAAAAAGAGATCGAAATTTGCTTCCGGTCTGGTTATCAAAGAGTGGTAGGCAGTGGTACCCAGTCTGCCGATCCGGGGTAGTACCACCACTTACAAGTATACAGACCGTGAAGTGATTTGGTCACGTTTCGGGATCAGCTTGTAAGTTGCCGGTGCCATCTAGGCTGGCATAGTGGATGTGATTGCTACTCACAGTTATTGAATTGTGGTAGCAGTGACATTTATTCATGGACCACACTTTGGCTTAACATCAAGCGGGGTGCTGTCATATGTCGAGTCACAATAAAAATAATAAAAAAAATGCATAGATTCTAATTTATTAGACTTCTGGAAATAGCTAAAAAACGTGCTCAAAGATTCCGTTACATAGTTAGTTAGTTACATACATACAGCCCAAGCTTATAAAAGCGTGTTAAAAAGCATTTGGTGTAGTGGCAGTGCGATGGTTACGCAAACCAAGAGCACGGGTTCAAAAACCACTTGCCGGTACTAATAATGTATCATTGATATCGGAGCGCTGTATGGTGTTTAAAGGACATCCATTCATTTTGTATAGGGACTTGGGATTAATTGTATTAACAGTTTCGTATACAATTTAAAATAGGTTGATGCGTATACATTTTAAAATTACAAAGTAATTGAAATATATCCTTTATTTTGCATAGTTTAGGTGTACAAAATAATTAAACTATAATTATGACAGTTCAAAGCAGAACTGTTAATATGGCGTGTCTTTGTTATTGACAGATGATACAAAATCCATATCTTATTTTTCAAATAACTCAATTGCACAGCAATTAAAAGCAAAATTGTTATTAGTTTTATTAATACATATTTTTTCATCATTGGACATTACAAAAGTTGTGCATAAAACCCCAAAAGGATTTATGTCCTTTTATCTCTGAGTTTTACGGCCAGAATACTACGCTTCATGGCTCTTAGACAAACCCTGACTTAGACAAAAACTGACTTGGACTTCTGATAATATGTCACTATAATTAACAATACCATTTGTTTTTTTTTATTGTGACTCGTTATATGACAGCACCCTGCCTGATTTAAGGCTGGAATGTGGTCCATGAATGGATGTCACTGCTACTACAATTTAATAACTGTAAGTAGCAGTCTCATCCACTATGCCGGCCTAGTTGAAACCGGCAACTTACAAGCTGATCCCGAAACGCGACCAAATCACTTTACGGACTGTGGTACTACCCCGGATCGACATACTGGGTACCACTGCCTACCACTCTTTAGAGTAGATTGACGAGAGGAATTCATAAATCCGATGTGGATGTATGTGCTAATCAAGGCAGGCCCAGGAGGGTGTTTTTACGACCAAAACGGAGACATCATCAAGAAAGCTATAGTTGGGGAACGAGTTAAAGGAACGCGCGAGGAATTTAGTTGTGACGTCATGATCACGTGTCTATTATGAATAGTGAAGTAACATGCAAAATGTCGATAACAATAAACACACACTTTCCTTAAAATGCAAATAGTTTTAGTTATTAAAAATTATAAATGTGTATTAAATTGAAGTATAAATATTAGACAGTAACAATTTTTAATGAATGAGTTAAATTATTAATTTAATTTTGAGAATAGTGACTGTATGTTTTTTTTGCCTAGTCCCATAAACATAGAGCTTGTATGAAGAGAATTGTGAATGTGAGGGAAGCTAGGGAGTTGTGTCAGGATCGTGGCAAGTGGCGCTACATTGTCTTTGTCTCTGCCTAAATAAAATATATCGCGCCTTAATTCCCACAAAGATAGGCAGAGACGATAAATAAAGCAAATTGTATGCAAAAATCAATCGAATTCCGTAAACATTTCGAACGGAAATAAGTGATAATGGCGTTCAAGGTACGCTTTATCTATCAATGTTAAAAGCCATTGTACTCGTTTTAATTTAATTTACAATTCTCTACATACATATTTTTTTTTTATTTTTTATTGTGACTCGACATATGACAGCACCCCGCTTGATGTTAAGCCAAAGTGTGGTCCATGAATGAATGTCACTGCTACTACAATTCAACTACAATGCTACTGTGACTAGATGAAACCGGCAACTTACAAGCTGATCCCGAAACGTGACCAAATCACTTCAGGGTCTGTATACTTGTAAGTGGTGGTACTACCCCGGATCGGCAGACTGGGTACCACTGCCTACCACTCTTTGATAACCAGACCTGAAGCAAATATCCATCTCTTTTTTTTATTAACAAATATTTGCAATATTTAATATTATTAAACATTACAAATAAAAGCTATGAAACAAATATTTGCTCCGACCGGGGATCGAACCCGGGACTTTACGCGCAACAAACCAGTCGCTAAACCGTTCGTCCACGCCTGTCGTCAAAATCGTACTCTTATGTATAACCGTGGTATGGTGGTAGTGCAAACCGAGAGCCCCTGGTTCAAAACTTACCGGTACCAATGTATAGTCTGTCTAAGCCAAAATGACGCGCCTCTCCACCGCAATAGCGCAATAGTGCGCTATAAATGTAGTTTGAAAGAAGATGTAGTGACAGGAATGTCAAAGGAATGCTTTGATGGTTTGGGAACATAGAAAGGATGAGTAAAATTTCATTGACTAAAGGAATTTATTAATCTGATGTGGATGGATGAGTTAAACGAGGCACACCCAGGAGAGTGATATCGGAGATATGCTCAAATAGGGTAGTTTGCCATAACCGTACAAGACACTATAAATAAAAGCTATGAAACAAATATTTGCTCCGACCTGGAATCGACCCCGTGACTTTACGCGCAACAAACCAATCGCTAACCGTTCGGCCACGCCTGACGTACTATGCTATTAGAATAAGAATAGGACGGGCTGTTGACTAACTTCACTTGACTGATTTAAATGTGTCTTTTTCTTGACGGTCCGCAAAGAAAAAGACTCCACACTAAAGTGATGTTGGTTGGAGAGTTAGACGTCACAAAATGGCGCCGATTCCGTCCTATTCTTATTTTAATCACATTGATTTGCAATTGTTTATTTTTTGCAGGTATTCAACAAGCGATTGGTGGTTTGGCCTCTAAGCCTGAACGTGATCTCCTCATGCAAGACTTCATGACGGTGGAGACAACGAATTTCCCCCACGAGGGAAGCAACCATACTCCAGCGCATCACTACTCCGAGTTTAAGTTCAAAACGTACGCTCCAATAGCTTTCAGATACTTCAGAGACTTGTTCGGTATACAACCTGATGATTTCTTGGTAAGTAATGGCTTCTTATAAAGGTTTTGACGACAGACGTGGGTTAGGTTAGCACTGGTGTGTGTTGTTTTACCTCAGAACTTTTTTCAGAGTGAACCGATTTTAATGATTCTATTTTTATTTGAAAGTTCCAGTATGGTTCAAACGGGTAGCAACCGATCAGTAGGCAGCACATATAATTAATATTTTATTAAAGTTATAGGTAGATAGAGTGTGTCTAAGCCGAAATGATGCGCTCCTCTACTGCATTTACGTACACGAGCAAATATAAACTATAAATGCAACACACCGAAAATGCAATTTTAATTGGTCATTCAGTTGCTGGTTAGACCCAAAAGGAGGAGCACGCTGATTAAGTAAAGTAGTATACTTAGAAATATTTACATTCACAGACTTAAATAAACTAATTAAGTGGAGGGGCGCGTCATTTAAAGTTAGACAAGCTATACTAGGTAGGATTATTATTTTTTGCTTTTTAGTGTAGTGACTTCTTATGGTGCCATTTTTTTGTTAAGTTTATTTTTTATTGATTAATCGATTGATCGTTTTTCTTTTCCAGATGTCAATGTGCAGTGCTCCTCTTAGGGAATTAAGCAATCCAGGTGCCTCTGGAAGTATATTCTACTTGACCAATGATGATGAGTTTATAATAAAAACGGTTCAACACAAAGAGGGGGAGTTCTTGCAGAAGTTACTTCCTGGATATTATTTGAACCTTGATCAGGTGAGATTTACAGCCGGTTGTACCAAAAATTATAATTTACGAATTTGTAAAAAGTATTGTATAAGTAAATGAATTAAAGAAAAATGGGTTGCACCACTCTTTAACTTCACATTTTACATTTACGTTTAACGGATATTTTATACAGAGCTAAAGGACATCATTCATTTTGGGTTTCTATGTACTACTTTTGTTATTTCTAATGATAAAAACATATATAAATGATAGTTTTGATATAAAATTATTAACAACTCAATTCACGATTTCGTTATAGTAAACGTAATAAAATAAGTATAAAGTAAAACTAAATTCGTAAATTGGAACTTTTTTGGTACAACTGGCTGTTAGATTTATTCATGTGCTAATAAGAGAAGCCAATGGCGGAATACCCGCGTAGTCATGGGTTCGATTTCCGGTCGGATCAATTTGTTTAATAGCTTTTATTTATAATATTGAATAATTATATGAAATATTGCAAATATTTGTTATTAATAAAAAAAGAGCCAAATATTTGCCTCGGGTCTGGTTTATAAAGCCGATCCGGGGTAGTACCACCACCTACAGGTAAACAGACCGTGAAGTAACTTAGTCGCGTTTCGGGATCTGCTTGTAAGTTGCCGGTTTCACTTAGGCAGGCATAGTGGAAGTGACTGCTACTGCTGAAAGTGTTATTTAACTGTAAGTAGCAGTTACCTCCATTTATGGACCGCACTCCAGTTCCCTCCGGTTTGTGTCCCAAACGCCGTCACTATGCCGGCCAAAGATTTTTTTATTGTGACCCGACACATGATAGTATCCTGCCTGATGTTAAGCTGAAGTGCAATTCAAAAACTGTAAGTAACAGTCGCATCCACTATGCCGGCCTAATTGGGATCGGCAACTTGCTGATCCCGAAACGCGACTAGGTCACTTTACGGTCTGTATACTTGTAAGTGGTGGTAAAACACCGGAATCACCACTGCCTACCACTCTTTGAGAACCAGATTCGCAGCAATTTATATTTGTAAATTTAATTGTACTATTAAATATTACAAATAAAAGCTACGAAACAAATATTTGCTCCGACCGGGAATAGAACCCCGGACACCGTCGTCAAAATCCTATTAATAAACTTGTTTCTTTTTTAGAATCCACGTACCTTATTACCTAAATTCTTTGGCTTGTACTGTTACCAATGTAACAGTAAAAATGTCCGCCTCGTCGCCATGAATAACATATTGCCCTCGTTCGTGAAGTTACACCAGAAGTATGATCTTAAAGGATCCACGTATAAACGAAAGGTAAGGACTAATAATAATATCACTTAGCAGGAGGTAGTGTCAGATTGGCCATGTAGCAGAAGGTAGTGTCAGATCGTCCATGTAGCAGGAGGTAGTGTCGGATTAACCATGTAGCAGAAGGTAGTTTTGGATTAACCATGTAGCAGAAGGTAGTGCCGGATTAGGCATTTAGCAAAAGGTAGCAGGAGGTAGTGTCAGATTGGCGATGTAGCAGACGGTAGAAGGAGGTTGTGTCGGATTAGCCATGTTAGCAGGAGATAGTGTCTGATTACCCATGTAGCAGAAGGTAGCAGGAGGTTGTGTCGGATTAACCACGTAGTAGGTTTTTTTTTTTATTGTGACTCGACATATGACAGCACCCCGCTTGATGTTCGGCCAAAGTGTGGTCCATGAATGGATGCCACTGCTACTACAATTCAATAACTGTGAGTAGTAATCACATCCACTATGCCGGCCTAGATGGAACCGGCAACTTACAAGCTGATCCCGAAACGTGACCAAATCACTTCACGGTCTGTATACTTGTAAGTGGTGGTACTACCCCGGATCGGCAGACTGGGTACCGCTGCCTACCACTCTTTGATAACCAGACCCGAAGCAAATATCCATCTCTTTTTTTTTATTAACAAATATTTGCAATATTTAATACTATTAAATATTACAAATAAAAGCTATGAAACAAATATTTGCTCCGACCGGGGATCGAACCCGGGACTTTACGCGTAACAAACCAGTCGCTAAACCGTTCGTCCACGCCTGTCGTCTAGTAGTGTCAGATTAGCCAAGTAGCAGGAGGTTGTGTCGGATTAGCCATGTAGCAGTAGGTAGTGTCGGATTAGCCATGTAGCAGAAGGTAGTGTCAGATTAGCCATGTTGCAGAAGATAGCGAACACTACGGGCCCCGCGCCATCAAATTGTTACGCCTTTTTCCGACAGGGATAGGCAAAGATAATGGTGAGCCACTTTCCACGATCCTGACACAACTCCCTCTCTCTTCAAACAAGCCTCTGGGTCTGCCTCGTTCGACGCATCTATCCACATCAGATTAATAAATTCTTCCATTTGTCACTACATTTTCTTTTTAAATCACATCTATCACGAACTGTGCTTTTCCTAATTCTATCCGCTATCGTCACTTTAAAAAAAAACTACGATTTATGCCTTAACCTTAAATTATTACATTAAATATGCTTTTCTAATTTTTAGGCGAACAAATCAGAGCGACAGAAAAGCTCTCCAACCTACAAAGACTTAGACTTCATGGAACATCATCCCGAAGGTATATTTTTAGAAGCAGATACCTTTACGGCACTCATAAAGACAATGCAGCGCGATTGTCGGGTTTTAGAGAGTTTTAAGGTTAGTACCAATCTATTTTAACCAAGAGCACGGGTTCGAAACCAATGTATCTTTGATATATGTACTTTGGTCGTCCTGTTTCTATTATACAGACAGCACTTTGGTAGCTTAGTTTAGAAATCGGGCAATGGAGAGAGCTATGCTTGGATTATCTTCGCTCTATAAAATCCTGAACTGGCATCTTGTCGTTCGGAATGGCGTTCTAAGGGGGAGGCCTATGTTTAGCAGTAGACATCCTCGTCCCACGACATCTGACCTCGTCCCGCCTGATGATAAGCAAGAGGAGGTCGAAGAGTGACGACGATTGAGAAACTGAGTTTGTTCACGACTGCTTCAGTCGCCGTCACTATGCCGGCCAGAGGTGCTTCTTCACGCATCGCTTGAAGGATCCAAGGTCATAGGATGGAAAGAACACATGGGCAGGCGAAGTATTCCACTTGTCGATTGATCTACAAAGAAAAGACGCACCGAACTTTTTAGTTCGACTGCCGATTCATATGTCGAGCCACTACAAAAAATAATATACAGAATCTCTCGTCAACCTTCCAGATTATGGATTATTCATTATTAGTCGGTATTCATAATTTGGATGAAGCTCAGCGGGAGAAAACCGAAGCGAGGAAACGAGACGACACGGGGCAGAGTGACGGCGAACACGACGATAAAAAACCTGGACTCAATAGAACTAGGTAAGTTCTCTTTTTATTATCATGACTATTGATGGGGAACGAGCTAAATAGATTCGGGGGCTGAGGTGCGGCGGGGCGTCAAACAACCCCCACCCGTATCTTAATGGCCGCCATTAGTGACGGGCATTGCTCGGCAGTGTCACTTAAGAGCGATAAAAAACGTGTACCTTTTTTCTTTGTTAATTTATTAAAAAATTAGTAAGTTGATTGAAAAAAAGTCGTCAGCAGTTATATATGCGGGGTCGTGCGTAGCTTGACGAAGGACTTTATTTAAATAATAACAACACGAAGTTTAGGTCGATGATGATTTGATTCTTATTGACAAGGGTTTATAATATATTGGTGTTTCGAACAGGATTCTAGCGTTAATAGATAATTCTGAAATTGATTATTTTTAGTGATAAAAATAATTTATTATTTCCAAAAGGGTCCGGGGAGACTGAGGGCAAAGTTCACATTCTATTTCTAGCGATGGTATACTTTTGTATGTCTGTTAAGCTGACATAACTCAGGCGAGGAACATTATGATATACGTGATTAAAATATGTAAAGAAGAAATAACATGGCGTTACTATTCCTTGAATTAAATTAATTTATAATTACTTCACTATTCACAATAGACACGTGACGATGACGTCACAACTGCATTCCTAGCGCGGTCATTTAGCTCGTTCCCTGACAGTAACTGATAGTATTTTGTATTTTCACGCAAATTCTTTTGATTAATAAATTTCTTTAATACGACATAGCGGGGTTTGGAGTTGGCGAGAGAACTTATTGTAAATTTTGCGAAAACGTCATAAAGTTTGCAACGATCTGTACACGTTATCGACACCGTTAACATAGTTTTCGTTAACATCGACCCTTCGTAAGTCTAAATCAACCCTTAGGGGTAGATTTAGACGTTGGAATGAGGGGCCCAAGTCGCTGTAGAATCAGTTATTCTCATGAAATATGTTGTGACAATTTTCAGATCGGACCTCAAAGAAGATTTCGGAACCCAAGTTAAAAGAACACAGTATGATATTCAGTTTTGTATTAAATAACGGGTTGATGATTTTTTTAAATTGTGAAATGTCCTTTTTATTTTTCTGTGGTAGACATCTGTACGATCATTCAGACATTTTCTTTTAGGATTTTAAAACTAAAAAAAAAAACGACTTATACGGCGTTCTCACGGGGCAAATTTAGTTAATCAACTGCGAAATCGTTCGCGCTTTGAACCGTCTGAATAAACTTTCAACTAAGTTAAAACAATAAATATAGGTTCAACAAAAGTTAAAGACCTTCCACCTTGTATTAATTCAAGAAATAACTGACAGCGAGTCGACTCGTCTGAACTTGTTCGTTCAACTTGCATTGAATAATCAGTCCAATCAGTCAGTCAATCAGCGCGATTTGAGTATATATTGTAATACTGTGGGCAATAAATAGTAAGACTTTGTTCATAATTTTAAAATTATTTATTCTTCCAAATCTATTTCATTCCCCTCAAAGTAATCCCTCCGACCACAATACACTTGCGCCAACGTTTTTTCCAATGTTTGAAACAGTAGTTAAAGTCAATTTCCGCGTAGCGATTCGCGTTTAATGTCTTCAATTGGCTCAAAACGAGTTTGCTGAACAGCCAGAAGTCATTTGTAGCTAAATCAGGCGAATACGATGGTCGTGGAAAGATATTAGTTGAATTTTTAGCGAAAAACTCACGAAGAAATAATGCATAAGCGATGGTGCATTATCGTGGTGCAAAAACCAAGAGTCGCCCATAAATCCGTCCTCTTTTTACGAATAGCATCGCGCAAACGACGCATAACACTCAAATAATATTCCTTGTTGGCAGTTTGGCCAGTCGGAAAAAAGCTTTCATTATTTTGTTGAACGATATATACTGAACAACTTAATTTGTCTCGTGAGAACGCCGTATTAGTTCACGGTTACATCAGTCTCCATCAATAAAGTTGTCATGCACCTTGGATCCCTTAACTTGATTGATTGATAACAATATTCCTGAATAAGTTAGAGCTGAATATGGATGTTCTAAAACTCGACATATAGGCACCGTAGTATAGGCAGCAGCGTTCTTTTAGCGTGCGGTGAGTACACTGCGATCCCCAAGCCGCATGCCAATCGTGGGGATTATTGCAACCCATCATGAACGACAAAATACCTGTAAATGCAACTGGCATTTTGTCGTTAGGAATAGTGTTCAAAAGGGTAGTAGTGGACGTCTTCCGGCTGATGATGATGATGTAGAATCATATGGGTTAGATAAAAAGGACATTTCGCAATTTTAAAAAATACAGTCGTGTGTGTTTTAACTCAGTGATTGTGTATTTTCCTGTACTTATGTACTAACTATACCATTTCCGATTGTTTATGTTTACTTTTGACAGCTCGAGTATTACTTGTCAACTGTCATCTATTTATGGTGTTGCTAGATTAAATAATTATTTGATTAATATCTTTAATATTTTTTATTATTATTAGAAGTTAGTATAAAGTTTAAGTAGATTGACAAAAGGAATTTATAAATCTGATGTGGGTGGGTGCAGACCCAGGAGGGTGTTCTCTGTCTAAATCAGAGACCTCAGGAAGGCTGGGTTACGTAGTACCAATAACCGTATGAATTGTGGATGTGAGGGAAGCGGGGGAGTTGTGTCAGGATCGTGGCTAGTGGTGCTCCATTAACACTTTACGCGTAACAAACTGGTGTGGTAAACAATTGGCCACGCCTGCTTAATGCAATAATACTATAAATAGATAAATCAGTTGACGAATAATGCTCGAGCTGTCAAAAGTAAAATGAACTAATAGAAATCAATGATATTTGAAAAAAGATTAGTTACCTGATCAAACTATAATTATGACAGTTCCAAGCCGATCTGTTTATATGACGTGTCTTTATGATTGACAGACGATACAAAATCCATATCTTATTTTTCAAATAACTCAATTGCACAGCAATCAAAAGCAAAATTGTTATTAGTTTTATCAATACAAGTATCGAAACTACCATTTAAATATTTTTTCATCATTGGACATTACAAAAGTAGTACATAAAAGCCCAAAATGAATGATGTCCTTTTGAATAATGTTTTCGCATAAATTCAACAATAACGCGTCGTATTCCCTATTTAAGACACCGGTTATATAATATCATTGATTGAAATGGCATAAGTTATCTTTTAACCGCATGGTTCTTTTTAATGTTTCGTTAACAAGCATGCGTTTGATTGTTTGCATACTTACTAAAATTATGAATGTTGCCTGTTGAAATAATTACACTTTGACGTATTACTGTCAATGAAAAGTGACAGTGTATTTTTTTTAATTATTGTGGCTCGGTTAATACTGAAAGCTGGAGTGGAGACTTTAAATGGGGGCGACTGCTACTCCAGTTAAATAACTGCAAGTAACACTGTCTAGTTGGAACAGGCAACTGTCAAGCTCATTCCGAAACTCGATTGAGTCACCTCATAGACTTAACAGTGGTGGATGATACTATCCCGGATGAGCAGACTGGACAACTGACCACTAACTGTCTGTCTACCACTCATAAACACCCAGGTTTGGATCAAACAGTTGCTTGTAGTGGCGTAGTAGCAAGGATATTTTAATAAGAAAAGACTTAGATATGTTATGCGCGCTCCGTGGTGTAGTGGCAGTGCAATGGTTAGACAAACCGGAGAGCACGAGTTCGAGACCACCCACTGGTACCAATGTATTTTTGATATATGTATAGTTCGCGTCACGTAAGTTGGCAAGAGTAGTAAGATGCGCAGAAGTCATTATTTAGGTGTGTTTAGGAATGCGGGGGACACGGGGCACGAGGTAACTAAGTTCCGTGCGCGCGATTGGCTGGCTAGTCGATCATCGACACGCGCGTGGAATCCACGCTCCGTTCCTCCCGCGTACACTTAGGTGTACTAAAGAGACCCTTTTTTATTGCACGGCCAGTGTACATGCGCAAACGTTCCCCCACTACGTTAAAATCTTGCCATCTTACTTGACGCGAACTATACTTTGGTTGTCCTGTTTCTATAATACAAGTAGCTTAGTATAGAAATGTAAATTTAAAAAAAAGGCACGTTAGAATTATGCTAACAAGCAAACCTGAGCTTAGTGTCGCAATGCATAGCAACATATATTTGTCTCTTTTTTGTCAATAACTATCGATCCGTCCTACTTCCACTTCAGGCCACTTGCCAAAACTAAAATTTGTTTATATAACGTATCTACCTCATTTTATATCATTGCGTGGTATGCAGACATTCATTGGTTATTTATCCGGGGGGGTTGGTCCATGGTCTACCACTTTTTAGTGCACTAACCGGTGAAGTGACTTAGTCGGATTTCGGGATCACCTTGTAAGCTGCCTTTTTCAACTAAGCCAGCCATAGTAAAAAATGAATATAACTGCTATTTGCGATTATTTAACTGTAGTGAGAGGATGTTTGCCGATCAAATTGGAGATATCCTCAAAAAAGCTAGGTTGCCTGGTGCCCATAACCTGAGAGCTTGCATGAAGAGGATTGTGAATGTAAAGGAAGCGAGGTAGTTGTGTCAAGATCGTGGCAAGTGGCGCTCTATTGTCTCTGCCTATCACTGGTTGATTGACAACCGTAGTAGCAGTCACCTCCATTTACAGACCGTCTTCCAGTTTATCATATGCCGTGCCACGCCAATAAAAAATGTGCCACTATTTAATGGGTATTTTAACACGTCCAGTCAGGGTTGCCTCAGTCGACGTTACTATGCAGGCTAGAGTAAGATGCTTCATAAGAAAATCGTCATTTTCAGATCTATAAATCGTCAAAGACTGGTTGCTCATTCTACTGCTATGGAGAGTATTCAGGCCGAAAGTGAGCCCATTGACGAAGAAGACGATGTGCCGTGAGTATATTTATTTATTTTTTATTGTGACAAGACATCTGACCTCGACCCGCCTGATGATAAGCAAGAGGGGGTCTAAAAGTGACGACGACTAAAAGAACGTTCACGGCTGCCTCAGTCGCCGTCACTTTGCCGTCACTAAGGTGCTTCTTCATGCATCGCTCAAAGGATCCAAGGTTATAGGATGGAGAGAACACATGGGCTGACAAAGCATTCCACTTCTAGATTGTTCTACAAAGAAAAGACGCACCTAAGCTTGTTCCGATTCCGATGACAGAATGCGGATGCTTAAAGGTCTGATTCCGCCTGCGACTGTAGACTGCACTACTTGTTTGTATGAGATTGATTTCGTGTGATTTTGCGGCACTATTGCGAGAATCAGCATTTGCTAAGTCATAGATATTAAATATGATGTTTGGAAATCAAATTTACGCGGCGGCTGAAGACTAGTGTCGCCTTGCACGGTGAGGGAAAATAATGGATATTGGATGCTAACGCCATTGGTTGCTGTATTCGCCGTGTGCGGCGACATGCCTATGCATGTTACAACCCAGTACACTTGAGTAGAAAAGACAGAGAGGTGATCTCATTGAAACCTACAAAATACTAAATATTTTTTTTTTTTTTTTTTTTTTTTTATTGTGACTCGACATATGACAGCACCCCGCTTGATGTTAAGCCAAAGTGTGGTCCATGAATGAATGTCACTGCTACTACAATTCAATAACTATGAGTAGCAATCACATCCACTATGCCGGCCTAGATGGAACCGGCAACTTACAAGCTGATCCCGAAACGTGACCAAATCACTTCACGGTCTGTATACTTGTAAGTGGTGGTACTACCCCGGATCGGCAGACTGGGTACCACTGCCTACCACTCTTTGATAACCAGACCCGAAGCAAATATCCATCTCTTTTTTTTTTATTAACAAATATTTGCAATATTTAATACTATTAAATATTACAAATAAAAGCTATGAAACAAATATTTGCTCCGACCGGGGATCGAACCCGGGACTTTACGCGCAACAAACCAGTCGCTAAACCGTTCGTCCACGCCTGTCGTCTAATTACTATGATGTGCCCCAATTAAAGTCTATGTTTAAAACTAAAGATAAAACTAGGTTTCGTGCTCATAATACTGAACTAATAAGAGTCCTAGCAAAGCTTAATCCCTACTACATATTTTTTTAACAAATCGTGTTGTTTACTCTAGGAACAAATTTCCAGAACAAGTTGTCAATGCAACCACAGTTACACAATTTAAAATTAAACTTGATAAATACCTAACAACTGAATAATACACAAGCGAAGATATAGACGCATCAGCGAGAGCTGCTAGTCTATTAATGAATAATAATAATAATGTAGCGCCATCTGGTGGTTGTATGTGGCGACGATCTTTTTTGTGTCTTTTTCACTAGATGTGGAGGACGCCACAGCAGAATCAATCTCATACAAACAAGTAGTGCAGTCTGCGGTCTGCAGTTGCCGGCGGAATCACAACTTTGCAATATAATATTGTCTGTTACAGTCCCGGTGGTATTCCAGCGCGGAATGCCCGCGGCGAGCGACTTCTACTATTCCTTGGCATCATTGATATACTGCAATCGTACAGGTTGAGGAAGAAATTGGAGCATACGTGGAAAAGTATGATACACGACGGGGTATGTACTTGTACGGCCACCGTGGTGTAGTGGTAGTGCAATGGTTACGCAAACCGAGAGCACAGGTTCAAAACCACTTGCCGGTACCAATGTATCTTTGATATTTGTACTTGTATGGCCGCAGTGGAGTTTTTTTTATTTGTTATTGTGACTCGGCATTCGACATTATGACACACCCCTATGTTAAGCTGGAGTGCGATCAATGTGTAGCGACACAGCTACATGCTATAGAGAGCGTTCCAAAGATAGTGTCTGCGCCCTAGGATAGATGGCGTTGTATGTATAGCCAGCACAATATGTTCGCAAATAGCAACTTGAACCAATGAGATTGCGCGCCCAATATCTCGCTAACGGTTTATCGACAAAGTATTAGTATATTTATACGCTCCAACAGGAGACGTCTACCGGCCACACGCGTGAAGCAGGAGATCTCCTTTCCTTTTCTCTCCTATATTAATATGTGGAATAAATTCTCCGCATAAAATGAATAGAGATTACTGCTACTTAAATTCAATATCTGTAAGTAGCAGTCATGCCGGCCTAGTTGGAACCGGCAACTTACAAGCTGATCCTGAAACGCGCGACTAAGTCACTTCACGGATCCGGATTCACTCTCTAGGATCCAGAGTTCGCATTTCCAACGTTTTAGGGAGTTAGTCCTTAAGCCGAGTGACGTTATATGGAGTTAACGTTGTATTCCAGGACACAGTTTCTGTGCACCGTCCCAGTTTCTACGCTCAACGGTTCCTCGATTTCATGGGAAAGACGGTCTTCAAGAAGATACCTTCGTGTGAGTATTTCATTGTGGTTTTTATTTGAATACTATTAAACATAATACATTAAAAGATAATTTACGAGGCTCTATTGAAAACTTTATAAACTTGAAACTGTTTAAAGGCGATATTCCTCTGCTGTTCGCGATAACTTCTACATAGTATAAACCCGGCAGGCAAAAAGAGCGCTAACTTTTGAGCTAGATAGTATAAGGATCGGCAGATTTTCTAATCAGAGCTCTAGACAACTGTGGTGACAGCAAGTCCGTGCATCTGTACAGTCATTCATATAATTTATAATATTTTAAAAGGACATCATTCATTTTGGGCTATTTTTGTACTACTTTTGTAATTTCCAATGATGAAAAAATATATAAATGGTAGCTTCGATACTTGTATTGATATAACTAATAAGAGTTTTGCTGTGCAATTGAGTTATTCGAAAAATAAGATATGCATTTGGTTTCAATCACGAAGACCCGCCATATTAACAGTTTTTCTTTGAACTGTCATAATTATAGTTTGATCATTTTGCACACCTAAACTCTGCAAAATGAAGGATAAATTCTAATTACACTGTAATTTTTGTACAATTATTACAATTATCTTGTATTGTATTAAAATACAATTTGTACAATTATCTTTGTATATTATGCAACTGTTAATACAAATAAGCCCAAGTCCCCATACAAAATGATTGATGTCCTTTATATACATTCGTGAAACGAAAAGTAAGTAGGTAACATATGAACCCCAGCGCTCTTTATCTGCCGGCATCTATACGTCTGTCCCATAGACATAAAGAATGGACTGAGCGTTCCCTATCCAGCTATAAGGTAAATACGCAAAGCGTGAGAGTAGTTGTCTCTTTCTTGAAATCTGATTGGTCCACGTCACCATAAATAATGCATATTATCGTATTATCCATTAATTAATATATTAATTTGTATGTGTCTTGTTTTATTTTGGTATTCCTAAATTAACACATTAAAATTACAAATAAAAAATATATTTTAAAACAAAAAATAATATTTCTTGTCTTGAAAAAACATAATTGTTAATAAAAAATATAAATATTTTTTAAATAAAAATTGTTTTAATAATTGGAAAATATATATATAAAAAAACATTTTAAATAATCTACTAATCCAGGTGACCGCACAGTCGCGTTGTCTCTTTCTAGTGAGTGGTCAATTTTGTGAGGCTATTTTTCAGTCCATTCCCTATGTCTATGGTCTGACTGTGGATAAAAATACCTTTCCTTTGACTTCCTTTTAATTAGTTACTGAAAATGGCCAACATAACCATATTATGGATCATAAAATGACTCAGCTTGACACTTACCGGTTCCAACTAGGCTGGCATAGTTAATGCGACTGCTACTACCGGTATTTAAGTGTAGTAGCTGACATCTTCATTCATGGACCGCATTCTAGCTTTAAATCAGGCGAAAAGAAGAACGTAAAGCGACTTAACGAAAAATAAATAAATTTGATGTCAAGCGGCCATCTTAGCTAGTCGGTTTTAAAGTTTTCAATAGAGACGCGAATATTTACAGATATGTTTTAAGTAAATTATAAATGACTACTTACTAGGGACGTTTTTGCAATATTTTAAATCAATTTTTTTGTGAATGAAAAAAAAAATACTATCATAATGAATTAAACAAATTTTTATGCGGCTTACTATTGCGTTTATTTTTGTTTTGATTTTACTTTTTTTTATTATTCCGATGTTTATAAAAATTGTAAAATCAAAACCAAAATAAACGCGATAGTAAGCCGCATAAAAATTTGTTTAATTCATTATGATAGTTTTTTTTTTCATTCACAAATTTATTTAATACATTATTCAATTTTTCCGGCAAATAAAAAGAAAATACTATCATAGTTGTTAATTTGTAGTTTTTTTTTAATATTAATTTTGAGCCATAGATATTCGATTTAAAAAAAAAACTATATTGTAAAAACGTCCCGCTTTAATCTACGATTACAGGTTCTCAATTTATTGGACTAACACATACAGCGATGGCCAAATTTATTTTCGTTTTAAAAACAAACATCAAACCATAGACATTGTCATTTCGTGTCATTTCCTGTAACTCTATTATCTATTACTATTATTCCTGAGTACATAAGAAACATGATTTTGAAAACCTAAGGGGTTATTTGTTAATTGTTATTAATTGTTATTTGTTAATAACCTAAGGGGTTATTTGTTATTTGGTCAGCATAGCGGATGCAAATTTTGCGGACATCTTGTCTAAGCATAGACAATCGCTGGACTATGTTTGAGTTTTTTTTTGTTATATTGGCTCGACATATTAACAGCACCCTCTTGATGTTAGGCTGGAATGTAGTCCATGATTGGAGGCGACTGTTACTACAGTAAAATGACTGCTAATAGTGGTCGTGTTCACTATGCCGGCGTTGTAGGTACCATATTATTACAAATATGGTTAATATAGTTTTGGAAGGAGTCCAGATTTTACAGTAGGTCCATGGTAGAAAGATTCAATTATAGATCTATTCCTAAGTATCTTTGGTGGGTCCTTTTTTAAAATCATGTTTCTTACTCCAAAACCAATGTAAGCTTGGCCCCTGTAATATTGTTTTTGTGTCGAATGTGTTTATATTTGTATCGATGGAAGGTAAAATGGCTGCCAAACGATTCACTTGTCAAAATGACAGTTTTCTTTTTAATATTTTGAGTTTGGCGCTTGCCATAAGCTTTATTACATTCTGTATTTTTATCTATAGTCGAAGTAAATATAAACACAATAATAATAACAATTGGTTAATAATATAATTAAATTTATTATTTATCATTATAAATTATGTTTAACAGGGTTGTACCAAATAAGTTTCAATTTACGAATTTAGTTTTACTTTATACTTATTCTATTACCATTACTATTACGAAATCGTGAATTGGGTTGTTAATAATTTTATATCGAAACTACCTTCATATATGTTTTTATCATTAGAAATAACAAAAGTAGTACATAGAAACCCAAAATAAATAATGTCCTTTAGCTCTGTATAAAATATCCGGTAAATGTAAATGTAAAATGTGAAGTTAAAGAGTGGTGCAACCTATTTTTCTTTTTTTCTTTTACTTATACGATACTTTTTACAAATTCGTAAATTATAATTTTTGGTACAACCGGCTGTTAATAATGATAATGTATTTTTTTTAAATATTATTGAAGTACATGTAATGTAACAGTTTTCACAAGGTTCATGCGTTGTTTATTTTATAGTTATTTTACTGGCTCGTAATAAAATTAAAGTGATTAAAATAAGATGGTTTTCGTATAAACTTTTCAGTAAATTGTTTGTCAAAGTGTCAGTTTTTTGTAATTGTCAACAATATGCCTGTCGAGTTTTAAACAATTGTGAATATAACAGTAATTTGTGAAATCATCAATAATTTGTGAAATTTACAGTTAATTGTGAAGTTCACAGTAATTTGTCAGCACTTTATGGGTATAAAAATTAGTATATTATTTGTGAATTTGTTATAAAATTGCTTCTTAATTTGTTAGCTATTTGTTTGTGAAATAATCAACCATTTACAAGTCAAATAGTCAGTAATTAACATGTTAATGTGTCAGCAATTTATCTGACAGTCTCAACAATTGTCTCTTTAAGTTTGCTCTCTGCATTGAATTCATAATTTTCCCTTTTAAATTGTCAGCTATTTGTCTGTGAAATTATCAGTAAATCGTTTGTTAAATTTATACAAAAACCAGCTTTATTTCAATCTATTTACTGTCTTATATTTGTAATAAACGAAACCCATATACAAACTTATTTATTTACAAAAACTGGGGAACTTCATTTATGTGAATTATTGACGTACAACAAAAGTATAGATGGGGAACGAGTTAAATAGATTCGGGGCCTGAGGTGCGGTGGGGCGTCAAAAAACCCCCACCCGTATCATAGTAGCGGCTATTAGTGACGCTCATAGCTCGACGATGTCATTTAATATCAATAAAAACGTGTCCAAATTTTCTTAATAAAAAAATAGTGAGTTAATTAAATAAAAGAGAGTCGTCATCCGTAGTCAGGCTAAAATAATTATTAGAAACGTGATTAAAATGTGTGAAACATAAAAAAAACATGCAGTCACTATTTTCAAAGTTAAATTAATACATAGTTCATTAAAAATTGTTGCTGTCTAATGTTTATACTTCAATTTAATACACATTTATAATTTTAAATAACTAAATCTATTTGCTTTTTAAGGAAAGTGTGTGTTTATCGTTATCAACATTTTGCATGTTACTTCACTTTTCATAATAGACGCGTGACCATGACGTCACAACTGCATTCCTACCGCGTTTATTTAGCTCGTTCCCCGACAGTAGTTACGGTTTTCGTGCGACCGGAACCAGACTACATAGCACGCATGAACCTTGATTGAAACCAACGAGTCATAGGGCTAAGTCGGGTGTTGTTTTGTAAATCAGTGGACTTGCCGGAGATCAAGGGCAACCATCGCAAATTCAGAACGCTCGTGACCAGTTATATAGGTATAGTCCTTTAATGTCAACTTATTTACACTATATATACGTTGCGTTAGTTGTTTGCGTACTTATTGGGTTGGTGATTTACTTTTTTTTCATTTCTATACGTAGTTTAGTAACTATACTAAGCTTGTATCGTAGGAACAGGACGACCAAAGTACTTATATAAAAAATACAGTATTGGCAAGTGTTTTTAACACTACGGTCCCTTTAGTTTTAAATAAAAAATAATATATAAAATTAAAACTTAAAGCAAAATGGGTAACAATGTAATTCAGTAGTACTCTCATTAGACTAAAGTAACTTAATTTAAATTTACGTGGGCATCAATCAAGTTTTCCCCACAGGAATAGCCACGATCCTGATACAACTCCTCGCTTCCCTCACATCCACAATTCTTTTCATACAAGCTACTATTATGGGCACTAGGCAACCCAGCTTTCTTGAGAACATCTCTGTGTTGGACGGGTCTGCCTCGTTTAACATATCCATTCACATCAGATTTATAAATGCCTTTCGTCAATCTACTTGCACTCATCCTAGGTGGGCATAATTATGATTATTTTTAAACTCCATTACATTTCGGAATAATATAAGATCCCGATTAGGAAGATTCTGTGTTCACCCTTACATTAACAACCATTTTGTACTTGAAAATTAGTGGATTCAATCAATCAAATTGTCACGCTTCTTTCCCACGAGGATAGGCTGAAACGATGGAGCGCCACTTGCCACGATCCTGACACAACTCCCTCGCTTCCTCACATCCACAATTCTCCTCATACAAGCTCTACGGTTATGGGCACTAGGCAACCCAGCTTTCTTGAGGATGTCTTCAATTTGATCGATATTTATACGTTATTGATATTATTATACGTCATATTTAAAAAGTCGTCACACCCAAACAGTTCGCGAACGCTTCATGCAACTATACAAATTGACAGTGTAATAAATGTGTTAGTCATTGTAGCTTTGTGTGTTTTGTGTTATGTTTTTTTATATGGAATGTTGATGTCAGTGTTATAACCCGACTAGTATAAATAGCTGTTTGTATTTGCCTCTCTTTCGTTACTAGTTAGAGGAATGAACTGGAATGAACCAGTTCGCATTTTCTAGTTCTTTAGTTAGCTTGCTTTTAAGAGTTGCCTGCTTAGAACAACATGGCTGCACTCTAAGACGTATTTCAAATTCTATTTAAAAAATAGTGAGAAACAATATTTTAGGAGAAAAGTTATGAAAAAAATGGCACACCAGTTCGTTACGCGTTAAGTCCTGGGTTTGATTCTCGGTCGAAGCAAATATTTCTTTCATATTAAAAAAATAGTACGTAGATTTTCTTGTTTGTTTTCGTTTTATCTGAATTGAAATTTATTTGACTCTCGCTCTATCATTTCGAATATAAAAGAGAGATAAATACATGTGACGTTTTATCTTTTTTCTCTTTAGTTTTTTTTTAACAGTGTGGGTTATAATTATTCTAGTGCGCCTCTATTTGCCTCTCGCTCTTACATCATAGCGAATGAAAGAGAGATAAACAATCGTGACGTCCTTTATTGTTGCTCTATTATTTTTACAAATTAACGTCGGTTTTGAGGGATTGAGTTGTTCAAGAAATAACTTTCTAACCTATATTTATGGTTTCTGGGTTTTTAATATTGGGATTACGGTGGGGTATTGGATATAATTAACCATAATGACAAGGGTCTTTAACCAGTGTATGTTGCCAGTGATGACAAATGGCACTGAGACGTGGTCTGCAACTGTTGGCCTGTTGGAAAAACGCAGAGTCGCTCAGCGAGCAATGGAGAGACCTATGCTTGGAGTATCTTTGCGTGATAGAATCAGGAATGAGAATAATTGCCAAAGAACTAGTGTTACCGACTTAGCTAGTAGAGATTCCAATCTGAAGTGGCAAAGAGCTGGCCACTTTGCTCGAAAAACCGACAACCGATGGGGAAGAAAGGTTCTTGAATGGAGACCACGAACTGGAAGACGCAGCGTATGTAGGCCTCCCAAAGGAGACTAGGACTGACACCATAGTGCAAGTCACAAATAACCGGTGGATGCAACTGGAATTTTGTCGTTCGGAATGGCAGGGGGAGGCCTATGTTCAGCAGTAGACGTCTTCTGGCTGATGATAAACCATAATGTCTGCTAATGGAAAAAATACTAGTTGTTTTGTGTATTTTCAACTAAATAGAGAAGCGGTTCTGCTCATCTTTTTTAGGCTGGCCACATATTTTTCTCTTTCTTTAACTTAGCAGTATCGTTCCAGCCTAGGGTAAAATAAATGGGTGATCAGGAGACCGTCTACGATTCCCCAATTCGACTTCAATGAATGAGAAATGCTTGTTATACGCGTTAGTCGACGAATGAAACGACCATTTAAGTTGGCTGGGTTACTATAACCCGGCAAATTTCAAATGTCTGCATTTTTGACAGTTCTATTGTAGGTAGTAATGGTTTAAATATCAGTACGGGCTGTTAAAATAAGTGGGCGGAATGATCGTATACTCGTAGTTCTAAGATTTTTATTAGAATTTCAATTAAAAATGACATCAACATTCTTTCAATTAGTTTGGTTTTTAGTTGAACTAACATTTTGATTTTAAGCAAATGTGTAAGAGGAAAGGCATGTTTTTTAGGTACATTTTAGTTGTTTTGTATAAAATTGGACTTTTTTTGTTGCAAATTCCCTTTTTTTCTTTATACTTTTGGCATGCCTTTTTTGTCCTGGCAATTGCACGGTCGTTCCCCCTTTAGTGTTACCAATTGAAAATAATATCTGTTTTCTTTTTAATTGTTTTCTTTCACACTATTGTCCGAAATCGGATGCTCGCGCGTGTCACTGGAGGTCTCAGTAAGTGTCTTGTGGGAAGAACCCATCCGCATGGATCTCTTTTTCTTTAATTTTTATGGTTGAAATATTTCTAGTAATTGCCTCGCCATTTTTATAAGTACAAATGTTAGATTATTTGAACCGCAGCAGCTTCTGTTTGCCGGCTGCGGGGCGGGCAGTGTAGCGTTCATGCACCGTGCTGTCGTCTGCATAGCAATGAATGCCTGATCTAAGGTCCAGCATTTCATTGATATGCAAAAGGAACAAAGTCGGCGACAGCACGGAGCCCTTAGGAACGCTGGCATTCACCGACATCCTGCGCGATGCGCTTCCATCCACAACAACGCGGTGCGGTCACGCAGGAAGTCGGCTATGCAGCCACGCAGACGGTCAGATAAACCATATGCCTCAAGCTTGGAGATGTCCAAGCCGATGGCATTATTTATTCAAACATATTTGACGACAGGCGTGGACGAACAGGTTTAGCGACTGGTTTGTTGCGCGTAAAGTCCCGGGTTCGATCCCCGGTCGGAGCAAATATTTGTTTCATAGCTTTTATTTGTAATATTTAATAGTATTAAATATTGCAAATATTTGTTAATAAAAAAAAAAGAGATGGATATTTGCTTCGGGTCTGGTTATCAAAGAGTGGTAGGCAGTGGTACCCAGTCTGCCGATCCGGGGTAGTACCACCACTTACAAGTATACAGACCGTGAAGTGATTTGGTCACGTTTCGGGATCAGCTTGTAAGTTGCCAGTTCCATCTAGGCCGGCATGGTGGATGTGATTGCTACTGACAGTTATTGAATTGTAGTAGCGATGACATTCATTCATGGACCACACTTTGGCTTAACATCAAGCGGGGTGCTGTCATATGTCGAGTCACAATAAAAATAAAAAAAGAATCCCACCGCACTCCAGCTTAACATCAGGCGGGGGGTCACTACTGCCATTGTTCTCAAACTTAATTAGCAGAAAATGGCGTTCATATGGAGATATAATAGTTATTTTAATATTTAAATAACTGTTTATACAATTAAATAAAAATAATAATTAGTGGTGTAATGGTCACGCAAACCCAGAGCATTTGATATATGTTCTTTAGTCGTCCAGTTTCTATGATATAAACACTTTAGTAGTCTTATATTTGTGTTTAAATAAATATGGCAGAGGTTTTTACTAAGATACTCGTAGTTATGCTAGATCCATTGTGTTTTGTACCTACGTACTTCTCAAAAGTATATTCGTCCCTTTCTTACATAAATGCATTTCATATTCTTTCTATCGTTCTATCTCTCTTTCTTGATGGCTGTCCCACGAGTGTTTTTTTATTCTGTGTATCTACATAAAAATGATTTATTGTAATGGATCACTTTTTTTTATTGTGATTCGACATATGACCTCGACTCGCCAGATGGTAAGCAACACCTTTAGCCGGCGTAGTGACGGCGACTGAGGCTGTGAACTGATTTAGTTTTTTCAGTCGTCGTCACTCCTGGACTTTCCTTTGCTCACCATCAGGCGAATCAAGGATATCACATCTTAATAAAAAAAATAGATTACCAAATAACCAAATATATTTTTAAATCGCTTCGTTTCTATGATACAAGCTCTTTTTTTTGTAGATAACAGAATAATGTATCGAACCTCGAACCTTTTTCACAAGCATAAAAATAGCATGTTTTTTAAAATATTATCTCGTTTTTATTAACGATTTCGTTTTTATTTTCCGTTTTTTGGTCTACGTAAAATTATTAAAATCTTATTTTTCGTTAAACATGGGGTTTTAATGACGCAGCTAACTGCTCCGATCAAAAAGTTATCGGATAAACTTTTTTTCTTCTTATGTTGACGCTAATAATGCGGCGTTCTCACGGGGCGAATTTAGTTGTTCAATATTAACCGTTTGATAAAAAATCAAAAGCAAATAATGATTGTTTTCTCGTGGATGCACTCGCCATAATTTACATTGTATTCAAATTTTATTTTACAAACAACCAAAAAATCTGGTGACAGAAATGCAATACATAGGTACTCAATCGCGACTGACTGCTTGGACTAATTACTCAATGCAAGTTGAACGAACAAGTCAAGTCGATTCGCTGTCAGCTATTAATTGAATCAATAAAGGTTAACTTTTGTTGAACCGATATTTATTGCTTCAACTTGATTCAGTCTGTTCAGACGGTTCAATCGCTAACTGTTTCGCAGTTGAACAACTAAATTCGCCTCGTGAGAACGCCGTATTAATTAGGCAGATACGGTCAGTCACGCTTTATTAAGGCTCCCAGACCCCTCTATTTACGGCCTGTTTGACGAGCAGTGTTTTGATTTTATTTTTTTAAATAAAAAATCACGTTTTTTTTTACTTATTAAATGCAAAGCTTCTAGGATTTTTATTTTCTATAAATATGCATTTTTTTTAAATTTATTAGTTTGTAGATATTTTTCTTTTTTTTAAGTTTAAATGCATTGCTGTGGTTTATTTTTTCTTTATGCTTCGATATATCTGTCATACCCTGTCTAATATTAGGATAGGATGCGGTCTATAAATAGAGGGTACTGCTACTACTGTTAAATTACTACAAGTAGCAGTTGCTTTGACTGACTGGCAACTTGATCGCGTTGGTCATCTTAAAAGTTGCCAGTTTCAACTAGGCCAGCGACTGCGTCGTTATTTACGTGTAGTTGAAGTCGCCTCTTTTGATGAACTCCACTCCAGTTTGGCATCAGGCGTGGCAGCGGGTGTCCCGGGTTCGATTCCCGGTCGGAGCAAATATTTGTTTAATAGCTTTTATGTGTAATAAATATTTGTTAATTAAAAAAGGGGCTTAATTTCTGGTTGTCCAAGAGTGGTAGTCAGTGGTGCCCAGGTTTCAACTAGGCCGGCATAGTGGATGTGACTGCTACTTACAGGACCGCACTTCAGCTTAACATCAGGCAGGGTACTGAATATGTCGGGTCACAATAAAAAAATTAATACCGCATTTTTTTTCTTATTTTTTAGCTTTTTTTCTTTCTTTTTGGGATATGTAATAATTTATTTATTTTTATTAGCATTGAAACATTCGCCGTCCAAGAGGAAGAGCATCGTGAAGCCTGCACGGCCGCTTGAAGAAGTGGATACGCCAGGTATGTATTTTTTGATTTGCATCCTTACACGGCACAAATACCTTTTTTAATTGTAACTCGACTATTGACAGTGGCCGGCATAGTGACGGCGACTGAGGCAGCCGTGAACAATCCGTTTTTTTCAGTCGTCGTCACTCTTGGACCTCCTCTTGCTTATAATCAGACGGGTCGAGGTCAGATGTCGTCACAACAAAAAATAATAAAAAAAACACCCCACCTGATGTTAGGTTGGAGTGCGGTCCATGAATGGAGTTGACTACTATACAGTTATTTAACTACTACAGTTAAATAACTGAGTAGCTGTCGCATAGCAGATAGGATTGCTGCTAGTAGACGTTAATCTGTGACACTCCAGGTTTTGTATCTGTCTTGTTATGACTCGACTAGCTTGATGGTATGCAAGGCTAACTAGGCCGGCATAGAGGATGTGATTGCTACTATAGTTGTTGAATTGTACTAGCAGTCACCTCTCTTTATAGACCGCGTTCCAGCCTAACATCAGGCGGGGTGCTGTCATATGTCGAGTCACGATAAGAAAGTTTGCTGTCACCGTCGCTATGCCGGCCGGAGTATTAATTCGAAGAAGAGAACTCAATTTTTTTTTTAAATATTTTTACCGTGTATAATGTATTTTTATTTATACCAGTAAAACTCCTAATCCTTTTTTTATTTTTTGTTTTTATTTTCCCCTAATATTATTTTTAATCAATTTAGCTAATATGTATACATTTCAGTTTATTTTTTATCCCCCTTCCACCCCCACCCCCCTTTTCACCCCCACCCCCTTTTAATATTTTCCACGGTGTTTGTTAACAAATCAATTTTTCCAATTATTAAAATTTTTGTAGCTAAGTATCTATGATACAGGCACGTTTTATCCCTTGTGTAGATAGGTATAAAAAAACTTAAAAAAATATTTCGAATCTATAACATTTTTTTTAGTTAGTTCATAATAACAGGTTTTTAACCTAGTTTGTCATTTTGACAATAGTTTGAACATTAGGAATTATTAACTAAATAATAAAGAAGAAGTTTATGATAAGAAGCTGTCGGTGCTAGATATCATTTCAATCTGTTTCCAGTCGGCATGATCTTGAAAACTTATAAAGCCAAGCTTATCCGTTACATACGCATAAATTTATGGCTTACAATGCAATTTATTGGCATGTAAAACTGCTATTTTTGGAATAATTATTAATTGTTCATGCCTATAAAAACAAGCTGAATGACCTATGATTCATTTGCCTTTATTAAAAAAAAAAACAAATGACATTCCTTGCCGCGCATTTGTACAGACAAAATGGCGCTACAAACTGAACCCTTCTTCTGTGTTTTGGTTTGTTAATTTATATTTTTATTTCTTAACAATTTGCACGTTGTTTATCAATAAATTAACAATGACATTTATCTTTTTATCGGTTTTAAAGAGCGAACTTTTAAAAACCTATTTTTGATCGGTTTTTCTTTTTGTCTTCTAACTATTGATGGTATTTCAATGTCTTATTTTGTGTGTTTGTGATGAATTAAATAAAGTTTTTGTTTAAGTCTTGACACTGGTAATTGTCTAGGCCTTTTGAACCTATTTTCCATAGTTTCCTAGTGTGGAAATAGAAATAATATGGTTCGATTCATTTTCTACATACATGACCTTTAAGACTCAACCATCTCCAGTTAGAAATTTAAGTGTTTGTGATCCCTGTGCTAAACGGTTGTGAGTGAAAAAGATCCCAAAACGAGGGGCTGGAAAACTTTAAAAAATAAACTGAAATGTATCTCTACAAAAAAAAAAAAATATTCTAAAAGAAATCAATTTTCATAAACAGGAAGAAAGTACGGCCGAACTATTGCTGATTATAATCCAGATTCGTTTGTACGGACTAAATCACCCAGATCTTCTGTCAGGTCTAGCATGAGTGATTTTACCGACACTACCATATCAACATGGAATCAGCGTAATGTCCATCCTCCCACGGAATACCCATCAGTTCTATCTGATAACAGAGTAGGTAGAATTGACAGAGTCAACACCTATCAGAGGAGGCTAGATTTTGATTCCTCAAACGTTCCTGGACCATCCTACATCAATGAATATAGAAACGAACGCCTGAACTATATGGAAACACTCTCTGATCAATTAACTAAAGTATTAAGTACTGGAACTGGTAGCTCGCATATTAATGGCAGTATAGCTGATAGTGGAATCCAGACGGATAATTCTGCACAGCAAATTTATACAGAAGTTTGTACTCCAACGAAAAAAGACGCGTCTGTCGGCACAAGAAATAAGAATAACCTTCAAGATATACCTTTTATTGATGAAGATGAGGTTGAGAAGAAGAAGCCGGAGAAACATAAGAGCATGTCGAATATTCCCGAGAGATTCGAAGAAGAAGTAAAAGATGATAATGAGAGATTAAGTTCTAGCTATAACAGAGCTCGTTCTCCTACGTTTGTACAGAAGTTCAAGAAGTTCTTCATAGATATTGGTTTAGTTAAGTCTTCAGAAGCGGTTAACAAAGACGTGAGTACTCTACCTAAGTCTTTACAAGGGAGTTATCGTACCCACGCTAGAAGTCAATCTCCGTTAGGTGGTACTAACAGAGACGCATCAACACTCCCTAAAGATATGAGATTCAGGAAAGTAAAATCCACACATTCGGTTTACATTAAACCCGAAACGCCGATACATAAACACGTATCTGTGGTTCAGATAAATGGTGACGAAGAAGAAGATGTTACTGCTCACAAAGAAGTTGTGTTTGTCAAGAGTTTAGAGCAAGCTAAAATATATGCAAGCAAAGATAGTGGAAGTACTATTATAGTTGTACCGCCTGCAGATTGAAGAGCTTTTTAAAAAAGAATGTCTTTAATTCTAAGGCTAGGTACAAGATAACAAACCTTAGAACGTTTAGAAGCAAGAACATTGCACTCTGTTAGTCCAGTATGGAACAATTACTTTGGTAAAAACAGTCCATGCTTGTTTGGGATAATGCGATACCACGGAATATAAGGAAAAGTTGGCTTACACTTGTTAAGCATGGCCTGCAAAGTGACGGCGACTGAGACAACCGTAAACTGAATCGTATTTTTCAGTCGTCGGCACTCTTGCATCTCTCCTTGCTTACCATGACGAGGTCAGATGTTGAGTCACAATAAGAAATAGTTATTTAGTATAGCTTTAGTCGACTAGATTGATGGTCCAACAGCGCTATTAACGATAAAATTTACTATTGCCTCGGTCACCGTCACAATGCCGGCCAAAGGTGCCTTTTATGCTACCCTTAAGGTAAATGGATGGGGAAATTTGTCACTATGTCATGTAGCCGGTTGTACTATAGTTTATTTTTTATAGAAACCGCTAAATGACGCTATAGGAAGTGTGGTCTTATTGTTATTGAAAATTGTACTCTAATTTAACCACTGTACTCTAATTTGTACTCTAAAAGGTTTTAGTATTGTTTTTTACTATGTTTATAGTAATTTACTATTAAATTATGTTTGAGTAGTGTTATATCCAAAGAATTTGCACTTAGGGAAACAGAAGGAGCCCTAAAATAGCGACAAAATACAACCGTTTATACTATTTTCACTTATGGCATTAAAAAGAAGTCAGAAGGGGATGAATATAGATTTTTACATTCGTAATTTTGAAGGTTGTCACTAGGTTTGATGATTATTTGACACAACAAATGACATTAAAATACTCCAAAAAAGGATGACGGAACAATTATGCCGCTACTCTTACTACCACGTGACTTTTAATTAAGCAGTTTTAAAAGTCAACCAAGTAGTTGTATTTGCAAAAAAAGGAGGTGCCAACCATTGAAATAAAGGAATTGAAGTACAAGTAGTTGTCTCTTTCAGTCACACGCTGTATAAACATAATATAAATGAGACAAATAACAATGAATTGGTTCTTATTTTAGCATAAATTCTATTCTTTCCAAATTCTTTGGTTATATCAGAATTTTATGGCAATGTTTAAAATGGGTATGTTATGGATATAAAATTTCGGATACGGATATAGGCATAATGTTATACCGGTTTTGGATACGGTTACGGATATGCAATTGTTTCGGATCATCTAATAGTTTTGGATAATTTCGGTTATATTTCCAAATATATTTGCGAAGTATTATATCAGAATTTTAGGGCAACGTTTAAACTGGGGATGTTACGGATATAAAATTTCGGATACGATTATAGGCATAATATTATACCGGTTTTGGATATGTATTATTTTGGATCATCCAATAGTTTAGGATGATTTCGGTTACGGATATTAGATTTTTTAAGGAATTTTAAGAGTAAAATACTAATAGGCAATTATTTGTTTTTACAGTCATACTTGTCTTTTCTTAGATTTTGCGCGAACATTAAATAATAAATAATTAGTCAGTGGCCAATATGGCTGCAAAGCTCTCGAAACGGAATAATAAAAAATGTAGAATCAAGTACCAAAAATAAACGCCGGTTAATATAATATAATAAGCCGCTTAATTTTTAATATTTTCTCAGATTTTGTGCGAACGTTTATTTTACAATTATTTTATTTTGGTTTTGATTTTACAATTTTTTTTATGTTATGTTATTTTATTTATACGTTTCGAGAGCTTTGCAGCCATCGTGGTCAAGAAGAGACGTCGGAATAATAAAATAAAATTTTAAAATCAAAAACAAAATAAACGCGATAGTAAGCCGCATAAAATTCGCAATTTATTTTAAATTCATTAGACATATAAATTATTATTGCTACCTACTAGTGTGTCTTCTCGGCCGGGGAGAAACAAAAGCCTGTCATAACATGTTTCATTTAGGCTCCGCCCCTATCCGAAATTATGCGAAACTTTTATAACGGATTCGGTTACGGATAGGCTTTTATTTCGGATATCAGATAGTTTAGGAGCTTTAAGGAGCTTCATAACATACCTAGTTTAAACAACATTGTTAACAAACGACGTAGTTTGTTACGGCTGAAAAGTCACAAATAAATTAGGTACGACGCAGTATGCCCAAACGTCATTCGAACTTGTCCCCATTCTCTTTTGTATAATTCGATAATACTGCGGACATCATTCATAAAGGATATCATTCATTTTGGGCATCTTTGTACTACTTTTGTAATGCCCAATGATAAAAAAATATATAAATAATAGTTTCGATTGATAAAACTATTAACAAATTTGCTTTTAATTGCTGTGCAATTGAATTATTTGGAAAATAAGATATGGATTTTGTATCGTTTGTCAATCACAAAGACACGCCATATTAACAGTTCTGCTTTGAAAAGTCATAATTATAGTTTGATCATTTTGCACACTTAAACTATGCAAAATAAGGGTTATTTTTGAATTACATTCCAATCTTCGTACATCAAACTATTTTAAAATACATATGCAACTGTTAATACCATTAAGCCCAAGTCCCCATACAAAATGAATGATGTCCTTTATATACTTTTAATAGTTTGTAATTACCACCTATTTTAAATTATTAAGAGACGATGAATTAAACAAAACAGCATCAACAATAACAGTGTCAACCAATAGGACGACCAACATCTCAGTCTCTCCGTGACCACGATGGCTGCAAAGCTCTCGAAACGTCAAAATAATAAAAAAATCTAAAATCTAAAACAAAATAAATGCAATAGTAAGCCGCATAAAATTTGTTTAATTCATTAATCAATGTTCGCGCAAAATCTAAGAAAATACTATTATTAAGAGACGTCTGACACGTTTTGATACCGATGATGTTTGGGCTGTCATTTTAATTTTTTTTTAATTTATTATTGACTTACATCACATTTTTTTATTTTAAATGTTCTGTGATTTTTTTGTGGTAATATCCTTTTAGATTTTACACAATAATTGTTGTATTTTTTCTTGTAGGTGTTTTAACTAAGGTCTTTAGTAGGATGAAATATACTATACCATATGATGTCTGTTTTGAAGTTTGACTTTTTATGAAGTTTCGTAGAATAGTGACAATAAAGAATAGCAATGATCCTTCAAATGTAATTATTTATTTTTACAAAACTTCATGAACGGTAAAAACGTCATAAGGGAGGCGTCCATAAATTACGTGAGGTGTTTTTTTTACATTTTCTGGAAGTGAGATGTCGTGAGATTTTATTCAACCCCATCCCCCAATCTCACGTGAGATTTTTCAAAATGTTGGTTTCTTACGTAAACGCTTTGGATTGTTGAATTGGAATGAATTAAAATATGTTCTTTCGAACGAATTAGTGAATGATCTTAATCGTATTACGATTACGCTTAAGATTAAATACGACGACAGGCGTGGACGAACGGTTTAGCGATTGGTTTGTTGCGCTTAAAGTCCCGGGTTCGATCCCCGGTCGGAGCAAATATTTGTTTCATAGCTTTTATTTGTAATATTTAATAATTATATTAAATATTGCAAATATTTGCTAATAAAAAAAAAGAGATGGATATTTGCTTCGGGTCTGGTTATCAAAGAGTGGTAGGCAGTGGTACCCAGTCTGCCGATCCGGGGTAGTACCACCACTTACAAGTATATAGACAGTAAAGTGATTTGGTCACATTTCGGGATCAGCTTGTAAGTTGCCGGTTCCAACTAGGCCGGCATAGTGGATGTGATTGTTATTCACAGTTATTGAATTGTAGTAGCAGTGACATTCATTTATGGACCACACTTCGGCTTAACATCAAGCGTGGTGTTGTCATATGTCAAGTCACAATTTAAAAAAAAATTACAATCTGAAAAATTATACTATTTTGTATCAATCAGAAAAAAAATTGCGTAATATTTGCCGAGACCCCCCCTCTCTTCAACGTAAGATTAGATGAGATTTGACTCGACCCCTTCCCCCTCTTAAACATCTCACCTAATTTATGGACGCCCCCTAACGGCAATCATAGCGTGCCGCCTGGTATAATAATAAATTGCAAATGTATTTGCTTTAAATGTTTTTTTAAATATATTTATTATTAAATCACAAAGCTTATTAACAAATTATTTGTTATGTCTGAGAAGTGTAGATTTACTCAATGGATTTAGGTCGCTGTTCCATTATTGTCCACGCAAAGGCTAGATAAGAGAAAAACATTTTCTCCCGCTAGGTTTTTTTGTATTATCGCCCGACATATGATCAAATTCGTAGCAAGTAGCGCTCCATTGTCTGCTTTTCCCTGTAAAAAAGGCAAAGTCAATTTGATTGATTGTTTTATATTACAAATATTTGTTTGAATAAATGAATTAAACAAATTTTATGCGGCTTACTATCGCGTTTATTTTGGTTCTGATTTTACAATTTTATTTTATTATTTCAACGTTTGGAAGCTTTGCAGCCATCGTGATCACGGAGAGATCAGTCACGGAGCGATAGTAAACCGCATAAAAATTGTTTAATTTATTAATTAATGTTCGCGCTAAATCTAAGAAAATATTATATTGACAAAGTTTTTTTAATGTTTTTTGATTCTTCATTCGACTTTGACTTGCCTGATGTTAAGCTAATGGATTTGCTCCTGTTCTGGTTCTCGAAGTGTGGCCCCCAGTCTGCCGATCCGGGCTAGTACCACCACTTACACGATCACACGTGTAGTGACTTAGCTGCGTTTCGTAATCACCTTGTAAGTTGCCGATTCTAACTAGGCCGGCATAGTGGATGCGACTGCTACTTACAGTTGTTTATTTATATTAGCAGTGACCTCCATTCCAGGACCGCACTCCAACTTAACATTAGGCGGGTGCCGTCATATGTTGACCTACAATAAAAAAATCATGGTTTGTTACTGCCTTGAATGGATGTCACTGCTACTACAATTTAATAACTATAAATAGCAGTCAGTCACATCCACTATACCGGTGTTGTTGGAACCAACAACTTACAAGCTGATTCCAAAACGCGACCAAATCACTAAACGGTCTGTATACTTGTAAGTGGATCGGCAGACTGGGTACCACTGCCTACCACACTTTGATAACCAGACCCGAAGCAAATATTCTCCGCTTTTATTAAATATTATAAATAAAGGACCGGGAATGGAACCCGGGAATTCACGCGTAACAAACTGGCGTGCTAACTAATCGGCCACGGGATAAGGCTAGCGCGTCGGCTTTGCATGGACAGTAATGGAATATTGGCTTTATACTTATTGTAATTCAAAATATATTTATAATTAATTTATTTTAATATTATATTTTTTGTGTTGTTTTATTTTTGACCAAAATTATATTTGTATATATATGTTTTATAATAATATAATAATTACATAAATAATGAGATTTTTAGATGTATATTGGGGTTTTATTTCTTTATTTTTTGACGCGGCGTCTGGTCTTGATTTTTTTATTGTGACTCGGCATATGACAGCCTTGTTGAGCTTGAGTGAGGTCCGTGAATAGAGGCGACTGCTACTACAGTGTGGATGTGAGGGAAGCGAGGGAGTTGTGTCAGGGTCGTGGCTATTGTCTCTGCCTATCCTTGTGGAAAAAGGCGTGACAATTTGATTAATTAGATTGATTGATTGATAGCAGTCGATTGATTGATATGCCTTGAGCTTAGTATAGACACTTAAATCAGATCAGATTGTCATGCCTTTTTCCCACGGGGATAGGCAGAGACAACGGAGCGCCACTTGTCACCATCCTGACACAACTCCCTCGCTTCCTTCACATCCACAATTCTCCTCATACAAGCTCTACGGTTATGGGCACTAGGCAACCTAGCTTTCTTGAGGATGTCTTAAAGTCGATCGGAAAACACCCTTCTTAAATGAAACCTTTTTTATTTTATTGTAACTGGACATGTGACAGCATCCCGCCTGATGTTAAGCTAGAGTGTGGTCCATGGATGAAGTTAACTGCTACTACATTGAAATACGTAGCAGTCACTTCAGGGTCTGTATACTTGTAAGTGGTGGTACTACCCCAGATCGGCAGACTGGACACCACTGCCTACCACTCTTTGTACTAATTTGTACTAAAACTTTCACGCGGCTCTTATAAAGGAGGTCCAAGTTCGAGTGGAGTGGGCAATGTCAAAGCAGGTGAGGTGAAACACTGCTTATATGTATATTTATGCGGCTTACTATCGCGTTTATTTTAAAGAGATGTCCGTGACCACGTTGGCTGCAAAGCTCTCGAAAGATTGAAATAATTAATAATTGTAAAATCAATATTCAAAAATAAATAAACGCGATAGTAAGCCGCATAAAATTTGTTTAATTCATGAATTAAAAAAAATATCTATGCCTTTAAATATTTTCGTTAGTTTATTTTACTTTTGACAGCTCGCGTATTACTTGTCAACTGATTTACCTATTTATGGTATTGCTAGATTAAATAATTATTTGATTAATAGGAATAGCTCTAATTTTTTTTAATAGTAAAAAACAAGTAAAGGTACTAGAAATCCTTTTATACAGTATAAATCCTTCTATTTGTTTATTTTACTTTTGAAAGCTCGAGTATTATTGGCCAACTTATTTACCTGTTTATGGTTAAAATAATAATTAAACTATTCCTTTAGCTCCTAAAATAATTTCATATTTATTAAAAACATGAATAAAGTGCTAGAAATCCTATTATTTTCATTCGTTTTAATTTTGACAGCGCGAATATTTTATTGGTCAACTGATTTACCTATTTATGGTATAATTGGGTTATTTTTTAAATTATTGTTTTTTTGTATAAAGTCTGTCTGACATAATGTGTACAAAGACAACTATGTAAAAAAACTACCCTCATGTATTAGTAAAAAATAGTGGGGCGTCCTGGACCCACGATTGTTTTGTCTCTCTCAAAACAAGCTCTGCCGTCCGTATTTAGGTCATTCTCTATGGTCTATGGTTTACATTATCAACTTCTAAAATCCTGCTATCTCGTCTATTCTTTGTATGAAAGAGATGTGAATGTATGATGTATAATCCAACTTATTGTCATGTATCTCTATTTTTTCATGCTGCTGTCGTTCTATCGGATCTTCTTGAATTGGTATTATAATCCCCTTCATCTCTGTTTTTTTCTTCTAATTTCTTTCTAATTATTTTTCTTTTTGTTATTCATACTACCAATAAAATACGATACGGATGCGGTCAAGCTCAACACAAAAAATACAAATACAAACACGCTATTTTTGATTATTAATACCTATTTTACCTGTCGCACAAAATTACGCTTTCTTTTTTCGAACAATATACTCCAACGGTGCCAAATATTTAAAATTCAATTTTACCTTGTTTTTTGAAAAAATAAACGTTTAAAATAAATTTAAAATGTATTTTCTTTTTAAATAGTATCACTATCTGACGTGACAGCTCATATAACCTCACCATCCATGACTTCACCCGTAGCCACATCAGCGAAAGCTAATTTATTTAAGACCATAGCATCATCGGACCCTGACGTAGCATTTCCAGCAGTTCTCAAAGGATCCCAGAAACAACGTGTACCACCTCCCGTGCCTCCGCGTGGTTCACCTAAGGCCAAACGAGGTGGTGCGAACTCACAATCCTCAATAGATACAAAAGGTGATTTGACTTTAAAATCTCTTGATTTATCTTTTAATGAAATTCCGTCACTGACGCCTCTAACGAGCAGCGAAGAGGAGTTTCACGAGCATGGCTTTTTAGTTACAAATCTTAATGCTGCATGCACTTCTGAGCACAGAATAAATAATCTAGATTCACAATCGTTCTTAAATTACGTTGAAGATGCTGATAGTATTACTGAAAGGTCCCATCCCGGTAAAGATCTTATTAGACAAACAACTATGATGTCTAAATTTAATCACAACAACGTTAGACAACATTTGGATTCTGGAGATTATGAAGATCCTCTAACTGAATCTAGTAGTGAAGAAAGAATTGTGGTACATCAAATTATTGATAAAAATAAGAAGAGGAAGATAACTACTAGTCCATTAGTAGTTCCTAAACCTGTTGTGTCTAAAGAGAGAGTTAGTGTACATAATGTATCTAGTTCAGACCTAGTAAATGCAGCTAAAATTTTAAAGAAAGTTCCCGATGACAAAATAAAAACTAAGGATAAACCTGGTCTAATTTTGGGCATACCAAGAAGATTATCTAAGAGGGATAAAGAAAGGATTGAAGTAAAAGCAAAAGTCGAAATTAAGACGTATAATGAAAAACATTATAAAGGCATGAGTAAAGACGAAGTCGTTTGCCATCGTAAGGCTAAAACTAAAATAGATTTATTTCAAAAGCATATAATGAAAGCTCAATCTGATACTGATTCTTTAAGGAGTTCGATATCGTCAATTGCTGATAATAAAAGGATTATGCCTAAAAGCAAAATTGTTGAACGGCGCCACTCAGATCTTATAAAAGAAAGCAGGAAGATCTTCGAACCAATACAATACAATCATGGCAGCGATAGTTCTATAGACAGAAAATCGTTATTTACTCTAAAAACAACGGCTATAAGTCCTGTTATTTCTAAAAGCATATCAGGAAATGTTAACGAAAAGATTTTAAAGTTTTCTGCGAACACTGGTAGCGTGAAAAAGAAGGCTAAAATTGAACCCCCGAAAAGAGCGCCCCGTAAAGAAAAGAAGCATCCAAAATCTAAAGCGGATAAATTCTTTTTGAAGATACGAAAGGACGTTGAAGAGATTCTTTAATAATTTTGTATTGATTAGTTTTTGTGTTATTGAGCTTTTGTCTTGTCCGGTTTTCTCATCTTGTCACGTGTTTGCTTTATTGTTTTCTAATTTAATCTGGTACTTGTCTTTTAAATTGTTTTAAATCACAACAATTTCCTATCAAAAATATATTGATTTTGCTTAAAATTGAAATGCACAATACGCCTAACTGCATTTTATATGATAAAGTATAGCTGACACAGAAAAATATACTGCATTCAGAGCACCAAAACTTCATAAAATTTCTTGGCACCTCAACTATTATTGGTCACTATTATCCATCTAAATCAGCCTTTGCCAACCTTTTCCAAGGGCGGTCCCCCTTACTATGATCCGCGGACCCCTAAAAAAACTTATTTGCAGTACTCACATAGGTCAATCTATTTTATTCTCAAAATCTCAATTAAACTCCAATGTAGTAAAAAAAGGCAAAATGGTCTGACTGAATTCGGCTGCTCCATTATGCTTTCATAATTTTCTTTTGTCCACGGACCCCCTGGTATAGGACCGCGGACCCCAGGTTGGGGAAGAAGATTAATATTATCTGGAATTGTTTTATGCCTTGACACAAGCTAATTAGATATTTACCAGATTAAGACTTTTCATCGATTTTGTTTTCTATTTGATAGTTTAATAGTTGTTGAGTAGGTAGTTATCATTTGTTCATTCTAAGTAGATTATTCTTTAGTATCTTCACTTATTTACGTTTTATAGCACTTTACTCTTCTATCTATAAATACACTAATGAAATAGAAAAATGATCAAAATCAAAAGAGTCCGCAAATCCGCATGAATTCGATAACAATCCTTATGACGGACAAGTTTTTTCTTAACATAGTGTATCTATAGCAATGAAGATCTTTGAACCTTTTTATTTCTTCATGATTTGCTTCAACATATTAGTATTTATCATCATTTTCATATTTTTTGTCTTATTTGTGTATGTGATTGACAATTTCTGACACTTTTACTATTATCCTACTCCTATTTTATGAACTTACATACTTCTTGCAGACCTTATTCCACCAACCTTTATAAATATCGGCGAGTGAAGATATTGATTCAGCTTAAATAAAAATTCGTCTTAAATATTATTACACCTTGCAGCAAAAATAATGACTGGAAACCTCTGAGTATGTAGATTAAACATATCAAAGTCTAAGATTGTATTCGGAGTGTTTCCGGAGTAACTGCCATAGAATCATGAGCACGGAAAATCAACACATCTCCTGTACTCATACGTACATTAGGTTTGAAAACGGCGACCGTGATGTGGTGGTAGTGCTATTGGTTACGCAAACCGAAAGACCCGCTTGCCGTTACCAATGTATCTTTCATATATGTACTTTGGTCGTCCTATTTCTAAAGTACATGCACTATAATTAGCTTAGTTTAGCAATGTAAAAAAAACAATGTCGTTATGAGACTAAATTCAGAACAGCAATAGTTCCGCACCTGTATCCAGAATGCGACATAGGTCTGGAAAACTTACAATTGAAACCCCATAATAGTCCCAAAACTTACCTAGTTACACAATAAATCGCTAGGTACGAGACTACCTCTATTCAATCAATCAAATTGTCACGCCTTTTTTCCACAGGGCAGAGACAATGGAGCGCCACTTACCACGATCCTTACACAACTTCCTTGCTTCCTTCACATCCACAATTCTCTTCATACAAGCTCTGTGGTTATGGGCACTAGGCAACCTAGCTTTTTTAAGGATGTCTCCGATTTGGTCGAAAATCACTCCTGGGCCTGCCTTGTTTAACGCATCCATTCACATGAGATTTTTAAATTCCTTTCGTCAATCTACTTTCACTTATCCTTTCCATGTGCCCAAACCATTGAAGCATTCCTTTGTCAATCCTTGTCACTACATCTTCTTTCAAAAATTCCTCTATTATATATGTAAATATCCCTAAACACATATTCCATGTCCCATAATCCTAATTTATTCCAGTGTAGGATGAAGAGATCTTATCTGACCAGAGGGCAGCCGCAACTGCTTCTTTTGTCTTGATCTGCAGCAGTATTCTCTCCTTACGGACTGCACTCGTATCGTTACATCACACATTTCTCCTACTCCTTCCCTAAACCACATAATCATCACGTCATAAGCTAGATAGTAACGCTAGATTTCATTACTACCAGTGGGACCACCTCTATCTTGTTGTTCGACTCCACCGCCGCCTTTCGAAGAAGCACCTCCTCCAAGAACAAGTAGAACTAATTCTTCATCAACAACGTCGTCTTCGGCTTCGGCTGGAAGGCGTAGAGGTGCATCGTCAGCTGCGAGTGTCATGACCACTTCTTCGGCGTCTTCCCTAGCTCTGACGCCGGCAGCGTTGAGCAGTGCGAGGAGTAACGAAGCCAGGTGTGTTGAATTTGGTTTTATTAATTTGTTGTTATATAAGAATTATCAGGGCTGAATTTATCGAACGGGGCCACTACAATAGAGCTAAAAAACAAACTTCGACGGGTCATCTTTTCCGTTTTATTATAAACAGTACGACAGGCTTGGATGGCGTGGACGAACGGTTTGCGATTGGTTAGTCCGCACAAAGTCCCGGGTTCGATTCCCAGTCGGAACAAATATTTGTTTCATAGCTTTTATTTGTAATATTTAATAATTGTATTACATATTTGTTGATAAAAAAAGAGGTGGATATTTGCTTCGGTTCTGGTTGGCAGTGGTACCCAGTCTGTCGAACCGGGGTAGTACCACCACATTCAAGTATACAGACCGTGAAGTGATTTGGTCACGTTTCGGGATCAGCTTGTTAAGTTGCCGGTTCCAACTAGGCCGGCATAGTGGATGTGATTACTACACACAGTTATTGAATTGTAGTAGCAGTGACATTCATTCATGGACCACACTTTGGCTTAACATCAAGCGGGGTGCAGTTATATGTTAAGTCACAATAAAAAAATAAAATATAAGAAAAAAAACGGAAACCTGATAGTATTGTTTATCTCCACTAAGCGTGAAGCCACACGGTGCGGTGCGGCGTCGCATCGCAAACATTTTGCCGCATCACTGTACATACGTGGTATGCGGCGCCGTAGTATGCGGAGCGGGGACCTAGAGCAACACTTCCTCATCCCTCGCGTCTCGCTCAATCGAAGTGCGGTGTGCCTGCGTTACGGCGCCGGAAGGCACCGTGTGGCATATCATTGTTTTTATATGTAGGACGCCGCAGCGACGCCGCTCAGGCGCCGGGCCACAGCGTGTGGCTTCGCGCTAACGACTTTTCATCAAAAAAGTTCGCAACGCTCTATTAGTTAACGCGGTAAAATATAAAATAAATAAATACATTTCAGTATGTGCTGGACTCCCCCCGCTTCAGTGGAAGGATCAACGCCAACATGGACTGAAGGCACGCCCAGTTTTACAGAATCTAGCAGTAGCGAGCAAGGTAGTGGTATATTATTAGAGTTTGTATCTTTGGGCCGGCATAGAAAGTATTCTCTATAATAATCAATCAATCAATCTATCAAATTGTCACGCCTTTTTCCCACGCGCCACTTACCACGATTACAACTCCCTTGCTTCCTTCACATCCACAATTCTCTTCATACAGGCTCTGTGGGTATGGGCACTAGGCAACCTAGCTTTTTTGAGGATGTCTCCGATTTGGTCGGATAACTCCCTCTTGGGCCTGCCTCGTTTAACGCATCCATCCACATCAGATTTATAAATCTCTATAATAAACTTCATCATAACCGTAATGAGCTTTTATTGTGGCTTGACGTATGACAACACTCGCCCTGATGTTAAGGCTGGGGTGGGGTCAAAGAATCGAAGTGTCTGCTACTTACACTTAGATGACTTTTGTAATAATATCTACCTGCCTGTAGTTATCCGACACATTTCCTAAATAGCTCCCAACAATTGCAAGTAGTATGTATATTTATGTGTATGTATTTATTGTATTATATGTATTAGTATGTAGTATGTTTAGTGTATACTTATTATAAAGTATAATTTACAATTTCAGATTAAATGTTTCTATTTTATTTTCCACCTACCTGATACAAAAAAGTGCGTTAAATTGTTCCTAAGGTAGCCTAGTAAAAATGCCTTGCGGCATTAAGTCTGCCTTTGTACATAGCGCATAAAGTTGTAAAATAATAAATAGTATATAGTAATTATGTGAACACTGCCAATTTTCAGGTTATCCTGTAACGCCGGCACGTGGTCCTACACCATCGGACGGGCGATCCCACTCACCACGCCCACCTCCGCCACCAGCTAGAGCAGCACTACCAAACGCAATCAATTGCCTCACTAGTGAAGTGGTAAGTGTTTCTTGAACTGGGCACAGCTCTTTTACATTTACCTAGGCCAAATAATCCAAATAGTCATGTTAACTACACAATCCAATGATTTACAATTATCTAGTTAGATACACTATAACGTAGAGAATCCAATTTTTGTCTAACCCTACGGCCACACACTCGACGAGTGGCGAGGGAAATGGGCAGAGACATAGTGTGGCAGCGTTATTCGTCCTGCTGCTCGTCATGACTGGCGATCCATTTTTTATCGTTTTTTTAGCGCGAGTCAAAGTTACAATGTTGTCGTCCATCGGAGCAACGCGATGAACATCGCGAGTAGGGGAGTGTGTGGCTGTTAGGGCAATATTCACGGCAGCACGAGGAGCAGCGCGAAGGGCGTAGTGTGGCTGTAGCATAAGAGTTGTAGGCAGTGGTCCCATCACTTACAAGTGTACTGACAGTGAGGGTGACTTAGTCGCGTTTTGGGATCAGCATTTAAGATGCTGGTTTCAACTATGCCGGCATAGTGTCAGCGACTGATACGTTCTGTTATTAGAAGCGACTGCTACTACGTTTGTCCAATTTAAGTGTATCTAGCTATAATAGATCATTGGTATTGCTCGTACATTGGTAAGTACTTTTATTTTTTTTAATTATTAGTATTTGTAAACTATATAAACAAACCAAATCATAATTATAATTGAAACGGATAAAATAGGAAGTCATTAATTATACTAATAAATAGATATTATATTGCGCGGAGCGATAGCAAGAGACCTGACGGCATGACTGTTGGGCCGTGGAAACTTGGCAGGTCTTTGGTGTGGGATGCGACTTGTGTAGACACATTAGCCCCATCTCACATCCAAGTGACCTCGTTAGGCGCGGGAAGTGCGGCGATTTCTGCCCTTGAGGACCTTCAGCTAAGCGCCTGGCCAAGGAGTTGTCTAAGCGGCTGACGGAGAAGTCTGGAGACAGGAAGGCTGGCAATTATTTCTGTCAACGTATTAGCCTTGCCAACGTATGGGACTATCTTTAAGGCGACGTCATTAGATGATATTTTTTATTTATAGTTTAATTATAGTTAATAAACTTTTAATTTTATCTGTTACCCATTATTAAATCATATAAATTTGTTTATATAGTTTATAAGTTCTAAAAAATACACTACATACACAATTGTTAATAATTATGTCCGGGAGTTTTCTTTGATGGTATGTATCCTTTTATGTGATTAACTAACAACGCTTTTACTCTCTCCAACATTAACAAATTCTTGGGGGCAGAAAGGGACACATTATACATACGCTTGTTTAACACACGAACGCTGCTTTTTAAGTTAAATCAATGTATACTATAATTTATAATGATCTGAATTTTTATGTACTACTTTTGTAATGTCCAATGATGAAAATTTATATAAATGGTAGTTTAGATACTTGTATTGATAAAACTAATAACAATTTTGCTTTTAAATGCTGTGCAATTGAGTTATTTGGAAAATAAGATATGGATTTTGTATCGTTTTCCAATAACAAAGACACGTCATATTAACAGTTCTGCTTTGAACTGTCATAATTATAGTTTGATTACCTAAACTATGCAAAATAAAGGATAAATATATTGCAATTGCATTGTAATCTTCCTAAAATAGTATACGAGTAGTTTGCGATCATCTATCTCGGCCACTCAAACGCAAAAACTTGCGAGCTTGTGAGTTTTGTAATACTATCGCATAAGCGGCACAAATCGACACAAAATCGCTCCGTGAGTTCTTGGCCTTACTCTCTGTACAACACAAATGTTAGAATAATTTTAAAATGCTATTAACTTTATAGATTTATTGTTTTAATTCGTTTATTATATTCGGTTCTTAAACTTAAATGTCTGTTAGTGAAATATAATTGGTTGTGAATTTGTTATTTTAAATTTGAATAACGACGCATGGGAACGGGAAGTGACGTAGTCCGTGCGCTTGTCACTTGAAGCGGCATGGCGGCCATCATTCCTTGCGCCATAGTTCAACAAAGACTTTTTCTTAGTGATTAGTAAAAGAAAAGAAATGGCCTAACAATTTTGTTACGTAATTTCTGTTATAACCAACTTACTGAATTCTTATACAATAAAGAAATTAATAAATATATACAATATACATTGATTTAATTTATATTAATATTATTATTATGTTTTTATCTAATGCTATTTAATGTTTCTTTTGGACGCCGCTTTCTTCACGATTGGTAAATAGATAAATTTAAAAGATAAGGTTGATTTCGACTACAAATGATGTTTTACTATGATTTCATATAAAAGTGACGTTTATAAGGTTCTTTTTTGAGTGGCACTGCCTAAAGAATTCACAAACAAACGAAACTCCGATTTCGATTTGATTTCCGGTCGAAGTAAATATTTGTTTCATAGTTTTTATTTGTAATATTTAATAATTAGATTAATATTACAAATATTTATTATTGAATGGCGGCAGACTGCTGATCTGGGGTAGTACCATCACTTTCAAGTGTACAGACCGTGGGGGCTCAGGCGTAATTCGGGATCAATCAATCAAAATATTACGCCTTTTTTCCCACAGGGATAGGCAGAGACAATGGAGCGCCACTTGCCACGATCCTGACACAACTCCCTCGCTTCCTTCACATTCACGATTCTCTAATATTTAATGACATATATTATTTATCGAAGCTATATATGACAAAAATATGACCGTGAAATTTGATTGATTGATTGATTAAATATGAGGTAAAGAAAACGAATTTCGTTACCTAGCTATGGAGTCACCAGTGTTATTCTAAAATGAACCTTATTCAATCGAATCTAGCTTTTAAATTAACAAAAATTGCGTGCCTCTAGTTAAATTGGTAAAAGTGAGATTATATCTAAGAAATATAGCAAACCTATTAATGCTAGAAGTTGCCTAAAATCATGTATACCTGACTGAGGCAACCGTAAAATCAATCGGTTAATCCAGTCGGTAGTACTCTCCGACTTAACCATGAAAGACGAGCTGTCATTAAAAAAAATAACCTTTTTAATTTGAGGCACAGAAATTATTATTTATTTAAGAACACAAATATATTTGGGTGCTTCCAATATTAGCAGTTTCTTTTCGTTTTAATAACGCCATTGTTGGTGTTGCCAGATCAAAAAAGTGTTCGCTATTAAATCATTTAGTGTTGCTAGTGTAGACAAAATAATTAATCGATGACCTCATTATAAGAATGAAATGTGTTCTTATTAAGTTAAAAACTTTAATATCTAAGCCATGAGTTTATTCGCAAAATAAAAACTGTGGAAAAAGTTAAGAAAGATCACACACATGACGCGTGTGGGGCCGTCCACTTGTCCGTAGAGATCTCGCATCGATTCTGATATATACCAATACTCTGTCGAAATATCGTTTGCGAGATATTGAAGGCTCAACGCCATTGGTTGTTAATTTACCTAGCCGTTTGTAATGACATGGAGCGACGATCTTTTTGTATCTTTGCCACTAGATGGCGCGATCGTATGTGGAGGACGCCACAAAACCTTAGTTTACTTGAAATATTAATATTGAATAATAGTGGATTTTTTAAACATTTTCTCTGTCATCTTAATCAGCTGTTTACGGACAATCAGCGCTTACACAGAGCTGATATTATTTTTGTAATCTTAATAGCTATCTTACAATGGAATGCTTTACCAGACCCTATGTTCTCTCCATCCTATAACCATTAAGCTAGGCGCGAAGAAGCACCTTTGACCGACATACTGACGACGACTGGGGCAGCCGTGAAGACTCGGTTTTTGCAGTCGTCGGCACGCTTGGACCTCTTCTTGCTTACCATCAGGCGGATCGAGTCACAATTTAATAAAAAAATGTTTTATATTTTCTTTGTCTGTATTGTGAGATATATACATATATAGACTATAGAGATTTCTAAACTATTATAGAGCTTTTTATCTTTGATTTTACAATTTATTATCGATAAAAAATCATTATAATTGACTAATAATAAAAGTTAGTCTCTCCAAAACGCCATCCAGCAGTAAAACAACTATAGATAAAGTTACTTAAAAAAAGGGCTTAGATATTAAAGTTTTTAACTTTAAACCTATTATATCATATTTTTAATGTATAGGACTAATTAATTGGTTTTTGGATTATTAATTCCAAAAATTTATTGTTATGTTACTTATATTGTTAAATATTTTATTTTTAATTAAATATACAAAATATATGTGGTCTTAATGATGTAATGAAATTAATCAAAAGTTTAAGGCGGCCGTGGTCTTGTGGTTATGAAATTGTCTCATATACAAAAGACCTATTCAAAACAACTTGCCGATACCAATATATCTTTGATATAAGTACTTTTTTCACTAAGTTTCTATGATACAGGCTCGTTTTAAATGTAAAACAAGCTTGCAGTTATTTAACTGTAGTAGCAGTCGAAATAGTGTCGAGCCACAATTTAAAAAAAATACTCGCCTAGGAACACAAGAGTAGAGAAACCGATTTCGAACCCGAGGCTTGATTTTACAACGTCATTACGGCCACTGTACCTTTAGTGAATAATAATTAAGTGCAAAAATAGATTAATTCTAGGCCAGCATAGTGGATACGACTGAATCCCGGGGTCGTAGCTATTTAGGGTTATATGCCATGCCGCACAGGTCGCGGAAGCACCCGCATTCAGTCGACCGAATCGGCAGTCGAACTAAAAGGTTCGGTGCGTCGTTTCTTTGTATATCAATCGACAAGTTTTACCAGACCGTGTGATCTTTCCATCCTATAACCTTATCCCTCTTCAATCGATGTGTGAAGAAGCACATTTGGCCGGCATAGTGACGGCGACTGAGGTAACCGTGAACTGACTAGGTTTTTCAGACGTATGCATCCTTGGACCTCCTGTGCAGTCACAATAAAATTCTTTATATAAAAATTACTTAAAAAAATTAAATATTTGCACTTATAAACTTATTTACTAGAGGTAATAATATTTAATTGAAATATAAATCCCGGCAGTTAGAAAGAGCATTGATTTAAAGCTGCGCAGTAACTTGTTATCTACTTTCTTTTCATTTTTCAAATGTGTCATCATCAGCCAGAAGGCGTCCACTGCTGAACATAAGCCTCCCCCTTAGAACGCCATTCCGAACTACAAGATGTTAGCTGCATCCACCGGTTTCCCGTGACTTACACTATATCGTCAGTCCACCTAGTGGGAGGCATACCTGCGCTGCGTCTTCCGGTTCGTGGTCTCCACTCTAGAACCTTTCTTCCCCATCGGTAGTCGGTTCTTCGAGCGATGTGGCCAGCCCATTGCCACTTTAGCTTGAGAATCCTACGGGCTATATCGGTAACTTTGGTTCTTTGGCGGATATCCTCGTTTCGGGTTCTATCGTGCAATTATATTTCAAATGTGTATAAATTTTAAAATATTAATTATGTGAACGACTTTATATATACGCGTACCCACTGTAGTCGTCTTCTAATCTGCCGATTCTTATACTCGTACTGTGCAGCTCAAATTTCAGCGCTCTTTTTATCTGCCGGGATGAATCTACTATGTAAGTTTGGGAAAGATAGACTACTAGGCAAGTTCGTATAGACTTTGTAGGCGCTTTATAGACTGGCCAGCATAGTGACGGCGATTAAGGCAACCGTAAGACTGTGGCTTTGAGCACAGCGGGGCGATTTTCAGCAATAAAAACAAATAGCGAATGGAGCGCAGTAGCGAATGGAATAGCGGGGCGACATTTGATATCGCGTTGTTAAAAACCACACATTTTGGTAGAGTGGCCCCGTTAGGCTCATAACCTCAACAAGTTTTAAGAATGGTAGGCAGTGGTACCCAGTCTGCCGATCCGGGGTAGTATCACCACTTACAAGTATACACACCATGAAGTTTCGGGATCAGCTTGTAAGTTGCCGGTTCCATCTAGGCCGGCATATTGGATGTGATTGTTACTCACAGTTATTGAATTGTAGTAGCAGTGACATCTAGTCATGGACCACACCCCCCGGTTAACATCAAGCGGGCTGCTGTCATATGTAGAGTCATAATAAAATATTTAATAAAATCACTCGTCGGCGTTCTTGCTTACCAATTAATTTTACTTTATAATTCATTGGTCCGTTAGCAGGAATAAAGCAATATTGCTACATTAGATGGTGGTGCGAAACTGCCCCCCTAGCACGGCAATCCAAGAAGCAAGATAAAGACTTGCAAAGAATAATCCAACCCATTTTAAATAACTTACTAGAACAGTGTATCAAAAAGGATATTTATACGTTCTTTAAATATTTGTTGAATACGTTTTTAACATTTTGATGTACTTGCCTATTAAGTTATTCAAAATGAGTTACAATAATATTCCTTGCAGTTCTTTATCTTGCTTCTTGGATTGCCGTGCTAGGGGGGCTGGGTAAGCTTGTTTTATTTTTGAAATAATATGTTCTTGAAATAAGCTTAGTTTTTTTTATTATTTATTGTGACTCGACATCTGATCTCGATTCGCCTGATGATAAGCAAGAGGGGGTCCAATATTTACGACAACTAGAATACCCGAGTTAGTTCACGGCTGCCTCGGTCGCTGTCACTATGCCGGCCAAGTTTCCTAAAATTCGTGATAGGACTTCTGGTCACTAAGCAACACAATGCCCTTTCTATCCTATTGTAATAGTCTGCCTTGTAAAGAAGTCTATCATCCCTATGCTTACTATGAAATTAACATTAAATTATTTAATTATTATCAAAATGGTTGTCAAAATAAAAGCAATTTATTGTCCGCTTTATTATCTATATCAAACAGCTTATTGTGTATTGTGTTTGTATTTAATAATCTATAAAATATACACATAATGATTGTTCTTTATACACTATATCTCTATTATTACAAACGTGCAAAATAAGTCATAAATCTATTTAATACATCAGCTTTTACAAACGTGCAAAATGAGTCGTGAATCTATTTAATACATCAGCTATTACAAATGTGCAAAAATAATACAGATCTATTTCATACATCTGTTACTACAAATGTGCAAAAAAATAATACATCTATTTTATGCATTGTACATTACATATTTCAAACGTGTATTTCAAACATTTAAAAAAAAGACATAGAACTATCTTATACACTATACCTCAGATATTACAAACGTGCAAAATAACTCATAATCTATTTTATACATCAGCTACTGCAAATGTGCAAAAAAGTCATACATCTATTTTATGCACTATACCTCAGATATTACAAACGTGCAAAATAAGTCATAGATCTATTTTATACACTACACCTCAGCAATTACAAACGTGTAAACTAACTTTAAAAATGTATGGGACCGCTCCCTCACACGCGCAGTGTTGTGTGAAGTGCCCTAGGGTTATAGCTGTAATATATATAGCTGTAAAAAAGCCATGGTCAATAACAGATAATATGTGGCGATAGGCATGGCCCCACTGGTTAGCACGCCCTTGAGACCCGGGTTCAATTTCCAGCCAAAGCAAATATTTGTAATATTCAATATATTTTATTTCAATATATTTTATTACATACTAAGCTACTAAAGTGATTGTATCATAGAAACAGGACAACCAAAGTGCATATATCAAAGATACATTGGTATCTTTGATATATGCACTGCCACCGTCGCCACGTCCCGTCGGTTTGTTTAACAATAATAATTTGATTGTTATTAAACAAAATGTTTGCTCTGGGTCTGGTTATCAAAGAGTGCCCAGTCTGCCGATTCCGGGTAATACCACAACTTATAAGTATAAGTTCAGCCTATAAGTTGCCGGTTTAAACTAGGCCGGCAACTAATAGGCTGAACGTCATATGGGTCGTGACTGCTACTTGCAGTTATTTAACTGAAGTATTAGCCACCTTAATTCATGGACCGCATTCCAGTCTAACATCAGGCGGGGTGATGTCGTTTTTTGTCGTGACACGATAAATAATAAATTAACAGACTACATTTTATTTAATAGTGTATAAAAATCAATCAAATTATGTGTAATAAAATATAACGTTTTGTTATTTTGTCGTTGTTGGAATTTTTACTCGTTTGTAATTATTTACTGTCTCGGTTTGAAACTGTCTTGGGCGGTATAGTGACGGCGACTGAGGCAACGGTAATCTAAATTTATTTTTCAGTCGTTTGTTCTCTTGGTCTTATACTTATTTACCATTAGTCCGATGTTGCGTGTCATAATGAAAATCTTCTTTTACTGAAACGTCATCCAATAGCGCAACGACAGAAAAAGCCGATTGAACTTACCATGCCCGCTTTACAAACTAAATGGGAAAAACATTCAAACTGTTTTCGTAATAAGAAAAAGAAGGCAGCTTACTCATTGGCTCTTCAGCTGTCAAATTCTTAATACTGTCATCCCAAACGTGTGGTATAGTTTAAGGACAAAATTGACAGAAGTTCCCACTGACTATTAGCGTCATCTATGATAAAATAGATAGATTTAATAATAAAAGGATAATAGCTAATTATTACTGTACAAACATTAAGTCGGATGACTAATTAGATCTTAGAGTTGTAATGACGGATGCTTGCTGACTATTGAGGCTCGATTCCTATGGCGACTGTAGACCGCAAATTGCGACTGCGACCACTGGTTTGTATGAATCTGTATGGTGCGACCGCAGACTGCCGTTTCGCCTTGCACGGAATTAATTTCATACAGATTCATGCAAACCAGTAGTGCGGTCTGCAGTCGCCATTGGAATCACACCTTTAGACTGCCTGTCAATGTGAAAAAGAGCGAGCTTGCGGAGCTGAGAAACGGGGAAATATTAACCAATAGGATTGCATAAAAACTCCGCTCAGCTGCAGTGGACAGGGATTTGCGAGCTAGTTTAAAAATTCATACAATCCTATTAGTTAATATTTCTCCGTTTCTTAGCTCCGCAAGCTCGCTCCGCTTCAATGGACAGGCAGCCTTAGGCGTGGAAGCGGCGGAAGTGCCTTTGAAACGTCCCGGTTCCCGTATCTGGACGACTGACCGCCGCCGCTCCGGTGCATGTGAAATCTCCGTAAGAGTGCCATATACCACTCTTTGAGACCGGAGGCATATGGCAACCGGGTCGTATGAAAAGGCATGAGCAGTGATGTGGATCCGGTCTGCAACCGGCGACCGGATCCGGTCTGCATTATTGCGGGGTTAACGCCGGTGTGTGTGTGTAAAGAACTGTATACGGTACCCGGAACCGTCTACCCGGCAACCGAGACGTGTGAAAAGCCTCTATTATTTTTACCTTCAAACAACTTTTGACAGTTTAACAATATTTCGAGACAGAGAATAATTACAAAATGTTAATAAATATTGTATAAAAAACTTGTTGTTGTTATCTAATTAAGATTATATCGGAGTGTAGAATAAAATATTTTGAAAAATTATTGAGTATTTAATATTGATTAAAATGGAACTTACTCACTTTTACATTTAAGGCATGCTTGACTTCGTTTTACTGTATACAGTATGTTCCAAAACGACTGTATAATTAAATTATTATTTTATTATTATCAATTAACTTGGGAAAATCAGCTTAACGTAATTTTAAGATTAATATTTAATGCAGAAATCCGTCATTTACGCAGTCATTGCATATTTACAAATAAAACCTTTCGGGCTTTTTTTTATAACAATGGCGCAAACATAGCTTTTAATTATCGCTATTAAACTTTATATATTCTCTTAGCTGTTATACGACTGATAAAAAGGTAAGTGTTATCGTTATTATTATAAAATCTACTTTTACATGGTTAGTAGTGTCCTTGGCATAAAGAACTGGACTGAGCGTTCGTACAAGTACGTCCTCCTCGAGAGAGGCCAGGCCAGTATTTCCCAACGTGGGGCCCCACGCCCCACAGGGAGGCAATTTGATAGTTAAGGGGGGAGGGGGCGGGGGCAATTTAAAAACGACACGTCTTCAACACCCTTTCGTTTTGGGTTATTTAAATGCAATGCTAGGTATCAGTGACAAATTTAACAAAAAAGGCAAATTCTCAAAAAATGCTGTAATCATTTATATTTCTTAAGGGAACGAAACAATTATTAAGGTTAAAAATTATGTATGGGGGCCATAAAAAAATTAGAAATATTAAGGTGGGGCATGGCCTAAAAAAGATTGGGAAACACTGGGCTAGGCGAATGTGAAGCGATTATATAAGACAAGTACTCCTCGCAGTTGCCCAGTCTCTTCCTTAAGAGTGGTTCATTTTTAGGCTAAATCTCTCTTAATTTTACATGTCTTATGTAATATATGTAGTGGATTTTATGAACTGTTTGTGCGTGCCACGAAATAATTGAATAAATTTACTGATTTGACAGTTTTGACGACATATTTTTAACGGTCGTTCAAATGCACAAGGAATGTTTAGGGCCGTATGAATTTAAAATAAATATAATGTACAGCATTAATAATTTATATTTTTTAATTTAATTTATTAATTTATTTTCAGATCGAAATAACGCAAATAGCATCGGAAACAACAAAAATCTCAATTACATCTTATGATATAGTTAGTCACAATGATTAAAAAAACGCTATTTCAGTCCTGTGTAGTTCAACGATCTTGCAGGGAAAATTGATACTCGAAAAAGCTTAAGGCAAGTGATATAAATCTGGCTTTTGTATAATTTTCTATAAGAATTTGGGCAATATTGCCTGACAGATAAATATTTAATAAAGTTTTTTTTTTCTTTCGAGACAGAGTGTTAGACATACAGTTGGTACCACCCACTATCGAGCCACAATAAACACTGCTATTTATAGAAAACCTTTATTATAATTTAATTTATTAATTTAAATTAATTTATTATAATTAATTTTTTTTTTTTTAATTCTTAATTATTGTTATTTTTTGTACCTTCTGTTGTTTTTTCTCCAAATAAATAAATAAATAAAATAATTAATTTTAGGCGTCGATCTTTGGAACACACTGTATGTTTAGTCTTCATGAGTATCAGTATTTCGCGCTAGACTTCTGCGCAGTATTTCAATAGCGTCTAAAAGGTTGATAAAACCTCAGAAGACTTTGTTCGTCAAAATTTATGAATTCATGACGTGCGAACAAATGTACGATAATTAAGTACAATGTATGCTGGTTTAGTTGGATAAATACATTACTTTTAAATACATAAATTAATTGTATATAAATAAATAGGAAAACTAACAGCCTTGCGTGCGTCCGGATGTACACCCACATTAGGATGTACGCATGCAGTAAGTTTAAAAGAAATGTATAGTAAGGGAACGAGCTAAATGAACGCGGTAGGAATGTAGTTGTGACGTCATGGTCACGTGTCTATTATGAATAGTGAAGTAAAATGCAAAGTGTCGATAACAATAAACACACACTTTCCTTAAAATGCAAATAAATTTAGTTATTAAAAATTATAAATGTGTATTAAATTGAAGTATAGCCCCCGAATTCATTTAACTCGTTCCACAACTATACCTAGAATGAAATAAGTAAGTGAGCTGCCATTCTGATATCACATCAAAGCGGGTGACATTAAACAAATAACGCATTAAAGGAAATCATTCTTTTTGGGCTTTTATGTACTACTTTTGTAATGTCCAATAATGAAAAAATATATAAATGGTAGATTAGATACTTGTATTGATAAAACTAATAACAATTTTGCTTTTAATTGCTGTGCAATTGTGTTATTCGGAAAATAAAATATGGATTTTGTATCGTCTGTCAATTACAAAGACACGCCATATTAACAGTTCTGCTTTGAACTGTTATAATTATAGTTTGCACACTTAAACTATGCAAAATAAAGGACATATTCCAATTACATTGTAATCTTCGTACATTAAACTATTTAAAATTAAAATGTATATGCAACTGTTAATACAATTAAGCCCAAGTCCCCATACAAAATCAATGATGTCTTTTGTTGAATTAATTGTCCTACCAGCAAAAACTAGCAGAAGTGACAGATCGGTAAAAATCGTCGTTTATTTCAAATTTCGATGAACATCGTCTTTATTAGCATTTATTTAAGAGAATGAATTTATGTTTAATTTTAAACTTTATTATCAATCAATCAAATTGTCACGCCTTTTTCCCCACAGGGATAGGCAGAGACAAACTTGATTAATACACACAATAAAAAATATAGCTTATATTTCAACTTTACACAACTTTCAAGTTTACCAACCATGAAGTGACTACCAGTCGCGTTTCGGGAAAGTTGCTGGTTCCAACTAGGCCGGCATAGTGGATGTGACTGCTACTTACAATTATTGAATTAGAGTAGCAGTGACATCCATTCATGGACCGCACTACTGCTTAACATCAGGCAGGGTGCTGTCGAGTCCTAATGATATAAAAAAACTACTAAACTCCGTGCCCTGCTTATGAGTGTTGCTTATCGGCTTGCGGTTAACTTCAGAGCCGTCTTAAGTTTAAATCGAATTATTTATACTTTACATATTATATACATACATTACATAAATACAGACTTAATATTTTCCATTAAGTATGCAGATTTTAATTTATCAATCAATCAATCAAATTGTCACGCCTTTTTCCCAAAGGGATAGGCAGAGACAATGGAGCGCCACTTACTACGATCCTTACACAGCTCCATGTACTTTTTATTTAATTAAACTTTCTTTTTAATTAATTTATTTTCACTCATTATTATTTAAGTAGCGAAATTTTTGACTCTCTCTATTGTACCTTATTATTTTTTATTTTGTTAAGAATTTATTATTTAAATAAGTCAAAAGAGGTTAATTCTTATTGTATTTTTATATTTTTGTAAATCTATTAATCAAATCTATAGCCCGTTTCATATTCCCTAAGAATTGATTCGTTATTCAATTGTTTAGGCTTTAAGGAAGCGCTTTTACATTTCAAAACAATAAAATATTGATCATAATAACCAATCAATCAATCATTTAATCAGCGCTTGTCACGCCTTTTCCCCACAGAGATAGGCAGAGACAATGGAGCGCCACTTGCCAAGGTCCTGACACGACTCCCTCACATCGACAATTCTCTTCATACCAGCTATATGGTTATGGGCACTAGGAAACCCAGCTTACTGTTTCAATACATACAGAAGCTCAGCTTAGACATTGCGAACTGTACAATTTTAGAGGATGTACAGATATAGGAACCGGGCGTTAGATAAGTAATAGAATCAAAAGTTAATGGAATTTTGGAACTCCCTTCCATACCTTCCTATGGACTATAAATTCCTGCCAACCAAAAAAACAAACTTCAAACCTTACGATTTACATTGAAAAACCCCTACTCCTAATAAAGTGACTAGAAGGGAGAAAAGGTTTTAGTTTAGGAAGGCTGAAAATAATATATTCGTCGATAAATACGGGTTAATATAATATACCATATTGACAATGCCTCTTTACAGCTTTGACGAAGGGCGTGGCGATTTATCCTAATATCCTCTTATTTATATAAGAAATATTGTATAGTCCGTCTAAGCCGAAATGACGCGCCCCTCCACCGCATTTGCGTAAACGAGAAAACATAAAATAGGAATGCAACACACCGAAAATGTAATTAAAATTGGTCATTCAGTTGCTGGTTGGACACAAAAGGAGGAGCACGCTGATGAAGTATAATAGTATAGTTCGTAATATTTGCATTCACACATTTAAATAAACTAATAAAGTGGAGTGGCGCGTCATTTATAGTTAGACAAGCTATATAATTATATCATAAGAATACTCGAACGCAATAATTTTTCTACTAATGTTGCTTAGTGTTTTATATGTAGTGTTTTTGAACTATTTTAAAGTATAATTAATTCTAAACATGTATATACAATAGCCAGTTCCGGATTAAGCCAACAGGGCCATTAGCAAATTCTGTCAAGAGGCCCTTGGTTTCCTTTAGGCTCTCAAGTTAAGGATATTAAATAAAACAAACTGGTACAAATAAACTATTCTGGATTTAATATGGACAAATTTAGAGATAACACTTTCAATATCGACTTAAATTGGAAGTGAAGCATAGCCTAAGCGCTTCGCGTTTAAGGAATGGATATATTTTACGCTCCTATCTAAATTAATATTTTTTTATTATGGTCAGACAGGCGAGGGAGCGCGGGGCCCCCAAATTCGCGGGGCCCGTAGAATTTGCTACTCTTGCTACGTGGCAAATCCGGCACTGACAACAGCTGTATGTACGAGTACCTATAATTGTATATACAGTTAAGGCACGAACTGAATGGACGTAGAACTTTATACTAGGTTTTATTTTCTTAGATTTTGCGCGAACATTGATGAATGAATTAAACAAATTTCAAGCGGCTTACCACAAACTCAAGTCCCAAGTCCAGCAAACTGCCAAACCAGATGACACTGTTATTTTTGCAAAAAATTGTATTGAACCGGGATCAGAAAAACAAAATCAAAACATCAAACGGGGTAGTTTTGGAAACAATAACAGCATCAACCAATAGGACGACCAACACCTCAGTCTTTCTGTGACCACGATGGCTGCAAAGCTCTTGAAACGTCGGAATAATAAAAAAAATGAAAAATCTAAACCAAAATAAACGCGATAGTAAGCCGTATAAAATATGTTTAATTCATTTATACTAGGTTTATTATAAATTGTGTTAACAAATATTTGGATATTCGAATGCTTTCATTCGAATACCTATCTAAATTAAGCATAAGCATAATCCTTCTAATTCAAATGTACACACTTAACATTGATAAAATATAATCCGACTAATTAAAATTGCTTTTTGATTAAGTTTTATCCAAAGTTTTACCCATAGATTAATTTACGATTATTGTACAAAAGGACATCATTCATTTTGGGCATCTTTGTACTACTTTTGTAATGCCCAATGATGAGAAAATATATAAACGGTAGTTTCGATACTTGTATTGATAAAATTAATAACAATTTTTATTTTAATTGCTGTACAATTGAGATAGTTAAATATGGATTTTGTATCGTCTATCAATCACAAAGACACGCCATAATAACAGTTCTGCTTTAAACTGTCATAATTATAGTTTGATCATTTTGCACACCTAAACTATGCAAAATAAAGGATATATTCCAATTAAATTGTAATCATCGTACATCAAACTATATTAAAATGTATATGCAACTGTTAATACAATTAAGCCCAAGTCCCCATACAATATGAATAATGTCGTTTTACCTAATTTCTTCACATCCATGTTCCATAGCTGTAGCCTGTTATATGTAAATTTCGGTAGATAAAAAGAACGCTATCATTTAAACTGTGCAGTAACTTGTTATATTACCCACCAACTTTTTGTTTTACCATTGTGTATAAAATTTAAAATATTATCAATTATATGTATAGATGGGGAACGAGTTAAACACAAACGGGGGCTGAGGTGCGGTAGGGCGTCTTAAAACCTCCACCCGTATCATAGTGGCCGCTATTAGTGACGCTCATAGCTCGGCGATGTCATTTAATATCGATAAAAACGTGTCCATATTTTCTTTGTTTGATTATTGAAAAATTTGTGAGTTAATTGAATAAAAGAGAGTCGTCAGCCGTAGTCAGGCCTGAATCATTATCAGAAACGTTATTAAAATGTGTGAAAAAGAAAAAAAACATACAGTCACTATTCTCAAAATTAAATTAATATACAGGATGCGATTGGCAAGCGAGCAAATATTTTTATAATAAATACTAAAAGAAAATTAAGTAACTATGTATTTTTTATTTTAATACCACTCAGTACTAAAATCTTAAGTAACGGAGCAGAGAAGTTTTCCTGAAAATGTCGACGATCATTGTGAGCCTAAACTACGTTCGCGCGAATGTTGAATGAATGACTTAAGAAATTTGAGCCTGTATTTGTTTCTCTCTATTTCGTAGGAAGTCTCGGGGGTGTGAGCGAGATAGAAAAAGCCGCGCTCGATGCATATGGCTTCTCATCTAGCTTTATGTGTTAGAAAGAGATACATTATACAACTATTGTTTTGTTTCACACAAGAAATAAAATTAACAAAACTAAAAGTCAAATTAAATTAAATAATACCTAAAAAAATAATAATACAAATCTGTTATCAAAAAGTAAAAGCTTTTAATTATTTATCAGAAATTACTTACCATTATAACTCAGTAGTACTTCAGTAAATGTTCAAATTGTACTCCATTTTTCTCTAAGCAGAGTTTTGCACGCTTTTGACAATTGTTTTTTATTTTATTTAAAACTACCGTATCGCTTTTTAGTTCATTAAACGCGCGTTTTATTAGCGTTTTTAAGTGATCTCGGTTTTGGGCTTCCTCAACATAAACTCTGCGCTTTATTTCGCCCCACATAAAAAAGTCACATGGTGTGAGATCTGGTGAACGTGGTGGCCATGGAACAGGACCCCCACGACCGATCCAGCGGTCACCATATTCCCTATTTAAGTAGGCGCGGACAGCGGAAGCGAAATGAGGAGGAGCCCCATCCTGCTGGAAATACAAATTCCTATGGAACGCGAGCGGCAATTCGTCCATAAATTCTGATATCACTGTTTGAAGCATTGTAAGGTACGTGCCTCCCGTTAATCTCCCCTCGATAAAATATGGCCCCAAAAGTTTATTTCCCACTATTCCAGCCCACACATTAACACTGAAGCGTACTTGGTGATGCGTTTCCCTAATCATGTGCGGGTTACGAAACGACCACCAATGTTCGTTATGTTGGTTGTATAGACCCACTCGCGTAAATAAGGCTTCATCGGTCCACAGAATGTTCGAATCTCCGTGTGCGATTAACCACTCACAAAATTGTCTACGGGGAGCGGCATCAGCGTCATTTAGAGCTTGTACTTTCTGGAAACGGTATGGGTATAACCCAGAGCTATTTAAAAGTTGCCAAACTTTAAAGCTGCTAACGCCAAACCGTCGCGCCGCATCTCGGGTGCTGGTTCTGGGCTCTCTCTCAAAATAATTAAAAATCTCTTCGTCTATTTCAATATTGCCTCCTGGTCCACCATGTCCTCGAGCATGCGAAGGCAATGAAAATTGGCCATGGTCCAGAAGTCTTTGCACCGTTACCACAATCGTACGGGGTGTTGGTACACGAGGGTGTAATATGCCCTGATTTTGCAACCGAGGAACAGTTTCTGCTGCGTACATCCTCTGGGCTGCGAGTGCAGACTCGCCACATAAATGATAACATCGTACCATTTCATAGCACTCTCGAGATGAATAAGACATTTTTAAGTATCAATGCGGGCGGACACGTGCGATCGTTCGCGGGCGCCGTTAGCTACTGACTGGCTACTAAAGGAAGCGGGGTGACCTTGACACACTTCTATCACGTTTCGTGTATAGGCCGCCGGACGTGGCGGCGCGCGCGCCGTTTATTTACCATGCAGTAGTGTTTTACTATCAGGACAATTTTTATTATCTTGAAAAAAAAAATCCTTTTTTATTCCAAAAATGGGTTCTAATACTAACACCTGAAGCCTAAAAAAAATATTTGCTCGCTTGCCAATCGCATCCTGTATAATTCATTAAAAATTGTTGCTGTCTAGCAAATACTTTAGATTAATACACATTTTTTTATAACTAAATCTATTTGCGTTTTAAGAAAAGTGTGTGTTTATCGTTATCGACATTTTGCATTTTACTTCACTATTCATAATAGACACGTCACCATGACGTCACAACTGCATTCCTAGCGCGGTTATTTAGCTCGTTCCCTTACTATACGTCTGTATAGATGCCCGGATGCGCGGATTTTCTCCCAGCGCTCTTTTTTATCTGCCGGAATCTATACGTATATGAATATACATAGATTGTAATAAAGTAATTAATTATACTTTAAACGTTTATCTCTTGTTATTTCGTCTATGTACTCGCGTTGACTATGTACTTATGTGCTAATATGAATGTATACTCGAATTAAATATTATATTACAAATTATTTGTTGTTATTTTTAGATAGAACCATCTTGTCGCGTTACTAAAACGATAATTTTTCGAAAATTATTGATTTTTTCTTAGATTTTGCGCGAACATTAATTAATAAATTAAACAAATTTTATGCTGCTAACTATCGCGTTTATTTTCGTTTAGATTTTAGTCGATCCAATAGGACGACCTCAGTCTCTCCGTGACCACGATGGCTGCAAAGCTTTCGAAACGTCGGAATAACAAAAAAAAAAATCTAAACCAAAATAAACGCGATAGTAAGACGCATAAACGAAAATTCAGCTAATATCGTTTATTTGTCATTTGGTTGAATTACCGCGTTACGCAAATTCAGCTAATATCGTTTATTTGTCATTTGGTTGAATTACCGCGTTACGCAAATTCAGCTAATATCGTTTATTTGTCATTTGGTTGAATTACCGCGTTACGCAAATTCAGCTAATATCGTTTATTTGTCATTTGGTTGAATTACCGCGTTACGCAAATTCAGCTAATATCGTTTATTTGTCATTTGATTGAATTACCGCGTAACGCAAATACAGCTAATATCGTTTATTTGTCATTTGATTGAATTACCGCGTAACGCAAATTCAGCTAATATCGTTTATTTGTCATTTAATTAAATTACCGCGTAACGCAAATTCAGCTAATATCGTTTATTTGTCATTGAATAATAACCGACTTATTATACTCACTAAATTATATCGAAAAATATATTTTTCTTATTATTTTGGTGTTTGGGATTATAATGCACTTTTTGCACATGTTTGTAATGGGTAAGTTTGTTTTATGTGTTTGTTTGCATGTTTGTTTGTTTTTTGTTTTGTTGTAAATAACTTTTTTTTTATTGTAACACGACATATGACAGCACCCCGCTTGATGTTAGGCTGGAGTGTAGTCCATGAATGGATGTCACTGCTACTACAATTCAATAACTGCGAGTAGCAGTCACGTCCACTATGCCGGCCTAATTGGAACCGGCACATTACAAGCTGATCCCGAAACGCGAACAAATCACTTCACGGTCTGTATACTTGTAAGTGGTGGCCGGATCGTCAGACTGGGTACTACTACCTACCACTCTTTTATAACCAGACCCGAAGCAAATATCTATCTCTTTTTTTTATTAACAAATATTTGCAATATTTAATATAATTATTAAATATTGCAAATAAAAGTTATGAAACAAATATTTGCCCCGACCGGGAATCGAACCCGGGACTTTACGCGCAACAAACCAATCTCTGACCGTTCGTCATTTACTTTTATTTATTATTTATTTGACTCGTGAGAGCTAGGTTGCCTAGTGCCCATAACCTTAGAGCTTGTATTCGGAAAATTGTGGAAGTGAAGGAAGCGTGGGAGTTGTGTCAGGATCGTGGTAAGTGGCGCTCCATTGTCTCTGCCTATCCCTGTGGGAAAAAGGCGTGACTATAACTCAATTGTAAAAATATAATTATTAATTGCCAGCCTTCCTGTCTCCAGACTTCTCCGTCAGCCGCTTGCACAACTCCTCGGTCAGGCGCTTAGCTGAAGCTCCCCAAGTGCCCATCGTCTCGACCCCAAACGGCGCAACTTCGTAACCTATTTGTAATTTATTTGTTTTTTTACAGACCCGTCTCTGACATTTGTAGCGATTAAGTTTTATTCTTCGTGGACCCACCAGTGGATCTCTGAAGACTCACGCGCCTTCAGTCGTTGGTGACATGGACGTCTTCAGTCTCGCCTTATACCTGGCAGAACTACTTTTTTATTGAAGCGTGTCACATGACAGCACTCTGCCTTGTGTTAAGCTGGAGTGCGGTCCAGCAACGGAGGTCAATGTTACTACAATTTAATAACTGCAAATAGCATTTATATTTATAGAGCCGTCTTAGTGATTGAAATCGTCAACATGAAAGCAAATCCCGTGACGCGACTTAGTCACTTTCGGTCTATAAACGTGTAAATGGTGATACTACTCCGAATCAACAGACTGGGAAAACTAACCTCTAGATGCCGGCTTTGAAGATGCGCAGTAACTTGTATTGTTACCTACTTATTATTAGTTTTACATATGTGTATAAAGGACATCATTCATTTTGTATGGCGACTTAGGCTTAATTGTATTAACAGTTGCATATACATTTTAAAATAGTTTAATGTACAAAGATGACAATGTAATTGGAATATATTCTTTATTTTGCATAGTTTAGGTGTGCAAAATGATCAAACTATAATTATGACCGTTCAAAGCAGAGCTGTTAATATGACGTGTCTTTGTGATTGACAGACGATACAATATCCATGTTGTATTTTCCAAATAACTCAATTGCACAGCAATTTAAAGCAAAATTGTTATTAGTTTTATCAATACAAGTATCGAAACTACCATTTATATATTTATTCATCATTTGACATTACAAAAGTAGTACATAGAAGCCCAAAATGAATTATGTCCTCTTGGAATTTTATTAATTATGCGCACGACAGAATAGATGCGCGTACTTGCTCCTACCTCAGTCGTCCAGCACTTTTCTTATCAGCAAATCCTTATGCTGCGCAGTTTAAAAATCAGCGCTCTTTTATCTGCCGGCATCATACCTTAAAGTATACAGACCGTAAAGTGACTTAGTCGCGTTTTGGGATCAGCTTGAAATTAGAAAATATATAATTTTAATTTACGTTAGTTTCAAATTGGGATTGCTTGAAGATTATTTATTTGCCTGTGTGAAATGATGTATTGCAAGTTATTATTTAGATTTAGGTGTAAGTTATATTGCTCTCTTGTATCTTATTTAGCAGTGCCCGCGGTTTCACCCGCTTAAAATTAGGTTTACAACACAGCCATAAAAAGGAAGAGGTTCTCAATTCGACTGTATATCCCATTTTTTGTATTTATAACTCGATAACTCATATAAAAATAACAGACAGAAATAAAAATAAATATAAGAGCTGAAACTATAGTTAATTGGAAACTATAGTAAAATATATATATTTTTAAATTAAAAGTATCCTATGTTACTTTTAGTACCTCCAAAAGTATGTGTACAAATTTTCATGATGATCGGTTAAGTAGTTGTTACGTTAAAACGTAACAAACAAACTCACATTCACATTTATAATAATATTAGGATGAAAATATAGATAGATAAATTCTTATTGCACAGTAAATAAAACACATACATAGGCGATCTTAATGTCTAGTGACATTTTCTACCAGCTAACCTTTGGGATGAATCTTATAGTAATAGATGTGAATCTGAATAGATAAAATAAGTTAATAATATTTAAATGTCAGTAGGGACAATGCCAGTGCCAAATAATAATTTAAAAATCAATCAAATTGTCACGCCATTTTCCCACAGGGATAGACAGAGACAAAGGAGCGCCACTTGCCACGAACCCCTCGCTTTCTGCACATCCAAAATTATTTTCATACAAGATCTATGGTTGTGCCTATCCCTGTAGGAAAATGGCGTGACAATTGTATTTTCATTATTAATAATAGTGGCTTGACACAGCGCCAGATTAAGTCAGCGCGGGGAGTGTTACAAATTCTGTCAAGGGGCCCTTGGTTTGCTTTAGGTTCTCAAGTTTAGGGTATTAAATAAAACAAAATTGTTACAAATCAACTTTTCTGGATTTAATATGGGAAAATTTAGAGCATAGCCTAAGCGCTTCGCGTTTAAGGCATGCATGATATTTTACGCTCCTATCTATAGTTAGGGAACGAGTTAAATTAATTCGGGGGCTGAGGTGCGGTGGGGCGTGAAACGACCACCACCCGTATCTTAGTGGCCGCTTTTAGTGACGCTCATAGCTCGGCGATGTCATTTAATATCGATAAAAACGTGTCCATATTTTCTTTGTTAGATTATTGAAAAATTAGTGAGTTAATTGAATAAAAGAGAGTCGTCATCCGTAGTCAGGCTAGAATCATTATTAGAAACGTGATTAAAATGTGTGAAAAAGAAAAATAAAACATACAGTCACTATTCTCAAAATGAAATTAATATATAATTCATTAAAAGTTGTTGCTGTCTAATGTTTATACTTCAATTTAATACACATTTATAATTTTTAATAACTAAATCTATTTGCGTTTTAAGGAAAATGTGTGTTTATCATTATCGACATTTTGCATTTTACTTCATTATTCATAATGGACACGTGACCATGACGTCACAACTACATTCCCACCGTGTTCATTTAACTCGTTCCCTTACTATAAATAAATATTTTTATAACGGTCAGCCAGGCGTTGGAGCACGGGGCCCCCAAATTCGCGGGGCCCGTAGAATTTACTACTCTTGCTACGTGGCTAATCCGGCACTGGCTTGACATATGACCGCACCCCGCTTGATTTAAAGCTGTCTATAAATGGAGTTGACTTCTACCACATGTAAATAACTAAGTAGTAAGCATGCTAGTTGGAAACGGCAACTTACAAGCTGATCCCGAAACGCAACTAAGTCACTTAACGATCAGTATATTTAAAGGATCCTAGGATAACCCATATAGGATAGGGAAAAATCTTCTACTAAGGATCTGTAGAATTAATCTAGGTACTGCATTTAATACCAAATATTAAAAAAAAACAAATATTTTTATTTAAATTATTTTTATTAATATTATAATAAATAATATCACATTTTTGTATGGATCTCTTTGATTTATTTTCTTTTTATATTACAATTAAAGATTTTTTCGTGTATTATTTGTTTTTAATTTCCTTTCCTCTTGGTGTTGTGTAAGGATCGTGGTAAGTGGCGTTCCATTGTCTCTGCCTATCCCTGTGGGAAAAAGGCGTGACAAATTGATTGATTGATTCCTCTTAAAGCTGATATAGCGTCATCCTATTTATTATTACAACATTTAACCTCGACTTGCCTGATGGGGAAGTCCAAGAGTGACGACGACTGAAAAGAACCCCCTTTTTTTAAATTGTGATTCACCATATGACTGCACCCCGCCTTATGTTAACCTGGAGTGGCGGTCCATGAATGGAGGTGATTACTAGTACAATTCAATAACTGTAATTAGCAATCACATTCACTATGCCGGCCTAGTTAGAACCGGCACTTACAATCTGACCTATACTTGTAAGTGCTGGTACTACCCCGGATCGGCAGACTGGGTACCACTGCCTGCCACTCTGATAACCAGACGCGGAGCAAACATACGCCTGTTTTTTTATTAACAAATATTTGCAATATTTAATATATTTATTGCAAACAAAATATTTGTTCCGACCGGGAATCGAATCTGGGACTTTACGCGTAAACTGGTGTGATAACCAATTGACTACGCCTGTCTTCAAATAAATATGACTTTGTGACAACTATTCGCCTTAACTCTCGCTGTCTTATCTAAAAACCAACAAAATACGTTGGAAGTCGCGGCAACGACACAAAAAAAATAAAACAACAATAAAGACAGTCCGCAAACAACAAAGACCGTCCGCAAACAATAAAGACAGTCCGCAGACTTCCAAAGTATTTCCACAGGTACCTATGGCTGTTAAAAAAAACTTATATTTTAGTTGTCCGCAAACAATAAAGACAGTCCGCAGACTTTCCAAAGTATTTTCATATGCTGTTATAAAAAAACTAATATGAGTTGTATCATACACAATAATATAGACACAATAAAATAGACTCTCCTGTTTACCAACGCCACCCCAGCCGGTGAAATTTTAGATTTGAATTAAAAATATTGAATAATGTTTTGCTATTCTTTAAAAATAGGCGTTTGTTATTTTTAAATTAAACAATGTTGATTTCTTCAAACATAAAATGTATCACCATAAAGTATTCGGGGTCGTAGGTGGAATATATTTCATTAGAAGTAATATAAAAACATTGTATATTTTAGTAGTATGGGAATATAACCTAAAAATATATTTTTGTTTATCAATTAGAAAAATATAAAAGTAGCAATTTTTTCAGTTTCAAATACTTAAAATAGTAGTTTTTATCTATAGATCGTTGGAAACGGGATGGTTTTAGAAACACCACCCCAAAATGCTGTCATAGTCACTGTCACTGTCAACCATTGAGACAACCAACACCTCAGTCTCTCCGGAATTAAAAATGTATAATTATAAACCAAAATAAATGCGATCGTAAGCCGCGTAGAAGGACATCTTTAATATTGGGCTTCTATATACTACTTTTGTAATTGTCCAATGATGAAAAAATATATAAATGGTAGTTTCGATACTTGTATTGATAAAACTATCAATACAAGTATCGACCATTTATATATTTTTTCATCATTGGACAATCATATTTTAATAACAATTTTGCTTTTAATTGCTGTGCGATTAAGTTATTTGGAAAATAAAATATGGATTTTGTATTATCTGTAAATTAACGCCATATTTGTTCTAATTTGAACTGTCATAATTATACTTTGATCATTTTGCACACCTAAACTATGCAAAATAAAGGATATATTTTCCAATTACATTGTAATCTTCGTACATTACACTAATTTAAAATGCATTTTAAACTGTTAATACAATTAAGCCCAAGAACTCATACAAAATGATTGATGCCCTTTGTTTAATCATTTCTCAATGTTGACAGGCACTGTAATTGCTGACATGTCTTGTCTCAAGACTGTCAAAAACGTTACTTTTTTAAATTAAATCTACCCTATTTAGTATTCGGGGCTAGAGGAGTAATCATCAAAGTTATAAACTTTGGGTAATTTAGCTATTAAATGTTTTTTAGATTTTGTTGGTTTCATATATAGTTTTAACACAGCTTTTTTTGTTTCTTTACATTCAAGTATTTCGGTTAAATTTAGCGCCAGTGGTCTATTTGTATGGAGTGTTTCCTTATCAGTCACATCATTAGATTTTGTTAAATTATTACTATTGCTTTTAGTTCCTATGTTTTCATTTACCCCATTAAGTATAACATTTAGCAATTCCATTTCTTGATTCATGTCGTCATAGTATAAGCCTGATGCTTTTTTTACATCCCTATTATAACTATAATCCGAATTACCTGCTTCCTTAGCCTTACTATTTGTCGTATTAGTTTTTGGGTTGCCATTTACAATCGTAGGTTCATTAGTATTTTTCTTAAGATCTTCGTTGTCAATTACAGTCTTATTTTTATATTGTGATATTTCGATTTGAAAATTGGCTTTATTTACATTTGTTTCTTTTTTATGTAAGTTGGCGTTTTTGTTGGTTTTGGTGGTATCATCCATTTCACTGCTTACATATTTACTTGTTTTTCTGCAAGTGGAACACGTAGTAACTGCTTTACATATTTTACAAATATGTGCAGGAGTAGACTTGTGTGATACGATTGCGCTGTTTTCAGAATATTCATTTTGTGTCATTGGCGAAACTATATGCAACTTTTGAGATATTGCTTCAGTAAATTTGTCTTCATTTAATCTTTCGTCAGATTCAATATTACTATTGTTTTTTATTATTAATTTTAAATGTATATCTGTTTTTGATTTAGGATCCTTACCGCGTACCAGTTTTCCATTCTTAGGGTTTATTTTAAACTCTACTTCTAATAAATTAGATTGATTATCTGTTAGGACTTTATCGTGATATTGATCGTCTTTATTGTCATATTTCATTGAAACTTGAACAATTTTATTATTATTAAAATTGTGTTTTTTATTTATCTTTTGAGTATCGGTACCTTTATTCTGAGTATCGCTACCCTTATTTTGATGATTGTCACCTTTTTTATGATAGACCTCACACCCTTCACATAGGCTATTCAGACTCTCAGGTAAATCTACTTTTACAATATTTTGATTATGTTTATTGTCTGCCATTAATTTTCCTGATTGACTAATATGATGACAACAACATTTTCTACGTAGCAATATAACAAGGTATTTATCGTTTAATTTATTTGAATCCTCATCAATTTTTGATTTTGCAGATTGTGTGTCTGAATTACCTTTTTTTGGTTGTACTTTTTGTTGGTCATTAGTTGAATTAGTTTTTGGTGTTAATTTTTCAGAATTTTCGTCTGATTTACTTTTACATGGTGGTACTTTCTTTTTGTTATCATTTGACTTCGTTGCTTTTTCCTTCCCAGGTGTTTGAATACAATGTCCACAATTTGGGCATACTAAACTCGGTGTCAAACTTGAACTTGATTTAGTATTCATCTGTTTTTTAGGAGAATTTGTACCTTTCTTTTTTGCGACACTTGAAGAAAATTTTGGTAATATTTCGTTTGTACAGTCCGTAAAACATTTTGGACATACTAAACCATACTTTGTAAAATTCTCCTCATTACATGGAATGCAAGCTAATTTAGACAGTGTGATTTTAAGCTCAGTTTTATTAGTTTTATTTTGGTTGTTACTTAGACTTGTTTTTGATGTATTTTTGTTCACGTTTAAACTTGAATCGGTCGTACATGGTCGGCAGTTTGGACAACATGATGTATATGATTTTTGGGTTTTATTATTTTTCTTTGTGTTAACACTTGAACTAGATTTTGTAAATTTGTTGCCACATTTCGCACAACAGGTACTAGATTTAGTTTTCTTTTGTTTTTTATCTTTAGATTTTTTTTGTTTTTCGTTACATTTTTGGTTACATGTTTGGTTACATGATTTTTTTTTACTTTTCGATTCCTTATTCTTTTGCTTTTTAACACTTGAATTTGACTTTGAACATTTCTTTTCACAACATGAACTTGATTTTTTTAAACTTTTATTTTTGTCGACACTCGATGATGATTTTGCCTTTTTAACTTTAACACAATCAATTTTGTCTGTCTTCTTATTGCCACGAATTTCCAATGACGAATTCGTCTCATTATTAGTCGGAAGTTTGCAATTTTTACAAATCAACATGACAGATAATTTATTTTCACAACTACACTTATCAGATTCTTTTCCTTTAGGTTTTTTAGATGTTTTGTTATTTGATTTAAAATAGTAAGACGATATAGTGTTCAATAAAGTATCATTATCAGTTAGATTTTGTGACACGGGTTTATCGTGAACAGTATTTCTTTTATCTACTTTGACAATATCTTTATTTTTAATTATTTTATTTTTATTATTAACTTGAACTTCTGTGGATCCATTTTTATGAGCACGTTTTTGTCGTTTCTTACAAATGTTTGACGAATATTTACCTAAATGGCATATTTGGTCTTTATTTATTTTATCCGTAATCCAATCTTTTATTCTTTTCAATATATTACGATATTCTGGTTTGGTGGAATCGGTTGTGTCTGTGAATTCACCGTAAATATCACTATATATATTGCCACAATTTTCAGATACATTATAAATTTCGTTTAATAGAACAGAACTTACGACCTTATATTTTAACCCATTTAAGTTAGAATCGCTTGTACTCGTAGTTGTATGTTCTAATTTATTGTTACATATGTTAAATATTGCTCGTGTTAGTTTCTTGCTTGATTCTTCTGAAATTTCGCTCTCTGCGCTTAATTCTGCTCTGAAATTATTAAGTGGGCCATTATATTAAATAAATTATTATAAAATAAATTGAAATAAATTGTGCATGGTCTTGAAGGATTTCAGGGAAGTAGGCGAGTGTAAGAGATAAACAAGGCAATGTAAACAATATTTTTAACCAGCACATTCACCTTGATACCTACTTGTTCTTCAGCTCCCCAAACCTTAAGATGTATTTGAGGAACTATCACTCCAGCTTAACTTTAATTATTTATTTGTTCAAGTACTATAAAAATTACGTGACTGAAAAATTGCGCTTCGAAATAAATCATTTTAAAAATTCCCTTACCCATAAATTTGTTTTTGGACATTACGTACGTCTGCATCATCAATTATATTCACATAAATTATATCATATTTATTACTGTTTTTTTCTTTTTCATTTTTAGCACTAGCTCTATCATCCCGATTTTCAATTTCTTTAGAAGTTAAACTATCATAATTAATAACATCAAAAATTACTTCATCACTCAATTTCTTCTCTATTGTATCCTCTGTTTCTTTAGAATCATTAATATACAAATCTTTACGTGTTCTATGTATTTCATCATCAATTTTCCTAGAGAACTTCTTAGCGTCTTCTATATAAGCTTTCCGATCATTTTTAACCAGCCATGTTTCTATGGGACCAGTATAATCAGGGTTTGTGATCATTTTACTTTTTTTAACAACAGTCACATCTTTGATTCCCATAATACCTCTCTTGGATCTTGATTGTAATTTTGATTGTAATTTCTGTACCCAATTAGAATTTGTATTTTCTATATTATTTAAACGTACATTCTCTTTACTTGGTTTTGGAGTTAAGGCATTGTCCTTTTGTTTATTGCGTTTTTTGGAGAAAAAATCACATAATTTATTTCCTGATTTCTTTGGTATTGTTGGTTTAGTTGAAGCTGAGGCAATATCCGTGTCGTTCGCATTGTAATCCTTGTTTTCGTGCCATACTTGTATCATGTTATTCTCATCACTTAGGGTACAATTTACTTCACGTTTTGGTATTCTTAACTCATTTTCTTGTTTCATACTTATATTTTCAAAAGTCGGGTTGGCATCATCTAATTTCATATCATTTTTATCGTTTATTGGTACTGTGACTTCTTCTATAGTAATTTTGTTATTTTTTTCGTTTTCTTTCATCGTTTTTATGGCATCAGGCTTAATCAATTCTTTTTTTCCAGTAACATCAAATAATTTGGACGAATTTTCAGCAAATATTACATTTATATAAATCATTGACGGCTTTGGTTTTATTTTCTCTGAAATTATTAGTTTGCTATTATTAGTTTGTTATTTATACGTCATAAGCTGTTATATATAGGCTGGCTTGCCACAAGCTCTACGGTTATGGGCACTAGCCCCTGTATCAAGAGAATTGTAGATATGAGGGAAGCAATGGAGTTGTGTTAAGATCGTGGCAAATGACGCCTCCATTATCTCTGCCTGCCTATTATGACGCCTCCATAGGAATGGGGAAGTGGCGTGACATTGGCTTACCATGGTATGTTAAACAATTTAATATTTATTTGTAGCTTGACATACGGCAGCTGGAGCGTGTTCTATCAATGGATACAACTGCTACTACAGTGGCAGCAGCAAGTAGCAGTCGCATCCACTATGCCGGCCTTGAATATTTAATCGTGAAGTGCTTGAATAAATATTTGCTCCGACCGGTAATCGAACGCGTAACAAACCAATTCGCTGAGCCTGTCGTGAATGGGTTAAAATAAAAGTTATATAAATTTGTTCAACTCCGAATCTTTAATAATGTAGGTCAAAATCACAACTTCCTTGCTTCCCTCACATCCACAATTCTCCTAATACAAGCTCTATGGTTATGGGCACTAGGCAACCTAGCTTTCTTGAGAATGTCTCCGATTTGGTCCGATTCCACATCAGATTTATAAATTCAATGTGCCCAAACCATCAAAGTATTCCTTTGGCAATCCTTGTCACTACATCTTCTTTCAAACCACATTTATCGCGCATTGTGCTATTCCTCTATCCGCTATCGTCACTCCACATACACTCCTTAATGACCGCATTTTTAAAGCCGTAATTCTACTCTCATGCTTCGAATATAATCCTGCTAAATACAAAAACATATATTTCTACGTAAAATGGTTACACACAGCGTTACATCTTTATTTATCAATATTAAATTGTTTACATTTTGTCTTAGGGCTTGAATAGGAATACATATATATAAACATAATAATATACGTACTTACTTGTCCTACACATTTCAATTAGCATGTGGATATCAAAGATTTAAATCTTCGGTGGAAACACATAAAATTTTCTATTTCCTAATATCGTCATGTCTTCTAACGTTGATCTTATAGATTGCGACCGGTTCCTCGCAAAGTTAATCACTGTTAAACTTAACAGTAATTAATACCATTGATTATCACATATAATTTATTAATACATACATAGAAATAAAGATAATCCAATACTAAGAATTTATCACAGAAATGATAATAAAATAGTATAAAAATAAAATAATGACATTTGACAGATTTTTAAGAAAACTTTGTGGCAGAAGAGTGGTTGTTTTTTAGGTTATGGGCACACGGCACAGCTAAAGTGTGATCCATAAATGGATGGATGGAAAATGCCACTGGCCCTCGCATGACAGATAATCAATATCAATCAATTACCAAATAATCAATCAAATTGTCGCGCCTTTTCCCCATAGAAATAGGAAAAGACAATAGATCGCCACTTGCCACGATCCTGACACAACTCCCTCGCTTCCTAATCGCTAGGTTTCAGAACTACTCCGGAACGTATTTATAGAATGTTCACCACTTACAGCCGTGAACGGACACGAGTTTTTTTAGTCGTCGTCACTCTTGGAGCTCCTCTTGCTTATCATTAGGCGGATCGATTTCAGATGTCGAGTCACAATAAAAAAATCTTGAAGAACTTACTAGAAAATCATCCAAAATACACACAAAAAAATTATACACTGAAAATCATTCAAAATTACACACTGATAATCATCCAAATTACACACCAAATATCATCCAAAATTACACACAAAATCATCCAAAATCATACACTAAAATTATCCAAAATTACATACTAAAAAACATCCAAAATTACATACTGAAAATCATCCAAAATTACACACTGAAAATCATCCAAAATTACACACAAAATCATCCAAAATCACACACTAAAATCATCCAAAATTACACACAAAATCATTTAAAATTATAACAGCATTTTGTACTTACATAGCGCAATATTTTTTTTAAATTATATTTATATTTCTATGTCTAGCTACTAAAGAAAGTGCTTGGCATAGGAACAGGACGTTCAAAATACATAATATATCGTTGCCTAGAACCCATAACCGTAGAGCTTGTATGAGGAGAATTGTGGATGTGAAGGAAGCGAGGGAGTTGTGTCCGGATCGTGGCAAGTGGCGCTCCATTGTCTCTGCCTATCCCCGTGGGAAAGAGGCGTGACAATATGATTAATAGAACCGGCAAGTAATTTTGAACCTGTGCTCTCGGTTTGCATGAATAGTACATCACGGACGCCTTATTAATTGGAAATTAATTTTTCTTGACGCAAGCAAGTTAAATACCAAGCCATAAATATATTTTTATAAAATAAATTATATTTTATATATTTGCTTTTGCATATTTTTATTTTTTATGTACAGATTTTTTTATTTATGAGGTTTCGTACTCTGAGAGGAATATGAACTAAATGCTACAAAAGTTGGTAAGTAAAAAAAAAACAGGAAATTACTTGGTATAAACTATTAGTAAATATTAGGTATCTTTTAATTCAACTGCCGATTTGGCCGGCAGAATGTGGATGTTCATTATGCGATGCTGGTTCCTACATTAATGTATGGAAGTGAATGGCAGAGGAGCATGAGAGTAGAATTAACGCTGTAGAAATGCGGTCGTTAAGGAGTGTATGTGGAGTGACGATAGCGGATAGAATAAGGAATAGAACGATAGATGTGGTTTGCAAGAGGATGTAGTGACAAGGATTGACAAAGGAATGCTTCAATGTTTTGGGCACATGGAAAGGATGAGTGAAAGTTGATTGACGAAAAGAATTTATAAATTTCATGTGAATGGATTCGTTAAACAATGCAGGCCCAGGAGAGTGTTTGAGACATCCTCAAGAAAGCTAAGTTGCCTAGTGACCAACACCATAGAGCTTGTATGAAGAGAATTGTGAATGTGAAGGAAGCGAGGGAGTTGTGTCAGGATCGACGGGAAAACATCCGTATTTCGCCAAGTCTTTGTGAAGTTGCAGGGGCTCCAGAGTGCTCGTTACCTTAGCATCACCTATAACTCGTATAGCTCGGCGCTGTAATGAATCTTGAACATTGAGAAGATATTTGGCAGAGCCGACCCAGAGGTGCAAATAGTACTCTGCGCAAGAGTAAATTTTAGCCCAATAAAATACTACTAGCAACAGGCGCTACTTCGGCGCGAAGAACTTCCACACCATGCGCAAGAACAGAGAAGCATAGTAAACTATAGCTTGTCTAACTATAAATGAAACACTTAACTAGTTTATTTAAATGTGTCAATGCAAATATTTCTAACTATACTATTTATACTTTATCAGCGTGCTCCTCCTTTCGTGTCCAACCAGCAACTGAATGACCAATTACAATCGCATTTTCGGTGTGTTGCATTCATATTTTCTGTTTTCTCGTGTGCGTCAATGCGGTGGAGGGGGGCTTAGTATAGAAATGTAAAAAAAAAACCTAATTAAACAATTATTTACAGAAATAATCGGGTTAATGTTATCAAAAGAAAAGGCCTACAAAATACATATACACATAAGTACATTCAAAAAAATGGAGATTGATCAAAAGAGATACTTATGCCAGTTATGTTTGAAAAATATAAGAAACAAAGGTGATTGTAAAGATGAAGACACATGCGTTTGTTATAAAAACAAATATAGGACTTTTAAATCCATTGGCATCCAAACGACATTAAACAACGACGCCATTTTAAATAAAGTCTTAAATATTTTTGAAGCAAATCCCAAGAAGAAGCTTAAAGACAAGTCTATAAACACAACAGTTACATCAAAGCTACAACATTTATCACGTAGTAAAGTAATTATAATATCGATAAGTAGCAGAAATAAATTGAAGAAGAAAAGTTCCTCAATACCGCAATTTAATACCGAGGAAAAGAATTACAAATTAAAAGATAGAACCTCTTTCAAAGACACGATACAGGAAGTTAATAATTTATTTGCTAACTTAAAATTTAATAAAAAATTTGATAATAAACAAGAGCCTTGCATCACGCACGGCCTGAACTTTTTACCTGTATCAAAGAGACCATAGTAAAAAATATTTTTATTATAGTATTTTCTTAGATTTCGCGCGAACATTGATTATCAAATTAAACATATTTTATGCGGCTTCCTATCGCGTTTATTTTGGTTTTGATTTTAAATTTTTTATTATTCCGCCGTTTCGAGAGCTTTGCAGCCATCGTGGTTACGGAGAGAAAATAAACGCCATAGTAAGCCGCAAAAAATATGTTTAATTCAATTATATTAATTACTGTTTACATGCTAAGTAATCTTATTTGTCATGCCTTAATTTCGTCAGGGATAATCAAACACAGCGGAACATCATTTCTAACGATCATGAGGCAACTCTTTATGTAAGCTCTGTGGATATGGGCACTCCAAATCCTTGCTTCTTCAAGAATATCCCCAATTAAGGCGACCGTGGTGCAGTGTACGAAACCACTCACCGGTACCAATGTATCTTTGATATATGTACTTTGCTTGTCCTGTTTCTATAATACAAGCACTTTAATAGAAATGTATAAATAATAAAAAATAAATAAAATATTGATTGAGGTACAATTATTATTTTTTGCATCAATCTTCTTTAAACAATCTATTCAATGTACCTAAACCCAGGGCGTACCGATCGGATACGGCGCCCAGGGCAAGTATCGAGGATACGCCCTTTCCTAATAAAACATATTAAATCTTGCTAAAGATATTCTACAACTAAGCTTCCACCGACCTTCAGACATATTTGGAAGAAACCAAAAATAAAACTCCCAGAATCGAACTGATTTTTCCTTGGTTTAACAATATTTTTAAGTTATCATTTGCAAATCGCGAACACCTTTCAAATGGCGCCCAGGGCACGTGCACTACCTGCCTGGCCATACCCTAGTTACGCCGATGCCTAAACCACCCCGGTAGATAAAAGAGCGCTGATTTTAGAGCTGCGCAGTACAAGTTTCCACATAGTTGATAGTATTTGAAATCACATTCATAAATCAGGTCAATGGATAACAAAACAAATTACTGCGTAGCTAGCGCTTTTTTAACTGCCGGGTCTACATCTTCTTTTAAATTACACTTATTACACACAAAAATCAACGTGTGTATGGATGTTGATCAATCAATCAATCAACTTGTCACGCCTTTTTCCCACAGGGATAGGCAGAGACAATTGAGCGCCAATTACCACGATCCTTACACAACTCCCTCGCTTCCTTCACATCCACAATTCTCCTCATACAGGCCCTGTGGTTATGGGCACTAGGCAACCTAGCTTTCTTAAGGATGTCTCCGATTTGGTCGGAGAACACCCTCTTGGATCTGCCTCGATTAACGCATCCATCCACATCATATTTATAAATTTCTTTCGTCAATCTACTTCCACTCCTCCTACAGAAACATTTCAAAATAAAATAAAAATACATTAACTTATTTAATACATTTTTTTTAATTTAAGAAATAACGTAAATATAAATCTAAAAAAATTAAAAAATACCTAGTTTTGGTAATGTTAAAGTAATTTTACAGTTCAATAGTTAACACTGCTCCCTAAACTCTTCGTGTTATAGCTGAAATAGTCAATAAATTATTATTTTTTCACTTTACTAAGGTATCATCATCATCATCAGCCAGAAGACGTCCACTGCTGAACATAGGCCTCCCCCTTAGAACCATTCCGAACGACAAGATGCCAGTTGCGTTCACTGCTTATTCGCGACTTTCACTATGTCGTCAGTCCACCTAGTGGGAGGCCTACCTACGTTTTGTCTGCCAGTTCGTGGCTAAAGTGCTTCTATCATAGAAACAGTACAACCAAAGTATATATAATCAAAGATACATTGGTTCTGGCAAGTGGTTTTGAACCTGTGCTCTCGGTTTGCGTAATTGTTGCACTACCATTACACCACAGTCAACTTTTGTAATTTGCCAAATTCATAATAAATTGGCCGGCATAGTGACGACGACTGAAGCAACTGTAAACTAAAAGGTTTGGTGCGTCGTTTCTTTGTAGAACAAACGATAAGTGGAATGCTTGACCAGCCCATTTGTTCTCTCCATCCAATAACCTGGGGTCCTACAAGCGATGCGTGAAGAAGCACCTTTGGCCAAGCACTTTAGTAGCTTAGTATAGAGATAAACAGTTTTAAAAATTAAAAAAATAACAGACTGAAGTTTTTTTTAAAGGCTCGACCCATGTTAAGCTGCAGTGCGGTCCATGAATGGAGATGACTATTAAACAGTTATAACTGCAAAAAGCAGTCACATCCACTATGCCGGCCTAGTAGGAACCGGCAACTTCAAGCTGATTCCGAAACCCGACTAAGTCAATTTACGGTCTATACACTTGTAAGTGGTGGTACTACCCCGGATCGGCAGACTAGGCCAATTACTGTGCTATGAAACAAATCTGCTTCGACTGGGAATCGAACCCGGGACTTCACGAGTTGCAACCTAGTGTTGCCAGTTTCCTAAAACAAGTAAAAACCAATACTAACTCATTATATTTATATATGTCAGAATTTGTATGATACTTTTTACTATCGACACTCATTTTCGATTCATTCGCGACTTTGCTCGGATTATTCGATGATTCGGCGAATTCGTTCATCCTCTCGTTTAAATTTTCCAATTTTTTCATCAGATCTTCCTTCTGTTTTTTCGTTTTTTTACACTCAACTATATCTCTCCAGTGTAAGTCTGTGTTCGATGATGTGTGTTTGTATACCTTAAAAATGACATTTATAAGATTAAAGTCTCTGCCACGACAAGCGAAGTATTACTCAAAACGAAGTATATACTCGGCAGATAAAAAGAGCGCTGGTTTTCGAGCTGCGCAGTCAGTTTAAGGACCTGCTGATTAGTAATTCTGTCGTGTACAAAATAGATAATATTCTGAAATATATACACTTCAAAAAACCATTAAGTTAAGTAGGTTATAAAACAAATTGCAGCAGTGGCGTGGCGGGGGCGGCCCGCCCCAGGCGGCACATTTAGGGGGCGGCAAAATTAAAAAAAACTGAAATAAATCGTTAAAATTTGAACCTGAAATTCATATTTTTGTTATACCTATGATTGAAACTCCAAAATAAGGGGGCGGCAATTAATTTTCCGCCCCGGGCGGCCGACTTCCGCCCCGGGCGGCTGACTTCCACGCTACGCCACTGCTGCGCAGCTTAAGGCGAGGAACCTAGCGCAGCTTATACGGCGTTCTCACGAAGCGAATTCAGTTGTTCAACTGCTCGCTCGACGCTCAATCGTTCGCGATTTGAACCGTCTAAACAGACTTTCAATCAAGTTGAAGCAATAAATATAGGTTCAACAAAAGTTAAAGGTCTTTAACTATATCTCTTCAGTGTAAATCTGTGTTCGATGATGTGTGTTTGTATACCTTAAAAATGACATTTATAAGATTAAAGTCTCTGCCACGACAAGTTTAAAACGAAGTATATACTCGGCAGATAAAAAGAGCGCTGGCTTTCGAGCTGCGCAGTTTAAAGACCTGCTGATAAGTAATTCAGTCATGTACTTAATAGATATATTCTAAAATATATACACTGCAAAAAAACATTATAAGTAGGTAACAAAACAGCTACGCAGCTTATATACAGCGTTCTCCCGAGGCGAATTTAGTTCGCGTTCGCGTTTTGAACCGTCTGAACAGACTTTCAATCAAATTGAAGCAATAAATATCGGTCAACAAGTACCTGTAAATTCTGTTCGATTAGGTTTTTTTGAGCAGTTCTTCTTTACACTTTTTTTTGAGTTGAGTTTTGAGCCGCATATAATTTATTTATTGAATTAATAAATTTTCGGATTTAATAGATTAATCTCATTTTCGGCAATTTACCTTAACTTTAGGAGTGATGGTTTCGACGAAGAATGGGTAGTCATCCGTTATGTCTTGCTCAGTATAGTAAGAGTCATTATTTAAGTGTTTATTGTCAAAAACACCTTCTCTTGTTTTCGCCATCACAAGCTCCAATAGTTTGGTCAGTCCAATTTCGTGATCGTTCAATAAATGTCTATCCAGGACCGTTATTCTAAAAGAAATACTTCTTTGAGCTTGTATGAAGAGAATTGTGAATGTGAAGGAAGCGAGAGAGTTGTGTCAGGATCGTGGCAAGTGGCGCTCCATTGCCTCTGCCTATAACTGTGGGAAAAAGGCGTTGATTGATTGAATTATATTACTTCTTTAGCTTAGGTATAGATCCCGGCGCTGGCATTCGTTTTTTTTATTTTGACTCGACATATGCCTGTTGTTAGGCTGGAGTGCAGTCCATGAATGGAGGTGACTACTACTACAGCCAATTAAGTAAGTAGGAGTCACATCCACAATGCTGACCTAGTTGAAACCAGTTGTTCCAGAAACGCGACTTAGTCACTTCACGGTCGTGGTGGTACTACCCCGGAATGGCAGACTGAGCACCACTCCCTACCACTCTTTAATTACCAGACCCGGAGAAAATATTTAAACCACATCTACCGAGCACTGTAATTATTATTTCTAATTCTATATAAAAAAACTGAAATGTGCCATTAAGGCTAGGAATTAAGGCTAGACTAGTGGATATTATATCTTCTCGTCAAACATCCCACAGTGCCTGAAGACAAGGGTCTTCAACCAGTGTGTGTTGCCAGTGATGACATATGGCAGTCAGCGGGCAATGGAGAGAGCTATACTTAGTGTGTCTCTGCGTGATAGAATCCGAAACGAGGATATTCGCCAAAGAACCGGAGTTACCGACATAGCTCGAAATATTTGCGAGCTAAAGTGGCAATGGGCTGGCCACATCGCTCGAAGAACCGACAACCGATGAGAATGAAAGGTTCTAGAGTGGAGACCACGAACCGGAAGACGCAGCGTAGGTAGGCCTCCCACTAGGTGGACTGACGACATAGTGAAAATCACGAATAACCGGTGGATGCAACTGGCATCTTGTCGTTCGAAATGGCGTTCTAAGGGGGAGGCCTATGTTCAGCAGTGGACGCATTCTGGCTATGATGAGTGGATATTCTGGCCTCAATTCCTTTTAAAGTTTCAGATAGACTAACCTATCTGTAACAAAATTACACAAATGACATTTGAAAGTCTCATTTGACAACTCCTTTAATGTTGGCGTGGTTGAGAAGGACTTGCCCAATTTATAAACACCCTTAGATTGGGACTTGCTCGATGTCCCCGGTGCAGATTCACGTATTACCTGTAAGGATTAAATATGTATGTATTAGGATAAATAGACGAAAGTCCCGGGATCGATTCCTGGTCGAAGCAAATATCAATCAATGTACCACTTACAAGTAAACAGACCGTGAAGTCTGCATAGCCGGCATAGTGGATGTGATTGCTACTCATAAGTTATTGACTTGTAGTAGCAGTGACATTCATTCATGGACCACACTTCAGCTTAACATCAAGCGGGGTGCTGTCATATGTCGAGTCACAATAAAAAAAAATTGTCACGCCTTTTTCCCACAGGGATAGTAAGAGACAATAGAACGCCACCTGCCACGATCCTGACACAACTCCCTCGCTTCCTTCACATTCACAATTCTCTTCATACAGGCTCTGTGGTTATGGGCACTAGGCAACCTAGCTTTCTTGAGTATGTCTCCGATTTGGTCGGAAAACACCCTCCTGGGCCTGCCTTGTGTAACGCATCCATCCACATCAGATTGATAAATTCCTTTTGTCAATCTACTTTCACTCATCTTTCCATGTGCCCAAACCATCGGAGCATTCCTTTGTCAATCTACTTTCACTCATACTTTCCATGTGCCTAAACCATCGGAACATTCCTTTGTCAATCTACTTTCACTCATCCTTTCCATGTGCCTAAGCCATCGGAACATTCCTTTGTCAATCTACTTTCACTCATCCTTTCCATGTGCATAAACCATCGGAACATTCCTTTCGTCAATCTACTTTCACTCATCCTTTCCATGTGCCTAAACCATCGGAACATTCCTTTGTCAATCTACTTTCACTCATTATTTCCATGTGCCTAAACCATCGGAACATTCCTTTCGTCAATCTACTTTCACTCATCCTTTCCATGTGCCTAAACCATCGGAACATTCCTTTCGTCAATCTACTTTCACTTATCCTTTCCATGTGCCCAAATCATCGGAGCATTCCTTTGTCAATCCCTGTCACTACAACATCTTTCAAACGACATCTATCGCGCACTTATTCTATCCGCTATCGTCACTCCAAATACACACTTACTTCACTTTTTACACTGGATTCAGCTTCTTCTTCAGGATGAATGTATATAGATTGTTTACTCCCTGAAATCCTCGTGCGTATCTTGTCAAATAATTTTAACGCTGAATTTGTTCTGAATAAACCTGAAAAATTAATTTAGTAATTATGATATGGCATAAATGTTGGTTTTTGCTTGTTTTTGTATTGTGACACGACATCTGACCTCGACCCGCCTGATGATAAGCAAGAGGAGGTCCAAGAGTGACAACGACTGAGAGAACCGAGCTTGTTCTCAGCTGCCTCAGTCGCCGCCACTCGCCACTCGCTTGAAGGATCCAAGGTCATAGGATAAAAAGAAACACGGGCTGGCAAAGCATTCCACTTGTCGATTGTTCTATAAAGAAAAGACGCACCGAACTTTTTAGTTCGACTGCCGATTCGGTCGATAGAATGCGAATGCTTTCTTTCTGTCTCGGATTACGGGTGTAAAAAAGACGAGGTAGGAACAAGGTTAAAGAGCTCCGAGGAACATTCTCCGTGGAATAGGCGATAGAGGACGCACAGAGCCACTATGCCGGCCTCGCTTTAACTTACCTTTACTATGGCCTCCATCTTTATTATAATGTTTATTGACATAATCTGATTTGGCTTCGACAATATTTTGTTTATTCTGAAATATATGTTAATGAAGAGAGGGAGTTGTGTCAGGATCGTGGCAAGTGGCGCCATTGTCTCTGCCAATCCCAGTGGGAAAATGGCATGATAATTTGATTGATTGATTGATGTTAATGATGCATTAACCGAGAAAGACCCAGGAGGGTATTTTCCAACTAAATCGGAGACATCCTCAAGAAAGCTAGGTTGCCTAGTGCCCATAACCATAGAGCTTGTATGAAGAGAATTGTGAATATGAAGGAAGCGAGGAAATTGTATCAGGATCGTGGCAAGTGGCACTTCATAGCCTGCCTATCTCTGTAGGAAAAAGCCGTGATAATTGATTAGACAGTTATATAAATTTATTAGGTCCATGAGGAGTATGACCCTAGGAAGGATCCTACAAATTTACGATCCGCCTCAGCGACTAAGGCAGCCGTAGAATTAAACTGTTTTTACAGTCGACAGTGTAGGCGAGGTCAGATGTCGCATCTAAATAGACAAAAACAATTTAAGGTCCATTATTCGAAATAAGATTTTATTATTGACACACCCGGTTACAAGCTGATCCTGAAACGCGACTAAATCACTACGATCTGTATACTTGTATGTGGTACTACCCCGAATCGGCAGACTGGGCACTACTGCCTATAGCTTGTCTAACTATAAATGACGGGCCCCTCTACTTTATTAGTTAGTTTAAATGTGTGAATACAAATATTTCTAAGTATACTTTATTATCGTGCTCCTCCTTTTGTGTCCAACCAGCAACTGAATGACCAATTACAATTGCATTTTCGGTGTGTTACCTTCATATTTTATGTTTTCTCGTGTGCGCCAAATGCGGTGGAGGGGCGCGTCATTTCGGCTTAGACAGACAATAGAACTCTATATATATATATATATATATATATATAATGCTATTAGAATAAAAATAGGACGGGCTGTTGACTAACTTCACTTGACTGATTCAAAGGTGTCTTTTTCTTGACGGCTCGCAAAGAAAGAGACACCATACTAAAGTGAAGTTGGTTGCAGAGTTAAACGTCACAAAATGGCGCCGATTCCATCCTATTCTAAGAAATAAGAACTAATTCATTGTTATTTATTAATACTATGTTTATACCACGTGTGACTGAAAGAGACAACTACTTGTATTTAAATTCCTTTCTTTCAAAGGTTGTCACTACTTTTTGCAAATACAACCACTTGGTTGACTATTAATACTGCTTAAATAAAAGTCACGTGGTAACAAGTGTAGCGGCATAATTGTTCCGTCATCCTTATTTGAACTATTTGAATGTCATTTGTTATTGTGTCAAATGATCATCAAAACTAGTGACAACCTTCTTAATTACGAATGTAAAAATGTATATTCATCCCCTTCTGACTTTTTTTTAATGTCATAAGTGAAAATAGTATAAACGGTTGTATTTTGTAGCTATTTTAAGACTACTTCTTTTCCAAATTCTTTGGTCAATATTCTTGTTTTAATCGCATTATAGTAGTTTGTGTTCTATATAGTAGTTTATGTTCTATATAGTAGTTTATGTTCTATATAGTAGTTTATGTTCTATATAGTAGTTTATGTTCTATATAGTAGTTTGTGTTCTATATAGTAGTTTATGGTCATCACCGGTTTTGAAGTCACTTACTCTTGGCAAAGTCTTTGATTCCTTAAAAATATCCGAGTCCACACCATGCACCATTTGCCTATGCATAATCAAGGCGCTTGCGAATTGACATTTAAAGTCGCATTGGGAACAACTGTAACAAATAAATCAATCAATCAATTAAATTGTTACGCCTTAATTCACACAGCTTATCAAAGTAGAGTGTGCGGCGTCATGCAGTGCCAGATTAAGCCAGCACGGGGCTTGTAGCAAATTCTCTTAAGGGGTTTGCTTTAGGTTCTCAAGTTTAGGGTATTAAATTAAACAAAACTGTTACAAATAAACTTTTCTGGATTTAATATGGGCTTTAGAGATAACACTTTCAATATCGACTTAAAGTTTTAAATGGAAGTGAAGCATAGCCTAATCATATCGCGTTAAAGGCATGCATATATTTTACGCTCATATCTATAGTAGGGGAACGAGTTAAAGGAACGCGCGAGGAATGCAGTTGTGACGTCATGGTCACGTGTATATTATGAATAGTGAAGTAACATGCAAAATGTCGATAACAATAAACACACACTTTACTTAAAATGCAAATAGATTTAGTTATTAAAAATTATAAATGTGTATTAAATTGAAGTATAAACATTAAACAGCAATAATTTTTAATGAAATATATATTAATTTAATTTTGAGAATAGTGACTGCATGTTTTTCTTCTTTTTCACACGTTTTAATCATGTTTCTAATAATGGTTCTAGCCTGAATACGGATGACGACTCTCTTTTATTCCATTAACTCACAAAATTTTCAATAATCAAACAAAGAAAATATGGACACGTTTTTATCGATATTAAATGACATCGCCGAGATATGAGCGTCACTAAAAGCGGCCACTAAGATACGGGTGGTGGTCGTCTGAAGTCCCACCGCACCTCAGCCCCCGAATTCATTTAGCTCGTTCCCCAACTATAGATTAATATTTTTTTATTGCGGTCAGACAGGCGTTGGAGCGCGGGGCCTGTAGCATTTGATACTCTTGTTACGTGGCTAATCCGGGACTGGTCATGGTTAGAACAAGGTTAAAGAGCTCCTCGAAACATTGTTCATGGGTATTGTTTTGTACGGGCTCTTGAGACCTTCGCGACTTCTTTCTGCGTACTTCAGCAGTTTGCTCTCATCTCTTCCGATCTCTTCCCGGAAAGTCAGGAGACTTTCTCGTCTCCTTGCACATCCTTGACATTCTCGCTCGTGCAGACCTCCGGAAGAGCGCACGTGATATCGTACTAAAGGACGCGTCATCTGATCTCTACTTGCCTAATGGTACAGTTCCCGGCAGAAGAAAAGAGCGCTGGATGACTGAGGTATGAACAAGTCCGCGCATCTATTCTGTCGGGATCATTATTGATAATAATTCTAAAATTTATATCACATTCGAAAAACGATAAACAGGTATAGCTTGTCTAACTACAAATGACGCGCATCTCCACTTTATTAGTTTATTTAAACGTGTGAACTATACTTTATCATCGTGCTCATCCTTTTGTGTCTAACCAGCAACTGAATAAGCAATTACAATTGCATTTTCGGTGTGTTGCATCCATATTTTATAGTCGCACGTGTGTTTAAATGCAGTGGAGGGGCGCGTCATTTCGGCTTGGCACGGGGAAGTCCCAGAGCGCCGACGACAAAAAATTCTGATTCAGTATACGGTTGACTAAGTCGCAGTCACTACGCCTGCCAAAGTTTCCAGGATTCAACTTACCAGTGCGTCATTACTTAAGAGATATGACCATAACTTTAAAATTAAATTTAAATGTTTATTTTTGTTATTAAATTGTGTTTTTTTTTAATTACAAAAATGCTATAATTTGAATTGTCAACGTCGATAGAATTTTGCTTTTAATTAATTTATTTTTTAATTTGTACTTTTGACCTAGATTGTTATTTTTTCTGCCTGAGTGGTTTTTGTAGATTATGTTAGAATCGTGGGGAGTGGTGCTTCTTTGTTTTTGCATATAATAGAAAGTCATTTGGCATTCTCGTAATCCACTAATATTGTTTTAGTTTATCTTTTTTTATATTGTCAATCAATCAATCAATTAAGATTGGTGGATAGCGCTGGTGGTGTGTGATGAGAGGGGAATAGTAATCTAAATCTCTTCCGCTGGTGGTGCTGCACACCAAATGTCGCAAATAAGACGCAAATTTTTCTAAGTGTGGTAGGCAGTGGTACCCAGTCTGCCGATCCGGGGTAGTACCACCACTTACAAGTATACAGACCGTGAAGTGGTTTGGTCACGTTTCGGGATCAGCATGTAAGTTGCCGGTTTCATCTAGGCCGGCATAGTGGATGTGACTAAAAAAATATGGACACATTTTTATCGATATTAAATGACATTGCCGAGCTATGAGCGTCACTAAAAGCGGCCACTAAGATACGGGTGTTGGTTGTTTCACGCCCCACCGCACCTCAGCTTCCGAATTCATTTAACTCGTTCCCCAACTTTAGTTTTGAACCGGTGCTCTCAGTTTGAGTGACCATTTCACTACCACTATACCACGCTCGCCTTGAATATAATTACCTTATGTTTACATTTCAAAAAGTCAGTGACCGTAATAAAAGTGCGATTAAAATCCTATTTACTTTACGCTTATCTTACTACATTCTTAGGTTTTATGGCTTCGTGGGTAATGCAACTCTGTGTTGCTAGGCGACGCACCTTTGGCCAGCATAGTGACGACGACTAAGACAACAGTGAGCTGCGACAGTGTAGTTTCAGTCGTGAAGGTTTCAATCATCAGGCAGATGAGGTCAGATGTCAAGTCAATCAATCAATCAATCGAACTGTCACGAATTTTTCCTATGGGGATAGGCATAGACAATGGAGCGCCACTTGCCACCATCCTGACACAACTCCCTCGCTTTCTTCACATCCACAATTCTCTTCATACAAGCTCTATGATGGATAAAAAAATTGTTAAACCGTTTTGTCAAACATCCCGCAGTGCCTGTCTTCAGACTCTGCGGGATGTTTGACGGGAAAATATGACGCATGCCACATCCACTATGCCGGCCTAAAATAGTTGTCCTAATGAAACTGAAAAAAAGATGAAACAGCTTTTACGACATTCAAAGCGCATTGTTTAGATATCAGATCGTTACGCGTAAAGTCCCAGGTTTAATTCCCGGTTGAAGCAAAGATTTGTTTCATTGCTTTTTTTGAAAACACTGCCTTGTTTAACGCAACCACATCAGATTTATAAATTCCTTTCTTAAAACTACTTTCACTAATCCTTTTCATGTGCCTAAACCATCGCAGCATCCCTTTGTCAATCCTCGTCACTACATCTTTTTTCAAACCACATCTATCGCGCAATGTGCTATTCCTTATCTATTCATATGATATTTTTTTTTAATTGTGACTCGACATATGACGGCCTAATGTTAAACTGAAGTGCATTCCATGAATAGAAGTGACTTAGTACAATTACAATTCAATAACTGTAAATAGTAGTCACACCCACTATGCCGGCCTAGTTGGAACCGACAACATACAAGTTGATCCCGAGTCTGTACACTTGTGAGTGGTGGTACTACCCCGGATCTGCACCTACTACTCCTATACTGTTGTACTTACTTTATACTTGCTAATCCTAAGTCTTCCCTAGTATTCCCTAGTAGATCCAGGTTTGGGTAACTAGTGGCTGGTTTCTGTTACGTTGTAATACAAAGAAACTAATAATAACTCCAAACGAATCCATTACATCGGGCTTGCAACAGAAAATGCAGGTAAATTTCACCTGGTCACACCGATTCACCGTTCTTGTCGAGTTGCTTGGCCAGTTTTACGCGGGGGGCCGCGTTGTTACGACGTGTGTGTGGCTGTATTTAAAGAAAACTTATTTCGAGATTTTTTTGTTGAAAAAACTTTTATTTTCGCAAATAATACTCGATAAGTGTGTTTTTTTATTCGATAGTTGTTTTCTTTAACTTAAATTCGGTATTTTAAAGTGTTTTTTATTTAAATTAAAACTCTAGAAGTTTATATTTTATCTTGTTATATAAAGAAACAACTAAAGCCTTTGTTTTGTTTGGTTAAGGTATACGAAAGGTTTTTTTTTGGAGTGAAACTTTTTAAACGTCAGGTTAGTCATATTTTTATTTTATTTTAACTTAAATCTTCAAATTACACTTTCTTTAATCTTTGCTTGTTACAAATAACTTGAAAAATTCTTCCTGTTGTGTATTAAGTCCTAAATAATAAGATTTAAATCTACTTTATTTCAAATAAATAACTAAAGCTTTTGTTAATAGCGCAAATTTAGAACTTAAGCTAATTAAAAAATAATAATTTATTTTAAAAGAAGTTGGGTACTGTAAAATACTTTTTTTGTTGTATTTCTTAAGTAACCAATTCTAGTAGCTTAATAAATGTATTTAAAACACGTTTTAACGTTAAGTTAAGGATTAAATAAATACTATAATGTTGGCTAGCTGGCTGCAATTCCGTTATAGGTATTAATACCGTGAGTCACGTAGCTTTCACTAAGTTGGAGTCTTAGGTTCGACAACGATTAGGTATACCTACTTTTGTATTTTAACGTTATTTCTTTACTATTAATTTTAGCTTAAATACTTTGATGTGACAAAAATGTGTGGATTATTTGCCAGGTTGCCAATCACCTGGTTGCGTGATCAGGTGTTAATACCGTCAAGTGACTCAGTCGCGTTTTGGGTTAAGGCTGGAATTGACTTTAATTTAACAAATACCCACTATCTTTATTACAAAGTAATGTCTCATTTTAAGTGTGCGGCTCGTGCGAAAATGCCTTTTCTTCCGGTGTAATCCGGAAGTAAAGTTTTATAAAGGTAGTTGCGTTAAACAAGGCAGGCCCAGAAGGGTGTTAAGACCAAATCGGAGACATCCTCAAGAAAGCTAGGTTGCCTAGTGCCCATAACCATAAGGCTTGTGTGGAGAGAATTGTGAATGTGAAGGAAGCGAGGGAGTTGTGTCAGGTCAGGATCGTGGCAAGTGGCGCTCTATTGTTTCTGCCTAACCTTGTGGGAAAAAGGAGTGACAATTTGATTGATTGATTGTTGTTTTAAATAAAGTATTTAAATAAAATAAGTATTTGTATTAGATGTACACTGTTTATTTTTATGTTGTAGGTAGTCGTAAAAAGTATCTGTTTAGATGTTTTTTTATTATATATTTTTTTAACAATAACAGTAATATGTATTATTTAAACAATAGTTTATTGTTACTTTATTGACAATGTGATAAAACGATTTAATGATATTATGAACGCAAAAAAGTTTTTTTTTTTTCAATTAGTAGCACAGACTAATATGACAGCAAAAACCCTCATGTCGAATGACTAGAATTAACTAAAAAATCAACAGGATCCATAGAATGGAAGTCAGATGTCGCGTCTAAGTTAAAAAAAAATACATATTGGTATTGAAATTAGCCAGGTAGGTACGTCTGAAAATCGTAAAATAGCATTTTTTAACACGCTTTTTTTAGCTTGACTTGTGTATGTAACTATGTAACGGAATCTTTCGAGTTAATTTTTACCTACTTGTAGAGGTCTGAACAATTTGAAAATTTGTACACGTATTAAAAACCGACGTCTATACTTTCATATATTATTTTTGGCCGGCATAGTGACGGCGACTGAGGCAAACGTGAGCTGATTGTTTTTTTTAATCGTCAGCATTTTTATATCAGATGTCGAGTCACAATAAAAAATGTATTTTAGTTTACATTGATATAAGCGTGTTTTTTTGTTTTTTTTTTTATATTTTTTCTTTCTCAAAGGATCTTTCATTTTGTATGGGGACTTGGGCTTAAGTAATTGTATTAACAGTTGCATATAGATTTTAAAATAGTTCAATGTAGGTACAAGGATTACAATGTAATTGGAATATTCCTTTATTTTGTATAGTTAGGATGTGCAAAATGATCAAACTATTATTATGACAGTTCAAAGCAGAACAGATACGGCGTTGATTGACGGATGATACAAAATCCATATATTATTTTTCAAATAACTTAATCGCACAGCAATTATAAGCAAAATTGTTATTAGTTTTATCAATACAAGTATCAAAACTACCATTTATGCATATTTTCATCATTGGACATTACAAAAGTAGTACATATATTATAAAAGCCTAAAATGAATGATGTCCTTGCTACCTAGGTTTTATTTGTTACCATGTTATTTTTTTATTGTGGCTCGACACACTGGCATGAGACAAGGTGTGATTCCGAGGCGACCGCAGACTGTACGGTACTGCAGTGTAGTCTTGCACCACAGTCACCATTTAAATGTCTTTATTTAACGTATGTTCAAAGTTTTATTATGTACTAGCTGTTCCCCGCGGTTTCACACTCGTTTATAAACTGTAATCGCAGTGACAGGAAAGGGGTCCTCATGGTCCATCATCAGGTACTCCTGATTTTTAATATCATATCAACCCAGAAGGACGAACGGTTAGCGATTGGTTTATTGCGCGTAAAGTCCCGAGTTCGATTCTCGGTTGAAGCAAATATTTGTTTCATAATTTTTATTTGTAATAAAATATTTTCCTAAAATATTTTTATTTATAGGTTAATTATAGTTCATTATTACTTTTAATGAAATTTAATTGTTAATAGCAAAATAAAATATTTTATTTGATTCAATTTAAATAAAAGTAGCCTAAGTTACTCCTTATTACATCAGCTACCTGCCAATAAAAGTCTCGTCAAAATCGGCCCAGCCATTTCAGAGATTAGCCGGAACAAACAGACAGACAAAAATTGTAAATGCTATTTTGAAGTATATACCGAATACATATTCATATACATGTAGTAAGAAACGGTTATTTCAATATTACAAACAGACACACTAATTTTATTTATATGTATAGATTATATACTGGATTATGTATACGGTATTTACGTATACGTTAGCAGCATATTAAATGTTCGTAAAAGAGAATATCTGACATAAAAGTTATGTAAATATTATGTTCAGTTCACGTTATAAATAAACAACACGGTTGTTTAAAAAATATTTATATATTGTGACTCGACATTTGACCTCGATCTGCTTGATGGTAAGCAAGAGGAGGTCCAAGAGTGTCGACGACTGAAAAACCGTCACAGTTTACGGCTACCTCAGTACCCCATGCCGGAGAAAGGTGCTTTTTACGCATCGCTTAAAGTATATACTCGGCTAACTAAAAGAGCAATATACTTTTTGATTTACGAATTAATAAAAAAAAATCAGTGTAGCTTGTCTAACTATAAATGACGCGCCCCTCCACTTTATTAGTTTATGTAATTAAATGTCTGAATGCTAATATTTCTAACTATACTATTATACTTTATCAACGTAGGAGCACGGTACAGAAAGAAAATTAAAAAAATACCTCATGTGATTTATGGACGCCCCCCAAGACATTAAGCTCCTCTATGTACACTCGCCTATGGCCGTCTTTACCCGGGGGTTCAAGGGGCGCGGTGCACCCGGGCGCAGAGTCCTAGGGGGCGCATGCCGACCGCCATAAATTTCGACAGGTACCTACTACACTGAGACCACGCGAGCGGAGCCTTGACTTTCGCACCCCGGCGCTGAATATGCTTAAGACGGCCCTGCCTATGTACCTTCTTTTGTGCAATAAAGAGTTTATTTGTTTTGCTGTAATTGGCTGGGTGCAAACTATTTATTAAAAGGTTCAATATTATTAATAGATGATATTTGTTATGAAAAATATAAGCAGTACATACATATACATTAGACAACACATACACAAATATACATAAAATTAAACACATGTATGAGGTAATAGGAATATTATGGGAATCAGGTTTGTTCATGCCCCTAACCTTAGAGCTTGTATGAAGAGTATTGTGGATGCGGCTGGTTTGTTGCGCGTAAAGTCCCGGGTTCGATCCCCGGTCGGAGCAAAAATTTGTTTCATAGCTTTTATTTGTAATATTTAATAATATTTAATATTGCAAATATTTGTTAATAAAAAAAAGAGATGGATATTTGTTTCGGGTCTGGTTATCAAAGAGTGGTAGGCAGTGGTACCCAGTCTGCCGATCCGGGGTAGTACCACCACTTACAAGTCTACAGACCGTGAAGTGATTTGGTCACGTTTCGGGATCAGCTTGTAAGTTGCCGGTTCCATTTAGGCCGGCATAGTGGATGTGATTGCTACTCACAGGAATTGAATTGTATAGCAGTGATATTCATTCATGGCCCACACTTTTGCTTAACATCAAGCGGGGTGCTGTCATATGTCGAGTCACAATAAGAATATTATGGGAATTAGGTTCGTTCATGCCCCTAACCTTAGAGCTTGTATGAAGATAATTATGGATGTGAAGGAAGCAAGGGATTTGTGTAAGGATCGTGGCAAGTGGCGCTCCATTGTCTCTGCCTATCCCTGTGGGAAAAAGGCGTAACAATTTGATTGATTAAGACTTAATTAAGTTTATTTAAAAATTAATTAGGGTGTTTAAAGTAAAAGGGTTTGTCAAAGAGCCATAGGACGTAATATAAAGTCACCATTACGGCGTAAACCGAAAAGTAGGCTTTAACGGTAACCTAGTCTTGCGAAGTAGATTAAATAACGCTTTAAGTTGGTACAGGTAAAGTAAGATGAGGTATTTTTGTTGTTCGTGTAATTTATTTTATACAGCATCCCGCCTGATGTAAAGATGTACTATTTTTTGTTCGTGTGACTAACTTTTTTATCGTGACTTGACATCTCATCTCGACAGGAGGACCAAGAGTGCCGCCGACTGGAATAACCGATTTTACTTTTTTTTTGTGACTACACATGACAGCACCCCGCTTGATGTTAAGCCGAAGTGTGGTCCATGAATGAATGTCACTGCTAATACAATTCAATAACTGTGAGTAGCAATCACAACCACTATGCCGACCTAGATGGAACCGGCAACTTACAATCTGATCCCGAAACGTGACCAAATCACTTCACGGTCTGTATACTTGTAAGTGGTGGTACTACCCCGGATCGGAAGACTGGGTACCACTACCTACCAATCTTTAAAAAAATTATTGAGAACAGATAAAATTAAATATACTTTAATTAAACTACAAATAAAAAGTATCTAATGACGTCACATCAGAGATAGTCCTGAAGATAGTGGAATGCTTGCCAGCCCATGTGTTCTCTCCCTCCTATAACCTTGGATCCTTCAAGCGATGCGTGCAACCTTTGGCCGGCATAGTGACGGCAGCTAAGACAGCCGTGTACTAACTCGGTTGTTTCAGTCGTCGGCACTTTTGGATCTCCTCTTGCTTATCATCAGGCAGGTCGATGTCAAATGTCGTATCACAATAAAAAATTAAAAAAAGTCCCAATGAGACTGGCAACATTTCCCCTTTGTTATAGCAAGGCTAATACGTTGGCAGAAATAATTGCCAGCCTTCCTGTCTAATTTCTCTTAAACAATTAATTGTTCAATTTATGTATTATTGGCCAATAGGAGCTCACCAAAATTGGTTAGACGGAGGCTTTCATGCGACGTGATTGGCCGGCTAATGCGCTCGATGACCTATAATTGGTTGTTTTGTATTGCTTGCTTTCACTGACCACTTAACTTTCCCTGGTGCATTTTCGTCTAATTTTAAAGAAATTATTGTTGTTTGTAAAGGTATCATTACCCTTTACAGATGTTCGTGAAACGCGACTAAGTCACTTCACGGTCTTGTGAGGGCAGGTCACCATTGCCTACCACTCTGACAACCAGAATCGGAGCAAAGAGTGGTAGACAGTGGTACCCAGTCTGCCGATCCGGGGTAGTACCACCACTTACAAGTATACAGACCGTGAAGTGATTTGGTCACGTTTCGGGATCAGATTGTGAGTTACCGGTTCCATCTAGGCCGGAATAGTGGATGTGATTGCTACTCACAGTTATTGAACATTCATTCATAGAGCACACTTCGGCTTAACATCAAGCAGGGTGCTGTCATATGTCGTGTCACAATAAAAAATATCCATCTATTATAAATAGAAGCTATACAAGATATATTTGCTCCGATCGGGAATCGAACCCGAGACATTACGGATAACGAACTGGTGTACTAACCAATGCGCCACGTCTGTCGTCAATGTATTAATTCACTGATACATTGACGACAGACGCCCGCATAATGGATTAGGCCGGCATAGTGGATGTGACTGCTACTTACAGTTAATTGAATGTAGTAACAGTCACCTCTATTATGGACCGCTCTCCAGCTTAACATCATCGTCGTCACATTGACAACGAAACAGAACGATAAAAATAATGACTCATTAAATTAAAACATGTTTTGATTAAAACAAAAACATTCCCAGAAGTAAGCTAAGCGCCCACTTAAGCTGTTTTTTTATGGTGACACGACATCTGAGCTCGACCTGCCTGATGATAAGCAGGAGAACGTCTAAGAGTGACGACGACTAAAAAAAACGGATTGTTCACGGCTGCCTCAGTCGCCGTCACTATGCCGGCCAAAGGTGCTTTTTCATGCATCGCTTAAAGGATCCAAGGTCATAGGATGGTGAGAACACATGGGCTGGCAAAGCATTCCACTTATCGATTGTTCTATAAGAAAGACGCGCTGACCTTTTTAGTTCGACAAAAGGTACACATATCAACTCAGAAAGGGATCGTCGTCTTTGACGACAGGCGTGGACGAACGGTTAGCGATTGGTTTGTTGCGCGTAAAGTCTCGGGTTCGATTCCCAATCGGAGCAAATATTTGTTTCATAGCTTTTATTTGTAATATTTAATAATTATATTAAAAATTGCAAATATTTGTTAATAAAGATCGAGATTAGATGTCGAGTCACAATAAAAAAAGTTGTCTTTGACCAGTTACCGTGGTAGGCAGACAGTTGGTGATTATTTGTGCAGTCTGATCCGGTGTAGTACCACGATTTGTACAGACCGTGAATTGATTTGATCAGCCTTAAAGTTGCCGGTTCCAACTAGGCAGGCATAATAGATACGACTGCCACTTGCAATTATTTAACTGTAGAAGCAGTCGCTTGGTGGACCGCACTCTAGCTTAACATCAGGTAGGCTGTCATATGTCTTGGCTAGAAAAATAGGTTTTTTGGCAGGCAACTGCAAGTGACAGGACGCGCAATTTTGAATTATTTGAGAACCTTGTGATTTTTATAAATATTAATGTGTAATAATGGTGGAATTGTTATCCAGTGATCATTTTTAAGTTGATTAAGTATAAACAAGTAATTTAAAGCTTTGAAAAGTGTTTCTTCGTGTTCCCTCCTAGACTCCTTCCGAAGTTTTAGTAAAGGCTTTCCGCCGCTTTACTAAAACGATCATCATCAACCTCACTATCATCGTCATCTTGTGATGAATCACTCGCGTGGTTCACCTTCATCTTTACTTGACAATGTTTTAACATTGAACCATATATTTTTACTTTGACACTGGCAAGTTAAATACTAAAGCCATAAACAAAAATATTTAGATGGGCACAGCGCCTATTAAAGCGATTGGAATAAAATACGCAGAAATCAATTACTAGTGATAATAAGTTTTTACTTAAATTTTCCGCGGGATAAACAGTTCATAGGAAAAATAGGAGGATGCGATAGACACTGGGTTCGATTCTAGTCGCAGATGAACGATATTTATACCATATATCGTGACAAGTGGCGCTCCATTGTCTCTGCCTATCCCTGGGCACAACTGCCTACTACTCTTTAATAACAAGACCCGGAGCAAATATTTGTCTTTGTTTTTTTATTAACAAATAATAAAAGCTATAAAACAAATAGTAACTCCGACCGGGAATCGAACCCGAGACTTCCGCGTAGCAGACTGTGGTGAGCTAACCTCTTTTTTTTGTAAATAAAAGCTGTGAAACAAATATTTGCTAATGGTAGTGAAATGGTCTAGCCAACAAAAAACTTGCCGTTACCAATTAAGTGTCCATGATATAAGTATTTTAATCGTTCTGTTTCTATGGTACAAGCTTAGTATAAAAATGTAATCAAAACTAAAATACCTCTTAAGAGTGGTAGACAGTGGTGCCCATTTTACTGATCCCGGGATCTGGGTATTGTACAGACTTAGTCGCGTTTCAGGATCCGCCTGAAACGCGACTAAGTCTCCAGAAAGTTGGCAATTTATCTAGGTCGGCATAGTGACATCCAATCACAGACTGATTGTTGTCATATGTAAAATTGACGACAGACGTGGACGAGCGGTTAGCGATTGGTTTGTTGTGCGTAAAGTCCCGGGTTCGATTCCCGGTCGGAGCAAATGTTTGTTTCATAGCTTTTATTTGTTATATTTAATAATTATATTATATAAGTATTAGAAATGAGGTGGATATTTGCATCGGGTCTGGTTACCAAAGAGGGGTACCTAGTCTGTCGATCCGTGGTAGTACCACCACACAAGTACGCAGACCGTAAAGTGATTTGGTCGCGTTTTAGGATCAGCAGTTGTCGATTCCAACTAGGCTGACATAGTGGATGTGATTGCTACTCACAGTTATTAAATAGTAGTAGCAGTTACATCCATTCATGGACCACACTCCAGCTTAACATCAAGCTGGGTCCTTTCATATGTCACAATAAAACAAACTTAAAAAAAAAATTTGCTTTGACCGGGAATTGAACTTGCGTCTTGGGTTACCAATGCGCCACGCATGTCGTCATAGACTGCTTATCTAATAGACACATGCAAATACGCCCCACTATGTCGCATCCATACAATACGCCCATCCAATTATCATGATATAAACCGCTGATATAAGTGGAACTACTATGAACGATTTCTGTAGACCGTTTAGTTAAGGCGGCCGTGGTGTAGTGGCAGTGCAATGGTTATGCAAACCAAGAGCACGGGTTCAAAACCACTTGCCAGTACCAATGTACCTTTGTTATAAGTACTTTGGTTGTCCAAGTTTCTATGATACAAGCACTTTAGTAGGTTAGTATAGAAATTCATAAAAAATAAAAATAACAAAAGTTTCTTTTTTTTGTGACTCGACATATGACAGCACCCCTCTGATGTTAGGCTGGAGTGCGGTCCATGAATTGAGGTAAATGCTACTACAGTTAAATAACTCACATCCACTATGCCGGTCTAGTTGGAACCGGAAACGCGACTAAGTTCACGGTCTGTATACTTGTAAGTGTTGGTACTACTCAGGGTCGGCAGATTGGGTTCAACTGCCTACCATTTTTTGACAACCAGACCCAGAGGAAATATTTGTTTCTATTTTTTCATTAACAAATATTTGTAAATTTAATCAAATTAATAAATATTACAAATAAGAGCTATGAAACAAATATTTACTCCGACCAGGAATCGAACCCGATGTGTGCTAACCACTACGCCACGCCTGTCGCTATTGTTTCGGTAGTTGCTCCTAAAGGAATGCGCTTGTGTTAGATGGATTGCTGTTTTTTTTATATACTCCTTTTTTATTTAAATAAAATAAGAAACATACTCAAGAAAGCTAGGTTGCCTAGTGCCCATAACCACAGAGCCTGGTATAAAGAGAATCGTGAATGTGAAGGAAGCGAGGGAGTTGTGTAAGGATCGTGGCAAGTAGCGCTCCATTTTTTGTTTATGTTTCATCGCGACACTACATTTGACCTCGACCCGCCTGGTGATGAGCAAAAGGAGATCCAAGAGTAATAACGACTGAAACAACCAAGTTAGTTCATGGCTGCCTCAGCCGCCGTCACTATGCCGGCCAAAGAACGACTCAGAGTGAAACCATTGTCTTTGCCTATCCCTATGGGAAAAAGGCGTGACAATTTGATTGATTGATAAACGAATACTCGTATGTTCGGTTCGTGTTATGCTAGTTAGAACAAAAACACGTTGATTTTATAGTAAACTAAATATTAAATGGTAAACAAGGAAATAACATCATCCGTATGTTTTAATCATGAATTTATTTATATAAAGACGATGGGCCCTTGGGGACCTTCAGCTAAGCTCCTGGCCAAGGAGTTGTCCAGGCAGCTGACGGAGAAGTCTGGAGACAGAAAGGCTGGCAATTATTTCTGCCAACGTATTATTAGCCTTGCTATGCAAAGGGGAAATGTTGCCAGTCTCCTTGGGACTATCTCTGATGCGACGTCATTAGATGATATTTTTTATTTATAGTTTAATTATAGTTAATATACTTTTAATTTTATCTGTTACCTATTATTTAATAAATAAATAATATTTTATTAAGTAGGACGGTCTAATCATCGATTTTTTTTATTAATATACACCAACAGTTATATATGTATATCTTATAAACTAATAAACATTATAAAAAAAACTCACACTACCACCAATTATAGTTATGTACAACATTCAATAAAAAAACAAAAATAATATATTCTAAACATAAAAACTAAAAAACAGTGCTTCTATTACCTTAAACTAAAACTAAAAATTAATCTGAACTAAAAACATCTGAGTTAGTATCGTGTACTAGAGAGTGGGCCACAGTTGTAAAAATAATTTAAAGAAATTGTAAATAGAATTTATTTTTACTAAGACGCGACATCTGACCTCTATTTTTCTGATAGTAAGGAGAGGTCTAAGAACGCTAAAAGTCCTTGTCACTATGGCAGCCTGGTGTTTTACGAATATGTCATCAGTCATATGTCGTCATTCAATCAATCAAATTGTCACGCCTTTTTCCCACAGGGATAGGCAGAGACAATGGGGCGCCACTTACCACGATCCCACATCCACAATTCTCTTCATACAGGCTCTGTGGTTATGGGCACTAGGCAACCTAGCTTTCTTGAGGATGTCTCCGATTTGGTCGGAAAACACATCAGATTTATAAATTCCTTTTGTCAATCTACTTTCACTCATCATTTCCATGTGCCCAAACCATCGGAGCATTCCTTTGTCAATCCTTGTCAGTACATCTTCTTTCAAAACACATCTATCATCTATCTATCATATGTCGTGGTAATATAAAAAGTACCAGGATAACATAATGCATTAGTTGTGCGGTCATTAAATAAATAATAATAATTATTATTTTCTTAGATTTTGTGCGAACATTAAAGAAAGAATTAAATAAATGTAATAAAAGTTTAATTCATCAAAAAAAATTATCAAACGGGGTAGTTTTGGAAACAATAACAGCATCAACTAATAGGACGACCAACACCTCAGTCTCTCCGTGACCACGATGTCTGCAAAGCTCTCGAAACGTCGGAATAATAAAAAATTGTAAAATCTAAACCAAATTAAACGCGATAGTAAGCCGCATAAAATTTGTTTAATTCATAATAATTATTATAAAACGTCCATAATAGAGGTCTGGTCGTGTCCATTTATTTACTCGGAGATGTAAGGCTAACATAATTTACAATAATAAAAACATATCATCCTCAGTGTATTACCGGCCGTCGCGAGAGAAGCACGCGTTTCAAAACTATTAAGGATTCAATTCCAAATTCAAATATTTGAAGTTTTTAAAGAAATTGTGGCCGTGGAATCACAATGCTGCCAGACGATGGACCTCTTGTTACTAGCTACGGCGGTGGGGATATCGAGCTAGCTGCGAACGGGGCCAAAGTGTCGCGGAATTCAAGGTTGGTTGAAACTTGAAAATAAACATACAATTTTATTATAAACATGTTTTTTTATATGTAAAAAACTAAAAAATATGTTTATATGACAATATGAATTAAAAATAAATAAATTGTGAACAAAAGGAGGTGCAAGAATTGCGACGACTGTAAAAACCGACTTACATCAGTCGCCGAAACTATGCCGAGCAAAAAAATTGAAATTATTGTATTGGCATCCGTTTTTAATAAGTACGTCTAGAAGTAGGTGAAAATTAATTTGAAAGATTCCGTTACATGGTTAGATACAAGTTAAGCTAATAAAAGCGGATTAGAAATATGATTTGGTTACTTAGAACTGATTAAGTATTGTTTTTGTTGTTTTTCGCGTTTTGAGGTAGGTTGTATAACTATTTAGAACTGTTAGTTAGGTCCGGTCGCCGTTAAATAGCTCAGAAAATAAACAAAGATTTAAAATAGATATTAAAACAGAATAAATTAACATAAATTGTTAAAAATAGGTATTTTACTTAAGGCAGCGATCTTCGACGATATACTTTTTTAAGGTACTTTTAACGATCAAAACTATACTTCTTGAAATGTTTTTTTTATTTAATTTATATTCGCTCTAACAACAAGGTCCTTTGCGACTATAGTAGATATTTTGTTTCAGTGGAGATTTTAACAGTGGGATTACAGAATTAAAAAATTACCTTCAATCGACAAGTGGAATGCTTTGCCTGCCCATGTGTTCTCTCCATTATATGACCTTGGATCCTTCAAGCGATGCGTGAAGAAGCACCTTAGGCCGGCATAATGACGGCGGCTGAGATAGCCGGGAGCTAACTCTGTTTTTTCAGTCATCGTCACTCTTGGACCTCCTCTTGCTTATCATCAGGCGGGTCGAGGTCAGATGTCGTGTCACAACAAAAAAAAAAAAAACCTTTTCATACATATTATTATGAATAAATTTCTAAAAGCCTAAAACATTATTATCATATAATCATCATCATTTAAGCAATTTTAACTTAAAAAAAATGTGTAAAGAAAAAATGCTCACAAAATCACTTAATCGAACAGAATTTACATATATTTTATTAAAGAAAAAAATTATGCAACTTTATCACAAAAATAGTTTTTGATTTCCAACTTCTCAGTTTTTTAAGCGATAACCATTAGATTTTTTTGTAAATATGAATAGTCAATTATTAAATTACACACTTTATCGGCTAAATATTTAATTTAGTACACGGTTTTCTAAAAAATGTTTATTATTTAAATTATTTTAAATTATTTGTACGAAATAAATTGCTCGCTCAAGAGTGATGTGCAAATCTCAACCTTATTTCGCCTAAAACACGTTTTGTTTACAACGCAGAGATTCCTCGCCTTAAATATATTGACAAAACCCACAATAATATCAACTAAACTTTAAAACAACTATTTTTGGTCAACGACTTATAAATTACTTTATTTGTTTATTTAGTCAATCCATATGCAGTACTTGTTCCTACAATAATGTATGGAAGTGAATGTTGGGTATGGCAGAACAGGCATTTGAGTAGAATTAACGCTATAGAAATGCGGTCATTAAGGAGTGTATGTGGAGTGATGATAGCGGTTAGAATAAGGAATAGCACAGTGCGCGATAGATGTGGTTAGAAATTTGAAAGAGGATGTAGTGACAAGGATTGTTTCCGATAGCTTGGGTATATGGAGAGGATGAGTGAAAGTAGATTGACCAGGAGGGTGTTTGGAGGGTGAATGGGGAGACTTCCTCAAGAAAGCTAGTGCCTATAACCATAGAGCTTGTATGAAGAGAATTGTGGATGTGAAGAAAGCTAGGGAGTTGTGTAAGGGTCGTGGCAAGCTCCATTGTCTCTGCCTATCCAAGTGGGAAAAAGGCGTGACAATTTGATTGATTAAACTACAACATCAAACAAAGAAATATTCATATTTTATTAATAAATCACTATTTTATAAAATTGTGTCTTGACATGTGACAACAACGAATGATGTTAAGCTGCGGGGTTAGGTTGGGCAAGTTAAAACGATTATCGTCTCTCATCGACGATTGTCAAAATAATAAAAGCTAGGCTAAATCCACCAAAAAGAGACTATTGACGATAATAATGAAACGTGTCGTCGTACAGACGATATTCGTCACAACGATTAATAGTCTCGTATTAGTGGATTTAGCCAAGCTTTTATTATTTTGACAATCGCCGACGAGTGATAGTCGTTTTAACTTGCCCAACCTAACCCCGCTGGAGTCCGGTCCATAAATAAAGGCGATTGCTACTAGCTCTTAGACAACCAGACCCGAAGCAAATATCCGCATTTTATTTCTATTAACAAATATTCAGTATACTTATTAAATATTACAAATAAAAGCTGACCGTGAAGTGACGAAATCGCGTTTCGAGATCAGCTTGTATGTTGCCGGACTAAAATCCAGCATAACATCAGGATGATGTCATATTTCGAGCCACAATAATAAATAAAAAGTTTTGAGAACACGTTTTGCTACTTGCATAAGGTTTAAATAATTGTTCACCTAAATAAATAAAGATCGACGCAGAGGGTAATAAACGTTAAAAATAATTTATTTATTTATTTAGAAACATGCACTATGGTATGAAGGTGGACTTAATGCTAAAATCATTCTGTATACAGACCGAAAAGTGACTTAGTCGCGTTTCGGGAGTTGTTGTAAGTTGCCGGTTTCAACTACGCCGACATAGTGTACGTGACTGCTACTTGAACTGCACTTTAGCTTAATATCAGGCAGGGTGCTGTCATATGTCTGGTCACAATAAAAAAAATGATAACCCCTGATCGGCAGACTAGGCACCACTGCCTACCACTCTTTGGTAACCAGACCCAAGAAAATATCCATCTTTTTTTTATTAACATACCTATATTTGTAGTATTTAATAAAAGCTCTGTTTTTACAGTCGTCTGCACTCTCGAACCTCCTCTTGCTTTTACCATCAGGCGGGTTAAGTCACAATAAAAAAAAATATATTATTTAAATCCTTTATTGCACCAAAATAAATTAAAAATAGGTACATAGGCGAGTTTAATGCCTATAAGGCATTCTCTAACAACTAACCTTTGTGATGATGAGAAATTATGGGCCGGGTGCAAATATACTACGAACTACAATTACATAAACTACATACAAGTATCACAAATATTTGTTGTTTTAGTATTACATATTGTCATTTCATAATATAGACATTTTTAACATGAAACTTTCTAAACTTAAAACATCCCTGAAGAGCATCATTACGAGATGACGGGTCAACCCTAGATTCTATGGGCGCTGTTTCGATTAGTTGGGGATAATCTTTGTTGTTTATTTGATGCTCGTAACTGGCTTGTATTTTTTTTCTTGTATTGTTTTGAATTTGTGTTCTTATTTTTTGTTATTCTGTATGCCCTGCTTTAGGTTACAATCTCACATCTTTGTTTTATTTTATTTTATTTTATTTTGTGCACGTTAAGATTGTAACCTGTTTGGGCATCTATCTATATATCCTTACTTATATTATAAACGCGAAAGTGTGTGAGTATGGATGGATGGATGGATGTTTGTTACTCTTTCACGCAAAAACTACTGAATGGATTTTAATGAAACTTTACAATAATATAGCTTATACACCAGAATAACACATAGGCTACAATTTATAAGGATATTGTGTGAATTGTTCAATATATGACGATAAGTGTCAAGTAAGTAGGATAAAAATTTACAATCTACGAACTATTCTGGCGTGCGCTGCTAAAACCGCTAGAGTTACACATATGTAATGTATTATGAAAATGTGTATCTTAAATAGACCTACAAAAAAGCCCGCGCCAGTATCTATCTATATCTTATGTGTAAGCCATTATAGCCAAAATAGTGTAGCGTAAATTCTACGCACGGTGGGTGAGGGGTGAGGGGAAGAAGTTGGTCATGTCCTAAAGGCCCTTTCAGAGAATGTCTAACGGCATTAAGTCCGCCTTTGTACATAGTGCAATTAAGTTTGAAATAAATATGTTGTTGACTGTACATAAGTAAGAAAACACCTTGACTTATTGATATTATCACTGCTTCGTGCATTGTAAAGTTAAGGCCCATTCACACTTACCACGTCACGTGTTTTTTTAACACTTAGGTGTTGAGTATTAACCATTTGAAGTGTTCATGGTAACGCCTAATTGAATTCGTGACTATTAATCAATCAATCAAATTATCACGTCTTTTTGCCATAGAGATAAGCAGAGACAATTGCCGCGATACTGATACAACTTCTTCGCTTTCCTCACATCTACAATTAGCTTCATACAAGTTCTACGGTTATGGGCACTAGACAACCCAGCTTTCTGAAGAATTTCTCTAATTTGGTCGGAAAACATCCACTCTCCTGGGCCTGCCTCGTTTAACGCATCAATCCATATTAGATTTATAAATTCCTTTCGTCAATTTACTTTTACTCATCCTTTCCATGTGCCCAAACTATCGAAGCATTCCATTGTCAATCCTTGTCACTACATCTTCTTTTAAACCACATCCATCGCGCACTATGCTATTCATCATTTTATTCGCTATCGTCACTACAAAAAAACTATTATTTTTTTTTAATTATCGTATCGCTAGTACACTTGTGAGATGTCTTTTAAAAAATAGGTTCTTATTATTAATGTCGTAGGCTAAATCTAATAATAGGTATTAACTCATGAAATAAACTGATAAAAGTAATCCTAGAATTATGTCATACTAAAACTGTAATTAGATTCTTTAGTTACGTCAGTGTTATGTCCAATTTTAAGCCCCGACTGTCACCTAATAAATCTTTTTCGTCAATCTCCTTTCATTTATCCGAATCTCTTAATACATTAAGCAGTGAAATTGCGCCGCCTCGGTTTTTTTAGTTGTCGTCACTTTTGGACCTCCTCTTGCTTATCATCAGGCGGATCGAAGTCAAATGTCGTGTCATAATAAAAAAAAAGTGACCAATCAACGTAGTTTACCTATTGATTTGTTAATCGCTAAGTGGTTACACGGCGTTCACACGAGGCGAATTTAGCTGATCAACTGCGATATCGTTCGCAATTTGAACCAGAATTTCAATCAAGTCGAACAATAAATATCGGTTCAACAAAAGTTAGACATTTTAAGTTTTGTTAATTCAATTAATAGTTGACAGCAAATCGATTCGTCTAAACTTGTTCGTTCAACTTGCATTGAATAATCAGTCCAATCAGTCAGTCAATCAGTGCGATTGAGTGAGTACCTATGTATTGTATATTGTATTAATCTGTCACCAGTTTTTGTTTGTTTGTAAAATAAAATGTGAATAAAGTGTAAATTATGGACCGCCGTGAGAACGCTACAGTCAAATTTTTTGTTGAACGATAAATATTACACTAAATTCGCCTTGTGAGAATGCCGCATTACGAAGATGCAAATATCAGTGTAAGTTCTTCGTGTATTTAGAGGATCGGGGCTCAGTCTATATGAAACCGTCAAATAAATTCTTAGTGCTACCCAAGCGCCCCCATTCAATAACTGAGACAACCGAGAACTTTTGTCGGTTTTTTCTGTCGTTAGCACTCTTCGACCTCCGCTTTCTTAACATCAGGCAAGTCGGAAGAGCGATCCCGTCGCGTCCCCACGACTTAGATTCAAATAGAAATGTATTTAGGTTCTAATTGTGTAATGAATATACAAATTAACTAGCCTTGACATTGAATAAAGTTCTGTCGCAATTCATTTCCGGTCATTACAATAACTTCTATGACGTCCTGTTTGAGATAGACTAGACCTAATTCATGTTTAATCTAGACTTTATCTTTTAAATGTATTCACTAAGCTAATAATTCAAAGATTATCCTCCTCTTAGGCCCCTTTCTCTCTCAGATTTCTATCAAGACACTGTATCTGAGAGCTGTCTCAGAGAGTTGTACAAAAAACGGTATCTGAGATGTGTCTCAGAGATTTGTATAAAAACGGTATCTGAATAGGTTGGTTTGCAGTTTAGATCGATTACCTTGATTGAATATTTTAAGGGAAAAATTATAACATTTTTTACGTATTTTTACATTGGCATATTTATTTGACATATAATAACAAACTTCGTCGTACAAGGGTTGCCGTCCTAAACGTTATCTTCACGTTTCTAGCGTGACATTATAATTTCACGTTACTAGCGTGACATTATAACGTTCATATTACCTTGTTAAAATACATTTTTTCTTTCTTGGCAAAAGTAGTAAACAAACTTTCGGCATAATGACGGATTAACGATTAAAATACAATTACTAATGACGCTTATTTTAATATTTAATACGAATATAAAAAAATATGTATGAATTGCTGTGAAAATGTTTTTTTATTATTTTTATTATTGGGGCACAATATTGATTTATTGTTTCCATAAAAAGGGGGTTTTATAAAAAATAATGTAAATATGTGTATTATTTTAATAACTTTTGTGCATTCTATAGAATAAAACAGTAGTAAACAATTTCCTTAGATAAAGGGCAAGGAAAATGTTGATTTTGACGTTTGTTTACTATTTGTGCCAAGTAATATAAAACACAGTATACGTTGTGTTGGACGACAAATTCTTTCATTGGGTGTTACAAAGCTTGATACATTTATCCAATTAAACGGTCATAAGGATAAAGTTGACTATCAAAACCGAATAAGGCGTCGCTCCATCTCTTTCTTCTTATCTATAAACTTTAACTAGACAATAAAACAATAAAATATAGTTGTAATAAATACTAAGATAACCTAAGGGTCGTTATGTCTGACCCGATATACTAAATATAACATACATATGCATGTATATACTAGTTTTATTTATATTTCTTAAAATATAATACTTCTCTGTATATTTGTCATCCTCCTAAACGGCTGGACCGATCAATCAAATTGTCACACCTTTTTACTACAGGGATAGGCAGAAACAATGGAGCGCCACTCGCCACGATCCTGACACAACTCTCCATACCAAAACTATTTATCTTTGACTTGTGAACTTTGATCATTCTGTTTCTATGACACAAGCACTTTTAGATTAGTATAGAAACGCAACAAAATGAGGTCAACATTTCTTTATATGACATTTCAATTGTTGAGTTCCAATTTCAAACGTTATTATTGTTTTAAATTATTAGTTAAGGCAATGGATTATAGAATACGATGCCTTACATAAACATAGGTACGTGTGTAAAACGCATAATAAAACAAAACACGCAATTGCATAATTAAATACATAATATAAATGCGTATTAACATCATTTTAAAATACGTTTCAACTATTAATTAGTGAATTGAATCGTATTGGATTAATAAACACGACCATAGCTTAGATATTTTAGAACCATTGCCCAAAAATTATGATGAAATAAATCTTTTTATCGCTAAAATATTATACGACTATTGGGGATGCCAACTTTTCGCAAGATTAAAAAAAGGCTGTCATTTTCATACAAAATCAATCAATCAAATTATCACGGCTTTTTCCCACAGGGATAGGCAGAGATAATGGAACGCCACCTGCCACGGTTCTGACACAATACCCTTTCTTCCTTCACATCCACAATTCTCTTCATACAAGCTCTATGGTTATGGGCACTAGGCAACTTAGCTTTTATACAAAATATGACCTATATTGTCGAATTTGTTTTTATTTTCTCCGAAAAAGCCTCGTCTTGCTGCTAGGTAACAAAAACGGATGCATATTGCATATATTTATTGGACCCAACATTAAAAAAATGAGTTATAGCTGTATGCTCAGAACACACAATTTTATTCTGTTCTGTATTATTGCAAGAGGAGGTCTAAGAGTGACGACGACTGAAAAAAAACGAGTCAGTTCACGGCTGCCTCAGTTGCCGTGACTATGCCATCCTAAGGTGCTTCTTTGCGCGTCGTTTGAAGGATTTAAGGTTAAAGGATGGGCAGGCAAAGCATTCCCTTGTAGATTGTTCCACAAAGAAAAGACGCACCGAACTTTTTAGTTCGACTGCCGAATCTGTTCTAAAAAAAGCTAAAAAAAGAGTTTCTAGTGGCGGGAATTTATGATAGACACTATAGGCACAGACAATAAACAAAATGGCCGACAACGGCATAAATTCAAAATTATATTTAATCGTGATTGCGTGACTATTATTATTTGCTTAAATTGCTAACATACATTTTCACGTGCCATTTTGTGTTTAGTACGTTATATAAAGACTACAAAAAATCTTGGTGGTAGGCAGTGGTGCCCAGTCTGCCGATCCGGGGTAGTACCACCACTTACAAGTATACAGACCGTGAAGTAACTAAGCGCTTTCAGGATCAGCTTGTAAGTTGCCGGTCCCAACTAGGCCGACATAGTGGGTGCGATTTTTATTCATGGACCGCACTCCAGCTTAACATCAGTCAGGGTGGTGTCATATGTCGAAGCACAATAAAATATCAAAGTGTTTGAGGTGATGCAGAGGTCATGCTAACTCTGAAGCTTCTGCAGCTCCGTCCTTTTAACCTTGTTCCTACATAGCCTTTATACTCTCGCTGTACCGGGCCCAAACAGGTCAAAGTATCCGCATTCTATAGGCTGAATCATCCGTCGAACTAAACGGACCCTTTAGACTCCTAGAGGTCACTATAATAAATTTTCGTTTGAAGAGAGAAAAAATTGGCTGGCAAAGTCCATTTGTCCATTGTTCGATAAAGAAATAGTTTTGTCGATTCGGTCGATTGAATGCGGAGGTTTCGCACAATCAATTTCAAAATTCGAATCTCTTTGTGACGCCTATACACGACAGGAATTAAAAATACACGGAAGCTAAAAAAAACTGTACGTGTACGGATTGTTTATGTTTTTTTTATTGTTTACTCGCTTTGTTATTTGTGTTGTTATTTATTATTAGATGTCAATTAGTCGTATTTAATTAATTGTGATGGATGTGTCTGGTTCAATTCCCCGTCTTTGTTCTAATTATAGCCGTCGTTCTGAGTATAAGGTTTTAACACTATGCTTCTTACGCTGAGCCTAGCCTTAATATTTAAAACATTTTATTTTATTGTGACTCGTCATATGACAGCACTCCGCCTGATGTTAAGCTGGAAGCGATTGCTAATTCAATTTAATAACTGTAAGTAGTAGTCTGATCCACTATAAAGGCCTAGTTGGAACCGGCGACTTGCAATCTAATCCCGAAACGCGACTAAATCACTTCACGGCCTGTATACGGTCGCCTTAGATATTAACATACAAAATTGTTTTTAACATTATTAAATAAACAGTTTTGACCTAAAAATATGTTTCCTCGAGACAATGGCGTCTGGTTTCTAGTAGAGTTCAATGACTTGATGACAGGACAATGCAACACATAAATTATTTAAGGTTATTTTTGTGGGAAACTGCATTTAACAGAACTTGTGGTGTATTGGTTCGATTCCTGGTCCGGGCTAAGATTAGTTTTTTTAAACTTTTATTTATAATATGTATGGAAGCGATGCTACTACTGTTAAATAACTGCAAGTAGCAATCGCATTGAATATTTCGGCCTAGTTGCCACCGACAATTTTCAAGATCCCGAAACGCGACTAAGTCACTTCAAGGTCTGTACACATATTTGAATGGCAGACTGGGCAAAAAACCACCGTTTATCTGCCTACCGCTTTTAAAATTACTTTATTATGTTTCGTCAAAAAAAAATGTACAAAGGACATCATTCATATTGTATGGGGACTTGGGCTTAATTATATAAACAGTTGCATATACATTTTATAATAGTTTAATGTACAATGATTACAATGCAATTGGAATATGTCCTTTATTTTGCAGAGTTTAGGTGTGCAAAATGATCAAACTAGAATTATGACATTTGTTAATATGGTATTATATGGTGTTTACAAAATCCATAACTTATTTTCCAAATAACTCAATTGCGCAGCAACAATTAAAATTGTTATTAGTTTTATTAACACAAGTATTAAAACTACCATTTATATATTTTTCCATCATTGGGCATTAAAAAAGTAATACATAAAAGCCTAAAATTAATGATGTCCTATAAGTTTAAATTAAAGTAGAACCGACAACCGATGGGGAAGAAAGGTTCTAGAGTGGAGACCACGAACCGAAAGACGCACGCTGCGCGAGTAGTTTTTTGTGGGGAAACTGGTGGAGTCAGGACGACATAGTGAAAGTCACGAATAACCAGTGGATGCAACTTGCATCTTGTCGTTCGAAATGGCGTTCTAAGGGGGAGGCCTCTGTTCAGCAGTGGATGGATTCTGGCTGATGATAATGATGATGACGAAGTTTAAATACTAAATCAACCAATTTTGTTGTATGTACAACAAACAGACTTTAATCAATATTAAAGATGGCGCCCACGGAGTAATTACACATCAGTGTTACCAGACGATTATTTAGCCTAAAATTAAAGAGTGGTATGCAGTGGTGCCTAGTCTGCCGATCCGGGGTAGTATCACCACTTACAAGTATACACACCGTGAAGTGATTTAGTCACGTTTCGGGATCAGCTTGTAAGTTGCCGGTTCCATCTAGGCCGGCATAGTGGATGTGACTGCTACTCACAGTTATTAAATTGACCAATCAACCAAATTGTCACGCCTTTTTACCACAGGGATCGGGAGAGACAAACGCCACTTGGTCAAAATGTTAAAAAACCTGATTTCCACGAAAAAATCTGGCAGCGCTCTCCAACATATATAAAAAAAGACAATCCAATAAAAACTTTGATGGCTTCATGCAACCTTTGAAGTACGAAATTTATAACTTATTATTATTTCTTTTATTTTGTTTCTATACTAAGCCTGTATCATAGAAACAGAAGTACATCAAAGATACATTGGTACGGGCAAGTGGCTATGAACCCGTGCTTTCAGTTTGCATGACAATTGCACTTTTTTTTATTGTGACGCGTCGTCTGACCTCGACCCGCCTGATGATAAGCAAGAGGTTGTCCAAAAGTGACGACGACTAAAAAACCGAGTTAGTCCACGGCTGCCCCAGTCGCCGTCACTATGCCGGCCAAAGGTGCTTTTTCACGCATCGCTTGAAGGATCCAAGGCTATAGGAGGGCGAGAACATGTAGCGACCGCTAGATGGCGTTGCATGTGTCCAATATCTCGCAAACGATTTACCGACAAAGTAATCGTTATAAATGTGTACGCAACACGCGTACAGCTGGGAGTACTCCTTTCCTTTTCTAACATGCGGAGTAATGCTCCGCTAAAAACACATGGGCTGGCAAAGCATTCTACTTGTCGATTGTTCTACAAAGAAAAGACGCACCGAACTTACTACCACTACACCACGGTTGCCTTTCTATTGTGCAATTACTGACCCAATTAATCTTTATGCAATTTGACTGAATTTAAGCTTAATAACAGAAAAATAAAACGAAATTATTCTGCAGTTTTTAATTAGATTATTTAGCAAACGTGATTTCTAAATGTTTTTTAAACTAGGTCATTTTAATTGTAATAATTAAACGTTATTTGCTAAATTCACACTTTTGTATTTGTGTTATTCTTTAGTGAAAGTAGATTGACGAAAGGATTTTTTTTTATTGTGACTCGACATATGACAACACCCCGCTTGATCTTAAGCCGAAGTGTGGTCAATGAATGAATGTCACTGCTACTACAATTCAATAACTCTGAGTAGCAATCACACCCACTATGCCGGCCTAGATGGAACCGGCAACTTTCAAGCTGATCCCGAAACGCGACTAAGTCACTTCACGGTCTGTAAGTGGTAGTACTACCACAGAATATAAAAAAATTAGCTTTTTTATTGAAATGAAATGAAATGAACTTTATTTGCAGGATACATGGTATACAGTAGATGAAATGTAGATGATCCACCATTTTGGCATGCAAATTTTTAAATATATAATTTTTAAATTTAAAAAAAAATTAATGTCATATTATTATATTATAATGTCGATCCTTATATTCTAAATATTCTTTAATATTATAGAAACACTTTTGCGTCAACCATTTAGATAATTCATTAATAAAAATCGTTACATAGTCCACTGACACATACTGGCATTACTAGCTGTGTAGGATCCCTCAAACGCAACCTTGGTTGTACTACAGTTTTATTTAAAAAAATTACATTATACACTCGACATCTAACCACGACTGGTAAGAGCTCTAACGACTAAGGTAACTGTATTACTTCACGGCTGCCTCAGTCGCCGTCACTATGCCAGCCAAAAGGAATCAGGGTATTCCCCTTTACTAAACCAATGTTGTGTTCGTTTCATAAATAAAGTTTTTTATCTACCTTCGGAGCGATTAATAGTTCAAAAACTTATCGATCAGGTTTTTGTTTTTATAATACACGTGAATATAGGCTGCACAATTTCAATGTACAATGCGAACAATTATTTTTTACTATATGGACTGATGATGGTTTCGCGTTCGATTCCCGGTCAGAGCAAATATTTGTTTTATTGATTTATTTTACAGTTCTATACTAAGCTACCTAAGTGCTTGTATCAAAGAAACTAGACAACCAAAGTACAGATTCATTGGTACCGGTGGGTGGTACGAACCCGTGCTCTAGGTTTGCGTAACCAATACACCACGGTCGCCTTAAAATTGTAAATTTTATTTGTAATAAATAATAATTTTATTAAATATTACAAATATTTGTTAATAATTTTTTAAAAAATATGCGAATATTTGCTCTGGGTCTTGTTGTGGTAGGCATTGGCCCGGACTGGGCACCGCTGCATCCCTTACAAGTATACAGACCGTCAAGTGATTTAGTCGCGTTTCTGGATTAGCTTGTAAGTTGCCGCATCCAACCAGGCCGGTGGATATGATGTGCAGTGACCTCCATTCATGGACCACACTCCAGCTTAACATCAGGCGGGATTCTTTTTATTTTAATATATTTCTTCTCTGTTAGTATTTAAATTTTAACTCCTTTGTCAAGCCTGGAAAAAGGCGTGACAATTTGATTGATTGATTAATAGTATATTTCTATTTGATGCATCTGATAATCATCGTCCTATATAATATACGTATACTAAATAACCTTGAATATTGGCCGGACAATTGTCCATTTTTTATGTAAAAAAAACATGCTAATTTATGACTATATTTACCAGAAAAATTTCAAATTGTTGACTTGATCAAAACAGGAACGTGGTAAATGCAGAGATCGGTGGTATTTGTATGAAGGTAATAAAGGATTTTGATGTTTTGATGACCACCAGATTATTACGCTTACAGTCCCGGGTTCGGTTCTGAACTCGCTATTGTTATATTAAAAAAAAATACAACGACAGGCGACAGCCGTGGACGAACGGTTAAGCGATTGATTTGTTGCGCGTAAAGTCCTGGATTTGATCCCCGGTCGGAGAAAATGTTTGTTAATAAGATAAAAGAGATGGATATTTGCTTCGGGTCTGGTTTTCAAAGAGTGGTAGGCAGTGGTACCCAGTCTGCCGATCCGGGGTAGTACCACTACTTACAAGTATACAGACCGTGAAGTGATTTGGTCACGTTTCGGGATCAGCTTGTAAGTTGCCGGTTCCATCTAGGCCGGCATAGTGGATGTGATTGCTACTCACAGTTATTGAATTGTAGTAGCAGTGACATTCATTCATGGACCACACTTCGGCTTAACATCAAGCGAGGTGCTGTCATATGTCGAGTCACAATAATAAAAAAAATGGTAATAAATAAGGACGGATAATTGCTCCGGGTCTGCAGGCCAACTGCGTAACTCAATGAGAATGAGCTTCGTTTTCACAGATGAGCTCCATTAATGAACTTCAAAATTAAAATTATGACCGCGCAACACATTAAGTAAGCATCGATGTTCATTTTCATTAACAGTTCAAACTCATTGAAACTCATTGTCTGAATGAATAAAAGTTGTTTTTAACACTAACAGCGACCGCGTAACTTTTTTACAAATGGAAATGAATTTCATTTTTATTCCCATTGAAGTTCGCGGCCGGCCCCCCTGGTTGTCTAAGAATGATATCCCAGTCTGTACTAAAACCTACAAGTATACAGACCGTGATGTGACTTAGTCGCGTTTCGAGATAAGCTTATCAATTGCCAATTATAACTAGGCCGGCATAGTGGATGTGAGTGTTACTTGCAGCTATTTAACTGTAGTAGCAGTCACCTGCATTCAAAGACCGCACTCCAGCAGAGGCGGTGTGCTGTCATATGTCGAGTCACAATTACGTGGACGGAACCCTACTCGTCCAATGTGTTAGATCATATTCAAAACATATATTTTTTACATATTAAACAAATATTATTTCGAGGAAAAATGCATCATCGATTTATTTTAGTTGCTTCTTAGAATCATCGTGTAAACCATTTAACCTCCAATTGACCACCAGGCAAAGAGAGGTCAAAGACGCCAACGTCTGAAAAACCCACTCGGTTCACGGTTACCTCAGTCGCCTTCACTATGCCGGCCTATGATGCTTCTTCATGCATCGCTTGAAGGATCTAAGGTTGATACTAATAAGTATACAGTTGTTTGTAATACCAAAATAAACGTATATTAATTTTTTTTCTTATATTTTGCGCGAACATTGATTAATGAATTAAACAAATTTTATGCGGCTTACTATCGCGTTTATTTTGGTTTTGATTTTACAATTTTTTATTATTCCGACGTTTCGAGAGCTTTGCAGCCATCGTGGTCACGGAGAGACTGAGGTGTTGGTCGTCCTATTGGTTGATGCTGTTATTGTTTCCAAAACTTGTAAAATCAAAACCAAAATAAACGCGATAGTAAGCCGCATAAAATTTGTTTAATTCATTAACGTATATTAAATATAATTATTAACACTTAATTATATAACATTTTTAGGTTAAATGAGCTGTTATTTTTCATTTGTTTTTTTTCCCTAAATATGCAGACAAAGAAACAAACATCATTTACTTATTGTATCATTACTAAAGCTAATAAAAAAATCATTCAACGTGATTACAGTGTAGAGTCGTAGATAGACACTATTAGGTTTTCCATTATTATTTACATTTCTGTATAAAACTAAAGTGCTTGTATCATAGAAACAGGACGACCAAAGTATATATATCAAAGATTCCTTTGATATATATACTTGATATAATAGGTTGTTTGGTATTGCCATTATTTGCCAAGCAATGTATAGTAGGGGAACGAGTTAAAGGAACGCGCGAGGAATGCGGTTGTGACGTCATGGTCACGTGTATATTATGAATAGTGAAGTAACATGCAAAATGTCGATAACAATAAACACACACTTTCCTTAAAATGCAAATAGATTTAGTTATTAAAAATTATAAATGTGTATTAAATTGAAGTATAAACATTAGACAGCAACATTTTTTAATGAAATATATATTAATTTAATTTTGAGAATAGTGACTGCATGTTTTTTTTCTTTTTCACACATTTTAATCACGTTTCTAATAATGGTTCTAGCCTGAATACGGATGACGACTCTCTTTTATTCCATTAACTCACTAAATTTTCAATAATCAAACAAAGAAAATATGGACACGTTTTTATCGATATTAAATGACATCGCCGAACTTTGAGCGTCACTAAAAGCGGCCACTAAGATACGGGTGGTGGTAGTTTCACGCCCCACCGCACCTCAGCCCCCGAATTCATTTAGCTCGTTCCCCAACTATATGTGGACGGGGCTTTATGCTTGGTGTTTGCCGCAAACGCAAACGCCAAGCATGTGGATGCCGCTTGATAACTAATAAGTAAACAGTTTGTAATACCAAAATAAAGTCTGCTTTGCAAGGATTATAGTTTGTGACTCGACATATGACAGCACCCCGCACGTGGTCCATGAAAGGAGGTTACCTGGAATAGTAGGTTAACTGTCTACTAGTACAATTAAATAACTCGGTTGGAAACCACTTGCCGGTACCAATGTATCTTCGATCTTCTTTCATTAACCAGCTCATAATTCCTTTCCACTTCTCAAGCAGATATTCAGTTTCCTTTACCGTGTCTGCGTCTGCCAGTGGAACAAGATACCGCTGCATATTAGACGTGCACCGTCTGTCAATGTCTTTAAACGATTAGTCACCAACTTGTTTCTTGATAAACAGGAGCTCACGGCTTCTAGTTCATATTAAATTATTTGGCACAAAATATAATTGTGTATGTTTATTTTTACCTACATATATTTATACTTGTGATACTTGTATGTAGTTTATGTAATTGTATTTTGTAGTATATTTGCACCCTGCCCATAATTTCTCATCATCACAAAGGTTAGTTGTTAGAGAATGCCTAATAGGCATTAAACTCGCCTATGTACCTATTTTTAAGTTTATTTTGTTGCAATAAAGGATTTAAATATCTTTGAAATGTACTTTGACTTTGGTCGTCCAGTTTATATGATACAAGCACATCAGTGGTTGACAGAACAATGTTTTTATAGTATATATTAAAGAGTTTTTAGAATGTAAGTGGTAACATAATAATTGACATTTAATTAAATAATAATAATATTTGCATGCCAAATCATTGGCGAATCATGTGAACTTGTTTATATATATATATATATATATATAAAATATCTCCACACCATGTATTCTGGCAAATAAAGACATTTCTTTTTAATTTCAAAGTAGGTGTAGAAATGTAAATAAAATTACAACGAAATATTTTTCACGCCCTTTATAAAATGAATACTTAAACAATACCTAACAATTGAGAACATCGTTGGCTATTTAGCGAACTTCTAACCGTGTCTAGGTCAGCAACTTATTAGCGGTTAAATGCAACCGAGGTAATAGACGTAGTTTTAAGACGACCGTGGTGTAGTGGTAGTGCAATGGTCACGCAAGGCAACAGATCCGTACACAACTTACAAGTTGATCCCGAAACGCGACTAAGTCACGTTACGGTGTGTATCGGTTGTACTACCTCGAATCGGCAGACTGGGCACCACTGCCTACCACTCTTTGATAACGTTCTTGTTAATAACTATTATATGTAATTTTTAACCGACTTCAAAAAAGGAGGGGGTTCTCAATTCGGCCGTATGTTTTTTATGTTTATTCGCGGATAACTTCCTTGTTTATGAATCGATTATAATTATTATTTTTTTGTTGGAAAGAAGATATTTCAAATGTAGTCCCGAGATAAGGAAATCAGGGTTTAACCGACTTCAAAAAAGGATAAGGTTTCTCAAATCGACAATAAATATTTTTTTATGTTTGTTGGCAGATAATTTTAACTAGATTAAATATTACATATAAAAGCTATGAAACAAATATTTGTTCGGACCGGGAATCGAACCTGGAACTTTAACGCGCAACAAACCAATCGCTAACCGCCTGTCATCAACTAAACATTAGTTGGGGTTTTGTTATATTGTGTCAAGTAACAATAAAAAAGGTATTTTTCAATAGCGTAGCGTGACAATGATTGTTGAATTAATATTTTAATAACAATATACTCAAGTATAATTCAATTCAAATACATAAAATACGACAATCAAAGAGTGGTAGGCAGTGGTGCCCAGTCTGCCGATCCGGGGTAGTACCACCACTTACAAGTATACAGACCGTGAAGTGATTTGGTCACGTTTCGGGATCAGCTTGTAAGTTGCCGGTTCCAACTAGGCCGGCATAGTGGATGTGATTGCTACTTACAGTTATTAAATTGTAGTAGCAGTGGCATCTATTCATGGACCACACTCCAGCTTAACATCAAGCGGGGTGCTGTCATATGTCGAGTCACAATTCAAAAAAAAAGTTCAATTTTTTTGCAAGACTGTACCCTATAGGAGTGGAAGAACGAAAATTGCATTCGTGACTGCAGCCATTTTGAAAAGTGTTGCTAGATTAAATAACAAAAAGAATGTATAATTAAATCTTTGCCTCTAATTAGCGATTTTATTCCCACGGCTCAATACTGTGAGAAAGAGTATGGCTTTACATAACCACAATGTATGCACCCTACTTTTTTAAATATGTATATATTTTATTGTGACTCGACATATGACAGCACCCAGCTTAATGTTAAGCTGCAGTGCGGTCCATGAATGGATGTCACTGCTACTACAATTCAATAACTGTCTTCAAATAATAACTGCTTCAATAGCAGTCACTTTCACTATGCCGGCCTAGTTGGAACCGGCAACTTACAATCTAATTGCGAAACGCGACTAAATCAGTTTACGGTCTGTATACTTGTACAAGTATACAAATCGTGAAGTGATTAAGTTTCGGGATGTAAGTTGCCGGTTCCAACTAGGCCAGCATAGTAAATGTGGCTGCTACTTACAGTTATTGAATTGTAGTAGCAGTGACCTCCATTCATGGACCACACTCCAGCATCACCAGGCGGAGTGCTGTCATATCTCGAGTCACAATAAAAATAAACTCTTCGCTGGATTATTATCAATCATAATTTAGTCCTATTTTTATATATCCCGAGATGGTCCGTGACTGGCACGGTTAAATAAAAATGATACGCAGGGTTGCCAGGTGAAAAATTATGACATAGACATGATCATCTAATTAGCCGGACATTTTATGTTTTTGTAGTCGCCCTTTATTTTAGTTTATTTGGTTAATATTTTTACTTTATAGTGTGATTCCGCCGGCGACTGCAGACCGCAGACTGCACTACTGGTTTTGTATTAGATTGAATCCGTGCAAGGCGACACTATTGCGACAATCAGCATTTGCTAAGTCAAAGATTATAAATATGATGTTTGGAAACAATATTAATGCGGCAACTGCAGACTATTACCGCCTTGCACGGAATTAATCTCAGACAAACAAGTAGTGCAGTCTGCAGTCGCCGGCGGAATCGCACCTTTAGTCGTTCTGCGGGCCAACCGCGTAACTCAAAGAGAAAGGGCTTCTTATTTACTGTTAATCTCCATTAATGAGCTTCAAAATTAAATTTACAACTGCGCAACACACTAAAAATCGATGACGTTATCATTAACAGTTCCATCTCCTTAAAACTCATTGTTCAAATGAATAAAAGTTGCTTTTGACAATGATAGCGACCGCGTAACTTTTTGACAAATGGGAAGGAATTGAAGTTGCGCGGTCGGCACCCTGTTCCTATGATACAAGACAACTTTTAGTAGCTTAGTATTAAAAAAAAAATTTCATTTGTCGGGTTGAATCCGGATACTTGACAACCCTATACACAACTTATATGGATAGCTTAATAGTCAAATAACAGTTTGGGTATTTCTGACGTTTAGTTAGTAATTAGTTAGACCGTCGATTACTGATTGCAAGTATCCGATACCTAAAATAGTTTACTTCTTACTTCTATAAGTATACTGGATACATGAATCTGATTTGTTTTTGTTTAATATTTCTTTAGGGAAAAATTTTGGATGAAAGGAGATTAATGAAAGAGTTATAAATGAGGTGGAGTGGAAGTGGAAAGATAAAACGGAACGACCCAAAATATTGTTCTCGATGAATTAAACAAATGTCTATAACGTCATTTAAGTTTTGTCAAATATAAGTTTATCAAAAACCGCACTCCTATCTCTAAACCCGCAATAATTTTCCGACATTGGTGTCGATTCTCTTGGCACATTCACTAACTTAACCTAAATTTTAAACTTCTTAAATATAAGTTATTTTAGCGAAAACGCAATTCTCTTGTCATTTCGAACTTAATTTACGCAAATGTCAATTTTTAAGATAACATGCCTATATTATTGCCAACGTAATTTTTTTATTTTTAAAAAATAATATGAAATAATAAGAAAATTATATAATAATTATTAATAAATAAGTAATAATGTACCATATTGAATGTTATAATGGTTTGAGTAAATAAAAAAATGTTATTAAGTAAATATTATAGACAAGTAATCTAATGCTGTGATACGTGTTTTTTTATGTTACCTCCCAGACTTCTTCAGATAAACTTTAAAATCGCTGGCATAGTGGATTGCACTGCTACATTCAGTTATTTAAAAGTAGTAGCAGTCGCCCCCATTTATAGATCGCACTCCGGTTTAATATCAGATTGAATGATGTCGTATGGCGAGCTATAAATAAAAATACATAAATCACCTTATTTTACCTTTCGGCATTTTCAGTTAGAGCATTAACCACATAATTACTCATATTTCTTAAGAATTAAAAATTTTAGGTTAAATGGACCTATGTCGTTTAAAAATAAGCAAATTTAGTTTAACGTTTCTAATTTTACACCTAAAAGTGGTACAACAGAATAGGAAAACTGCCTAAAATTTTAAGTTCAGTAACTAAACTGACATTTAGGCCTGTCAAAGCTTTGACAGCTCTAAATTAAGACTAATATGGGACACACAGAATAGCGAACAGGTTTAACAGGTCTAAATTATTTTTAGGAGGATTTTAGGATAAGAGAATTGACACCATTATCTCATTAGTAGGTACTTATTTATTTGATTTAAACAATAATAAAATTTAGATACCGTTGTGTGCTTGTAATGAAACAAATCTTTGCTCCGACCGGGAATCGAACCCGATTATTTACGCGTAACGGATTGGTGTATTAACCAATACGTTACGCCTGTCGTCTTTATGTCACTAGCGGTCGTTTGAGTGTTAAAATGGTCTACATCATAATCTCCGGTGACCCCATATATAGTTACAACACACTGGCCCCGTGGGATATTATCTGTTAGCACCAATTTATTATTAGCTTCCTTTTTTAAAAAGTTATTTTTGGAATAATGTTGGCTAAGAAAGTTTATAGGTCGGAATATTCCGGCTTCGCTTCCTTATTTAAAAAGTTATTTTGGAATACTGTTGGCTTAGAAAGTTTATAGGTCGGAATATTCCGGCTTAGCTTTCTTTTTTAAAATGTTATTTTTGGAATAATGTTGGCTAAGAAAGTTTATAGGTCGGATTATTCCGACTTCATAACTAGTTTTCATAGTATTTTTTTAGATTTTGCGCGAACATTGATTAATGAATTAAACAAATTGTAGGCGGCATACTAGCGTTTAAGCTACAGAGCTTAAACGCGATGGCTGCAAGGCTCTGGAAACGTCGGAATAAAAAAAATGTAAAATCATAACCAAAATAAACGTGATAGTAGGACGCATAAAATTTATATGATTCATAAATTATACTCTGTTTTTTTCTGCAGGAGTTAGGACGTGATAATTTAGTTTATTTGTTTGTAAGAAATCGTGATTAAAATATATCCATTATCGTGTTTATTTGAGTGGGTAATAGCGCCTACGCGGGCGAAACTGCGTCGTAAATAGTGATGCACCGCGTGTTTTATCGACATGTTATCGATAACCTTTTGACATTGTCTGGGAATACGTTCGTTTATTGTTTAGATTACGTGCGCCACATCTATGAATTATAATTTATATCTGTTCCTATGAAATAATATAGGTTTGTTTTATTATTATATTTTTATTAAGACTCGGCTTTTGACCTCGGATTGCCTGGAAAACGAGGGGTAAATCCAAGAGTTTCAGCTACCTCAGGTCAGGTCAGTTTGTCACGTCTCTTTCCCACGGAGATAGGCAGAGACAACGGAGCGCCACTTGCCACGATCCTGACACAACTCTCTCGCTTCCTTCACGTCCACAATTCTCCTCATACAAGCTCTACGGTTATGGGCACTAGGCAACCCAGCTTTCTTGAGGATATCTTCGATTTGATAAGAAAATACCCAACTGGGCCTGCCTTGTTTAGCTACCTGTTTTAAAATAACAATTAAATTGAAATCTTTTAAATGTAGTATAATTGTAGTACCACCACTTACAAGTATACAGACCGTGAAGTGATTTGGTCGCGTTTCAGGATCAGATTGTAAGTTGTCGGTTCCAACTAGGCCGGTATAGTTAATGCGACTGCTGTTTGCTGTTTTTTAAGTCCGATCTGAGGTACCACCACTTACAAGCATACAGACCGTGAAGTGATTTAGTCGGGTTTCAGGATCAACTTGTAAGTTGCTGGTTTCAACTAGGCCGGCATAGTGGATGTGACTACTACTTACAATAATTTAACTGTAGTAGCATTCATGGACCGCACTCCAGCGTAACATCAGGTGGAGTGCTGTCATATGTCAAGCTACGATAAATTAAGGAAATAATATAAAATACTCTAAACACGTATTAACAACCGTTATCTTTAACACACGGTACGTGATTTTATTTTAATACGCCATTTTTATAAGTAAAATTAACCTTCGTTTTTATTATTATTGTGTTTTCTTGTATTTCGCGAACATTGATTAATGAATTAAACAAATTTTATGTGGTTTTCTATTCCTTAATTTTTGGTTATTGATTATTTTATTATTTCGACGTTTCGATAGCTTTAATAACCAAAATAAACGCGATAGTAAGCCGCATAAAATTTATTTATTTCATTATTCAATGTTTGCGTAAAAATTTAAGAAAAACTATTGTTTACTATAGCCTTTCTTTTTTGGTTAATGACCACGATGGCTGCAAAGATCTAGAAACGCCGGAATAATAAATAAATGTAAAATCAATAACCAAAAATTAACGCGATAGTAAGCCGCATAGAAATTTGTTTAAATTATTTTTATATTGTGACTCGACATATTCCAGCACCCGCCTGATGTTAAGCTGAAGTGTGGTCCATGAATGGAGGTGACTGCTGCTACAGTTAAATTATAATAATCTGTAGACACATCCACTATGCCGGCTTAGATGGAACCGGCAATTTACAAGCTGATCTCGATCTGTTCTTACGTGACTAAGCCACTTTACGTTCTGTATACTTGTAAGTGGTGGTACTACCCCGGATCGGCAGACTGGGCACCACTGCCTACCACTCTGACAACCTGACTCGGAGCTAATATCCGCCTCTTTTTTCTTTTTTACTTATAAAAAAAATATTGTTAAATTAAATCGAATTAATAAATATTACAAATATAAGCTATGTAAAATATATTTGATCCGACCAGGAATCGAACCCGGGACTTTGCGTGTGGCAAAATGGTACGCTAACGAATGCGCCACGCCTGTCGACAGACGTTTTCCTTACAAGGGTAGATAGTCATAGCATATTTCGTATCTGTACATTCATAACCTATAATTATAATTGCGTTAAAACTGGTCCAATGTCGGTTTCATACAAACTCGCTCCCCAACATAAAGTTATATGAGTTTTTTTTATTATTGTGACACGACATCTGACTTCGACCCACTTGATGATAAGCAGGAGAAAGTCCAAGAGTCTATGACTAAAAAAAACTAGTTAGTTGACTCGATCACCGTGGTGCTTCTTCACGCATCACTTGAAGGATCCAAGGTTATAGGATGGAGAGAACAGATGGGCTGGCAAAGCATTCCTCTTGTCGATTGTTCTACAAAGAAAAGATGCACGAAACTTTTTAGTTCAACTGCCGATTCTGTCTTTAGAATGCGGATGCTTTTCCCTGACCTGTGTAGGTATTACAGGTGTGAAAAGACGAAGTAAGAACAAAGTTTAAGAGCTCCTCAGAACGTGGTATAGGCGACAGGGCCGCCAAGTCTCTGCGTAGTTGCAGGGGCTACAGAGTTTGTGTAACCTCTGCATCACCTATAACTCGGACAGGACGACGAATCCAGGGCATTGAAAAGATACTTGGCAGAGCCTTCCCAGAGATGCGAACAGTACTCCGCGCAAGAGCGAATTTGAGCCTTGTATAAAAGCGGGCAAAGCTCTGGCGCGAAGAACCGCCTAACCTTGTTCAGGATGCCAAGTTTTCAAGTCAAGATTCAGGTCGCTGCGAAGGGATTTCCCTAAGATGTCCAGTCTTTCCGAAGTACCGAAGGGAGATGTTACAAAGAGAAGGAAGGGGGATAAACGAGGATTGCAGGCCTAAAATCTTGCTTCTTGGATTGCCGTGCTAGGGGGGCAGTATTTCGGTGACCTATATACGTAGAGCTTGTATGAAGAGAATTGTAAATATGAAGGAAGCGAGGGAGTTGTGCAAGTGGCGCTCCATTGTCTTCGCCTATGCCTGTGGAAAAAATGTGACAATTTTTTATTTTTTTTAAATATACTTGTCGATTGCTCTACAAAGAAACGATATACCGAACCGATGTTAATTTAAAAATGTCAAAAACAAAATATTTGCGCGCACACCGATAAATGCATTATATTTATAAGGAAACTTCAAAGCTTTAAGGAAATCACGTTTAACAAAAACTCATCACAAAAAGGTGATAAAATAACACGTCAAACTATTTATTGATTATTATTTTCCTCTTAGATACATGACAGAAACTCAGGCAAACTTTTAATTTTAATAAAGGAGACCGTGGTGTAGTGGCAGTGCAATGGTTACGCAAACCGAGAGCAGGGGTTCAGAACCACTTGCCGGTACCAATTTATCTTTGTGCCGGTATATATGTACGTTAAGTTAACCTGTTTCTATGATACGGGATAGATGTGCTTTGAAAGAAGATGTAATGAAGAGGATTGACTAAGAAATGCTTATTTATAAATCTGATGCAGATGGTTGCGTTAAACAAGGCAGGCCTGAAGAAAGCTAGGTTGCCTAGTGCATGGGCAATATGGAACCGTAGAGCTTGTATTGTGGGGGTGTGGGAAGCGAGATAGTTGTGTCAGGATCGAGACAAGTGGCGCTGCAATGTCTCTGCCTATCCCTGTGAGAAAAGTCTTCACATTTTAATTTATTGAGGTCAGATGTCACAATAAAAACAATAACAACTCTAATCTTTTCTAAAGGACATCATTCATTTTGTACTTTTATGTATTACTTTTGTAATTGTCCAATGGTGAAAAAATATATAAATGATAGTTTTGATACTTGTGTTGATAAAACTAATAACAATTTTACTTTTCATTGCTGTGCAATTGAGTTATTTGGAAAATAAAATATGGATTTTGTATTGTCTGTCAATCACGAAGACACGCCATATTAACAGTTGTGCTTTGAACTGTCATAATTATAGTTTGATCAATTTGCATACCTAAACTATGCAAAATAAAGGATATATTCCAATTACATTGTAATCTTCGTACATAACACTATTTCTAAATGTATATGCATTTGTTAATACAATTAAGCCCAAGTCCCCATACAAAATGAATGATGTCCTTTAACTAAGGCATAGTGGATGCAAATATAAACAAAGAATATAAACATTTTTTTGTAGTGTAGATCAGCTAAAGGTATAGTACACAAGAGTTAACCGACTGAGCTGTCTGCTGTGTGTATGTGTGCGTTATATAATGTAGGCATGCGCACGCGCAACTATCTCTTATATCGAATATCGATATCGATAATTATACTATGGAATAATTTGTCGATAAAATAGAGATCCAAGAGGAGGTCTATGAGTGCCTCAGTCACGGTTCTTCCGGCATAGTGACGGCGACTGAGGCAGCCGTGTACTAACTCGGTTGTTTCAGTCGTCGCCACTCTTGGATCTCCTCTTGTTTATAATCAGGCTGTCAAGGTCAAATGTCGTGTCACAATAAAAAAATTGACAATTAACTCCAATGGTATTTGTTACAAGTGCTTTTCTCTGCCTAGTGACCTGTAAACTGCTTTTGTCTGTACAAAAAAATCGTATACTGTTACATAATACCAATTTACAGACACGTTTTGGAATCCACTATGCCGGCCTATTAGTCCATTTAATAGCCGCACTCTAGCCTACAATGAACTGCGCATTTAGGGTGTTGCTGGGACTGACGCGATAGAGCACGACAGAGCACAATCATTTGATCAAATTGTCACGCTTTTTCCCACAGTTATAAGCCTTTGCCAATGAAGCGCCACTTGCCACGATCCTGATTACTCCTTCGCTTCCGTTACATCCACAATTCTTTTCATACAAGCTTTACAGTTATAAGCACTAGGCAACACAGCTTTCTTGAGGATTTTTCGATTTGCAAACCAATGCTTTTTCGGCTGTTTTGCCGATGAAGATTTTCCGGCGTCATTATGAGTATCTTGCGGCTAGGGACTACCTGATGGCTACATCTGTTTGCTCAAAAATTTAGGTCAATATCAATTGCAGCCGTGACAGCCGTGACTGAGACTGTTTGTTCAGTCATCAGCGCTATTGGACCCTTTCTCTACTATCGAACGGATAGAGGTCAGATGTTGCGTCTTAATAAAAAAACATTATTATACTTGTAGATATATTGTAAAAACATCACTAATAAACTAGAGAATGAACGTTGTGTGTGTGTGTGTGTGCGGCGGCCGTATCACTCTGTACTTAGCACGGAACCAAACTAAACATAACGCTTTCAAAATGACATAACAACCACTTAGATTCAACAAGCAATAAACACCCGTATTTACATTAGCTGTTAGCACTATATTAGCGTTGACACCTAAGTGAGATTTCAATGTTGACATCGAATGTTTTGGTAAAATAAAATACTTAGTCATTTGTTTTTTTAGTGACGTTTCTATTTTGGGTGTATCGATAATTATAATTATTTGATGCTTGATTACTATTTTTTGTATCGATTACTTCTATTAAATTATTTTGCGTAAATACGATTGTATTTATACGATTGTAAGAATTGATAAAGAGATTTAGATATTAGGTGATGGGAACTATAAACGAATTGTTCCAGAAAATTAGTCCATTCCGTGCCTAAATAGAGGACATTCTTAAAAACCAGGAGATGTATGCTTCGACCGGGAATCAAACACGGGACTTTACGCTCAACAAACTAATGTTCATAAACTGTCCTAAACAAGTGCTGGTGGAATCCCAATGCGCGATGTTTATCATTTTAAGGCAACTTTTAAGCAGATTAAATACTACGTGATTACCTATTTTTAATTAATAACAGACAAATAAAATAAAAGTCTATAATTTAGAAAATAATTATTAAATATCTAGAAAAAGCTGAGTAGAAATCTATTTTTATGTCAAATGTGGGTTTTACCGCTCGTTTTCCTCTAGACGCTCTAAAACTACTCTTTATGGCTTGGTAAGTTGGTAAGACTTTTATGCAATACAACCCTACTATGAAACAAACAATTATGACTTAGAATTCATTTCAAACTTATTAGCGGCTCTGACTTATTAAATGCTATAAAACAAACGTTTGCTTAGACCGAGAATCGAATCCGGCACTTAGCGTAGCGGGCTGGTATGACAGGGTGCGCTTCCGGTGGCGCAGACAGCAGCAGTCTGCGGACTGAATACGCGGACAGTTGTGCAGTAGTTATAAAACATTGCGTGATAAATGATGTCACATTTTTTTTGTGACACGAATTCTGACCTCGTCCCACCTGATGATAAGCAAGAGTGACGACGACTGAGAAAACCGAGTTTCTTCTCGCCTTCGGCCTCAGTCGCCGTCACTATGTAGGCCAAAGGTGCTTCTTCACGCATCGCTTGAAGGATCCAAGGTCATAGGATGGGGAAAAACATGGGCAGGCAAAGCATTCCATTTGTCGATCGATCTAATCTAATTCGGTCGATAGAATGCGGATGCTTTCCCCGACCTATGCGGGTATTACTCATCTTTTGTTACTTTTATTAGAAGAGGAGGAGGACGACGATTTATTTATGTTATTACATACTACAAGGAATAGAACATCAACTGATCATATATTTAAATGCAGATCACACGAAGGGAGTTATTATACTAATTAAAATCATTTGATAAACAATGAAGAAAATATTAAACTTTAGAGACTATTGTCGTTTAAATAAAATAAAATCTATTTGATTTCAAACTTAGTTTAATTTGTGTTAACGCTCTGCAGTGTCGCCTTGCATGGAATCAATCTATATACAGATTCATACAAACCAGTATTGCAGTCTGTAGTCGCCAACGAAATCGCACCTTAAGGTGTCATTCCGCCGGCGACTGCAGACTGCACAATTGGTTTGTATGAATCTGTATATAGATTGATTTCATGCAAGGCGACATTAGTCTGCAGCCGCTGCAATAATATTGTTTCCAAACATCATTATTTATAATCTATGACTTAGCAAACACATTGTCGCAATAGTGTCGCCTTGCACGAAATCAATCTCATACAAACAAGTAGTGCAGTCTGCAATCGCCGGCGGAATCGCACCTTTATGCGCCACACCGGTCGTCATGAGTTTTTGCTATATTGACGTCGGTTACTACACCAACCCATAATACGAGTAGGTCAGAATTCTAAAAATAAATTATCAATCTCTTTTTTATATTGCACATCAAGTAGTTATAGTAAAACAAGGATTGTAATGTAGTCGCTTATAAGTCGGTAAAAAAGTATGCATTGAAGTTGAAAAATAGGTTGAAATATCAATTAAGTTTTTGCACCTTTTTTACTAAAGGAGATTGACGAATTATATTAAATTAAAAATAAATGAATCACGCTACAACTCCCACAAGAGACAGAGAGAATGAAACTTAAGGGACATCATTCATTTTGTATGGGGACTTGGGCTTAATTGTATTAAAACTTGCATATACATTTTAAAATAATTTAATGTACAAAGATTACAATGTAATTGGAATATATCCTTTATTACGCATAGTTTAGTGCAAAATGATCAAACTATAATTATGACAGTTCAAATGGCGTTCTTTTTGATTTGTGATTGAAAGACGATACAAAATCCATATCTTATTTTCCAAATAACTCAATTGCACAGCAATTAAAATTGTTATTAGTTTTATCAATACAAGTATCGAAACTATCATTTATATATTTTTTTATCATTGGACATTACAAAAGTAGTACATAAAAGCCCAAAATGAATGATGGATGTCCTTTGTAAATGGGGCGGATACTACCCCGGATTGGAAGACTGGGCATCACTACCTACAATATTATAAGTTAGTTTCCTGTAAACTATTATAATCATAATAATTATTATTAATACTCTTATAAAATACTTAATATAATTTATTTATAGAGAAAAAAGATCAACGTACTAAGATAACATAATAACAAGGAGAGTAATGACATACGTGCAGTATAATTATACATTAATTAAATACAAACATACATACATACTTGTTTACGGAAGATTTTTATATGCATTTCAATTGCAAAAGATATTACGTATATAAATAACTTCTAATGTATTATGCCCTCCTGGTACTTTTTTTACATTGGCATGTTTATCTAATTGTCACGCCTATCCCCAAAGGGATAGGCAGAGACCATGGAGCGCTAGATGCCACAATCCTGACACAACTCCCTCGCTTCCCTCATATCCATGATTTTCTTTTTTTATTGTGACTAGATATTTGACAGCACCCCGCTTGATGTTAAACTGAAGTGTGGTCCATGAATGGATGTCACTGCTACTACAATTCAATAACTGTAAGCAGCAATCACATCCATTATGCCGGCCTAGTTGGAACCGGCAACTTACAAGCTGTCATTCCGAAACGGGACCAAATCACTTCACGGTCTGTATACTTGTAAGTGGTGGTACTACCCCGGATCGGCAGACTGGGTACCACTGCCTACCACTCTTTGATAACCAGACCCGAAGCAAATATCCATCTCTTTTTTTTATTAACAATTATTTGCAATATTAAATATTACAAATAAAAGCTATGAAACAAATATTTGCTCCGACCGGTGATCGAACCCGAGACTTTACGCGCAACAAACCAATCGCTAAACTGTTCGTCCACGCCTGTCGTCAAATTATGGACGACATAGATTATGGCGTCGAAAAAGCAGTGATGTTGCGTCGCACTCATATTTGACATTTTCGTAACCAATCAGCGAATAACAAATCAATAGGTATAAAGTATAAACTACGTTGATTGGTCACTTGCGGCCGCGACGCAATTTTACTGCTTTTTCGTCGGAATTGTGTTTTAAGAGAATTGGAGCCCTGTTGTTAAGTTTAAATGCATTTCATAATTTGAAACCAGAACCTTTCAAGTTGATCCTGAAACTTGGCTATTTTCTATTCTATTTAATGACTATATTAAGCTTGTAAAAAGAGATAAAAGAGCGCTGACTCAAGGATTGGTAGATTAAAGGAGCCCTGGACAGAATTAACATTTTAGATTTTATACACATGCGTAAAACATACTATGCTATTGGAATAGGACGGGCTGTTGACTAACTTCACTTGACTGATTCAAAGGTGTCTTTTTCCTGACTGTCCGCAAAGAAAAGACACCATACTACAGTGAAGTTGGTTGGAGAGTTAGACGTCACAAAATGGCTCCGATTCCGTCATATTCTTAATTTACTGCCAGCGCTCTTTTTAATTGCCAGGAATCTACCTACTGATCCAATCTCACAATAAAAAATAAGTAAACCGATCACAAAGGAATCTTCATTGAATTTATTTATAAAACTGCGTCATAAAAATACATAATAAAATTATTTATGTACATAGATTTCATATCCAATACACGAGTTAGAAGAAGTATGTAGGTAATGGATTATAATTTGCGCAATAAATCAATTAATTACGCTTCATTCCCCATATGTGGCAGAAGAAGAATTAACGCTGTAGATATGCGCTCATTAAGGAGTGTACGTGAAGTGTCGATAGCGGATAGAATAAGGAATAGCACAATGCGCGATAGATGATGCGCTCATTAAGGAGTGTACGTGAAGTGTCGATAGCGGATAGAATAAGGAATAGCACAATGCGCGATAGATGATGCGCTCATTAAGGAGTGTACGTGAAGTGTCGATAGCGGATAGAATAAGAAATAGCACAATGCGCGATAGATGTCGTTTGAAAGAAGATGTAGCAAGGATTGACAAAGGAATGCTTAGATCGTACGGGCACATGGAAAGGATAAGAATTAATAAATCTCATGTGAATGACGTTGCACAAAGCAGGCCCAGGAGGGTGTTCGCCGACCAAATCGGAAACATCCTCCAGAAAGTTGGGTTGCCTAGTGCCCATAACCATAGAGCTTGTATGAAGAGAATTTGTGAATGTAAAGAAAGCGAGGGAGTTGTGTCAGGATCGTGGCAAGTGGCGTTCCATTGTCTCTGCCTATCCTTGTGGGAAAAGGCGTGACAATTTGATTGATTTCATTGATTGATCATTCCCCACAGGGTTAGACAGAGAGAATGAAACCCACTTTTCAAAGTCTTCAACAATACTTTCAAGAGTGGTAGGCAGCAGTGCCCGGTCTGCCGATCCGGGGCGGTACCACCAGTTACAAGTACACAGACCATGAAGTGTAAATAACATGTTATTGGAATATTTTAAAAGTTATAACGATGACAAAGCGATTACGCGGTACTATGCAGGGATACACCGAATCGAAGGTCCTGAGAACATAATAATCTCTCGCTACTCAGTAACATAATAGTGTTTAAACGCGGGTGAAACCACAAGTACAAACTAGTACAGAATATAGTAAATACTACGAATATTTGTAAGTGGTGGTACTACTCTTAGACAACCCGGAGCAAACATCCATTTTTTTGTACAAAATCATATATTTATGAACATAGTTTTTTATTATTATACATTTCTATACTAAGCTACTGAAGTGCTTGTATCATAGAAACATGACAACCAAAGTACATATACAAGAAGCCATTGCACTGCCACTACACCACGGTCGCCTTGTATAAAGCTCCAATGTTATTAATGAAACACAAGGAATTCCCAATATAATGAATAAAGGATTTTTTATTGAGTCTCAAATTAACTTACAGCGGATAATTAACCAAAAATAAACGAACAAAGACGTTAGACAAAAAATACGTCAACCAAATTAGAATGCAATTTATACTGAATAAATGAGTAATAAATATTAGATGGAAAACATTCACGCGGGGACTGAGAATCGAGCCCAGTGTCGTGCTTGCGTTGAAATTCTCCTATTCTAACTTTTTATTGTGAAGGGCCTCAATTTTTATTTTTATTGTGACTCGACATATGACAGCACCCCGCTTGATGTTAAGCCGAAGTGTGGTCCATGAATGAATGTCACTGCTAATACAATTCAATAACTGTGAGTAGCAATCACATCCACTATGTCGGCCTAGGTGGAACCGGCAACTTACAAGCTGATCCCGAAACGTGACCAAATAATCACTTCACGGTCTGTATACTTGTAAGTGGTTGTACTACCCCGGATCGGCAGACTGGGTACCACTGCCTACCATTCTTTAATAACCAGACACGAAGCAAATATCCATCTCTTTTTTTATTTTTATTAACAAATATTTGTAATATTTAATATTATTAAATATTACAAATAAAAGCTATGAAACAAATATTTGTTCCGACCGGGGATCGAACCCGTGACTTTACGCGCAACAAACCAATCGCTAAACCGTTCGTCCACACCTGTCGTCAAATTATGGACGACATAATACATTATGGCGTCGAAAAAGCAGTGATGTTGCGTCGCACTAATATTTGACATCTTCGTAACCAATCAGTGAATAACAAATCAATAGGTATAAAGTATAAACTACGTTGATTGGTCACTTGCGACCGCGACGCAATTTTACTGCTTTTTCGTCGGAATTGTGTTTTAAGAGAATTGGGGCCCTGTTGTTAAGTTTGAATGTGTTTCATAATTTGAAACCAGAACCTTTCAAGTTTATCCTGAAACTTGGCTATCTCAGACTGGCTAATGGCCACCAACTGTCTGTCTACTAAATTTAATTTAATCTTAACGCAGACGAAAGAGGAAACATCCAATTTATTCGCTGACGTTTTATAGATCGTTACGTTAACTTAGATCATTTCTTACGTGGTGTTTTTTCTGGCTTAGTATTTACCTGCAGTATTAAAGTAATGATTTATTATCATGGACCACACTCCAGCTTAACATCAGGGTGGGGTGTTGTTACAATAAAATTGAACATACAAAAATTCAACTAAGATATTCGAGGACATTACAAAAAAAATATTTTTTTGTTTTGTTTTTGATTTTTTGACATGTTGCTATTCTATAATAGTATTAATAAAATTAATCAAATTGACAAGCCTTTTTCGCACAGGGATAGGCAATTCTCAACACCTTGTTATAATTTCCTTAGTTTACCCAAAATAAATTTCTGAACGCACGCAATTTTGTATGAGAAAATGTTTTTTGTTTTATTTTATTTGTTATTCACACAATATGTTTATAAATTATAGCCTATGTGTTATTCTGATGTATAAGCTATATTATTGTAAAGTTTTATTAAAATCCATTCAGTAGGTTTTGCGTGAAAGAGTAACAAACATCCATCCATCCATACTCGCAAACTTTCGCGTTTATAATATAAGTATTAATTTGTTTCTTGTTTCTTTGTTACAGAATGTCAACCCTGCTCTTTTGGCAGGGTCGTGGTAAAAGTGTGAATGGTACACCGAACGGGAAGAATTGGATACACACACCAGACACGTTGATAAAAGGACATGTGGCGTATTTAGTTAAGGTATTATTTATATATTTTATGGTGAAACTGGAGTGCACTCCATGATGTGTATTTATTCATTTATTTATATTTTTAAGGCGACCGTGGTGTAGTGGCAGTGCAATGGTTACACAAACCGGAGAGCACGAGTTCGAGACCACCCACCGGTACCAATGTATCTTTGATATATGTACTTTGGTTGTCCTGTTTCTATGATACAAGCATTTTAGTAGCTTAGTAAAAACAAAATGAATTAACAAATTTTATGCGGCTTACTATCGCGTTTATTTTGGTTTTGATTTTACAATTTTTTTCTTTATTATTTTGACGATTGTAAAATCGAAACCAAAATAAACGCGATAGTAAGACGCATAAAATTTGTTTAATTCATTAATCAATGTCCGCGCTTAATCTAAGAAAATTTTATTTACATTTCTATTCTAAATACATATCAAAGATACAATGGTTCTGGCAAATGGTTTTGAACCCGCGCTCTCGGTTTGCGTAACTATTGCACTGCCACTACACCACGGTCTCTCGACTCGACATCTGAGCTCCACCCGCCTGATGATAATCAAGAGGAGGTCCAAGAGTACCGACAAAAATGCATGTGAAAATGCAGCTTGGGCCTACGCGAAGTAGTGGCGGCTGAGGCAGCCATATACTAAGTTGTTTTTTCAGTCGTCGGCACTTTTGACCTTCCCTTGCCTACCGTCAATAAAAAAAAACGCGAGTGACGTTAACACATAAATGACGTTGAAAATAGGAATGTTTTTTGTGTGAATTTATCATTGTTTTTTACTCAAGTCATTAGAGATTTAAAAGTGCATTAGGCATTGTATGCCAAGTTAGTTTATGTTATGACGTATGTAGTTTAGTATAGAATAAAAAACAACCTTAATTATCAATTTCACGCCTTATTTCCCTCAGGGATAGGCAGATACAACCAAAGTCGTCTTTAACCAATTGGAGGCCCTGGCCACAATAGGATGATGGGCTTGATAGAGCACTTTTTTATAAGAGTAGACAGAGAAAGTAGATGAGTGAAGTTCTAGATTTTTTAAATTTCTCTACAGTTTATTATTAAAGTAGATTGACGAAAGAAATCTGATGTGGATGGATGCGTTAATCGAGGCAGATCCAGGAGGGTGTTGTCCGACCAAATTGGAGACAGCCTCAAGAAAGCTAGGTTGCCTAGTGCCCATAACCACAGAGCCTGTATGAAGAAGGATGTATGGATGTGAAGGAAGCAAGCGAGTTGTGTAAGGATCGTGGCAAGTGGCGCTCCATTGTCTCTGCCTATCCCTGTGGGATAAAGGCGTGACAATTTGATTGATTGATAGATTATTATTAAAAGTTGCAAGAATTGCTCCCTCATTTTTTATTACTTTATTTGTGAATATTATTGGACCGCACTCCAGGTCAACATCAGGCAGGGTACTGTCATGTGTCGAATCACAATAAATAAAAAATCTCAAGACGGGGAGAGGATAATGTAGTAAAATCCGGCCAAGGTTGCGAATTGTGTGAATGCCTTTGCGTGGTATTGTATTTAAAAAAATAAAAGTCATTGTTTAGTTCTTTTTTCAAATCCCGCGGACCATTGTTGCGGTTTACCGTTATTAGTTTCTGTTTAGTGAATGTTGTCGTCTGTGAACTATATTGTTTATATTTATATACATATTTTGACGATAGCTGTGGCGCATTGGATGGCACAACAGTTTGTTTCGCATTGTTACCGCCAATTAAACGCTAGGGATCTAAAACCAGTTTTCAAATTCAATCGAGGCGACCGTACTAAATAATTTGAAAATTTGTACACGTATTAAAAACCGATGACAATACAATAATTTCACAAATTTTGTTTTGTTTGGCTTAGTTTTTTTTTTTTTTTTTTAGTGTCGGCGACTGAAGTAACCGTGAACTGACTTAGTTTTTTCAGTCGTCGGCATTCTTGGCCCTCTTTTTGCTTACTATTTATTTACTTTTTAGATCACATCATCATATAAGCGTGTTTTTTAGCTTTTTTAAAATATAGATTTATTATTTTTGAATTTAGGTTTTAAGAAACAATTTTGTTAGTAAGCTAACATTTCGAATAAGTTAATAATTACGTTTAAAGGACCAATTTTCTCTAAAAAATCTAAGCTATTTTTTATCCCATAATCTATTTTTAATTATTTTACTTATAAATACATTGTGCTGATTTAGACGGATCCTGCTTAAAAAGAACAACAATTAATCATTTAAACTTAATTTTTAATTTATACGAAACTTCATGAACGTCAAACCGGCCACCATAGCGTACCGCTGGTATAAATCTGTTTTCGTATTATTGATAAATCATACTCTCTAATATTAAATGTGTAATGCGATACAGATAAACAGTCACCTTTGTTCTATTAAAACCAGATATATCCGCCCACTTCTATAGGATAATGCGTGTTAACTGAATATGGGACGTAGAATATTGCAGTGATAGGCACACGTGACCTCTTACTGTACTATGTTCTCCTGGTACTTTTTAACCCCCGACCCAAAAAGAGGGGTGTTATAAGTTTGACTTGTCTGTGTATCTGTGTATCTGTGTATCTGTGTATCTGTGGCTCTGTGTATCTGTGTGTCTGTCTGTGGCATCGTAGCTCCTAAACGAATGGACCGATTACGATGCGGTTTGTTTCATTTGAAAGCTGACGTGATCGAGATGGTTCTTAGCTACAATTGATGAAGATCTGATCAGGGGTTTCAAGGTCATCAGCTCGATTTGTTAGCTGCGGTAGCGATCTTAGACGCGCTGTTTAGAACGACAACCCTTGTACGTCGCTATGCGACGAAGATTGTTATTTTATGTCAAATAAATATGCCATTTTTAAAACACGTAAAAAATGTTATAATTTTTTCCTTAAAATATTCATATGGCGAGGTTGGTTTGCAGTTTAGATCGATTACCTTGATTGAATATTTTAGGGGAAAAATTATAACATTTTTTATGTGTTTTAACAATGGCATATTTATTTGACATAAAATAACAATCTTCGTCGCATAGCGACGTACAAGGGTTGGCATCCTAAACACGCATAAAGCTGGGAATACACGTCCGATATTGCTGAGCAAATTATTTACAAATCGGAAGTAGGAATCGGACGTCTATTTTGTTTCTGTATTCTGTATGAAAACTGCACCTTCAGACAATCGGATCGGCCATAAAATCGTAAGCGCCTTGGCGTTGTTTCCGATTCTGACATCCGATCCGACTATCGGATCTGACGTGTATTAAGTATTCAAACAAATGTATGGCACGAGTGCTTTCCGATTGTCTGATCAGACAATCGGATCGGACTATCGGAGAGGAAAATCGAACTTGTATTCCCAGCCTTATAGGTATTTACTTTACTTTTAAACAAATCTGTGACATAACATTTGAAATAAAAACGTATACAAATACATGTGTGTTTTAACTGGTACCACTGAGCTACTCTGATGATGGAACTCGAAGGTAGGAGACGAAATCCTGGATGTGTTCAACTTTTTTTTGGTATACTAAGTTTGGACTTATTAGATTTGTCTTGAAGGTAGCAAACTAAGTGTAGAAAAGTTAGTGTGATAAAATAAAACATTCCGGATCTAAAAAATCTGATCATGGATCCTCTCAGATCAGCAAATCAACAAGAAATGGACCTATAGTGCTTTAACTAAAATTGTTACTCACTATGAGCCATTAGCTGGACCGTTATCAAATTAAAGACCGAGAGTATCTGATGAGGCACCATCATGAATCCTCTCAGATCAGCAAATCAACAAGAGATAGAACTATAGTGCTTTAACTAAAATTGTTACTCACTAAGAGCATTTAGCTGGACCGTCATCAAATTGAAGACCGGGCAATCTGATGATGCACCATTATGAATCCTCTCAGATCAGCAAATTGATATCAATTGATCAGCAAAAAAAAGAGATAGAACTGTAGTGCTTTAACTAAGCCTTTAGCTGGGCCGTTATCAAATTGAAGATCGGGAGTATCCGATCATGAATCCTCTCAGATCAGCAAATCAATAACAGATAATATCATAGTGCTTTAACTAAAATTGTTACTCTCTATGAGCCATTAGCTGGGCCATTATCAAATTGAAGACCTAGAGTAGTTATCTGATGATGCACCATTAGGATCCAAGGGATATTAAAGGGATATAACTATTGAGCCATGACTAATGTTGTTTATTACTATAAAGCTGATGATATGACCAAAGTGGTTCCAGGCGTTTCGGGGGTTCCTTTAAAATTTTAATTTTGATTTTTAAGTTGCTTTACATTATGGCCGCACACTTTATAATGTTAAGCTGGAATGCGGTCCATGATATAAAGATGATTGCTACTACAGTAGGTAGCACTCACATCCACTATGCCAGCCTAGTTGGAAACAGCAAGTTACTAGCTGGGTTGTACCTCCTACTGCACTACGTTCTCCTAGTACTTCTTATGTTGCTTTACATTATAGCCGCACACTTTATAATGTTAAGCTGGAGTGCGGTCCATGATGTAAAGATGATTGCTACTACAGTAAGCAGCACTCACATCCACTATGCCAGCCTAGTTGGAAACAGCAAGTTACTAGCTGGGTTGTACCTCCTACTGCACTACGTTCTCCTAGTACTTCTTATGTTGCTTTACATTATAGCCGCACACTTTATAATGTTAAGCTGGAGTGCGGTCCATGATGTAAAGATGATTGCTACTACAGTAAGCAGCACTCACATCCACTATGCCAGCCTAGTTGGAAACAGCAAGTTACTAGCTGGGTTGTACCTCCTACTGCACTACGTTCTCCTAGTACTTCTTATGTTGCTTTACATTATAGCCGCACACTTTATAATGTTAAGCTGGAGTGCGGTCCATGATATAAAGATGATTGCTACTACAGTAAGCAGCAGTCACATCCACTATGCCAGCCTAGTTGGAAACAGCAAGTTACTAGCTGGGTTGTACCTCCTACTGCACTATGTTCTCCTGGTACTTTTTTAAGTTGCTTTACATTATGACCGCATACTTTATGATGTTAAGCTTCTGATGTTAAGCTGGAGTGCGGTCCATGATATGATGCTTACAATAGTAAGTAGTTTAACAATAGTAAACAGCAGTCACATCCACTATGCCGGCCTGGTGGGAACCGGCAAGTTACCAGCTGGGTTGCCTAGTGCCTATGACCTTCTACTGCACTATGTTCTTCTGGTACGTATGTTGCTTTACATTATGATCGCATTCTTTTATTGTGACTTGTCATATGACAAGTCCCAGCCTGATGTTATGCTGGAGTGCGGTCCATAAATAAAGATGACTCCTGCTACAATTCAATAACTGTAAGCAGCAGTCACATCCACTATGCCAGCCTAGTTGGAACCGGCAAGTTAGTCACAGATACTTAAAGCGAGAGAGTTGTGTCTGGATCGTGGCAAGTGGCACTTCATTGTTTCTGCCTATCCCTGTGAGAAAAAGGCGTGACAATTTGATTCATTGATTGAAGAAAAAAAATCATGTTTATTGCGTCTTGATGTTGACTTGCCTGTTAGTAAGCCAGAGGTTATCGTCGACTGAAGAATGCTGTCGACCGAAAAGACTAAGGCACGGTTGCCTCAGTCGCCGTCACTAAGGATAAGGTAAACACATGGGCTGGTATTCCACTTATCGATTGTCCTACGAGGAAACAATGCACGGAAGACTTTGGTTTGATTCGGTCGACAGGATTTCCTGATTCGATTCGAAACCGAGCTTTCTTGAGCATGTCTTCGATTTAGTTGGAAAAACACCTTTGTTTTCTTCATATTTTTTTTATACCTTTCATTTTTTTTCAGTTCCTCGGCGTAACTCCAGTGACAGAGCCAAAAGGCATAGAAGTAGTTCAAGAGGCGATCAAAAAATTACAATTCACGCAACAACTGAAGAAATCTGAAACTAAAGATGGCGCCAAGTGCAAGAAAGTGGAAATTACTATCTCTGTAGACGGTGTCGCTATACAGGTAAGCGTCTTTTTGATTTTTTTATTTACATTTCTATACTAATCTACTAAAGTGCTTGTATCATAGAAACAAGACAACCAAAGTACATATGTCAAAGATACATTAGTACCGGTGAGCGGTTTCGAACCCGTGCTCTCGGCTTGCATAACCATTGCACTGCCACTACACCACGGTCTCCTTAAAGACATTTAAGGAGACCGTGGTGAGCTGAAGTGCCCTCCACGAGGGAAGGCGACAGATATCAATCACGCCTTTTCCCACAGGGATAGGTAGAGACAAAGAAGCGCCACTTGCCACGATCCTGACGCAATATCCTCGCTTTCCTCACATCCAGGAAACTAGGAAACAGGTTTTTTCAGTTGTCGTCACTTTTGGACCTCCTCTTGCTTATGATCAGGTCGACTTTAGATGTCGTGTCACAATAAGAAAAAATTAAAGAAAAAAACATCCACAATTCTCTTCATTAAAGCATTAAGGTTATGGGCACTAGGCAACCTAACTTTCTTGAAGATGTTTCCGATTTGGTCGGAAAACGCCCTCCTGGGCCTGCCTTGTTTAACGCATCCATCTACATCAGATTTATAAAGGACATCATTCATTTTGGGCTTTGATGTACTTCTTTTGTAATGCCCAATGATAAAAAAAATATGTAAATGGTAGTTTCGATACTTGTATTGATAAAACTTATAACAATTTTGCTTTTAATTGCTGTGCAATTGAGTTATTTGAAAAATAAGACCTAGATTTTGTATCAACTGTCAATCAACGCCGTATCTGTTCTGCTTTGAACTGTCATAATTATAGTTTGATCGTTTTGCATACCTAAACTATGCAAAATAAAGGATATATTCCAATTACATTATAACCTTCGTACATTAAACTGTTTTAAAATCTATATGCAACTGTTAATACAATTAAGCCCAAGTCCCCATACAAAATTAATGATGTCCTTTCTTTAGTCTATTTACTTTCACTCATACTTTCCGTTTGCCCGAACGTTTTTAGATTTTTTTAAATAATAAATCTAAATATATATGTTTTGGTTATTATTACGCGAAACTGCTAAAATTATACAACGGCTTATATAACAACGGCGTAATAAATTTTAAGGGCCGGAACTGTTAGAGAATTAACTTAGGTGAGCCTTGCATAGTGTATGCGACAAAAAAACTGTCGCTGTTGTTTTTATTTGAATATTTATGCCATTCGTGGAAAGTGGCGACTGGCGTGGCACACCAGTCCGTTAGGCAGAAGTCTCAGTTTCGATTCCTGGTCGAAGCAAAGTTTTTTTTTTATTGTGACTCGACATATGACAGCACCCCGCTTGATAACATGGCCGAAGTGTGGTTCATGAATGAATGTCACTGCTACTACAATTCAATAACTGTGAGTAGCAATCACATCTACTATGCCGGCCTAGATGGAACCGGCAACTTGCAAGCTGATCCCGAAACGTGACCAAATCACTTCACGGTCTGTATACTTGTAAGTGATGGTACTACCCCGGATCGGCAGACTGGGTACCACTGCCTACCACTCTTTTATAACTAGACCCGAAGCAAATATCTCTCTTTTTTTTATTCACAAATATATTTGCAATATGTAATATTATTAAATATTACAAATAAAAGCTATGAAACAAATATTTGCTCCGACCGGGAATCGAACCCGGGACTTTACGCGCAACAAACCAATCGCTAAACCGTTCGTCCACGCCTGTTGTCAAAGCTTCATAGCTTTTATTCGTAATAGTTAATTAGTAAATTGAATATCACAAATATTTGCTCCGGGTCTGTTTGTCTAAAATTGGTAAGGATTAATTAGCAGTCTATAGCTACGTCTGATGGCACCCCGCCTGATGTTACCAAGCATTTGGATACATCGCAAACTGTTTACCGTGATCTCCGTTTGGTTAACACTTCCACTACACCAGTCGCGTCGCATTCAAATTCTTCCGTTTTGTATTTTGTCTCTCCAACCATGCTAAGTCGTACAAATCTCTCTCTACGTCACTTTTTAACACATTCAGACAATTAACACACTGCCCTAGAACAGGTTATGTTGGAACAGGTTGCCAAATTATTATTTCAATCAATCAATCAAAAGGCTGGAGTGCCGTCCACAAAGGGAGGTGACAAATATCAATCAAATTGTCACGCCTTTTTTTACCACGGTCGCCTTAAAGGCTTAATAAATGACCGCACCCCGCATGATGTTAATCTGGAGTGCCGTCCACAAAGAGAGGTGACAGATATCAATCAATCAAATTGTCACGCATTTTCCCACAGAGATTGGCAGAGACAATAGAGCGCCACTTGCCACGATCCTGACACAAATTCTTTGCTTCTTTCACATTCACAATTCTCTATACAAGCTATATCTATGGTTATGGGCACTAGGCAACCTAGCTTTCTTGAGGATGTCTCCGATTCGGTCGGCAAACACCATTTATTTTATTGTGACTTGACACATGACAATCACACCCACTATGCCGGCCCATTTGGAACCGGCAACTTACGAGCTGATTCCGAAATTCCCATCAATGGGGGTTCAAAACCACTTAAACCAAGGGTTCCTGTACCAATGTATCTTAGGCCGTTCTGTTTCTATGATACAATCCCTGTAGAAATTGAAGCGTGACAATTTAATATAAAATTAATAAAATACAACGCTCTAAGCAAAGTTAATGCATTAACGAAATAATAATTAAAATTCAAACCACGGATATCTTATTATAATTCATATAAGAATAGCTTATTAGTTATTCAAGCGATAATAGTCTCTGTTACTAAGGTCTTAGGAACGTAGTTTTATTGTTAGTATTCAAACGTAATACTCCGGAGGGTCTAGAACTTTCTCTGTGGCCGATTTCACTTTTTTCTTGTTATTGTTTAATTGGAGGCAAAGGAATCGTAGTTTATACAGCCTATTATTTATCTTATGTTTTTTATTATATGTTTATTTATTATATGTTTTTATTGGATGACAGGCGTGGCGCATTGGTTAGCACAAGCTCCCGGGTTTGATTCCCGGTCAGAGCCTTTTATTTGTAATAATTAATAATTAGAATATTAATAACAAATATTTGTTAATAAAAAATTATTCTCAAGAAAGCTGGGTTGCCTAGTGCCCATAACCTTAGAGCTTGTATGAAGAGAATTGTAGATGTGAAGGAAGCGATGGAGTTGTGTCAGGATCGTGGCAAGTGGCGTCCCATTGTCTCTGCCTATCCCCACTATTGTTAATAAATAAAAGAGGTGGATATATGCTCCGGGTCTGCATACCAGTAGTTCCCAGTCCGCCGATTCGTGGTACAAGCAGTAGACCGTGAAGTGACTTAGTCGCGTATCGGGATCATCTTGTAAGTTTCTGGTTCTCACTTGGCCAGCATAGTGAATGTGACTACTACTAACATTTATTTAACTGTAGTAGCTGTTAACCTCCATTCATGGACCGCAGGCTGGGTGCTGTCATATTATGTCGAGTCACAATTAAAAAAAATAAAGTATTACATCAATTACAAAACTCTTCTGACGGAGTCTTTTAGGGAACACAAAATAATATGATTAAGGTTAGGTTCAAATCATTTTTCTGCACCTTGGTACAACTTTTGAATAATAATTTATAATAAATCCACTACTGATCAATCAATCAATCAAATTGTCACGCCTTTTTCCCACAGGGATAGGCAGAGTCCCGAATCTATTCAATTCGTTTCCCATATATACGTTGTGTATCCGTTACTTATGGGGCGTTCTCACGGGGCGATTTTAGTTGATCAATATTTATCGTTTAACAAAAAATCGAAAGTAAATATTGACTGTAGCGTTCTCACGGTTCAATAATAATCGTGATAACACTCAATATAACACGTGTTATTACACTATCTGTCCATTTTAGCATTTTTCTTGTGGATGCGGACGCCACAATTCACATTTTATTTTACAAACAAACAAAATACTGTTGATAGAGGAATGCAATATACAGTACATAGGTACTCAATCACGCTGATTGACTGACTGAATGGACTGATTATTTAATGCAAGTTGAACGAACAAGTACAGACGAGTCGATTCGCTGTCAGCTATCAAATAAATCAACAAAAGGACTTTAATTTTTGTTGAATAGATATTTATTGCTTCAACTTGATTGAAAGTCTGTTCAGACGGTTCGAATCACGAACGATTTTGCAGTTGATAAACTGAAATCGCCCCGTGAGGACGCCCCATTATACGCAAATGGAACGCATACGCTCGTGTGAAACCAGCCTTATAGTACAGTTAGAAGGACATAGGTACTTAGAACAAGAAATGTGTGATTTTTTGTTACTTAATCATCTTAAAAGCAAACAGCACGCTCCACACATATTGCAAATGGTTGTATCTACAGTAATTAAAAAATTAAACATGAATTAGGCAATTTTGTATTATGAAATTGCGGCCCTAAACAGCCTTCAAATGTGCTTAACAACGTGAAATAAAATTTATTTTAGACCCCAATTGGGGTCGAAACGATGGGCCCTCGGGGAATTTCAGCCAAGGGGTTGTCTTAACAAAACCACTCACTGGTAAAATGTATCTTTGATATATGTTTTTTTTTATATTTTTTATTATGACTCGACATATGACAGCACCCCGCTTGATATTAAGCCAAAGTGTGGTCCATGAATGAATGTCAGTGCTACTACAATTCAATAACTGTGAGTAGCAATCACATCCACTATGCCGGCCTAGATGGAACCGGCAACTTAGAAGCTGATCCCGAAACGTGACCAAATCACTTCACGGTCTGTGATGATAATGTAACTTGACAATTAATAGCTTAGTTAGCCATTGCGATTAACCGCGAATGTATAATTTCACAAGTTCGTGACCTTGCGGGCAACCCAGCATGACTGGAAAGTGACGGATGTTCGTGTTCATGTAGACGGCTCGATGCGCACCGCTGAGCAACGCCCTACAATAACACCGCTATAAGTTGACATTTTCTGTTAAATACAGAAATTGTCAACTTATAGAAATGCATAGAAAATCTAGAAATGTACAAGATTTTATTATTTTTATTGTCGACATATGACAGCACCCCGCTTTATGTTAAGCAGGAGTGTGGTCCATGAATGAATGTCACTGCTACTAACTACAAGTCAATAACTGTGTGTAGCAAGAACATCCACTATGCCGGCCTAGTTGGAACCGGCAACTTACAAGCTGATCCCGAAACGTGACCACGTTCTGTATACTTGTAAGTGGTGTTACTACCCCGGATCGGCAGACTGGGTACCACTGCTTACCATTTTTTAATAACCAGACCCGAAGCAAATATTATCTACCTCTTTTTTTATTAACAAATATTTGCAATATTTAATATAATCAATAAATATTACAAATAAAAGCAAATATTAGTAGTAGCAGTTGTCTCTATTTATGGATCTCACTCCAGTCTAACATCAGGGGCTGTCATATGTCAAGACAAAATAAATATAATTAAACTATAAATAAAAAATATCATCTAATAACGTCACATCAGAGATAGTCCCAAGGAGACTGGCAACATTTCCCCTTTGTATAGCAAGGCTAATACGTTGGCAGAAATAATGGCCAGCCTTCCTGTCTGCAGACTTCTCCGTCAGCCGCTTAGACAACTTCTTAACTTTTTATTGACTTATGTTTTTCAAATTACATTACAGGAGCCAAAAACGAACAACATCCTACACCAATTTCCACTACATCGGATTTCATATTGTGCTGATGATAAAGGGGAGAAGAAGTACTTTTCATTCATTGCCAAGCCAGGTAATTCAAACTATACTTTTTTTTGTTTTTTTTTATTGTGACTCGACATATGACAGCATCTAGCTTGATGTTAAGCCGAAGTCCATGAATGAATGTCACTGCTACTACAATTCAATAACTGTGAGTAGCAATCACATCCACTATGCCGGCCTAGTTGGAACCGGCACCTTGCAAGCTGATCCGGAAACGTGACCAAATCATTTCACGGTCTGTATACTTGTAAGTGGTGGTACTAACCCGGATCGGCAGACTGGGTACCTACCACTGCCTACCACTCTTTGATAACCAGACCCGAAGCAAATATCCATCTCTTTTTTTTTATTAACAAATATTTGCAATATTTAATATTATTAAATATTACAAATAAAAGTTATGAAACAAATATTTACTCCGACCGGGGATCGAACCTGGGACTTTACGCGCAACAAACCAATCGCTAAACCGTTCGTCCACGCCTGTCGTCAAATTACATGTGCGCCAAGAAAGAAAAAACAGTATAATGCAACCTACCTATATATTTTTCAATTGAGACGCGACGTTTGACCTAGACTTGCCAGATGATAAGCAAGAAGAGGTCCAAGAGTGCATACGATTGATAATACCGATCAGTCACCGTCACTATTAGCCTAAATGATATAAGTTATAAGATGGGGACTGGGTTTGTGATTGCATTTTTATTATTGTGCTGGTTCCTCGCGCCAGACATCGTGTTATTATACATTCGCTTTTGTGTGGAGTACTGTACTTCCAAGTATCTTCTCGATGCCCTGGCTAACCAATAGCACACAAGTTCGTTACGCTTAATGTCCCAAGTTTGATTCCCGGTCGAAGCAATATTTGTTATATAGCTTTATTTGTAATATTTAATTTTTAGATTATATATTACGCTTACTATGCCTGCAAGACTATGCCGGTCTAGTCTAGTTGAAACCGGCTACTTACAAGCTGATTTCAAAACGCGACTAAGTCACTTCACGGTCTGTTCTCTTGTAAAACCGACCACTCATAACAACTGCATGTAAATTTTATTTTCTTAGATTTTGCGCGAACATTGATTAATGAATTAAACAAATTTTATGCGGCTTACTATCGCCTTTATTTTGGTTTAGATTTTACATTTTTTTTTGTTATTTCAACGTTTCGAGAGCTTTGCGGCCATCGCAGTCCCGCGATACTAAGCCGCAAAAAAAATGTTTAATTCATACAAGCTGATTTCAAAACGAGACTAGGTCACACCACAGTATGTACACTTGTAATTGTGTGGTTGTAACCTACCACTCTTGGTAACCACATGTAAATTTGTTTCAGGTTTTTCGTTAAACGACATTAACAGTTACGAAGAGAATCCTGAAAGTGAGGACAAATATGAATGTTTCGTCTTCACATCAACCAAGTTGGCGTCAGAGATAACTCTCACCATTGGTCAAGCATTCGATCTGGCATACAGGTAAACACGGCTACGTATTACATATTACGCGGCTGACGGAGAAGTCTGGAGACAGGAAGGCTGGCAATTATTTCTGCCAACGCATTAGCCTTGCTATACAAAGGGGAAGAACCGACAACCGATGGGGAAGAAAGGTTAGCAGCGTAGGTAGGCCTCCCACGTCGTCAGTCCACCTAGTGGTGGACTGACGACATAGCAGTAGACGCCTTCTGGCTGATAATGATGATGAAACAAAGTGGAAATGTTGCCAGTCTCCTTGGGATTATCTCTGATGCGATGTCATTAGATTATATTTTTTATTTATAGGTTAATACTTTTAATTTTATCTGTTACTCATTATTTATTTATTTACTTAAAAACTTAATGCACAATAGTACAAAGGCGGACTTAATGCCAAAGGCATTCTCTACCAGTCAAACCTTTAGGATGTTGATCCGACAATGTAGATAAGAGGTAGGGTGCAAAATAAAATATAAAAATAGGTAACCAATTACATTATGAGAAATATTCATATATACATAAATATATTCATAGATATATAGATACACAAATAACATGTATAACACATACATAATATAATACAATATAATACAATACAATATAATATAAACAGTATTATCTTTGGGTAATAAAATTAAATACACTTAAATTTATATGTGTAATATATTTAAAATTAATTAATATATTTAATTAATATATTTAAATTTAATATGATATTAAGTAAAATGAGGTAGATACGTTACCTACGCGAGTTTTAGAGTTCGCAAATGGCACCAGTTTGAACGATAAACCACGACTATACTGTGTTTTTTCTTATTTGGCACAAGTATTAAACAAACATGAAAATCACAATTTCCCACGCCCTTCTATAGAATAAACATACACAATGTAACAAATGCTAAAAAGCTATTCAAATCATACGCATAAATACATTATTTTTAACATTTATATGCAAAAGGCAAAATTTGTTGATTTCATTAAATATGTGGATGTTGTATCGGCAGCTGGAACAAACATCCACTATGCCGGCCTAGTGGGAACCGGCGTGACATTGTGTTCGTTTGATTAATTGTATTTTTTTATTTCAGGCGCTTCATGTCAGACAATAGTAAGGCGATGGAAATAAAAAAACTAACAATAATAAATAAGAGATTAGCACTACAAATAAGCGCATACAGAAAACGTCTTCAGGTAATTTTTTATACTAAGCTACTAAAGTGCTTGTATCATAGAAACAGGACAACCAAAGTACAATACTAACTTAAATCATATTTTATTTGTATTATATTTATTTTATTTATTTATTGTTCATTTCTAAACTAAGTCATCAAAGTGCTTGTATCATAGAAACTGGATGACCAAAGTATCAAAGATTGGTACCGGTAAGTGGTTTAGAACCCGTGGGGCCGTTCAAGTATTACGTAAGCAGATTTATTACAATTATTGTATTTACGGGGGGTAAATACAATAATTATCAGCAAAAATAAGCAAAGCAAAGAAATATAGTGCTTACGTAATATTTGAATGGTGTAAGGAAAATAAAAATGTACGATAGAGACGTCCTATCAGAGATAGATAAAGAGTGGTAGGCAGTGGTACCCACTCTGCCGATCCGGGATAGTACCACCACTTACAAGGATACAGACCGTGAAGTGATTTATTTGGTCACGTTTCAGGATCAGCTTAGCGGCAGTAAGTTGCCGGTTCCAACTAGGTCGGCATTGTGGATGTGATTGCTGCTCACAGTTATTGAAAGCAGTGACATTCATTCATAAACCACACTTCGGCTTGACATCAAGCGGGGTGCTGTCATGTGTCGAGTCACAATAAGATAAATTAAAAAAAACGGTTAAGGAAGATTGTGTTTTTTGTATTACAGGAATTATCAAAAGTAACGTACAAAGATGATTTAGCAAGTTACTTGAGTAATAACAATTTGAGTGACATATGCGAGTTCAAAGTCCCTGACGACCTCAAGGAGCAGTTGTCAGCTATAATTAAAACTGGCATGGTAGCGAATGAATCAACATTTGATATAATAAGTAAGTCATAATTTTTTTTAACACCCTTTTATTATGCGGCGTTCTCACGGGGCAAATTATTTGATCAATATTTATCGTTTAACAAAAAATCGAAAGTAAATATTGGCTGTAGCGTTCTCACGGTTCAATAATAATCGACTCAATATTACACGTGTTATTACACTATCTGTCCATTTTATCATTTTCCATTTTAGCACATTTTATTTTACAAACAAACAAAAAACTGGTGCAGAGAAATGCAAAATACAATACATAGGTACTCAATCGCGCTGATTCACTGACTGATTGCACTGTTTATTCAGTGCAAGTTGAACGAACAAGTTCAGACGAGTCGATTCGCTGTCAGCTATTAATTGAATCAATAAAAGTTGAAAGGTCTTTAACTTTTGTTAGACCAATATTTATTGCTTCAACTTGATTAAAAGTTAGTTCAGACGGTTCGAATCGCGAACGATTTCGCAGTTGATCAACTAAATATGCCCCGTGAGAACGCCGTATTAGCTACTTTCACTCATCCTTTCCATGTGCCCAAACCATCGAAGCATTCCTTTGTCAATCCTTGTCACTACATCCTCTTTTAAACCACATCTATAAAGCGCACTGTGCTTGTTCTTATTCTATTTGCTTCGATGGTTTGGGCACATGGAAAGGCTGAGTGAAAGTAGATAGACGAAAAGAATTTATAAATCTCATGTGAATGGATGCGTTAAACAAGGCAGGCCCAGGAGAGTGTCAACGGACCAAATCGGAGACATCCTCAAAAAAGCTAGGTTGCCTAGTGCCCATAACCATAGAGCTTGTATGAAGAAGTATGAAGAGAATTGTGAATGTTAGGGAAGCGAGGGAGTTTAGTTTCAGGATCATGGCAAGTGACGCTCCATTGTCTCTACCTATCCCTGGGGGGAAAAGGCGTGACAATTTAATTGATTGATTGTTTTTTAATACGCTTTTATTAGCTTGACTCAAATAATTTGGACTTAAGAAATAGAAGGAGCCCTAAAATAGCTACAAAATACAACCGTTTATACTATTTTCACTTATGGCATTATTTATACGCATCGTAATGTTTTTTTTGACAGATGAATATTTGAAAGAGAGGGCCAATGATCCTGTTAAGCCGCACAATCTATTAATAGACACACCACCTTCACAGCATAATGGGAAAATGAATGGAAACACTAATGGGTAAGACAACATATTTTTAACACGCCTTTATTATACTGTGTTTTTTCTTACTTGGCACAGGTAGTAAACAAACATAAAAAACACCATTTACCATGCACGAGATATTTATGTATTTACTCAAATTCTTTATTGCACCAAAATAAACTTAAAAATAGGTACATAGGCGAGTTTAATGCCTATTAGGCATTCTCTAACAACTAACTTTTGGAATGATGAGAAATTATGGGCAGGGTGCAAATATACAATGTCAACTAAAAGACGAGACTAAAAACATTAGTGTTTAAATTGTTTGTGTGAGTTAAAAATAGTGTTGTAAAAAGTTCAAGTACGTTATCGATATCGATTTAATGTGTTGACACTACGATATTTATTGTATAGTTCAAAAACTATTATAATATAACATTAAAAGAATAAAAGCTAGGTTGCCTAGTGCCCATAAACATAGAGCTTGTATGAAGAGAATTGTGGATGTGAGGGAAGCGAGGGAGTTGTGTCAGGATCGTGGCAAGTGGCGCTCCATTGTCTCTGCCTATCAAGGCGTGACAACTTGATTAATTGATTGCAATTTTTTTACATATTTAGTATAACCTTAATAAATTATTTTCAGCAAACAGAAAGAGATGCACTCAATGATGAAAGAGTCAAAGAATCCAATTGTGGGCACTAAACTTGAAGGGTTACTACTAGAATCAGATTCGGATAGCGGTAAGTTGACGTTCTTTTTACACGACCTGCGGGCCGACCGCGTAACCAGAGGCGTAGCGTGGCGGGGGCGGAGGGGGCGGCCCACCCCGGGCGGCACATTTAGGGGGCGGCTAAATTAAGAAAAACTAAAATAAATCGTTGAAATTTGAACCTGAAATTCATATTTTTGTTGTACCTATGATTAAAACTCCTAAATAAGGGGGCTACAAATTTTTTTTCCGCCCCGGGCGGCTGACTTCCGCCCTGGGCGGCCGACTTCCACGCTAAGCCACGTAACTCAATGATAATTTTATTTAAATAATTAATTTCTTTACTAAGCTACCAAAGTGTCTATATCATAGAAACAGGACGACCAAATGACATATATCAAAGATACATTAGTACCGGTGAGTGGTTTTGAACCAAGGTCGCCTTAGATGAGGATGGGGCTTCCAAGGGCTAATTAAATGAGCTTCGTTTGACAGTTGAGCTCCATTAATGAGCTTCAAAATTAAAATTGCGACCGCGCAACACACTGAGAATCGATGTTCATTTTCATTAACAGTTTAAGCTCAATGAAACTCATTATCTGAATGAAAAAAAGAGGGTTTCTAACATTAACAGCGATCGCGTAACTTTTTGACAAATGGGAATTAATGTCATTGTAATTACCATTGAAGAGAAAGGTTCTTGAGTGGAGACCACGAACCGGAAGACGCAGCGTAGGTAGGCCTCCCACTAGGTGGACTGACGACATAGTGAAAGTCACGGGTAACCGGTGGATGCAACTGGCATCTTGTCGTTCGAAATGGCGTTCTAAGGGGGAGGCCTATATTCAGCAGTGGACGCCTTCTGGCTAATGATGATGATGATGATCATCATTAAAGATGCGCGGTCGGCTTTCTTATTTCTTAATACAATAGAACTTGCACTGATGTTTGACATCCTCCTAACCAATCAGCGAATAACAAATCAATTGGCAAGGTACGTTGATTGGTCACTTGCGACCGCGACGCAATTTCACTTCTTTTTCGTCGCCATACTGTATTAAGATAATCAGGGCCCGAAAATATTCAGTAAAATGAAATATTTTTAAATTTCACGAGAAACTAAATGAAGTGCATAGCTAAGTCTGTTACATACTGTGCTAAAACTTTTCTGTAGCGACAATTTATGAGATGGACGACAGTCGAGGCGTTATGGTCCCGGGTTCGAATTCCGGTCGAAACAAATATTTGTCAATAAAAAAGAGTGGCGAAAATTTGCTTCGGGTCTGGTTGTAAAATGATCCGGGGTAGTACCACCACTTACAAGTATACAGACCGTAAAATGACTAAGTCGCGTTTCGGGATAAGTTGATAAGTTGCCGTTTGCAAACAGGCCGGCTTATTCTATGTGATTACTACTTACAGTTAATTACCTGTAAGTAGTAATCACTCCATTCGTGGACCGCACTCCAGCTCAACATCAGGCAGGGTGCCGTCATATGTCACAATAATAAAGCTCTTGTAGCGACCGCTACATGCTACCGCTAGATGGCGTTGCATTGCGCGTCCAATATCTCGCAAACTATTTATTGACAAAGTAATCAAAATATATGCGCTCCGACGATGCGACGCCACCGGCTAAATTGAGCCTTGTACGCAACACCCGTACAGCTGGGAGTACCCAGTCTGCCGATCCGGGGTAGTACCACCACTTACAAGTATACAGACCGTGAAGTGATTTGGTCACGTTTCGGGATCAGCTTGTAAGTTGCCGGTCCCATCTAGGCCGGCATAGTGGATGTGATTGCTACTCACAGTTATTGAATTGTAGTAGCAGTCCATTCATTCATGGACCACACTTTGGCTTAACATCAATCGGGGAGCTGTCAAAGGTCGAGTCACAAAAATAAAATAAAAAAAGTACTCCTTTCTTTTTCTAACATGCGGAACAAAGCTCCGCTAAACTCTTATGTATAATATTTTGTTTAATAGATTTCGATCCTCGAGCTTTCGAAGCGGAAACTCCAGCGTATATGGTATCGCAGAGCTTTACTCAAACACATGCTGTTGAAAATAATACTGCCACACCGCCATTATGTAAGCCGTTTTATTATCATATTAATGTTATTAACAAAGAACTCTATTGGTTAAAATAATTCATTAGCAGGGGATTATCGACTATTTGCCTTTTTGTTTTTGTCACCGATAACTAGCATTGCATTTAAATAACCCAAAGCGAAAGGGATAAAGTCGTGTCGAGTCCATTTTTAAATTGCCCCCCTTAACTATCAAATTGCCCCCCTAACTGTCAAATTGTCCCCTTAACTGTAAAATTGCCCCCTTAACTATTAAATTGCCCCTAACTATTAAATTGCCCCTCTAAACTATCAAATTGCCCCCCTAAACTATCAAATTGCCCCCCTTAACTATCAAATTGCACCCTATGGGGCGTGGGCCCAATTTTAAATTGAAAAGTAATACTAATACTTTTTGATCACAGTGTTATATAATACAAGTTTTTAAATATTTAACTTGCTACATAGTATTTTCTTAAATTTTGCACAATCATCGATTATTGAATTAAACACATTTTATGCGGCTTACTATCGCGTTTATTTTGGTTATTGTTTTTAATTTTTTTTTATTATTCCGACTTTTCGAGAGCTTTTCAGCCATCGTGACCACTCCAGCCAGTTCCGTGACCACGATGGCTGCAAAGCTCTCGATACGTCGGAACAATAAAAAAAAATGTAAAAACAATAACCATAATAAACGCGATAGTAAGCCGCATAAAATTTGTTCAATTCAATATACAATTTTCACAACGTTCTATCAACTCATAAGTGTGTATCCCAAAGCTAAATAACGTCCCTAAAACTAGTCTTAAACTAACCTAACCAAAAAATTTCATAAAATTTTATGCGGCTTATGTACTATCGCGTTTATTTTTTATTTTCATTACCTAAAAACAAACGCAATAGTAAGCCGCAAAAAATCGTTTAATTCATTAATCAATGTTCGCGCAAAATCTAAGTAAACCTAACTAGTATTTTCTTAGATTTTGCGCGAACATTGATTGATGAATTATTTTGGTTTTGATTTTACATTTTTTTACAATTCCGACGTTTCGAGAGCTTTGCAGCCATCGTGGTCACGGAGAGACTTTAATTCATTAACCGAGCTAGTCTTAAAGTAAACTTATTTAACTGGACCGTCTGTATTTCGATTCCTAATTCAATTTCTTTCTTATTCCAGTGGCGCCACCCCCAAAGGCTTCAAAACGTCAACCAGTTGCGAACCAGCAGCAGCCAATCGTCAACGGCAACGACCTGTTTGGCTCAACCCCCTTCTCCATCCCCCAAATGCAACCCCCAACTCAAGTCAACCACACCCCCAACAAACCAAACTATGACATTAGTGATTTTAATCTGCAAACGTCAGTCTTTAATACAAACACCTCGTTCACCAATGGATTGACTGGTAAGTGACATTTATTTAATGCGGTGCTTGTTCCTACATTAATGTATGGAAGTGAATGTTCGGTGTGGCAGAAGAAGCATGCTAGTAGAATTAACGCTGTAGAAATGCTGTCTTTAAGGAGTGAATGTGGAGTGACGATAGCGGATAGAATAAGATGTGGTTTAAAAGAAGATGTAGTGACAAGGATCGACAAAGGAATGCTTTGATGGTTTGGGCACACTGGATGAGTGAAAGTAGAATAACGAAATGAATTTATAAATCTGATGTGGATGGATACGTTAGACAAGGCAGGCCCAGGAAGGTGTTTTCGACCAAATCGGAGACATCCTTAAGAAAGCTGGGTTGCCTAGTGCCCATAACCACAGAACCTGTATGAAGAGTATTGTGAATGTAAAGGAAGCAAGGGGGTTGTGTAAGGATCGTGATAAGGGGCGCTTCATTGTCTCTGCCTATATATGTGGCACGACATCTGACCTTGACCCGCCTGATGATAAGCAAGAGGAGATCCAAGAGTGACGAAGACTGAAACAACCGAGTTAGTTTACGGCTGCCTCAGTCGCCGTCACTATGCCGGCCAAAGGTGCTTCTTCACGCATCGCTTAAAGGAACCAAGGTTATAGGATGGAGAGAACACACGGGCTGGCAAAGCATTCCACATGTCGATTGTTCTACAAAGCAAAGACGCACCGAATTTTTTAGTTCGACTGCCCAGTGATACTTTTTAGTAGTACCCAGTTTGCCGATCCGGGGTAGTACCACCACTTACAAGTATACAGACCGTGAAGTGATTTGCTCACGTTTCGGGATCAGCTTGTAAGTTGCCGGTTCCATCTAGGCCGGCATAGTGGATGTGATTGCTACTCACAGTTATTGAATTGTAGTAGCAGTGACATCCATTCCATCAGGTCATATGTCGAGTCACAATAAAAAATAATATATAATAGTTGTTTGGGATCAGCTAATCTAAGTATGAATTTCTAATAATAGTTGTTCGGGATCAGCTAATCTAAGTATGAATTTCTAATAATATATGATCGATCAGCTAATCTGAGTATGAATTTCTAATAATATATAATCGATCAGCTAATCTAAGTATGAATTTCTAATAATATATGATCGATCAGCTAATCTAAGTATGAATTTCTAATAATATATGATCGATCAGCTAATCTGAGTATGAATTTCTAATAAAATGTAATCAATCAGCTAATCTAAGTATGAATTTCTAATAATATTTAATCAATCAGCTAATCGAAGTATGAATTTCTAATAATATATAATCAATCAGCTAATCTGAGTATGAATTTCTAAAATATATAATCAATCAGCTAATCTGAGTATGAATTTCGTTTGCAGGTTATGATCCCTTTGACACCCAGAAAGGTGGAAATATATTCGGTAATGGATACAACAATTTCAACGGCTTCGCCAATCTAAGTGAGAAACAAACTGTGGAATTAGATAGCAGTTTTAATGGCTTCTTAGATAAAAGGATTTCCGAAATGAAGGTAGGTGCTACAACTGTAACTCTGTACTGAGAACGTCCGTCCGTTTGGCCTGCCACTTCTAAGTGTGGTAAGCTGTAGTGCCCAGTCTGCCGTTTTTTTTATTGTGACTCGACATATGTTACATGCAAGCGGGACAACACCCCGCTTGATGTAAAGCTGGAGTGTGCTCCATGAATGGATGTCACTGCTACTACTATTTAATAACTGTAAGCAGCAATCACATCCACTATGCCGACCTAGTTGGAACCGGCAACTTACAAGCTGATCCCGAAACGCGTAAATGGTGGTACTACCCCGGATAAGCAGACTGCCTACCACTCTTTGATAACCAGACCCAAAGCAAATATCCACCTCTTTATTTATTTTATTATTAACAAATATTTGCAATATTTAATATAATTATTAAATATTACAAATAAAAGCTATGAAACAAATATTTGCTCCGACCGGGAATCGAACCCGGGACTTTACGCGCAACAAACCAACCGCTAACCGTTCGTCCATGCCTGTCGTCTGATTTAAAAGTATACATGCCGTGAAGTGACATAGTCGAGGTCAGCATAGTGAACCGCTTTTAATTATTTACCTGTAGTAACTGTCGCCTCTGTTCATGGACCACACTCCAGCATAACATCAGGTGGGGTGCTGTCATATGCAGTCCAAGTTACTACTGTAAATCTACGGGCCGACCGCGTAACTCAATGACAATGATTGACAGTTGAACTCCATTAATAAATTGCGACCGCGCAACACACTAAGAATATATGTTCATTTTCATTAATAGTTCAAGCGCTCTAAAAGTCATTGTTCGAATTAATAAAAGTTGTTTTTGACACTAACAGCGACCGCGTAACTTTTTGACAAAAAGGAATGAGTTTCAATGTCTTCTCCTTAAAGCGGTCGGCCACTTGGTCATGGTGGCGGGGCTTCTTAGGTCCCCAAGCCCTTAAACGCATGAAGTGCCGTATTAGGAAAATAGTACTGGAGTTATTTTCTCAAGTTTTATTTTTCTTTTGTTCTCAGGATGGATTCAGTAGAGGGATCAGCTTTGGCAACGATGACTTCTCAATAGACCACTTAGATCCACTCAAAAAGAATTGAAAACTATAATGAATAAGTGAAAAGCATAGTTAATTTTTAATATAATATAATTTAAACACAGGTTTCTAAACTATAGATACAGTTTATTGCATGAAATTGAATTTGATTTATCGAATTAACTTACAAATACTTTTTTAACCTAACATTTTACTATTATTCTAAATAATATTTCAAGTCCGCCATGTTTGTAACAAAAAGGCGCGGGAAACAATACATTGCAGTAATTTGAACGTTATATTTAGCTAATATATCATCTCGCTCATACAACTATCCTAGCGCCTAGTTCTATCTCTATTTAGTTTGACAGTTAACATCTGTGTCCATTTTATATAAATCAATGCTTTATTGTTTTATTATTTGCAACGGCTTTTTCAATCTCTCTTGGACTTCTCCCATTATTAGACAAGTCGAGGTCACGTGTTGAGATTCAATAAAAAATGCGATTAGTAAGTTGAGTCTTATAAAATCGATTTTTCTAATTTTTGTCGTCTAGTAACACTGTATCTATATCATATAAAATTTATTTACTCGCTGAATATGGAAATAGTTAACGTATAATTACATAATAAAGGATAAAGTAATTTCTAGTTATGGGGATAAACTTTGCCTAAAATAAAACAGGTAATCCACGTTTCCACAGGATAATAGGCGTTGACTAATAAATTCTCTATTTTATAAGCGAGTTTACTACAAATTCTTATATTAAAATTAACATTAAACGTAACAGTTTTCTTTTTAACTTTATGGTATACAAATTTATTTTTTATAAAATATACAAAAGTTCATATAACAAATATAATTCTGCTCTATTTTTTTATGCTTACACACGAAACGGAATATTATTCGAAGTCTTATGTAATTCGCTTACTCTTTGCCTGGTTTAAAACTTATAATAGATACGGAAATTTTGAAATGCGTATTCTTAGTCTTTTATTGATTGGAATGAGGCAGGAGCGAGCGAGTTGAAAGAGACAGACCCAATCGTTATGCTACTATCGTTTAAACGTTTTTTTTTAAGTAGAAATAATTAGAAGTGACTAAGGTTGTGCATCGTCGTCGTCGAATAGTTAACAGATTTCTTGATATTCAGCGAAATACGTATTCTGCGCTAATAATCGTTTAAAACCTGGGTCATTTTTATTTATAACTACTATAAATCTATTGGTCTTCATATTAAAAAAAACAAATAGATATAAATTATGCGTTGCCATCGTTTTTGGTTAAAAAAACAATGTTAGGTAAAAAAATGGTGAAAATAAACTACATAATTATTGATAAATATAATGACTTTAATTTTAATATATATTTTTTTTATAACTAAACAAATGTAAAGAATATTTTTTAGAATTTGTGGAGAGAAAAGTGCGTTTCCTTTTGTCTTGCAGATAAAAAGTTTTACCGCACCGTCAATTAAATTTGTCTATGGTTACAACATACACAAAATCAATATGGCGCTGGTTTACGTACGATCACAATTTCTAAAATTTAAATTCTTCGTCTATAGGCGATTAAAGTTATCTAAAATGTGTCTCAAACAACTAAACTAGCCATTTTGCAGGCAACTTGAGTCGCCTAACGACCAAACGGTTTTATATTTAGCTCAATGTCATTCGTTTACGTTTAAAAAAAAGAAAGTAGGACTTTTATATGAATAAGGGACAAATTTATTATTAAAAATATATATTATTGGGAAAAATAAATGGCTACTAGCCGCTATATACACATGTGATACAGACGCTCGAAACAAGTCGTTAAGTTGCTTGAAATAAAAAAGTTTCTGTATAAAAAAATTCCGATAATTTATTAACAATTTGGCAGACAAATTATTAACAATTTGACAGACATGTTCATAATATATTAACGATTTAGCAGACAAGTTCTAATAATTTATTAACAATTTGGCAGACAAATTCCTACAATTTGGCAAATTCTGATAATTTATTACTAATTCTGAAGCATCGTAATGTCTTGTTTTAAGTGTTATTTGTAGCCTCTGCATAGAATGTAGAGGTTTTAACAAATGTGTAAAAAAACGTCACAAAAAAATACAAAATCCGACTTTAACAAACTTTAGTTGAATATAAAGTTAAGACCGCACTCATTGGGTAGGCATAGCATATACGACAGCTAACTGCTCAGATCTAAAGCTAAGCCCAGTGATAATGGCGTATTAAAATTATTACTTAAGTTTGCTAAAATCGGGACCAAATAACTTTTTTAAAATTAGTTTTTAAGTGGATCTTATAAACATTAAAAATTGGAGTTGAAACCTCAAATTGTTTCTGTGATAATTTTTGTACATCTTTGAGGATAAAATGAATAAAAAAACTCGACATGAATTTTTTAATATTATAGAGTTTTTATAAATTTATTGGGCTATTAGGGAGGCAAGAAGATAGGCCTTGCTTACCTAATCTCTATAGGGCAGCATTTCGGATACGTCTGTTGTTTAAAGACTGATTTCCGCACCTAGACCGCACTCCAGCTTTAAACGTATGTCAAGCAGATGTAAAAAAACGTCTTCTTATAAGCCTCCTTCGCCCAAAATCGAATGGCATTGAAGCATAAGAACATTCCACATTTTTAAATATATTTTTTTAGTTTTAAATCACATTATTTCTTTCGAGAACCTTTCTGAGAAAAATTATAGTAAAATTGTTATTGCAATATAAGTCTTATTTGGTTCTTATTTAAGTGTAGTTTACTATGGCAAGATTTGAGCAGCGCCCTCTAGCGGAACAAATAAATATACATACAATTTTCCTTGAGTAATAAATTGAATGAATAGTCGATCAAAAATACGCCGCATTTATGTCAAATTGACTTTTTTTGTATGAATATTTGACATAACTTCAGCGTATTACTTTTAGCGCATTATCAACATATTTACTACTTCTACTTAATTATGGCAGGCGTTTAAATGAAAAACAAAACATAATAAATGCTACGAATGGTCTCGAAAGAAATAATTGTTCAATTAGGTTAAGAAATCAGTTATTACTAGTTCTACCAGTAGACCAATCAATCAAATTATTCATTCCTGCATAAATAGGCATAAATGAAGTGTCCATTTACAATTCTCCTTAGTACTCACAAAGAAAGGGTCTCAGGGGTCAACGAACGTCATAAACTAAATGAACAAAACAAAACGCAGCACTAAGGACGTTAAACTGAATCGATTCTTATGGAACTAACTTTTGATTCATTCTCCTAAGATATTAATTTATTATTCTTAAATTTATTTCTTATGAATTAAAAGAGCCAAATGTTTACATGCTCTGCCAGTATTTAAACTAAAAATAACACTTTTTTAAATTTGTTTTTTTATCTGTATTTTATACTATTTTAACAATATATCCTAAAACTGTTCGATAGAAAAGAATTAAACTTATTGTTAGCTACGACTTGTAGCGCCATTAATTTAAACTAAATAGAAGTTATTGTTTTGTTTTTGAACTGGCAACACTACTTTACATTTTTGTTGTTAAAATTAGTTTCAGTGAGGTTTTAGTACTAAGTAAAGGTTTTATATTAGTTTTAAAAAAGTTTACTAGTAGAACTAGTAAAAATGTAAATGAATTATATTTTTATCACTTTCGTATATAGAAAGTAATCTGTTGTATTATTTGCAATAGATATTTAGTAATTAATGTATTAGAAAAAGAGAAACATATTTTATATTGTAATTTTTATTTTTATGGCCAAAAGATATACATATTGTGTATTTTGATAAATAAAATTAATTAAATTTTAATTGTTTTTGTTTAATTTAATCATTTTTTTATTGTGATTCGACATCTGAAGTGTTTGAATCGTGCTGTCTGGAAGTGTTTTTTTAGTCGACGGCACTCTTAGACCTCTCGAGTGCCGTTGACTGAACAAAAAACACTAATTTCCAGGTTTAATTTTCGATATGTTTCCTAAACGAGTTCTTCGCGCTGGAGCATCTCCTATGAATCAATACAATGCTCAAATTCGCTCTTGCGCGGAGTACCGTTCACACCTCTAGGACGACTTTGCCAAGTACCCTCGATGCCATAGATTCTTTGCAGCGCCGAGCTGTTCGAGTTAATAGGAAATGCAGAGGTCATGCAAACTCTGGAGCCCTTGTAACTTCGCACATAGTAGTACGGCTATACAACCCACAGTGCGTCGTTTCTTTGTAGAACACTGACAAGCTGAATGTGCTTCGCCAATGTGTTTTCCCCATCCTGGGTCTGGTTATCATAGAGTGGTCTGTACCCCTCGAAAAGGCATAGTACAACATACTCCAAGTAGCAGTCACATCCACTATGCCGACCTAGTTGGAAACGGCTACTTTCTAGTCTATCCCGAAACGCGACCGTGTTTATAAAAAAGAGAACCTCGGTCCGGAACCAAAGATACCAATTATATCTTTGGTATATATCCTTTGGTCGACCAGTTTCTGTAATACAAGCACATTTAGTAGCTTAGTATTGAAGTTTTCTTCGACCGGGAATCGAACCCGGGACTTGCACATGGCGGACTGCTGAGTTAGCAGTACGCATAAGTAAGTTGAATAAGGTTGTGCTGGTGTAAAAACTCCATGCAAAAGGAACAAAAGTAAAAAACTAAAATGATTTTAAAACATTTATTCATCTTTGGAATTAAAAATTAACAATAAAGATTATCACATCTAGTTACAAACTTACTGTACTACATTAAACCTTAAATGCTAAGGTGGGGTAATTGCGACTATTGCTCTCGTCATGTTTTCGTAAAAGACAAATTAGATCAAAACAACGTCAAAAATAATTAAGAAAAATTATATACCACAGACCTAGAATACGTAAACTAACTAAATGTTCCAACTAGGCCGGCATAGCGGATTTGATTGCTACTTACAGTTATTAAATTGTAATAGCAGTGACATCCATTCATGGACCACACTCCAGCTTAACATCAAGCGGGATGCCGAGTCACAATAAAAAAAGTGCATTCTAAATCTATTTCCATTCGTTTATTTTACTTTTGACACCTCGAGCATTATTGGTCAACTCATTTACCTTTTTATGGTATTATTGCAGTTTATATAGAAAATATGTTTTTTTGTTGTATTTTCTTCGATTTTGTTAATATAGACATTGATAAATTAATTGAACAAATTTTATGCGGCATTCTATCACATTTCGAAAAAAACATAATATATAAAAACAAGATAGTAAGCCGCTTAAAATTTGTTTAATTCATATATTTTGTTCGTATAATTATTTAAAAAATACAAAGTGCTTATCTATAATCATTTTAATTTATAGTTTGAATAAAATTAATCTTTTTTTTTAACAGAAAAATAATTCATTCCATTTACGTTAAAAAAAAAAAAGTAAAATTAACGAATGGCATAGTCGCTTTAACCCCGTAGTCTATATTGCACCAACTGAAACAAAATCCTTTTTTGACAAATAACCAACATGCTGTAAAGCTAACGACAGTCGTACTTAAAACGATTCGGCACGTCGGCATCGAACAAATATCAAGTGGAATGGATGCTTTCCCCTGCCCATGTGTTCCTTTGAGCCAACGTGGGGCCCACGCCCCACAGACGGGCAATTTAAAAATGGACTCGACACGACTTTGACCCTTTCGCTTTGGGTTATTTAAAAGTTATTTATCTGTGGCAAATCAAACAAAAAAGACAAATTCGTAAAGGAACAAAACAATTTTTAAAGGTAACAATTTTTAATTATGTATGGGGGACATACAAATTTTAGCAATGTTAAGGGGGGGTATGACCTAAAAAAAGTTGGGAAACACTGCTTTAAGCGATGCCTAAAAACACCTCCGTCCGACACACTGAAGGCGACTGAAGAAATATAAATTGTGTCGGTATTGTCAGTCATTGGCACTATTGGACCTCCCCTTGCCTGGCAAATCAAGGTACTATTAATTGCCCCATTCCGATATGCAGGGCTCTGTCGGAGAGGAACTTTTGCCATTGCTATAATAACCCAAGTTCCCACGGGTTGAAAAGCGGTCAGCAGAGAGCAGTTTTGCTGTAAGGTGGCTGGCCATATGGCACTCGCGTACGGACTACGGTCGTCAGTGAAGTAACAAAGCGTGAGCCGAGATCTCGACTGATCTAAACAGCGGTGGTGGTAGTGGCTGCATTGAGACTTTAGTGTTGAATGTTTGTAAAGAAAAAAAAAAATATATATAAATTAAATATATTTTATGACTCCTCTAATATTTTCAAAGTTAAGCTGCTAAAACAATTTAAAAAAAAAATAACGATGTGTTGTCGTAGTTCTTCTGGAACTAAGGCTTTATCTGGAAAAAAGCTTGACGCGTCACTTTTATGAAAAGACAGCTTTAGTATTTGGTCTGAAGAACTTAAACTTCACTAAAGTATTTTGCAAATTTTTATTGCACACGCACATGTCACGCAGAAAATCGATGCGTGTGCACGTTTAAATACTTAATGATCTGAATAAAAAAGGTGGCTGGCCATATGGCACTCGCGTACGGACAACGGTCGTCAGTGAAGTAACAAAGCGTGGGCCGAGATCGCGACCGATCTAAACAGTGGTGGTAGTGGCTGCGACTTTACTGTTATCAGTTACGTAGGACATTTTGCCGAGTCGGTTAAACTACCGAAGAAAGGCTAGTCAATGCTATTCATATTTTTATACCCATTTCTGATGACGCCCATGAACCGACTATTCGGCGCACCTTGGTACTGCTGCAATTGGTAAAAGCTGTACCAATGAATATAGGGAAAAAAAAATTCCTCCAGTGAGCTAGCACAAAGTAGATAAAAATGGAAAGCATTCACAAGCGATGCTATTAAAAGTATATTCTTGGCGTTATTATTTCATATGCGGATTTATAGAAAATTAATCGTATAAGTGATTATTGGAAAAAATGATACATATTTTATAATCACCCTGTATTAGGACTAATCATGTCACGGAATCGATTTGATTTTGAGAATGTTATGTGTAAGTCACTTCTAGTTATACTCGTAGAAGTGAGAGTGAAACATATAATTGATTATTTCAATAAAATCATGTAATACCTTATTGATGAATCAATCATATGGATCAATCAACGATTAGGTTTTAGATACTATATGAAAGGGAAACGACACAAAAATGGTCTTGATCTGCTGCAATTGGTAAAAGCTGTGTACCAATGAATATAGGAAAAATAAAATCTCCCAGTGAACTAGCACAAAGTAGATATAAATGGAAACCATTTACAAGTGATGATATGCGATTTATAGAAAATAAATCGCATTAGTAATTACTGGAAAAATGACACATATTTTATTCAGCCTGCATTTTTTTTTGGACTAGCCATGTCACAAAATCGATTTCTATTGATTTTGAGTATGTTGTGTTAATAAAATTATGTAATACCTTACCCAATAAATTGTTATTGATAAATCAATTATGATACGAAGAAGACGATTAGGTATTAGACATTATAAGAAAGGAAAACGACACAAAAATGGTCTTAAATGCTACGCACTTGCTGACTATATAAGAGGTGCATCTGATGTTTTTGTGGGCGATAAAAACCACGTACAAAAAGTAGTTCCTAACTACACGCTTCACGATTACCCAAACGTAAAACATCATTTGTTCATAGATAATTATTATACTATAGAGCTAGCACTTTTAGAAATAAAAGAAAAGTAATCCAATCAAGGACATACGAACGTGTTGCGTCAATTGGTACCATCAATAGTAAAATAAATACTGTTACAGCGCTATAAAATATATGTTCCTTTGAGTGCTCGGATTTGCAATTTTCATTCGAATAGCAACTCGTGAGTTATTGGCTTCATACTGGTCATCAAATGGATAATATGATGGCACTGATGGAAAGAGCAGGGGGGATAATTATATTTTACAGATCTTTATATATACAGATATTTTACAGTGTGTCATTTTTGGTTAGGATTAACTGTAGAGCAGTTACAGATACTACTATTAATGTTAACATCTCTCTCTAGTCAAGTATCGTCAGCAAGCTTAGCACTAAGCATATACTTAGCTAAAATCTGAACTGGAGATACCAATAACAGCTATTTCAGTTTTATTAATTTGCCTCGCAGAACATTAGAACGGTACATGAACAAAGCACGAAACTGCTTAGTCCAAGATTTTGTGCCTTTATGTTGAGGTTTTGGTAGCACTACAGCTCAAAATAAAATAATAACCTAGTACGCGACCCCGGAAACCTCGAGCTACCATTTACTATCCTTTTTTCCCTTCTATAGTAATGGTAACCAACTCTACCTAGAGCTACCCAATCTCCAAATTCCTATCCTCTGGACTAGATGTTAGATCCTATGCCACTATACTAGGGGCGAGCCTAGTTTCAAGCGTGCCAGTCCCGATGTTTGGGTACTGATAACCCCACTCCGGCATGCGGGGCTCTGTCGGAGTGGAAATATATTTCCCTAGCTAAACGTGGGAACAAAAATGAATAATTTAAAAATTTCTAGTATAGGAGGCGACATTTACCGTCAAAAGCCCACTAGGCAACCTAGCTTTCTTGAGGATGTCTCCGATTTGGTCGGTGAACACCCTCCTGGGCCTGCCAATAATAGACGTGAAAATATGTGAAATGTTCGTTACGTAGACAGAATGTTTAAATACCTTGCCTGTGGATTGACTAACATATCATTTGGCTAAATTTTTTGTTGCAAACAGATTTTTTGTTGATAAACAGTAAAACGGTTAGTTTCGTCGTTCGTGTTTTTCTTCGGAATCTCAAGTGGTTACCATTAAAATAAAGAATTTAAAAGTCAAGTGGTGCCTGGTGTCATGATTGTTTTATCACGCTGTTTTTTTTTTCATTTCTATACTTAGCTACTAAAGTGCTTGTATCATAGAAACGGGACAACCAAAGTACATATATCAACTTTTAGTGTCTTGTAATGCAGCACTTTCTAAGTGGAGAAATTAGTCACTCTACTAGAAACCCGAAGGTGGTTGGCCACAGGGCACTCGTACGGCCAACGCTCGTCAGCAAATTAACAAAGCGTGGACAGATCGAAACTTTGCTGAACTACGATGGGAGTGGCTGCGTTAACTTTGCAGCAGTGGTCTAAGGTTAGTTAGAAATCCTTGTCAAGGAACGAGCTTAAAATGTTAGCATTGATTACAACAATGTAAATAAATTCTTTTTATTCAGTTTTGCTCATTATATAGTTCTAGAAAGACAAAAAAGGTGGTGTCAACAGGAAATCAAGTGTGATCGCTGCTGCTAGACGACGTATTGGTGGGCGGGATATGGTAGAGTGTAAGTAGGGATATGTAGGTGCTACATAGAAAATCAGATTTTAGCCCTAATGGGTGGAGAGAACTTTGGCACAGAGGACAGGCATCTAGATATAGATCCCTTTAATGAGTGTATGAAAATGATTATTCATTGTCAAGCTATTTTTAATACTAATTTTCTTTTCCTCGTATTATAACTAACATAAAGCATAACATCATGCATGACACTAATGTTTATAAAGAAGAGTTACCACTGAGTTTTTTTTTAAAATAAATCTTCATTTAACCAAAAAACATCAGAAAATCGACGTCAAACAACTGTGCAGACCCGAAATCTCTTAATGGAGGTCCGAGATGTGCGTGTAAGCGAACGTACAGTGAGAAGAAACTCACCGGCACCAATACATTACATTACATTACCAAAACTAAGAAGTGTTACGCATAAGTTTTTAATTGGGGCCACACACAAAACGAAGGAGATACCGTTCATTCCACCATCCAAAAGAATATAACTCGAGCTTTAAAATCCTCGCCTATTTATGTACCTGATCAATACATCACGCTAATTAAAACTGCAAAAATATAAGGCTCGCCTTATATAAGGTAAAACACCCAATCTTCGACAAGGCACCATTGTCCGACATTTAAAAAGTTTACAAAAAAAAATAAGAGTAGTTTCTGACTTCTGAACGCATTCGAAGCATAAACTGTAGACGAGGATTATTTAGCTGTTTCATACATTAGGCCATTTTGTACAAAATAGTGTAATGACAGGTTTCGACCGCGGTAGATCTCCAATGAAATCCAGTTTTATTAGTGAAATCGCTAAGGAGGTGATTAAGATTTATTGCTCATAACTTTTAATTATTTAGCTTTATCGGAAATGTTAGTTATTTATAGAATTGGTATAGAAATTCACAACTTTTTATTAATTTAATTAGAAGGGTGAGGTTATATTATAATGTTAAAACACGCCTGTCGGTAATTGGAGATTGATTGACTGCTTTTTCCAATCTTTGACAAATGTCGAAACGTTTTTTTATTTTATTTTGTGCCCTTTATTGTATTGTTTAGCTAAACTTGTTCAGCACTCTAAATATATAGATCTTTCTTTTAAATATTCAAACTGCTTCCAATGATCGTCAGCCGTGTCGATGATTGGATATCCCATACGTTCCAATGACCGACAGCCGATATGTCGATGATTGGATATTCTATATGTTAGTCTACATGTTCCAGTAATGAACAATTTTTACAGGCATGGCACCTAAAAAAAATTAGACGCCTCTTCAAATAGCCCAGGCGGTAGAAGCAGTCAGAAAAGGTGAAAAAACTGCAACTGCTGCAAAGAAGTTTGGTGTACCCAGAATTACATTACATGATAAGATTTCCGGTAAGACCCCACTCGAATGTTCCATGGGCCCTAAGACATATTTGTCAACGGAAGAGGAGGCTATTTTAGAAAAATGGGTACTTGAAATGGCTGAAAAACACATTCCAGTTACTAGAGATGAGTTACTCGATAGCGTACAACGTATCATAATTGATCAGAATAAAACAACCCCATTTACTGACAATAGACCGGGCGAGAAATGGTACAATCTTTTTCTAAATAGACGTCCAATATTGTCTGAGAGAACGGCACAAAATTTAACGACAGCTCGAGAAGCTGTTACAGAAGAGCATATAAGGCGTTGGTTTGAAGAAGTGGAATCTTATCTACGCGAAAAAGATCTCAAAGATGTATTAGAACAGCCGGCAAGAATATTTAACACAGACGAAAGCGCCTTCTTTTTGTCGCCTAAGGCTGGTAAAGTTTTTGCAAAAAAAGGTGACAAACATATCTACCAATCCTCCGGAGATGAAAAAGATAATTTAACAGTATTAATTACTGGAAACGCCGCTGGGCAATTGGCACCGCCCATGGTAGTATTTGCATATGGAGAGAATTTCGTCCACAATTTCCTCCCAGTTTCCCGAAGATTGGGCAATTGGACGTTCACAGAGTGGCTGGATGTGTGGCAGCACGTTTTATGAATACATAGCGAACGTTTTTAATCCATGGTTGTTACCGCAAAATATCCAAAAACCTGTAGTGTTCTTTTTGGACGGTCATCGATCGCATTTGACCCTGCATTTATCGAATTTTTGTGCTAAAAATGGCATAGAAATCATAGCATTAGCACCCAAACAGTACGCACATTTTACAGCCAATGGATTTAGCTATATTCAGGCCACTGAAATCATACTGGAAAAAAACAGTTAAGGACTGGAAACTACAAAATTTAGGACGCAATTTAACAAAAGATAAATTTGCCCCTGTCCTTAAAACAGCGTTGCAATCGCTCACTGAAGATTCCATTAAGAATGGTTTTCGCGCTGGTGGTTTGTATCCTTTTGGCCCAGACTACATCGATCTAACTAAAATAAAAACTCGGCAAAACCCGCAAGTAGCAACAGAACAGGCACTCTTTCTTCATTTCTTGGAAAAGGAAATAGTGGCAAAGTTTGGGACAGAAAAGTTACAGTTTTTCGATTAACTCTTTTATAAAGGTCGAGATGAATTAAATTCTCGGTTAAATGAGGAAGACACGTCACTGTATATAATATGGACTAGCAATAAACAGAGAGTTCATCACGTTAATAAACGATCGATGCAAGCTGAAATTGACTTGATTCAAGAAGATGTTTCTAATCTATTGGAAGATCGTGATAACAATGTTGCAAATTTAGTTTCTTTAAATGAAACCGGAACATCTAATAATTCTACATCGAATGTACTGACAAACCTAACTAGCGGTTAAGAAACAACAAATAACACATCAATTATTGATAAGCCGAGTTTTTCCAACGTAACAGAGAACGTAACATCAAAAACTGTTGCAAATAAAGTGGGAAATACTTTTCCATCGCCATTTGAACGAATGTTATTTTGGCCCGGAGAAGAGATGACGATAAAAAGGAAAAAAAAAGAAAATTAAGAGAAAAAGTTCCTTCTGCTATTACAAGTAATACGTGGAGGGATTATCATGAAGTGAAAGAGAAACAAAAAAGAGAAACAGCAAAACTAAAAGAAATTAAAGCCCAAGAAAGAGAAGAGAAAAGACAGTTAAAACAGAGAGAGATGGAAAAAAAGAAGGAAAAAAGATTAAGAAAATAAATACGATACCGAAACCAATTAAAATTATTAAAAGACTGAATAAGACTTTTTTTTGGGAATGGTGTTTGAGGTTAGGTCGATATTTGGATGACGATAAATAGAACATGTTGATTACTAGATCACGATTATTGGAACATGTCGATTACTGGGTGTCGATATATGGAATTTTGCAGTCGATAACTGGGCTAAAGAGAGCCTAAATCTATCTTGTTTCTTTTCAGATATTACACTTACAGATTTTACAGAAGTTACAGATATTACACTTCTTTTTACTTTAAAATAATATACAATGAACCCTAAAATTTTATCCAGTGCATTAAAGAATCATGTATTATCATTAAAAAATCATATATTTAAAAAATACTCGAATCTCGATGTTATAGTGTCGATAATTGGGTGTTTTACTTTAGTTAAAGAACTTGCCCACATAATTCACTATTTATTTTATTAATTTATTACTGAAATAAGCCTTAAAATACACTTTTTCTACTTTGTTTACATATTTTGACATTTGTCATCGATACGTGACAACCTGGTATTTATCTTAATTTGGTCTAAAATACACCTGTATGAAGGCTATTTCATAAAAATTGACCACTTTTGGCATAATATAGTTTTTAATACTTTTGAAATTGGATTATTTTTCCAATATCAATTGATTTTGTAATGAAAAGATTTTATGCCTATAAAAGCAGGGCGAAGCCCAGAATTCGGCCGTCTTCCTCTGGTCTTTAATTGACTATAGTATTATTATAGGCCTTGTTCTGGGGCTAGTTAACCCCAGAACCCTGCAGTGCCTCATATTACGTCATAAAGTATTCCACATACAAATTCATATTGAATATTTAATTTATGGATATATGAAAGTTTGACATTGTACGATTTTGGTAATCCACAATCAGTGAATATTAAAAGATTAGTGGAAGGGTTTTGACTCCAGGAGTTGCGTGAGTACCCTTTACCTGGAACCAAGTATTTGGGGTCCAGGTGCCACGTGTCCTGATATCAGTTAACCCTGGTCGAGTGAGCCTCCAAGCAGCCAACCTTTTTGGGGATTATCGTATTGTGGACGTATTAAGGTCGTCCACATAGATTGTAAATATTTTATAAAATTATCTGTCATTTTTTAGACATAGTATTTTGTATTATATTTAATTATTTTTAATATATTATATGTAAATCTAATTCACGTCTATTTATTTCACGACAGATTGGCGCCCAACTTTAATAACTTATATGTAATAAATTAATTATAAGATATGTTATATATATTTAATTTTCTTTCAAATTCTAATTTGGGCTTTTCAGAAGTGTCCACAAATATATTTTGGCTTAAACATATTTTGAAATAAGTTAGAACTCACCCATCCCATTGCTCATTATTATTTTTCATTTATAGATAATTTTAATTATTTAATTATCTGTCGACGGAGGAACTTGCCCACGAGCTTCGGGCCCATTATACGTCGGAGGTTATTCATCTACGTGCTGAGTCGGAGCGTTATTACCTTGTGTTCCGCCGTGTTGCTTTCGGAACTTCTCGTCAGATGGTGCGGAAATCTTACGCCGCCGATCTACATATTCTACACGTCGGGTATCCGTCGTGCTTCAGTAGAAGCCCAACTTTAATAACTTATATGTAATAAATTAATTATAACATATGTTATATATATTTAATTTTCTTTCAAATTCTAATTTGGGCTTTTCAGAAGTGTCCACAAATATTCTTTGGCTTAAACATATTTTGAAATAAGTTAGAACTCACCCATCCCATTGCTCATTATTATTTTTCATTTATAGATAATTTTAATTATTTAAATTTTTCTTGATATTTTTTTCTCTCTCTTTAACATGCCGAAAGCTAAAGATCCCAGTACCCCTGGTCCTTCGTCTCTTAATATAAAACCATGCTCCCACCAGTTCGTTTTACCTCAACCTTCAATAAATGAATTGAAAAAAATCTCTTTTATTGGAAAAACTTGTCCCCGAACTTTTATTCGTAATATAGAAGAGGCATTACATTGGTATCGTTTCCAACAATTTTGACATTGGTAACACGTGAAAACCCGTACTGTTTTAAATATTTTCGAGGCATCTATTGTCCAAAATTTATCATTTCAATGCTGCCCATTTTTAAAAATAGTTTTATAATATTTATATATTTATATTGGGAACGAGTTCCATCTCCAAAGAATTGCCGGAGAAGTCGTTCCCAATTTCAGTCTATCTTTGATCTTCATTGTAACCACATCAAAATAAAATGTCAGTGATCAATTTACTTTTTCATTTCGTCAAACTGAAACAATCAAGAAGATACAATACCAAGCTAATATTTACAAATACCAAATACTGAACTGAAGATCGAAGATCACCAGCAGGACTCTATCTGGACCTATACCCATAATCCACATGCTGTGACGAGGAGTTTCAAATAACCCGGCACCTACATCACACCACACAAGTTATAACGTTCTACGACTATTATGCACGAGGTGCTCCGACGGATTCTGTCCGTGGAAGTCCACTCGTTGTCGGCAGTTATCTGTCGACGGGGGAACTCTTGCCCACGAGCTTCGAGTCCACTATCCGTCGGAGGTTATTCATCTACGTGCTGAGTCGGAGCGTTATTACCTTGTGTTCCGCCGTCTGCTTTCGGAACTTCTCGTCAGATCGTGCGGAAATCTTACGCCGCCGATCTACATATTCTACACGTCGGGTTTCCGCCGTGCTTCTACTGAAGACTGCGAGTCGACGCGTCCAATGGCCGCCCTCATCGCGTGGTGCAGGTCCAGCAGCCGACGACTCAACATTTCTTAAATATTTCATTTACTTTAAATATTTCATTTCATCATCTTTTTTAATTGTCGTGATTTTATATAAAGCTTGTAACGGTTATTTATTCGATATTAAATAACATCTGTTACGTCTATTTATTTCACGACAAGTTGCATATGGTGGTGGATCAATAATGGTTTGGGCGGGCATTGACTTGGTAGTGATTGACAGAGGGAGTCTGACTGCAGACCCCTATATCAGAGATGTTTTAGAAGAAAATGTCGTTTGCCCCATATATCGGTGACGATTTTGTTTTTATGCAGGATAATGCTCGGCCGCATACCGCTCGGGTAACTCAAGCATATCTTAATGATATGAATATCACTGTTATGGAGTGGCCGGCGAGATCACCGGATATGAACCCAATAGAGCACGTCTGGGACTTGCTGAAAAGAAAAGTTAAGTCCTGAATTCTAGCTCCTGCCAACGTGGGTGAATCGCCGTAGTTGAGGAATGGCGGAGACTATCCCAGGACACTATCCAGGATTAATTGTTATTTTAATATTAATTTTCGCTTTTCCCGGTTACATAAAAAGTTCAAACAGTACATTTGGTATTTGTACATTGGAGTATATTTGGACTCTAAAATCGAATACTAAAGAAATAAATACTATATAGATTCTAAAATCGAATACTAAAGAAATAAATACTATATAGATTCTAAAATCGAAGTCTAGAATTATTACTTATAACTAATATTTAAAAAAAATTATAAATAAATTTAAAAATCAATTGAAATGACAAGTGAAAACACATTGCAAATTAATCCACAATATCTTATTGTGCATGAATTCAACTTCATAAACATGATCATACCAAGTTATGACGGGAACTCAAAAAGCTTAAATCTATATATTAGAACGGTAGAAAGCGTGATAAAAAATCAGAAACTAAGCTAAGACGACCCCAGCCTAGCTATCATTATTGTAGCAAGACTTTCAAGAAAAGCATGAAGTCGACATAGAAAGTTGGAAGTCAATCAAAGTAGTTTTATACAACAAATTTAACGAAAGTAGGAGCGAAAATCAATTGCCTTGAGAACTAGTAACTTGCCAATAAAATAACAACGAACCATACACTAATAATGGTAGCAGATAATAGAACTACTAGACGCTATTTGTAGCATAAGTACTCCTACAAACCATACAAAATTTAATAAATCAATGCGATATCTGTCTAAAAAAGCAAAGTAAAAAATAAACTCTTTGAAACCCCCTTTAGCATTAACAGAAACACCTGTTAAACCAATGGAACACCTATACATGGACTTATATACCACAAAAAGAGCTAACATTTATTTAATAGAGTCAATCATAGCACTGTAAATAGTCTTAATTTTGTATTAGAGGTACCCATTGTAAGCAAAATCCAGTATGACTTCCTACACCTCTACTCTATTCCCAATGAAAATAACCTTACCAGAATAACTAAATCTCCCTTCCTCATCATTGGAAGCAGAGAATACGCATATCCACAAGAACCTTGCCTGGACATAACCGAAGATATCAAATTATGCAGTCACTTACAACTTGAAAATATTTAGACAACACAAGATTGCATTATTAACATTTTACGTCACGAGTCAGCAAACACACTGTAGCACAGCCCCTGTGATCCTATAACTAATATAGGTGATTATTATAACACAAGAAGACGAAATAATACTTACAGTACGCAGCAATGGAGAGAAATACCAACGAATTAAAGAACCACATCTTGTTAGCACCACAGGCGAATGTTCCTTGAAAATTAACGAAAGCATATTACAAACACCTAAAAAGGGAAACCATTCCTCTACTGAGAATTAAAATAGACAACAGTTCTTTAAACTACACCCCTATTTACGTGGAAAATATAAAATTGGATAAACTGCAAAACCTTGTGAAGAAATATGCCGAGCCTGAAAATATAAATGAAAATCTCTTTCTACAGTTGGATGTCGATAATCATAATAATAGTAATAATGACATATGTTGGATACAAGATAAATAAAAGATATAAAATTATAAAATGCAAGAAAGTCTGCACACAAACTGAAAAACAACAAGAAGAAGATAATCAGCATGAGAGGTCGTTGTTCCAGCACATGATGCCTCAGCCAGCCTGTTATTTAGAATATTTGCTGAAGTATTACTTACAATAAATACCTTCGATCTACCACCAATAAGGCATAGTCAACAATGGATCCAACCACATTTACCGCACCTTAACGAGAAGAGAAACATCCAAGTTTATATCTTATATTTTATTTTTTAAGTTACTTTGTAGTTTTAGAAGATACCTATCGTTAATTTTATACCTTCTTATACTTTTTCTTATACTCATTTTGTTTTGTTACCCTTAAGACAACAACATTCATTCATTTACATGTCCACCGCGTGCTTGTGCGGTATCCTGGTTCTTGGAACCACACAGGACGCTCCGGCTGTCCTCTGCACCGGCTGCGGAATCTGGCTGCATAGTGGTTGTGCCAAAGTTAGTATTGTTGAAATTACTGTTGATAATTGGTTATGTCAAACGTGTGTTGATGCTGAGGCATCGCAAACTCAGTCACAAACGTATGTTAGCCCTCACGTAGAATGCCCCGTATGTCATAAAAATAACCTTAAAGGATCGAGAGGTCTTCGTATCCACTATGCTCGTATGCACATGGAAGTCCCTCTTCCGACCGACACACTAATTGATTTAGCTTCTAGCGGCAATTCTCATATATATTCTTTGAAGAATTCATTAGGGACCATAGATAAAATTGTAAAGTACTCAAAAGAATTCCAAAAGGAGCGCCAGTTAGAGTATACCAGTTAGTAATCAAAAATATTAAGCCTAATCCATTCAACACAGAAAAAAAGAAGCCGGTAGAGAGTGGATTAATGGCTTCCTAAAAAGACACCCAGAGCTTTCAATTAGAAAGCCTGAAAATACTTCTGCTGCCAGAGCATCTGGTTTTAACAAAGTTGCAATTGCACAATGGACCTCATGGACTCCATAGCTGAAAGGGTCCGCAAGGTAGATAAAACCTTTAAGAAAGCGGACCCTTTCCCAACCCCTACAACTTTTTTAATTTCCTCGGTACACGTTCGATGAACACCAACTAACTCCTGACCGTGACGAAACGGAGGTTTCTGTTGTGCCAAAGACAAATTCAAAGATAATCGCTAAAAGAGAACGAAAACAAGTTGGGGTCATAGTTTCAGCAGAACGAGAACAGACGGTGACGGTCGATATAAGCTGCAGTGCGGCTGGACTACATGCCATTATCATTCACCATTCAATATCAATCAGTGAAGTGAATTGTCAAAGTTTTTGTTGTTGTCAAAGTTGTCAAAACTGTCAACTAATTTTGTTTCTATCGGCTTTTTTCTTTCTTTCTGTAATTATTAAACAAAATGAGTGCAGAAATATAATATAGATTAGCAAAACAAGTCATTGACGATTTATTGACTTGTGCTCAGTCTGCCTGCGAAGACGTAGATTGCCGTGAGGAGTTCTTGATACGCGCGCAGGATATAGAGAGAATGTTTATACGAACTTTTTCGACTCTTATGTCAACTATAGAAGCGTCGAAGTCTGGATTTGTTAGTGTAAGTCATAACGAAGGTATTAAACCTTATAATAAAGCTGTAAACAAAATTAAAATAATTCTTAAGCGTCTTTCTCCTGTAAGTAAGCAATCTGTAGTCTCACAAGTACATAGTGATCTTCCAAAGATATCTTTGCCCCATTTCGATGGGAAAATAACTCACTGGACTATTTTTTACAATTTATTTACTTGGCAAAGATCATAATATTAGTAATATGCGTAAGTTACATTACTTGTTGACTTGCTTTTCTAATGAACCTTTAGATTTAATTAGGCAAACGCAAATTTCTGAAAATAATTATTCTGTATCTGTAAAATTATTAGAAACTAGGTATTCTAATAAGAGACTTATTGCAAGTAACCATTTGGAGTCAAAATTGTCGTTATCAATTATTAGTGATATTATAATGCAATTAAAATAAGAATAGGACCGAATCGGCGCCATTTTGTGACGTTTAACTGTGCAACCAACTTCACTTTAGTATGGTGTGTTTTTCTGTGCGGACCGCCAAGAAAAAGATACTTTTAAATCAGTCAAGTGAAGTTAGTCAAGAGCTCGTCCTATTCTTATTCTAATAGCATTATAAGTTTGAGTTGAGAAGTTTTCTTAATGACACTGCAGCCCTTAAGGCTGTAGATTTTGATGTTAAAGGTTGGTCATTTATTCTTTTACATATTTTGCTTAAGAAATTACCACTGGAGACCCGGAATCAGTTCGAACTAACTTTGAATTCTCCTAAAGAGATTCCAAGTTGATATAGATCTGCTGGTGCTGTTAACACCAACACCAAAAACTTTTATTTCTTCTTGTCTATGTCTTTAGTATTTAACATGCCAGTGTCAAAGTAAAAATATATGGTTCAATATTAAAACATTGTCAAGTAAATATGAAGATGAAGATGAACCACGCGAGTGATTCATCACAAGATGACGATGATAGTGAGGTTGATGATGATCGTTTTAGTAAGGCGGCGGAAAGCCTTAACTAAAACTTCGGAAGGAGTTTTGGAGGGAACACGAAGAAACTAGATGTTTATACTTTATACGATGTTTAAACTTTATACTTGTTTATACTTGATCAACTTAAAAATGATTACTGGATAACAATTCCACCATTATTACACATTAATATTTATAAAAAACACAAGCTTTTCAAATAATTCAAAATTGCGCGTCCTGTCACTTGCAGTTGCCCCGCCCAAACTCCCACCAAAAACTTACATCTTATAAAATCTGGAAAATATAATGAAACAAGATTTTATGATACGGACAGTTATTTATTTATCCTTTTGTAAAACCCTTGATTGCTTTTTTGCATAGTTTTACGAGTTGCGACACTACTTTACCGTACTAGCTTTTAGTCAAGTATAGAATGAGGAATAATAGCACAGTGCGCGATAGATGTGGTTTGAAAGAAGTGTTAACGATTTTTCAGAGTACCAAGACTTTCGCTATGGCTCGTACTTTTCTTTTTATGGAGGCATTGGTATCAGCAAATAGAAGTAATGAGTACGTGCACACGTGGTTTACGTTTTACGGGTTGCGACACTACTTTACCGTACAGTATTCCCAAATTAATAATGCGCATGCAGATCTTCGCTAATTGTGGTATTCCCGGAAACACCCGAATCATTGAATCCTAAGAGCCCTAAACAATGCACTTGCACTTCGCACCTTGTTCGAAAGAAATAGGAGTCAATATCATGTGTACACAATCGAAAACAATTCTTCCGACGCTCGGGGATAACGACCGTTGCCGAACAGTGACAAAGATTTATATGCGCATTATCACTTTGGGAGACCAGCCCCCCTAGCACGGGGTCAAGAAAGATTCAAGAATCAAGTTACGCGATAGACCTATCTTGCCACGTAACTTATCACAGAAGCGAGCATGGCCATTTCTTGTTTTGGATATTGGTGTGGTGTATTGATGTGGCGGATGGGTCGATTGTTTCTGATTTTTTTAATTTTTACTTTTTTATTTTTTGTTATGAGGTGTTGGGTTGTTTGTATGTTTATGTTGTGTTACTGTTTGGTTTGTTTCTGTTATTGTTTTTTTTTATCTTCCTTTTTAACTATATAAGTGTTTAATTTTTAATTTTTTTTATTTGTGACAACTTCTAAGTGGCCCTGTTATTATATATTTGTTAGTTCTATTTGACTTTCTAGCCGTAAGTTGTCCTATTAATCTTAAATAAATAAATAAATAAATACTTGGAAATGCCAACTAACAATGAACTTTTTAATTGGACCGTATAGTTATATTATGACTTATGGCAAATTTGAAGCGTATTTAAACGATTTTAAATATTTTAATACGTTCTATGTGGTGGGTGGTTTTTAATTTTATTAACATATAAAAGAAGAGATTTTTGTTTGGGATATTTATTTTTAACATTTTACTTTTAGTTCTTAATAGAGGAAAAATAAAATCATAATGTAAGTATAAATATTTTGCTTATCCTTTTAAATGTCATACAAAGTACAAACTTAGCGCACAACTTTAATCGCATCACAAAACTTTACGCGATAATATCCAAAGCATTTACAGCCAAGCATTACCAAATATTTTAAGTTACGTATAAGTAGAAGAAAGAAGGAAAAATGTTACTGCGACTACAATAAAAAACTGTTATGTACACTGTGGTTTTTCATCGTCGCCAACAGTAGTAGCTGAAACCGAAGATATTTCTATTTCACCTCCTGCAGAATGGAACGCAGTGGTATCTGAATCAGGAATATCCTTTGAGGACTTTGTTTCGTGCGATGATGGAGTTATGACTGCTGGGACATTATCTGATGACGAAATTATCGAATCAGTAGCTCAGAAAACCGATACTAATGATTTAGATGACATAGAAGACGTGAATAGTACATGCGCTCCATGGGTTTCCATCAAAGAGGCGCCAACCGCATTGAATACCTTACGTAATTTTATAGAGCAGACCAGTAACTCTGAAGAAGAATTTTCTGCTCTATAGATTGGACAATGCTATGGAGAACAACCAAATTATCTAAAGCAAAAAAAAAATTACTGACTTTTTTTAATGCCATATTTTTTATTTTAAAATGATTTGAAATAATGTTGATTTATAATAAATAAAAATATGTTTGTCACCTCTGCAAGTTGAATTTTTATTTATTTTACCTCTCTAACTCAAAATTTATAAGAATAAACCTAAAACTCTTTATGTCGAATCAAAATCCGCCTCGTTAGACTTTATTTCGAGTCGAAATCCTCCATAAGTTGAAAACTCTATAACTCGAAATTTTTGGCGTCTCCCTTGATGTTCGACTTATAGAGGTTCGACTGTATATTGTAATGTAAATGTATATGTAAGTGTATATTGTAAAATTCACAGAATACTATTTTATACTATAAGGTTTATATTTAGTATAGTACAAAATAGGATTTCTTTTTTGCCTACCCTGTGTCAAAACCCACTGCACGCCACTGGTCTGTACGTTCAGCTAGGAGTAGATATGAGGAATAGGTATTTGTTGCCCGCTCACCAAAAGCCGCCCAGCCAGAGACTGTAATTTTGCCTACAGCCTCTGTTTGTGTCTGGAGCCCGAAGGGCAACTACTTGGTAGTCCGTGCCCTTTTGGATTCGGGTGCCCAGGGCTGTATTGTTTCGGCTTGGTTAGCGAGCAACTTATACCTGAATTTGGATCCTCATCGAGGCTTTGTTCGGGGAGTTGGTAATGTCAGGATTAATAACTTGATTGGCCATACCACTTTCAGGTTCTCCCCGGTCTCGGTTTCTCATCCGGGTATAACTACTTCGGCTATTGTTTTGGAAAATATATTGGGCCAACACCACGCAGTTAAGTTGCCCCCTACTGTTGTAACTTTGATAAACAATTTATGTTTGGCTGACCCGTCTTTTCACATTCCCGGACCAATCGATTTGTTGCTTGGTGCCGATGTCCTGGAAATATTAGACAGCAGGAGTGCCCGAACTGCGAAACACTAAAGCAACAATTGAGAGATTGCATGGAGCTAAATAGGGACCTTACTAGAACTAACGAAAGTCTCGCCAAAACTCTCTTACCAAACAACAAACTGGACATCCAGTATAATGACCAAACTCATCACTTCGGTCGAAGGAATGCAGCAAGGAAATGAAACAGAACAAAACAGACCTAAAACATCTCCAGCATCACCGTCTTCGAACTCAACCGCATCATCATCAAGCTCTAAATCATCTGCCCCATCACCGATCTCAACGCTACCTCCCAACCCACCTTCTAAAAACAAAACACAAACTCAATCGATAAAACAGACGATAAACAGAAACAGTCCAAAGGCGCCTCCCCAACAACCCATAAGCACACCCCAGCGACACCACCAAGACCAATCAACCAGGAACAAAGCCAACCCCCCCCAGAATGAATCAGAACAGGAAGCACCACCACAACCCCTCACCTCCAACAGCAAATCCAAACTCCAACCCACTAATCAACCACCACAATCAGCAGAACCAAAAAAGGCATCGAAATCAACAGAAACCAATAAAACAATTAACGAAGCAAATTTAACCATAGAAGAAATAGTCTAACAACATCAGCTGCCCTCCCCCATCACCCCAATAAAAAACATACCAACCAGACAAGGCGTAATACAACGAAAGTGCACAATTTGCGGAACCACCATATCACACAGGAACATGGCCAGACACATGAAAAGAGCTCATCAACAGGACCCATAATCAACTAAGACCCAACACCAAACCACAGATCAAATCAGCCGCAACCAACCAGTCACCAATTTCCAGAATCAGAACATAAATCAAGAGATAATACTTAATTAAATAAGATTTCCCTTTCAACCCTCTCAAAACACACGTGCCATTTAACTATGCCACTCATAAAACAAACAAACGAATTACTAAATGCATGGATGCCGAAACCACTATGCTGGCCCCACATATTAAAACAAAAACCTTAGTACTAGCTTTAGGATTAATTAGCTGATAAGGAAACACTATATATATAAAACACTTCTATACAGTCACAAATATATCAAACAACACCCACCAGTACCAAACTTAGCAAGTAAATTTAGTTATGCAGATAAATGTAATACTCCAATTAGTTTAAAAGTTTAATTAGCTGTTACACATCATAGATCTTTGTTGACAGATCCAGTACCTGGCCTGCATGTCTTTGCAATGGAAAAGACCGTAGAGTTTGATCCAGACTTCCTGCTTAATAAATACAGCTCTCTCGATAAATTGCTAGGTGTGACTGCGTGGATTAAACGCTTTGTCTTTAATTGTCGTCACCCTCGAGAGAAACGCGCGACCCAAGCCCTCACGTCATGTGAATTGAGGGATTTTCTTTCGTTTTGGGTTAAAGTTGTTCAGGCTAATCCATTTTGAAATCGAAATTGAGACACTTCAGGCTGGACGTAGTAAGCTCAAGGGAGCAATAAGCCGCCTGAATCCTTTTGTTGATGATTTGGGCCTACTGCGCGTAGGAGGAAGGCTTCGGAACGCAATTTTGCCATATGGGGCTCGTCATCCCTTATTGCTTCCTAACCGTGGTCACTTGGTGGAATTGTTGGTTACTGATCGCCACACCAAGAACTCTCATGCTGGCTGTAATGCTTTGTTGGCTCTACAACGCGAGTATTGGATACTCTCCGCCAGGCGAGTCATACGAAGCGTCATTTTCCGATGTCTGTCATGCTACAGACTTAACCTCAGATGGGAGATCTGCCTTCGGATCGTGTGAATGAAACCTTTTGCTGGCGTTGGTACAGACTTTGCGGGCCCATTTTCAGTTAAGGTGTCGCAGCTACGAATCGCCAAAATTGTAAAGGCGTATTTATGTGTGGGGTGGGCTGCGGCGATTTTACCATTTCCATAGCATTTACGATTAAAGAGAAAGGTGCTGATTAGAAAATGGAGAATCCAACTCATCTCTTGCAAAGGAATTTGGGGTTGGTCAGTCGACGATCTCAATGATGTACTAACTAAAACAGGAGATTGTTTATTTTCTTCCAAATGCTTTGTATGACGTGTTTATTTCCCTGCGATGTCATTATAAATGGATTCCATTGTATTAGATAGTTCAAAGTAATAAATGTTACATTGGTTATTACTTTTGGTTACTTTCGTTCCATGCCACTGGCTCATATCAAAAACCTTATAGGTATAAGCTATCTCCATGGCCTTAGTCAGTCCGCTGTACCAGGCGGTGAAAGAGATAACAATAGCATTGAAAAATCCCAGTATACTCGAAAAATATATTATATTTCCTCAAACGGGACAAGAGAGACAAACAATAGTGAATGGGTAAATGTATTATATTTTAATTAAAACTCACCGAATTTAAAAATTTCTCCAATACCACAGAAAGTTGTTGAAGCAAGAAAACGCTCAAAACAAGTGGCTACTTTAACATCTCAATTTCACATACAGGTAAGAAAAACCAAAGATCAGAAAAAAATGCCAAAGAAGAGAAGATAAAAAATAAGAAAGAAAAGATAAAAAGAGAATAATACTGTTTACGCCATAACATAAATTTAAAAAATAATCATTTTCGCCTCGACAAAAACATAAGAGTTTTGTCTGAAGTCTGAAGTTTATAAAAAAAGTCATAGTGAAAAAACGCAAATATAATTTATGCGCGCCGCCCAGTTAGGCTGATATTATTAATAAAACCGCATAATAATATGAATAACTTATTAACTGAAACCTATAGAATTGTGTGCATGAACTTTTGTGATCCCGTGGCTCTTCGTCGAGGTGGAGATTTCACAGAAGCCAAATCAAGTAAGTGCGCAAAATTTTCCTTTAATTCCTGAGATACAGTCCACTTATAGGTATAAGCTATCTCCATGGCCTTAGTCAGTCCGCATCCCAGGCGGTGAAAGAGATAACAATGGCATTGAAAAATCCCAGGATACTCGAAAAATATATTATATTTCCTCAAACGAGACAAGAGAGACAAACAATAGTGAATGGGTGAATGTATTATATTTTAACTAAAACTCACCGAATTTTAAAATTTATCTAAAACCACAGAAAGTTGTTGAAGCAAGAAAACGCTCAAAACAAGTGGCTTCTCTTTTAACATCTCAATCTCACATACAGGTAAAAAAACCAAAGATCAGAAAAAATGCCAAAGAAGAGAAGATAAAAAATAAGAAAGAAAAGATGAAAAGAGAATATTACTGTTTACGCCATAACATAGATCTAAAAAATAATCATTTTCGCTGTCATTATATTTAAAACATTCCTTTTCCATCCCTTTCCTATGCGCGCTGAAATATAGCTTGCTCGTCTCGACAAAAACATAAAGAGTTTTGTCTGAAGTCTGAAGTTTATAAAAAAAGTCATAGTGAAAAAACGCAAATATAATTTATGCGCGCCGCCCAGTTAGGCTGATATTATTAATAAAACCGCATAATAATATGAATAACTTATTAACTGAAACCTATAGAATTGTGTGCATGAACTTTTGTGATCCCGTGGCTCTTCGCCGAGGTGGAGATTTCACAGAAGCCAAATCAAGTAAGTGCGCAAAATTTTCCTTTAATTCCTAAGATACAGTCCACTTATTATCCCGCGCCATTTCAAATACAGATAAAACTATTGTAGCTAGAAAGCGAAAGGCTGTTCGTAATTTATCAGAAAGTTGTCGAGAAGAACCAATATTTTGCGACTTGAATATCGATACTGAAAATAAACAAGACAACTGTGTTGGGTGTGGGATAAATTATTACACTACCCACCTTCTTATTAAGGACTGCTTGCAATGTGTCATTTTGGGTATAAAGCTTTTAGAATAAGAATAGGACGCGCTGTTGACTAACTTCACTTGACTAATTCAAAGGTGTCTTTTTCTTGGCAGTCCGCAAAGAAAAAGACACCATACTAAAGTGAAGTTGGTTGCAGAGTTAAACGTCACAAAATGGCGCCGATTCGGTCCTATTCTTATTTAAATCGCATACTACATGAAAACTGTACTGAGTTCGACAATATGTGTTCGAAGTGTGGCCAAAAGAAAAAAGAATCAGAAAAAATGAGTAAATTTACTAGCCATAATCCCCCTACTACCATGGCCATCTCTCCCAGACATCTCGGGAGAGATGGCCAACTAGGGTTTTTAGTTATGTTTTTTATAATTTTGTTTGATTAGAATTTGTTGACTACTTTGGTTTTTTTATGATCAAATGATTAGTTTAAAAAAATTATTTAGGAAAAAAAATGCTATGGTTTGATTTTTATAGCGTTTCATAAAAACTATGGCTATTTCCCCCGGATATACATTATTAATTACCACAGTATAGTTGTACCGCCCAATAATCTATTATTTACAGGAGACTGGGTACCCATTGAGACCATAGCTTCTGACACCGATAATTCATGCTGACCCAAGAAGTGCAGAAGAACTTTATACAGATGTCCATTGCAGAGCAAGAAACACTAGCGGTGCTAACATCCCGAAAAATTTTTTTTTTTTTTGGAAGGGTACAGTGAGGCCAATAGATGTATTATAATCCCCGTCAAATGCTAACACGCTTGACCTTGAGAATAAACTATCAATTTGTTCTGTTAGCCACGCTTTCAAGTATGCACGTTATTTTGTATTAGGCACGCGCTGTCATTATTGTATTTTTTGTTGAATTTTCTTTATTGTTAAGTGTTTCTTATATTAAGTGTTTCTTTTTATTATTTAAATGCAAAATACTACGCAATTGTTTACATAGTTATAATAATATACTTTCATTTGTGATCGTAGTTAAGTGTTATGGTGAAATTCAGTGATTAATACATACTACGTGGGGAATGACCTGATGGTCAAAAGTCACATCGCTGCCCGCCACTTATCCACATTTACAACCTGAAGCACTGAACAGTGAACAACACTACTTCCAACACAATGGATTCACTTTTTACACTCTCTTCGCTCGAACAGAAGTTTGAGGAAACGATGCAAACTTTTGAAAATCGTTTCACCTCCGCATCACAAACTGTGACTCTGAACCAAATCGCCAAGGACTTTCAAAGTTTTAAATCCTTTATGAGAGATACGGTGGAAATGCTAAGGACCCAGATTTCTGCACTTGTTACTGCAACCGACGACATCGAATCGAGAAGTCGAAGGAAATTCCTGTTGTTCCGTGGCGTAAAGGAGTCAAAAGAAGAGAATGTGACACAGGTAATCTGTGATATTAGCACTAAGACTCTTGGACTGGACTTGAGCACAGTTGATATCAAGTTTTGCTACAGGCTTGGCACAAAGACCGCTGATAAGCCACGACCTATCTTGGTCAAGTTTCAGAGCTTCGATGTTCGTGCTCGCATCTGGAAGTCCAAGAAAGCGCTCAAAGGTACATCAATATCACTGGCGGAGTTCCTGACTGCCATCCGCAGGCGTCTACATGCTGAAGGGCGTCGCATTTATGGCATATCTAACTGCTGGTCACAAGAAGGACAAGTGTATGTCAAGGTTACGGATGGCACGAAACGTCGCATTGTCTCAGAGACCCACCTTAAAGAGCTGATGTCTAAATATCCCCCCGATGTACCTGATAATCAACAGAAGAGGGCAAGAGTAGCAAGGAATGTGAAAGCAAAGCAATAGCGGCCTGTGTAAATTCACCGGTTTTCATATTATTTATTTCCAAGCTTATATTATTTGTAATTTTTGTAAGGATTTAACCATTTAAATTTTATTTAAATAATATTTAACTTAATAATGTTTTACTTTGTAAACAATAATAGTATCTTTGTTATATATTGGAGGTAGATACAAATTGTAAATTCTGTTTACATTATATTCTCGCCGCGTTCCAGTTGTTCTATCGGCGCTAACGTCAATCACCTTGCATATATTAATTTGCTTTGAAACTTTTATCATTTCATACTTACTTATTATTGTGGTCATTATTAATAAGGTTTCTAAACCGCTATATTACTGGCAGCAGATGTGATTTACTGATCTAATAGAAACTGCGATTGTAATAATATATTATATTATATTATTTTATATTATATTATATTATATTATTTATATACATCTATTATATATTTATTTTATTTTCAATTATACTACATATTAATTCATTCGTATTACTTAAACCATGTACTCTGATGATGATTCAGACTCCTTTTACACTGCTGATGATTTGGACTCGGGTGAGTCATCTGAAGAGTTTGTTGACTGTATCGAGCCCCTGGGGGCCACTCTGAGGGGTAGATTGCTGGAGTTCGCAAAAAATTTTAATGTATGCCATATTAATGCGCAGAGTATCCCATGTCATTATCCAGACATTCTTGACACTTTTTCCTGTGGGGGCATTGACGCAGTGTTAGTTTCTGAAAGTTGGCTAAAACCTTTCTTGCCATCTACTTCTTACGTCATTCCGGGATTTGTGCTTCTGCGAAACGACCGCGTTGACAAAAGGGGTGGTGGCGTTGCTATTTACCTACGTAACGACATCTGTCATAAAGTAATAGCGTCATCCCCACCTAACTGCAGCGACTCGCCTGAATATCTTTTCCTTGAGGTCTCGGTTGGTGGCAAAGTGATTTTACTGGGTGTTGTCTATTGTCCGCCCACTGTCCCGGTTGACTCGAGACTGGAGCAACTTATTGAATCGATTGGATCTGAATACTCTCATCATATAATAATGGGAGACTTTAACGCTGACCTTCTCGTTGATTGCCCTCGCAGCAAGAGATTACGTTCGGTTGTTGAAGCTGCCAGTCTCACAATTGTACCTCTCAGGCCGACACACCATAACATTCACACTGCTGACACATGGCTTGACGTTATTATCACATCAAATATGGAAAAAATAGCTACTCATGGACAGCTCCTTGCTCCGGCTTTCTCATTGCACGATCTCATTTATATGTCCTACAGGGCAAAGCCCGGTAAGCGCTTACCAACATACTTGCGTTGTCGCAACTACAGAAAGATGGATCTCGATGTTTTGCATGCTGACGCTGCTGGTGCGGATTGGAAGTCTATTGAGCTTGTTCCGGAAATAGATGATAAAGTCTCTGTCCTCAACAATATACTGGTTCAGTTATTTGATAAACATGCTCCTGTAAGACAGGTCAAAGTCAAGCGTGCTCCGGTTCAATGGATAACAGACAGAGTTCGTTTGTCGATGAGGAAGCGGGATAGAGCATTCATAATTTTCAAAAAAGATCGCACAGATTTTAATTGGTCCAAATATAAAATAGCAAGAAATCAATGTAATCAGGCGGTACGTTCGGCTAAACGGAATTATTTTCACGAAAATATCTCTAAAGTCCAACCCTCTGGGTTATGGAAGTTCCTAAAATCTATTGGTATTGGCAGCTTCAAACAAGATTGCGTACCCTCTAATATAAATCTTAATGATATTAACACCCACTTCTCTTCTTCTAGCGTTCTTACCGCTGAGATTAAAAGCCAGACCATTACCAAAATCTCTTCAAAAACTTCCTCTAATCTGCCTTCTTTCACCTTGACACCGGTCACTGTCAACGATATCAAACAAGTTTTAAAATCAATTACATCAAGGGCCACGGGTGTTGATGGTATAAATCTAACCATGATATCTTTTTTATCAGAGGCCTTGTCACCAGTATTGCATCACATCATAAATTTCTCTCTACAATCTGGTCAGTTTCCTGCAATCTGGCGACAAGCCTTTGTAACACCAATTCCAAAAATACCGCACCCGACTTCTCTTACTCACTATAGACCTATTTCTATACTCCCTTTTTTTTCCAAAATATTGGAATCAGTAGTATACAAACAGCTCTCGGCTTTTTTAATGGAAAATCAACTTCTTTCGCCTTTCCAGTCTGGGTTTAGGTCAGGTCACAGCACTGCAACGGCGCTTATCAAAGTCACCGACGACATAAGATGGGGAATGGAGGAGTCAAAGTTGACTGTTATGGTGCTCATTGATTTCTCAAATGCCTTCAACATGGTTGATCCCGACATTTTGCTTGCTATTATGAGATATCAATGTGGTATATCATCTGATGCTCTGAGCTGGTTTTCAAACTATCTTTGCGGTCGAAAGCAGCAGGTGCGTTCAAATAAAACTTTCTCTGATTGGTGTGACCTCTCTGTTGGAGTCCCTCAAGGAGGCATCCTTTCTCCTCTGTTATTCTCCATTTTCATTAATTCCATCACTTATTCTTTGAGTTCCTCGTATCACCTTTATGCAGATGACCTGCAACTTTACACACAAGCCCCATTGGACTCCATAAATTCGGCAATTGACTTAATTAATCAAGATCTTAACTATATTAATTCTTGGTCCAATGATTTTGGAATTAGAGTGAATCCGGCCAAATGTCAGTGTATTATTGTAGGGAGCAGTAGGTCGATGTGTAAGTTGAACCCGGATCTATTATCTCTAATTAAGTATGATGGAGTGGCTATACCAGTTAGTAAAGTGGTAAAAAATCTGGGATTAAATATTGATGCTTCCCTCTCTTGGCAGCCACATATCACTGAAGTAAGTCGCAAAGTAGTAAATGGACTGCGATATCTCTATAGATTTAAGAACCTGTTACCGTCTAGTACCAAAAAATTGTTAGTTCAAGCGCTTATTCTTCCAATTATGGATTACGCCGATGTGTGTTATTTAGATCTTAACGAAACTCTTACTGATAAACTTGAGCGTCTTTCCAATAATTGTATCAGATTTATCTATGGGCTGAGGAAATATGACCATATCTCCTCATATCGTCGGCAGCTTGGTTGGCTAACAATCCGTGACCGCAGAAAATTTAGACTCCTTAATTTTCTTTATCCTATTCTCATGGAGACTACTTCCCCTATATATCTTAAAAATAGATTTAACTTTCTTTCAAACTCTCATCAATTAAACCTTCGGTCAGGAGACACGTTACAGCTGGAAATCCCTCTCCATCATAAGGGAGCAGTTGATGAAGCATTTGTGGTGCAGGCAGCTCGCCTGTGGAATAACCTTCCTATCGATATTAGAAAGTCCCGAAACAGAGTGGCGTTTAGGAGCCAACTTAGGAAACATCTCACTCAAAAATCGTAGTACTCTTTGGATGAATATAGATTATAATATTATTATGTATTGTATATTATATATATATATATATATGTATTATTTTTAATATATATCTATTTATGTATTTTTACCTATTATATATGTACGTTTATTGTTACTTAAATCTTTAGTGTTAAGTTTTTTTTTTTTTTTAATTTTTCTAAAAATTGTATCTATGTTAAACATTGTTTCATGCACCTGCCTTTCACTATCTGTTTTTCTGAAGGTTGACTGGAAGATAAAGCCATCGGGCTTTAAGTCCGCCTGTACGCCTGTACAAAGAAATAAATAAATAAATAAATAAATATTATTAATAGTTATTAAAGTTAAGTTGTTGTTATTTATATTATAGTTTTGTTGTTTTTAAAACTATAATACAAATAACAAGTTTCAGTTCAGCCTCTAAATATAAATCAAGTGAAGACATCGAAAATATGAGTGGAGTCGAAATATTATAATAAATATTTTTATTCTTTCCGTTGTTTTTTCTTTTCTGACCGTACTTCTCCAAACGTCATTTCGACTTACTTTGACAAAGTCCCAGCGCATTGGCAAATGACGCGGGTTATACTAATGATTTTGTATTTGTCACTTTTGTATCTTTTCTTTGTTCTATGTGCTAAATACGGATAAGGTAACGATGTAATATTTTATCTTCATGTATTGTTCTTGTGCAGTTAAATATATCAATTTATACTTTTGACTTATAATTCTATTCATATCCAAAGACAACGACAGGGCCTGTATGAGGAGAATTGTGGATGTGAAGGAAGCAAGGGAGTTGTGTCAGGATCGTGGCAAGTGGCGCTCCATTGTCTCTGCCTTTCTCCCACAGGGATAAATATCAATCAATCAAATTGTCACGCTTTTATCCCACAGGGACAATGGAGCACCACTTGCCACGATCCTGACACAACTCCCTCGCTTCCTTCACATTCACAATTCTCTTCATACAAGCTCTAAGGTTATGGGCAGTAGGCAACCTAGCTTAGAAAAAAGCATAGTTCCTTTACCATGACTCGATATCTGACCTCGACTCGCCTGATGGTAAGCAAGAAGAGGTCCAAGAGTGCCGACGACTGCAAAAACCGAATCTTAACGGCTGCCCCAGTCGCCGTCACTATGCCGGTTAAAGGTGCTTCTTCACGCATTACTAGAAGGATCCAAGGCTATAGGATGGTGAGAACATGGACTGGTAAAGCATTCCACTTGTCAATTATTCTACAAATAAGTAATGTTATTCTACTTGGAATGGTACATTGAAACTTATCGACTCTTCAAATACATTATCTGACTTATCACCAACAGAATTCTCACAGCCATCTTCAGTTTGCGATTCGGATTGGGACATTGAATCGCCTTCGCTGTCACTTTCTTCTTTCTGGAAAGAGATAACAAATAAACAATCAATCAAATTGTACCAAACAAACCTTTATAGAGGCACCCATACCTATAGAGCTTGTAAGAAAAGAACTTAAGAAGAAAAAGGCGACCGTGGTGTAGTGGTAGTGCAATGGTTACACAAACAAAAGCACGGGGTTTAAAACCTTACCAGTACCAATGTATCTTTGATATATGTACTTTGGTTGTCCTGTTTCTATGATACAAGCACTTTAGTAGCTTAGTATAGAAATGTAAATAAAAATAATATAGGAAAATAATAAATAAATAGTTTTTTTTTATATTTACATTTCTATACTAAGCTCCCTCCCTCCTATAACCTTGGATCCTTCAAGCGATGCGTGAAGCACCTTTGGCCGGCGATTGACAGCCGTGAACTAACTCGGTTGTTTCAGTCGTCGGCACTTTTGGATCTCCTCTTGCTTATCATCAGGCGGGTCGAGGTCTAATGTCGAGTCACAACACCCAAAGTACATATATTAAAAATACATTGGTACCGGTGGGTGGTCTCGAACTCGTGCTCTTGGTTTGCGTAACCATTGCACTGCCACTACACCACGGTAAACTAATTCTAAATAGAGCTTTACCTTCAGAGTGAATGTTGAATAAATCGGTGGATCCGTGTGATACACGCACGACTTGGAGGGCAACGGCAACTTAGCAACGGGTTCCTCGCAAGTTTCAGTGCCGCGCGTATCACCACATCTTACAAATAACACCTGAAAACATTAAACATAAATTGGACGACAGGCGTGGACCGAACGGTTTAGCGATTGGTTTGTTGCGGGTTCGATTCCGTTTTTCTATTTGTTTCATAGATTTTATTTGTAATATTTAATAATTTTATTAAATATTGCAAATATTTGTTATAAAAAAAGATATTGGCTTATAAAAGAGTGGTAGGCAGTGGTACCCAGTCTGCCGATCCGGGGTTGTGCCACTACTTATACCCGGATAGAAGCGAGACCACAACGGCAAGTATACAGACCGTGAAGTGATCTGGTCGCGTTGGTCGGGATCAGCTTGTAAGTTGCCGGTTGCAACTAGGCTGGCATAGTGGATGTGATTGCTACTCACAGTTATTGAATTGTAGTAGCAGTGACATTCATGGATCACACTTCGGCTTAACATCAAGCGTAAGCCGAGTGCTGTCATATGTCGAGTCAAAAAAACCAATTTGTACTAACCTGATTTTTATCTTCTAATATATGTTTTATACAATGTTTGGATGCGGGCAGTGCGATTTCAGGACAACGAGCGCCAGTCTTGCTATGAATACAACGGTTATGGAAGACAGCTTTTGGTGCCAAGTCAGTTACCTAAAAAAAAAGTAATAAAAATAAATAGAGTAGACCGAAAAACATTTTGCAAGGCAGTGTCGGATGAACCACGGAAACACCTGTGTCCAAAACATTTATCAAAAGGATCAATCAATCAAATTGACTCGCCTTCTTCCCATGGGGATAGGCATTGTCGATTGTTCTACAAAGAATGACGCTTCAAACTTTTTAGTTCGATTGCTAATTTGGTCGACAAAATGCGCATGCTTCCCCCGACCTGTGCGGGTATTACAGGAGTGAAAAGACGAGGCTTGTCGGCAGGTAACATTTAGGCAGTCTAACTCTTAGGTTTACTGCCGACCAGCTTAAGTGTTCTCTTCGTCCTACAACCTTGGATTCTGGAAGTGAAGCGTTCCGGCCGGCATAGTGACGGCAACTAGGACAACCATGAGCTGAGTAGGGCACTCTTAGACCACCCCTTGCTATGCACTTGTGTGAGTGCACATAGTGTAGAGCGCGACGCGTCTTTTGCTTGGCTTAAACCAGTTCATACTGCTTTCTAACTCTACTTATGATGATCACTCACAGCAATGCAAAACTCAGCTTAGCTTTTTTTGGGACTTGTCATATGACAGCACGTCTGATGTTAAGCTGGAGTCCATGAATGGAAGTGACTACTACTATGGTTAAATAACTTTAAGTAGTAGTCACATTCACCATGCCGGCCTATTTGGAACCGGCAACTTACAAGATGATAGTATTTTCTTAAATTTTGCGCGAACATTGATTATTGAATTAAACAAATTTTATGCGGCTTACTATCGCGTTTATTTTGGTTATTGATTTTACATTTTTTTACTATATTAATCCGACTTTTCGAGAGCTTTGCTCTCCGTGACCGCAATGGCTGCAAAGGTCTCGAAACGTCAGAATAATAAAAAATTGTAAAATCAATAACCAAAATAAACGCGATAGTAAGCCGCATAAAATTTGTTTAATCCAATTACAAGCTGATCCCGATATGCGACTTTACGATCTGTATACTTCTAAGTGGTGGTACAAACCCGGATGGGCAGACTGGGCACCACTGCCTACCACTCTTTGATAACCAGACCCAAAGCAAATATCCGCCTCGCAGACTGTAACATCAGGCAATTAATGTCACACTAACAAAAATGCAGTAAAAAATTTAAAAACAAACCATTGCTCTCTTTCTTTGCAGTTTTCGCGCCAAAACAGCTTCGACGCCATGCTTTTTGTGATACGACGCGTAAGCTTTCAATTTTCTTAGTTGCTTTCTTTCGCGAGCTGTGGTTGGACCGCCCTTAGCTTGGTTATTTATACTGCCTAAAAATATATGTTGTCAATCAATCAATCAATTTGTCAGCCTCTTTCCCACTTGCACAACACAACTCCCTCTCTTCCCTCACATCCACATTTCTCTTCATACCAGCTCTACGATTATGGGCACTAGGCAACCCAGTTTTCTTGAGGATGTCTCCGAATTGGTTGGAGTCAGCTGGTTCTTGGTGTGGACATGAGTTCCAAGTTCTAAATGTGGACCGATATAGTGACAGCGACTGAAGCAACCGTAACTGAATCAATTTTACAGTCGCCAGCGCTCTTAGACCTCCCTTGGCTTACAATCAGACGTATCCAATTGGTAAGCACACGCGTTTGTTACGCGTAAAGTTCCGGGTTCGATTCCCGGTCAGAGCACATATTTATTTCATAGCTTTCATTTGTAATATTTAATATTTGTTATTAAAAAAAGGCGGATATTTGTTTGTCGGAGTAGTAGGCAGTAGTGCTCAGTCTGCTAATCCGGTGTGGTACCACCACTGACAAGTACACAGACCGTAAAGTGATTTAGTCACGTTTCGGGATCAGCAGATAAGTTGCCGATTACAACTAGACCGGCTTAGTGGATGTGACCGCTACTTAAATTATTAAAATAGCAGTGACATCCATTCATAGACCACATCCATTCCATCCATTTTTTAATTTATTTTACTATGGGCCAGCATAGTAGATGTTACTGCTACTTACAGTTAGTGAATTGAAATAGGAGTGACCTCCATTCATGGACCGCACTCCAGCTTAACATCAAGCGGTATGCTGTAATATGTCGAGTCACGTGTAAAAAAATAGCCAGATGACCTAATCCTTATCCTTACTTATATATAAATACTTACAAACGCGAAAGTTTGTGAGTTTGGATGGATGTTTGTTACTCTTTCACGCAAAAACTACTGAATGGATTTTAATGAAACTTTACAATAATAAAGCTATTATTATATTAAGAATAACACATAGGTTATAATTTATAAACATATTGTGTGAATAATAAATAAAATATAAGGTAAAACATTTTCTCATACAAAATTGCGTGCGTTCAGAAATTATTTTAATTATTTTTTTTTATTTATTTTGGGTAAACTAAGGAAAATATAACAAGCTGTTGGGAATTGAAAACAAAATGAGAATTGAAAACAAAATGTCAATTTTGGCATATCAATAAAAATATATTGCTCAAAAACCTATGTTGTATTATTTATAAAGAGAAACGATTATATGTCGAGTTACAATAAAAAAAACTCAATTCACAATCAATTTAAATAAATCGATTTAAAGGACATCATTCATATTGTATGGGGACTTGGGCTTAATTGTATTAACAGTTGCATATACATTTTAAATTAATTTGATGTACGAAGATTACAATGTAATTTGAATATATCCCTTGTTTTGCATAGTTTAGGTCAAACTATACTTATGACAGTTCAACGCAGAACAAATATGGCGTTGATTGACAGATGATACAAAATCCATATCTTATTTTGCAAATAACTCAATAGCACAGCAATTAAAAGCAAAATTGTTATTAATTTTATCAATACAACTATCGAAACTATCATTTATAATTTTTTTCATTATTGGACATTACAAAAGTAGTACATAAAAGCCCAAAATGAATGATGTCCTTTTTGATTCATCCAACTTAAGTTCAGCTAATCTGTAACACAATAGTCATTGACTTTTAGGCGGATATGAAGATCGCCGGGTCAGCTAGTGATAAATAAAAACTTACAATACTCCTCCTTTTCACCACGCAACGTACGAACGTATTGTGCTCTAGATTTCTGTAGAAGTAATCGTAGTCGCACCATCTGTCTTTTATATGCTTCTTGCAATAATTTCAATGTAGTCTTCGCCTCAATCACCGCTTCCTCTGCAGTGTATACCCCGGCGTACCTAAAACAAATTATAATCAATCAATCAAAATTGCTACACAACAAGGATAGGCCACTTAATTTTTAAATTATCCAGACCTCTTGAAGTGAATAAAAATAAATTGAAAGATTTCATTACATAGTTATAGCTTGCCTAACTATAAATGACGCGCCCCTCCATTCTATTAGTTTATTTAAATGTGTGAATACAAATATTACTAACTATACTACTATACTTTATTAACGTGCTCCTCCTTTTATGTCTTACCAGCACCAATTACAATTGCATCTTCTGTGTGTTGCATTTATATATATATATATATATATATATATATATATATATATATATATATATATATTTATTATACATTTCTATACTAAGCTACTAAAGTGCTTCGTATCATAGAAACAGGACAACCAAAGTACATATATCAAAGATGCATTAGTACCGGTGAGTGGTTTCAAACCCTAGCCACTCTGCTTACGTAGCCATTGCACCGCCATTACACCACGGTCGCCTTTAAATATATATTTGCACATATGCCTAAAGGCGCGTCATTACGACTTAGACAGACTCTACATACATACAAGTAAAGTTAATAAAAAGCGTGTTAAAACCAACCATACCTTAACGGTTGTGCGAGATCATCGAACTCCACATCACTGAGATTGTCGCACCTACAATTGCCGCCTTTGCCTAGTGTTATACTATCCGCGTCACTGTCACTGCCGCTGCCACACTCCAATATATGCGAAGACACCGATTTGTTCACTTGTATTGCGTCGATTTGTTCTGGAAATGTAAATAAATACATCATAATGCGGTACTTGTTCCTAATTTATTGTATGGAAGTGAATGTTGGGTGTGACAGATTGTCATTGTCACACCTTTTCCCGTAGGGATAGGCAGAGTCAATCGAGCGCCACTTGCCACGATCCTGACACAACTTCCTCGATTTCTTTACATACACAATTCTCTTCATACAAGCTCTAAGGTTATGGGCACTGGGCAACCTTTTTGAGGATGTCTCCGGTTTGGTCGGCATACACCCTTCAGGGCCCGCCTTGTTTAACGCATCCATCCACATCAGATTTATAAATTACTTTCATCAGTCTACTTTTACTCCTTTCCGTGTGCCCAAACCATCGGAGCATTCCTTTGTCAATCCTTGTCACTACAACTTCTTTCAAACCACATCTATTGCGTACTGTGCTAAGCCTTATTCTATCCGCTATCGTCACTCCACATACAGTCCATAATGACCACATATCTACAGCGTTAACTCTACTCTCGTGCTTCTTATGCCACACCCAATATTCACTTCCATACATTAATGTGGAAACAAGTACTTTAAACAATCAATCATAATTGTCACGCCTCTTTCTCACAGAGATAGGCAGAATAACAATGTACTTACTGTAAGGATCAATGGTCTGTGGCACAGCAGGCTGATCTATCTCATTCGGATCACTGACGACTGACACTGACGAGGCGCATGAAGTGGTGCGGACACGTTCCGTGCTGTAATTAGAGAAAACATTAAACTCCAGGGCCCCGTTACTCTTAATACAAGAGCTAAAGCTAATTATATTAAGTTACTAAGTATTTATATTAAGTTACTACGAAAAATTTTGTATTTAATAATATTTTGTATTCTCACGCAAGTGAATATTATGTTTTTGTGAGAAATAAATGTCTTTAAACCTAATCAGTAACGCGACTAAAGCTACTGTTACACATGCTCAAAAATAGCATGCTAAAAAGCGTGCTATTGAGTATGCTCAATATGAGCTGTATACATTTGCTAGCAATAGGCATGCTGGTTTACTTCTACATACTAGCATGCTCACACGCGCTAAATGCACGCCCCCCTACACCCGCGCTGCAGGTAGCATGCTCAAAATCACACGACCGTCGATTTTTGAGCAAACTCGAAATGAGCATGTGTAACTGTAGCTTAAGTCACTTCACAGTCTGTATACTTGTATGGATCCCGGCAGGGAAAAAAGAGTGCTGGCATTGAAGCAGTTACTCGTTTTGTTCGTCTACTTAGTTTTCGTTCTTTAAATGTGTATAAATTTAGGGATTTTAATAATTTTGAGCACGACAGAACAGTTGCGCTACAACTTGCTCCTACAACAATCGTCCACCGCTCTCCTTCTCCTCCAGAGTTTGTATAGATCTGCCGGGATCTATACAAACTCTTAATTTTCAGCGTTGACATTCGATATTACTGTATACAAACCTCACATAATGTTGCAATTGTGTGAGCAATGTCTCCGTCGTCGTGACAGGAGGTGGTGGCGCTGTGTTCTTCTGTTTCACATGTAAAGCTGCCCGGGCGTGCTCGTAGCATAACCTGAAAGCATCAAATCACTATAATCATCAGCCTGCTCCAAAATGTTATATAGTCTGTCTAATGCGGCGTTCTCACGGGGCGAATTTAGTTGTTCAATATTTATCGTATAACAAAAAATCAAAATCTAATATTTACTGTATCGTAGTTGTTGTAGTTATTAGCGGGCTCGTTTCCGCACTTGAAGTCCTCTTCGGTTTCTTTGTACGTTTTTACTGTATCGTTCTCACGGTTCAATAATAATCGACTCAATATTACACGTGTCACTACACTATCTGTCAATTTTAGCATTTTTCTCGTGGATGCAGATGCCATCAGTGCCAGGTTAAGCCAGCGTGGGGCCTGTAGCAAATTCAGTCAAAGGTTTGCATTAGGTTCTCAAGTTTAGGGTATTAAATAAAACATAACTGTTACAAATATTTTTTTCTGGATTTAATATGGGCAAATTTAGAGATAACACTTTCAATATCGACTTAAATTTTCAAGTGGGAGTGAGCTTCGCGTTTAAGGCATGAAATATATTTTTTGCTCCGATCTTAATTAATATTTTTCTATCACGGTCAGACAGGCGTTGGAGCTACTCTTGCTACGTAGCTAATCCGGCACTTGATGCCATAATTTGCATTTTATTCACATTTTATTTTACAAACTAAAAACTGTTGACAGAGGAATACAATACACACTCAATCGCGCTAATTGAATGACTGATTGGACTGATTATTCAATGCAAGTTGAACGAACAAGTTCAGACGAGTCGATTCGCTGTCGACTACTAATTGAATCAATGAAAGGTCTTTAACTTTTGTTGAACCCATATTTAATGCTTCAACCTGATTAAAAGACTGTTTAAACGGTTTAAATCGCGAACGATTTCGCAGTTGATCAACTAAATTCGCCCCGTGAGAACGCCGTATAAGCCGAAATGACGCGCCCTTCCACCGCATTTGCGCACACGAGAAAACATAAAATTTTATCAGCCTAAAATATGAATGCAACACAGGACTCCTCCTTTTTTGTCCAACCAGCAACTGAATGGCCAATTACAATTGCATTTTTGGTGTGTTGCATTCATATTTTACGCTGATAAATCCGACACGACATCCGACCTCGTCCCGACCGATGATAAGCAAGAGGAGGTCCAAGAGTGACGACAAATGAAATAATTGAGTTTGTTCACGGCTGCCCCAGTCACCGTCACTATGCCAGCCCAAGGTGCTTCTTCACGCGTCGCTTGAAGGATCCAAGGTCATAGAATGGAGAGAACACATGGGCAGGTAAAGCATTCCACTTGACGATTGAACATCAGGTGGGGTGCTAAAATATGTAGAGTCAAAAACTTACCCTTGTTCCTTTCGAACATCGCCAGGAGCTGGAATCGGAGCCGGCAGTTTGCACTTCTCTCCATTATGAAACACATGAGTGCACTGTTGGTACGGAGCTGTGGGATCCTCCAAGATATGCCGGGGACAGTATTCAAAGTCCTTCATGACTGGCATAGTGCACTCATAGCCTTGGAACTCGCAGACCCGTGAGCGGGATTCAATTTCTTTTTTTAACTGAAATGTTAATCTTCAACTGAAAATTGGAGACATCCTCAAGAAAGCTAGGTTGCCTAGTGCCCATAACCATAGAGCTTGTGAATGTGAAGGAAGCGAGGCAGTTGTGTCAGGATCGTGGTATTGTCTCTGCCTATCCCAGTGAAAGAAAGAAATATTTACTGCTATTGTTTATATTTATAAAAATAATCAATATAATTAACAAAGTTGGACTTATTGCCTTTAGGCATTCTAGCTTAATATCAGGCAGGGCATTGTCACATAATTCTAAGGATGCAAAAGTCCTGAGTTTAATTCCCGGTTAGAGCCAAGAATGTTCCATAGCTTATATTTGTAACATTAAATAATGTAGGCGACCGTGGTGTAGTGGCAGTGCAATGGCTACACAAACCGAGAGCACAAGTTCGATACCACCCGACGGTACCAATGTATCTTTGATATATGTACTTTGATTGTCCTGTTTTTATGATACTAGCACTTAAGTAGCTTAGTATAGTATAGCGCCGATTATGTGTACACAACTGCGTCCTAGTTCTATTGCGTCGTTATTATCGCAGCAGTGTGTAATTTTGTTGCCGTCCTAATACATGTTGTACTAAAAACAGACACATCCAGACTGATAATAACGCGACGGTGAGGTAGAGGCTTTATTTTTGTAGGTAATCAATATCACCAGCTACCAGAACATGAGTGACACTACCTTCTTCAATTACCACCTAATAAATTATAGTTTGATTTCAGGCTTTTCAGTTACTTTTTTTTTAATTGTCTTATAATTGATCGTTCGATGGTTATAAGGATCGGTGGTTAATTTGTAATATTTTTTTTATATATTCCAGTTCCTATTATGTAATATGATAAATTTAATTTCAATTATCTTCCTATTGTTATATACTTTATACAGAGTGTTTTTTTGTGTTAAATATTGTCATTATAATTTTTAATGCATGCAGTCCTGTTCTATAACTGAGATTGCATTTAGCTATACAATATAGTGCTATATGAGTGTGTATTGTAAAACAATATCTTGTTGCAAGGCTTAAATAAATAAATAATTTAATTTAGTGTTAATCAACGCTATCAATCTTAAGTTTTAATGCCCACAGGGATAGGCAAAGACAATAAAGCACCACTTCCCAACCCATGTTCATGGACCCCAACTATCTTGGTTCATTAACTGGGTCACATTGGAAGAATGGATAAAAGCAGACTGACAGATAGACTGAGTTTATTAGAGGAAAAATAAAACAGTATCCCCATAACATAATGTTCTTGATGAATTCAAGAACATTATGTAAAAAGATGTTTTCATTGCTCTAAGGTGAAGAGCAACCTACCTCCATGTATTATACTTTCATAAAAAAAATGCAATCATGCTCATCTCAGTTCTTGGCAGCAGTTGTCTTTAGCATGGTCACAAGGAGTGTGGTGATATCAGGGCCGTCTTAAGCATATTCAGCGCCGGAGTGCGAAAGTCAAGGCTCCGCTCGCGTGGTCTCAGTGTAGTAGGTACCTATCGAAGTTTATGGTGGTCTACATGCGCCCCCTAGGACTCCCCTTGAACCCCCGGGTAAAGACGGCCCTGGGTGATATCACAAATGAAATACAGTGTAAACTCTTTATAACGAAACTCAAGGGACTGAGCATTTTTCATTGTTATAGAGAGTTTTCGTTATATGAAGTAAACAAATACATATATGGGTTTTAACACAAACCAACCAATTTGTGCTCACTTCTACTTTATAGAGAGTTTATCGTTAAAGGAGTTTACACTGTATATCAATACATTGTTAGCAAAGATATTATTACCTGAGTTCTAAGTTCTTCAGCCTCCTGTTCCTTAGATTTTTGTATCACAACAGGTCTTATTGTTTTTATGGACGTGATTCTGATGCCGCCTCTTTTGCTTACCATACGAAAACGCTGGATATTTGACTCATTTGCTTCATCCATATTCAAATTAGCCTGCAATTTTATAATTTAAAATTAAAAGATCAAAGATTCGTTCAAAATTAAATTTTACTCGAAAAGATAAATATTTTGCAATTGACGATAAAAAAATTATCCTTATATTATTTACTATATGTAAAATAGATAGCAAAAGAACGTGAATAGCACAAATTACCTGATCATTTTTTTTTGCAAATACCAAAAAAATGAAAGTAAAACCAAGACCTTTCCTAAATAAAAAATGAACCGCCGGAATTCAATCCAAAAACACTTCTAATAATTCATTATGAGCTGAATAATATATTACAATAGCTAATTATACTATCATTAGGCAGCAATAATTATTTAATGAATTTTACTAATTAATATACACAAGAATTGGAATTAGAAGTTACAAAACGTAAATGAAAATAATAAACTCAATTGTAAACAGTGGTAGGTCGGCCATTTGCGAAGACCGGCAGAGAATTTAGGTCCGTAATTTTATTTTACAATTTTCGTTGTGAAACTTACCTGATTTGCCAAAAAAATACGCACAAAAGTTAAATAAGGTTTTAAACTACAAAAATACATATAGTGAGAAAGTAAATCATACCTGTGTATATTGCAGATCAACTTTTTATTCGCGAGACCTAAACTACGTTCACCATCAACTTTTGCAATGGCGTCGTGTTGAAGATATATCAAGATTAGTATTGCGGACCAACTATTTCCCAACTTATTTAACTTGTAACTTTTTATGTTAAAATTCATATAATAATTTTAATTTTGTCCTACATCCAATTAAAAGTAGTATAATTTTAAAATGATATATATTTAACTTGATAGTATTTCAAATGTTCAAATTCCCACCTTCCTGTATCCGCTATAATAGCGCTGTCCCTTTCCCTCTCACGCACCTAGACGGCGCACAGCTAGCCGTCGTGCTCACTCCCAAGCAGTCATTGGCATATCCGTTCAATGGCTGGTCAAGAAAAATGGTATTTTCCAAGAGAACAATTGCAAAATTCACCCAGCAGAAAATGCGGTTTAGATGCCGATAAAGAATTAGCTTATCGGCAGCAGGCCGCTAATCTTATACAGGATATGGGACAGAGACTTCAAGTGTATCCTTTTCAAAAAGTGTGGTGTTTTTCGTGCAATGTTTTTGTCGAGTCATTTGTAGAAAAATCTCTTTTGGAGCTATATCTTAGTGTTAAAAATGTTATTTAGTGTAAAAGAAGTCGTGTTTGTGTAAAGAAAGTGATAAGATAAGTGTACAAAGTTCGAAAGTGATAAAATTTTCATTCTACGGCTGTGGCGTCAGTAAATCAACTTTCGCTCGGTTTCTTTGGGGTTTCCCACGAGAGAAGATGGTAGGAACGGTTTCTCGGGGTAAGATTACATTGTATAAGACAATTACATGCCAAGTGTGCTAATATTTGGTTTATTTAGGTTATGGTCGATATGAAAAGCGTGGTCAGATTCTAGGTCAGTGCACCTAGACAGCTGTATTAGTACGCGCGCGTCACTTACGTAGGCCTCTCGTCGGCCTCTCGTCTGGTGATCGACCTTTAGGCTAAAATTATACACCTTTTGCCGCCATTTCTGCGTAAATGCTGTCTGAATTGGCGAAGATACAGCTCGCGGAATTTCCGTGTGATAGTCTTGTTTTCCTCATTGCGCGCATATTAAACGTGTTATATGCTTAAATTTATATTGTAAATACATTATATTGTGGTGCGTCACTAGATAAACACTTAAAAATATTGTGTTTAATAATAAAAAATGTTATGCAATTCATATTTTGAATTTATAGTTTCCTTAATTAGGTCTTATTTGTAGTTGAAATAGTAGATACAAAATCCCAAATTTTAGTAAAGCCAAACTTTTGATATGTAAAATTACTAATTGTATATATAAACAAAAAATTTACATTAGGACATCTGAGTACAAAGTATAAGACAACTTTGGCCAGGAATCAAACCCGGTGTCTCCCAATAAAAGCATAAGACTGACTGATGTAGAACCGATATTTATATACTGCAATGTCATGAAAGAAAGCAAAGGTGTTGTGTCAGGAACGTGGCAAGTGGCGCTCTGCATATCCCCGTGGGAAAAAGGGGTGACAATTTGACTTGACTTGACAATGTCATGGGGTATAAGTAGCTCTTTTGATTATAAAAGGCTCTATATCTAATCAAAATCAATTCATTTATTTTTTATAGGCCTTCCAGCTCTTGTACACTGCCAGACTCTACCAATCAATCAAATTGTCACGCCTTTTTCCCACAGGGATAAGCAGGAGCGCCACTTGCCTTGATCCTGACACAACTCTCTCTCGTTTCCCTCACATCCATAATTCTCTTCATAGAAGCTCTATGGTTAGGGGCATTAGGCAACCAGTTTTCTTGGGGATATCTCAGATTTGGCCAGAGAACACCCTCCTAGGTCCAAGTCTACTATCATTTTGGAAATCCATATCACTAGAAGTTTTCACAAGAAACCCGTCAATTATAGCTCATAACAAGTATACAATGTGATAACTAAGCGTTAGGAAAAATTACATAATTTTATGTATAAATCTTATATGTATCTATGTACGAGGATGTTTCGAATTTGGTCAGAAACACCCTTCTCGGTCTGCCCCGTTTAGCACATCCATCCACCTCAGATTTATAAATTTCGTCAATATATAACATTACTCAGCTTTTAATTTATTTACTAGGTACTTATGTTTTTTTTTATAACCGAAAGGACATAATTCATTTTGGGCTTTTATGTACTACTTTTGTAATGTCCAATGATGAAAAAAATTATAAATAGTAGTTTCGATACTTGTATTGATAAAACTAATAACAATTTTGTTTTTAATGTGCAATTGAGTTATTAGAAAAATAAAATATGGATTTTCTATCGTTTCGATACTGCTTTGAACTGTCATAATTATAGTTTGATTCTTTTGCACACCTAAACTATACAAAATAAAGGATATGATTCAATTACATTTTAATATTTGTACATTAAACTATTTAAAATCAATCAATCAAATTGTTACGCCTTTTTACCACGGGGATAGGCAGAGACAATGGACCGCCTCTTACTACGATCCTTACACAACTCCCTTGCTTCCTTCACATCCACAATTCTCTTCATACAGGCTCTGTGGTTATGTGCACTAGGCAACCCAGCTTTCTTGAGAATGTTGAGGAAAACACTCTCCTGGCGCCTCAGATTTCCACATCCATCAGATCCATCCACATCAGATTTATAAATTCCTTTCGTCAATCTACTTTCACTCATCCTTTCCATGTGCCCAAACCTTTGAAGCATTCCTTTGTCAATCCTTGCCACTACATCTTCTTTCAAACCACATCTATCATGCAGTGTGCTATTCCTTATTTAAAATACATATACAATTTAGCCCAAGTCCCCATACAAAATGAATGATGTCCATTATACTATTGATTCACATTCTTCTGTGTGTGTGTTTGTACCTGTTTTAAATAAGGCTAAATGAAACTAATGGAGGAGAAAGGATATTGCTTATTTGCTTGGCAGAGCCATGCTATCTGCTGGGTGATACACATTTTCAAACTTGAAATGTTAAATAAATTAGAGTCAAAATTAGAAACTGACACTTATAAGTAATAGACTAAAGAAAATATATAAAATTGTCAAAATATTTAATCATCATTAAATCAAATTAATAAATTAGAAAGCCTAGTGCCCATAACCATAGAGCTTGTATGAAGAGAATTGTGGATGTGAGGGAAGCGAGGGAGTTGCGTCAGGATCGTGGTAAGTGGTGCTCCATTGTCTTTGTCTATCCCTGTGCGAAATAGGCGGGACAATTTGATGTTAAAATAAACAAATTTCCGTCAAGTTTCCGTAATAGGTATGTGTAAAAAAAACTGCGAAAACAAAACAATGTGCGAATGACTCATGATAAAAGAGAACTTTCTACACAATGACTCTGATGACTCATAAGCATTAAGATTGTATGAACAGATGTTGTTGAATGGATTATATACAAAGATATCAGGAAATGGTGGTGTTCATTATTTCTTACGAACTTTGATATATTTTATAGGATTTCCAGGCCGGCATAGTGACGGCGACTTTTTCCTACAGTCGTCGCCACTGCTCAGAGTATATGTTGGCTGAATTATTCCTAAGGAATGTATACTCTAATCTTGGTTGGCTGGAATACATTGATTTTTAGTAATAAGGCCGCCAATTTTGCATCTTCATTCATTTATTTCTATACTAAGCTACTAAACGTGCTTCTATCATAGAAACAGGACGACCAAAGTACATATTATATCAAAGATACATTGGTACCACTACACCACGGACTTATTTTATAGACATATTTCCTTAATAACATTTACCACAGCTCGCAATTATGTATAAACACGGCTATTGTGTATATGCACAGATTTTACGCATTCCACTCGTTCACGCAGTTTCACAGGAATGCTATTGCCGCTGCTGCACTCTTTCTTGCTGCGAAGGTGAGTTTGATTTATTTATTGTGACTCGACATATGACAGCACCTAGCTTGATGTTAAGCTAAAGTGTGGTCCATGAATGGATGTCACTGCTACTACAATTCAATATCTGTAAGTAGCAGTCTAATCCACTATGCCGGCCTAGTTGGAACCGGCAACTTACAAGTTAATCCCTAAACGTAACCAAATCACTTCACGGTCTGTATACTAGTAAGTGGTGATACCCAAATCGGCAGACTGGGTACCATGTTTTGTTTTTATTGTTTATGTTTAACAACATATGACTAGGTTAGAAGTGTCAATTCACGGTCTATACCAGTGTTTTCCAACGTGGGGCCCACGCCCCACAGGGGGGCAATTTGATAGTTAAGGGGGGCAATTTAAAAATGGACTCGATACGACTTTAATCCTTATGCTTTGGGTTATTTAAATGCAATGCTAGATCGATGACAAATTTAACAAAAAAGGCAAATTCTTAATTATTTATATTTCCCAAAAAACAAAATAAATCTAAAGGTAAAAATTATATATGGGGGGCATAAATATTTTAGAAATGTTAAGGTGGGGCATTATAAAAAGGTTTGGAAACACTGGTCTATACACTTGACAATAGTGGTACTACTGCGGATGTTTAGATTGGACACCACTGTCCACATCTGACCTCGACTCGCCTGATGGTAAGCAAGAGTGCTAACGACTGAATAAACATTGGTTTCGATTAAGCAGTAGTTTTCGATGGTGCTTCATTCACAAAGGTAGAAGGGAGTTGATCGATGCACTGTTTATGAGTCAACTCACAAGTTAAATCCATGGTGATGATCGACACGCAACTTTTATAATTGCGCCGAAATGTAAAAAGACAATTGACAGATGTGAAACAAACTGTAATTTATAGCCAATGAGTTCCATTTTCAAATGTAATTTTACTTTTTAAATATTGTTTATGAAAGTGGCCAGTTCCGGATACATAAATAGCAGCCCTTGTATGCCATTTTCATTCTGAATCGATAACTATCATTGACTTGCATAGTGGTAAGCAATGGGAAGTCCTTTACGAGTGCCAAAGACTGAAAAAATCGAGTCAATTCACAGTTGCCCCAGTCGCCGTCACTATGCCGGCCAAAGGTGCTTCGTTACACATCTCTTGAAGGATCCAAGGTGATATGATAGTTAAAACACATGGGCTTGTAATCATTATTTAATTAATTACTTTATTTTATGTTTTAAAATTGTGAATTGGTATTTGTCTCCGATTTTATAGTGATGTACAAAAATTGGAATTCGAGTTTTAAAAAATTTATTTAACACATCCACTGCCTATAACTACACTATGTTTCCAGGTCGAGGAGCAGCCCAGAAAATTGGAATATGTGATAAAGGTCGCCCACGTTTGCCTCCACAGAGGTGAAAGTGCCAATGCCTTGTCAACTGAACAATATCAGGAACAGGTGAGGTTTTAATCACTCTAAATAATATTCAAACTAAGTAGTAACACGGTCTTGTTTCGGGATCAACTAAAAAAAATCGCCGCTTCCAAATAGGATGGCATAGTTGATGCGGCTGCTACTACGGTGATCTAACTGTAGTAGCAGTTGCCTTGATTCATGGACTGTCTTATGTCCGTTTAAAAAACTTTCCACGATCCTGTTACTACTTTCTTTCTTCATTCACACCCACAATTCTCTTCATACAGACTCGACCGAGATTTTCGACCGGCATATCTTTAACCTCTTGCGGTCGGTCATCAGGCGGGTCAATGTCAGATATTAAGTCACATTGGAAAAAGACTGCATCGAGCGTTTCATTGCTCCTTAAATCTAAACGCCTCTACTCCACCCTGGGCAAAATTTAACGTTACATTATAATTTTATCATAATTTTTAGTTCGCCGTCTTTGAAAATAAGACGTTTTGTTTTAATTTCAGGCTCAAGACCTGGTATTCAACGAGAATGTACTCCTGCAGACATTAGGTTTTGACGTGGCCATCGACCATCCGCATACACACGTAGTGCGGACGTGCCACCTTGTAAAAGGTGAGCCACGATTATATCGGCTCTATGGCTCGGTTTGTCTATGCTCTGAAGGTGTCCGCCATCTTGGTACGCGAAAAGCGCGCGCATACGGGTTTTTTATTGGATTTGTTTGATCGATATACGATGTGGTGACGATAATACGACAAGAATAAAACGTCGGTGGAAGCATCCGCATTTTGTCGACCGAATCGGCAGTCGAACTGGCCGGCATAGTGACGGCGACTGAGGCAGTCATGAACTTACTTGGTCGTTTCAGTCTTCATCACTTTTGGATCTCCTCTTGCTTATCACCCGGCGGGTCGAGGTCAAATGTCGTGTCACAATAAATAAAAAAACGAATTGAACACTGTCAATATTGGTTTATAGGATACTAAAGAAATTCTACCCATAGAAATTTAAAAAAAATCAATCTATCTGTCAGGAATAGGCAGAGACAATAGAGTATCTCTTGCCACGATCCTGACATAACTCCCTCGCTTCCCTCACATCCACATTACAATCTTTCTTAAGGATGTCATTAATTTGGTCAGAAAATCCCCTTTTGGGTCTGCCTCATTTGAAGCATCCATCCACATCAGATTTATTAATTCCTTTCATCAATCTACTTTCACTCGTCCTTTCCATTTGCCAAACCATCAAAGCGTTCCTTTGTCAATTCTTGTCACTACATCCATCTTCCTTTAAACCACATCTCATCTATCGATTTGTCGGTTGTTTTATATCATCATGTAGCAAAAATTCAAAATGAAAAACGTTCTGAGGCTAACCTAAAGTATATTTTTAATTGATCTCTCATGTGGTTTGGGAACATCATTAGCTATTCGATTAATTGAATGTCGTATTATCGTCTAAATTAAGCGCATCACTATGAAATTAATTTTAATTGTCTATGGAAGCTTTAGTGTCATTCCCGCGCTACGTTCCAAATAGAAAATTAAAACTAATTGGTTATTTTAATTGGGAATTGTTGCGCGCGCTTTTACAGAGGCCATCTTGGATTGGATGCTATAGAGGTCCGCCATTTTGTGGGAGACGGTTTATAATTTGAAATGTGGTTTGTTTTTTGGTTAGGACAGTGTTTTTTATCTGTCCTATTTGTCGTTTGTATTGAAACCTACATTTTTGAATTAGAACCTGATCTATCGAACCATAATGAGCCTTTTTGCTAAGGAGAAAAGAGCTACAATGCCACATTAATTTTATTAGGTATGTAAAAGTATATATAAACATTTGTGTGAGAATTAAACTCCTATCGTTTAGCGTAGTTCGCTGTACCCTAACGAGATAAACGTCATGATGGTATACTAAAACCTTTATTGCAATGGTCCGTATGTTGTGGTAGGCAGTGGTGCCCAGTCTGCTGATCCGCGTTAGTACCACCACTTACAAGTGATATAGTCGCGTTTTGAGATCAACTTGTAACTATGCCGACATAGTGGATATGACTGATACAGTTATTGAATTATACTAGCAGAAAGGTTCGAAATGGCGTTCTGAGGCGGTGGTCTATGTTCAGCAGTGGACGCCTTCTGGCTGATGATGATTACTAGCAGTCACCTCCATTCTTAGACCGTATTGCAGCATAACATCAGGCGAGCTGATGTCATGTAGAATAAAAATTATGAAGATAAAAAAAATTAAAGATGAATGAACTGCCTACAAAGGGTGAACCCAGTCGCATTTCGGAATCAGCTTAAAAATTGTTGCAGCTTACCTAGGCTTGCAGTAAATTTATTTTATTGGGCTCGACATTTATGATGGCATTCCGCCTAATGTTAAGCTGATGTGCGGAGGAAACTGCTACTAACAGTTAAATAACTGCAAGCAGCATCCAATATGTCGGCAGTTTTCTGGCCGGCATAGTACCGGTGACCGGGGCAGCCGTGAACTAAGTCGGTTTTTTCAGTTGTCACGTTTTGGACCTCCTCTTGCTTATATTCAGACGGGTTGAAGGCAGATGTCATGTCACAATAAAAGAGTTAGAACCGGCAACCTTTAAGCTGATCCCAAAACGAGACTGAGTCACTGCACGGTTTGTACACTTGTAAGTGGTGATATTACTCCAAATGACTATTCGATAATAAGGTGTACAATTTTAATAAAGGAAAAAAGTCCTTTTTACTAAACAAATAAGGTTGTTATTTCAATAAAGGTTTTTTTTACTAATATCAGCGTTCACGATATGAACTCGTTTAGCGGTAAAGAAATTGCTTTAGCACTCCCCTTGTACTTAGTTTGAGCACTTTGTGTATGTTTAACCTTCATTTCATTATGACTAACTCCTATTTGGACTGTGGCCCGAGTCCCTTAATTAACTGTGTCTTACTTGCCTCAAATAGTAAACAAACTTGTAGCGACCGCCACATGCTACCGCTAGATGGCGTTGCATGTGTCTAATATCTCGCAAACGATTTACCGACAAAGTAATTAATATATATGCACTTCAACGAGAAGACGTCACCGGCTAAGTTGAGCCCAGTACGCAACACGCGTACTGTGGGAGATCTCCTTTCCTTTTCTAACATGCGGAATAATGCTCCGCTAAACTGGTAATTCGCGACCAAATAACATCACGTTTTTTTAACTTGAAGTAGTAGTACTACCCCGGAGCAGCAGATGACGTCACAACTGCATTCCTTCCGCGTTTATTTAGCTCGTTCCTCGACAGTAGGTATATGTGTGTATTCCTCACACACTACATATATAAAGGACATCATTCATTTTGGGCTTTAATGTACTACTTTTGTAATGTTCAATGATGAAAAAATATATAAATGGTAGTTTCGATACTTGTATTGATAAAAGTAATAACAATTTTGCTTATAATTGCTGTGCGATTGAGTTATTTGGAAAATAAGATATGAGTTTGTCAATCACAAAGGCACGCCATATTTAATAGTTCTGCTTTGAACTGTCATAATTATAGTTTGATCAATTTGCACACCTAAACTATGCAAAATAAAGGATATAATCCAATTGCATTGTAATCTTCGTACTATTTTAAAATGTATATGCAACTGTTAATACCCCATTGCTCAAGCCCCCATAGAAAATGAATGATGTCGTTTAAAAACACTTATATTTTAGTAATACTTGGATTTTTAATAGGGTAAGAAGGTAGGTATCCTAATATCCCAATATCGCTAAGATATTTCACTCCTTAAGTGAAAAGGCTCTAATACGATATCTAACCCCAGGTCCACACTCTCCAGAACGCAGGAAAGAATTTTGTCCAATCACTACCTTTCTCTGTCGCTCGCACATAAAAATATTACCGTCGCGCTCGCACGCAGGCAGCAACCGCCGGCAAGGTAGTAATGGGTCATTCTACAAAATTCTTTCTGCTCCGCGACTGCACTTTTGCCTTCAGTCCTGAGCGTGTAGACCTGGCGATCGCAGACTGCACTACTTGTCAGTTTTTGCTAAGTCAGAGATATTAAATATTATGTTTGGAAACAATATTAATGCGGAAGCTGCAGACTAGTGTCGCCTTGCATGGAATCAATCTCATACGAACAAGTAGTGCAGTCTGCAGTTGCCGGCTGAATCGCACCTTAAGTGTCCTTTACTCTAGCTTGTCTTAACTATAAATGACGCGCCCCTCCACGTTAAATTATTAACCAACTGCAAAAAAGGAAGGGGGTTCTTAATTCGACCATATTTTTTTAAATGTTTGTTACCTTGCTGCATAATGATTTTAGTGATTCTTTTTTAAAATGTGTGAATGCAAATATTTCTAATTATACTATTTCACTTCACGTTGGCTGCAAAGCTCTGGAAACGTCGGAATAATAAAAAAATTGTAAAATCATAACCCAAATAAACGCGATAGTAAGCCGCATAAAATTTGTTTAATTCATTAATCAATGTTCGCGCAAAATCTAAGAAAATACTACTTCACTTCATCAGCGTGCTCCTCTTTTTGTGTCTAACCAGCAACTGAATGACCAATTACAATTGCATTTTCGGTGTGTTGCATTCATATTTTATATTCGCACGTGTGCTTAAATGCAGTAGAGGGGCGCGTCTTTTCGGGTTAGACAGACTCTACCCGCACTTTTAATGAGAACTACTTTAATTTATCTTAACATTAGTACGTTTGTCATCAGCCCCTAAGGATTTGGCGCAGACCTCCTATTTTATGGCGTCAAACAGCTTGCATTTGACAACTATGTGCCTTCAATACAGACCTACAGTAGTTGCCTGCTTTTGCATACACTTAGCATCGAAATGGAGCAATTGGGCGGTGAGTATTTTGTATTTATTCACATTTCTATACTAAGCTACTAAAGTGCTTGTATCATAGAAACAGGTCGACTAAAGTACAGGGTTTGGATATATACCAGCATCGACGCGAGATCACTACTCTCGTGTGAAGTAGAGTAGCTGGTCTCCCATCCAGCGCGTCCCCTGGGCGGCGGAATGGGGAACGCCGCAAGTTTACTTGCGGTATCGGTTTTACCAACGCGGACCATACCAGCATTTTTGTGTGGGCCCTTGTCGTCTCACGAGTGCAGCACGCTTGGGCCCTCCCCCTCCTCTCATTCACCGGCCGCAAGACAAGCCTGCTTGCTGCCGGCCGCAAGACGGAACTCGTCCGTAGTCCGCTTGCCGGCCCTTCCCTTCCCCCATCTCAGCCACGCTGTCACATCCAAAAGGGGTAACTTAAAAAAAAGTGTGGCGGGGAAGATCTTATCATCTTTCCAAATACACATAAATCAACTAGGCCGGCATAGTGGGTCTGACTGCTAATAAAATTATTTAACCGTGGTAGCAGTCGCCGCACTTCAGCTTAAAATATAAATTTTTTTCATTGATTTTAGATACCACAATCGAATGAAGGTCGTCATTGGTTCTCCTATGTGGATAGATCCGTGACATCTGAGTTATTAGAGAGGCTCACAACAGAATTCCTACATATATTCGATAAGTGTCCGTCCCGTTTAAAAAGAAAAATGATGACCGTCAATAATAGTAAGTATTATTTTGACTCGACATATGACAGCACCCCGCTTGATGTTAAGCTGCAGTGCGGTCCATGAATGGATGCCACTGCTACTACAATCCAATAACTGTAAGTAGCAATCATATCCACTATGCCGGTCAAGTTGGAACCGGCAACTTACAAGCTGATCCCGAAACGCAACTATGTCATTTCACGGTCTATATACTTCTCTACCCCGGATCGGATTAGGGTAGCCCCTGGATCAGCAGACTGGGTACCACTGCCTACCACTCGTTGACTCGCCATATGACAGCACCCTGTCTGATGTTAAGCTGCAGTAAGTAGCACTGGCATCCACTATGCCGGCCTTGTTGGAACCGGCAACTTACAAGATGATCCCCAAACGCGAGTAAGTCGCTTTACTGTCTCTATAGTTGTAAGTAGTAGTACTTACCCGAATCACCACTGCCTACTACTCTTTGACAACCAGACCCGAAGCAAATATCCGCTTTTTTTATTAACAAATATTTGCTTCGACCGGGAATCGAACCCGGGACTTTACGCGCAACAAAGCAATCGCTGATCAATCGGACACGCCTGTCGTCAAAATGCCGCTGAATTATTGAATAATAATTGTTCTGTTCCAGGTGGCAGTTCACCACATTCAACTAACCCATCCTCATCATCAGGTGTTACCAATTCACCTTATAGCAAGAACAAACTCAACGTGCCAGCGCCAGGGGATGATTTCGACAAAGCGTACGATCGTGGTGAGTAAAATAAGTCCAAAATTATCAGATGTTGAATCGGAGACATCCTCAAGAAAGCTATGTTGCCTAGTGCCCAAAACCATAGAGCTTGTGTGAAGAGAATTGTGGATGTAAGGAAGCGATGGAGTTGTGTCAGGATCGTGGCAAGTGGCGCTCCATTGTGTCTGCCTATCCCTGTGGGAAAAAGGCGTGACAATTTGATTGATTGATTGAATCGGTGAAGTGACTTAGTCCAGCGGAACAATAATTGCTCCGACCGGGAATCGAACCCGTAACAAACCAATCGTTGGACAATCGACTACGCCTGTCAACACAATGAGCCTGTCGTTTCAATAAGCTTAAACTATTGAACCTACAAGAACTATAGTTTGACCATTACCGCTGTACCGCGCCTTGGGTATGCGCGCGGCGAAGCGGGGGGCACCATCGGCTGTTGCGCTCGACTGTCGACTGTTTATGTCAAAAGCACATGAGATAAATATTCAAAGATGGGTCGTGCGTTATGATGTTGATGGCGAAATGGAAGATGAAGTTGAAGCAGAATCTATGTTAAAATAACTTTCGTTAATTTAGTACATAATTGTATATACATATATGTATATACATTATTTATTAGTATTTTAGCAGAGTACAAATTAACATCCATAACTAACACAGACAGCGACAAGAAGTAGAACATTTTTTAATGTCCACACACTATAAAATTCTATTGCATACAGCCTATGCACAACATTTGGCGTGTAAAAAACTGGCCTGCCTTAGAACTGTAAACTGATGTCGTAAGATCTATACGACAATATCAATCTCATGTAAAGTCATGCTCTTTCCTTCCCGGCCCCCACCTCGCCGCGCACCTACCAAGGAGCGGTACAGCGGTATTGGTCGCACTATAGTTGAAGATGCGACTGCTACTCGCAGTTTTTAAACTGTAGCAACAGTCGCCTCCATTCATGGACCGCACTCCAGCTTTACATGACCACTTCCAGCTTAACGTGGATGTGATGGGAGCGATGAAGTTGTGAAAATAGAGACGTGACAACTTTAATTGATTGGACCAAAATAAAACTACATGTGCATTCCAGCAACCTACCTAGTCGTTAACATTTGGTTTCTATTCCAGAATACGAACGTGAGAAACGTCGCCCACCAACTGCGGGCGGTTACGTACCAGCCGCACCAGCTCCCGTATCAACGACACAAAAGATAGATTACAGTATTTATAGAGAAAAACGTGATCGCGAAGAAAGGGACAGGCGGCAGGCTATGCAACAAGCTAATAGACCTCCTGGGGCACCTAACCCTAGACCCAACCAACCACCGACTCACCATCAAAGACCCACGTCCCAACATCATCACAAACCTCATCACAATTGGACCCACCATAAACCTCCCCATCACAAACCTCATGAAAAACCGCATGACAAACCTCATGAAAAACCTCATGAGCATAGACCCAGACCACAACCTCAGACTCAGCCGGCTCCCGCCCCAGTCCAAGCCCAAGTTCAAACGCAACCTCCCGTCCAAGCTCAACCTCATCCAAATAACCATGAACCTCAAAGAACGAGACCTCCTTCATTGTTCTCTCCTGAAAATACTACGCCCTCATCAGCGGCAGCGTCTGCCCCTAGAAGGCCTCAACCGCCCCCACCGAGGAGACCTCAACCTGCTCCACAACTTGCAGTACCAGCACAAGAACCACCTGTTAAGAGCCCAATTAAAAAACGGCCGACAGAGGTCACTAGTGTTGTAAGAGAAATGCAACCCCCGGCCATCTTATCACCTTTCTCATCTCCACCACCTAAGGAAAATGTTAAAAAACCACGAGTACCCTCCACTTCTGAGCCAGAATTGGTACCAGTCGTTAAGAAATTGGATGATACACCTGGCTTTGAGCATGTGGTTAGAGATTCACAACGTGGGGTCAAAACTAAAGTTCCTCCTGATAATAAAAGAGCCGAACTGCAGAGGTCTCTAAATGGGATAGAAACGGATCCTACCCTGGTTTCTAATTTACTAAAGGAGAGCCTAGCAAAGCCTGTCCCTATAACTGTACAAACCGAGAAGAAATCTGTAATTGAAAAGGAGTTTAAGAAAGAGGTGGAACCAATACCGACTCCGCCCGCACCTGTAGCGCAACCTGTCGAACAACCAGTTGCACCTCAAGTTGCACCCCAAGTTTCTAATGATGAATCAGACCATAGACATAAAAAAGAAAAGAAAAAGAAGGAAAAGCATAAACACAAAGACAGAGACAAGTCTAAAGAGGAAAGAAAGAAACATAAAAAAGACAAGGAAAGAGAGAGGAAAAAAGAGGAGGCGAGTCCACAGGTCGCGGCTCCAACGGCTGAGGCTTTAAAAATAACTATTCCACGGGAAAAGTTATCTTCGAGTCCAGGTTTAAAGATTAAGATACCTAAAGAGAGATTAGCGGCGCCTCCACCTCCTCCCCAAGGATCGGGGCTCAAGATAAAGATACCAAAGGAAGTGTTAGAAACGTCGAGGAAGCGCGTGAACGTGGAACCGACTGGACCGCCGCAGAAGTACCCTCGGCAGAACGGAGCACCGCACCCTCACAAGGTAGGCAATTGGCAATACCATATTCCGTACTATGTTGTTCGACCGCCGCCATTCTTTTATGGCTACAATGGCGGTATGCTACCACCTGGTCCGGAATATTACTTCCGACCACCACCTATGTATCCCCCACCCATGACTCATTTAGCACCGCAGCCGCCTCTGCCATCGATGCCGCCGCCGCCGCTACCGCCACCCCCGCCGGAGTGAAGATATCATCCATATTCATCTCTTTCTGTAGTCTAAAAAAAATTGGCGCCAGTTTGGCCTTGACAAATTGAATTATGATCTTTGTTAGAGGTAATTTTTAAATAAGGAACTCTATTCTTATTCTCTATTTGAACTTTATGACTTTTAATTTTTTATTTTACTTGGACTTGGATTTAACTTTTACAGACAAATCTATTTTCTTATTTGAAAATTACTCTTTATAAATTAAGATATACAAATTATTTATACTTGGATATTTCTATAAATATATTATTTACATATTAGAATATTTACAAATTAATATTTAGTTATATTAAATATACAATCGTTATATATTTATCAATAAATTTTATATTTTATAAAAACGCGGCTTTTAAAATCGCTCTAAGTTTTTTTATACAACTCTTACTAAAAGTATACCTAAGGTATAATAAGGTATATTGGTATTTAATTTGATTTTTATTAAATCTGTATTTTTTATATAAATATTTCTACATTTAGTTATATAGTTTGTTACATAAATTTTATACAAATTGTTATAATTATTTTAATAGATATATTTATTAGAATGTTTAAAATCGCGTCAAATTTTTATTGTAAGAGCGTTTACGCACTAAATCCGAAACGAATTTAAAACTTTGAAACTAATCTTCCTCCATACACCAACCAACGGTTTTATATTGGTACGCGACATCTAACCTCAACTTCATCATTGTCATTTAAGGCGACCGTGGTGTAGTGGCAGTGCAATGGTTACATAAACCAGAGAGCACGAGTTTAGGACCCTGTACTGGTACCAATGTATCTTTGATATGTGTACTTTGGTTGTCCTGTTTCTATGATACAAGCACTTTAGAAGCTTAGTATAGAAATGAAAAAAAAATCATCAACCATATTTTGTTTACTGCTAAACATAGGCCTGCTTCCTTGAACGCCTTTCTGAACGACAAAATGCCAGTTGCATCTACTGTATCTTGTCGTTCGTAAGAGTCACGTTAAGAGGACGCTGCTGTCCATCCTCTGGTCAGACTGATCTGGTTTTAGGACATATTGTTCTACGGCATAGTGACGTCGACTGGGGCAACTGTGTCGGTTTTTACAGTCGTCGGCACTCTTGGACCTCCTCTTGCTCTTGAAGTCAGATGTCGCCACATACAGCAACTAGATAGCGTTGCAAGAAGGGATTGTCTGTACCCATGACGTTGAGCGAGACCGCCGAGTCCACTTGTCCGTCATGCGTGCAGCGGGAAGTACTCCCTTTCATATTTAAAGTTTAATTACTAATCCCGGAAAGGGTTTAGTGCGTATGCGTTCTTATTTGTATGTAAGTTAAACTTGCTATTCAAAAAAATGTACATTTGTATATATCCCGCAAGAGAAAAAGAACGCCAACTTTTGAGCTGCGCAGTATAAAATAGCGCTGGATGTCGTGCTCATATATTTTAAAATATTTGATAATATTTTACTCATTCGAAAATGGAAAAGCAAATAGGTAACAAAACAATTTACTGCGCGCATCTTGAATTCCAGCGCTATTTTTTTCTGCCAGGTCTATATGTGCCTATTATTTAGTATTAAGATTTTAGATGAATTTTTTAAATACACATTCCAACGTAACAACAAACATACATCATGTCTTGATTTCTTTGTTATTGAAGTCCAGTTGTGCAAAGAGTTGACAGGTAAAAATAGCGATTTTTCAAATTATTCATACAAACAGCGCTGAGATCTTACGTCCCTTACATTGAGACCTTACGTCCGGGCTCATTTAATGAGTCTCTGTGCCGATTTTATTGAGGATTCCAGAATTCCCCTTGAAATCAATAAAATTGCCACTTTTTAGTTCCCACAAGGTACACGATTCTCACATAGCTGTCTCCCCCTTCTTTCACATTCACAATTCTCTTCATACAACCTCGTCAGTTAAAATAAATGTCTTCTTATTGAGGCCTCTCTGATTGTTAATCAGCATGTGCGATTTCATCCAACCATACCTTCTCCGGTAACCATATCGCCAAAAATCTTTCATTTACTGTATAACTTTTCTGAACTTTCATGATTCCCGATATCTTTTGAAGTAATTATTTGTAATATCGCTATTCCTTTACAACTGTCATTTTTTTATAATAATAAAAAAATCAAATAAAACTGATATTTATTGTAAATTATCTCATATATCAACATTCCATAGTTTAAGAACTGTCAGTCGCTTCAATCGAGCTGTCAGTCACACAGACTGACGATTGTTTTGACTGATAATATTAAAATTTATATTAAGTTTTTAAGAGCATCGACTACCGTTTTATTCTATAGTTTCACCAGTCTCCGTCACTATGCCGGCCAAAGTTCTTTACAGAATTCTTCTTACTATAAAAGATGTTTAAGATTTTGAGGTGCCAATTATTGCAGTCTCAACTTAAAGATCAATTATGGTTGTAGTTACTAACCCCCGTAGTTGTTAATGTGTTGGAACCCTGTCTTGAACAGAACGTGACATCGACCTATGACGTCATACGACCGAGGTCTACAGTTACTGTCACTTAGGCTAGAATTTGTTCATTTAAAAAAATGACGCATATTTGGTGAGGCTAGTGGTAGCCAGTGGTGCCCAGACTGCCGATCCTGGGTAGTAGCACCACTTACATGTACAAGTATACAGACCGTGAAGTGACTTAGTCGCGTTTTCCAACTAGGCTAACATAGTGGAAGCGACTGCTACTTACAGTATTTTAGTTGTAGTAGTAGTCACCTCCATTAATGGACTGCAATCCAGCCTAATATCAGGCGGGGAGCTGTCATATCGAACTACAATAAAAAAGCTAAGTTTTGCATTTGTGGAAATGCACATAGATTGACTCTACTACTCTAACGCAAAGCTTAGCTTAGACCTCGCGGACTGTACGGTGCTACGTCACTATGACGTCATTTCGTCATGTGACGTCAGGATCCAAGCGCATTAGCTACTGCGGGGCGCACAAGCAATGTACAGTTGATCATTTAAGTTAAAGTATTTTTTATAAGAACACACATTTTACCATATTAGCTTTAAAAGAAATATATGTTTTAATGATTTTTTTTTTTAAGTTGTATTGTCGGCAAATTTTTATAATAAAAAATAGAAAGTCGCGGAATAACCGATTCTAACCTAGAATCGATTATTTGATATTAAAATGGGTTAATGAAAGCCATCGATGGGGCTGTCCGTTATTATCGCATTCATCACATAGCTTGATGAAAATTAAGCGATCGGTTCGTTTATTAATTCGCTACCAATGTATCTTTAATTTAAGAGGGTTAGTACTACAACTTTCATGTGTACAGACTGTAAAGTGACTTAGTCGCGTTTCGAGATTGTTTCGCTTGAAAGGTGTCGGTTCCAACTAGACCGGCACACTGGATTCGACTTACTTGCAATTATTAAAACTGTAGGAGCAGTCGCCTGGGTTCATACGCCGCACCTCAGCCTAACATCAGGCGCCGGGGTGCTGTCATATTTAGTGTCTGTGATACAAGAACTTCAAGAACAAGACATGTATAAATAAATTAATTAAATATAATCTTTATAACGAAGTTTGCCGTTTTCCATATAGTTAAGGTTGGGCTTAATTCAAAAGAGCCTTTTGGTGTCTTATATGCTTGCTCAAAATATATAGTATTTGTTAATAATCGTGGGTAATTAAAAAAAAACATAGAAATCCTTATTGTTAAAATTGAACTGTCAGGCAAAGCTACTGATGATTGATTTGATTGAATAATGCCAGTCATTCTGAATGATTGTGGTCGTTCTGTAAATGGGATGTATTGACTTGCGACCTTTTTTGTTTTAACAAATATTATAATGAAAATTAAATACAGGGTCAAACGTATTATGTTCCTTAGTAAAAGAAATGAATTTATTAGAAAATGATGTTTTTATGTGTAAGAAATTATAAAAATATGTTTTTAGGATAACCTATATATAATTTTTATTCAAATATTTTCTCTATGTATTTACTTTGTAATAAATAATTATGCTCAAATTTAATAAGAAAATATAGTTTTCTTTTAAAGTGACTATGTCGCCCTTTATGATCAACTTTCAGGACGCCGTAGTTCAACTAGGCACTGTGACTGCTGCCTACTTAATTGGCAGCTCTGATTTGTTTTTAAAGGACATCATTCATTTTGGGCTTCTTTGTACTATTTTTGTAATGTCCAATAATGAAAAAATATATAAATGGTAGTGTTCATACTTGTATTGATAAAACTAATAACAGTTTTGCTTTTGATTGCTGTGCAATTGAGTTATTTGGAAAATAAGATATGGATTTTGTATCGTCTGTCAATCACAAAGACAAATCTGCTTTAAACTGTCATGATTATAATTTGATCATTTTGCACACCTAAACCATGCAAAATAATAGATATATTCCAATTACATTGTAATCTTTGTACATCAAACTGCAAATTTGACTGGTAATACAATTATGTCTAAGTCCCCATACAAAAAGAATGATGTCCTTTTATTGTATAATTTATAATGGCTTTGGATGCAAGTACTTTAGCCAACTAAATGTTGTAAAGAAACGATTGTTGTAGATATAAAAATAATCTATAAATATATTTTATATCATTTTAAGTTGATTATTTAATTAAAATAAAATGTATTGTTATTATATTATAATGTATTTTTATATTCAGAATGTTATGTATTTTTGGTGCCATCATGACTGTGTTACCAATAAAAAAAGAGATTTATAAAAAATGTTACTGTGTTGCTATGTTTAGAAGAAAAATTATAAATTGTTGAGATTAAATAATTACCGAGTATTTGATTTTTAAGAAAATAGTTTTAATGTTTTATTTAATAAAAATCTATGACACTGATTTATTACCTAGGGATAAGCTACTTTTGTTAATCTTCGTTTGAATCGTTCGTTGAAGATTAAAAAAAAAACATTTAAAACTTCAAAAGTAGACCTCCAAGACTTGGTTCGTGTTTAATTAACCAGTACCTACGTTTTGGTATTAAGTATTCAGTATCTATATACGTCATAAAAAGTGTCATAGGTTTAAATTTGTGTACCTGACGTTTACATATCTATATCTCAGAAGTAAAAGAACATATCTCCACTTTTCTCGTTTTAATTTTGGTAAGATTTGGACATATTAGTTAATTTGATGGAATTAGTTATAGAATCTCAATGGTTAAAATTACCATTCGAATTCTTTAATGATGTTTATGGTAGTGTATCCCGCCAGATAAAAATAGCGCTGACTTTTGAGCTGCGCTGAATAAGGATCGTCAGATTAGAAGAGCGGTGGGAGCAAGTTCGCCTGTCTACAGTCGTGCACATATTTATGTATTTAACATCTTATACACATGCGTAAGACGAAAAGTACGTAGGTAACAAAACAAGTTAATGCGCCAGCGCTCTTTTTATCTGCCGGGTACCAAGTAGCCTGACTTGAAAGTTCTGGCACCACTAGCGACTGCTACTTGCAGCGATTTAACTACTAACTAGGAGGCCCTTTTACGGATAGCACTCCAGATTATCATATGTCAGAAAAATAATAAAAAGAATTGTGGGGACTATTTATATATTTTAAACTACTTCTGTGGTATGAAACAAGTTTTAAAGTTACAACCTTTTTGCATGTTTTGTGTTAAAAAAAACTGTTTTTTTTTCCTTACGTTGGTAGTAGTTATTTTTTATTTTTGGTTAAATTAATATGGCTTTCGCGCAGCTATGTATTATACGTTACCTGACGGGCTCTTTAATAACATTTATAACACATGGGTTTTAACTTGTTTTGAAAAAGGAATTGTTTGATTTTAACTCCAGCTTAACGTTAAGCTAATGAATCCATAGCTACGAACGTAACAAAGTAAACAAGTTTCTAATCCATGTGTTATAGAATAAATTGGGGTTTTGATTGCACAACCTACTTCCTTTGGGTCCGCTGCTTTAAAAACCCTGGTGGCGGGTACAAAACGCTTTATAAGCCAAAATTTCACTATTCGAGAATGTATTTTGTTTTCATTCTATGGCATTTTGACTGATTAATTTGTAAAAATACATGTAATTAAATTCATTAACAGGTTCCGGCTCGAAGGACCAAAATGTATTTAATAAAAATATTTTTCTATTGATTTGTTGTATTTTTTTTTAACTTAAAATCTTGGATAGAGATTAAATTCTCTTGTAGACCATACTTAGCTTAAAAATAAGCCTAGTGGGTCAATTAATAACCTAAATATATAAAAATAAATTCTATAGATAGAAATAATTCGGTCACTGTCTTAAGAACTCGATTAATTAATTCAAATGTCATAGTAAATGATCGAATACATTCTCAATGAATCCTCATCAAATTACACTTATCCTTACATTCGGAGGGTAGTACGGCAAAACGATTTAACCGTTCAACGACCAACGGTATTTAAACGTCATTTAAATAAGTTGACTCTTTTAAGTTTGCCTTTACCTTAGTGAAAGACAGACCATAGGACCAGTCTGCTGTTCCAGCGCTGACCGTGAAATGACCTCCGACTGCTACTTGTAGTTATATTACTGCAGTCTCTTACTGTACCCCATTGTAGCTTAACATCAGGCGGGGTGCTGTCTTATGTCGTTGTTATTTCGCACTAGCCGTACTACTCCCGAACGCGAGGAATGAGGAAGTGAAACTTTGTCTTTGGGTGTTTGACGTTTTTGATGTGATGGGACGGTAATATGGCGATAAAATTAAGCTATACGTACACGATATATTCGTATTTCAGCTATAATTCAGATTAACTGGTTTTTGACACTGTGTATAGGGATACCCGTAACATGAAAGAGTACCATGGGTGTGGTGGGGAATCACCTAGTCTGATCCGGGGTTGTACCATCCGTGAAGTCCGCCTTTCCAATCCGGCAACTTCAGCTTGTAAGTTGCCGGTTCCAACTAGCGGAAGTGCTACTTGCAGTTTTTGACTGTATGATCAAACAATCTTTTGAAGTTAGCAAAACAAATCGAATCGATAGTAAAAAGTATTTGACGTTTCAGATCGACTTTCTTAAACGACAAATTCTATATTGAGTTGTTGATTCGATTCGAGCTCACTTACAATTTGGCGATAGCCTCATCACTTATTCATGAATGGCTCTCTAGCATAACACCTAGCGGAGTGTTGTCATATTTTAGAGCCACTATATAAAAAAATGTCACTTCGTCATCTTCATAGGGACCGGTTTCTCATGCACAGTGTCTTAATCTCGGTTTAACTAAACAGTCGATTAGCTTTACTAGGAAATGATGATCGGTTTTTTTTCATTAGTCTTACCAATAGGCAAGTAAAGGTTCGATGCCAAGTCTCTCAATAGATTATTTAAACTATGATTAATGTAACGGCTGGTTAAAGTTTATTGATTAGGCACGTGATTGGTGGAGCGCCTAAATGACAATCTACCAATCACAGCCGGTTTATTAAATTTTAACGCTTAGTTATTTTGGTTATAGTGATCAGAGTGTTTGGCAGTGATACCCATTCTGCCTATCCGAGGTAGTACTACCGTTAACAAGTTAGAGACCGTGGAGTGACTTAGTCGCCTGTTCCAACTAGGCCGGCATAGTGAATATGACTGCTACTTACATTTATTTACCTGTAGTACGAGTCACCTCCATTCATGGATCAAACTCCAGCTTAACATTAGGCGGAGTGCTGTCATTTGTCCTATGATTAAGAGAGTGTTAGTTAAACGACTGTTTAGTTAAATTGTCAGTTACCATTTTATTTTCTATCGTTTTGTCGAATATCGAAGCATATATTCTCGTTCCATCAATCCAGACGTTGTTAAGGGCCTTCGGGAACGGCGACACACGGTTGCGCGTGGTCTCACGTACCACCTCATTTCAGGTGCAGGGAGCTGAGAACGGGCACAAGTGACCGGCTACAGCCTGTGTCGGCGTTCCACACCTAACGGACCTCACTAGCATAAGGCAATAATATACTTTTTTAGAATGTTTCCCCCCCGAGTGGTTGGTTAACCCTCGAAAGGTGGTCTCCGTCGAATCGACTTATTATTAATTTTTGAAAGACTAAATCTTGAGATATTATTGAGATTGTCTTTCTAGGGTTAAGTAGCCTTGTTAAATATGACGTCACAATAATATGCAAGACTATTTAATGCTTGTTTTTGTGTATATAAAGGTGCTTTTTGCACTAATTATTTTAAACCAACGATTCTGTTCTTTTTTTTTAAGAAACGTTTAGCTGTAATTGGTTTGTTGTATCGTCGACTCGTGATTGGTCGGCGAAATGTTGCGTTTTTTTTTTTTAATTTTTGTCCGTTATTTTTCTGTGTCCGTTATTTGTCGTGTAATTTAGAATTTAGATAGCTAAATAAATTCTGTGGCGTATGCTTGAGAAAATGCATTGAATATAAAAAAATGATAATTCTCGCATAACCTCAGGTAATAAATATATATATGTACTCTACATATCTGCTAACTATATAAATGTACAAATATATGTAAGTATGTAGGGTATAATTATATTTTAAAAAAAACTATATGACCAATTATTTCTTATGAATATTTTTTAAGAAACGTGACGTCATTTAATCTTGATTGTACTAATATTCATCACTTTTATTATTTTAATTAGATTATAAAATTATGACGCGAATTAATGTACCGTGAGACCTATAATCACACTACTTACAGACATAGCTCTTGGCTTCGTGTGTTTCTCGTTAATGGAGGATGTTATCGGAAATAGATCTTTTTGGTGCCGCTTCACTAACGCAAGAACCTCCTCAGTTAAGCTCTAGTAGACTCTAATTTGCATGTAAGCCCGCGATGCTATCATTAGCGATTTAAAATTGTTTCTAAATATTTAACTCTAAACACATGAGAACGGAATTGAAATTACGATATCGATATATTACGATATTAAATTTTATAACGATATCAAATTCCAACGCTAGTTTGACGATAGGCGTTGACGAACGGTTTAGCGATTGGTTTGTTGCGCGTAAAGTCTCGGGTTCGATCCCCGGTCGGAGCAAATATTTGTTTCATAGCTTTTATTTGTAATATTTAATAATATTAAATATTGCAAATATTTATTAATAAAAAAAAGAGATGGATATTTTCGTCGGGTCTGGTTATCAAAGAGTAGTAGGCAGTGGTACCCAGTCTGCCGATCCGGAGTAGTACCACCACTTACAAGTATACAGACCGTGAAGTGATTTGGTCACGTTTCGAGATCAGCTTGTAAGTTGCCGATTCCATCTAGGACGACATAGTGGATGTGAATGCTACTCAACAGTTATTGAATTGTATTAGCAGTGACATTCATACATGGACCACACTTCGGCTTAACATCAAGCGGGGTGCTGTCATATGTCGAGTCACAATAAAAAAAATTAAAAAAATAGTACGTAGTTTGTCATCTAAGCCCTGTAAATCTAATTTAATGCGAACATGGCTGTTTAATATTGTTTTGAGATGTGTGCGAAAAAAGAAATTGAAACGTCATATTTTGTAATCTATTAGAAAAGTTGTGGATTATTTAGAAATAGTTGTAATTACCAAATGACAGTGATAGTTAATTTAATCACTAACATTTTATTTTTATTGTGACTAGACATATGACAGCACCCCGCTTGATGTTAAACCAAAGTGTGGTCCATGAATGAATGTCACTGCTACTACAATTCAATAACTGTAAGTAGCAATCACAACCACTATGTCGGCCTAGATGGAACCGGCAACTTACAAGCTGATTCTGAAACGTGACCAAATCACTTTACGGCCTGTATACTTGTAAGTGGTGGTACTACCCCGGATCGGCAGACTGGGCACTGCCTACTACTCTTACAACATGTTAACTTTGCGTTGACGGGAGTAACAGCTATTAGGCCGGCATAAGTATTGTTGATATTCATTGTTCCTAACTGCAGTATGCGCTCGTAGACTCCAGCTTAACGTCAGGCGATGGCTACTACGGCAAACGGTTTTTTCTGTTGTCAAATCTCCATAAAAAATCTTGAATCTAATATGATTTTTGGCGTATTATTACTGTATGAATGAGTAATAAAAATTATGTAGAAAAAAATCGGATTTAAACCCTTGGCCTATCGCACGACACGCGTGGTGCGGATTTAAGGTAGTACCAAGTATACAGATCCTGAACTGGCTTAGTCTCGTTTCAGGATCAGTTTGTAAAATACCGATTTTAACTAGGCCGGCATAGTGAGTGTGACTGTTACCATTTCAGCGTGATCGCATTCGATTTTACTTCTTCCCAATAGATGTTTTACATCAAAAGTAAATAAGGTACTTTAAGGAAATCGAACCCGGTCTGTAACTTAACTTGCGATCGCTTCGACCACTCTCGCGTTCCAATTCCTCTATATTTTTATCGTACAGTTCTTATACTGGATCATAATCACTTGCACGCCGTATTTATCACAGGGATAGGCCACTTTCCACGATCCTGACACAACTATAATTCTACCTTCATATCTACAATTCACTTCATACAAACTCTATGGTTTTGGGCACTACTATGGTTTTACTGGGTCCACGCCTCATTTTGTCTGGTTTAATCAATCAATCAAATTAACGTGCTTCATTATTAGTTTTTTTGTTAGTATAATACTAAACTAATTTAATATGCTGACGGTACACCATATTAAAGCCAAGTTAGTATAAACGGCCATCGCTTGTCATCCTAGTGTTATGGGCCGATTTTTTAAAAACCACTAAACTAAGTGAAAAATCTGATAAATCTGATGTAGATGTTTTCCGACCAAATCGGAGACATCCTCAAGATAGCTAGGTTGCCTATTGCCCATAACCACAGAGCCTGTATGAGGAGAATTGTGGGTGTGAAGGAAGCAAGGGTGTTGTGTAAGGATCGTGATAAGTGGCGCTCCATTGTCTGCGGGAAAAAGGCGTGACAAATTGATTAATTGACTAAGCTAAGTTTCTCACTTAACTATCATTCTTTGTTATGCTGTTACTATCAAAATCAGACTGCTATTTTAATAACCTTATTCTTGACGCCAATTTGATTCCAATTGAGATGTAGATTTTTTTTGTATTGAGCCTACATTTTCGACTTGCCGACCACTGACAACTGACGCGGTTGAAGGTTACTTCAGTCACAGTCACTAAGTCGTTCAAAGTAACTAGATGTTTGTGATTTTATTTGTAGATTATTTTACATAGAATCGATACCAGTAACACAGTGTTTAGCTCCACAAGGGGGGGAAAATTTGATAGGTAAGGGGGGGGGGGGATTAAAAGGTTGGGAAACACTCCAATAACACATGCGAATAAACATCTTTTTTCAAGCACTTCAGTATTTTCTATTGACAAACAAGTTACAATTGGTATTGTATCGATAATAAAATTGGATTGGGATTGATATTGTCGTCAAGAATAAGCCTTGGACGGTCTTATGCAATAGTAGCTTTTAATTAATATGACGTTACGCGTTTTTATATATAAATAAATATTCTGAAAAAAAAAAAGCAATAAGTGCTAGTGTCATTGTATATTCAATTTCAAGTCTGTAAACCGTCATGCTACTCAGTTGCGTTTCGGGATCAGATTGAAGATCGTGGCTAGGTCGGTTAGGCGTTGGCAGTCAGGTCGTGCCAATAATTGTAAAAAAAAAAACTAATTCGAGTTTCAATTTCACTAGCACATAAAAATAATTTAACTAGTTTTTAATTAATATGTATATTAACATCTTTTTGTGTAGGGATAGGCTTATGTCATATGAACCATTTTATAAGTGCCCTAAAATTGTATTAAAATCGTCGAAAATATTCCTAGCTTGTGTCAATTTAAAAAAAATTTACATAAGGTACGCAATGTGTGCAATATTTTGTCCACCTATTTTACTGCTTCGTTAGGGTTAGGCCGGCATTGTGGTAACCTTTAAATCTATTCATATACATTAATGCTTAATAAATTAAATTACTATGTATTTTAAATAATGCCTCGATCATCTTACCCTTTGGGTTACACTATTAATAAAAACCAATTGTCTGATGTTAGGTGAAGTGTAGGGCTGTATCTAGTATCTAAACTATATGGCCTAGCCCAAAACCCACTTTTAGTGAGACAGACTAGTTGTAAAGACCAGGTCGCGTTTCAGAGTCGTCTTGGAAGCAGCGCCGCATTTAGGCATAGGCTACACCACAAACAAACTCTTGCCATCATCATCATCAGTCCACTGCTGAACATAGGCCTCCCCCTTAGAACGCCATTCCGAACGACAAGATGCCAGCATCCACCGGTTACCTGTGACTTTCACTATGTCGTCAGTCCACCTAGTAGGAGGCCTACCTACGCTGCGTCTTCCGGTTCGTGGTCTCCACTCTAGAACCTTTCTTCCCCATCGGTTGTCCGAGCGATGCGGCCAGCCTATTGCTACTTCAGCTTGAGAATCCTACGAGCTATGTCGGTAACTTTGGTTCTTTGGCGAGTGACTCTTGCCATAAATGGTCAGAATTGTTTAGAAAATTAGGTAAATGGAAAAGTGGGATCCTAATTTTCTACCAATGTGGGCTGAAATTTTATTACTAGTGCAACACTATCCCATAGCTGAGGATTCCCCTTAGTCAAAAAAGAAGTATGGTAACCAAAATGGGTATAGATATAGATATACACGGCTATTCGTAAGAGTGGAGTAAGCTAGCAATTAGCAAGGATCTTAATATTGAAAAAAAGAAAGAAAAAAAAACAATTTCATCAACGTCAATGGCGAACACATCACTCACTGATGATATAGTCATCATGGCCGAGTCGCTGGAGAACCTCAATGCTCAGCGACCTGGGTAACGTTTCCCAACAGGTGGGTCTTAAAACGAACATGAACAAAACGAAAATCATGCCCAAAATCATGCAACCTGAAGTGGCAATAGGCTGGCCACATCGTTCGAAGAACCGAGAACTGATGAGGAAGAAAGGTTCTTTAGTGAACACCGCGAACCGAAAGGCACAAATAACCGTTGGATGCAACTGGCATCTTGTCGTCATGGCGTTCTAAGGGGGAGACCTATGTTCAGCCGTGGATGTCTTCTGGCTAATGATAATGATGAAACAATTCGGGTTTCGATAAAATTTTAACGTATTCATTAAGTTCCTAGTCTTAATGCAAATGGCTATTTTGACGTTTGACCGTACATGAATATAAATTAAGAATTACGTTTGAAGTTTTGAAGGAGCAAATTGTTCTTTATTCTCACTATGATAGACGTAGTTTACCTATTGATTTGTTATCTGCTGATTGGTTACGAAGATATTGAATATCAGTGCAAGTTCGTCATTTCGCTGTCGTGATGAGAAAAGTTAGGAAAGCATCAGCACCTTCATTGAAAGTGCATGCAGCTACATAAGATGCAAATTCAACAATAATTATGCTGCCAGATATTTTTTTCGGTGCAATTCTTCAAATCAGCTGGTTCAAACTTTCGTTGGCATTTAGAGTAAAGCCTACAAGGCACCTTTCTAGAAGTTCGTCTTTACTCTAAGCTTCATAGATCAGGACAATAGCTATGACTAAACTGTCTACCTGTTTGAAAGCTGCACTGCTATCCCGACCGCCCGCAGCTGTTGAGTTATAGCGTTGAAGGCTTTAAGAATATTGCTTATATCGGCTTAAAATTTTAAGGACATATCCTTGAAATGTTAAACAATAAGATAAGACAAAAAAAAACGATTTTTCGAAAGTGAAAACCCTTACCCCGCCCTTAAGAGTATCGAGGCCCTGGACTGTTCGACTACATAATAATGTGGTAGTGACGTTAGACAATTCTGGCAAGGATCCCTTTGCACTAGTAGAAGCGGTTATAAACATTTTTTTTTATATTAGTTGATCATAATTCAAGAGACTTATAAAAATAACTATTAAATATAATTATTATTATTAAAATGAATAAATAAAGCTTAAAAAATTATTGTAGGTATATATTTTTTGTAAAATAATAAAATTTGATGTTTTTTTCTTGATTAGTGAAATCGTTTTAGGACGTCTTGATCAAAAATATTTAATTGGCATTTAGGCGTTTATTCTTTAAACACCTCTTTGGATTTTTATTTTATAAGATGAAGTACCTCTAGCGTAGCCATTTCTCGATACCCTGGATTCAATGCAGCGCCGAGCTGTCCTAGCAATTACGAGAACTATGGAGCCCCTGCAATTTCGCAGAGGCATTTATGTGGCATTTATCGCCTATACCATGAAGAACATGAATAATGTTCTGAGAGGCCCTTTCACATTGTAGGCCTCGACTTTTCAGCCGATCCTGGGTAGTTATTTTTGCAAGCTAGTTCTTTCAGATTAGCTTTCAGTAATGTGCAACTAAAAAGTTGATTCTCAATAATTCAAAAGCGGAATGACGCGTCGAAGAAATGTTTAATGTTCTAGACCATCTTTCCCATTGGCCACGTGGCTAGGGCCCCGCGATTGTTAGGGCCCCCCTAGTTTCTGCCACATTGCCTAAAATTTTAATGTGTACTTAAAAAAACATAGATTTTGAAGAAGTAATTACCGATTTTTCCCATCTCAAATTTGGAAGGGTACTACCTCTTCCATTAACATAGATTTTTAACGGTAAAGAAATAATATTAAATCCAGAATCTTGCTTATCTACTTTTTGTCTTATTTAACAAAATAGTGTTCTGTCAATCTCACAGGGGCCCCATTATTCTAAAGTGCCCAGGGCCTTCAATAGGTTAAAGACGGCTCTGTTAGTGCCGGGTGCCGTATAGCAGCAGTTATTTTAACGATTATTTGCGTTTTTTTAACTTATTTTGATTTGTTAACCCATAACTGTAATTTTATAATACAGTGTTGTAGTATCTTCGATTATAGATACATAATTACTGGTCAAAAAGCGGCTGCATAAATGCAAGTCCGATTGATGTTGGACTTGCATTTATTCTCAGTCCAAAATGGTGCATGTGACATTACATTTGTGACAAGTTTCTACTTCAAAACAATGTGGTAGGGTTCAGTTTACTCCCCGACATATGGGTTTCGCTGACGTTCGTTGGTCCTGTTTGGACTGTTTAGCTCGTTTATTTAATGATTTAGTGATTTTCAATCAATAGTTATTTTGAACAATGCTCGTGTATAGTTCGCGGCAGATAAAAAGATCGCCAGACTAGGAGAGCTCTGCCCCCCTAGCACGGCAATCCAAGAAGCAAGATAAAGTACTGCAAGGAATATTATTGTAACTCATTTTAAATAATTTAATAGGCCGGCACATTTACATGTTTATTAAAAAAATATTATAGGTCTCAACCTTGTTTTGTGTGAAGTTTTACAGAAAGTTTAAATATATTTTTGGGCATTTTGATGCACTGTTCTGGTAAGTTTTTTAACATGAGTTGCAATTATATTCCTTGCAGGTCCTTATGTTGCTTCTTGGATTGCCGTGCTAAGGGGGCTGGACGACTGCGGTGGAAGCAAGTCCCCCTATCTATACAGTCGTGCACATTATTTATAATATTATTAATTTGATACACGTTAAATCGTAAATTAGGTAGGTAACTGTAGTGTATGAGAGTACATACATATCAGGGATGTAACGGAGGTAGTTTTATCGCAACCGAAAGCGGAGTCGGAGTTTTTAAATTTGCTTTATCGGAGCCGGAGGCAGGATCAGAATTCTGTAACCTATGAACGTGTCGTGTGCGTAACAAATTAACAAGCGAAAAAATAATTGACGATAGAGTGCACGTAGTGGGAGTCGGGGGGATTCCCCGCGCGATTGTTTAAACCTGTTCATAACAGTCGACACTGGCCGCTGCCGTTGTGTTATGTTTCGACCTCCGATTAAAACCTTCGATTTAAAAGTGTCGGAGGTGTAATAATAATCGGAAGTTCCGACTTAACAGAACCGGAGTCGAAGCTCCGTTACATCCCTGGTACATACATATATATACGCGTACTATTACTAGGTATACGTGACACAGTCTGGAGCGTATCGGCAGAACACGACAGCCGTCGGCGAGGGCATAATACGTTGGCGAGCCTATGATTACAGTAATCCTTAGTTATCAGTGTTACTACTGTATGAGTTACTATGCAAACAGTACAGTAACAAAATAAGTTAATGCGCTGCTTCAACGCTCAACGCTCTTTTTTTCTGCCGGGATCTATCTGGCGGCCAATTAGGTTTGTGTAGTAGAATTTTGTTTCCATTATTAATTATTTGAATGTTTAGGATTAGGTTAGTACGTTTATAAACCAAGGCGTTGTCAGCGGGTATAAGTTCGTTTTAATGCGACTAATTACACGAGTTTGCACGCCCGTTTAAAATTCATACGATCGTGTAAAAACGTGTCCATTCGCCTGGTGTGTAGAACGCACTTAATTGTATTGTTTTTTTTTTTTACTAAAAGAAAAGAGTTGGGATTAGTTTTTCCGATTGTTTTTTTCTTTGTTCTTAAATCGCCTAGTTTTAGTGTTGTAAATTATGTGTAATTATTATCGTTAATAATTAGTTAGTAACTTATAAAATTAAAATACTTAAAAAAAAGCATTTACTTGCAACGATTATTAGATTAAGGATGGTATAATTTAGTTTGTTAGCAAATGTCATGCAAAATTATCGGCGCGAAATATGACGTTTGTTTTTTTTTGCAAAATGGCATTGGCTTTAATTTTTTTCCAGTCTGCTAAATTGATATACATTTGTCGGCATGACTATTTCGTATTATAAACTCCTTGTTGATGTTATTATCGATAGCTAAATTTAAAAAAAACTTGTAATAAATTCGAGAACAGAGCTTTAATGCCTGCTCGTCTAATCATAATTATTAATATTTAACTGAGTGACATTCAGTGAATGACAATCGGTTGAAATAAACTATCTCGTGATTGGTTCCCCGCTTGTCAGTAGAAATTTAACCAGGTGCTTGTAAAAAATACCCGATCGATTTTCTGGGTATTCGATACAAACACGTTAGGAAGGAAGGTTTTGGTGGCATTTGAATCTAACTCGGTTTAAAACAGGGTGTTTTAAGGGATTATCGTACTCCATAGTTCAAATTTAGATGTCAATAGCGTTGATAGTTAATTGACCGCACCCGTCGCGAAATAACTATCTATAGGTTTAAATGAAATTATTTGTATGCCCGTCGTAGTGATTAGTTGTGTATGCCAATTTAAGTCAGTTATTGTGTAGGACCACATACATTAGCAAATTAATCAGTAGCCCTAATAAAGTGGTAAAATATATTGAAAATCTACGTTCTTCACCGTGTTTCTGAAGATATTTCAAATATGATCTATCTTCATGTCGCCAAACTGTAACTGAACGAGTTATGATGTATAATTTGTCCCCTGCATCAGATTATAACGTTTTATGCAGTACGGAGTTTATGTGTAGAAACATGAAAGTAGTGTGTTTTAACGTATGTTCATCTTATTTTACTACTTTGGCTTAAATTGATCAAATCTGTGCCTTCATACAATAACCTTTGTATTCGAAATCGAATTCGTTTTTTATAATTTTGTATTTTCGCAGTCAGCCGTTTGCGAAAATCAAATTATACTAGTGATGTGCGCTACAAGCTCGATTATCGATTCTAAAACCTTTGTGTAGGTTTGTTAGTTTGTATTTTTTTTCTAATTATGAACATATCTGTCCATTTCTAATTTAGTAAGTTTAGATCGTTAATTTAGGTTTACTTAACTAACGTGTAACGTTCTTGTTCTAGCTTTTTGGACTTGTCGCAAGAAAGTGAAGCGCTCTTAGAAATACTATATTTCGTTGCGATCGTTACACGTGGAGCTTGACAGCTTCATATTTAAATTAATACGGCCGAAATCTTAAATCTGATATTGTGATATAAAATATTATTCTTGTATTCGGGTTATTATTAGAAGAATATAATTATTTAGTGGAAAAATATGTCCGTTTTGCATTCAATTTGCACAATTGTTTCTTGTGTGTGCGTAAAATAACGCTCGATTTGGTCATACTGTCGCCTAGTCCATACAGTACTAAATCTATTTAGTATTGTCTAGGTATTTACCAGTCTGTTCAGTAAAATCTGCATTAAAAATACTAGAATCTATAGTTAACACAGTGCCCTATTAGTCTAGTATTTTTATTCTTAAATTCGCATATAATTAAGACAGTTGGTTTCAACTTAAACTCGCTACTTTGACGCTACTACACTTCAATTTTGTAAACCCATTTGATTGCGCCATGAGTATTTTGGGTGGTTAGGGGATAATATTTAGGTTATTCTGTCTTTATAAGGCACTTTGACAGTCTTTAACCACCAAAAATAATCTGATTCATTTTTTATTGGGCTGAAGTGTATTGGCATCAGTGAACGGTACAAAAAATGGTTGTAACTTTAGACTTGCTCTATTTGTATACGTATTTTATTATTTAGCATTTATTCATTTGTGAGCTTTGATTACTTTGAAACTGTCATTCGAATGACTACATTTCTATATTGGCTTTAGGATTTAGCAATAGTACTTTGTTAAAATGCAAAACGTTAATGAATTAGAGTCCTTACCCATTGAGCGCTAGCGATAAATTGATTTAATAGTCAAATGTTTTAGTATTTGTCGTTTGCATCTTAATTAGTCATTCTGTCACTCCAAAACCACTACTGTCACTCAAATTGACAGTAGATTCAATTTGTCGCTAACTCTCGATGGGTTTTTTTGGCTAAAGCCCAGGGCCTTAAATCTCTTTATACACAACAGCGAAATGACTTCTCCACGAACTTTCATTGCTTTATCAACGTGACTTTTATACTAATATTAATAAACATATTTATGGCGACGGAAAATCAGTGATATTTCGCTGTTGTGTTAAGAGAATCTAAGCCCAGCTCATTTGTTTTTCTGAATTTCAGTTTCATTGGTCATTGCTCACAGCTTTGCCGGATTGATGTTATAGGATATTTTTTCTGATTAACCGTTCAATTGATCGTGTTTACTCATTATTAATTACTTATAAGAAGTTGTAATTAATGTGTGTATATAGTTTCAAGGTCTATGAGAGCGGTTAATGTTCTCTGATGGGTGTTAAGCTTTGTATAGTGTCTATAGATATGTCTATAACATAGAAGAGTGTTGTTAGTTTAGCCAGCCACCACATTGTACTTAATTGATTACTATATTTGTCTTGGAACTTTTGACTCTATTTTCTATTGTAGATAAATCAAATTGAAATGAGCCTTGGGAGTTGGCTTGGTGCAAACTATGAATGTCTATACTGATTGTTACCTCAAAAATTGACATATTTTGGGCATAGAACTTTAAATTTCATGTGTGAGGTAATATCTTCTAGACTTTCATGGTTATCTCGCTGTTCTTTGTGGATCATATCAATCTGGACAAATGCTGTCTTCATCAGAGATTTTTAAATTATTTTACTTTATAGGTTTTGTTTATTTACTTTAATTCTATAGCATTGATCAGCTAATCTGTAGCCAGATTAAATTAATAAATAGTATTATGTATAAAAACTATTAAATATTGACTGTAAAAAATATATTCGCATTTGGATATTGCTAACTGGCTAAATGACTATCAGTAACTAATTTGTTTCAATTTAAAAAGTTTTCCCAAAGATAAATATGTTCTGAATTTATTTTTTATAGTAAAACCGTGGAAGGGATGCGTTCATTGTTTGTAAATATAGGTTTAGTAGTATTAAAATAAAAATGCATTCTTTCTAAAATATTATTGTTTCATTTTATATCCTTAGGTACCTAAAAAAATCTATTAAATATTGTCATATTTCTATACGCCAGTATTAAATAGACAAACGTCACGCTTGGAAAGATCATGAACATGTTTTTTTATTGTGACCGCATCTGGATGTTAAGCTAAAGAGCGGTTCATGAATCTGATGGATTGGATGAAATCGTATACAGAGTAAGATAGTCTGTCTGGCTAGCGTTGTTCAATACACAAGATTAATTAAAAACTAGCCAAACTTTATAAAATTGTTTTTGTTTAAGTATCGGTGCTATTTAATCGACAAGTTCCAGGCGTATCAATAAATAAAGCAAAGTTTTTTTTACTCTTTTGTAGAGGTGGAATATAATCGACTATAAAAAGAGGCCACAACACTAGACTTGTCATTATGATTGCACGAGGAGACCAAGACTTCTTATGGGGCGATTTTAGTTTATCAATATTTATCGTTAAACAAAAATTCGAATGCAAATATTGACGGTAGCGTTCTCACGATTCAATAATAATCGACTCAATGTTACACGTGTTATTACACTATCTGTTCATTTTAGCATTGTGAATGTGGACGCCACAATTCACATTTTATTTTACAAACAAACAAAATACTGGTGATAGAGGAATGCAATATACAGTGCATAGGTACTCAATCGCGCTGATTGACTGACTGATTATTATGCAAGTTGAACGAACAAGTTCAGACGAGTCGATTCGCTGTCAGCTATCAAATGAATCAACAAAAGTCGAAAGGTCTTTAACTTTTGTTGAATAGATATTTAATGCTTCAACTTGATTGAAAGTCTGTTCAGACGGTTCAAATCACGAACGATTTAGCAGTTGATCAACTAAAATCGCCCCGTGAGAACGCCCCTTTAATGCCACAACTTTACTAAAACCATTCACCAAATTCTCATCTTCATGATGAAACACTGCTTTATTGTATATTAACAATGTTTTACATTAAATATATATTAACTTATGATCAATGTTCAAACATTGTCAAGTGAATATGAGTAATTCATCAGATGATAAGGATGATATTGAGGTTGATGATGATCGTCTTAGTAAGGCGGCCTTTACTTTTCGGAGGAACAGCTTTAAACCATTTGTCTATACTCGACCTAATTTAAATTTATTACTGGATTTGATCATTATTATTTATGAAAAACCCAAGCCTTTCAAGTCATTTAAAATTGCGCGTTCTGTCACGCAATTGCCCGCCAAAACTCCAAGCTAACTTTGACATTAAAAATTCAATACTATGCCATTAAAAACTTTTTTTTAATTTGGCGGCAACTGCAAGTGACAGTTCAAACAAATTTTAATCGTCGAATAAACCTTACGAGACAGATCAGAATAATGTAAAATAATTACACACAAATATAATTACAGCATATCAAAAAAATGAATTTCCTCGAAGATATCAGAGATTTATAATACAGGGGCAGAGCGGGCGCGGCGCCTGCATATAAATAGCACGTTGAAAGCCTAAAGCATTGTATAATTTTCAGCGGTCTCAATCGTTTATCGTAACTTTCCAGCAAGAAAATAAAAACGTGCTTTTGATGAAAGAAAGAATTCTAGATCTGAAGAACCTGATAATGGATCCTCTCAGATTAGCAATACCAAAAGATATAGAACTATGGTCCTTTATAATATTATATAGTCCCTAGCTGTGACGTTATCAAATTGAAGACTTGGAGTACCTACCTGATGATAGATGATGAGGATGCAATGGATACGTACAAAATATAACTATGGTACTTTGGCTAAAACTGATTATTACTATGAGCCCCTACCTGTGTAGTTATCAAATTGAAGACATGGAGTACCTGAACCTGATGATGGACCGTGAGGATGCAAGGGATATACATTAGATAGTGATTTTAAAATTGTAATTTACTATGAGCTGAAATGACATTAAAGATCTGAAGTACCTGATGATGGACCACAAGGATGCAAATGATCCTGTCATGTACTAACGTTACGAGTTACAGTTTAAAAACGCGGACCAAACCGCGGAAAACAGCTTGTTTTTAATAAATTATTAGTTTGACACTAGTTTGTTGAAGACTAAGCCAGTACCGAAAAAAAAACGCGAATTTCACGGAATCGTGTTTCGCGAATAAATTCGGCGAATAAAATACCTGAAAACGTAACAAAAGTAGCGTCATGTTATTGTTTATATTGTGAGAAACCCGGGCTTAGTTTTTCGCAACAGTATTAGTGAAGGATCTCATTAAATTTAGGAAAATATGGTGGACTTAAGTGGAGGTCAGGATGGGCCGCTGGAACACGCATTTTCCAACCAAGTGTTCATACTTCCCGGAATAATAGTGGTTTCTTTAACACGTAAGTAAATTAGGAATATAATAAACTCCATATTTTATACTATCGTGGTCCAATATGAGCTGTGGTATAAATTTTAGTAATTGAAGAAATATGTAAAGATTCTGATAATATGTTTTATGTTTTTATGAGATTAGAAAAGTATATTATATTTGTATATTTTAAAACACAAAAAAAGAGTAATATTTTTATGATTTAAATATTTTAAGAATTTTTATTTTACAAAAAATTTAAGATTATTTTGAAATTGGTCAATTTAATAAATAATAGTGATGTGAAATCCTAAGTTAATTTGCTAATTTAGTGGATTTGTCTATATTATCTGTTATCTAATAAATTATAAACACACTAAATGTTGAGTTTTGGCGGGAAACTACAAGTGACATGTCATGCAATTTTAAATTATTTGTATATTTTGTGATTATATTATGTTATTAATATTATGTAATAATGGTATAATTGTCATTTAATAATCATTTTTAAGGTAAATGAGTATAGACAAGTGATTTAAATCTGTGAAACATGTTTCTTCGTATTCACTCCAAGACTCCTTCCAAAGTTTTAGTAAAGTATTCCGCTGCTTTAGTAAAACAATCATCATTATCATCACCCCCATGTCATTGATACAACACTACAGTATATTACAATCAGACAGGCGTTGGGCCCCCAAATCCGCGGGGCTTGTAGCATTTACTACTCTTGCTACGTGGCTAATCCGGCACTGGACGTTATCAAGGATCAACCTTGTGGGTTGTTCCCCGTTTTCGTAGTTTTTTTATTTTATTTTTTATTAAGCATTTCTATACTAAACTACTGAAGTGCTTGTATCATAGAAACAGGACAGCCAAAGTACATATATCAAAGATACATTGGTACCAGTGCGGTGGTCTCGAACCCGTGCCACTCGGCTCACATAGCCATTTCAATGCCACTACACCATGGTCGCCTTTTGAGGGGCTCATTTCCGCATTTGAAGTCCTCTTCGGTTTCTTTGTATGTTTGTTCCCCCTTTTATCTTTGCATTGAAATAATTAAAAATTGCAATACAGGTTACCTATCTTGACCTACTTATCAATTTATTTACAATGTTGACTTATCAAAGAAAACATGCATAGGTTAAATATTATTAATATCAATAAAATTATTATCTTTAGTTTGTAGATAAGATATGTACAGTAAAACTTATTTATACATTAATCGGTATAATTGTCACGCCTTTTCCCTACAGGGATAGGCTGAGACGATGGAGCGCCACTTGCCACAATTCTGATTTGCTTCCCTTACATCGACAATCACGAGACCATTTATCTACCTGTACCACTAGATCACTGTCGCCTCAATAAAAAACGGTATTAAAAGGCGATTGTGGTGTAGTGGTAGTGCAATGGTTACGCAAACCGAGAGAATGGGTTCCAAAACGACTTGCCAGTACCAATTTATATTTGATATATGTACTGATATATGTGGTTGTCCTGTTTCTATGATACAAGCACTTAAGCACCATAGTATAGAAATGTTAATAAACTAATAAATGACGAAAATTAAAATGTTTTTTTTTAATCGGTCTGACTTCCAGAGATTACTTCGTTTAAACGAACAAGCAAACAAAACATCCATAGCTTTATGATATTAGTATTATACATTATCGGATTGATTATTATAACTAGCTGTGCCCGAGGCTTCACCCGCGTAAAATTATGTTTATAAGGAGGAGGTTCTCAATTTATATCCCTTTTTTATATAACTCGATAACTCATATAAAATGACAGACGGAAATAAAAATTAATAGAGAAAAAATCCAAACAGCTGAAACTATAGTCAATTGGAAACTATAGTGAAAATATATATATTTTTAATTAAACGTATCCTATGTTACTTCTAGTACCTCCAAAAATATGTGTACAAAGTTTCATGATGATCAGTTAAGTAGTTGTTGTGTGAAAACGTAACAAACAAACTCACATTCACATTTATAATAATAGTAGGATTAAAGTGGTTATACTGTAATTGCATAAGTATAACTTTATCTGTGTTTGTTACAAAATATATTTAGTTTGTTAAGTGTTATAATAAGGAGGTGACTATTTTTGGTAATTATTTTCATTAAATAATCTTTATTTTTTATTTACATTACTATACTAAGATACTAAAGTGCTTGTATCATAGAAACAGGACAACCAAAGTACATATATCAAAGATACATTGGTTACCGGTGAGTGGTTTCGAACTCGTGCTCTCGGTTTTTGTAACCATTGCACTGCCACTACACCACGGTTGCCTTTAAAAACTGCTCACTGACATTGTTTATTATCATTAACACTTTTTTAAGAGCTCTAGGCTGCTGACATAGGGTAGAAGTAACTAGGCCGGCATGGTGGATGTGACTGCTACTTACAGTAAATTCACTGTAGTTGCAGCCACCTTCATTCATGGACCTCACTTCAGCGGGGTGCTGTCATATGTTGAGTAACAATAAAATGTATAACCAAAAACAAAACACCGAATACAAGTGTACAGACCATGGAGTGATTCAATCGCGTTTCGGGATTAGTTCAAAAGTTATTAGATTATAACTAGGCCGACATAGTTTTTTTGAGAATAATTGCTGAGTTCCAACTTGGACATTTCAGCGCGATTTAGTGGTGGACCCCCCGTGAAACGTGTGATGCATGAGAAATAGAATTGACTCAAGTCGAGTGAAGCCCGACTTTGGAGTCAATGGTTCCCCAGCATACCTCACTAAGGGACTCACTAGTTGGCTAAGGGAGGGTGAGGGGCCTCTGGTAGGCGAGGCCTCTTCCCTCTAGCACCGGGACTGCTACTACTTGAACAGTAGTAGCAGTCCCTTTAATTTATGGACTGCACTCTAGGTCACATTAGGTCATATTTCGGGCCCCAATAAACGGAAGACAATTAGTTAATATTACTTATCTACGAGTTTAGGACCCGGGATGTCCTAAAACTCTACCAGTCTTCTTAATATATTTTCTATATAATGGTATACTGCTTACCCCAAGCCGTCTGCCAAGCGTGGGGATTATAGTAACTCCCTCGCTTCTCTCGTAACCACAATTTTTTTCAAGCAAGCTCCGCAATAATGAGCACTAGGCAGCCCAGCTTTCTTTAGGATGTCTCCGATGTCCACCCTCCTTGGTCTGCCTCCTTTTAATGCAGCACCAGAGTTATAAATTCCTTTCGTCAATTATCCTTTTACTCATCCTTACCATGTGCCCAAACCATTGAAGCATTCCTTTGTCAATCCTTGTCACTACATCTTCTTTCAAACCACATCTATCGCGCACTGTGCTATTATTCTATCCGCTATCGTCACTACACATGAAATTCTTGATGACCGCATTTCTACAGTAAATAAATTTCTACGCATTTTAATAAAAAATATATCATTATTTCACGTCTTTCGCCCTTTCATAACCATTGTCTAGTTTCAATCCTAGACTTCAATTGTACCTTATGTCAGTAAAATACATGAAAACTCTAAAAACAGATAAAATTCCTTTAGAAAAAGAAAAATGGGGGAGGAAAAAGTGGAGATATCCCTTGAAGACCTGATGGGAGAAGAGGGGGAGGGAGCCGGCGGTATGCCTTCAAAGAAGCAACTACTCGAACTGCTCGAAGGATCAGAAATGTCGGAAGAGATGAAGGACCAACTTCGTGGCATGTTGAAGGGTGGAACACCAGAGCTGTTGGGGTCCTCCAGCTCTTTGCTGGCAATCGTGTTTGTTTTCATAATATTTGCCGTTATATGTAAGTTCTTTTGAAATTATCCGCGCGCTTGATAAATCAGTTTCTATCAATGCTTCATACTTTGCCACCCCATGTGTTCTTCCCATCCTATAACTTTGGATCCCAGGTTATAGCGATGAAGCGGCCAACGGTGAAGAAGCCATTGGCCGTGACGGCGACTGAGGTAGCCGTATATTGTGACGTTTTTTTTTTGCCATAACCCGCTTGTGAGGGCGGCTTGGAAATCGTAGTATACCCATCGATTGAGTTTTTGGACATACCTGGTGCTATTGCTTGGACAACGGGCAAAGGGCTCTCGGACATAGGCTATTCTTAAAATGAAATAAAATATTCTGAAAATGAATCCATACATCACAAGGTTTTCGTGACATTTCGAGGAAAAAAAACGATGGTTCAAACTAGATATGTTTGTTAAAGTCTGAGTTAATTTTAAATATGTTTTTTTTAATTGTAACTCGACATATGACAGCACCCGCTTAATGTTAAGCTGGAGTGTGGTCCATGAATGGATGTCACTGCTACTACAATTCAATAACTGTGAGTAGCAGTCACATTCACTATGCCGGCCTAGTTGGAACCGGCAACTTACAAGCTGATCCCATAACGCGACCAAATCACTTCACGGTGTGTATACTTGCAAGTGGTGGTACTACCCTGGATCGGCAGGGTATCAAAGAGTGGTAGGCAGTGGTACCCAGTCTGCCGCTCCGGGGTAGTACCACCACTTACAAGTATACAGACCTTGAAGTGATTTAGTCACGTTTCGAGATCAGCTTGTAAGTTGCCGGTCGACTTAACATTGTAGCAGCGTCTCTCTTCGATCGTTCATTTCAAAGTTATTTATTTTCGTAGTTACAACCATAGCTTACCAATAATATTTATAATACAATAATATAATACAATAATAACACAATAATTTTTAAAACAAACAACAATAAATCAAATAAATCATGTAAAAAAAAGAAATCTTGCCGCTCCGTCAAGGTTACATCTGTTAACAAAAATACGAGTACTATAATAGTGATGGGACTAGTAGTCATTTTGGCATCTGTCATAGGAGCCAAGCTAAATTTTACAAACCTTAGTGAGTTTATTCAACTGAGCTCTCCTAATCAACATTGTATCTGTTTAACTCTTAGCCTCGTTGGCACAAAACGCAACGAATATGATCCGAAAATAAACAACAGGTCTCTTACGTAACAAGATAATAAATATTATCAATAAATATTCTTTTATTTATCTATAATTATTGAGTTAATATTTCGATATAACATTTCGGATATAGCAGCGATAAAGAGGTAGGTAGAAAGACGTTAGTTTATCTTTGATTGTGCTCCGGACCTAACGTGCTGTAAGTTTCTAATCTCATTATCATCAATTTCACGTCCTAATTCCCACAGTGATAGGCAGAGGCGACAGGGCGTCACTTTCCACGATCCTGACGCAAATCTCTTGCTTCTTTCACATACTCTAATACTGTACAATCGCCCCTCATTGACATCATAAATTCTAATCGTGTATGAAGAGAATTGTGGATGTGAGGGAAGCGATGGAGTTGTTACAGAATCGTGGAAAGTGGCGCTCCGTTGTCTCTGCCTATCCCTGTGGAAAAGGCGTAGCAATTTGAATTTTGATTTGGATTTCTAATCTCAAGTATAATATTAATTGTAAATATATTTATGAGCAAAAATAATTCGTGATAAGAAATAATCAAATGAATGAAAGTAAATATTTGGGTCAGTTTTTCTCAATATTAATACTAAATATATTTTTTTGTATATTCATAGTTTTTCATTAAGATAATTAAACGCCTGTTTCTTTTAAGAGTGGTAGACAGAGTTTTTTTCTTAACCCTTTAATTCGCAATGTTAAGTGTACTTAACATCCCAAACAAACAAAAAATCTAGCATATTTATAAATGGCAGCCTAGTATTAATCTTACTACTCGAAAGAGCATTTATTCAAGCCTAGTATTAATTCAAGTAAGATTAATACTAGGCTGCTAGTTATAAATACGCGGAATATTTTTTTGTTTGGAATCTTAAGTACACTTAACATTGCGAATTAAAGGGTTAATGTACATTTCTATACTAAACTATTAAAGTGCTTAAATCATAGAAAAATGGTGACCAAAGTACACATATCAAAGCACGGTCTTTGAAGCATTGGTTTTTGAACCCGTGCTCTCGGTTTGCGTAACCATTGCACTGCCACTACACCACGGTCAGCTTAAAGTTAGTGGTGGTCAATCGCCCAATCTGCCGATCCGGGGAAGTACCGCGCTACAAAGAAATCGCTACAAGCGCCGTCAGGGTGAACGTCAAAAACAAACAAACATTTTTCACCTCCAAGAAGGGGTGTAATCTACCCCTAGGGTAAAAGCATCCTCTAGTACATGGTCAATTTTGAATTGGAGAGTAAAAAATAGAACCTACATTTAAAAAAATAACCCCTGAACTCAACCCGCCTGATTTTAAGCAAGAGGAGATCTAAGTCTACGAGTGCCGACGACTGAAAATAAACGAGTCACCCCAGTCACCGTCACTATTTCGGCCCACGGTGGTTCCTCACGGATCGCTTAAAAGGATCCAAAGTTGGAGAAATCACAAGGGCTGATAAAGCACTCCACTTGTCGATTCTTCTACAAAGAAACGACGCACCGAGCCCTTTTAGTTAAATTATATGAATATTATGGATGTCAGAAAAGTATTTGGGAAAAGGTTGACTGGACTATTTTAGAAAGCGCACCAAACTAGCTGCCGCTCGTCCAAATTCGCTCAGATCGTATAACGCTACTATTTGCAGCGCTATTTTATGGCCTTTCGGATATAAAACCGTTTGTCTGTTTTTGGCGCTCGCAGCGACAAGCGAATTCGCTTGGAGCGATTATTTCTAAAGACTTAAACCGCGTTCTCACCGGGCGATTTCAGTTGATCAATATTTGTCGTTTAACAAAAATTATATATATTAATTGCTTCAATTTGGTTGAAAGTCTGTTCAGACGGTTCAAATCTCGAACGATTTCGCAGTTGATCAACTTAAATCGCCTCGTGAGAACGCGGTTTAAGTCGCGTTTCAGGATCAGCTCGAGAGTAGCCGGTTAGAAGTAGAACAGCATATCGAATGAGTGCGGTAACTGCAACTTACTGTTAAATAACTGTAAGTAGCAGTAACTGTCACATCCACTATGCCGGATGTGAATTATTAACAAATCAAAATTCATTAACTGTCAAATTAATAATGATTAAAATTTATTATTATGATAAGAATGTAAATTATGACTTATTTATTTAAAAAAAATTGTGATCAAATAGTAGTAAGACTCTTCAATTTAAATTCCCGCTTATCCAAATGCATAAACTTTTTTTTCTCTTATGTTGGCACAACCTTCACTGACGTCTCTGCCTAATTTAAGTGAATGTAGGGTCAGTTGTTTATATGTTAGGCTTGTTTGCGATAACCTGTATAAAATTTTTGCTGAATTTTAACTCATTTTGAAAATCGTAAAATGTTTTTTTAGAGTTCAAAGACAACAAGCATAATTCATAAACAAGTGACCTTTCTGTCACATAAATTAGACAGAGGCACCACTTAAGGTTGTGCCAACATAAGATAAAAAGTTTATGCTTTTGGACAAGCCCGGGAATTCAAAATTAACAACTTTACTACTAAAAGTAAACAACTTTTTGATCACAGTATTAAATATGTTTTAAAGTCAAATATGGACTGTGTCAGTTTTACAGTCGCTGGGACTCTTGGACCTCCCCTTGCATAGCAATATCAGGCATGTCGAGTTGCAAAAAAAATATCTTGTTGGAGCGGATACCCTAATATTTGACATGAAAAAATCATAAACCCATTTTATCACATTTTTGTTATTGTGGCTTCAACCATTAAGCTTAACAACATAAGCCCTAGCTTAACTGCAGTGCGGTCAATGAATGGAGGTGACTGCTACTACAGTTTGGAACCGGCAACTTTGAAGCTGATATCGTTACGCGACCGGACTGATGGTCTGTACACTTGTTAGAGGTGGTACTACCCCGGATTGGCAGACTGAGGAAATGACCAAATGAACACCAACTGTGCCTACCACTCCTTAATATCCCCTATTTGATCAAGGCAGTATCTTCAATACTAAGCATTATTTATAAAGCTAGGAATACTCAAAGTTTTAAACTAATATGTTCATAACGTTGGAATAAGGCAAAAGTAATCTATCTAGTACAAACATTAAATATTTCTTTGCTTTTTTGTTTAACCCCATGTTTACATTACTCTTAGCAAAAACATAATGGCGGAAGACCAAGAAATACCCGCTGGAAATTTAGGCCAAGCGGTCAGCAATAAAATTGTGGAATCACTACAAAACATGAATGTTTTGGATACTTTAAAGAAGATCGTTGCGACAGAAGGAGGTGATGCTGAATCGGAAGATGTTAAGAAAAAGTTACAAGATGTCATAGACAAATATACGTCTATGAATCCAGATGAGCAAGCCTCGTTCCAAAATCAAGTTAAAGCGGCGTTGGCATCGAAACTTTCTGCCAGACTGCAGGATCGATTTAGTGATATGCAAGATGATATTGGCACAGCGATTGTGTATCGGATGGGGTTGTTAGCAGTGGTAGCTGTTGTTATTATTTTTGTTGTTGGTATGTTTATTAAACATAAAATATTACAAAATAATAATAAAATATTAGATGGAATTTAAGGCATAAAAAATATTTTATAAATATATTTAATCTTAGATTTGCGCGAACATTGATTAATTAATTAAAGAAATTTTATGCGGCTTACTATCAGGTTTATTTTGGTTTTGATTTTACAATTTAATCTCCCCCTGACCACGATGGTTGCAAAGCTCTCGAAACGTCGGAATAAAAAAAAAAATGTAAAATGAAAACCAAAATATGCGCGATAGTGAGCCGCATAAAATTTGTTTACTTCATATATTTAATCGTGTATTATTACAACCTCAACGGCTGTTTGACTTTAAAATTGAAACTATTTGATTAATTAAATTAAACAAACGTACTATACAAGTTCTCAAGTTCCTACTTAAATGTTATATCTTGTCACATGTTTTACCACATATTGGACCATGATAGCCTTTTATTGGATAAATATAGGATAATTTATTTAGTTCATATCTTACCCATGCTCATGTCAAGCTACTAAACGTGCTTCTATACAACCAGATTCATTAGCATCATCAACATCAGCCAGAAGACATCTACTGTTAAACATAGGCCTCCCCCTTAGAACGCCATTCTAACGAGGAGGCCTATGTTTGATTATACATATTGACACTCTTTTGACGTTGTACTAGTGAAAACGTAATTTCAGATCATTTTTTGACATTTAATAGTAATTTAATATAAACTACGTAACCATTATACTATTATTATTTATTAAAAAATATTATTGTAATAACAATAATAGTCATTGGCTTATTCAGCTTATTATCAACCTATTTTACTGTTTCATATTAGCAGCCAAAGTGGCTGATACCGAACTTTGTCTAATATTAAGCTAAAGTGCTACACAATAAATTGTATAATGACTCGACAGTACCCCGCCTGATGTTAAGCTGGAGTGCGGTCCATGAATGCTACTACAGTCAATTAACTGTAAGCAGCAGTCACATCTACTATGCCGGCCTAGTAATTACCGGCAACTTACAAGCTGCCGATTATAGGCATTTACAAGTATACAGACCGTAAAGTGACTTAATCGGGTCTTAGGGTCTTAATCTGCAGTTGCATCCACTATGCAACCCTAATATATAGTCTCATAAAATATAGTCCTAATAAAAGTGAAGATAGAATTATTATTAATGTAAAAAAAATGTTGTTACAGTATTCTTCGGGTACAAATTGTACAAATCAATCAAAGATAAGGAGTTGAAAAAGGAGGAGAAGAGAAAAGCCAAGCTCCAGAAGAAGAAGAAATGATAGAGAAGATGTGTATTAATTTAGGGATAATTGTCTTGGTGGTGTGGACTTATACATAACTCTCTTCTTAGGCACTTGTGTTATCTTGGCTGGATTCCGGCTGAATATTCGGTTTATTGTTAAGAAAAAGTCTCAATCTAAATCCGTTTTCTCAGTGTTTTGGATCTTGTGATTCTCGTTGATATTCTTCACCACTCCTCCCCATACCGCTGCGCTGATAGCCTTATTTAAGGTGGTAATAATGCTGTTTAACCAGAGTATAGGGTTTTGCCCTTTTGGCTTTTTTCCCCTTAGACTTTCCGCTTACAAGCCCTTCTTGATTCTCCCCAATCCTTCTCGAGATGTGGCTGAAGTAATAATAATAATAATAATAATAATAAAACTTTATTTACACAAGCAATACAAAAATGTGTTCAGTATTCCCCTGTCTCCTGTACTAGGATAACCTGTATGACAGGAGACAGTTCCTTCCTGATATTACAATTCATAGTAAAATAAAATTTAAAAAAAAATATATAAAATTTACAATACACATATTACAACAGAATAAACATTGAAAACATGCCACCATACAAACTACACTCTACTCAGATCGGACAGTTGCTTATGAGCTTCTCACAATCATCATAGTCCAATTCGCTTAGCCAAGTGTGAATTAAAGATTTCATCTTAAAGTTGCTTGCGCTAGTAACATCCAACTTCTCGCACATTTTATTATACAAACACGGAGCTTGGTACGTGTAGTGCCTTCTTGCTAATGCACTTTTAGCGATCGGAACAGGGCATCTGTTGACACGTTTTCTAGGATTTTTGTAGAAGGGAGTGAATCTATGATAGCGTCTTAAGCATTGGTACATATAAACCTTTCTAACCGATAGAACACCTGCTATTTGATAGACTGATACAGTTGGTTGTCTAAAGGGAAGAAACAGAAGAACTTTCAAAACCGCCCTTTGAGCTCTTTCCATTTCTATGAGGTAAGTCTTAGAGGCGCCACCCCAAGAGCAAATGCAGTAATTAATGAGACAATGTCCAAGGGCCTTGTAAGTTTTTATTAAGAGATCCTTGTCAGCTACTGATCTTAGTCTTTTAAATACAAAGATCAACTTTCTAAGACGCGTCGATAAGCCAGAAATATGAGGACCCCAGTTGAGGTTCTCGTCTAGTACGATTCCAAGGTATTTAGTCTTGCTGACTTTGTTTATTTGAGGGCAGTGACAGTTGCTCTTGTCGCTGGTCCTATTGCACGGGAATGTATGTATGAGAAGCGAATAGTTATTCGGAGGTTTTGTTGCAGCAGTTTTGTGAAAACATATGTAATTTGTTTTTGCGGTGTTAAGTGTGAGTAAGCTATTCTCTAGCCACGTTGTGATTATGCTGAGACCACTTTCCGTCACACTCTTTAGTTCTTCCCAGGTGGAACCGTGAAACAATACTACCGTGTCATCTGCAAACATTAATAGCTCAGCGCCACAAATATCAATTTTACATAGCTCGTTAATATACATTAGGAACAAAGTTGGGCCTAATGTACTTCCTTGTGGTACGCCATAGGAACAAACAGCGGTGTCACTGACATAAGATTCAACCCGTATCCTCTGTTTCCTGTCTGTCAGGTAACTTTGGAACCAAAAAAGCGGTGTCCCTCTAATGCCGAGGTTCTCAAGTCTGGTTAACAGTACCGGTATCGACACGGTGTCAAATGCTTTTTGCAAATCTAGAAATAGTCCTAAGCACTTGCTACCTTTTTCCAGGTGTCCAACTATTTTTGTAGTTAGTTCTAAGACAGCATTATCAGTGGAGAGCTTAGATCTAAATCCGTATTGGTTTGGAGCAAGGAGTCCCTTGCTTTCTAAATAATTAACTAGACGCTTATTGGCCGCTTTTTCGATAATCTTAGAAAGCGATGACAGCAGTGAGATTGGTCTGTAATTAGAAGGGATTAACTTGTCACCAGACTTGTATATGGGAACTACTACTGCTTGCTTTAGGGATGCTGGAAATATACCCTGATCAAAGCTCAAGTTGCACAAATATGATATTGGTTCACATAGATATAGACAATACTCTTTCAAAAATGTTGTGGTTATAGTATCCAAGCCAGGAGCAGTCTTTGTTTTTAGACTCTTAATTATTGTCTTAATTTCTTCAGCGTCAGTCAAGTAGAAAGACATAGAATTATAAGGGCTACCATGAGATTGAGATAACTTTGCCAACTCCTCGTCCGTCACATTTAACTTGTTTAATGTTATATTTGCTAATTCACTTCCCACATGTACAAAATAGTTATTAACTAAATCAAGAGAGCTCTTGGGTGCATCACTTATGTTTAATAATTGGGAACTGGAATTATTGGATTTTCTGGAATCCATATCACAAATCTCTTTTATTAATCGCCACATTTCTTTAAGGTTTCCTCGACTTTCATCCAACTTAAATTTATAATAGTCAGTCTTTAACTTCTTAATTATATTGTTGCAAGTGTTTCTATATTTTCGATATTGTTCCTTCAATTCTTCACTATTTGTTAATCTTGATCGTTCGTGTAATCTGTCCCTTCTGCGTATGGATCTAATTACTCCGTTTGTAATCCACGGTTTAAGAGGTTTTCTTCTGTTAGGTATTTTAATGGTAGAAGTATTGTCTGAAATAATCTCCTGCAAAGTATTAGAGAACTTAGCAGTTGCAATGTTTACATCATTAATATTGTAAAGCTCATCCCAACTTCTTTTTTCTAGTGTTGAAGTGATCCCCACATGATCAATCATGGTTTTTTCATATATCTGGTTAGGCTTATCAGCTTTCGTGTTGATATTTTTGGAAAAGAATAATATAGGGCAATGGTCTGTAAATTCATCAAATACTATAGTTACTACATTTTGTCTCGTTTTGGCCATATAGTGATCCAGACATGCATTTTTTCTAGTTGGAAGATTAATGTATTGATGAAGTCCATGAGAAGATAACATGTTGAGGTATTCAGCTGTATAGCCTATGATTTTGTCATGCATTATATCAATGTTAATGTCTCCCGTCAATATAATGTTAGAGCTTGCAATATTCTTTAAGATGTCATCCACAGAAGTGATATACCGTGTAGGGTTATGAAAACTGGGAGGCCTGTAGGAACAGATCACAGAAGTGTGACTACCTAAAGTTATTACTAAGCAGTTACCATCGCTGCAATCGGGTTCACTTGCTGATGATACTATACTAGATTTAACAAACACAATAACCCCATCATTCTGGTTTATTAGTTTTTTAGTGTAATAGGAGTTATATCCAGTAAGTTTAGGTATATTGGAGATATTTAACAACCAGCATTCAGTTAGCACGATGACATCCACCGGTATATCAAGCTGCGTCACAAAAACAGTAAAGGAATCAAAGTTACAATTGACACTACGAATGTTGACATTTAATATACACAGATCAGTAAACTCATCATACTTAATAAATCTAGAACAATGCGCAGGATTAGACAATTTAATACAATTGACAGCATTCGATTCATCGATCTCATCAATAATTTCCATATTAGAATTAACTTTTATAAATATTAAAAACAACATTAAACATACTCATTGCACAATGAGCATGAGAATGCAGGATCCAAATTTTTAGGAAGATAAAATTGTTATAATAAGAATCGATTACATATGGTGTGTTGAGTAGAATTATTAAATATGAGTACTTGTCAGTTGGGACGCGTAAGAGCAACAAACGACCAATAGCCTGAGCACTAACGCTGAAGTAATGTAGGATACCCTTAAAATACACGGTGTACATACGTAGTCTTCTTTTCCTATATCAGGGTAAGTCCACGGTACCCTGCCAATACCCGTGGTGTAGTGGTAGTGCAATGGTTACGCAAACCAAGAGCACAGGTTCAAATCACTTGCCGGTACCAATGTATCTATTACTTTAGCTGTTCTGTTTACAAGCACATTGATCTGTTTACTTAATGTGTAAATCTATCTACCAATGCCATCGAACTTTTCTTTAAAACTACGTTGACTTTTTTCGTCCACATTTTTACTGTCCTAATAATTACGTATTTTCGATTATTTTTTTAAGGAATTAAGTAAACTTTGCGTCTGAGTCTAATATAAATATATGTTTTTACTAATTAAATATAACAGTATAGTCCCACCATCTTGACGATTAGAATGACAATGACAGCTAACAAAATGGACTGAAATAGTTTTATTATTTATTAATGATTTATAAAGAATACAATATTTTTATTGTATCATTTAATTGAATACACATTTTATTGAACAATTGTATTTGCCTTTAAAAAACATTTAGTCTTGTCTATGCCTACTTTGTGTCAAATTCCGGTTCCCCGCCAATATTTAAGTCGGTAAAATATTTAGAATTTATTGTTGTTATTGATATTTTCAAATATAAAATTTAAAATAGTTTTAAATTCGAATTCATATTTAATAATTATTTTTAAAGTAATCTATGGTCATAATTGATTCCTGTTAAACTAAGTTATCTTTTACATAAATATTTTGTAAATAGATGTTCAGATGACATTCCTTAACAGATTTTACTGAAGCAACATTGTATTTTAATAAATGTTTTATTTTTAATTGCGATCCAATTATTTCTAACCTCTAACATAAGATAGTTTATTCTGTAGAAGGCAGAATAAACTATTTTACATACCTTTTTTATGGTTTAACGTTAATGCATGAGAGCGACTACTACTACAGTCCAATTAATACAGATAGAAGTCGCATCCAATAAGGCGGCCTAGTTGGAACTGGCAACTTTTAAGCTGATTCCGAAACGCGACTGAGTCACTCCATGGTCTGTTCACTCTGTCTGCTACATCTATTCTCCATGAATATACTGTTCTGGCCGTCTGCATTTTTTCATAAAATTCTGACAGGATCAGCGTTCTTAACGCAAGGACTACCCAAACTACTAGGGGTGATCAAAAAGTAATGATAAACGGGTATTTCTAATAAAAATAAATTTTTCGCTTCTTCGGTCCTTCACTACTTACCAGCTAAAAAATTGTATAAATAGGACGTCATTTGGAGGAGCTACATTCATTTGAATACCAGCAGTCGAAGCGACAGCACGAAAATTGAGAAACACGAAGTGAGATGCGTCATCAAGTACCTCTGTTTGAAAAAAATGTCTATCAAAGAGACACGCTGATTTGGTGGAGACACTGAGGGACTCTGCTCCTCCGTATTCTACGGTGGCACGGTGGTGCAAAGAGTGCAAACATCCACAGAAGATGAACATCGCGAGGGACGCCCAACCTCGTCCTTCACTGAGGACCGACTAGCAGACCGAAGAGTAACCGTCAGACATTTAGCTGAGGTCACAGGGATCTCATATGGCAGCATCTAAAGCATTTTTACCAGCAAAATGAATATGAAGAAGGTGTCCGCGCGTTGGGTACCGAGAATCTTAACGGACGAACAAAAGAAAAAGCGAGTTGACATTTCAAGAGCCAATCTTGCAAAGTTCCAGGCTGACCAAGATTTTTTTTGTCTCGATTTAATCATTTTTATCCTGAGACCAAACAAAAATCGATGACTTGGAAAAGGCCATCCTCACCGACGCCGAAGAAGTTAAAAGTCTCGAGCTCGGCGGGCAAAGTTATGGCGTCCGTTTTCTGGGATACTGAAGGAATCATAATGGTTGATTACCTGGAAAAGGGAGCTACTATAACGGGCTCCTACTACGCTGATCAAATAAGACGAATGCGAGAAGCCATAAAGAAAAAAAGACCGGGCAAACTCCGAGCGAAAGTCCTGTTTCATCAGGACAACGGTCCTGCACACAAAGCCAAAGTTGCGATGGCTGCCATTCGAGAAGCAGGCTTCGAACTGGTCGAATGAGGTGTTCCTCGGCTCAAGGAACACCTCAGGGGCATATCAAATTTGAGGATGATAGCGAGGTGATGGCTGCTGTAGAGGCATTTTGGGATAGCAAGATAAAGATTTTTTTAAAAGGGTATTTGAGGTTTAGAGAAACGTTGGACTAAATTGTTAGGAGACTATGTAGAAAAATAAATTAAATTTAAACTAGAATCGTTGTTTTATTATACTAATTATCATTACTTTTTGAATGCCCCTCGTATATCACCCTCATCAAGCTTACCGTTCCGTGGGAAACAAACATTCCAAAGGACCACAACATCAAGTCTAATAAATATTATGATCACACGAACGAGATGACGAAAAATGGTTTCAAAACTCAGCTCTACGTAGTAGAAGTTGGCGCAAGAGGAATACCAGCAAAAACCTTGCTTCATCTCTTTAAGAATCTTGGCCTCCCAAGGTCAGCCGTAAGTACATTTTTAGATCGTATCGGGTCCTCAAAATAAAATTTTTTGAAAATGCTATAAAAAAACTACTGAATATTTTTTCAAATTTCATTTTTTATTTGAAAGTACAATCCTTCCGGTTAGTGATGGAAAATAATTTCATTCAAATGGCTGCCTGAACTATATGAACCTGAAATTCATATTTTTGTTGCACCTATGATTGAAATTCCTAAATAAGGGGGCGGCTGACTCCCACGCTACGCCACTGGTATAGTGGGGCTCAATGTAACGATCTCTACTAATCTAAACTCTCGTAGTAATCAAACAAATTATTTATTTTGGCGGAAACTTAAACTTAAAACTCCTACTAACATTATAGTCTATTAGACATGCTTGTATCGTGGTAACTGGGCGTCCGAAGTACATACATAATAAAATACATCGGTGACGGGTAACGGTTTTGAAGCGGAGTCTTTCGGTTTGCGTGACCATTACACCAGTCGCCTACATTGGTAGCAGCAAGTTGTTTTAAACCGGGGGATTGGTTTGCTTTACTATTGCAATCACAGACTACAGATCTGCCGTAAGACATTGGTTCGAGAGTTTATCTTAAGCTTCTAACACACCGCTGCGTTTTTACTTGCGTTCTTGCGTTTGCGATTCCTTGCACACCGCTGCGTTTGGATCGTGCGTTTCGAGATAGCGTTGCCATATGCCGAATATTTTTTCTCGTACCATGGTTGGCATTTATCTCGTGCTAATAGTAGGACAAATGACATGGCTTAATTGTGTTAACAGTTGCATATACATTTTGAAATAGTTTGATGTACGAGGATTACAATGTAATTGGAATATATCCTTTATTTTGCATAGTTTAGGTGTGCAAAATGATCAAACTATAATTATGATAGTTCAAAGTAGAACAAATGTGGCGTTGATTGACAGATGATAGAAAATCCATATCTCATTTTACAAATAACTCAATTGCACTGCAATTAAAAGCAAAATTGTTATTAGTTTTATCAATACAAGTATCGAAACTACCATTTATATATTTTTTCATCATCGGACATTACAAAAGTAGTTCATAAAAGCCCAAAATATATTAAGTCCTGTTGTCTTTGGGCCAAAGCATAACCGCGTTCTCACGAGGCGATTTGAGTTGATCAACTGCGAAATCGTTCGAGATTTGAACCGTCTGAACAGACTTTCAACCAAATTGAAGCAATTAATATATATAACTTTTGTTCCGCAATAGAAAATAATTTATATTAGTTATAAGGTAATTAATTTAATTTTCTCTCAAATAAATAATTATACAAATTTTGTTTTACTCAGAATGTGGGCAGGAGAAATGGAATTTCGAATATAAGTACCCGTTTTATTTGGCTTATGGCGTCATAGAATAAATTGCCTCGTCATTATTTGAAAATAAAAAGTAAAACGTCATTCGTGAGGGCAATGGGGGCAATGTGTCAAATCCAGTAGGGAACAGTTTTTTGCCTCCTAGTTTTTCTGTTGGTACCATTTATAGTAATAATATATAAATAATCACACTATTTATTCTTCAGACTATACATCTGAATTATATATAAAGTTTTATAGTGTTAATTTATTGTTATAATATTAAAAAACAAGACGTAAAATGGCAAGCAATTTTGATCACAATGAGCCAGTGGTTGTTGCAGACAAATGTTATCAAAAAGGCAATTATGAGGAGGCGCTACACCAGCTGGAGATCATTGAGGCAGCAGTCGGCGCAAATCCTACAACAAATCATAACAAAGCATTGATAAAGTTTATGCAAAGTGGAATGTCGGACGTGAGCGGTTACCTTGATTCTTTGTGCTCTACATTCGGAGTAAACTTCCCTGATATTGAGAAAATAGATTGCTCTAACCCCTACCATGCGTACAACTACGCCGTATGTCTGTATCATGCGACATATTATTCTAAGTGTACATGTTTATTAGACAAATTATTGGGTAATTTCCTTTACATTAGAGATAAAATGCTTAAGAAATATATTGTGATGTTGTCTATTGAAGCGAATTTAAGTTGTTACAGAGCAGACAGGACATTAGATATAGCAAGGAAGTACAGCGAAGTTCTACTCGGCACAAGTGATTTGACTATATTATTTGAAAGAGCTATGTGTCGGGCTTATCTCATGAAAGGCCGCAAACCAAAACAGAGTCTCAAACAGGATATAATCGAGAACTTATTTATTACTGCACACGAACAGCTTCTGAACAATGATAAAGTTGGTGCGATGCATACTTTAATGAAGTACAAAAATATAAAACATAATTATAACTTGAGGACACAGGGACAGGACATTTGGGCAGCGTTAAAGAATAACTTAGGTGTCATATATTTACACATAAACAAGTCTTTCTTGGCAAAGATACACTTTTGTGAAGCTATTAAAGAGCATGTGCGTTCAATTGAGTCAGTGGAGAATCCAAAATTCTTCACACTTCGTGACAGGCCTATGTTTGTATACAATTTAGGCATTGCATTGCTCTCTGCTAACATGTCCGAGGGTGCTTTTGAATGCTTTACAGAGGCATCACAGACATACCCAAACAACCCACGAATTTGGCTCCGTATAGCCGAGTGCTGCGTCAAGAAGTGCTGCAAGAATGAAGGCACTCGGTACATACAGAAATTAATTGGCACAGGCAGACACACCCGATTCTTTATTTACAAAGAAGATCTAATTAGTAAGTCTAATAATCCACCAGATGTTCCAGCTCTGACCCTAGAATTTGCACTCCACTGCCTAGAGAGAGCTGCCATCATATTGTCTAAGCATGATCAACCGCTAGACCTTGACAAGCCCTACATAGAATTATCGCCAGCTCCTCCAATAAATGCAAGACAAAAATCTTTTCTTTTACACTCGGTATTGATTCTACAAGCGTATATTCTACTTTACAAGGGTAATTATGAAGCCACATTGAAAACAATTTGTGAGATCCTAACTAAGCCTGATGTTGGACCGGGGCACAAAGCACTAGCTCACATCTATGCAGCCGATGCTCTTAACAACTTAGGAAGGCAACATGAAGCTATAGATCATCTTCATCCACACGTTATGCAGAACTTGACCAATACATTGCCTCCTCACTTCAAGGAATCACTTGACGTCGCGTTCTTAGGTAAAATGGCTGATATTCACATAAGGAATGGTGATCTGGAGGCTGCTAGGATGATGCTTTTACCACTACATACGCAGGACTTGTTGCCTTTGCAAATTTACGTGATGCTCTTAGGTGCTGATGCAAAGACACGCCAAAACTTTCTCCGGAGTCGAATGAGGTTAACGCCAATTTGAAATGGACTATTATAAATGTGTTTCTCGATTATTTGTTTTGTTGTTTTTTTCGTTGAATTTTCTTATATTGATACCTATTAACTGTATCTCTCAGCCCTTAGCAGCTATTCAATCCAAGAAAGATCGACACCTGGAACAATCTTGAAAATTAAATAAGTTACAATATTTCTTGCAGTCGTCGATCTTGCTTCTTGGATTGCTGTAGGTGGGCTGTTTTTTAACAGTTATCAATGATTGGAATAAAATATTCATAATTTTAAAATAACCGAAACTCCATACATTTTCTTTAACCGGCATTGTGACGGGGACTAGGGCAGCTGTGAACTGACTCGGTTTTTTCAGTCGTCGTCACTCTTGGACTCTTGCTTATCATCAGGCGGGTTGAGGTCAAATGTCGTGTTACAATAAAAATTAAAGTTATTTACACGTGGATAGGTAAAACTCATTTGGCAGTGTTTTCTTATTTTTGATACTAGAATTTTCAACTTGAAAATTTCTTGTTATGTTTTGACAAATAAGATTCTAACAATATTGTTCAAGTGAATATTAACATTTCTGAAAACATTATGAACTTTATTACAAATATATTAAGGATGATTTCCGGCGGTTCTGTTGTATTTAAATTCAACCATTTCTACCAAGACATCGTAATTGTAATTCTGTTTGTCATTAAATTATATATTTTATTAGAAATTTGTGTTTTCTATTCATTTTCCTATATTTTCTTAATAAATTTTACCTGATGGTACCGCGGACAGACTAAATATTCTAAGTTTGCATGCCACTTCACAGGGATCACATCAAGCGGTTCTTTGCAAGGGTCAAATTCGCTCTTGAGCGGAGTACTGTTACCACCTCTGGGGCGGCTCTACCAAGTATATGCTCGATGCCCTAGATTCATTGCAGCGCCGAGGTATAGGAAATGCAGAGGTCACGCAAACTCTGGAGCCCCTGCAATTACGCAGAGACATGGCGGCTCTGTGCGTCGTCTATCGCTTATACCACGGAGAATGTTCCGAGGAGCTCTTTAAACTTGTTCTACCTCGTCTTTTCACACCTGTAATACCCGCACAGGTCAGAAGAAGCACCCGGTGCTTTGTTTCTTTGTAAAACAATCGATTCAAACTAAGCCGACATAGTGTAGACGACTGCTGTTGTTTAACTATAGTAGTAGCATTCACCACTATTCATGGACAACACTTGTAGTATCCTGTCTGTGCTAAGTATATATTTCTATGTTTTAACGTTTTTTTTTATTATGACTCGACATATGCCGGCACCCTGATTGATGTTAAACTGGAATGTGGTCCATGAATAGATGGCACTGCTACTACAATTTAACAACTGTAAGTAGCAGTCACATCCACTATGCTGGCCTAGTTGCAACCGGAAACTCACAAGCTAATCCCGAAACGCGACTAAACCACTTCACGGTCTGTATGCATGTAAGTGGTGGTACTACCCCGATCGGCAGTCTGGGCACCACTGCCTACCACTCTTAAAATGTGGCTCGACATGTTCTTGAGTTGCCACTAATCCACAATCGCCGCCACCATGTCAGTCAAATAAAGGAAGGGATTCAAAGTAAAATGAAACAACCCGAATCGGAACAGAACTTGTCTCTTTAATCAGCAATTGGAGTTGAAATAACCAACCTAACTACAGAACTGATCACTATGTTACAATTCACAGAAACATTTCAATTTGAGAAACGAACAGGAACTTTTCAAATGCTTTTTCGACAGAAAAATTACCTAAACATCCATCGCCACAAAACTAAAATTATATATACACATGACATAATAAAAACTAACAAAATCAATAACGTCTTATAGCATTATAATTCTAATAATAAATACATCTATTAAAGATAAAATTCGACCCTTCAATATGATTTGATAAACTTGAGCTTCGAACTTGTTTTAATTATAATTTGACCTATTGAAAAGGTCTAATCTGTTGACGGCTGTCCCAGTCGCCATCACTACGCCGGCCACTAATTAATCATTAAGGACATCATACATTTTGTATGGGGACTTGGGCTTAATTGTATTAACAGTTGCATATACATTTTAAAATAGTTTAATGTACGAAGATTACAATGTAATTGGAAAATATCCTTTATGATGCATAGTTTAGGTGTGCAAATTGATCAAACTAGAATTATGACAGTTCAAAGCAGAACTCTTAATATGGCGTGTCTATGAGATTGACAGACAATACAAAATCCATATCTTATTTTCCAAATAACTCAATTGCACAGCAATTAAAAGCAAAATTGTTATTGGTTTTTTCAACACAAGTATCAAAACTACAATTTAAATATCTTTTCATCACTGGACATTACAAAAGTAGTACAAAGAAGCCCAAAATGAATGATATCCTTAACCCTACTAAACTTCAACGTTGTCCTTTATTATTATATTATAATCCTATAAGCGCTTTATGCTTCATCTTCACGCACTCATACACAATTTGGCTACAAAATTCTATCTATATTATAAAGTACAAAAAATACAAAATTAAACTATGGCCAAATTATACAATTTTCACTATTCCTCAATCATACCCTCTCTCAAATCATTACCGAATTTTATACACAAATTAGATATAACGAATCATAAGCAGGTAACAAGAACGAATTCTTAATTATAATCTGAAATGGAATTCTAAATTTAAAAATGTCAAAACGATATGTCACTGTCAAAGTGACATTTCATAGGTAATCAACATTTTTCTAGACCTAGACGAGCGTCAGAAAAAAAATGGCGAACAGTGATACGCATTTTAAAACAAATTCCATTTCAGAATATATACAATTTTCACCACTCATCAGTTTCGGAGTCAGCATACTCATAAAAAAAACAATCGGAAAACATATTTTTTTTTATTGTGCCTCGACAGCACCCCCCGCTTGATGTAAAGCTGGAGTGTGGTCCATGAATGGACGTCACTGCTACTACAATTCAATAACTGTGAGTAGTAGTCACATCCACACTACAATTTTCTTCTACAGAACTTACAAGATCAATTTTAAATCCTATATCAGCGTGCCAGACACCATTCATTCATAATTCATATTTAGCATGACAGAAGCGTGCGGTCGGCGTTGGAATCCATTTAAGATAAGAAAAACATCTGCACGTTTCCGATGCTCCATATTCGTACTGCACGCAGACACGTACAAGGCCTAAGCTGAGCTTTGTATTTGTGTGAGTACACATAGATAGTATAGGTCCACCTAGAACGCGACGCGTCCTTTGCTCGGCTTAAACCAGTTTAAACCTATGTGCAAAACCGATTTATATGCCGCTCCTTAAAAACTCATAATGATCAATTCAGTGATATAGATATGTTTCAAGTACCCTTTCATAGATTCAAAAAAAAAAGCTTATTGAAAAGTTGTGTTCAATAACATAAATTGAGGAATTAACATTGTTTATTTTTTCTAGAACAGTATCCTATTTTCCTTTTTTTTTAAATTTTTATTTTGTTTACACTGTATGACTAGTTTTTCTATCTACCACAAATTGTTCAACTTTTCGGCACTATGAGTATTGTTGTAAAAAATATTTTTAAGTTACTTGTTTGTTGATGACTATAAATACTACTTTCCGACTCTCCTATTGGTGATCACTCACATAAATGCAAAACTCAGCTTAGACTTTGCGGACTGTACTTACACGAACCAAAGTATTCTTCAGACCGTCCGTATCTGGCTGCGTCTGCGCGGTTGTGTCACGGTAAATAGTAAACACGTTCATACGCACTGTGTAGAATATCATTTTATCTGGCACGCTCTATGTCTGCAGATATAGACAGTAACTATTTTAACATATCTTCCTTTTAGCCGAGTCATACAAAATGCAATTAAATAAGTGTTTATTGAGGAGAAAAAATAACTAACGAATTACATATTTTCTCAATATATATAAAAAAGCAAAATAATAATGCACCCTAAATCATACAGATCCCAAAAGCGCCATTCATTGCAGCTATCGAAATGGGCTTCAAAAAAAAAGATTAAAACTATGGAATTATTATAAATTAATGTCTTTCTTTTCAGCTCAAAAAGCTTCTAATAATTCTAAAATGCTAGAGGAGAGGAAACTGATATCAAAGGAGTGGGATATAAGTGGAGAGGGGAATGGGGAATAAAAATAAGGGTAGGATTGTTTTTCGTTGGATTGAATTTGAGGGGAGTGTGACCATCAAAAAAGCATTTAAAAAATTTCCTCTCATTCTATTTTTAGTTTTAAATACCTATAATTAATTAAACAATGAAAACTTATAAAGGTACGACGTAAAATGACCTAAACGTTTTACTAAGCGTATAACCGGCCCCGCAGTACACGATTAACCCGGGGCCAAATTTCCTTTTTACATTTTCCCAGTTTGCAGCCTTTTAAACAGTATTATGATACTTACTAATTAAAATATTTATAGACAGTAAATATCGTTTACACCTTTTATTTAAATTAATAAAATTACACAATTACCTTTTTTTGGTCGCCATCTTCTATTTTTCAAACTGAATTCCCGCGCGAATTTCAAAAACAGAACATGGCGATATTTTTCTTTAAATTACACATCTTGGAACAACAAGACATTGAACTTGCACAAAATTACAGACAACGAACCGACTATACACCGCATTACAATCAGAAACAACCAAGAGAGAACGCGTCACACTATTGAAGCGTCCAGCGGCATGCAGTCTGCACGAAATATAATTGAGTCAATATAATAGAACAGCCTAGAAACCCTTTGCTTTTATTTATATAATTTTTAAACATTAAATTACATTTTTTTTACATTTTCTAATAAGTTACTTTCATGGGGAGATTAAAAGACATTTTCATGCGAAGAAAACTACGAGAGAATTTCCATTTACTTAGCTTTTTTGTTGAGACGCGAGTTCTGGCCTCGAATCACCCTCGTAACAACGGTTGGAAAATAGCTTATGCAATGGTTAAGCAAACCAAGAGCACGGGTTCAAAACCACCAATGTATCTTAGATATGATGTACTTTGGTTGTTCTGTTTCTATGATACAATCACTTTAGTAGTTTAGTATAATTAATATGAGGGTTCCCAATTAGGAGATTTGGGTCACAAATGCAATCTGCAAGACTATTTTGCAAAAAACGGTAGTTTCACAAATGGCCACTAGAGGCCGTTACAAAAACACTTCGACCATCAGTCTAAATCCCAGAATATCTCTGATTTTACTTTTTTTCAATTGAGACCCGTCATCTGACATAAACTAGCCAGATGGACCAAGGAAAGATCCAATAGCGCCGATAACTGATAAAACCGTTTCATTTTACGGCTGCCACAGTCGCCGTCACTACGTCGGCCAAAGAACTTTGTTTACCAAGATACCACAGTGCTAAACGCTTACCGAAAATTCTCGTAGTTTTCTCAACATAAAAACTATATTATAATAGACACATATTATATGCTAAAGGACGAATATATAATATTATAATTTTTAAAAGCAATTACTAATTACTTTTAACTTTTTTTTTGTAATTTTTCACGGCCGAATCCAATTTAAAAAAAAAAAAGATTATTAATATATAACTATTACGTTTAGAAAAAATCAACGGAAAAAAGTTTTCACGTCTCCCCGACAGAGGGAGCCCAACGAGATAAGAAATTATCTTTTCTCAATTTCACTAATAAACAAAACCTTAATAATAAAAAAAGACGCAAGAAAAAATACTAATCGGCCTTTTTAAATTATTTTTTTAAAACCTGGAACCAGCCAGTCTATTATTTTTATTACATTTTTTACACGACTACCTAATATAATACAAAGATATTTTTTACATTAAAATTACAATTACGGGAATCGTCTATGCCTTTCAGAGAATACAAAAAGCGTAATTATTAAACATATCAGTTACCAAAATCGTTTCCATTGATTCCCAGTGGTCCAGGTGGACCCACAGGGGTCTACGTTGGCGTGAAAAAAAAAATGGGGCTTCACAATTCGTAAAGAACTAAACTTATCGATAGTAAAGTACTAAAATTTTGGCTTGACCACCTGTTCCTTGTAAAAACTTGCATAATACATATTTAGTACAACGTGTTGAGATTTGCAAAACTTCCATAGTTAGTTCTAATCTTCACATTTTTTTATCGAGTTTTGGAAATATGATAAAAATGTAGCAGGGGGTCCACCGGAACCAGCAAAATTTTGAAAGTGGTCTATGAGAGAAAAAAAGTTTGGGTACCTCTGTTTTAGACTTTTGTACATCGCTCGAAAAGCCGACAACCGATGGGGAAGGAAGGAGACCACGAACCGGCAAACGCAGCGTAGGTAGGCCTTCCATTACATGGAATGACGACATAATGAAAGTCTCGAATAACCGGTAGATGCAACTGGCATCTTGTCGTTCGGAATGGCGTTCTAAGGGGGAGGCCTATGTTCAGCAGTGGACATCTTCTGGCTGATGATGATGATGAATTGTTCCAGTACAACCAACACAACAATAATCAATACAAACAATAGTAGTGAGTGAAACAAGATGGGAATCCTAGGAGAAATCTCCTGGGATCCCCACCTGTTACTGTCTGCCTGAGATTCCGTGGACCCAGGGTTTAATACCTTCACTTTCAAGCAAACAGACCGAGTCGCGACGGACCTTATTAATTCCTGTTTATACTGTGATAATCAGAAATGAATGCTTGTTATTATGGACGAGAGTAAAAAAATCATAAACATATAACAGATTTTTTTTATTGTGACTCGACATATGACAGCACCCCGCTTGATGTTAAGCTGGAGTGTGGTCCATGAATGAATGTCACTGATACTACTATTCAGAAGCTCATCCCGAAACGCAACCAAATCACTTCACGGTTTGTGTACTTGTAAGTGGTGGTACTACCCCGGATCGGCAAACTGGGTATTACTGCCTAATACTATTTTTCTCGTTTATGGCTTAATATTTAACTTGCCGGTGTCAAAGTAGACACTTACGTTCCATGTTAAAACATTGTCAAGTAAATATGAATATGAAAAACGCGAGTGATTCATCACAAGATGACGATGATAGTGTGGTTGATGATGATCGTCTTAGTCCAGAAGGAGTTTTGGAGGAAACCGAAGAAACACGTTTCACAGCTTTAAATTACTTGTCTATACTAGATCAAAAAACAATATTTACTGGACAACAACTCCACCATTATTACACATTAGGAAACACAAGTTTTATAATTAAAAAAAATGTGCGTCCTGTCATTTGCTGTTGTCCGCAAAACCAATTACAAAGGCTTGTGTGTTTAATTATTTTTTGATCTATTGCTATAGGCCATTCATTCCCAAAATGCGACCGTGGTGTAGTGGCAGTGCAACGGTTGCACAAACCGAGAGCACGAGTTCGAAACCACCCACCGGTACCAATGTATCTTTATTGTATGTACTTTGGTTGTCCTGTTTCTATGATACAAGCACTTTGGTAGCTTAGTATAGAAATGTAAAATAAATAAAAAAAAGTGGTTTAGGGGACCCCGAGAGACTCGACGGAGGTCTACGTTGGCATGATAAAATAAGGGGTTTAACAATTCGTAAACGAGGGTCCACGAAAATGTATCTGGTTTCCATAGTGAAGAACTAAAATATTGGCTTCACCTATCAATGTAGGCAGACAATATTATAAGAAGCTCAGAGACTGTTACTTGTCAAAACTTGCATAATCCATATTTAGTACAACGTGGCGATACTTGCAGACAGGTTTTTTTCGAGTTTTGATAATATAGTAGAAATGTAGCTGCAGGGGGTCCACTGGAACCAGGGAAAAATTTAAAGGGGTCTATGAGAAAAAAGTTTGGGAACCTCTGGTATAGGCTAACGTGTTTTTTGTGATTTCTTATCGCGGCCGAATGAAAGAGCTGTTTCAGTTTACGGTTCCCTCAGTCACTATGCCGGTCAAAACGGCTCTAATAATCGTGGCCAACTAGTAGTCATTTATACAAGACGTATCTATTCTTTATTCGCCTATCCGGAGTAATGTAAATCTATCAATTTCCCGTTACAAAGGTACCCCAACAAATAACATCACGCTTTTTTGTCTACTACTAATTAAAATCGATATTTTAATCGATTAAATCGTCATTTAAGAAATCGTGTAGCGTCCTTTACACAAGCTCTTTTCCGCGCGATTCGGCTATCACGGGGAAAAGAGCGTCTTTACCACGCGTCTTAATAACAGTTTAATAAAGAGAACTGTCTTAAAAATATACTAATTTAAGATGAGTTTTAGAACAATTAGGAGTTTCTCGATTAAACTATATTTAAGACGCATCTTAGTATCAAAAGTATACATACATGACTCGACTTCTAACCTCAACCCGCCTGATGTTAAGCAAAGGAAGGTCCGAGAGCGCCGACGACTAAAAAACAGTCTCATCTCACATTGCCTCAGTCGCCGTCACTATACACTTTTATCAAATATTTTATTCTCTCTAGGGCATCCATCATACATAAGGGCGTATACACAATTTATTTGATTTTTATGCTTATAACCAATGATACTTTAAGAAGACGTACTACTGTAAGGGAACGAGCTAAATAAACGCGGTAGGAATGCAGGTGTGACGTCATGGTCACGTGTCTATTATGAATAGTGAAGTAAAATGCAAAATTATAAATATGTATTAAATTTAAGTATAAACATTAGACAGCAACAATTTTTAATGCTTTGTATAATTTAATTTTGAGAATAGTGACTGTATGTTTTATTTTCTTTTTCACACATTTTAATCATGTTTCTAATAATGATTCTAGCCTGACTACGGATGACGACTCTCTTTTATTCAATTAACTCACAAATTTTTCAATATTTAAACAAAGTAAATATGGACACGTTTTTATCGATATTAAATGACATCGCCGAGCTATGAGCGTCACTAATAGCGGCCACTATGATACAGGTGGGGGTTTTTTGACGCCCCGCCGCACCTCAGCCCCCGAATTCATTTAACTCGTTCCCCATCTATAGATATGTTATAGGCGCTCCGAACGAGGCATGTCAAAACTATGCTAGTAAGCAAACCGGTGCAGAGCAACATATATTTGTCTCTTTTTTGTTCCTAATAACTATTATTCCGTCCTACTTTCACTTGTCTGTACGGCCTTGTCGTGGTTTACAGTTCAAACTCGTGCCATTTGCGACCCATAAAACTCGTGTAGGTGACGTATCTACCTCGTTTTACTTAATATCATTGCTTATAACAGACATAAAACAGGTACAGTACATTTTTTCTTACTTGGCAAAAGTAGTAAACAATCTTGATAAAACTTACTACCGCGTTTCATTAATCAATGTTCGCGCAAAATCTAAGAAAATACATCTATGTGTGTGATTTTATTAACTTTTGTGCATTTGTTACATTGTGTATATTCATTCTATAGAATAAAACAGTAATTAACAGTTTCCTTAAACAAAGGGCATGAGAAATAGTAATTTTCATGTTTGTTTACTACTTGCGACAACTAAGAAAAAACCCAGTATAACAAAACTTATATGACATTATACAGTTATACTCATTATACAGCTAGGTGCACAGTGTTTTTTCAACGCACAGTAACGCACAACTGTCCTTCGGTGGGTGTGTTCCGTAGTGTCCGGTGTGTTTGTCACGTGACCTCCATGGGCAGGCTGTCTGTCTGTCGCCTCCGTACTGTGCCGTTCGTGGATGCGTCGCCCGCATCGGAGACGCCCTCTAGCGGTGAGTCGACGTTCATCGACGTAGACGGACCCGGCACTGGGGCGGTGGACGCTTCCACGATTTCGCTGCATTTCGAAAATAATATAGATGATTAAATATATCAATTATATTTAAAAAAAAAGACGTAGATATGTAAAACACGCTACGAACGAGGCACGTTTAAACTATGCTTAATAAGCAAACCAGAACTCTGTCGCGATGCAGAGTGTAGATTAAGCTGGAGTGCAGTCCATGAATGGATGCCACTGCTACTACAATTCCATAAGTATGAGTCCATCACATCCACTATACCGGCCTAGATGGAACCGGCAACTTACAAGCTGATCCCGAAGCGCGTCCAAATAAGTCCGGTCTGTATGCTTGTAAGTGGTGGTACTACCCCGGATCGGCAGACTCGGTACCACTGCCTACCACTCTTTGATAACCAGACCCGAAACAAAAATCCACCTCTTTTTTTCTATTAACAAAAGTTTGCAATATTTATTATTATTATTATTATATATTACAAACAAAAGCTATGAAACTAATATTTGCTCCGACCGGGAATCAAACCCGGGACTTTACGCGCAACAAACCAACCGCTAACCGTTCGTTCACGCCTGTCGTTATCGCAGTATGTAAAAAATACAATATTATTAAACTAGACTTACGCAACAGGTGTGGCTCTAGCTTGTGTAATAAGCCTGGCCTGTCTATTCTTAAGCTGTGTCGTAGTTATAGCAATAGCTTGTACATTCGCAGCTAAAGTTTGACCACCAGCACCACTTATAGCTATCTTTTGACCTGCAATGAATAAAAAAACACTTCTTAGTTTTATGCTTCGACAATCATCATGAATTGTTATAGTCGGCGTCACGTAACTTGGCAAGATTTTAACGTATTGGGGGAACGTTTGCGCACGTACACTGGCCGTGCAATAAAAAAGGGTATCTTTAGATTTATAAAAAAAAATAATAGTAGTTTGAGTGAAAGTAGATTGACGAAAGAAATTTATAAATCTGATGTGCATGGATGCGTTAATCGAGGCAGACCAAGGAGGGTGTTCTCCAACCAAATCGGAGACATCCTCAAGAAAACTGGGTTGTCTATTGTCCATAACCGTAGAGCTTGGTTGAAGAGAATTGTGGATGTGAGGGAAGCGAGGGAGTTGTGTAAGAATCGTGGCAGGTGGCGCTCCGTGTTCTCTGCCTGTACCTGTGGGGAAAAGGCGGGACAATTTGAATAATTAATATTTGCGTTTATCGCGAACAGACAGACGTGGTGGGGGACTAATATGTAGTGATAATATTAGTATGACAAGTGATCAAATTTCAGTGCACTCAAGTGTACGCGGGAGCGAACGGAGCGTGGATACCACGCGGGACTCCATGGAACTTTGTTACCTCATGCCCCGTGTCCCCCGCGTTCCTCCTAAACACACCTAAAAACGACTTCTACGCATCTGACTAGTCTTGCCAACTTACGTGCCGCGATCTATAAGCTAAGGGTAGTCCGGGAATGTAAGTGGAACCGACAACTCGCAAGCTAATCCCGAAACGCAACTGAGTCACTTCAAAGTGGTGATACTACCCTAATTTAGCAGAATGAATAAATGACCACGGACTGTCTGTCGTCACCACTCCTGAATAACTAAATACACCAGAGGGGTTAGGTTGGGCAAGTTAAAACGATTATCGTCTCTCGTGGGCGATTGTCAAAATAATAAAAGTTAGGATATGCCGGTTAAAGATTCTCCTTCACGCATCGCTTGAAGGATCCAAGGTTATAGGATGGTGAGAACACATGGGCTGGTGAAGCATTCTACTTGTCGATTGTTCTAGAAAGAAAATACATACCAGGCATTTGCATCTTCTTCTGCAACAAATTGGCCATCACAGCTGATGGTATTGGTGTTTTGGGTGACGTGATAGTGATTGAAGTCGGCGTATCACTCTGGGAACGTGACAATTGCTGCGCCAACTGACCTGCGAATATCAATCAATCAATCAAACTGTCACGACTTTTTCCCACAGTGACAATAGAGCGCCACTTGGCACGACCCTGACACAACTCCCTCGCTTCCTTCACATTCCCAATTCTCTTCATACAAGCTCCACGGTTATGGGCACTAGGCAAATATATTTATATGTTTATTATACATTTCTATACTAAGGTGCTTGTACCATAGAAACAGGACAACCAAAGTACATATATCAAAGATACATTAGTACCGATGGGTGGTTTCGAACCCATGCCACTCGGCTTACGTAGCCATTGCACTGCCACTACACCACGGTCGCCTTTAACTTTCTTTCTTTTCTAAATTAACTCTCTCGCTTCCTTCAGATCCACAATTCTCTTCATACAGTCTCTTTGGTTACTGCTTTCTGAAAGTATGACCTCAATTGAAATGACCTAGACCTGCCTGAGGAAAGCAAGGCAAAGTACAAAAGTGCCGACGACTGAAAAATAAACAACTGTCGCCGTCACCATGCCCGCCGACCCGACGGTGCTTTTTCTCGCATCGCTTGAAGGATTCAAGGAAGGGGAGTATCCTTTTCCATAAGTCATAACGTTTGTGTATTATCCCATTATACACAAACTCAAGTCCCAAGTCCAGCAAACTGCCAAACCAGATGACACCGTCAGTTATTTTTGCAAAAATTTAAAGTAAACCCGGAACAGAAAAACAAAACATCAAACGGGGTAATTTTGGAAACAATAACAGCATCAACCAATAGGACGACCAACACCTCAGTCTTTCTGTGACCACGATGGCTGCAAAGCTCTCGAAACGTCGGAATAATAAAAAAATGTAAAATCTAAACCAGTGTTTCCCAACCTTTTTTAGGCCACGCCCCACCTTAACATTTTTTACGCCCCCCATACATATTTTTACTTTTAAAAATTATTTTGTTCTCTTAAGAAATATAAGTTTTAGGAAGAAATCACTATGAAATTGTTATCGAAACATATCTATCAAAAGATATCTAGTCGTGTCGAGTCCATTTTTAAATTGCCCCCCTTAACTATCAAATTGCCCCCCTGTGGGGCGTGGGCCCCACGTTGGGAAACACTGATCTAAACCACAATTGACGCAATAGTAAGCCGCATTAAATTTGTTTAATTCATTACGTGTATAAAAATTATGATTTTCACTTACTAGGAATCTGGACTTTCTTTTGCAGCAAATTGGCCATGACCGCACCCGGAATAGCCGTTTTACTTGGCGCCGCTATCGTTATGGCGGTCGAACCTTCGCCCGAACTCCTCACCAACTGGGGGGACGTGACAATACTCCTGTTCTTCAAATGGATCTGATGTCGTATGGGCGCTCGTACAGTAGGTATCGACGCTCGGATGAATTGTCTACCGTCCAGGCTGACGTTCACGCGTTGTGGACGTACCGCTGTAGCTATGTTACCTTTGAGATAAAATTATATTATTACAATCATGGTGCGTCCTCTATCGCCTATACCGCGGAGAATGTTCCGAGGAGCTCTTTAACTTCGTCCTTTCACGCCTGTAATACCCGCACAGGCTCCGCATTTTGTCGACCGAATCGGCAGTCAAACTAAAAGACGCACCGACGTCTTTTCTTTGCAGAACAATCGACAAGTGAAATGCTTTACCAGCCCACATGTTCTCTCCATCCTATAATCTTGAATTCTTAACAGCTTAAAGAAGCCTATAAGACTCGGTTTTTACAGTCGTCGTCACTCTTAAATCTCCTCCTGCTTACTATCAGGCGGGCCAAGGTCAAATGTCGAGTCACAAAAAAAAGACTATACTCTGATGAAGTTTTTTTTAACAGTGACAGAATCGCGCCAAATGTTAAGCTGCAGTGCAATCCAAGAATGAAGGTGGCAGTATATATTACAGGCAAATATTACAGACTTTAAAGTGATTTGGTCACGTTTCGGGATCAGCTTGTAAGTTGCCGGTTCCACCTAGGCCGGCATAGTGGATGTGATTGCTACTCAGTTATTGAATTGTAATAGCAGTGGCATCCATTCATGGACCACACTCTGGCTTAACATCAAGCGAGGTACTGTCATATGTCGAGTCACAATTAAAAAAATTGCGGACACAAAAACTCGTGTAAGCATCTACCTCATTTTACTTTAATAATACATAAAAAAGATCACCTTTCAACGCAGCCCCATCGAACGTAGCGACAACCTGTCTCTTCTTCGCGTCCTGAAAGTCCACCCTCGCGGGCGTCTTCCCCGGCTGAGGTTGCCGCACCACGTTCACCAAATGCGGCCCTTTTGCCAGCTGGCCGCTTTTGATTTCGAAGAATTGTGCCACAGGTCCCGGCGTCTTGAGCTGGAGCCCACCCGTCGGCGGTGTTTTCGTATCGCCGATAGGCGACAAAGATACCACGGTGGGCAACTGAGACATGCCTGTCGCACGGGTTTGAGCAAGGATTTGTCTGTAAACAAGTTTAAAAAAATATTTATTGTGACTCGACATATGACAGCACCCCGCTTGATGTTAAGCCGGAGTGTGGTCCATGAATGGATGCCATTGCTATTACAATTCAATAACTGTGAGTAGCAATCACATACACTATGCCGGCCAAGTTGGAACCAGCAACTTACAAGCTAATCCCGAAACGTGACCAAATCACTTCACGGTGTGTATACTTGTAAGTGGTGGTACTACCCCGGATCAGCAGACTGGGCACCACTGCCTACCACTCTTTAAAATTATTGAATTAAACAAATTTTGGATATGAATTTAAGTTTATTTGTTTATTTATTTACATTTCTATACTAGGCTACTATAATGCGTGTATTATAGAAACAGGACAACCTAAGTATATCAAAGATACATTGGTATCGGCAAGTGGTTTTGAACTCGTGCTCTCAGGAGCAGGAATTTGAGACCACCCACCGGTACCAATGCATCTTTGATATTATGTACTTTGGTTGTCCTGTTTCTATGATGCAAGCACTTTAGTAGCTTAGTATAGAAATGTAAATAATAATAATTAAGATGAAACTTACCTCTGAGAGTGCGTAAGCGGGTGTGCGTGTAACACTTTCAATTTGTTCTGTGGCACGTGGTGTACTGGCAGGGGTTGGGCCGCAACCACGACGGGCTGCTTGTGCTGGAGAGAACCAGCTGAGAGGTGCACCACGGGCGCAGGCAGCCGACGGGGCACAGAGGCGGTCGTGTGGGGTTGAGGACCTGTAAAGTTAGTTATATTTATTAAGCTCTGTGCAAATGTGATCTTCCACCATATCATGGGGCGTTCTCACGGGGCGATTTGAGTTGATCAACTGCGAAATCGTTCGCGATTTGAACCGTCTAAACAGACTTTCAACCAAGTTGAAGTAATAAAAATTGTTTCAACAAAAGTTAAAGACCTTTCTACTTTTATTGATTCAACTAATAGCTGTCAGCGAATCGACTCGTCTGAACCTATTCGTTCAACTTGCATTGAATAATCAGTCCAATCAATCCGTCAATCAGCGCGATTGAGTACCTAAGAATTGTATATTGCATTTCTTTGTCACCAGTTTTTGTTTGTTTGTAAAATAAAATGTAAATTATGGCGTCCGCAATCACGAGGAAAATGCGTAATAACAGGTATAACACGTGTAATATTGAGCCGATTATTATTGAACCGTGAGAACGCTATCGTCAATATTTGCTTTCGAATTTTTGTTAGTCAACGTTCGCGCAAAATCTAAGAAAATACTATGTAATACAAATTGTTTGTACTAATTGTCAAATATTATAAACAATTAATAAACTAATAAATATTTTTTTATTCAAATAAGCTAATGAAAGCGTGTTAGGACAGCACTCACCTTCTCTACTAACGGCTGTAACGTTGGTAGCGTTGGGCAGATTGACGACGGGCGCACTGACACTGAATGTGGGGCCATTCTGCACCAAACTCACCACGGTCGCGCCACTTGCGTTCGTCGATAAAATGTGATTTTGTAATCTGAAAGGAATAAATAGATATTTATTATTTTTACATTTCTACTTCTACTTAGCTATGCTTGGAGCATCTTTGCGCGACAGAATCCGAATCGAAGATATTTGCCGAAAAACCAGAGTTACAGTCTGTCTAAGCCGAAATGACGCGCCCCTATTGCACTTACGCACACGAGCAAATTTAAAATATGGATAAAACACATCGAAAATGCAATTGTAATTGGTCATTCAGTTGCTGGTTAGACACAAAAGGAGGAGCACGATAATTAAGTATAGTAGTATAGTTAGTAATATTTGCATTCACACATTTAAATAAACTAATAAAGTGGAGGGGCGCGTCATTTATAATTAGACAAGCTATTTATAGTCCGACATAGCTCGTAGGATTTGCAAGCTGAAGTGGCAATGGGCTGGCCATATCGCTCGAAGATTCGACTACCGATGGGGAAGAAAGGTTCATGAGTGGAGACCACGAATTGGAAGACGCAGCGTAGGTCTTCCACTAGATGGTCTGACAAAGTCACAAATAACCGATGGATGCAACTGGCATCTTGTCGTTCGGAATGGCGTTCTAAGAGGGAGGCCTATGTTCAGCAGTGGACGTCTATATTCTATTGTAGTTCGTCATATGACAGCAGTGCGGCCCAGAAGAATTTTCCGACCACATCATAGAGGTTGTATGAAGAGAATTGTAGATGTGAGGGAAGCGAGGGAGTTGTGCCCGGATCGTGGCACTCCATTGTCTCCGCCTATCCCTGTGGGAAAAAGGCGTGATAATTTGATTTGATATTGAGCATCAATAAAAAAAAACCCACCTCAATTTTAGGGTATCTGAAACGGTGACAGTAACAAGCTGCGGCGACTCCGTGCCAACCGCGTCCGATCTCCTCTGCGTCGCCGTTATAATATGCTTCTTCAACGGAGAATGTTTCGTGTGTACCGTCTTCAATTGTACACTCGGATTGACTTGAACTTCCTCCAGGGTTTCCTCCTTAATTTTAATTTTGGGCACTTCATTCAACTTGTCCATAGTCGCATTCGCTTGCGGCTTCTCAGTTTTGATCCTGAACGGCTTAACGATGGGCGAGGGCTTCTTGGCAGGCGGTGCATCGATCACAATGGGTGTGGCGTCATGCGGCGCGACACGTATTGCCGTCGAGCCTGTGTAGTGGTGATCGTGAGTTGCCTGACGTCGTTTTAAAGAGCGGCCAGAGTCGACTAGCCCACACACCGCACTCTGGCCTTGCGATAAAAAAGGATTCTCCTTTTCATCATTTGATACAACATCAGTATTTTGTTCATCTAAATCGTTCAGTTCAGTTTTGAATAGCATGTCGTCCGGCTCTAGGCTGGGGAACAGTTCTGCTAGTGACATGTGGGAGGTGGTGTACGTGTCGCCCTCCGAATGGATGTCGACACAGAATTGGGTTTGGGGGGCGAGCGTTGGCTCGGTGGGTGGGGGGATTTCCGCTGCGGGGGGCGGGGGGGTTTTAGGCCTGAAGTGTAACCTGAAATTAGAGAGAAATGTTAATAATTCGAAGTATACCCAAAGTTAACAGTAACATTTATTAGTCCATTTTTCAAAATGTATATCTATAAAACACTCCCTTAATAGTAAATTCGATATTTTTAATATGCCACCTGATATGTTCAAACATAAGTGATCAATCAATCAACCAAATTGTCAAGCCTTTTTCCCACTGGGATAGGCAGACTATAGAGCGCTACCTGCCACGATCCTGACACAACTCCCTCACATCCACAATTCATAATTTAAGTTTTTTTACATTTCTATATCAAGCTACCAAAGTGCTTGTGTCATAGAAACAGGGAGACCAAAGTACTTTAGTCAAATTATGTGATTTCACAAAATATAACCAAGTAGAAAAACACAGAAGAATCCCGAAATAATCCTTTATTCTGTGATGATTGTAACCGCCAAGGACAAGCAGAGTTAATGAGATGTCAATTAATACCACTTGCCGGTACCAATGTATAAGGCGACCGTGGTGTATTGGCAGTGCAATGGTCACGCAAACCATGAACACGGATTCAAAACCACTTGCCGGTTTTAATGTATCTTTCATATATGTACTTTGGTCGTCATGTATAGAAATAAGTAAAAAAAATTGAAGACAAAATTCCAGACTGGGGATTTAGCTTGATGGTATTGACACCTATATCGAACAACCAGAATTGGTTAACAAAAACATTAACGCAAGCAAAAGCTCGTGAAATAGCTCATAAAAATATATGTGCCGACCTTTTTATAGTTCGCACATTGCATAATTCATTTTCATTAAAAAAGAAATGTCATTTTCAGACATCATTCATTCTTTTGTTTTTATATTCTCAAATCAATCAATCAAATTGTCACGCTTTTTTTCCACAGGGATAGGCAGACAACCCATCAATCAAATTGTCACGTTTTTCTCCCACAGGGATAAGCGAAGACAATGGAGCGCCACTTGCCACGATCCTGACACAACTCCCTCGCTTCCTTCACATTCACAATTCTCTTCATATAAGCTCTATGGTTATGGGCGCTAGGAAACAATGGATTTCTTTTATGTCAAAATGAAAATGATCAGTCTTCTTTACGATTTCAACTCGAGCGTTTCATTTTATTGACGTCATTAACCACGCATCGTCAAATTAAGAAAAACAAACACCAACTCACCATTTCTTATTGACTTCGTCTATATACTTCTCGAACACTTGCTCGACGGGTGTCAAACTATCGTCCGTATCGAAACTATCACCACTACATTCACTGAAGGAGCGTTCTCTAACGTATGCATTTAAATTATTATTAACCGTAACGTCATTTATCGTTCTCGTATCACTTAAACTAATATCACTTTCTTGAGGTAACGTATTGTCTATTTGGCTTTCATTGTGCTCTTCTAGCCAAAGGGATGGGTTCTTCGAGAGGTGCCGTCGAAACGCGTGACGCCATGGGTGTTTGCCTAAAACGAAAAAATAGTGCATCAGTATCTTTGAACGTGTTTTGTGGTGTCTTGCCTTGAATCCTTCATGCGATGAGTGAAGAAGCACCTTTGGCCGGCATAGTTTAAAGCGACCGAGGTGTAGAGGTCCCCCACAGGTACCAATGTATCTTTTATATATGTACTTTGGTTGTCCTGTTTTTATGATACAAGCACGTTAGTAGCTTAGTATAAAAATAGTGGCGGTGACTGGGGCAGTTGCCTTGTTTAACGCATCCATCCACTTTAGATTTATAAATTCCTTTCGTCATTCTACTTTCACTCATCCTTTCCATGTGCCCAAACCATCAAAGCATTCCTTTTTCAATCCTTGTCACTACGTCTATCGCGCACTGTGCTATTTCTTATTCTATCCGCTATCGTCACTCCACATACACTCCTTAACTACAGCGTCAATTCTACTCTCATGCTTCTTCTGCACACTCAACATTCACTTCCATACATTAATGTAGCAACAAGCACTGCATTATGAACAGCCATCCGTAACTTTTAGGACATTAAATAAAAAAAAGGAAATCTTACCTCCACTATGATAATCTCTGGTCATCTCTTTAGGATACCTATGAACCTTTGTCTCCAACTCGACTTCCTCATGCCGTTCAGCCATGAACTCCGAGGACTGAGGATATGGGAATGGTAGCGTATGCCATAGATCATCCAACGGGGTGGATATTCGATCTAGGATCACACGACCACCTCTTCCTAAACGTCGTCGCGCGAAGCCTATACAACGCTGGTAAGGGTCGTTGAGGGATGTTAAGGTAAACCTGTGAAATGAAACAATATTATCTTATTGTTTTATTGTGACTAGACATATGACAGCACCCAGCTTCGTGTTAAGCTGGTGTGTGGTCCATGAATGAAGCCGACTGTAAGTAGCAATCACATCCACTATGCCGGCCTAGTTAAATAAACGTGCTAGGAATGCAGTTGTGACGTCATGGTCACGTGTCTATTATGAATAGTGAAGTAACATGCAAAATGTCGATAACGATAAACACACACTTTCCTTAAAACGCAAATAGATTTAGTTATTAAAATTATAAATGTGTATTGAATTGAAGTATAAACATTAGACAGCAACAATTTTAATGAATTATGTATTAATTTAATTTTGAGAATAGTGACTGCATGTTTTTTTTTATTTTTTTATACATTTTAATCACGTTTCTAATAATGATTTTAGCCTGACTACGGATGACGAGTCTCTTTTATTTAACTTACTAATTTGACAATAATCAAACAAAGAAAATATGGACACGTTATTATCGATATTAAATGACATCGCCGAGCAATGAGCGTCACTAATAACGGCTACTATGATACGGGTGGTGGTTTTTTGACGCCCCACCGCACCTCAGCCCCCGAATCTATTTAACTCTTATAGGTAGTATCTATAAGTAGTAATTTTCAAGTTAATCGAGTATAGACAAGTAATTTAAAGCTGTGAAACGTGTTTCTTCGTGTTCATACCTGTGCCGCTCGTTCATCTCATGTTTATATAAAATTCCAGAGCCGGCGTGTTCCGGACTAACAGGATCACCGTTGAGAGTCGACGTTGGCTAGAAAACAAATACTAAGATTTAATAATCTATCATAGGCAACCTAGCTTTCTTGAGGATGTCTCCGATTTGGTCGGCAAACACCCTATTGGGCCTGCCTCGTTTAACGCATCCATTCACATGAGATTTAGAAATTCTTTTCGTCAATCTTCTTTCACTCAGAATTGTGAATGTGAAGGAAGCGAAGGAGTTGTGTCAGGATCGTGGCAAGTGGGGCTCCATTGTCTCTGCCTATCCCTGTGGGAAAAAGGCGTTACAATTTGATTGATTATCATACTACTGTTCCTTTTTTCCAGAGTTTTTTTTAATTTACATTTCTATACTAATCTACTAAAGTGCTTGTATCATAGAAACAGGACAACCAAAGTACATATATCAAATATACATTGATACCGGTGGGTGGCCCCGAACTCGTGCTCCTCGGTTTGCGTACCCATTGCACTGTCACTACACCACGGTCTCCTTATAATCAATAACGATCTAAACTGCAAAGCAAACCTATTCATATGGCGACCGTGGCAGTCAATAATGGTACAAGAGAGTCTCACCATTTCATAGAAGCACCCAGGTTTCCTTTTGAACGCGAACGGCCCATCTTCGTGCGACGTCGCGCTCTCAGCACTAGTGCCCTCTTCCGAAGACGATGTGTAAACGCCAGGATCTGAAACACACAGAAGTATTTATTATTAAAAACGCCATTTTGAAAAAACAAATTCAAGACCCTATGGAGGCGTATGTGGATAATATGCGCTAGATATTGACGTACAAAAGGAGACTATAAAGCGCAGGGTATAAGGGAGATTATTGTATAAATTATAAGTTGCCACCTGTGCAGATAAAAAATGCGATGGACTATGGACAGACTGCGGTAGGAGCAAAGGACATCATTCATTTTGAGCTATCTTTTTATATTGTGACCCGACATATGACAGCACCCCGCTTGAAGTTAAGCTCGAGTGTGGTTCATGAATGGATGTCACTGCTATTATAATTTAAATAACTGTAAGTAGCAATCACATCCACTATGCCGGCCTAGTTGTAACCGGCAACTTTCAAGTTGATCCCGAAACGCGATTAATTCACTTCACGGTCTGTATACTTGTAAGTGGTGGTATTATCCTGGATCGGCAGACTGGGTACCACTGCCTACCACTCTTTAATTGTACTAATGTAATACTTTTGTAATGTCCAATGATGGAAAAATATATAAATGGTAGTTTCGATACTTGTATTGATAAAACTAATAACAATTTTGCATTTAATTGCTGTGCAATTGAGTTATTTGGGAAATAAAATATGGATTGTATCATCTGTCAATCAACGCCATATTTGTTCTGCTTTGAACTATGACAAGTTATAATTTAATCATTATGCACACCTAAACTATGCAAAATAAAGGATATATTCCAATTACATTGTAATCTTTGTACATTAAACTATATTAAAATGTATATGCAACTGTTAATACAATTAAGCCCAAGTCCCCATACAAAATGAATGATGTCCTTTATTCACACTCTTAAGACAAAAATGAAGTAGGTAACGAAACAAGCAACTTTAATGCAACTTCAAAGAACTGCACTAGGTGGCGCTAATTAAAATTAATAATTTCATAAACCGATGTAACTTCTGATCTGCATTTCCACGGTTTCTACTTGTTAAATAGAAAACTTTAGTACAGAGAAAGTAAAGACTTAAAATAGAGTCTCCACTTTTATAATTAAAATATATATTTTAAACTTTTTTTAGTATTAACCTATTCAATGTTAATATTTATAAAATTTGGCCTAGGATTTTGTTTATCGTGACACGACATTTGACCTCGACTCGCCTGATGATAAGCAAGAAGAGGTCTAAGAGCGACGACGACTGAAAAAACCGAGTTAGTTCCCGGCTGCCTCAGTCGCCGTCACTACGATTGATTATTTAACTTTATTTGTTAGCGCAGTGTTGAAAATATTTGACAGTCACTTAGCCAATAATCTGCGAAAACCGACAATAGACACGCCCTCTTCCAAACCAGCGCCCTCTATCGTTAGTATTCAACACAAATACTTTAGACAGACACTTATCGAGTTTCTCGTGGCATTTTACTCAAAGGAGCCTCTTCTCAGCCAAACGCAATTGAATAATCGTTTGACCATGTAAAAGATCCCACGAGATAAATCATGTATACCGGGTATAAATAAACATAAACTAATCCCTTTAATTGCTTGTTACACTAATACTAATAAAAAAATATTTCAAATTTCTATACTAAGCTATTAAAGTGCTTTTATCATAGAAACGGGACAACCAAAGTACATATATCAAAGACACATTGGTTGGCAAGTGGTTTTGAACCCGTGCTCTCGGTTTGCGTAACCATTGTACTACCACTACACCACGGTCGCCTTAGGTTTATTAAACTATTTTATCAAGCCGTAATGTGCCCTCTAACATGTGTGGGTTGAATGACCGAGAGACATTTGCGAGGTCGCCGTATCGCTCATTCGGTGCTTGACCTGCCCTAAGCCGTGACCGTGGGAGAGTAAATCCCACTGCGTTTTATTAGTTTTCTTAAAATTATAAATTAAGCTATACTAAACGTACTTGTCATAATAGAGGCAACCAAAATACTTATATCAAAGACACATTGGAACTGGCAAGTGGTATTAAACCGGGAGTTCTTGGCTAACGTGACCATTTTACCAGCATTAGACCACGGTCGCATTGACGTACACTATTTTAAATAGTTTTTATTGATTAAAAGAAATTTTATGTTGCATGATATCGCATTTATTTTTAGGTAATTTTTGTGCAATTTTTTATTCCGACGTTTCAAGAGCTTAGCAGCCATTGTATCTCTTCGTGACCACGATGGCTGCAAAGCATGCGAAACGTCGGAATAAAAAATTGCACAATCATTACCTAAAAAAAACGGTTCACGGGAATGCTTTACATCTATTTACACTCGGTATAGGCGACCTAAATTGCCTCTAGACAACAAGTCAACAAGCATTAGTCGTCCACAGCGGCGCGGCCTAGTCGAATTGAATCTCTGCAAAGTGTCGAGGTGTAAATCAAGTATTACCTCGAGCAGTTTGAGGGACAACGCCCGGCGTATTGTGCCGATGTTTCCGCCTTTTGTACGGCCTCTTTTCTCGCTGAAAAGTAATTTTATGCAATAAAAAATAATAATAACCATTAACCCATCCCTCAAATACCCCACAGATTGTATTATTATTCATATTTTATAACTGGAACTTATTTTTTTTTTATTGTGACGCGAATCATGACCTCAACTTGCCTGATGGTAGCAAGGAGAGGTCCAAGAGCGCCGACGACTAATCAATCAACCAAACAAATTGTCACGCCTTTCTCCCACAGGGATAGGCAGAGCCAATGGAGCGCCACTTGCTACGATCCTGACACGACTCCATAGCTTCCTTCTCATCCACAATTTTCTTCATACAAGCTCTATGGTTGATCCTAGACATCCTCAAGAAATATAGGTAGTACGACTAAACAATTCCAGTTTATAAGTGTCTTAGTCGCCGGTCACTATCTCTATCAAATGTAATTAATTTTATTTTTCAATATGGTTATCAAACGGATTTTATGTTACTAAATTACAAATCAAGCTTGTATAAAAGAAACTGAGCGACCAAAGTATAGACCCGGCAGGTAAAAAGAGCGCTAGATGACTGCGGTAGAAGCAAGTCCGCGCATCTATTCTGTCGTGCGCATAATTAATAAAATTCTAAAATTCAAACACATTCGTAATACAAAAACTAAGTAGGCAACAAAAGCAAGTTACTGCGCAGCTTGAATGCCAGCGCTATTTTTATTTGTCGGCGTCTATACTTATATGTTTGCATAAAGGGGCATTTAGAATCCCACTTTTAGATTGCGTGACAAGGGGCTCCGATGAAGTGAAAAAATAACTTTAAAATGCGCTGATAGTATTCAATTTTCCAAAAGATAGGAGGAAGAAGAAATCGCCACATTACATCCAAAAAGAGGATTCTGGATGTGAGGGAAAGATATGTAAGGACCGTGGCAAGTAGCTCTCCATTGTCTCTGCCTATCCCGGTTTTTATTGTGACTCGACATCTGACAGCATCCGCTTGATGTTAAGCTGGAGTGTGGTCCATGAATAGATGTCACTGCTACTTTAATTTAATAACTGAATAGTAATCACATCCACCATGCCGGTCTAGTTGGAGCCGGCAACTTACAAACTGATCCCGAAACGCGACCAAATCACTTTACGGTCTGTATACTTGTAAGTTGTGGTACTACCCCGAATAGGTAGACTGAGTACCACTGCCTACCACTCTTGGCTTCTTCGCGTATGGCTTAAAGGATAAAGGTCATAGAATGAAGAGACCACATGGGCTGGTAAAGCATTCCATTTGTGTGGGAAACAATTTGATTGATTGATTGAATTATACTTCATCAAACCCCCAGTTAATTACCCATAAGCCTACGGTCGCTTAATTATACCTTATTTTTCTAATCTCAAAGTATAAAAGCCCCAATTACCTGTCTCGGTTGATCTGGTACCAGTTCTGCAGGTGGTCGTGACGCATAGTGGTGTTGGTAGTTCGGCATTCGCATATTATTAGCACCTGATGTTAATGCTACAGCATTGAAGGATGGCGTTCTGCAAAAATTTACAAGAGTACATTAATCCTCCCTGTAACGCGGGGATTTCCCACATACGATGTCGGTGGAACATTATTTCAGATAGTTCTGACAGTGAATAAACAAGTAATAACAATTTTAATTTATTTGAAATTAACTGTTTTTTTTTTAAGTTCATATGCATAAGTTTTTTTATTTGAAATGTTCTTATTAAATGAAACAATTTCTTAGCATCCATGGATTCACCGTGCGGGTGCCGGGTCCATCGCGTGCCAGGCGGGAGAATGAAGGCAGCGTTTCGGAATTGTGACCGAAATGTAGGTTTCAAAGCTTTTTGTGACATGTCAACACTCACCTTCCCTGCCTTCACTATCCCCTCTACCCAAGTAAGACCCCACCAATGCCGCCTTCGACATACGGTCCAAAAATGTGGTTACGGCGGACCTTGGGAGGCCAAGATTTAGATTGATTCTAATAAAACGTAAATAGTTCATAACATTGATTTAATCTTAAATATTCGATTTAAAGCAGCGAGAAAAGTTTACGGGTTACGTATGAACCATTTATACGTAACCCGTTATACGAGGTCGTAAAAATGCGTTATAGGGGGGATAACTGTATTATATTAAGTTGAAGGCAAAGGTAACTCGACACACCCAGCCTGAAGCTGAAATGCGTTTAATGAATGGAGGTCACTGCTGCTACAGTAATATTAATGGAAACCATGACCACTATGCCGGCCTAGTTGGAACCGGCAACTTACAAGGTGATCCCGAAACGCGACCAAATCACTTCACCGTCTGTATACTTGTAAGTGGTGGTACTACTCCGGATCGGCAGACTGGATACCACTGCCTACCACTCTTTAAAAAATAGCCTAATACCAACCTAACAGGCTGAGTTTGAACAGTCTGCATAATCTCCGACACAATCTGTCCACTATAATCGCCCACCGCCATTCGTTTCCTTGCAACTTCCGCTGTCAGCCGCACCAATTCCGCTTTGAACTTCTCCCGCTGCATCATGGCCTCGATGAGCGTGCTGGCCTGCGTCAACTCCCGTCGCAACTTCACCATCTTTTCATAAGAGCTTTCGTCGTTTTTTCTGTAAAGATATGAAAATTACAAATTAAATCAAGGCGACCGTGGTGTAGTGGCAGTGGAATGGTTACGCAAACTGAGAGCACGGGTTCAAAACCACCTGCCAGTACCAAATGTATCTTTGATATATGTACTTTGGTTGTCCTGTTCCTATGATACAAGCACTTTATTAGCTTAGTATAGAAATGTGAATAAAAAATAAATATAAAATACCAGTTATGTATTTAGATCGATAATAGGAGATTAGAAATCAGAGGATGAAAGCTGTCCATTAGGAATCTTGTGCCTCGATAAAATCGCAGATCCTTCAAAAAGACGCGTGCCTTCGGTGGTTTGAAACCATAGAACTTTTGGATGTAAAGGAAGCATAAGAGTTCAATAACAGTCTAGAGAAGTGTTTTTCCAACCTTATTTAGGCTATGCCCCATCTTAACATTTCTAAAAATTGTATGCCCCCATACATAATTTTTACCTTTAAAAATTGTTTTGTTCCCTTAAGAAATTATTACAGCATTTTTTTAAGAATTTGCCTTTTTTTTGTTAAATTTGTAACCGATATCTAGCATTGCATTTAAATTACCCAAAGCGACAGGATGAAAGTGGTCTCAAGTCCATTTTTAAATTGCCCCCCTTAACCCCCCTTATCAAAATGCCTCTCTGTGGGCCGAGGGCCCCACGTTGAGTAAAAATATATTAGCTTCCTTTAGATGCATTTCACTTGAGTCAGTATCGTAAAAAGAAAGACTCCATTGTTTCTGCCCATCCAATCATATTGTCAGTAGCGATTATTGTTTGATTGATATGTAACAGTATAATTACCTGATTTTCCTTGTCTGCATTTTCTCTGTACGTCTGCGGAATGCAAGGTACGGATTATTTGCAGACTGGCCTGCACGACATTCCGTTTTAACAGATGGTATCAGGGGGTGTTGCTGGAATTATCAATTTATATAGATAAAAAAAAACAGTGCTAAAAAATATTTTCTTAAATTTTGCGCGAACATTGATAATTTTTTTTAAATTATGCGGCTTGACCACATAAAATACAGTCTCTCCATGCCCACGATGGCAGCAAAGCTCTCGAAACGTCAGCATAATAAAAAAATCATAACCAAAAATAAACGCGATAGTAAGCCGCATACATTTGTCTAATTCAGTGCTATAAACACTATTCATTAGTTTTTTATATAGTAGCACCACAACCGATGTAATCTAGTTGAATTTAATTAAAACAAAATGGCGCTTATAATCTGCGTTCGCTCGTTTCACGGGTTGGCGGCACAAGGCGGCTAACGAAATTTTTAGTTAATAAACATTTTAAAAAATTGAACCAATTAAAGAAACAATTTAAAAAAACAAAGTCGCAACAGAGGAAAAGCTCAGAGTCACTAAGCGGGCAATGGAGAGAGCTATGCTTGGTGTGTCTCTGCGCGATAAAATCCGGAACGAGGATATTCGCCAAAGAACCGGAGTTACCGACATAGCTCGTAGGATTTGCGAGCTGAACCGACAACCGATGGGAAAGAAAGGTTCTAGAGTGGAAACCTAGGTTTAGGAAATCTAGGTGGACTAAGACATAGTGAAAGACACGAATAACCGGTGAACGCAACTGGCATCTTGTCGTTCGAAATGGCGTTCTAAGGGGGAGGCGTATGTTCAGCAGTGGACGCCTTCTGGCTGATGATGATGAAAAAACAAACATATATTTACTACTCACAGTTTTCAGCCGCTTATTTAACCAGTAATCATAGACAGCGATGCCGAGATCGTCGTTACGTTCGAGGAGGAGTTTCGCCTCGCTCAACGTCACCACAGTCTGGCCAGAGCTCTTCTCCAATTTGTCGATCATCTCTTCGAATTTTAGCTCTGGAAAGTTATTTATTAACGGATCTATACTCATTGTGACTTGCCCAATATAAAATTATTTTTTTGTTGTAATTCGAAATATTACAGCTCCCCGCCCGATGGACCCCATTCCCAAATTGGAATGGGGTCCATTAATGGAGGTGCTATAGTCAATTGACTGTCAGCTAGCAGTCAAACTGACAAAGCTAATCCCAAAACGCGACCAAAACACTTCACTGTCTGTATACTGTATACCACTGCCTACCACATTAATTAGGTTTTTCCAGTCGTAGGCACTCTCGGATCTCCTCCTGCTTTCAATCAGGCGTAGATCGGGTTTTTTATTATGATTGTTGCCTGTTGGTAAGCATGATGGAAGTCCAAGAGAAACAACGACCGAAAAAAGTCGCCTCAGGCGCTGTCACTATATTTTTCAGTCGTCGGCACTCTTGGACCACCTGTTGCTTGCCACGAGACTGTGTCATCGCATCTCAATAAAAACAAAATTACCAACCTGTTAAGTCTGGATGCCGTTGTTTGAGCAGCCACTCCTCGTCTTCCGTATCCAAGTCGTATTCCGGCGTTTCCTCTTCCTGCCATAGTGCTGCGAATGAAAAGATACATATTACTAATAGTGGAATAGACATTTCCAGTAGGAGGACTGCGGTAGTGACACGATATCTAAACCCGACTTGCCTGATGATAAGCAAGACGACTGGAAAATGCAATTAAATTTACGGTTGCCTCAGTCGCCGTCACTATGCCGGTCAAAGGTGCTTTTTCACGCTTCGCTTGAACGATCAAAGGTTATAGGATGGTGATAACAAACATACATGCTGTATGTAAAGCATTCCATTTGTCGATTCTGTTCAGTCGACATAATGCGAATGTGACATTGAATTTTGAGCTGGGCAATATAAGGATCGGCAAGTTAGAAGAGCGCTGGACGACTGCGGTGGGAGTAAGTCCGCGCATATATAGGAATAGTTTTTTTTTTTTTATTGTGACACGACATTTGACATCGACCTGCCTGATGATAAGCAAGAGGAGATCCAAAAGTGCCGACGACTGAAACAACCGAGTTAGTACACGGCTGCCCCTATGCCGGCCAGAGGTGCTTCTTCACGCATCCCTTGAAGGATCCAAGGTTATAGGATGGAGAGAACACATGGGCTGGTAACTTGCATTATCGTGCACATAATTAATATTATTTTTAAAAAAATATTCATAATCGTAAAAAAATCGTGGTAGGAGCAAGGTGAAGAAGCACCTTTGACCGGCATAGTGACGGCGACCGAGGCAGCCGCGAACTAACTCGGATGTTTCAGTCGTCGTCACTCTTGGATCTCCAATTGCTTATCAGGCGGGTCGAGATTAAATATCGTGTCACAATAAAAAAAAAAGGTCAAAGAGCTCCTTAGAACATTCTACGTGGTATAGGCGATAAAGAACGCAAGAAGCCGCCTTGTTTGCAACATTGCAGGGGCTCCGTAGTTCTCGTGACCTCTGCATCTCCTATAACCGTCAACCCGAGGTGCTGTTTAACGTTGAAGGCATGTTTACGATGAGGATGGGGATGCACAGTGTGTCACGTAGAAGAAGCTAGGTGGACAATATTCACTAATCGATTCCCGAAAATGGTTTTTAGGGAAAGGTAAACAACTTCCTGGAACTAAGAATTCCAAGAATTATTTTTGTCTAAGATTCCAAATTGACGAGTCATTGGGGTTACAAGTTAGGTAATGAGGTAAATGCATAATTACACATTAATCAGTTGCATTTTTGCGCTTCTGGTGAATGTATCTAGGTGTGACAGTTTGCAATATTGTGCGGTTTTTAGTGATGGATTTTACGACTGAGGGTAAATACTACATAATTTATTTTAATATACCATGATTAATTTGATAATTTATAAGTAATAAATATTTTGAAATGACTATTAAAATATGGAAATATTTTCGATGATTTTAAATTTAAATGGACTAGGAAATGTTTGTAACCGCGTGTACAATGGCTAATTTTTGGATATATTTTAGCTGCAATATTCAGGTTTATATTATTATATGAATCAGACAGTTTACTTGAGTTCATCTATTTTATTTTATTTTTTTACAGAATGCCTTTACTCTATTCCAAAACTAGATTTTTTGAAATGTGGCTAAAATACAAAAAGGACGAAAGAAATATGCGACTATTTGAATTTATATTATATAAATTTCATCTCCAAGATTTACCTGACCCCACCAGTCGAGAAATAAAACAGATAATAAGCAAATATTCTACGATTATTGGTGAAAAGTGGGTTGCTGCGGGAAAGTCGAAGGAGCGATTTATTAACAAGTATAGCAGTTGGTTTAACGCTGGGGATATAAAGTTCAACATATGTATAGATCAACCGGAACCCTCAACTTCATCTCAAAGTAAAACTTCTGCAGGAAGACCCCGAATTGACTTCGAACAAGCATCTTTTAAAACCAAGAAACGGAGAGTTGAAGATCTTGTTCAATCTAAGAGTGTTGGGGAATGGATAACTGCTGCAGAAGTCGCTACGCGAGCGAGTGGTAGCAAGAACGTTGCCAAAGTAATTAGAGACCTTAGTGCAAATCCAGAAAAGACGAATTTACTATCGCATTCAAAGGATAAAAGTGCAAGCAGACAATTAAGTGGTGACGAAGCACACTCACTCGTACAAACAAACGAGAAAATGGTCTATGAAAGCAGGGCATCACGTGTTTCCCTCATATAACTGTTTAAAAAAGTCAAAAAATGCTTGTTTTCCCTCTGAAGAGCACATTCTTATCACTGAAACGCGAGTTGAAATAAATTTACAAGGCATTTTGGACAAAACTGTAGAACGTTTAGTGGAATCACAACGGGAAGTGATACAGAGTGTGCTCCCTAATTCATCGTTTAATCTTATCAGCAAATGGGGGTGTGATGGTAGTTCTGGCCACAGTACCTATAAGCAGAGATTTGAGAACGCCGAAGATACGGATGAGTTTCTATTTATATTTTCATTTGTTCCCCTTAGGTTAGTAGATGGTAGCACCGTCATTTGGCAAAACCCCCGGCCATCATCCACGATGTATTGTCGTCCTATAAAATTCATTTTTGCCAAAGAAACATCCGAGTTCACAAAAAATGAAACTGAAAAAGTCTTAGAACAAATAAAGCATTTATTACCAACAAGTTGTAGTTTTGGGGATTCCCAAGTTACTGTGAAGCACGAGCTTCTGCTAACAATGATTGACGGAAAAGTCTGCAACGCTCTAACAGAGACACTTTCCTCACAAAAATGTTTTATTTGTGGTGCTACGCCCAGAATGATGAACGATGAGTCAAGGCATTTTGATAGTAACCGAAGCCATTACGGCTTTGGTTTATCAACACTTCATGCTTGGATTCGCTGTTTTGAATGTTTCTTGCACATTAGCTACAAGCTAGATATAAAAAAATGGCAAGCTAGAAGCACTGACGAAAAAACTAGTGTAAAATTGCGTTCAGAAAACATAAAACAACAATTCAAGCATGAAATGGGTCTCATTGTAGATAAGCCAAAGCCAGGAGTTGGTTCTACAAATGATGGAAACACAGCTCGTCGTTTTTTTGGAAATGCAGAAAAATGCGCTATGATCACTGGATTAGATGTTACACTGCTCAAACGTTTTGATGTCCTGCTCAGAACTTTGTCCTCCGGTTTCGAGATAAATCTTATAGAATTTGATAGGTTTTGTCAAGACACTAGAGTACTTTACCTCAACCTCTATTCGTGGTACTACATGCCGGCTACTGTACATAAAATTCTTATGCATAGTAAAGAAGTGATAGAAGCAGCCATTGTTCCTATTGGGCAACTTTCAGAAGGAGCCCAAGAAGCAAGGCATAGTAGGTCTCTACCTACTATCAATGTTGATAATAACATCTGATCCACTGATCAATAGTCTTCGAGATGTTCCAAAAAAAAAGACAGGAAGGTTTTGTTCTGAGGTCTTAAATTAATAGTAAGTCCTCAAATAGAAATTCAAAGTCCAGTACGCGATAATGCTTCCGGGAACGAGTCGGATTATCACGTATCTGATTCACCAGATGACGAAGATGATGATGATGATGAGATATATTGTAAGGACTAATAAATGTCCACTTTAGGTTATAGCACGTTAATTATAGCAAATTGCCACTGTATATTTTTTACTTAGTTATATAGTTTATATTATATACATATGTATAGGTATTTTATATAAATAATTATTTATTTTCATTTACTAACCCTAGAATAAATGTTGTTTTGTTACTAATATTAATTATATTTATTAATGTGGATGTAAAATGTCTGAAATAAATGATTTCATTATTGTTATTATTATTATTATTGTTTTAATATTAAAAAAAAACTCTTTTTACATATTTATACACCGAATGGGAAACAAAAATACTTAAATATAATATTGTCCACCTAGCTTGTTCTACGTGATACACTGTGGGATGGGGAGAACACGTAGGTTGTTTTTATCCAAGCAGCCTAATTAGGATAAGTGACAAGATACATTGAACGTCGTAATTCCCACGTGAATCAGCCGAACGTTCGCGTAAACATAATACACGTATATAAATATCTACCGATAAATCGATTACAACGTTATTATTAATAATAATAAAATAATAATTACGATAACTTTTTGTGCAAATATGATTAATAATATAAAAGATTCACCGAGATTACGATGTTTTCGAAAGACACGATAAATATTTAGAAAAGGACATCATTCATTTGGTATGGGTACTTAGGCCTAATTGTATTTACAGCTGAATATACATTTTAAAATAGTTTGATATACATATCCTTTATTTTACGTAGTTTAGGTGTGCAAAATGATTAAACTTTATTTATGACAGTTTAAAGCAGAACTGTTAATATAGCGTGTCTTTGTGATTAACAGACGATACAAAATCCATATCTTATTTTTTGAATAACTTAATTGCACAGCAATTAAAAGCAAAATTATTATTAGTTTTATTAATACAAGTATCGAAACTACCATTTATATATTTTTTCATCATTGGACATTACAAAAGTAGTACATAAAAGACCAAAATGAATGACTTCCTTTTGAAGGAAAGTTTTAAAGTAGAATGCAGCATTTTTAAAAATGTATTTTGTCCAAAAACATTGATCTGTATTTAAAATCTAAATTAAAAATAATATAGAATGTTATTCACAGACTGTGGGAGAAAGGAGTAAAAATTTGATTTTCGATTGATTAATAGCAATTAATTAAATAATCAAGGAGTTTATTTTTTAAAAAGCTATTATGTGCTTTTCGGTTGGAAAAATCTATACCCAATGATTTTTAATGAATGTATAGTTCTAAACAGCTTATTACCTGTAGACAATTGACCCCAAAAAGATACTTTCTTATCAATCAGATTTATATTAATAGTAATTCAACTTTTAAAAGCCATTATTACTGGAAAAATGAGTCCTTTTGAAATGACACTATTAAATAAACCTGAGAGGACAGGTTTAAAACCACATGCTGGTACCAATGTATCTTTGTTGTATGTACTTTGGTTGTCCTGTTTCTATGATAAAAGCTCGTTAGCAGCTTAGTATAGAAATGTGAACAAATAATATATAAAAAAATATTAACTGCAGTAATACCAGAAATAGGTAAACTAAATAACCAATAATACTCAAATTGTCAAAAGTAAAACAAACGAATGGAAATAGATCATAAAACATCAAGTAAAAAAAGCAACAATTCATATCCAATAAATGGCAAAGCAATAAACAATATGTAAACCCAAAGGGGATATAATACAAAAAGGTATGACAGGATCGTGTCGTGACAAATTGCTGACGATTCAGCACCCCTCAAGTAAAGAGGCGAGATATATGCTAGTATTTCAATAAACACAAAGCCATCGATTTAGAAATAGTATAATTCATTTTCCTCCTAAGCGCTGGACCAATTTTAATAAAAAAAAATGTCTGTATTTATGTAAATAATTTAATTGTGGATATTAATATTGAATGGTTTAGAATTTAGATTCTTAATTGAACCCAAAATGTGGCGCTTTGATTTTTTTTCTTTTTCGGACAGGACAGTTTATCCGCTATCGGGTCCGTGTAGAGATTTAAAAGGGCGAATTAAGATAGATTAAAACAGGACCAAATGAGCTATTAACATATTTCGGTATTAAGAGTGGTGACCCCGCCTCATGTTAAGCTGGAATGCAGCTCATGAATGGGGAAGACTGCTGCTACAGTAATTAAATTGGAAGTAACTAGCCACTATGCCTAGTAAAAACCGGCAACAGTAAAGCGGTGGAACTACACCGAATCAGTTTTTATTTTCATTTAAAACATCAAACAAATAAAATAAGCAAATAAAGCTCCCGGTGAGCTCCAGACCCCTCCGTCTGGGCTCTCGCGTAACCAATGGCAACCGACGCGTGGGTAGCGAATCAATGTAGACTATACACGTTATTAGGCAGATAATGATACTATACTGATACTGCTATTACAATTTTAATAACTGTAAGTAGCAGTCACATGCACTATGCCGGCCTAGTTTTAGCTGGCAATTTACAAGCTGATCCCGAAACGCGACTAATTCACTTCATGGTATGTGTACTTGTAAGTGGTGGTACTACCCCGGATCGGCAGACTGGGTACCACTGCCTACCACTCTTTGATAACCAGACCCGAAGCAAATATCCGACTCAAAACAAACAAATATTTGGAATATTAATACCCGGGACTTAACGCGCAACAAACCAATCTCTGATCAATCGGCCACGCCTGTCGTCAAAATTGTTTCAGTGTGTTTCAAAATTGATTTTTAAAGACCTTTTTTACGAGTATCATATTACGTTGACATTAGCTAGCCAAGCTGGGGGTGCGATGTCAAACTAACTCCTCGTATGTCTGTCTGCTTGACATATAGCTTCGGTGATATGGAAAGCAGATGGGCCGGTGCATTTTGGGCATCAGTCAAAATCTTCCCTTAAGGGAGTTTTTGTTGGGTGCTGGCTAAAAGTCTGACGTGTGGCGCTGCTCCACGTGGCCCTCTGAGAGCAGCAGCGAGCAGTAATACGATTTTATTTTCAGCCTTCAAACTAACTGATCCTAAATGAGACTGCCGAAAAGTCACTTCCCGGCCTGTACACTTGCCACTGTTTAACAACCAGATCCGGAGCAAATATTCGACTCTTTTTTATTAAATTAAATATTTGTAATATTTATTTTAATTATTATAAATAAAGCAATACAACAAAATTTATCCAACCGAAAATCGAACCTGGAACTAGACGCTTAACAAACTAGTGTGCTCAACAATGGGCCGAAAAACTAAAATTAAATCCTAACGATTCTCCGAACAGATCTATCTCAAACAAAATCGCTGCGATCTCAACCTCCTGTATGACGCGCCTCGAGTCCTACGTAAGCCTCTTAGCGTCTGAGGTAAATACATTCAAATTACAACTCTATACATAAGCAATAAAAGTCAACATTGTATGTAATAAAACATTCATGAATGTAATTACCTCCTGGCTCTGAAAAGAGCAAATATAATTTTGATAAAATAATATGCTTGAATAACTTGTAGTTATTAATAAAAGGTAGTAAGGGGTGGTTTGAGGGTCAAAAGGACTTCTGAAATAAAATGAATTTGTTAGCATGGGTATGGTCTTAGCATGCACTAGATCATCGTCTGATTCTACCATGACTTCAGACGGCAGAGAAGGACACGAGAAACTCGACTATGATACTTAACAAAAATGTTCATAAAAAAAGTAAAAAACTTGAGAGGTGTCAAGGGACACCCGGATGGAACGAAGTTCCTTTCGATTAATTAGTGAAGGAATTGTAAGAAAATAATCGTCGCGACACCACACTGTTCAATGCGAAATAGAAAGACGAAACGAAAATAACTGGCTTGCCTTCTACTATGAGAGAGAGAGAGAGACAGACAGAGAAACACGCGCACCCGCACGCCTTAAAACTATAGCAAAAAGTGTCGTTACAACTTTTGGTCTTATTTTTTTCCGTCTAGCCCCATCAGGCTGGGTTTATGTCGAGCCACAATAAAAATATCAAATTGTCACGCCTTTTCCCCACAGAGATAGGTAGAGACAATGGAGCGCTTCATTTTTTTTATTGTTACTTGACATATGGCAACACCCGCTCGGTGTTAAAATGCAGTGTGGTCCATAAATGGATGTCACTGCTACTACAATTCAATAACTGTGAGTAGCAATCACATCCACTATGCCGGCCTAGTTAGAACCGACAACTTACAAGCTGATCCCGAAACGCGACCAAAACACTTCACGGTCTGTATACTTGTAAGTGGTGGTACTACCCCGGATCGGCAGACTGGGTACTGCTGCCTACAATTTTATTTATTATTTTACATTTCTATACTAAGCTACTAAAGTGCTTGTATCATAGAAACATGACAACCAAAGTACATATATCAAAGATACATTGATACCGGTGGGTGATCTCGAACTCGTGCTCTCCGGTTTGTGTAACCATTGCACTGCCACTACACCACGGTCGTAATTCTTTTACCGTTCCTGACAAACTCCATGGCTTGCCTCACATCCACAATTCTCTTCACGTAGCGAATAGCAATCGTGAACGTAATGACAGGCGAATAAAGAGTGGTAGGCAGTGGTACCCAGTCTGCCGATCCGGGGTAGTACCACCACTTACAAGTATACAGACCGTGAAGTGATTTGGTCACGTTTCGGGATCAGTTTGTAAGTTGCCGGTTCCATCTAGGCCGGCATAGTGGATGTGATTGCTACTCACAGTTATTGAATTGTAGTAGCAGTGACACTCATTAATGGACCACACTTTGGCTTAACATCAAGCGGGGTGTTGTCATATGTCTAGTCACAATAAAAAAAAACAAATAAAATCGTTATCGTAATAAATTCGATACCACCAATGATTCATGCATTTACCCAAGCGCAATGTTATCTGTTAAATTGGTTTGTATGCGTCATTCAATGTGGTGTGTGTGTACTCTTCAGTTACGCGATAAATAAGTATACTCGTACATTGTAAACTTAATTGTTTTCTCGTTTATGGCTCAATATTAAACTTGCCAGTGTCAATGTAATACCTTAATTGTAACTATGTATTTTATTTTTATTGTAACTTAATATATACATATATATCTATGTGGTATATATATATATGTAGTTGACAAAGGAATGCTTTGATGGTTTGGGCACATGGAAAGGATGAGTGAAAGTAGATTGACAAGACGCATTTATAAAATTGTGGATAGATGCAGGCAAACCCAAGAGGGTGTTTTAACTTTTAAACAAATCGGAGACATCCTTAACAAAACTGGGATGCCTAGTGCCCATAATAGTAGAGCTTGTATAAAGAGCACAGATTCAAAATCACTTGCCGGTACCAATGTATCTCTGTTATAATATTTACTTTAGTTGTCCTGTTTCTATAATACAAGCACTTTAGTAGGTTAGTATAGAAATAAAAAAAAATGAATTTTAATCATCAATGACTGCGACTCAGTCAACTATGAAGTGAGTCGGGTTTTTCAATCAGTGGGGATCTAAGACGCGTTTTATAACACAACTAAAATAAACGTATTAAAAAAAAAACATCAATTAAAATATATTTTTATAAACTCCACACAAAAAAGCAATTACAAGTTAACAAAAAGAATTTATTTTGTGTTTAGAAAATAAAACTAAAAACAAAATTCGCTCCAAACCAAACGTTTCACGGATTCAATTATCAATGTACTAAAATCTTTACTACACAAAGCTTTTAACAGTTTAAACATCGGTTTCAAATCCTTACTCTGATTGAATTTTTTATTTATTTATATTGTGACGACATATAAAAGCATTACCCCTCTTGATGTTAAGCTTGAATGCAGAGGCGTCTCTAGCCCTTGTGGCGCCCGTGTACAACCAGTACCCTGGCGCCCTCTAGTCTAGTATGAGCAGGGTCAACATGAAATACTAACAGTTATATTTTCAAACGGAAATTAGGATGCCGATGCCGGCACGCGCCTTTGGCAGCGATGCGACATTACGACAATTTAATCTTTAATTATCTGTTTTAAGGCTGTTTACACGTTGAAACAAAAGCTATTGTGTAAGTTTAAATAGAATAGGAAAAGGAGTAGCCTTGCTTTGCTACCGCGCGCCCGGCGTCGGCCATGACAAGTGTGCAGAGTCTTTGAGAGCGCCGGCGCCGCGAGCGACGCATCTTTGGAGGTGTCGCTTTATCATTAGAGGGAGCTCGGCACCCCCTTAGACCCGGCGCCAGTGTGCCATAGGTTCAGTCAGCTTGAAGTTCAGTCTATGAATAGAGGTGACCGCTACTTACAGTTATTTAACATCCACTATGCCGGGCTTGACAAAGTGATGCTTCGATGGTTTGGGCACATAGAAAGGATGAGTGAAAGTAGATTGACAAAAGGAATTTATAAATCTTATGTGAATGGATGCGTTAAACAAGGCAGGCCCAGGAGGGTTTTTGTTTTCCGATCAAATCGGAGATATCCTCAAGAAAGCTAGGTTGCCTAGTGCCCATAACCTTAGGGCTTGTATGAGGAGAATTGTGGATGTGAAGGAAGCGAGGAAGTTGTGTCAGGATCGTGACAAGTGGCGCTCCATTGTCTCTGCCTATCCTCATGAGAAAAAGACGTGACAATTTGATTGATTGATATGCCGGGCTAGTTGGAACCAGCAAGTTACAAGGCCGGCATAGTGCGACTGCAATTTACATTTACTTAAGCAATTGCCACCAATTATAGAACGCACTCTAGCTTAACACCAGGCGTTTTTTTTACATTTCTATAGTAAGCTACTAAAGTCTCGTATCATAGAAACAGGACAACCAAAGTACATATTATAACCAAGATACATTGGTACCAGCAAGTGGTTTGCGTAACCATTGCACTGCCACTGCACACGGTTGTAGTCAGATTATGTCAAGCCACAATAAAAAGCGCAACGTTTTGAAACCGTGCCTTAACTTTAACCAACGTGCTGGTAGTGCAGGCACATTTCTATCCACCTCGCTTTCCCACATCTTGGCGAGGGGAAATTAAATAATCAAAACCATTTATATCGTCTTTAAGCAACATTCAATTTTTTATTGTGACACATCTGACCTCGACCCGCCTGATGCTAAGCAAGAGGAGGTCCAAGAGAGACGACGACTGAAAAAACCGTATTGTTCACTGCTGCTTCAGTCGCCGTCAGTATGCCGGCCAAAGGTGCTTCTTCACGCATCGCTTGAGGGATCTAAGGTCATAGGATGGAGCGAACACATGGACTGGCAAAGCATTCCACTTGTCCATTGTTCTACAAAGAAAAGATGCACCGAACTTTTAAGTTCGACTGCCGATTCGGTCGATAGAATGCTGATGCTTTTCCCGACCTGTGCAGGTATAAGATGAGGTAGGAACTAGGTAAATTTCCAGTATTTTTTTTATATGTGGTAACTTACAGCTACAGTACATTTTTTCTTTCTTGGCAAAAGTAGTACACAAACTTTCTGCATAATGACCGAAGGCATATTTATTTAGTAATGCTCGTTTAATATTCTTTAAATTGTATTTTATTTCATTAACCGGTGATATGTTTAGACCAACTAAACATATCACCGGTACCACTGTATCTTTGATATATGTACTTTGGTTGTCCTGTTTCTATGAAACAGGCACTTTAGGAGCTTAGTATAAAAATGCATAATAAAAAATACCACGGTTTTAACGTTACGTCTTGCTAATTAGTCAATTTATAAACACGTTAATTTAATGACCGTACATTATTACCTAATTGAAATATCACAGGGATAGGTAGAGAAATGTAGAGCTCGCTTTTTACTAACTGAATAATTTTAATATTAATAAAAAAAAAACTCAATCAAACTATCACGCCTTTTTTCCACAGAGATACGCAGATATAATAGAACGCTACTTGCCACGATCCTGACACAACTACCTCGCTTCCCTCGCATCCACAATTATTTTCACACAAGCTCCACGATTGTGAAAAAAGACGATTGCAAAATAAAGAAAATAAATAAAGCAAAAGGAAGAAATAAAAAAAATAAACTAGGTTGTTGCCCATAACCATAGAGCTTGTATGAAGAGAATTGTGAATGTGAGGGAAGCGAGGGAGTTGTGTCAGGATTGTGGCAAGTAGCGCACCATTGTCTCTGCCTATCCCTGTGGGGAAAAAGGAGTGACAATTTGATTTTGATTGATTGATTTAAATAAATAAATAAAAAACCGTGAGACATTATCAGTAACGCAAATATCATTTAAAGTATGAGGATAATGTATACCTATTTAGTAAAATGCTTAAAGAGATACGTCAACAATTTATTTATATATTTTGCTATAGTTTACCTATTTTGTCATTAATAAATCAAACAAATTTTATGCGGCTTACTATTGCGTTTATTTTTGGATATTATTTTTATATTACATTTCTCGTATACTGCTGAACAGTTGTGCAGTCGTTATAAAAGTTTGCGTGATAGAGGATGTCAGATCATACACTCATCGTTTGTTACTTTTTGTTAGAAGAAGAGGTGGACGACGATTTCTTCATGTTATTTATTACATACTGCAAGGAATAGAAAATCAGCTGAACCTTTATTTAAATACAGATTTTTTTTTATTGTGACTCGACATATGACAGCACCCCGCTTGATGTTAAGCCAAAGTGTGGTCCATGAATGAATGCCACTGCTACTACAATTCAATAACTGTGAGTAGCAATCACATCCACTATGCCGGCCTAGATGGAACAGGCAACTTACAAGCTGATCCCGAAACGCGACTAAATCACTTCACGGTCTGTATACTTGTAAGTGGTGGTAGTACTACCCCGAATCGGCAGACTGGGTACCACTGCCTACCACTCTTGAAAGGAAAGATGACAAGAAGGAAGTCATTCGATACTAATTAAAAAGCAGAGAGTAGGACTATCGTCGTTTAAATATGATTTTATACTCAGTTTTCTATGTTTCAACGCTGTGCGGTCGGCGACAATACTGGTGTGTCGCGACTGCACTAGTGTGAAGCGGCTGCAGCGGGGTTAGGTTGGGCAAGTTAAAACGATTATCGTCTTTCGTCGGCGATTGTCAAGATAATAAAAGCTAGGCTAAATCCAATAAAACGAGACTATTAATAGTTGTGACGAATATCGTCTGTGCGACGACACGTTTTATCATTATCATCAAGTCTCATTTTGGTGGATTAAGCCTGGCTTTTATTATTTTTACCAATCGTCGACGAGAGACGATAATCGTTTTAACTTGCCGAACCTAACCCCGCAGACTAGTGTCGCCTTGCACGGACGGAATCAATCTCATTCAAACCAGTAGTGTAGTCCGCAAACTGCAGTTGCCATCTGAATGGCACCTTTACTCTTGGCCCAATGACCCCGAGTGCAAGGATAACAACGTCTAATGCAATAGAACGTTACAGGCAACTTAGTAATGAAATACAACACACTCTGTCTAAACTTACAAGTTTCATGGCCATTTGTAAAAGGCGCTGCTGATAAATTATTAGAAAAATACACGTCCGAATGAAGCTACTGAACGCTATAGAATTTAAACAAACAAATGTAATATAATGAAGTATTTATATTTGGGTGTTGTGTCAGGATAGTGGCAACTGGCGCTCTATTGTCTCTGCCTATCCCTGTGGGGAAAAAACGTGACAATTTGACATATGAATACACATACCCCCATACATACAAATACAGTACATAATTTGTTAAATATCTAAATTATTCTGACTCCTTAGCATATGATGACTGTGCAAGACTTAGTTTAAAGATAGTCAGATAGATCAGTGAAAGAAAGACATTCAGTTTTATAACTAAAACTTTGTTTAAATTTCACTTACAAATAAAAATAGTACTTGTAAGTTAAAGAATATATAGGTAATAGTAATATAAAAAAATATAAGTAATAGAAGGCGAATAAAAAGCGGCAATGGTTACACAAACCGAGAGCACGAGTTCGAGACCACCCACCGGTACCAATGTACATATTGATATATGTACATTGGTTGTCCTGTTTCTACGATACAAGCACTTTAATAGCTTAGTATAGAAATGTTAATATAGCTTAGTATAGAAAGGAAAAAACAAAATAAATGCACACAAGTCCTTATCACGAAACTAACACACGGAAACATTAGGTTACTCATTGGAAAGCCCACAAAGTAACTGATAATTTAATTCAGTATACCCCACACTTCCCCTAGAGTCAGACCTATGATTTGAGGGTGACTATGAATTCATTTACCTACGAGCACTAATGTATAAACAGCTGAGGCTGACTGACTGGATGGTATTGCTAAAGTACCTTATTATAGTACTTGCTATTATAGGTTGCCTAGTGCCCATAACCTAAGAGCTTGTATGAGGAGAATTGTGGATGTGAAGGAAGCAAGGGAGTTGTGTTAGGATCGTGGTAAGTGGCGCTCTGTTGTCTCTTGTCTCTGCCTATCCTCGTGGAAAAGGGCGTGACAATTTGATTGATTGCTACAGTAGTATATTACAGTACCTGAGATTTTGAAAATGCCCAGCTCTGGCTAGATTTAAATTTCTCGTCCCGGTCATTAAGCTGGCTACTTATGTGGGAATCCTACTTTATTCAAATCAATCAATCAAATTGTCACGCCTTTTTCTCATGGGGATAGATTTTTCGATTTTCCAAATCGGAGACATCCTCAAGAAAGCTGGGTTGCCTAGTGCCCATAACCATAGAGCTTGTATGAGGAGAATTGTCGATGTGAAGGAAGCGAGCGAGTTGTGTCAGGATCGAGGCATTGTCTTTGCCTATCTCTGTAGGCAGGCGTGACAATTTGATTTTGATTGATTATTATGATAATTAGCATTAACATAATAATAACCCTGCCTTCCCGCATCGTCCGCAAATCATTGCCACTCACCAACCAGGGTCTTTAAATATTAGTAGCACGTGCCACCGACACGAAAGCATAATGAGAATGATAAATCATTATTTACTCCGCCCTCTTGTTAAGCCTCTTTATATTACATTAATTATAAAGAAAACAATTTTCTATTAACACTGCCCCTTTTGTTAGCTGAAGCCCAAAAAGAAACATTATACTTTTTTGAAATAAACAAGGGATAATTCATATCGACCCAGTCATAGGCTCTGAAACACGATATACTCTTCAGATTCAACAAGAGACTAAAAGGTGTCACAAGAAAATTATAAATTAAAATATTGTCAAAATGTTCCGAGGAGCTCTTTAACCTTGTTCCAACATCGTCATCCGCAACAAAAGCATCCGCATTCTATCGACCGAATCGGCAGCCGAACTAAAAAGTTCGGTGCGTCTTTTCTTAGTAAAAGAACAATTGACAAGGGGAACGCTTTGCCAGCCTATGTGTTTTCTCCATCTTATGACCTTGGATCCCTTTTGGCCGGTATAGTGACGGCGACTGAGGCAGCCGTGAACAAAATACTTCACGCCTTATTGAGGATGTCTCCGATTTGGTCTTGGCTTTTTATTATTGTACTTTTATTATTTTGCCAATCGTCGACGAGACGATAATCGTTTTAACTTCCCCAACCTAACACCACAGGGCCCTGCTATATTAATCTTAAAATATTCATCACAGAAGTAAATGTTTTTGGGATGGGCACTGTTCATACTAAGGCAATATATAGGAGTAAGATAGCAAGACATATGATATATTACTAGAAAGGTTTGTGATAAATAGCCGCGACCTGGGCGATAAATATATTTTAAACTTATTTTCCAATTTGTATTTCTATACTAAGCTACCAAAGTGGTAGCTTACATTGGTACCTGTATAAGCGGTTTTGTACCCGTGCTCTCGGTTTGCATGACCATTGCACTGCCACTACACCACGGCCGCCATAAATATCGCACTCCTAAGTAGGTGAGACGCTGTAGTAAAATTTACGAATGGAAATGCAGAATTTTTTTTCTTCTCCCGTCATACTCACAACTCAAAATATCGTACGATACTAATCGCCAGCGACTAACAAGAGATATTGTGAACTTTCTAAGCCTCCGTTACACTTCCATCTCGTCTCATGTCTCGGCTCTCGGCTTGTTAGTTTAAAGAGCAAACTGGAATTTTTCTTTATTGTTATTTCCTTCTGTCACCAGGGCCGTCTTTACCCGGGGGTTCAAGGGGTGCGGTGCACCCGGGCGCAGAGTCCTAGGGAGCGTAAGCCGACCGCCATAAACTTCGATAGGTACCTACTACACTGAGACCATGCGAGCAGAGCCTTGACTTTCGCACCCCGGCGCTGAATATGCTTAAGACGGCCCTGTCTGTCACTATATGCATATTATTATAAATGTGAATGTGAGTTTGTTAAGTTTATTTTTATTTTTGGAGTTACTAGTAGTAACATAGGTTACTTTTAAATTTAAAATATATATATATTTTACTATAGTTTCCAATTGACTATAGATAGTTTTAGCTGTTTGGAATATATATGTATTTTTCTTTCCGTCTGTCATTTTTATATGAGTTATCGAGTTATAAATACAAACAAGTCGAATTAAGAACGTCCGTCCTCCTTTTTATGACTGTGTTATTAACCTAATTTTACGTGGGTGAAACCGCGGGCACAGCTAGTCTTTTATAGCTTCAGTATGAGCAGAGCCTTAGCTATTAGTCAAAGGGTGGTCTCGCAAACCGACAACAAAGAGTACAGTCATCTGCAAAAGGCATTCGATTTATTAAACAATCTTATAAAAATCCCCACAATAGCAAGTTTATATAACAAGTTTATTTTTTCAAATGCAGGTGACCGTGTCATTCAATGTTATAAAAGTATCTTTTCTAAATATTTAATCTACAATAATATTTATATTTAAAGAAAGTAGATGTGATGTGGATGGATGCGTGTAAAGAGGTGTACCCAGGAGGTTATTTTCCGACTAAATCAGAGACACCCTCAAGAATGCTGGGTTGCCTCATGAGCTTGTATGAAGAGAATTGTGCATGTGAGGGAAGTGGGGAGGGGATGTGATCAAAGCGATTGTGTCAGGATCGTGGCAAGTGGCGCTCCATTGACTCTGCTTATCCCTGTAGGAAAAAGGCGCCTCAATTTGATTGATTGAATAATTATTATTTATATATATTTTTTAATATCATAAGTAATCATTTTTCAGGACATTTTAGCTCGATTTACCGTATAGTATGAAAGACAAAGTTAAAGATTGTTGCCAAAAAACACAGGCCGGCAGAGGTGAACCGCGCAGGATATACACGTCTACATAAAATAAACAGTGCAATAACAACGTGGCACATAAACAAAAGGCTGCATTGTGAGGCGCGAACCATCTGGATTCACCGACCCAAATTGTACAACAGTTGGCCGTGCGTTTCCAAGAAAGGCCGCTATCACTAAATGAACTAACTACTGATTAATTTTAAACTAATGGTTAATTATTGCTGCACGGTCCATAATAATGACTTATTGATGAAGGCTTCAGTGGAAGTGAATCCACGTACAACAGTTCGAGATCCTGCACGATATACTTGCAGTTCCTGACACAACTCCCTCGCTTCCCTCTAATCCACAAAATTCTTCGTACATATCTGGGTCTTCCTCAGTCAACGCATCCATCCACATCAGAATTATAAATTCTTTTTGTCATTCTACTTTCACTCATCCTTTCCATGTGCCCAAATTATCGAAGCAAACCTTTGTCAATCCTTGTCACTACATCTTCTTTCAAACCACATCTATCGCGCACTGTGCTATTCCTTATTCTATCTGCTATCGTCACTTTACACACACTTCTTAATGACCACATACAGCATTAATTCCACTCTCATACTTATTTTGCCACACCCTAAAATTCACTTTCATCCATTAATGTAGGAACATTCGCATTATGAACATTCATCCGTGACGTATCGGACATTATTTGGCAACTAATACTCCTAATTACAAATCAAATAGCATGTTTTAGTGCTTTCAGTGTTTGGAGCAATACGGCTATTAATAAGTAATGATTGAAATATCAGCCCCATACTGTAAATATACACATACGCGAAAATATCCCTTGCAGGGAAGCGAATAATGACTCATTTGGGCTGCGTGAGGAGTTGTAACCTACACTTTTTGTGTAATTAAGGAGAAAAATGTAACGAAGTTTCCCTTACAAAGTCTTCAAATTACTAACCAGCTGTTACTTGAAAATTAAAATGGCATACGAAAGAAAACATTATTCCTTAATTTTGGTAATAATTATAATTATCATTCCTTTTTTATTTTAGTTTAATAAGAAGTGTCTCTGCCTATCCCTGCATAAGGATAGGCCTATCTTGAATAAGTGTCTTTTTTGTACATTTCTATACTAAGCTACTAAACTGCATGTATCATAGAAACAGGACCACCAAAGTACATAATACATATCAAAAATACATTGGTACCGGTGGGTGCTTTCGCCACTACACCACGGTCGCCTTCGGCTTTGATTTTAATAATTTAATGTTGTTGAAGATTTAGTTCAAGATACATTTTCTATGCTTACTGTATTATTTTAGTCAATTCTGTATTAGGCACACATGTTAGAAATTAACTTCATCGTTTTTTTTTTTAAATTAATTTTAATCGTGTACTATGTATGCTATGTGTACTATGTATGCTATGTGTACTATGTATGTACTACGTATGTACTATGCGCCCTATTTTGTATAAATATAATAATTAAGCTTTTTTTTTATTGTGGCCTGATGTTAAGCTCGAGAGCAATCAATCAATGGAGATGAGCTTCTGTTACAGTTAAATAGTAGCAGTCACATCACCGGCCTAGATGGAACTGGCAACTATCAAGCCAATCCCGAAGCGCGACTATTGCTGGTACCACCACTATACTCGAGGCAAGTCGAGGTCAAATGTCGAGTCACAATAACTTATTATTCTTGTAACTCGACATATTTTCACTCGACTGGACCTCCCATGAGCACCAACGACCAAGAAAACCCACTTATTATTTTCTTATTGTGATTCGTCATTTGACCTGGCCCCGCCTGATGGCAAGCAATAAGATTGCCGACGACTGAAAAAACAAGCCTCAGTCGCCGGCACTATTCCAGTCGTGGATGCTTTTCACGCTTCCCACGCGTATTATTTGTCATATTACTCACGTTGCATGTGAATGAGTTGCTTCGGTATCCTGTACGTGGGCGGGTAACATTGGTCGTAGAATTCGAGGTCCTGGATCCTCGAAACCTCCGGTGTTGGTATGATGAGTCCCGTGCATATCGCCCTCTGGAGATGGTGTTCCTGTGTGACAAGAGAAAGATACATTAATTGAATGTAAAAAAAGCAGTCGTGGTATTATCGACGGAATCTGTTTATATCTGGTGATCTCTAGAAAAATACAAAACGTTCTAGAACACTCTGGAATGCCCTCGAGTGTTCTAAACTCTTTTCGAAATTTCTATAGAGCAACGCTTTAAGCCCTTATATCTTTAAAAGTAAGCTCTTTATATACCCTTAAAACCTTCTTTATGGATAAGGGATGAAGGGCTACCACATCATAAAACAAGCAGTCGCATCCACTATGCCGGCCTAGTTACAACCGGAACCTTTCAAGATGAACTCAAAACGCGAATAACTCTGTTTTTTTTTGTGACAGCACTCCGTCTGATATTAAGTCTGTCTGTCCATTGATCAAATCAGGGACAATTTAAAAAAGGGGGAGGGTAACCTTAGCAGATATTGGGTGAAAATAATTACCAATCAATCAATTTGTCACGCCTTTTTCGCACAAGGATAAACACAACTCGGGGGAGTTTATCTCACATCCACAAATCTCTTCATACAAGCTCTACGGCTATGGGCACTAGGCAACCCAGCTTTCTTGAGGACGTCTCCGATTTGGTCGGAAAACACCCTCTTGGGCCTGCCTCGTTAACGCACCCACTCATTCTTATTCAAACCATCGGAGAATTCCTTTGTCAATCATCGTCACTACATCTTCTCTCAAACAACATCTATCGCGCATTGTGCTATTCCTAATCCTATCCGCCATTCTACAGCGTTAATTCTACTCTCATTCTTCTTCTGCCACACCCAACATTCACTTCTATACATTAATGTAGGGTCATGTAGGAACAATGTAGGAACAAGCATCGCATTATGAACGGCCATTGATTATCATAATATGGACTGTATATAACTTTTAAGTCAAATAAACGTATGAAGGGTTAAATTACCAACCAGATTTTTATATAATGTATTAAAATCGTCTGATAAATCGATAGTTGTATGGGTTTTTCTCATTTAAACAAATTGTCACTACTTTCCACGATCTCGACACAACTCTATCAGTTCATTCACGTCCACAGACTCTCATGTTATGGGAGTGTACTTGTATTTAACCACTTTTGCCTCTCAAACGTCGATATACAATAATAAGTAGATAAGATTTTTCGAGGAAAAGCTGAATGCAATGTCGAATTGATCAAAAATTTGGTATAATGTACAAATTAGGTCTCTGGCACGAAGATAAAATGGAGATATTTGCCCTCGAACTTTTAAAATTAATTTCGTAAATCCAATTTTAGAACTCACTAATATTTGGCTTGGCGAAATAGTTAGCACACCAGTTTGTTACGCGTAAAGTCCCGGGTTCGAATCCCAGTCGGAGCAACTAAGTTAAAATATCAGTGTCTCAATGATATTTTTCGAGATATGATATTGTTACTCAAAATCTGACCTCGACCCGCCTGATGGTAAGCAAGAGAGTGCAGACGACTGCGAAAACCGAGTCTTCACGACTGCCCCAGTCGCCGTCACTATGCCGGCCAAAGGTGCTTCTTCATCGCATCGCTTGAAGGATCCAAGGCTATATGATGGAGAGAACACATGGGCTGGTAAAGAATTCCATGTTGCGGCCTATTCAATAAGTAGTGAGAATGAGGTATATCCTGCTTGTATAAATAAAAAAAAACCTGATATAAAAAAAACTTATGCGGCTTACTAACGCGTTTATTTTGGTTTTGATTTTACAATTTGTTATTATTCCGACGTTTCGAGAGGCTTGCAGCCATCGTGGTCATGGAGAGACTAATTTAATAATCAATGTTCGCGCAAAATCTAAGAAAATCCTAAAAAAATACTGCTAAATTAAAAATGTAAGAGTTTAAAAATATCAGTAAAGTTCGATGACATATTAAACACATAAAACAGGACACTGTTTGTATTCTCAAAAAGCGAGAAGAAATACCGCATCGCTTAAAATAAAGTAATTTGATTAAAACAAGATACCTGTTTTTAGTTTAACCATAGACATGCTCAATAATTTAAAAAAATATATAATTGAAACTTTATTATTATCAAACAATCAATCAATCAATCAAATAAACACGCCTATTCCCAACAGAAATAGGCAGAGGCAACGAAGCGCCAATTGCCACGATCCCGACATAACTCCCCAACTTCCTTTGCGTCCACAATTCTTTGTATTGGGGGTGCATATTTAGGAAGAAAACGGTTCGTTAGCACGCACTTCTTCATAGTCTGATTCTACCATGAGAAGAAGACCACATGAAACTTGTCAATAATATCCTGTCTCACAAGAGACCTATTTCGAAACCACTTTGATTCGCTCAGTTTCTTTGAAATAGGCATGTTTGGTATCTTTTTTTGTTAATTTGTCATTCTCAAACAATCAAGATTCCGAAATTCTCGCGCCATCTACAGTGTTGCTTACTGTGACCGGCAACCGAGGTGCAATCAAAACAAATTGTCACGCCTTTTTTCCACAGGAATAGGCAGAGACAATGGAGCGATCCTGACACAACTCCCTCGCTTCCTTCACATTCACAATTCTCCTCATACAAGCTCTATGGTTATGCGCACTAGGCAACCTAGCTTTCTTGAGGATGTCTCAGATTTGGTCTGTAAACACCCTCCTGGGCCTGCCTCGTTTAACGCATCCATTCAGATGAGATTTATAAATTCCATGATGTTGTATTCACGAAAACCGGGAGCACGGTTTCGAAACCACTTGCCTGTACCAATGTATCTTTAATATATGTAATTTGCCCCGTTTCTAAAACACAAGCACTTAGAAATTTTAAAAAATAAATGTAGGGAAGAAAAAAAACTTACTGACGCAGTTTGCGCGGTCGGTAAAACAGTTACAGTGTGACAGTGAATACCATTATAGCATTTAAATGATTTCATTATTAATTTTATCGTTTCCAGAGGGTATGGTTTGTGTAGTAGTATTAGTAATTATTTTGTTTACGTGGTTAACAATTACGCAGTTCAACGCAAATTACTTCGACACTGGCGAGTCAAATACTAAGTTCAAGGTATGGATTTAATTTCGTATACAAAATTAATAACTATGTATTTGTTTATTATAACTTTAAGGAATATTTATGTGACAAAAAATAATTTAAACCAACGGCACGCTATAATAAGTACAGTAGAAATAGGAAAAAACAATAAAATAATTGGTTACAGCTATCTGACATTGGGATATTGTTAAATGAACTATTGTCGAAGAGGAAAAAAATCGAACCGATAGTGGCTATTCAGGCGCAAAGGGTGGGGGTGGGTTTTTAGGAGTTTTTTGTTGCTATAAATTTTCCATAATTAGCATTTAATTATGGAAAATTTGTAGCTTATAAAAATACCTACAACTTTTGTATTTACCATATTAACCCTAATCTTTAGTAGATTAGGGTAACTCTAACGGGAGTACAGACAAATTAGTTTGGAGACGTTTTTGCATTTATAATGGTGTGTGTAGAGTACACACGCCCAAGAGTGCGTTTCTATTTTGTCGTATAGTAGCGGTAGATAAAGATGTTCGACATAATGGAAACGCGTCACTACTACAAATGCAAAAACGTCTACAAGCTAATTTGACTGTAATATAGTAAGATCATCAGTTTTCTGAAAGACAAAACTTCTAGTATTTTGTAGTGTTCGTATGTACTTTTAATACCTGCATACGCACTAAGTTGGGTAGACCGGCCAGCTGAGAAAGGTGAGTAACAAAAATATATAACAAACGAAATTAATAAACAAAGACAGTCCCGTCATGGTAGTGTTAATCCAGAATACCAATGGCTTGTCACGCATCGTTTCTCTTACCACACTCGATGCAAAACCCAGGGATATCCTATTCTACTTTGAGCCTAAAGAGATTAAAAACAATAGAGCTGGCATTATGGCAATTTTCATACTAAATCTTTGTCATATTAATTTACAGCGATAATAAAAGGATTTGAAGGGACACGTCAATATTGAGCAACGCACTGTAATACATTCTGAGCCAATTGGCCTCGCTTTTAGGTGCATACACTTTGTTTTCTTTATTTACTGACCTCGAATCGTGTCAGGATCGTGAAAAGTGGCGCCCCGTCATTTTTTATATTATGACTCTATATCAGGCCTTTACATGCCTGATGATAAGCAAAAGAAGGTCCAAGAGTGCCGACGACTAAAAAAAAACGTGTCGGTTCACGGTTGCCTCAGTTGCAGTCACTTCTTCACGCATCGCCTGAAGGATCCAAGGTCATAGAATGGAGAAAACACACTGCTTACTATCGCGTTTATTTTGGTTTGGATTTTACAATTTCATTTTATTATTTCAAGAGACTCTCTGTGACCATGATGTAGGCAAGGCTCTCGAAACGTTGGAATAATAAAATAACATTGTAAAATCAAAACTTTTGGTTTTGATTGACGCGATAGTGAGCCGCATAAAATTCGTTTAATTCTTGTTTCTTGGATAACCGTGCAAGGGGGTAGGTCAACCAACCGTGCTATATATACCACAAAGCTTCTAAAAACTAATCGAACGAGTACAGGATACTTAATACGGAAAAACTCCATAGGTCCATAAGTATGGATCTCATAGGATCAGTAACCGGTAGACGTAACCGGTTAATAAATCTTGCGTGTCTACATATAAATATTCAAGAGTGGTAGGCAGCCAGTTCGTGGTCATTTCTCTCGGTTTGATTGACCAATTCACTATAGCGATGGGCGAGTCGAGTTAAAAAACGACATAATTTTGGATACAGCATCCGTCAATGCAACTCGACCGGGGTCAACCCGAGTTGCAACCGGGGTTAGCGTTATTTTTACCTTGGTTGACACGGGATGAATAATTTAAGACCCGTTACATCACTAATTCACTACCAGTACACGGTACACCAACGGTCCTTGGTAAACTGTACTTTGGTCAAACGGTCAAAAAGATACAAAGCACGTTAAGTAATCAATCGCGAAATCAAATAGTCCTGACAGGGATAGGCAAAGATAATGGAGCGCCACTTGCCACGATCCTGACGCAACTCCCTCGCTTCCTTCATATCCACAATTCTCTTTATACAAGCGCTAAGGTTATGGGCACTAGGCAACCCAGCTATCTTAAGGATGTCTCTGATTTGGTTGGAAAAACACCCTCCTGGGCCTGCCTTGTTTAACGCATCCATCCACATCCTTTCGTCAATCTACTATCACTCATCCTTTCCATTCAACTTACGAACCATTCCTTTGTCAATTCTTATTACTACATCTTCTTTCAAACCACATCTATCGCGCACTGTGCTATTCCTTATTCTATCTGCTATCATCACTTCACATTATACTCTTTAAAGATCGCATTTCTACAGCGTTAAGTAATTAGGTTTAAAATATAAATATACTAGCACATTTTAAACATTGGAGAGTGGCCTGCACAAGTGAGCAGCGCACGAAAACCGCAATGGTGGTCTGGGGAGTTGGTAAACGAGGTGCGCCGGGAGCGTTATAAAAGATGAAACTAAATCTATGTATAAAAACCGGCAGATAAAAAAGTTCCGGATGACTGCGGTGGGAGAAAACCCGCGCATCGTGTATAGCCGTGCGCACATAATTTATAATATTTTAAAAGGACATTATTCATTTTCTATGGGGACTTGGGCTAAATTGTATTGTATTAATAGTTGCATATACTATTATATTAAAAATAGTTTAATGTACGAATATTACAATGAAATTGAAATATATTCTTTATTTTGCATAGTTTAGGTGTGCAAAATGATCAAATTATAATTATGACAGTTCAAAGCAGGGCGTGTCTTCGTGATTGAGAGACGTTACAAAATACATATATTATTTTCCAAATAACTCAATTGCACAGCAATTAAAAGCAAAATTGTTATTAGTTTTATAAATACAAGTATCAAAACTACCATTTATATATTTTTTCAACATTAGGCATTACAAAAATAGCACAAAAATAGATGATGTTCTTTATAAACAAAAAGTAAGTAGGTAACAAAATAAGTTACTGCGCAGCTTATGTGCCAGCGTTCTTTTTTCCTGCCGGGATCTCTAGTTGTAAGACAAAAAAAAAAAAAAATTAATTACATAAGGCGATCGTGGTGTAGTGGTCGTACAAACCGAGACTCGCCGGTTTAAAACCACTTGCCAGTAACAATGTATCTTTGATATCGTTTATTGTAAATACTTTCGTGTAAATGTAAAAAAACCTATTCATTGTCGATGCTTTATGTCTCCGAGCTGGTCGGAAAACACCCTTCTGACACACACTTGGGATAGCCTAGCGCGTGGTGCCCAGTCTGCTGATCCGGGGTAGTACAACCACTTACAACTGTGAAGTGACTTATCAGCTTGTAAGTTCATCCCGAATAACTGCTACTTAGTTATTTACTTGTAGTAGCAGTCGCCTTAATTCATAGACCGCATTTCAGCCTAATTACAGACAGAATGATGCCAATATGAAAAAAAAAACAAAAAAGTAGTGGACTGTAGTAAGGCAAGATAAAAATCACATCCGTTTGGTGCGTTTTTTTTTTTTTATTATTGTGACTCGACATATGACAGCACTCCGCTTGATGTTAAGCCAAAGTGTGGTCCATGAATGAATGTCACTGCTACTACAATTTAATAACTGTGAGTAGCAATCACATCCACTATGCCGGCCTAGATGGAACCGGCAACTTACAAGCTGATCCCGAAACGTGACCAAATCACTTCACGGTCTGTATACTTGTAAGTGGTGGTACTACCCCGGATCGGCAGACTGGGTACCACTGCCTACCACTCTTGATTTTATTTGACAACCATTTTATATCAAAAAAACATTCAAAATATAAAAAAGTATAAATCTGTAAAGATTCTGGAACAGTCAAAGTCAAACCGCAAATAAAAAAAAAACAAAAACAATACTAAATTCTAAGCAAATTTCCACCATCGAAGCATCCCATGGTTTTTATGCATAATAGCTCTATCATTGCCAAAAACGGGCACGTTTAATTTGTACGTTGCGTAACTACCAACGCAAAGGTGAACGACCTGAGGCCCTCCGCGAGCGGGCGTTATCTGGCGACTAGAGATGTTATAAAGTTGTTTAGGAGTTTTGCAAATATTGTTATTTGCAATTTACATCAGCATACATATGTTTTATATGACAGTACTCCGTCTTATGTTAAGCTGGAGTGCGGTCCATGAGTGCAGGCGAGTGCAGTTATTTAACTGTAGTAGCAGTCATATCAACTGCGTCGAAACCGGCAACTTACAAGCTGATCCCGAAACGCGACTAAATTACTTCGCGGCGCCTACCCCTCTTACAACGAAGGAGGCAGAGGCCATCATTTATTTTGTATGGGTCTTGGGCTTAATTGTATTGACAGTTGGATATGCATTATAAAATAGTTTATTAATAATATACGAAGATTATAATGTAATTGGAATATATCCTTTATATTGCATAGTATAGATGTGTTAATATGGCGCGTCTTTATGATTGACATCAAGCGTTTGATTCAGAAAGCGGTACTCCTGGAGACGGCGCGTCAGGAGCCCTGACCGCCGGTGGCTTGGACCCTGTTCCCGAAGATTTTTTGTATTTTCAAATAATTTTAAAAATATAAAAAATAAATGGAATAATAATAAACTGATAACTTATTATGGGAAAATGTGCATCGCTAATGAAGATATTTGTTTGTTAATTATGCTGATAATAGTAATTATTTTGTGTTGAGTCAATGTAACACGTTGTGTTTTCGTAATTAAAAATTTGCTAGAATTTTCGTTTTTATTGTTATTAATGAAATTAAGGCTACCGTCGTGTAGTGGCAGTGCAATGGCTACGTAAGCCGAGTGGCACGGGTTCGAAACTACTCACCGGTACCAATGTATCTTTGATATAAGTACTTTGGTTGTTCTGATTCTATGTTACAATCACTTTAGTAGCTTAGTATAGAAATACACAATAAAAAAATATTAATTTTGGAAATAAAGTAGAATAAAAAAATATATTTAGAAAATTTCCTTCTATTTAGTTGTGTTTTCTTTTGCAATATCCGAACATGCCCGTTATGCAAAAACGTAATGGATTTATAGAGAGAATTTCAACACTCCAGATCTATGCGGCTTACTATCGCATTTATTTTTGGTTATTGTTTTTACATTATTTTATTATTCCGACGTTTCGAGAGCTTTGCAGCCATTGTGGTCACGGAGTATATTTTAAATATATCTATGTAGTATATATTTGAACGTAATATAGCACCAGAGCTGAAAAAGTGAGGAAGCTTGTACTTTATAGTGTACGAAGATCTGCACAAAAGAAAAGGGAAGAAAGCCAGACTTTATGGTATCCATAAGGCGTGCAACGGTTACGCAAACCAAAAGCACAGGTTCAAAACCATCAATGTATCTGACTATGTACATTGGTTGTCTTGTTTCTATGATACAAACGCTTCAGTAGCTTAGTATAGAAATGTAAATAATAAATAAAATAGATCGTAAACAGAAATTCTCTATCTGCGTTCGCTTGCTTGTTTCACGGGTTAACTTCCCATAGCAGCGCGCCCAAAGAAGTTTCACTTCAAAAAACGTCGTTTGCTTTATCAAATAGCCAAACGCAGGGGGCAATCGCTCGATGATGACGTCATCGATTACGTAATTACAACCACTAATAGTCGCATTACGGGTCTAAACATAGATCTCGTTCACGGCTAAGCACGACCCGACACTAAATCACACAATTCCAAGAAAACAAATTTGTATTTTGTAGGCATTGTTTTCCTTAAATAAGTACAAACTATAGAGACAATATAAACGTATGTGGCGTTGGTTAGGGTAGACTGAAAAGATATAGAGATTAATAATGAAGTGATTTGGTCGCGTTTCGGGATCACCTTGTATGTTTCCGGTTCCAACTAGGCCAGCATAGTGGATGTGTGACTGCTACAGTTATTGAATTGTAGTAGCAGTGACATCCATTCATAGACCACACTCCAGCCGTCATATGTCAGCCGCTTACTGTATAACATAAATAAACCGTCATCCTCATCTATACATATAATAAAATTGGAGTGTCTGTTTGTAATATTAAAATAAACGTTTTTTAATAAATGTATATGAATATATATACGGTACAAACACCAAATTAACATTTTTTAAAATTTTTGTCTGTCTGTCTGTCTGTCTGTTTGTTCCGGCTAATCTCTTGAATGGCTGGACTGATTGTGACAGGACATTTATTGGCAGGTAGCTGATATAACAAGGAGTAACTTAGGCTACGTTTATTTTAGAAAAAAATCTTTTATAATAAATAAAATAAAAGAAAAAACATTTCCCCATACAAAATTGCGCGCGTTCAGAAATTCATTTTGCATTCGTTCAGAAATTCATTTTGGGTAAACTAAGAAAAACATATCAAGCTCTTGAGAATTTAAAACAAATTATTATATTATATTAAATTATTATTATTTTTATCCTACTATTATTATAAATGTGAATGTCCGTGAGTTGAAGTAAAAAGTAAACAGTAAAAAGAGACAAAACATAAATTCATAAGATTTAACGTGGGAGAAAATGAGATAGAAATTCTAAAGAAATTGCTATAGAATTATGGGATTTATCACAATGATGTAAAGACCCTTTTGTTCTGAATAACTTAACTGACACTTGCGACATTCGTTGTGCATTCGTGTATACTCGGCATCTTACGGCATCTCGATAATGGCTGTAGAATTATGAGCTTTAATACAATGACATAGACTCGTAAGTCACAAAGTATCCTACGCGTCGCTACCTGTCAAATCAAATAGATACTGTAGTAATGTTTTGTTTGTACGTTTTTAAATTTTTAAATATGCCGAAAACAAATGCAAATTATTGTCGCAATTTTAGGAAAAAAAAAACAAAAAAAGGAAAACAATATTAAAAAAACATCACAAATGACAACAAAAAGTTCAACGGAATGTGTTCGTGAATTTCGTGCATGCCGAAAAGCGTTATTAAATCATAATATACTTATCTCTATGTATTGAATGTCGAAATCAAAGTAAGTACTTATATATTTTCTGATCAACAAAGGACATCATTCTTTTTGTATGAGGACTTGGGCTTAATTGTATTAACAGTTTAACATACATTTTAAAATAGTTTAGATAGGGTTAGGTTTAAATGATAAATATCAAAAGTGTATGTTTTAAGCTTCCTTAAGAAAGCTGTGTTTATATGCATACAGCTTATATGAAGAGAATTGTGGATGTTAAGGAATCTAGGTAGTTGTGTCAGGACCGTGGTAAATGGCGCTTTATTGGCTCTGCCTATCCCTAGCGTGACAATTTGATTGATTGATGTTTTTTCTAATTTTTGTTGTGCATTAAATAACATATTTTTGTTGCTTTGCTTTTTTTATTGCAACTAAAAATAGATGTTGATGTGTTTTTATTTATTTATTTTAGAAAAGTTGTACAGTGTAACATACATAATATGTATATATACTAGCGCTTAACTGAATAGATAAGAGTCTGCCGATCCGGGGTAATACCACCACTTACAAGTATACAGACCGTGAAGTGACTTAGTGTAGGATCAGATTGCAAGTGCAAGTAGGATCAGCACTAGCTCGGCATAGTGGATGCGATTGCTACTTGCAGTTGCTTAATAATAGTAGTGGTCGCCTGCATTAATGGTCTGAAATTCATTGATAATAAAAACACATTAGTACATACATAGGACCCGTGCGAAGCCGGGACAGGTAGCTAGTCTTCTAATAAAAGTGACAAAAGATGAGTGTCTGACATCATTTGTCACGCAAAGTTTTGAACTGACTGCACAACTGTGTAGCTTCATTGTGACACGACATCTGACCTCGACCCGTCTGATGATAAAACCGAGTCAGTTCCCGACCGCCTAAGTCGCCGTCACTATGCCGGCCAAAGAATTTAATCTGCGGACTGCACTACTTGTTTGTATGAGATTGATTCCGTGCAACGCGACAATATTAAAGCCGCAGCGTCAATATAATTTCCAAACATCATATTTATGACTTAGCAATTGCAATCGCAATAAGTAGTGCAGTCTGCGGTCTGCAGTCGCCAGCGGATTCGCACCTCAAAGCGTCTAATATCTATGTCGTCTGTGAACATAAGCACAGTCACAGTCCCCAGACACTTGTACGCCACTCGCCATGCATCTTGACACACTTGCATCTTGACGACAGGCGTGGACAAACGGTTTAGCGATTGGTTTGTTGCGTGTAAAGTCCCGGGTTCGATTCCCGGTCGGAGCAAATAATTGTTTCATAGCATTTATTTGTAATATTTAATAATTATATTTAATATTGCAAATATATGTAAACAAAAGAAAAAAGAGATGCGATATTTTCTTCGGGTCTGGTCATCAAAAAGTGGTAGGCTGTGGTACCCAGTCTTCCGATCCGGGGTAGTACCACCACTTACAAGTATACAGACCGTGAAGTGATTTGGTCACGTTTCGGGATCAGCTTGTAAGTTGCCGGTTCCAACTAGGCTGGCATAGTGGATTTGATTGCTACTCACAGTTATTGAATTATAGTAGCAGTGACATCCATTCATGGACCACACTTCGGCTTAACATCAAGCGGGGTGCTGTCATATGTCGAGTCATCACAATAAAAAAAAACTTTCATTTCTTATTCTTCTGCGCCATCACAATTCATGCGACGTATTTATTTAACACAACCGTTGAATGATTCAGTTATTAACCCCTGATGAGGACATCTCTCAAAAAACCGACAACCGACGGGGAAGACAGGTTCTAGAGTGGAGACCACGAACCGGAAGACACGGCGTAGGTAGGCCTCCCACTAGATGGACTGACGACATAGTGAAAGTCACAAAAAAATGGATACATATATACAATAAGGCCTGGCTTATTGTATATATGTGGTATGTACTATGGTTGTCCTGTTTCTATGATACAAGAACTTTAGTAGCTTAGTTTAGAATTGAAATAAAAAATATATATATAATAGATACGCATGCAGTAAGTAACTTATATTCGCAAGCAGAAACACAGTCTAAAAATAATACCGACCGACCGACGGGCATTAAAGGGGCCATTTCGTGGGGGCTGCAACCCTTCCGGCGTAATCACCATGGCAACGGAGGGCTTTACTGCCCAATTCATTCATTAGGCTTTAGTGTAAAATTGAAAGGGTGGACGTTTTAAGTTTACTTTTTTTATATTTCAAACAATAGAGATCCGATCCGAGGTAGTAACCACAAGTATACAGACCGTGAAGTGATTTAGTCGCGTTTCCGGATCAGCCATTAATTTTCAGGTCACAACTAGGCCGGCATAATGAATGTAACTGCCACTTACAATTATTTAATAGTAGTAGATGTAGATCCATTCATGGACTTTATCGTATGTCGACTCAAAATAACAAATAAACTTATATTTAATAACCAACTCACATCCGCTATGCCCGCCTAAAGAAAGTTCCTTCGATGTTGTCAATCAATCAAACATATCAATCAATCTTTCATATCATCTCCCCCCCCTTCCAACCCCTGGCTGAACAGCTAAATCCTCAGTTGTTGGTAAACAACTTTAATTAAAGAGTCGTCATAAGTATTTTTACTTTTAAGGTGTGATCCGATAGCGACCGCAGACCGCTGACTTCACCACTGCTTTGTATGAATTAAGTAGTATGGCGCGGCTGCAGACTTCAGTGTCGCCTTGCACGAAATCAATTTCACACAGATTAATACAAACCAGTATAGTGCGGTCTGCAGTCTGCGGTCGCCATTGGAAACAAACCTTTAAACTTCGTATTTTTCCAATGAATATAAACCGAAATAAAACGTAGCTACATAGTACTTACTATATTATTTACGAGTCTAGACATAAACTAGAAATGTTAGTGAACTCTGTGTAATCAATGTTTTCGCTCACACTGTTGTTTACCTACTATTTTTATGTAAGGTGCGATTCAAATGTTGACTACAGCTGCACTTGAATTAAATACGCGGACAGCTACACAGTCGTGCAGTCGTTAAAAAACTTTACGTGATAAAGAATGTCAGACACTCGTCTTTTGTTAGTTTTATTAGAAAAGGAGGAGGATGACAATTTATTTATGTTATTACATACTACAAGGAATAGAAAATCAATTGAGACTATATTTAAATGCAGATCACACAAAGGAAGTTATTCAATACTAATTAAAAAGCATTCGATTACCAATTTCTTTATTTTTTTAATTTTTATTGTGAGTCGACATATGACAGAACCCCGCTTGATATTTAGCCAAAGTGTGGTCCATGAATGAATGTCACTGCTACTACAATTCAATAACTGTAAGTAGCAATCACATCCACTATGCCGGCCTAGATGGAACCGGCAACTTACAAGCTGATCCCGAAACGTGACCAAATCACTTCACGGTCTGTATACTTGTAAGTGGTGGTACTACCCCGGATCGGCAAACTGTGTACCACTGCCTACCACTCTTTGATAACCAGACCCGAAGCAAATATCCATCTCTTTTTTTTTATTAAGAAATATTTGCAATATTTAATATTATTAAATATTACAAATAAAAGCTATGAAACAAATATTCGCTCCGACCGGGGATCGAACCCGGAACTTTACGCGCAACAAACCAGTCGCTAAACCGTTCGTCCACGCCTGTGGACATTAATGTTTTGAGACTATTGTCCTATATTAGACACTATAGGAATCGTACCCAAATACTTGACATGATGTCGCTCTACATACAGTGGCCGAGTGAGACATGAGAATGCACTCTTAGACATGAGAATGGTAGGCAGAGAGGCCCAGTATGCCAACCAAGGCTAGTACCACAGCTTTCAAATGTACAGACCGAACTACCAAACTCAGTAGAATAGTGGGATCAACTTAAAAGTTGCCAGCTTAATGGATGCGACTGCTAGCTGGAGTGCGGTTCCTGCTACATCTATACAAGATGTAGCAGGAACCGCACTCCAGCTTAACACCAAACGTAGTGATGTCATATGTCGAGCCACAATAAAATAAACAATTTTCCTTAGACCTTGCTCACAATACTGCTATCTAATAAAAAGTCTATATTGTTATAGTCTGTCTAAGCCGAAATGACGCGCCCCTCCACTGCATTTAAGCACATAAAATATGAATGCAACACACCGAAAATGCAATTGTAATTGGTCATTCAGTTGCTGGTTAGACACAAAAGGAGGAGCACGCTGATGAAGTATAGTAGTATAGTTAGTAATATTTGTATTAACACATTTAAATAAACTAATAAAGTGGAAGGGCGCGTCATTTATAGTTAGACAAGCTATACCCCTCCTTCCCACCCCCACACGTCCCTCGACACCTAGACGCCAGTTGCAAGAGCAAATTTCATCGCGTCGAATACAAAATTAACTTTGTGAAAATCGAAAATTTCACAATCGTATTCTTATCTATTCCGAATTCCAATATCAATTGGAAAACCTACTACTTACATTTGGAAACGTTCCAGGTTCACGTAATATCTCGTTCTTTCGAATGAAATCGAAAAAAAAAAACATATTTATAATCGATTTAGTTTTTTTTTAATATGGTTTGGGCACATGAAAAGGATGAGCGAAAGTAGATTGACGAAAGGAATTTACAAATCTCATGTGAATGGATGCGTTAAACGAGGCAGGCCCAGGAGTGTGTTTGCCGACCAAATCGGAGACATCCTTAAGAAAGCTAGGTTGCCTAGTGCCCAAAACCATAGAACTTGTATGAAAAGAATTGTAAATGTGAAGGAAGCGAGGGAGTTGTGTCAGGATCGTGGCAAGTGGTTTTATTGTCTCTGCCTACCCCTGTGGGGAAAAGGCTTGACAATTTGATTGATTGTTTTGATAAATATATGACTAACATATTCTGACGAAATGCGAATAAAACCATTCTTTTATGTCTTTATTACTTTTTATGGTTAATACTTTCTTTTATAAAAACCATAAAAGTTACACCTATAGTAAGTACCACTTTAAGAACTTGCGCAGAAGTATATCTTTTTTAATTTCGCTAAGCCATATCTGCCAATCATAGAGCGTCATGGTGCATGGCCGACCACTACCGGTTGTTGGTAGCAACTTACGAGCTGATCCCGAAACGCGACTAAGTCACTTCACGGTTTCATTTATTTGTAATGTTTATTCAATCTAATTAATAAACATTACAAATAAAAGCTGTTAAAGAAATATTTGCTGCAAAACGGAAATCAACCTGCGTAACAACGGACTGGTATTTTTTTAATTGTGACTCGACATAATGACAGCACCCCGCTTGATGTTAAGCTGGAGTGCGTTCAATGAACGGATGTCACTGCTACTACAATTCAATAACTGTAAATAGCAGCCACATCAACTATGCCGGCCTAGTTGGAACTTACAAGCTGATCCCGAAACGCAACCAAATTACTTCACGGTCTGTATACTTATAAGTGGTGGTACTACCCCGGATCGGCAGACTGGGTACCACTACCCACCACTTTTATCCTAACCAATGCGTCAAGTCTGTCGTTAAACAGCTGTCTTGTTGATTCATGAAATAAAAATATCTTTTAATGTTAAGGCTTCTTTTTTTACTAAGTCCTAAGTCCACAAAAATCTGCCCACACAATAAATAAATTCAATGTCGTTCTGACCTTCATATTGCAAATATAAAAAAACTTTTATTTTACTTTTATTATTATTTTTTACATATCATGTATATACTAAGCTACTAGAATTGCTTGTATTATAGAATTAGGACGACCAAAGTATAGTAGGGGAATGAGTTAAAGGAACGCGCGAGGAATGCAGTTGTGACGTCATGGTCACGTGTCTATTATGAATAGTGAAGTAACATGCAAAATGTCGTTAACAATAAACACACACTTTCCTTAAAACGCAAATAGGTTTAGTTAAAAAGAAAATATAAATGTGTATTAAATTGAAGTATAAACATTAGACAGCAACAATTTTCAATGAATTATATATTAATTTATTTTGAGAATAGTTACTGCATGTTTTTTTTTCTTTTTCACACATTTTAATCACGTTTCTAATAATGGTTCTAGCCTGAATACGGATGACGACTCTTTTTACTTCAATTAACTCACTAATTTTTCAATAATCAAACAAAGAAATATCGATATTAAATGACATCGCCGAGCTATGAGCGTCACTAAAAGCGGCCACTAAGATACGGGTGGTGGTCGTTTCACGCCCCACCGCACCTCAGCCCCCGAATTCATTTAGCTCGTTCCCCAACTATACATAGTATACATATCTTAGTTTGCGTGACCATTTCAGAATTGTAGGTTGCCGGTCCAACTAGGCCGGCATAGTTTAACTGTGCTACTGCAGCAGACGCAAGCATTCATGGACCGCAATCGAGCTTAACATTAAGCTAACAAAAACTCACTACCATTAGACCACGGATGCCTTACACTTTATTTGAATCCCTAAAGTTAACTGGCAGATGATAATGCCACCTTTGTGCATCAAGTTAGATTTTTTTATTATATTTTTTATACCTAGCAACCCTAGGCATAGTGGCAATGCATTATGCACAACAGCTACCTACTATCCGCGAGTAAATATCGTGAATAAATTTACACACTATGGAGTATGGACATTGCAAAATCGATACAAGGGGAAAGAGGCATCCCATTATAAAATTCTGTCGTACACCGAAGCGTTGACTGGCGGGGAAATTCTGAATTATTTTTTTGTTGACACGCGACATCGGGGCCCCAATTCTTTAAATTCATAAGCAAAATGATTTGACAACAAAAATATTTCAGAATTTCAAATATTGCGATATATATATTTTTTTATTTCTTATTTACATTTCTATACTAAGCTACTAAAGTGCTTGTATCATAGAAACAGGACAACCAAAGTACATATATCAAAGATACATTGGCACCGGTGGGTGGTTTCGAACTCGTGCTCTCGGTTTGTGTAAACATTGCACTGCCACTACACCACGGTCGCCTTATTTGACATTCTTGATTGTAGAATTTTCTTAGAATTCGCGCGAACATTGATTAATGAATGAAATTAATTTTATGCGGCTTACTATCGCGTCTCTCTGTGACCACAATGGCTGCAAATCTCTCGAAATGAAGGAATAAAAAATTGTATAATATAATCATTAACGAAAAATAAACGCGGTAGTAAGTCGCATAAAATTTGTTTAATTTATTACTTTTTTTTATTGTGACACATTTGACCTCGACCCGCTGATGATAATCAAGAGGAGGTCCACGAGTGACGACGACTGAAAAAACGGAGTTAGTTCTCAGCTACTTCAGCCGTCGCCATTATGCCGGCCTAAGGTGCTTCTTGATCCAAGGTCATAGGATGGAGAGAACACATGGGCTGGCAAAGCATTCCACTTGTCAATTGTTCTACAAAGAAAAGACGCACCGAACTTTTTAGTAACTCGTAGGTAACAAATCAAATAGGTAACTACGGAAAAGAGAATATTACAAATATATCATCAAAAAATATTTGTAATATTTAATCCAATTATTGAATATTACAAATAAGAGGACTTAACACGTCAATAACTGTTGTACTATCCACCGCAACACGCCTTTTAATTTTTTTTATTATGACACGACATTTGACCTCGACCCACCTAATGATAAACAAGAGGAGGTCCAAGAGTGACTACGACTGAAAAAAACCTAGTCAGTTCACGGCTGCCCCAGTCGCCGTCACTATGCCGGCCACCACACGCATCGCTTAAAGGATCCAGGGTTATAGGATGGAGAGAACACATGGGCTGGCAAAGCATTCTACTTAAAACGATTATTTTAAAAAGAAACGACGCACCGAACTTTTTTGCCCTTCACGGCGCAATGCATGGAGGGGGGAGGGGGAGGAGGGGGTTTGCGTGCACTCCTTTAATATGCGAAAGGGCTTATAATACACAGAATTAACTCGCCTCCGGCGGACATGTCGCACGCAATGCAATGGGCGACATAATTAAATTCCAAAAGCTAAAAGCAATATTTCAAAGAGAACACTACAGCATATCAAATCAAATTAGGGCGACCGTGGTGTAGCGACAGTGCAATAGTTTTACGCAAGCCGAGTGCATGGGTCCGAAACCACTAACCGGTACCAATGCACTTTGATATATGTTCTTTGGTTATCCTGTTTCTATGATACAAGCAAGCACTTTGGTAGCTTAGTATAAATATGAAAAAAATATATATAATAAAATATTTATACATTTCCATACTAAACCACTTAAACATGCTTGCATCATAGAAACAGATCGACTAAAGTACATATATTAAATATTCTCGAGGGGTTCTAGGTTTGCGTGACTATTCACTACCACCACGGTGTCAAATACGCATTTTTAATAGATTAAACAAATTTTATGCGGCATACTATCGCGTTTATTTTGGTTTTACAATTTTTTATTATTCCGACGTTTCGAGAGCTTTACAGCCATCGTCGGTCTCCGTGAGATCCCGAAACGTCGGAATACAAAAAATCTAAAATCAAAATAAACGCGATAGTAAGCCGCAAAAAAATTGTTTAATTCATCAATGTTCGCGCAAAATCTAAGAAAATACTACGCATTCTTAATTACGCATCTATACACGTACAGAACTCAATGGCCTTCTAATACATCTTACGTAGGGTTATAATCAATGATATTTTAGAAAGAAAAGACGTAGATACGTTATAGGCGCTCCAAAACAGGCACGTTAAAACTATGCTAATAAGCAAACCTGAACTCAGTGTCGCGATGCATAGCAACATATATTTACATAGTTACATACATACAAGTCAGTGGTAGAGAGTGGTACGCACTTACAAGTATACAGACCGTAAAGTGATTTGTTCGCGTTTCGGGATCAGCTTGTAAGTTGCCGGTTCCAACTAGGCCGGCACAGTGGATACAGTTGTTGAATTGTAGTAGCAGTGACATCCATTCATGGACCACGCTCCAGCTTAACATCAAGCGGGGTGCTGTCATATGTCGAGTCACAATAAAAAAGTCAAGCTAATAAAAGTGTGTTGAAAACACACACACACACACAATCATTGTAATGCAATAAACAGCGACAATATGCCCATAACATGCGTGGCTTTAACCCTCACGTGGGCGAGCGTTGAGTCACTTCTCAGCCATTTAAGGTGACCGATAATATACGAATGCGTAGTAGTACATTAGGAGTGGTAGGCAGTGGTGCCCAGTCTGCAGATTCAGAGTAGTACCACCCACTTACAAGTGTACGAGCGTGAAGTGACCTAGGCTACTGCTACTTTTATTTTATTTCATTGTGACACGACGTTTGATCTCGACCCGCCTGATGATAAGCAAGAGGAGGTACAAGAGTGACGACGACTGAAAAAAACGATCATGATGATCGGTTAAGTAGTTGTTGCGTGAAAACGTAACAAACTCACATTAATAATAATAGCAGGATATACTTATCGGTGCATTAATTATAAATAACGAAGCGCTATCTATTAGTATAATAGTCTGTGACAAAAGGAAAACCTCAAGACAGACTGACATATAGAAAAATAATTCCACAATAATTCACAAGATTATTTATTATTATGAACATTATCTACATCTTTTTTATACTACAAATAAACAAATATTTAATAGATATTATTTTTATATGACGGACATCGGAATGCCTGCGACTTTTTTTTATTGTGACTCGACATATGACAGCACCCCACTTGATGTTAAGCTGGAAAGTGGTCCATGAATGGGTGTCACTGCCACTACAACTCAATAAGCCGGCCTAGTTGGAATCGGCAACTTACAAGCTGATTCCGAAACGCGACCAAATCACTTCACGGTCAGTATACTTGTAAGTGGTGGTACTACCCCGGATCGGCAGACTGGGTACCACTGCCTACCACTCTTTGATGACCAGACCCGAAGCAAATATCTACCTACTTTTTTATTAACAAATATTTGGAATATTTAATATAATATGAATTAAACAAATTTTATGCGGCTTACTATCGCGTTTATTTTGGTTTTGATTTTACAATTTTTTATTATTCCGACGTTTCGAGAGCTTTGCAGCCATCGTGGTCACGGAGAGACTGAGGTGTTGGTCGTCCTATTGGTTGATGCTGTTATTGTTTCCAAAACTACCCCGTTTCATATTTTGTTTTTCTGTTCCCGGTTTATTTCAAATTTTTGCAAAAATAACTGACGGTGTCATCTGGTTTGGCAGTTTGCTGGACTTGGGACTTGAGTTTGTGAATTATGGGGTCCCAGGTGTTAGATAATCGCCAACCACCTTCTCTATTGAAATTAGGATGCTTTTTAATCTCAATAGCCTCGCGTACCATCCTGGGTATCAGTCGACTTTCCTTTGCGAGGATCTTCGGTTTGTCGAAACGCATGTAGTGATTGGCGCCGTCCTGTTGATGCTCACAAACTGCAGACTTTCCACTACGTTGGTGTTTTATATCCGCGATAAATAAACGCGATAGTAAGCCGCATAAAATTTGTTTAATTCATTAATCAATGTTCGCGCAAAATCTAAGAAAATACTATATTTAATATAATTATTAAATATTACAAATAAATCTATTAAACAAATATTTACTCCGACCGAGTATCAAACCCGGGACTTTACGCGCAACAAACCAATCGCTAACCGTTCGTCCACGCCTTAGGCAGGGAAGACAGAGATCCTAGAAAAATATTCTTGCTTCATGTACAACCACATTTCTCTTTATTCATAACAACCTTGTTTTTTATATTGCGAAGTGACATCTGACCTCAACTTGCTAAACAATGGGAAGCCCAAGAGTGCAGACGACTGAAACAACCCACTCACTTACAGTGGTCTAGTATGCCAGCCAAAGTTTTTTTACGCTTCCCTCAAGGATCAAAATAATGAAATGTTCGACAATTAAACGACGCGTCGAACCGATAGTTCGACTGTCGATAGAATACAGATGATTCCCTAAACCTGTGCGGGCGTGCATGCATAAGGAGAGTAAAAAAAAGGATCACGGGTATCACCATGGACACTCGCTATGGAATTTAGTTTTTCCACACTGGCTAGCCATTGGAAATGCGACCTTATCACGCAGCGCTTAAATACAATTTTAAATGAAAAGACTTATTGAATAAAAAATCAAATTATCCAGTAAACAGGACTATGCGTAAATAATTAATTAAAATCGATAAGTAACATGAGCACCGCAACATAGTTTTTAGGGCGCGTCACTTGTTTTTATATGCGTTTTTTTATATATTTTTTTTACATTTCTATACTAAGCTACTAAAGTGCTTGTATCATAGAAACAGGACGACCAAAGTACACATATCAAAAATACATTGGTACCGGTGGGTGGTCTCGAATTCGTGTAACCATTGCACTGCCACTACACAATATTATTTAGTATTATTTTCAATGTAGTGACAAGGGTTGACAAAGGAATGCTTCAATGGTTTGGGCACATAGAAAGGATAAGTGAAAGTAAATTGACGAAAGGAATTTATAAATCTCATGTGGATAGGTGCATCTGCACCCATTCCTCAAGAAAGCTGTATTGCCTAATGCCCATAACTGCAGAGCTTGTATGAAGAGAATTGTGGATGTGAGGGAAGCGAGGGAGTTGTGTCAAGTGGCCTATCCCTGTGGGAAAAAGGCGTGAAAATTTGATTGATTGATATTTTTGTAAATTTCTATACCAAGCTACTTATCATAGAAACTAAACGACATATTTATACATTGGTACCGCAGGTGGTTATGAACCGATGACTCTTGGTTTGTGTAATCATCTAAGTATCACTACACCAAGGTCGCCTTATTTTTATTATCAGATTCGGTTTATTATTTACCATTTTTTTTCATATCCAAAAAAAAAGTTATTTCCACCACTTACAAGTATACAAAGCGTGAAGTGATTTGATCGCGTTTCGGGATCAGCTTGTAAGTTGCCGGTTACAACTAGGCCGGCATAGTGGATGTGACTGCTACTCACAGATTGTAGTAGCAGTGACATCCATTCATGGACCGCACTCCAGCCTAACACCAAGCGAGGTGTTGTCATATGTCAAGTCACAATAAAAAAAAGGGATAATAGAGCTCGTTTTGTTTGTCTTATCTACATCGACGATCGCTTCCCTCGCATCCATGGGTCCTAGCCAAGTTGCCTTTCTACAATCGAAATCGCTATAGAATAGAAACACAAATGTATAGGAATGACATTTGCTAACGAAAAGTCACGTGGTCTAGCGAAACGATCTTCAAATCCGTAGCCAAGTCAACAATTTCTTTCTATTCGATCGAACGATTCGATAAAACCTTCGATAACCCGAGCCAAGATGCACTTTTTGACAGCTCGTTCGCTTGCTGGCGATTCGAAGTTATCGAACGTCAATATGCTGTAGAAAACGAAACAAAATGGCGGATTGTTCGATCAGCTGATTTAAAATATGTAAGATATGTGCGTTTTTGTTAATTAATAGATTAGTTTTGCTAAAAATCGTTAATTATGCATTTTTTAAAGTAAAAATCACATTATAATAATTTCAGTCATCGTAATGAGACGGTGGAAATCACATTATTATGCCTAGTAAGCGTTGTATTAAGATATAAAATGCGTACATTTTACATGTTAATAGGTATAAATAATTTAAACTGCGTCATATTGTTTAGGAAATCAGTATTAAATTTTAATCTACTGTATTAATTCTAATAATAATTTAAAAAAGGCATTTTTGGCCAGTGTCGAGGGAATCGTAAGATAAGTAATTTATTTAGTCGTCGGCGCTCTTGGACCTCTCCTCACCTCCCATCAAGCATGCCCGATGATAAAGGAAGATGCGATGCGTGAAGAAGCACCTTTGGCCGGCATAGTGACGGCGGCTGAGACAGCCGTGAACAAACTCGGTTGTCTCAATCGTCTGCACTTTTGGATCTCCTCTTGCTTATTATCAGGCAGGTCGATGTCAAATGTCGAGTCACAATAAAAAAAAAAAAAAAAAAAAACAAATATAAGATGAGGATGAGAATAAGGTTAATGATGATGGTCTTAGTAAAGCGGAGAAAACACTACTATAACTTCTGAAAGAGCCTAAAGAAACCAAGAAGAAAGACATTTAAATCACTTGTCTATACTTGATAACCATTTTTACCACCATTATTATACATTTATATTTAAGAAACACAAGATTTGCAATTATTTAAAATTGCACGAATTGTCACTTGTAGTTGCCCGCCAAAACTCCCCATTTGTGAATTTGACGTTAATGACATTTCCGTTCGCCAAATTGAGCGAAATCATAGACAGTTATCGAAAGTTGCCATAGAATAAGCGATCGCTAAGTGCATTGCATCTTGGCTGCGCACATATTATCGTTAACGCTTGAGCGTTAGCGATTGTAGAAATAGAATCGATACCGAGCGATGACATCTTGGCTAGCACCCCATATCTCTCTTCATACATGTTTGCACGAACTGCGCACCCCAACAAAAACAAGTTATTGTAAATATTATTATTATAAATGAACATTTTATTGTTTTCCCAAACACAAACACACAAAAACATTTTTCCGTGACGTAACAGCGGAAAATAAACGAGTGAGAAAACCATCTGTTCGTCTCTGTCCATCACTGCCCTAAACTTTGGTTTCGAAAGTGTGCCCTTAATATTATAGGTAATCGTTTAACCTGCTGTAAGTAATATTTTTTTAGATGAAGACTTTTTGTTGTGACGAAATCTGACCTCGATTTGCCTGATGGTAAGCTAGGGCAGTTCTTTTTAGCACGGCAAACCAAGAAGCAAGATAAAGATTTGCAAAGAATATCATTCCAACTAATTTTAAAGAACAGTGCATCAAAATTCCAAAAAAATATATTTAAGCGTTCTGTAAAACTTCACACAAAACATAGTTGAAAACTTTATTAAATATTTAATTAAAGATTACGATGTGCCGGCCTATTAAATTATTTAAAATGACTTACAATAATATTTCTTGCAGTTTTTTATCTTGCTTCTTTTCCCACCCTATAGACCTTGAAAGTTATAGGACGGGGAGAATAATTGATTAAAAATAACTACATTTAACAAAACGAGCTTTTGGATCAGGGTTATTTGACTAAACAAAGTAGGTCTATAATAAGATTATTTATAATAAAAAAAACAAATCAAATTGTCACGCCTTTTTCTTACAGGGATAGGCAGAGACAATGGAGCGCCACTCGCCACGATCCTGACACAACTCCCTCGCAAGCTATCTCTATAATATCTATATAGTAAATTATCAGGATAATTATTAGTTGAAGTCTTGTCTCTACCTATCCCTGTGGGGAAAAAACGTGACAATTTGATTAAGTAATTAATTGATAAATTATCTTATGCGTATTTCTGTAATCCTAAAGGTGACTGGCAGGCAACCGCAGTCGGCCCTCGCTTCGAATACCACCGAATAATTTGGACGTCATCCTGTTTCTATGATACAAGCAGCCAGCTTTTATTTTAATATAAAAGCTGGCAGAGAATGTTAACCAATAAAGTTGTTTTTAAATAAACCTAGGGCAGACAGTTCCAAAAATATTATATATTATGTAAAGTGTCAAATTGGCACGGGCAGATGAATTAGAACATACGACTAATACTCGTAACTTTGTTATGACGCAAGTTCCCGTTTGATATATCATTTCTATAATAAGTGCTTGTATCATAGAAACGGGACGATTTAAGTACATAAAGATACATTTACACTGGCGAGTAGTTTAGCGTGACCATTGCACTGCCTCTACCCACGGTCACCTCATATACGCACAAAAAATAAACCCCAATTTGAAAGTTCTATGTTTTTATTATGGCTCGACATTAATACAATACCCTGCCTGCTGTTAAGCTGGAGTTCGGCTACTGCTACTACAATAAAAAAACTGTAAGTAGCTGGCTTAGTTGGAGAAGACAACTGTCAAGCTGATTCTAAAACGCAACTGCGTCTCATTATCAATCAATCAAATTGTCACGCCCTTTTCCCACAGGGATAGGCAGAGACAATAGAGCGCCACTTGCCACGATCCCTACACAACTCCCGTGCGTCTCATTATGTTCTGTACAATTAAAAGTAGCGATGCTGCGCCGGATTGGCAGATTGGGCAAACGGACGGGACTGTACGACTCTAATTATCATTTTTTTTCTTTTGTAGCTTGACATACGACAGCACCCCGCCTGATGTTAAGCTGGAGTGCGGTCCATGAATGGAGGCGACTGCTACCAAAGTTAAATAACTTTTTTTTTATTGTGACTAAACATATGACAACACCCCGCTTCATGTTAAGCTGGAGTGTGGTCCATGAATGGATGTCACTGCTACTACAATTCAATAACTGTGAGTAGCAGTCACATCCACTATGCCGACCTAGTTGGAACTGGCAACTTACAAGCTGATCCCGAATCGCGACCAAATCACTTCACGGTCTGTATACTTGTAAGTGGTGGTACTACCCCGGATCGGCAGACTGGGTACCACTGCCTACCACTCTTTGAAAGTAGCAGTCGCTTCCACTACGCTCACGTAGTTGAAATAGTGAAAGTGCTCCAACTGCATTCGTCCAGAGCTCTTCTAATTAGCCCAACAAAAGTCAGCGCTCTCTTAGTTAGTATACCAAATGCAAAAAAGGTTTTTTGACAAAGAAGGCCCCCAAACTTAATCTCGAATAATAACTCGGAGTCACTTTACGGTACAGTAAGCAGACGAAAGTATCCACAGGTGTGCAGGTATAGGCTTGTCTAACTATAAATGACGCGCTTCTCCGCTTTATTAGTTGATTTAAATGTGTGAATGCAAATATTACAAATTACAATTGCATTTTCGGTGTGTTGCATTCATATTTTATGTATTCTCGCGGTGGAAGAGCGCGTCATTTCGGCTTAGACAGACTATAAAAGATTGGTTATATACGGCGCAAAAAACATAACCTAAAAGGTGTAAGACAAAAAATCTGGTTCGACTTTCCTGATAGTAAGCAATGGGTGGTGTTATACAAAATTATTCAAATAAAAAAATTGGGGCAGATTTTTTTTTTGTGACTCGAATTCTGACTTTAACCCGCCTGATGGTAAGCAAGAGAAGGTCCAAGACTGACGACTGTAAAAGTTATTCACGGTTGCCCCAGTCGCCGTCACTATGCCGGCCAAAGTTGTGATACTATGTTGAACCACTATAAAAAGTGTAATGACTGAAAAAACGGACTAAGTTTACGGCTGTCTCATTCGCCGATCAAAGGGTTGTTTTCACGTTAAATCATAAATTCGTTACGATCAAATACCAATTTCGAGTTGAGGAGAAACCGATGAAGCAATAAAATTGCTTTTTTAAGACGTTTTTTTCTATTGACCTATAATATACTTTACAGCCAACGCTGCAAACATGTTATGAATCGATTTAAAGTGAATTAGAACACGCCATACACGAATACTTTTTCGAGTGACGTCACGTGGTATTTTCTTAGATTTTGAGCGAACATTGATTAATAAAAAAACTGCCAAACCAGATGACACCGTCAGTTATTTTTGCAATAATTTGAATTAAACCGGGAACAGAAGAACAAAATCAAAATACCAAACAGATTAGTTTTATAAACAATAACAGCATCAACCAATAGGATGACCAACACCTCAGTCTCTCCGTGACCATGATGGCTGCAAAGCTCTCCAAACATTGGAATCATAAAAAAATGTAAAATTAAAACCAAAATAAACGCAATAGTTAGCCACATAAAATTTGTTTAATTCATTGTCTTCACGTGTTTTTTATTATAATTTAAGCTACTGTAAAATGAATCAACTATTGCAGTCTTCAAAGTTCTTGGAAAACAATTAAACTTAAGAGTGGTAATATTTGTTAATAATATAATATTTTGATCAACAAATATTTGTAATATTTAATTATTAAACATAAATAACAGAAGCTATGAAATAAATATTTACTCCGACCGGGAATCAACCAGAGACTTTATGAGAACAAACTTATTTTCTAAGCAATGCGCCAGGCCTATCGTCAAAACAAACACGCCTGTGTAAAAATACCTATTACCTATGTATACATATATATTAGTGGTGGGCAAAATTATATTATTGATTGTTTTCTAAAAATACAGACAAATGCTTTAAAGTTAATTAATCTCATTCAATCAATCAAATTGTCACGCCTCTTTCCACAGTGATAGGCAAAGACAATGGAGCGCCACTTGCCACGATTCTGACACAACTTCCTTGCTTCTCGCACATTCAAGGATCAGCTTGTAATTTGCCAGTTCCAACTAGACCGGCATAGTGGATGTGATTCCTACTCACAGTTATTAAATTGTAGTAGCAGTGACATCCATTCATGGACCACACACAAGCTTAACATCAAGCAAGGTTCTGTCATATGTTGAGTCACAATAAATAAATAAAAATTAAGTTAATGGTATTATCATTATTGTTTGCAGGGAGGGCATAATTTTTGAATTGCAATCTAGTTAAATACATTTTCATGCTAATTCGAAGATTGCAATTTGTTTTGCACACCATTAAAATTAATTAGTTATGTAGTTAGCGGCCATGCTATTTAATATCAATCCTTTCTGTTTGTTTTTGTTAGACGTAAGCTGTCTTTGTAAAATATCATATATAAAAAATAATCAAACAAATTAACCGTGGTGTAGTGGTAGTGCAATGGTTTCGCAATACGAGAGCATGGGTTCCTAATCATTTGCCAGTATCAATGTATCTTTGATATACTTTGGTTGTCCTGTTTCTATGATACCAGCACTTTAGTAGCTTAGTATAGAAATGTAAATAAAAAACAGATTGTCACACCCCATATCCCACAGGAATAGGCAGAGACAATAAAGCGTCACTTGCCACAACCCTGACACAACATCCTAACTTTCCCTACAACTACATTTCTCATACAAAACCTATAATTAATTAAATTAATTCATTATAAAAGGTCAACTATTACTTAAAATAATCAAGCCATTTAGTGTAATGAGACATCGATGGTAATGAGTCAATATAATATAATAACAAAACAATCATTAGTAATGCATGCTTTAAGTTAGGTAATTACTTGAAAAGTAAATTAAACTAAGATTCATAATTGAATACTATTTTCAATTTAAAATAATAAATAATTCTTTAAGTTAAATAGTGTCAGTATTTTATGAATGAACGTGAAAAAAAATCAATAATATTTTGTCAGAGATAGTTTACACCGGCATTTAATTGTTTGTAAACAAATAACACATGATGAATACACAACTTTCATTAAACTGTATTTTTCTAACACAAAATACTACTTTAAACTTGCTGAAGCTTCAAATAATTAGAAAAACTAATCAAATAACCATCAGCCGGTAGATACAATTAATACGAAAACATGTGGAAATTAACGCGCCAAAATTTAGACGAAATAAATAAACATGCTTTCATAGCAAACTTACGAAAAGCATATAAATCTTTAATTTCTGTTAGGTTCTAAAGCTAAAATACCTCGAAGAATATGCACAAAAAGGAAAAAACAACAGCTAATCCAAAAAAACAATATTCGACCTAATATTTTATTATGATCCCTCTAGCGGCTAGAAAATGAAACTTAACATAATGGCCGACCGAATGGCAGCGATGACCTAACTAAATGCGCAAATTACTTACACATTCCTCCTCTTTTTCCATTCCAGAGGGCATTTGAGGGACTGCCCGATTTATCGCCGAGTACTCCGGTAAATCTGGGAGCTCCTCGCCGAGGTATATGGGCATGGGTTTCGATGCATCCAGGGCCCTCGCCCTAAACGATAGCTTCGACATTTTGTTGACAGAACAAAACACGTTAGCGTCGACACTATTATGCACTTATTTAACACTTTGTAACTCCACTTGGAGGTCCAAATGGACCGTAATCACAACTTTACACACTCTAGTTCGTTCCCATGATTAATTTTTGCACGCACTCAGTCACAATTAATGAAAAACAATATCGAAACTTTCCATATTGAGCGTCCTTTACAGAAAGCCATCATGGCGGCCTTCCGTTTGGCGAGCGCCCATGTCGAACTTCCACCTAGTACGTAATGCGCGGGAAGGAAACACGAGGTAGCCAAAGTAACGAATGAGATACTTTTTAAATTAAAACTAGATTATAAACAACTTTTCTTACATTTTATTTAATAAAATATCATACTAATGTAAAATAAAAAAATAAAACGTAATATTAAATAATTCTTAAAATATATTGCTTTAAAAGTATAAATCTTGATCGTCAAGTTCCGTATCATAGACAAATAGACTATACAACGTTTCGTTTCACGCATAACAATTACTACCAAACATTTTTTTTATAAATAATATTTTTATAACTAGCTATTATAAATTATTTAAAAAATTATAAATTTATGCTATTAATTAAATTAAATTATGTGCAATAATAAATAATTATCAAATTTGTAAACTCGCATTATCAAAATTATCTAATAAATATCAATCAAATTGTCACACCTTTTTCCGACAGAGATAGACAGAAAACACCCTTCTGGGTCTGGCTCGTTTGACGCATCCATCCACATCAGATTTATAAATTTCTTTCGTCAATCTACTTTCACTCATCCTTTCCATGTGCATAAACTATCGAAGCATTCCTTTGTTAATCCTTGTCACTACAACTTCTTTCAAACCACATCTATCACGCAATGTGCTATTGCTTATTCTATCCGCTATCGTCACTCGACATACAATCCTTAACGACCGCATTTCTACTGCGGTAATTCTACTCTCATGCTTCTTCTGCCATACCCAACCTTCACTTCCATACATTAATTTAGGAACCAGCACCGCATTATGAACAGCCATTCGTGACTTGGGACATTATTTGGCTGTTCATTATACTATGGATGGCACTGTTCACTACGTGACCCTTTCGCTCTCTTCTCCTAATATCTTCATCACACTTTCCAATTCCATCCACTGTAAACAAATTGTTTTACTTGTTTCACTTTCTTTCTATCATTATCTCACATTCTTTCATTTTATCCTCTCTCTTCAAAAACATTAGTTTAATAAGCGTCACTGGGCTGCAATGTCAGAGTACGTCTCGTGTGTATGTCTGCTTGCCTTATAGCTTCGGTGATACGGAAAGCAGATGGGCCGGTGCCTTAAGGGGAATCTTGTTGGCTGATAGCTAAAAGTCTGACGTGTTGCGCTGCTCCACGTACCTATCCCTCTGCTTTCATATAAATTTTCGAAGATCCCCTCTTACGAATAGTGAGCCCCCTTCTTTTATGTCACGCCAACGTAGACCTCCGTCGAGTCTCCCGTGGATCTGGACCACTTTGGGAATCAATGGTGTAAACGATGGTTTCAAGGTATTACATACGCTGTATCTGATACTTTTAAACCATCGTTTTACGCCATGCCACTGGATTGACGACAGGCGTGGACGAATGGTTTAGCGATTGGTTTGTTGCGCTTAAAGTCCCGGGTTCGATCCCCGGTCGGAGCAAATATATCGGGTGTGGTTGGCAGTGGTACCCAGTCTGCCGATCCGGGGTAGTACCACCACTTACAAGTATACAGACCGTGAAGTGATTTGGTCACGTTTCGGGATCAGCTTGTAAGTTGCCGGTTCCATCTAGGCCGGCATAGTGGATGCGATTGCTACTCAGAGTTATGGAATTGTAGTAGCAGTGACATTTATTCATGGACCACACTTCGGTTAAACATTAAGCGGGGTGCTGACATATGTCGAGTCACAATAAAAAAAAATTGAGACGGCGAAACGGTACCATGCAACAAATCTTTTTCGCTTTTTTTTTTTGCAAAAAAGTAACAGGTTCACTTAACAGTCTGTTTATAATGTAAGATCGTTCTAGCGTTAATTTTTCCTTCAAGCTGTAACTTAAAATTAAATTTGAAAAAATGATTAGGGAAATAAAAAACACATTAAAAATTTCATACGCAATTTATTTTTGTTAAATGCTAAACAATACATAAGAAGGAATATCAATAAAACAAAACGAAAAAAAAAAAGATTTTTTAATACATACAAAACAAATGAGAATCTACTATTTATAAATAAATATATCTAAACATGATCTGAGATAAATTATTTCCTAACCGAATATAGTACTCAGCTCTCTCATTTTTTTGCATAGTGACTCGGTATCTAACCTCGCCTTCCCCGATGTTAAGTAAGGAGAGGTTCAAGAGTACCAACGACTGAAAAAACAGACTTAGTTCACGGCTGCCTCAGTCACTATGCCGGCCAGAAAATCAATGGTAATCGTAATAGTCTTCATTTTGACTATTTAACCATTCGGGTCACGTGAACCATATTTAACCATTTGGGTCATTCTAAAACAGAATGACCCAAATGATGAATGAGACCCGTTCGGGTCTCATGATTCAAATTTAATCATTCGAGTTACGTGATCCAAAATCAAGAGTTGTATACAGAACCCAGCTTTACGCAGTCCCGCTACCCGAACGGAAAATCCATGGATTCCATAAATAAATGTACTTTGATTCATATGATCCAAGTTCAACCTGCGTGATCCAAAATGAACCAATCAAATTGTTCATATTTACTTGTCAAAATCAAGCCAATTACGACTATAATTTAGATTACATTGAGAGACAAGATAAAATATTTATGATTTTTAAAATTTAACCAAACATGATTTTATACATAATTAAAAAACAAATCAATAACAACGAAAAAAAGAATAAATTTATAGTGAACGCACGAATTTACAAAAATAATTATAATAATAATAAAAAATATTTATATGCGTTAGTTAATATAGGTTTGATTTTATTTTACTTATTAATTTACAAAGTTTATAAGTCTTGTAGATTCAACGCAAATTCATCATTACGCCAAATTTGATGTCCCTGGGAAAGAGGCGTCCCATTAAACTACTGTCTAGTGTTTGAGTCAATAAGTATTTTAATTACATAATCAAACTGTGAATCTAAAATGTATGATTAAATTAAACATTTCATATAATCTTAACATTTTTTACACTGGTCATACTTGAATCACATCTGTCATTCAAACGTCTCTATTTAACAGATTTTTCACCAACAGATGGGTTTTGTATTTATACACATTATCACGTAGTTTTTGCCCAGATTCCACGGCCAGCATCAGGTTCAGTTCAAATGCCCATTGCTAATCGAATCGAAAATATTGACATTTTGACAAGCGGTTGGACGTTTGAGTGCAGAACGAGAACCGCGAAGCGACACTGTATTAAAGTTTCGGTATTGAAGTGTCCGAACAGACATTGAAAGATATTTTTTGATTAACGTTTAGTCGAATTTACACGTTATTTTAAAGGGCCTAAGATGGTTGCGTGTCCTGATTTTATGCGGTCTATGAGCAGAGAATACTGTTGCCCCAAGTTTAAGGTCATTTACGTCTTGCGTGCAGTAGTCGCATCCACTATGCCCTTGGTAAATCCAAGCAACATTCATACTAATCTCAAATAACGACTAAGTGACACCTGGAAATGGTGGAAACACTACCCAGGGTTGGCAGACTGGACAAATAAATACAACCAGAATAATACACTTTAAAATCTGACAATTAATTAAAAACAATTAATACTAAACGAAAAAAGTAATAAATAATTTAGACAGAACATAAAAACTTTATAGAGCATAATTTATAAAAAAAAAACCTAAAATTAATTATTTATTCACATTTTTTAAAAATAACCAATTTTATTATTATTGCCATTAAAGTAAAATAAACGTGATAGATAATCTTAAACAGCAGAAATCTCTCAATTTAAAAACATAGTCCGCGCATAACCTTAGAAAATACTTTATTATGGGTCATTTAAGGCCTTACTCCATAGCTACACACGCAGAGGCTACGCACCTGGTCCCGACATGTAAGCTATAGTAAAGCCATAAAAATGCGACTGCTACTTTCATATATTTAACTGTAGTAGCAGTCGTCTCCATTCTTGGACCGCACTGCAGTCTAACATAATGCTTCTGCATTCTTGCTGTCATATGTCGAGTTACAATAGAAAAGATTTTAATCGTCGTGTTTAACATTTCTTAAAATAACGGTCCGCAGTACAAAGATTTTCAGACTTATTATTTTTATTTAAGTTTCAGTAGCATTAGTAAGTTCCTATTAAAACTTACAAATGCTATACAACAGATTTAGGAATCTTTTTTTTTTATTGTGACACGACATCTGACCTCGATTGACTTGATGGTAAGCGAGGGGAAGTCCAAGAGCGCCGATGACTAAAAAAACGACTTAATTAACGGTAGTCTCAGTAACCGTAAATAAAACGCCAAGAATATGGATGTCATTTTTACCAATTTCACCGTGTACAAATGTTATCAATTTCGAGACAAATATTAAATTCATGTTTATAATTTTAATCGTTTAAATAAATGGACAAAAACTATTATAATGAATGCGAATAGTAAGCCGCAATAATGAACGCGACTAATTATCGCTTTAATGTCTGGAGTGCTAAACTTGTGTAGCCTAGCCTGTCATACAGCTAAAGGATAGAGGCCTTTATTCGATAAATTTATTATATAAAATACGATAATAATTTGTTGTACAAGTCTTTGTTAGTGTGAAGTAAATATTGATAAATTTATTAATTAGAAACAATCCACCATTTCAACTTTGTATATGAACTCTTTTGAGATAACTAACTACAATATATAATCATAATTGTCACGCCTCAATTCCCACAGGGATAAGCAGGGACAATGGACAATTCTCTTCATATAAGCTTTTTAATGTTAACTAGCTAAATAAACAATAAACGTATTAACCGCAATGCATTGAACAGCGGCGGAGTTCGGTACCACTATTGCATCTCGAACAATACATACACATTTCTTTAACATACTTTACCATTTTAGAAATATACATATAAACAAATTGAGCCCAAACTTTATAATTAATAAGTCCATTTTAAAATTGCTTTACAAATTAAAAGTAAATTATATAACTTCAAAAGCTGGGACCGCACCAGACGATCCACGCCGCTCAAAAGCTTGGTTCACGTGATCCAAGTTCAACCTATGTGATCCAAAAAAAAATCATCCATTTGTTACTATGCTCAAAGACGACAATCAAGCCAATATTGAAATGCCTTTATAATAACTATAAATGCTGACTTCAAACCCATGGATCCAAATTGGATCGTCCGGCGTGAAACCGCATTTGGTAAATGGCAAGCCCATTACCATTGACAAAAAAACACCATTAAAGAAGCTAGCTCCTTGGTCAGGTTAGGCAACCGATCCGTTTGTTATCAGTATTTTGCTATTCTCAAAGACGACAAATCAATCAAGCCAATTTTGAAAACCCACTATTTATTATGCCTTTATAAGGAATAAAAAGGCTCGACTCCAACTCCATGGATCCAAATTGGATCGTCCGGTGTGAAACCGCAATTGGCTTGATTTTGACAGAAAAACACTATTAAAGATGTTAGCTCTTTGGTTAAAATTCTCTATATTCGACCAATACAACTAGAATAGTTCAAGCGTCTGAATAATTTTAAAGTAAATAGTGACAGCGACTAAGTGTATTTTTTTTGTGACGCACCATCTGACTTCGACTTGCCTGATGGTAAGCAAGGGGCGGTCTAAGAGCGCCGACGACTGAAAACAGTTTAATTTTACAGTCGGTTTAAACTACGAGCTTCTTTGATGGTATTAAACTGTAAAAATGGAGTCCATTACCATTTCACCACTGAAGTTAAGTAAAAGTGAAGTTATTAAAGAAAAAAGTAAATTTAGATTTTATTTACCTACCATAGTCATGAAACCCTTTAGGTTGGGCCTACAACAATAATTTGAAGCTCGCATCACACTAAACAGACTATTAGCTAACATAGTCCCAGCCTAATAAACTGAGCATTTTATTGTTTTAAATATTTTTTTTATATAGTACAACAATTTCATTATGTGATATAAAAAAAACTGCAAAAAACAATTATCTGCATGTAATTTTTTTAAATATTATTTGGGCATTACAACTCCTACCGTATTATGCTTCCCTGGTACCTGCAATAGAGATCGACTATCGTCGTAGATTTTTTAATTGTGACTCGACATATGACTGCACCCCGCCTAATGTTAAGCTGGAGTGCGGTCCATGAATTGAAGCGACTGCTATTTACAGTTAAATAACTGTAAATAGCAGTAACATTCACTATGCCGGCCTAGTTAAAACCAGCAACTTACGAGCTGATCCTGCGATTAAGTCTTTCCACGATCTATATACTTGTAAGTGGTGGTACTACTCTGGACTGCCTAACACTTGTCGACGGTCCGATGAAAAACGGCGTGCCGAACTTTTTAGTCTGGCGGCTGATTTGGTCGACAGAATCCGGATGATTCCGCCAATCTGTGTAAGTATTACGGAAGTAAAAATACGAAGGAAAGCCTAGCGACCTCTATAGATTAAATCATGCAGATAAATGTATTTTGCAATAGGATATACTTTATATTTTTTAAGGTTTAACTATCTAAATTATCTGGCTGACCATCTCCGATAACGCCTTGTGGTTTATTTCTGCCGACGAATATTTCCACTTCCTAAAACAAAACAAAAAATCTATATTACAAAGAGAAAGTTTTTTGACAGCGCATCGTTTTTTATTTATTTACATTTCTATACTAAGCTACTAAAGTGCTTGTATCATAAAAACAGGACAACCAAAGTACATATTATATCAAAGATACATTCGTACCGGTGGGTGGTCTCGAACTCGTGCTCTCCGGTTTGTGTACCCATTGCACTGCCACTACACCACGGTCGCCTATTATTTATCATTTTCATCATTACTTTATAAGTCTCTTTTGTCAATAACCTTTCATCCATCCTTTTAAATCATCGCAACAAACAATAAATCTTGTCACTTAATAAAATGAATTAATTGAATAGTATTCGATCATAATAAATCACATCACTATAAACATTGGACTGTCAACTGTCAAAGGAGGCGCCTGGGAGTTTTGGCGGGCAACTTGAATTATTATTTGAAAAGCTTGTGTTTTTCACAAATATTAATGTGTAATAATGGTGGAATGGTTATCCAGTAATCATTTTTAAGTTGATCAAGTATAGAGAAGTAATTGACAATGTTTTAACATTGAACCATATATTTTTACTTTGACACTGTAAGTTAAATACTAAAGCCATAAACAAGAAGAGAGAAAGAAAGGAGGCGCCTGATTTTAGGAGAATTCAAGATGGCTGACAATGTATTTAAAACATGCGGTTACGAGTGAGAGCACTCTCTAAACAATTGCGGATAGTTCTGCGTGATAAATTTGACTGAAAAGCTTAAAGAAGGTGGTTGACGAAAGAGATTTACAAGTTAGAATATAATTCGATCAAACCCGATCGATCAAAACCGATTTTTTGTAAGAGTATTCGTTGTATATTCATACATTACAGCGAGAGTAAGAGGTGGACCACCGTGAGGCAGTTGATGCATTAGAAAATTGGAGTTCAAACTAAGGTTGAGTAAAGCCCTACTTTGGAGGAAGGCTGGAGTGTATTTACTGGTGGATTTACCTGTGCACCTTCCACGCTGGTATCCGCTTGCATCTCTTGTGTAGCTCCACTTGAGATACGCTCAGCTAATTGGCGTTCGCGTATCAATTTTCTGAAAGTTTAAGAAAATCCAAAATTAACATTAAATCGTGGTCACGGAGAGACTGAGGTGTTGGTCGTCCTATTGGTTGATGCTGTCATTGTTTTCAAAACTACCCCGTTTGATGTTTCTTGTTTCCAGTGAAATTTTTTTTGGTGTCATCTGGTTTGGCAGTTTGCTGGACTTGGGACTCATTATGTTTAGTTTTAGCTCGGAGACGTTTTTGCGTTTGTAGTAATGTACAGTCAGCAAATAAAGGAAAAAACAAATTATATTTAAAAAAAAATTGCCCGATTAAACATGAAGTGTTTCCATCTGACCAAGATTTCGAGAGGGTATGTGACGTATGTATATGTATATATTTCGCCAATGAAAACAATTAGTCGGTTTTGTGCACGATATTCTGCAATTTTATCAAATATTTAATTCGCAAGTACCGAATTTTGTGCTATTCCGTTAAAAGAGTCCAGTTATCTTCCGTTTGCTTCCAATTAAACCTAAGGACACGACGTGTTTTCGTAACGTGTGTTAATAATGGTAACGCGCTCTTAGACGCACTACTACAAATGCAAAAACGTCTCCAAGCTTGATTGTAATTCTTTATTGCACATTAATAACTACAAAAGTTTGCTAGAGGCGAACTTAATGCCTTAAGGCATTTTCTACCAGTTAACCTTTGGAAGATGTATCCGGTGAATCGGATGTCGTCTTTATTTTTTTATTGTGACTCGACATATGACAGCACCCCGCTTGATGTTAAGCCAAAGTGTGGTCCATGAATGAATGTCATTGCTACTACAATTCAACAACTGTGAGTAGCAATTACATCTACTATGCCGGCCTAGATGGAACCGGCAACTTACAAGCTGATCCCGAAACGTGACCAAATCACTTCACGGTCTGTATACTTGTAAGTGGTGGTACTACCCCAGATCGTCAAACTGGGTACCACTGCCTACCACTCTTTGATAACCAGACTCGAAGCAAATATCCATCTCTTTTTTTTATTAACAAATATTTGCAATTTTTAATATTATTAAATATTACAAATAAAAGCTATGAAACAAATATTTGCTCCGACCGGTGATCGAACCCGGGATATTAAGCGCAACAAACTAATCGTTAAACCGTTCGTCCACGCCTGTCGTCTAAATAAAGAATTCTAACCTTCTATGTTCCAACATAGCTTTCCTGTCCGCGTCCCTCTTCTCTGCCGCCAATCGTGCCTTCTCGTTCTTCTGCGCGGGCGCACGTGTTCGGGGCGTAGAGCGGGACGAAGTATTGCTGGATGACGGTGTATTCTTCTGGGGTACGGATTTTAACTGAAACGGTTAAGAAAATTTATGTATTATAAAAATATATTTTATAAACATCGTTTTTCAAAATATATTTTTATTTTGATGTTGATGGATGCGTTAAACAAGGCAGGCCCAGCGGGGTTAGGTTGGGCAAGTTAAAACGATAATCGTCTCTCGTCGACGATTGGCAAAATAATAAAAGTTAGGCTGAATTCACCAAAATGAGACTATTGATGATAATGAAACGTGTCGTCGCACAGACGATATTCGTCACAATTATTAATAGTCTCGTTTTATTGGATTTAGCCTAGCTTTTATTATTTTGACAATCGCCGACGAGAGACGATACTCGTTTTAACTTACCCCACCTAACCCCGCTGGAGGGTGGGGTTGAAGAAAGTTGGGTTGCCTAGTACCCATAACCATAGAACTTGTATGAGGAGAATTGTGGATGTGAGAGAAGCGAGGGTGTTGTGTCAGGATCGTGGCAAGTGGTGCTTCATTGTCTCTGCCTATCCCTAAAGGAAAAACGCGTGACAATTTGATCGATTGATTTTATCGTGACTAGACCTGCCTGATAGTAATGCCTGATGATGGAGGTCCAATAGTGAAAAAAACCGAGTAAGTTTACGCGTGTCACTATGCCGGCCTAATTGGCTTCTTAGCTGGAGTGTGGTCCATGAATGGATGTCACTGCTACTACAATTTACTAACTGTAAGTAGCAATCACATCCACTATGCCGGCCTAGTTGAAACTGGCAACTTACAAGCTGATCCCGAAACGCGACTAAATCACTTCACGGTCTGTATACTTGTAAGTGGTAGTTCTATCCCGTATCGGCAGACTGAGCACCACTGCCTACCACTCTTTGATAAGCAGACCAAATATTGACCTCTCTATTACAAATATTCGTAATTTTAATAATTAGATAAAATCATACAAATAAAAGCTATGAAACAAAACTTTGCTCCGACCGGGAATCAAACCCGGGAAAAAACTCGTAGTAAACTAGTGTATTGATTTTTTGATTTTTTTTTTACATTTCTATACTAAGCTACCAAAACGTATCAAAGAAACAGGACAACCAAAGTACATATATCATTGGTGGTTTCGTACCCGTGCTCTCCTCGGTTTGCGTAACCATTGCACTGCCACTACACCACGGGCGCCTTAAAAACCAAAACACAAAATTGATTGAATACAAGAATACTCACTTCTCTCCATTCATTGTTCCGCAGCAAGTCTATATGCTCGAAGAGCGCATCCACATTCCTGACCTGCAACAAGACCATATCCCAGAAGCCTTGCAAATCGCCAACAGTGGTCGGAAACTGTTCGTCGCCACGCTCGTTAATGTTATTGTAGCATAGACCTGGAAACAAAATAAAACATAATTAGGCGACCGTGGTGTAGTCAATCAATCAATCAAATCGTCACGCCTTCTTCCCACAGGGATAGGCAGAGACAATAGAGCGCCACATGCCACGATCCAGACACAACTCCCTCGCTTCCTTCACATTCACAATTCTCTTCATACAAGCTCTATGGTATGCAAGCTGGTGATGTAGTCAGTACCGTCTTTAACCTTTTGGGGGCCCCTGTCAATCGCGGGGCCCTTGTCAAGTGGCAAGTTTTGAGTTGCACAGAATAAGGATCTGCAGATTAGAAGAGCGGCGCGGTGGGAGGCGGAGAGCGGCAAGTCGGGGGAAGCATCTACATTCTGTCGACCGAATTGGCAGTCGACCTGAAAAGTTCGGTGCGTCGTTTCTTTGTAGAACAATCGATAAGTGTTCTTTCCATCTTATAGCCTTGGATCCTTCAAGCGATGCGTAAAGAAGCACCTTTGGCCGGCATAGTGACGGCGACTGGGGCAGCCGTGAAGTCTGCCCAGGCGGGCCGAGTTCAGATGTCGAGACACAATAGCATAGCAGTATTACCTTGAAATTGTTGCATTTTCTGTGTTGCCAATAAACGAGCTTTCCCTGATGCTGAACGGAGAAATCCCATCACCTCCTCGCTGATATCCTTGTCCTGGAAAAGCGATACAAAGGTTTTTTAAATCTATAAACTAGTTATGAGATGTGGTTTGAAAGAAGTTGTAGTGACAAGGATTGACAAAGGAATGCTTCGATGGTTTGGGCACATGGAAAGGACGAGTGAAAGTAGATTGACAAAAGGAATTTATAAATCTGATGCGGTGGATGCGTTAAACAAGGCAGACCCAGAAGGTTGTTTTCCGACCTAATCGGAGACATCAAGAAAGCTGAGTTTGCCTAGTGCTCATAACCGTAGAGCTTGTATGAGGACAATTGTGGATGTGAGGGAAGCGAGGAACTTGTGACTTGTGTCAGGATCGATGCAAGTAGCACTTTCATGCCTGTGGGAAAAAGGCATGGCAATTTGATTAAAATTATGCAACTAATGTCAAAATGGAATATAAGTCGAGTGTAACCGTACTGACATCTAATACAGCTGTCATAACTATAACGGTGTAGAAATGTGATATTAAATAACATATCGTTTACTTCAGCTCATTTAGCTAAGATTGAAGTCCGTGATTCTCTTCTATGTGGCTGTGGTATAGAGAACAGCACTATGACACATACTCGTATTCTTTAATTTCCCCAACATTCCCTTTACTCTGTATGATTTCCTCGTTCGATAACTCGCCCTATTATTATCAGCAGCGGTGCTGTCCTATGTTGAGGCACAATAAAATATAAGAAATTATAGTCTGGGTTCTAAGTCAAAATTTTAATAACAAATATTAGTAATAGATTGAATCTAATTGTGACGCTGAAAAGCTATAAAACAAATCTTTGCTCCGACGGGGAATCAAGCCCAGGATTTACTCGTATTTTGGTCGTTCTGTTTCTATGATACAATCATTTTAGTAGCTTAATATAGTAAACAAATAAAAATGTTAATAAAAACATACCTCTAGTGTTTCCATTTCATTTTCAATCGAAACAGCCATTGCAATCAGTCTATCTGTCTCTTTCTTCTCCAGCTTAAGGAAGTAATGGCCATCCTTCACAACCTCATTATCCACATCACTGCTCCCTAACTCGCTAACCTCACCACCATTAACCTCACTATCATTTAGACTTATCACAGAAACTCTATTTTTAACTTCTTCCACTGGCTCTACTTCATCAGTCTTCTTTGCTACTGGAATGTCTTTCTCCTGGAAGGCTATATCGACTATAGGTGACTTCTTTGGCGATAAAATAGGTAGTTGTGCCCTAAACTCAGGTCTTAAATGCCTTAATACAGGTAAAGATAAATTTGGATCTTGTGAATTTATAAAATTTTCATTTTCGAACACACTAGACCTTTTAGGCGAGTACGACTGGTTGAATCTATCTTGACAATTCAATGATTTCTCAGTGAGTACTTTAGAATCTTCATATTCGTCTTCACAATGACTTATCTTGTGTCTTTTCTGGTTGAAGAAGCCCTGTGCTAATGCTCCTGGTCCGTACAGTCTCTCGACACGCTGTTGAATGAAACTCTTCATTGGACTAGTGAGCTTCTCTCCATTTTCTTTAGTTATTTCAACACGTTTACTTATACCGTTGGAATTGTGTATAGTAAACGATTCAGAGCTAATTCGAGCATCAACATTTTGTCCGTTCACGCCTCTGCTCACAAAATTAGTCTCCGAATAACTGGATTTGAAAACTTCCTTCGCATTATCAACCTCATCTTTCTGATGGAGCATCGATGAAGCGAAGGATTTGCTTTCACTCGACATGTAAGATCTGCTGGTCATCGCAGGACCGAGAAAATCGTTTTTCAATTGCTTATTCTCCGCAGCCATGAATACATTTAACGGTGTCGTTGCTAAGTAAGGATCAGTGTGCGCCTTTGTAGGCGCTTTTGTTGTCAGATCTGAACGAGTGTCATGAGGTCCGAAATTAGGTACAAGCAATTTATTTGCACTAACTGGAACTGGGACTAGTAACGAGTTGCTATACTCAGTTCTGTAGTTGTAATGAGTTATAGGTCTTATAGGTGATGCTTCTCTAGACCTGTTGATGTCTTGTCGTAATTTGGAATCGTATGTAGTTAGATTTGTATAGCCGTTGACAGAACAAGCTAGATTCAAATAGCTAGGCTTTTTATGAGCTGTATCTTCTCTTTTCTTCGGAGTTCTAGATCTGTGACTTGCTGTTTCGTTGACCACTACTTTTGGAGGCGGTTTGAGGAGATTGTCGCTTTTCGGGACGTCTTTTGGTTTAATTTCTGGAGTTTTAGCTGGTGATGGGTTGTGTGATGTTTGTGCTAGTAGTAATTTGTTTTGATGGACGTTAGCTGAGGCAGCTCGCTCTTGTATCCTCGATGTGAAGTCTTTTATACGACTTGTAGTTGAAGATGGTGTGAGAAGATTCAAGCTTCCCGATGTGGTATCTGTAACAATCAAGACATATTTTAGATTATAGAAACAAAAATAAAACTATAGTTGAAAAGACTAAAAAAACACGCTTGTGAACTACTGTTATTTTTTTTATTGTGACTCGACATTTTATCTCGACCCACCTGATGTTAACCAAGAGGAAGGAGGTCCAAGAATGCTGACGACTGAAAAACTGAGTCAGCTTACAGCTGCCTAAGTCGGAGTCACAATGCCGGCCAAAAAAAATTATTGCATATTCATGTACAAGTTTTTAAATTATGAAGACCTCTATAAGTGGGTGAAAATGAATTTGAAAGATTCCGTCACATAGTTACATCATACAAGTCAAGCTAATAAAAGCGTATTAATATATATTATTTTCTTATATTTTGCGTGAACATTGATTAGTATATTCAACAAATTTTATGCTGCTTACTATCGCGTGTATTTTTGTTACTGATTTTACTTTTTTTTTCATTATTATTCCGACGTTTACCCAGTCTGCCGATCCGGGGTAGTACCATCACTTACAAGTATACAGACCGTGAAGTGATTTGGTCACGTTTCGGGTTCAGCTTGTAAGTTGCCGGTTCCATCTAGGCTGTGATTGCTACTCACAGTTATTGAATCGTAGTAGCAGTGACATTCATTCATGGACCACACTTCGGCTTAACATGAAGCGGGGTGCTGTCATATGTCGAGTCACAATAAAAAAAAAAGTTTCGAGAGCTTTGCAGCCATCGTGGTCACGGAGAGGCAAAATTTATCGCGATAGTAGGCCGCATAAAATTTGTTTAATACAAAAATACATGTGTATAGGTTAAAGAACATGCTTAACGAAACAAAACAATGTCATATCATGATTAATCATGTATTAATCAAATGGTAACAAACTGAAGATTATGCAATAATAAACGTCATATACCCAAATTATCTTTTATACAGGGTATCACACGAACGCTTCCTAAAATAAAGTGGGTAGTGTTAACGAACCCAAAGAAACCGCAGGAAAAATAAAAACATGGACTTTTTATTAAAAAATATCACCGTATTATAACCGTTTAGTAAAACGTATAATACCAATGTACCACCGGTACCAATGTATCTTTAATATACGTTCTTTGGTTGTCCTGTTTCTATGATACTAGCACTTTAGTAGCTTAGTATAGAAATGTAAATAAAAATCGTCGGCACTCTTGGAACTCCATCATGCTTACCAACAGGCGGCTTGAGATCAAATGTCGAGTCACAATAAACCACAAAGGTAAATTCCGGACAATATCCAAAGGCCGCTGTAGATCGTCGACACAACAAAACGTTAGTAATATTAATTAGTACCTTAGGTTTTTACACATATTTAAACTTATTTTTTATTTATTGTGACACGACATTTGACCTCGTCCCGCCTGATGATAAGCAAGAGGAAGTCCAAGAGTGACGACGATTGAGAAAACCGAGTTTGTGCTCGGCTGCCTCATCCGCCGACACTATGCCGGTCAAAGACTTAGTTCTATTGCCCGTGTTTAAACCTTTTTTGCCCATAATCGTGGAGCTTGTATGAATGTGGACTTGAGGTAAACGAGGGAGTTGTGTCAGGATCATGACAAGTGGCGCTCCATTGTCTCTGCCTATCCCTTTGGGAAAAAGGCGTGACAATTTAATTTATTAGTTAAAAAATGAAATAAAAGACTTACAATTGTCTAAATAAAACATTAGATAGTAGTCACACATCTTTTACAACACAAAAATATATTCATAATAGACAAATTTATCAAACACGTAAATAAATTCACGCCTTAATTCCAACAGGAATAGGCAGAGACACTATCCACGATCCTGAACCAACTCTCTCGCTACAGTACTCTATTTAAACCACACCAAATTTCCAATATGACTAGTATAGAAAGGCAATAACTAGGAATAATAAAATCTTTGTATATCTTATCAAAGGTATTATCGAAAAGGTGTATTTTTGAAATCAATTTATTTATTTATTGTGTGCCGACATTGGCCAGCTTGATGTTAAGCGGTCTATGAGTGAAGGCAACTGCTACTACAGTTATATAACTGCCAGTATCAGTTGCATCCACTCTTGTGGTAATTGAAACCGCCAAACTGATCTCGAAACGCAACTGACTTCTCACTTTCAGACGCTGTCACTATAGCTTTTTAGTTCGACCGTCGATCAGCCCCTCTAGCATAGCAATCTAAGAAGCACGGTAAATATCTTGATTGTTTGTCAAAATGTGAGTTTTCCCCGTGAACTGTCAAGTTGCGACCAAGTTGATAGCCGCCATTTTGTCGTCTATATTACTAGTATAGAAAGGCAATAACTAGGAATAGTAAAATCCTTGTATATCTTATCGTAATATCTTTGTATATTTTTTATAAATTGTGTCCCGACATTGGCCAGCTTGATGTTAAGCGGTCTATGAATGAAGGCAACTGCTACTACAGTTAAATAACTGCCAGTATCAGTCGCATCCACTCTTAAAGTTGGAACCGTCAACTTTCAAACTGATCTCGAAACGCAACTGAGAAACTTCACTAATTCAGTCGCTTTCACTATTACTTTTCAGTTCGACTGCCGATTTTGTCGACGAAACGCGAATGCTTTGCGATGCCCAATCTGTGCGATTTTAAAAATACAAGAACAAAGAGCTCACTTGTTTTTTTTAATGTGACTCGACCTGCCTGTTAATAAGCACGATCAAGGTCTAAGAGTGCCAACGCCGTCACTATGCCGGCCAAAGGTGCTTCTTCACGGCTCGCTCGAAAGATCCAAGGTTTATAGGATAGGGAGAACACATGGGCTGGCAAAGCATTCCACTTGTAGATTATTTTACAAAGAAACGACGCACCGAAGCTTTTAGTTCGATTGCAGATTTTCCCCGACCTGTGTTAGTATCATGGGTGTGAAAAGACGAAGTAGGAAAAAGGTTAGAGAGCTCCTCAGAACATTCTACGTGGTACATGCGAAAAAATAATCTTCACCTAGGATATTGTTTGATCATATTACAAAACAGAAACTAATTTGAATCGTATTTAGGTTTTTATTTAACCAAGCATACGGGATATTGTGTTAAAATGATTGATTTCTATACAAAGGGGAATCTATGAATTTATCATAGATACTTTTTGATTTTTTTATATTGTTTTTTTTTAGTGACATGACTACTAACCTCGACCCGCCTGATGATAATCAAGAGGAGGTCCAAGAGTGACGACGACTGAAAAAAACGAGTTTGTTCACGACTGCCGTCACTATGCCGGCCAAAAAATATGTATATGATCGACATATAACCGCTCCCTGCAGTGCGTTTTATTATTGGATGCGACTGCTACTACAAATATACTAAGTCACTTCAGTCTGTACACTTGAAAGTAGAAATCAATCAAATTGTCACGCCTTTTTCCCATGGGGATAGGCAGAGACAATGGAGCACCACTAGCCTCGATCCTAACACAACTCCATAACCTTAGAGCTTGTATGAAGAGAATTGTGGATGTGAAGGACGTAATATTTCTGGATCATGCAGACGACAGCACGGTGCATGGACGCTACACTGCCCGCCCCGCACCCGGCAAACAGGAGATAGCCGATATGAAAGAGTCTGTTGTAGCGGGACTGAACCGGGTTCTTGATCGTATTACCCACTGGGGTGACAAGAACCTAGTTCAGTTCAACGCAGACAAGACTCAGGTTTGACCCCTTCTTTATCATCAGGCGGGTCGAGGTAAAATGTCGTGTCACAATAAAAAAAAACAGAAAGCGAAATTGAAACGCGCTGCCGCTGAGCCTACCTATAACAACTCTGGCAACTTTCAAGCTGATCGTGAAACGCTATTGAGTCATTTGACGGTCTCATCAGAAAGTGGGGTGGTACAACCGGACTTGGAAAGTGACTACCATCTTCAATGGGAAATTATTAATTTGAGGCCAAAAAATAAAATAAAACTAAATAATTAAAAACACTATATTTAAAAATAAAAAAAATTAACGTATGAGAAAGAAGTAATTTTGTACTCATAAACGCTAATGATTCGTTAACTTAACTTATCATGCAAGCCAGTATTTAAAGGTTGAACCAGGACGTTTTAATTTAAAATCAGGAAGCATTAAAAAAGCAGTGTAGTTTAATGTAATACACAATCAATCAATCAAATTGTCTCTGCCTTTATCCCACAGAAATAGGCGGAGACAACGGAGCGCCACTTGCCACGATCCTGACACAACTTCCTCGCTTCCTTCACATTCACAATTCTCTCCGTACAAGCTCTATGGTTATGGGCACTAGGCAACCTAGCTTTCTTGAGGATGTCTCCGATTTGGTCGGCAAACACTTTCCAGGGCCTGCCTTGTTTAACGCATCCATCCACATCAGATTTATAAATTCCTTTCGTCAATTCACTCATCATTTCCATGTGCCCAAACAATCGAAGCATTCCTTTGTCAATCCTTGTCACTACATCTTCTTTCAAACCACATCTATTACGCAATGTGCTATTCCTTATTCTATCCGCTATCGTTACTCCACATACACTCCTTATTGACCGCATTTTTAATGTGTTAAGTTAAATAATGGAATAACTATGAAATAAAAAATTCCAGTACATGTAAAAAAAACAGGACGGTTGGCAACCCTAGCTTAGTGATTGTTGAAAGCCTGACCTAGACTTGGTAAGCAAGGGGAGGTACGAAAACTGAAATAACCGACACAGTTGCCCCTATGCTGGCCAAAAAAAGCTCCTCAGAACATTCTACGTGGTATAGACGAAGAAATAATCTTCATCTAGGATATCGTTTGAACATATTACGAAACAGGAACGAATTTGAATCGGATTTAGGTTTTAATTTACCCAAGCATACGGGATATTGTGTTAAAATGATTGATTTCTATTCAAAGGGGAATCTATGAATTTATCATAGATACTATTTGATTTTTTTATATTGTTTTTTTTGGTGACATGACTACTAACCTCGACCCGCCTGATGATAATCAAGAGGAGGTCCAAGAGTGACGACGACTAAAAAAAAACGAGTTTATTCACGACTGCCTCAGTCGCCGTCACTATGCCGGCCAAAAAATATATGATCGACATATGACCGCTCCCTGCTTAATGTTAAGCTGAAGTGCGCTTTATTATTGGATGCGACTGCTACTACAAATATACTAAGTCACTTCAGTCTGTACACTTGAAAGTAGAAATCAATCAAATTGTCACGCCTTTTTCCCATGGGGATAGGCAGAGACAATGGAGCACCACTAGCCTCGATCCTAACACAACTCCATAACCTTAGAGCTTGTATGAAGAGAATTGTGGATGTGAACGACGTAATATTTCTGGATCAGGCATTCATCGCTATGCAGACGACAGCACGGTGCATGGACGCTATACTGCCCGTCCAGCAGCCGGCAAACAGGAGATAGCCGATATGAGAGTCTGTTGTAGCGGGACTGAACCGTATGACCCACTTGGGCGACAAGAACCTAGTTCAGTTCAACGCAGACAAGACTCAGGTTTGACCCCTTCCTTATCATCAGGCGGGTCGAGGTAAAATGTGTCACAATAAAAAAAAACAGAAAGCGAAATTGAAACGCGCTGCCGCTGAGCCTACCTATAACAACTCTGGCAACTTTCAAGCTGATCGTGAAACGCGATTGAGTTACTTGACGGTCTTATCAGAAAGTGGTGGTACAACCGGACTTGGAAAGTGACTACCATCTTCAATGGGAAATTATTAATTTGAGGCCAAAAAATAAAATAAAACTAAATAATTGAAAACACTGTATATTTTAAAATAAAAAAATTAACGTCTGAGAAAGAAGTAATTTTGTACTTATAAACGCTAATGATTCGTTAACTTAACTTATCATACAAAGCCAGTACTTAAAGGTGAAGTACCAAGACGTTTCAATTTAAAATCAGGAAGCATTAAAAAAGCAGTGTAGTTTAATGTAATACACAATCAATCAATCAAATTGTCCCTGCCTTTTTCCCACAGAAATAGGCGGAGACAACGGAGCGCCCTGACACACTTCCTCGCTTCCTTCACATCACAATTCTCTTCATACAAGCTCTATGGTTATGGGCACTAGGCAACCTAGCTTTCTTGAGGATGTCTCCGATTTGGTCGGCAAACACTTTCCAGGGCCTGCCTTGTTTAACGCATCCATCCACATCAGATTTATAAATTCCTTTCGTCAATTCACTCATCATTTCCATGTGCCCAAACCATCGAAGCATTCCTTTGTCAATCCTTGTCACTACATCTTCTTTCAAACCACACCTATCACGCAATGTGCTATTCCTTATACTATCCGCTATCGTTACTCCACATACACTCCTTAATAACCGCATTTTTAATGTGTTAAGTTAAATAATGGAATAAATAATGAAGAAATAAAAAACTCCAGTACATGTAAAAAAACAGGACGGTTGGCAACCCTAGCTTAGTGAATGTTGAAAGCCTGACCTAGTAAGCAAGGGGAGGTCCGAAAACTGAAATAACCGACACAGTTGCTCCTATGCTGGCCAAATAAGTGTGAAATTATAGTTCAAATTTAAATTTTATTAAAATTAATTTAAAAAATAACAGCATTTATTAATGGATCATTAGCGTCTTTGAGTACGAAGATATACCTGCTATTAGAATAAGAATAGGACGGGCTGTTGACTAACTTCACTTGACTGATTTAAAGATGTCTTTTTCTTAACAGTCCGCTAAGAAAGAGACACCATACTAAAGTGAAGTTGGTTGGAGAGTTTGACGTCACAAAATGGCGCCGATTCGGTCCTATTACTATTTTAATAGCATTCTACGTGTCAGTAACTGACGTAAGTCAACAGCCCGTCCTATTATTTTTATTGCTACAGCCACACTATATCGCACTGCTCCTCGTACTGCCGTGAATATTGCCCTAACAGCCACACACTCCCCTACTTGCGATGTTCATCGCGTTGCTCCGATGGACGACAACATTGTAACTTGTAAAAAACCGACAAAAAATGGATCGCCAGCAGGACGGATAACGCAGCCATACTGTCTCCGCCCATTTCTCTCGCCACGCGTCAAGTGTGTGGCCGTAGGGTAATAGCATAGTATATGAAAGGCCCGTAAAATTCTAGCCAATGAACTGGCCAATAAAATGCCAGACATATATATTTATGAGTTTAGCCTTAATAATTAAATGTGGTAATTATTAATTAAACATTAATAACGTCCACCTATTCTAATATTATTATCTAATTAAAATTAATAATTATGTTAATTTAATCTTTTCAAGATTATAAGATATTTTTGTATGTACACTAGTCAAAAGACTTGTGGAAGTCATGGTAGAATCAGACGATAAGCAAGTACATGCCTATTTCTAATTTTAAAAAAATTAAATGAATTCTTCATTTTATTGTGACGTATGACAGCAACTCGCCTAATGCTAAGCTGGAGTGTGGTTCATGAATCAAAGAGTCAACAATTAATTAATCAAACTATTACCTTTTTAAACAGACAATAGAGCGCCACTTGCCACGACACAACTCCTTCACATCCACAATCCTCTTCATACACACTCTATGGTTATGGGCACTAGGCAACCCAGCTGTTTTAAGGATGTCTCCGATTCGGTCGCAAAACACCCTCCTGGGTCTGCCTTGTTAAACGCATCCATCCACACCAGATTTATAAATTTCTTTCGTCCATCTACTTTTACTCATCCTTTCCATGTGCCCAAACCATTAAAGCATTCTATTGTCACTACATCTTCTTTCAAACCACATCTATCGCACACTGTGCTATGTCTTTTTCTATCTGCTATCGTCACTCCACAAACACACCTTGATGACCGCATTCCTACAGTGTTAATTCTGCTCTCATGCTTCTTCTGCCACACCCAACATTCACTTTGTGGCAAATGATCACCAATTGTCTGTCTACCACTCTAAACACTCAGTCCAAAAGCATATTATTAATCCTATGTTTATAACTTATTTATTGCTATTTAAATCAATCAAACTGTCACGCCTTCTTCCCACAGAGATAGGCAGAGAGAATGGGGCGCCACTTGCCACGATCCTGACACAACTCACTCGCTTCCTCTACATTTACAAGTCTCTTCAAACAAGCTATATCCAATCTAATTATTGCTCTTATTTTATTATACTACATGTAAAGAGTATCACTCATCGCTCGAAGAATTGACTTCTGATGGGGAAGAAAGTTTATTGAGAAGACCACAAACCGGAAGACGCTGCATAAGTAGGCCTCCCAATAGGTGGACTGACGCTATAGTGAATGTCACGAATAACCAGTGGATGCAACTGCAAGATTCGGATGGAATCTTCGGAATCGTTCGGAATGGCGTTCTAAGGGGGAGGCCTATGTTCAGCAATGGACGTCTTCTGGCTGATAATAATGATCATCCATTTACCATTGATGGTATAAAATGAACCCACTACCATATATCCTATTCTTGAGAGCAAATTTCTTTTGAAAATTGCACATACAAACACTTATAGAATAACAGACACAATAAAACATGTTCAAGTTAGTATAAACTATCAAAATATAATAGAAACACTCCCACACTTAAGATGTAAAAGATACAGGCGATAGACAAAATAATATAAAAACACCATGCATGATTTGGGCAGCTATTTTGTGAAAATATAGATGGTTCTATTATTTCCATCACTGATAGAATGTCAAGATATATTCACATTTTGAAATTTCCGATTGGTAGGTCTTAAAAGGTGACCGTGGTGTAGTGGCAGTGCAATGGCTACGTAAGCTGAGTGGCACGGGTTCGAATCCACTCACCGGTACCAATGAATCTTTGATATATGTACTGTGGTTGTCCTGTTCCTATGCTACAAGGGCGTTAGTAGCTTAGTATAGAAATGTATAAGAAAAATTAATTATTTTTTCTACACTAAGCTACTAAAATTCTTGTATCATAGAAACAGTATGACCAAAGAACATATATCAAAGATACATTGAAACTGGTAAGTGATTATAAACCTATGCTCTTTGTTTGCATGACCATTGCACAGCCACTACACCATGGTCATCTTAACTTGCAACTACATTAAAACAATTAACAGATGTTTTGATAGGAGAATAGCACAGCATTTTGCCTAAAACTCTGCAAATATATTCCATGAAGAATTGTAGCCCTTCTGAAGGCACATGGTGGCCAAATAACTTATTAAAAATATATTCTTATTAAATTTTTATTGTGACTCGACATCTGATTTCAACCCGCCTGATAGCAAGAGAAGGTCTAAGAGTGACGACGACTGTAAAAACTGTTTATATACATATTTATCAGGTGTTTATATACATATTATTTTCTCTACTAGCTGTAACTTTAGCATTTTACATCTATTATTATTAATTAGATACAATGTAAATCTGTATAGTATTTATACAAAAATTAAAAATTTGATGCCTATAAAGTATTAAGTAAGCAATTTAGATTCCCATTTTATTTTACCTAATTATGCGTAATTGTTAATGCAGGCCCAAACAGAGAAAGACTCGTACAATAGTCTGAAGCGAGAGTTGGCCTAATGTCGTGAGTCATGGAAAAACGAGTCGCTAATAATAATAATGCATACTTGGGTGTTGATTAATTAGATCTTTGACTATGAAACAATTTTCTTAGCATCCACGAGTATTCATAAAATGTCAAACCATCTTCATTCCTGACATTCATGACATCAGCTGGCAACTTGTGTATCATCCCTAAGAGCTTGTGACTGCTGACATACATTTCAAGAAGCCTCAGGCTGGCTGGTTAAGAACCCATTATGCCAGCCAGCCTTTGTCAGAAATATTTGAATCTCCTTTTACCATGCTTACATAATACTTTAGAATCTCTGGGTGTGGCAGATAGAGTATTGTAACACTACACTTCACATAAACTAACATTTTAGGTGCATCTACACAAAGTAAAAAAAAACACAAAACAAAGTCTTCATAGGAAAGTAACTTTCGTTGCCTTAACGAGTACTATCTGCTTGTCCGGCAGCCTGACGCAGTAGAATATAGATCTTCTCTTTAATCCAGTCTTTATTGTAAGGTGCATAGGTGTTTGTCGACTTCTGGTAGACCATGCAACTCAAGTCCGTCAGTTGGTCAATAAAATCAAATAATTGTGAGATGTCATAGGTTATAGTTGGAGTATTTGGGTTGCGTCTTTTCAGGTGTTCCTCGTAAATCTTGCAGACTCCCTCCATACATTCATTTACACTTTCATAGTCGGAGTAGGTGCGGGTTTCCGGTTTAGGGCCTGGTTGCACCAGCAGTATTGTGTGAGACATCTTCAGGCTGAAAAAGTTGAATTATACATGTTTATTAGGTTTATAGGTAGATTTGTATATTAATACCTTTGAAGGTTTACTCTTTTTGTGGTGTGACCACCCTGAAGTGGTACTACACCAGACCGACCAGGCCGACAATACAAATCGTTAGCAATTTGAGGCTACATCTGACCCTGACTTGCCTGATAAAACTTCTAACTAACTTTTGTAAAAATAATTATATTGTAGATGTTAAGAAACAAAAAGTTGTGTCAGGATCTTGGACAGTAGTCAATCATCTATTATATCAAAATATTTATTATAATTTAAATAAATGTCATACTATTTGAGAGGAATAAACAAAAATTTATTAAAATGAATGTTATTTAGCGATTTATCGAATAGCAATTGGACGTAATATGATTAAACGACAAAACAAAAGTTCAAATAAGATATAAAAGCAGAATTTAAAGAAAAACTGCTAATTCTATATAGAACCGATACGGTAATGAAAACAGGCAAAATTACATCATAATATAAGAAAAATAGGGCAGTTATTAAACAAATTCTCATGAGTAAACAATAAAATTTAACACAAGACAAAAAGAGAGTGTTTTGTCGGAAGGTAGACGAGAAAAGAAATTACAAATATTACGGAAGAAATACTTACCAATTCTTTATAAAAGCACGAGAAATAACTTTATTTATCCGATTATCACAAAAACACCACTTTATTTCGTCAAAATTCACGAAATATTTAATAAAATAATGCCCCACGCAAAAGTTCTCGACATGAGCCCACGAAACGTCAAAGTTATTTTTTTAAACCAAAATGGCGGCAGCTATCACGCAAGCGCGCAGTTGCGTTCCGTTTCACACGACAAACGAGCAAAAGATTTATTTTAAGAAAATATAAACGCAATTACAAGCGCTGAATAATAATTATAGTTATTATATATTAGTTTAGTGTTTAATAACTGGTGATCAAAGCACAGTTTGATAAAACCATTTAGGTGCGCGAAATAGAATAATTACTTTATTTTAATACTCAACTTAATTTAGTGGTAAAATTCAAAAATTAATACTACATATAAAATTATATTCGCAAATTAATACCTACATTTAGTTAGACAGTATATAAAATAGTAATAAAACTATTAAAGAACTTATATGTAGAAAACTATTTTTAACATGCATTGAAAGAAAAAGAAGCTAGACGAAAGCCAGACTAGATCTATAAATGTAGCGCTATTGCAGCGGTGAAAGATTCAAGATTGAATTACACTGAAGAGCGTGTAGATTATCATCAATTCTGCTTTACGAGTCATTTATTTATTTAAGAGATTCCTCACGTTTATATTTAGATTCAGATTTAGCTTACATTTTCATTAGCCGTCTCACGAGTTACCAATTTATACGTGATTTATTGTACTGCCATCTAGCGGGTAACCGTGATACTCTTTAATAGTTTATTACATTCTTGAAAGTTTAGTAAAGTTTTCTGCTGCTTTACAAAAAAAAAAAAACATTATTTTTATGTGATGGATAAAACATGTTGGATTAAAACACATGATAGATATGATCTAAAAACAAGGCTGCAAGGACTACGATTCCTTTGTTAAACAATAACCAATTTCAAAAACATTGAGATCTAAAGAAGTACTTGGTAAATTTTGTAAAGGATAGTATAGCTTGTCTAACTATAAATGACGCGCCCCTCCACTTTATTAGTTTATTTAAATTACTAACTATACTATTATGATAAACTGACGAATAACGCTGGCAATTTAAACAAAATACAAAATAGAGTGCAAAAAAGTGCTATGAATGAAAAAGGTGAGAGAAAAGAGTGAAAGAAAAGAAACAAATAACGATTATTATAAATTAAAATGTATAATTGAAACAACAGAAATACAGATTCAAAACATAATATGATGAACAAAAGAGAAGAAACACAAAAACTAATAAGTACACTGTTAAACTAAGTACAAGCTTCGGAACTATTCGAGGTTAAATATAATGACAATATAAATAATGTTAATAAAAATAATGTCATAGAAAAGAATAATGAGGATTCCTTTTTTTGACGTATGATAGGCGGAATGTTTCAGGTGTAATACCCTTGAAATGTTGAACGCCCTTCTGCTCGGCTGTCTTATGCCCGGTTCCTATAATTCCTATCCGGCATCATTATCAGTAACCATTCGTTGTTAACTTCACAATTCACTGACGTTTGAAAAATTATAAAAAAAAAACCTTCATACTTTATGCTAGTAGTTGTCGGTAACTTGACTTACGAGGGGTATTTTATAGGAACGGTTTTGATCTACGGCTGGGTGATAATTTACCTATTCGTATCAAAAACGATCCGTTGACAGATATAGGTACCGAGCCTTAGTCGGCTTGTAGACATTTATCTATGACAGCCAGCAGATATTTTTCCGCTATCACACTTCAGATTGTATCATACGGCATGCGTATTTTAGAAAAAATCATGCAAAATGGTCAATTTGATTTTGAACTTCTCGAAGCACGTTTTTAATTTAACAGAATTGTACTTAGATAAACACATCATGCAGTGCAACCTATTTAGGCAGGAGATCTGCTAAGTACTTAGAGCTAGCTTACTAAAGCGTGGCAACAACTGAATTGCAGAACTCCTGCCTTCATATTAGAGCTATACAATTCAATGTAACAAAAATCGGAACGCAAAGAAAGACATACCACTCACGAACACAGTTAATTACCTGAGAAATCAGTACTCGCGTCCACATCTAAGGAGCAGCTGCCAATAGAATCCACTGATTTATCCATAACTTTAACGATGAGCTCTTTCCGACAATTCTTCAACAAATCAGCCTCTTTGACCTCAACTTCAAACTCCCCAATATCAAACTCATTATTTGATTTCGGCGAAACAGTCGAACTTGGCAATTTGATATCAGTATCATCAGTATTTATAGTTAATATGGACTCTGGTTTTAATGAATCTTGTACAAGTCTTGGATCTAATATTAATGTACTTTCGCTTGTGAAGTTACTCCTAATAGGTTCTATGTATTCAACATTATCATCATCAAATTTAGGTATTGTCGCGTCTTTAGGTACAGCATCTATTACTGTACGACCTAGACTCCTATAATAATGGCATTCAAGTTTCTCCAACTGTTTCTTAGGATCTGAACGTTTCTTTCTAACCGAATCTATTATAATTGGTAGGTTAAGTAAATCTGGAGTCTTCTCCTTTCTACTACCTCTAGAATTGCTTATACTTGCTTCTCTACGGAATAAGGGTGAATCGTCACTTTCTAGTTCGAACTTTTTATATTTAGACGAACTGTGATCGTCAACAGATGAACTATCTGATTTCTTATCAAAGAATGTCTCTAATGAAAAGAAGGACTTGGGACGAAATCTCTTCTTTCTTTCCTTATTTTTATCTTCTATTTCATCAGGTTTATACACTTGTATTATGTTGCTCGTGTTAACAAGGGACTTCGGTCTATTTTCCTGTGGTAAGCTCAGAGGTAATCTATCAACTTTTCTTGAATCTAAACTTAACGTTTTCCTAAACCTCTCATTTAAGTTAGATAATAAAAAATGTCTTCTTTCAGTTGATTTTGGTGTCACATTGTATGACGAGCTCTGTTTGCTACTACAAGGATGTTGGACGTCTGGTTTATGTTCTGTATATTTAAATTCAATATCGTTCTCTGAATAATCGACTCGAACTTTTTCGGGAACTCCATAAGGCTCAGAAGGACATAAGGACGATTGTCGATTTTCTGGTCTGTGGAATAAGAAGGACCCTCGGCTGGATGAGCCTTTATTGTCACAATTACAAGTCCCAGCACAATTCAGTTTGAGACAAGTTTCCTCTCTTTCCAAAAACGATTGTACACCTTCGTGATCATCAGTATGAGGAATGTATTTATTAGTTTTATGAGTTAAGAGATCTTGTCTTATCTTTTCCAGTCTTTCATCGCCATGTAAGCCTCTTGTGTATTTAGATTTAGGCGGTCGAAAGAATCTTATGGATCCGGACCCATTTGATCCATCTGTTGACCTTCGTCTTGTGAAGGATGGCGAGTCAGTGATTTTATTGACGCCTAAAAGGAGAACTGGTGATTTCTGATCTTCATCATCAGGTAAATCGCTGCAAAGAAAAATACTGTATTACATTTGTGCAAACTATTAAGCTTGAAGCAAACGTTAAATGAAATATTTATTAGTTTGTAAATAAAATTAAACGAAATGATATAAAAGAGAAATAATAATATTAAATAAAAAAGAAATACTCACGTACACAAAAAATAAAGAAATAAAAACACAAAACATAAAGGGTTATTTTCTTCAAAATATAAATGTTAGGAAACACTAGACATAGTATGGTGTTAGTTGAAAGCTAAATATTAAACGTGCTTTAGGTTCATGTTTTTAGCAATCAAGTTTGACATGAAAAAGAGACGATGAATAAAAAAGTGCTGTAGCAAGATAGCATAGATTGGTATAGTAATAGAGTATAGAATGAGATTAAACACATCTATGAATTCTCGTAACTACTAGCTTTGATGATAGATGATAGCTCCAAAAGGATCTTGATAGAGATACATTTTCTTTGGCCTTTAACTCGCAAAGCTTAGTTATAAAAGGTTAGCCGATCTAACAACGTGGCAAATCGATTAAAAATACGTTCAGATTAAGCGACATTGTTTGTATGGAAAATGTTGAGTTTATGTTCTTGATTAACTTTCAATCGATTCACAATTTTGTCACGTCATTAGACCAGTAGAACTGGGGCCGCAATACACTGATTGAAATCAATTTGTTACAAATTTAATCAGGGTCTTTGCAAACAGGGATTCTATAATTATGGATTTTTCAAGTGCAGTATGAAGAGGCTAATGTGCGAGGCTGCCATGGTAGACACGGCTGCTGCCAGCTCAGACCTCAGTTCGAAGCAATAGTCGCATTTAAAGCACCTCGCTCTACCGTATAACATTATTATATGTTTATATCTTTATTAGGTGTTGTATATAGAACTATATATACTCGTATATCTTCCGAAACATTCAAATTCAGATATTTTGTAATGTCACTTCTATTACGAAAACTTTTATATACAAATGGCGTGTAAAGGCATCGTTACTAACAAACATATAGATGCGTGAGTATAATTTTAGAGATTATAAATTAAACTACAAAGGGCGTACCATTTGGTGACATACGTAAAATATAGGAATGGGTGGTTTTAGACAAACCTTTTATTTAATATGGTTACAGAATATAATTTAATTTCTTTTAGACAACCCGCTCCAATAAATCTCTAAGTAGTTGAGACATTAGCAGTCATTATTATTTATTTCTTAATTATGTTTCAACACGACAAGTAACCGAATGCTGGTAAAATAAATTTTATTAAAAATCAAATATAAGGCCTAAAAGGTATGAAGGACTGAAATAGCATTTGCTTACGCCTAGGCAATCTAGCTTAACAGTCAATGATCGTACTAAAATTATGTTAAAAACAGTAAAGATTTAAATATAATCGAATTCATTGCATGTTCATATGGACTAAATGTTCATCGATTGACGATTAAACAATTAAAATAGATTCGTGTTGAAAGAAATTACTTTTATTATGCACCACCTTTCATTAGTCACTTCCTATGTCTGTTATAATTAAAAAAAAAAGTTTAATTGATCAATTATTTCATGTAACACTGTACAGTCACGAATGTTTATTAAAATTCGAACTTTCACAGCTATAAACTGATTGTGCTAAAGTAGGATTTTCAAATACATATATCTTTATATTGGTTACTACTGCCCATCATGAAATATTTTATCATCTTTCTATGAACTCTGTTTTGTGCAATAAAGAATTTTGTCTGTCTGCATATGAGCGCCTAGCAGATGAGACTAACACTATGGAAACTTGGTAGCAGTCTCCTTTGTAATATTAACCAGGTGAGGTGCGACTTCACGCTACACTGGCCATGGACTCCGAATCTCTTAAAATACACGAAAGCGAAATGACAAACTAGCATTGACATCTTCATAACCAATCAGCGAATAACACATAGGTAAACTTCGTTGATTGGCCACTTACGACCGCGACGCAATTTCGCTGCTTTTTTGTCACTATTATTAGGAGAATAGAGGCTCTGAATTTTAGCAACATTACTTAGAGGAACGACATAGAAAAGCCTGCTGCCTTAGGAACCAGGAGCGCCATCAGTCCATCACTTAATTTCAATTTCATCAGCTCTTGTATGATGATCGAGCTGACTTCAATGATGATCGTAATGAGATTCATTTTGACATTGGACAACCATCAAAGAACCTCATTGATGACATCCACACTGATGTACTGAAGCAGTTTGTTTATTGTTTGGTAAATCCATTATTATTTTACGTGATAAAACTATTCGCACCGGCTGGGATAAAGACGACTATGGTAGACACGCAAACCCTAATTCAATATCACTTGCTGGTACCAATGTAACTTTGATATATGTACTTTAGTCGTCCAGTTTCTATGGTACATTTACTTTTAGTAGCTTAGTAAAGAACTTTTTTTAAATAGTCACTATATAAACCAATGAGGTTTTTTAATGCTGGCTGTTTAACTGTGAAAATTAAGCTCATTGTCGATAGAGCTACGCTGGCTGATGAATATAATATTTTTAGCGTTAGCCTAATAAATAAGTAATCAACCAAAAAAGGTTATATGCTAATGATGTGACGCTGCTCAAAGGTCAATGTTTCTTCTTCACTCACTTTCAAGGATATTGAAATTTAATTTTAGAAGATTTTTATTGTTAATTTTATGGCGTATTTTAATGCTAGTTTTAATTCTGTATGAATCTATTCTATTATCATGTTAGATATAGATGTTATTTAAAATAAGCTTCGACAGCACCCCGCCTGATGTTAAGCTAGAGTGCGGTCTATGAATGGAGGAGGCTGCTTCTATAGTTAGGTGATCTCTGGCCGGTGACTATTATAGCAACCGTAAACTAAGTTGTTTTCGCAGCCGCAGACCTTTTGAAGTTCACCATCAGTCAAGTCGAGGTCAGCTCTCTCATGTCAATAAAATAATAATTTTATTGAAATTTATTTCGATAATTATTTATTTTAAGCAACTATCGATAAATCAATTTAACATATAAACAATCAAGGCGACCGTGGTGTTTTGGTAGTGCAATCGTTACGCAAACAACGAGTCCCTGGTTCAAAACCACTTGCCAGTACCAATGCCTCTACATGTCTATCAGCCGGTGGTACCAAAAAAGTTTCAATTTACGAATTTAGTTTTACGTTATATTTATTTTATTACGTTTACTATTACGAAATAGTGAATTGGGTTGTTAATAATTTTATATAGAAACTACCATTTATATATATGTTTTTATCATTAGAAATAACAAAAGTAATAATAATAATAACAAACGAGAACTGGCGCAAACCAGTAGTACTGGATACTAATGACCGCAGGGAAGTATGGCAGAGCAGGGAGCTTCACGGACGCTTTTACCGGGCCCTACATGGGCCCGATGTAGATTTCTTAGCGTCCGTATCTTGGCTGCGATTTGGTGACCTCTTTGGGGAAACTGATGGTTTTGTCTGTGCGATTATGGACGAAGTTATGATGACGAATAACTACCGGAAATATATTGTAAAGGATGGTACGGTTGACATTTGTCGGGCATGCCACCGACCCGGGGAATCAATCCGAAATATTATTTCTGGCTGTTCTCGTCTGGCTAATGGAGACTATTTGCATAGACACAATCTTGTAGCCAGGATTATCCATCAGCAACTTGCTCTTAAATACAATCTTGTGGAATCAGAAGTACCATACTATAGGTATGTGCCCGACCCAGTTCTCGAAAATGGCAATATCACGTTATATTGGGATCGATCTATTATCACTGATAGGACTATTGTTGCCAATAAGCCTGACATAGTGGTGATAGATCGACTAGAGCGTCGCACAATGATTGTTGATGTAGCGGTCCCTCATGACGAGAACCTCGTGAAAGTTGAGAAAGATAAGCAAATAAAGTATCTTGATCTGGCTCGCGAGGTTGTCGACATGTGGGAGGTGGATGCAGCAATCATTGTGCCAATAATCGTGACTGCCATTGGTTTAATAGCCAAGAGCCTCGATGAACACCTAAAGAGGCTCTCATTAGGTAGCTGGATCAAGCGTTTGATTCAGAAAGCAGTACTCCTGGACACGGCGCGTATTGTTAGGAGGTTCCTTTCTCAGGAGCCCTGACCACCGGTGGCTTAGACACTGTTCCCGATGCCGGTGGACAACTATTTTTTATATTTTTAAATTATTTTTATTTTAAAATATAAAAAATAAGAATAGTATACAATAAATGGAATAATAATAAAATTCTTTATTGCACAGTAAAAACAATATAATGGGCGAGCTTAATGCTAAATAGCATTTTCTACCAGCTAACCTTTGGGAAAAAGTAGTACAAAATATCAGTTAAACGTAAACGTAAAATGTGAAGTTAGAGTGGTGCAACCCATTTTTATTTTACTTATACGATACTTTTTACAAATTCGTAAATAATTATTTTTGGTACAACCGGCTGTATATGTACTTTGGTCGTTTTGTAACTATGATACGAGCACATTTATTCTATTTGATCTACTCAATATGACATACAATGGCGTGAAAGGTAAAATCTCGACCAAGGTTGTCTAATAATAAAACAATGCATGATAAAATCCAGGGCCAAGGTGATGAATATAATTACCTATGGATCCTCTTTATTTTATTATTAATAACGGCATTCGTGGTGCAATAATTGTAACACCAGTCCCCCAGCACGCCAATTCAGGAAGGAAGATCGACAGCTGACCCTAGCACGATAATTCAGGAAGAAAGATCGACAGCTGCCCCCTAGCACGGCAATTCAGGAAGAAAGATCGACAGCCGCCCCCTAGCACGGCAATTAAGGAAGAAAGATCGACAGCCGCCCACTAGCACGGCAATTCAGGAAGAAAGATCGACAGCTGCCCTCTAGCACGGCAATTCAGGAAGAAAGATCGACAGCCGCCCCCTAGCACGGCAATTCAGGAAGAAAGATCGACAGCCGCCCTCTAGCACGGCAATTCAGGAAGGAAGATCGACTGCACGGCAATCCTAGATCCAAATCCAATCCAACTCATTTTTAATAACTTACTAGAACAGTGTTTAAAATAAAATCAAAATTAAAATTTTAAAGGAACCCCCGAAACGCCTGGAACCACTTTGGTCATATCATCAGCTTTATAGTAATAAACAACATTAGTCATGGCTCAATAGTTATATCCCTTTAATATCCCTTGGATCCTTATGGTGCATCATCAGATAACTACTCCAGGTCTTCAATTTGATAATGGCCCAGCTAATGGCTCATAGAGAGTAACAATTTTAGTTAAAGCACTATGATATTATCTGTTATTGATTTGCTGATCTGAGAGGATTCATAATCAGATACTCCCGATCTTCAATTTGATAACGGCCCAGCTAAAGGCCTAGTTAAAGCACTACAGTTCTATCTCTTTTTTTGCTGATCAATTGATATCAATTTGCTGATCTGAGAGGATTCATAATGGTGCATCATCAGATTGCCCGGTCTTCAATTTGATGACGGTCCAGCTAAATGCTCTTAGTGAGTAACAAATTTAGTGAAAGCACTATAGTTCTATCTCTTGTTGATTTGCTGATCTGAGAGGATTCATGATGGTGCGTCATCAGATACTCTCGGTCTTTAATTTGATAACGGTCCAGCTAATGGCTCATAGTGAGTAACAATTTTAGTTAAAGCACTACAGGTCCATTTCTTGTTGATTTGCTGATCTGAGAGGATCCATGATCAGATTTTTTAGATCCGGAATGTTTTATTTTATCGCACTAACTTTTCTACACTTAGTTTCCTACCTTCAAGACAAATCTAATAAGTCCAAACTTAGTATACCAAAAAAAAGTTTGAACACATCCAGGATTTCGTCTCCTACCTTCGAGTTCCATCATCAGAGTAACTCAGTGGTACCAGTTAAAACACACATGTATTTGTATACGTTTTTATTTCAAATGTTAAGTCACAGATATGTTTAAAAGTAAATACCTATAAGGCTGGGAATACAAGTCCGATTTTCCTCTCCGATAGTCCGATCCGATAGTCACTCGTGCCATACATTTGTTTGAATACTTAATACACGTCAGATCCGATAGTCGGATCGGATGTCAGAATCGGAAACAACGCCAAGGCGCTTATGATTTTATGGCCGATCCGATTGTCTGAAGGTGCAGTTTTCATACAAAATACAGAAACAAAATAGACGTCCGATTCCTACTTCCGATTTGTAAATAATTTGCTCAGCAATATCGGACGTGTATTCCCAGCCTTATGCGTGTTTAGAACGGGCAACCCTTGTACGTCGCTATGCGACGAAGATTGTTATTTTATGTCAAATAAATATGCCATTGTTAAAACACGTAAAAAATGTTATAATTTTTCCCCTAAAATATTCAATCAAGGTAATCGATCTAAACTGCAAACCAACCTCGCCATATGAATATTTTAAGGGAAAAATTATAACATTTTTTACGTGTTTTAACAATGGCATATTTATTTGACATAAAATAACAATCTTCGTCGCATAGCGACGTACAAGGGTTGTCGTTCTAAACAGCGCGTCTAAGATCGCTACCGCAGCTAACAAATCGAGCTGATGACCTTGAAACCCCTGATCAGATCTTCATCAATTGTAGCTAAGAACCATCTCGATCACGTCAGCTTTCAAATGAAACAAACCGCATCGTAATCGGTCCATTCGTTTAGGAGCTACGATGCCACAGACAGACACACAGATACACAGAGCCACAGATACACAGATACACAGATACACAGATACACAGATACACAGACAAGTCAAACTTATAACACCCCTCTTTTTTGGTCGGGGGTTAAAAAGATATTTAAATGTTCTGTAAAACTATACACAAAACAATGTTAAAAACTTCATTGCAACTCAATTTAAATATTTATTTAGGCATTTTGTTGATTTGTACAGCGGACCGACCGCGTAACTCAATGACAATGAAAATGAGCTTCGTTTTGATAGTTGAAACTTGAACTCATCGATATTTGAACTACATTAATGAGCTTCAAAACTAAATTGCGACCGCGCTGAGAATCCATGTTCATTTTAACAGTTCAATCTCATTGAAATTCATTGTCCGAATGAATAAAACTTATTTTTGACACAACAGCGACCGCGTAACGTTTAGACAAATGGGATGAATTTCATTTTGATTTCCATTAAAGTCCTAGTTTTATAGATAATTTTGTGATCTACAATTTTTGTCTGAGGTACTTTTATGATAAAACTTACCGTTTTGCTGAAAATCGCGAAAAACTCATTTTTTGGACCTTTGACCTCGAATATTTTTTTTTCCATACACGGGAATGATGAGGAGCTTTTAAATTATATTTTGAACAATTTTACTAATTTTCAGTCTGTTGGGATTTTATCCACCTTCAAATGTCTAATTTTTATTTTAACCCCATTCCTTATATTATACTTACATTATTATAGTAATCACAATTAATACATATATAATAATATATTGAAAAAAGTACATAATATATTTTTTATATTTAGGTGATACAAAGTTGCAAAACATTAACCAGACTAAGTTAAATAACTGCACTGTGCTATTCCTTAATCTATCCGCTATCGTCACTCTACATATACTCCTCAATATGCGCATTTCTACATTCATTTAGTTGTCACTCCACATATCCTCCTCAATATGCGCATTTCTACATTCATTTAGTTGATTCTACTCTCATTCTTCTTCTGCCACAACTACTTAATTATCATTGCGCTAATCTATGTTAATAGTCATTGCAAAACAACTTTTATAGAATGAGCTAATACCCATAACCTACTTTCAAAAAAACATATATGACGACATAGTTATAATCCCTAATATAAGTACCGGTGTGGTCTATTAATGGAGGTGAATGACACTGTCACATCTACTATGCCGGCCTAGTTGGAACTTGCAAATTACAAGCCGATCCCGAAAAACGACAAAGTCACTTCACGGTCTGTATACTTGTAAGTGGTGGTACTACCCCGGACACTCTCCGGTAACTAGAATCGGAGCAAATATCCACATCTTTTTATAATAACGAATATTTGTAATATTTATTAAAATTATTAATTACAAATAAAATCTATGAAACAAATATTTGCTTCGACCGGGAATGGAACCCGAAACTTTACGCGTAACATACTGGTGTGCTAACTAACTTGTTACGCTGGTATAAAATAAAAACAATATAATAGACAATAAACTTCCAATGTAAAATTATAACAGGGTGGTAGGCCGAGGTGGTATCACCACTTTTGCGGCTCTTGGCGGCTCCAGCTAGGCCGGAATAGTGGATGCGACTGCTACAAGGCTACTAGCAGTTACTAAGTGAACTGTAATCCAGATTAACATAACGCGGGATGCCTATTATAATATAAATCAATCAAATTGTCACGCCTTATTTCGACAGGGAAGGTAGAGACAGTGGAGCGCCACTTGCCGCGATCCAGACACAATTCTTATTTTAAGAGTGGTAGGCAGTGGTAGGCAGTCTGCCGATCTGGGGTAGTATCACCACTTACAAGTATACAGACCGTGAAGTGATTTAGTCGCGTTTCGGGATCAGCTTGTAAGTTGCCGGTTCCAACTGACTGCTACTTACAGTTATTGAATTGTAGAAGCAGTGACATCCATTCATGGACCACACTCCAGCCTAACATCAGGCGAGTCGAGGTCAGATGTCGTGTCACAATAAAAAAAAATATGTATGTAATATTTACCAATTAAACTCACACAATACGATTCTGACACAACTCTCTCGCTTCCCTCACATCCACAAACTGTTTGCCTACCACTCTTTTGAATATCTGCCTCAATTCACAACAATATGAAACCTAGTACATTACCAAAGTCTCATATCATTTCCCACGATCTATTCACATGGTATTCTAAAAATTTCACCATAACCTTTTTTTTATTAGCCAACGCACCATTGAATCATCTAAAACTTGTCTTAAACATTAGATCTTACCACCTAAGATATAACGACTAAATTTCCTTACATTATTACTGTTTTGATAATATATTTAATACTTACACATTGCATTCGAATAAAAGTAACAAAACTAAGTTTCAAATATCACACCTCTGTATGTTTGATAAAATTCTTTTAAATGTTTTCAACACTTTCCCAAAAGTTAATAAAAACAGTCATTAAACTTGTGAAATAAAAAAGCAGTTCGATGACACACTACGCCCAAAAACACCAGAAGTATAGATAAATTATGACATTGATAGTAATGAAATTAATATAGAATAGGCCAAAAAACTCTCCCTTGAGGACCTCCCGATTTCTTTTTTAGAAATTCATCATTACGGTACTTTGTACGCGCGTGCTATTCAACCGAGAGTAGGCGTTGCGACTACATGACGTGGTGGAATCACAATACAAACACTAAGCAATGAGCATACACATTGACTTTCAAAACAACAGGTTCCAATGCTTGCTTCAAGTCAAAATTACTTTTTAACCGTAAACGAAGCAAGCAATGAATTTCTGTAAAAGGAATGTTGGTAAAGTTACGCTGAACCATGTGATAGCTTAATAATGAGGTAAGGAGGGGGACAACAGTTGGCCTGCGCCGGCGCATATGCCGGTTCTATAAGTTCTATTCGAAGTTTTGTTTATGTTATGGCGCGTGCTAGGAGTTTATAAAAAAAGGGTGTTGAGTAGAAGAAAACATGGGATTTTTACATTTTTATTGTCTATCAACATCATCTTTTTATAAACTATTTTAATTGGATATAATAAACATGAAAGCGTGCTCCTATATTAAATTATTTTAAAGCTCCATTTCGTTCACACTTTTTTATTTTTGAACTTTTTTATCACCAGAAAACTACTAAAGAGATTTTTTTTTATCAAAAAAAGTATTAGTTTTTTATGACTCGACATATTATGACAGCACCCGCCTGATATTAAGCTCGAGTGCGGTACATGATTAGCGACTGCTACATAAGTACTGCCACTAAGGTTTGTACAAAAGTATGAATACGAAAACGCAAAAGGGAATATACAAAAAAACTGCCATACATTTTTTTATTGTTATACGACACGTGATTGTAACTTGCCGGAAGGTAAGCAAAGTGCTGTTATGAAATGAGTATCTCTCCGTAACCATGATGGATGCAAAGCTCTCGAAAAGTCGAAAACGGAAAAAATGAAAAATCAATAACCAAAAATAAACGGATAGTAAGCCGCATAAAATTTGTTAAATTCATTAATCAATTATTTGCGCAAATTTCAATCAAATTGTCACGCCTTTTTCCCACAGTGATAGGCAGAGACAATGGAAAGCCACTTGCCACGATCTTGACACAATTCCCTCGCTTTCCTCACATCCACAATTCTCTTCATACAAGCTCTACGATTATGGGCACTACGCCACCCAGCTTTCTTGAGGATGTGTCCGATTTGGTCAAAAATCACACATCCATCCATATCAGATTTAAAAAATTACAAAGCCGAACATTATTTATAAAAAACACATACGGCCGAATTGTATACCTTCCTCCTTTTGGGATAGTCCGTCAATAAAATATCTACATCGGCAAAGCATTGCAGTCTCACAGAGACCACGGTGTCTGCTTTTGAAATGCGCAAACGTGATAGTAAGCCGCAAAAAACTAGGTTAATAATCGCGTGTAAAATGCACAGCCGAATCAATTGATTTTAATTGAATTAAGTAAATGGTCGAAATAGGATTTTCGTGAGTCAAGGCGAATTGGATAATTGGAATTCTGTCATGGAGTTATGTTAGCGCACGTTTAAATTGAACCGGTTTTTTAAATTTGGTAATTTAGACTACACTAGCTGGTAGATGTAGGGGACTTTAAAGGTACGAAGACCGCAGACTGCACTACTTGTCTGTATGAGATAGATTCCGCGCAAGGCGACACTAGTCTGCAGCTGCCGCATTAATATTGCTTCCAAACACCATGTTTATGATCAATGACTGAGCAAACCGTGTTGTAGTGTCAGTAAGCCGTAAGCAGAGTGGCACAGGTTCGAAACCACTCACCGGTACCAATGTATCTTTGATATATGTACTTTGGTTGTCCTGTTTCTATGATACAAGCACTTTGGTAGCTTCGTATAGAAATGTATAATAAAAAATAATATTTAAAAAAAATGCCAATTGTCGCAATAGTGTCGTCGCCTTGCACGAAATCAATCTCACTCAAATCAGTAGCGTAGTCTGCAGTCGCCAACAGAATTGCACCTTTAAGGTACCGAACCTTTCAAGTGGTTCTACTTCGGATCGAAAGACTGCAGAAAAAAAACACTACTGCCTATAACTCTTAGACAACCCGACCCGGAGCAAATATATCTTTCTATTACTAACAAATATTTGTAATGTTCAAATTAAAAAGTAAATAATACCGGTACCAATGTATCCCTGATATATGTACTTTGGTTGTCCTGCTTATATGATACGAGCACTTTACTAGCTTAGTATAGAAATGTAAATTTAAAAAAAGGTGCATAACAAATCTTTGCTCCGACCGGGATAAGACTAATGCGCCAAATAGAAGATAACATACAAATGAGTAATATGCCCATAAATGTACAAATAGTAACTTCATAGAACCAAGAAGATAAAGCCAAACAAAGAGTAGAATAATCTAGAATTCAACATCAATATAATTGTACCGTAACGTAAAGCACTTATTATAAAGCCTACATATTCATAGACTCTGTTGTTTTTATTGTGACTCGACATATGACAGCACCCCGCTTGATGTTAAGCCGAAGTGTGACCCATGAATTAATATCACTGCTACTACAATTCAATAACTGTGAGTAGCAATCACAATCACTATGCCGGCCAAGTTGGAACCGGCAACTTACAAGCTGATCCCGAAACGTGACCAAGTCACTTCACGGTTTGCATACTTGTAAGTGGTGATACTACTCCGGATCAGCAGACTGGGTACCACTGCCTACCACTCTTTGATAACCAGACCCGAAGCATCCACCTCTTTTTTTATTAACAAATATAAGCAATATTTAATATAATAATTAAATATTACAAATAAAAGCTATGAAACAAATATTTGCTCCGACCGGGAATCGAACTCGGGACTTTACGCGCAACAAACCAATCTCTGACCGTTCGTCCACGCGTGTCGTCCACATTGATAGTTTTAACAAATGAAATGTTTTTTTTAAATAGTACGAGCCACGGATCCTTGTGTTATGAGCGTTATGACCCATGAGAATAAATAATGTTAACGACAATGAATGGGCGGATGCTAATTATATATGCGTACCTATGGCCATATTTGTTTCTCGTACGTATTCAGACATAGACCATCCACTGTTCTGCTTCTAGATATATTTTAAGCCAGGCAGATGCTATGGTTTGGGCACATAGAAAGGTTGAGTGAAACTAGATTAACAATTCATAAGACCCAGGAGGGTTTTTCCGATCAAACCGGAGACATCCTCAAGAAAGCCGGGTTGCCTAGTGACCTTAATCGTAGTGTGAAAAGAATCGTGGATGGGAGGAAAGCGAGTGTGTTGTGTCATGATCGTGCCAAGTAGTGCTCCATTGTCTCTGCCTATCTTTGTGGGGAAACCACTTGCCACGATCCTGACACAACACCATTCGCTTCCTTCACATCATCAATTCTCCTCATACAAACTCTACGGTTAATTGTTTAATTGATTTAATTGTAGTAATCGTTTATCCGTCATTATGACAAAAGTTTGTTTACTACTTTTGCCAAGTACTACTTATGAACCTTTGGCCGGCATAGTGTCGATGACTGAAGCAGCCGTGAATAAACTCGTTTTTTTCAGTTGTCGTCAATTTTGGACCTCCTCTTGCTTATCATCAAGCGGGTCGAGGTCAGTTGTTGTGTCACAATAAATAAAAAAGTAAGGAAAAATGTACAGTACTGATTCTTTTCCAAGACACGTATAATTAATAGGTAGCCCTACTTAGAGAAACTATTCAATGTTCATAGCTACAAGACCGTGTCGCTTGACCGACTTCAACATACAAATCTAAATTAAAATAGTTATCGGTGCGTATAATTGTACGACATGGTACATAATAAAAGATAGATTTCTTTTGCATACATCTTTTTTTTTATTTTGACTCGACATGAGACAGCATGTGGTTTAAAAGAAGATGTAGTGACAAGGATTGACAAAGGAATGCTTCGATGGTTTGGGCACATGGAAAGGATGAGTGAAAGTAGATTGACGAAAGGAATTTATAAATCTGATGTGGATGGATGCGTTAAACAAGGCAGGCCTAGGAGAGTGTTTTCCGACCAAATCGGAGACATCCTTAAGAAAGCTAGGTTGCCTAGTGCCCATAACCGTAGGGCCTGTATGAGGAGAATTGTGGATGTGAAGGAAGCAAGGGAGTTGTGTAAGGATCGTGGTAAGTGGCGCTCCATTGTCTCTGCCTATCCCTGTGGGAAAAAGGCGTGACAATTTGATTGATTGATTGATAAGACAGCACCCACCCCGCTTGATGTTAAGCTGGAGTCATCATAATGAGCCAGAAGGCGTCCACTGCTGAAAATAGGCCTCTTCCTTAGAACACCATTCCGAACGACAAGATGCCAGTTGCATCCACCGGTTATTCGTCAGTTTCACTATGTCGTCAGTATGGAGTAACCTAAGCTGGAACGAATGGATGTCATTGCTACTACAATCCAATAACTGTAGGTAGCAATCACATCCACTATGCCGGCCTAGTTGGAACCGGCAACTTACAAGCTGATCCCGAAATGTGACCAAATCACTTCACGGTCTGTATAATTGTAAGTGGTGGTACTACCCCGGATAGGCAGACTGGGTACCACTGCCTACCACTCTGGGGGTCACCTATTGAAAAGAAGGCTTTCTAACAATTAGATTATCAAAGAATTGTAGGCAGTGGTACCAACTAGGCCGGCATAGTGGATGTGATTGCTACTTACAGTTATTGAATTGTAGTAGCAATGACATTCATTATTGGACCTCACGCAAGCTTGACATCAAGCGGGGTGCTGTCATATGTCGAGTCACAATAAAAAAAAAGTGTTTATTCACAAATATATATCTACTGTTACAAAGATATATTCATAGAAACCGTTATTCATTGGACGCAATATTATTTCCCTCCGTTCATTAAACAGTAAAATATGGTAGCGAGTGAACATTACACTGGACCGTTACAATCATACAGCCACAAGTTACCACAAACCGTAAAGTGACTTAGTCGCGTTTCGGAATCAGCTTCAAAGTTGTCGGTCCCAGCAGGCTGGGATAGTAGATGCGACTTATACTTTATTTAGAGCAGGAATCTTCGACGATATCGTATTTTGATCAAAAAAGGCGACCGTGGTGTAGTGGTAGTGCAATGGTTACACAGACCGAGAGCGCGGGTTCAAAACCACAATATTTATGAGCGGCGACATTTGATCGCTTGAACAACTAGCCTGATGGTAAGCAAAAAGTCTTAGAGCTCCGACGACTCAAAATACGGTTTCATTTCACGTTTGCCTCAGTCGCCGCCGTCATTAGCCAGCCTAATCGATTGTCAATAAAACTGGATTCGGGTCGAAATTGCATTTAAGAGTAAGGTGCCTGGACGTGAGTCACCTTGCGTGGGTGGGACCCGAATAACGACTTCGTGTATTATAATTTGGCTATTGCAATTCATTTTATAAGACGCAATCCTTATTACAACTACCCACGTTTTTTCTTCCTATTATTGCTTTTTTTATAATTTTTAAATCAATTTGGGGATTGAAACACAAATATTTTTGTAGATAGCGCCACTGGCGACACGACGTTTGTTAGGTCTCCATCATTGACCTGTTAACTGTTTTTTTTTAAATATCAATTGTCTGTTTAAATTAAATGAAGTGGTTTCATGATTCGACGTAGAATCTTATTAAGTTAAGAATAGAGTTAAATAAAGTTTTCCAACGTACGTAACTTTGGCCAATTTACGTCGTTGGGCCCTAATATTTTACATTTCTATTTCCGGACTAGTACAAGTACTAGTGCAGGTATCATCGTTCATGGAAAACTGTAAACAAGGTATCAATCAATCAAATTATCACGCCTTTTTTCCACAGGGATAGGCAGAGACAATGGAGCGCCACTTGCCACGATCCTGACACAACTCCCTAGCTTCCTTCATTGTAAAGCACCGAATAAAGTTTTTATTTATTTACTTATTTTACTCATGACTATTTAGGTGAAATATCTGAAGAATTTCCTATCTGATAACAATGACCGATAACACCATGTTTGACTATTCCCGAATATGTCAAGAGTAAAGATCACTGACATGTGGCTTACGGTTAAGGCGACCGTGGTGTAGTTGCAGTGCAATGGTTACGCAAACGAAAGAGCACGGGTTCGAAACCACTTACCGCTACTAATATATCTTTGATATGTATACTTTAGTTGTCCTGTTTCTATGATACAAGCACTTTAGTAGCTTAGTATAGAAATGTATAATAAAAAAAATATAAAAATATATACAAGTTGCCGGATAGTGATAATTTAGGCGTAGCGAATTGGTTAGCACACCAATCAGTTCGCGGAGTCCCGGGTTCGATTCCCAGTATATTTGTCAATAAAAAAAGAAGCGAATATTTGCTCCAGGTCTGGTTGTTAAAGAGTGGTTGATAGTAAAGTAACTTAATCGCGTTTCGGGACCAGCTTGTAAGTTTTCGGTTCCAACTTAGTTGGCATAGTGGATGTGACTGCTACTTACAGTTATTTCACTGTAGTAGCAGCCACCTTCGGGTGGTGTGCTGTCATAATTATGTCGAGACACAATACAAAAAATGTCACGCCTTTTTGCCACAGGGATAGGCAGAAACATTGGAGAGCCACTTGCCACGATCCTGATACAACTTCCTTCCTCACATCCACAATTCCCCTCATACAAGCTCTACGGTTATGGGCACTAGGCAACCCAGCTTTCTTAAGGATGTTTCCGATTTGTTTGGAAAACACCTTCCTGAGGTGTTTTCCTTCCGGAAAACGGAAAACACCCACATGAGATTTATAAATTCTTTTCGTCAATCTACTTTCACTCATCCTTCGAAGCATTGCTTTGTCAATCCTTGTCCCCACATCTTCCTTCAAACCACATCTATCGAACATCAACTAACATAGTTATTAGTTGATTATAATTTTATTTTAGTTTCATTTTAATTGAACGGTTTTTTTTTTCATTTTTTTTTGTTTTTTTGTTGGAGGGTGTTTGCCGACCAAATCGGAGACATCCTCAAGAAAGCTAGCTTGCCTAGTGTCCATAACCATAGAGCTTGTATAAAGAGAATGTGAAGGAAGCGAGGGAGTTGTGTCAGGATCGTGGCAAGTGGCGTTCCATTGTCTTTGCCTATCCCTGTGGGAAAAAAGGCGTGACGATTTGATTGATTAATTGAACGGATTAGTTTTAGATGAAAAAACAACACAAATAATGTATTCAAACCTATTTGTAGACAAAATTGTATTAATACGTTATATCCATGCGTTTATAAACAATACTTGCAAAACCATTCATATTAATTTCAATTGGTTTTAGTCTACATCACACAATATTACCTTCGAATCCATCTAAAGAATCTGCTCGCCCCCCTTTTCCCGGCATTTTTCTTCTTTTTCCCCATTTTTATAAACCACTGTTGATTCAAATTCCATAAAAGTTTATATATATTTTTATTTGTAGCAACACTAGTTCACCTTATTTAAATATCGAAAAACAATGTCAAAACACAAGCTTTATAAGTTTTTTTTACTATAGAAACATAATTGTCAAATAAACGAACACAAATGTCAAATTTAAAAAAAAATTGTCCACATAAAACCGTAAGTGACCGTAACAGAGACTCTCAATATGTTGTGGCTCAACTAGAACATAAAAAATATATTTTTAAATAGTATTTTCTTAGATTTTGCGCGAACATTGATTAATGAATTAAACAAATTTTATGCGGCTTACTATCGCGTTTATTTTGGATTTGATTTTACAATTTTTTATTATTCCGACGTTTCGAGAGCTTTGCAGCCATCGTGGTCACGGAGAGACTGAGGTGTTGGTCGTCCTATTGGTTGATGCTGTTATTGTTTCCAAAACTACCCCGTTTGATAATTTGTTTTTCTGTTCCCGGTTTATTTCAAATTTTTGCAAAAATAACTGACGGTGTCATCTGGTTTGGCAGTTTGTAAAATCATTTGTAAAATCAAAACCAAAATAAACGCGATAGTAAGCCGCATAAAATTTGTTTAATTCATATTTTTAAATGTTTATGTTACATGTCATTTTATGAAGCCTACCAAAAAACAGAATACATACAGTATGAATTGATAAATGAATAGACAAGAGACAACGAAGCGTTACTTTTCACGATCCTATAATAACTCTCTAGAATTCCTTCACATCCACAATCCTCCTAAAGCTAGTTCTATGGTTATATGCACTGCGTTTCCTGCTTTGATCCGTTCTCCCACCATTTCATCCGTTCTCCCACCATTTTATCTGTCCCAAACTAGCACAACCAAACTAGTACCATTCAATTTTTTTTTATAATACCTCCGCACTTTGTCGGGATAACAGCTGCACTACTTTCTCAGACTTAGTACCCAATAAAAAAACAATAATTTTTATTTATTTATACACAACAGCTGGCCTCGACATGTCCGACTGTAAGCAAGAAGAGGCCCAAGAGCGCCGACGACTGAAAAAACAGATTCATAATACGATTGCCCCAGACGTCGTCACTTTGCCGGCTTAAAAAAATGGAGAAACAAAGATACTGTCTGTAATACATATCGCCAGATCGGCGGCCACCATTTGTGTGTTGCATCTACTTATGTTTTCAGGATACTATTTGCACAATTTAAGACTACATCCATCTATCTACATAAGACACGAAATACAGATAAAAAGAAAGGTAGAAAATAATGTAATGGAGACAACGCTTGTCAATCACACAGTTTATAATATATTTTTCGGTAGCTATACACCATTACCAAACAAGGCCTGTTTTTTTTTTATTGTGACTCGACATATGACAGCACCCTGCTTGATATTAGGCCAAAGTGTGGTCCATGAATGAATGTCACTGCTACTACAATTCAATAACTGTGAGTAGCAACCACATCCACTATGCCGGTCTAGATGGAACCGGCATCTTACAAGCTGATCCCAAATCACTTCACGGTCTGTATACTTGTAAGTGGTGGTACTACCCCGGATCGGCAGACTGGGTGCCACTGCAGACTGTGTAGACTGGGTAGACACTGGGAGAGGATGACTTTATTATTATTAATAAATTTTGAAAGAAAAATTAGACCACGCAAAATTTGGACCTTCGAGCCGGACATAACCATAAAAGCAATTTTGCATTATTGTTCGTGCTCTTCACAGAACTAAATGAATACAATCCAAACGCGACTGGCACGTGGCCACGTATAAATATAGAAACTTTATAATAAGAGAAAAAACCCACAGACAGTATGCAGTATGCACGACGAAAACATCTTGTGTTTATATAAATACATCATTTCACGCCTTCATTGCCCATGATGCGATGGTGTGCAGGATTAATGGAGAAATGCACATGTAAATCACATTTTTGAAATTTATTATATTTTTAAGCACATTAAAAGAAGATTAACGAAAGAGATTAATAGATCGATAGGTAGATGTGGTTTGAAAGAGGATGTAGTGACAAGGATAAGTGAAAGTAGATTGACGAAAAGAGTTTGTAAATCTCATTTGAATGGATGCGGCCCAGGAGGGTGTTTGCCGACTAAATCGGAGACATCCTCAAGAAAGCTGAGTTCAAAACCTAGTGCTCAAAACCACAGAGCTTGTATGAAGAGAATTGTGAATGTGAAGGAAGCGAGGGAGTTGTGTCAGGATCGAGACAAGTTGCGATCCATTGTCTGCCTATCCCTGTGCTTAATTTTAATTATTAAATCAGATGTAAGTGAAAAGGCAAAACCTAAAATAATGTTTTCTGATTCAATCAAAGGCATTCTTATAATTAAGGACTGGCTGCACGGTATATTGGTACATCCTAATCCTGATGAAGGCTTGGGGCGAAAGGTATGAGAGGTCATAAAGCTCTGCAGAAAATTAACGGCGGCAGTAGCTGTAGTTTTTTTTTTTTGGTTTGATTGGTTTTAAACCACTACCCTTAGTTCAAACGTTCTGGTCTTCATCTTTCACATTCCAGCATGTATCATCAGCGTCCTTAGCAAGAGGATCAGGTACTCAAAGTACTATCAAAAACGCATCTACAATATCAATCCTAATTTCACCACATTACACAATCATTGGAAGAATGCCAAAAAACAAAAATACTATATTTATGAATCAAACAAAACGTAGGAGGAAGTAAACATTACAAAGGCCAGCACAGTGATTAGCAGTGATCATTATTGGAGTCCCTTCCTTACATTACATTTTTCGACATCGGCACCGCCTGATGTTAAGAATGAGGCTGCTGTTACTACAGTTCGTACAACCAATTTGAATACCTTTGAAGTAGATATTAATAAATATAACCCAAACAAAGTACAATTTCAAAAATGTGGTTACACTAGGGTATTTTTTTTATTGTGACACGACATCTGACCTTGACCCGCCTGATGATAAGCAAGAGAAGGTCCAAAAGTGACGACAACTATGCCGGCCAAAGGTGCTTCTTTACGCATCGCTTGAAGGATCCAAGGTCATAGGATGGAGAGAACACATGGGCTGATAATTTAAATGCGTCTGATAACGTCACATATACCAGGGATGTATCAATTGGTCTATTATCAGATTTACTGTTTATAAACAGCCCAAATAAAGGCTTATAATAAGAAACAATTTAAGTACCACAATTCTAACTATTAAATATCCTTTTGATCCTCATGGTCCATAAATCAACTATGCTAGATCTTTTAAAAGTTAACTCAGAGTACAAGAGCTATCTCTATTTCAAATTTCTTCCATTTACTTTTTATTGTTGCTCGATATACAGCAGCACCTAGCCTGATGTTAAGCTGAAGTGCGGTCCATGAATGAAGGAGACTGATACTACTTTTAAATAACTGCAACGTATCCATTATGCCGATCTACCCTACCCCAGATTGGCAGACTAGGCCAATTACCAGAAATTGTTATATGTTTAAAATAAATAATCTGGTCGCATAGTGGCTGTAAATTAAATAGCAAAAAAACTATCCCAAAACGAACATTTACTAAATTTGTTCACCGTGAGGTGACAGAACCCAGTTACGAAATCCGACGAAGGAAAATTGACACGTTCCATTTCTGACACTTCCTACTTCCGGCACAAAATGACACATCTAGTGATGTAACACGTTTAAGAAAAAAAGATAAATATACGAAAACATTTGAAATTTCAGTCTTGACGAGACTACGGTCGTTGCAACATATACGAAACGTTATTTATTAAATATATTTTAATGAATTAAACAAATTTTATGCTGCTTACTATCGCGTTTATTTTGGTTTTGATTTTACAATTTAATTTCATTATTCCGACGTTTCGAGAGCAGTCTCTCCATAACCACGATGGCTGCAAAACTCTCGAAACGTCAGAATAATAAAATGAAATTGTAAAATCAAATCAAAAAAAAACGCGATAGAAAGCCGCATGAAATTTGTTTAATTCATTCAATGTTCGCGCAAAATCTAAGAAATTATTAAATATTTTTTAATACGCATTCCACTAGTTTGCACTGAACAATTGTACATTAAAAGAAGCACCAAATGTACAAAAGGAATATACACCAAATAACCTCAACCTTTAATTAGAGAGTAAATTATAAAATAAGTTAAAATGCGGTCGTGTATATGCCTTAATAGAGGATCTAAATATCACTTTTAAGGATTTAAAGAGGTCGCTACTTTAGACCATATTATTATTAGTGTTAAAGACGTAAATACAATCCTAATTCTACTACAAAAGTCGACTGTAAAGACATTTAATTTAACCTAGTTTTTATTGAGCACGCGTAAATTGGGAGTCCTGCGGGATACGTGCACCGTTCGCAGTTCTAGAGCGGTTACTGAACTGTCTCGGGATAAAGCTTTCAAATACACGCATTTCGGGGAAGTCACAAACGGTTAATAATAGTATCATAAGATAAATGTAGATGCTATAAAATATTCAGATAAATGAGGAATAATTTGTATGACTATTTTATAGTCATACAAAGAGCTTGTATGAAGAGAATTGTGGAGGTGAAGGAAGCGAGGGAGTTGTGTAAGGATCGTGCAAGTAGCGCTCCATTGTCTCTGCGGCGTGACAAATTGATTGATTGATTGACTATTTTCATTACATTTTTCTACCGTTTCTTATTTTTATTGTGGCTGGACATAATGACAGCACCCTGCCTGATGTTGGGCTTTCCCCTTCTCGTATCTTCCGTCTTTAAAATTTATTCTTAAAATATAAAATAAAATAGGCGACCTTGGTGTAGTGACAGTGCAATGGTTATGCAAACCGAAGAGCACGAGTTCGAGACCACCCACCGGTGCCAATGTATCTTTGATATATGTACTTTGGTTGTCCTGTTTCTATGATACAAGCACTTAAGTAGCCTAGTATAGAAATGTGTATATATATATATACATTTTTACTGTTTCTTATTTTAATTGTGGCTGGACGTACTTTCAGAACCTTATGTTAAGCTTTTTCCTTCTCAAATCTTCATTCTTTGCAATTTATTCTTAAAATATAAAATTTGGCCGCAAATCGCATTGTACGTTCCCTAAATACAATAAATAAACACACTCAACCTTGGTATCATTTGTGAAATTGGGCCCAAGGTCTTTTTAATTCATATTCAAATGTAAAAAGCCGCTTGATGTTAAGCTGGAGTGTGGTCCGTGAATGTATGTCACTTCTACTGCAATTCGACAACTGTAAGTAGCTACCACATCCACTATGCCGGCCTAGCTTAAACCGGCAACTTACAAGCTGATCCTGAAACGCGACCAAATCACTTCACGGTCTGTATACTTGTAAGTGGTGGTACTACCCCGGATCGACAGACTAGGTACCACTGCCTACCACTCTTTGATAACCAGACCCGAAGCAAATATCCACCTCTTTACTTTTTAAAACAAATATTTGAATTATTTAATATAATTATTAAATATTACAAATAAAAGCTGTGAAACAAATATTTGCTCCGACTGGGAATCGAACCCGAAACTTTACGCGGGACTGTGGCTAAAGGGGACATCTAGCCCAGACTTGCCTGCTGGAAAAGCTTAAGAGTCGCTCAGCGGGCAATGGAGAGGGCTATGCTTGGTGTGTCTCTGCGGGATAAAATCCGGAACGAGGATATTCGCCAAAGAACCGGAGTTACCGACATAGCTCGAAGGATTTGCGAGCTGAAGTGGCAATGGGCTGGCCACATCGCTCGAACCGATGGGAAAGAAAACCGAAAGACGCAGTGTAGGTAGGCCTCCCACTAGGTGGACTGACGACATAGTAAAAGTAACGAATGACCGGTGGCTGCAACTGGCATCTTGTCGTTTGAAATGGCGTTCTAAGGGGGAGACCTATGTTCAGCAGTGGACGTCTTCTGGCTGATGATGATGAAGTAAAAGGAGGTCCGAGAGAGCTAACGACTAAAAAAATCAGACTCAGTTCACCTCGTCTTTTCACTCCCGTAATACCCGCAGGTTCGGGGGAAGCATTCGCAAATATGACGATCGAATCGGCAGTCGAACTAAAAAGTTTGGTGCGTCTTTACTTTGTAGTACAATCGACAAGTGGAATAACCTTGAACCCTTTAAGCGATTCGCGAAGAAGCACCTTTAGCCGGCACAGTGACGGCGACAGAGGCAGCCGTGAACTGACGCGTTTGGACCTCCTCTTGCTTATCATCAGGCGGGTCGAGGTCAAACGTCGAGTCACAATAAAAATCATACGCTTGCTACGCGTCAGTTCCAGATCGATTCCCGGTCGAATCCGGGTCGAAAGTTTTGGGTCCTGGTGTATAAATTGTAGGCGACCAGTTGGTGGTTATGTGCCGTTTCGAGATTAGCATGATGTTCCGCAACCAACTAGGCCGGAAAACAGTTGTTTGATTGTGTTAGCAGTCGCTTCCATTCATAAACCGCACTCCAGTTTAATATTAATTGAAGTTATGTCTGTTGTATGACGAGCCACAATAAAATTTAAGTTATCTTAGACTAGAATGAATGAAACGGAACGCAATAAAATTCTAAATTTAAATTTCAAAAATACAACTTCGAAATGTCATAATCACTTCCTTACGGTTGGCCATTCTAAATGTAGGCCACTTCATATTCGCAGCAATATGATTACAACAGGTCTTACAAACAAAATTTAATTAGATTTGGGCTGGCATAGCGGCACCGACTGAGGCGGTTTTTTTCAGTCGTCGGAGCCTTCGGGCAAATGTCAGATGTCGCATCTCAATAAAAAATCAATCAACCAATCAAATTGTTACGCCTTTTTCCCACAGGGGTAAGCAGAGACAATGGAGAGTATAAGTAAAATATTATCAATAAAAAATAAAGTAAAATCTAATTATTCTATAACACTGTTATACTCTGAAAATAAAATCACGAACAAACAGTGCAACACAAATATTTATTTTTATCATTTATCAATCAATCAATCAAAATGGCTTTTTCCCACAGGGATAGGCAGAGACAATGGAGCGCCACTTGCCACAATCCTAACACAACTCCCTCGCTTCCTTCACATTCACAATTCTCTTCACACAAGCTCTATGGTTATGGGCACTAGGCAACCCAGCCTTCTTGAGGATGTCTCCGATTTGGTCGAAAAAAAAAACCAAGGAGGGTATGTTAAATATTATGAAATATTTTTTAGTAAAAATAGGAAGCGAATTTGCTCTAGGTCTGATAAAGCTCCGGCCTATATAAAGCCGGAGTGGATAAGCAAACACATTCAACATAAAAACACATCTGAAAGCCAAATCTATCCCAACACTTTATCTTAGTCTTATTTCACGCTGACATCGAAGTTCTGCGCCACAAGACAAATCACACAAAAAGTCAACACAAACATCGGTCAACGAACCAGGCGGCACTTTGGCGAGCATCCAACCTGACAGAGATCGCTGCACTAGAGAGACACATCTCGCTAAATTGCATAAAGACAAAACTGCTAAAATATATTTACTACATTACTATTGATACCGGCAGATAAAAAGAGCGCTGGCAGTAACTTGTTTCGTTACTTACCCTCTTTTCGTAAAGGTAACGAATAGATGCGCGGACTATGTTACATAAGTGCGAGAACGCAACAAAGTTTTCGCTGTTTTTCAAGAGATGGCTCTATTAGTAAATGCTGGACGATTATGACATACCCAAAATACATTTTTTCTTCCTTGGCAAAAGTAGTAAACAAACTTTCGGCATATTGACGGATTAACGATAAAAAATAATTACTACTGACGCAAATCAATACGAATATAAAAATATCAATGAATTACTGTAAAAATCTGTTTTTTATGTTATTATTGGGGAACATTTGTCGTTTTTAAATTTACCGATACCGATAAATGGTTTTTGATTTTAAAAAATGTATATAGGTATGTGATTTTAATAACTTTTGTGCATTTGTTACATTGTTTATGTTTATTCTATAGAATAAAACAGTAGTAGTAGTAGTAAAACAGTTTCCTCAGATAAAGGGCATAGGAAATTATGATTTTTATGTGTGTTTAATACTTTTGCCAAGTAAAAAAAAAGACAGTCACAGTTTAGCTCCCTATCGCAATCGTCCAGCACTTTTTTTATCTGCCGGGATCTATACCAGGATTAAATAACAGCAAGTAGCAGGCGCATCCACTGGTTAAAACCGGCAACTTGCAAGCTAATACCGAAACCCGACTAAGTTGTATACTTGTAAGTGGTGGTAACTACTACCACGGATCGGCAGATTGGGTACCACTGCCTATTACTCTTTGTCAACTACACCCGGAGCAAATATCCGCCTCGTTTTTTTCTCAAACCAATATTGGAATATTCAATCTTATTATACAATTAAAACCTATGAAACAAATATTTTCTCAGACAGGGAATCGAACTGGAGACTTTACTTTACAAAGACGAGACTGCTAATTTATTTTACTGTGGTTCTACATTATGTCACTACTTATTTTTTGTAGTAGCAGTCGCTAAAGGTGTGAAGATTTGCGTGGACGAACGGTTTAGCGACTGGTTTGTTGCGCGTAAAGTCCCGGGTTCGGACGACAGGCGTGGACGAACGGTTTAGCGACTGGTTTGTTGCGCGTAAAGTCCCGGGTTCGGACGACAGGCGTGGACGAACGGTTTAGCGACTGGTTTGTTGCGCGTAAAGTCCCGGGTTCGGACGACAGGCGTGGACGAACGGTTTAGCGACTGGTTTGTTGCGCGTAAAGTCCCGGGTTCGGACGACAGGCGTGGACGAACGGTTTAGCGACTGGTTTGTTGCGCGTAAAGTCCCGGGTTCGGACGACAGGCGTGGACGAACGGTTTAGCGACTGGTTTGTTGCGCGTAAAGTCCCGGGTTCGGACGACAGGCGTGGACGAACGGTTTAGCGACTAGTTTGTTGCGCGTAAAGTCCCGGGTTCGGACGACAGGCGTGGACGAACGGTTTAGCGACTGGTTTGTTGCGCGTAAAGTCCCGGGTTCGGACGACAGGCGTGGACGAACGGTTTAGCGACTGGTTTGTTGCGCGTAAAGTCCCGGGTTCGGACGACAGGCGTGGACGAACGGTTTAGCGACTGGTTTGTTGCGCGTAAAGTCCCGGGTTCGGACGACAGGCGTGGACGAACGGTTTAGCGACTGGTTTGTTGCGCGTAAAGTCCCGGGTTCGGACGACAGGCGTGGACGAACGGTTTAGCGACTGGTTTGTTGCGCGTAAAGTCCCGGGTTCGGACGACAGGCGTGGACGAACGGTTTAGCGACTGGTTTGTTGCGCGTAAAGTCCCGGGTTCGGACGACAGGCGTGGACGAACGGTTTAGCGACTGGTTTGTTGCGCGTAAAGTCCCGGGTTCGGACGACAGGCGTGGACGAACGGTTTAGCGACTGGTTTGTTGCGCGTAAAGTCCCGGGTTCGGACGACAGGCGTGGACGAACGGTTTAGCGACTGGTTTGTTGCGCGTAAAGTCCCGGGTTCGATCCCCGGTCGGAGCAAATATTTGTTTCATAGCTTTTATTTGTAATATTTAATAGTATTAAATATTGCAAATAATTGTTAATAAAAAAAAAAGATGGATATTTGCTTTGGGTCTGGTTATCAAAGAGTGGTAGGCAGTGGTACCCATTCTGTCGATCCGGGGTAGTACCACCACTTACAAGTATACAGACCGTGAAGTGATTTGGTCACGTTTCGGGATCAGCTTGCGCGTAAAGTCCCGGGTTCGGACGACAGGCGTGGACGAACGGTTTAGCGACTGGTTTGTTGCGCGTAAAGTCCCGGGTTCGGACGACAGGCGTGGACGAACGGTTTAGCGACTGGTTTGTTGCGCGTAAAGTCCCGGGTTCGATCCCCGGTCGGAGCAAATATTTGTTTCATAGCTTTTATTTGTAATATTTAATAGTATTAAATATTGCAAATAATTGTTAATAAAAAAAAAAGATGGATATTTGCTTTGGGTCTGGTTATCAAAGAGTGGTAGGCAGTGGTACCCATTCTGTCGATCCGGGGTAGTACCACCACTTACAAGTATACAGACCGTGAAGTGATTTGGTCACGTTTCGGGATCAGCTTGTAAGTTGCCGGTTCCATCTAGGCCGGCATAGTGGATGTGATTGCTACTCACAGTTATTGAATTGTAGTAGCAGTGACATTCATTCATGGACCACACTTTGGCTTAACATCAAAGATAACTAGAGAGGATCTTTATAGATTATTTCGACGGTACCTAGTAATTTTCTTTCCGTTACATCTCCTCACTTACGGTGTGGAAATTGAATTATTTAAACTTAAATTGTTTTTAAATTTCTTATTTACTAACACTATATTTACGTTAATACAAAAACATCACACAAAAACCGAACTACCCGCCACTATCCAACTCAAATAAACGCAAAACCGAAATCAAGTTGTCGCGTAAACCGTTACATTCAAACTGAGTGTTCGAATTACGTTCCATTCCACACAACACAACATAAAAGGCAATGTTGCTTAAACACGAATTAAATACATTCTAAATAAGGATCCAACGCAGTTATTATGATTCAATATGAGTTCGATACCAAAAACAAACGTATAACGTTACTTTAAAACGCACTTAGCTAATCCTAATAACAGCTTCTCGTATAATAAACAATAAAAGAAATGACTTCTATTAATATGGCGGTAAGAGTTAAAAGTCCCCGATAAAAGTGCTTACGTGGACACTTTACGTTCCTTTTTATCGTGACACTTTCTTGATTCTTGACTTGACAGAATGACACTATTTCCTACCGACTGTCTTACATATTGAGACTCAAAATAAATATCCAACTATTTTTTTTAATATTTTTTTATATATATCCCATATTATTCAATATCATTGTCGTCAGCCTACATAGGTCCCACAACTGGACACAGGTCTCTTTTATAAGTTCTAGTGGTAGATATTTAAGATTATATAGTCTATATTTATTATTATTTTTTACATTTCTATACTAAGCAACTAAAGTGCTTGTATTATAGAAATAGGACAACCAAAGTACATATATCAAAGATACATTGGTATCGGTGGGTGGTCTCGAACTCGTGCTCTACGGTTTGTGTAACCATTGCACTGCCACTACACCACGGTCGCCTTAATATTGATGCAGTTTTAAGACATCAGACGACGTCTTGACAACCACCATCTGGTGACAACGAATAGTACCTACTGCCATCAGAAACTGCTATGAGCAGCGCCGGCCCTTGGATAGAGCGAGAGAAGCGTTCGCTCTAGGTGCCCAAAAGCTAAAAGCGAAAAATTCCATAGACTTGCCACTAATTTCCGTCGACTTACACCGCCAAACTAAATTCAATTAGTATTGATTTTTTTATCAATTAGCCTGTATCATAGAAACAGATGACCAAAGTTTATATTTTATCAAAGATACATTTGTACATGCAAGTGGTTCTCTTGGTTGTGGTGTACCACTGCACCACAATCGCCTTACCGACATAAAACCAAAGTTCAATGAACGTGGATCGAATGGGGCTGAAAGACGACCTTGGTCCACCTTGATAAAGGGCTACAGCAGCGTTGGACACGCGAATAGTAAATTCATTGTTTTACCTACTCAAATATTAATCATAAAATATCTATGTCATGTAGCCAATTTATTATTTAAATACTATTATCTATTAGGTTAAATTCTTATGATAATAAAAGATAACAATATTATGTACGTGGTGGTGACCATACAATTTTAAGCACACCTGCCCCCCTAGCACGGCAATCCAAGAAGTAAGATAAAGACTTGCAAAGAATATCATTCCAACTTATTTTAAATAACTTACTAGAACAGTGTATCAAAAATATATTTAGACGTTCTGTAAAACTTTACACAAAGCAACGTTGAAAACTTTGATAAATATTTTTTTAAACATTTTGATGTGCCGGCCTAATACGTCAATTAAAATTAGTTACAATAATATTCCTTGCAGTTCTATATTGTTGCTTCTTGGATAGCCGTGCTTAAGGGGGCTGTAAATCTCCTAATACATTATGTCGACCAAAAAGCAGTAAAATTGCGTCGCGGTCGCAAGTGATCAATCAATGTAGTTTAACTATTGATTTGTTATTCGCTGATTGGTTACGAAGATGTCAAATATCAGTGCAAGTTCATCATTCCGCTGTCATGTATTAAGTTAAGAGAATCAGGTCTTAACTTAACATATGGTCACCGCCACGATGAATGAATTATATTTAAGTGTTCTGTGGTCACCGCCGTGTACAATGCTTTGCCGGCCCATGCGTTCACCTCATTCTTAGATACCTCATTTTAGAATATTCTCAATGTCAGGAGTTACAATAAAAAATACAACTAACCGGCATTTTCCAAGATACGGACAGAACAAAAGAGGCGGATATTTCCTTCGGGTCTGGTTATCAAAGAGTGTTAGGCAGTCTGCCGATCCGGGGTAGTGCCACCAGTTACAAGTATACAGATGTGAAGTGATTTAGTCGCGTTTCGGATCAGCTTTTAAGTAGGCCGGCATAGTAGATGCGACTACTACTTACAGTTGAATTGTAGTAGTAGTGACATCCATTCACGGACCACACTTTACCTTAACATCAAGCTGGGTGCTATTGAATCACATTAAAAAAAAAATCTCACGCTTCCCATACAATCATAAGCTAGTGGTTTTAGACACTAGTGCAAAAGTCAAATTATCAACTTAAGTCAAAACAAAACAAGAATGACTGAATATATTCTTAACTTTATCCTCAATTTATGATTTATATTTGTCACTCTACAAATAATTATAATTTTATTGCCTTACATCATCAAATTATATTATCATACTACAAAGATAAATCTCACAATACTACTAATATTTATAAATCAAAGAGTGGTAGGCAGTGGTACCCAGTCTGCCGATCTGGGACAGTACCACCACTTACAAGTATACAGACCGTGAAGTGATTTGGTCACGTTTCGTGATCAGCTTGTAAGTTACTGGTTCCAACTAGGCCGGCATAGTAGATGTGATTGCTACTCACAGTTATTGAATTGTAGTAGCAGTGACATTCATTCATGGACCACACTTCGGCTTAACATCAAGCAGGATGCTGTCATATGTCGGATCACAATAAAAAAAAGTGGATAGATGCGTTAAACAAGGCAGACCCGGGAGGGTGATTTCCGACCAATTCGGAGACACCCTTAACCTCAAGAAAGTTGGGTTGCCTAGTGCCCATAATCGTAGAGCTTGTATGAAGAGAATTGTGGATATGAGGGAAGCGAGGGAGTTGTGTCTGGATCGTGGCAAGTGGCAATCTATTGTCTCTGCCTAATCCTGTGGAAAAAAGGCATAAAAATTTGATTGATAGATTTAATCAATCAATCAGCCATCGCAATCAGCGACACACGCAATCAGGCACTTCACGGTCTGTATACTTGTAAGTGGTGGTACTACCCCGGATCGGCAGACTGGGTACCACTGCCTACCACTCTTTGAAAAGTAACAGCGGCCTGCATTCATCTTAAAGGTGTTAGTTATCTTATTTTAGGCCACAATAAAAAAAAACTCATTAAAAATATAATGACATTGCAAATCAATAAAGTTTTAATTCACTTTATTGTCTTTATTGTAATAAATTTTACAGACAGCAATATTTTTAAGATGACATCATGACCTACCTGATTAAAAGTAATGTTTAAAAACATGTAACTATAAGATACATATTTAAATACATATATATATTTTGTAATTTATGACTCATCATAATATGCTAGCATACGACCTGATGTTAAGCTATGCAGTCTAAAAATGGATCTAACTGCTACTACAGTTAAATAACTTTAAATATCACTCAATTGCACCCGGAACCCTCACATAATGGACTGGCATGTTAACCACTATAACCGTATGTTTCCCTCATATAACCGTACAAAGCTACTAAGAGCTGATATCATAGAATCTGGACGACCAAAGTGCATATATCAAACATACATTACACTATCAATGTATGTTTGATATATGAAAGCCAGGAGTTGGCATGAACTGGCGGTTTTCAATTAGCAAGCTTACTAGCAAAACGAGTGAGCTTTTGCTGCTCCTTTTGGGGAAACCGAACCTGAATTACCTACCTACCTATCTTTAACACCACTAGACAACTGTCACCTTAACTCATTAAATAACAACAAATAACGTACAAAGAAACCGAAGAGGACTTCAAATGCGGAAACGAGCCCGCAAATAACTACAACTACAACTCATTAAATAAATAATTTTTAAGTCAATTACTATCAAAAAGACATTTCATCACTGATATAACCCCAAATGTAATTATAACTCATTGAACTAGCCAAGCACACAAACTAAAACCTTTAGTCTTACAGGGATAAGTAATTCATACACTTCGCTTTCCTTACATCGACAATCCTCTTTATACAAACTCTACCGTTATGGGCACTAGGCACTTAAGCTTTTATGAAGATGTCTTAGATTTGGTCGGAAAACTCCCTTCTGGGTCTGTTTCAATAGAGTATCTATCCACATAACATTTTAAATTCCTTTCGTCCATCTAATTTTACACATCCTTTCCATGTGCCTAAACCATGATTTATTTATTCAATTAAATGGTCATGCCTTTCTCCCACAGGGATAGGCAAAGACGATGCAGCGCCCCTTGGTACTATCCTAACACAACCCCCACGCGTCTCTCACATCCACAATTTTCTTCATACAAGCACTACAGTAATGGGCACTAGCCAAACTTTCTATGATTTATTCAATGACAATTATGATGTTTAAACATGGCTGTGGGCTTGCTGACCAGGCCACTTGTCACTAATTTACATTCCAGTATTATCATCCCTTGTCTCATTAAAGATGACAAAATAGTTTATATAATTACAAGCTATTCGATCCAAGTAGTAATTCCACTTGGAAAGATTTAAGTGTATTTTTTTTTCATTTTAATTTAGTAACCAGTAGGTTAAATACAGAAGACTTATTCGACAAAGAATTTTATATGTTAAATATGTAGTTATAAGATCATAAATTGATAATTTAACAATAAAATTATAAATAAATTTAATTTGTGTTTAATTATAAATTTAAAGCTCTGTATGTGTATATAAATGTTTCAAATAGTTTAAAAAAATTATAAACCGCTTATAAAAATTAGGATAACTCGCAATATATCCTTTTTTATAATAATAAATTATTATTGTCTACGTTATAATATCTGATTGAGAAGTAATAAAACTGTAATAGTAAAGAAATAACATTTTAAATTTTAATTGATAACGATTCGAAGATGAAAAAAACATGAAAAACTCACTTACCTCTTTATTTAGTTTCCCACGTTCTTCGATTACACAATAACACAAAATTGATTTATTAAAAGTTTTAATTTCCTTTAAATAAATATTATCACTAAAACACTCTATGAGATTTTAATTTTTCACAATAAAATATTTAATTGTTTACGCAGTAAGAACTCACATTCGTCAAAAAATTGATTGATTGTAAATTGTTGCTATACTAAAGAATTCGCAATAACAATGACAATTATAAAATGACTGAATTTTTGGGTCTGGCAATTCTAAATTTGCGTTCCGTTTCTAATATATCTTTAAAGACTATCTATTAAAACTAGATATTATAACGGGGACGAAACAGAAGATTCTTCTCTTATCGAGTTTTATTATCGACAGCACCTATGATATTAGGCTGGAGTGCAGTTCACGAATGGAGGCGACTGCTACTCAGTTAAATAATTGTAAGCTGACTCTGAAACGATTTAGTTTACACAGGCTATACACAGGTGCGGATTGTATACCCTGGATCAAGGGTAGCATTAAAATGCCTACCATACTGTGAAAATTAGCTAAGCAAAATAACCGCCTTGTTTTTTATTGATATTTATTTGTAATATTTAATTTATTAAAATAAAATTAGTGCTGGCGCATACATGCGGAATTCCGGATCTGAATTCAGATCAGGAATTCGTGAGTCTAGTGCACACTACCGGTTTTTTTTTATTAGGAATTTTTAAGACTGGTAATTGTTGAGACGCTATTGTGTTAAAATTTAAAAAATTATCAACCCCCGATAACACTTAAAACAACTTTAGTCATTGTATCATAGTTATATGTGAATTAAACAAATTCAGATCTTCAATTTCATGACAGCCCAGCCAATGGCTAGTAAAATGGAATAATTTTAGTTTAAGCACTAAAGTTCTATCTCTTTTGGGCTGTTATGAAATCGAAGACTTGAATACCTGATGATGGACCATGATGATGCAAGGGATATTTAGGAAATATAACTATATTTTCTTAGATTATGCGCGAACATTGATTAATGAAATAAACAAAGGACATCATTTATTTTGTATGGGGACTTAGGCTTAATTGTATTAACAGTTTAATATGCATCTTAAAATAGTTTGATGTACGAAGATTACAATGTAATTAGAATATATCCTTTATTTTGCATAGTTTATGTGTGCAAAATGACCAAACTATAATTATGACACTTCAAAGCAGAACAAATATGGCGTTGATTGACAGCTGATACAAAATTCATAGAAATTTCTATCTTATTTTCCAAATAACTTAATTGCACAGCTATTAAAAACAAAATTGTTATTAGTTTTATCAATAGAAGTATCGAAACTACTATTTATATATTTCTTCATCATTGGACATTACAAAAGTAGTACATAAAAGCCCAAAATGAATGATGTCCTTTATGCCGCTTGCTATCGGGTTTATTTTATTTTGGCTGCATAGCGTTCTCGAAACGTCGGAATAATAAAATAAAATTGTAAAATCAAAACCAAAATAAACGCGATAGTAAGCCGCATACAATTTGTTTAATTCAGATATAACTATGATACAATGACTAAAGTTGTTTTAAGTGTAACACAATATTTTAACACAATAGCGTCTCTATAATTCTACCAGTCTTAAAAATTCCTAATCAAAAAAAACCGGTAGTGTGGGCTAGACTCCTGAACTGAATTCAGATCCGGAATTCCGCATGTATGCGCTGGGGCTTAATAATTACAAATAAAAGCTATGAAACAAATCTGCTCCGACATGGAATCGAAGCCGGTACTTCACGCGTAATACAAATGTGTGCTTACCAATGCGCCACGCCTGTCGTTAAAAGTGACCTCCGTTGTCTCTGTGGGAAGGCGTGACAATATTGAAAGGAAATACAGTGACGAGTATTGAAAAAAAATGTTTTTTTTGCATATTTTATTGTGATTAGACAAAATTATGACGTGCGGTTCATTAATAGAGTGACTGCTACTAATGGTGATAACTGTCAGTAGCAGTCACATCCTCTATGCTGGCTTAGTTAGAACTGGCAACTTACAAGCTGAACCCAAAATGCGACAAGTTACTTCACGGTCTGTACACTTGGTAAGTGGTAGTACTACCCCGGAACAGCAGACTGCCTACGACCACTACTACTCTAAAAATATAAGAAATGAAACACTAAAGAATAATTTGATTAAAAATTTATTGCAATTTTCCTATAACTACATTTTTTTAAATAATATATCGTCATTAATAGTCCTATACGTTCTATGTCAGCAATAAAAAAAAAACGGATCTATTAAAGTTTTTTTTCCACATCAGATTTATAAATTCCTTTCGTCAATCTACTTTCATTCATCCTTTTCATGTGCCCAAACCATCGAAGTATTCCTTTGTCAATCCTTTTCCTTGTAAAATTATTTTTATTTTATTACTGGAGACAGTCTCTTTTGTTTAATTCATGTTTGTTTACCTTAAACTGACATAAAACATGTTGAAATATCAACTACGATATTACCTTTTCATTGCATATAAAATAAATATAGGAAATATCTATAATAAATAAAAAATATATAAATAGTAAATTAAAGATATAATTAATTTTATTGTGGTCCGACATATGACAGCACCCCGCCTAATGTTAGGCTGGAGTGCGGTCCATGAATGGAGGTGACTGCTACTACAATTAAATAGCAGAGGCCTCCACCACCTCGGCCTAGTTAGAACCAAGAACTTTCAAGCTGATTCCGAAACGCGACTAAGTCACTTCACGGTACTAGATCGGCAGACTGGTTAGTGACCACCTCTGCCTATCCCTCTTAATTAATTATTGTTTTTAATGGCGTATAAACCCGCCTAAATGTCTCTGCCTATCCCTGTGGGAATAAGGCGTGACAATTTGTTTAAATGCATTTGATTATTAATAATACAAAATAACATAAGTCTAACATAATAAATATTAAAAAAACATTTGGCAAAAGATTTTAAAATTATCAATCAATCAAATTTTCACGCCTTTTTCCCACAGGAATAGGCAGAGACAGTGGAGCGCCACTTGCCACGATCCTGACACAACTCCCTCGCTTCATTTACATTCACAATTCTCTTCATACAAGCTCTATGGTTATGGGCACTAGGCAACCCAGCTTTTTTGAGGATGATTTGAAAATTCGGGGTAAAAATGAATCCTAACCGTCTGGAAGCAACAGTAAATCACAGCACCCATTTTTAACGGCGTTCTCACGAGGTTAATTTAGTTTTTCAATTTTTATCATTCAACAAAAAATTAAAGCGAATATTGACTGTAGTGTTCTCACGGTTCAAAAACAATCAACTTCAAATCAACAAACGATCAACTAAATTCGCTTCGTGAGAACGCCGTGTAAGTGAATTGTAAATGTGAAGGACGCAAAAGAGTGTCATGATCGTGGAAAGTGGGGCGAATTGTCTCTGCCTATCCCTGTGGAGATTAGGGCGTGAAATTGATGATGCAGTAAATCATTAGCCTAACGCAAGGGAGCCACAATCATTGACCAAACTCCAGACGTAAGGCGTGAAGAACTCTTCTGGCTTATCCTCTTCCACATATCGGAATTTCAAATCGGAGAATTTCTGAAAATAAGAAACAATTAGAAGAGGGTCGGGTAACCACAGACGGAATGAATGTACGCACTATTATAAAGCCTGGGTCAGACCAGACGCGTGGCGTGGCATGTGCGTGTCTATAACCTTTGCGTGACTCTGTTTGTCAGGTCGATGCAGCTCTGCGTGCGCGTGACAGCAAATTCACACGCACGCACAAGTAATACATCCAGTGTGTCATCCCTCATAGAGTTTCATACATTACAACCAATGCGTGCGCACGCCCCGCCACGCACACGCATCCGGTTTGCCCCGTGCTTAAGGCATAGGGGGTTTTATGCCTATCGATAGGAGAAAAGCGGGGCGGGTCAAAATCACCATGGTTGTAGCAGTTTTTTGTGACTGATATTCCTTCCAAGTCTTTATCTTGCTTCTTGGATTGCCGTGCTAGGGGGGCTGTTTCTATGATAGTATCAGTAGCTTAGCATAGAAATGTAAATAAATAAAAAGTTATATATTTATTAACCTACCCTTAATCTATCACTGGTCCACTGTTCAGCACCTTTCTTCAGTGACGCAAGCACTTCTGTCACACTCAAATCAGCCCAATCACCCTTCTGTGTACGTGACAAACGTGATGTGAAATATCCTATCACCTAAAAATAGATGAATTAAAATAAATAAGACACAATTTTTCTAAGAGTTGTAGGCAGACTTTTTAGACATTTTAGATTTTGGCTAGCAGACATTTTAAACTTCTTTGACTTTGGTAGGCAGCCTTTTTAGACTTCTTTCACTTTTTAGACTTTGTTAGGTAGACTTTTTAGACTTCTTTCACTTTTTAGACTTTGTTAGGTAGACTTTTTAGTCTTCTTTCACTTTTTAGACTTTCTTAGGTAGACTTTTTAGACTTCTTTCACTTTTTAGACTTTGTTAGGTAGACTTTTTAGACTTCTTTCACTTTTTAGACTTTGTTAGGTAGACTTTTAGGACTTCTTTGACTTTTTAGACTTTGGTAGGCAGACTTTTAGATTTGTTTGTCTTTTTAAATTTTGGCAGGCACTTTTAGACTTCTTAGACTTTGGTAGGCACATTTTTTAGACATCTTTGACTTTTCACAATTCTTTTCATACAGGCTCTATAGTTATAGGCACTAGGCAACCCATCTTTCTAGCGGATGTCTCCGATTTGGTCGGAAAACTCTCTCCAGGGTCAGCCTCGTTCAACGCATCCAATTAAAATGAAGTGCTAGTTGTACAACTTACCATATCAATATTCTGCAGCACAGAACTAAGTCCCTCATCGTTTTTGCGCACATCGAATACATCTCTTTTATACAATAAGGCATAAACTAAATTTATGTTATTCTGCAACTGGTGTGTTAGACACGAATTTATTATTTCTAATATCATTCTTAGAACATCTATTAACACTTCCACGTGGTCCCACTGTAAGGAAAAATATTACAGTGAGTCGACATCTGACCTCAATCTGCATCTTACCAGAACGGGTTCATAAAAAACAATGTGAAAAAATTAATTAAATATATTTTTAATCATTTTGATGTGCCGCTCCATTGTCTCTGCCTATCCCTGTGGGAAAAAGGCGTGACGATTTGATTGATTGACCAATAATATTCCTTACAGTTCTTGGATTGCCGGCTGGGCCTCGATTCTCTTAAAACATGATGGTGTCGAAAAACAGTAAAATTGCATCACTCTAATATTTGACATGTTCGTAACCAATCAGCGAATAACAAAACAATAGGTAATAAACGTTGATTGGTCACTTGCGACCGCGATGCAATTTTACTGCTTTTTCGACGCCATAATGTATTAAGAGAATCGAGGCAATGCCTGATGTAAGCATAGGCCAAGATTGACTGAAGACGACAGAAAAAACCGAGTCAGTTCACAGCAGCCCCAGCAGTCGCTGTCACTATGCCGGACGAAGGTTCTTCACACACCGATTAACATGAGGCGGATATATATCAAAAATGGCGTCCGCCACCAGATGTATTAAAAGACTCCACTTACCAATTCATCAATGTCGGCAGACTCTACAACTGTCAATTTACATGAAAAAGAAAAAAATCATTATATCAAGCGACCGTGATATATTGGTAGTGCAATGGCCACGCAAACCACTTGTCGGTACCAATGTATCTTTGATATATGTACTTTGGTTGTCCTGTTTCTATGACACAAGCACTTTAGTAGCTTAGTATAGAAATGTAAATTAAAAAAATATATAAATTGAATAATTATTTAATTCTTACGACTACAGAACAGAGAAAAAGATATAAGTGGTATAAGCACATTTTTGTATGGGAACCAATGTCGCCAAACCCACACACTTGCAAATGCAACTACATACATGGTGCTTTTAAATACAATAAAGCTTAATTTGTTGGATGTAGGAGCATTTAATAGTATCCTAGCTGAACCAATATATTCAGCTAGGATGATATATGATTTTGTAAATATTTATTTTAAGCATAGATTAGGCTAGGTTATTTGTATAGTTGTATATAGTTAGAGTAGATTCTATATTAAGGTTTAAGTGATCGAGGGGCTGGCTTAAGCAGAAAATGCTTTAAGCCCAAAAAAAGAAAAAAACTACTTACATAAAATAACACCACGAAAACGTATGTCTGATTGGTCAGATTTTCTAATGAAAATAGGTAATAAAAGTAAAATGTATATAATTAAATTTAACCTTATCACTAATGCAATAGAGGTGAAATAATATTACCCTAGAAATATTATAGGACTGTTTTTCTCTAAAAAGCAAACACTAATAAATATTGCTATTCACCAATAGATGGCGGTAGAAATAATTAAATTCAAATTTGTTCCTTATTCCGTAAACCACAAGTATGATTTTTGCGTAGCAATTTGATTGACTTACAAATAGATGGCGGTAGAAAATATTAAATGTAAAGGACATCATTCATTTTGGCCTTTTATGTACTACTTTTGTAATGTCCAATGATGAAAAAATATATAAATGGTAGTTTCGATACTTGTATTGATAAAACTAATAACAATTTCGCTTTTAATTGCTGTGCAATTGAGTTATTTGAAAAATAAGATTTAGATTTTGTATTATCTGTCAATCAACGCCATATATGTTCTGCTTTGAACTGTTATAATTATAGTTTGATCATTTTGCACACCTAAACTATGCATAATAAAGGACATATTTCAATTACATTGTAATCTTCGTACATTAAACTATTTTAAAATGTATATGCAATTGTTAATACAATTAAGCCCAAGTGAAGCCCCAAGCACAATATGAATGATGTCCTTTCCCTAATTGTTTGATATGAACGCACAAATAATAGTGTTCCTTGTTTTCTATCCTACATAACATTTCCACTAGTTTTTTTATTCCGTGCTTACGACTTATCTAATTACAACAAAACATATTACTTAAGTATTCGGCATTCGGGCGAATAGGTTAAAAGTAGTCGAATACCGAATAATAGAGGGGTGTTCGCCGACCAAATCGGAGATATCCTCAAGAAACCTAGGTTAACTAGAGCTTGTATGAAGAGAATTGTGCATGTGAAGGAAGCGAGGGAGTTGTGTCAGGATCGTGACAAGTGGCGCTCCATTGTCTCTGCCTATCCCTGGGAGAAAGGCGTGACAATTTAATTGATTGATATTCGTTGCAAGTGTAATTATTGAATTAAACAAATTTTATGCGGCTTACTATCGCGTTTATTTTGGTTTTCATTTTACATTTTTTTATTATTCCGACGTTTCGAGAGCTTTGCAGCCATCATGGTCACTGAGAGACTGAGGTGTTGGTCGTCCTATTGGTTGATGCTGTTATTGTTTCCAAAACTACCCCCTTTGATATTTTGTTTTTCTGCTCCCGGTTTATTTCAAATTTTTGTGAAGTGTCATGTGTCGGTGTCATCTGGTTTGGCAGTTTGCTGGATTTGGGACTTGAGTTTGAGTTGAGTGAATTATGGGGTCCCAGGTGTTAGATAATCGCCAACCACCTTCTCTATTGAAATTACGATGTTTTTTAATCTCAATATCCTCTCGTACCATCCCGAGTATCAGTCGACTTTCCTTTGCGAGGATCTTCGATTTGTCGAAACGGATGTAGTGATTGGCGCTGTCCTGTTGATGCTCACAAACTGCAGACTTTCCACTACGTTGGCGTTTTATATCCGCGATATGTTCCAAAATAAACGCGATAGTAAGCCGCATAAAATTTGTTTAATTCATTAATCAATGTTCGCGCTCAATCTAAGAAAGTGTAATTATTTTCCTTTCCAATATAATTCTCAACATACCTTCATCTTCATCAGGTGTTCCCTTAATTAATTTAGCCATCACTTTAGCTCGCCTCCTACCTAATGTTTCAAACAATGAAATCAGTCTTTGTGCGACATACGGGTGTAAATTTCTAAATTCACCTGCAATAATAATAAAATATATGTACTAATCGTTATAAATAAAAAATTAAATTATAAAAAAAAAACAATTTATTTTACATTTTTTAATGCTGGTATCACAAAAACAGGGAGGCCTAGGCACTAGGGCCAGCTTTCTTGAGGATGTCTCCGATTTAACACGTCCATCCATATCAGATTATTATTTTTTAATTTTTTTTATTTAGCTTTTCTATTTTTTATTAAATCTACTAAAGTGTTTGTATCATAGAAACAAAACAACCAAAGTTCATATATCTAAGATACATTGGTACCGGTATGTGGTTTGGAACCCATGCTTTCGGTAAGGATGACCATTGCACTTCCACTACACCCGGTCGCGTTTGCACTGCCATTTAGAAATTGCATTTTGCATTTATAAATTTAAAAATGGCCCCTAAATGTTGGCCTGTTGGAAAAGCTCAGAGTTACTGCAATGGAGAGAGAGCTATGCTTGGTGTGTCTCTACGCGATAGAATCCGGAACGAGGATATTCGCCAAAGAACCAAAATTACAGACATGGCTCGAAGGATTTGCGAGCTGAAGTGGCAATAGGCTGGCCACGTCGCTCGAAGAACCGACAACCGATGGGGAAGAAAGGTTCTAGAGTGGAGACCACGAACCGGAAGACGCAGCGTAGGTAGGCCTCCCACTAGGTGGACTGACGGCATAGTGAAAGTCACGAATAACCGGTGGATGCAACTGGCATCTTGTCGTTCGAAATGGTGTTCCAAGGGGGAGGCCTATGTTCAGCAGTGGACGCGTTCTGGCTGATGATGATGATGAAATTTAAAATTTAATAAAAATAAAATTACTTTTTGTATTTTTTGGCGTTTAGGAGCCATCCATAGGAAACATCTCACTAAAAAATCGTAGTACTTTGGATGAATATAGATTATATTATTATGTATTGTATATTTTATATATATATATATATATCCTCGATAACTTAAACCTCGGTAACATAAAAATCTCTGTTACTTCAAAAAATACTATGTTCCCTTCCCATCAGAGCCCAAAACCTCTATAACTTAAAATACGCAACCTCTATAACTTAAATAAATAATCTCTGTATAGGCCCTCAGTAACTAAAAGAACAAAAGAAAATCACAGATTTTTTTAAGTAGACTAAACCTTTAGTTGTTGTTTTATTTTTATGTAATGTAAGTAATGTGAATAAATATGATTACATATTTAATTTTCAGTATTTTATTGAACCCATCCTTCTGATGCATTCGAGTAAAAATGGGAGCAAGGGTACATAGAAACATGTACATACCTCTATATTAACCTTTACCTAACATAAACCCTTGATAACTTAAAACCTCTATAACTTAAAATATTTTGTGTTTCCCTTGGACTTTAACTTATCGAGTTTCTACTGTATATATATATATATATATATATATATATATATATATATATATATATATATATATATATATATATATATATATATATATATATATATATTTATTTATGTATTTTTACCAATTATATATGTACGTTTATTGTTACTTAAGTCTGTAGTGTTAGGTTTTTTCTAATTGTTCTAAAAATTGTATCTATGTTAAACATTGTTTCATGCACCTGCCTTTCACTATCTGTTTTTCTGAAGGTTGACTGGAAGATAAAGCCATCGGGCTTTAAGTCCGCCTGTACAAATAAATAAATAAAATCCAATTACTCACAACTCATATTCGCAAGTACAGCTAAACAGTTTGTATGCAAGTACTTGTCGCGTACTTTTAATATATTGTACTGTACTGTCCTTATTATTATTAATATCATCATACCGCCAAGTGATATCTCTGAAATTGTCCTTTCAGTATACCAGATTGGGTTTTTCAGCATCTGAAACAATAAGGAATTATTGAAACCTAAACATTTACAACTTGTTTTTGATTGTGACTCGACATATGACAGCACCCTGCTTGATGTTAAGCCGAAGTGTGGTCCGTGAATGAATGTCACTGCTACTACAATTCAATAACTGTGAGTAGCAATCACATCCACTATGCCGGCAACTAACAAGGTAATCCCGAAACGTGACCAAATCACTTCACAGTCTGTATACTTGTAAGTGGTGTTACTGCCCCGGATCGGCAGACTGGGTACCACTGACTACCACTCTTAGATAACCAGACCCGAAGCAAACATCCATCTCTTTTTTTTATTAACAAATATTTGCAATAATTAATATAATTATTGCAAATATTACAAATAAAAGCTATGAAACAAATATTTGCTCCGACCGGGAATCGAACGCGCAACAAACCAATCGCTAAACCGTTCGTCCACGCCTGTCGTATATGCCGAATTAAATAAATACTTACAATTTGATGTACATTCTTAATGAGAGCTTCATCTTCAGTCAATATCAACAGTACTATTAGAGACATATAAATGTGATGCGACGTACTATCTGTTGCTTTGTACAAGCTCTGCAGCATTGGTAATATCTGCAAAGGATAAACAACTTAACACACATACAAATAAAGCCCAGAGTCACGGATGGCTGTTCATAATGCGGTGCTTGTTCCTACATTAATGTATGGAAGTGAATGTTGAGTGTGGCAGAAGAAGCATGAATTAACGCTGTAGAAATGCGGTCGTTAAGGAATGTATGTGCACAGTTCGCGATAGATGTGCTTTGAAAAAAAGATATTGTGACAAGGATTGACTAAGCACATGGATGGATGAGTGAAAGTAGATTGACGAAAGAAATTTATAAATATAATTGTCACTCTTTTTTCCGACAGGGATAGGCAGAGACAACTCCTTCGCTTCCCTCACATCTCTTCATACAAGTTCTACGGTCATGGTCACTAGGCAAACGAACTTTCTTTAGGATGTATCTGATTTGATCGGAAAACACCCTCCTGAGCCTGCCTCGTTTACGCATCCATTCACATCAGACTTAGAAATACCTTTCGTTTATCCCTAAATAATCGAGTCACATACCAGAATTTCCAAAATAAAATTATAATAAAAAAACTTAAAATCACGCTTGTTACAATGTGAACTAAAAAGTGAACATCTAACCCGCCTGATGGTAAACAAGAAAAGGTGCCGACGACTGAAAAAATTGAGTCAGTTCACGGTTACCTCAGTCGCCGTCAATATGCCGGCCAAAAAAAATATTTATGAAATTATTGTATTGTCATCAGTTTTTATATGTGTACAAATTTCTATATTATTCAGAAGATAAGGAAAGCATGTTAAAAACACATCAGTGTTTCTATAGCAAAAAAGGACAGACTAGTATTTCTATAATAAAAAAAGCATAGCAGTGTTTTTATAAAAAAAAAGGACATACTAGTGTTTCTATAATAAAAAAAGAACATACTAGTGTTTCTATAACAAAAACAAACATACCAGTGTTTCTATGATAAAAAAAAGAACATACCAGTTTTTCTATAATAAAAAAGAACATACTAGTGTTTCTATGATAAAAAATAACATACCAGTGTTTCTATAATAAAAAAGAACATACTAGTGTTTCTATAACAAAAACAAACATACCAGTGTTTCTATATTATTGACAGTGCAAACATGTTTCTTATATGCCTTACACGAGTGTAACAGTAAATATAGTAAAAGGGTAGAATGTTCACAACCTGCCGTTGCACATAAGGCGTTATGGACCTGAAAGATACGATAAGAAGTATATAAAACATCAATCAATCAATAAACAACTCCGAAGCGAGGGAGTTGTGTCAGGATCGTGGCAAGTGGCGCTCCGTTGTCTCTGCCTATCCGCTTGGGAAAGAGGCGAGACAGTTTTTTTTCCATCAATAAATTGTTACGACTTTTTCCCACAAGGATAGACAGAGACAATGAAGCGCAACCTGCCACGATCCTGACACAACTCTCTCGCTTTTATCTTTATACAAGCTCTACGGTTATTGGCACTAGGCAACCTAGCTTTCTTGAGGATGTCTCAGATTTTGTAGGTAAACACCCTCCTGGGCCTGCCTTGTTTAAAACATTCACCCACAAAAAAATTTAACTCATTGCCCAAATCATGAGCCCAAACCATCGAAGCATTCCTTTGTTGTAACAAACTAGTGTACTAAAGAAAAAAATACCTACAGCGTTCATGTCTATCCTTGGCGGTGTCATTTGTACTGAGGTGTTTGGCGTTGTGTCCTTTGAAGATGGAGTGGAGACGTCTGGAAAATAAAATGGAGTTTTAGGCCTAGTGCCCATAACCGTACAGCTTTTATTTTATTGAGACACGACATCTGACCTCGACCCGCCTGATGATAAACAGGAGGAGGAGGTCCAAGAGTGACGACGACTGAAAAAAAATGGATAGTACACGGCTGCTTGAGTCGCCGTCACTATGCCGGCCAAATGTGCTTCTTCACGCATTGCTTGAAGGATCCAAGGTCATAGGATGGAGAGAACATATAGGCTGGCAAAGCATACCATTTGTCAATCGTTCTACAAAAAAAAGATGCACCGAACTTTTTAGTTCGACTGCCGATTCGGTCGATAGAATGCGGATGCTTCCCCGACCTGTGCAGGTATTACAGGTGTGAAAAGACGTATGAAGAGAATTAGAGTTGTGTCAGGATCGTGACAAGCGGTCCTTGATTTTAGGTGTTGTGTTCACCTAAGCACCATGGTGTAGTGGCAGTGCAATGGTTATGCTAGCCAAGAGTACGGGTTCGAAACCACTCATCAGTATCAATGAATCTTTGATTTATATGTACTTGGGTTCTTCTGTTTCTATGATACAAGCACTTTAATACCCGTTATACCTAGTCGGGGGAAGCAACCGCATTTTGTCGACCGAATTGGCAGTTCATCTTTTCTTTGTAGAACAATCGACAAGTGGAATGCTTTGCCAGCCCATGATTGATTGATTTCTATATTTAGCTACTAAAGCGCTTGTATTAAAGAAACAGGACGACTAAAGTACATATCGACAATACATTGATACCGGCAAGTGGTTTTGAACCTGTCTAATTAGTTTACGTGACCACTACACCACGGTCACCTTGACTCGACGTCTCAATCAAATTGTCAGGTTGCCACAGGGATAGACAGAGAACGATCCTAATACACAACAAACTCCATCGCTTCCCTCACATCCACAATTCTCTTCATACAATCTCTACGATTAAGGGCACTAGGCACCCTAGCCTTCTTATAAATTCTTATAAATTAGTCTTCCAATAAATTAAATATTATTTTTTAAGAGTGGTAGGCAGTGGTACCCAGTCTGCCGATCCAGGGTAGTACTACCACTTACAAGTATACAGACCGTGAAGTGATTTGGTCACGTTTCGGGATCAGCTTGTAAGTTGCCGGTTCCATTTAGGCAGGCATAGTGGATGTGATATATACTCACAGTTATTGAATTGTAGTAGCAGTGACATTCATTCATGGGCCACACTTCGGCCTAACCTCAAGCGGGGTGCTGTCATATGTTGAGTCACAATAAAAAAATTATATTTACTCGTAAAAAACAAACCTCCTGTATGTTGACAATCCAACAAAGCCTTCCTGTACAAATTATCTGAGTTTATACAATGATTCGTTAGCGCGAGTAGTAGAAGGCAACTCTGGTTAGCTACAGGGTGATCCTTTATAAGCCGCTGTTTCAATTGAATACTATCCGTGGGTGGTATTGTGTATATAGACTGTTTACCAGTCTTATTTAGAGTTAACATGTTCCAGAATCCAGCTGAAAATTAAAATAATATAATGGTGACTGTGGTAGAGTGGTAGTGCAAGGGTCAAACAGAGAGCTCAAAACCACTTGATAATGTACATTTTCTTTTTTATATTGGCACTCGTCATTTAATTTATTTATTTATTTAGGTTTATTAATTGCACCGAAATAAACTTAAAAATAGGTACATAGGCGAGTTTAATGCCTATTAGGCATTCTCTAACAAATAACTTTTGGGATGATGAGAAATTATGGGCAGAGTGCAAATATACTACAAAGAGGATGCTAGAATGAGAAGACAGTGCGCATGTGCTCTTGAGTTGCAGTAATACAGGAATGGTCAAAGCAAGACAATGCGACAACGCGAGGACGCTTCCGGAGTTCTGCAGGAACGAGAAGGGTCTCCTGGCCTTGCTGGAGGAGATCGGGTGGCTCCACTGAAGGAGAACCGTTGAAGAAAGTTTTATATACTCACAAGCCAATCCAATAACAAGACTTCCACCAGATTCATTATAACCAAACATATGCTCTGGCACAGTATACATGGCCGTGAAGTTATTCAATAATGTCTTCACTAGAAGAGGAGCGTGAATTGAATACCTGCCTTGGAATAATGTTCTGGAAATAATATATAAATATTAGCTTGATGTTGAGTGTGGTCCATGAATGGATGTCACTGCTACTACACCATTTAATAATAGTAAGTAGCAGTCACATCCACAATACCGGTCTAGGTTTAGACTCAAAGAGTGGTAGGCAGTGGTACCCAGTCTGCCGATCCGGGGTAGTACCACCACTTACAAGTATACAGACCGTGAAGTGATTTGGTCACGTTTCGGGATCAGCTTGTAAGTTGCCGATTCCATCTAGGCCGGCATAGTGGATGTGATTGCTACTCACAGTTATTGAATTGTAGTAGCAGTGACATTCATTCATGGACCACACTTTGGCTTAACATCAAGCCGGGTGCTGTCATATGTCGAGTCACAATAAAAATAAAAAAAGTTGGCAACGGCAACTTACAAGCTGATCCTGAAACGTGACCAAATCACTTCACGGTCTGTATACTTGTAAGTGGTACTACCCCGGATCGGCAGACTGGGTCCCACTGCCTATCACTCTTTGATAACCATCTTAATTAATAAAGCATATAGTTAATTAGGCAGGCGATTGTATTAAGAGAATTGTGGATGTGAGGAAACCAAGAGAGTTGTGTCAGGATCGTGGCAAGTGTTGCTCTATAATGCTTATACCTGTGGGAAAAAGGCGTGACAATCGAAAAGAGAAGTCCGGTTCAAAAATAATCTAAGTAGTACTTACCTAAATATGAGAGAGCTATCACTTTCAAGTTGCCTCGACTGAAAATAAGTCATCAGCCTCACAGACATGAGTATTATAACAGTATTTATACATTCTAAATGTAAATAATATGTATTGTCACTGAAAACAGAGAAAACAAAGTCTGTAAAAAACCACTAAAAACAATTTCAATGCAACTAATGCATTTTTTTATAATATAGTGACTTGATATATGACAGCACCCCGCCTGATGTTAAGCTAGAGTGCGGTCCATGAATGCAGGTCATATCCACTATGCTGGCCCATTTGAAACCGGCAATTTACAAGCTGATCCAGAGACGCTACTTAATCACAAGGTCTGTATACCACCACGTAGGTGGTATTACCCCAGATTGGCAGACTGGGTACCATTGCCTACCTTGCCTCTACCTCTTTGATAACCAGACCAGAAGCAAATATCCTCCTCTTTTATTTTAGCAAATATTTAATATAATTATAAAATATGACAAGCAAATAAAACAAATATTTGCTCTGACCGAGAATCAAACCCGGAAAACTAAAAAAAAACAGCAATAACAAGATTTGTAAAATGGTCAGTAAAAAAAGCTTTAACAAGGTTTGTTAACAAAAAATAAATTAATAAATAATAAAATAGCCCTAATAAAGTTTGTTAACTGGTCAATAAAAAACAACCCTAACGAGATTTGTTGTAAAAAGATTGGTCAGTAAAAAAAGCCTTTACGAGGTAAGTTAACTGGGTAGTAGTAAATAAAAACCCAAACAAGATTTGGTAACTCGTCAATAAAAACAATTCATACTCACGTGACAGGCACATCAATAATAAGTCCAAACAGTGCATCAATCAACATTTCAACTCTACTTTCATTAACAATAACTTTCGGTGACAAATGAATGATAGAATCTTTCATATCATTCTCTATGGCTGATGATTCATCCGTTACGGTTGACATTTTATCCGGAGGCGATCCGTCAGGTTGTAGTGGCAACTCGGGTGGTATATTCTAAAAAAAGTGGACTGTTAATGTTATGTGCGGGCTTGTTTCTGCACTTGAGTCCTCTTTGGTTCTTTTGTGCATTCTTCATCGGTTCTCCTTCAGTGGAGCCACCAGATCTCCTCCAGGAAGGCCAGGAGACCCTTCTCGTTCCTGCAGACATCCGGAAACGTCTTCGCGTGGAAAAAGTGGAAATAAATTATATCCATCACCGCCATCATCCCAGTGTTGACAGGGATGACGGCTGTCCAAGGTGTGATACTCTTGACCGGTGGGGGCAGTCTAATCTTGTGTGCCATGTTTCTCTCTCTGCTACTTGGTTATTTCATATCTGTTTTTATGTTGCGTGTATCCGTGTGGTTGTGGATCGATCTGGGATACTACAAGAATACCGACTGTGATGTGCGTTTTTGGGATCAGCTTATAAGTTGCCGGTTCGAATTAGGCCGGCATAGTGGATATGACTGCTACTAACAGTTATTTAAGTGTAGTAGCAGTTACCTCTAGTCAACGACCGCACTCCAGCTTAACATCAGTCAGGGTGTTGTCATATGTTGAGTCACAATATGATGATGCAGAACAATTAAATAAAAAAGGCACTCACTGCTTCCCCAACCTCAGGGGTCTCCTGCTCATGACTTTCATTCTCTTCCACCACCTCCACATCTTCTACAGTATGATTCCTAACAGTCCTATTCTCTGACATCTGAGGCAAATCCATATACATTGTCAACTGGTACTCCGGAATAGTTTCTATGAGATATTTCAACACTACCCTTATTACTAAGAGAGCGTTATAGGTTTGCCATGCTAACATTGCACTGAAATATATCAATCAATCAATCAATCAAACCGTCACTTATAAATTACCACAGGTAATGACAGGTACAGACAATGGAGGACCACTTTCCGTAATTCTGATACAACTCTGCAATCTCTAACATTCACAAAATAAGTGATACACTACTATCAAATCACAAGAAAAAAAACAGACCTGAGACAAAAATCTGCCTCTTTTTTTTTCAAACAATTATTCGTAATATTAAACGTTAATATTAAATATTATAAATAAAAGGCATGCATCCTAATTTGCTCTGACCAGTAATCAAATCAAATGGGATGCGTAACGGTCTAATCTGAATGAAACAATTACTTAGCATCTATGGATACTCCGTGCGGGTGCCGGGTCTATCGCGTGGCAGGCAGGAAAGTGAAAGCAGATTTTCGGACTTGTGACTGCAATGTAGGTTTCAAAGCCTTTTGTGACATGTCAACACTCACCTTCCCTGCCTTCACTATCCCCTTTACCCAACCAAAAATTGTAAGACCCCACCAATGTCGCCTTCGGCATACGATCTAAAAATGTACTTACGGCTGACCTTGGAAGGCCAAGATTCTTTAAAGAATGATGCAAGGTTTTTGCTGGTATTCCTCTTGCACCAACTTCTAATGCATAGCGCTGAGCTTTGAAAGCGTTTTGCGTCATATCGTTCGTGAGATCATAATATTTATTGGACTTGATGTTGTGATCTTTTGGAATGTTTGTTTCCCACAGCTCTATTATGATGATTTAGAGTTTTTAAGTGTCGAGAGTAAACTAAAATGCCATGAGTGTCGAAGAAAATTATTGTAATTTCCACTACTCACTTATCAGTACTCGGTGAAGCTAGGAGTTCTGTTGCCCGTGTAATGAAGACCTGCACAAGTGCACCCAGGTTCCCAGACTCCGGATTATTGGCTAACAGTTGCTGCACAAGCGGTTCCACACTACAGTCAAACATTAATTGCTCCTCACTGAAAAATCAGTTCTTATAGTAGGGCTAGCAAGTATCTCTTAATGGGATTCAATAAAATAACTAATGTAAATTAAAATAATTCATAAATTAGACTGGGACTCATAGCCAATTGGACTGGGACCAATGGTACTAACTTTCCACGATCCTGTCACAACTCCTTCACATCCACAATTGTCTGCATACAAGCTCTACGGTTATGGGCCAGCTTTTTGAGGATTTCTCTGATTTAGTAATAGGTCTGCCTTATTTAACACTTCCATCTACATCAGATTTATATGTTCCTTTCATTCAGTTGGAATGCTTTGCCTGCCCATGTGTTCTCTCCATCCTATGACCTTGGATCCTTCAAGCGATGCGTGAAGAAGCAGATTTGGCCGGCACAGTGACGGCGGCTGAGGCAGCCGAGAACAACCTCGGTTTTCTCAGTCGTTGTCACTATTGGATCTCCTCTTGCTTATCATCAGGCGGGACGAGGTCAGATGTCGTGTCACAATGAAAAATAATAAAAAAGTCAATCTACTTTCACTCATCCTTTTCATGTGCCCAAACCATCAAAGCATCTTCTTTCAAACTACATCTATCCACTATCGTCACTCCACATACACTCCTTAATGACTAAAATAAATACTTACGAGTTTTTGGGCGGATGAATATTGAAGGCTAAAACCTGATTCCAATAAGGGTTATTGGGGCATATGACCTCTTTAGAACTGAAGCGGATCAACAACTCATTGCTGGTCAAATCGGAATATTTGCTTATTGACACTCCCATAGTAACCTGTAAGATTAAAAGTGTCAATCAATTGTCATAAGGCAACCGTGGTGTAGTATGCAGTCGAGGGTATAGGTTCGAAACCACTCACCAATGTATCTTTGATATATGTACTTTGGTTGTCGTTTCTGTGATAAAAGTACCTTGGTAGCTTAGTTTATCAATAAATAATAACCATTAATCTGTCATCCCTTCATTCCATAAGCCAAACAAAAAATGTTTTTTTTTGGATTTGGCATATTACAGCACCTTGCCTGATGTTAAACTGGAGTGCTGTCCATGAATGGAGGCAACTGCTACTACAGTTGTAAGTAGTATGCATCCACTATGCCAGCCTAGTGGCATAGTGTGTTCATTTAAAGATATTACAATTGCATTATACTTAGCCGCAGCTTACTAGTAATTTAACCGACTTTTATTTAAGGACACTGTGGCAGTGCAATGGTCACACAAACCAAGAGCACAGGTTCAAAACCACTTACCAGTACCAATGTATCTTTGATGAAGGACATCATTCATTTTGTATGGGGACTTGGGCTTAATTGTATTAAAAGTTGCCTATACATTTTAAAATACTTTGATGTACGAAGATTACAATTAGAATTTATTCTTTATTATGCATAGTTTAGGTGTGCAAAATGAACATACTATAATTATGACAGTTCAAAGCAGAACTATTAAATATGGCGTGTCTCCATGATTGAAAGACGATACAAAACCCATATCTTATTTTCCGAATGCAAGTAAAAGGAAATTGTTATTAGTTTTATCAACACAAGTATCGAAACTAAGAAAAATAGTATTTAAAAGCCCTATACAATACTTTGGTTAACCTGTTTCTATGATAAAGAAAAAATGTGCTGCTTATTTATTTAGATATGTACTTACAAGACAATAAGCCTTAATATAACCCTACTATAATACTTAATATGTATATTTAACTTTTTATTATTATGATGTGACATTTGTCCTCAATGTGGTAAGGAAGAGCTTATCCAAGAGCGCCAGCGACTGAAAAACCAACTCAGTTTACAGTTGCCATTACTATACCATCCAGAGGCCTATCACGCCTAATTACATGGATCCAAGGTTCTAGGATGGGAAGAAGAAGAAGAAACATTTGCTTCAGATTAATGCCCTCTTGAATACCGCAGTTTTTTGAGGACCCAAAAAAGCTCATCTTTAGATTAAGTAACACCTGATATTAGCACCAAATTTTTTCATAGATAGTTTTGCTAAAGAAGTATAGTTAAGTTGAAATTGATTCAAATTCAAATCTGCCAACCCCGACTCCAAGTGGTACTTGTCTCCCAATACTGGAGTGTTTTTATAAACCCGGAGGCGCGGAGGGATAGCAGCCCCCGCCCACTGCGAGCATGAGCTCTCCGGCGCTGCAGGATATGTTAAAATATCCTGCATAATAACTTGAAAACTATGCATTTCCGAACTTTGTTTCCCCCTCTCAAGGGTTCCTCTTCCCTCCCCTGCCCTTTTATAGTGTTACTTAATCTAAAGCAAACCCTAAAATCTTAATGAATGCTCGACTAACTTATACCATGACTAATAAACACTCTACAAATGCAGATCATAAGTAATAATTTTATCATCCTAAATATAATTAATATACTATAAATTAAACGTCTTAGCGTTTGACTTCTTGTATACAAGCATATTTATGGGATATTCGTTTATCTAGTCATATGAATTCCTTTATCTTCCAATTTAAATTAAGTCTATTGGAAGTGTTGTTAATATCTCAATTTACTTGAATAATTTCGCATATGTTATAAACTTTTATACTCACTTACTGAAGTTTGAAGAATCTACTAAGAAAATTAGGACTGTAATTCGTTAACAAATGCTCTAATTCAGTATAATTTACAAATATTTTGATGAAGAAACGCCAACAATGACGACTCCGATCGATCCATTTGCCGAATTGTCAAGTTTTGACATTTAGTGTTGGATTTTGGGTGCGACGAAGTGATCGGAGTCCTTTCAGCACACAAAAGTATCGATAAGAATAAAATTAAATAAAAAAATATATTTTAATTTGCTTCGTTATCATACTTTTTTTATTTAATTTGAAACCACTTACTTATTCGAGAAAAAAGTTATAAACAGTAGATTTATCTACCTACATGTATTTATTTCTTGAGAGAATGCCTCAATTAAGCTCGACTCTCATTTAACGATAAAGCTTTCCCCACGCTTATCGATAATCGAGCTTCTGACCTCGACTCGCTTGATAGTAAGCAAGAAGAGGTCCAAGAGTGTCGATGACTGCGAAAACCTAGTCTTCACAGCTGCCCCAGTCGCGGTCACTATGCCGGCGAAAGGTCCTTCTTCACGCATCGCTTGAAGGATCCAAGGCTATACGATGGGGAGAACACATGGGCTGGTATAGCATTCCATTTGTCGATTGTTCTACACTACACAGAAATGACGCTTCGAAGTTCGACCGCCGATTCGGTCGACAAAATGCAGATACTTCCCCTGACCTGTGCGGGTATTACGGGAGTGAAAAGACGAGGTAGGGACAAGGTTAAGGAGCTCCTCAGAACCTTCTCCGTGGTATAGGTTATTATTTATATATAGAGGACGCACAGAGCCGCCATGTCTCTGTGTAGTTGCAGGGGCTCCAGAGTACGCTGCATCACTTATAATTCGGACAGCTCGGCGCTGCATGAATCTAGGGCATTGCGAAGAACTTGGCAAAGCCGTGCCGCTGGTGCGAACAGTACTCCGTGCAAGAACGAATTTGAGACTTGTCAACACAATGCGAACAATAGTGCTACCAACTATTCCGGTTTAATCATTCGCACCGTTTAGGCAACGCAAACGTCATCAATATAATTAAGCACTTTTAATAAGTTTCGAAATGCAGCGATTAAAATAAATGGCGACGTAGGTAAAAGCTATTTAGTTTGTTTTTTGATTTTGCATTTGATTTTTACCAATTCTGTTATTTTTCCGCGCTAATCCTCGAGTTTATTATGAATACTTCGTTTTATTTGCATTTTGTAAAAAGTGTTCTTAAGATAGTGACTCCATTGTGTTCCATGTGACTCGCATTGTGTTGAAGAAGTGACTCATCTAAGATAGTAACTTTATTTTAGTGTTAACTAGTAATTAGCATACATATTTTTAGTCTTGAAAATAAAGCTGGATTTAAATAAAAAAAATAATGTTATATAAAAAGTCGTTTTTTAATGTGCTCATCTAAATAAGTAAGCTGCTAAGTAAGGTTTACTTTTACCAATGTCCTCAATAAGTCTAATATTTATTCTTGTATTATTATTAATATTATACGTACTTAAGATGTAAAAGTGGATCTATTATGTTGACAAATACGTAATATTAAGCAGACCATTTTAAAATTGCCACACATTTTAGTTCGCCTGCTACTCCGTCGTGGCGTCGCAACTTGCCACTTTTTGTCTATGGCTCATGAGTATAATGTTTTTCTTCTCTTGAGTATAGTGTTCCTTGTTTTATCTTTGTTTTGGAGAAGTTGCGTGCTTCAAAATGCCGGCACTTGTTTTGCGTTAATTTCTTTATGAATAAGTTATTTTGGTAAAAGTTTAGTATTTAATCAGATTCAGTATAAACTTTAGAAATTCAAGTGTTAATAATCAGCGCATGTGTTGAATTTATTCTTCTCTTTTTTCAATTGCAACCTGTGAACTAACACAAGATGTCCGAGCCCAATATACGATATCAAATTAGGATTTTGCACTACGTAAATCCACATTTAATTTGGGTTGTGGGTAAAAACAAGAAGCAAGCGGACGAATTTCAACAATTGGGTGTCTATGGACTTGTACCAATGCAGTCTGATATCGATGAAATTAGACTTAAGTTTGTCCGGAGAAGATCGGATAAATGGGCTCCGGCAATTACCGGTATAATGGAACAAATTTTACTTGACGCTGAGGATATTTATTTTGAGCCGAAAATTGCTTGTAATATGTGAGTATTTATTTATTTACTTGGGGTCTGTAGTAGAGATGACTGTTACTTACAGTTATTTAGCAGTCACCTTCATTTATGGAGCTCACTCTACCCTAACATCAGGGGGTGCTCTCATATGTCGATAAACTATAAAAACAATCTATCTTTAAAGTTTTAGTGATTATTATTATTTTTGACGTGACAACGTCTTATAATTCGATGGAGCCGGCTGCACGCACGAAAAAACATGACTCGTGCGGCGTTACCTCGCTCTGAGGCGTTCCATTTAAGGCTTGAAGTGCAAGCGAGAGCGCGGAACGAGCGACAAAGAGGCATAACCGGTCTCCGCGTTTGGCCATGTTCGACATCTGTCTCTCTCCTACTTGAGTGAGCAATGCGTACTATTAATATAAATATTTAATATTTTAATATACAATAAAAAAATTGACATAATTGTATTTATGCATACAAATAAATGTAACTTGATCAATTCAATTGTGATTTCCATTTACCTCCTTCTTCTATATATTGATAGAAAATATCTATCAAACAAATAAAATTAAAATTTTCTTTTGAAAAAATGCTTTCATTCCATCAGTATTTTCTTATGACGTTGTCACATTCAACTATCATCAGTAAACCGACTTTACAGACAACCGAATTTTATTATTCTTTACATTTCTATACTAAGCTACCAAAGTGTATTGTATCATAGAAACAGGACAACCAAAGTACATATATCAAAGATACATTGGTACCAGTGAGTGGTTTCGAACTCATGCTCATGGTTTGTGTAACCATTGCACTGCCACTACACCAGTCACATTAATTTATTCAATCAATCAATCAAATTGTCACTCCTTTTTCCCACAGGGATGGGCAGAGACAGTGGAGCGCTACTTACTACGATCCTTATACAACTCCCTCGCTTCCTTCACATTCACAACTAATTTATTATTTTGAGAAAACATGAAATTAATTTAAATAATTTAAAATGTAATAATTTCAGGTACTCAATATTCAATGATAATATCCACAAATTTGGCGAGATCTACATAACTAAAGAAGGAGAAGTAATGAAACTCTCGGAGGAATTATGCAAATTCTGTTTTTCTACTAAAAATGAGAAAGTCTTCCTCAGAAATCTAAATGCATCTAACTTAGAAACTGACCTTAATCCCGTACAGATAGACAAAGTAATTGAAAATATTAAGAAAACAGATATATCAAGTACAACAGTTAGAAAAAATCAGTGTCTACTTAAAGATGGGGTTTCAGCACAAAGTGCAAGTGGTCCAAATTTAAATGAGCTTACGGAAAACAATTTACGTTTACACGAGTTAAAATGTGGAGGCTTTGAGGAAAGTGAAGCTACAGCAGGCAAATCACTACTCGATGAAAAGTTGAAGATTTGGAAACAGGCTGATGAAAATAGAAAAGAAGATATGTCTTCCGATGAAAGTGTGGGTGTTCCATCAATGAAAATGGAACCAAAGATCTTGTGTGAGAGTAAAGTTTGTAAGTATATAAATATATTTGTTCTGTAAATTGTAAAACGACGACATGCGTGGCCAATCAGTAAGCGATTGGCTGATTCGATTTCCCGTCCAAGAAAATATTTGTTTCATAGCTTTTATTTGTGATATTTAATAGTTATATTAAATATCACAAATATTTGTTAATAAAAAAAGAGATGGATATTTGCTTCGGGTCTAGTTATCATAGAGGGGTAGGTATCACCACTTACAAGTATACAGATCGTGAAGTGATTTGGTTGCGTTTCGGGATCAGCTTGTAAATTGCCAGTCCCAACTAGGCCGGCATAGTGGATGTGACTGCTACTTACAGTTATTGAATTGTAGTAGCAGTGACGTCCATTCATGGACCACACTCCAGCCTAACATCAAGCGGGGTGCTGTCATATGTCGAGTCACAATAATAATTTAATAAAACACTAATGAACTATAGTAAGTAACAAATACCTAACTAATGTTTGTTTAGGTTTAATTCAATTTAATTTAAAATAAATCGAACAAAACAAACTGCAAACGCAAGCCAGTCACAACATGATTAAGCACGTGGACGCGGCAAAATGTCTTCGTTGTTTGAATTGAATTCACCGCGCCGAACATGACCGAACACAGCGCGAGAACTCCCGAATGCAGTTTCGGTTTCGGTCGTAGTTTCGGCAGGTTTGCCGCCGAATACCGAAATTTAACCGAAACCCGTGTTTTTGCCCAACGAATTTGGACTTAAAACATAGAAGCAACCCTAAAATAGCTACAAAATACAACCAATTCTTTTTAATGCCAGTTTCACTTATGGCATTAAAAGAAGTGAGAAGGGGATGAATATACATTTTTAGATTCATAATTTAGAAGGTTGTCATTAGTTTTGATGATCATTTGACAACCTAATTTGACTGAATAACAAATGAAAATACTTCTAAAAAGGATGATGGAACAATTATACCGCTACTCTTACTACCACTTGACTTTTAATTAAGCAGTATTAAAAGACAACCACAAAAAAGTAGTGCCAACCTTTGTAATAAAGGAATTGAAGTACAAGTAGTCTCTTTCAGTCACACGTGGTATAAACATAATATAAACGAGACAAATAACAATGAATTAGTTTGTATTTTAGCACAGATTCTATTCTTTCCATATTCTTTGGTTTTTGCCGAAACTCGACCAAAACAGAAACTGAACTTTCGGTATCCTTAACCAAAATTAATATTTATAACTTAATTAATAATACGTAATTCAAAGAATATGTAAGATTCATTAAAGCTTTGGTTAGCACACACAGCTTACGCTTATTTGTATGATCAACAAATGTTAAAGTAAAAAGATCTTTTATTACGACTTTACGTAACGTTAAATTTCCGGGTTCTATTCCCGGTCGGAGCAAAGATTTATATAAGAAATAACTTTAATACCTAATGAATAGATTAAATATTACAAATATTTGTTAATAAAAATAAAGGGCAGATATTTGCTCCTGGTCTGGTTGTCTAAGATTGGTAGGCAGTGGTGCCTCGTCTGCCGCTCCGGGGTAGTACCAACACAAGCGAACAGACCTCGGCACGAGTGACTTAGTTGCGTTTCGGGATCAGTTGCAAGTTGGCCGGCATAGTGGTTGTTACTGCTACTTGGAGTTATTTGGCTGTAGTAGCAGGTGCCTTAATTAATAGACTGCATTTCAGCTTAACATCTGGCAAGGTGCTCTCATGACTTAACCCAAAAAAAAAAATTAAAATATACCCCCTCAGTAAGGAAAAGTAAGAAAATATAACCCCTATAGAAAACAGTGCACAATCTTACTTTGTGTATTTAAAATTAATAATACTAATAAAAATAATTACATTACAGTTTTAATAAAGAAACTCAAAGAAAACAAGGAAGCTAAGTTGAAGGTACGTGCTCAAGAAGAAAAAGAACAGGAAAGACGAGAACAAATAGCAAAGAGAACTTTGAAAATACCAGCAAAAGTACCAAGATTTGTTCCAACAGTACATTCCATGGAAGAATTTCCAAAAAAAATCGAAAGTATCCGCCGAGAGTCTTATAATGACATGGAAAGAAATGATGCAATCAATCCTAAATATAAGCTCAAAGAAAAGTTTAATTACTCAAAGATAGCTAAAGAAGATAAAATGCCTAAACCAATTGTAAGAAACAATGAAGCCTCCAAATTGTTAAATGATACAGATTTGTCAAGTGACGAAGGAAACGAGGCTCGCCGTATACCTAAAACTAACAAAGCAAATACTTACAAGGATGCACTGAAAAGTGACGTGAATGATACAGAGTTTTCCAGCGATGATGAACGAAGCAATACTGACAATGAGCCTAGACAAATCAAGGCAAACCATCATAAAGAAGCATCCAGAAATAGCTTGAAAGAAACCGATTCTGTTACAGAAGATGAACTAGTTTCTAAATTTTCTTCATATTACCGTGTAACTCCTTCTGAAGATTTAAATTTTGAAGAAATTTCCAGGAACAGGAATCCAAGAAAAGCTTCTATGCTACTTGAATTGAAGAAAAAAGTTACTGACAAGTTAGTAAAACCTAATATTCTTAGTATTATAGATGAACCTGAAAACTCAAGTAATAAAAACTCAAAACTGACAAGTAAAAAGTCAACCATGCATGGCGACTCAAAACTGACAAACAATGAAACAAAACTGACAAATGATGACACAAAACTAACAAACAACACGTCAACCATGTTTGTTGACTCACAATTGACGAGTAATGGTTCAAAACTGACAAATAACAAATCACGTATCATACTTGACGACTCACAACCTGCCAGCGATGACACAAAACTGATAGGTAATAACTTGAAAGTAATCAATGATGAAGTAAAACTGCCTAATGACTCTGACAATGAAACAACAATATCTAAATTAGAAAATATATTAAATATAAATCATATAAAAGTTAAAACAACAGTTCGACATGAAGCTAAAAAAGTAACAGCTAGTGATGTAAGTCATGTGAATGTTTATAGGAATATTGATGCAAGTATGTTGAAATTTATTGATAAAGTAATTAATGCGGTATTAATAGTACATACTAAGCATAAGATTTGTATACAACCCGCTTTGGAAATTAGCGACATACATTTTACTGAATTTATTAAGTCAATTTTAAATCGTATGCATGTAATTCATCCGAAGTTATTACAGACCGTTTCTTGGCCTTGTATTTTAAGAGGGTATAGCTTTTTTATGATAAGTCCGGCGGGCTGTGGTAAAACTTTAGGATATATTCCATCTGTCTGTCGTTCAGTTTCCGACGAAGAGAGTTCTGAAGGTAAAGGACCTATAGCAATAATTATTTGTGCAACAGGTAAATCAGTTTTGAGCGTAGAAAAGAAATGCAAAGCCTTATTAGGTCAGTATAGAAGCGTTTTGTCTTACTTTTATGGCAAAGACGAAAGAGAAGTGGCCACTATGTTGATTAACGGTGTCGATGTGTTTATAACTACTCTCTGTGCTGTAGTTCGTTTGCTAAGTGCTCCAAACTCTGCTTTAGATCTAAAAAGGTTGGCAATTTTAGTCTTAGATGACTGCGAAAGGATCGACCAAGTTTTTATAAATGAGTTAAAATATTTGCTATTGAAAATTAAGGATATGTTGAAAAATAGGTTAGTCAAAGAGCAAAGCGTTCAGTACATTGTAGCATCACGCGTTTGGTGTAGTTTTATGGAAGGTTTAGCGAAAAACGCCCCACATTCGGTCGTGTGTATTACTGCTTTCCATGAAAGTGTAATTTATTCGAAAGCACACACCACCGTTAGTTTTGTAGAGAGCACAAACAAAATAAAAGCTCTTACTGATTTTTTAAAAGAACTCGATATTTCTAAGAGGACTGTCATTGTATGTAGGACAAATGACGAAGTAAAATATATTCAAACAGTTTTGAAAGAATTGAATTATATTGTTTTTGTAGGTGATACCAATATGACGATTGAAACTTTGTATAAGCTTAACGACGATTGGACTCAATACGATGCTCCCTATATAGGAGCTGTACTTGTATGTTGTGATGAAAATTTAACGTATTTAAACATAACAAATGCGTCTTACCTCATACATTATGCTTTACCTAATATGTTTTCGACGTTCTGCAAGAGATTTGCCGTCCTAACTGATAATTTCGCGTCTATATTCCATGATACAAAAACTGATGTTAAAATTAAAATACTGGTTGAGGAGACAAATGTGGAACAATTACCAAAAATACTAAATTTTGTTAAAAGATGCAGTAATAGTGTACCAGAATCCTTAGAGCGTTTAAGTGAAAATATTTTGACAAACAAAGAGTATATTAAAGCTAAAACATTTGTACCCATTTGCGAGACACTAATTTCGTTTGGAGAATGTGCTTACTTTTGGAATTGCAAACAGCGTCATTTGTTATTTACGGAGTTCGATTCACCGCCAGAATGGATTCCTACTAAAGGGGTTGTAAATTTCCATTTAAGGACGTACCACGATGCTGTTACATACACAGCTACGTTAATATCTCATTCGGTTAATGGGAAGAATATAAACTATCCTCAAACATATACTTCATTGTGTTTGAAAATTAATATGTATTTTATGAATGAATTAAATAGGATACCACTAGGTGTGCCAAAATTAGGAGATATATGTGCAGTAGCTACTTTGAATCATTATCAGAGATGCCAAGTGGTTGCGATATTAAGTAAACATAAAAATGGATGTGCAAAAGATGTAGCTATTAGGCTTTTAGACGAAGAAAAATTGGAACGGACAACAGACGCACATCTCTATGAATTGCCTAATAAATTTAAAGATTATAACTCTTATGTTGTACAAGTTAAACTTGGTGGTTTAATGCCTAAAGACAAAGATTTAATGTTTTCTGACTTGGCTAAAAATGGTTTGATGCAATTATCGAAGAAAGATGAAGGTATGTTTATGCGGGCAAATATAATCATGACAATAGGCAACACAATAATTGTTGATAATTTAGAAGTATGTCAAAAGATATCAAATATAAACGAGGTTATAGTAGTAAGGTACGATTTTAAAGAAGAATTATTATCAAAACATGCTTGCGTTAATGAAGATTATGTTCATAAATTAGAAGAATTGTGTGCTAAATGTAATTTCGCTATAAATGATGAAACCGAGGAAATTGTGGAAGTCCCGAAACAAAAATTATCAGAACCAAGATGGGCGCATTTAAATGAAGACGAATTATCATTAGTTTACTTTGCCTCAGCTGAAAATCCTGATAAATTCTTTATTAGGTTAGAGAAATTTGTGGATTGTTTACAAATATTAGCAAAAGATATAGAGGAGTACATTAAAGATTTGAAACCTTTGCAAAGTGTGCGTTTAGGTGATTACGTCGTAGCGCAATTCCCGGACGACGATATGCACTACAGAGCCAGAATTGACGAGATCATGGATAACAAAGTTAAATGCTTTTTCGTAGATTATGGAGATTGGCGATTTGTTCACATGAAGAATTTGTTCGCTATAACAGATAAATTTGTGACTCAATTGCCGTTCCAAGCTATTGAATGTAGACTCGCAGGTGTAAAACCATGCAGCGATAGTTGGTCTGACTTTAATACGAATTACTTTTGCAATCTTTGTTATGAGGGCAACACAGACTATTTAAAAGAATTATACGTCAAATATTATACTAAAGAACAAGCCGAGAGTACAAATGGCAATAAATATGCTGTAGTGATCATTGATACATCGGGCACTAAAGATTTGGTAATAAATCATGCTTTATTAGAAGCGAACTTAGTTCTACCAGTTGACGAAGAAATACAGTACCTAAATGAGTTTATTATAGATTCAACAGAACCTAGTAATGCAGTTGGACATGAGATAAAAGAAAATCATAATTCTCACGAAGTAGATCAGGTCAATAATAGTGAATACAGTGTACAGAAGAGTAGTGTTATGAAATATTTAAATCAAATACCTATTAGATCAGTCCCACTTGTTGATGACGACTATGTTTCAGACGAATGGGATGTAGAATTTGATAATGGCGAAATAACAAAAATGTTGGGGGTCAATTCAATGCTCCCTCAACTTAGTGGAAAGAGTTCTTTCGAGACTAGCAATCAGATACCAAAACTGTATGACGTAATCAATGAACCTACTGAAACACGTAATCGTGTGTCTATCGTGGAAGCACATACTTCGGATTTATCTGATTCAAATATTAAAGAATTGGAATCTTTACCTTCAAAAGCAGACGAAACCGTCAACTCTAGTCACGCAAGTGTTAATTCTGGTGAAACACTTAAACTTACACCAGAAATAGAAACTCCTAAATGGCTCAAGCGATTATCAAATGTTGAATCTCTGCTCTCAAAAAAGAAGGTAGAATTTGATTCAGATGACATATCTACTCCAGACAGTTCATTAAATTCAAGTATACAAGTTATTAAACATCCGAAATTGCATTGGAATCAAAATAAATTTTATTTAAATGTAAAATTCGAGATAAATGGCATTAAAACCTATAAAATCAACATTGAAGATGACAGAATAACATTTTTTACCGATATAGATGATCAAAAATACGAGTTCGATATTAAACTTTATGGCGCTGTTGATGTTAGTAAATGTTCTCATATTTTAAAAGGTATTCGGGTTTATATTAAACTAAAAAAGTTGTTGCGACTTAATTGGTTGTATTTAAGTAGAGATCAAAAGAAAGAGCACTGGATTAGCTATGATCCCGACGCAATAGATACTTCTGGTGATGAAAATGAATCAATGGACCATAAAGCTAAAATCAAAGATATAATACAAAGTAATTACTATGACGAGAGTGACTTGGAAAGTGCTATCAGTTTTAAAGATGATTTTAACGATTTATAAGTTTTTTGACATTCTGGGTGGTTCATGCCAATGTTGATTTCGTCGATGATGAGTATTGAGTGATGAGTATTCATATAGTCTAACCAAAGTACGTCTTATATCGTCTTCGTTACCTTTATATCATTATTTTTTTCCCAAATTCGTAATTATACTGATATTTCTTGGTTGCCTTTTTTCCTATATCGTCACAATTTTTATTTCTATTGAGGACTTCTCTAGTTTTTATTTTTGTCCTCTAATTCAAATATAATCATCTTTCTTTTTTAATTATTCTAATTCCAATTTTTCAATGCGCTTCATCATTATGTTCTGTTAAGAAAGATTGTATCGGTACTGATTTTGTTATTTGCCGTTTGTATATTTTTAGGTATAGGATATAATATTTTTGCATTTGCAATTCCTAACTAGCAAACTAAGCAATAAACATATCTTTGGTTTCTCCACATTCCTGAGCTGATATCTTTCTTTTTGTGGATTGGTCTCTTTCATTTGCTGTAGATTGACGAAAGGAATTTGTAAATTTGATGTCGCTGAATGCGTTAACCAGGCAGACGCAGAAGTCCAAATTATCCTCGAAGAATAGGCAGCGATTTCAATGAAAGCTACAGTCGGCTTGATTTTTCCGACATCTTTAACATTCATCGTCATCATCATCATCAGCCAGAAGGCGTCTACTGCTTCACCGCCCCTATCATCGTTATATTTTAACCAATTTATACAAAATGTTAATTAATAATGTAATGAAACAATTGCTTAGCATCCATGGATTCTCCGTGCGGGTGCCGGGTCCATCGCGTGGCAGGCGGGAGAATGAAGGCAGCATTCCGGACTTGTGACCGAAATGTAGGTTTCAAAGCTTTTTGTGACATGTTAACACTCACCTTCCCTGCCCTCACTATCCCCTCTACCCAACCAAATATTCTAAGACCAATGCCGCTTTCAACATACGATCTAAAAATGTGCTTGTGGGGTTCCTAAAGCATAGATGTTAGCTCTTAAATCACCTGAGTTTTTGCGCTGGTTTCGCAGGTTTAAAAATGTCGGGGCACACGTGCCTCCCTTAATTAGTGAAATAATCCACTCACCTTAGGTCTCTTCGCCTTCAGCCACCACATACACGTGCCACTAGTTATGCGTCGTCTTTTATGTGGTTGTTGCTAATAATTTGTTAATTTGTACTACGTTTAAATAATAATTTTAAATTGCACGGACCGTTGCAGCCGTCACAATATGGCACTCTGACGTGCCGCGTTCGTGGTCTCGACAACTTCACGAGCGCTAAGCTCTATGATAATAATAGTTTTTAAGTGTCGAGAGTAAACTAAAATAGGCTGATACGGCTAAATCTTCAGGTATCTTGTAGTGCTTCTCGAATGTATTCATGAGTATTTTCCAGTCAGATGCGTCGTGCAGGTTTATTTTGTTATATTCTGAGATGGGTCTTTTTCACAAAAGTGATCTGTTTTTCATTTGGGGGCAAACCTTTTTTACATAGCTAGCTTTTCTGTCAATGCTAAGATTTACTGATTCTTGGATAATTTCCAGGACCTTATTGTGTCGCCAGTGTATCAAGTAGAGATGTTTTCCATAATTACATAACACCCGCACAGGTCGGGAAAAACATCCACATTCTACCGACCGAATCGGCAGTCGAACTAAAAAGTTCGGTGTGTTTTTTCTTTGTAGAACAAACAAGTGGAATGCTTTGCCTGCCCATGTGTTCTCTCCATTCTATGACCTTGGATCCTTAAAGCGATGCGTGAACAAGCACCTTTGGCCGGCATAGTGACGGCGACTGCGGCAGCGGTAAACAAGCTCTGTTCTTTCAGTCGTCGTCACTCTTAGACTTCCTCTTGTATCAGGCGGGTCGAGGTCAGATGTCGAGTCACAATAAAAAATCTATTGAATCATGAAAATCCGTTTGGTAGTTTTAAATGAAACACCAGGTAAAATAAATCGGCTATATAGTATATTGTAAAATAATTATCGACGAAGAGAAGCACGTTTCAGGAATGGCTCTGTGTAGTCCAGCAAGTATTTTAAGAGGTTTTTTTCTTAGCGGTTCTCCAAAAGGTTTCAGCTGTTGGTTTACACATTGATGGTTATAAAACCTACACTGTATTGAAATTACAGCTTTTTATATTGATTAAAATGTGTGATAATTTTTTGAAAAATACGCCAATTTGTGAGTACGATGCGATTAAAATAAGAATAGGACGGGATCGGCGCCATTTTGTGACGTCTAACTCCAACCAACTTTACTTTAGTATGGTGTGCAAAACAATAAATGTAGTAAAAAAAAAATGTAATTAAATTATTAAAAGTGTTTTAAATAATTTTTGGCACGCAGACAGAACAATTTGTCAAGAGGAAAACGTGACAAAGAGAAGCCACAGAAACGTTTTTACTGGCGAAATACTCGTTAATAGAAACTGCTGTGAGACAAGTCGCATTTGTTCTTGACTTTTGATTTCACACGCATGACCAAGGCCTTCCACTTCTGCTGCGTGGCTTATCCCCTATCCTTATCCCTTAAACCACCAAAACAACCGGGCTCTTCACATTATTACGAAGTTAATTTTGCACTTTGCCAAAGTCCTAAACCGCGTGGTCGCCCGAAATCAATGTGACAAGAGACAAAGTTCAAACTTGCAGTGAACGGGAATTAAATGTCTACCTTTCACTATGTCACGTGTTTCCAGTGTTGCCTTATGAAACGCTAAGTTGCCAGCTCACACCTAGTTTTTACATTACATGACATTTTACATACATTTTGGTATAAAACCCGCAAATTGAGAATGCGCGCGGCCGCTATTTTTATGACGTCAGGCCCAAACTGACTAGGGGCCGTTTAAGTATCACGTAAGCAGATTTATTACAATTATTTACCCCCTTACTGATGCTTACGTAAATATTGGTAAAAATAAGCAAAACACAGACCTCCCCGCCCCTCTATAGTGCTTACGTTATACTTGAACGGCCCCCTACTCACTTTGAAGAATAATAATCATCAGCCCCCTAGCACGGCAATCCAAGAAGCAAGATAAAGACCTGCAAAGAATATCATTCTAACTAATTTTAAATAACTTACTAGAACAGTGTATCAGAAACGATGTTTAAACGTTACGTAAAACTTTACACAAACAACGTTGAAAACTTTAATAATTATTTTTTTAAACATTGATGTGCCGACCTAATACGTTATTTAAAATGAGTTACAATAATATTCCTTGTAGTTCTTTATCTTGTTTCTTGGATTGCCGTGCTAGGGGGGGCAGTAATGAGTTTACAATTAAATTATAAAACGTTATTAAATTATTAAAAATCTTTTTAAATATTGATTGTTGATTGTATATATTAGTTTCGGATGACGTCACGCAGGCGTTAGTGAGAAAAGGTTCCAACGCAATAGCACTTTGCGTTGAAAACAAGTACTGTTTTTTTACAAGCACGTATAAGTATAAAGCACGTAAAAATAGAGGAAAAGTAGCATTGTGCCACTAGGGTAGTAAATTTGTAATGCATGTCACACACCCCTCTCTTATCCTGTTTATTTCGCAGGAACAAAGAGGGGCAGTGACAGGAGTCTGGCTGAAGATGGACAAACGCGAGCAGTAGGTACAGCTAGATTCAAACTTAGTGGCGCCTTCGAAGTTAGCTGCAAGCACGATGCCATTCCAGGCCGAAATGACACGCCCCTCCACTGCATTTAAGTAAACGTGCGACTATAAAATATAAATGCAACACACCAAAATGCAATTGTAATTGGTCATTCAGTTGCTGATTGGACACAAAAAGAGGAGCACGCTGATAAAGTATCGTAATATAGTTAGTAATATTTGTATTCACACATTTAAATAAACTAATAGAATGGAGGGGCGCGTTATTTATAGTTAGACAAGCTATAACAGCGTATGTCAATTTATAAACTACGCTAGTGCTGGTGGTAAAAAAGAGTCTCAACAGCAAGGCTTTCACTCTGTTCTTAACTAAATATAAGTTCATGAAACCTCTAACCTTATAGAACAGAGAAGTAAAATAAACCTTTGACAGGACGATAGAGGTGTCGCCGGTAGCGCCATCTACAGTAGATCTCAATTGAAATAACTAAAGTGATATTTCCTATTTGTATCTTATTTTAACTTGCATATAATAATGACAGATGTAAAACAGCTGTCAAATAGGTGACTGCTACTATAGTTGTCACAGAGAAATTAAAAATATATGACTAATATATAAAATAAAAGAAATATATAGGACTGGCTGAACCGGCATACTTCATACCGCCTAATAGTCATTAAATGTCGTGTTACAGTTTAGCCGAACTTGAGTCGTTGTGAATTGAGAAAATTATTATAATAGTTTTTTTTTATAAATAATACAACATAGGTTTTTGAGCAATATTTTTTTTACTGATATGACAAAATTGACATTTTGTTTTTAATTTTTAACATCAAGTAGCTTGATATATTTTCGTTAGTTTACACAAAATAAATTCCCGAACGCACGCATAAATTTTGTATGGGAAAATGTTTTTTATAAGAAAATAATTAAAAAGGTTCGAAATATCAGTTTCGCTTTTAGTGTTTAATTATCTGAGCCAATGATTAGTATAAAGAAAGAAAAGGCAACTTATTAGACCATTAGCTATTAGGATTTTGCTTGAATATTTTGGAAAGTGACTTTTTGAACCCGAGGATTTCAGTTTTATTAACACAGTGGCATAGCGTAGGAGTCCGCCGGAAAAAAAATTGCCGCTCCCTTATTTAGGAATTTCAATCATAGGTACAGTCAGCAGCAGATATATCTGAGCACGCAAAGTGATCAAAAGTATCTACACATTCAGGGTGATCATAAGTATCTACACACCATTAGTTGTCATATTAATGTGAGCATTCAATGCGTCAAAAATATCTACACACGCAAATAGTCAAAAATATCTACACACTCATAAAATATGTAATATTTTAAAACAAATTTACTGAATTGTCTGTTGACATATTTTTGACAAGTGAGTGTGTAGATATTTTTGACTAACTGATTGTATAGATAGATATTTTAATGATTTATTTTATCTATTTTTTTTCAATTTTGCCGCCCCCTTAATGTGCCACCCGGGGCGGGCCGCCCCCTCCGCCCCCGCCACGCTACGCCACTGTATTAACACGCTTTTATTAGCTTAACTTGTATGTATGTAACTATGTAACGGAATCTTTCAAATTTATTTTCACCCACTTATAGAGGTCTGTACAATCAAAATTTGTACACGTATTACAAACCGATGACAATACAATAGTTTCTTTAAATATTTTTTTGGCCGGCATAGTAACGTCGACTGAGGTAATCGTAAAGTGACTCGGTTTTTTCAGTCGTCTCCAATCTTGGACCTCCTTGTGCTTACCATCAGGCGGGTCAAGGTCAGATGTCAGGTCACAATAAATAAAAATTATTCACTTCTTAGTACACAGTATATAAGATTGTTTTTTTGAGATTTTTTTAACTATAGTTTTATTTTTAAGTTAAAATGTTTGTGTAAAAATAAATAATAAAAAATTGTTTTTATTTATTTTTCCTATATCTTAAACAATCTTCAAACTGATTTAAAGTCTTATCCGAGGTGACAGTAAACTGAAGAAATGGTTTTTCATTGCGTCGGCGCATTTAGACAACCCTTTGCAAAGCAGGCAACTTACAAACGTATCCCGTCAATTCACGGTCTGTACATGTAAGTTGTGGTACCTCTGGATCGGCAGACTGAGCACCACTCTGATATCCAGACCCGGACCGGAGTTTCCTCTATTGAACCTGGGACTTTACGCATAACAAACTGGTGTACTATCCAATGCACCACGCCTGTCAAATAGTTGGCATGACCTTTATCTCTTATTTGAGGCTCGATGTACTCCTGTCCTGTGGAAAGAGGATATTCGCCAAAGAACCAAAGTTACCGACTTGGCTCGTAGGATTTGCAAGCTAAAGTGGCAATGGGCTGGCCACATCGCTCGAAGTACCGACAACCGATGAGGATGAAAGGTTCTAGAGTGGAAACCACGAACCGGTAGACGCAGCGTAGGTAGGCCTCCCACTAGGTGGACTGACGACATAGTGAAATTCACGAATAACTGGTGGATTCAACTGGCATCTTGGCGTTCTAAGGGGGAGGCCTATGTTCAGCAGTGAACGCCTTCTGGCTGATGATACTCCTGTCTGGCTTTTAGCTGTAGTTGGAGGAGACTTCTACTACAGTTAAATAACTGCAAGTAGCAGTCGCATCCACTATGCCAGCCTAGTTAGAACCAGCTACTTACATCTGATTACGGAAAGCGATTAAGCCCTTTACAGTCTGCTGTATGTAAAAGTGGTGGATCTTATACTTGTCTAAAGGACATCATTCATTTTGTATGGGGACTTAATTGTATTACCAGTATTAACAGTTGCATAGTTTAAGTGTGCAAAATGATCGAACTATAATTGTGACACTTCAAAGCAGTACTGTTAATATGGCGTGTCTTTGTGATTGACAGACGATACAAAATTCATTTGTTATTTTCAAAATAACTCAATTGCACAGCAATTAAAAGCAAAATTGTTATTAGTTTTATCAATACAAGTATCGAACTACCATTTATATATTTTTTCATCATTGCACATTACTAAAGTAGTATATAGAAACCCAAAATGAATGATGTCCATTAAATACAATTAAAAATAAAACAATAAACCACATTTTAAACAACAATTTATTAGAACAAAACACAAATAACAATAATAACGATCACAAATACATTCTATAACTACAAATACTGTAATATAATATGTTATTTTTATATACATTTTTGACTAAACTAATAAACGTGCTGGTATCATAGAAACATAACGATCAAAGTGGATAAATCAAACAGTTTATATATTTTTATACAGTTAAATAACTCTAAGTAGTAAGTTACTAGCCACATCCACTATGCCGGCCTAGTTGAAACTGGAAATTTACAAGTTGATCCCGAAACGCGACTAAGTCACTTCACGGTCTGTATACTTGTAAGTGGTGGTACTAACCCGGTTCGGCAGACTGGGTGCCACTGTCTACCACTCTCTGACCATGTCCTACATTTGACACAGTACTCCATGAATGAAAACTACTCCAAGTAGCAGTTGCATCCACTATGCCAGACTGGTTGGAAACAGCAAATTACGAGCTGATCCTTAAAAGCTGCTGAGCCACTTGAAAGTGATTTTGAACCGGAAGCTCTAGGTTTGCGAGACCATTGCTGACTTTTTTAAAATTTATTTTATTGTGACTCGACATATGACAGCACCCCGCTTGATGTTAAGCCGAAGTGTGGTCCATGAATAAATGTTACTGCTACTACAATTCAATAACTGTGAGTAGCAATCACATCCACTATGCAGGCCTAGATGGAACCGGCAACTTACAAGCTGATCTCGAAACGTGACCAAATCACTTCACGGTCTGTATACTTGTAAGTGGTGGTACTACCCCGTATCGGCAGACTGGGTACCACTGCCTACCACTCTTACAGGAAAAAACTATCAATCAATCAATCAAATTGTCACGCCTTCCCCACAATGATAGGCAGAGACAATAGGGCGCCACTTGCCACGATCCTTACATTCACAATTCTCTTTATACAAGCTTTACGATTATGGGCACTAGGCAACTAAAACTAAATAATATATTTTTAAGACATTAATAATTTAAATATCGAATACACAATCGAAATGTCAAGCCTTTTTCCGCAGGGATAGGCAGTGACAATGGAGCACCACTTGCCACGATCCTGACTATCAAATATATTATATTTGTATATTTTCGTCACGTAAGAAAGTAGCGCTATGCATTACTCTGTAATCTGTATAAGTTCGCGTCTGATTTTATTAACATTTTAAATAAACACGTTTTTTATCCAATTCCTTTCCTATTATTATTTTAAACTGTATTTACAAACTCAAAATAGTGTTGTTTCTCGCCGTCACCACTAGATGGCGCCAGACGTATCTCAAAAGAAGGAAACGAGTGACGTTAAAAAAAGATGGCTGCGAACAGGGCCGTCTTTACCCGGGGGTTCAAGGGGTGCAGTGCACCCGGGCGCAGAGTCCTAGGGGGCGCATGCCGACCGCCATCAATTTCGATAGGTACCTACTACACTGAGACCACGCGAGCGGAGCCTTGACTTTCGCACCCCGGCGCTGAATATGCTTAAGACGGCCCTGGCTGCGAAACTATTTGACGCAAGCAAGCAACGCAGAATAAATGCAGAATGCCTATATGTACAATTAAATTAATAATTTTATTGTGACTCGACATATGACAGCACCTCCAGTGGCGTAGCGTGGCGGGGGCGGAGAGGGCGGCCCACCAAGGGCGAAACATTTAGGGGGCGGCAAAATTATAAAAAAAAAATGTTTGTTGTACCTATGATTGAAATTCTTAAATAAGGGGGCGGCAATTTTTTTTCGCCCCGGGCGCCTTACTCCCACTCTACGCCACTGAGCACCTCACCTGATATTAAGCTAGAGAGCGGTCCATGAATGAGGCGCTACTTACAGTTATTCAACTGTAAGTAGCAGTCACATCAAATCGTTGTCGTATCTAGGATGTGGCAGGAAGGGCACGTGCCCTGGACGCCATTCAAAGAGAGGCACATTTAGCAAATAATAATTAGGTATCAACAGGGCCGTCATAAGCATACTCAGCGCCGGGGTGCGAAAGTCAAGGCTCTGCTCTCGTGTTCTCAGTGTAGTAGGTACCTATCGAAGTTTATGGCGGTCGGCATGCGCCCCCTAGGACTCTGCGCCCGGGTGCACTGCACCCCTTGAACCCCCGGGGTAAAGACGGCCCTGAGTATCAAGGGAAAATCAGACTACTGAGTTAGTGAGTTTTTTCTGGAATTCACCCAGATAAGTCTAAAGAACGTTTAAAGCTTAGTTGAAGAAATTATTAAGCATTTATGACTGTTTTTTGAGTATATTATGTTTATTTTACATTTAAGTAACTCATATGGGGGCGCTACCTCGATGCTTGCCCTGGGCGCCATATCCGACCAGTACGTCAATGCATCCACTATTTAGGCCACTGCCTACCACTCTTTAGTGGTAAAGTGAGAAATCAAGTATAAAAAATCATTTAATATGTTTGGAAATTTATTATTGATTAAAATATAGGAATATTCCACGCTTTCGTTATTATAGGTTATACAAGATACTGGTCTACTCTAATCTCGATATTCGCACTCACATGCGAGAGAGAGAGAGAGAGAGACAGAACGAGAAAGTCGCATCTAGAGACAGCAACAACGCTTTTTTCTTACGTGAAGCTTTCTACCCGTCAACTTCTACCTAAAGCCGCTTGCAACAAAAGAACTTCAATACAATTTTGTTATCAAAACGCTTCTTGCCAAATGAAAAGCAAGGGCTCCAAGAGCGCAGACGACTGAAAGAACCTATACAGTTTACAGTCGCCGTGACTATGACTTCTAAACGTTGAACCTGGTCTCACTACCGTCTGCCAGCATGAGTGATACCGTGCGTGAATTCGTCCACACTAACTTGGCCAACCTGGCTGGGTTTAGTCTGGCAACGTCAGCCATTGGTGCTGTACTGTAACACTTCACGCAACGCGTCTGTGCTGCACCCAAGCCGAACATACCTGCAAAGAATAATCAATCAATCAATCAATCAATCAATCATCAAGCGGGGTGCTGTCATATATCGAGTCACAATTAAAAAAAAAAGTTACAAATAAAAGCTATGAAACAATTATATGCTTTGACCGGGAATCGAACCCGGGACTTTACGCGCAACAATCCAATCGCTAACCGCTCATCCACGCCTGTCGTCAAAAATGTCACTCACCAGCTGTAGTCTGCCAGAAGGACAGCCTATTATCAGATGTGGCGTAAGACACCAAATATCTGCCGTCTGGACTAAAAGCGCACGCCGTCACTGGGCCATTATGAGCGGCCAAACTCTGACAGCGACCAGCTCTTAGCTCGTACATCGCCAACTGACCAGTATGACTGCCGACTGAAAAATAAAATAAAAAACACTTTTTAAAGACGGAATAAGGGAAAGTAATTGTGGTATTTACTTGGCCTGTTGTGTTAGTAGTGGCCTGTTGTAAAAATTATAATTTACGAATTGGTAAAAAGTATCGTATAAGTAAAAGGAAAGAAAAATGGGTTGCATCACTCTTTAACTTCACATTTTACATTTACGTTTAACGGATATTTTATACAGAGATAAAGGACATCATTTATTTTGGGGTTTTATGTACTACTTTTGTTATTTCTAATGATAAAAACATAAATGTTTTTTTTTTTTATTGTGACACGACATCTGACCTCGTCCCGCCTGATGATAAGCAGGAGGAGGTCCAAGAGTGACGACGACTGAGAAAGCCGAGTATTGTTCTCAGCTGCCTCAGCCGCCGTCACTATGCCGGCCAAAGGTGCTTCTTCACGCATCGCTTGAAGGATCCAAGGTCATAGGATGGAGAGAACACATGGGCAGGCAAAGCATTCCACTTGTCGATTGATCTACAAAGAAAAGACGCACCGAACTTTTTAGTTCGACTGCCGATTCGGTCGACAAAATGCGGATGCTTTCCCCGACCTGTGCGGGTATTACGGGAGTGAAAAGACGAGGTAGGGACAAGGTTAAAGAGCTCCTCGGAACATTCCCCGTGGTATAGGCGATAGAGGACGCAAAGAGCCGCCATGTCTCTGCGTAGTTGCAGGGGTTCCAAAGTTCGCGTGACCTCTGCATCACCTATGATTCGGACAGCTCGGCGCTGCAATGAATCCAGGGCATTAAGAAGATACTTGGCAGAGCCGTCCCAGAGGTGCGAACAGTACTCCGCGCAAGAGCGAATCTGAGCCTTGTAAAGTAGCAGGCGAAGCTCCGGCGCGAAGAACCGCCGCACCTTGTTCAGGATGCCAAGTTTACGGGAGGTGGTCTTAATGGCCCGCTCAATGTGGTCCCTGTGATTCAGGTCGCAGCGAAGGGACATTCCAAGAATGTCTAGTATGTCCGAAGCACTAAGGGAGATGTTACAAAGAGAGGGAAGGGGAGTAAACGGGGATTTTTTCGTCGAGAACGCGCAAACCTGAGTCTTGTCTGCGTTGAACTGAACTAGGTTCTTCTCGCCCCAGTGGGTAATACGATCAAGAACCCGGTTCAGTCCCGCTACAACAGACTCTCTCATATCGGCGATCTCCTGTTTGCCGGCTGCGGGGCGGGCAGTGTAGCGTCCATGCACCGTGCTGTCGTCTGCATAGCAATGAATGCCGGATCCAAGGTCCAGCATGTCATTGAAATGCAGAAGGAACAAAGTCGGCGACAGCACGGAGCCCTGAGGGACGCCGGCATTCGATATAATAGTTTTATATCGGTAGTTTCGATATAAAATTATTAACAACCCAATTCACGATTTGTAATAGTAAACGTAATAGAATAAGTATAAAGTAAAACTTATTTCGTAAATTGAAACTTTTTTGGTACAACCGGCTGTAAGTCTAAAGAGATACATTTCAAGCAAACAAGACTAGTGGTCAAAGTAAAAGTTCATTTTTTTTGTGACAGACATCTCTTGGAGGGGGTCCAAGACTGACGACGACTGAGTAACCGAGTTTGTTCACAGCTGCCTCAGCTGTCACTATGCCGGCCAAAGGGCCATCCTTTGCGCATCGCTTGAAGGATCCAAGGTCAAAGGATGGAGAGAACACAATTGTTCTACAAAGAAAAGACGCACCGAACTTTTTAGTTCGACTGCCGATTCGGTCTCCTAATAAATTTATGCCAATTCGGTCTCCTAATTATTTTAGCCAGACTGGTTATGTGGCAGAAGAAGCATGAGAGTAGATTTAAAGATGTAGAAATGCGGTCATTGAAGATTGACGATAGTGGATAGATGTGGTTTTTAAGAAGATGTAGTGACCAGGATTGACAAAGGAATGCTTCGATGGTTTGGGCACATGGAAAGGATGAGTGAAAGTAGATTGACGAAAGGGATTTATAAATCTAATGTGGATGGATGCGTTTAAAAAGGCAGATCCAGGAAGGTGTTTTCCGACCAAATTGGAGACATCCTCAAGAAAGCTGGGTTGCCTAGTGCCTACAACCGTAGAGCTTGTGTGAAGAGAATTGTGGATGTGAGGGAAGCTCTCTCGCTTGGCAAGTGGCGCTTCATTGTCTTCGCCTATCACTGTGGAAAAATTGCGTGACAATTGATAGATTGATTGATTGATAGTAATTTACAAACCTGCAATCCTTCTTGTAGCTGGACAATGCGAAACCTGATTGTATCTACATATGGCTGAAAACACTTCGTTCAGGCCTTTGGACTTCAGATGGGACTGGTCTACGCAGTGGAGAATAATGTCCATTACCTGCAACATAAAATATATTTATTATTATGATGACAGTCGTGGGTTCGTTTCCCGGTCGGAGCAAATATTTGTTTCGTAGATTTTATTTGTTATATTATAAAAAAAAAGAGGTGAATATTTGCTTCGGGTTTGGTTATCGAATAGTGGTAACCGTCTGCCGATCTGGGGTAGTACCACCACTTACAAGTATACAGACCGTGAAGTAATTTGGTCGCGTTTCGGGATCAGCTTGTAAGTTGCCGGTTCCAACTAGGCCGGCATAGTGGATGTGATTGCTACTCACAGTTATTAAATTGTAGTAGCTGTGACATCCATTCATGGACCACACTCCAGTTTAACATCAAGCGGGGTGCTGTCATATGGCAAGTCACAATAAAAAAAATTTGGAGTGGTAAGAGGTGGTGCCCAGTCTGCCATAGTGGATGTGATTGCTACTCACAGTTATTGAATTGTAGTAGCAGTGACATTCATTAATGGACCACACTCCAGCTTAACATCGAGCGGGGTGTTGTCATATGTCGTGCCACAAAAAAAACTCACCTCAACGAGTAACTCAGCAATCTCATTATGCATCCGATCGATGAGCAGCTCAACGCCTCTGAGCACTTCGGCTCTACCTCTTTGTAAAGCATGGTAGGCAGGTGATGGGGCCCCACTCTGGGCTGCTGCAGCACAGCGGGCCACTTCGCGGGCCATTGTGGTTATGAACGCTGCTGGACTGGGGGCAGAAGAGGATGTAATAAATTTACTTGTAATGTAATGGAAATAACGTGTAATGTACCTAAAAAATCCTATAATATAATAGAAATTACTTATTATGTAATAAATTTACTTATATTGTAATAAATTACTTATATTGTAATAAATTTAATTATATTGTAATAAATTTACTTGTAATGTAATGGAAATAACGTATAATGTACCTAAAAAATCCTATAATATAAATAATAATAAAAAATAATATAATATAAATTTACTTATATTGTTTTAAATTTACTTATATTGTAATAAAATACTTATAATGTAATAAAAAATAAATTCATCAAATATTCACGTCTTTTAACCACAGGGATAGGCAGAGACAATTAAGCGCCACTTCCTTCACATCCACAATTCAATTTATACAAGCTCTATGGTTATAGGTACTAGATAAATTAGATAGGCCAAAAACCGGTTATAACCAGGCAATGGACGTGGTAGTTCAAAAACTGTACGATGAAAAGACAGAATAGAAGATCGATTGGACTAAAATACCAGAGGCCGGGTTCGATTTCCGGCTACAATTCAATGTGTAGTTCTGGCCTAGTTATAACCGCAAACTTACAAGTTGATTTCAAAACGCGAATAAGTCACTTCACGGTTTGTATACTTGTAAGTGGTGGTACTACCCCAGACTGGGCACCACTGCCTATCCTTGTTAAAAGCAGTAGTCGCATCCACTATGCCGGCCAACTTACCGTGCAGTAGCGATAAGTGTTAGCGCATGTCGTGCCGTCCTACACGAGTCTGCTTGAGGAGTTAGTGGCAAACCATAACTCATGGAAGGCACCAACTTATCAGCATCAGAACACATCTCTAGGAGACCTGGAATCAAAAATATTATAATTAATACTACCGCCTACCACAGACCGTAGTGATTTAGTCGCGTTTCGAGATCGACTTGTAAGTTTCTGGTTCCAACTAGGCCGGTATAGTGGATGTGATTGCTACTACAGTTATTTAACTGTAGTAGCAGTCACCTCCATACAAAGACCGCATTCCAGCTTAACATCAAGCGGAGTGCTGTTATATGTCGGGTCTCAATAAAAAATGGCGGCATAGTGACGATGACTGGTCTTAAGACGTTTTTAAGTCGTCGGCGCTCTCTGACTTTTTCTCGCTATCAGGAAAGATCAGCGTCAGTTGTTTTGTTTACTGTGGTCCAACATATGTCAGCACCTGATCGTATGTTAAACTGGAGACGACTTACTACAAGTAGCAATTCAGCAACTTGTACCACGAGGACAACTGCTGCCACAGATGTCCTCACTATATCTTAATTTTTCTTTACTAAGCCACTCAAAGTCCTTGTATCATAGAAACAGGACAACCAAAGTTCATATATCAAAGATACATGAGTGGTTTTGAACCCGTGCTCTCGGCTTACGTAACTATTTACACCACGGTCGCCTTACCTGACTAAACCAAAAACTCTTACCTAATAAAACATGGCTGACATCCAAGTATGGTTCCCAAACTGTGAATCCTCTACCAAGCAGATCAACAGCTGCACGTCTCAGTGGTGTGTGCGCTGGAAGACGTGAAGACGGAGGCGCCAATAGAAGATGGGTTAACGCCAATGCTGTGAGCCGGGCTAGATTATTCGAGGAGCTTAGGGTGAAACCTGAGAGAAATAAATAATATTGATAAAAAATAATAATGGTAGACACACAGTTGGTGGTCATATGACGACAGGCGTGGACGGACGGTTTAGTAACTGGTTTGTTGCGCGTAAAGTCCCGGATTCGATCTCCGGTCGGAGCAAATATTTGTTTCATAGCTTTTATTTGTAATATTTAATAATATTAAATTTTACAAATATTTGTTAATAAAAAAAAAGAGATGGATATTTAATTCGGGTCTGGTTATCAAAGAGTGGTAGGTAGTGGTACCCAGTCTGCCGATCCGGGGTAGTACCACCACTTACATTGTTAAATGATATCACAGCACCCCGCTTGATGTTAAGCCGAAGTGTGGTCCATGAATGAATGCCACTGCTACTACAATTCAATAACTGTGAGTAGCAATCACATCCACTATGCTGGCCTAGATGGAACCGGCAACTTACAAGCTGATCCCGAAACGTGACCTAATCACTTCACGGTCTATATACGAGTACTTGTAAGTGGTGGTACTACCCCGGATCGGCAGACTGGGTACCACTGATGTACATCTGGGTACATCTGATAGCTTTTTATATATGGTTTAATTTTAAAATTTCAGGCAAAGGTGAACTTAATGCCGGTTGCATTCACTGCCAGTTGACAACAAAATAGAGGTTCTTGTTGTTCTTGCTGCACAAAAAAACGCAAAATTAATAACTTACCTTCAACAACAGAGCTTTTCCTATCACCGTCTTTCCTTCTCTTATTACCCGCAGCACCTGATAACAAAGATTTCAAGCTCAAAAAAAATTGTCACGCCGCCATCCTTTTTTTTAATCATAGACGAAATAGTTATAGATTAAAATGGAGGACTGTGCAAACTACACAGATACAGTAGAACCTCGATAAGTTAAAGTCCAAGGGAAACACAAAATATTTTAAGTTATAGAGGTTTTAAGTTATCAAGGGTTTATGTTAGGTAAAGGTTAATATAGAGGTATGTACATGTTTCTATGTACCCTTGCTCCCATTTTTACTCGAATGCATCAGAAGGATGGGTTCAATAAAATACTGAAAATTAAACATGTAATCATATTTATTCACATTACTTACATTACATAAAAATAAAACAACAACTAAAGGTTTAGTCTACTTAAAAAAATCTGTGATTTTCTTTTGTTCTTTTAGTTACTGAGGGCCTATACAGAGATTATTTATTTAAGTTATAGAGGTTGCGTATTTTAAGTTATAGAGGTTTTGGGCTCTGATGGGAAGGGAACATAGTATTTTTTGAAGTAACAGAGGTTTTTATGTTACCGAGGTTTAAGTTATCGAGGTTCTACTGTATAAGAATAGAGTAGCAAAGAAAGGCCTTCGATTGTGTCGCGGTGCGAGAGAGAACGCTGCAAGAAGGCCCCCCTCTCTTTGTCTCTCAACAGACGACTGGCGCCTGAGACGATTGAGACCTTGACCTGCCTGATGCTAAGCAAGAAGAGGTCCAAGCGAGTCTTCACGGCTGCCCCCCAGTCTCCCTCACTATGCCGGCCAAGGTGCTTCTTATAATCTTCCATTAGTCCTATATGCTAGAGAGAAACAGAGGGGGGGGGGGGGGGGGGGGTTCATGCATCGCGAACACAGTGAAGATCCCCTAGGTCTCCACAGGGGTCCTACCTAGGGTCTGCCACTCTCTTCCAATATCTTTGGTCCAAACATAGGAACTAAACTTTAGGGTGTCTCTGAAGTTAGCTACGAGCGCGACTCCGCGCAGGCAAAATCGCAATAAAGAGCTCTATTACCTACTTCGATTCCCGCCTATAGCGTCAATCAATCACGATGGACTGCCACTTGCCACGATCCTGACACAACTCCCTCGCTTCCCTCACATCCACAATTCCTATATTTTATGCAATATATTGCGCATCGTCTTGCGCTTAAGTTCATAGCAGCCATTAAGTGAAATGAGTCGGTTTTTTCAGCCGTGAACACTCTTGGGCTTTCCCTTGCTTATTATCAGACGGGGTCAGATATCAGGGAGGGTGACCCAATAAAAAACATTCGAATACTTATATTAAATAAAAATATTAGGGTAAACCTTAGACAAATATAGACTCAAAATATCAATCAAATCACGCCTTTTTCTCACAGGGACAGGCAGAGACAATGGAGCGCCACTTGCTACGATCCTGACACAACTCCCTCGCTTCCTTTACATTCACAATTATCTTTATATAAGCTCTATGATTAACTCAAAATAAATCCAGAATAATTCCTAGAAAAATTACCTTCACTAGTAATATCCTGTCCGAATTCCGCCCCAATAACTCCAAGTAAAACAACAGCTGTGGTTTGTTTCCTCTTCAATTCGGCAAGAGAGGAAGGCTTCCTTATTATTTCTTCTTCTTCCTCTTCAAATTCCTCCTCCTAGAAAGGAAATATAATCATTTAAAAACAAGGTGGCAGAAAACCATTAGAAATAGGCTATACTCAGAAGTTTCCAGTGGATGACTTTTTTATTTTACATATCTATACTAAGCTATTAAAGTGCTTGTATCATAGAAACAGGACAATCAAAGTACATATATCAAAGATACAGTGGTACCGGCAAGTGGTTTTAAGCCCGTGCTCTCGGTTTGCGTAACCATTGTACTGCCACTACACCATGGTCGCCTAAAGACGGGTGATTTATTTATTGTAACACGACATTTGACCTCGTCCCGCCTGATAATAAGCAAGAGGAGGTCCAAGAGTGACGCCCCAGTCGCCGTCACTATGCCGACCAACCGTGGCAACCAATCAATCAAACAATCAAGGCAACCGTGTTTTAGTGGCAGTGCAATTGTTACGCAAGCCGAGAGCACGAGTTCGAGACCACACACCGGTACCAATGTATCTTTGATATATATACTTTGGTTGTCCTGTTTCTATGATACAAGCACTTTAGTAGCTTAGTATAGAAATGTATATAAAAAATCTACATATAAGTTTTAACTTAGTAGTTGGTGCGTCCTGAACATAGGCCTCCCCCTTAGAACGCCATTTCGAACGACAAGATGCCAGTTGCATCCACCGGTTATTCGTGACTTTCACTATGTCGTCAGTCCATCTATTGGAAGGCCTACCTACGCTGCGTTTTCCGGTTCGTGAATGTCAAGTCAATCGGTATTTGTCTTTCTTCATTTCTGGAGACTCTACAACTCACCGCTTTAACAGCCCTGTCTTGGTTCTGGGCTTGCACCTCGCCAGGTTTGTGTGCTGATGGATTAATACTCTCAGTTTGGGTGTACAGCGGAAGATACTGAGCCCAGTTGTCCACTAGCGCTTTACGCCCTTTGGGGCCCAATCTGAAATAAAATAATTAAAAATGGAAGGCAGACAGTTCGTTATATTTTTTGCTAGCTACCCGCACCGACATTGCCTGGAACAAATTGTTTAAATACTTCAGAACATTTTAGACCGATTAGAATTTTTTAAATTTTTTTTTTGTGACTCGACATATGACAACACCTCGCTTGCTGTTAGGCTGGAGTGTGGTTCATGAATAGATGTCACTGCTACTACAATTCAATAACTGTGAGTAGCAGTCACATCTACTATGTCGGCCTAGTTGGTACCGGCAACTTACAAACTGATCCCGAAACGCGATCAAATCACTTCACGGTCTGTATACTCTGTTGTACTACCCCGGATCGGCCACTACCTACCACTCTTTTGTAACCAGACCCGAAGCAAATATCTATCTCTGTTTTTTTATTAACAAATATTGTAAATAAAAGTTATGAAACAAATATTTGCTTCGAATCGAACCCGGGACTTTACACGCAACAAACCAATCTCTGACAGATCGTCCACGCCTGTCGTCATTAAATTTAACATTTGATATTTGAATACATTATAAACCTTCCCAGATCATTCTCGAATTCTTAAAACATTCTACAGACTGGGCACCACTGTCTACTACTCTTTAATACCAAGTCCCGAAGCAAATAACCACTTCTTTTTTCTTATAAACTAATATTCATAATTCTGGTAATTAAGAAAAAAATACAAAATTCCAAATAAAAGCTATGAAACAAATATTAGCTCCGAGCGGGAATCGAACCCAAGACTTTACAGGTAACAAACTGGTGAGCTACCAATACGTCACGCCTGTTGTTGTCATTGTTGATTTAAGATATCAATTAAATAGTCACGCCTTTTTCCCACAGTGATAGGCAGACAATGGAGCGCCACTTGCCACGATCCTGACACAACTCCCTCGCCTCCTTCACATTCACAACTCTCTTCATACAAGCTCTATGGTTTTGAGCACTAGGCAATCTAGCTTTCAACTTAGCAAACACCCTCTTGGGCCTGCCTTGTTTAGCGTAACCATTCAATCAATAATGGAATGAGTTAAGGTATCCATTCAATCCATAATGGAATGATTTAAGGTATTCATTCAATCGACAATGGAATGATTTAAGGTATCCATTCAAACCATAATGGAATGATTTAAGGTATTCATTCAATCGACAATGGAATGATTTAAGGTATTCATTCAATCCATAATGAAATAATTTATCGTATTCATTCAATTCATAATGGAATCATTTAAGGTATTTTAAGGTATCGATATGTAAAAGCCTTTGCCCATCCCTATGTGAACTAACCTGCTTAATTCAGCCAATAGTAGGGCCTGAGCTGCCTCTCTTACTTCCAGGCAATGGTGTTGCCATCTGCGAGCCAGCATTTCAACTTGGGGACGCTTGAAGTTCTTTGCACCTGGCAACATTAAAGGAAATGTTCTGAGGAGCTCTCTAACCTTGTTTTTTTAGTTTTATTATTTACATTTCTATACTAAGCTACTAAAGTGCTTGTATCATAGGAACAGGACAACCAAAGTACATTATATCAAAGATTTTTTTTTATTGTGACTCGACATATGACAACACCTCGCTTGGTGTTAGGCTGGAGTGTGGTCCATGAATGAATGTCACTGCTACTACAATTCAATAACTGTGAGTAGCAATCACATCCACTATGCCGGCCTGGATGGAACCGGCAACTTACATGTTGATCCCGAAACGTGATCACTTCACGGTCTGTATACTTGTAAGTGGTGGTACTACCCCGGATCGGTAGACTGGGTACCACTGCCTACCACTCTTTATACATTGGTACCGGTGGGTGGTCTCGAACTCGTGCTCTCCGGTTTGTGTAACCATTGCACTGATACTACACCACGGTCACCCGTGATACCCGCACAGGGACCGCGCAACTAGTGATAACAATGAAATTCATTCCCATTTGTCAAAAAGTACACGGTTAGTTAGTGTCAAAAATAAGTATTATTCACTCTGACAATGAGTTTCAATGAATGACGCGACATTATGGTTGTTTTGTTTCTATGAAGAGAATTGTGAATATGAAGTAAGCGAGAGAGTTGTGTTAGGATCGTGGCAAGTGGCGCTCCATTGTCTCTGCCTATCCCTGTGGAAAAAAGGCGTGACAATTTGATTGATTGTTAATGAATTAAACAAATTTTATGCGACTTACTATCGCGTTTATTTTGGTTTAGATTTTACAATTTTATTTTATTATTCCGACGTTTCGAGAGCTATGCAGCCATCGTGATCACGGATAAAAAATATTATGATTGATTGTTTCTATGATACCAGCACTTTGGTATAGTATAGAACAAAAAAAGAATATGAATTTACCTGCAGCAACAACTTTGTCTGGTAAGAGGACACAGTGTAAGGTAGCAAGTAGTGACCATCCCTGTTTGATGTGCGCTTGCTGAGCTGCCAGCTGCTCCTCGCGCTCCTCATCACCAACCCACGACGTGGAACTCCTGGTTGAGGGTCTGCAGTGATAATATCATACATCCAAAGACAATGCCCTGACCCAAGCCAGAATAAACTACATGCATTTCTTTATCATCATTATCATCAGCCAGTAGAAGTCTACTGCTGAACATAGGCTTCCCTTAGAACGCCATTCTGAACGATAAGATGCCAGTTGCACCACACGGTTACTTGTGACTTTCACTATGTCGTCAGGAGGCCTACCTACGCTGCTTCTTCCAGTTCGTAGTCTCCACTCTAGAAACTTTTTTCCCCATCGTTTGTCGGTTCTTCGAGCGATGTGGCCAGCCCATTGCCACTTCAGCTTGCAAATCCTATGAGCTACGTTGGTAACTCTGTATTTTTGGCGAATATCCCCCTTCCTCCCTATTTTTTTATTATGGCTCTACATATGACAGTACTCCGCCTGATGTTAAGCTGGAGTGCCGTCAATAAATAAAGGTGACTGCTACTACAGTTTAATATCTATAAGTCGCAGTCATATCTATAAGTCCACTGTCTGCCTAGTTGGACTAGCCACTTACAAGCTGATTCCAAAACGTGACTAACAGCCGGTTGCACTAAAAATTTTAATTTATGTATTTGTAAAAAGTATTGTATAAGTAAAAGAAGAATAGAAAAAAGGGGTTGCACCACTCTTTACCTTTACATTTTACATTTACGTTTAACGGATGTTTTATACAGAGCTAAAGAACATCATTCATTTTGGGTTTCTATATACTACTTTTGTTATTTCTAATGATAAAAAATAAATATTCACGATTTCGTAATAGTAAACGTAAAAGAATAAGTATAAAGTTAAACTAAATTCGTAAATTGAAACTTTTTTGAAAACGGCTGTAAGTCACTTCACGGTCTGTATACTTGTAAGTGGTGGTACTACCCTGGATCGGCAGACTGGGTACCACTGCCAGACCCGGAGCAAATATCCGTCTCTTTACTAGTACTATTCTTTCTCTTTTAAAAGGTTTTGCGTCCAGTCCTCCATTGGATTTTAGTCTATCATCCTTACCTCATCATGATCCTGTAGACTTCTTGTTCAGGTATGAAGGTGGCGTTCCTCATGGACATAAGAGTGTTCCCAAGAGCCACGATGGAGAGAAGGTGGTTAGTGGTCAATGTGGTGCTGAACTCCCAGTGGAGTTTCGAAGAGAATAATCTAAAAATTAAAGGATACTACAATGTTTATTCAGGAGTAAGACTGAGAAGGTCCATCCTTTGTGACTCGACATATGACAGCACCCCGCTTGATGTTTAGCTGGAGTGTGGTCCATGAATGGATGTCACTGCTCAATTCAATAACTGTGAGTAGCAATCACATCCACTATGCCGGATGTGATTGCTAGTTGAAACCGGCAACTTACGAGCTGATCCCGAAACGCGACTAAATCACTTTACGTAATGTTAGGCTGGAGTGCAGTTATTGAATAGATGCGACTGCTACTCCGAACAGGAATCGAACCTGTAGTCCTGCTGCGTAGTGGACTGGTGTGCCATGGCCATGTGGATAATGCACTACGCTTGATATATGTACTTTAGTTGAAGAAACAGGACAACCAAAGTACACATATTAAAGATACATTGGTACCGGTGTGTGAACTTTAAATACGTCCTTTCGGTTTGCGTGACCATTGCACTACCATTACACCACGGCCGTCTGTAGTAGCATTATTATATCAAACCCATGCCGCAATTACCTGGTCAACTTCTCCTGTTGCAAAAGTTCAACTGGTAAATCTGATTTCGCCAGCATGGGGTCATCAGGAATGGATGCGCAGGCCTCCACCCAACCGCCGAGTCTAGTTGGCAACTGTACCGCCATATGGCCATGACGGGAAACAACACCAAAACACACTGGAACCTGTAGGAAATTCCAAAGAAAATTCAAAGAGTCATCTTGTGGGGAATGGACATCATTCATTTTGTCTGGGGACTTGGGCTAAGTTGTATTAACAGTTGCATATAAAATAGTTTATTGTACAAAGATTAAAATGTAATTGGAATATATATCTTTTTGCATAGTTTAGGTGTGCGAAATGATCAAACAATATTTATCATAGTTCAAAGCCAGAACTGTTAATATGACGTGTCTTTGTAATTGAAGACGATACAAAATCCATGTCTTATTTTCCAAATAACTCAATTGCACAGCAATTAAAAGCAAAACTGTTATTAGTTTTATCAATACAAGCATCTCAACTAGCATTTATATATTTTTTCATCATTGGACAGCACATTAAAGCACATACTGAAAGCGGTACATTAAATCCCAAAATGAATGATGTCCTTTCAAAAGAGTTACCACCAGCCTGACGAAATTCTCAAGTTTCCTTCACAAGCTCTACGTTTACGATAACTACGGATACTAGCTTTTTAAATATAGGATGTCTCTTGGAGTTTAGACACTCTTCGAAATCGTCCCAGGCCCATTCGCTCAGCAAATATTATTTCATTAATCAATCAATCAAATTGTCACGCCTTTTCCCCACAGAGATAGGGAAAGACAATGGAGCCCCACTTGCCACGATCCTGACATAGCTCCCTTTCTTCCCTCAAATCCACAATTCTCTACATACAAGCTCAACGGTTCTGGGTTAGTGACCTAGTAACACAGCTTTATTAAGGATGTCTCCAATTTGGTCGGAGATTACACTCCTGGGTCTGCCTCGATTAACGCATCCATCCACATTAGATTTATAAATTTCTTCCGTCAATCTACTTTCACTTAACCTTTCCATGTGCCCGAAACCATCATAATACTTTAGTGGACTCCAATGAAACCAACGCGTGCGATGAACCAACGGTGCCGATGAAAGTTGTTTATTGGGCTTCTATAAATATGCTTCCGATTTTTAATCCTGTCTTCATCATAACAAACCAACCACATATATTGAAAATTATTGACTTTTTTTGGTGATTTAGTAACCTCATAGAATGTTTTTGAGGAGCTTTTTAGCCTTGTTTTTAGCTCGTCTCTTCTCCCATTTTCCCATTTTGCTGAATTAAAAGCCGAACTAAACGGTTTGATACGGTAAGTGAAATGCTTTACCCGCCTATGTGTTCTCCCCATCCTATTATAACCTTGGATTCTTCTGACTAGATTGTGATAGCGACTGAGGTAACCGTTAACCGAGTTTCGTGCTTATAGACCTCCTCCTGCTTATCATTAGGCAATTCGAGGTCAGATGTTTCATCGCAATAAAAAATATACATTGTAAATTTTTTTGGCAGCTGTGAACAGAGACGGGTTTTTTTTAGTCATCGGCACTCTTGGTTGTTGATTATGCTTACAGGTTGAGGTCAGATGTCAATTCACAATTATAAAAAAATCATCATCATTGGACAGAAGGTGTCCACTGCTGAACATAGGCCTCCCTCTTAGAACGCATTTCCGAACGACAAGATGCCAGTTGCATCCACGGTTTATTTGTGACTTTTACTATGTCCTATGGCTACCTAGTGGGAGCCCTACCTACGCTGCGTCTTCCGGTTCGTGGTCTCCACTCAAGAACCATTATATCCCATCGGTTGTCGGTTGTTCGAGCGATGTAGGAAAATAAAATTACGTATACATAAATACAAAACATGATGATGATGAAATACTAACCATAGGTCTAAGTAATCCAAGTTTCGATTCACAGACTCTATCCAGGTCTGGATCCAGACCCCACGCGTGTAGTAAGGATATTAATATCTGCGCAATCTCCATGGTGTGTGGTGGTTCAGCAAGCGCCATCTCGTTGGGTCTCTGGCGTTTACTTGAAGGATTTTGATCTGAAACAAGGTAAGGAAACCCATATGAGAGAGTCTGTTGTAGTAGAGCTGAACCGGGTTCTTGATTGTATTGCCCATTGGAGCGACGAGAACCTGGTTCAGTTCAACGGAGACAAGACTCAGGTGTGCGAAATCTCGACGAAAAAATCCCCGTTTATGCCCCTTCCTCCTCTTTGTAACATCTTCCTCGGTACTTTAGACAGACTTGACATTTTAAGAATCACAGGGAACACATTATGACGACAGGCGTGGACGAACGGTTTGGCGATTGGTTTGTTGTGCGTAAAGTCCCGGGTCCGATTCCCGGTCGGAGCAAATATTTGTTTCATAGCTTTTATTTGTAATATTTGATAACATTAAATATTTCAAATATTTGTTAATAAAATAATGAAAAAAAAAGATAGATATTTGCTTCGGGTTTAGTTATCAAAGAGTGGTAGGCAGTGGTACCCAGTCTGCCGATCCGGGGTAGTACCACCACTTACAAGTATACAGAAGCTGAAGTGATTTGGTTACGTTTCGGGATCAGCTTGTAAGTTGCCGGTTCCAACTAGGCCGGCATAGTGGATGTGATTGCTACTCACAGTTATTGAATTGTAGTAGCAGTGGCATTCATTCATGGACCACACTTCGGTTTACCATCAAGCGGGGTGCTGTCATATGTCGAGTCATGATAATATAACATCAAGCGGGCTATTAAGACCACCTCCTAAACTTGGCACCCTAAACAAAGTGCGGCATCCCTCTGCGCCGGAGCTTTGCCTCTTACTAAAGGTTGTATACTGTAGGCTCAGATTCGCTCTGGAACAGCTTTGCCAAGTATCTTCTCAATGCCTTATTTTTATAGCTGCGCCAAGCTGACCGAATGATGCAAAAACCTTGTCCCTACATCGTCTTTTCATACCCGTAATACCCGCAAGTATCCGTAATACGTAATACGCGACATGTCGATTGTTCGATAAAGAAACGATTCGTCGAACCATTTGCTCTATTCCACTAGTACTTAATTGTCGTAAACACAACTAATACTATAACGGCGTAGTTCAATTGCGGACACGGATGTCAAATCAATGTCAGGTTTAAATTGCCATTAGACGATAACATGAGGTGTTGGTAAAAAAAAAATAGGCTACAAGTTAGCTAATGATTTAAATATGTATTATTATTTATTTATAGCTACTAAAGTGCTTGTACCATAGAAACAGGACAACCAAAGTACATATATGGTATATGGTACCCAGTCTGCCGATCCGGGGTAGTATCACATTCACTATGCCGGCCTAGTTGGAACCGGCAACTTACAAGCTGATCCCGAAATGTGACCAAATCACTTCACGGTCTGTATACTTGTAAGTGGTGGTACTACCCCGGATCGGCAGACTGGGTACCACTGCCTACCACTCTTTGATAATCAGACCCGAAGCAAATATCCATCTCTTTTTTTATTAACAAATATTTGCAATATTTAATATAATTAAACTATGAAACAAATATTTGCTCAGACCGAAAATCGAACCCGGGACTTTATGCGCAACAAACCAATCGCCAAACCGTTCGTCCACGCATGTACTGCTAGGATTGTGTCAGTCAGTCATTTGTGTTTTTGACTAACTGACAATTCGTTCAGTCATTGGTTGTCCTGTTTCTATGATATAAGCACTTCAGTAGTTTAGTATAGAAGTGTAAAAAAATAATAAAAATTGTCATAATTAGGCAACGTGTTCTCTTTAACGTAGAAAGAAGGTCGTACATATGCAACATGCGATTAATTATATTAAATTACGCGTGCGATCTTAATTTGGGTGGGGTTTCTGGGTCAAGCGGCAGGTTCAAGGTACAGGCGAGCCCCCCCCTTAATCTTGCTCGCCTGTACCTTTGTATCCTATTCATTATAGGCTATATATGTTTTTTCTTACTTGGCACAACATGGCAACATGAAAATCAATCATCCTTTATCTCAGGAAACTGTTTACTACTGTTTAATTCTATAGAATAAAGAGACACGATGTAACAAATGCACAAAAACTATTATAATTTCACATATAATATATAGATTATTTTTTGTCTAAAACCAATCAATCAAATTGTCACGCCTTTTTCCCACAGGGATAGGCAGAGACAATGGAGCGCCACTTACCACGATCCTTACACAACTCCCTCGCTTCCTTCACATCCGCAATTCTCTTAATACAGGCTCTGTGGTTATGGGCACTAGGCAACCTAGCTTTCTTGAGGATGTTTTTGATTTGGTCGGAAAACAATCTCCTGGGTCTGCCTTGTTTAACGCATCCATTCACATCAGATTTTTAAATTCCTTTCGTTATTCTACTTTCACTCATCATTTCCATGTGTCCAAACCATCAAAGCGTCCCTTTGTCAATCCTTGTCACTACAACTTCTTTCAAACCACATCTATCACGCAGTGTGCTATTCCTTATTCTATCCGCTATCGTCACTCCACATACACTCCTTAACGACCTTCTACAGCGTTAATTCTACTCTCATGCTTCTTCTGCCATACCCAACCTTCACTTCCATACATAGTAACGGCGAATTCACAGATGATTTTTTTTTTATTGTGACACGACATCTGACCTCGACTCGCCTGATGATAAGCAAGAGGAGGTCCAAGAGTGACGACGACTGGAATAACCGAGTCAGTTCCCGGCTGCCCTATCCGCCGCTACTATGTCGGCCTTAGGTGCTTCTTCACGCATCGCTTGAAGGATCCGAGGTCCGAGGATCCGAGGATGGAGAGAACACATGGGCTGGCAAAGCATTTCACTTGTCAATTGTTAACCCAATAATAATAATAAAAACATTTAATTTCACAGTAATTCATAGATACTCGTATTCTTTATTTATTCGTATTGATTTGCGGCAGTAGTAATTGTGTTTTTATTGTTAATCCGTTATTATGGCTAAAAGTAATAATAATAATAATCGTTTATTAACTTAATTGGTGTGGAAAGCCTTTATACAATTTAGTAATAATATAATTTTGACAAAATAGTGATATTTAAGTGAACATATATTAAACGTTGTGGATAGGAACGATAGGCTGATTACTTATGTCGCCCCTGCCACTGCACTAGGCGGACCTGTGTCGCAGTGACTGCTAGAATTGTGTCAGTTAGTTATTTGTGTGTTTGTGAGTAAAATTCAATGATTGTTTACTACTTTAGCCAAGCAAGGAAAAATGAACAATACAATATAAAGAGAATTGTGATGGATGTAAGGGAAGCGAGGGAGTTAAATCAGGATCGTGGCAAGTGGAGCTCCATTGTCTCTGCCTATCCATGTGAAAAAAAGGCGTGTCAATTTGATTTAATATTTTATGACAGCACAGATTTTAAGTTGCAGTGCAGTCCATGACTTGAGGTTACAGTTACATAACTGTAACTGGCAGTCACATCCACTATTGTGGTCTAGTTAGAAACGGCTACTTATAAGCTAACCCCGAAACGCGACTAAGTAACTTTACGGTCTTTATTCTTGTAAGTGGTAAGATTGACCTTACCACCACAGACCTTAAACCAACTTGAACATTAAGCTGTTTGCTGTCATATGTTTTTTTTTAAATTGTGACTCGACATATGACAGCACCCCGCTTGATTTTAAGCCGAAGTGTGGTCCATGAATGAATGTCGCTGCTAATACAATTCAATAACTGTGAGTAGCAATCACATCCACTATGCCGGCCTAGTTGGAACCGGCAACTTACAAGCTGATCCCGAAACGGGACCAAGTCACTTTACGGTCTTTATACTTGTAAGTGGTAGTACTACCCCAGATTGGCAGACTGATCATAAAACCAATTTGAAAGTTGCCAATTCCAACTAGGATGGCATAGTGGATGCAACTGCAGTCCAGCTTAACACCATGCTGGTTTCTGTCATATGTCGAGACACAACAAAAAAATTAACACGCAATACAAACAATTATAAGGCGTAATTCCGAATTAGGAAACAAGACAAAATGGTCGAGTGAACACAAACTGTTCATTTAAATAATTTATACGAATGTTTTAGATTATTAATTCGTTAAAAAAATATATACAATTATAATGTTTCCTTAGCTAATCGTATTAAGGTAGAGTCTGTCTAAGCCGAAATGACGCGCCTCTCCACTGCATTTAAACACACGTGCAAATGTAAAATATGAATGCAACACACCGAAAATGCAATTGTAATTGGTCATTCAGTTGCTGATTGGACACAAAAGGACGAGCACGCTGATAAAGTATAGTTAGTAATATTTGCATTCACACATTTAAATAAACTAATAAAGTGGAGGGGCGCGTCATTTATAGTTAGACAAGCTATACTATTTCAATGGCGACTGCAGACAGCAGATGCAGTCGTTATAAAACTTTGCGTGAAAAATGATGTCAGACACTATTTATTTATTTTTAAATATAAAAAAATACATTATATTGTGAATTAAACAAATTTTATGCGGCTTACTATCGCGTTTATTTTGGTTTTGATTTCACAATTTTTTATTATTCCGACGTTTCGAGAGCTTTGCATCCATCGTGGTCACGGAGAGACCACGTAAAATCAAAACCAAAATAAACGCGATAGTAAGCCGCATAAAATTTGTTTAATTCATTAATCAATGTTCGCGCAAAATCTAAGAAAATACTACATTATATTGTATTAAACATTTTTTTGCGGCTTACTATCGCGTTTATTTTAGTTTTGATTTTATATTTTTTTATTATTCCGACGTTTCGAGAGCTTTTTAGCCATCGTGGTCACCATAGGACGACTATTGGTTGATGCCGTTATTGTTTCCAAAACTACCCTGTTTTTTTTGTTGTTTTTGATGTTTTAATTTTGTTTTTTTCTTTTATTTGTTCCCGGTTTATTAAAATTTTTCGCAATAATAACTGACGGTGTCATCTGGTTTGGCAGTTTGCTGTACTTGGGATTTTGAGTTTGTGTATTATGGGGTCCCAGGTGTTAGATAATTTTATATTTATCTATTAATTTAAAGATAATACATTTATTTATTTATTTACACTATCAAAGTCCCAGGTAAAACAGTTCCAGGTAAAATTTCTTACGGTTTACACTGTGGTAACCCAAAAAAACCACAGCCTGTGATAGGTAATACCACTTTCCAAATTCAATATCCATCCAGTAACAGCAGCTTTTGCTGTACTATAAAGAAAACTTCATAACTACTCGTATTATTAGCTATCGCTCGAAAAACTGACAACCGATGAGGAAGAAAGGTTCTATAGTGGACACAACGAACTGGAAGACGCAGCGTAGGTAGGCCTCCTGACGACATAGTGAAAGTCACAAATAAACGGTGGATGCAACTGGCATCTTGTCGTTCGGAATGGCGTTCTAAGGGGGAAGCTTATGTTCAGCAGTGGACGCATTCTGGCTGATGATGATGATTACTCGTATTATGAAAAAATCATCTATTGTTACTTTTATTAGAAGAGGAGTAGGACAACGATTCATTCGTGTTATTACGTGTGAGGTATACAAGGAATATAAATCAGCTGATCCTATATTTATAAAACAAATCTTTGCTCCGACCGGAAATCGAACTCGGGACTTTACGCGTAACTTTAAGACTAATACGCCACGCAAGTCTTCAGGTGCAACTGTAAAACTCAGCCGTGCCTTGCCGAGTGGGCCGCCCTAAGACCCTGATTCTCTTAATTCACGACAGCGGAATGACGAACTTGCACTGATAATTGACATCTTCGTAGCCAATCAGCGAATAACAAATCAATTGGTAAACTACGTTGATTGGTCACTTGCGACCGCGACGCAATTTCACTGATTTTGCGCCGTCATAATGTATTGAGAGAATTGGAGCCCTGATCTATTCGTCATACTCTATTTATAAAACAAGTTTCTTCGTCATACAAAAGTACAAAACACAAATCCTAATTTACCTAATACCTTGTATTAAGGCTGCAATAACTTAACTGCTTTTTTTATTTCTATATTAAGTTCTAAACGTGCCAGTAACATAATAACAGAACGACCAATGAATCAAATAGTCACGCCACAGAGATAGGCAGATACAATGGAAAACCCATTGCCACGATTCTTACACAACTCTCGTTTCCCTCACATACACAATTCTCTTCATACAATTCTCTTCTTTATGGAAACTAGAAAACCCAGCTTTTTTTGAGGATTTGGTCGAAAAACTTTCTTCTTTCTGGGTCTGCCTTGTTTAACGCATTTATCCAAATCAGATTTATAAAGTACATAGGTACCGGATACATCATCATCAGCCAGAAGGCGTCCACTGCTGAACATAGGCCTCCCCCTTAGAACGTTATTCCGAACTACAAGATGCCAGATGCACCCACCGGATACCTATGACTTTCACTTTGTCGTCAGTCCACCTAGTGGGAGGCCTGCCTGCGCTGCGTCTTCCGGTTCGTGGTCTCCACTTTAGAACCTTTCTTCCCCATCGGTTATCGGTTCTTCGAGCGATGTAGTTAGCCCATGGCCACTTCAGCTTGAGAATCCTACGGGCTCTGTCGGTAACTTTGGTTCTTTGGCGAATACATAGATACCGGCAAATGGTTTTAAACCTGGTGTTCTTGACCATTTCACTACCACTAGACGACGGCGACGACCGCTTTGATATCTTAGCTTTAATTAAGTATTGTTTTTTTTATTGTGACTTGACTAGTGACCTCTTCCTGCCTAAAATCCTCAAGAAAGCTGGGTTGCCTAGTGTCATAGCCTGTATGAAGAAAATTATGGATGTGTGGAGAGCGAGGGAGTAGCGTCAGGATCGTGGCAAGAGGCGCTCCATGGTCTCTGCCTAAAAGGCGTGACAACAACAACAAATTGTCACGACTTTTCCTACAGGGATAGTCAAAGGCAATAGAACGCCACTTGTCACGATTGTGACACAATTCTCTCGTTTCCCTCACATCCACAATTAATTAAAAAATAATTGTTATAATAAATTTCGAATATGCGGAAGGTCGATGAATAACAGCCCTAAATATTGGTAATACAAGGCTAGGTAAGCAAGCTTGGTTTGATCTAGAAATTCTAGATTAAACGCCGCGCCTTAACACTAGTCTATAGTACTTATTATATTAATTTATTTAACTATTGCAGATTGTTATAAATTTTGCAATATTATTTCTTCCCTTCAGCGGCGACTTCCTCCCAAATAGACTTAAGATGAATTTGATGTTATGTTTTAGGCTCTATGGAGCTGACATGTCTTAATAGACAAAAGCTCCCAATAAATATAGATTTAAAAAACTATTGCAGAACTTTGTAGAACAATCGACAAGTGGAATGCTTTACCAGTCCATGTGTTTCAACCTTGGATCCTTCAAGCAATGTGTAAAGAAGCACCTTGGGCCGGCATAGTGATGGCGGCACTATACTGGGATAGATAAAACTGGCTTGTGTTCTCCTTATCCTATAACTTTGGTTTCTTTAAGCGATGCGTAAACAGTGGCCAGTATAGTGGCGGTGACTGAGGCAAGGTGACTTTTTAGTCGTTGATACTCTTAGACAACCCCTTGCTTACTCTAAGGCAAGTCGAGATAAGTTGTTCAGTCATAGTAAAATAAATATTCTAGCAAGGCCACCACTTGTAGTAGCAGTCCACTATGCCGGCCTAGTTAAAACCGGCATCATTTAAACTAATCCTGGTTTGTACACTTGAAAGTAGTGTTACTATCCCGTATCAGAAAACTGGATAGTACCACCACTTGCAAATTACTTTCACTTTCACGCGAAGTGCCGGTAGATGTGACTACTTTTTTCATTTTTTTATTATCAATCAATCAATCAAATTGTCACGCCTTTTCCACAGGAATAGGCAGAGACGATGCTTACACGATCCTCCTTGCTTCCTTCACATCCACAATTTTCTTCATACAGGCTCTGTGGTTATAGGCACTAGGCAACCCAGCTTTCTTGCGGATGTCTCCAATTTGGTCGGAAAACACTCTCCTGGGCCTGCCTTGTTTAACGCATCCATCCACATTAGATTTATAAATTCCTTTCATCAATCTACTTTCACTCATCCTTTCCATGTGCCCAAACCATCGAAGCATTCCTTTGGTAATCCTTGTCACTACATCTATTATTATGATTTGACATATGACAGCACCCCGCTTCATGTTAAGCCAAAGTGCGGTTCATGAATGGATGTCACTGCTACTACAATTCAATAACTGTGAGTAGCAATCACATCCACAATGCCGGCCTAGTTAGAACCACCAACTTGCAAGCAGATCCCAAACCGCGACTAAATCACTTTACGGTCTGTATACTTGTAAGTGGTGGTACTACCCCGGATCGGCAGACTGGGCACCACTGCCTACCACTCCTGGATAACCAGACCCGAAGCAAATATTCACCTCTTTTTTTATTACCAAATATTTAATATAATTATTAATTATTACAAATAAAAGCTATGAAACAAATATTTGCTCCGACCGGGAATCAAACCCAGGACTTTGTTCTATTTGAATGCTACAATTACTACTTACAATAATTAAATTGCAGTAGCAGTGACCTCCATTAATAGACGGCACTCCAACTTAACATCAGGCTAAGTCCTGTCATATGTCGAGTCACAACAAAAAAAAAAACTACAAGTGTAATAATTATACGCGGATATAATTCACTCCATGTTAACTGGAGCAGCTGCATGTTTGGGTGTATGTAACGTAAGGTTATATTACAAGTAACACTACCTACACCTTTAAATAATAAAAGCATGAGTCAATTATTAATAAATATATCCGCTTTCATACAGATCGGTGACTCTATTAAGAGTCAGTTTCGTTAATATTGTATTTTCTTAGATTTTGCGCGAATATTGATTAATAAGTTATGAGTTTTTTATTTTATTTATTGTGACACGACATCTGACCTCGACTCGCCTGATGATAAGCAAGAGGAAGTCCAAGAGTGACGACGACTGGAATAACCGAGTCAGTTCCCGGCTGCCCCAGCCGCCGTCACTATGCCGGCCTAAGGTGCTTCTTCACGCATCGCTTGAAGGATCCAAGGTCATAGGATGGAGAGAACACATGGGCTGGCAAAGCATTCCACTTGTCAATGCTTGTGTTGTTTTTTTATATATTATTATTCCGACGTTTCGAGAGCTTTGCAGCCATCGTGGTCACTGAAAGACTGAGGTGTTGGTCGTCCTATTGGTTGATGCTGTCATTGTTTTGGTTTTGTTTTTCTGTTCCCGGATTATTTCAAATTTTTCCAAAAATAACGGACGGTGTCATCTGGTTTGGCAGTTTGCTCGACTTGGGACTCGAGTTTGTGTATTATGGGGTCCCAGGTGTTAGATAATCGCCAACCACCTTCTCTATTGAAATTAGGATGTTTTTAATCTCAATAGCCTCGCGTAACATCGTACAAACCACAATAAACGCGATAGTAGGCCGCATAAAATTTGTTTAATTAAATTATATTATTTATTTTAATTCACCTTAGAAAATGAATAAAAATTATTTACCTAAGATCTTGTAATAAGGCGACCGTGGTGTAGTGGCAGTGCAATGGTTACACAAACCGAGACTACAGCTTCAAAACATATTACCGGTACCAATGTACGTTTAATATTTGTACTTTGGTTGTCCTGTTCTATGGTACAAGCACTTTGGTAGCTTAGTTTAGAAACAAATAATAAATAAATAAAATACAATCAAGGCTTATAACCGAGCTACGAGTTGACTTTGAAATATTTTTTTATAAGGGGAATTATGCACATAAAAGAGCGATGCCATTCCCATTCGATGGTTTGAGCACATGCAAGGGATAAGTAAGAGTAGATTGACGAAAGGAATTTATAAAACTGATGTGATGCGTTAAATTAGGCCGACCCAGGAGGGGTTTTTCGACCAAATCGGAGTCATCCTCAAGAAAGCTGGGTTGCCTAGTGCCCATAACCGTAAGGCTTGTATGAAGAGAATTGTGGATTTGAGGGAAGCAAGGAAGTTGTGTCAGGATCATTATATTGTCCCTGCCTATTGGCAATAAATTCCTCTCGCCTATCTACTTTCACTCATCCTTCCAAACCATCGAAACACAGTACAAATATCATCAATCAAATCAAATTGTCACGCCTTTTTTCCACAGGGATAGGTAGAGACAGTACAAATTTGTAGTTAATTAATAAACTATACTAATGATATAAAGAGGAAAGATTTGTATTTTTGTGTGTGTGTATGTACAAATAAACTAAAAAACTACTGTGCCAATTACAAAAATTCTTTTACCATTAAAAAAGCTACATTCTTCGTGAGTAACATAGGCTATATTGGATTTTCACTACCAAATGTTTAGGTTTCCGTACGAAATCTCGAATAATGTAACCTGTGGCGTAAAAAAATTACTCAAAAAATTCTTTACATCGCGTACGCTGCGAAAACTATTGACGATAGAACAAAATAATGTACTACAATTTTAAAGAACACATTAAAATCTACAAAAAAGTCCGCAATAGCATATATATAACTATAATACTTTCTTCACTATAACTACTTTTTCATGTTACAAAATTGAAAAACGAATTAATTAAATTGATAAAAAACTGATGATTGACCTGGGCAACGCCAGGTTACGCAGCTAGTGACTAATTTAGACGGTAATAAATGGTGGTAAAGGTTCAGGTATCCAATTTATTATTCTCAATAAATACCCTTGACATTTATAAGTACAAGTTTGGTTCAATACAAAATAAGATCAAGTCTTGTTCTTTTGAGGAAGTTTAATGTTCAACTACTTTTTTTTTAATTTTCCATTAACGACGAAAGTTTTTTTTAAATATATGTACAATACAAGGCGACCGTGGTGTAGTGGCAGTGCAATGGTTACACAAACCGAGAGCACGAGTTCGAGACCACCTACCGGTACCAATGTTTCTTTGAAATATGTACTGTGGTTGTCCTGTTTCTATGATACAAGCACTTTAATAGCTTAGTATATAAATGTAAAAAAAATATTCCTTAATTCTTTTTCAGAATGTATATTGCGTAGTGCTCATAACCGTAGAGCTTGTATGAAGAGGATTGTGGATGTGAGGGAAGCGAGATAGTCGTGTCAGAATCGTGGCAGGTGGCGCTCTATTGTCTCTGCCTATCTTGGTGTAAAAAAGGCGTGACAATATGATTAATTGTGTGAGAATGTATTTGGCCAAACTATAATTCTTAACCGTTTTTAGTTTGTTATTTGTAAGAGTGGACTTAGTCGCGTTTCGGAATCAGCTTGTAAGTTGCCGCTTCAATCTAGGCAGGAATAGTGGATGCAACTGCTACTTGCAGTTGTTTAACTGTAGTAGTAGTCGCATCCAATCATGCACCGCACTCCAGCTTAACATCAAGCGGGGTGCTTTCCTAATTGTCGAGCCATAAAACAAAATAGAACTATACTAAGTGCTTGTAGAAACAGGACAACCAAAGATACATCGGTACCGGCAAGTGGTTTAGACCCGTGCTCTCGGTTTGCGTAACAATTGCACTGCCACTACACCACGGTCGCCTTATATTTTAGATACATTTTAAAACATTTAGTTCAAAGCCTCAGTCATTTTTTTATTGTGTCTCGACATATGACAGCACCTCGCTTGATGTTAAGCCGAAGTGTGGTCCATGAAGGAATGTCACTGGTACTACAATTCAATAACTGTGAGTAGCAATCACCATCCACTATGCTGGCCTAGTTGGAACCGGCAATTTACAAGCTGATCCCGAAACGGACCACGGTCTGTATACTTGTAAGTGGTGGTACTACCCCGGATCGGCAGACTGCCTACCACTCTTTGATAACCAGACCCGAAGCAAATATCCAGCTCTTTTTATTATAAACAAATATTTGCTCCGACCGGGAATCGAACCCAGGTCTTTACGCGCAACAAACCAATCGCTAAACCGTTCGTCCACGCCTGTCGTCATTCAGATTACAAAATAAATTAGGCTATGTATTCTTTGAAAGAAGTTCAAATGATATTGCGTAAAAATAATACGAAAATGCTTACACATTGTGAACACAATACTGCCTTAAATTCTTATCTAAGATCGCAAATTCTTTTATTAGCTGATAAAAGAATTATAGCTGATATTTACTGTGGTGTAGCAATTTATAGTTTTTAAGTCTAGTTCTAGATAAAGTGGTCACGCAAACTGAGAGTCCCCAGTTTATAAACCATTTGTATCTCTGATATACTTGCCACTATCCTGACATGACTCCCTCCCTTCCCTCACATCCACAATTCTCTTCATACAAGCTCTACGGTTATAGGCACTGGGCAACACAACTATCTTGAGAATGTTTCCGATTTGGTCGGAAAACGCATTCAAATGTATACCAAACATAATAAAACGAATAGATAGAAAAAATAATATTAGGCCTGGAGCCCACGGGCAAAAACCTGCCTGATAAGCGCACCGCATAAAAAGCAGTGGGCATTGTCGTATTTGTTGTGCTGATGAAGGAGCGCCAGGTGTACCTATGCCTTTCCTGTACAAACTTGATGGGGGGGGGGGATCCTGTACAAAAAGTCGTCAGATTACGTGAAACGGTTGTACGAACCGTTGTGTGTCACAAAATCGCTCCCCCTTCGATTTTGAACATAAAAACCTATATAAAAAGCCTTCGACAACCCTATACAAAAGTAGGCTTTCACGCAACATGCACTTGCACTTGAATACCTCTATGACGCAATAAGCTTGAAACACGTATGCTATGTCCTTTTCCTCATATATGGGCTCGCGTATTTTCACATCAAGGTAACGCTTAGTCACAGTGTATGCAACCGTGGTCTACTCACAGTGTGGTCCAATGAGGTCTAGTCACAATGTAGTCAATTGTGGTCAGCCGATACTTTTACTAGAAAGTTTTTATTTACAGTGTACGTTTTGCTGGTCAATATCTACATGGTATTAAACCATTTGACCTACCCAAGCTAAACCTAAACGGCTTCTAACGACCTTCTACCTAGAAGTAGGTTGAATAAATTGTCCAAGGACGGACGGGCATATTGTATTTCTTTTACCAAAAAGACACGTAAATAATTATATCTTTTAAAAACTACAATTTCTACTCCTTTTGATCTTCTTTAATTTTAACTTGGTTTGAGGACAGGCGTGGCGTTCCGAATTCGATTCCGGGTCTGAGCAAATATTTGTGCATTTGTTATAAAAAAAAGGAGGCCTATATTTGCTCTGGGTCTGCTTGTCGAAGAGTGGTAGGCAGAGGTGTCCAGTCTGCTGATCCGCGATAGTACCACCACTTACAAGTATATGTTTTGGGATACCGGCCTAGTTGGAACCGGCAACTTGATGTGACTGCTACTTACAGTTATTGAATTGTACTAGCAGTGATCTCAATTCATAGACCGCATTTCAGCTTAAGATCAGTCTAGGTGCTGTCATATGTCGAGTCACAATAAAAAAAACAATTACCCACAAGTTAACGTTGGTATTTGAGCGACATTTAAGTGTCTTTTTCAATGACCAATGGGCGGCCAGCATAGTGGAGTGCTACAAAAAGCCGTTGACCTCGGTGTTATTATATCATTACGTATCCGGTGGCCGACCGTGATTATTTAAAGGAATGTTGGTTGATAAGGCAATGGTTACATCGGATAAGCGGCGGCGATGGATAAAAGCGATTTTTAATTTGATTTCAGCGTAATTTAACGTGACCTCGTCGGAATAACAAAGGTTTAACTCGTATTGTTATTATTTTATTTTTTATTTACATTTTTATACTAAGCTATTAAAGTGCTTGTATTATACAGGACAAACAAAGTACATTTATCAAAGATACATTCGTACCGGTGAGTGGTTTTGAACCTGTGCTCTCGGTTTGCGTAGCCATTGCACTGCCACTACACCACGGTCGCCTTGTAGAGAGTACACTGGTATAGAATGCTCTTGACATTAACCTTTGTACCATTGTACATTCAGTTTTTAAATAAATAAATATAATAATCTAAAGATTTAGTAAAATGACCAAACGATTTAATTTATTTATATGAAGGATAGGAGAGAGATGTGTCAGTATCGTGGAAAGTAGCACTCCTTATTTTCTAACCCTGTGATGACAGACGATGACGATATATCTGATAAAGTACACGATTCACCTTTCATTGTGTGATGCAAGAGAGTAATTTTTATAAACATTAAACAAATCGTTACATCTTAATTCCACGTCCGATCCCCTATCCCTATAAACAGAGACAATAGATCGCCACTGTTCACGATCCTGACACAAATCTTTCGCTTCCAACACATCACATTATTACGATATTGACAAATAAAAAAATATGACACAAGTAATCTGCGTACAATTTGGCTGACTGAGGTAACCATAAGATGGGACGGCGTTTTCAGTAGTCGGCGCTCTTGGACCTTAACGTCAGATAAGTGGACGTCAGACGTCACGTCATAAAAAAAAAGTAAATCGCTCCCGCACACTCTTATGCCATGTAAGCAAAATAAGACACAGGATACGTTACCAAGTGAACGGTATGGATAGATAGGTGCCGCGTGTGACGTTAACAAAGATCTTACAAATATAATGTCAAGTTATTTATGTATTATTATGTCAATCAATCAATCAAATTGTCACGACACAATCGAAGAGCTTGTTGAAGAGAATTGTAGATGTGAGGGAAGCAAAGGAGTTGTATCGGAATCGAGGCAAGTGACGCTCTATTGTCTCTGACTATCCCTGTGGGAAAAAGAAGTGACAATTTGATTGATTGATTGACATTTTTATTGACGACAACAAGCAGTAAACTACTAAAAGTGATTGGAATCATAGAAACAGAATGACCTAAGACACATTGGTACCAACCAGCTAGGCTTTCTTTACAATTTATCTTTACTGTAGGTAGTAGTCACATCCACTATGCCGGCCTAGTTAGATCCGGCAACTTACAAGCTTACAAGCTGTTTCCAAAACGCGACTTGGTGACTTTAATAGGGCTGTATACTTGTAAGTGGTGGTACTACCTCGGATCGGCAGACTGGGTACCACTGCCTACCATACCCGAAACAAATATCCACCTCTTTTTTTTTATTATAAAATATTTGCAATATTACAAATGAAAGCTATGGAACAAATATTCGCTCCGACCGGGAATCGAACCCGGGATTTTACGCGCAACAAACCAGTCGCTAACCGTTAGGCTACGCCTGTTGTCAAAAAGTAGCTTAGTATAGTATAGTAGCAGTTACATCAATTCATGGACCGCACTCCAGCTAAACATCAGGCTGTCAAACGTACTACCCCGGATCGGCAGACTTAAAAAAAAACTTCAATATACCAAATTCTACCAAATTGTCACGCCCACAGGGATAGGCAGAGAATAGAGCGCCACTTGCCACGATCCTGACACAACTCCCTCGCTTCCTTTGCATTCACAATTCTCTTCATACAAGCTCTATGGTTATGGGCACTAGCTTGAGACATCAGCACTAGCTAATGTCTCCGATTTGTTCAGCAAACACCTTCCTGGGCCTGCCTTGTTTAACGCATCCATTCACATGAGATTCATAAATTCTTTTCATCAATCTTCTTCCACTCATCCTTTCCATGTGCCCAAACCATCGAAGCATTCCTTTATCAATCCTTGTCACTACATCTTCTTTCAAACCACATCTATCACGCAGTCTGCTATTCCTTATTCTATCCGCTATCGTCACTCCACATACACTCCTTAAAGACCGCATTTCTACAGCGTTAATATACGTACTACTCTCACGCTTCTTCTGCCATACCCAACATTCACATCTATACATTAATGTAGGAACAATCACTGCATTATGAACAGCCATCCGTGACTTTTCGGACATTATTGGGCTGATCATTATACTATGGATAGCACCGTTCACTATGTTACCCTTTAAATTCCTTTCGTCAATCTACATTGACTAATCCTTTCTCTATGCCTAAACCACCGAAGCATTCCTTTGTTAATCCTTGTCACTACATCTTCTTTCAAACCACATCTATCACGCAATGTGCTATTTCTTATTCCATCCGCTATCGTCACTGCAATATAACTATACGTATAATTACACGTATAGTAGGTATATTATTAAATTACAATTTGCATTCCTAACTACCCCCCAAAAGAGAACGTTAGCCGTGAAGATCATTATTATAAACTTGAATGGAATATGGTGACCATCATTTGTGGTTCTCGGCCGGCATAGTGACTGTTGGTGATGGATAAATTAAACTTTATGCGACTTACACGGCGTTCTCACGAGGCGAATTTAGTTGTTCAATATTTATCGTTTAATAAAGTTGAAAGCGAATATTGTATGTAGCATTCTCACGGTTTAATAATCGACCTAATATTACACGTGTTATTACACTATATGTCCATTTTAGCATTTTTCTCGTGGATGCGGACGCCATAATTTACATTTTATTCTACAAACAAACAAAAAATACAACAGGCTATAATCTGGGTTAACGCAATTGTTAATCAAAGTAACGTGATGACGCATAATAATTTATTGATTGAATTTAATAAATAAAAATACTCTCATACATGGTCACCATACAAATACACAGTATAATGAATAGTTAAGTTCAAACAAAGGTTACTTTGACCATGGCTAAAAAGATAGTTAGCTTATGACCTAGTATTTTCTATACCTATGTTTTTTTTTATATAATTACATGTTTTTTATATATACGTGGCGGTGTACTTAAAGGAGAGAGAGCAAATGCATCATAGGTTTAATAATTTATTTTTGTTCGTTGTATTCTATTTTAGTGTGAATTGTTTCTTATGTTTTGTATTACTAGCCTTATCCACATTATATCTGTATGAGCTTGTATTTGTAAATAGTCTAGGTTTAGTTTATAATGGGAATGGCATCGCCATTTTATGTGCGTAATTCCCCTAATAAAATTGATTAAAAAAAAACATTTATATACACCGCCTACCTATCCACGTGGGTCCACGGAGGTGTGATAAACCGATAGCACTTGGTATGTATCTTTGATATATGTTAATACTGTAGTCGTCCTGTTTCTATGATACAAATATTTTATTAGCTTAAAATATAAAATGGAATTTAAAAACTGATGTGGATGGATGCGTCAAACGAGGCAGAACCAGGAGCGTGTTTCTGACCCTAAATCGGAGACATCCTCAAGAAAGCTGGAGTACCTAGTAGCCATAACCGCACAGCTTGTATAAAGAGGATTGTGGATGTGAGGGACGTAAGGGAGTTGTGTCAGGATCGTGGCAAGTGGCACTTCCCTGTGGAAAAAAGGCGAAAAATTTGATTGATGATTTTTTTATTGTGACACATCTGACCACGACCCGCCTGATGATAAGCAAAAGTGACAACGACTGAAAAAAGTGTTAGTTCACGGCCGCCTAAGTCACCGTCACTATACCGGCTAATGGTCAAAATTATAAAGAACAAGACGGAGTCTTGAAGACATACAAAATGACCTGGGTAATAGTATTTTAAAACAACGGCCTACCTAAATTATAATAAATTCACAATTATTGCACATTAACACAAAATACACAAATAATTTAAATCACACTTTCTGTTAGAAGCATTTGCCCGATAAAAGTCCATTGTTTTCAGGCTATGTTACATGTATTATGTATTAAAGGACATCATTCATTTTGGGCTTTTATGTACTACTTTTGTGATATCTAATGATAAAAAAATATTTGAATGGTAGTTTCAATACTTGTATTGATAAAACTTATAACAACTTTGCTTTTGATTGCTGTGGATATATTCCAATTAAATTGTAATCTGCGCACATTAAACTATTTCAAAATGAAAATGCAACTGTTAATACGAGTACAATTAAGCCCAAGTCCCTATCCAAATGAATGAAGTTCTTTAAATTAATTTGACGACCTAATAAATCTCACAAAACTTTAAACGACATTAAAAACTGAATGTGCAATTTAATTACAATTAGACCTTAACACGTGTTAACCAACGTCGCGGAAATAAAAAAAGTAAAATGTCAAAAACTCCCCCGTTCACCCTTCCGCCCTTGAGTGCCGGTCCACTTACTTTTTTCGCGCGCAAAACGCTCATACACTATAAATACGTTCGAAATTCAAAATCACATCATTCAGTAGCTCCGCGCAGTCTAAAACAGAAGTGCACGATGAGATTCTTGGTTAGTTTATAAATAAAGACAGTTAAAAATGTCTTATTTTTTTAAATTGTGGACTTAGTAATCAAACCAGACCGATTTTGTCTATGATTAGAAGTGACTGATTAATTAGTCTTTCTATGAATCAGTATCAACAATAATTAAAGAATAATACTAATGTTCAGATTGTTTACATTGTTGGCAAATAATTAAAAGTATATATAACCTTACAAAGTGTTCAGTGATCGTGATAAAGTGCAGTGAATCAAGGAAAAATATTCCTTAATCCCACTGGATTAAAGCTTATATTGGATTGCTAATTCTGCTTTCATGAGACCATAGACAATTCCATATTCAAAATTAAAGTGACAACAGTGTTACTAACGCAACGGTTTTTGTTCACAGATCGTCTCCGCCGCCATCTTGGCTTTCGCCGCAGCTGCCCCTTCAGGAGCTCTGTACGGTCATGGACTTTACGCCCATGCACCTTTGGCCGTAGCTCATGCTGCTCCATATGCCGCCCTAGGTCATGCCGCCTCATATGCCGCCGTAGGTCATGCCGCTCCATACGCCGCAGTAGCCCATGCCGCTCCAGTCGTAGCTCACGCCCCAATCGCACCAGCACTACCGACCATCTCCCCCGGAGACATCCAAGGCGCCGCAATCGAGGCCCATGTTGACGCCGCCGATCACGCCCGCGCCGCTGTTGACCAAGCCCGTGAATTCCACGACCAGGCTTCCGAGATCCATGGACAACAAATCAACGCAGCTGAAGACCACTCATGGCAAGCAGTCGATGCCGTCAAGACCGTTGAGGCTCAATTAGACGGTGCCGCTGCCGGCGCTGCTCCACAAATTGCTAAATCTTTGGCTGCTCCAGCTCTGTACGCCGCTCACGCACCAGTCGTTGCCCACGCCGCTCCATTGGCCGTAGCTCATGCTGCTCCTTACGCTGCTCCTTACGCCGCTCATGCTGCTTCTTACACCGCTCATGCTGCTCCTTACGCAGCCCATTCTCTCCCTTACGCCGCTGCCACATACGCAGCAGCTCCTTATTCCAAGTCTGTTGTGCAACAATCCATCTCCCAGACCCACCCAGCTCCTTACCACTCTGTACCTTTGAGCTATGCCGCACCAATCGCTCATGCCGCCCCTCTCGCTCACCATGCGTGGTAAACTGTGATAGACTAATTTAGGCGATTACCAAAAAACAAGTACTCATAATATTTTGGTTAACTTTTTTTTTATACAAATTTTGATACAAAAAGAATCCTCAATAGCGGATGAGTGGAGAATAAAATAGTCCTTAATAATAATCGTGTATTATTTCTACCCTTGATTTCTGCCGTTAACTGCTAAAAGATTACCGATATGAGGTTCAGATTTATATTGTACCCTAGCATTCAATTCCTGCCTGTCATCATCGTCCTACACTATTACATAAAACAACCTAAACTCTCTATTTGGATAAACGAATAGTACTTTCCACGATCCTGACACCTCTTACTTGCTTCGGTTATATTCTTCATACAAAGAATACAGTTATGGATGGATCCTAGCTTATTAGATAATATTACATTCTTACTACAATACTATTGCTAATAAGCTACTAAAGTGCTTGTATCATAGAAACAGGACAATCAAAGTACATATATCAAAGATACATTGGTACCAGTGGATGGTTTCGAACTCGTGCTCTCGGTTTGTGTAATCATTGCACTGCCACTACACCACGGTCGCCTATCCTATCCTCATATTCCTGACATTACAAAAGAAAATTAAGATCTCCCACTAACCATATCAATTAACAGAAAACAACTTCTCACAATATTACATGCAATGAATCACAAAATGCTAAACAAAAACTAAAGCGAATTGTGAAACACCTAAGGCCATTCGTACACTACGCAAGTAAAACGCTCACAACCTTATGGGTAATTGATGGACAATTGTGTCAGGAACGTAATATATTGAATTCATAATTAATCAATCAATCAAATTGTCACGCCTCTTTCCAACAGGGATAGGCAGAGACAATGGAGCGCCACTTGCCACGATCCTTACACAACTCCCTTGCTTCCTTCACATCCACGGATGTCTCCGATTTGGTCGGAAAACACTCTCCTGGGCCTGCCTTGTTTAACGCATCCATCCACATCAGATTTAAATAATTATACAATTCAATAACATATCATTTAATTTCATAATTAAATGATATATTATATATTAAATTGTATATTATTAGGTTGCCTAGTGCCCAAAACCATAGAGCTTGTATGAAGAGAATTGCGAATGTGAATAAAGCGAGGGAGTTGTGTCAGGATCGTGGCAAGTGGCGCTCCATTATCTCTGCCTACCTCTGTGGGAAAAAAGCGTGACAATTTGATTTGATTTGATTGATATATTATATTTAGGACTGTGGAAAGTGGCGCTTTATTGTCTCCATGCTCCAAGGTGCGACATTATTAATTGAAAGGCGACTGTGGTGTATTGAACCCGTGCTCTCGGTTTGCGTGACCATTGATGCAAACAGAGAGCACGGATTTAAAACCACCGGTACCAATGTCTCTTTGAAAAATGTACTTTAGTAGCATAGTTTGAAAAAGTAAAATAATAAAAATAATTTAGTATGAAGTGGTAGGCAGTGGTACCCAGCCGATCCGGGACTAACCACCACTTACAAGTATACAGACCGTAAAGTGATTTAGTCATGTTTCGGAATCAGCTTGTAAGTTGCCGGTTCCAACTAGGCTGGCGTAGTGGATGTGATTGCTACTCATAGTTATTGAAATAAATAGCAGTGACATTTATTCATAGACCACGTCGGCTTAACATCAAGCTGGGTGCTATCATATGTCGTCAGAATATTTTTATTTTAATAATAATTGACATAAAAAATCTCGGTCACCAATCACCCAAGTGCGTTGCAATGTAGACATAGGGCCCTATATTCAATATAGTCTTTGTATTTATTAAATCAAATCACGAAATCCTTGCGTGTACTCCTCGTGCAGATTACAAACAAATAGACTTACACAAGATTAGAAAAAAAAAGTAAAAAAATCTTTAATCTCTCTATTATGAATAGTAAAGTAACATGCAAAATGTTGATAACGATAAACACACACTTTCCTTAAAAAGCAAATAGATTTAGTTAAAAATTATAAATGTGTATTAAATTGAAGTATAAACATTAGACAGCAACAATTTTTAATGAATTATGTAATAATTTAATTTTGAGAATAGTGCATGTTTTTTTTATTTTTCACACAGATTAATTACGTTTCTAATAATGATTCTATCCTGACTACGGATGACGACTCTTTTTTATTCAATTAACTCACTAATTTTTCAATAATCAAACAAAGAAAATATGAACACGTTTTTATCGATATTAAATGACATCGCCGAGCTATGAGCGTCACTAATAGCGGCTACTAGATATGATACGGGTGGGGGTTTTTCGACGCCCCACCGCACCTCAGCCCTCGAATATATTTAACTCGTTCTCCATCTATACACAAAAAAATTAAAGGCAAAATATGGTATAAAAAAGTAGACGCAGTCACCTCCATTCATTATTGCACTGCAGTTTAACATTAGATGGGGTACTGTCATATCATGTCACAATAAAAATAAAAAAAAATAGCAATACAAACACGATTTCAAAGAGCCCTTAAATAGCGCACTTATGCGCTGTCTAGTCGCAAGTAATCTGTGGTAGGCAATATCTTTGGAGGGCAAAAATGAAAGTAAAATGCCCTTTAAAACCTTGGCTTTAGTATCCTTTTGTAACATATTCACTTCCCTGTTATATAGACACGGTATATCAATCAATCAATCAATCAAATTGTCACGCCATTTTTCCACAAGGATAGGCAGAGACAATGGAGCGCTACTTGCCACGGTCCTGACACAACTTGCTCGCTTCCTTCACATCCACAATTCTCCTTATATAAGCTCTACGGCCATGAAATGGGCAACCCAGTTTTCTTAAAGAGGTTTTCTTTTATTATTGTGACAGCACTCCACTTAATGTTAGGCTGGAGTGTGGTCCACGAATGGATGTCACTGCCATTACAATTCAATAAGTGCAAGTAACAATCACATCCACTATGCCTAGTTGGAACCGGCAAAATACTAGCTGATCTCGAAACGCGACCAAATCACTTCACGGTCTGTAAACTTGTGAGTAGAGGTACTACCCCGGATCGGCAGACTGGGCACTCCTGCCTACCACCCTTTAACAACCAGACCCGAAGCAAATATCCAATTCTTTTGTTTATAAAACTAAACTAATTAGATTAACTATTACAAATAAAAGCTATGAATCAAATATTTGCTCCGACCGGGAATCAAACACGGGAATTTACGCGTAATTAATTGGTCACGCCTGTCGTTAATTGTTTAATAAGTTTCTTTCGTCTTCGTATTTATAAGGTTTTTAGGACATTAATTTACTATTATACGTGAGAAAATATTCATTGTATTGTATGTTTGTATTGTGTAGTAAAAACTAAAATTTGTATGTACACGAACATACTACGTTTTTAGGGTTCCGTAGTAAAAAACGGAACCCTTATAGATTCGTCATGTCTGTCTGTCTGTCCGTCCGTATGTCACAGCCACTTTTTTCCGAAACTATAAGAACTATACAGTTAAAACTTTGTAAATAGATGTGAACCGTTGAACCGCATTAAGATTTTCACACAAAAATAGAAAAAAAACCAATTAATTTTGTGGGTTCCCCATATACTTAGAAATGAAACTCAATTTTTTTTGATCAAACCCATACGTGTGGGGTATTATCTATGGATAGGTCTTAAAAAAGATATTAAGGTTTCTAATACTCGTATAATTTTTTGCTAAACTGAATAGTTCGCGCGAGAGACACTTCCAAAGTTTTAAAATGTCCCTCAATTACAATGAGAATAAATGGACAGGATTGACAATTTAACTCTATATTAATAGCTTCAAAGGACATCATTCATTTTGTATGGGGACTTGGGCTTAATTGTACTAAAAGTGGGAAATGTACAATAAAATAGTTCGATACAACAATATTTTAATGTGCTTGGTAAATATCCTATATTTTGCATAGTTTAGATGTACGAAATGATCAAACTATAATCATGACAGTTCAAAGCAGACAATTAAGTTCACTGCCAGCCCAAAAAAAGTCGTCAATAACTTTTTAATTAAAAAAAAAACATCAGGCAGTCGATCCATCGTTGTTTGCAGGGAACATTGTACTCAAACATTGTACTGAACATTGGTCAAGTGTGTGAGTAACATTTATTTTTTAATATATCTTTTCCACGTGGTTTAGAAACTAAAAATAATCATTTTTATTTTCCAAATAACTCAATCGTACAGCAATTAAAAGCAAAATTGCTATTAGTTTTTTCAATACGAGTATCGAACCTACCATTTATATTTATTTTTATCATCGGACGTGACAAAAGTGTTACAATAAAAGCCCAAAATGAAGGATGTCTTTTAAACTAAATTTAAAATGACGACCGTGCAACATACTAAGAATCGATGTTCATTTTCATTAACAGTTCAGGCGGGGTGCTGTCAAATGTCGAGTCACAGTAAAATAATTCGAGGCGACCGTGGTGTAGTGGCAGTGAAATGGCTACGTGAGCCGAGTGGCACGGGTTCAAAACCACTCACCGGTAAAAATGTATCTTTGATATATGTACTTTGGTTGTCCTGTTTCTATGATACAAGCACTTTAGTAGTTTAGTATTGAAATATATAATACTTAATAAAATAAAATAATTTAAAAAACGTATATGTCGCTCAGATTTTTTACAATAAATTCCTTTGTGTGTATTTTTTACGTCTAATATATTTTATAACTAAGAATATGGAAAGAATAGAAGCTGTGCTAAAATAAGAACTAATTCAGTGTTATTTATCTCATTTATACTATGTTTATACCACGTGTGACTGAAAGAGACAACTATTTGTACTTCAACTCCTTTCTTTCAAAGGTTGTCACCACTTTTTGCAATTACAACCACTTGGGTGACTTTTAATACTGCCTAATTAAAAGTCACGTGGTAGTAAGAGTAGCGGCATAATAGTTCCGTCATCCTTTTTTAAAGTATTTTAATGTAATTTGTTATTGTGTCAAATTAGGTTGTCAAATGATCATTAAAACTAGTGACAACCTCCTAAATTACGAATGTAAAAATGTATATTTATCCCCTTCTGGCTTCTTTTTAATGCCATAAGTGAAAATAGTATAAACGGTTGCAATTTGTAGCTATTTTAGGGCACCTTCTATTTCTTAAGTCCAAATTCCTTGCCTTTGTGTGTATTTTTTACGGGTAATATATTTATTTATAACAGAGTTACTTGCTCCACGTTCATTCAAGGTTTACATTCTAACCCGTTTCCGTGTCATAATTTGACCGTAACGCATTAGATATATTTAGATTAAATTTAATTCTAAACAAAGCAATTTTAGTTAATTAAAACATTCTCGAGTTGCATTCTAATAATTAATTATAAAAATGCAATTTTGTTTAAAATTCTTTATAATTAACAAGATATTTATAATTGTAATATTTAATAATTATATTAAATATTGCAAATATATGTTAATAAAAAAAAGAGGTCTGCCGATCCGGGGTAGTACCACCACTTACAAGTATACAGACCGTGAAGTAATTTGGTCGCGTTTCGGAATCAGCTTGTAAGTTGCCGGTTCCAACTAGGCCGACATAGTGGATGTGATTGCTACTCACAGTTATTGAATTGTAGTGGCAGTGACATTCATTCATGGACCACACTTCGGCTTAACATCAAACGATGTTATACCATATGTCGAGTCACAATAAAAAATCTGATTACCACTCGATCATTCCTAAAATAAGAAAGAGTCCACAGTGCCTATGATCATAGAGCTTATATGAAGAAAATTGTCAACGTGAAGGAAAAGCGAATGTCTGAATCGCAACAGAAGCGCCTCCTATTGGAATGATCAATCAATCAATTATATTGTCATGACTTTTTTCCATGGGGATAGGCATAGACATTGGAGCGCCACTTGCTACGGTCCTGATAAAACTCCCTCGCTTCCTTCACATCCACAATTCTCTTCATACAGGCTCTGTGGTTATGGGCACTAGGCAACCTAGCTTTCTTGAGTATGTCTCCTTTATTTAATCGTTAAACACCCTCCTGGGTCTGCCTTGTTTAACGCATACATTCACATCAGATTTATAAATTCCTTTCGTCAATCTACTTTCACTCATCCTTTCCATGTGCCCAAACCATCGAAGCATTCCTTTGTCAATCCTTTGGAATTAAGGTATAATTATTTGATTGATTGAGAATGTACGTAAGCAAGAGGAGGTCCAAGAGTGACGACGACTTAGAAAACCGAGTTTGTTCACGGCTGCCTCAGTCGCCGTCACTATGCCGGCCAAAGGTGCTTCTTCACGCATCGCTTGAAGGATCCAAGGATGGAGAGAACACATGGGCAGGCAAAGCATTCCATTTGTCGATTGATCTACAAAGAAAAGACGCACCGAACTTTTTAGTTCGACTGCCGATTCGGTCGATAGAATGCGGATGCTTTCCCCGACCTGTGCGGGTGTTACGGGAGTGAAAAGACGAGTATAGTCTTTACAGTATAGTCTTTTTAAAACAATATGTAAAGCACACATTTCGTATGATTTTTTTCTCAACATAAATAATCTTATTTAAAACAATAAATAAATTAGCGTGACGTAGCCTATGGCTTTGTCGTTAAACTGGCCGCGAAAAAATGCCAGAACGTGTTACACTTATTAAAAAGAAGGTTATTGACCGATAATTTCATCCGTGAAGTATTTTAGGTATACATACACAAAGAGTGGTAGGCAGTGGTACCCAGTCTGCCGATCCAGGGTTGTACCACCACTTCCAAGTATACAGACCGTGAAGTAATTTAATCGCTTTTCAGGATCAGCTTCTAAGTTACCGGTTCCAACTAGGACGGCATAGTGGATGTGATTGCTACTTAGTTATTGAATTGTGGTAGCAGTGACATTCATTCATGGACCACACTTCAGCTTAACATCAAGCGGGTGCTGTCATATGTCGAGTCACAATTAATTAAAAGTTCGGATTGTTCTAGAATCTAGAAGATGATAAGGATTACCAACGGTATGTAGCGTTGGTTTAAAACAGAGGTTCCCAAACTTTTATTAGTCATAGACCACTTTAAAAATTCTACATTGATTAATGAATTAAACAAATTTTATGCGGCTTACTATTGCGTTTATTTTGGTATTAATTTTACAATTTCTTTTTACATTTTTTTTTATTATTCCGAAGCATTATATAAAAAAAAGTAAAATCAAAACCAAATTAAACGCGATAGTAAGCCGCATAAAATTTGTTTAATTCATTGATTGATTGATTACATAGCAGATCAATGACACCCAACATAACTAACAAATATGAACTTGACCGTTGTTACAAAGCGCAACGCAGACGTGTTGCGCAATGGCAACACTCGTAAATCATTACAGAGACGCATGCGCATCTATTATGAGTCTTTGGCATAGACGTATATATATATATATATATATATATATATATATATGACCGCGTTCATAACGCACTTATAAAAAGGGAGGAGATTCTCAACTCGACTGTATATCCTTAATCCTTTTTTGTATTTATAACTCGATTTTATATACAAAAATGACAGTCGGAAATAAAAATAAATATAAAAAAATCCATATAGTCAATTGGAAACTATAGTAAAAAATTGATATTTTTTTATTAAAAGTAAACTATGTTACTTCTAGTACCTCCAAAAATATGTGTAAAAAAATTACTGATGATCGGTTAAGTAGTTGTTGCAGGAAAACGTAACATACAAACTTAGATTCACATTTATAATAATAGTAGGATTATTTAATTTACTATTCTATACTAAGCTACTAAAGTGCTTGTACTATAGAAACAGGAAAAAGTACAGTTTTTTTTGTGACTAGACATCTGACCTTGACCCTCCTGATGATAAACAATAGGGGTTCCAAGAGTGACGACGACTGAGAAAACCGAGTTTGTTCACAGCTGCCTCAGTCGCCGTCACTATGCCGGCCACAGGTAATGCCATTACGGGCCAATAGGAAATAGTTTTTGGAAAGAAAACGGAAATTTGCATTTTCGGGCCAACATTTGCAGGCGACCCTTTCGATAAAAAAATATTTGTACTTTTTTAAACTATGGTTTAACATATCACAGCACCCCGCCTGATTTTAAGCTGGAGTGTGGTCCATTAATAGAGGCGACTGCTACTACAATTAAGTTACAGCAAATAGCAGTAAAACTTGCAAGCTCATACCGAAAAGCGTCAGAATCACATAACGGTTTGTATACTTGCAGGGGTGGTACTACACCGAATTGGCAGACGAAAAACCACGACCACTATTAAAGGAATTGATTTTGTATATTGATGATTTATCAATCATATTATTAAAGTAGATTGACGAAAAGAATTTATAAATCTCATGTGAATGGATGCGTTAAACGAGGCAGGCCCAGGAGAGTGTTTGCCGACCAAATTGGAGACATCCTCAAGAAAGCTAGGTTGCCTAGTGCCCATAACCATAGAGCTCGATCTCGCTCGATCGATCGAATCGATCGAATCAGCAGCCGAACTAAAAAGTTCGGTGCGTCTTTTCTTTATAGAACAATCGACAAGTGGAATGCTTTGCCAGTCCATGTATTCTCTCCATCCTATGACCTTGGATCCTTCAAGCGATGCGTGAAGAAGCACCTTTGGCCGGCATAGTGACAGCGACTGAAGGAGCCGTGAATAAACTCGTTTTTTTTCAGTTGTCGTCACTTTTGGACCTCCTCTAGCTTATCATCAGGCGGGTCAAGGTCAGATGTCGTGTCACAATAAAAAAAAAGCTTGTATAAAGAACATTGTGAATGTGAAGGAAGCGAGGAAGTTGTGTCAGGATCGTGGCAAGTGGCGCTCCATTGTCTCCGCCTATTCCTGTGGCAAAAAGGCGTGGCAATTTGATTGATTGATTGATTAATTATTAACTCTTTCGCTATCGTGTAGTAAAAAACACACGGTTAAGTTATGCGTATAACAAAATATCTATCAAGAATTCATTCTTAAAAAGAAACGAGTTTAATTTGTAAAACAAAACGTTGTAGAACCTTCTACGGAGACTTAATTAGGGGACGGTATTTCAAACTTATTTAATCTATGGAGTCAGCGAAGTGACGGTGACTGAGGCAGCCGTAAACCGAGTCGATCTTTTCAGTCAAGATTACTTATTATTTTAAGGTCAGGTGTGAGGTAAAAATAATAATAATAATAAAAAATGTATTAATTAATCTAATTGTCGCGCCTTTTTCTCACGGGGATAGGCAGAGACAATGGAGCGCTACTTGCCACGATCCTGACAAAACTCCCTCGCTATCCTTACACCCACAACCCTCTCCATACAAGCTCTACGGTATTACTATAAAAATATACAAATAATTGCACCTCAGACAGGCATTAAACACTGTACCAAACTTAAAACAACTTATCAGTTACCCAAACAGAGAGCACGGGTTCAAAAAACACTTACCAGTACCAATGTATCTTTGATATATGAACTTCGGTTGTCCTGTTTCTATGATACAAGCACTTTAGTAGCTTAGTATGAAAATGTAAGTATTAAAAAAAATTGACCGATATATTAGATGAATTAACTTTTATGCGGCTTACTATCGCGTTTATTTTGGTTGTGATTTTAAAAGTTCGCACCAAATCTAAAAAATATTAGATATTATTTAATTTTAAAATAAAGATCCTTATATCGATAGACGTGAGAGAGTTATATCTCATTTCTACAACTAATCTTATACAAGTTGTGTTTCATGATCTCAGTTTACACCGTCTTGAAAAACCAGCCGAGTGAAAAACAAAACTATCAAACAGATGGACGGTGCGCTTCCTGCATTCTTTCCCTCCCTTCGCTGACATTTATATTTTTAATTTTTTTTTTCGAGCAACGATTGCACTGGTTCATCCAGATGATAATCTCGTATATAAACTGATGCGACCATGATAATTGCAGTCAGTAGCCTTCGGGAAGTTCAAGGAAGAGTACATCATGCAGTTTCTGGTTAGTTATTTACACTATCTTATCTTTTTTTAACGCTGTATAAATCTAATGCTTTCGAAATATGACGGCACCCCGCCCGATAATAAGTTGCAGTGCGGTCCAAGAATGTAGACGACTGCTACTACAGTTAAATAACCGCCTACTCTGCCGGCCTAGTTGAAACCGGTAACATACAAGCTGGTTCCGAAAAGTCTTCCGAAGTAATAAAAACTTCAGGTTTTGTACTTGTAAGTGTTAGATCAGCACACTGGACAGTACTACCTACCACATTAAAAGACTATGCGATTTTTCCAGTCCATAACTTAAACCAGAATAATTAAAAGCGACTGAGGCAGTGACTTAAATCTTGCTTACCATCAAGAAAGTCGAGGTACAATAAAAATAAATGAATATTGATACGAGTATGAGTTATCGATGTAGTGAAATCGAAGACATCCTCAAGCTAGGTTGCCTAGTGCCCATAACCGTAGAGCTTATATGAGGAGAATTGTGGATGTGAAGGAAGCGAGGGAGTTGTGTCAGAATCGTGGCAAGTGGCGCTTCATTGTCTCTCCGTGACAATTTAATTGATTGATTGACAAGGATTGACAAAGGAATGCTTCGATGGTTTGGGCTCGTAAAAAGTAAAAGTAAATTGATAATTAGAATTTGTAAATCTAATGTGGATGGATGCGTGAAACGAGGCAGACCCAGGAGAAAAGCTGGTTTGCCTAGAGCCCATAACCGTATAGCTTGTATGAAGTGGGTTGTGGGTGTAAGGAAAGCAAGGGAATTGTGCCGGATCGCGGCAAATGGCGCGCCATTGTCTCTACCTACCCCTGTGGGAAAAAGGCTTAACAATTTAATTGATTGATATCAAGGTAGGCAGCTAGTACCTAGATGTAGTGCTAAAAACCTGCTAAGGCTAAGTGCGAAGGCTGTCAATGTCAAATATTACGAATTGTGAATATTTTATTTGCGTTACTGTCAATACAAATAGTTTTAATTTAGGCGCGGCTTACGACCTTTGAATGATTGACAGTCCACACAATATGCATGTGAATAGTAAGAATAATCCGGCTCGAAGGACCAAAATTTATGTATAATTATACAGAATTAAATGTATTTTTGTTACTAATAAAATGAAACAATTCACTGGTTCGAAAAACCGATAAAATAAAATTTAACAAAAGAAAAACCGACTTCAAACTAAAAAGCAAAAAATAAATTTACTTCGCACAAAGTATAATGTATTTTTATTTAGTTAAATAGAAATCAATAAATAATTATTTTATAATTTTGTAATCGGTGCCAAGTCAATGCTACAACAACCTTATATCAAATCACTAATCACACACAATATTTTTAAATATATCAAAGCAATTACAAAATAATAACAGTATTAGAAAAAGTATTTTTTGTTAACATATAAAAACATAAAAAATACTGATCGATGTGAGAACCCCCTCCTTTTTGAAGTCTGTTAAAAAGACGATTAACGCCATTACTTTATTTTCTCTATAATAATGATTTATTCGCCATGGCCACAAATAAATTCAGCCACATGGTCTTGTGCGGCCTTAACACTATGTTTGCTAAGCATGATTAACTTAATGAATTAAACATTTTTTTGCGGCTTACTATCGCGTTTATTATTCGCGCTAAATCAAAGAAGATATTATGATTGACTTAATTTGATGGTTGATTAATTGACGACACGCGTGTTGCATTGGTAACGCATCCGATTCGCAGTTGAAGCAAAAAAAATGAAATGAAAATGAAGCAGATATTTGCTTTAAGTATGATTGCTTAAGAGTGGTAGGCAAACAGGTGATGGTAATTTACCCAGTGTGCCGATCCGGGGTAGTACCACCAATCTAAAGTCTGCCGAGTACGTGAAGTGACTTAGTCGCGTTTCGGGATCACTTGATGCTTAACATGAGGCAGGGCCTAGCCCCAATAAAAAAAACACTATTAGACCTTCGCGTCCTCTATCAGTTAACCTTGACATTTTTGTTCTTTCACAGGTCCTAATCTCAGCCTTCGCGGCGTACGCCTACGGAGCACCCTCAGGTGCCATCCTAGCGCCACTATCTCCAATCGCTCTACCATCAACACCAACCATCTCACCAGGAGACGTCGAAGCCGCCGCCATAGATGCAAAAGTAAGCGCTGAAGACGCAGCACAAGCAGCTATAGATCAAGCTAGATTACTAAACGAACAAGCTATTGAAGCTACAAAGGAGAAAATCAACGAAGCAGTTGACCTAACAAACGAGCGTTCTCTAGAAGCGTTCTGGTCTGTTGAAGATCAGAAATGGCAAGCGGTTGATGCTGCTAAAACTGTCGAAGCTAAAATCAATGGTGTCATAGCTAGTAACGCAGATAATTTAGCTAAGGCAGCTATAGCTACACCGTATATAGCTTATCCAGCTTATGCTCCTTTATTGCCCAATGTTATATTACCACAAACGCAGAGTATCTTCACACAGAGCTTGAGTCAAACACATCCCTTGCAACAATTGCCGGTTGTTAAAACGGAATTGGCTACACCGCTTATAAAGCTAGCTGAACCAGCAAAACCTGAGGAACCTAAGCTAGAATTAGCTCCACAAGTCTTTATACCATTTACTCCAGGAGTTTTGGCTCCAGCTCCTTTGGGAACAGACCTCAAGCTTCTTACTCGTTGCTAGTTTGAAATGGTTGATTTTGGGTAAGACGAAATCTAACAAGACTGATCTGAGCTGCTTTTCTTCTTCTTTCATCTTTATCTTTGGACGGTATAGTAACGGCGACTGAGGCAACCGTAGGATGAGATGATTTTTAAGTCGTCGGAGCTCTTGAGCTTCCTTTTGCTTGCCATTGGACAGATGACTTAATTAAAAAGTGGATTTTTTTAAAGTTTTGATATAGTAATTTGGGATCGATTACTTGTTTTTTTTTTGTAAATTAACTTATTTCCATCAGTTCAAATAACGTATATTTCTTATTGCAATTGTTTACCAAATGTATTAACTATTATTGTATGATGAAATTTCAATAAAAATGGACTGTAGTTTAAAATCTCAATAAAAACAAGTTATCTGTATGTGTATTTTCTTATTAGCCCTTTATAAACACTCGAATGACTGTAGAAAGACATTTTTTTATATTTTTTTATTGTGACTCGACATTCAAGCGAAGGTGGAGTGTGGTCCATGAATGGATGTCACTTGCTACTACAATTCAACAACTGTAAATAGCAATCACATCCCGGCCTAGTTGGAACCGGCAACTTACAAGCTGATCCCGAAACGCGACTAAATCACTTTATACTTATCTGTATACTTGTAAGTGGTGGTACTACCCCGGATCGGCAGACTGGGTACCACTGCCTACCACTCATTGATAACCAGACCCGAAGCAAATATCCGCCTCTTATTTTATTAACAAATATTTGTAATATTTAATATAACTATTAAATATTACAAATCAAAGCTATGAGACAAATATTTGCTCGGACCGGGAATCGAACCCGGGACTTCACGCGCAACAAACCAATCGTTGGACAATCGGCCACGTCTGTCGTATAAGAATAATTGTTTTAAACGATAAAACATAAGAAACGTACAAATTCGTTGATGTCTTTTATATGTAAAAGTTTATCACTATTTTATTATTATGACTTGACATATGACAGGACCCCGCCTGATGTGAAGCCGAAGTGCGGTCTGAAAATGGACACTGTTACTTACAGTTATTTAACTGTAAGTAGCAGTCACATCCATTATGCCGGCCTAGTTGGAACCGGCAACTTACAAGGTGATCCCGAAACGCGACTAAGTTACTTCACGGTCTGTATATTACCCCAGATCGGCAGACTAAACACCACTGCCTACTACTCTTTCACAACCAGACCTGGAGCAAAAATCCACTTGCACCATTTTTTTTTATTAGCAACTATTTGTAAATTTATTTAAATTATTAAATGGTACAAATATTTGCTTCGGCCGGGAATCGAACCTGAGACTTTTTTTGTAAAGGACTAGCAGACTAACCAATACGTCACGGCTGTCGTCTTATTTTTATTCTAGTGTACGTCACTGCAATGAATAAAAATTGGGTCGAAATTGTTTATTCTCCGCACGTATTGAAGCATATTACACACTGGCCACCCCTGTTACTCACACGAAAGCGTGATAGGAATTAAATACCACTTTAGGTACAAATAACCTTGAACAGTACTTGCAAGTGATTCAGTATACAGATTAATTCACAGGAATATCTTAATATTAATATTCTCTTAGATTTTGCGCGAACATTGAATTATTAATTAAATTAATTATTATTATTAATTATTAAATTAAATTATTAAAATATTAAATTAAACCCCATACAAATGAAGTCCCCATACAAAATGAATGATGTCCTTTTATGCGGCTTACTATCGCGTTTATTTTGGTTTTGATTTTACAATTTTATTTTATTATTCCGACGTTTCGAGAGCTTTGCAACCAGTCACGGAGAGATTGCAATAAGTCGGAATAATATTCTCTTCATGCAATCATCATCATCATCAGCCAGAATGCGTCCACTGCTGAACATAGGCCTCTCCCCCTTAGAACGCCATTTCGAACAACAATGCAATAGCTGTTAATATTTTTTTATATTTATTTGTATACATTTTATCGGAGATTCTCATTCTCAAAAAAGGTGGGTTGCCTAGTGCCCATAACCGTAGAGCTTGTATGAAGAGAATTGTGTATGTAAAGGAAGCGAGGGAGTTACGTGGCAGGTTCGTGGCAGGTGGCGCTTTATTGTCTCTGTCTATCCCTGTCTATCTGCCGATTCGAGGTAGTACCACTTACAAGTGTACAGACCGTGAAGTGAGACCGTCGCTCGAATTAGTTTGTAAGTTGCCGGCATAGTGGATGTGACTGTTACTTGTAGTTATTTAACTGTAGTAACAGTGGCCTCTATTCAAGGACCGCACTCCACATAAAAGAAAAGACGAGCCTAAAAAAGTTTTTACTTCAAAAATAAAATTATAGTTTAAGAAAAATCTAAAAAAACACGCTTTAGTAATGTAAACTAAAAGTGAGTAATTCATTTTATTGCGACACGACATTTGACCTCATTTGACCTTGACCCACGCGATGGTAAGCAAGTGGAGGTCCAAGAATGGCGACTGAAAAAAACAATCAGTTCAAAGTTGCCTGAGTCGTCATCACTTTCCCGGCCAACAAAAAAATAATGAAATCGGATTTAATACGTGTGCCAATTTTCAAATTGTTCAGACCTCCAGAATTAAGTTTTTTATTATTGTGACTAGACATATGACAGCACCGCGCTTGATGTTAAGCCAAAGTGTGGTCCATGAATGAATGTCACTGCTACTACAATTCCTGCTACTACAGGCCTAGATGGAACCGGCAACTTACAAGCTGATTCCGAAACGTAACCAAATCACTTCACGGTCTGTATACTACCCCGGATCGGCAGACTGGGTACCTCTGCCTAAGTGAAAATTAATTTGAAAGATTCAGTTACATAGTTACATACATACAAGTCAAGCTAATAAAAGCAAGTTATTAACTAAAAGCCAAGTTTATTTAAAAACAAAATGTCTGCATAAATAAGTCATAAATGCAAATTAACATTGAATAAGGCATGCAGGTGGTTTAATTGTATGTCAATTAAAAAACAAAATGGCGTCTGTAATGTCACGTCATTGTGACAGTTTATTTTTTTTAACTCTCCCTCCAAAAGCTTCCTGCTTGGACAGCTTAAATCTGAACTTGTATGGAATGCGTATAGAGTTAAAATCGTGTTAGACCTGACAAATTAATTCTTTTCCTTGTGACGCGACATCTGATTTTAACTTTCCTGATAGTAAGGTAAGGTCCAAGTGTGTGTCGACGACTGAGTAAAACGACTCTGTTTACACGTCGCAATTATTATGCCGCCCAGAACCAAAGCAGTTTAGATAATTTTCAATCAATCAATCATAATGTCACGGCTTTTCCTCCAGGTATAATCAAAGACAAGGGAACGCCACTTGCCACGATCCTGAAACAACTCCCTTGCTTCCCTTTCATACACAATTCTCTTCATACAAATTCTGCGGTACATACAAGCGCACTATCAGGGAATCCAGGTTTCTTAAGAATGTCTCCGATTTGTTCATAAAGCGGTACTTGTATGGCTTTAATGTAATGCTGTAGAATTCGGTCATTAAGGACTATATGTGGAGTGACGATAGCGGATAGAATGATAAATAGCACAGTGCGCTATAGATGTGCTTTGCAAAAAAGATGTAGTGACAAGGATTGACAAAGGAATGCTTCGATGGTTTAGGCACATGGAAAGGATAAGTGATAGTAGATTGAAGAACGAATTTCTAAATCTAATATAGATGAATGCGTTAAACGAGGCAGATCCAAGACACCCTCAAGAAAGCTAGGTTGCCTAGTGCCCATAATCGTGGAGCTTGTATGAAGAGAAATGTGGATGTGAAAAAAGCAAGGGAGTTGTGTAAGGATCGTGGTAAGTAGCGCTGCATTGTCTATGCCTATCCCCGTGGGAAAAAGGCGTGACAATTTGATTGATTGATTGATTATTATTCCGACGTTTCGTAAGCCGTATAAAATTTGTTTAATTCATGATTGAATTTATCATCGCGTGTATAGCCGTCATATGTTGCAGCCAAAAAGAAACATATTATATTAAAAAAACATTTAAGGCGACCGTAGTGTAGTGGCAGTGCAATGGTTACACAAACCGAGAGCACGAGTTCGAGACCACCCACCAGTACCAATGCATCTTTAATATATGTAATTTGGTTGTCCTGTTTCTATGATACAAGCCCTTAAGTAGCTTAGTATAGAAATGTTAATATTAAAAAAATATAAAATTGCCACTTCTGAACCTTATCAAAGCCACCATTTGCATAGTATCGCACCCGTATCACTGATTACAGTACGTTCGCGTACAAAACTGAATCGCTTGTATAAAAGCGTGTCAGCATTGTGGTCAGACATTCAGTAGCTCTCGAGCAGTCAACAGAAGTGCACGATGAGATTCTTGGTACTTATACATTTATTTAATTAATTAATTAGATTAATAAAAACATAGTGATAACCAGTGTTTTTTAGTGTAATTTAGTGTTAAAAGTGAATTTCAGTAATAGGGGTGAATTTTCTAAAACTTACACTTTAAGTGCGTTATGAATTGAAATTTAGTTGTTTCTTTTATACCAAATCGGAGATATCCTCAAGAAAGCTGGGTTGCCTAGTGTCCATAACCGTGGAACTGGTATATAAGGGAAGCGAGGGAGTTGTAGGATCGTGGCAAGTGGCGCTCTATCGTCTTTGCTTATCCTTGTAGAAAAAAGGCGACAATGGCGCCTCATTGCTACGATCCTGACATAACTCCTTCGGTTCCCTCACATCCACATGTCTCTTCATACAAGCTCTACGTTTACGAGCACAACTTAGCTTTCTTGACGATGTCCTGGGTCTGCCTCGTTCAACGCATCCATCCATATCAGATTTAGAATTTACTTCGTCAATCTACTTTCATTCATCCTTTCCATGTGCCCAAACTCTTTTTTTCCTTTTTTTTAATTGTTATTGTTACTCGACATATGACAGCACCCCACTTGATGTTAGGCTGGATTGTAGTCCATGAATGGATGTCACTGCTACTACATTCAATGTGATTGCTACTGTGTGTAGCAATCACGTCCACTATACCGGCTGGTTGGAACCATCAACTGACAAACTGATCCCGAAATGCGACCAAATCACTTCACGGTCTGTACATTTGTAAGCACTTGGTACCACTGCCTACCACTCTTTGATGACCAGACCCGAAGCAAATTTCATATTACCAAATATTTGCTCTGACTGGGAATCGAACCCGGGACTTTACGCGCAACAAACCTATCGCTACGCCTGTCGTCATGTATTACAAATAAAACCTTCAAAAATATATCGGATAATTGCATAGGAATAATTCCAACTCCGCTGCACACCTCTTTGCGCAATAATAGCCGTGACGTTACTAATAAATAGGTGCACGCCACTTGTTCATAATTTTCATTTCTTCATATCGAGTCACGGTTTAAATATGTATAGAGGATTAGGGTTGGCACAAACTATCAAAAGTAGTTTTTTTTATTGTGACACGACATCTGATCTCGACCCGCCTGATGATAAGCAAGAGGAGGTCCAAAAGTGACGACAACTGAAAAAAACGAGTTTATTCACGGCTGCTTCAGTCGCCTTCACTATGCCGGCCAAAGGTGCTTCTTCACGCATCGCTTGAAGGATCCAAGGTCATAGAATAGAGAGAACACATGGGCTGGCAAAGCATTCCACTTGTTTTCCTTTCCCCCCCGTTTCGACCGAATCGAGTGGAATCGTCGAGTGGAATGCATTACCTATCAGCCGGTTGTGCAAAAATTTTTAATTAACGAATATGTAAAAAGTATCGTTAAAGTAAAATAATAAAAGGAAAAATGGGTTGCACCACTCTTTAACTTCACATTTTACATTTACATTTAACGGATATTTTATACAGAGCTAAAGGACATCATTCATTTTGGGTTTCTATGTACTACTTTTGTTATTTCTAATGATAAAAACATATTTAAATGGTAGTTTTAATATAAAATTATTAATAACCCAATTCATGATTTCGTAATAGAAAACCTAATAGAATAAGTAAAACTATGTATAAAGTAAAACTAAATTCGTAAATTGAAACATTTTTGGTACAACCGGCTGTTAATTTTATTTCGCCTAAAACACGTTTTGTTTTGTTAATAACGCAGAGATTCCTCGCCTTAAAATTAATTGATTCTTATTTTGCGACAACCCTACCGAGCACATACGAGGACATCAACCCATTTCGGTAACAATCAATCAATTAACGCTTTACGTGCTTAATTATAACTATTACATTTAATTCCCTATTGTCTTTTATATTATTTTATTGTGACTCGACATATGACAGCACCCTGCTTGATGTTAAGCTGGAGTGTCTATGGCGATTGGTTTGTTGTGCGTAAAGTCCAGTCCCGGGTAAAGTCCCGGTCGGAGCAAATATTTGTTTTATAGCTTTTATTTGTAATATTTAATAATAAATTGCAAATATTTGTTAATAAAAAAAAGAGGTGGATATTTGCTTCGGGTCTGGTTATAAAAGTGGTAGGCAGTGCCGATCTGGGGTAGTACCACCACTTACAAGTATACAGACCGTGAATTGATTTGGTCACGTTTCGGGATCAGCTTGTAAGTTGCCGGTTCCATCTAGGCCGGCACAGTGGATGTGATTGCTACTCACAGTTATCGAATTGTAGTAGCAGTGACATTCATTCATGGACCACACTTCGGCTTAACATCAAGCGGGGTGCTGTCATATGTCGAGTCACAATAAATATATATATATACAGTCGAATTGAGAACCTCCTTCTTTTTTATGACTGTGTTATAAACCCAATTTTACGCGGGTGAAACCGCGGGCACAGCTAGTAGGAATCATAATATGTAATAACGGTCTACAATTGTATTTTGTAACTAAATAGTCCCTTTGCGGTATTCTTTTGAGTAATAATTTCACGCACAATTACATTCTCGCTGTGCCGCCAATTGGTTCTAATTTCCTTTTTACATTTTTATACGTTATTGTATCATAGAAACAGGACGACCAAAGTACATACGACTATATTAAGGATATATACCAATGGTTTTGGCAATGGTGATGGCTTGCAAGACCATACTACAACCACTAAACCACGGTCATCCTAATATTCATGTTGTTTTTGTAAGGGTGTTTTCTGACCAAATCGGAGACATCCTCAAAAAAGCTGGGTTGCCTAGTGCCCATAACCGCAGAGCCTGTATGGAGAAAATTGTGGATGTGAATGAAGCAAAAGAGTGGTGTAAGGATCGTGGAAAAAGGCGTGACAGTTTGATTGATTGATTGATTTTTTTTAAATTTATATACTAAGCTAATATGTATATATATTTTTATTAACATTTAGCTAATATACGTGCTTGTATTATCATAGAAACAGGACGACCAAAGTACATACGACTATATTAAGGATACATTGGTACCGGCAAGTGGTTTTGAAACGAAGGCTTTTGGTTTGCAAGACCATACTACAACCACTACACCACGATCGTCTTAATTTTCATGTTTTAATTTACTTTTTGAAAAATAAGATAAGATGTAATTCCCGGCAGATAAAGAGCTCAGTATAAGGATCGGTAGCTCAGTTTAAGCGCTGGACGACCGTGAAGTGACTTAGTCACGTTTCACAATCACAATAGTAGATGTGACTGCTACTTACAGATCTTTTACTATAGTAGCAGTCACCTCTATTTATGTATCGCACATGTAGGCAGAGAGCTGACCTAGCCACAATACAAAAAAGTTCGTAAATCTCGTAAAACTCGTAAATCTCTCTTAATCTCTCTTAAATCTCTCTTTAATCTCTCTTATTAAATAATCTCTCTTAAATCTCTCGTAAATCTCTCTTAACTCGTAAATCTAACTTAACGAAGCGAGTAATTCCTTCACGTAATAAACTAGTAATATATAAAGAATTATTAACTAAATTTAATTAAAAACTTGATAGATAGATAAATTCTTTATTGCACAGTACAATAAAACACATGTACATAGGCGAGCTTAATCTCTTATCCTTTGGGATAGTGAGCAGGGATTGTGGGTGCATTAAATTAAACTAGAAATTATTAAAACATTAATTAAAAGTTGTTGAATTATTTAACTAAAGTAATGGTTTTGGAGAGAGAGGATAAAATGACAGAATGTGAGATAATGATAGACGAAAAGAAAATCAAATAAGTCAATCAATTTATAGGTCGCATGATGGATTTAAATGGGATATTTTCTTGTGACTGTGACTTGACATTTGACCTCGACTTGCCTGATAGTAAGCAAGATGAAGGCTAAGAGCGTCAACGGCTGATAAAACCAATTAAAGTCACGGTTGCTTCAGTCGCCGTCAGTTTCTTCTTTACATGTTGCTTTAAGAATCTAAGGATAGGGAGAACACATTGACTACTAAAGCATTCCGATTGTTTTGCGAAGAAACGCGCACCGGGTATCTAAAGCCTGATTTTGTTCTAATAGTATATGTCTTTCCCCAACAGATCGTATTCACCGCCATCCTCGGCTACGCAGCCGCCGGCTTAGTCGCCCCCTACGTGTATGGCGCTAACCACGGTGACCTCCAAGCAGCCGCAATAGACGCCAACGTCGCAGCCCAAGACCACGCGCGCGCCTTTGGTGAAAGCCAAGCCCGCGCCGCTGAAGCCGCACACATCTACAACGCCGAAGCAGTCCGTCAAACCGCCGAAGCCAGCCGCGATCTCCACGAAAACGCTTACTGGAACGGAGTAGCTCATAGCCAGAATGTAGTCGCTGCAGCTCAATCTCAAGCTGCTGCCTTAGACGGTCACGCTGCCGCTGCTAGAGCTACCTATGCTGGACACGGTTACGCCGCACCCTTAGCTTACTCTGCGCCTTTGGGTTACGGAGCTCCTTTAGCTTACGGAGCTCACTTAGGCTACGGATACCCAGCAGCCCACGCCTGGTAATTTAAAACGTCAAAAGTCAAATTCAAAAATGGAATGTGTAGGAAGTCGTTATTAAAATGACAGTTGTTTTCTTAAACGATTCGTTTTTTTCATAGGCAAAGGAACGAAGCGTTTGAAAAGACCGATTCCTTTTTAAACAAAATACTGATTATGTTATAAACATCTGAACAAGTAACTCTCTTTGTAAATACTCATTTTCCTATACAAATCACTGCCAAAGTGTAAATAAAACGGATTTTTTATACAATATACAGTAGTCTATTATTTTCTACCCTTTAAAACTGAATCCTTATGAGTTGATAATGCCACGCATAAAAGCACCAGTCGCTCAGCTATATTGGCTTTTACAGGGTTGAAAAAAAAATGTGGCTTGACATTTGACAGCAGGTTGAGCATAGGGGAGTTTTGGCGGGCAACTGCAAGTGACAGGACGCGCATTTTAAATTATTTGAAAAGCTTGTGTTTTTCATAAATAATAATGTGTAATAATGGTGGAATTGTTATCCAGTAATAGTTTTTAAATTGATCAAGTATAAACAAGTAATTTAAAGTTGTGAAACGTGTTTCTTCATGTTCCCTCCAAGACTTCTTCTGAAGTTTTAGTAAAGGCTTTCCGCCGCTTTACTAAAACGATCATCATCAACCTCATTCTCATCATCATCATTTGATGAATCACTCGCGTGGTTCATCTTCATCTTTACTTGACAATGTTTTAACATTGTAATATATTTTTACTTTGACACTGGCAAGTTAAATTCTAAAGCCATAAACAAGATGAAAAAGAAAAAGGTTGAGCATATGAGATTTTTTTTTTGAAATAATTAATTTGATGGCTTGATCGTAATTCCTTTTTCAATGGCTGTAGTAGCTATCGCATCCACTATGCCGGCCTAGTTGGAACAGACAACTTATAAGCTGATCCCTTAACGCGATTAAGTCTCTTTAAAGTCTGTGTACTTGTAAGTGTTAGTACTACCCCTGATCGGCAGACTGGGCATTTATAAATAAGTTGGTAAAATCGACCACAAAACTAAGTACTTCATATAATTCAATATGTATCTAGATCACCTTGATATATTAACAAACTAATTTAACATTTATTCCAAAGGTAATTAGATTTAAAATCGATTATTTAGTGACAACAATTATTTTAACCTATATTAAATATAGACACTGCATTAAAAGCGAGAGTCGAACTGAACACTTCAGTCGTTTCTTTGTAGAAAACTGGATAAGTGAAATTCTTTACAAGCCCATGTGTTCTCTCCACCCTATAAGCTATGAGGAAAGCGAGGGAGTGGTGTCTGGATAGTGGCAAGTGGCGCTTCATTGTCACTGCCTATCCCTTTGAAAGAAGGCTAGACAATTAGGTTGAGGCTGGCCACGTGTTTTCCCTATTCTATAACCTTGGATAAGCTGCAGTGGCGTAGCGTAGAAGTCAGCCGCCCGGGGCGGAAAAAAATTTTGCCGCCCCATTATTTAGGAGTTTCGATCATAGGTACAACAAAAATGTGAATTTTAGGTATAAATTTTAACGTTTTATTATAGTGTTTTTTAAATTTTGCCGCCCCCTAAATGTGCCACCCGGGGCGGGCCGCCCCCTCCGCCCCCGTCACGCTACGCCACTGATAAGCTGGAGGCAAAGCGCGAAATAGCAACTCTGGCCAGGCATTGTGACGACCATTTTTTTTAAATTTTTATTATACATAAGCTACTAAAAATAGAAACTGGACAACCAAGTACATATATCAAAGTTACATTGGTACCGGTGAGTGGTTTCGAAGCCGTGCATTCGGCTTGCGTAACCATTGCATTGCCACTACACCACGGTCGCCCTAAAGCTACTGTAACTGAACCGTGTTTATCAGTCGTCCGCTCTCAGTCAGCCGGACCTCTACTTGCTTACTATCAGGCAAGTCAAGGTCAAAGGTATCAAGGGGGTCTCACAGATATTTGGTCTGTGTAAACCTCTTTAAATGTAACCATAATCTTATTGTCGTAATTTGAACCTTATAGAATGAGAATAAAGACGAAAATGTAACAATAAATGAAAACGGAAGTGTATTTTGATAAAAAATAGAACCAATATTTATTTTTTATTAATGACTAAGTAATTATAATTATAATCGATAAAGTAACTTCCTATTCATGTTTTTTTTATTGTGTCTCGACTAAAGAATTTGGACTTAAGAAATAGAAAGAGCCCTAAAATAGCATAAAATACAACCGTTTATACTATTTTTACTTATGGCATTAAAAGAAGTCAGAAGGGGATGAATATACATTTTTAAATTGGTACCTTCTAAAGGTTGTCACTAGTTTTGATGATCATTTGACAACCTAATTTGACACGATAAAAATAACATTAAAATACCTCAAAAAAAGGACGACGGTACAATTATGCCGCTACTCTTACTACCACGTGACTTTTAATTAAGCAGTATTAAAAGTCAACCAAATGGTTGTAATTGCAAAAAGTAGTGCCAACCTTTGAAATAAAGGTATATAAGTACAAGTAGTTGTCTCTTTCAGTCACACGTGGTATAAACATAGTATAAATGAGATAAATAACACTGAATTAGTTCTTATTTTAGCACAGCTTCTATTATTTCCACATTCTCAGGTCTCGACAATAAAAAATATCACCTCCATTCATGGACCGCCCTAACCACAGACCTAGAATACGTAAACTTCTAAATCTATGGCCCTAACATTAGGCAAGGTGCTGTTATATATAGGGCCCCAATAAAAAAATTATAAATGACAAATAAGTTATAAAAATAACTAGATAATATACGGATTGGTATGGACAGGCAATAGGAGTAGACGAACGGTTAGTGATTGGTTTGTTGCGCGTCCGGTTTTATTTGTAATATTTAAATATTAAATATTGCAAATATTTGTTTATTTAAAAAAAAAGAGGCGTATATTTGCTTCGGGTCTGGTTAGGCAGTGGTACCCAGTCTGCCGATCCGGGGTAGTACAACCACAGACAATTATACAGACTGAGAAGTGTTTTGGTCGCGTTTCGGAATCAGCTTGTAAGTTACCAGTTCCAACTAGACCGGCATAGTGGATGTGACTGCTACGTACAATTATTGAAATGTAGTATCACTGATATCCATTCATGGACCACACTCCAGCTCATTAAGCGGGGTGCTGTCATATATCGGGCAATAAAATAAATAAAAATGAGATATAAGTTATGGAAAAATATCTAGATAATATACGGATTGGTATAGACAACGTAGTGCCACTCTCCCCGATCCTGACCCAATATGACAAATCAGTAAGCAGCTGTATAAAATTACAGACAATAGTTGAAAACTTGAATTTCTACATTTAGTAAATAATCTAACCACTTTGGCGCGTGGGCCTACATATTAGTAGGGTGACCATAATTAAGCAATTACGTTATAATTTACGTTAAACAAGGCAGCCCTGGGCAGGTCTGGGCAGGGGTGAAACTGGGCATCTCTGTCTCATGTCCGATGCATTATGGGCGAAGGCCACAACTGAGTGAACTCCAGATTGCAGAAGACAACGCGGCAGGCCCAAACGGATATAGCGAGAGGAGATGGACTCCTACAATAGTACGTGGCGAGTGATCGCCAAATGTCGTGAGTCATGGAAAAAAGAGAGGGAGGCCCTTGCCCCAGCGACAAATAAAAAGGCTAATTATAATAAAGCCCATGTGTTCTCTCCATCCTATGACCTTGGATCCTTTAAGCGATGCGTGAAGAAGTACCTTAGGCCGGCATAGTGGCGGCGGCTGGGGCAGCCGGGAACCGACTCGGTTTGCCGAGTCGTCGTCACTCTTGGACCTCCTCTTGATTATCATCAGGCGGTTCGAGATCAGATGTAGTGTCACAATAAAAAAAATGTTAGGGCAGGCCCAGAAAGGTGTTTTCCGACCAAATCGGAGACATCCTTAGGAAAGCTTTCCAGCTAGTATTTCCCATAATCGTAGAGCATGTATGAGGAGAATTGTGGATATGAGGGAAGCGAGGCAGTTGTGTCAGGATCGTGGCAGGTGGCACTCCATTGTTTCTGCCTGTACCTGTGTGGCGAGGCCTCTGCCTATATTTGTGTGGCTGTCTATAAAAAGGCGTGACAATTTGATTTGAATTGTCCTATCTTCGAACAAAACTATTAGCCACCCTGAGTTAGTTCATAAACCGCGTAGGCTTTATTGTGAATGTAGGTCTCCTTGAAAATATACAAATACACAAATAAACAGTGAACTATATACAATTAGGTATAATTAAATAGTTAATTATAAAACCTAACTATTATACATTATTCGCTTTATTATATACTTCGGGGTGAATAATTTATACAATTATTTTAATAGTGCTCGACTCTCTGTGATGTTAAGCTAAAGTACGATTAAGTAAGTAAGATTAAAAAACATCCTTTTTTATTGTGACTCGACATATGACAGCACTCCGCTTAATGTTAAGCCGAAGTGTGGTCCATGAATGAATGTCACTGCTCCTACAATTCAATAACTGTGAGTAGCAATCACATCCACTATGATGGCCTAGTTGGAACCGGCAACTTACAAGCTAATCCCGAAACGTGACCAGATCACTTCACGGTTTGTATACTTGTAAGTGGTGGTACTACCCCGGATCGGCAAAGTGGGTTCAATAGATTAAGAGAATAGAGATTTATCTATTGGCGATTATCTAACACCTGGAACCCCAAACTCAAGTGCCAAGTCCAGCAAACTGCCGAACCAGATGACACCGTCAGTTATTTTTGCAAATAATTGAATTGAACCGGGAACAGAAAAACAAAATCGATCATTAAACGTAGGGGTAGTGTTGGAAACAATAACAGCATCAACCACTAGGACGACCAACACCTCAGTCTATCCGTGACATGATATTTTTATTTAGTCTATTAGTTGAAGGTAAAAAACGCCGGCTTATACTCCTGCCAGGCGCAGGGAAATATTTTGTTAAATGATGTTGCACAGATTTGGTCTATGGTACCTAATGATTTATTACCGGCATTTCGTTAAGATTAGTATCCAGTGCCGGATTTAAGCATAGGAAATATAGGCAGTTGCAAAAAAAAAACGAAGGTTCGAAAAACTTACACGAAAATAGACGGAAAACTTATTTTTGTTCTTAGAGCGGGAAATGTTAGCATTTAAAAATCAACAGTTAACCACAAAGAGTGACTAGTTATTGAAAGAGTTTTAAAGAATGGTAGGCAGTGGTACCCAGTCTGCCGATCCGGGGTAGTACAGTCAGCAGCAGATATATCTGAGCATGCAATGTGATCAAAAGTATGTACACATTCAGGGTGATCATAAGTATCTACACACCATTAGTTGTCATTCAATGCGTCAAAAATATCTACACACGCAAATAGTCAAAAATATCTACACACGCAAATAGTCAAAAGTATCTACACACTCATATAATATGTAATATTTGAAAACAAATTTACTGAATTGTCTGTTGACATATTTTTGACAAGTGAGTGTGTAGATATTTTTGACTAACTGATTGTATAGATATTTTTGACGCATTGAATGTTCACATTAATATGACAACTAATGTGTGTAGATATTTATGACCACCCTGATTGTATAGATACTTTTGATCACATTGCGTGCTCACATATATCAGATACTGACCACCACTTACAAGTATACAGACCGTGAAGTGATTTGGTCACGTTTCGGGATCAGCTTGTAAGTTGCCGGTTCCATCTAGGCCGGCATGGTGGATGTGATTGTTACTCACAGTTATTTAATTGTAGTAGCAGTGACATTCATTCATGGACCACACTTCGGCTTAACATCAAGCGGGGTGCTGTAATATGTCGAGTCACAATAATAAAAAAATAAAAACAAACGAATTGAGGGCCCCCACCACATGCTCTGCCTATGGGTCGCCGAAGTCTGAATCCGGCGCTGATTAGCATAACAGTCACGTTGATTAAGCAGTAGCAGTGCGTGGACAAGAACATTTCGCTGAATTAGGAGAATTGGCGCCCAGTCCGCTTCCGGCCTTATATATATTCGTCCATATGTAATTTCTTCCAGCCTAGATACATAAGTACTAACCATAAAATAAATATATTTATATAATTTCTTCCAGCCTAGATCCATAAGTAAAATTAAATACATTTATATAGATATACAACCAATTATTTGCACTAACCTTTATCGGTATGCCCTTTCAGTTGTTCAGCTTTCGCCTGAAGCTTCGTTTGCATTGTTTCAGCGCCTTCTTTCATCTTTGCTAGGATACCTGCACAAAAATATAATTCTTAATTGAATTTGTTAAATATCAAAATACCCAAGGTAGCAATAACTCTTTTAAGAACATCAATCAATCAATCAAATTGTCACGCCTCTTTCCCACGGGGATAGGTAGAGACTCGCTTCCTTCACATCCACAATTTTCCTCATACAAGCTCTACGGTTATGGGCACTAGGCAACCCGGCTATACTAATTATCCTTCTTTTAATTATTAAAATACAAACCATGTTTGTCCTTTTCTTTCAATATTCGCTCCATATCGCCAGCCTTGTCTTTCACACGACCAAAAAAGTCTATCCATTTTTTTAAATAGGTAAGCGTGAAAATAATTATAAGAGTGCTTAAATATATTTGCTAACATTTATTTCGAAATCAACAATGTAAACAAAAGTGTTGCCAATTGAAGAAAAACTTTGTTCGCTATATGGTCCAAAGTTCGTGTTTGAAATTAAAAAAAATTCGTATATCATAAACACGGTAAACAAAATTTTGCACACAGTTTTCGTGCAGTTGTTGATACTGGCAATACTAATAGAAGTTCTAAACATTTGGCTCTTGATGAACAATTTAATAAAAAGAAACGAAAATAACTTCAGAAAAACGATAAATGAAAAAATATACATAAGATAAAATCACTAAGAACGTCTGTAATATTTTCTTAGATTTTGCGCGAACATTGATTAATGAATTAAACAAATTTTATGCGGCTTACTATCGCGTTTATTTTGGTTTTGATTTTACAATTTTTCATTATTCCGACGTTTCGAGAGCTTTGCAGCCATCGTGGTCACGGAGAGACCAAAATAAACGCGATAGAAAGCCGCATAAAATTTGTTTAATTCATTAACGTCTCTAGTGTTATATATTACTGGTTGCCATTTTGATTTGTTTATTTGATTTTTGATGATTTTTGGTCTACACTCTACAGAAATGTTGTCTATCCCTGAAACGTCACTTTGACAGCGAGTTTTTTTAGATTTTAGTTATGAGTTATGCCAAAAAGCATAACTCATAAACGAATGACCCTTCTGTCACGTCGTAAATTAGGCAGAAAAAAACGTTTATGCATTTGGATGCAATAACGCGTTTGGTCTTACTACTTTTTGATTACAGTAGTACCGGCATGTGGTTTTGAATCGGGGCTGCTAGTTTGCGTGCACATTGCACTGTCACTAAAACACGGCCGCCTTAAAATCAAAGATAGGACGATCTCGAGTTTTTTGAACTGAGTTAGGTCGATTTAAAAATATGAATAGCCCGATTCTTTAACCGAATTGAGGAATTCCATTCAAACCGGTTTACTAATTCGGTCCGACAATCTAAATTGCCTAATACACAGTATGGTTTGCTATAGAATTCGGATGTGTATGTATGACTAAATAAATTTAGTATCCGATCTAAATATAACAGTTCAAACCGGTTGCGTAACTAGCTGCGTAACCTGGCGTTGCCCAGGTCAATCATCAGTTTTTTTATCAATTTAATTAATCAGTTTTTCTATTTTGTAACATGAAAAAGTAGTTATAGTGAAGAAACTATTATAGTTATATATATGCTATCGCGGACTTTTTTGTAGATTTTAATGTGTTCTTTGAAATTGTAGAACATTATTTTGTTCTACCGTCAATAGTTTTCGCAGCGTACGCGATGTAAAGAATTTATTGAGTAATTTTTTACACCATAGGTTACATTATTCGAGATTTCGTACGGAACCCTAAACTTTTTGATAATCCAATGTAGCCTATGTTACTCACGAATGTAGCTTTCTAATGGTGAAAGAATTTTTGAAATCGGCACAGTAGTTTTTGAGTTTATTCATTACAAATATACACACACACAAAAATACAAATCGTTCCTCTTTATAATATTAGTATAGATGTTAACCGGCCCAACTCGGTTTAGACCTCAACTCAGTTTAACCCGGGTTGAAAAGTCGAGTCGTTACATCTCTACTTAAAATATTATTGCATGGTCTATAATCCGCATTCTATCGACCGAATCGGAAGTCGATCTAAAAGTTCGGTGCGTCTTTTCTTTGTACATCAATTGACTGCTTTGCCTGCCCATGTGTTCTCTCCATTCTATGACCTTGGATCCTTCAAGCGATGCGTGAAAAAGCACCTTTGGCCGGCATAGTGACTGCGACTAAGGCAGCCGTAAACTAACTTGATTTTTTGGTCGTCGTCATTCTTGCTTATCATCAGGCGGGACGGGGTCAGAAGTCGTGTCACAAAAAAAAATATTTTTTAAATTTATTTTACCTGATATCCTCTTTGTAGCATCAGGACTTGCTGATTGCGTCAGGGCAGCCACTTTCATGTACTCTCTTGTGATCAAACCAGCGGACTGTGAAAAGTTTACAGAATAAATATCTATTTAGGAGTGCTAGGCAATGGTCCCCAGTCTACCTATCCGGGGTAGTACCACCTCTTACAAGTATACACAGACTACGAAGTGACTTAGTCGCGTTTCGGAAGTTGCCGGTTCCATCTAGGCCGGCATAGTGGATGTGATTGCTACTCACAGTTATTGAATTGTAGTAGCAGTGACATTCATTCATGGACCACACTTTGGCTTAACATCAAGCGGGGTGCTGTCATATGTCGAGTCACAATAAAAAAATAAAAATAAATAATAATAATAAATCATCGCTCTCGAATTTTCTCGAGTCAATTCCATTTTCTCAACGACTAAACAAGTTAGACAAGACCGAGTATCTTTTTTTAAATAAATAAATGGTATTCGATTTTTAAAACCAAGGAGTTTTCAACTGAATTGAATTCGATTGATCGAGGCAAGTGGAGATCGATTGTCTCTGCCGATCCCTGTGGGAAAAGGGACTGACAATTTTTGCTAATTTTTCGACATTGTTATCTTCGTACATCAAACTATTTGTATGCATATACAACTGTTAATACAATTAAGCCCAAGTCCCTATACAAAATGAATGATTTCCTTTACCTCCAAACTATCAGGGCTCATGGCTGAATACTCCTCGCTCAACAGCTCCACAATCAGACCCTCGATGTCGAAGAAGAGGATGTGACTTTCTGGATCTGCGAAGAAGACATATTGTTGGAAATAATAGTTAAAATTTATAAAATGTAAAAAGTGATTATTGTGATATAACGATAATAGTTGGACAAATGGTATTTGTAGATATTGATATGTTCTTTAATATTGTAGAACATACTTTGGTTCTATCATCAATAGTTTTCGCAGCGCATGCGACGTTAGACGTTTTAGTGCACTTTTTTACACCTTGGGTTAAGTTACTTAAGTTTTAGTAAGGATCCCTAAGCTTTTTTAGCAATAAATATAGCCTATGTTACTCAGGGTGAATTTAGCTTTCCAATGGTAAAATAATTTCTGAAATCGGCATAGTAGTTTTTGAGTTTATTTATTACAAACATACACACACACAAAAACACAAATCTTTCTTCTTTATAATATAAGTATAGATAGATAAAAAATATATACCTTTAGGATTAGATCTAAATCCCTGGATAGTAAGCGGTGCCCGTCTAGAATGAGCTGGTTCAGCCAGTGGTCCAGCTCCTCCACCAGCCTGCTGACTCTGAAGTGCTGCTAAGCCCCGAGCTGTGGCTGCACGAATAGCTGTCATATTACGATGACGGAGACCCCTGTCGGCAGAAAATTTATTTTAGAGCCTACTTGCCAATCTGGAGTAGTACCACCACATTCAAGAGTACATTTTTAACGACAGTCAAGTCCTCGGTTCGATTCCTGGTCAGAGTAAATATTTATTTCATAGCTTTAATTTGTAATATTTAATAATTAAAGTAAATGTGAAAATTATTTGTTAAAAAACATATATTCTTAGGGTCTGGTTGTCAGTCTGCCGATCATGACAGACAGAAGTATACAGACCGTGAAGTGACTTACTCGCATTTCGGGATCTGTTTGTAAGTTGCCCTGCTACTTACTGGATAAGACGGCTACTGTTTTTATTATTGTCATTTAACTATAGTAGCAGTCACTCCCATTCATTGCCGCACTCCAGCTTAACATCAGGTAGGTTTCTGTCATATGTCTAAATCATTGATTCCCAAAGTGGCCCCCTGGGGTCCCTGGGAGGCCCAACGAGGGTCTACGTTGACATGACAAAAAATGAGGGTTAACAATTCGTAAGCGGGGTTTCATAAAAAAATTACTTTTTTTTTTTTATTGTGACTCGACATATGACAGCACCCCGCTTGATGTTAAGCCAAAGTGTGGTCCATGAATGAATGTCACTGCTACTACAATTCAATAACTGTGAGTAGCAATCACATCCACTATGCCGGCCTAGATGGAACCGACAACTTACAAGCTGATCCCGAAACGTGACTAAATCACTTCACGGTCTGTATACTTGTAAGTGGTGGTACTACCCCGGATCGGCAGACTGGGTACCACTGCCTACCACTCTTTGATAACTAGACCCGAAGCAAATATCCATCTCTTTTTTTTTATTAACAAATATTTGCAATATTTAATACTATTAAATATTACAAATAAAAGCTATGAAACAAATATTTGCTCCGACCGGGGATCGAACCCGGGACTTTACGCGCAACAAACCAGTCGCTAAACCGTTCGTCCACGCCTGTCGTCGAATCGAACTGGTTTCGATAGTGAAGAACTAAAATATTGGCTTGACTTTACCTATCAATGTAGGCAGATTAATATTTTAAGAAGCTCAGCTGTTACTTATAAAAACTTGCATAATAAAGAGACTTGCAAAGACGGTTTTTGTCAAGTTTTGGAAATATGGTAATTTTGAAAGGGGTCTATAAGAAAAAAAGTTTGGGAACCTGAAGAAATGCACAGCTGGGTTGGCAAGTCCCTGTAGATCCCCAGTACCACCAGAGAGGGAGCCTCCTAGTACATCAGCAACAGTTTCGTCGCATGCTGCTAGAACCTCTTCAGCTATCATACCTGGTAAATATAATTAAACATGGTGTATAATTAAATATGTAATATAATTAGGAATGGCGTATAAATAAACTTGGCCTATAATTAAATATGTAGTATAATTAAGAATGGCGTATATAATAAACTTGACGTATAAATATATATGACGTATAATTAAACTTGGCGTATAAATAAATATGCTGTATATTGAAATAATAGCGTATAATTAAACATGGCGTTAAAGATGGGATATAATAAACCCTCTTAGTACATCAGCAACAGTTACACCACACGCTGCTAAAACCTCTTCAGCTATCATACCTGGTAAAACAAGTGACATGGTGACGAAGATTAAGACAACCGTATAATTAATCATGGTGTAAAATTAAACATGGTGTATAATCAAACATGGCGTATAATAAAACTTGACGTATAGTATAATAAACCATGGCGTATGATTAAACATGACGTATAGTATAATTAAACATGGCGTATGATTAAACATGACGTATAGTAAAATTAAACATGGCCTATAGTTAAACATGACGTATAGTATAATTAAACATGGCCTATAGTTAAACATGATGTATAGTATAATTAAACATGGCCTATAGTTAAACATGACGTATAGTATAATTAAACATGGCCTATAGTTAAACATGATGTATAGTATAATTAAACATGGCCTATAGTTAAACATGATGTATAGTATAATTAAACATGGCCTATAGTTAAACATGATGTATAGTATAATTAAACATGGCCTATAGTTAAACATGATGTATAGTATAATTAAACATGGCCTATAGTTAAACATGGCGTATAGTATAATTAAACATGGCCTATAGTTAAACATGATGTATAGTATAATTAAACATGGCCTATAGTTAAACATGACGTATAGTATAATTAAACATGGCCTAGAGTTAAACATGATGTATAGTATAATTAAACATGGCCTATAGTTAAACATGATGTATAGTATAATTAAACATGGCCTATAGTTAAACATGATGTATAGTATAATTAAACATGGCGTATAATAAAACATGGCGTATGATTAATCATGGCGTATAATTAAACAAAGTGTCATGTGTGGCCATGTTTAATTATACGACCTGGATTCGCTCGAAGCAAAAACAAAATTTTATAGCTTTTTTTTAAATATTTATTAGTTGGGTTAAATATTATATATATAATTATAACAAATATTTAAAAAAAAATATTGCATTGTTCTCGGTTCTTAATACTGTACAATATATCAAATTATTCAGACCTCTGGAAGTTTGAAAATTATTTAAAAGATTTCGTTACATAGTTACATACATACAATTTAAGCTAATAAAAGCGTGTTAAAAAAAAGGCAGATTCGGTTGACAGAATGCGAATAAACATACCGTGCAGAACTCTGTCCAGATGTCCAGTCTCCATTTGCCAGACGTAGACAGTTCCGTCGCTACAACCGACTACCATAAAGTCATCAGCCGGCCGCCATTTTATTGTCACAACGGGGAAAAGATGCCGTGACGCAAGTGTTACACATTTGCGCTCTGATAGACCTGTGAAAATATACAAGGTTTATAAAAAGGTGTTAACCGTAGAGATTGTATGAAGAGAATACAGACCGTAAAGTGATTTCGTCGCGTTTCGGGATCAGCTTGTAAGTTGATCTTGTAATAACTGCTACTCACAGTTATTAAATTGTAGCAGTGACATCCATTCATGGACCACACTCCAGCTTAATATCAAGCGGGGTGCTGTCATATGACGAGTCACAATAAATAAATAAAATTGTGGATGTGAGGGAAGCAAAAGCATGATAGTGGCAAGTGGTGCTTCATTGTCTCTACCCTGTGGCAAATACCCTCTGTTCTTTTTTAAATTTTCTATGTTAAGCTACCAAAGTACATGTTGTATATCAATGATACATTGATACCGGCAAGTGGTTTCGAACCCGTGACCATGGTTTGCGTAACTACACCACGGTCACCTCATAAAAGTTGGTCCTCTACTTCCTGGAGTGGAAATAAATCTCGATACTTACTTAACAAAGTAACACTGTGATCAGACGCAACAGCGCAGATGCATTTCTGAATCCTTGACTGCAAAAAAAACATTAAAAAGATATATTAAAAGTTGTAGGCTTATTTTAAGAGTGTTTGGCTGACTTAAAGGGGGGTCGGCTGACTTTAAAAGTGGATGGCTGACTTTAAGAGTAAGTGCTAAGAGCACTTTTACTGTACCTAATTTCTTTAATAATTTCCTTTTCAAGAGTGGCATGCAGTGGTGTTCAGTCTGCTCATCTGGGGTAAAACTACCACTTACAGTGGTAGAACCAAAAATAGAGTTTGTGGAGTGACTTATTTGTTTATGACCTGCTTGTGAGTTCCCGGTTTTAACTAGGCCGGCATACTGCTACTTACTGTAGCAGCAGTCACTCTGTTCATGGGCCGCACACCAGCTTAATATCAAGCGAGGCGTTTTTTTTATTGTGACTCGACATTTGACAGCACTCGTTTGATGTTAAGCTGGAGTGTGGTCCATGAATGGATGTCACTGCTACTACAATTTAACAACTGTAAGTAGCAACCACATCCACTATGCCGGCCTAGTTGGAACCGGCAACTTACAAGTTGATCCCGAAACGCGATCAAATTACTTTACGGTCTGTTTACTTGTAAGTGGTGGTACTTTCTTTGGCCGGCATAATGACGGCGACTGAGGCAGCCGGGAATAAACTCGGTTTTCTCAGTCGTCGTTACTCTTGAACTTCCTCTTGCTTATCATCAGGCTCAACGAAGTCAGATGTCGTGACACAAAAAAAAAAATTTAAAAAAAACTACCCCGGATCGGCAGAATAGGTACCACTGCCTACCACTCTTTGTCATATGTCGAGTCACAATGAATATCGTTTAAACTTACGCTGCATGTAGGAGGAGGAACTATCAACTGGGTTATCTCACCAGCGTGGACACAAAACCTATGGAGCAGCGCGCCGCTATATAAGTCCCATAGACAAATTGCAAAGTCTATGCCACCAGAGACAAGAAAAGATTTGTCGTATCTGTAAATAAAATATTTAAAATTAAAATTCTCTGAACCCTGGTCTGGGAACCCCCGGCAGAAGTAAAAACGGTTTGTTAAAAAATTAAATGCTATAGAAATTAAGTAATTAAAAATTACCGTTACCTATGTTTACCTTCATACCTTTCTTTTCAAGAAAGCTAGGTTGCCTAGTGCCCATAACCTTAGAGCATGTATGAGGAGAATCGTGGATGTGAAAGAAGCGAGGGAGTTGTGTCAGGATCGTGGCAAGTGGCGCTCCATTGTCTCTTTTGCCTATACCACGAAGAATGTTCCGAGGAACTCTTCAACCTTGTTCCTACCTCGTCTAATTACACCCGTAATACCCGCACAGCATCCACATTCTATTGACCGAATCGGCAGTCGAACTAAAAAGTTAAGTGCATCTTTTCTTTTTAGAACAATTGACAAGTGGAATGCTGTGCCTGCCCGTGTTCTCTCCATCCTATGGCCTTGGATCCTTCAAGCGATGCGGTTGGCCGGCATAGTGACGGCCACTGAGGCAGTTGTGAACAAACTCTGTTTTCTCAGTCGTCGTCACTCTTGGACCTCCTCTTGCTCTTGCCTCAGCTGTTTAGTTCGATTGTGAAAAATGAATCCCATCACCAGTTTTATCATTGCAGCTCGACATTTGACAGCAACCCTCCTGATATGCGGTCCATAAATAGAAGCGACTGTACCAACCACATAACAGCAAGTAGCAGTCGCATCCACTATGCCGGGCTATTTACAACTAGAAACTTTATGGCTGATCCGGAAACGCAACTAAGTCGCTGTAACATTAATCTTACCTGTGATGCACATGATGGGGGTATAGTAAACAGTTGACTCTACCAATGTGGCCCAGTAACAATTGATGGGGTGGCCAGTCTAAAATATGATGAATAATTAAAATCATTATAATCAAAATGGTATTTATAACCACAATCATGTACTTAATCATACACATAATCATAGTCATCATCACAATCATATACATAATCATAACTATAATTATTTTCATAATCATATACATAATTATAACCATAATCATAGTCAAAATCACAATCACATACATAATCATAACCATAATCATTGTCATAATCACATCATCACAATCATAACTATAATCATTGTTATATTCACATACATAATCATAACCATAGTCATCATTACAATCATATACATAATCATAACTATAATCATAGTCATAATAACAATCACATACATAATCATAACCATAATCATTGTCATAATCACATCATTACAATCATAACCATAGTCATCATTACAATCATATACATAATCATAACCATGCCGGCCAGTGGTGTATGTAATTTCGCTCTAGGCACCCCAATATTTCTTGGGGATGTCTCCGATTTTATAGGAAAACTCCCTCCTTACCTGTGTCTGCCTCGTTCAACATCAGATTTATAAATTCCTTTCGTCAATCTACTTTAACTCATTTTTTATTGACCAGTGTACCCCGCAAAAACCCGCTTATAATTGGAGGAAAACTTGGATAAACCAACTAAAGGAACCTCCCAGGAATAAAAATCAATCAATCAGATTGTCACGCCTCTCTCCCAAGGGGATAGGCAGAGACAACGGAGCGCCACTTGCCACGATCCTGACACAACTCCCTCGCTTCCTTCACATCCACAATTCTCCTCTCATACAAGCTCTACGTTTAAAAATATGAGGTATTGAATTAAACAAATTTTATGCGGCTTACTATCGCGTTTATTTAGGCCGCTACGCGTTAGTAAGCCGCATAAAATTTGTTTAATTCAATAATCAATGTTCGCGCAAAATTTAAGAAAATAATATGAGGTACGTATTCTATGTGGTGCTTACGACTTGCACGTGTTAAGCAAGGGAAAGTCCGACGTGCCTCAGTCGCCTGTACTCACCTTCGAATTGCTGATGATTACCATGCAGCAGTTGTAATTGTACAGTGTGCGTTGCATTTACAATTACAATGGAGCCATCTTCCCTGCCCACCACAAGACGGTTGGCAGCCAATAGGTAAATGGAGGCAGTCAATTTAATTTCTGTAAAGAAAAACATTTTTTTTGTATTGTGACTCGACATATGACAGCACCCCGCTTGATGTTAAGCCGAAGTGTGGTCCATGAATGGATGTCACTGCTACTACAATTCAATAACTGTGAGTAGCAGTCACATTCACTATGCCGGCTTAGTTGGAACCGGCAACTTACAAGCTGATCTCGAAACGCGATTAAATCACTTCACGGTCTGTATACTTGTAAGCGGTGGTACTACCCCGGATCCCCAGACTGGTTACTAACGCCTACCACTCTTTGATAACCAAACCTGAAGCAAATATCCACCTCTTTTTTTATTAACAAATATTTACAATATCCGACCGAGAATCGAACCTGGAACTATACGCGCAACAAACCAATTGTTGGCAATCGGCCACACCTGTCGTCAATATCGCCGATTTGATCGAGGAACAATCAATCAATCATTAAATTGTCACGCCTTTTTCCCACACAAATAGGCAGAGACAATGGAGCGCCCCTTGCCACGATCCTGACACAACTATCTCGCTTCCCTGTTTTATTCTTCCTCTTAGCTCCGAAGTTACAGAATAAAATTCTTTTTCTGATGTTATAAATATTTAAAATAAAACTAGCTTACAACAATGACAAAGTGACCAATGTGCGGCATCTTACCTTCACCCACTTGGTGGTAAGCAAGAGGAGGTCCAAGAACGTCACTATATGCCGGTCAAAAATACATTTAATGAAATTGTTGTATTGTCATCGGTTTTCAATACGTGTACAAATATTTAAATTATTCAGACCTCCAGAAGTGGGTGGTTATTAATTTGTAGATTCCGTTATTACATACTTATAAACATGCAAGTCAAGCTAATAAAAGTGTGTTAAAAAGATACCAATGTATCTTTCATAATGTACTCTGGTAGTCTAGTTTCTATGATACGAGCACGTTTAGTAGCTTAATATAGAAAATATATAATATTTGTTTAAAACTAACATACCAGAATCCTCAGACTGATGCAACTGGTCCAATATACCAACAGGACTTGGGTTCATTTCCTCCCACGCCATGTTCAAGCTGGTCATCACAATTGGGGCATATGCTGCAGAAGAAGAAACATGACATTTTTTTTATTGTGACACGACATATGACAGCATCACATCTTATATTATCCTAGAGGGTAGCCAATGAATAGACGCGACTGCCACCTCAGTTAAAAACTTTTTTATATTTTTTATTTTGATTCGACATATGACAGCACCCCGCAGCAAGCTAAAGTGTGATCCATAAATGGATGCCACTGCTACTACAATTAAATAACTGCCAGTCGCATCAACTATACCAGCCTAGTTGGAACCGGAAACTTACAATATAATCCCAAAACGTGAATTAGTTATCGGTCTGTACCTTGTAAGTGGTGGTACTACCCCGGATCAGCAGCCCTAGTTGACGTTCATAGTGGCGTTTTAAGGGGGAGGCCTATGTTTAGCAGTGGACGCCTTCTGGCTGATGATGATGATGATGAAGACATATTACACAAGAAAGAAAATTTTAAACGACAAATTTAAAATTTAAATTCGACAAAAATGAAATTATGAATTATAACTAAATTGTTTACTTATTATTCATTTTGTTAATTATTATTTATTTTGACATTGTATTAGTTATGTATTTTGACATTAGGCGTAACATTCGTATCTACCATTCTCAATGTAACCTACAATGTATGTTTGACAAATATAGATTTTGATTATAAAGTAATCCCACTAACCTGGTAATGTATTAGGATTTCCACCACCCCCACCAGCGGCCTCATCAACGCTCCAGACAGACACAACACCTTCAGAGTCACCACGCAACAGCAAACGCCTCTGCTTGCCCCCGACTGATGTCACTACGAACCGTATTGCCGGTGGACAGGATAGGACCTAAAAATAATTTTTATGTCGAACTGTCAGCAAATTGAGTAAAATTGTTCGCAATTTGTGTGTCGAATTGACAGCAATTTGTGTATAAAGTTATTAGATAATTGTGCAAATAGACAGCAATTTATCAGCATTAATGTGTCAAATTATCAGCAATTTGCGTTATTTTAAAGCGACGTAAAGTAGCCACCACTGTTGTAAAACATGCAACACTTAATATGAATATGGAAATTCGTATGTCAAATTGTGTGTGTGTCAAATTGACAGCAATAATAAAATTATTAGATAATTGTGCAAATAGCAATTTATCAGCATTGATGTGTCAAATTATCAGCAATTTGCGTTATTTTGTGTGTTGAGTTGTTAATTTGTGTAGAATAGACAGCAATTATGTCGATTTATCAGCAATTTGTGTCAATATCCAAGCTAACAGTATTAATTTAAATAAGTGGATTGAGAACTTAAGCTACGCACCGCATAATACACAAGGAAACGTTATCAAACTTAGGTCAAAATTTGACCTAAGTTTGTGTAGTTGGCATAGTGACTACGAATAAGGCAACTATATGATAAAAGTCTGAGAACTGTAAAGTTTTTTCAGTAGCGTAGACCTTTTTTCATATTTTTTATTGTGACTCGACATATGAACAGCACCCCGCTTGATGTTAAGCTGGAGTGTGGTCCATGAATAGATGTCACTGCTACTACAATTCAATAACTGTGAGTAGCAACTTACAAGTTGATTCCGAAACGCGACTAAGTCACTTCACGGTCTGTATACTTGTAAGTGGTGGTACTACCCCGGATAACCTTTAACCACGCTTTAACCTCTTGCTCACATTCTGGAAAGCCGGGATAATAAATCAATCAATCAATAAAATTGTCACGCCTTTTTCCCACATGGATTGGCAGAGACAATGGAGCGCCACTTACCACGATCCTTACACAGCTCCCTTGCTTCCTTCACATCCACAATTCAATCGTGTTTTATAAAAGAATCATCTTAACTACATTACCTTATTATCAGGATGCGCAAGTACCCCATAAAGGATGGGTCTATCATGATCCACAGTGGGTCCATGGAATCCTTTATGGTCCGGAACAGAACTGAAAACCGTAGGTACAAATTAAAACCATAGCCAAAACCTATATTTAAACATGTTAATTAAGGCTTTATTTAATATTCTCGGTGGGTACTTGTAAATTAATAAAATTAGTTTTTATTAATTGTATATTTTGCTGAATTAGCTATTAGAAATTCCCCGTAGTCACATTTAAGCGAATTAAACGTATATAATAAAAGCATAATTATGGATTTAAATTATTAATGAATAGTGCTTAAAGCAATAAAAATATAATAACTATAAAATTATATAATATTTTACTAAAAAAAGCATCTCCAAGGATAGGTTAAGCACTTTTATTTGCCCATTTTCCTTAAATTGGTCTACTACACCAGTGAAATATCTTTTGCTTTTAAACCGTAAACCCGACCTACTTTACTAATCTCAAAAACGTTCAGATCTTGTTAAGACAAGTTCAACTATACCAGCAGCACGCTATGATGGTATATTACAAGTATACAGACCGTGAAGTGATTTAGTCGCGTTTAGGGATCAACATGTAAGCTGCCGGTTCCAACTAGGCCGGCATAGTGGATGTGATTGCTACTCACAGTTATTGAATTGTAGTAGCAGTGACATCCATTCATGGACCACACCCCGGCTTAACATCAAGCGGAGTGCTGTCATATGTCGAGTCCCAATAATAAATCAAAAAGCACGTCTAGTAGGCAGTCACATCCATTATGCCTAGTTGGAACTTACAAGTTGATCCCGAAGCGTGACCAAATCACTTCACAGTCTGTATATTTGTAAGTGGTGGTACTACCCCGGATCGGCAGACTGGGTACCACTGCCTATCACTCTGTTACCCCTTAAAAGAGCCAAGATTGTAGGATGTGTTCTCTGCATCCTATGACCTTGGATCCTTCAAGCGATGCGAGAAGAAGCACCTTTGGCCGGCATAGTAACGACGACTGAGGCAGCTGTGAACCAACTCGGTTTTCTCAGTCGTCGTCATTCTTAGACCTTCTCTTGCTTATTATCAGGCGGGTCGAGGTCAGATTTCGTGAAACAATAAAAAAGGGAGTACACATGGGATGGTGAAGCATTCCACTTGTCGATTGTTCTATAAATAAACAACGCGCCGGACCGTTTAGTTCGACAGCCAAATTGGTTTTGTTTACAAGCATGGACTAGAAATTTGTATGAAATTTATTTATTTATAAAGAAAATCTGGCAAACAAATTGTACAGATAGCTACAATTAAAAATTACCATTATTACCAAAATTTACGATCTATTTAAATAATAAAACACTTAATTGCTATAAATCATGCATTTAAAAATAAATAAAAAATAAACTTAAATAAAAATAATAAATACTAAATTAGTGGAGCTCCATTGTCTCTGCCTATCCCTGTGGGAAAAAAGCGTGACAATTTGATTGATTGATTCTCTTAATATTACAAAACATCAAAATGATTGCTTTATCAATATGACTTTTATATTTTATTGTGACTCGACATATGACAGAACCCGGCCTGATGTTAAGCTGCAGTGTGGTCCATGACTGGAGGTCTGTGCTACTACAATTCAATAACTGTAAGTAGCTGTTTCCAACTAGGTCGGCATAGTGGATGCGACTGCTACTTACTGTTATTTAACTATAGTAGCTCTTACCTCCATTCATGGACCACACTCCAGCATAACGTCAGATGGGTGCTGTCATATGTCGAGTCACAATTTAAAAAAAGTCCTTTCGCTATATTGTGTTAAGAGAATCGAGGTCCTGTTCGCAGCGGTAATTAATGTACATCGTGCTTTGGATAGAGAAAGTCGGATAGTTGTGTAAAGCGTCGTCTCCCTCGCACGTCCTTTTTTTTATTGTGTCTCGACATATGACAGCACCCCGCTTGATGTTAAGCCGAAGTGTGGTCCATAAATGAATGTCACTGCCAAAACAATCCAATAACTGTAAGTAGCAATCACATTCACTATGCCAGCCTAGATGGAACCGGCAACTTACAAGCTGATCCCGAAACGTGACCAAATCACTTCATGGTCTGTATACTTGTGAGTGGTGGTACTACCCCGGATCGGTAGACTAGGTACCACTGCCTACCACTCTTTGATAACCAGACCCGAAGCAAATATCCATCTCTTGTTTTTTAATAAAAAATATTTGCAATATTTCATATTAATAAATATTACAAATAAAAGCTATGAAACAAATATTTGCTCCGACCGGGGATCGAACCCTGACTTTACGCGCAACAAACCAATCGCTAAACCGTTCGTCCACGCCTGTCGTCCCTGGTAGGTACTGAGAGGTACTGAGAGAACGAGACGACTACAAACTATCCGATTATTAGAAATGTAACGACTCTACTTTTTAACCCGGGTTAAACCGAGTTGGGGCCTAAACCGAGTTGGGTCTGAAGCCAAACTTATTTAGTCATACATACACATCCGAAATTCTAAAGCAAACCATACTGGGTATTAGGTAATTTAGATTGTTGGGCCGAATTGTCAACTCGGTTTGTAAACCGGTTTGAATCGAATTCATTAATTCGGTTTGCGAATCGAGTTATCCATATTTTTAAATCGACCTAACTCGATTCGAAAAAATTCTAGATCGTCCAATCTTTACCGATTAGATCTTTCCAAATTACGATGTGTTTTAATTGCCGCTGGAAACTGTAAAATAAACATACATTTTGGAATTTAACTGGTATCTATAAAATATATATTTATAAATTGTAAACTATGTAAACAAACGCTGTAACAAAAATAATCTATCATCCATTTTGATTCGTTTATTTTACTTTTGACAGTTCGAATTTTATTGGTCAACTGATTTATCTATTTATGATATTATTGGATTTAATTATTTATTTAATGCCCATAACCATAGAGCTTGTATGAAGAGAAACGTGGATGTGAAGGAAGCGAGGGAATCGTGTCAGGATCGTGGCAAGTGGCGCCCCATTGTCTCTGCCTATCCCTGTGGGAAAAAAGCGTGACAATTTGATTGATCGATTGAAATGTAAATTAAGTCGAGCGTGGTGTAGGTATAGTAGTCACGCAATCCGAGAGCACGGGTTCAAACCACTTATCTTTGTACAGTCCGCGAGGTCTAAGCTAAGTCTATTTTTTGTGAGTGATCTCACCAATAGTAGATGTTTTAAAAAAAGATTTATTATAGTTTTCAACATTGTTTTGTGTAAAGTTTTACAGAACGTTTAAATATCTTTTTAATACACTGTTCTAGTAAGTTATTTAAAATGAGTTGGAATGATGTTCTTTGCAAGTCTTTATCTTGCTTCTTGGATTGCCGTGCTAGGGGGGCTGGTTTAAGCCAAGCAGAGGACTAAGCGCACTCACACATATGCATATGCCACGCGGACTGTACCAATACATTTTTGATATATGTATTTCGGTCATTCTGTTTCTATAACACAAGCCCTTTAGTAGCTTAATATACAAATGCACATAAATAATAATTTAAGTACAAATTAGCTATAAATAAAATTAACTTTCGAACGGAAATGCATTGTGCTTTGGTTGCATATAGGCCGTGGTGTAGTGGCAGTGCAATGGTTACGCAAGCCGAGAGCACGGGTTCGAAACCACTCACCGGTACCAATGTATCTTTGATTCTTTGTTATTGTTTGATTCTTTGGTTGTCCTATATCTATAAACAAGCACTTTATTAGCTTAGTATAGAAATGTACAAAAAAATTGGTTATGTTCTACCGACATATCAATTAATCAATAAAATTGTCACGCCTTTTTCCCACAGGGATAGGCAGAGACAATAGAGCGCCACTTGCCACGATCCTGACACAACTCCCTCACTCCAACCGACATATTCAAAGGTAAAATAAACGAATAAAAATAGAACGAATAGAAATATGGAAAAACAATGTTGACATAGTTTACAATGTCTAAGGAAGCGTGGTGTACATATAACTAGGATTACAGAAAACAAACCAGGTGCTGACCTAATGATCGCTCGTCCACGAAGTTTGCTAAAACAAAAAGTATGCCCTTAAACCCTAAGAATATGGAAAGAATAGAAGCTGTGCTAAAATAAGAACTAATTCAGTGTTATTTATCTCATTTATACTCATTTATACTATACTGAAAGAGACAACTACTTGTACTTTTGTCACGACTTTTTGCAAATACAACCACTTGTAATTGTAGTTGACTTTTAATACTGCCTAATTAAAAGTCACGTGGTAGTAAGAGTAGCGGCATAATTGTTCAGTCATGCTTTTTTGGAGTATTTTAATGTCATTTGTTATTGTGTCAAATTAGGTTGTCAAATTATCATCAAAACTAGTGACAACCTTCTAAATTACGAATGAAAAATGTATATTCGTCCCCTTCTGACTTCTTTTTAATGCCAAAAATGAAAATAGTATAAACGGTTGTATTTTGTAGCTATTTTAGGGCTCCTTCTATTTCTTAAGTCCAAATTCTTTGCTTAAACCTTATATGACGTCACTACTATTTAGCTTAAGTTTCCAATTCAAAATGGAGTAAGCAGTATAGATTGTTATATTACTTAATACTGAAAGAAAAGACAAATCCAATTTCAGTAACTTATACCGGGCCTATTTGTGAATCTAAACAATCCAGGTACCCCCAAATACACAAAAAACAAACACACACACAAAGGACATCATTCATTTTGGGCTTTTATGTACTACTTTTGTAATGTCCAATGATGAAAAAATATATAAATGGTGGTTTAGATACTGATAAAACTAATAAACATTATGCTTTTAATTGCTGTGCATATATTTGGAAAATAAGATGGATTTTGTATCGTCTGTCAATAACAAAGACACGCCATATTAAGTTTTGGCGGGCAACTGCAAGTGACAGGACGCGCAATTTTGAATTATTTGAAAAGCTTGTGTTTTTCATGAATATTAATGTGTAATAATGGTGGAATTGTTATCCAGTAATCATTTTTAAGGTGATCAAGTATAAACAAGTAATTTAAAGTTGTGAAACGTGTTTCTTCATGTTCCCTTCAAGACTCTTCCTGAAGTTTTTAAAGGCTTTCCGCCGCTTTACTAAAACGATCATCATCAACCTCACTATCATCATCATCATTTGATGAATCACTCGCGTGGTTCATCTTCATCTTTACTTGACAATGTTTTAACATTGAACCATATATTTTTACTTTGACACTGGTGTCGCAAAAGGCACGTTATGCGAATATTCTAGCCTAGGTTCCTCAATTAATACACAACCATTGATAGGATAATATATAATTATGTATACATACCAAATAGACACGGATTCTCCGATGTAATCTATAATGCTTATTGACTTATTGATGTTATACTCAATTGGAGCATTGATTTACTTGCGTCATAGATTCTTCTATGACTTACCTACGCTCCACGATATAATTCTTTCTTGGTGGGCTTCTTGCCCGGAGTAATGGCCTCCAACCTCCCCTTACAGCCATCCCATTCCACCGAAGCTTCTCTGCTTCCTTTTGATGCAACTCATCGCTCACTCAAGTTACTGACAAAACCATTTCTAACATTCTCTTTTGGATTACCTACATTAACTAACTACCCCCTTTTCCGTTCTGAGTCGTTCCGGCGTGTGGCGCTGTGCCGATTGCACCCCCCACTCCCACTCATACATTATCGGAACATTCGGTCGCGTTCATTTTTACCAGCATAGATCTCGCGATTCGCGACACTCCCCCCGCAACAATAAAAACAAGGTATATGACGAACCATTTATTAACTTTAAAAAATACAAAAAAGAATTTAAACAAACTACACTACACTACACAATAAACTATAAATATATACATATACACAAAATTTCAAAGATCTTTCAACCATTGAATCATTTTTCTTCTAGCCTCCTTAGCTGCTATTCTTCCCCTTCGAGTTGAAGTTACTTCTTCGCAACTTTTGTTCTTATCTTCTTCCGCTTCATTACTTTGAAGTGGTTCACGTTCATTTATATTTTGCGACTTATTCTGCATTGGCTCCCTTTCACTTTCCTTTGTGTCTTTTTTTACTGTGCTTCTTTCATCTTCCTGTACTGTTCCTTTTTTATAATTCTGTTTAGACTTATTATCATTATCTTCAATTTCCATTTTAAGCGGGTAGAGATGTGAAATCGACCTTTTAATTCTTCCACCTTCAGTTAGATCTACTATAGCTACCCTTATTTCCTTATCCTTACTCTCTATTAGTTCTGCTAATTTTCCAGTTTTCCATTTAACTCTTGGACTGTCTTCTTTTATTTGTACAACGTCGCCTATTTTTGGTGGTCTGTTGTACGTTATTCGTTTGTTCTTAGTTATGGTATTTCTTTCCCTTAAACTAACAAGGTATTGGTTTCTAAACATTTTCATAAATTCTTCCAAAACTTTCTTACCTTTCTTGCATCCTTCAATCAATGACATCTTTGTCTCCGATCCAGGTTGCACACTCTCACCCGATGGTATCAGCGGCCCTCCCCCACGGAGGAAGACTGATGGTGTTAATATAGTTTCCAAGTCATCTCCTACTGACATGAGCGGTCTTTGGTTTATGACGCTTTCTATTTCCTTTACGGCTGTAATGAGTTGGCTGTGATTTAAAATGTGTTTATCGATAGTTCTTTTGAGACAGTGTTTGACAAGTGCAATTAGCCTCTCATATACACCTCCAAACCATGGAGCCAATTCTGGAATGAAACGCCATTCAATTTCAACGTCTTCAAGTATTTTTGATGTCAGTGTAAAGTTCCTTGCATTGTCTGATAAAATTGAATCTGGTTTTCCTCTTAAAGCTACGAAACGTCTAATAGCTAATATACACTCTTCTGCTGTTAAATCTATGACTGTTTCAAGATGAATAGCTCGGATACTGAGGCATGTAAAGAGACAGATCCAACGTTTTGATGAGCCCTCAGATGTTGATATATATAAGGGCCCCATATAATCAATACCACAATTGGTAAAAGGTTTTACCGTTGTGTTTATTCTTTCTGCAGGTAATGGAGCTACAGGTGGAAGTTTGTAAGGACCTCCACCGTACTTTCTACATTCCTTGCATTGACGAAGTATCTTTTGAACTTGGGATCTTCCATGGGGTACCCAGAACTTCTGCCTCACTGAGGCCAATGTCTGAGATACTCCCACATGGTAAAGCTTTCTATGAATACTCATGATCACATTAGCTGTATAATCAATGTTCTTTGGTAACAAAATGGGAAACTTTTGGTCCGTAGGCCAATCAGCATATTTGAATCTGCCTTTGCATCTCAATATGCCATTTTCTTTGAATAAACGTAAAGACCTATATAGATTTGTAACTTTATTTTCCATCTCTTCAGGGAAATATTTCATTTGTATTCTTTGTATAACTTCTAATTCATTATTCTCCTCATTGGTGAGCAAACAATGTTCTACTGTACATTCTCTCGGCCATTCGGAAGTTTCTTCGTAAAGATAGGAGGGACCTTTGAACCAGAGTTTCTGATATGTAAGGTTTAGACAAGGTCTTGTCGCTAGGTCTGCAGGGTTCAAGGTTGTGGGCACATATTTAAAATTTATTTCTTTACATTTTTTAATTTCATTTACTCTCGCGCTCACAAAAGGTGGCAAGACTCTAGTAGATTTGATCCACTGAAGTGCAATTTTGCTGTCTGTCCATATGTATGTGTTTTCTATTTTAATGAATAGGTAAGATTTCACAAATTTAATTAATCTGCATCCAATTAACACACCCAACAACTCCAATCTTGGAATCGTATGTGCTGGTCTATTTTTTATAGGTGTTAGGCGAGATTTAGACATAATTAAGCTGACTTTGGTGTTACGGTGATTCCTTTCAGTCACTTTAATGTAAACCGCTGCTGCGTACGCCTTCGATGATGCGTCTACGAAACAATGTAGCTCGACTTCGGAGCACTGTGTTAGCGGTTTCTGGATCCCATACCACCGAGGGATCTCCGTGTTCACATACTCTCTCATTTGCACATATATTTCTCGCCATTCATTTTGCAGTTCCTGTGATAAGCGCGTATCCCAATCTAACTTTGCACGCCATAAATTTTGTAAGAATAACTTTGGTCTAATGAGAAGTGGTGTGACATAGCCGCAAGGGTCAAATACAGACGAGATTTGAGCTAAGATAGTTCTTTTTGTTATAGTTTGCGATTGTTTCTCATGTAAATTTGCTTTCAGTCGTAGCGAGTCTTTGTTCGGGTGCCAATCAATTCCTAAAACTGTGACGGAGTTTGATTGTTTCCCTAAAATTCTCTCATCAATTTTGCTAGCTAATGCCCGATTGTTAGTGTACCAATCTCTCATTGACATAGAAATGGATTCAAATGTTTTCATTGTGCTATGGTAGAGCAGAAGACATTCTTCAGTGGTGTCGGCACCTGTCACTAAGTTATCTACATAAATATCTTGTGCTATTTTCCTGCACACGGGCGAGTCTAATGTTTGTAAATGATGTTTAATTGTTATAGCTAAGAGGAAAGGGCTACATCCAATCCCGAAAGGAACTCTAGTGAACCTTAAATAAAGCAGATTACTTGGTGACAAATCCTTCATGGGATCTTTGATCCAAAGAAAACGTGTGACATCTCTATCTGCCTCTTGGAGGCCTAGTTGTAAAAATGCCTTTTCTACATCAGCCAATATGGCAAATTTATGACATCTAAAACGAATAATGACTCCTACTAAGTTCTCAAGTAGTACCGGCCCTCGATATAAGCATTCGTTAAGACTACATTGTCCCTTTCCTTTAGAAGAAGCATCATATACTATTCTTAATTTGTCACCTTTCATTACATAGTGGTGTGGCAAGTAATGCAGAGTATTGTTGGTTGGTAAGTTTTCATCAACAACTTCTATTACACCCTTTTCAATCTGATCTTGTAGCACTGCAGTGTATCTGTTTAGTGTAGCTTGATTGATTCTCTTTAACAACCCTACCAGTCGTCCATATGCTATTCCAAAGTTATCAGGTAATTCCGATTGTAGGCGGCACCATGGCCATTTCATCCAATATCTTTTCTCATTAAATTTTACATTCTTATTAAACTCCTCTACAGCTTGATCATCCCTGGTTGCTTTAGGACAGTCAGCTATACCAAGTGTTTCCAAGTCCCATAATTTGTGCATAAAAGAGTGTTGTAAAGGCTGGTCTAAAGATGTCTCAGTCATTTGTAGTGGTCCACCCTGAACATAAGTTAGTATTGATAGTTCCTCTTGATTGATGAGGCTATTTGAAGAGCCTGACCAAACCCACCCAAATGCTGATTCTACCAAATAAAGTTGTCCAAAATAGTGACATTTTTTTGTCATAAATGAAGGTGTGGTAATAGTCATTTCCAATTAGAAGGTCAACTCGGTCACTAAGTGAACCATCATCAGCCATTTTATTACCATCAGGTGACAATAATTTCAGTAGGGCTGGGTCAGGTGGTTTGACACCTTCTGTTATATATGGTATGATATTAAGTTTTACTATTATACCCCTTATGTCCAATTCAGAACAGGGACTCTGTATTTCTTTAGGTTGATTGGAACCAAAGGTGTAAACAGTTAGTGCTTCTTGCTTTGTTACTTGAAGTTTTAATCCATCAGCAGCCTTTGATGTTATGTAGCTCCTTTGACTTCCAGTGTCGAATAAGACACGGCACCTAACTTTGTTGTGAGAGTCATTTAATTCAACAATGGCGGTTTGTAGAATGGTCATGGCAGAAATATTATTTCTTATATGTAAAACCCTACTTTCATTTCTCTTCGTTGCATTTTTGCTGGAGTTAAAGCAGAGGGCTGAATTGTGGTTTTTGCTTTTACAATAGTAACAGTTTTTATTTGTTTTGCAATTCTTCGCTGTATGACCACTCTTAAAACATTTGAAACATTTATCTTTTAACAATACCCTTCTTTCGTTTAAAGTTTTAGAACACATATCGTTGAAATGACTACCTTCACAAAATATGCAAGGTTTTAATCTTCTTTTCTTCTCTGGTACTGTCAATGTAGTGTGTGTCGTCTTTCTCTTTCTTCGTTCTCTCCCCTTTTCAGGTTCTCCTATTGCTCTTGTATGCAGTGCTTCTACCGTAATATGAGATGGTTGGCTTTCGCCATTGGGGAGCTTTGCTATTATCAGATGTTCTAGTTGGCTCCTTATACACTCAACACTTTCTTCTTCAACCTTCATTTTACATCTTAGCTCATGTAAGATGATCTCAGGAAACTTACTTAATATTATGCTGCGAAAATAATTATGATTAATATCTTCACCCATAGCTTTTAGCACACGCAGGTGTTTTTCGATTTCATTATATTTATCAAGACAATCTTTGGGTTGTGCGGCGGCTCTTTTAATCTCTGACAGTGCAGAATAATGGGCGTCCAAAACAATGCCAGGTTTTCCGTATCTCTCTTTCAGGAGCTCTATGGCTACCGGGTAGTTTTCATTGGTAGCTTCTAAGCCCCGAATTGAATCCCGTGCTTCACCTACAAGTGAAGCTTGCAGGTATGAAAGTTTATCAGCATTGCATATGTTTTGTGTATGTACACTGGAACAAAATCTATCCCAAAATTCCCTCCATTTTAATATTCTTCCAGAAAATTTTGGTAGTTCCAATTTGGGTAGTCGTGTTTGAGTTGGTGCATGGTGTTGATTTGTTGTGGGTTGTGTGACTGTAAGTAGCTCCGCTTCTATTTGAAGTTGTGTAAATTCTTCAACTTCTGATACATTTAGATGCTCCATACAAGCATGTGTTTCAGATATAAATCTCTGGTTTATAATATTTAATTTAAGACGCGTACCTTGCTGTAAATCAGGTTCTTGTTTACATATGTTTATGTACTTGATCACTTCATTCTTCACTATTTCTATACGCAGCCTCCAGGTCGCCATGGTAACTCTCTCTGCAGAAACATCCATCTTAGATGCCAGGCTCCTTGGATATTAAAACTGAATCCAATAGATTGCCTGAAATTAATAATTTGTCAACTGAACAGGAAATATAAAATAACTCCTGATAATGTGTAGAGCTAATACTCAACAGAAGTGAAACTTTACATAAACAAATAGAACAAGGCAAATTGTCCATGTATTCTTTCACATGTTACATTGAATTTCTTTTGATTTTAATAACAACTCAAATCATGCACTCCCCTAAAGTTTTACCCCAAAATTTGTATACTGTACTTAAACCAATATAAAGTAACAAGTCACACATTTCAGTCAAAAGTCTAAAGCCTGAAGTGATGCCTTATTGCATAAAAATACATGTATACTAAAATATTTGAATTCTCCCATTCCGTTAAGATATTTATCCTTAAATTGGCATTCATATACATGTTATCCAGTCTTTCTGTTTATATTAACACATAAGTTTCACTTTGATTCTAGCGCTTCAGTACAACTATTTAAATGCACCTAATGTTATGATTAATTTCTTATAAACCTCTTATACTTACTTTTTGGTTTTTCAATCCTTTCAAATAAAAGTTAAAAGCCAATAAGTCGCCAGCACCGACGAGATTTCTAATAAATCAGCGTTGTTTATTAAACATAAACTCGACTTCTGTTCTTTACTATCTTTCACTTTTTCATTATTCACTGTTAACTTATTCGTTAACTTAATTTTTAACAATGCGATATTCTATAACTAGAAACACGAAAAGAAACGAAACAATACACAGACTAATGTATACTAACGTATATAAATAAAATAATATAGTATGACGCCTTACAGCGGCCAATGGCGTACGCGCAAACGTAGTTTTTATATATTTTTAAAGTTGGCTATGCTGAATTTTGCGCGTCGTCGTTTTGTAGTGATGTGTTCTACAGAAAACAGATTTATATCGATACATATAAATAAAGTTCTCACACAATGTAAAAATATACATGTAAGTCAAGAAACCATCACGATAAACGTCCCGATATGGAAAATTCTCGGCTAGAAAAACTAATCTCGCAGATACGTTCTGTTTAGGCAATGCCTAAACAGAACGTAGGCAATTAAATTTTTTGTTCTAGTTTGTTCAACTTATGTTATTTGTAAACAATTTTGCAATCTTCTAAGTCATTCTGCCAGCCTCTTTAATTCTAAGCTGTTCTACCAGCTTCTTTAGTTCTAAGCTGTTTTACCAACTTCTTTCATTCTAAACTGTTCTACAAGTTTCTTTGGTTCTAAGCTGTTCTACCAGCTTCTTTGGTTCTAAGCTGTTCTACCAGCTTCTTTCATTCTAAGCTGTTCTACCAGCTTCTTTGGTTCTAAGCTGTTCTACCAGCTGCTTTCATTCTAAGCTGTTCTACCAGCTTCTTTCATTCTAAGCAGACCGGTCAGCTTCTTTCGTTCTAAGCTCACCTGTCAGCTTCTTTCATACTTGTTGAATAAATCAACAGTTCCAGTAATTTTATTTCTACAACCTCAAATACATTCGTAACATTCCATATACCCTCATTATTTATAGTAAATCAGTTAATCAATCGATAACCAATCGGATAATCATATAAATACAACACTAATTACCTGTGTATAAAGTTCGACTTATAAGATGGCGACGCTTCGCACCGGAAATGTATAAACATTTAAATAAAATTCAGCATCACTCGATCCCGGCACCTCCACCATGTCGCAAAAGGCACGTTATGCGAATATTCTAGCCTAGGTTCCTCAATTAATACACAACCATTGATAGGATAATATATAATTATGTATACATACCAAATAGACACGGATTCTCCGATGTAATCTATAATGCTTATTGACTTATTGATGTTATACTCAATTGGAGCATTGATTTACTTGCGTCATAGATTCTTCTATGACTTACCTACGCTCCACGATATAATTCTTTCTTGGTGGGCTTCTTGCCCGGAGTAATGGCCTCCAACCTCCCCTTACAGCCATCCCATTCCACCGAAGCTTCTCTGCTTCCTTTTGATGCAACTCATCGCTCACTCAAGTTACTGACAAAACCATTTCTAACATTCTCTTTTGGATTACCTACATTAACTAACTACCCCCTTTTCCGTTCTGAGTCGTTCCGGCGTGTGGCGCTGTGCCGATTGCACCCCCCACTCCCACTCATACATTATCGGAACATTCGGTCGCGTTCATTTTTACCAGCATAGATCTCGCGATTCGCGACAACTGGCAAGTTAAATACTAAAGCCATAAACAAGAAGAAAGAAAGAAAGACACGCCATATTAACAGTTCTGCTTTGAACTGTCATAATTATCGTTTGATCATTTTGCGCACCTAAACTATGCATAATAAAGGATATATTCCAAATACATTGTAATCTTCGTACATCAAATTATTTTAAAACGTATATGCAATTTAGCCCAAGTAGTAACATGTACATAGTAACATGTAGTGATATAGAACGTATATATTTATCAACTATTCTGCTTACTTCATTATACTTAACCGCTTTTATTTACTTATTATAATTAATAATAATAAAAACATATAAAAGGCAAGTGCTTTTATGATAAGTCACAAATGAATGAATCACATGCCCGTTTTTGTTTTAAAATGGATGACTATTATTATTTTTATTGTGACTCGACATATGACAGCACTCCGCATCCACTATGTCGGTCTAGTTGCAACCACAACTTTCAATTTATTTTATTGTGATACGGCATTTGACCTCGACCTGCCTGATGATAAGTAAGAGGAGATCCAAGAGTGACGACGACTGAAACAATCGAGTTAGTTCACGGCTGCCTCAGTCGCCGTCGCTAGGCCGGCCAAAAGTGCTTCTTTACGCATCGCTTAAAGGATCCAAGGTTATAGAAAAGTCAGACCGTGTTAGCATTTCATGCTAAAGTTTGACAACTAACAGGCCAATGAGCAAGCTGCCCTTTTTCTTCTTGCCTAGTCATTGGCTCTATAGCTGTCAAAATTTAATATGACATAATATCTAGTAAAAATCGTCTATTAATTACGTAAAGCAAATCTCACGTAACTAATTGCAAATTAACCTTGAGTCAATATTCACTGCGTATTTGAATTTAGCTACGCAGGAAATAAGACTTAATTTATTTATTAGGCCACAAAATTATATTTGAGACTACTAAATTATATTTCAGACTTATAATTTATATTTAGGGTTACAAACTTATATTTTAGGCTACATTGATAAATGTACTTTGGTTGTCCTGTTTCTATGATGGCTGCTTTGACGTTTGACCGTTCATAAAGTTTCATATAAATTAATAATTACGTTTGAATGTATTTAATTGTCGTTCTTCATAGTGACAATAAAGAATGACAATTTGCTCCTTCAAACGTAATTATTAATTTATACGAAACTTCATTAACGGTCAAACGTCAAAGCAGACATCATAGCGTGCCGCTGGTATATATCCCGGCAGAGTAAAAGAACGCTGGACAAATGCGGTGGGAGCAAGTCCGCCTATCTATACAGTCGTACACATCATTCATAATATTTTAAAATTAATGCACATTAGTAAAATGAAATAGTTCCTATCAACCTGCATGAAAGCGCATGGTCACAGACAACGGAATGCAGTCAGTCCCGGGAAACCCTTCCTCATATGGACAGATGCTTGACCGGACAACTGCTAAATCTTATCCGAGCTAAGCTCCGCATTATGGTAGGTGCTAAACGGGACATTGTGGTTTTAATAAGCACCTGTATAACCTCAACATAACGGACAGCCCCCTCTGTAGGGGCTGCCTGAATAAGGAGGAGACAGCTGCGCATGTGCTCTTGAGATGCAGAAGTACAGGAGTAGTCGAAGCTCCTTGACAACGCGAGGACCCTTCCGGAGGTCTGCAGGAACAAGAAGGGTCTCCTAGCCTTCCTGGAGGACATTGGTTGGTTCCGCTGAAGAGGAGCCGTTGAAGAACACACAAAGAAACCGAAGAGGACTTTAAGTGCGGAAACGAGCCCGCACATAACTATTAAAATGAAAAGTAAGTAGGTAACAAAACAAGTTACTGCGCAGCTTCGACGCCAGTGCTCTTTTTATCTGCCGGGATGTATATAGATGTCATATTTCAATATTTGACACTCTGTCACCTTACTCGCTGACACGAATTCCCACTTGCATTAAGTTACCATCTATTATAAACTAATTAGAACTAGAAATTAGAAAAATACATACTAAATATAGTTTTTTTTTAATTGCTGCTCGACGTATGACTGCTCCCCGCCTGATGTTAAGCTGGAGTGTGGTAGATGAATGGAGGTAACTGCTACTATAGTAAAATAACTGGATTGGTGACACTTTTAACCTGATGCTGAAACACGACTAAGTCACTTCACTACGATTGCCTCTTACAATAGTTATTAAACTGTAGTAGCAATCGCTTCCATTCGTGGACATCATCATCAGCCAAAAGATGTCCACTGCTGAACGCCATTCCGAACGACAAATCACGAGTTTTCTTAAAAAGAAGTTTTTATAACCCTCTTTTTTCACTTTGTTATTAATAGTTTAGACAATTTCACTTTTTTCAAGAAACAAATTTCACCATGATGTTCAGGAAAATTTTCTGATCACTTTAATGTATAAGTTGCATCCGCTGGTTACTCGTGACTTTCACTATGTCTTCAGTCAAGCTAGTGGGAGGCCTACCTACGCTGCGTCTTCCCGTTCGTGGTATTTTTTTTATTGTGGCACGACATCTGATCTCGACTCGCCTGATGATAAGCAAGAGGAGGTCCAAGAGTGACGACGACTGAAAAAACCGAATTATTTCCCGGCAATTCCAGCCGCCGTCACTATGCCGGCCTAATGCGTGCTTCTTCACGAATCGCTTGAAGGATCCAAGATCATATGATGGAGAGAACACACATACACCTGCTTTGCCAGGATTCGACTTGTCAGTTGTTCTACTAAGAAAAGACGCACCGAACTTTTTAGTTCGACTGCCGATTCGGTCGACACTTAAAAGACTTTCTATTCAACCGATCGTGGACTACACTTTAACTTAACATTAAATGGGGTGCTGTCACATCTCGAGCCACAATAAAACAACACAAATAGTGACTTTTAGCGAAACTTACTTAGCTGGTAACTTGTAAAGGTATCCTTTGCCTTCAGTCGAGCATACTAGAACACGGTCTGGTGTTAAGAAGTCACCAGACATCCATCTCTCTCCAGTTGGCGCGGTGATAGAGCAGAGAACGGAGAAATCGCCTGCAAATTATTAAGTTTTTAAATGGTGTATAACTTGTCTAAATATAAATGACGCGCCCCTCCACTTTATTAGTTTATTTAAATGTGTGAATGCAAATATTACTAACTATACTATTATACTTCATCAGCGTGCTCCTCCTTTTGTGTCCAACCAGCAACTGAATGGTCAATTACAATTGCATTTTCGCTGTGTTGCATTAATATTTTATATTCGCACGTGTACTTAAATGCAGTGAAGGGGCGTATCATTTCGGCTTATACGGCGTTCTCACGGGGCGAATTTAGTTGTTCAATATTTATCGTTTAACAAAAAATCAAAAGCAAATATTGACTTTAGCGTTCTTACGATTCAATAATAATCGACTCAATATTACACGTGTCATTACACTATCTGTCCTTTTTAGCATTTTTCTCGTGGATGCGGACGCCATAATTTACATTTTATTCACATTTTATTTTACAAACAAACAAAAAACTGGTGACAAAGGAATACAATACATACTCAATCGAGCTGATTGACTGATTGATTGGACTGATTATTCAATGTAAGTTGAACGAACAAGTTCAGACGAATCGATTCGCTCTCATCTACTAATTGAATTAATGAAAGTTGAAAGGTGTTGAACCATTATTTATTGCTTCAACTTGATTGAAAGTCTGTTCAGACGGTTCAAATCGCAAACGATTTTGCAGTTGATCAACTAAAATCGCCCCGTGAGAACACCGTTTGAGACAGACTCTAGTTTAGTATAGAAATGTCTACCTACCCGCATCATATATCTGACAATACTTGGCACAAACAATTAGTACTGTCCTCTGGTTATATGCGCAGCAATTTAGTGACAGAGCGTTCAGACATCTGATTTGCTTCGACTCATTCTCGTAGATTGGCTCCGATTGCTTGTTTTCATGACCTAACAAGGACCAAACCTAGAAAATAATAATCAACAAAAAATCAATCAATCAAATTGTCACGCTTTGCCACGATCCTGACACAACTTTTTGTCAGAATCGCCATATGACAGCACCCAACTTGATGTCAAGCTGGAGTGTGGTTCATGAATAGATGTCACTGCTACTACAATTTAAAACTAGTAGCAGTCATATTAACTATGCCGCCCTAGTTGGAACCGGCAACTTACAAGCCGATCCCCAAACGCGAACAAATCACTTCACAGTCTGTATACTTGTAAGTGGTGGTACTACCCCGGATCGGTCGACTGAGTACCACTGCCTACCACTCTTTGATAACCAGCCCCGAAGCAAATATCCATCTCTTAAACAAATATATGAAAAAAATCAAATCCCTCGCTTCCCTTACATCTACAATTTTCTTCATACAAGCTATATGGTTATGGACACTAGGCAACTAAGCTTTCTTAAGGATGTTTCTGATTTGGTCAGAGAACACGCTCCTGGGTCTGCCTCGTTTAACGCATCCATCCACATCATAAATTTATAAATTCCTTTTATCAATCTACTTAAAATAATATCTTACTTACTTTTACAGTGCCTGTAATGGAAATGGCAAGGACCACGTCATCTTTCCTGGAGGAAGGTCTCAGCACCTAAAAATAAGTTTAGCAATAAGTATAATTAATATAAGTGATTTTTTATATTTTTTTATTATACATTTCTATACTAAGCCACTAAACTGATTGAATCAAAGAAACAGGACAACCAAAGTACATATATCAAAGATACATTGATACCGTGAGTGGATTCAAACCCGAGCCACTCGGCTTACGTAGCCATTGTACTGCCACTGCACCACGGTCCCCGGTATTATTGTGACTCGCTGCTGATCCCGAAATGCGACTAAGTCACTTCACGGTCTGGTCGTACTACTCCGGATTGGCAGACTCGGAGAAAATATCTACCTCTTTTTTCATTAAATAACAGTTGTGAAACAAATAATTGCTCCGACTGGGAATAGAACCCGGGACTTTGTGCGCTAACTAATGCGCCACGACTGTGATGTTAACAAGAATTATGTCAGGATCGTGGAAAGTGAAATGACAATGATAGAAAATACTCACATGCAAGGCAGATATCCAGTCAGGATTCATCTTAGAACTCAAGGAGAACAAAATCTCTAAGGAGAACGGATCCATGATAATAATTTCAGCATAATAACCATTGCAGAAGAGACGCAGGTCTTCACTGTTACACATGTGATATGCCTGAAAAGACCACAACACATTAAACTCATTAAGGCCTGGAATCCACCAAAGCGGAAAGAACAGCAATAGATGTTGCGCAATCAATTTTATGTATTAATTTATAAATCTGATGTGGATGGATGCGTTAAACGAGGCGACCCAGCGGGGTTAGGTTGTCAAGTTAAAACGATTATCGTCTCTCGTCGGAGATTTTCATAATTATCAAAACTAGACTAAATCCAATAAAACGAGACAATTAATCGTTTCGACGAATATCGTCTGTGCGACTACACGTTTGATCATTATCATCAATAGTCTCTAGTCAGGAGTGTTTTCCAACCAAATCGGACACATCCTCATGAAAGCTAGGTTGCCTAGTGCCCGTAACCATTGAGCTTCTTTCTTCTTTGGCCTCGCCTTATCCCGTTACGCGAAGTCGGCTTTCGCAATCATACGGTGCCACTTGTTTCTCTCCTGTGCATCTTCGTCCTCAAGTTGGAGATCCGTCATATCTTAAGTTTGAGGACGACCATCATCCAGTTAGTTTGAGGTCGTCCTCTTCCCCTATGGCTAGGCACTTCCTCACGACATAGTCATCTGTTCGTCGCAATACATGACCGTACCATCTGAGCCTGGACTCTTTGATTTTATCGTTTATTTTTGCAACTCCAAAGCTCCGCCTAACATGCTCGTTGCGAATTCTGTTCCGAGAGAGAAGCGAGGGAGTTGTGTCAGGATCGTGGCAAGTGTCGTGACAATTTGATTGATACTTGTAAAAGTGATTGTTATGTACCTGTATGTTAGTGTGCACTTGTGTTAACTTAACACTCTCGCGACATTTCCCATCAACCAGATCCCATGTGCACATCTCACCAGCTTCTGAAGACGATACTATGAAGTTGTTATCCTGTGAAAATATGGTTAATTATATCCTGCCTTACTTATATTATAAAGTTTGTGAGTATGGATAGATGTTTGTTACTCTTTCACGCAAAAACTACTGAATGGATTTTAATGTAACTTTACAATAATATAGCTTATACATCAGAATAACACATAGGCTATAATTTATAAACATATTGTGTAAATAACAAATAAAATAAAAAACATTTAAAACTAAGGAAAATATATCAAGCTGTTGAGAATTGAAAACAAATTGTCAATTTGGCATATCAGTAAAAATATATTGCTATAAACCTATGTTGTATTATTTATAAAGAGAAACGATTATATGTCGAGTCACAATAAAAAAACTCAATTCACAACAAAGATTTAAATCGATTTAAATTTTAGATTCACCCAACTTAAGTTCGGCTAATCTGTAACACAACATTCATTGACTTATAGGCGGTATAAAGTTCGCCAGGTCAACTAGTATACAATATATATATATAATTCTTCAAGAATTATATATATATTCGTGTGTTTGTCACCTAAATCTGTTTAAACGGATTCTAAACTGATCTGGATGAAATTTTGTGTGTGAAATTTAATAGGTTCCTGGATGGTTGTTAGTATGTCAGCAAATTTGATATGTTGAATAATTGACAACATTACTTAAATTTAGCCAGTTATTTTTATTGCCCAGCTGAATTTATAAGCCTAAAATTATATGTCACAAAGTTGGCCACATGTGTAACATCCTTTTTTTTTATTGTGACTCGACATATGACAGTACCCCGCTTGATGTTAAGATGGAGTGTGATCTATGAATGGATGCCACTGCTACTAGAATTCAATAACTGTAAGTAGCAATTACATCCACTATGCCGGCCTAGTTTGAACCGGCAAGTTACAAGCTGATCATGAAATGCAACTTAATGGTCTGTTACTTATAAGTGGTGGTACTACCCCGGATCGGCAGACTGGGTACCACTGTCTACCACTCTTTGATAACCAGCCCCGAGGCAAATATCCATCTCTTTTTTTATTAACAAATATTTGCAACATTTAATATAATTATTAAATATTACAAATAAAAGCTATTAAACAAATATTTGCTCCTGCCGGAAATGGAACCCGGGACTTTACGCGCAACAAACCAATCGCTAACCGTTCATCCACGCCTATCCTCTCCTAAGAATAGTTTTTATAATACCTGTATAATAGACGCTCTGGACAGACATGTGACAGGAGCTGTATGCCCTACGAGCAGACATCTTGGCGTCATCTTCAGGGTTTCTGGATCTACCTGCAATACATTAAAGATTGTTTTTTTTTATTAAAATTTTATGCGGCTTACTATCGCGTTTATTTTGGTTTTGATTTTACAATTTGATTGTACAATTGTTTTTTTTATTACTTGTGGCTTATCGTATAGCTGCACCCCGCCTGATGTTAAACTGGAGTTAAGTCCATAAATGGAAGAAGCTGCTACCACAGCTTAATAACAGCAAGTAGCAGTCGCATCTGCTATGCCAGCCTAAGGACTAAGTATACAAGATTATTATTATTATTCAATAATAGACTAGCAGCTCTTGCTGATGCGTCTATATCTTTACTTGTGTACTATTCAGTTGTTAGGTATTTAACAAGTTTAATTTTAAATTGGGTGACTGTGGTTACATTGACAACTTCTTCTGGCAATTTGATCCAAGAGTTACCTACACAAATTGTTAAAAAAATGTAGTAGGCGTTCAGCTTTGCTAGGACTTATTAGTTCAGAATTATGATGACAAAAATAAAAATAAAAAATATTATTTTATACTAATTAGGTGTGGTCAATTACCCATTTGAATTTACAGGTGTAGTACAGACAGACATGCATCATACATTAGTTAGCACACCTGTCCGTTACACATACACTCCCTGGTTCGATTCCTGGTTGAAGCAAAAAATATTTTTTTAACTAATATTAATCAATCAAATCAAATTGTCAACCCCTTTTTCCACAGGGATAGCAGAGACAATGGAGCACCACTTGCAACGGTCCTGATGCACCTGCCTCACTTCCTTGACGGCCCCAAATACATAAAATGTTGTAATATGTCAAAAATGTGCAAAACATACCTGCCATATGCAAATCTGCCCATCATAGCATCCAGTGACCAAGGTCTTCTGGTCCCGGGACAAATAAACAGATGACACACAGTGCGTTGGTGCATATTTGCCCCATAATACCACCGGCACTACCAAGTTGGTGCCTGGCATTTTGGTAACTGAAAACATACAATTTGTACAAATTATGAAATTTAAAAAAATATACAAATACACTCCCATCTTCTTTAAAATCACATCTGTATTCTTTATCTTCTCTGTCTGCAATCGTTACCTCACATGTTAAGTATCATAGTTATATTAATATAATAACAAGACATAAAACAATACTAACATTAAAAGAATACAAGGTTTTTCTAAAGTAAGGTGTGGAACATGTTATCAATGTTTTCTAGTTATTATTATAAGTCACGAGTAATTCACAGTTTACATAGAGTAATTTGCATTGATTTAGAGCTGTTAATGTCGCGTGAAGACGTTTTGTTTGCATGACAAAACGATAAGGAGATATTTTTCATAATTAAATGTGATGTCACAAGGGTAAATCGATAATAATAAAGTACCTTATAGGAGTTTTGTAGTGTTTATTTACACCTAAAGATGACGCACTTAGTTGTCTTCCATTTAAATACGTTAAATTCCACAAATATGCTGTTAAATAACACTTTATTGTGAAAAGATCCTAGAAATTATGGGATTCTACACCAATGCAGTGACAGCTACTTGACAGCTTAGTAACATTTAGCTTTTTAAAGTTTCCGGCACCGATATAACATAAATATGCCCAAAAAATAAACTACCAATTAGTAATTTATTTAAGATAAATAAGAATATAATGTCAATTTTGACTTTTTGCTTTCGCGTTGATATTATTTTCGCAGCCGCTTTTTTTACCTTTTTAAGCAATATTATTTTATGTCCTTATAAAGATGACTGCGAAACTAGATGAGACGGATGAGATGAAATTAAAAATGTTGGAATCTCTCGGAAAATCAGATTCTGACGATAAATTATACCCACCTGAACTTAATCAACACTTGTTAGAACAACTAAAGGTATTTATTCATTAAATAAATATGCAATTTTTTAAGCTTTTTTTCCTCTCAGGGCTAGACAAAAACATCGGAGCGCCACCTACCACGATCCTGACACAACTACCTTGCTTCCCTCGCATCCACAATTCTTCTCATACAAGCTCTCTGGTTATGGGCACTAGGCAACCCAGCTTTCTTAACGAAAAAAGGCGTGATAATTTAATTAAATAATTGATAATTCCTTTATGCAGGGATAGACAGACATCAGGCAAGTAGAGGTCCGATGTCGAGTAACAATAAAGAAAACAGCAATTTAACGCTTCAACTACCACAGAGATAGGCTGAGACACTTTTGACGATCCCGACACAACTCTCTTGCTTTCCTTACGTTCAAATTTTTTTCTTCATGCTTTTTGTTTATGAACACTGCGGAGGGACTGAGAAGAAGGACTTGATCCAGAAACCATGTTAACAATTTTTAGAAACATGTAGTTATACCATAAATTATCACTAAATGTTTTAGATCACATCAAGCGCCAACAATGAGTTGCGAAAATGCATATTTTGCAAAGACCAAGAAATTAAAGAACTTAACAAAACAGTTAACGATTTAAATCAACGCATACGTGACATTATTTCTGGCACTGGACCGGCTATATCAACTAAGTCGGCCGGTATTATAAGCGCCAAAATTACAGACCTATGTAAACAAAACAGACATTTGGTAGCCGAAGTAGAGGGCTTTAAAACCAAAAATTCATGTTTAGAAAGAAAAATGATGCAAATGGAAATATTAATGAGAGAGAAAGATGAAGACATTAAAAGGCACGACATATGCCTTTGCAAAGACGACCCAGAACCAGACGAGGTAAAGGAACTAAATAATAAACTAGCCAATGTGAATAAGAAACTTTATGAAAGTAAAAATCGTAATTTGGAATTAAGAAATGAAGTCTTAATGGCTACTAAAATATTGCAACAGGAGTTGGGAAATAAATTCACAAATATGAAAGATTTACAAAATGATCTAGCTGGTTGGAAAGGTCGGGCGCAACAAATAACACTTTTGCAAGCTAAAATAACTGATTTAGAGGAGAAATTAAACGGAAAACTGAAAGAAGAGAAGGAATGTAAACCCAGTACCAAAAGTCAACATCAGGTAAGCACCATACTGTTATGCATGTAAAAGTTTAATATTCTAATTTATTAACTGACTAGTAGATTTCGTTAATACGTCGTCGATATCTTCACCTTTGCACTTTACTATTCATTATGCTGTTGGCTTTTATGATTTTAGTCAAAGTGATGATTTATAAAGATGAAAGAAAAAAGGAACAAATCGGGGCAGTGTATGTATCATTATGTATTCATGATATTGGTGAATTATAACCCAGTATATAGACAAAATGTTTGAATGGACATTTAAAAATTATCCCAGCGCTACAACTATACCGTGTATAGTAATGATATTATAAGAAAATATGTGCTACTTAATATCATTGGTGCATTGGCCAAAATCTGATCACAGTGGAACCCAAATTAATTACCGTAGATCACTTATGATAATTATGCTTAGATGTCAATCAATCAATCAAATTGTCACGCCTCTTTCCCACAGGGATAGGCAGAGACAATGGAGCGCCACTTACCACGATCCTTACACAACTCCCTTGCTTCCTTCACATCCACAATTCTCCTCATACAGGCCCTATGGTTATAGGCACTAGGCAACCTAGCTTTCTTAAGGATGTCTCCGATTTGGTCGGAAAACACTCTCCTAGGCCTGCCTTGTTTAACGCATCCATCCACATCAGATTTATAAATTCCTTTCGTCAATCTACTTTCACTCATCCTTTCCATGTGCCCAAACCATCGAAGCATTCCTTTGTCAATCCTTGTCGCTTAGATGTGACTGCAAAATATCAGACTCAGAGCTAACAAATTATGTATCTCTTCCAAAATAAAAAGGACAATAAATTTAATTAGCGTTATTATCTTTTGAATAAAGCGAATTTCATTATAAGTTTGTGTTTTATACATACTTTTAATTTAATAATAGCACTTGTACTTGAACATGTACAGTCACGAACTTTAATTTGGGACCCATCTAAGGTCGAAATTCGTCTGGCAAACTCATATCTTTAAGAGCTACTAAGATATTATTATATGATTTCAGTTGGTAATGTTGGTAATCGCGTTGTTGTTTATGTATTACTAGGGGCAACTGCTCTTAGCTATGCAAATCTGACGTAACGGAGAGGAACGATCCTTTCCGATTTTTTCCGACAGTTTGATAGAAGTAGAGAGCGGGTACAGTTTCTGACAGATGGCTACTTAACTTCTCAACTAGTTATATATTTCATTTTGTGGCATTTGATATATGATTTTTTTTTGTTGTGATACGACATCTGACCTCGACCCGCCTGATGATAAGCAAGAGGAGGTCCAAAAGTGACAACAACTGAAAAAACCGAGTTTATTCATGGCTGCTTCAGTCACCGTCACTATGCCGGCCAAAGGTGCTTCTTCACGCATCTTATGAATTGAAAATTGAAGATTGTGTGCACTAATTCAATTAAAATAAAAACTAGTATGGCTCAAGCATTCGGCATTTAAAAAAAATTACAATTTTTGCAATCAATATTTTTACTACATAAAATACCATTAAAACGAAAAAAAAAACAAGGTCTTGGTCAAGGTGACAAAATAACCTACAAGAAAAAGAAATAAACAAAGTAACATTCCAAATAAATGAGTTTTAAATTTTTAGTATCGCGTGTATTCACCGTTATTTTCAATGACAGCCAGCCAAGAGACGTTCACGCAAGGATCCAACCAATCGCTCGCATATATCAGTCCCACGCAAACCTTCCCAAATCCAATGGCAGTGCTCTACGAGTGCGGCCCTGTTCCTTTCATTTCGATTGCTTCACCTTTGCACCATCAAGGCCCATAAGTTCTCTATGGGATTTAAATCTGCAGACGGCCGGAAAGAGGGTGTTCGGAGAACCAGCTGCGAACTATCCGTGCCGTGTGAATTGGAGCATTATCTTGCACAAAATTTATTACTGGTGTTTCTTGCTCAGGGTAAGAAATTCTCAAGGTCAGCAGCACACTTTCATTTAAGAGATCGACATAAAATTGAGCAGTCGCTTTTGGAGGCAAGTTGACCAGTTCTCCGACACCATCTGAACTCATTCAGCCAGAAATGTTGGCAGTGATATGACCGGACGCATGGTTAGCAATAACGTGGTCTTGCGTGTAACCTGCCTGGTTACGTTTTTTCATCTGTAACGGCAAGTCGAGCCCCAGTCAAAGTCTAAATAATCACGTGCAAAGTTAAGACGGATTGATTTTCTGTTAATGCGATCTTTCGTGCCGGTCGCCTGTGATGCAGTCCCATACTATGTAGGTGTCTTTTAATTGTTAACGGGTGGATGTCAAACATCTCTGCAAAATGCTTTATAGGCGTGAAACCTTCTATTTCATACTGATTTCGCATGAGGTGCCGTTGTTCTTCCGATGCGGCATGAGGGCGACGGTTGTTTTGCCGCCGGTCATCGGATTTCCCTTCTGTTTCATACCTTCGAGCCCATCGACGAACTGTCGCTCTGGTTACGTTACTTGTCGTACTATTTTACGTACCCCTAACCCTTCTTCGCGTAATCGGATTATTTGAACTCTTAAATGTTCCCGATGCATTTTTATTTAGAAATTTGAATTTCTTCAAATTATTTTCTTTGACATGTCTGACACATGTCTCTTTTAAGATATAAGATTATCTGTCTTTCGAATAAATTGATTTAGCATTTTCGCCTTTATTGCGAATGAGTGATTTAAACAAATGTTCCCGGAAGTGGGTCCTAAATTAAAGATCGCGACCGTACATATAGTTCACTAGTAAAAATATCATTACTAAAGCTGGCTTCAAAAATTAAATAATTTTTCATTTCAGATAATAAAAGAACTAGAGATTAAAAAAAAGAAGGAGATTGAACAAACTATGAAAACAGTTGAAGGTATAAAGGATGAGAATCAAGACTTGAAGAAGAAGTTGGATGCTGCTAGAGCTAGAATACGTAATCTAGAATGCGATTGTTTAAACCTTAGACAAAAAATGCAAACTTTCGCTGAGAAAAGCAAACACGATGACATGCTCATTAATGAACAAAGGGTAATTTATATTTAAACATATTACTTAGTTGGATTTTTTTTTAACAAATAAGAACTGAAAGTAGATTTTGTTATTTTTGTCAAAAGAGCTTCTTAATAAGTTTACGTGTGTAAAGTATCGCTGGCGTGTCGTTTTCACTCATCCACTTAAGTCATTTGTATTTTATTGATTATATATATAATTAGGTCACTCTGACATGATGTTAATCTGTAACCCTTATTTTGTTTAGCTAAAATATTTAATGTATATTTACTACTCGGTCACATTATCTGTAGACCTCGCTGGAATAAGAAGACCCTCTCCATTCCCTTTCTACCATCCCGCGCTCGGTCTGTTGCGTCAGTACAGTTAGTAGCGAAGTTACGTTTACGACGAAGGTTTAATGACAGCCGGTTTATTGAGAAGGTTTAATAAGCCGATTATTTTTATTTTGTTATAGTTGTCACTTTTTGTAGACTAACATTAGCAATAATAGCAATAATATCAAATTGTCACGCCTCTTTCCCACGGGGATAGGCAGAGAGAACGGAGCGCCACTTGCCACGATCCTGACACAACTCCTTCGCTTCCTTCACTTTCACAATTCTCCTCATACAAGCTCTACGGTTATGGGCACTAGGCAATCCAGTTTTCTTGAGGATGTCTACGATTTGATCGGAAAACACCCTCCTGGGCCTGCCTCGTTCAACGCATCCATTCACATCAGATTTATAAATTGCTTTCGTCAATTTACTTTCACTCATCCTTTCTATGTGCCCAATCCATCGCAGCATCCCTTTGTCAATCCTTGTCACTACTCTATTCTACTGTGCTATTCCTTATTCTAAAAAAATATGATAAAACATATTTTGTAAAAATAAATTCACACCGTACCAGAGCACCGACGTGACGTCAACAACGCCAGGTTTACAGATAATGTAACCGGGTAGTAAGGTATTATAGTTTATTAGGTCTAAGACAAATAACATGCAGTATTAATTTACAGGAACAAATTAAGACTGCGGAATTATATTATCAAGAGCTGCTAAAAGAAAATAGTACAAAAATTAACAAAATGAAAAACGAAATCGAAGAATACAAGAAAGAATTCAGCAATACTGACGCTAAAATTGACGCGCTACGTAAACTGACTGCAGAAAAATCGACTAAAATTGATGAATTAAGATCCCAATTATTAAGATATGAAGAATGTTCACTACAAAGTGTATTTTTCACGCCAATGAAAACTGCCACTGATAATGAGATACAAAAATTAACTGAATTAGTAAAAACACTGAACGAAAGATTAAATATAGAGAGACAAAAGTTTGATGAACTGGACACATCAAATAGAAAACTAAAAGAAGGTAAGAAACGATTGGAGCGTAAAGTTAGTCTTCTTAATGAGAATATTGTTCAACTTAATGCTAGAAAGATGTCCAGATCACGAAGTACACTAAGTAAAGAACCAGTAGTGGCTTCGACTCATGCTATGGTACCAAAAGCAAGTGAATTTGATAAGTCTCAACCAATGGATGCTGATAGCTCTGAAACTCTGGACAAAGACGATTTGAGATTTAGATTAGAATTAACGGAAGAAAAGTTAAAAATCATTCAAGATAAATTAAAAATGATTGAAGAGGAGAAAATGGAGGATTACAATAATTTAACAGATATGCTTCAAAATTCTCAAAGACTTTTTAATGAGGCATTGAGTGTTTTACAAAAAGAAAAATGTTATTGTATTTAAAAATTATAATTGGATGTTTTTTGCAAATTAATGGTTTTTTATTTTACTTAACAAGTTTTAAAAAAATCAACTTTTCAAACTGTAGTAAAACAATTGAGTATTTTACTACCAAATGGTAAGAAAAATTGATCAGTCTAGCAACACCATAGTCTGCGGCCGCCATTTGTCATTTTTTGTCATGCGCGTTCGGGGGTGCTACGCTGCATTGCGCCCATGAGTGTTTTATTCAAATTCTTTTGTAAACTTTCATGTGAACAGTGATAACTTGTGTTATTCTGTGAATTACACTGTGAAACAAAATAAATTTGAGTGATTGTGTGCCGGAAAACTATTCAAAATGAATAAAACGTGCGCTCGTTGTGATAAGACTGTGTATCCTACAGAAGAGCTAAAATGTTTGGACAAGGTTTTTATTAATATTTATTTACTTTTTATTATTTTCTAACTACTAATATTACATTTTTTATCCTAATAACAACATATTTAATAAACTTAAATAGCTAGTTAGGCTTAAATTAACTTTTTATTTTGAAGTAAAAATTAAGTTAATATTTCGTTCCATGACTCAGTAAAACTAATAAATTAAAGATGATATCATTAAGTACAACGCCCCTATGAGCTTTTATATGATACATGTGTGTTTTGGTAATAATTTCATGGTTTTTGTGCAATTGGCGCGACCTTGCATGCCTTTATTGTATTTAAATTAATTTATGTACATTCACGATTCGTGTCGTAATCTTTTGAAATCAACTTTGTTTTATCTCTAAGATAAGGTTGGTAGAAAGTTTAAACACGTAATTAGGTTCTTTATCTTAATCAAAATTGGAGACATCCTTAGGAAAGTTAAGTTGCCTAGTGCCCATAACCATAGAGCTTGTTTGATACAGAGAATTGTGGATGCGAGGAAAGCGAGGGTATTTCTCTTTCCATCCCTGTTGGAAAAAATTGGGACGATTTGATTGATTGATTGTTTACTATAAATTCTTATGGAATGAATGAAGATTGACAACAGAGTAAGATCTATAAGCGGTGAGGGGACGGATTGCATGGGTTGGTTGCCTGAAAAAAAATGTTCCAATCAAAAACAAATCCTATCAGAAAAAAGAGCTCTATCACATCTTCCTGTGTTACAGACTTTTGAATCTAGTTACTGAAGACCAAATGGAACTCGAATCAATCAATCAATCAAATTGTTACGCCTTGAACATAACATATATAAGAATACATATAATTGGTTCCTTCAAGTGATGCATGAAGAAGCACCTTAGGCCAGCATAATGACGGCGACTGAGGTAGCCGGGAACTAACTCGGTCTTTTCATTCCTCGTCACTCCTGGACCTCCTCTTGCTCATCATCAGGTGGGTCAGATGTAAAAAATACAAACTGATTTACTGAATCAACCCTCATCTGCTATCACTGATGTTATGCAAACATTTTTAAGCCTTAAACATATACAACTAAAGTACTTACTTGTGTAATATCTCCTTAACATTAGAATTGCCAGACATTGACGGACTAGGTGCTGTATGTACATTTTTAGATCGTATGTCAAAGGCGGCATTGGTAAGATCTTACAATATTTGGTTGGGGGGCAGGGAAGGTGACCGTGGTGTAGTGGCAGTGCCATGGCTACGTAAGCCGAGTGGCATGGGTTCGAAACCACTAAACAGTACCAATGTATATTTGATATATGTCCTGTTTCTATGATTTTGGTAGCTTAGTATAGAAATGTATAATAATAAAAAAAGATGAGTGTTGACATGTTGCAAAAGCTTTTAAACCTAAATTTCTATCACAAGTCCCAAAAGCTGCCTTGACTCTCCTGCTTACCATGCAATGGACCCAGCACCTGCACGGAGTATCCTTGGATGCTAAGAAATTACCTTGAAATAAAAAATAGGATTTCTCGTAAGATGATACGGTACTAGCGTTGCCTATGTAGATACTGTTAAACCTTCACATTGAAAAATGTCATAGTTTTAAGAGTGGTTAGTAGTGGTGCCCAGTCTGCCAATCTAGGGTTGTACCACCACTTACAAGTTTTTTTTTATTATTGTAACTCGACATATGACAGCACCCTGCTTGATGTTAAGCCGAAGTGTGGTCCATGAATGAATGTCACTGCTACTACAATTCAATAACTGTGAGTAGCAATCACATCCACTATGCCGGCCTAGATGGAACCGGCAACTTACAAGCTGATCCCGAAACATGTCCAAATCACTTCACGGTCTATATACTTGTAAGTGGTGGTACTACCCCGGATCGGCAGACTGGGTACCACTGCCTACCACTCTTTAAGTTTAGTTGGTTTTGTTTCGTCCACAAAACAAAAACATATCTCCTATACCATTACCTATATATACATTACCTATGTTAAATAGATTCACTAATGCATCTGTTACCAAAACTTGTGGTTTACTTAGAAGTCATGCGCTTTATCCAGTTTATTTTAAAATTGGTTGGCTGTCTCTGTCTCTTTACATCAGCTGGTTAAGATTTCTTTTTTAATTCCCTTGGTAGTGTACCAACAGTTTCTCAAGAAGTTAAAAGACAAGCAAAAAAATTGCATTTTTAAATACACATCTAAATGCTCTCGTAAACCAGCTGGCAACAATGTCTGAAGAGAGCCCAAGTGCTAGAATAAGGAGGACTAGTAGCTATTACTACTGTCACTCCAACTGCCAACATTACACTAAACACATCTGATTATAGTTATTCAACGGATAGCAGATATATATAAACATAAAAAAAGCCATCTGCAACTTATTAACTCCTTTCTGTACTCTTTTTGTACAACTTTGCAAGGTATAGACCCTGGCAGAAAAAAAGAGCCCTCAATTTTGAGCAGCACAGTATAAGTCTGCAAATTAGAAGACCATGGGACACCTGCGGTAAAGCATATCCATGCATCATTCGTAATTGATAGGATTTTAAAATTTATACACTTTCGAAAAGGTTGTGTCTGCAAGTGGCGCTCCATTGTAGGGACCGCGAACCGGAAGACGCAGCGTAGGTAGGCCTCGCACTAGGTGGACTGATGACATAGTGAAAGTCACGAATAACCGGTGGATGCAACTGGAATCTTGTCGTTCTAAGGGGGAAGCCTATGTTTAGCAGTGGACGTCTTCTGGCTGATGATGATGATAATTCATATAGGAAAAAGTCTGACAACTTGCCTATTATTGTAGGGTTAAGTGTGTATTATCTATGATACCAGATAAGAGTGTAATATAAATATTTACATATCTTGTACTTATTTTTCACCTCGAAATGACATAATTATTATGAACAATGTATCTGAGATTAAGTATGTTAATATTATGACTCAGTAGGGTTTTTTGTGTTAATTTAGATCAATCAATCAATCAAATTGTCATGCCTCTATTTTCACCGGGATGGGTTGAGACAATGGAAAACCACTTTCCAAGATCCTCACACAATTCTCTCACTTTTTCACGTTTTTCGACATATGCGGAGTCACAGCACCGAACTGTATATTTGGTGGTACTACCTCGGATCGGCAAACTTAGTACCACTGCCTTCCACTCTTTGACAACCAGACCCGGGGCAAATATCCGACTCTTTTTTTATTGACAAATATCTAATCATATTGAATATTACAAATAAATTTGCCCCGACCGGGAATTGAATTCGGGACTTTACGCGTAACGTACTGGTGTGCTAAGCACTATGCCACGGCTGTCGCCGAATTGCTCTTGTGTGATTTTTCGTGCCTTTTTTTATTGTCACTGAGTTGTTCAAGTGATAACCTTCTATGGACAACATTTTGTCTTACCACTCGCCTCCGATTTATAAAAAAATCTGTTTTGTCAATAACCGTAAAGAGTGGTAGGCAATAATACTCAGTCTGCCGATCCGGGGTATTACCACTACTTACAAGTATACAGGCCGTGAAGTGATTTTCGGGATCAGCTTGTAAGTTGCCGGTTCCAACTAGGCCGGCATAGTGGATGTGATTGCAACTCACAGTTATTGAATTGTAGTAGCAGTGGCATCCATTCATGGACCACACTACAGTTTAACATCAAGCGGGGTCCTGTCATATGTGGAGTCACAATTAAAAACAAACCTTATATGAAAAACGCATGCATGAAGAGAATTGTGAAGACGTAAGAGGTGCGAAGGAAGCAAGAGAGTTGTTTCAGGATCGTGAAAAGTGTCTCTTTCTCGTCTCTGCCCATCTCTATAGGAATGAAGGCGTGAAATTAACTTTGGTTACAATAGAAACATGGCTCTGCCATAAATTAATTACCATGACAAAATCAGGTCACCCAAATTAAATATTTACGTATGATATACAACTAAATTACTTTGACCTTAGTTTGAACTAGTTTTAAGTTGATTTTCAATTTTTAATACATCGCAAACAGTGTTTACCGCCTCTTTTATTTGTTTTATAATTTTTACATTTCTATACTATTCTATCAATCAAATTGTCACGCCTATTTCCCACAGGGATAGGCAGAGATAATGGAGCGCCACTTACCACGATCCTTACACAACTCCATTGCTTCCTTCACATCCACAATTCTCTTCATACAGGCTCTGTGGTTATGGGCACAAGGCAACCTAGCTTTCTTGAGGATGTCTTGTGGTGTAGTGGCAGTGCAATGGTTCGAAACCACTCACTGGTACCAATGTATCTCTAATATAATGTACTTTAGTGGTCCTGTTTCTATGAAACAACACTTTGATAGCTTAGTATAGAAATGTATTTAAAAAAATTCTCTACCAGCTTATGTGTTTCCCCCATCATTATAACCTTAGATCATTTAAGCGATGCGTGAAGAAGCACCTTATTACGGTGACTGAAGCAACTGTAAGGCTGTGGGCGACCCCTACCGATACGTGTGATTTTTAACAACAAGATCCAAAGAGTGGTAGGCCGTGGTATACCCAGTCTGCCGATCTGGGGTAGTACCACCACTTACAAGTATACAGACCGTGAAGTTATTTGATCGCGTTTCGGGATCAACTTGTAAGTTGCCGGTTCCAACTAGGCCGGCATAGTGGATGTGATTGCTACTCACAGTTATTGAATTGTAGTAGCAGTGACATTCATTCATGGACCACACTCCGACTTAACATCAAGCGGGGTGCTGACATATGTCAAGTCACAATAAAAAATCCTATATATATATAATTAAGATACATTGGTACCGGCGAGTGTTTTAGAACCGGGTGTTAGACGTTTCAGTGACCATTTCTCCACCACTACTCCACGGTTTTAATTAACGAGTTACTATATGATTTTCCTTATTAGGGCATTGTTAACCTTTTAAGTCAAATTAGGTATTCTATCACACTAAGATATTATGAGATATTCCCACGATACCAGTTCTCCTTGACCCTTTTAGTCTTAAGCCTCTGTTCCACTACTGTACACGCATGACGCATGTATTGTATTGTGTTGTATAGTATGGTGTAGTTTAGTGTAGTATGGTATAGTATATGTGTTTTACATGTTATTTATGTATCTATATATCTATGAGTATATTTATGTATAGTAGGGGAACAAGTTAAAGGAACGCGCGAGGAATGCGGTTGTGACGTCATGGTCACGTGTCTATTATGAATAGTGAAGTAACATGCAAAATGTCGATAACAATAAACACACACTTTCCTTAAAACGCAAATAGATTTAGTTATTAAAAATTATAAATGTGTATTAAATTGAAGTATAAACATTAGACAGCAACAATTTTTAATGAATTAAATATTAATTTAATTTTGAGAAAAGTGACTGCATGTTTATTTTCTTTTTCACACATTTTTAGGCCACGGTTCTAGCCTGAATACGGATGACGACTCTCTTTTATTCAATTAACTCACTAATTTTTCAATAATCAAACAAAGAAAATATGAACACGTTTTTATCGATATTAAATGACATCGCCGAGCTATGAGCGTCACTAAAAGCGGCCACTAAGATACGGGTGGTGGTCGTTCCCCAACTATATATATGAATTAATTTATATATATTTTTATAAATTATAGATATATAAATATTGTCGGATCAACATCCTAAGGTTTGACTGGTAGAGATTGCCTTTGACATTAAGTTTTTTAATTTTTTTTAAGCGTAACATTCGCATCCTTATCGGCCTGGTTCGTACTGGTAACTTTGTAGCTTATCCCGAAACGCAATAGTCACCTCACGGGTTTGTACGTGGTGGTGGTACTACCCTGGATTACCAGACTGGGCAATTACCAACTGTATGCCTACCATGCAGCTGCCTGCCAAAACTCGTCATTGTGTTTGATGTGGATGAATGCGTTAAACGAGGCAGACCCAGGAGGGTGTACTCCGACCAAATAGTAGATATCCTCAAGAAAGCTGGGTTGCCTAGTGCCCATAACCATAGAGCCTGTATGAAGAGAATTGTGGATGTGAGGGAAGCGAGGGAGTTGTGTCAGGATCGTGGCAAGTGGCGCTCCATTGTCTCTGCCTATCCCTGTGCAAAAAGGCATGACAATTTGATTGATTGTTTGAATTCCACCATTATTACACATTAATATAAAATAAAACAAGCTTTAAAAATAGTTTAAAATTACACGATCTGTCACTTGCTGTTGCCCGCCAAAAGTCCCTCCTTTTTTTACTTTTTAATTACAATAACATGTGGCAATGGACGTTGCGTTACAGCCATTAAGAAAAAAAATGAATAATGGCTCATTAAAAATAATGAATGATTAACTTTCACACTTCATTAGTATTCTACGTTTGTAATGTTTAAGTAAGTAAGCTCGTTACTAAACTAAATGAACTATTATTTAAATTAACTCACTATTTTTTTTACATTTCTATACTAAGCTACTAGTGCTTGTATCATAGAAACAGGACAACTAAAGTACATAAATATCAAAGATACACTGGTACAGGTGGGTGGTCTGGAACCCGTGCTAACCATTGCACTACCACTATACCACGGTCGCCTCACAAATGAACAAAGTCCTAATATTAACAGAACTTATATTTAATTTTAATCATCCATTTGAATGGTTTTCGATGCCGGATGACCAAAAAAAAAACCAACAATCTTTGTGCGGTCATGCGATTCTTAAGTCATTGTCCGGGCTTCAAATAGTGCCCCATGCGTGACGCAGTTTTGTAGGAAGACGTTCAGTCGCTGCGATTTTACTGGGACATTTGTAAACTGAAGCAAATGTGGTAAAGTAAGGCAAATTTGACGGTTTCTATTAATTTGTATGTTTTTCTGCTAGTAACATAGCAACAGGACAACTAAAGTATCGAATATTTATTTTTTTATTTATTTAAAAACTTTATTACAATTTGTATAAAGGCGAACTTAATGCCGCTAGACATTATCTGCCAGTTAACCTTCGGGACAGTCGAAAAGTTAATTGGTACATTGGTACCGGTGAGTGGTTTTGAACCTGTGCTCTCGGTTTGCGTTACCATTGCACTACCACTACACCACGGTCGCCTCATAGCTACTAGACTTTGAGTTATTTATTTAAATTGTTTACAAATACAGTAATAGAACTACTGGGCTCTTATGATGATAACAAATCAATCTTTTATTGTGACTCTACTGGTAAGCAGCAGAGAAGTCCAAGTGCGCTGACGATTAAAAATATCGACTCTATTCGCAGTTGCCTTCACTATGTCTCCGATTTGATCGGAAAACACCCTCCTGGGCCTGCCTTGTTTAACATCAGATTTAAAAATTGATTTCGTCAATCTACTTTTACTCATCCTTTCCGTGTGCCCAAACCATCGAAGCTTCCCTTTCTCAATCCTAGTCACTACTTTTTTTTTCAAACCACATATATCGCCCACTGTGCTTATCATTATTACTATCTGCTATCGTCACTCCACTTACACTCCTTAATGACAGCATTTCTACAGCGTTAATTCTACTCTCATGGAGTTAACGTGGCCGCAAAGACGTCTTAAAAAAGTTCGAAGTGTTTTTGTTCATATTCTTTAGGAGCCCGATACGAGGTTTTGCCAATAACGAAACGTGACTGTGATACAAATAGTATATCAAGTTTTGTAATAGAGGCTTTGTTATATTGTTTTTATTATCGTAAAACCGATTGACAGATAACGAAAGTATTGGATTATAGTTATCTTGTTAAATCAATAATAATAACCGTAGTTGCTATATCGTCTGTGGTTTGCGTATGTTGCCAACTTCTTGAATGTCTTCTTTTTGTCTGAATGTCTGTTCTTTCTTGAACTTCTTGAACTTCTGAATGTCCGTTAATTCTTTCTAGTCAGTTTGCATTTACTATGCTAAGCTATATGGGACCAGTAGTTTAAATTATTCTTGGCTATATGGAAACGCTTCAAAGTGTTAGTGAAACACCGGGTTGGCAGACTAAACATTTGACTACTAACTTTTTTGTGAGAGTATTGCTGTATTCCATGTGGAAATTTCAGCGGGGTAAAAGGCTGATCCCCGTGAGGCGGGTTATAAATCAGCAAAGTAGTAATTGAAACTAAAGTCGAGTGAGTTTTACTATGTCGTCAGTCCACCTGGAGGGAGGCCTACCTACGCTTCGTCCTCCGGTTTATGGTCTCCACTCAAGAACTTTTCTTTTCCATCGGTTGTCGGTTGGTCGGAGATGAGGCCAATTCAGCTTGAAAAATTCTACGAGCTAGTCGGTAACTCTGGCTTCAACGTCATTACTCGTTCCGGATCTTGTCGTTCGAAGGCCTATGTTCAGCAGTTGATGTCTTTTGGCTGATGATGTTGCTGATGAAAGTCGAGTGAAGCCCGACTTTAAAGATAATATATGTAAAGAGTGGAACGTGATAGGTTTCGAATGTTGTCCACATTTCCAACAATAATTCATGGTCGCATTACAAGTTTGTAACAAGCTATATTGATTTAATAATTTAATGTACTTATTTGTCTCGATGGCCTCGCTCCTTTCTAAACATCTGTTTAGATATCTGTTGGGACTTATAATTGACGAAAGGATTTTATAAATCTGATGTGAATGGATGCGTTAAACAAGGCAGACCCAGGAGACACCAAATCGGAGACTTTATCAAGAAAACTGGGTTGCCTTGTGCCCATAACCGCAGAGCCTAACTCTCATCCTACTATTATTATAAATGTGAATGTGAGTTTGTTTGTTACGTTTTCACGCAACAACTACTTAACCGATCATCATGAAACTTTGTACACATATTTTTGGAGGTACTAGAAGTAACGTAGGATACTTTTATTTTAATTTTTTTTTGCTATAGTTTCCTATTGCCTGTACTTTCAGCTGTTTGGAATTTTTCTATATTTATTTCCGTTAGTCATTTTTGTACGAGTTATCGAGTTATAAATACAAAAAACGGATATACAGTCGAATTGAGAACTCCTTTTTTATGACTGTGTTATAAACCAAATTTTACGCGGGTGAAACCGCGGGCACAGCTAGTTTTAAGTAAGTAAATGCACCCACAATCCCTGCTCACTGTCCCAAATGCTAGCTGGTAGAAAATGTCACTAGACATGTACATGTTAAATGTGTTTTATTTACTGTGCAATAAAGAATTTATCAATCTAGCTTGTATGAAGAGAATTGTCGATGTGAAGGGAGAGGGATTTGTGCCAGGATCGTGGCAAGTGGCGCTTCATTGTCTCTGCCTATTCTTGTGGCAGTCGAACTAAAAAGTTCAGTGCGTCTTTTCATTGTAAAACAATTGATAAGTGGAATGCTTTGCCAGCCCATGTGTTCTCTCCCTCCTATAACCTTGGATCCTTCAAGCGATGCGTGAAGAAGCACCTTAGGCCGGCATAGTGGCGGCGGCTGGGGCAGCCGGGAACTGACTTGGTTTTTCCATTCGTCGTCACTCTTGGACCTCCTCTTGCTTATATCAGGCGGGTCAAGATTAGATGTCGTGTCTCAATAAAAAAAAGGCGTGATAATTTGATTGATTGTTTCTGCCTATCGCCGTGGTTATAAAGTCTTGGCAATTGATGGTAGTGATAATTAAAGTTGCCCAGTGACCTATTTATTAAAGAAAAATACAACATCTCCGTATTGCGGCAATAAACGCAATTACACTCTTACATAAAGCCATCCATTGATATTGTGTGAATAGGTAAGTGTTATGCAATAAGGCGACCGTGGTGTAGTGGCAGTGCAATGGTTACACAAACTGGAGAGCAGCACGGGTTCAAAACCACCCACCGGTATCAATGTATCTTTGATATATGTATTATTTTTATTGTGACTCGACATATGACAGCACCCCGCTTGATGTTAGGCTGGAGTGTTGTCCATGAATGGCTGTCACTGCTACTACAATTCAATAACTGTGAGTAGCAGCCACATCTACTATGCCGGCCTAGTTGGAACCGGCAACTTACAAGCTGATCCCGAAACCCGACCAAATCACTTCACGGTCTGTATTCATTTTTAGTGGTGGTACTACCCCGGATCGGCAGACTGGGTATCACTGCCTACCACTCTTTTATAACCAAACCCGAAGCAAATATCCATCTCTTTTTTTATTATTAACATATATTTGCAATATTTAATATAATTATTAAATATTGCAAATGAAAGCTATAAAACAAATATTTGCTCCGACCGGGAATTGAACCCGGGACTTTACGCGCAACAAACCAATCTCTGACCGTTCGTCCACATCTGTCGTCAAAAGTGCCTGTACTTTGGTTGTCTTGTTTCTATGATACAAGCACGTATTAGTAGCTTAGTATGGAAAGGTTTAAAAAATAGAGCTGTCTTCGTCGCCGTCACTATGCCGGCCTGATGGCTCTATCTTTTTTGTTACAATTTTTACGAAATGCAGTTTCTAAATGTTATTTAGTGCAATAAGTTAGTCTGAGCTAGGTAACTAGGTTAGTTGTACGAGGATATATGGGCCGCTATAACCAATGCGTGTTAAACTATGTTTAAAAAGTAGTTTATTAATAAATTAAACAAATTTTATGCGGCTTTCTATCGCGTTTATTTTGGTTTTGATTTTACCACGATGACCACAATGGCTGCAATGCTCTCGAAACGTCGGAATAATAAAAACAAAAGTTAAAACGAAACCAAAATAAACGCGATAGTGAGCCACATAAAGTTTGTTTTATTCATTAATCAATGTTCGCGCAAAATCTAAGAAAATAGTTTATTATTATTATTATTATCGACTTATAATAATACTATTTTACTGTAGGTAGCAGTGACATCTACTATGCTGGCCTAGTTGGAACCGACAACTTACAGGTTGCTTCCGAAACGCGATTAAGTTACTTTACAGTTTACCCCGGATAGGCTCCTAATGTGAATGTGCAAATTGGAGTTTGCATTTAGTATTACCTCCGAAAATATGCGATGTGGAACCAGCATTGAAAGAACTGTAATGTATAGGAATATGCCCTCTGTAGCTTAGTGGTCAGAGTGGTCACACGTTAGCCGGTCGCACGTAGGTGAACAAGTTCGATCACCGGTCACAGTCGATCCATGTGCATTTTATTCTATCCAATTTTCGTTACTAATTCTTACAGTAATAAAAGTAGCATTAAAAGAAAAAGAGTGGTAGGCAGTGGTACCCAGTCTGCCGATCCGGGGTAGTACCACCACTTACAAGTATATAGACCGTGAAGTGATTTGGTCGGGTTCTAACTACACCGGTATAGTAGATGTGACTGTTAATATTGAACTATAGTAGCAATCTCCATTCATGGATCGCACTCCAGCTTAACATCAGACGGAATGCTGTCATATGTCTAGCCACAATAAAAAAATATACTTGGCGCTTCACTGTGTGGATTCCTGAGGTAGTGGAGCATTACAAGAGGGATGACATTTGAAAGAAAAGACACACCCTCCCGCAGCGCTCCACTACTGCAGGAAGCAATCAGTTATGCGCTACGCCTCTACTTTTTTAAAATTAAATAATTCCCATTGATTTTTTTATTTACATTTCTATACTAAGCTTCTAAAACGCTTGTTTTATAGAAACAGGACAACCAATACTATACTTAGCGCTTCACTGTGTAGGCAATCAGTGAAGCGCTACGCCTCTAGTTAAACATAGTTTAGTGCTATCGGCCACCGATCGACCTTCAACCGAGCGCCGTCTGTCCATGTTACTCAACTAATAGAGGCTGGGTACGGTACAACCACAGAATAACTGTTTAGTTTATTATCCGACTCATTTCTCAAGGAAACTGGGGTACCAATGCTATAACAGTATAGTAAGTAGATCGGTCTTCTCCCGTGTGCTAGGCTTTTAAAAAAAATTGTGACCCGACATATGACAGCACCCTGCCTGATGTTAAGGTGCAGTGTGGTCTATTAATGGATGCCACTACTACAATTCAATAACTGTAAGTAGCAGTCACATCCATCATGCCGGCCTAGTTGGAACCGGCTACTTACAAGCTGATCCCAAAATGCGAGCAAATTACTTCACGGTCTGTATACTTGTAAGTGGTGGTACTACCCCGGATTGGCAGACTGGGTACCACTGCCTACCACTCTTTGATAAGCAGACCCAAATATGCACCTCTTTTTTTATTAACAAATATTTGCAATATTTAATAATGGAGAAAAGTGTGGGTGTGAGGAAAGCGATAGAGTTGTGTCAGGATAGTGGCAAGTAGCGCTCCATTGTCTCTGCCTATCCCTGTGGGAAAATCCTGTGGACAATTTGATTGATTGATTGAAAAGAATGGTATAACGCTGTCATATAATATAACATTATTGCAGCACAATGTTTCCGCAATATGGACGCATACCTTTCAATGAAATAGAGACGTACAGGGTGTCGCAAAAATATTATGTTAGTTCTTTAATTTTTTCGGCTGCTACTTGTAGTTGCTGTAGTAGGGCTCGCCACAATTCAGAGACGCTATTCATTAGAATATCAGGCAGGGTGCTATGTGCTATATGTCGGCCCGCAATAGAATTTAAAAAACTTTATTTAATTAATGAACTAACCAATATGCGGCATACTTTATTTCTTTGCGTTTTTATTTTTACGGTAATTAAGTACATTTTTTTATTCTGATGTCTCTGAAAAATTGTACATCGTTAACCAAAAATAATAGCGATAGTAAGTCGCATTAAATTGGCTTAATTTAATATTCAATGGTCGCAAAAAATCTAAGAACATTTTATTTATTTATTTATTTCAAACTTACAGCTAATTTACATTAAAACACAGTCCAAATGTAGGTTTTACGCAGAGATTTGTATCAGACACGGTATCGTAAGATTTGTCTCAGTTTCAACATCTATACACACAGTATTTTCTTAGATTTAGCGCGAACATTGATTAATGAATTAAACAATTTTTATGCGGCTGACAATTGCGTTAATTTTGGTTTTAATTTTTTATTTTTTTTATTATTCCGACGTTTCGAGAGCCTTGCAGCTATCGTGATCACGGAGAGACTGAGGTGGAATAATAAAATCAAATTGTAAAATCAAAACCAAAATAAACCTACAAACTAGTATATATTCTTTAACTTTTTGAAAATGCAATATAGCCTGTGCTACTCACGAAGAATTAGCTTTTTAATGTTAATGTTGTAAAAATTTTAAAAATCGGCCCAGTAGTTTTTGAGCCTAATCATTACAAACAAACTTACAAATCTTTCCTCTTTATAATATTATTATTAGGATAGATATGTGTGTGCCACTTTGTCTGTGTTCATAGCGGAACTATTTTCCTTAGTATGCCTTACTAAACCATCCTGTATAAAGTTGCGTGTCGAGTGATTTAAATTAACATCTTGATACATTGAAACAATACAAACACAAATTCCAAAGTAAATGCATTTCATACTTCCTTACAATTATTATTGCATTACCACTTCATCACCACTGCCTACCACTCTTTGGTAGGCAGTGGTACCCAGTCTGCCGATCCGGGGTAGTACCACCACTTACAAGTATACAGACCGTGAAATGATTTGGTCGCGTTTCGGGATCAGCTTGTAAGTTGCCGGTTCCAGTTATTGTATTGCAGTAGCAGTGACATCCATTCATGGACCACACTTCACCTTAACATCAAGCGCGGTGCTGTTATATGTCGAGTCACAATAAAATATATAAAAAATCACGGTCGTAGAGTAGATGGATAGATATAGTATTGTGCAAAGGACATCAATTCATTTTGTATGGGGACGTGGGCTTAATTGTATTAACAGCTGCATATACATTTTAAAATAGTTTAATGTACAAAGATTACAATGTAATTGAAATATATCCATTATTATGCATAGTTTAGGTGTGCAAAGTGATCAAACTATAATTATGACAGCTACAAAGCGAAACTGTTTAATATGGCGTGTCTTTGTGATTGACAGATGATACAAAATCTATATCTTTTTTTCCAAATAACTCAATCGCACAGCAATTAAAAGCAAAAAAATTATCAAAACTACCATTTATTTAATTTTTTATCATTGGACATTACGAAAGTAGTATATAAAAGCCCAAAATGAATGATGTCCTTTAAACTTTAAATTATACTTAAGTAGATGCAATACACAAAAAGATGCAAAACTTATCACCAACCACCTGTCTTCCAGGGAATCAAAGAAAAAACAATATAAAACAAATTAAATTATATCCTAATATTTACTTATTAATTATTATTTTAGTAGTACAATGCGCGACAAGAATTGACAAAGGAATGCTTCGATAGTTTGGGCACATGTAAAGGTGAGTGAAAGTAGATTGACGAAAGGAATTTATACATCTGTCATCCTAGCACGGCAATCCAAGAAGCAAGATAAAGAGTTGCAAGGAATATCATTCCAACTCATTTTAAATAACTTACTTGAACAGTGTATCAAAAAAGATATTTAAATATTTTTTTAAACGTTTTGATGTGCCAGTCTAATACGTTATTTAAAAAGAGTTACAATGATATTCCTTGCATCCTTACAATGCAGTTCTTTATCTTGCTTCTTGGATTGCCGTGCTAGGGTAGGGGGGCTGATGTGGATGGTTGCGTTAAACGAGGCAGACCCACGGGGTGTTTTCCGATCAAATTAGTGCCCATAACTGTAAAACTTGTATAAAGATTGAGGATGTAAAAGAAGCGAGGTAGTTATGTCAGGATGGTGGCAAGTGGCGCTACATTTGTCATGTGGGAAATGGATAGTAAAATCTTTATTTTTGCAATATTTCACGCATTATTCCCACAGGGATAGGCAGGGACTCCCTCCACTCCCTCCACAGCTTCCTTCACATTCACAATTCTCTTCATACAAGCTCTATGGTTATTGTAGCTTTCTTGAGGTTGTCTTTGATTTGGTCGAAACACTGGGCCTGCCTTGTTTAACGCATCCATCCACATGAGATTTATAAATTCCTTTCGTCAATCTACTTTCAATCATCCTTTCCATGTGCCCAAACCATCGAATCATTCCTTTGTCAATCCTTGTCACTACATGTTCTTTCAAACCACATCTATCGTGCACTGAGCTATTCCTTATAATTAAAGTATTGTCTTATTCCAGGTGTGGCACAAGGGCTGCTTCAAATGTCAGGAATGTGGAATGACACTCAACATGCGGACATACAAAGGTTATGGAAAACTGCCTTATTGCGAAGCGTAAGTGGTCTTTTTTATATTTTTCTTTATTGTGACTCGACATCTGATGTCAATCTGTCTGTTGGTAAGCATGATGGAAGTCCTAAGAGTACCGACGACTGAAGAAGCCGTCCCAGTTCACCTGCCAATATTGTGTCAAAGAACCATTTAATATCAAATCAGATAATTAAATTGTCAGGATCTTTTCCCTTCCCTTCTTTTCGTTTCCCTCGCATCCACAATCCTTTTCCTACGTAATTCATTAGTGAATTACGTAGGCTCGAATTATCACAGCACCCCGTCTGTCATAATACGTCTGTTATGCTGGAGTGCGGTCCATGAATTAATGCGACTGCTACTGCAGTTACATAACTGTAAGTAGCGGTCGCATATGTTATTAGGGCCTAAATGGAACCGGCAACTTACAAGCTGATCCCGAAACGCGACCAAATCACTTCACGATCTGTATACTTGTAAGTGGTGGTACTACCCCGGATCGGCTACTGGGCCTACCACTCTACCACGCACATAAAGTAAAATAATAATACAAAATGTCTGCCAAGGATACCAACGGTTAAGAAAAAAAAAACCAACAATGACTCCATTGATAATGTATTTTTTGTTAAATACAAATCACACGCAAACGTTTGATAAGAATATATTTGTAAATGGTTCCGTAGGGTTTATTTGGTTTTATCAATAGTGCGACTGCAGACCGCACTATTGATTTAGTTAGTGCGGCCGATTGTAGCTTTGCACGGAATCAAACTCATACAAATTCATACAAACCAATAGTACGATCTGCAGTCTGCGGTCGCAGTTGGCTGATGTGACCACGTGGTTTTTTTATCGCACTTTTATCACTAACTTTAACAGCCCCCCTAGCACGGCAATCCAAGAAGCAAGATAAAGACCTGCAATGAATATCATTCCAACTTATTTTAAATACTTACTAGAACAGTGTATCAAAAAAGATATTAAAACGTTCTGTAAAACATCGTTTAAAACTTTAATAAATATTTTTTTTAAACATTTTGATGTGCCGGCTTCGATCTCAACATGACTTTTTTTTTATTGAGACTCAACATATGACAGCACCCCGCTTAATGTTAAGCTGAAGTGTGGTCTATAAATGAATGTCATTGCTACTACAATTCAATAACTGTAAGTAGCAATCACATCCACTATACCGGCCTAGTTGGAACCGGCAACTTACGAGCTGATCCCGAAACACGACCAAATCTCTTCACGGTCTGTATACTTGTAAGTGGTGGTACTACCCCGGATGGGCAGACTGGGAACAACAGCCTACCACTCTTATAATTCATCATCATCATCAGCCAAAATGCGTCCACTGCTGAACATAGGCCTCCCCCTTGGAACGCCATTTCGAACGACAATATGCCAGTTGCATCCACCAGTTATTCGTGACTTTCACTATGTCGTCAGTCCACCTAGTGGGAGGCCTACCTACGCTGCGTCTTCGGGTTCGTGGTCTCCACTCTAGAATCTTTCTTTCCCATCGGTTGTGGCCAGCACATTGCCACTTCAGCTCGCAAATCCGTCGAGCTATGTCGGTAACTCCGGTTCTTTGGCGAATATCTTATAATTATTTAACTTTATTCATATATTTATTTACATTAAACAAAATATATCCTACGGAACTCTAACAATAACAATCGCATAGCTGTATTACCGCCGTTGCTCCAATTTGTATAGTTCTAAGAAAATCAGTAGGATGTTTACGAATAGTTGAGTATTGAAGGTCGAAGTGTACATGAGGGATATTTTTGAAGCTGTAATGGATCCTGCGCCTGTTAGTAGCTAGATCCAACTGCTATAGACCGTGGCGACAGACTTGGTCAGCACACAAGCTTGTTACGCGTGTCGTAGTCGCGTTTTGAAGTCAGCTTGTAAGTTGCCGGTTCCAACTAGGTAACAAGTTGCAAGTTTCCCCCAGTTGCCGTCACTATGCCGGCCAAAGATGATTCTTCACGCATCGCTTAAGTATCCAAGATTATAAGGTGTTACGCTTAAAGTGCCAGCTTCGATTCCCGGTCGGTGCATATATTTCTTTCATAATTTTCATTTGTAACATTTAAAAGGACATAATTCGTTTTGGGCTATTTTTGTACGACTTTGGTAATGCCCAATGATGAAAAATATATAAATGGTAGTTTCAATACTTGTATTGAAAGTAATAAAAATTGTAGTTTTAATTGCTGTGCAATTGAGTTATTTGGAAAATAAGATATGGATTGTTTGTCAATCATAAAGACACGCCATATTAATAGTTTCGCCTTGTAACTGTCATAATTATAGTTTGATCATTTCGCACACCTAAACTTTGCAAAATAAAGGACATATTCCAATTACATTTTAATCTTCGTACTTAAAACTATTGTAAAATGTTTATGCAACTGTTTATATAATTTTTTATCCTCTCCTTTGCGGCAGACTGGGCACCACTGCCTACTATACATGCGCAAAACGCTTCCATCAAATGATACAGAGTGATATGTATATTTTTTCCATCGGAACTAGTTCACTCATCTAGTTCACTAGTTCATTTAGTTCAAGGAAGCGCATTCGGTTAGTTTATTCGGTAAAGAAAAGCTCCAGTTGTTCTGAAAAATCAAGATATCCTTTCTATAGATCCTTTCTATAGAATTATTTTAGATCATACACTTCACAAATGTACACAGAAACTATAATAAACAATAATTATAATCACAATTACCAATTCGAGTAATTTAAAACTGCAAATATTCGTTAGAAAAATACGTTATAAAAAGACGACGAGTTGCTGCTCTCTTCAACATACTTTCCTACCATTACTCGTAATGCACGCGGTGTAAATATTTTCTTGTGCACGCGGAGAGCAATGGATATATAAAATATACTTTCACGGTATTACGCGAAAATACTTGGTACGAGTAACGAACGAGGTACGATTCCGTACGAATGTACGATGTGTTTATATCTCGTTCCATCATAGGAGTGGTGAGTGAGTGGATATGCGATGCATGACTCGGAACTAAAGGAACTAGAGACACATTTGAATTTGCAGTGAACGAGTGAGTGGTGTAGTACCAGGATCGGAAGTATATCATTTTAGTGACTCGTTCCGGAACTACCCAAGTCTACTGCCTACCACTCTTTAAAAACCAGATCCGCAGCAAATATACCCTTCTTTTTTTCTACTTTACAAATTTATTAATTTAAATTTAAATTAAGTGATGGTACTACCCCGTATCGGCAAACTGGGTACCACTGCCTACCACTCTTTGACAACCAGACCCGGGGCAAATATACCCTTCTTGTTTTCTTCTTTGCAAAATTTGTTTATTTACATTTCTTTACTAAGCTACTAAAGTACTTGGATCATAGAAACAGGACAACGAAAGTCATAATATATCAAAGATACATTTGTACCGGTGGGTGGTTTCGAACTCGCGCTCTCGGTTTGTGTAACCATTGCACTGCCAATACACCACGGTCGCCTTAAATTAGTTTTAAATTTTCAAATATACGGCCTAGTTGGAATCATCAACTTACAAGTTGATCCCGAAACGCGACTAAGTCACTTCACGGTCTGTATAGTTGTATATAATGCAGAGCGCACGTCCGCGACATCATATTGTAAACGTGACTACGTGTAATGTTAGAAATTAAACGACAGCGGCCGAGAGCTGGTTTTTTAGTTAACTTTCGCCATTAGGAAAAACCAACGGAGTTATTTGAGTCTAGCTCCGCGGTATTTGTGCTCGAATGCAGCGTTCATTATCATTCCTGTGACTGCTACTTACTGTTATTAAATTGTAGTAGCAGTCACCTTCATTCATGGACCGCAAACATTGGGTCCATGAATGGGTCCAAACATTGCAAACAAATGTCACTACCGTGGTGTAGTGCAATGATTACGCAAACCGCGAGCACAGTTTTAAAAGCCACTTGTTAGTACCAATGTATCTTTGATATGTGTACTTTGGTTGTCCTGTTTCTATGATATAAGCACTTTAGTAGCTTGCAGTGATTTAGCTGTAGAAACAGCTAAATCACTGCAACTAGCGGTCGCGTCTACTAATGCTTGCTTAGTTGGAACCGGCAACTTACAATCTGATTTCGAAACGCGACCAAGTCATTTCACGGTCTGTATACTTGTACCAGTGTACTACCCCAGATTGGCAGTACTACCCACAATTCAAATTTATTTATTAATCAAGTAGGTTGCGTTTCAGCACCTTTGCACGTCAAACATTATTAATTTGCATTTAAAAAAAAACATGAATATTATAATTACATAAAAAAAATAAAGGTAATGTCAAAACAGAGTAGATGTTAATAGCTGCTGTATTAATAATAATTATAACAAAACAACAATGTATTCCCTTCATACAATCAATCAATAAAAAAAATGGATACGCTTAACGCATCCATCCACATCAGATTTATCAATTCCTTTCGTCAATCTACTTTCACTCATCCTTTCCATGTGCCCAAATCATCGGAGCATTCCTTCATACAAGCTATACGGTTATGGGCACTAGGCAAAATAAATCGAGGCACATTTTTTTGGAAGTTTTTTTATATATTTTTGTTGTATCTTTTCAGTCATGTACCGAAAGCGAAGCACACGACAATGGCTGAAACGCCTGAGTTGAGACGGATAGCTGAAAACACAAAGATACAGAGCAACGTTAAATATCATGCGGATTTTGAAAAGTCTAAAGGGAAATTCACACAGGTAAAGGAAATACATACGGCCGAATTGTATACGGGGATAGGCAGAGACAATGGAGCGCCACTTGCCACGATCCTGACACAACTCCCTCGCTCCCTTCACATTCAAAATTCTCTTCATACAAGCTCTATGGTTATATATTGTATACCTCCTCCTTTTTTTTGGAAAGTGGGTCAAAAAAACAAGGATGCCCGTTGGTTTAGCGATTGGTTTGTTGCGCGTAAAGTCCCGGGTTCGATCCACGGTCGGAGCAAATATTTGTTTCATAGCTTTTATTTGTAATATTTAATAATATTAAATATTGCAAATATTTGTTATTAAAAAAAAAAGAGATGGATATTTGCTTCGGGTCTGGTTATCAAAGAATGGTAGGCAGTGGTACCCAGTCTGCCAATCCGGGGTAGTACCACAACTTACAAGTATACAGACCGTGAAGTGATTTGGTCACGTTTCGGGATCAGCTTGTAAGTTGCCGGTTCCATCTAGGCCGGCAAAGTGGATGTGATTGCTTCTCACAGTTATTGAATTGTAGTAGCAGTGACATTCATTCATGGACCACACTTCGCCTTAACATCAAGCGGGGTGCTGTCATATGTCGAGTCACAATAAAAAAAAATGTATATATATATATATATATTTATTTATTTATTTATTTATTTATTTATTTCAATTTAAGGTTGCAGACGACCCAGAAACGCTTAGAATCAAAGCCAACACAAAGATAATAAGCAATGTTGCTTATCATGGCGATTTGGAGAAGAAAGCACACATGGAGAGGCAGAGGACGCTCAACGAGAACGGCGATATTGTCGGTATGTCTTCACGACTCTTAGAAGTCATTTTAGGGGTAGGCTACAGTAGGGGTGTCTATAGTTTTCTATGCCTGTCTTTATTGTAGGTTATTTCTTTATTTAAGCAATCTAGCTAATTATAACGTCTAAATTTTTACAGATAGGTAAACTGTGAGACAGAGAAAAAACAGAGACGCTGGACTGTGACCTTCCACGATCCTTTCTCATTTTTTTGCCTCACTCACATCCACAATTTTACATACAAGCTCTATGGTTATCGAAACTGAACCGTGTTTTTTTTAAGAATGACTGATTTTTAAATCTCGACTGCAGACTGCACTACTTGTTTGTATCAGATTGGTTCTGTGCAAGGCGACACTAGTGTGTAGCCGCCGCAATAATATTGTTTCCAAACATTATATTCACAATCTATGACTTAGTAGTTATGTCAGGATCATGGCAAGTGGCGCCCCATCTCTGCCTATTCCTGTGATAAAAAATGCCCAACAAGACCTCTCGTCTATGTCACAGAATAGACGACGATGTCACAGTATAGACAGACTATGTTATAGAATAGACAGACTATGTTACAGATCAGACATACTATATTACAGAGTAAATAATATTGCCTTTGTGAGGCCTATTTCCAGCAGTCAATGAACAGAGGGGTAATAATAATAATATCAGAATAGACAGATAGTGTTATAGAATAGACAGACGGTTACATAATAGAAAAGTCATAGATAATTATAGACACTCTATTTTAATTCATGATTTCATTGTGTGTTACCGGTGTTGATTTTGTGTTCAATAATGTTTTTTGTTTGTTTGTTTTGTTCCGCCCCGTTTGAGGGGGAAAAATAAATTGGTATTTTTATCTTTTTTTTTATATATATATTTTTTTTATTGTGACTCGACATATGACAGTACCCCGCTTGATGTTAAGCGGAAGTGTGGTCCATGAATGGATGTCACTGCTACCACAATTCAATAACTGTGAGTAGCAATCATATCCACTATGCCGGCCTAGATGAAAACCGGCAACTTACATGCTGATCCCGAAACGTGACCAAATCACTTCATGGTCTGTATACTTGTGAGTGGTGGTTCTACCCCGGATCAGCAGACTGGGTACCACTGCCTAACACTCTTTAATAACCAGACCCGAAGTAAATATCCATCTCTTTTTTTTTATTAACAAATATTTGCAATATTACAAATAAAAGCTATGAAACGTTTATAAGAAAAGTGATTTTATCCTTTTGTTATATATAAAAGCATCATACAAACCAGAATCATATGAATAAATAATTTAATACCAATTTATCTTTCCTCCAAAACATCACTAAACTCATCCATCAAAACACACACTCCATTAAAACTAATTCTTTCTCCACAAAGAACTACCAACCCCAGACAACTATCAACAGCAGATCGATAACTATGCCAACGAAATGTTAAGTCCTACCCAGACCAGGCCAAGAGAATACCAGGAAAGACCGAAAGAGTACCAAGAAAGGCCGAAGGAGTACCAGGAAAGGCCGAAGGAGTACCAAGAAAGACCGAAGGAGTACCAGGAAAGGCCGAAGGAGTACCAAGAAAGGCCGAAGGAGTACCAGGAAAGGCCGAAGGAGTACTACCAATATCACCAACCGAAATACGAGGAATATAACCAGCAGTACTTGTACAATCAGCAAATGTCCAGTAGGATTGGTCGTATTCAAGATTATGATCCTCTAAGTGACGGTCCAAGGACAGTTCCAGACACTCAAAGAAGTTCATCAACTCTCATATATAACAGTACGAACGATGGGAAACAACGAGGTTTGTAATTTAGGACCATTCAGTCAAATTGTCACGCCTTTTTTTTACTTGCCACAATGCTGACACAACTCCCTCGCTTCCCTCACATCGATTACGTAGTGCTCGTAATCGTAGAGCTTGTATGAAGAGAATTGTGGATGTGAGAGAAGCCAAGGAGTTGTGTCAGAATCGTGGCAAGTGGCGTCCATTGTCTCTGCCAAGGAAAATAGGCGTGGCAATTTGATTGGTTTAATTTAGGATCATTCAGTCAATTTTTTTTTGTGATTGAACGAAATAATTAAATTGAATTATCTTTATATAATTGAATTCATTTTTTTAATTATTTTATTCATTATTTTTCAATTGTGTATTGGGGTTGTTGCGAAAATTAAGTAATTAAAACCAACAAAAAAAAAGAGTAATATGACATGCGATATATTTAGTCCTGGCAACATTATTTGAGACGCCATTTTTGCCTAGCTAGCTCTATAGTGGATGTGATTGATATTTACAGTTATTTAACTTAAGTAGCAGCTATCTCCATTCATGGACCGCACTCCGGCTTAACATCAGGCGGGTTTTTTTTTTATTTTATTTTTTTATTGTGACTCGACACATGACAGCACCCCGCTTGATGTTAAGCCAAAGTGTGGTCCATGAATGAATGTCACTGCTACTACAATTCAATAACTGTGAGTAGCAATCACATCCACTATGCCAGCCTAGATGGAACCGGCAACTTACAAGCTGATCCCGAAACGTGACCAAATCACTTCACGGTCTGTATACTTGTAAGTGGTGGTACTACCCCGGATCGGCAGACTGGGTACCACTGCCTACCACTCTTTGATAACCAGACCCGAAGCAAATATCCATCTCTTTTTTTTTTTATTAACAAATATTTGCAATATTTAATACTATTAAATATTACAAATAAAAGCTATGAAACAAATATTTGCTCCGACCGGGGATCGAACCCGGGACTTTACGCGCAACAAACCAGTCGCTAAACCGTTCGTCCACGCCTGTCGTCAGAAGGTTCTGGTTCAGTCAGATGTAAAGAAAAAAATCGCTTTTTGTCGCAATATTCAATATTTTCGTAATTACCGTAATACACTAGTTATGTATTTATTAATCTTTAAACATACTACATAGTCACAACTCACACATTTTTACGTTCTAACTGTGGCAAGGTTTTGGTGCTTTTCCCAAGGGCCTCCGCTGCGTTAAGCTCATCAACGACGCGTCATCTGCAGGGTTAGGTTGGGCAAGTTAAAACGATTATCGTCTCTCGTCGACGATTGTCAAAATAATAAAAGCTAGGCTAAATCTACCAAAATGAGACTATTGATGGTAATGATGAAACATTTCGCACAGACGATATTCGTCACAACGATTAATAGTCTCGTTTTATTGGATTTAGCCTAGCTTTTATTATATTGGCAATCGCTGACGAGAGACGATAATCGTTTTAACTTACGCAACCTAACCCAGCTGATCTCGACTTGCCTTATGGTTTACAAGGAGTGGTCCAAGAGTGCCGACGTCTGACAAAACTGTTTGATTATACAGTTGCTTCAGTCGATGTCACTATGTCGAACAAACGTACCTTTCTACGCTCCGCTTGAAGGATATGAGGTTATAGTTTTTATTGTGGATTTTGACAGCAAAAGACTAAGGTAAAAATGCTTAGGCAAAATTGAACTTCCACTGATTTTCGCCTAACGCAGCGGAAACTCTAATCGTTTGTCTTGTGGTGTGTTTTATGTAATTTATGTATATGTATATAAATCTTTATATTCGTACCTTTTATTTAATTTAATTTGAATTATACTAGCGGCCGTATTGACTAAAGATGGGACGATCTCGATTTTTTTCGAACGGAGTTAGGTCGATTTTTAAAATATGGATAACCCGATTCGCAAACTGAATTGATGAATTCGATTCAAACCGAGTTGACGATTTCGGTCTGACAATCAAAATTGTCTAATACACAGTCTGGTTTGCTATAGAATTTCGGATGTGTATGACTAAATAAATTTAGTGTCTGATTTAAATATAATAGTTCAAACCGGTTTATAGTAGATGTTAACCAACCTAACTCTGTTTAGGAATCAACTCGGTTTAACCCGGGTTAAAAAGTCGACCATAAAGAGCAGCAGTTCGCTCCTTTAAACGTAATTATTAATTTATATGAAACTTTATGATCAGGTCAAACGTCAAAACGCCGCTGTAATAGTTTATGACCATTATAGGCTTCTGTTCCCTAACTACTACCATTGAACTATCCCAACCAATAGTTTGAAAATAAAGGACATCATTCTTTTCGTATGGGGACTTGGGCTTAATTGTATTAACAGTTGCATATACATTTTAAAATAATTAAATGTACGAAGATTACAATGTAATTGGAATATATCCTTCATTTTACATAGTTTAGGTGTGCAAAATGATCAAACTATAATTATGACAGTTCAAAGCAGAACTGTTAATATGGCGTTTTTTGTGATTGACAAAATCCATATCTTATTTTCCCAATAAACTTAATTGCACGGCAATTAAAATCAAAATTGTTATTAGTTTTATCAACACAAGTATCGAAACTATCTTTTATATATTTTTTCATCATTGGACATTACAAAAGTAGTACATAGAAGCTCAAAATGAATGATGTCCTTTAATAGTATTTGGTTAGTTTTTCCCGTGAGACGCGCATTTGACCTGTTTGCAAGGGAAGGTCCAAGAGGTTACCTTAGTCCTTGTAACTATGCCGGACGTCTGAATCAGGGATGTTACGGAGCTTCGACTCCGGTTCCGTTAAGTCGGAATTTCCGATTATTATTACACCTTCGGTTCCGACACTTTTAAATCGAAGCTTTTAATCGGAGGTCGAAGCACAACATAGCGGCGGCGGCGGCCTGTGTCGACTGTTATGAACAAGTTCATACATATCGCGCGGGGAATCCCCTCGACTCCCACTACGTGCACTCTATCATCAATTATTTTTTCACTTGTTAATTTGTTACGCACGCCACACGTTCATGGGTTATAGAATTTTGATACTGCCTCCGATTCCGATAAAGCAAATTTAAAAACTCCGACGCCGCCTTCTGTTCTGATAAAACTACCTCCGATACATCCCTGGTCATCATTAGCATTTGATTATATTTCCAACCTCCAATCACCAGGAGCACATCACTCCACCCAGCAACAGCATCAGCGAGTGATTGGTCGTGTCACAGATCTGGATCCACTCGCCAATGAGCCAGCACACCAACCAGTGCCTTTGCCCAGTACTAATACACATATCAATGGGGTAAGTATCTTTGTACTAAGGTAGTTGACGTATTTGTATCATAGATACTGGATGATTAATGTTCAGCGCTCAAGTCAAGCTGTGGTGTTGTAGCAGTGCAATGCTCACGCTCATCTTTGATATATGTTTTTTTTTATTGTGACTCAACATATGACAGCACCTCGCTTGATGTTGTGGTCCATGAATGGATGCCACTGCTACTACAATTCAATAATTGTAGTAGCAGTGGCATCCACTATGCTGGCCTAGTTGGAACTGGCAACTTACAAGCTGATTTCGAAACGCTAATTTACTAATTTACTTCACGGTCTGTATACTTGGTACCTGTATAGATCGGCAGGCTGGGTACCACTGCCTACCACTCTTTACTTATGTACTTTAATTGTCCTGTTTCTATGATACTGTAGCTTAGTATAGAAATGCAACAAGACCTACAGATTAATAGCATACTGTACTCGCTTCCACTATGACAGTCTTTCTGAACTCTGATAATTTTAAGTTGATACTGAAACGCGACTTGATCACTTCATAATCTATACATTTGAAAGTTGCCGACTCAAACTCAATGAGAATAGGCTTCGTTTTCACAGTTGAGCTCTATTAATGAGTTTTCTTAGATTTTGCGCGAACATTGATTAGTGAATTAAACAAATTTTATGCGGCCTACTATCGCGTTTATTTTGGTTTTGATTTTCAAGCTCTCAAGCTTCAAGCAAAATGATCAAAGCTCTCGAAGCGTCGGAATAATAATTTTATTTTAATTGTGACTCGACATATGACAGCACCCTGCTTGATGTTAAGCCGAAGTGTGGTCCATGAATGAATTTCACTGTTAATACAATTCAATAACTGTAAGTAGCAATCACATCCACTATGCCAGTCTAGATGGAACCGGCAACTTACAAGCTGATCCTGAAACGTGACCAAATCACCTCACGGTCTGTATACTTGTAAAATAATAAAAATTGTAAAATTAAAATAACGCGATAGTAAGCCGTATAAAATTTGTTTAATTCACTAATCAATGTTCGCACAAAATCTAAGAAAACCTTATAACTGTCGAAACAATGCCTAAAGTTTCGGCATCAGCTTACAAAGTTGCCGGTCCAATTAGGCCGGCATAGTGGATGTGCGGCACTTGTAGTTATTTAACTGTAGTAGCAGTCACTCTTTTTATGTTCTCATCCCTTGCTTTTTTTTTCAGGTAGTTTACATAGCTATGTACGACTATGAAGCAAATGATACAGACGAGGTAAATATGATACTTTATGATATTCTCAGCAGAATAGGCAGAAACTATGGATCGTTTCTTGGGTAGGCGACCGTAAAATAACTCGGTTTTTTCAGTCGTCGTCACTCTTCGACCTCCTCTTGCTTATTATCAGGGCGGGTCGAGGTCAAATGACGAGACACAATAAAAATTATAAAATGCTTGTCGAGAGCACAGGTTTGAAACCACTTGCCGGTACCAATGTATCATTGATACATGTACTTTGGTCGTCCTGTTTCTATGATACAAGCACTTTAGTAGCTATCCTCTACTTTCAGGTATCATTCCGCGAAGGTGATTACATATCTAACGTATCATCCATCGATGAAGGATGGATGACAGGCCAAGTACTAAGGACTGGACGCACGGGAATGTTACCAGCTAACTATGTCCAACTAGTTAGGAATTAATACTTAACAGGCATATCCTTTGGCCGGCATAGTGACGGCGACTGAGGCAGTTTTTTTCAGTCGTCGGCACTCTTGGACCTAGTCTTGCTTACCATCAGGCAGGTCGAAGTCAGATGTTGAGTCATAATAGAAAATGATATGAATGTGAAGAAGCGCGAATAAACCACTCAGTACTTTAATATTGAAAGATATACAGCCGGTTGTACCAAAAATTATAATTTACGAATTTGTAAAAAGTATTGTATAAGTAAAAGAAAAAAAAATGAGTTACACCACTCTTAACTTCACATTTTACATTTACGTTTAACGGATATCTTATACAGAGCTAAAGGACATCATTCATTTTGGATTTCTATGTACTACTTTTGTTATTTCTAATAATAAAAACATATATAAAAGGTGGTTCGATATAAAATTATTACCAACTCAATTCATGATTTCGTAATAGTAAACGTAATAGAATGAGTATAAAGTAAAACTAAATTCGTAAATAGAAACTTTTTTGGTATAACCGACTGTTAGGATCTACATTTATTGTGACTCGACGTTTACTTGCCTGGTGGTAAGCAAGCCAAGTTCTCTTGCTTACCACCAGGCAAGTAAACGTCGAAGTGTAGCTTCATTCTGTAGCATTGATGTTACTCCTGTTTCAACAGTGAATAAATAAGTAGAAGTGTCTAATAAATGTGCCTTAATCATTATTGGGCCTTATTTTATACATAACGCATTACGTTGCAGTATGCGTTAGATTATTATTCTCTAGTTTTTAATATTCGTATGTTATTGAACTGTCAGTTGTAAAAACTGTCATTATATTATGACAGGTTTGCAACTCGGGATCTAATGATGTGGCAAAAATTCGAACTATACTCTGTCCATTCGTTAGTTTTCTATTTGACAGCTTACGCTTACCAAATCAAAGAATTTGGACTTAAGAAATAGACAGGAGGGTAGTACCACCACTTACAAGTATACAGACCGTGAAGTGAACAGTCCTGTATATATTTCTAGATCCATGCTGTCAATGTATTCTCAACTTGTTTTGTCATTTAATTAGATCCCCTGACAGGTAACAAAATGCAATTTTCTTTAGGATAAATTCGTAGTTCCCTTTTATTAGGAACAATAAAATGCGTTTTTAAAATGTACATTTAATATTCCTACTTATAAGAAATATATCACAAATAAATTTAATATTTTTATATACATTTTTTGTAATTAATAATTATATATAGTTTTAAGGTATTTAAAGGATCAATCAATCAAATTATCACGCCTTTTTGCCACATGCCACGATCCTGACACAACTCCCTCGCTTCCTTCACATTCACAATTCTCTTCATACGAGCTCTATGGTTATGGGCACTAGGCAACCTAGCTATCTTGAGGATGTCTACGATTTGGTCGTGACAATTTGATTGATTGATATTTAAAGAAATTAAAATAAATACTTTATGACTAGGCGCAGCAACTAACAACCTTTCAAACTTAGTGCCAAATTATAGACACATTAATACGCATTATCCCCTGCTGGGAAGTGACGGCGACTGAGGCAGCCGTGAACTGACTCGGTTTTATCAGTCGTCGTCACTCTTGGACCTCCTCTTCGGTGAGGTATATAGTCACCCATCGTGTTACGTCACGATCTAAGCGCATTATGAACCGCAGGGGATAGTATTTAATATTTAGAATCGATAGGAATTGCCGATAAATCGACACGCTTTTACTTAGAAACGACACTGAATTGTCGATTCAGTGGCCAAATTAATTTATTCTTTAAAATCTTTTCCAAGTTGTAACTAGTTCATAATAGATGACGTTACAACTTAGAGTGGGAATTTCTGTCATTTTATGACAATTTTGTAGTGTTATGTCAAAAATGACAGAAATTCAAACTTATCTTCGATTCTCTTAATACATTATGGTGTCGCCAAAGAATTTGGACTTAAGAAATAGAAGGAGCCCTAAAACAGCTACAAAATACAAGCGTTTATACTATTTTTATTTATGGCATTAAAAAGAAGTCAGAAGGGGATGATTAATACATTTACATTGGTAATTTTGAAGGCTGTCACTAGTTTTTGATGATCATTTGACAACCTAATTTGACAGAATAACAAATGACATTAAAATACTTCAAAAAAGAATGACGGAACAATTATGCCGCTATTCATGCTATCACGTGACTTTTAATTAAGCATTATTAAAAGTCAACCACAATGACAAGTAGTTGTATTTGCAAAAAGTAGTGACAACCTTTGAAAGAAAGGAATTGAAGTACAAGTAGTTGTCTCTTTCTGTTACACGTGGTATAAACACAATATAAATGAGATAAATAACACTGAATTAGTTGTTATTTTAGCACAGATTCTATTCTTTCCACATTCTTAGGGCGTCGCACAGATATTTGACATCATCGTAACCAATCAGCGAATAACAAATCAGTAGGTTAACTACGTTGATTGGTCACTTGCGACGGCGACGAAATTTTACTGCTTTTTCGACGGCATAATAGTTTAGGAGAATCGGGGTTCTGTAATTAGGTAGGGGAATCTGTTATGAAGTCAATGCCTAATTTTATTTAAAAATTACATTCAATTAATTATATTATGTTTTACACAGTTTTTTTTAAATATTTCATTCTATTGTTTTGGATTTATTTATTTTGTTTTTTTAGCTTGGTCATCGAAATTTTTGTCCGCGTTACTTTTGTTCGTATGTCCAAATTAACGCGAGGTTAATAAATTCTACGACCAAGTGAATTAACCTTGATTATTGTCTATGGTCTGTTCTAGTTTTTTATTTGTAAATAATTATTTTAGTTTGTTTTTATTAATATTAGCTTTTATTTCGTCGGTTATTTATAGTTATTTTATCTATATGTATGTTCATGATTACTAAAGTTTTTTTATTTGTAATAAACTGTAAAAACTGTCAAAATAACGATGACGTGGGCAACGGGATTACAAAACTATGCCCTAAATTAAGTTCTAGCACACACACATGCGAGGACGAACGGTTTAAAGACTGGTTTGTTGCGCGTAAAGTCCCGGGTTCGATCCCCGGTCGGAGCAAATATTTGTTTCATAGCTTTTATTTGTAATATTTAATAATATTAAATATTGCAAATATTTGTTAATAAAAAAAGAGATGGATTTTTGCTTCGGGTCTGGTTATCTAAGAGTGGTAGGCAGTGGTACCCAGTCTGCCGATCCGGGGTAGTACCACCACTTACAAGTATACAGACCGTGAAGTGATTTGGTCACGTTTCGGGATCAGCTTGTAAGTTGCCGGTTCCAACTAGGCCGGCATAGTGGATGTGATTGCTACTCACAGTTATTGAATTGTAGTAGCAGTGGCATCCATTCATGGACCATTACTCCAGCTTAACATATGTCGAGTCACAATAAAAATATTAAAAAAATGTTGCTCTGCATTCAGGTTAGGTTATTACCATTTTTTTTAATTGTGACTCGACATATGTTTGGTTAGTTTTAACGTGCCTTGTTCGGAGCACGTATAACATATCTACGTCTTTTCTTAAAGTATCATTACCTATATCTAACAGATGAGAGAACTTCTATCAAAATTGCTACAAAAAGTGTCATTTTTCTGTAAAAAGTGTCATTTTGTACAACAAGTGTCATTTTTGTACAAAAAGTGTCATTTTTGTATAAAAAGTGTCATTTTGTACAAAAAGTGCCATTTTTGTACAAACAGTGTCATTTTTGTATAAAAAGTGTCATTTTGTACAAAAAGTGTCATTTTGTACAAAAATTATGTCGTTATTAATTGACTTTGTAAAATTAATTGGTTTTAAAACTTACTAACCTAATTGTCACGCCTTATTTCACACAGGATTAGACAGAGACAATAGATTCAAAGAAAAAATATATTTCCAGTATATGTCTTAACATTCCAAAATGCATTTCTTTTTTTAATACAATACTTTCCAATTTCATTGTTTACAAGTTATTTATAATGAGGATCAGTTAAAACAAGTCTTAAAACGTTATTAAACATATTTCGTGCTGTTACAAAAAATATTAAACACGCTTTAGACGGGTATTAAACATGTTTTTAAGTCAATTTAGAAACGTCTATCACTAAAAGACGTTTAACTGTATGCAAATATTTAAACACTGTTTGAAATATTTTTTGTTTCATGACCGATTTTATTTAGTTCCATCGCTCGAATAACCGATGGGGAAGACAGGTTCTTGAGTGAAGACCACGAACCGGAAGACGCAGTGCAGTGACATAGTGAAAGTTACGAATAAACGGTGGATGCAACTGGCATCTTGTCGTTCGAAATGGCGTTCTAAGGGGGAGGCCTATGTTCAGCAGTGGACGCGTTCTGGCTGATGATGATGATGATAATTTTTGTGACTCGACATATGACAGCACACCGCTTGATGTTAAGCCAAAGTGTGGTCCATGGATGAATGTCACTGCTACTACAATTCAATAACTGTGAGTAGCAATCACATCCACTATGCCGGCCTAAATGGAACCGGCAACTTACAAGCTGATCCCAAAACGTGACCAAATCACTTCACGGTTTGTACTCTTGACGTTTCGGCGTGATACCGGGAAGAATAGGTTGAGATAAATGAATTAGGTTTAGTAATGCATTAAGACTCGTCTTAAGTGATCCTAATTAGAATTTTAAGTTGCAATTAAATGCAAAATAGTTTTTTAAATATTACATGCAATCATATTTTTTACCATTTCTCTAATTTAAAATAAGTTTATTATTCATGTTTATAAAAAATATTAAATAAAATAAAAAAAATCTTGCCTTAAAAATTTAATTATAGTTTATATTACTATTGGCAGAAAGCAATCCACCTAACGCGTTAAGGCAAGGATCTTTGACGATATCCTATTTTGAGGTACTTTTGACGATGAAATAACTATACTTCTTAAAATGTTATTAACTCTATAACTAAATGCTCAAAAAACACTTAATCGAACAGAATTTACTAATACTTATACAGCGTGTGGGGGATTTTACGACAATAAATTAAAACAGCGTCAATATTACTTCATAGGATACTTTAAAAAATATCAAATAAATTCTAACATCAAAATTTAAATAATTATTTTTTCAAACAAACTTGATACCATAAAAATATAAAAAATAATAAAACACCATTAATGTACCTATGATCACTGACCTGTGATAAGAGCGGCAACAGCGCACTTGTCATTGTACCTACAGTATTCTCAAATTAATAATGCGCATGCTGATCTTCGTACTTGTGGTATTCCCGGAAACACCTGAATCATTGAATCGTAAGAGCCCTAAACAATGCACTTGCATTTTGCACCTTGTTGCAATTGAAAACAATTCTTCCGACGACGCTCGGGGAATACGACCGTTGCCGAACAGTGACATAGATTTCTATGCGCATTATCACTTTGGGAGACCTGCACGCCTCGGGGACTTTTGGCGGCATCCGCCAATAATGATGAACAAAACTAATCACAAAAAGCGTCGCACAATTAATTCACTACACAATAAAAAAATCTTACGTAAGGACGCGCTACGTCACGGGCGCTGCGATGCACTGACTGACCTACTTAAATAAAGTTTAAACAAAAAGCGACTAACATAGAAACAAAACAACATATTGTTATCCCTTTCGTACATACTCAATTCTCAATAGACATGAGTGTGTAATAAGTAGCTTCTTCAGTTAGCATTATTTTAAACTGCATAGGTAGGTTAAATAAAAATAAGTATGATGATCAGGGTCCTTCACCTGTGTCATATGGGTCAGTAACAAATACAGCATGTAGTAAAATTGCAAAATGAAAAATAATGTCTGGTGGCTAAAGTAATGGATATTTTTGAATGATTTTTTAAATGTGGTTTGAGAACATCATTAGCTATCCGGGTTTTAATTTATTGTCGTATTATCCCCCCGACACTGTATAATACTAGTGCAACTTTATCACAAAAATAGTTTTTAATGTTCAAGTTATAGGTTTTATAAGCGATAACTATTGGATTTTTTTTCGTAAAAAATGAATAGCCAATTATTAAATTAGAAACTTAATCGGCTAGATATTTAATTAGGTACACGATTTTCTGAAAATTAACAAAATGTTTCTATAAAAAATAAATTATTAGTACGAAAAACATCGCACGCTTAAAAGTGATTTGCAAATCTCAACTTTATTTCACCTAAAACACGTTTTGTTCATAACGTAGAGATTTCTTGCCTTAAAAACGCTAGCTTAAAATTTGACTTCTGCCCCCCCCCCCTAGCACGGCAATCTAAGAAGCAAGATAAAGACCTGCAAGGAATATCATTCCAACTTATTTTAAATAACTTACTAGAACAGTGTATCAAAAAGATATTTAAACGTTCTGTTAAACTTTACACAAAACAATGTTGAATACTTTAACAAATATTTGTTTAACCATGTTGATGTGCCGGCTTAATATGTTATTTAAAATGAGTTACAATAATATTCCTTGCAGTTCTTTATCTTGCTTCTTGGATTGCCGTGCTAGGAAGGCAGATAACTTTAAAAAGCTTTGGCTTAGCCCCACGTTTTCTGAACATCGATCAATGAACTGAGGTTGTTTGTAAAAGTACCATATCATTTTTTTTATATATACTAATTAATGGTGGAAATGCCGTGTTAATTTATTTAATAATCTATCTTTTAACATCAGTATTTTAAAGCTATGTTAAGTTGGTTTAATGTTATAGTGCCTTTTACTATTTTAAATAAAAATATTCAATTTATTTCTGTGTTTTTATTCGCATACCTTCCTCCCCAATAATTTCTTATACTATACCATTGCTTCCCAAAGTGGTCCAGGTGGACCCCCAGGGGCCACGGGTAACCCGACGGAGGACTACAAAAATATCTGGTTTCATTAGCGAGGAACTAAAATGTTGGCTTGACTATCAATATAGTCAATATAGTAGCTCTACGAATGTTACTTGTAAAAACTTGCATATTTTATATTCAGTACAACGTGTCGATACTTGCAATTTTGTCGAGTTTGGGAATCTTGGAAAATGGAGCTGCAAGGGATCCACTGGAAACAGTAAAATTCCAGTAAAAATCTATCTCGCAAGATTGTGAACTGAATCATACTATTCTTTTGTGAAAAATCTTTTTTAAACGGGGCCCCGCCAAGGCAAACTGATTTATTAAATACCGTCGAGTTCCCTAACTTCGCCTGGATTTGGACACTTTTTTCAACGTACTTTCTAAAATATTACCACTAGAGACCATGACTAATAAGATAATAATAAATGTAATAATAATAATAAGGGGCTTGACGGGCTGCACAACTTCTGGATAAAATATTTTCAAAGATCACACGCACGCTTGGCAGCTCAGTTCCAGTCTGCCCTTGAGTTGGGATCGCTGCCCCAGTTCCTTACAACAGGAATAACTCACCTTCTCCATAAATCAGGTAGTACTGCAGAGCCCAAAAATTATAGACCGATCACATGTTTACCGACGGTCTATAAAGTTCTTACATCCATTTTGAGAGCCAAAATTGACAAGCATATTGACACAAATTGCATCATGTCTGCCTCTCAAAATGGATGTAGGAGTGGGTCCCGTGGTACTAAGGAGTTGCTCCTCATTGATGTTGCCATTAGCCAACAGGTTCGTCGTTCTCGAAGAGATCTGTCGACATGTTGGATAGATTACAAGAAGGCCTATGACTCGGTGCCACATACATGGCTCATGAGGGTATTGGAGCTGTATAAAGTAGATGCAGCTCTACGCACCTTCCTGGTGTCGTGTATGGGGCAGTGGAGGACGGTTCTTCACTATCCAGGATGTCGGCGGATTCTAGGGAACGGCGAACCGATAAAGATAGAGCGTGGCATATTCCAGGGCGACAGTTTGAGTCCACTGTGGTTTTGTCTGGCCCTCAACCCTCTCAGTACACTACTGGATGGTTCGGGCCAAGGCTACCGGTTGAGAAGAGATGGTCAGGTCATATCACACCTCCTTTACATGGATGATCTGAAACTCTTTGCCCCCAACAATTTGCAACTGATGAAGCTTCTGAAGGTAACAGAAACCTTCAGTAGCGCTATCAGCATGGAATTTGGTGTGGACAAATGTGCAATCATGCATGTAAAACGAGGAGAGATTATGGAATCCGTGGGAACCCAACTCTCGGATTCCATACACCTTAGATCACTCTGCTCAACCGAAACCTACAAGTATTTGGGTATGTCGGAAGCGTTAGGCATCAATGCTGTTGATGTGAAGCAGTCGTTGAGAGATCGCTTCTTTGGCCGCCTGAATAAAGTACTGAATAGTCTTTTATCAGGCGGGAACAAGGTCCGCGCTTTCAACGGCTGGGTCATGCCAGTATTGATGTATTCTTTCGGCATACTCAAATGGACTCAGACAGAACTTGACGCCCTGGATAGACGGGTCCGCACACTGCTGACCGCAAATCGAATGCATCACCCACGATCATCGGTGATGAGACTGTATATCCCGCGGAAGTGTGGGGGTCGTGGCTTTTTAAATGCTAAGACCCTACACAACCGCGAGGTGTGCAGCCTTAGGGAATATTTCCTAAAAACTGATGTGGGTATGCATCGTGATGTGGTCGCTGTGGACAAGGGCCTCACCTCACTTTCATTGGCAAACGAGAACTGGCGCAAACCTGTAGTACTGGATGCTAATGACCGCAGAGAAGTATGGCAGAGTAAGGAGCTTCACGGACGTTTTTATCGGGCCTTACATGGGCCCGATGTAGATTTCTTAGCGTCCGTATCCTGGCTGCGTTTTGGTGATCTCTTTGGAGAAACTGAAGGTTTTGTCTGTGCGATTATGGACGAAGTTATGATGACGAATAACTACCGGAAATATATTGTGAAGGATGGTACGGTTGACATCTGTCGGGCATGCCACCGTCCCGGGGAATCAATCCGACACATTATTTCTGGCTGTTCTCGTCTGGCTAATGGAGACTATTTGCATAGACACAATCTTGTAGCCAGGATTATCCATCAGCAACTTGCTCTTAAATACAATCTTGTGGAATCAGAAGTACCGTACTATAGGTATGTGCCCGACCCAGTTCTCGAAAATGGAAATATCACATTATACTGGGATCGATCTATCATCACTGATAGGACTATTGTTGCCAATAAGCCTGACATAGTGGTGATAGATCGACTAGAGCGTCGCACAATAATTGTTGATGTAGCGGTCCCTCATGACGAGAACCTCGTGAAAGCTGAGAAAGATAAGCAAATAAAGTATCTTGATCTGGCTCGCGAGGTTGTCGACATGTGGGAGGTGGATACAGCAATTATTGTGCCAATAGTCGTCACTGCCAATGGTTTAATAGCCAAGAGCCTCGATGAACACCTAAAGAGGCTCTCGTTAGGTAGCTGGATCAAGCGTTTGATTCAGAAAGCGGTACTCCTGGACACGGCGCGTATTGTTAGGAGGTTCCTTTCTCAGGAGCCCTGAACACCGGTGGCTTGGACCCTGTTCCCGATGCCGGTGGACAGCTATTTTTTATATTTTTAATTTTTTTATTATTTTAAAAATATAAAAAATAAGATTTAAAATAAATAAATGGAATAATAATAAATGCAGTTGTGCATAACTTCGCCTACCTCATTTTTCCTCGCATATCTAAAGACGTCTATAGCTACAATATTTTGATTAGAATGCGATTTAGAAACAACGAAATAGAACCTTATTAAATGTGCTTAAAGTATTATATTTTCTCAATTACTATTGAGTAGGCGAAGTTAGGCACGGTAAATTACTCTTTCCATACAAATATGAAGATCCATCCAGGGTTGTCACAATTTATCATTTACCTTAGTTGAATGAAGCACACAAAAATAAAACATTACTTTTATTTATCTTATTTATTTAACGCCTTTTACGAGTAGGTTCTTATATTAGTCTCTCCCATACTACAAATCAGTCTTATTTAGTTAAGTACTAGCATAATCAAATCCTTACAATCCTTCCGGTTAATGAAGGAAAATAATTTCATTCAAATGGCTGCCTCGGCTGGAAATGCAGTAGCCTACACGGTCGGTCCAATTTTTAAGAACATTATGGATTGTGTTCAGCTGTATTTCACCAATGGCTTCACGAATATTGTCCTTTAAAGCATCAATTGTCTCTGGCTTGTCGACGTAACACTTTGACGGCACCCCACAAATAATAGTCCAACGGTGTCTAATAGCAGCTCCGAGGTGGCCAAACGACATCAGCTCTGCGGCTGATGATGCGATTTTCAAAAACACGGCGCAAAACATCAAGTGTAGCGTCGGCTGTGTGGCACGTAGCGCCGTCCTGTTGAAACCAAATGTTGCCAATATCCTCTTCTTCAATTTCTGTAAACAAAAATTCGTTCAACATGGCCCGATAACGATCGCCATTGACTGTAACGGCCACTCCTTGCTCATTTTCGAAGACAATTATTCCTCTGGACCAAAATCCGCACCAAACAGTGACTCGTTTTGGGTGCACCGGCTTTTTAATGAATGCCTGCGAGTTTTCTGTGCCCCAAATGCGACAATTCTGTTTGTTTACATACCCGCCAAGATCCCGCCGAGGTATGTCGTATTCGGCTTTGTAAGAGGAAAGCTCTTTGTTTTTTATCATGTCAAGGGCTAAGTCCATCATTTGTCGGTCATGATTTGTAGTATAGCTTCTCTTTTTTTTATTTTATTTTTTGAGGCCATTTTTCTGAAAAAATAATAAAAAAATAAGTATAATGACAAGAACTTAACGTTCCTCATTGCCCATAGAAATGATCGCTTTAAGCGATAACGTCAAACATTTAAAAAAATATGTTTAATGTCTTTGTTCTCTACGCAATAAAGAATAAAAACATTTTTTTTTATATATAAAAATCCGATGAACAAGATTGGTTAATTTATATTTACAATAAGTATAAACTATACTTAGTTATACCTCTACTATTATCGAAGACAGGCGTGGACGAACGGTTTAGTGACTGGTTTGTTGCGCGTAAAGTCCCGGGTTCGACCCCGGTCAGAGCAAATATTTGTTTCATAGCTTTTATTTGTAATATTTAATAATATTAAATATTGCAATTATTTGTTAATAAAAAAAGAGATGGATATTTGCTTCGGGTCTGGTTATTAAAGAGTGGTAGGCAGTGGTACCCAGTCTGCCGATCCGGGGTAGTACCACCACTTACAAGAAAACAGACTGTGAAGTGATTTGGTCACGTTTCGGGATCAGCTTGTAAGTTACCGGTTCCATCTAGGCCGGCATAGTGGATGTGATTGCTACTCACAGTTATTGAATTGTATTAGCAGTGACATTCATTCATGGACCACACTTTGGCTTAACATCAAGCGGGGTGCTGTCATATGTCGAGTCACAATAAAAAAATAAAAAAAAACCTTTTAAAATGTAAATTAAATTTCATTAGTTTAAATTAAAAGTTCAATAATCTACATTGAAAATATAGTCTTTGCGACAACCCTACGGGTAGGCGATGTTTGGGAACATCATGGCCGCTGATGTGTCCCCTTACATATTTGTAATGTTATCATATCTATTGATAAAGATAATGACAAACTGATTGTTTTATAAGAAAATACAATAAATTTACATTATGAGACACTTATTAGGATAATCTTACCTGTTGACTGGAAGCGACTACAAACAAAGTTTCCCGCACTTCACTAAAAACACCTCACGACACTGACGTTTTCTGATGTAATGGTCGCCAAATTAAGCGGATTAACTAGGTTGCCATCAGCAAAGTATTACCATGACTAAATAAAAAACAAGATGTAGGAGTTTATTTGTAACTTACTTCTAAGGTTTCAGTGATATTGAATTTTTTTTAAATTCAGGCGAAGATTAGGTGACTAGGCGAAGTTAGGAAACTCGACGGTAATTTATAGCTGATGATGACTAGTTTTTTTTGGGAAGTTTTTAATAATTTTTACGCACTTTGGAGGCTTCCTTGGCCCGGGGGCCCCGTATAATTGATACGGCGGTGGCTACGCCCCTGGCCTCTATTTTCTTAATACATTTTAGCGTCGAAAAGCAGTGAAATTACGTCACACTGATATTTGGCATCTTTGTTAACAAATCAATAGGTAAACCACGATGGCTCGACATATTTCAGCACACAGCACCCCGCCTGATGTTAATCTGGAGTGCAGTCCATGAATGGATGTGACTGCTACTACAGTTCAATGACCGAGTAGCAGTCACATCCACTATAGCGGTATAGTAGGAACCGGCAGGTGCTTATATCATAGAAACAGGACGATATTTAATAAAGATACATTGGTACCGGCACTATTCTACCACGGTCGCCTACATCATTGTTTTCGTTCATGGTATTCCTGTGGATACTTTTCTACACAGTTATCTGCATAATTTAGAGGTTAGGAATTAGGTACATTAAATAAAAACAATATAATATCAATAATATTTTATTTCTAACAATATAAACGCATCTTCTGGACAAAAATAATTATGTCCAAATTCATTAAAAATTATTATCTAAAAAAACAATAATTCAAAAAAGTATGTCTTTAATTTAAAAAAATATAACATTTTAGTATTTATAATACTCTTACGCAACACGTCCTTTTAAAAAGGTCGTGAATTTTTAAATATATAAAAAAAATTTTTTTTTATTATTTTTTCTTAAAATTAAATTAACCTATTTACAGGCATAACGCTTCACTAAGTAGGTTTCTGCGGTAGGAAAACCTACTTAGTGAAGCGCTAGTTAATCAATCGATAGGCAGAGACAATGGAGCGCCACTTGCCACGAGCCTGACACAACTCCCTCGCTTCCCTCACATTCACAATTCTCTTCATACAAGCTCTATGGTTATATCTAAAATCTCAAGAACTGTCAATAATTACCAGGGCCGTCTTTACCCGGGGGTTCAAGGGGTGCAGTGCACTCGGGCGCAGAGTCTTATGGGGGGCATGCCGACCACCATAAACTTCGATAGGTACCTACTACACTGAGACCACGCGAGCGGAGCCTTGACTTTCGCACCCCGGCGCTGAATATGCTTAAGACGGCCCTGATTATTACAACAAAAATATCGTCATTCTCAATTGTAATGGACTCTAAGAATATGGAAAGAATAGCATCTGTGCTAAAATAAGAACTAATCCATTGTTATTTGTCTCATTTATATTATACCCGTGTGACTGAAAGAGACAACCACTTGTACTTCAATTCCTTTTTTTGAAAATAGCCATAAGTGAAAATAGTATAAACGGTTGTATTTTGTAGTAATTTTAGGGCTCCTTCTATTTCTAAGTACAAATTATTTGAATGGACTTTTCTGTGGCAATTTTAACAGTTTTTCAATTAAAAACTATAGAAGAGGCACGCTATGATGGCTGCTTTGACGTTTGACCGTTAATGAAGTTTCGTATAAATTAATGATAACGTTTGAAGGAGTAAATTGTCATTTTTAATTGACACTATAAAGAGTTTTGGCGGGAAACTGCAAGTGACAGGTCGTGCGATTTTTAATTATTTGTAAAGCTTATGTTTCTTGAATATTAATGTATAATAATGGTGCAATTGTTATCCAGTAATCATTTTTAAGTTGATTGAGTATAGACAAGTGATTGAAAGCTGTTTAACGTGTCTCTTCGTGTGTTCCATCCAAGACTCCATCGGTAAAGTTTTGGTAAAGCTTTTCCACCGCTTTCCCAAAACCATCATCTTCACCCTCATTTAATGGATTAAACACTGAAGTGTTTCATCTTCATCCACTGAAGACATTGTAATTGTTTTACGGAAGACTAGGCTGTTTGGAAAAGTTTCCTTTTGCCTTCCCAGAATGGGAGAATTGAACTAAAAAAAAAATTGACACTATAAAGAACAGCAATTTGTTCCTTCATACGTTAATATTAATTTATACGTCACTTCAAGAACGTCTCAAACGTCAAACCGGCCATCATAGCATGCCGCTAGTATAATTATATTAATACATTTATAATCTAAAAAGGCACATATTTAAAATATTAAACTTAATTAAAACAAATTAGTATAGTATTAAAAACAAATACATCTTAGTGCAGACTATACTTTTTTTAAAGTAAATAAGCAGCAGTCACATCCACTATGCCGGCCTGTTGGAACCGGCAACTTACAAGCTGATCCCGTAACGCGACCAAATCACTTCACGGTTTGTATACTTGTAAGTGGTGGTACTACCCTGGATCGGCAGACTGGGTACCACTGCCTACCACTTTTATCGTATTAGAGGGTTTTATAAGTTTTAAATTGACCAGTGGAGGGACTGGGCCCCTTTCCCAACTCCTGCGCGGAGGAAGATTATTTAGGCCCCTGGCCTTCGTACTTATATAAAACTAGAAAATTGGTAAATTATATTTAATATTAGTATTATTAATAAAATCTCAGATTCAACTATAATAATATTAGTTCATAAAATTAAAACAATAATTTGATTAACTAAACAAATAATAAAAACATTATTTATAACAAAAAAATATATCAAAATAAGATTTAAAGCGTTTGAAATAAGGATGGCTTTTGCATAAAGTTGCTCCGACGCTTAGGCCGTATATTGTCGCTGTCTATACAAAAATAATCCGTATTTCGAGCGCATTAAGGTCTACTTTACGGCGTAAGACCAACGCCAAACCTTTCAATCAATAGAAAGTAAAAGAGCTCAGAGACTAATAAACGTCATTATACTAGCGGCATGCTATGATGACCGTTTCGACGTTTAACCGTTCATAAAGTTTTATTTTTATTGTTATACGACATTTGACCTCGACCCGCCCGATAATAAGCAAGAGGAGGTTCACGGCTGCCTCAGTCGCCGTCACAATGCCGGCCAAAGGTGCTTCTTCACGCACCGCTTGAATCCAAGGTCATAGGATGGAGAGAACACATGGGCTGTCAAAGCATTCCATTTGTCGATTGATCTACAAAGAAAAGGCACCGAACTTTTTAGTTTGTATAAATAAATAATCACGTTTAAAGAAGCAAATTGCTGTCCTTTATTGTCACTATAAAGAACATTTTGGCCGGCATAGTGACGGCGATTGAGGCAGCCATGAACTAACTTGGTTGTTTCAGTCGTCGTCACTCTTGGATCTCCTCTTGCTTTTCATCAGGCGAGTCGAGGTCAAATGTCGTGTTACAATAAAAAAAACTTTATAAACGGTCAAACGTCAAAACGGCCATCATAGCATGGCACTGGTATAGTAATAATTTGACAGTTTTCACATAAAAATCTGTCAATTTTGTCATTTATATCGTCATTAACAGGCTTCCTATTACGTAAAAAAAAATGACAACAAGTGACAATTTTGACAGCATTATTTCTGTCAAAATTGACACTTGTCATTCTAGTAGTCGTTTAAAAGATCTTGAAGTTCTTTAAAGAAGTACAAAAACTGATTAATATAGATGTCTTTAATGTTTTTATGTGTTTTCTTATATCAAGTATCTGATCATCATCATCAGCCAAAAGACGTCCACTGCTGAACATAGGCCTCCCCCTTAGAACGCCATTTCGAACGACAAGATGCCAGTTGCATCCACCGGTTATTCGCGACTTTTACTATGTCTTCAGTCCACCTAGTGGGAGGCATACCTACGCTGCGTCTGGCGATTCGTGGTCTCCACTCTAGAACCTTTCTTTTTCATCGGTTATCGGTTTTTCGAGCGCTGTGGTCTGGCCATTGCAAACCCTACGAGCTATGTCGGTTAAATCTGACACTAGCTGCCATTTTATTTTAAAGCAATAGGTCAAAAATAGTGTCAAAAGTTTGACATATAGGAATAACTGTCAAATTTTCAGTAACGGATAATTTAAGTATCCGATTAGGGCGGTTTTATATTTCTAATTAGTTGGTGACAGCAATAGTGAATTATCATCAACGATTTCGACTCTGTATGTTGAGTTGTCAGGCAAATGTCGAACCAGTTCATCTGTCAGTCTGATGTGAGCACCATGTGGACCTGACACCAGCACCGTCTCGCAAATCTGCAGAAGAAAAGCATTCTTATAATGAAATAAGGCGACTGTGGTGCAGTGGCAGCGCAATGGTTATGCAAACAGAGAGCACGATTGTCAAAGAGGCAGTGATGCCCAGTCTGCTGATCCGATGTAGTACCACCACTTACAAGTATACAGACCGTGAAGTGAATTGGTTACATTAAGCATCAGCTTGTAAGTTGGCGGTTCCAACTGGGTCAAATAACTATAAGTACCAGTCACCTGCAATCATACATTATAGAAAAAAAACTCACCTTAGTTGGCAAATCTGCTTGTAGCATAGCGTTGAGCTTCTGCAACAGCTCCTGAGCACGACAGGCGTGAAGATACAGGGCACTGTAAATGTTACAACCGGCTGGGCACACGTAGACCGTCAAACGTGGTTCTATGCGTCTGTGAAACAAGGTACAAATAAGATTGGTGGACTGTATATAGTGTCAGTATGGAAGGAGCTATAGTGTAGACGACAGAGGGTGCTATTGTGTAGACGACAGAGGGCGCTATAGTGCAGACGACAGAGGGCGCTATAGTTTAGACGACAGAGGGCGCTATAGTGTAGACGACAGAGGGCGCTATAGTGTAGACGACAGAGGGCGCTATAGTGTAGAGCAGCCATGCCTAACCTTTTTAAGTTTGCGGGCCATTTGTTATGTCTGCAAAACCTATCCTAAGATGGATTTTGTATCGTCTGTCAATCTACGCCATATTTGTTCTGCTTTGAACTGTCATAATTATAGTCTGATCATTTTGCACACCTAAACAATTTTTTTTCAAGTTTAAATTCATATTAAACTTTTAATACAATTAAGCCCAAGTCGCCATACAAAATGAATGATGTCCTTTTTTCTACAGACACAAGGCAAATTCGTATTTGAACACTTAAATGATGATTCTGTTTTTGAGCCTATCTACAAGACAAGTTGTAAATAAAAATGTTATACACTTCAATTGCTGTAAAAAATGCAAGAAAAGCGTTCTTCGGAGGTTTTTTTTATATTTTATTTTATTGTGACACGACATCTGACCTCGTCCCGCCTGATGATAAGCAAGAGGAGGTCCAAGAGTGACGACGACTGAGAAAACCGGGTTTGTTCACTGCTGCCTCAGTCGCCGTCACTATGCCGGCCAAAGAGGACTGTAAAAGGATTAAATATCTATACTTACTTAGCATGCAAGGCATTGAAAAGACGTATACCATCAGCCAGACCACATATTTGGATTATATCATCACGCGATAATCTGTTGAAAGAAAAGTTAAATATTTGTATTTTAATATTAGTTTATAAATACTGGAGTGATTTAAATGTTTATCCCCTCCTGATATTAAGCTGTTGCGGTCGTAAATCTACTATGCCGGCCTAAGCTCATCCCGGAACGCGGCTCAGTCATGATTAGCATAGATACTAAATAATAGAATTCTTTATTGTACATTTGGCCTGTATGAGGAGAATTGTGGATGTGATGGAAGCAAGGGAGTTGTGTAAGGATCGTGGTAGGGGGCGCTCCATTGTCTCTGCCTATCCCTGTGGGAAAACGGCGTGACAATTTGATTGATTGATAATTGTACATAAGTAATTACAAAAAAATTACAAGAGTTTAACTTTATGTCTTTTCCATTATTTAAACTTTGGGACATGTATGCGATGATATCTTTAGTGCGGAAAGTGAAAGAAAACTATTTTTAAATACATATAATAAATTACATATACATAATATTTACACATATGTACATAATTTTAGTACTTATAAAGCATTGACGACAGGCGTGGACGAACGGTTTAGCGATTGGTTTGTTGCGCGTAAAGTCCCGGGTTCGATCCCCGGTCGGAGAAAATATTTGTTCCATAGCTTTTATTTGTAATATTTAATAATATTACAAGTATTTATTAATAAATAAAAAAAAGAGATGGATATTTGCTTCGGGTCTGGTTATCAAAGAGTGGTAGGCAGTGGTACCCAGTCTGCCGATCCGGGGTAGTACCACCACTTACAAGTATACAGACCGTGAAGTGATTTGGTCACGTTTCGGGATCAGCTTGTATGTTGCCGGTTCCATCTAGGCCGGCATAGTGGATGTGATTGCTACTCACAGTTATTGAATTGTAGTAGCAGTGACATTCATTCATGGACCACACTTCGGCCTAACATCGAGCGGGGTGCTGTCATATGTCGAGTCACAACAAAAAATAAAAAAAAATTGACAAATACTCAAATTATTTTGATCCTTTAGCATGATTCTATATAATAAGCATTTAATTTCTCATCATCTCAAAGGTTAGTTGTTAGAAAATGCTTAACTCGACTATGTACCTATTTTTACTGCTACTTACAGTTAAATAACTGTAAGTAGCAATTAAGTAAGTGGATACTTTACCAGCCCATGTGTTTTCTCTATTCTGTAACCTTGGATCTTTCAAGCGATGCGTGAAGAAGCACTTTTGGCCGGCATAGTGACGGCGACTGGGGCAGCCATAAAGACTCTGTTTTTGCGGGTCGAGGTCAGATGTCAAATCACAAAGATTCAAATACATAAATTGAATAGTATCTTCTCAATGCCCTGGATTCATTGCCGCGCCGAGCTGACCGAAGGTGATGCAGAGGTCACGCGAACTCTGGAGCCCCTGCAACTACGCAGAGACATGGCGGCTCTGTGCGTCCTCTATCGCCTATACCACGAAGGAGAAGCTCTTTAACTTTGTTCCTACCTCGTCCTTTCACACCCGTAATAAACGCCAAGCAGTCGAACTAAAAAGTTCGGTTCGTCTTTTCTTTGTAGAACAATTGACAAGTGGAATGCTTTGCCAGCCCATGTGTTCTCTCCGTCCTATGACCTTGAATCCTACAAGCGATGCGTGATAGTAACGGCGACTGAGGCAGCCGTGAACAATCCGTTTTTTCAGTCGTTGTCACTCTTGGACCTCCTCTTGCTTATCATAAGGCAGGTCGAGGTCAGATGTCGTGTCACAATGAAAAATATAACTATAAAGCAGGCTCACCTCAACAAATCCGCTCCAGAGAAATTGGCAAAAGTCGCAGTGTGCTGGGCAAATCTGTTATTAGACAACCATATTTGTGTTTCCAATGATGACGCTTCTTTGTTCAGACCATAACACTGAAAATGAAAAATAAGGATAATTATCCGACCAAATTGGAGTCAACCTGCAGAAAGCTGGGTTGCCTAGTGCCTTTAACCGAAGAGCTTGTATGAAGAGAATTGAGGCGACCGTGGTGTAGTGGCAGTGGTTACGCAACCCGAGAGCACGGGTTCAAGACGGCTGGTCCAATGTATCTTTGATATATGTACCGTGGTTGTCCTGTTTCTATGATACAAGCACTTTAGTAGCTTAGTATAGAAATGTAAATAATAAAAATAAAGATTGTGGATGTGAGGGGTTGTGTCAGGATCGTTGTCTCTTCGTATTCCTGTGAGAAAAAGGTGTGACAATTTGATTATCATTGTCATTATCTTTGGTAATTTTACGCTTCAATACCCAGGAGTATAGGCACAGCAATTTTACAGCAGAAGTTCGCAGTGTCTAAAACCGTATACAGTCTGTATGAAGATAATGATAGATGAAGTTAGCTAGAGAGTTGTGTCAGGATCGTGGAAGGGAGGGTTGTTTTAAGAGTGGTAGGCAGTGGTGCCTAGTCTGTACCACCAGTGGCGTAGTGTGGAAGTCAGCCGCCCGGGGCGGAAAAAAATTTACCGCCCCCTTATTTAGTAGTTTCAATCATAGGTACAACAAAAATGTGAATTTCAAGTTCAAAGTTTAACGATTCATTATAGTTTTTTTAAATTTTTGCCGCCCCCTAAATGAGCCCCCCGGGGCGGGCCGCCCCCTCCACCCCCGCCACGCTGCGTAACTGTGTACCACCACTTATTATTTATTTATTAAATTTTCACACTAAGTAAAAGCAAACAGACCGTGAAGTGACTTTGTCATCGTGTTTCAACTAGGCTGGCATAGTAGATGTGACTGTTACTTACACTTATCTAACTGTAGCAGTTACCTCTATTCATAGACCGCACGGTGCTGTCATATGTCGAGTCACAATAAAAAAAAACAATGCTAACCTTGTCAGGGTCCTCAGCTGGTTGCGTAAGATCTGGTAATATAGCTCCTGGCGAATGACAAGGCGGTGATGCAGCCTTAATGTCGCTACAACTGAAAAAAAACTTTTATTAGACCCAGTATTCTGTGTTTTTAGGGTTCCTTAGTAAAAAACGGAACCCTTATAGATTGGTCATGTCTGTCTGTCTGTCCGTCCGTATGTCACAGCCACTTTTTTCCGAAACTATAAGAGCTATACTGTTGAAACTTGGTAAATAAATGTATTCTGTGATTTTAACACAAAACTTGCCTGTATGAAGAGAATTTTGGATGTAAATGGAGTTGTGTTAGGATCGTGGCAAGTGGTTTCATTGTCTCTGCCTATCCGTGTGGAAAAAAAGCATGACAATTTGATTGATTGATATTCACAAATGACATATGTTGTGCCCCAATAATAATAATAAAACATTTTCACAGTATTTCATAGATATTTTTATATACCTATATTCGTGTTGATTTTTTTTCATTGTGACTCGACATATGACAGTACCCTGCTTGATGTTAAGCCGAAGTGTGGTCCATGAATGAATGTCACTGCTACTACAATTCAATAACTGTAAGTAGCAATCACATCCACTATGCCGGCCTAGATGGAACCGGTAGTAATTATTTTTTTATCGAGTTTGTTTACGACTTTTGCCAAGTAAGGAAAAATGTACAGTAGTACCACAAAAGAATGTTTTGAGGAGCTCTTAACTCTTGTTGTTTGTACCTCGTCTTTGTATTTCCGTGATACCCTGCATAGCTCGGAGTAGAATCAGGATTCTGACAACCGATTTATGGCCGGCATAGTGACAGCGACTGTGTCAACCTTAAACTGACTAAGTTTTTTTTCAGTCGTCGGCTCTCTGGAACCTCCATCAAGCTCACTATCAGGCGGGTCGAAGTAAAATGTGGAGTCACATTAAAAAAACAAACTAATAGATTAGGTGCGTTATTTTGTGGAATGCTTTACCAGTCTATGTTTACTCCCTACCCTATAACCTTGAATGCTTCTAACAAAACATTAGGAAACACTTTTGGCCAGCATAGTTTTTTTAATTGTGACACGACATTTGACCTCGATCCGGCTGATGATAAGCAAGAGGAGGTACAAGAATGAATATGACCAAAAAACCGAGTTATTTCACGGCTGCCCCAGTCACCGTCACTATACCGGCCAAAGGTGTTTCTTCAAGCATCGCTTAAAGGATCCAAGGTTATAGGATAGAAAGAACACCCACTGTTGTCCACTGTTCTACAAAGAAAAGACGCAACGAACTTTCTAGTTCGACTGCCGATTCGGTCGACAAAATGCGGATGCTTCCCTCGACCAGTGCGGGTGTGAAAAATTACGGGTGTGAAAAAACATGGTAGGAACCAGTTCTCTGCGTAGTTGCAGGAGCTCCAGAGATCTGACCTTGATCGGCCTGATGGTAGGCAAGAGGAAGTCAAAAAGTGCAGACGACTGAAAAAACCGAGTCATGCACCGTCGTTTGGCATTCTTGCTCTTGCTTACCACGTATATTCCAAGAGCCCTGTCTACCCTTAAGTATTACTAAAGTCGTAAATATATAAACAAATGAGAGTTAATAGCGTAATTTGCTTTGGCACTAATTCAAGTGTGTTAGTAACTGGTTTTAAAAATAGTTTTGACCTTTTCAATTTATATTTAATATTGTTTTAAACTTGACAAGGGTATTTTTTATATATATTGTGACTCGACATAATGAGGTGCTTGTTCCTACATTCATGTATGGAAGTGAATGTTAGGTGTGGCAGAAATGCGTGGAATGCATTTCTACCACACAGAAATGTGTGGTAGAAATGCGGTCATTAAGGAGTGTATGTGGAGTGACGATAGCGGATAGAATAAGGAATAGCACAGTGCGCGATAGATGTGGTTTGAAACAAGATGTAGTGACAAGAATTGACAAAGGGATGCTCCGATGGTTTGGGCACATGGAAAGGATAAGTGAAAGTAGATTGACGAAAGCAATTTATAAGTCTGATATGGATGGATGCGTTAAACAAGGCCCAGGAGGGTGTTTTCCAATCAAATAGGAGACATCCTCAAGAAAGCTAGGTTATGGGTACCTTAGGGCCCGTATGAAGAGAATTGTAGATGTAAAACAAGCGATTTGATTGATTGATTGACTCTACATATGACAACACCCCACTGGAGTGTGGTCCATGAATAAAAGTAACTGCTGCTTACATTTTAATAACTGGGAGCAGCAGTCACATCCACTATGCCGGCCTAGTTGGCACCGGCAACTTACGAGTTGATTCCGAAACGCGACTAAGTCACTTCACGGTCTGTATACAACTCTCTTACAACCAGACCCCAAGTATATATATGTTAAGAAAAAAAGAGGCGGATATTTGTCCGGATCCAGGATTAGCTTGTAAGTTGCCGGTTCCAACTAGGCCGGGATAGTGAATGCGATTACTCAATCAATCAATAAATCACTCTGTCACGTCTTTGTCCCACAGGAATAGGCAGAGACAATGGAGCGCCACTTACCACGATCCTTACACAACTTGTAAGTGATTACTACATACAGTTATTGAACTGTAGTAGCAGTCACCTCCATTCATGGACCGCACTCCAGCTTAACATGAGTTGAACGTCTGTCGGATTCGCTAGTGTGTTTTTTTATAAATTATCTACTTACTCTTGGTAATAAAGTGGCTTCATTTGATTGGTCGGTGAAATGAGACCTGAAAAACATTTTTTTATTAATTGGCACTCTAACCTCCTCTTTTTACTTATCATCAGGCGGGTCAAGGTCATATAGGGAGTAACATTTTTTTTTAATTGTGACAACACACCATCTGATGGTTAGTAAGAAGAGGAGGTCCAAGAATAGAGGCAACAGTAACCTCAGGCAACTGCAGACTGCACTACTTGTTTGTATGAGATTGATTTCGTGCAAGGCGACACTAGTGTGCAGCCGCCGCATTAATATTGTTTCCAAACATCATATTTATAATCTATGACTGATTGACGCAATATTGTCGCCTTGCATGGAATCTTATACAAACAAGTAGTGCAGTTTGCGGTCGCAGGCGGAATCATACCTTTAAATAACGTCGCCATAAAAAATATTATTTAGTAAGTTACGTTGATAAAGCAGTGGACAAGTCATTTTTTTACTATTGTGTATTAAGTGAATACAGAACAGTACCTGTACAGACGCTGAAGTGACTTAGTCGCGTTTCGGGATCACCTTTTAAGTTGCCAGTTCCAACTAGGCCGGCATAGTGTGTGACTGCTACTTGTAATAACTGTGGTAACATGTATAGTACATTTTTTTTACTTGGCAAAAGTAGTAAACAAACTTTCGGCAATGCTTTTTTTAAATATTATTATTATTAAAGGGTCACATTTGTGATTTGTGAATTTTCCGTTTTCATATAAATGATTTTATAATAGATAAAAATAATGTATATATGTGCTGTCTCCATTGTCGTTGCTTATCCCTGTGGCAAAAAGGCGTGACGATTTGATTGATTGATTTATTTGTGTGTGTGATTTTAATATATTTAATGCATTTGTTACATTGTGTATGTTTATTCTCTAGAATAAAACAGTAATAAACCGTTTCCTTAGATAAATGGCATGGGAAATGGTGAGTATCATGTTTGTTTAATGTTTACTACTTGTGCCAAGTAATAGGGCGTTCTCACGGGGCGATTTTAGTTGATCAATATATTTCGTTATACAAAAATTCGAAAGCAAATATTGACGGTAGCGTTCTTACGATTTAATAATAATCGACTCAATATTACACGTGTTATTACACTATCTGTCCATTTTAGCATTGTGGATGTGGACGCCACAATTCACATTTTATTTTACAAACAAACAAAATACTGGTGATGGAGGAATGCAATATACAGTACATAGGTACTCAATCGCGCTGATTGACTGACTGATTGGACTGATTATTCAATGCAAGTTGAACAAACAAGTTCAGACGAGTCGATTCGCTGTCAGCTATCAAATGAATCAACAAAAGTCGAAAGGTCTTTAACTTTTGTTGAATAGATATTTATTGCTTCAACTTGATTGAAAGTCTGTTCAGACGGTTCAAATCACGAACGATTTCGCAGTTGATTAACTGAAATCGCCCCGTGAGAACGCCTCATAAGAAAAAACACAGTATAGAAGAAGCATGAGAGTAGAATTAACGCTGTAGAAATGCGGTCATTAAGAAGTTTATGTGGAGTGACGATAGGAAGGGTGACATGTGACCGAAAGCACCCCTCACCCTGAACCGCTCCACTACACCAGGAATCTACTCAGTTGAGAGCTAGAAAGAAAATAGATCAGGTTCTATACTTGATAACTTACCTTGTGGTTTAGCAGGTACCATGGTGCCTGGTCCATTTTTCTGTAGAGCGCTGCAACAAAAAGGTACTTGTTATCATCACGAAATTGTGACTCGACATATGACAGAAACCTGCCTGATGTTAGGTTGCGGTGCGGTTTATGAATGGAAGCGAGTGCTACTGTATTTTTAAACTAAACTACCAAAGTGCTTGTATCATAGAAAGCTAATCCCGAAACACGACTAGGTCACTTCACGGTCTGTACACTTTTAAGTGGTGCTACTACCCCGGATTGGCAGACTGGAACCCTCAACCAGATCCGGTGCAAATATCCCTCTTTATAAAATATTATTAAAAAATTCATTTTTTACATTTCCATGCTAAGCTTGTATCATAGAAACAGAACAGCCAAAGTACATATATCAAAGGCACATTGGTACCGGTGGGTGATATCGAACTCGTGCTCTCGGTTTGTTACGCTGCCACTACACCACGGTCGCCTCAGCTAATAAATGCTACGAAACAAATCTTTACTCCGATCGGGAATCGAACACGAGACTTTAAGTGTAACGGTATGCTAACCGCGCCACGCGTCGCGTCAACATAATATATTATTATTGTGACGTTTCATTTGACTTTACCTTGGATAAGCAAGAGAAGAAGTGGAGCATCGACGGTTAAAAAAATCTATAAAAATACGAATCATAGAAACAGGACGACCCGAAAACCCGGGACGGTGTTTTCCGCTAAAATCGAAGAAATCCTCAAAAAAGCTAGGTTACCTATTGCCCATAACCGTAGAGCTTGAATGAAGAGAATTGTGAATGTGAAGGAAGCGAGGGAGTTGTGTCAGGATCGTGGCAACTGGCGCTCCATTGTCTCTGCCTATCCCTGTGAGAAAAGGCGTGACTATTCAATTGATTGATATCTTTAATACCACTACACCATTGGTCGTCTAATATTTCAACAACAAACTGCCAGTAACTAGTTTTCAATACAATAAAAACAACAGCCGAATTATTTGAGTAGAAACCGAATAAATCCAGCGAATAATAAAATCTATATGTTATGAAACGACAGACGTAGCTGAACGGTTAGCTATTGGTTTGTTGTTGCGCATTAAGTCCCGGATTCTATTCTCGAGCAAATATTTGTTTCATAGCTTTTATTTGTAATATTTAATTATTATATTAATTATTGCAAATATAAAAAATGAGGCGAATATTTAATGAATTAAAGAAATTTTATGAGGCTAACGTTGGTTTTGATTTAACAATTTCATTGTAAATCAACCAATAGGACAACACCTCAGTCTCTCCGCGACCACGATGTCTGCAAAGCTCTCGAAACGTCGGAATAATAAAATAAAATTGTAAAATAAAAACCAAAATAAACGCGATAGTAAGCCGCATAAAATTTGTTTAATTCATTGATCAATGTTCGCGCAAAATCTAAGAAAATTTTAGGTAAATATTTGCTTCGGGTCTGGTTGTCGAAGAGTGGTAGGCAGTGGTACCCAGTCTGCCGATCCGGGGTAGTACAACCACTTACAAGTATACAGACAATGCCGGTTCCAATTAGGCCGGCATAGTGGATGTGATTGTTACTTACAGTTATTTATTTGTAGTAGCAGTGACATCTATTCATGGACCGCACTCCATCTTTGAGTGGCATGGTTAAGGCAACTGAGTCGGCCGTGAACTGGCTCGGGTTTTTTTCAGCCGTCGCCACTCTTTGACCTCTATCGTGCGCACCATCAAACAGGTTAAGGCCAGATGTCGAGTCACAATTAAAAAAATAGCAGTCCCATCCACTATCCCGGCCTAGTTGGAACCGGCAACTTAAAAGCTAATCCCGAAACGTGACTAAATCACGGTCTGTTCGTTTGTATGTGATGAGTACCATCCCAGATCGGAAGACCAGGCAACCTCATTTTTTTTATTGTGACTCAACATCTGACCTCGATTGTTGTAAGCATAATAGAGGTCCAAGAGTTCCGACGACTGAGTGCCAGTCGCCGTCACTATTTTTTTAATTCATATTTATTAACTGAGCTGCTTGTATCATAGAAACAGGACAACCAAAGTACATATATATAAGCCGTCCAAATAACAGTCTGTACTTTTGGATGTATTTGTTTTACCCTGGATTAGCATTCGGCAAATGACAAAGAATCTGCCTACCACTCTTTACAAAAAAAAACGAAAAAAAACTTTTTTTTATTTATTTTTTATTGTGACTCGACATATGACAGCACCCCGCTTGATGTTAAGCCAAAGTGTGGTCCATGAATGAATGTCACTGCTACTTCAATTCAATAACTGTGAGTAGCAATCACATCCACTATGCCGGCCTAGATGGAACCGGCAACTTACAAGTTTATCCCTAAACGTGACCAAATCACTTCACGGTCTGTATACTTGTAAGTGGTGGTACTGCCCCGGATCGGCAGACTGGGTAAAAAGAAAACAAAAACCAAATTATTTACTTAACATCTCTTCGTAGAGGTATCACATTAATTTTAACAGCTCGAAATTGTCTTTCAAGCTCTCTATAAGTCCCTGGCTCGCGCGTCTCCAGTTCCACTTCAGCGGAGAGCATCGAGAACCTCATTTTCCACCCTCGAGCCTCCACCCCGTGGACCAGCCTCGCCTTCATCTTAACCCCTCTCTTATAATTTTTATAGCTTACAAACTGCTCGAATACGAGCATACTTATGGTCAGCTATGGTCCTGGCGTGTCAAATTTAAAAACAAAAACGCCCCTCTACAAAATTCATGTGTTTTTCGCGCGAAAATTCCAATCATTTCTGATATTAAACTAATTTCGTTCATTTGTGTTATTACTTTTGATTCACACTAATTTTTGTATTAACTATAAATTTTTCACAACAATCATAATTAGGAATTTACTTGTAAATCATATTTTAATATTTAACGTAACTTTCCGATATACATACGAGTAATTTAATTAAACGTGTTAGAACGTCGTTACCCGACGCGCGCGAACACCAAACTACAAATTTCAAAATGGCCGTCTCGCGTATAACTTGTAACCGGTTCTAGTTGGTTCAAAACAGAACGCTCCGGACTGATTCAGTGTTATGACTCAACGTCACGATAAAATAGTGTTGTACGATGTTGTTTATCGAATGTTGAGGTAGGTCGATAAATAAGTCGTTTTTATTATTTATTATTGTGACTCGACATATGACAGCACCCCGCTTGATGTTAGGCTGACGTGTGGTCCATGAATGGATGACACTGCTACTACAATTCAATAACTGTGAGTAGCAATCACAATCACTATGCCGGCCTAGTTGAACCGGCAACTTACAAGCTGATCCCAAAACGCGACCAAATAACTTCCGGTTTAATATCAAGCAGGGTGCTGTTATATGTCGAGTCACAAAAAAAGAAAATGTGACTCGGCATATGACAACACACATCTGATGTTAAGCTGGAGGCAACTTCTACTACAGTTTTAAACAACTGCAAGTACCAGTCACATTTACTATGCCGGCTTAGTTTTGGCTTTTAGATTTTATAGAGACTTAATACTGTAAAATAGGCTTTAAAATGAATTACAGTTATCTGCGTCGTTTTTTTTATTATTTTGTATTATTTAAGGTGTAATACGAATCCCAGTTTGGACTGGTTTAGTAAATACTTGTTAGTTTTTGGATTAATCTACTTCTTGTTTATAACTAAAACAAGTAAGAAATAGCACAGTGCGCGATAGATGTAGTGACAAGGATTGATAAAGAAATGCTATGATGCTTAGGGCACATAGAAATGATAAGTAAAAGTAGATTGACAAAAGGAATTTATAAATCTGATATGGATGGATGCGTTAAACGAGGCTGGCCCAGGAGGGTGTTTACCGACCAAATCAGAAACATTTCCAAATAAGATGGGTTGCCTAGTGTCCATAATCGTAGAGCTTCTAGGAAGAGAATTTTGGATGTGAGAAAAGCGAGGGAGTTGTGTCAGGATCGTGTCAATTGGCGCTCCATTGTCTGTGCCTATCCCTGTGGGAAAGAGGCGAAATTTGATTGATTGACTTAACATTAACCGTGTTACCACAAATAAATAAACGTGCTTTAGACAGGCATTAAACATTTTTTAGGTCAATTTTATTGTGACTCGACATCATACCTTGACTTGCCTGATGGTAATGGGAAGTCCGGCGGTTTGCGATTGGTTTGTTGCGCGTAAAGTCTCGGGTTCGATTTCCGGTCGAAGCAATTTTTTGGTAATAAAAAAAAGAGGCGGATATTTGCTTCGTGTCGAGTGGTAGGCAGTGGTACCCAGTTTGCTAATCCGAGGTAGTGCCACCACTTACAAGTATGCAGACCGCGAAGTGATTTAGTCGCGCTTCGGGATTAGCTTGTAAGCTGCCAGTTCCAACTAGGCCGGCATAGTGGATGTGCTTACAGTTATTTGATTTGTAGTAGCAGTGAAATCCATTCATGGACCACACTCCAGCTTAATATCAGGCAGGGTGCTGTCATATTCCGAGTCACAAACTATTCAGCTTACGGTCGCCCATTAGCATGCCTTGTATCATACTGGCCGACCGAAGTACATATATCAAAGATACATTGGTATCTATAAGCGGTTATCAACTATCAACCGGGCTTCCTTGGCTTGCATAACCAATGTTCCTACCACTAGATCACAGTTGATTTATTATATTCATTTTTTTTATTTATTGTGACTCAACATATGACAGCACCCTGCCTGATGTTAAGCTGGAGTGCGGTCCATGAATAGAGGTTACTAGGCCGGCACTATGCCACTATGCCGGCCTAGTAAAAAATATTATTGTATCGTCATTGCCAATTAGTCTTAACTCCTCACAAGGTAACAAGGTAAGGCAGAGACAACGTCACCCTGCGCTTTTAAGAATCTCTCGAAATGTACACCGCCTGATGTTAACCTGGAGTACACTCCATTAATGGATAACAACTAGTGCTTTAAAAAAATTACAAGTAGCAGTCGGATCACTGGTTGGCCTACTTGCAACTGGCAACTTACAAGCTGATCCTGAAACGCGACCGAGTCACTTCTCGATCTGCAAACTCGAAAGCGATGACGACTGTAAAAACCGATACAGTTACAGTCGCCGTCACTATGTTGGCAATTCTAATTATAGTCCTAGTAAAAAATGTGATAATAAAAACAATAGAAATAGATATTAAGGTCAAGTTAGAGCGTTCTATTTATAACATTGAATAGTGATGTAACCATTTTCGAGTTATCGATGAAATAATAATATTTTATTTTTTATTGTGCCTCGATATTTGACATCGACCTGCCTGATGATAAGCAAGAGGAGATCCAAAAGTGCAGACGATTGAGACAACCGAGTTAGTACACGGCTGTCTCAGCCGCCGTCACTATGCCGGCCAAAGGTGCTTCTTCACGCATCGCTTGAAGGATCCAAGGTTATAGGAGGGAGAGAACACATGGGCTGGCAAAGCATTCCACTTGTCGATTGCTCTACAAAGAAAAGATGCACCGAACTTTTTAGTTCGACTGCCGATTCTGTCGACAAAATGTGAATGCTTTCCCCGACCAGTGCGGGTGTTACGGATGTGAAAAGACGAGACGATAATCTTGCATAGTCACAATCTTGTAGCCAGGATTATCCATCAGCAACTTGCTCTTAAATTGACGAATTAAGAGCAAATTATTTTTGACGACAAGCGTGGACGAACGGTTTAGCGATTGGTTTGTTGCGCGTAAAGTCCCGGGTTAGATCCCCGGTCGGAGCAAATATTTGTTAATAAAAAAAAGAGATGGATATTTGCTTCGGGTCTGGTTATCAAAGAGTGGTAGGCAGTGGTACCCAGTCTGCCGATCCGGGGTAGTACCACCACTTATAAGTATACAGAACGTAAAGTGATTTAGTGACGTTACGGGATCAATTTTGGTATCACGTTTGGTGATATACCCAGGAGCAGGATGCCTACGACTCTTGCTTACAATTACAATAAAAATAAGATCTAAAGGAATCGACATCGTTAGACTAATTCATAAAAAAATGAGTGTATAAAAAGAATAGTAGAGTCTGTCTAAGCCGAAATGACGCGCCCCTCCACTGCATTTAAGCACACGTGCGAACATAAAATATGGATGCAACGCACCCAAAAAGGAATTGTAATTGGCCATTCAGTTGCTGGTTGGACATAAAATGAGGAGCACGCTGATAAAGTTTAATAGCATAGTTAGATATATTTGAATTCACACATTTAAATAAACTAATAAAGTGGAGGGGTGCGTCATTTATAGTTAGACAAGCTATAACATTTATTAAGGTCAAGTTAGGGTAGGCTATTTATAACTACAAGATAGTGATGTATGTAATCATACCAGTGTTATCGATATCGACATCTGACCTCCACTTGCCTGATAGTAAACAAGTGGAGGTTTTAGCACCGACGTCGATGGCTTAAGTCGTCAACACTATTACAGTCAAAATTGCCTTATCTCGCTTCGCCTAAAAAACATAATTACAATTACATTTCTATACCAAGCTACTAAATGTGTTTGCACATAGAACCGCGAAGGAGGCGACCGTGGTGTAGTGGCATTGTAATACGCAAACTGAGAGCACGGGTTCGAAACCACCCATCTCGGTACCAATGTATCTTTAGAGACGGCATTAAGTCCGCCTTTGTACATATTTGTACATACTTTGGCCGGAATAGTGACGGCGGCTGAGACAGCCGTGTACTGACTCGGTTGTTTCAATCGTCTGCACTTTTGGATCTCCTCTTGCTTATCATCAGGCAGGTCGACGTCAAATGTCGAGTCACAATAAAAAAAAATATTGCATAAAGTTTTCAAATAAATAAATATCTGTGATATATGTATTTTGGTTGTTCTGTTTCTATGATACAAGCACTGTAGTAGCTTAGTATAGAAATGTATAATAATAATAATGAAAAATCATAAAAACAGGACAACAAAAGTACATTCCGTCTCTAAAAAAATTTTTAATTATTATGCTACAGACACACTATGTCCCCGCCCATTTCCCTCGCCACGCGTCAAGTGTGTGGCCGTAGGGTTACATTTACAGCGAAGCGAGGGATATGTGTCAGGATCGTAGCAAGAGGGAAAAAGGCGTGACAATTTGATTTGATTGATTGATTGTATTTTAATTTGATATGTTAGTATTTTGACAGATAGAAGTGTTTTTAATAAGGTCAAAATCATTCGCCTATTGTACAATACATATTCATTAATGTCTTGTGATGAAAAATTATATCAATTTAAATATTAAGTGCCAAATATTTATGGCTCGCGTACCAATTGATACCAATTGACCTTTTTTGGGTGTGACACGACTATTGCGCCTTTATCAAAAAGAGGATAAACAACTGTCGTAGAAGATATAGAAATAAAACCTTTTGTTTTATTTATTATGTTTGTATCATAGAAACTGAGCGACCAAAGTAACTATATCAAAGATTTTTTTTATTGTGACACGACATCTGACTTCGACTCGCCTGATGATAAGCAAGAGGAAGTCCAAGAGTGACGACGACTGGAATAACCGAGTCAGTTCCCGGCTGCCCCAGCCGCCGCCACTACGCCGGCCTAAGGAGATACATTGTTACCGGCAAGTGGATTCGAACCCGTGCTCTCGGTTTGCGTAACCATTGCATCACCACTGCACCACGATTGCCTTAATGTTTTTCTTTTATTGTGACTCGACATATGACAGCACAAGCTATACATACAAGTCAAGCTAATAAAAGTGTGTTAAAAAGGACGTATTTTGATCTCCAAAGCCTCGCGTACCATCCTGGCTATCTGTCGACTTTCTTTTGCGAGGATGTTCAGTTCGTCGAAACGGATTTAGTTTAATCTAACACCTGGGACCCCATAATACGCAAACTTAAGTCCCAAGTCCAGCAAACTGCCAAACCAGATGACACCGACAGTTATTTTTGCAAAAAATTACGCACTCTATGACTGGAGCGAGTTTATATGCTGTGCTAAAACATATTAAGACAAAAGAAACTCACCACAACTCTGGAGAATACCGTGGCGAAGTTGGCACCAAATTGGGTAACGGCATCATGGCGTCGTTCGATAACTGTTAAGACAAAAATATCTGTCTTATAACCATACTAATATTATAAAGAGGAAAAATTTGTAAGTTTGTTTGTAATGAATAGGCTCAGAAACTACTGGGCCGATTTTAAAAATTCTTTCACCATTAGAAAGCTTTATTCATCGTGAGTAACATAGGCTATATTGAATTTTCGAATTATAGGGTTTCGTACGAAATAATGTAACCCAATGTGTAAAAGAAATGACTCAAAAAAATCCTTACATCGCGTACGATGCGAAAACTATTGACGAAATATTTTTTTTTTATTGAGACACGACATCTGACCTCGACTCGCCTAATAATAAGCAAGAGGAGGTCCAAGAGTGACGACGACTGGAATAATAATAGTGTTATATATATATTAATAGTACTCATGATTACTCACAAAAAAGTCTGCCATAGTATATGCCTTGAATGATAATTAAGGCTGATTATGTATGTGTATACATACACTATACACAACATACGTTTAATGGTAGGTATATAGATTATGTATACATACATGAGAAAAAAAACTGATTATTTAACCATTAAGCGTGCGATGTATTTTGACCCGGGCAACGCCGGGTTACGCAGCTAGTATATATTTCCTTTCTGATATCCTCGGAATCGGATACAGATACAAGGCTTATTACGATTTTTGATATCCTTGGATACGGATATCCGGCACATCATAAAAAATATAATATTGATGTAAAGTCTGTCTAAGCCGAAATGACGCGCCCCTCCACCGCATTTGCGCACTCGAGAAAATATAAAATATGAATGCAACACACTGAAAATGCAATTGTAATTGGTCATTCAGTTGCTGGTTAGACACAAAAGGAGGACGACGCTGATAAAGTATAATAGTATAGTTAGTAATATTTGCATTCACACATTTAAATAAACTAATAAAGTGGAGGGGCGCGTCATTTATAGTTAAACAAGCTATAAATATTACTTACAGTAGTAAGAACAGTAGCTTCATAACCAGGTTGATATTTGTCCACGTCAATCCTGGGTCGACGACTCACTTTCTCCCTGTCTTGTTTGTGCTTCCTGTCTGCCCCTTTCAACTTGAATACCTTTGTGGTAAAAAAATACCGTTAAATACAAAGTTGCCGATGTAGGAAGTTATTAAACGTCAATCAAACAATCAAATTCTCGCACCCATTTCTTGCAAGAATAGGCAGTGCCACGATCCTGACACAACTCCCTCGCTTCCCTCACATCCACAATTCTCTCCAGACAAGCTATACGGTTATGGGTACTAGGCAACCCAGCTTTCATGAGGATGTCTCCGATTTGATCGGAAAACACCCTTGTTTAACGCATCCATCCACATCAGATTAATAAATCCTTTTCGTCAATCTACTTTCACTCATCCTTTCCATGTGCCCAAACCAATGAAGCATTCCTTTCTCAATCCTTGTCAGTACATCCTCTTTCAAACCACATCTATCGCGCAATGTGCTATTCCTTATTCTATCCGCTATCGTCACTCCACATACACTCCTTAACGACCGCATTTCTACAGCGTTAACTCTACTCTCATGCATATTCTGCCACACCCAACATTCACTTCAATACATTAATGCACTTATTAGAAATTACAAATAAAAGCCGGGAATCGAACCCGGGACTTAACGCGTAACAAACTGGAGTGCTAACCAATCGGCCAAGCCTGTCGTTTGAGGTTATTTTTAATTTTATTTTATTGTGACTCGACATATGACAGCACCCCGCTTGATGTTAAGCCGAAGTGTGGTCCATGAATGGATGTCACTGCTACTACAATTCGATAGCTGTAAGTAGCAATCACATCCACTATGCCGGCCTAGTTGGAACCAGCAACTTACTAGCTGATCCCGAAACGTGACCAACTTACTTATCGGTCTGTTTACGTGTAAGTGGTGGTACTACCCCGGATCGGCAGACTGGGTACCACTGCCTACCACTCTTAGATAACCAGACCCGAAGCAAATATCCATCTCTTCTTTTTTTATTAACAAATATTTGCAATGTTTAATATTATTAAATATTACAAATAAAAGCTATGAAACAAATATTTGCTCCGACCGGGAATCGAACTCGGGACTTTACGCGTAACAAACTAAAGTGCTAACCAAGTGGCCAAGCCTGTCGTCTTTAATAGTACCCTACCTTAATTTGGCAGGCAGCTGCATGGAGACGTGGCTCTTCAGTGTTAGCCAAATAGGTTTCCACCTGCACACGAAATGGTACACCCTTCTCACCGCCGTGTTTTTTAGCAGTAAACTCTGTTGATATGCAGTTCACCTATTAACAAAATAACATTTGAGACCGGGTCTCCACCAAAGTGGAGACGAGTCGAGCGGAGAGGAGATGTTTTTAAACAACCAAGAGAATTGTGTTATTGCTCCTATATTATAGCTCCTCTCCGCTCAGCTTCAGTGGAGATCGCTGTGCGGAGATGTGTAATATTTGAATGGCGCGGTAGAAGCGGAGATTTGATATCACCCACGCCGCCAGCAACCCGCAGAGCCCCGTACTGAGCACTCAACGCCTCGCACACTCGCAAGGCTAGTCAGCACACATCTCTGCTACACAGTACGCATTTCCGCACAGCTTCGGTGGATTCACACGAGCTGAAAAACATCTCTTCTCGCACAGCATACAGCACACATCTCCGCTTTGGTGGAGTCCCGGCCTGATTATTAAATACAGAATGTAAAGCAGTGTTTCCCAACGTGGAGCCACGCCCACGGGGGGCAATTTAAGGCGGCCAAATGCTTTATTCATTTATATTTCTTAAGGGAACAAAACAACAAAAAAAGCTTAATAATTATAGAAATGTTAAGGTGGGGCATGGCCTAAAAAAGGTTGGGAAACACTGCTGAAAGGTGACTTAGTCGCGTTTCGGGTTCAAGGTTGTAAGTTCCCGGTTTCAACTAGGCCTCTATAGAAGATTTTGTTTTTATTGTGACTCGCCATATGACAGCACCCCTCCTGATGTTAAGCTGAAGTGAGGTCCATGAATGGTGACTGCTACTACAGTCAAATAACTGTAAGTAGCAGCCACATCCACTATGCTGGCCTAGTTAAAACCGGCAACTTACAAGCTGATCCAAAATCACTTCACCGTTTGATTATTGAAAATTAGTGAGTTAATTGAATAAAAGAGAGTCGTCATCCGTAGTCAGGCTAGAATCATTATTAGAAACGTGATTAAAATGTGTAAAAAAGAAAAAAAAAACATGCAGCCACTATTCTCAAAATTAAATTAATATATATGTCATTAAAAATTGTTGCTGTCTAATTCTAACTAACTAATTAATTTAATTAATTAATTAATTAATTAACTAATTCTATTTGCGTTTTAAGTAAAGTGTGTGTTTATTGTTATCGACATTTTGCATTTTACTTCACTATTCATAATAGACACGTGACCATGACGTCACAACTACATTCCTAGCGCGTTCATTTAGCTCGTTCCCTTACTATAGGTTGTTAGACACGAATGCTCCCATATCACTTTTTGAAGTGTAAACTTCTTTAGCAGTGTTGTGCACTTTTTGTGATAGGTAAAAAATGTTAGATTCGCGTCAGGACACGTGACCTGATCGATAATTCGTAAGACGGAAGGAGAGTAGGAGAGGAAGTATCCCCCTCTCTTTCTATCGCGCGGCGAAAATGTATGCCTGACATCTTCGCAGTATAAAATATTTATAAATAGTGAATTTGGTTTAACGATGTCAAATAGTCGCAATCTTAGCACAACGAAACATAAAACTACTATTGATACGCTCTTTATAAGACATTTAAATAAGTTCAAATCAAAATTGTTCGTTTCTTACTTCAGCTATCATAAACCTATTGTATCAGTTTTAGAGATTGGCGCTGATGGTTCTGGTAATGATGATGATAAAAGAGACGTTGAAATTATGGATGAAAAATGATTTTTTGAGATAAACTTTTTAATAGTTCTGAAGTGGTAATTTTTTTATGTAATATAAATTGTCATGTTTGTGTACGATAGCGCAATAAATAAATATTGTATTTTACCACGTAAATAATAGTACTTTTATACTCCTAATTAAAGCAACTTGTGCAAAATTATTCCCTAACTAACATAAATTCCAAAATATCAAAAATACACAACGTTTATATTCAAGGTTTTACTTCTGCCAGCACTCCCGGAGTGCAGACCGTTTTTATTTTATTTTATTAAATTACTATTCTATACTAAGCAACTGAAGTGCTTATATCATAGAAACATAACATAGGAGTATATATACTTAATATTGATAATTTAAATATACACAAACCTTGATATAAACCCCAACATCTTTAGTAGGATCCCACATAACTTCAACACAGTTCAACAACTGAGTGTTAGTAGGTTGTTGGACACGAATGATCCCATATGACAACGGAATATCGACTTCGACAATGCGTTCTCCTGGTCGTTCGTTGTGCCACTGAGCTATTTGTTCCTTCTCCATATATTGAAGGCGACGCTCGTGGAAGCAGATTTTGATTACGCTCTGTTGAGAGAAAAATCTGTTTAATAAATTTCGAAAAAAGTTTGAAAAACTTCAAAAAATGTTAGAAATAAATCATTAAAAAATTTAAAATAAATTAAAAATTAAAGAACTGAAAAACAACTTAAAAAAAATGACAAAATCTTCCAAAAATTAAAAAAAAATGCAAAATGAATTGTAAATTATAGGCAACCGTGGTCTAGTGGTAAATAAATAGTTTACCATCCAAGAGATTCTGCGGGGTTAGGTTGGGCAAGTTAAAACGATAATCGTCTCTCGTCGGCGATTGTCAAAATAATAAAAGCTAGGCTAAATCCACCATAATGAGACTATTGATGATAATGATCAAACGAGTCGTCCCACAGACGATATTCGTCACAACTATTAAGTCTCGTTTTGGTGGATTTAGCCTAGGTTTTATTATTTTGACAATCACCGACGAGAGACGATTATTATTTTAACTTGCCCAACCTAACCCCGCAGAATCTCTTGGATGATAAACTATTTATTTACCACTAGACCACGGTTGCCTATAATTTACAATTATTATTTTTTTATTTTTGGAAGATTATGTAATTTTTTTGAAGTTTTTTTCAGTTTTTTAATTTTTGTTTTGGAAAATTTTTAAATTTTTCAATGCTTTATTTCTAACATTAGAAGATTTTCGATTTTCGATTTTTTTTTATTTTTCATTTTTTTGAAGATTTTTTTTCAATTTTTTGTAGTTGCTGGTTTAAAACCACTTGCCGGTATTTATCTATATTCAATATAATATGTACTAATATATGTCGTTTTGTTTTTTTGATACAAGCACGTTTAGTACTTTAGAATAGTTTAAGCTAGAGTGCAGACCCTTAATTATCGCGACTGCTACTACAGTTAAATGACTGCAAGTAGCAGTCGTATTCACCATGCTGGCCTAGTCAGCGGTACTTAGGCGGTCATTACCTTCAGTATCTTTCCTTTATAGTGCGAGAGGTCACCTAATTTCTTCAACTTGATCTCGTAGGGTTGTCCCTGGTTGAGATAGGTCAGTGTTTCTTCGTGCTGCTTGGTCGCTATGGATGTCGCAGCTGCCAGCACGTATTGGAACCTGTTTTAGATCAATCAATCAATCAATCAACAGAATAATAAAAAAAAGTAAAATCAATAACCAAATATAAACGCTATAGAAAGCCGCATTAAAGTTGTTTAATTTAATCAATCAATCAAATTGCCATGCCTTTTTCACACAGGGATGGAGCGCCACTTGCCACGATCCTGACACAATTCACAATTCTCTTCATACAAGCTCTATGCTTATGACCACTAGGCAACCTAGCTTTCTTGAGGATGGTTCGACTTGGTCGACAAACACCCTCCTGGGCCTATTTTAATATAGTTTTTAAATACCTGGTATCATCCTTAAAGCTGTTATCATTCGAACGTATATTCTGGGTTGGAGACAGGAAACTCTCCAAGGAATTAGTCGGTGAGCATATCAGCAAGCCATTCGCTAGAATAAAAAAAATATACATTTCTATACTAAGCTACTAAAGTGCTTGTATCATAGAAACAGGAGAACCAAAGTACATATATCAAACATAAATTGGTGCCGGCTTACGTAGCCATTGCACTGCCACTACACCACGGTAGCCTTATTTCATTATTGTGGCTGATTTTTTAAAATTCTTACTCGATATATAACAGCATCCCGCCTGATGTCAAGCTGGAGTGCGGTCCATGAATAGAGGTCACTGCTACTACAGTTTAATAACTGCAAGTAGCTGTGCAATTGAGTTATTTGGAAAATAAGATATGGATTTTGTATCGTCTGTTAATCAACGCCACATTTGTTCTGCTTTGAACTGTCATAATTATAGTTTGATCATTTTGCGCACCTAAACTATGCAAAATAAAGGATATATTCCAATTACATTGTAATCTTCGTACATCAAACTATTTTAAACTGTATATACTGTATTTTAAAGAGTGGTAGGCAGTGGTACCCAATCTGCCGATCCGGGGTAGTACCACCACTTACAAGTGTACAGACCGTGAAGTGATTTGGTCACGTTTCGGGATCAGCTTGTAAGTTGCCGGTTCCATCTAGGCCGACTTAGTGGATGTGATTGCTACGCACAGTTATTGAATTGTAGTAGCAGTGACCTTCATTCATGGACCACACTTTGGTTAACATCAAGCGGGGTGCTGTCATATGTCGAGTCACAATAAAAAAAAATGCAACTGTTATTACAATTAAGCCCAAGTCCCCATACAAAATTAATGATGTCCTTTTATGTACTAAAATGAGTTACAAAATGACAGCATTATAATAAAATCTCCTTGTACCGCCATCTACTGGCATGGAAACACAATTATTAAAAATTATAATTATAGTACATTTTTCCTTACTTGGCAAAAGTAGTAAACAAACTTTCAGCGTAATGACGGTTTAACGATAAAAATACACAATTGCTACTGACGCGAATTAATACGAATATATAAAAATATCTATGAATTACTGAAAATAGTTTTATTTTATTGTTATTATTGGGGCACAACATTTGTCATATGTGAATTTACCATTTCCATATAAATGGTTTTTGATAATAATTTTTATATGTGTGTGATTTTATTATAATAACTTATGTGCATTTGTTACATTGTGTATGTTTAATCAATCAATCAAATTGTCACGCCTTTTCCCACAGGGATAGACAGAGACAATGGAGCGCCACTTGCCACGATCTTGACACAACTCCCTCGCTTTCTTTACATTCACAATTCTCTTCATACAAGCTCCTATGGTTCACTATGGTTCCTATGGGCACTAGGCAACCTAGATTTCTTGAGGATGTCTCCGATTTGGTCGGCAAACACCCTCCTAGGCCTGCCTCGTATGTATGTTTATTTTATAGAATAAAACAGTAGCAAAGAGTTTCCTTGGATAAAGGACGTGAGAAATGGTGATTTACATGTTTGTTTACTAAATGCGATAAGTAAGAGTAAACACAGTATATAATCACCTTTAACTTCATTATTGTTATTATTATTCGGTGTATGATATCCATTCATGGGGACGAGTGCGTTCGATTGGATCGTCTGCTGGCATTGCATAGTCTCTTGGTTTATATCTGGAAGAGAAAACAAAGAAAAATATATAATAACCCATTTTTTGGCTCGACATCGTCACTTGTCTTGTCGAGAGTGGTATAAGAGTGGTAAGCAGTGGTACCCAGTCTGCCGATCCGGGGTAGTAACACCACTTACAAGTATACAGACCGTGAATCGATTTGGTCGCGTTTCAGGATCAGATTGTAAGTTGCCGGTTCCATCTAGGCCGGCATAGTGGATGTGATTGCTATTTACAGTTATTGAATTGTAGTAGCAGTGACATTCATTCATGGACCACACTTCGGCCTAACATCAAGCGGGGTGCTGTCATGTGTCGAGTCACAATAAAAAAATTGCGGGCTATGAATGAAGGCGACCGCTTCTACAGATAAATAACTGTAAGGAGCAGTCACGTCGACTATGCCGGTAACTTAGAAGCTGATCCCGAAACGCGACCAAGTTACCTAGACACTTGTAAGTGGTTGTACGTCCCCAGATTGACATAAGACTGGGCAGTGTTCATCATAATTCCCTAAGGAATATGCAGACAATGAAGCGCCACTTGTCACGATCCTGACACAACTCCATCGCTTCCCTCACATCTACAATTCTTATCATACAAGCTCTACAATTATGGGCACTAGGCGACCTAGCTATAATACGATTTATGACGACAGGCGTGGCTGATTGTCCAGCGATTGGTTTGTTGCGAGTAAAGTCTCGGGTTCGATTCCCGGTCGTATCCAGGGTAGTACCATCACTTACATGTATACAGACCGTAAATCGATTTGGTAGCGTTTCAGGATCAGCTTGTGAGTTGCCGGTTCCATCTAGGCCGGCATAGTGGATGTGATTGCTACTCACAGTTATTGGATTGTAGTAGCAGTGACATCAATTCATGGACCACACTCCAGGTTAACATCAAGCGGGGTGCTGTCATATGTCGAGTCACAATAAAAAAACTAACATAATACATACTATGTTGATTTAACATATTCTGCGAGTTTTGTTGTTGACATAAATTTTCATCGATCTCCTCGCGTTGAGTGTTGTCAACCATCATATTTGCATTATTCTGGAATTGAAGAGGGTTAACAAACTCAATAATTATCAATCAATCAATCAAACTGATACGTCTTGTTACCACAGGAATAAGCTGACACAATGGAGCGCCACTTTTTTATTTATTTTTTATTGGGACACATCTGACCTTGACCCGCCTGATGATAAGTAGGAGGAGGTCCAAGAGTGACGACGACTGTAAAAACCGGATGGCACACGGCTGCCTCAGTCGCCGTCACTGTGTCAGTGGCCAGCAGGCCAGAAATCCTGACAAACTTCCTCGCTTCCCTCACATTCACAACTTTCTTTATTTAAATCATATTAATCTGATGTGGATGGATGCGTTAAACTGTGCAGACCCAGAAGGGTGTTTTCCGACCAAGTCGGAGACATCCTCAAGAAAGCTGGGTTGCCTAGTTCCCATAACCGTAGAGCTTGTATGAGGAGAATTGTGGATGTGAGGGAAGCAAGGAAGTTGTGTCAGGATCGTGACAAGTAGACGATTGTGGTTTGAGCGGTACAAAGTGACAGCGACTGAGGCAACTGTGAACTGAAATGTTTTTTAAATTTTATTATTTATTTATTATTTGAGGCAACCGTGGTGTAGTGGTGGTGCAATGGTTACGCAAACCGTGAGCACGGGTTCAAAACCACTTGCCGGTACCAATGTATCTTTGATATATGTAATTTGATTGTCCTGTTTCTATGATACAAGCACCTTAGTAGTTTAGTATAGAAATGTAATGAATAAATACACACCTGTCTCTCATCAGCTCGTCTTTGGAGCCAGCCCCTCCTTCCTGATGGTGAGAGCGTTGTACCACCTGTTGGGGATGGTGCTTCCTGCTTGAACACCGCCAACGAAGGTAAGGAGAGGAGAGCATCGCTGTTGGATAGAACATTACAGGTAAGCATGACTAAGGTCCGGCTAGTCACGGCGACTAGGCTGATTGGCGGAATAAGGTTTTTCAGTCGTCGGCACTTTTTGACTTTTTTTTTTTATTGTGACTCGACATTTGACAGCACCCTGCTTAATGTTAAGCTGCAGTGCTGTTCATGTATAGATGTGACTGCTACTTACTGTTAAATAACTGTAAGTAGCAGTCACATTAACTATGCCGGCCTAATTGGAACCGGCAACGTACAAGCTGATCCCGGAACGCGACTAAGTCACTTTATGGTCTGTATACGTGTAAGTGGTGATACTACCCCGGATCGGCAGACTGGGTACCACTGCCTACCACTCCTAATCCATTACGTTCTATTTATGTGTGAGAGTCAAGTCTCCACCACACGTCAAGGCTAAAAAGTCCTATGATTTATTATGATAAAAGATATGTGATCAAAGACCAATTAAATTGTCACGCTTTTTTCCACAGGTATAGGCTAGACAATGGAGCGCCACTTGCCACGATCCTGTCACAACTTCCTCGCTTCTCTCACATCCAAAATTCTCTTCATACAATTTCTACGATTATGGGCACTGATGTTTTCGATTCGGAAAACTGGGCCTGCCCCTTTTAACGCATCCATCCAAATCAGATTTATGAATTCCTTTCGTCAATCTACTTTCTCTCATCCTTTGCATGAACCCGAACCATCGAAGCATTCCTTTGTCATTACATCTTTTTTCAATAAGTGCTCAGACTTATTATAAAAGATATGAAGCTTGTATGATGAGAATTGTGGATGTTAAGGAAGCGAGGGAGTTGTGTCAGGATCGTGGCAAGTGGCGCTCCATTGTCTCGGCCTATCCCCATGGGAAAAAAAGCGTGACAGTTTGATTGATTGAGATATGACATAGGTTCTTGTGATCATATTTGATCAAGAATTTTCAGCCTAATATAAGAATAAATATGAGACTCTTACTTCATAGAAAGTTCCCCTGGTAGATCTAAATCGAGATCGTTGACCTGCCATCCTGGAGACAGGTGAGATGATGAAGAGCTGCCGTTGCTGCCGCCCATTTCGCCTACAGAAGCTGCAGGTAAAAACATGTTACACTAAGAATTACTTTATCAATGAGGTATTTATAAAATAGATTATCTCTCATACGGGATAGGCAGAGACAATGAAGAGCATATTGCCACGATACTAACACAACTCTCTTGCTTCCCTCACATCCACAATTCTTTTCATATAAGCTCTCCCCGCGACCAAGGCTGTAGCCTTCGAAACGTCGGGATTAAAATAATCAAAATAAGGCGACATAGTGAAAGTCACGAATAACCAGTGGATGCAACTGGCACCTTGTCGTTCGCAATAGCATTCTAAGGGGTAGGCCAATGTTCAGCAGTGAACGTCTTCTGGCTGCTGATGATAATGATGATGAACTTCCATAGACTTTATCCCGTCAACCGTAGTTCAAATCAATAAAAATATATAAGGCAAAAATCTAATTATTACCAGTTTACTTCTTTTGACATTAACAACCATTTATCTCATTTATAACCCAGATATAAGGAATGTATAAATAATTATATTGACACGTATTTTTTACAATATTTTTTATATGGCCACTTAATTTCTGATGATAAGCTTTATTTTTGTTTATTCCGGCTCGCTATATGACAGCACCTGGCCTGATGTTAAGCTGGAGTGTGGTCCATGAATGGAGGTCCATGAAATTATATTAAATATTGCAAATATTTAGTATTTTCTTAGATTTTGCGCGAACATTGATTAATGGATTAAACAAATTTTATGCGGCTTACTATCGCGTTTATTTTGGTTTTGATTTTACAATTTTTATTATTCAAAAAATTATCAACCAATATCAACCAATAGGACGACCAACGCCTTAGTCTCTCCATGACCACGATGGCTGCAAAGCACTCGAAACGTCGGAATAATAAAAAATTGTAAAATCAAAACCAAAACAAACGCGATAGTAAGCCGCATAAAATTTGTTTTATTCATTGCAAATATTTGTTAATAAAAAAAAGAGGCGGATATTTGCTTCGAGTCTGCTTATCAAAGAATGGTAGGCAGTGGTACCCAGTCTGCCGATCCAAGGTAGTACCACCACTCACAAGTATACAGACCGTGAAGTGATTTAGCCGCATTTCGGGATTAGCTTATAAGTTGCCGGTTCCAACTAGGCCGATTGCTACTTACAGTTATTGAATAGTTGTGGAAGTGACATTCATTCATAGACCACACTCCAGCTTAACATCAAGCGTGGTGCTGTCATATCATATGTCGAGCCACATTAAAAAGGTAAACTACATCCAGCCATCCATACAAAGCGTGCCAAGACGAAATCTAAACAAATAGTCGTAAACATTTAAATATACATAATTGTCATAAAGATAAGAATTGATACCTACAGCCATATCAGAGAAACTTTGACCCCTACTACGAATGAGACACTTTAGTAACTAGTTACAACTAAATTATTTTAATGTGCTCTCAATTAAGGCCCCCCTGTGCTTACTCGTGGATAGTAATCAATCAATCAAATTGAATAGGATAGTCTCCCTAGCTTCGAGTGCTTCCCCTGACCTGTGCGGGTAATACGGGTGTGAAAAGACGAGGTAGGGAACCGTGTAAAGAGCTCCTTGAAACATTATCCTTATTGGCCAAAGCAATTTTTTTTTATGTGACTTAACATCTGACCTCGACCCGCCAGATGGTAAGCAAGAGGAGGTCCAAAAGTGCCGACGACTGTTAAAACGGAGTCTTCACGGTTGCCACACTACCCGTCACTATGCTGATCAAAAACGGGATGACGCCAAACTATGACGTCATCCCGACGTATGACGTCACGTGCCAACCGCTTAAGCTACTGCCGGGAATAACGGTTGCCACGCTACCCGTCACTATGCCGGTCAAAAACGGGATGACGCCAAACTATGACGTCATCCCGTCGTGTGACGTCACGTGCCAACCGCTTAAGCTACTGGCGGGAATAACGGTTGCCACACTGCCCGTCACTATGCCGTTCAAAAACGGGATGACGCCAAACTATGGCGTCATCACGTCGAGTGACGTCACGTGCCAACAGCTTAAGCTACTGCCGGGAATAATATAGTAAGTATAATGTAATATTAATATTAAGGAAAGTACCAAAAGCGTTGTACGTAATGCTGGCATGAACTTGAGCACCGAATTCAGGAAATCGTCGTCCCTCCCGCGATTCTCTCGCGGCGAATTCCAGAACTGCAGCAGCTGACAGCCGCCCAGAACGTTCTATAACCATATTATCCACTGTACCCGAATTTCCTCAGCAATACACAGGAAATAAATGAAATATAGTCATCTCTTTTCTTCGCATAGTATTTCTTATGGCTCTCTCACGTTTGGTCTTTGACGAGATATTTGACAAGTTTAAATGTCAGTTTTTTTTGTAATTGCTCGTTGATTTACTATGCCAGTCTTCTCGTGATCATAATCAGCAGAATAGCATTTTTTCCGTTTCCGTTCCGGTCCTTCTCGTTTCCGGCTTCTAATTTGTCTTCAAAATTGGGGCCAAATATTCATCACTAACTTGTCTTTAGTTAGCTATTCAATATACCAAAGTAAATCGGTAACACCACAAGTCTTATTCCTTGCCTTCTTTTTTCACCGTTGAAAACTCCCGCCACAAAATGGCGCCTATTGGCGCGTAATTAAAACCAAGATGGCGTCTGTTTTTGTTTCGCAAACTACCCGCACTTTAACACCAAGTAATTGCACTACTAGTCCACAAATGACGTTGTTTTTTCGTCACTAACGGCTCGAGTCTCGATTCAATTACCATTATAACGTTACTGATCGCTCGTCTTGGGTTCAAATCCCGTTATACTACTGGTACAATGTACAATATTTTTTAATTTGCGTGTGTGTGTGTGTGTGTGTGTGTATTTTGTTTTATTATAATTTTAATAGGTAATAGTTTGGTTTAATTAAACAAATATAGTATCTATTACTCAAGCAACTAAGGTTGAAATTAGCTTTAAAATATTTTGACCTAAACTACCAGCCAACCCATCATTAAAGTTCCTGACAACTCTATCGCAACTTACAATCTGATTCCGAAACTAAGTCACTTCGTCTGTGGTGGTACTACCCTGGATCAGCAGACTGCCTACCACTATTAGTGCTTTATCACACGTTTTACTTGCCGGATATCTGGCACCGACTACCCGGCGGCGTAGGAAGTGTACAGGCATTACGCCGGTATGTGTTAAGGCTGTGCCTATACACGCCGGGTATCCGGCACTGACTACCCGGCAATCGAAACGTGTGACTTACACTAAAACCCGTTTCTCGGATATATGAATATCAATAAAGTAAAAGAGATAGATGTACTACAGAGAGAGAAACATATCTGTCTCGTAACTTATGTATTGACCTTTTTGAAGATAAAATATGGCTTTTACTCGTATTTAAAATTAATATTGCGACAATGACCCGGTATTATTTTACGTCTGGGTTTCTACACAGTACACGTTCCCAGCTAAGTAATGCACACAGTGTTTTGGAAAGAGATAGTCGGATAGTTTCGGCTTTGTAGAGTGCCGTCCCTCTCGCACGTAGCGTTAATGCGTCAAAACGTCACATAGATACTGAGTGAGAGAGACATAGCTCTATGAACCCGATTATCTATCTCTATTCAAAGCCCGATGTTCATTATGTACCGCTGGAAACTGGGGCCCGATTGCACTGATATTTGACATCTTCGTAACCAATCAGCGAATAATGAATCAATAGTTAAACTACGTTGATTGGCTTACGCGACCGCGACGCAATTACACTGCTATTTCGTCGCCATAATGTATTAAAAGAATCAGGTCCCTGGTCATACACAACAGCGCCATTTACTTGTCCACAAACTTTCACTGCTTTATCAACGTGACTTTTATATCAATCAATCAAATTGTCACACCTTTTTCCTAGAGGGATAGGCAGAGACAATGAAGCGTCACGTTCCTGACACGTCTCCCTTGCTTCCCTCACACCCACAATTCTCTTCATACAAGCTCTACTGTTATGGGCACTAGGCAACTCAGGTTTCTTAAGGATGTCACCGATTTGTTTGGAAAACACTCTCCTGGGCCTGCCTTGTTTAACGCATACATCCACATCACAATATCTTTTAATCTTATTTTCTAAAAGTAAAACATAATTCTGAAGGAATGTGTAACTTGTTAATTTGTTATACATACGAGTATGAATGTGTCATTGGTTTTGTACTTTACATGCACCTACTCAATGAGAATAGTAAATTATAATTAGTCGTCGTCACTCTTGGACCTCCTCTTGCTTATCATCAGGCGAATGAATTAATGAATTAAACAAATTTTATGCGTCAAACGGGGTAGTTTTGAAAACAATAACAGCATCAACCAATAGAACGACCAACACCTCAGACTCTCCGTGACCACGAATAAAAAAACGCGATAGTAAGCCGCATTAAATTTATACAATTTAACAAGTTTTATGCGGCTTACTATCCCGTTTATTTTTATTCTGACGTTTTGTGAGCTTTGCAGCCATTGTGGTCATAGAGAGACTGACGGCAGCATTTTTTTTAAATTTGTTTTTTATTTACATATCTATACTAAGACTACTAAGGTCCAAAAGCAGCAGCGACTTAGTTGCCGTCACTATGCCGGTCGAAGGTTTTACGCTTCGCTTTGAGGTTTCGCTTTCGCTTCGCCCGTGTGTTCTCTCCATCCTATAACATTGATCCTTCAAGCGACGCGTGAGGAAGCACCTTGGGCCGGCATATTGACCGCGACTGAGGCAGCCGTGAACTGTGACGACTTTTAAGTCGTCGGCTCTCTTGAAAATCCATTAATCACTACAAGGCAAATCGAGGTCAAATGTCACAACAAAAAAATCTTTACTCCGATCGGAAATCAAACCCTGGACTACGCGTAGCGGATTGGTTCGTAAAGAGTTGTAGGCTGTAATACCCAGTCTGCCGATCCGGGGTAGTACCACCACTTACAGGTATACATACTGTAAAGTGATTTAGTCGCGTTTCGGGATTAGCTCGTAAGTTGCCGTTTCCAACTAGACCCGCATAGTGGATGTGACTGCTACTTACAGCTATTAAATTGTAGTAGCAGTGACATCCATTCATGGACTACACTCCAGCTTAAGATCAAGCTGGGTACTGTCATATGTCGAGTCACAATAAAAAATTAAAAAAACCAATACATCGCAGTACTTAGTTATCAATCAAATTGTCACGCCTTTTTCCCACGGGGATAGGCAGAGACAATGGAGGGCCACTTACCACGATCCTTACACAACTCCCTTGCTTCCTTCACATCCACAATTCTCTTCATACAGACTCTGTGGTTATAGGCACTAGGCAACCTAGCTTTCTTGAGGATGTCTCCGATTTGGTCGGAAACACACCCTCCTGGGCCTGCCTTGTTTAACGCATACATCCACATCAGATTTATGAATTCCTTTCATCAATCTACTTTCACTCATCCTTTCCATGTGCCCAAACCATCGAAGCATTCCTTTGTCAATCCTTGTCACTACATCCTCTTTAAAACCACATCTATCGCGCACTGTGCTATTCCTTATTCTATCCGCTATCGTCACTCCACATATCTAGTTACTGTGCATAAAATTAACACTTCTAGCTATGCGTATACAAAAGTGACGTTTCACGACCGTAATCTTGCGTTATCATATATTTGTTTCATTTATCATTTTTCATGAAATAATCTGAAAAAATCTACCTTTAAGATATATAAATAGGTAGTTATCATTAAAAAGAGTTATTTAATGTTTTTTTCTTCAGAGATTTTTATTTATTTATTTAAATCCTAGTTTAATGCCTATTAGGCATTCTCTAACAACTAACCTTTTGGATGATGCGAAATTATGGGCAGGGTGCAAATATACTACAAACCACAATTACATAAACTACATACAAGTATCACATGTATATATATACATACAAAGGAATACTTGCTTTCATGCCAAACATGGATGGTGGCCCAGTAGGGTGGTTTTGGAGAAATTCTCAAGAAAGCTAGGTTGCCTAGTGCCCATAAACGTAGAGCTTGCATCAAGCGAATTGTGAATGTGAGGAAAGCGAGGGAGTTGTGTCAGGATCATTGAAGGTGGCGCTCCATTGTCTCTGCCTATCCCTGTAGGAAAAAGGCGTGACAATTTTTATTTCTTTATAACGTCCTCTAGTAACAATTGTACATACAGACATACAGACATGTGTGTATATTTACATTTAATAATATAAATATTAGTGTAAGGTTGAAACGGTCATAACCAGTTTTGAAGCGGGTGTTTATTTTATTAAAGTATTCATGTAAATAAATACTTTAATACACTTCTTTATTTGCGAACACAAACGCGTCTACAGCTTTAACTTTCTGACATAGAGTGTTAGGCAGTGGTGGCCAGTCTGCTGGTCCGGGGAAGTCCCACCACTTACAAGTATAGAGACCGTGAAGTGACTTAGTCGCGTTTAGGGATCAGCTTGTAAACACCACCATTAATGGACCGCAATGCAACTTACGCAGCGTAGGTAGGTCTCCCACTAGGCGGACTGACGACATAGTGAAAGACACGAATAACCGGTGAATACAACTGGCATCTTGTCGTTCGAAATGGCGTTCTAAGGGGGAGGCCTATATCGTGATGATGACGATAAATCCAACTTATCATTAGACGGAGTGCTGTCATATGTCGAATCACAATAAAAGCCATAGCTGATTTGTTTATCTGACTAAACATAGATTTTCATACAATAAAGTAAAAAGTAACAATAAATGTAAATTTGAATATATATCTATGCAAAATATGAAGAAAACACTTGTTACTATATCAAAACTAGTGATGTGCCGCATATCCGTATCCTCGGATATCCGAATCCGTAAAAATCCGATAGGGAAAAATAAATATCCGTATCTGTAACTTTTATGACATTTATTACATAAATTATCAAAATCAAATGTGGACGGATGCGTTAAACGAGGCAGACCCAGGAGGGTGTTTTCCGACTAAATCGGAGACATCCTCATAAAAAAGCGACCGTGATGTAGTGGCAGTGCTATGGTCGCGCAAACCGAGAGCATGGGTTCAACAAAACCACGCACTGGTATCAATGTATCTTTGACGTCCTTTTGTCGTACTTTTGTGTACTTTTGTCGTCCTATTTCTATGATATAAGCACTATAGTAAATTAGTATAAGAATGTGAATTATTAAATAATAAAACGATGGGTTGCCTAGTGCCCATAACCTTAGAGATTGAATAAATAAATATATTAAAATTATTTAAAAATTTGCAATAATTTAAGTTTAATAAAATGTATATATAGGTGCTGTCTACAACAAATGTTATTTGATGTATGTCTAGTTAGCCTATACGCGGTAGTAACTAGGGCTTGCATTCCGGAATTTCGGAATTTCGTAACTCCGGAATTTCGGATAGATTCTTTCCGATATTTCAATTCCGGAACCGGAGCCAATTCCGGAGCCAATATCGTATTCCGAAGTTAAAAATTTTCATACATTATTTTTACTTTTCAAAACGTTTAAGTATCTAAAATAGATTATTATTACGATTTCAAAATACGCGTCTCGAATGTACTATTAGCACGAGGCGTCCCGTTAATAAAAATATTTAAGAAAAGTGGTCATGAATTACCTAAATCAGTGAATACAGTAGCGAAAATTGTATTAACGCAGACCGAAGAAGTAAAAACATACATAAAAAATACAATAAATGAATTGAAAATTCATCGACATTGATTCTCTCTAACTATGGATGAATGGACCTCTTTACGAAACAAGAGGTACATGAATATAAATTTGTACAGCAACGGTTTTGGTGGTTTAAATTTTAAAAATCTCGGACTTGTATAAATTACGGGGTCAATGTCAGCTATTTTAGCTCACATGTTGCTAGACCATCTTGCTAAATTCGGCGTGTCTTTGGATGAGGACATCGTGAGCCTTACAACCGACGGTGCGAGCGTGATGCTAAATATGGGAACATACTGCAAAGGCTATCACCAATTATGTATAGCTCATGGTGATCAGCTCGCGGTTATCGACGCTTTATATAAAAACACTAAAGAAATCCTGCCGGCATCCGTTGATAAGGCATCCGATTATGACAGTGAATACGAAAGCGATGAGGATGCCGATTCAGAAACGAATGACAACTCCCACTGCTCGGGCTGATCCAAATACACACAATGAGGTCATAGAAAAAGTTAGGCGCCTTGTAAGAATAATAAGAAAGTTTCCTTTAAAAGCTGATTTACGGCGACAATATGTCAAAACGGAACATGGCAAGGACATACAGCTACAGATAGATTGTCGTACGCGCTGGTCAAGTATGTCGGACATGATCGGAGTGTTTTTAAAGATTAAAGACTCGGTACTTAAAGCCCTAATAGACTGGAAATCTGATATTTCGTTTTCTGAAGATGAAATCCAAACCCTGACCGACATTCACCACAGCTTAAATGTCGTAAAAGTAGCTGTTTTATCTTTGTGTCGACGCGATGCGACTCTTTACACAGCTGACACAGCATTGAGAAAACTTGTCGTCCTTAAAAAACTTGACATACAGAACAGTTTTTTTAATTACTAAACGTGCTACAAATTTACGACAACGTATTAGGCAAAAACGACAATTACTAACAGGTGTTTTACACTATTTACACAATTCAGAAGACTTCTTCAGACAAGCGGATGATGAAACTTTTGTAAAACCCAGTAGCCATGAAATCTCCGAGATCATTGTCAATTTGCTGCGCCAGCTTAAGTTCAATCCTACTTCAAGTGAGCACGAAGAGGAAAAGGATGATTCTTCATCTTCTGGTTCTGATGTTCAACCGCCGATTTAACACTACAAGAACAGCTCGACAGAGAGTTACATAAATGTCAGGAGGGGACCCGTAATAAACCTGCAACTGCTAATTTCGACCTCTCTGGGTTTGTCAAATTTGAGAAAGCCATGTATTATAATGGTGGAGAAAGAGGTGTATATCTAACGCAAGCTTATAATTATATCATGTGTGTTCTTCCAACTAGCGTGGAAAGTGAGAGAGCATTTTCATGTGCCGGTTACTTTTGTAATCAGCATACGAAGCTCGCTCTCAGACAAAATGTTGGATGCTTTATTGCTCTTGAGAGCTTCAAGAACAGCGCTCTACTTCTTGAATAGTGTATTTCTAATAACAAGCATAATTGGTTAGGTAATAAGAGTTGATTTGATCTTAATAATAACTATTTTTTAAGAAGGTAACTATTGAAGTAGATAATGGTAGATAATAATTCATAAAAGATTTATTTCCTGGTATTTAATTAAAAATACAAATGTTTTATTCTGTTTAAAAGATTTATGATTTCGAGAAAACCAAAAAAGTATTTTTATGACTGTTCCTCTAATAAAAGAATTAAATTAGTAAGTAAGATGATGTATCAATACAAATGCGATTAAATAAATACATATTACCTACTTTATTTTTATACCCAATTCCGGAACTAGTATCGGAATTCCGGAGTTGTGTGCCCAATATCGGAAATCAGTTCCGGAGTTGAAAACTATCCGATATTGTAAGCCCTAGTAGTAACACTACATTCAACTGACTACGCGATTGAATGGGTTTCAGGCAGAGGCGTAGCTACCGCCGTATTTGCCGTATCAATTAAACGGGGCCCCCGGGCCACGTAAGCAAAAATTAATAAAAACTTCCCAATATTTTTTTATTTCGTTAAGTGACAGATAATTATCATGAATAAATATTTCTTTTAATTTTTTCTCTTTTTTTTCTTATGTGAGAAATCTTTACCCTTTCTAAGGGCCCCCAAACAAATATTAATACGGGGCCCCGCTAAGGCACGCTATGCTTCTGGTTTCAGGATTAGCTAGATAACGTAGTCGGTGCAAGCCGTTATCATCCGTATTTTCGGATCTAGACAGAAGGCACATCTCTTGTTTAGTTTATCATTTAAACGCTATAACAAATGTTGCCCTGCTGCCATTGAATGCCACATGCTACAGTTTAGTAAACTCAATAATTTAAGGCAGTAGTAGCCATATTAAATAGAATAATGTACAAAATTATAACCATAGAGCTTGTATGAAGAGAATTGTTATTGTGAAGGAAGCGAGGGAGTTGTGTCGGGATCGTGAAAGGTGGCGCTCCATTGTCTCTGCTTATCTATGTGGAAAAAAGGCGTGACAATTTGACTGATTGATTAATAATTTTGATTTGTAACTATATTATGTTTCAATTTTTATTTGACAGTCAACCACAATTACAAGTGGTTGTAATTGGAGAAAAGTATGGCCAACCTTTGAAAGAAAGGAATTGAAGTACAAGTAGTTGTCTCTTTCAGTCACACGTGGTATAAACATAGTATAAATGAGATAAATAACACTGAATTAGTTCTTATTTTAGCACGGATTTTATTCTTTCCATATTCTTAGCTTCAAACGAAGATGGCGAGATGATAGACTCCTACAATAGTTCAAAATAGTTCGCAAATTGTCGTGAGTCATTGAGAAAACAAAGGAAGGCCTTTGCTCACAGGGATAGGCAGAAACAATAAAGCGCTACTTGCCACGATCCTGACATAACTTTCTCGCTTCCCACACATCCACAATTCTCTTCATACAATTTTGTACGGTTATGGGATTCGATTTCCTGGTTTTGCTTAGTTCTACGCATCCATCCACATATCACTTTCATAAATTCATTTCGTCAATCTATTTTCACTCATCTTTTCAATGTGCCCAAACCATCGAAGCATTCCTTTCTCAATCCTTGTCACTACATCTTCTTTTAAACCACATCTATCACGCACTGTGCTATACCTTATTCTATCCGCTATCATCACTCCACATACTCCTTAATGACCGTATTTCTACAGCGTTATTCTACTCTCATGCTTCTTCTGCCAAACTCAACATTCACTTCCATGCATAAGCTTCATTCATTCATTCATTTTGGGCTTTTATGTACTACTTTTGTAATGTCCAACGATGAAAAAATATATAAATGGTAGTTTCGATACTTGTATTGATAAAACTAATAACAATTTTGCTTTTAATTGCTGTGCAATTGAGTTATTTGTAAAACAATATATGGATTTTGTATCGTTTGTCAATCACAAAAACGCGCTATATTAACAGTTCTGCTTTGAACTGTCATAATTATAGTTTGATCATTTTGCACACCTAAACTATTCAAAATAAAAGATATATTCCAATCACATTGTAATCTTCGTACATTATACTATTTTAATTTAAAATGTATATGCAACTGTTAATACAATTAAGCCCAAGTCCCCATACAAAAGAATAATGTCTTTTAAACAAAAAATAACAAAAATAATACAAAGATATAACTTTACTTATGTTCGTATCTAAACAGCAAATATAGGTTAATTAATAAGTCATTTAATAAAAATTAAACAAACAATTAAGCATACGAACTCATAAACAACTATAATAGTATACCATTATAATAGGTATTTAGGTAAAATATTTCAATCAATCAATCAATCAAATAGACACAACTATTTGATTGATTGATTCTCAAAGAGTGATAGGCAGTGGTACCCAGTCTGCCGATCCGGGGTAGTACCACCAATTACAAGTATACAGACCGTAAAGTGATTGGGTCACGTTTCGGGATCAGTGACTGCTACTTACAGTTATTGAATTGTAGTAGCAGTGACACCCATTCATGGACCGCATCCCAGCTTAACATCAAGCGGGATGCTGTCATATGACGAGTCACAATTAAAAAAAAACTCCTATCTTCCTTTACATTCACAATTCTATTTATACAAGCTCTATAATAGCCATGATATTTTAGGAATGTCACGTATTTTTTTATTGTGACTCGTCATTTTTTTTTTATTGTGACTCGACATATGACAGCGCCCTGCTTGATGTTAGGCTAAAGTGTGGTCCATGAATGAATGTCACTGCTAATACAATTCAATAACTGTGAGTAGCAATCACATCCACTATGCCGGCCTAGATGGAACCGGCAACTTACAAGCTGATCCTGAAACGACCACGACCCGCCTGGTGGTAAGTAAGAAGAGGTCCACGATTCACAAAAAAAGATCCACAAGAATATCAATCATTCAAATTGTCACGCTTTTTTTTCCACAGATATAAAGAAGCGCCACTTGCCACGAATTTGACACAACTCGCTTTCCTCGCATCCACAATTCTCTTCATACAAACTCTACTGTTATCGGCACTAGGCACCCATCATCTTGAGGATGTCTCCGATTTGGTCGGAAAACACTCTCCAGGGCCTGCCTTGTTTAACGCATCCATCTACATGAGATTTATAAATTCCTTTCTTCAATCTACTTTCACTCATCCTTTCCATGTGCCCAAACCATCGCAGCATTCCTTTGAGAATCCTTGTCACTAAATCCTCTTTTAAACCACACAATAAGAATATTTGTGAATAAATATTGAGGTTCATATTTACTCCGGGTCTTTATTTTTTTAATATACATTTCTATACTAAGCTACTAAAGTGCTTGTATCATAGAAACAGGACAACCAAAGTACATATATCAAAGATACATTGGTACCGGTGGGTGTTTTTGAACCCGTGCTCTCGGTTATGTAACCATTGCACTACACCTACGGCCACGGACTACCTTAATTTGGTAGACATTTACCTATTCTACAGACACTTTTAGTTGTACTGACGGTAAAGCGAATCTGTAGCGTCACTGGATCATCTTGAAAGTTGCTGGTTCCAACTAGACTTGTATACTGGAAGCGACTGAAACTTTTGACAGCACCCCGCTTGATATTAAGCCGAAGTGTGGTCCATGAATGGATGTCACTGCTACTACAATTCAATAACTGTGAGTAGCAATCACATCCACTATGCCGGCCTAGTTGGAACCGGCAACTTACAAGCTGATCCCGAAACGCGACCAAATCACTTCACGGTCTGTATACTTGTAAGTGATGGTACTACCCAGGATCGGCAGACTGGTTCCCACTGCCTACCACTCTTTGATAACCAAACCCGAAGCAAATATCTACCTCTTTTTTTATTAACAAATATTTGCAATATATAATATAATTATTAAATTTTACAAATAAAAGCTATGAAACAAATATTTGCTCTGACCGGGAATCGAACCCGACACTTTACGCGCAACAAACCAATCGAGAACCGTTCGTCCACGCCTATCGTCATGACTGTAGTTCCATGGGCAGCACTTCAGCTTAACATCAGGCGACATATGACACCTGACATATTGCAGTTATTTCACCTGATGTTAGGCTGGAGTGCGGTCTATAAATAGAGGCAACATCTGCTACAGTTAAATAACTAAAAATCCACTATGCCGGCCTAGTTGAAACCGGAAACATACAAGCCAAAAAGCGACTAAGTAATTCTCATTCTGTACACTTGTAAGTGGTGGTACAGCCAAACTAGTACCTTGTCAGACTAGACACCTCTGCCTACCCCTGCTATAAAATTATACCCTTTAAGTAATAAGATGTTTAGTAAACGCAATAATATCAGATATCGAAGGACCAAAGTTCTTTTGAGACGCAGCTCTAGTACCGTAAACTGACAATATTTGAACAACTATTTAAATTTTAATATTGAAATATAATAACAGTAAAAACACACACATCGCTTCACTATTTAACTAAATATATACATATATAACACAAACACAACACACGTCAACCTTCAACAAACACAAAACAGATACTAAAATTATTGTAAATTTATTGTTGAGACGTCAAATTGTAGATAATAAGTAAAGCATTTATGTTTGATAAGACGTTTTTAATAAATTTATCAAATGAACTCTGAGAGGACGATTTTGTTTGTTATTAAGGCGACCGTGGTGTAGTGGCAGTGCAATGGTTACGCAAACCGAAGAGCACGAGTTCGAGACCACCCACCGGTACCAATGTATCTTTGATATATGTACTTTGGTTGTTCTGTTTCTATGATATAAGCATTTTAGTAGCTTAGTATAGAAATGTAAATAAAATAAAAAAGTATCTAGATCAATGTGATATTATTACTTCTTTTATTTATCCCAGGAGAGTGTTTTCCGACCAAATCGGAGACATCCTTAAGAAAGCTAGGTTGCCTAGTGCCCATAACCATAGGGCCTGTATGAGGAGAATTGTGGATGTGAAGGAAGCAAGGGAGTTGTGTAAGGATCGTGGTAAGTGGCGCTCCATTGTCTCTGCCTATCTCTGTGGGAAAAAGGCGTGACAATTTGATTGATTGATTATTTATTAAATGAGAAATATCACAGTGCGCGATAGACGCGGTTTGAAAGAAGATGTAGTGACAAGGATTGTAACACCCGCACAGGTCGGGGAAAGCATCCGCATTCTATCGACCGAATCAGCAGTCGAACTAAAAAGTTCGGTGCGTCTTTTCTTTGTAGAACAATTGATGAGTGGAATGCTTTGCCAGCCCATGTGTTCTCTCCATCCTATGACCTTGGATTCTTCAAGCGATGCGTGAAGAAGCACCTTTGGCCGGCATAGTGATGGCGATGTAGCAGTCGTAAACAAACTCGGTTTTCTCAGTCATCGCCACTCATGGACCTCCTCTTGCTTAGGTACTCTTCGTGTCACAATAAAAAAAATAGAAGGGTGTTCTCCGACCAAATCGGAGACTTCCTAAAGAAAGCTGGGTTGCCTAGTGCCCATAACCGTAGAGCCTGTATGAGGAGAATTGTGAATGTGAAGGAAGCGAGGGAGTTGTGTCAGGATCGTGGCAAGTGGTTTCTAGTCTCTTCCTATCCCTGTGGGAAAAAGGCGTGACAATTTGATTAATTGACTGATTATTATTGAGTCCTGATTTAAAAAATGAAGCGCGGCCCATGAATAGAGGTGACTCCTACTACTGCTACGCGTAGTTCACTGCAAGTAGCATACGATCCTAGTTGGAATAGTAAAGTCGATCCCAAAAGCCGTCACCTCACTGTCTGAGCAATTTAAGTGATGGTAGTACCACGGAATAGCAGACTGGATCTGTGACAACCAACTGCCTGCCTACCACTCTCTGACAACCAGATCAGAAGCAAACATCTGCCTCTATTTTTCTTAACAAATATTTGTTATATTCAATCTAAATCAAAATAATCTTTGACCTAGTGTTGCTGATGGTAGGCAAGAGGAACTCGAAGAACGTTAAAGATTGAAAAAAAGAAGGATTTAGTTTACAATCAATCAATCAAATTGTCACGCCTCTTTCCCACGGGGATAGGTAAAGACAATGGAGCGCCACTTGCCACGATCCTGACACAACTCCCATGCTTCCTTCACATCCACAATTCTCTTCATACAGGCTCTGTGGTTATGGGCACTAGGCAACCCAGCTTTTTTGAGAATGTCTTCGATTCGGTCAGAAAACATCAAACAGCCGTAAGTCTTGTCTGTTATTTCAGTCGTCGGCGCTCTTTGACCTCCCGTTTTCTACCTTCAGGTAAACCAAAATCAACAGGTTCTCTAAGCTTTGAAGTACCAGGAGAACATAATTACAAGAAGGTAGAGTAAGTAAATTGTTGAAATGTATGAATCGGCAACAGGTTTTCAACAGGTTGAAAGTACCAAGGCAACATAATGTAGAAGGAGGTGTACTTGGTGCCTGCAAGCTGATTCCAAAACGCGACCAAGTCACTTTACTGTCTGTACACTCGAAATCTGTGGCGGATCAGTGCGTTCCTTTGTAGAAGAATCAACAAGTGGAATGATTTACCAGCCCATGTTTTTTCTCCGTCGTATAACCTTGGATCTTTCAAGCGATGCGTGAAGAAGCACCTATGGCTGGAAAAGTTTTTTTATTTTTTTATTGTGACCACATTTGACCTTGACCCGCCTGATAATAATCGAGAGGAGGTCCAAGTGTGACGATGACTGAAAAAACGGAGTTAGTTGACGGCTGCCTCAGTCGCGGTCACTATGCCTCAAGGATCCAAGGTCATAGGATGGACAGAACACATAGGGTGGCAAAATATTCCAGTTGTCGACTGGGGCATCCGTGAACTGACTCGGTTTTTTCAGTCGCCGGCACTCTTGGAACTTCTCTTGCTTACCATCAGGCAGGTCGAGATCAGATGTCGAGTCACAATGAAAAAAGTCTGTCTACCACTCTTATTTTTTTATTTTTTTATTGTGACTACATATGACAGCACCCCGCTTGATGTTTAGCCGAAGTGTGGTCCATGAATAAATGACACTGCTACTACAATTCAATAACTGTGAGTAGCAATCACATCCACTACGCCGGCCTAGATGGAACCGGCAACTTACAAGCTGATCCCTCAACGTGACCAAATCACTTCACGGTCTGTATACTTGTAAGTGGTGGTACTACCCAGGATCGGCAGACTGGGTACCACTGCCTACCACTCTTTAAATATTATCCTTATACCCAGTATCCTTAGGAAGACCTGTTGAATGCATGTTTAGTACAACGTATAAACCAAGCACACCTGCTACTACATTATGTTGCCTTGGTACTTTCAACCTGTTGAAGACCTGTTGCCGATTCATACATTTCAACAATTTACTTACTCTACCTTTTTGTCACTATGTTCTCCTGGTACTTCGAAGCTGACGACAGGCGTGGACGAACGGTTTAGCGACTGGTTTGTTGCGCGTAATGTCCCGGGTTCGATCCCCGGTCGGAGCAAATATTTGTTTCATAGCTTTTATTTGTAATATTTAATAATATTAAATATTGCAAATATTTGTTAATAAAAAAAAAAGAGATGGATATTTGCTTCGGGTCTGGTTATCAAAGAGTGGTAGGCAGTGGTACCCAGTCTGCCGATCCGGGGTAGTACCACCACTTACAAGTATACAGACCGTGAAGTGATTTGGTCACGTTTCGGGATCAGCTTGTAAGTTGCCGGTTCCATCTAGGCCGGCATAGTGGATGTAATTGCTACTCACAGTTATTGAATTGTAGTAGCAGTGACATTCATTCATGGACCACACTTCGGCTTAACATCAAGCGGGGGGCTGTCATATGTCGAGTCACAATAAAAAAAAATAAAAAAAAAACCTGTTGATATTGGTTTTGAAGTTTGACCATTCATTTTCAATCAATCAATCAATCAAATTGTCACGCCTTTTTCTTACAGGGATAGGCAGAGACAATGGAGTGCCACTTATCACGATCCTTACACAACTCCCATGCTTCCTTCACATCCACAATTCTCTTCATATAGGCTCTGTGGTTATGGGCACTAGGCAACCTTTCATTTGACAAATAATAATCTCATTCTGCGTTACTATGCTTTCCTGGTATTTTGAAGCTCAGCGAACCTGTTGATTTCCTATTTGAAGTTTTATTAATCGCGACATCTTGCCTGATTTGACGAGCAAAGGCAGGTAGGTAGGTCTAAGAGCGTCAAACTGAAAAATCGTTTTACTTACGGTTTCCTCATTCGCCGTCACTATGCCGGCCAAAGTTATACAGTTATAGTTTAAAGCGACCATGGTGAAGTGGTACGCAAACCGAGAGCACGGGTTTATAACCACTTACCGGGTACCAATGTATCTCTAATACATGTACTTTGGTTATCTTGTTTCTATGATACAAGCACTTTAGTAGCTTAATATAAAATTTTTAATACTATTAATATTATTAAAAAAAATGCCGTTTAAATTATCCACTAAACGTGGATACAATCATAGAAACAAAGCCTGGATTCTCTTAATACATTATGGCGTCAAACAAGCAGTGAAATTTCGTCGCACCGATATTTGACATCTTCGTAACCAATCAGCGAATAACAAATCGTTGATTGGTCACTTGCGACATCGACGCAATTTTCTGCATTTCCGTCATATTAATTAAAGTCACCATTCAATTATGAAAGAGAGCAGCGATCACTAAATATAAACTATTTTTTATATTAGGATAAAGAAAAAACAATTTTTTTATTTAAAAAAATCTATTAAATCGTCACTCCTTTTCCAGGGAGTAGATACTTGCCACAATCCTGACACAAGTTCCTCGCTTCCTTCACATTCACAATTCTCTTCATACAAGCTCTATGGTTATGGGCACTAGGCAACCTAGCTTTCTAGAGGATGTCTCCGATTTGGAAAGGATGAGTGAAAATAGATTGACGAAAGGAATTTATAAATTTCATGTGAATGGATAAAAAAATACCTAATACATATTCAACTAGGCCGGCATAGTGGAAGCTAATGCTACTTGCAGTTATTAAACTGTAGTAGCAGTTGCCTCCTTTCATAGACCGCAGTCAAGTTTAACATTAAATGGGGTGCTGTCATATGTCGAGGCATAAACAAATTAAACAGAAAAATAACTTACCAAAAACTTTCTTAGGCTGTATCTTCCGCTCCTTATCTTCCACATCATCCATCGTCTTCTTTTTCGTCTCCAACGGCTGCCACTTCCTCTTCCTACCTTCTCTCTCTTCCACGTACATTTCTTGCTCTCTCCCGTACGACAACTTCGATTCCCAATTATAAAAATCCGTCATACCATCGAAGAGCCTCTCGCTTTCCTTCACAGCCATGATATGCCCATCCCAATTTAAAAAATAATAATGAAATAAAAAAATGAAAAAAAAAAACGGATGAATGATTTTTTTCTTTTCTTCTGGCACTTAAAATAACACAAAAAACGAATTATACAACTTCTTTATGCCGGTAGTTTCTCGTTGTCTATGGCTCTGAAGAAGTTCGTTCTCGATTTGCAAACGCATATTGGTATAAAAAGTTGAAATACTTTTCCTCTGTCCCCTTTTAATTATTTTCACAACACTATTTATAACTTTTGCGCGAAACAGAGCCTCCATTAGGTTCGAGACAGTTTTCTAATGGAAATCTACACTTCCATATAATTTCCTTAGTTTCCTTGGTTAAGGAATCACTCTGCAATCACCACCCCTGCGAAAGAAGAAATAAACAAATTAACAAATGTAGATGTGAAGGAAAAGTGTTGTCTTTCGTTTTCTTTTTTAAATTGTGGTTTTGCTGATGGTACAGTGCCACGTCACTTATGACGTAATCCCGTCATGTGACGTCACGAGCCATATGGATGGACGTGAAGAAAAAAAAAGTGTAGTTTTTCGTTTTCTTTTTTAAATTGTGGTTTTGCTGATGGTACAGCGTCACGTCGCTTATGACGTCATTCCGTCATGTGACGTCACGTGCCATGTGGATGGATGTGAAGGAAAAAAGTGTTGTGTCTCTCGTTTTCTTTTTTAAATTGTGGTTTTGCTGATGGTACTCTGCCACGTCACTTATGTGGTAATCGCGTCGTGTGACGTGACGTGCTATATGGATGGACGTGAAGAAAATAAAGTTTAGTGTCTATTGATTTCTTTTTTAAATTGTTGTTTTGCTGACGGTACAGTGCCACGTCGCTTATGACGTCACCCCATGTCACGTGCCTTGTTGATTGTGGCTTGTCAAGTCACAACACTCCCCGTTAGGTCTATGAATATACAGTTAAAATAATTCTTAAAAATAGAGACTGGACAGATGATAAGCAGGGGGAAACCTAAGAGCGTTATTATTATTTTTTATTTAAAAAATAATGCGCCACGCGGGTCGTTTTGTTCCTAAGCAGTATTGTTTCATCGCGATTTGTACGTTGCAGTTCAACTGTTGCGACTATGTTTGTTTCTATTTAATACGACGCAAGTTTAATGTCATTGCAGATAACATTATTATTACTGTTATTATATTATATATTTAAACAATGATATATGTGTTACTGTAAAGGTGTGATTCCGCCGGTGACTGCAGACCGAAGACTGCACTACTTGTTTGTATGAGATTGATTAAAACTTAAAAACACTAGTTGTAGTTGTAGTTTATTAGACATTTTTATATATTAAGCTACTAAAGAGCTTATGTCATAGAAACAGGACAATCAAAGTACATATATCAAAGATATATTGGTACTAGAGAGTGGTTTAGAACCCGTGCCACTCGGCTTTCGTAGCCATTGCACTGCCACTACACCACGGTCGTCTGATGCCGTGCAAGGCAACACTAGTGCGCAGCCGCCGCGTTAATATTGTTTCCAAACATCATATTTATAATCTTTGACTTAGCAAACGCATTGTCACAATAGTGTCTTGCAATCAATCTCACATAAACTAGTAGTGCAGTCTGCGGTCTGCAGTCGCCGGCGGAATCACACCTTTAGGCTGCTTTTACACAAGAGTCTGCGCTCAGTTTGTTTCTAAGTAACACATATTTACTCAACGCGCCGTATCCGATCGGTAAGCCACTGAGCCTCACCAGTAATAGTAATAATTTAAAATGCGATAAAAATCAAAAATACAACAGCGTTCTCGTCCCGGTGGTTGCTAAGGCTTGTCAAAACGTGACGTCATTCGTCACTTATGACGTCATCCCGTCGTGTGTCGTCACGTGCCAAGCGCATTAACGGACAACAGTTTAATTAGACGCGATGACATATTCAAGCTTCGATGACAGTGTCAATAAAATGACAACCAATTACTTGAATATACAGTATGTATAAAACTTTCAGTTGTTTTTATTATTGTGACACGACATATGACAGCACCCCGCTTGATGTTAAGCCGAAGTGTGGTCCATGAATGAATGTCACTGCTACTACAATTCAATAACTGAGAGTAGCAATCACATCGACTATGTCGGCCTAGTTGGAAACAGAAACTTACAAGCTGATTCCGAAAAGTGACCAAATCACTTTACGGTCTGTATACTTGAAAGTGGTGGTACTACCCCGGATCGGCAGAGTGCCTACCACTCTTTTGATAACCAGACCCGAAGCAAATATTAACCTTTTTTTTTATTAACAAATATTATTATAATTATTAAATATTACAAATAAAAGCTATGAAACAAATATTTGCTCCGACCAGGAATCGAACCCGGAACTTTACGCGCAACAAACCAATTCGTCCACGCCTGTCGTCTAATATGCTATGTATGCTTGTAAGTGGTGGTACTACTCCGGATCGGCAGACTGGGTACCACTGCCTATCACTCTTTGATAAAAGTAGGATTGATGCTGTAGACATGCTGTAATGCGGTGCTTGTTCCTAGATTAGAGTATGGAAGTGTATGAAGTGAAGAAGCATGAGAGTAGAATAACGAAGAGGCAAATCTTTTAGTCTTTAGTTATTTCCGTCGTTAGGAAGAATTGGGATGCATCCCCCGTCCTGTGGAATATCCACACAACAAATATTCGTAATATTTAATCTAACTATTAAAAATTGCAAATAAAAGCTATAAAACAAAACCAATCTTCGACCGGGAATAGAACTTGGGACTGTACGCGTAACGAACTAGTGTGCTAACTGCTAACCAAAACGTCACGCCTGTGGTCAATCTTTGAATTGATATATATTTAGTTCGCTAAGTGTCTATGATACAAGCTTTATTAGTGTAGTAGAGTCTGTCTAAGCCGAAATGACGCGCCCCTCCACTGCATTTACGCACACGAGCAAATATAAAATATGAATGCAACACACAGAAAATGCAATTGTAATTGGTCATTCAGTTGCTGGTTGAACACAAAAGGAGAAGTACGGTAATAAAGTAATAAAGTGGTCCACTAGGTGGACTGACGACATAGTGAAAGTCGCGGGTAACCGGTGGATGCAACTGGCATCTTGTCGTTCGGAATGGCGTTCTAATGGGGAGGCCTATGTTCAGCAGTGGACGCCTTCTGGCTGATGATAATGGATAAAGTGGAGGGGCATAAAGGGAGACAAGCTATACAGAAATATGAGGGAAAAAAACTCACTTCAAAGAAGTCCTTCACTTAGTCAAAACGGTCCAAAAACACTTTTTTATACAAAACCAATGACTAACTGTTTTTAAAAGCACACTGCCGTATTGGCGGACAACACCACATAGACCATTCTAACAGCACCCTTAAGAGCCATGGTTCTCAAACTTAATCAACCATCTTGGAAAATTATCACCAAACGCGCCGAAAACACTGTTTTTTTTTAAATATATATAAAGTTTGAGGGTATTTAGCTTATTAAGTATACGTTAATAATAATAGAAAATATATAGATAAAGGGATAGGCAAAGACAATGGAGCGCCACTTGCCACGATTCTGACACAACTCGCTTCCTTCACATTCACAATTCTCTTCATACAAGCTCTATGGTTATGTGCACGAGGCAACCTGGCTTAAAAACAAGTAAATAACAACATAAATTCACATTTATCTCTCCTAGGCCTTTTCGGCTCTAGGCAGATGATTTTGGAAAGACATATGACGGACGAGAAGAAATTCACAAGAAACTCGTCAATTATAGCTTATATGAAAGTTCAATCAATCAATAAAATTGTCACTTCAAATCAATCAATTGGCTTTTCCCACAGGGATAGGCATAGACAATGGAGCGCCGCGCCACTTGCTTCCTTTACATCCACAATTCTCTTCATACTAGCTCTATGGTTATGGCAACCTAGCTTTCTTGAGGATGTCTCCGATTTGGTCGGCAAACACCCTCCTGGGCCTGCCTTGTATCCATTCACATGAGATTTATAAATTCTTTTCGTCAATCTACTTTCACTCATCCTTTCCATGTGCCCAAACCATTGAAGCATTCCTTTGTCAATCCTTGTCACTACATCCTCTATAGGAAAGTTAAGAATTATTAAAAAAAAACACACACAAATTAAATCGTTTAAATCACATAAAAAAGACTAGTAAAATAAACGCATCGCTCTATCAGACCTCAAACTTCATATAGATTTAAAAGACCCGCTCCATTTAGATAGGAAAACCCGCTACGACTTCAAAGGAAGGACCAGCTCGCTACAGCAACTTTAAACAACTAATTAATTTAGATTGAAATCGCTCGGTCAAATGAATAAGCGAGCCATATTCTTCTTAATTTCTTGGCCAATCAGAAAGCTGGGTACAAATTGACTTCATTTCCACTTAAAGGGTCAAATTATTCAGCATATATTACGAGCGAAAATTAAAAAAAAAGGACATACAATTTTTTATTTTATGACATTTTTTCTATTGTTACTTGGCATATGACAGCACCCCGCTTGATGTCAAGCTGGAGTGTGGTCCATGAATGGATGACACTGCTACTACAATTTAATAACTGTGAGTAGCAAGACCACTATTCCAGCCTAATTAGTCGTCATCATCATCAGCCAGAAGGCGTCCACTGCTGAACATAAGCCTCCCCCTTAGAACGCCATTCCGAACTAATTATTAGGTACCACAAAATTTACTAATAAAAATTACACAGTCACTTAAAAGTGGTGATACCACACTAGGGTAAGGAAGCAAATCCAATAGTAAGGAAATTCATTCCTATGTTTCAAAAAATTTACTGGAAATAAGTTTTTAAAGAGCGTTAACTCAAATCGCTCTAAGTACCGACAACCGACAGGGATGATTCTAGAGTGGAGAACACGAACCGGAAGACGCAGCGTAGGTAGGCCTCCCACTAGGTGGACTGACGACATAGTGAAAGTCACAAATAACCGGTGGATGCAACTGGCATCTTGTCGTTCGGAATGGCGCTCTAAGGGGGAGGCCTATGTTCAGCAGTGGACGTCTTCTGGCTGATGATGATGATTTGTAAATTCTGTTCGATTAGGTGTTTTTTTGAGCATTTCTTCTTTACACATATATTTCCTTTTGAATTAATAACATTTCAAGAAGTAAAGTTATTTGATCGTCAATAGTACCCCAGACAGAAAAGGATATCGTCGAAGATCCCTGCCTTAAAAATAACCAACACGCCACGCGTGTCGCTCGCCTGCGATGACGATACGATCATTGTTTTTAATTGTTTAATACATCTTTAATTCGCGTGCTATTTATTTGTCCTCGGTTTTTTCGTTGGCGTCTTAATTTGTAGTCATTACGATAATTGATGTACATTTTAAAAGGGATAGGCAGATGACAAAGGACAAAGATTTACGAAGCAATTGGAAGGGAACGGAAGGTTTGGGCAATGAAAAGGATGAGTGAAAGTAGATTGAATAAAGGAATTTATAAATCTGATGTGAATGGATGCGTTAAAAGAGGCAGACCCAGGACCTAACCTAACCCAGGTGTTACCGACCAAATCCGACTGGCCGTTACGCGGAAGTTTTGGGTTCGATTATCGGTTGTAGCAAATATTTGTTTCATAGCTTTATTTCAAAATGTTAAATAATTCAATGGATGCGTTAAACAAGGCAGGCTCAGAAGGATGTTTTCCGACAAAATCGGATACATCCTAAAGAAAGCTGGGTTACCTTGTGTCCATAACCGTAGAACTTATATAAAGAGAATTGTGGATGTGAAGGCAGCGAGAGAGTTATGGTCAGGATCGTGAACAGAGTGTTGTCTTTGCCTATCCCAAAACTGATGTGCGGCTAATTATTTTACATTACAAATAAGAAAAATGGTAATGGTAACTTACCATTCACAAATCTATGGACTTCAAACAATCCAATAGAAATTTGTATCAAAGACACAATTTTAGCTTCGATAGTAAACTCTAGTATCAAATGATATGTTCATTCTCAATATAAATGCATTTGGTCCCTTTGATTCCATGAAAGTAACTTGAGACACACTGGGAAAAAGACAGCCGTCTCTTTCGCACTAATGGTGTCAGCGTATTATCTTTCTCTCGCACTCTGAAATAAAAGAAATAAGGATTTGTCGGTTAAAAAAATGTCACGCTCCAATTCTCATAACTACAATATATGACAGCACCCTGTATGAAGAGAATTGTGGATGTGAAGGAAGCAAGGGAGTTGTGTAAGGATCGTGGTAAGTGGCGCTCCATTGTCTCTGCCTATCCCTGTGGGAGAAAGGCGTGACAATTTGATTAATTGATTGACCCTGCCTGATGTTAAGCTGGAGTGCGGTCCATGAATGAAGGTAACTGCTACTACAGTTCAATAATGCAAGTCGCATCCATTATGCCGGCCTAGTCGGTACCGGCAACTTACAAGCTAATCCCGAAACGCGACTAAGTCACTTCACGGTCTGTATATTTGTAAGTGGTGATACTACCCCGGATCGGCAGACTGGGTACCACTGTCTACCACTCAACCAGACCCGGAGTAAATATCCACCTTTTCTTTTTATTAACGAATATTTGTAATATTTATCAAATTGCCACGCCTTTTCCCACACGGATAGGCAGAGACATTGGATCGCCACGATCCCTTACATCCACAAGAAAAACTCCTGCGTCGCATCCATTCACAAATATTCCTTTTGTCAATTTACTTTCACTGTTAAACTTTCACTGACGACAGGCGTGGACGAACGGTTTAGCGACTGGTTTGTTGCGCGTAAAGTCCCGGGTTCGATCCCCGGTCGGAGCAAATATTTGTTTCATAGCTTTTATTTGTAATATTTAATAGTATTAAATATTGCAAATATTTGTTAATAAAAAAAAAGAGATGGATATTTGCTTCGGGTCTGGTTATCAAAGAGTGGTAGGCAGTGGTACCCAGTCTGCCGATCCGGGGTAGTACCACCATTTACAAGTATACAGACCGTGAAGTGATTTGGTCACGTTTCGGGATCAGCTTGTAAGTTGCCGGTTCCATCTAGGCCGGCATAGTGAATGTGATTGCTACTCACAGTTATTGAATTGTAGTAGCAGTGACATTCATTCATGGACCACACTTTGGCTTAACATCAAGCGGGGTGCTGTCATATGTCGAGTCACAATAAAAAAATAAAAAATAAAAAAAATATTTAACTTAGTTACAAAATATTATAAATAAAGGCGACTGCGATGTAGTGGCAGTGCAATGGTTACACAAACCGAGAGCACGGGTTCAAAACCACACACCGGTACCAATGTAACTTTGATATATGTATGTACTTTGATTGTCCTGTTTCTATAATACAAGCTCTTTAGTAGCTTAGAAGCTATGAAACATATAATTATGATCTACATAACGTGGTTTTTTATTTAGCACCTTTGGCCGGCATAGTGACGGCGACTGAGGCAGCCGTAAATAAACTCGGTTTTTTCAGTTGTCGTCACTTTTGTACCTCCCCTTGCTTATAATCAGGCGGGTCGAGGTCAGATGTGGTGTCACAATAAAAAAATATTACATTTCTATACTAAGCTACTAAAATGCTTATATCATAGAAACAGGACAACCAAAGTACATTTATCAAAGATACATTGGTACCGGTGAGTGGTTTCGAACCCGTGCTCTCGGCTTGCGTAACCATTGCACTGCCACTACACCACGGCCGCCTTAGTTTCTTCTCACATATATCTTAAAAGATCTTAAGATACGTCTTGATGTATATTTATTGCGATCACATGCTATTTATATTAAAGGTAATGATAATAAATCATCATTATTGCCTTGACGTAATCTGTGGAGTGTTCATATTAGGCCGGCATAGTGGATGGAACTTTTTTTTTATTGTGATTCAACATATGACAGCACCCCGCTTCATGTTAGGCCGGAGTGTGGTCCATGAATGGATGTCACTGCTACTACAATTCAATGACTGGAATGACTGTAACAATAACTGTGAGTAGCATTCACATTCACTATGCCGGTCTAGTTGGAGCCGGCAACTTACAGTTATTGAATTGTAGTAGCAGTGACATCCATTTAACTCCAGCTTAACATCAAGCGGGTGCTGTCATATGTCGAGTCACAATAATAAAAAAATAAGAGTAGCTAGCCTTCATTCATGGACCGTATTACAAAGAGAAATGTGTCAGGATCGTGGAAAGTGCGCTCTGTTGTCTCCGCCTATCCCTGAGGGAGTTGAGGCGTGAAAACTGCGAAATTCCTATACGTATAAATGTATTTACATATCTCGAAGGCTTACTCATATACAAATAACCTTAAATATAATGATAAAACATTTAAATACGATAATTGACACCAAGAACGGGTCTTTTAAATCAAAACTACAAGCATTTTAAATATATTTTAATATTAAAAATTAATACAAGAAAAGCTTTGTATATATTTCAAAAAGACGCCGCTAGATGGCGTTGCAAACTTAGTGAGAATCAAAGAATTTGGAAAGAATAGAATCTGTGCTAAAATAAGAACTAATCCATTGTTTAATATTTGTCTCATTTATATTATGTTTATACCAATTGTAACTGAAGGAGACAACTACTTGTACTTCAATTCCTTTCTTTCAAAGGTTGGCACTACTTTTTTTTTGCAAATACAACCACTTGTAATTGTGGTTGACTTTTAACCCTTTCAACACGACGCTCAACAACGCAGATTATACCCGCGTACGGCCCGCTATTATCGCTGCACGCGTATTGGCGTGCGCCGATCGTAGGTAAAGATTTTATTTACGCCATAGATGGTAAACATTTTGTCAATTTACCATCTATGGTAAATTATATTTAAATAATTTTGGGTATAAATTTAAATTGTTTAATTTAATATTTTAGTTTTTTTTAAACAAATTGTGTAATTTAATACGTCATTCCGCGGACCTCTCGCGTCGCGTCGGTCCTCAATTTGATAACGGCCCAGCTAAAAGCTCATAGTAAGTAAACGTTTTAGTTAAAGCACAATAGTTCTATCTCTTGTTGATTTACTCATCTCCTACCTTCGAGCTTTATCATCAGAGTAGCTCAGTGGTACCAGTTAAAACACACATATATTCATATACATGGGTGTGTCAAACGTGAGGTCACAGATATGTTGAAAAGTAAATACCGAACTGATGACCTTCAAAACCCTCATCAATTTTAGCTATGAACCGTCTCGATCACGTCAGCTTTCAAACTAACAAAACCGCAATGTAATCGGTCCATTCGTTTAGGAGCTATGATGCCACAGACAGACACACAGATACACATACGCGCTAAACTTATAACACCCCTCTTTTGGGTCGGGGGTTAAAAAGAAGCGGCAATGACGTTCACAGTCACAAGTTCAAGCCAAGACCTTTAGAGAAGTTACGTTAATAAAAGGTAAGCTCAAAATCTTAAACCCGAGTACTGGAAAATCACGCTCTAAAACAAAAATCAAGAAAATATTCTCATCTGATATTGTTATGTGCAAACTATTCGATATTTATTGTGTAATAAATAAACAACTTACATTTTTTTCGGGGTTATAATTTTGTGGAAAAAAAAAAGGTTTACAGATCCGCTTTAAAAAAATATCACTTGTTAAGATTTTAACCTACCGCCTTTAATATGTAGAGGTTCCATCTTATGTCATTGTGTTACACACGTAAATATAATTTGAACAAGTGTATTATAGTTTGTAATGAAATACGTATTTCAAGTAGTTTTGGATAAAAATTATGTTTGAATCATTCCCCATTATCGGGTGCTTCGCCGTATTCGGGTAAAAAGAAGCGGTGCTTTATTTGTTGTCTTTTTTCATTTTTATAACCAGCAGTAATAAAAAAAGTAATTGTTTTCACCAAACAACCATGTTTATCTAAAGAAAGCGTATCTATAATTTCATTAGTAAATTTATCGAGAAATGGCGCAAGTAACAAAAAGAATTCATATTCAAAAGAGTTGCCTTTGTTACACTATCAGAGTCACCGACAAAAAAAATCTGTAGCAATAAATTATTTAACAAAACAACTTTTAACATTATTTATAATATATTATGTTATTATAAACATAACAATGAAATTCTTAGAGGAATTATAATTAGTTATTTAAGGTATCAGCCTGAATTAATAAATTTTACAACATTAAATTACTTGTTTAATTATGTGACCAAGCTATTCATGTCCGTTTGATAATAATTTGACCTATTTGACCACGAAAATAGCAAAAACTTAAATTTATCTTTTCTTAATGCTTAGCGAGTCCTTTGATTTCAAACTGTAATGCCGCTAACTCGCCTAGCGAGTCCATTGTGAAATGTTTGCGGTACCCGAGGTAACTTCATGCAAATCGTAGTGGCATTGAACTTGATGTCGGTATGATGTAAGGCACTACCACAGGAATCCCCCAAAGTATATAATACCGTGACGGTATACTAATATACATTAAATTGCATAAATACAATATTATTCAATAATAACGACTTTGTATAAGATCCCTGGCAAAAAAATATATCATCTCCAAACAAATTCGGACATGTTATGATTTATCTGCCATTATATTTATCTATCAATAAATGCGACCGATATTTATGAGGAACATAAATATGTTTTATTTTAATTATATTATTTCATTATCATGTTCAGACAAAATGTTGTCAATTTCTGATTTACCTTCGCCGTATGTGGATAAAAAAGATCATATTTTTAAATATCGTGATTTACAAAACGAAGGCTAGTATATTATTAAGAACATTGTATATAAGCTTGTATAGAAAGGACATTATCAACAAAACTTGTTTCGCGAAGATATCATCATTTTAGTTCGCACGCCAATTGGCGTGCGCCGTACGGTAAATAGGAAAAAATTTACGCCAATTGGCGTGCGCCGTACGGAAAGGGTTAATACTGCTTAATTAAAAGTCACGTGGTAGTAAGAGTAGCGGCATAAATGTTCCGACATCCTTTTTTCAAGTATTTTAATGTCATTTGTTATGTTGTCAAATGATCATGAAAACTAGTGACAACCTTCTAAATTACGAATGTAAAATGCATATTCATCTTCTGACTTCTTTTTAATGCTATAAGTGTTAATAGTATAAACGCTTGTATTTTGTAGCTATTTTAGGGCTCCTTCTAAATACAAATTCCTTCTTAAATACAAATTCTTTGATAAAAATTGTCAGAAATTCCCACTTAAAGTGTCATCGTCATCTATTATGAACTAGTTAATACCTAAAGTAGAATATAGAATTTAGGTAATATATTTTAAATATATCAAATAATTAAAAACTATGTTTATATTAAAATGTAAAGATGATTACAGTAAAGATGAAAATTAAATATTTTTTTATTATAATTTACAGTTATCAAAAGTACTATAAAAATCCAGTAAAAACTTCAAAATGATGATTTAGGTCTTTTATTGTATGCACTTTCACCGTAGATTTCAAGGCACCATTATTCAAATTGTCGTAACAAAAAAATATCTTATTAATCCGCGCATGAACCAACCCCATTGAGCACATCAAACAAGGCTCCCTTATCGTATAAATAAAATACCCAGTACACAGATATGGTACATCACTATAAGAAATCAATTCCTTTGCCTCGTCTCTTTTAGAAATGTATTCTCTAGCGCCAAACTTTAAATTTGGAATTTTATCTTTAAGGTAGAGTTCCAAATCTTCGTCTATGCCCCGAAGTGTAACTTCTCTGTCGTTAGCTGACCAAGCTCCGCCATTTTGTGTAGCTGCTACTTTGTCTATAGCCATCATGGCGGCATGTTGTACAGGATGTTTTATATTATTTAACGCAACAGCTACTATATTTTGAGTTTTAGGGTCAACTATTACAGAGACATTCACATTCTCAAACTGTAGATTATATTTAGTAATATAAAATTTAGCTGATTCTAAAGCTGCAGTCATAAATATCCTATGTATCCTCAGATCTTCGTCTTCAAAGAAATTACCACTAACAAGTCTTTCATGGTATTTATTGGGATGAAAGTTACTTGGCCATAGACTATTAGCAACTAAAAATTGCTTTTTAACTCTTGCAGGGAAAGCAGGGACATCTTCAACAACAAAATCGTCAAGAAATTCCTTTAATTCAGGAACTTTATTGTCTATGATTTCTTCGATGGTGTTGCCATTTAAAGAATCGAGTAGAATTAATAAAACTCTTTGATTTTTTATTCTTTTTAAATGTTTTAGCGTAGGCATTGGCATTTTTTGGCTTAAAGTTTTTACTATTGTAGACATATCTTTCAGGCTTATTATACTTGCCACGTAACATTTTACAGTGGTTACAGGCTCATGAAAAGTATCATCAATTACAGGTGTCAAATTCTTATCACTATTGTTTATATTGTCTATGATTTTGTCTATTTCCGTCTGAAATTCCCCATTTTCAGTGCACTTCCTCTTACTTGGTGGCCCCTGCATAATTTCAGTCATTTTCACTGGAAAGAGGAGAGATGGTCCTTGTAGGTAAATTTTGAATTCAAAAGGTTTTCTGGTCTAACAAGCATTCACAGGTAAAAACGATGAGTTATTTCTGAAACTACTGTAATTGATATACATAATGACAGCTATAAACACATAACACTTTGCTGATCGATCAAGGTAATTTGAATAACAATTTATACTAAGGCGACCGTGGTGTAGTGGCAGTCCAATGGCTACGTAAGCCGAGAGGCAAGGGACGAAACCACTCACCGGTGACAACGTATCTTTGATAAATGTACTTTGGTTGTGCAGTTTCTATGATACAAGCACTTTAGTAGCTTAGTATAGAAATGAATAATAAAAAAATAAAATACTTCCATACTATTATTATAAATGTGAAAGTAACTGTTTGTTTATTTGTTTGTTACGTTTTTACGCCTAAACTGCTGAACCAATTTTGATATAGAGATAAATAGGACCTTTGAGACGGACAAAGGCTACTTTTCGACCCAAAAACAAAACTTTAGGGGGTGAAAGTTAGTAGGAACAGCTAGTTAAACGAAAGTTCGTTTAACTGCGGGGAACAGCTAATAAGTCGTAAATAATTTCATCGTGACATAGGTATACGCTAAAGGTGACCGAGGTATAGCGGTAGCGAAATGGTAACCTTTCAATCCAGGGTTCAAAAACAAAATTTGTCACTAATGCCGTTTGTTCATTTCAAGTAAAAAACATATCAATGAAATTTCCACGCCTTTTTCTCACGGGATAGGCAAACACAATGGAGTGCCACTTGCTACGATCCTGACACAACTCCCTCGCTTCTCTTACATCTTAAATTCTTTTATTACAAGCTCTATGATTATGGGCAGTAGACAACTCAGCATCAAAGCAAGACGCGGTCTTCATGAAACTCCATTTATTGTTGTATCAGAAAGAAGTTTTCGAGTTGCGCTTTGTTACAACTTATCTACATATTACTAAGATTTTAAGATCGACTCTAATTATTGTGATTTAACCATAGACAAACAAACATGGCAATTTATATGAATGTTTTAAGAGAATTGTGGATGTGAAGGAAGCAAGGGAGCTATGTAAGGATCGTGGCAAGTGGCGCTCCATTGTCTCTGCCTATCCCTGTGGGAAAAAGGTGTGACAATTTGATTGATTGTTTTAATAGTTTACATATTATAAAAAAAAGCTTCCATGAAGTAGTCTTAGATAATTTAACTGTCTAGATAGAGTGTCGCGATTCAACCGCAATGCAAACATAGGCCAGCGTTGAACTGATTGTGTGCGTGTCACACACACAGATGCGTTCCATTACGATATCATTACAAGTGCGTCGGGCCACGCCTGTGTGTGTGAAATGATACCAGCTTATCGATATTACCCACTAAGTAGGGAAAAATATGCACTTTTGATATGCGTTTTATACATACATAAATTAATAATAATGTAGATTTGTTTACTATTTAATTTGTTATAGTATGTGTATCTTAGGCCGGCATAGTGGTGGCGGCTGGGGCAGCCGGGAACTGACTCGGTTGTTCCAGTCGTCGTCACTCTTGGACCTCCTCTTGCTTATCATCAGGCGAGTCGAGGTCAGATGTCGTGTCACAATAAAAAAAAATATGCTACCAGAAATATATGAAACCTAGGAATTGAGGAAAACAATAGGGAGGTAGGCAATGGATGTAAAAACAGCAGCAAGTAGTGTTTTCAAAAAATCGATAGTTTTGTTATCGGTAGTAAACACCAAAATCATCTACTCAACCGATAGGGCTATAGACAGCGCAAACTATTAATAACAGTAATATTATTGATAGTACTGACCTAGTAAATTGATAAAACTATCGAAACCACTAATAGTGGTCTTTCTTCAATATTAACAAAATTGAAGAATTATCGGTTTTGTGCAAAAAATTGCACTTTACTTGTACAAAACCGTACTTTTATGTGAATAAGCATTACTAATGATAATAAATACCACATAAACTTTATTCTAATAGTCCAATGCACAATATTTGATAGGGGTAATAAAAAAAAGAATAAGAGTATATTTTTTTATTTATACAAATAAATAAAAAAGTTTTGATGCTGCATCACGATTGTTGTTATTAATTTTTTCTTGTAATAATATCGTAAATCTATAATAAATATTTTTCTACAACACTTTTAATCAAATTAGTTTGATGGAGGTGGCCACAAACATGCTCAGCTTTTACCTCACAGTAATTTGGGCCTCCAATAAATTGTTTCATTATAGTGCAATATAAAATATGCAAATATACTATATTTGCATATTTTTTCGGAGTCATAGTAAAATCCTCTTTTAAAAACTGTCGAATTATGCATTCAGCAGATCAGAAAATAAAATATACATCCTGAGAGGCATAGATGAGTCCCTTTATCTCTTAATTTAACCAATTAATGGTGCGGCAATTTTTCATTTGATGTCCAAACAATTAATACACTTAATTTTTTCGTGCAAACATTTAACAACAAAGCCTGCTATGTAACGGACGATTTGCTGTGTATATTCACATAATTCCGAATAGTAAATAATGCCGGCACCGTTGTATCTTCACTCTTCATCTTCTTCCCTTAACGAAGGAACAGTTTCATTTATACTTTTTATTGATGAAGAGCACGTTAGAACACTTATGTCTTTAGTGGCACATAGTTTCCAGTCAAATCAGATTTAAGTTCCAACGACTCCTCAAAACTGGATCTTTAGGTATTCTGTAACAACAGTTTATTTATTGCTGCCTTGTCTAAGCATGATATATTATTATTGTTTTTATGGCACGACATATGACAGCACCCCGCTTGATGTTAAGCTGAAGTGCAGTCATGAATGGTAAACAGTGCATCCACTTGTAAATAATATTGTAATTAATAAACATATTGTTGTACATACAGAACACACATTTAGGTGGGTAATGTAATATAAATGTTATTATTTATAATAATAGTGTTAAAGTGATACTTGTTTTTTTTATATACAACAAATCTACTTCAATATAAAAACCAAAATATTCACGGGAATATTTTGATTCAAAACCTGGCAACACTCTTAACATCTTAGGTAAAAAATTGAACTATTTTTTTAAAAATTATTTCCAATGTTTATAGTAATTTAAAATCTACTTACTGATGATAAGTGACAGCTTTGGTTGTTCTCAAGCGTCCTTTGTAAGTTCGGCACAATTTAATGGCGCCATCAGTCATTATTATCGAAAAAATCACAGAGAAATTTCGCGTGGCGTCCGGACGGTGTCTGTTACGCAACTGACAAACGCGAGAGAGTGTATCGGCCAACAGTTGGCCGGTATTTTTTTTAGCCCGTGCGCCACCATATGCTCTATCTAGACAGTTAAATTATCTAAGGAAGTAGTATACCATAAAAATCCTAATTTTATAACCAGCTATATCAAAATATTCCCATACTAACTCATAGTTATTTTTACTCCATTCAAATTTATGCCCATAATATAAATAAATTTATTTATATATAGATTATTTTGACTAGACTCCTATCAATCATTATTATCTTATGCAAATACAAGATAAGTTTTTTTTATATAAAATTGCAATTTTCTTACTGAACGTAACTATATAGAACTATTGACAATAAGGCTAGATTAGTGTTTCCCAACCTTTTTTAGGCCATGCCCCCCCCTTATCATTTTTAAAAATTTTATGCCCCCCATACATAATTCTTACAGCCGGTTGTACCAAAAATTATAATTTGCGAATTTGTAAAAAGTATCGTATAAGTAAACGAAAAAATGTACTACTTTTGTTATTTCTAATGATATAAACATATATAAAAGGTATATAAAATTCTTGACAACCCTAAATTCGTAAAACTAAATTCGTAAATTGAAACTCTTTTGGTACAACCGGCAGTTAACCTTAAAAAAATGTTTTGTTCCTTCTTAAGGGACAATTAATGATTACAGATTTTTTAAGAATTTACCCTTTTTGTTAAATTTGTGACCGATTTCTAGCATTGCATTTAAATAACCCAAAGCGAAAGGGTTAAAGTCGTGTCGAGTCCATTTTTAAATTGCCCCCCTGAACTATCAAATTGTCCCAACGTTGGGAAACACTGGAAACACTGGGAATAGAGATATAAAGCGAATACTAACTTATTACATTAAATATCAAAACTTTAAGCCTTAGACATAAAGTTGATGAAATAAATATTTTTATACATTCACCTGATGTTAAGCTGGAGTTTTTTTATTGTGACACGACATCTGACCTCGACCCACCTAAGGTAAACAAGAGGCGATCCAAGAGTGGTATTATTAGACAATACCTACTGCTCCAAATAATACAGGCTGCATGTTATATATATTTATTTACATTTCTTTATTAAGTTACTAAAGTGTGTGTACCATAGAAACAGGACGATCAAAGATACAGTGGTACTGACAAGTAATTTTGACGCATACCTATAGAGTCTAAGAGAACTATGGATATGAAAGAATGAAAGCATTTTGATTTTGATAGGATCGTGGAAAGTGGCACTGCATCATATCTGCTCATCCCTGTGGGAATTTACACATAATTTTTTATTTTTATTGTGACTCGACATATGACAGCACCTCGCTTGATGTTAAGCCGAAGTGTGGTAAATTAATGAATGTCACTGCTACTACAATTCAATAACTGTGAGTAGAAATCACTTCCACTATGCCGGCCTAGATGGAACCGGCAACTTACAAGCTGACCCCCGAACATGATCAAATCACTTCACGGTCTGTATACTTGTAAGTGGTGGTACTACCCCGGATCGGCAGACTGGGTACCACTGCCTACCACTCTTTGATAACGATGATATAGCCTATGTCAGAATCCAAGTATTTTCATACTAGACATAAACATGCCAGACATAAACAATTTTATCTCTTTATAAATACTACATATAGAAGATCAAAGTTCATGAATAATATGAGTAGAGTAAAGTATGTGCAAATGAAATTGTAATTATAAGACTTCACTGGACAAGAAACTGGTTTTAATTACCAACAACATTTAAATTTATAATTTATAAACTTAGAGGTTTATATTGAGGTGAAATTCTTTGGATGCTCAGGGTGGGGATAGGCTTGCCAACTTTGCAGATATGCAGGATACTAGATTTTAGATTTTTAATTATTATCGATATATGACAGCACCCTGCCTGATTGTTGTAAGGCTGGAGTGTAGTCCATGAGTAGAGGTGACTGCTACTAGATTTTAATAACTGTAAGTAGTAGTCACATCCACTATGCTGACCTAGGAATTAATATACAGGCCAAAAAAACCTGCTTATAAATGTACAGATACCAGAGAAAACTAGTTTGGTCTGTTTGTCTGCAAGTGGCCGCTCTCCCCCTCACAACACTGTTGCATGTGCATATCAGCAGGACAACCAGAGTCCCGCAGATGTTTGAGTTGACAACCCCAGGGAGTGACTTTATAAAAGACAAATATATTGTCACGCCTTTCTCCCACAGGGATAGGCAGAGACAATGGAGCGCCACTTGCCACAATCCTTACACAACTCCCTTGCTTCCTTCACATCCACAATTCTCTTCATACAGGCTCTGTGGTAATAGGCACTAATTTATTGCATTATGCTGTTGTCAAGTAAGGTCTTGATAAAATCCTAGTTTTAATCACGGAATAATTAACTAGATCATCTTCGTTTTATTCTTCCACTTGCCCATGATTTATAAATCTCCTTTCATACATTCTTTCAATGGTCAGTGTAGGCTTCATTTTTATCTATATATAACAATAAATCCATCAACTAATCATACTGTCATTTTTTTGCCCACAGGGATGGGCGAAGACAAAGAAGCACCACTTGCCATGATCCTGACACAATTTCCTCGCTGTACTCATATACACAATATATAATGATATAATAGTTCTCCATTGTCTCTGCCTTACCGTGTGGGAATAAGGCGTTACAATTTGATTGTTTTTTATTGTGACACGACATCTGACCTCGACTAGCCTGATGGTAAGCAAAAGGAGGTGCAAGAGTGACGACGACTGAAAAACTTAAAAAATACGTATTGTTCACGGCTACCACAGTCGCCGTCGATATGCTGGCCAATGATATTATTAAATACAAGAATCTAATTAGAAGGGGGCTTTAAAGACAATAACGAAACATTACATACCATTATAATAAACCATTTAAATATTAAGTAATTAACACCTAAAAGATAAACTTATAAACCACTTTTGCGACCAATTTGAACACAAACAACTTTGAGAAAACTAAAAAAGCAGTTGCCAAAGTAAATATGTTTACTTATTTGGATTTCGTATTATTTGAAATACCTTTTGTAAAGTAATATTTTTAACCATTTATAGACTTGTTACCAACACCAATGGCGTGATGTTTAAATAAAATTTCAAACCCGTTGACAGATTATACATATAATTAACATTCCTATGATATTTTAGCATTTATTTAACAAATAAAATATTAAATAAATTTAAAATTATGTGGCTACAAATAAAGAACCTTATTGTCTATTGAATATTTATTTTAAAAGGGTCTTCATGTGATTATGACATCAATATATATAATTTAAGATAAAAAGTTGTAATGTAAAAATACCTTTCGAAACGGGCTCACTTGTTGAGTTATTTTCTTATAAAAATGCACAATTTTTATTGCCAAACTTTTAAAACAGGTAATTTATGTAACTGTTTATTAATCAAAACTATTATTGTATAAATAAACTTATAATCTGTCAATAAAATTGCAAAATAAATGCAAACCGCGAGCGCGACACCAGACGGCCATTTAAGAAAAGAAGTTGTTTTTCAATAGCAACTTATTGACAAAAAAACTTTTTAACCACTAATATAATATTTACCTTAATCCTATTGGTAGAAAATGTGTATTATTTGTTCGTATATAAAATCTAACCACTCCTATACAATATTTTGTTCGACAATTTGACGTATGGAAAAAGAAAATGAGAACATGTTTTTCAAGGTTATACGTTTCATTATTGCAAAGATTGCCTAAATATTAACTTTAAAATATATGTTCTTAATTATTGTTAACTGTAGATATACAATAAAAAAGAGAATAAAGGTAAAAAATTTAAATATGTACAACTTAGTTAGATATTAATAGGTATTCTTTTCACAAATTATAATAGAAATGTATTGTATATATATTGTATTTTCAAAACATGAGGCGTTTATTTTAACGCCTTAAAATAACTTGTTTTAAGTATAAATATTAAATTCACTTGTTGTATATCTAAACATGGATGTGAGGAAGCGACGGAATTATAGTTAGAAGCTATAAATTTAGTTAAAGAATAGTTAAAGAAAGCTATAAAATATTTTCTAACAAGCTTACTACATTAAAAAGATCTTTAATTTGTAATACTGTAATTAGATACAAAAACAAAAAGAATATGAACCGTGTAATTATAAGACAAAAGAACCAGTTTTCTATGACAAAAGACACTAGTAACGGCTTCAAAGTAATTATATTATTCGATGTTTATTTTATTCAAATAAAAACTACGTAATTATGAAGCGATTATTTGGAATTTATCGTTGATACCACAAAAAAACTATAGTAGCAGTTTTTTTTTAAATATGAATAGTCAATTATTAAATAGGACACTTAATTGCGTAGATATATAATTTAGTAAACGGTATTCTGAATATTAACAAAATGTTTTTATAAAAATTAAATTATTCGAACGAAAAACATCGCACGCTCAAGAGTGATTTGCAAATCTCAACCTTATTTCACCTAAAACACGTTTTGTTCATAACGCGGAGTATCCTCGCCTTAAGAAATAAATGTATTGAAACCATTGTTGCCGCTTGTAAGCTTGTAAGTTGCTGGTTCCAACCAGGCCGGCAGGTGTAGTGACTACTACTTGCAGTAGTAGCAATCACCTCCATTCCAAGTTTTCACTCCTAGTTTAACATTAGGCGGGTGCTGTCATATGTCGTCACAGTAAAAATATCAACCGAAAATACGTTGAAACCACGTTCACGTTGTATACCTTAAAATACCCTTAAAAAAGTACACAGTTTAAAAAAGGTAATGTTTTAAATTATACACCATAGGATATCTAAGGTATTTTGCTATTACGACCGAATTTAATGCCACTTTTTGAAACAAAAGATGTTTTTACGGTATTGAATTTAATTTGATACTTTTTATTATTATTTATATATCCTTAAAAAAACGTACGTTAATTCGTTTTTCAACTGCCCCCCCTAGCACGGCTATCCAAGAAACAAGATAAAGACCTGCAAAGAAGATGAAGACTTGCAACTCGTTTTAAGTAACTTACTAGAACAGTACTAGATTTATAAGGGTTCTGTAAAACTTCACACAAAACAATGTTGAAAACTTTAATAAATATATTTTAATATTTTCTTGGATTTTGCGCGAATATGGATTAATGAATTAAACAAATTTTATGCGGCTTACTATCGCGTTTATTTTGGTTTTGATTTAATAATTTTATTTTTTTATTCCGACGTTTCGAGAGCTTTACTGCCATCGTGGTCATGGAGAGACTTGAGATAGTAAGCCGCATAAAGCTTGTTTAATTCATCACTGTATTTAAGTAACTATAAAAGTCACCAAAGCAATGGCAAATCGTGGATTATAGTCATTTCGCTGATTGTGTATTGTTCTAGGAACTATGTGGCTAAAAAGTATGTCGAAACGAGGAAACGCCTGATAATAAGACATCCCGAAATGATTGCCAAAATTAAGTCATACACAAAAAGTGTAATTGGTTACTTTTAAGAACTTGTTTTGGATTTTTGTATGTAATTATATTGTATATCTTCCCACGAAAGATAAATAAGGTTTTTTAGTTAACCACACATAAGAGTCTGCTGATTCTGGGTAGTACCACCTATAAATGTACAAATCGGACCGTCGACCGAATCGGCAGTTTAATTAAAAAGTTCTGTGCGTTGTTTTTGTGTAGAAAAATCGAAAAGTGGAATGCTTTACCTGCCCATGTGTTTGCTCTGTTGGATCCAGCTGGATCTTCAAGCGATGCTTGAAGAAGCACATTTGACCGGCACAGTGACATAGCCGTGAACTGAGTCGGTTTTTTAAGTCGTCGGCATTCTTAGACCTTCACTTGCTTATGGGTCTAGTTTAGATGGCGAGTCACAATACAAAAAAGTTATATATTTTATATTAATATGTATGTATGTATGTGTTATACGTGTTATTTAGGTATAGTAGGGGAACGAGTTAAAGGAACGCGCGAGGAATGCAGTTGTGACGTCATGGTCACGTGTCTATTATGAATAGTGAAGTAACATGCAAAATGTCGATAACAATAAACACACACTTTCCTTAAAATGCAAATAGATTTAGTTATTAAAAATTATAAATGTGTATTAAATTGAAGTATAAACATTAGACAGCAACAATTTTTAATGAATTATATATTAATTAATTTTGAGAATAGTGACTGCATGTTTTTTTTCTTTTTCACACATTTTAATCACGTTTCTAATAATGGTTCTAGCCTGAATACGGATGACGACTCTCTTTTATTCAATTAACTCACTAATTTTTCAATAATCAAACAAAGATAATATGGACACGTTTTTATCGATATTAAATGACATCGCCGAGCTATGAGCGTCACTAATAGCGGCTACTATGATACGGGTGGTGGTCGTTTCACGCCTCACCGCACCTCAGCCCCCGAATTCATTTAGCTCGTTCCCCAACTATATCTATATATCTATGAGTATATTTATGTATATATGAATAAATTTATATATTTTTCATAATGTTTTTAGTTACCTATGTTTATTTTGTACCCTTTTTTTCGTGGGGAAATCCTCATGGATACTCCTGGTTTCTCGGGGTAGTAAGCAGGATTATGCCGGACTCGGCTAAACGGTCACGGTGGCCTCCGTCATTACGAACGCTGGAGATTGGGAGCTGTGGTACTTTCGTCCGACATCTCCAGTGGTGCCGGCTGTTGTGGCCACTTCTCGTTACATGAAGCGACAAACTGACCCCGAGCCTGATGTCCCTGGTATTTAAAGAGGAAGGAGGCGGATATAATCGCGCCTTCTTCTCCCTATTTTAGGATGCCGAATGGAGAGAGTAAAGTTTGCTTCTCTCTCTCTCTCTCCGCTATCTCTTTACGCAGGAGAACAATTGCTCTAATTACAGCCGAAAGCGAGATATCAGAAATTAGGTTTTTAAATAAACCTAATTAAGAGTGGTAGGCAGAGGTACCCAGTTTGCCGATCCGGGGTAGTACCACCACTTACAAGTATACCGACCGTAAAGTGATTTGGTCACGTAGTAAGTTGCCGGTTCCAACTAGGCCGGCATAGTAGATGTGGTTGCTACTCACAGTTACTGAATTGTAGTAGCAGTGACATTCAATATTGGACCACACTTCGGCTTAACATCAAGCGAGGTCCTGTCAAATGTCGAGTCACAATAAAAATATAAAAAAAACTAATAAAAAAGTCTGGTGTGCCTTTATCCAAGGGGACTGCTACTAAAGTTAAAGGACTACAAGTAGCATACAAAGTCGCTAAATATAAGTCTTATGCAATAAGGAAAAACAATAAATTCTACTTTCTAATACATGCATAAACATACAACACTAGCTTTGTACCCGCGACTTTGTACAGGAATAAACGTATTAGTATTTTTAATAAATTTAACTCGACATATAACATCACGTTGCCTGATGTTAAGCTGGAGTGTGGTCCATGAATAGAGGTGATGCTACTACAGTCAACTAAATGTAAGAAGCAGTCACATCCACTATGCCAGGCTAGTTGGAACCGGCAACTTACAAGTTGAACCCGAAAGTCACTATACGGTCTGTATACTTGTAAGTGGTAGTACTACCCCGGATCGGCAGACTGGGTATTTTAAAGAGACCGGCAAATTTGAAGAGCGAGCTTTTCGTATAACGCTTCTATCTAAAATTTAAAATATTAATAATTGTGTGAACGACTGTATAGATAGGACTTGTTCTCACCTCAGTCGGCCAGAGCTCTTCTATCTGCCGATACTTATACTGCGCAGTTCAAAAGTCAGCGCTCTTACTGACCTACCGGGAACCAGGGCCGTCTTTACCCGGGGGTTCAAGGAGTGCGGTGCACCCGGGCGCAGAGTCCTAGGGGGCGCATGCCGACCGCCATAAATTTCGATAGGTACCTACTACACTGAGACCACGCGAGCGGAGCCTTGACTTTCGCACCCCGGCGCCGAATATGCTTAAGACGGCCCTGCCGGGAACTATACTAGCATGGGCATTTTTTACATTTCTATACTAAGCTACTAAAGTGCTTGTATCATAGAAACAGGACAACTAAAGTACATATATCAAAGATACATTGGTACCGGCGAGTGGTCTCGAACTCGTGCTCTCGGTTTGCGTAACCATTGCACTGCCACTACACCACGGTCGCTTACTAGGCACCACTGCCAACACTCTTTGACAACCAGACTCGGAGCAAATGTCTGTCTCTTTTTTTCTGCAGTAGCGCCTAACTGTGTAGTTTTACCTTTTCTGCACCGATCCACTAGTGGAGAAACCTAGTCAGGTAAGCGCTATGTCTGTGTTCTTGTAGTGTCATGAAAACGTGAATTTTACAAAGTAATTCCCCTTACAAAGGTTTTTATTACTTTAAGTATTTCCTCAAGATATAGAGCAAGTATTTACCTAAATATAACTCTATTATGAATATTTATGTTTACGATATCGAAAGATGTGGTTTGAAAGAAGATGTAGTGACAAGGATTGACAAAGGAATACTTCGATGGTTTGGGCGCATGGAAAAGATGAGTGAAAGTAGATTGACGAAAGTAATTTATAAATCTCATGTGGATGGATGCGTTAAACAAGGCAGGCCCAGGAGAGTGTTTCCCGACCAAATCGGAGACATCCTTAAGTAAACTAGGTTGCCTAGTGCCCATAACCACAGAGCCTGTATGAAGAGAATTGTGGGTGTGAAGGCAGCAAGGGAGTTGTGTAAGGATCGTGGTAAGTGGCGCTCTATTGTCTCTGCCTATCCCTTTGGATAAAAGGCGTGACAATTTGATTGATTTATTGATATCGAAAGAATTGAATCAAAATATTATCTTTTGGCACTAAATTTTGGTATAAATAGTATCTTTAAATTAGATGGTGAGGCTTACAGGGTGAAGGACACATTAGAATGAGCTTCGTGTTGACAGTTGAACTTCATTAATGAGCTTCAAATTAAAATCGCGACCGCGCAACACACTAAGAATCGATGTTCATTTTCATTAACAGTTCAAGCTCATTGTCCGATTGAATAAATTTTATTTTTGATAAGTGTCAAAAACAAAACGCGACCGCGTAACTTTTTAACAAATAGGAATGAATTTCATTTTCATTCCTATTGAAGTTGCGTGGTCGGCCTCCGCATACGCTATTCAGATTTATAAATTCCTTTTGTCAATCTTCGACATAACTCTAATTCCTGTATCTTTTGTTAAATTTGTGCCACCCGCCATATCCAATTCCGATAACATTGAGATTCCCAAGATACAGAGGTATAGTCTGTCTAAGCCGAATTGACGCGCCCCTCCACCGCATTTGCGCACACGATAAAATATGGATGTAACACACCGAAAATGCAATTGTAATTTGTGATTCAGTTGCTGGTTAGACACAAAATGAGGAGCACGCTGATAAAGTATAATAGTATAGTTAGTAATATTTGCATTCACACATTTAAATAAACTAATAAAGTGGAGGGGCGCGTCATTTATAGTTAGACAAGCTATACCTCAGTGAGGCTTTTACGATGGTGAGGCTTACAGGATGAAGGACAATCAGTTTTTTCAGTTGTCGGCGCGCTTGGCCTTCCTCATGCTTACCTGATGGCAGGTCGAGTTTAGATGTCGAGTCTCAATTAAAAAAAGTTTGCGATAGTAACTCATAATAGACGTAGCATGAAAAGTAACAGTTGCATTTGTGACTTTGTAATAATAGGACGTGTCTTTGTGAAAAGGTTTTTTTTATTATAAAAAAGGTTTTTAAAGTAATATTAAATTTATTATTGTGTAGAAGATAACGATTAAAAACAGTGTTTTTATTGTATTTATTTTATTCAGTTATTGTTGACTGTTTTCTTAATTGGTAAGTCTTTATTTATTTGTGATTTTGTGATTTATTATTTTTATTGTTCAGTCAAATTTTCATGACTCAATTCTCTAGGCAGGCAGCCTTTCTGACACAACTTTCCAAAGGTTAACTGGTAGAAAATTTCTTAAGACATTCAGTTCTCCTTTTGTAAACTTCAATCAATCAATCAAATTGTCACGCCTTTTTCCCACAGGTATAGGCAGAGATAATGGAGCGCCACTTACCACGATCCTTAGACAACTCCCTTGCTTCCTTCACATCCACAATTCTCTTCATACATGCTCTGTGGTTATGGGCACTAGGCAACCTAGCTTTCTTGAGGATGTCTTGTAGTTATTTACGTGCAATAAAGAATTATATTATTACTGACGAAAGAAATTTATAAATCTAATGTATCCAACCAAATCGGAGACATCCTCAAGAAAGCTAGGTTGCCTAGTGCCCATAACCATTAAGCTTGTATGAAGAGAATTGTTAATGTGAAGAAAGCGAGGGAGTTGTGTCAGGATCGTGGCAAGTGGCGCTGCATTGTCTCTGCCTATTCCTGTGGGAAAAAGGCGTGACAATTTGATTTGATTAATTGATTATTATTCACTTACATCAACATTTTTTATACATTTCTATACTTATTACTTAGTATAGAAATGTATAATAAAAAATAAAATAAAAATAAAAGGACATAATTCATTTTGGGCTTTTATGTACTACTTTTGTAATGTCCGATTATGAAAAAATATATAAATGGTAGTTTCGATACTTGTGTTGATAAAACTAATAACAATTTTGCTTTTGATTGCTGTGCAATTGAGTTATTTGGAAAATAAGATATGGATTTTGTATCGTCTGTCAATTACGAAGACACGCCATTTTGCACGCCTAAACTAGGCAAAATTAAGGATATATTCCAATTACATTGTAATCTTCGTACATTAAACTATATTAAAATGTATATGCAACTGTTAATACAATTAAGCCCAAGTCCCTATACAAAATTAATGATGTCCTTTATAGTCATTTCAAAAACGAAAAGTAGGTAGTTAACAAAACAAGCTACTACGCAGCTTGAATGCCATCGATCTTTTGGTCTGCCGGCATCTTTACTTTAGTATACAACCTTACGTTACAAGGTTAAAGGAAAGCGTAACGACACGGATTCGAAATTCAATCGTTTACTAGAAAGTAAGGATGAGTAAATTGTTAATTGCTTTGATATTAAGAAAGCTAGGTTGCCTAGTGCCCAAAACCATAGAGCTTGTATGAGGAGAATTGTGAATGTGAAGGAAGCGAGGGAGTTGTGTCCATTGTGCTCCATTGTCTCTGCCTATCCCTGTGGGGAAAGGGCGTGACAATTTGATTGATTGAATCTCTGTCACTACATCTTTTAATTAGCATTTTATCATCTAGCAAGATATTGTACTAATTTGAATTGTGGATGCATGAAGGAAGCGAGGGAGTTGTGCCAGGATCGTGGCAAGTGGCGCTTTGTTGTCTCTGCCTATGCCTGTTGGAATTTAATCGTGAGAATGTTGATAAATAAAAATAATGTTTGTATGACTGTAAATGTCCATGTTTGTTTTGAGCATATCCTATTTTAAAACATTTCTTTTGTAAACTGCGATTGGTTCTTGTAAACAAGGTAATAACGCAATTTGTACCATTAATTTCCGCGTATTGGTTAGTACAATGAAGACCCGGGTTCGATTATGTGTCGGAGCAATTATTTATTTCATAGCTTTTATTTATGAAATTAATAAAAATAATTAATAACAAATATTTATTAATAAAGAAAAAGATGGTAGGCTATGGTGCCCAGTCTGTCAATCCGGGGTAGTACAAGTGACTTAATCGCGTTCCGGGATCAGCTTGTGAGTTGCCGGCATAGTGAATATGACTGCTGCTGGACCGCACCCTAGCTAAACATCAAGCGTGGAGCTGTCATATGTCGTGTCATAATAATAAAATTAAAACTTCGTGACCAATTTTTGATCTAATGACATAAGGACCGGTTTTGATAATTGATACTATCAGGGTAATTAATTAGGTGTCTGTCTGCATAGTTTTTGTATTTATTGTGACACGACATCTGACCCCAACCAACCTGATGATAAGCAATCGGCAGATCCCCCCCTACCCCGGATCGGCAGACTGGGCACCACTGCCTACCACACTTTGACAACCAGACCCTAAGCAAATATTTAATTTTTTTATTACATTTCTATACTAAGCTGCTAAAGTGCTTGTATCATAGAAACAGGACAACCAAAGTGCATATATCAAAGATACATTGGTACTGGTGGGTGGTTTCGAACTCGTGCTCTCGGTTTGCGTAACTATTGCACTGCCACTACATCACCTTTATCCATATCCATCTCTTTTTCTTTAATAAGAAATATTTGTTATTAAATCTAATTATTAAATATTACAAATAAGAGCTATGAAACAAATATTTGCTCTGAACGGGAATCGAACCGGACTTTCGCGTAACGGACTGGTGCTAACCACTACGCTACGCCTGTCGTCAAAAAGTTCCGATTTTATAGGTCCCGGCTGAAAAAAATAGCGCTGACTTTTGAACTGCGCAGTATAAGGATCGGCAGATAGAAGAGCGCTGGACGACTGCGGTAGAGGCAAGTCCGCGTATATATCATCATCATCATCAGCCAGAACGCCATTCCGAACAACAAGATGCCAGTTGCATCCACCGGTTATTCGTGACTTTCATTATGTCGTCAGTCCACCTAGTGGGAGGCCTACCTACGTTGCGTCTTCCGTATATACGAGTATATATATATATATATATATATATATATATATATATATAGACGTGCATTTATAATTTTTTTTTTAAATTTACGTATAACGATAAGCAAGAAGGTAACAAAAGAAGTTCCTGCGCAGCTTCCACGACAGCGCTGTTTTGATATTGCTTTATATAAGATAATATTCTTCATTGAGAAACTCATAAAGTTAAAAGTATATTAACTATAATTAAACTATAAATGAAAATGACGTCCTATCAGAGATAGTCCCAAGGAGACTGGCAACATTTCCCCTTTGTATAGCAAGTCTAATACGTTGGCAGAAATAATTGCCAGCCTTTCTGTCTCCAGACTTCTTCGTCAGCCGCTTAGACAACTCCTTGGCTAGGTTAGCTGAAGGTCCCGAAGAGCCCATCGTTTCGACCCCAAACGGCGCAAATTCGTAACCAGTATCGAGGTTAGCGCTCTCTCTGCCGGGATATATACAAGCATATTTAATTAGTAAAAGCTAAGTATATAGTAAGAAATGTAAAATAATAAAAAATACTGCGAAACACATAAAATTTAAAAACATTCGTAAGATAAAACTAATATACAGTACAAATATTGATTGTACGATAATACTGCGATTATAACTTTCTAAGAAATACATTTTTTTATTACTAAGTGCTTGTATCATAGAAACAGGACAACCAAAGTACATACTCGAATATCAAAGATACATTGGTACCGGTGGGTGGTCTCAAACCCGTGCTCCCGTAACCATTGCACTACCACTACACCACGGTCGCTTTGGTAGTTGCATCCATAAATAGTACAATGAACAGCCCAATAATGTCGCAAACGGATGACTGTTCATAATGCGGCACTCGTTCCTTCATTAATGTATGGAAGTGAATGTTGGGTGTGGCAGAAGAAGGATGAAAGTAGAATTAACGCTGTAGAAATGCGGTCATAATGGAGTGTATGTGGAGTGACGATAGCGGATAGAATAAGGAATAGCACAGTGCGCAATAGATGGGGTTTGAAAGAAGATGCAGTAACAAGGATTGACAAAGTAATGCCACGATGGTTTGGGCACATGGAAAGGATGAGTGAAAGTAGATTGACAAAAGGAATTTATAAATCTGATGTGGATGGATGCGACCAAATCAGAGAGATCCTCAAGAAAGCTGGGTTGCCTAGAGCTTGTGTGGAGACAATTGTGGATGTGAGTCTCTTCCCATCCCTGTGGGCAAAAGGCGTGATAAATTGATTTAATTTGGTAAAATAAAAATTATTAAAAACAATTATACCTATTATGATTTTATAATGAATGGAGATGTGAATTAATAAATCATTAGTTTATCTCAATAGTGGCTTATAAAATCGTTGATTATATCAATTTATCATTGATATGTTATACAAATAACCAATTAAATAGATTAAATAAAGTTATGGCATATAATAGACGATACCTGTTTTGAAGTAAACAGAAATATGGAATATGATACTAAGATTGGCAACCAAATTAATCATTTTTAATTTTTTTTTGTGAGTAACTCATAAAATTTAAGGTATATTAACTATAATTATAATTAACTATAATTACACTATAAATAAAAAATATCATCTAATGACGTCGTAACAGAGATAGTCCCAAGGAGACTGGCAACATTTCCTCTTTGTATAGCAAGGCTAATACGTTGGCAGAAATACTTGCCAGCTTTTCTGTCTCTAGGCTTCTCCGTCAGCCGCTTGGATAACTCCTTGGCCAGGCGCTTAACTGAAGGTCCCCAAGGACCTGTGCAGGTATCATGGGAGTGAAAAGATATTACTACCAAAGTACATATTTTGAAGATACAAAACGGGCAAGTGGTTATGAACCCGTGCTCTCGGTTTGCGTAACCATTGCATTGACACCACGGTCACCTTTTAATTTTAAAATTTGATTAATGCTTCCACCGCAGTTGTTCCAGCGCAGTCGTCTACCTGCCGATCTTTATACTGCGCAGCTCAGAAGTCAACGCTAGTTTTATCTGCCGGAACTATATTGTTTTTAAGATATACGATAGTTCACAATAACTCAATGATAAACAGACGACAGGCGTGAACGAATGGTTTAGCGATTGGTTTGTTGCGCGTAATGTCCCGGGTTCAATCCCCGGTCGGAGCAAATATTTGATTCATAGCTTTTATTTGTAATAATTTGTAATATATAACATTAAATATTGCAAATATTTGATAATAAAAAAAAGAGATGAATATTGCTTCGGGTCTGGTTATCAAAGAGTGGTAGGCAGTGGTACCCAGTCTGCTGATCCGGGGTAGTACCACTACTTACAAGTATACAGACTGTGAAGTGATTTGGTCACGTTTCGGGATCAGCTTGTAAGTTGCCGGTTCCATCTAGGCCGGCATAGTGGATGTGATTGCTACTTACAGTTATTGAATTGTAGTAGCAGTGACATTCATTCATGGACCACTCTTCGGCTTAACATCAAGCGGGGTGCTGTCATCAGTGGCGGCCTTAGGGGGTGGCGAACAGGGCAATCGCCCGGAGCCTCGCTCTTGCAGGTGCCTCGCGTCAATCAAATTAATATACTGATTTTTAACTATATTATTTTATTTAAAACTTTTGTTTTTGATTCTTAATTATTCATTTAAGTCTGAGTAAAAGCCACAAACAACGATTTTAAAATTTATCATCACTGTATTTGTTAATTTTGTAAAACTTTCAATGTAAGTAAAATATTTTAAAACTCAAATTTTATTTATTTGTATTACTTTAGCATTCAAACAGAACGAATACCTACCTACCAAACAACCAGACTTACTTTCGCATCATATAGGTACTTTTCGGTAGGCCAAAGGGCCTCGCAAAGACCTGCCACCCGGAGCCTCGCAATAGGTAAGGCCGCCGCTGGCTGTCATATGTCGAGTCGATAAAGTAGCTATGTAGATTATGGTGCTATAAAAAAGTAACTATAAAATCTGTCATAATTTTAACTAACATTTTTTTAACAATCTCGTATTAATTAACTCATTAAAATTCGTGAAAGTAGTTTGACTTGTAAATAAATAGTTCTTTAATCAGATATTACGTAAAATATAAAATTACATTATGCCTACGTTCCAATTCCCACCATACCACGGCACCATACCATTGCACTACCACAATACCACGGTCTCTCATTTATAACGTTAAGACAGAATTTAAAAAGTACCAGGTGTTCATAATATAGCAGGAGGTATGCAATCATAATAGGGCAGTCAATAGCTGCAAGAAGCAGTTGCATCCACTATGTCGGCCTAGTTCAAACCGGCAACTTACAAGCTGATCCCGAAACACGACTAAGTCACTTCACTGTCTGTATACTTGTAATTATTACAGTATATTGTAATGTATGTCTATAAAGTTTTTTTTATTGTGACTCGACATAATACAGCACCCCGCTTGATGTTAAACTGGAGTGTGGTCCATGAATGGATGTTACTGCTACTACAATTCAAAAAACGTAAGTAGCATTCACATACAATATGCCGGTCTTTACCCGGCAACGTATAAGTTGATACCGACTAAACGCGACTAAGGCACTTTACAGTGTGTATACTTGTTGTATACAATATATAGTGTATACAAATATTATTACAATATCACTGACATTCCATCGCCATAAATATTATTATTTAGATTAGTATAAAAGTCACGTTGATAAAGCAGTGGCAGTTCGTGGAGAAGTCATTGCGCTGTTCTGTATAAAGAGAATTAAGGCCCAGATGTCACAATCGCTCGAAAAACCGACAACCGATGGGGAAGAAAGGTTCTAGAGTGGAGACTACGAACCGAAAGACGCAGCGTAGGTAGGCCTCCCTCCCCTGTGGTGTAGGGTGGGAGTCAGCCGCCCGGGGCGGAAAAAAAATTGCCGCCCCCTTTATTTAGGAACTTTAATCATAGGTACAGCAAAAATATGAATTTCAGGTTCAAATTTTAAGGATTTGTTATAGTTTTATTATTATTTTGCCGCCCCTTCGCCCTCGCCACGCTACGCCACTGCTCCCACTAGGTGGACTGACGACATAGTGAAAGTCGCTAAAAAAAGGTGGATGCAACTGGCATCTTGTCGTTCGGAATGGCGTTCTAAGGGGGAGGCCTATGTTTAGCAGTGGACGTTTTCTGGCTGATGATGATGATGAACTCATAATAAAAACACTCCTAAAACTTGACCACAAATGGACTTGTTCAAACGAAAACCAAGAATTTAAAGTGTAATTTAGGACATGATTAGATAAGATAACGAACAATTTAATAAAAAAAAATAGTAGGTGATGTTAGTTTTTATGTTTTATTATTACAAAACAATGAAGAAATGAATAATCTACAGTTTGACGATAGGCGACGCAACGCGTTGGTCAGCTACGCGGGTGCCCCAGGTTCGATTCGCGGTCGCGGAGCAAATATTTGTCTTATAGATTTTATTTGTAATCAATGATAAATATTTGTTAGAAAAAGGCAGATTATTGAACTGTAGTTGCAGTCACCTCTATTCAAGGACCACACTCCAGCTTAACATCAGACAGGTGCTGTCATATGTCGTGTCACAATCGCATCCGGTTCGATACAGGAAACCTATGTATACGTATATCTAATCTAAAAACTATACCTAATCAAATATTTTAGATTTTCAATTAGATACTTAATCTAATAAACTAAATTAATAGTCAAAAAACACATGATTGCCTAAAAATTCAATTAAAAAGCTAAAGACAATTATCTGTATATTACAGATAAGAAAACATTAGAGTAGAATTATCGCTGTAGCATAGCGGTCATTAAGGAGTGTTGGAGTAACAATAGCGGGTAGAATAAGGAATAGCACAGTGCGCGATAGATGTGGTTTAAAAAATGATGCAGTGACAAGGGTTGACAAAGGAATGCTTCAATGGTTTAGGCACATGGAAATGATGGGTGAAAGTAAATTGACGAAAGGAATTTATAAATCTGATGTGAATAATCCGACCAAATCAGAGACATCCTCAAGAAAACTGGGATTCCTAGTGCCTGTAACCGTAGAGCTTGTATGAAGAGAATTGTGGATGTGAGGAAAGCAAAGGGGGTTGTGCTAGAATCGAAAGGCGTGATCATTTGATTGATTAATTATTTTACTAGTTCGTAAGTTCAGTGTTATAAGTTACACAACTTGCTATGGAACTAAGTCCAAATAAAAAATAAATAAATGGGAAATAAATTATAAACAAATCTTTGTTTCAGATTTGTACGATACAAAGTTCCATGATGAAATTGGATAACAAGACTTCGAAATCAGAAGTAAAGTTTCATAAAAAGTGATTTGAGAAATTCGTATTTGTTATTCTTCGTAGAGAATTTTATGTAAATTAAATAAAGATGGATATTATGGAAAGAAAAGAAAGTAAAGATTTTCATCGTGAAGAAGAAATGGTAAGTAATGTAACCATGCTTCGACCTCCGATTAAAACCTTTGATGTCGGATCCGAAGGTGTAATAATAATCGAAAGTTCCGACTTAACGGAACCGGAGTCGAAGCTCCGTAACATCCCTGGTAACCCCAAACGGCGCAAACTCTTAGACAGCTCCGGATCTACGATTTTTTCGAACCGGATGAGAAAGAGAAACGTTATTCATACGTTTCCGGATCAGCTTGTAAGTTGCCGGTTCTAAAATAATCCAGCATAGTGAATGTGACTGCTATTTACAGTTATTGAATTGTAGTAGCAGTGACATCTATTCATGGACCACACTTAACATCAAGCGGGGTGGTGTCATATGTCGAGTCACAATTAAAAAAAGATAGCCCCGTGATTAATAAATGATAGATAATAGAGCAGCGAGTACAGAAGTAAATCTTTCTAAATTCTCCATAAGTACTGAGCTCGCTACAATGCCTTGCCATCTGTGGTTAAATTCTCCTCTTCTTGGACTTGAGGCAAAGCGTAAATTAATTTGCTTCCAATAACAATATTTATTGTCTTTACAGAGAAATGGCACTGACGTGGAAATGTGCAGATTACGGAGACGGACAAACGGAGAGGTAAATATTACTTTGTTTTATATATATATTTTATTTACATTTCTATACTAAGGTACTAAAGTTCATAGAAACAGGACAACCAATGTACATATATCAAATATACATTGGTAGAAGATTATACCAGTGAGTGGTTTTGAACCCGTGCTCTCGGTTTGCGTAACCATTGCACTGCCATCATTACATCACGGCCGACTTGATATTGAAATTAGTAATTAAATAGTATAATATTTCTTAAATATATTCAGATGTGTAATATTTGTCTAAAATTAATATCCTTTTGCAGATTATCCATGATGAGTTAGAATATGTACCCTCAGGATGGATGGAGACGACCATGTCAAAGATGAGTGGAAGCACAGATGATTTCTTTAAGAAAAACTCATCAAAGCTTAAAATATTTATTCTAGTTCTATTAAATTCAGTTTTATTTAGTTTCTTTTTAGGTGCATTATATTATTTTTTAGTTTATGGTAAGATTTATTCTTGTTTATTTATTTTATTGTAATTGTTTTCATTATTATTCTTTACATTTATAAAGCTAGGATCAGTAGTAATCCTAATCTTAAATTATAAAGCTTGTGTCAGAAGGCAGCTTTCTCATTGGTCGATTAACTGTCAAATCATAAAAGCAAATTGACTTGGTAACGAACTTGCGTTGATATTTGGCATTCTCGTAGTTAAAAATGGGACGAACTCGATTTTTTAACCGAGTTGTCGATTTAAAAATATGGGTAACCCGATCCGCAAACCGAATTGATGAATTGAATGAATCGGTGTACAAACCGAGTTGACGAATTTTGTCCGGCAATCTAAATTACCTAATACACAGTATGGTTTGCTATAGAATTTCGGATGTGTATGTATGACTAAATTTATTTGGTGTCCGATCTAAATAATAGTTCAACTCGGTTTATTGTAGTTATTAACCGTCCCAACTCGGCTTAGGTCTCAACTCGGTTTAACTTTCACTCTATACTCATCTACTTTCACTCATCCTCATCAACAGCGGGGTTAGGTTGGGCAAGTTAAAACGATTATCGTCTATCGTCGACGATTGGCAAAATAATAAAAGTAAGGCTAAATCCACCAAAAAGAGGCTATTGATAATAATGTCAAACGTGTCGTCGCACAGACGATATTCGTCACAACGATTAACTGTCTCGTTTTATTGGATTTAGCCTAGCTTTTGTTATGTTGACAATCGTCGACAAGAGACGATAATCGTTTTAACTTGCCAACCTAACCCCGCTGGTCCCAGTATAGTTATTTATCATTATTTAAATTTTTTTCAGACCTAAAACCTTTACAGTTATGTGAAGGCTTTGGAAGTCTGATAGCATTATATACGATAGTTTATTTCTTTTTAATTTATTTTCTTGTAATAAAAAAATATTTTGGAAAATGGTTCGAGAGAGTCGTTTGGAATAGATTCGAAGGTGCTTGCAGATGGTTGTGGAAAATTAGGTATGTAACTACGAGTACCGTTGAAGGCGATTGTGGTGTAGTGGTAGTGCAATGGTTAAGCAAACCGAGAGAACGTGTTCTTAACCAATTGCCGGTACCATATTTTTTTTATTGTGATATGATACAAGCACTTTGGTAGCTTAACATTGATAAACAAAATAATGTTTGCAGTTCACTCGTAATAGAAGTGAAACCTTCAAATATGTGAACTTTAAGATAACAGGACAAATGTAAAATTTCAGAAGTGGGATAATTTTAGGGTTTGGTTTATAATAATATTGATAGCAAGGTTTTTATTATTATATTACATTCTATACTAAGCTACTAAATTGCTTGTACCATAGAAACAAAATACATGTATCAAAGAGATATATGTACTTTGATACATTGGTACCTGGGTGGTTTGGAACCCGTGCTCTCGGCTTGCGTAACCATTGCACTGCCATTACACCACGGTCGCCTTGGTGGTTAAATAATCTTTTCAATTTGCTGGGGCGAGAAGAACCTAGTTCATTTCAACGCAGACAAGACTCAGGTTTGCGCGTTTTCGACGAAAAAATCCCCGTTTACTCCCCTTCCCTCTCTTTGTAACATCTCCCTCAGTGCTTCGGGACAGACAGATTCTTGGAATGTCCCTTCGCTGCGACCTGAATCACAGGAATCACATTGAGCGGGCCATTAAGACCACCTCCCGCAAACTTGGCATCCTGAACAGGGTGCGGCGGTTCTTCGCGCCAGAGCTTCGCCTGCTATTTTACAAGGCTCAGATTCGGTCTTGTGCGGATTAATGCTCGCACCTCTGGGACGGCTCTGTCAAGTATGTTCTTAGTGCCCTGGATTCATTGCAGCGCCGAGCTGTCCGAATCATAGGTGATGCAGAGGTCACGCGAACTTTGGAGCCCCTGCAACTACGCAGAGACATGGCGGCTCTGTGTGTCCTCTATCGCCTATACCACGGTGAATGTTTCGAGGAGCTCTTTAACCTTGTTCCTACCTCGTCTTTTCACTCCCGTAATACCCGCACAGGGTATTACATTTTATCATCCACATTTTATCAACCGAATCGGCAGTCAAACTAAAAAGTTCGGTGCATCTTTTCTTTGTAAATCAATCGACAAGTAGAATGCTTTGCCTGCCCATGTGTTCTCTCCATCCTATAGCCTTGGATCCTTCAGACTCGGTTTTCGCAGTCGTCTGGACTGTTGGACCTCTTCTTGCTTACCATCAGGCGGGTCGAGAGCAGATGTCGGGTCACAATAAAAAACCGTAGCGTGCCAGGCGGACGGGGCGCTCTGTATAATTTAACGACGACGTTTCTCTTTGCAGATTTTTTCCAGTACTATTTACCATAGCTGTTATTGCTGGGATGGGTGTATTTTTATATTTCGACACTCAAGATAATCGTGAGAGACTTATATCTCTCTTAGGTAAGAAGTATAACTTAAGGCGACCGTGGTACCAATGTATCTTTGACATATGTACTTTGGTTGTCCTGTATCTTATGGATGCGTTAAACAAGGCAGGCCCAGGAGTGTTGTCCAACCAAATCGGAGACTCAAGAAAGCTAGGGTGCCTAGTGCCCATAACCACAGAGCCTGTATGAAGAGAATTGTGAATGTGAAGGAAGCGAGGGAGTTGTGTCAGGGTCGTGGCAAGTGGTGCTTCATTGTCTCTGCCTATCCCTGTGGGAAAAAGACGTGACAATTTGATTTGATTTGATTGTATGTATGTAACTATGTAACGGATTCTTTCATATTAATTTTCACACACTTTCAGAGGTCTGAATAATTTGAAATTTTGTACACGTATTAAAAACAGATGACAGTACAATAATTTCTATTTTGTTTTGGCCGGCATAGTGACGGCGTCTGAGGCAACCGTAAACTGACTCTGTTCTCTTGTTAGTACACATTGTCACATAAGCGAGTTTTTTTAAACTATAGATTTTTTTCTATTGCAGGTGTATTTGTAATATTATTCTTAGGTTTTATATTCTCTGCCTACCCCGGCCGTGTTAATTGGCGGACCGTGATAGTAGGATTAGTGTTGCAATTCATATTTGGACTGATTTTTATAAGATGGGACGCTGGACGATACGCGTTGCAATGTTTTTCTGACAAGGTATTTTATTTAAGCTAATATCAATCAATCAATCAAACGTTACGTCTTAACGACCGCGCGACTTCAATGGGAATGCAAATGAAATTCATTCTTATTTGTCAAAAAGTTACGCGGTCGCAACAAGCTGTTAGTGTCAAATTGTTTTTGACACTAACAGCTTGAACTGTTAATGAAGTGTGTAAGTCTTAGTGTGTTGCGCGGTCGCAATTTTAATTTTAGAGCCCATTAATGGAGTTAAACTGTCATTCTCAATGTCATTGAGTTAAGAGGGTGTATTCCGTCCAAATCAGAGACATCCTCAAGAAAGCTGGGTTGAGCTTATTTTTTTATTGTGACTCGATATATGGCAGCCCCGCCTGATGTTAAGCCGAAGTGCGGTCAAATGGAGGTTTCTGTTACTACAATTCAATAACTGTAAGCAGCAGTCACATCCACTTTGCCGGCATAGTTGGAACCCCGAAACGTGACCAAGTTACTTCACGGTCTGTAAGACACAATAAATATACAGTATTTTCTTAGATTTTGTGCGAACATTGATTAATGAATTAAACAAATTTTATGCGGCTTACTATCGCGTTTATTTTGGTTTTGATTTTACATTTTTTTATTATTCTGAGCCACGTTTTGAGAGCTTTGCAGCAACCGTGCTCATGGAGAGACTGGATGTTGGTCGTCCTATTGGTTGATGCTGTTATTGTTTCTAAAACTACCCCGTTTGATGTTTTGATTTTGTTTTTCTGTTCCCGGTTTATTTCAATTTTTTGCAAAAATAACTGACGGTGTCATCTGGTTTGGCAGTTTGCTGGACTTGGGACTTAAGTTTGTGTATTATGGGCTCCCTGGTGTTAGATAATCGCCCCGTAATGCTTGTTTAATACAATAAATATGAATTTTTTAATTGTATATTTCAGGTGGCTACATTTTTAGGTTATGGCACAGAGGGTGCTGCATTTGTGTTTGGTGATTTTCTTGTTAATCATGAAAAAGTATTTGCATTTAGTGTAAGTTTATTCTGACCTTTTTTCTGACCTCGACGTTCCTGATGGTAAACAAGAGGATGTGAAAGAGTGCCGACTAAAGAAAAACGAATCATTTGCTTCAATTACCGTCACTATGCCAACCAAATTTTTTTAAATTTACATTTCTATACTAAGCTACTAAAGTGCTCGTATCATAGAAACAGGACAACCAATATACATATATCAAAGATACATTGGTACCGGTGGGTGGTTTTAAACCCGTGCTCTCGGTTTGCGTGACCATTGCATTGCCACTACACCACGGTCGCTTACTATTATTGTGGCTCGAATTATAAACCCGTTTAATGTTAAACTGGAGTGTGGTCCATGAATGGAGGCGACTGCTACTACATTTATTCAATCGCAAGTTGCATCCACTATGCTGGCCATGCTGATTATGAAACGCGACTTAGTCACTTGTAAGTGGTGGTACCACACCACCCCAGATCGGCAGACCACTGCCTACCACTCTTTGACAAAAAGACCCGGAGTAAATATCCCCCCAGGTCCATTTAAGGATTGTCTGGCACGCTATGAAACAAATCTTTGCTCTGACCAGGAATCAAACCTAGGACTTCACGTGTAACGGACTGGTCTGCTATCCAATGAGCCGCGCCTGTACTCCAAATTGCCATCAGGTCATTAAGCTACAGAGTTAGGCAGAGATAACAAAGCGTTACTTTCCACTATTCTTTTTTATTGTGACTCGACATATGACAGCACCCGCTTGATGTTAAGCTGGAGTGCGGTCCATAAATAGAGGTGACTGCTACTACATTTCCATAATTGTAAGTAGTAGTCACATCCACCATGCCGGCCTAGTTAAAACCGGCAACTTACAAGCTGATCCCGAAACGCGACTCTGCCTGTATTATTCATAATACAGACCGTGAAGTGATTTGGTCACCTTTCGGACCCGATTGTAAGATGCCGATTGCTACTAGGCCGGCATAGTGGATGCGATTGCTACTCACAGTTATTGAATTGTAGTAGTAGTGACATCCGTTCATGGACCACACTCCAGCTTAACATCAAGCGAAGTGCAGTCATATGTCGAGACAATAAAAAAAATGACATAATTTTTTTTATACTAACCTATTTATAAATTAATGTATTTATATTCTTTCAGTCATTACCAGTAATATTCTTCTTTAGTATGCTGGTAGAAGTATTATTCTTCTACGGTGCTCTGCAGTGGTTCTGCTTGAAACTAGGACACCTGTTACGATCTGCGACTTCCACTACTGTCTGTGAAAGTGTCATCTCCGTTGGAAATGTCTTCTTGGGAATGGTAAGTTAGGTGCTGGAATATTAAGTTATTGTAAATTCTGTTCGATTAAGTGATATTTTTAGCATTTCTTCTTTACACATTTCTTTTGAGTTAATAACATTTCAAGAAGTATAGTTTGATTCGATTTTGATTATGATTTGATGTTCATAAGTACCATGGACCAAATCTGTGCAACATCATTTAACAAAATATTCCCTTGCGCCTGGCAGGAGCATAAGCCACGCTTCTTTTACTTTCAATTAATAGACTAAACAAAAAATTAAAAAAAATATACCAATATTTTGGTAACAAAAAAATCTAAACAATGTTACCTGCAGATCATAAAACAAAAAAAAAATAGAAAAATACTTGCCTGCAATAGGCTAACGTCGAAGCAGCCGACAATGGGTGTACAATACGTGCGCAAGAGTAGTTCATACCATTGTATCCCTTAAGGTGGTGCAGCGAGCGTTTTGTCAATATTACCTCAAAATAGGATTTCGTCGAAGATCCCTGCCTTAACATAAAGTTACCTACGGAATACAAAAGTGTTGCACAGTTATTATCTGACTTTATCAAGTATCTATTTATTTAGGATTCTAGATTATTTCGCGATAAACTAGAAATCTAATAACCCCATTACAATTTCACAATTATTAACCTATAAAAAAAGTTATATTCTAAAATTCTTGCGGCTTACTACAGCTTTTATTGTGACTCGACATATGACAGCTCGCCGTTTGATGTTAAGCTGGAGTGCGGTCTATGATGTCACTGCTACTATGACCTATGACCTTGGATCCTTGTATAGTGCCCATAGCCGTTGAAACATAGCTTGTATGAAGAGAATTGTGGGTGTGAAAGAAGTGAGGAAGTTGTGTCAAGATCGTAGCAAGTGGCGCTTCACTTTCTCTGTCTATCCCTGTTCGTGACAATTTTAATAATTGAATATTTATTTTCAGTCTGAATCAGTACTCCTAATCAAACCTTACATAGAGTTACTAACACCGTCTGAAATTCATGTTATCATGGCTTCAGGTTTTGCTACAGTTTCAGGCAAGTATTAATTTTATTCAGACACGACGTTGTAAGAAACGAGAGGTCTAATAGCACCCGCGACTGATTTTGACGACGAGCGTGGCAGAATTGGTTAGTACACCAGTCCGTTACGCGGAAAGTCCTGGGTTTGATTCCTGTTCGGAGCAAATATTTCTTTAATAGCTTTTATTAGCGATGTTTAATAATTTCATTAAATATAACAAATATTTGTTAATTTAAAAAAGAGTGGGATATTTGCTACGGGTCTGGTTGTCAAAGAGTGGTAGGTGTGGTACCCAGTCTGCCGATCCGGGGTACTACCACCTCTTACGAACCGTAAAGTCGCGTTTTGGAATCAGCTTGTAAGTTGCCGGCTCCAAGTAGGCAGGCATAGTGGATGCGACTGCTACTTGCAGTAATAAAACCATAGTAGCAGTCGCTCCCATTCATGGACCGCATTCCAGCTTAACATCAAGCATTATTTCCAGCTTTTCTTTCTTTCAACAGGTACAATTCTGGCAGCGTATATAGGTTTTGGTGCAGAGCCAGCTCACTTGGTGACAGCCAGCGTGATGTCAGCCCCTGCAGCTATATGCTATGCCAAGCTACTAATGCCAGAAACAAAGAAGTCATTAACAGCAATCGATAATATAGCTGAAGTCGAAATGTATGTATTAAATAACTAGTGAATGTAAGTTAAACTAAAGTAATGGTTTTGGAGAGAGAGGATGAAATGACAGAATGTGAGATTTCACCTCATCTCTCATTCTCATTTTGACGACAGGCGTGGACGAATGGTTTAGCGATAGACGGAAAGAAAGTGGAACAAGTCAAACAATTTGTTTACTTGGGAAGTATGTTTACTAGGGATAGGAAGTGTGATGAACAGGGCCGTCTTTACCCGGGGGTTCAAGGGGTGCGGTGCACCCGGGCGCAGAGTCCTAGGGGACGCATGCCGACCGCCATAAACTTCAATAGGTACTGAGACCACGCGAGCGGAGCCTTGACTTTCGCACCCCGGCGCTGAACATGCTTAAGACGGCCCTGGTGATGAAGATATTGAGAGAAGAATGCAAAAGCGTAACGTAGTGAACGGTGCCATCCATAGATTAATGAACAGCCAAATATTGTCCCAAAAATCATGGATGGCTGTTCATAATGCGGTGCTTGTTCTTACATTAATGGATGGAAGTGAATGTTGGGTATGGGTAATGCGGTCGTTAAGGAGTCTATGTGGAGTAACGATAGCGGATAGAATAAGAAATAGCACATTGCGTGATAGATGTGGTTTGAAAGAAGATGTAGTAACTAGGATTGACAAAGGAATGCTTTGATGGTTTGGGCAAATGGAAAGGATGAGTGAAAGTAGATTAACAAATGGAATTTATAAATCTGATGTGGATGGATGCGTTAAACAAGGCAGGCCCATGAGGGTGTATTCCGATCAAATCGGAGACATCCTCAAGAAAGCTAGGTTGCCTAGTGCCTATAACCACAGATCCTATATAAAGAGATCCTATGTAGAGGAAGCAAGGAAGTTGTGTAAGGATCGTGGTAAGTGGCGCTCTATTGTCTCTGCCTATCCCCGTGGGAAAAAGGCGTGACAATTTAATTGATTGAAGCTATATTATTGTAAAGTTTCATTATCATCTATTCAGTAGTTTTTACGTGAAAGTGTAACAAACATCCATCCATACTCACAAACTTTCGCGTTTATAATATATTATACTAGCTGCGTAACCCGGCTTTGCCCAGGTCAATCATCAGTTTTTCTTTAATTTATTTAATCAGTTTTTTTTATTTTGTATCATGAAAAAGTAGTTATAGTGAAGAAACTATTATAGTTATATATATGCTATCGAGGACTTTTTTTGTAGATTATAATGTGTTCTTAAAAATTGCAGAACATTATTTTGTTCTATCGTCTATTCTATGAGTAATTTTTTTACACCTTAGGTTAAATTATTCGAGATTTCGTATGGAACCCTAAACTTTTTGAAAATCCAATATAGCCTATGTTACTCACCAAGAATGTAGCCTTCTAATGGTGAAAGAATATTTGAAATCAGCACAGTAGTTTTTGAGTTTATTCATTACAAACATACACACACACAAAAATACAAATCTTTCCTCTTTATAATATTAGTATAGAAGTAAGTAAGCATTTATCGTATTCATTTAAAATATCTCTTTGCAGTAAAGACCAATCAGCTCTATCAGCAGCAACTCGTGGCGCAACCAACGGGATAGGTCTCGTGTTAAACATCATAGCAAACTTGGTTGCGTTCGTGTCTGTCATAGCTTTCATCAACGGCGTTCTAGGATACAGTGGGCAACTGCTAGGATTTGAAAATTTCAATTTGGAATGGATTTTCGGAAAGGTTTTTATACCTTTTGCTTGGATCATGGGTAAATATCAACATCGAGTATACAGACCGTAAAGTGATTTGGTCGCGTTTCGGGATCAGCTTGTAAGTTGCCGGTTCCAACTAGGCCGGCATAGTGGATGTGATTGCTACTCACAGTTATTGAATTGTAGTAGCAGTGACATTCATTCATGGACCACACTTTGGCTTAACATCAAGCGGGGTGCTGTCATATGTCGAATGACAATAAATTAAAAAAATCATCATCAATTGTTATGCCTCAGGGCCAGATCCAGATCAAGCGGGCCGACCGCGTAACTTAATGACAATGAGCTTTGTTTTGACAGTTAAACTCCATTAATGAGCTTCAAATCAAATCAAAATGATCGCGCAACACACTTAACTGAGAATCGATGTTCTTTTTCATGAAGCACAGCAACTCTCTCGATTCCTTTACATTCATAATTCTTTTGATACTACGGTTATGGGTACTGCAGGCAGTGGCATAGCGTGGCGGGGACGGAGAGAGCCGGCACATTTAGGGGGCGGCAAAATTTTAAAAAACTAAAATTAAAATTTGTACTCGAAATTAGTATTTTTGTTGTACCTATGTTTTAAATTCCTAAATAAGGGGGCGGCAATTTTTTGTTCCGCCCCGGGCGGCTCACTCCCACGCTACGCCACTGACTGCAGGTCTTTTCTCATTTGAATAATCTTTTGAGTTATTATAATTATTTTAATTTTTTTACTAGCTACTAAAGTGCTTGTACCATAGAAACAGTACAACCAAAGTTCATATATCAAAGATACATTGGTACTGGTGAGTGGTTTCGAACCCGCGCCACTCGGCTTACGTAGCCATTGCACTGCCACTACACCACGGAGCACTATGTTGGAAAAGGAGGAGAGATCTCCTACAGTACGCGTGTTGCGTTCAGGGCTCAACTTAGCCGGTGACGTCTTCTCGTTGAAGCGCATATATATTAATTACTTTGTCAGTAAATCGTTTGCGAGATATTGGACGCGCAATGCAACGCCATCTAGCGGTAGCATGTAGCGGTCGCTACAGCCTTAATATCATTACACTCATCTCCGATTTATTAATCTCTTTCGTAAATCTCCTTTTAACGCATCAATAACCAATACGCTGCGAGGATCGTCTTGATTTGATTTCTGTTTCAGGTGTACCATGGAAAGAATGCGAGCTGGTTGGGTCATTAATAGGCCTTAAGACAGTCGTCAATGAATTCGTTGCTTATCAGAGAATGGGTGAGATGTTAGATAAAGGACTGTTGTCTGTAAGTATAATTCCAGGCAGATGAAAATAGTATTATTATACTTTTATATCGTGACTGGACGTCTAACATCCGCCTGATGTTAGACGATAGGCGTGGACGAAAGGTTAGCGATTGGTTTGCTTCGCGTAAAGTCCCGGGTTCGATTCCCGGTCGGAGCAAATATTTGTTTCATAGCTTTTATTTGTAATATTCAATAATATTGAATATTGCAAATATTTGTTAATAAAAAAAAGAGATGAATATTTGCTTCGGGTCTGGTTATCAAAGAGTGGTAGGCAGTGGTACCCAGTCTGCCGATCCGGGGTAGTACCACCACTTACAAGTATCGGGATCAGCTTGTAAGTTGCCGGTTCCATCTAGGCCGGCATAGTGGATGTGATTGCTACTCACAGTTATTGAATTGTATTAGCAGTGACATTAATTCATGGACCACACTTTGGCTTAACATCAAGCGGGGTGCTGTCATATATCGAGTCACTATAAAAAATAAGCGGGGTGCTGTCATATATCGAGTCACATTTAAAAAAAAGTCCCCCATACAAAATGAATGAAGTTCTTTAAGACTTTTTCATCCGTGTGACGTAGTGATTTTGTCCTGGTTCAAAACCAGTTTTTACGAGTAACCTGGTAAGAAAGTGTGCCTTATCATCTTCTAATAATTTCAGCCCCGTTCTGAGTTGATAGCAACATACGCCCTGTGTGGCTTCACGAATCCATCATCAGCTGGAATTATGATTGGTGCTCTATCGGCTATGGCGCCCAATCAGAGGGAAACGCTCTCTAAGGTAAGGGCTCTTGATTCTCTTGGACTTCTCCTGCCTTACCATCAGTCAAGTCGAGGTCTGATGTAGAGCCAGGAGAAATCCAAAAACCGAGTCAGTTCCCGGCTGCCGGCATAGTGACGGCGACTATGCCCGCCCAAGATGCATCTTTCTGCATCTTTTGAAGGATCCAAGGTCATAGGATAAAGAGAACACATGAGCTGGTTAAGCATTCCAGTTGTCGGTTGTTCTACAAAGAAATGACGCTCCGAACTTTTTAGTTCGACTGCCCATTCGGTCGACAAAATGCGGATGCTTCCTCCGACCTGTGCGGGTTATGAAATTACGGGTGTGAAAAGACGAGGTAGAAACAAGCTCCTCGGAACATTCTCCGTGGTATAGGCGATAGAGGACGCACATAGCCGCCATGTCTCTGCGTGGTTGCAGGGGTCCAGAGTACGCGTGACTTGACTGATGGTAAGCAAAGGAAAGTCCAAGGGTGCCGACGACTGAAAGTGAAAAAACGACGTTTACGATTGCCTTAGTCCTAGTAGAAAGACTCGGAAGCAGTGGTACCCAGTCTGCCGATCCGGGGTAGTACCACCACTTACAAGTATACAGACCGTGAAGTGATTTGGTCACGTTTCGGGATCAGCTTGTAAGTTGCCGGTTCCATTTAGGCCGGCATAGTGGATGTGATTGCTACTCACAGTTATTGAATTGTAGTAGCAGCGACATTCATTCATGGACCACACTTTGGCTTAACATCAAGCGGGGTGCTGTCATATGTCGAGTCACAATAAAAAAAAAATTAAAAAAATTTAGTTCGGCATAGCACATACAATTCAATAACTGTAAGTAGCAGTTATTGAATTGTAGTAGAAGTCACCTCTAGCTTAACATCAGTGTGGTAGTAAAAAAGAAAGAAAGGTCTTCCCGCCGTACACATGTCGCGTGCGGGGCCCACAACTGCCCTTAGCGGTTTTTTTTGCTGTTATCCTGATGGGATTTTCAGCATGGCTGAGAGAGGGGGGAAGGTAAGGGGCGGGCCGGCAAGCAGGCTGAGGACAGGCTCTGACTTGCGGACGTTGAGCATTTCGACAAAGTATTAGCATATGTACCAGCATAAACACGAGACTACTACGGCCAGTGGACGGCCCTGTGCGTGTGGCGGGGAGTGCCTCAATGAGTCGAGCTCTGCAGATCACGTCGATTGCGTGTTCTCGTCATGTCGGGGTCAAATATGAGGAAAAGGTAGGGAAGATCTTCCAGCTGCACGCATGTCGCGTGTGGGGCCATCAACTGGCCGTTATGCTCAGCGCTATTGGTGGGTAATCTCTTTTTGCAACGCCATCTAGTTGCAGCATGTGGCGACGTTCGCTACAGTAGGAACAAGGCCTTTAGCTTTTAAATTCTTTATTTGTTCATACATATATTATGCTTCCAGACTGCAGTGCGTGCTTTCTTCGCAGGCTGTGGTATATGCTTTATGACTGCTAGCATTGCTGGTAAGTACGTTTTGCTTATTATTATTGTGACACGACATATGACAGCACCCCGCCTGATGTTAAGATGGAATACGGTCCATAAATAGAGACAGCAGCTACTACAGTTAAATTAGTGCAGATCGCAGTTACATCTGCTATGCCAGCTTAGTTGGAAGCTGCAGGCCGACCGCGTAACTCAATGACAATGAGAATGGGCTTCGTTTTGACAGATGAACTCCATTAATGAGCTTCAAATTAAAATTCCGACCCTTCAACACACTGAGAATCAATGTTCATTTCCATTGACAATTCAAGATCATTGAAACTCTTTGTCTAAATGAATAAAAGTTATTTTTGACACTAATAGCGACCGCGTAACTTTTTAACAAATAGGAATGAATTTCATTGTGATTTCAATTGAAATTGCGCGTCAGCCCACTGATTCTAAAACGCGATGGTGTGGTCTAATAATCCCCTTTATGAAATTCCTATTGATTAAGATTAATAGACACCCGATACCTTTCAGTCTAATTTTGTCCCATTGAAGTGTCTAATGGGGGAAAATTTAAAATTTTTGCGTTTTCGTGGTTTTTATTCCCCATTGAATATACATTATCAAATAGGTATAAATCCTTTTTTTTTGTTTAACGTTTGTAATTACCCTTTAAGGTCTGTATATTTAAAAGTAGTGGTAGTACCATGGATTGGCGACTAGGTAAATGACTACAAACTGGGCCTCGATTCTCTTAATACATTATGGCGACGAAAAAGTAGTGAAATTGCGTCGCGGTCGCAAATGACCAATCAACGGAGTTTACCTATTCATTTGTTATTCGCCGATTGGTTACGAAGATGTCAAATATCAGTGCGACGCCAAATTTTTTTTTATTATACATTTCTATATTAAGCTACTAAAGTGCTTGTATCATAGAAACCAAAATACATAATATCAAAGATACATTGGTACCGGTAAGTGGTTTCGGCTTACTTAGCCACTACACCACGGTCGCGTTAATGTATTAAAAGAATCTAGGCCTTGTCTGCCTACCACTCATCTAATCTAAATCTTATACTCAAATCTATTTTTTTTATTATAGCTCTACTTATGCCAGAAGGGTCATTCGCCCGTTTGCGATGATAAAAGAAAATCACGCTTCAAGCCCCACAAGGATAGTCAGGGACAATGGATGAATAAGGGATGTCTTTCATCCTGCAATACTTAGTTATAAAGTAATATTTTATTATAAGATTGATTTATTTATGAACATAGTTTAGGTCGTAATTTTGACAGTGACTGAGGCAGACTGAGGCAACCGGAAAGTGCAGGGTAATGTTGGACAAATAAGAACGATAGTCATAATAATATAAAAATTTTGCTAAATACTCCTTAGTATATTCTTAGATTTTGCGAATGAATTAAACAAAATTTATGCGGCTTACTATCGTGTTTATTTTGGTTTTGATTTTACAATTTTTTATTATTCCGACGTTTTGAGAGCTTTGCAGCCATCGTGGTGTTGGTCGTCGTATTGGTTGATGCTGTTATTGTTTCCAAAACTACCCCGTTTGATATTTTGTTTTTCTGCTCCCGGTTTATTTCAAATTTTTGCAAAATTAACTGACGGTGTCATAATAAAAAAATGTAAAATCAAAACCAAAATAAACCTGATAGTAAGCCGCATAAAATTTGTTTAAATACACCTTCTTTATTTTTTGTATTATTTTGACAACCGTCGACGAGAACCGTTTTATTTCTTATATATTTGTCCAACCTAACCTGGCTGACTCGGTTTTTCAGTCGTCGTCACTCTTGGACCTCCCATTGCTTACCATCAGGCGAGTCGAGGTCAGATTTCTGATGAATAACAATAATATTTGCTTTTGACGTGACAACGTCTTATAATTCGATGAAGCCGGCTGCACGCACGACAAAACATGACTCATGCGGCGTCACCTCGCGCGTTCTATTTAGGCTTGAAGTGCAAGCGAGAGCGCAGAACGAGCGACAAAGAGGCACAATCAGCCTCCGCGTTCGGCAGCGTCCGACATCTGTCTCTCTCCTACTTGAGTGAGCAATGCGTACTATTAATATTACTAATATTAATATTTATTATTATAATATACAATAAAAAAATGACATAATTGTATTTATAAATGTAACTTGGTCAATTCAATTGTGATTTCCATTTACCTCCTTCTCTATATCCATACAAAATATCTATCAAACAAATAAAATTAAAATTTTCTTTTGAAAAATGCAACCATTCCATCGGTATTTTCTTATGACGTTGTCACGTCATAAGAACTATCGTCAGTAAACCGACTTTAAAGACAACCGATTTTTTTAATTTAAACTTACGATTTTGGCTTTATTGAGAAGAGATTCGGTTGAAGAGAGAGAATTGAGGATAGAAAGGTACTAAGAGAGCTGCTGTGTCAGGATCGTGGTAAATAGCGTTTCATTGATTGTGTTTATCCCTTTGTGGATTAAAGGGTGACAGCTTTATGAATTTATCATATTTCCTTAGTTAAATTAATTAAATAATGAAGAAATTAAAATAAGTTAATAAATTAATTTTACATTTTTTTATATTTATAAAATATTAAAACAAATTTTTAATAATACGTTTTTTATTTAAAAAAAAAACCTTTAATCCTTCTACGCAGAATACTGTGCATAACGATAACGACACGCTGCAGTCCGTCTATTATAGGGTTATCAACCGTCCTGTTATCCCAGGATAAGTCCTGATTTTTAGGTGTCCTGGATAGTTAAATCAGGATAGAATCTAGGTTTGTTTTGATAAAAAATGGCAGCCAGAAGTGCTTTTCCACGATTCGCTTAAAGATTTTTTTTATTATGACTCGACATATGACAGCACCCCGCTTGATGTTGAGTGTGGTTTTATTAAGTGTAGGTTTATTTTACATTTAGGTATATTACGAAGGGGCGCATTCTCGATGCTTGCCCTGTTTGCACTATGCACAGTATGCAAATTTAGTTTTGCATACTACGGTTAGTGCCAACAAGCTCCGGTTGTCAGACTATTATGTCCGTATGTCCCTTTGCCTTGAATTATGAACAAAATTGTCAATGTCAAATAAGCTCATAATGAAATCCAAATTATTAAACAATTTCTTAATTAAATCATCAAAATTCGATGTAATAATTAAGTTATGATAATACAAATTATCAGAGTAATATTAGTTTATTTATTCCTAAAATTAATTTCATATATAAAATTTTATTTAATAATGGATTCACATTTAACTATAATATCGGAAAACTCATTATTTACAGCTGATTGTGATGAAAAGAAGCAAATTCTAAATAAAAAACACGAACTTCTCAAAGCAAAATACAAATACTTAAAACGAATATTTCAAATCTACGAACCAAATAATAAAACCTTAGCAAACAATAAGAAGTTATCTATGAAATACAGAGATAGCGATTGGAGTAATGAACAGGAATCCACAAAATGTGATAAAAGAATAGATGCTATACTTAGTACAGGTACTTCTTTATTAAATGAAGACATTCATGTAAAACAACACAAAAGAAAAACATATCCATCCAATGAGAAAGTAGCTTCAGTTCCTTGTAAAGATAAAATAGCCAACAAAGAAAGAACTTGTAGAGATAGTAAACATAAAGTTTATGCAGAGACAGGCACCGACCCAAATTTTATAGATAACGATATATATTCAGTTAGAAGCTCCAAGAGAGAATTAAAATATGTATTAAATAATGATAATACTAGTAATAGAGAGGGTACAATAATATCAACACATACATCGATACATCAAGAGAGAAAATCTAGAAAATGCAGTAGAAGTCTAGTAGAAAACGAGTCAAGCATTTGCTCCAATCAGAAATCAGCTCTCATAAGTTATAATGATAAGGCACATAATGATGTTTCACATACCAAGATTATAAAAGTTAGAAATGATAAAGTAATAGCAAATGATTCTAGCACTCACATCAATCAAGCTATAAAAAGTAATGATAATAAATTAACCACTGGTATTCGATCTTCCAAAAGTATGAGAGTAAAAAATTATGACAGTATATCAAAAAATGAGTCAAGTGATTACAATAATCAGAGATCGTCTTTGAAAAATGAAAGTGCAAATGATATTCAATATTCGAAAAGTATTAAAAATAAAAGTCATGGCAAAGTTGATAAAAATGAATCAAGCATTTGCACCAATCAGAAATCCGTTTCAAATATCGAAAACGATCAATTGACTAATGATATTCAATCTTTGAAAAGTATAAAAGTTAAAAGTAATAGCAAAGTATTAAAAAATGAATCTAGCATTTGCACAAATCATAATTCAACTTCGAAAGGGGTTAATAATGCCCTATCCAATGATATACCAGTTTCTAATAATTATATGATTGATACTGTAAATTTATACGACAATAAAAATTCAATTGTAAATTCAGTATCTAAGACCACAACAAACCGATCCGATAAGACACAAGTTAATAAAAGAGATCATACAGTTTCCAAAGGTGAAATTGATAAATTGCCCAATCAAACTTTTAACCAGCCTATATCTATAAAAGTTGGTACAGATGATAGAGTTGGTAATAAAATATCAAATAATATAATAGGAAGAAAACCTTCCAAATTTCAACTGTTTCTACAGAGGTTATTCGGATTAAAAACAAGAAATAAAAATGAAAATGGGTATAGAAAGAAGAGAACGTGTAGATTGGTGATGAGACGTAGAACGAGGAGACGACACGAAGGTAACTTTAAAGCAGGAAATCTAATGAAATATTGTCAGTCAGCGCAAAGATGTTGTTTACAAGATAATACTGCTAGACAATGCCCTTTCAACGATTGTAAAATGAAATTTTATGGTAATTAAAAGTTTTTTTTTCTGAACGACAATTTTTATAGTGAATAAATAGATGATAAATAAAATTAAATAAATAGTTGGTGTCTTATGCCCAGTGCATATAAGGTTCAGACGATCTATGAGCGGAGGCAACTGCTGCCGCAGATTGCAGCTGATCCCAAGACAACTAAATCACTTCACGATCTTCAAAGTGGCGGTACTACCCAGGGTTGACCACCAACAGACCACATACAACTTTTATAATAAATAAATTTAAATACTTCTCTAGTCATTCTCTAGAATTCAGTTTCTCTCGAAACAACCATCAAACAACCTTAATTTAAGTAATATTGTAGTCTTAGTTTTGAATTTTAATTTATTACTTTTGTTTTTTTATATTAAATTTTGTGTATTATTACTAGTGTGTATTGTTAAACTTGTAATGTTTTTTTGTGTGTATACATTCTTGGGTCGCAAACCAGCATAATTCTTGGAGTGTTCATTTTTTGGTATGTTTAGTTTGCGACCTGTCGTATATACCGAATTAAATAAATAAATAAACGGTGTTTTTTTAATTAATTACAGGTATAATAAACTACAATGATCATTTAAATCTATGCCATTTTCCTCAAAAGAAGAACACGTGCTATTACTGCCATGAGGGATTCGAAAATGCATCCAACAAAGACCAACACGAAAGTCTGCATTTAGGTGTTAGTTTAAAAATAAATGAAAAAATAATAGAGAAAACCGTTCAAGCTGACAGAATTATAAGTAGCAAAAATCAGTATAACGATCCTTCAATTAATGAAGCTGGAAATAGAATTACTTATAGAGAAAGAGAAGGAAAAGAAGTTTTTACTCATACATTTGATACTAATGAACAAAATACGTTTTGGAATAAACAGAGATCAAATTTAGATAGTACATTTGACAGTAAAGACATTCCAATAATGAAATATAATAATAGTAAGAATAAACGAATTAATATTGTTAATAAAAATGGTGAATTAAAAATACATTCAAAGGAGGAAAGTATAATAGGAGATTCTACAAGTAGAAGATTTAATTATTCAAGAACTACTTTATTTAATATTAACAAAAAACATTCTAAAAGATCAGGTAATCAGAAAACCGGTGTTAAAGACAACAGTAATAAAATAACTAGCCAAACTGAACCAACAAAGAGTTTTAGAAATCTTAATTCTTCCGCAAGTAAAATATCTGAATCGCTTAAGTTTTATCTATCTAAACAAGATGTTACGTCAATTAAAGAAGAGAAACATCCAATGACAACGCATAAAAGAAAATCTAAATCGAATTCGGCCAGTCATAAATCAGTTATTGTTAATGATAGTAGTTCAACGACCAATCAGGGTGCGCCTAACGATTCTAGACACGAATTGTCTAAGAGGAATTTCTCTAAATTAAACGTAATGAATCTGTCGTACAAATGGATATCAGGGACTAAAATTATACATATTTAAAGTTGTAAATAAATGAAGACTTATACTATTTAAATATACTATTTATTATTATATTTAAAAAGGTTTTTATTTTGATTATTAGGCCGGAATAGTGACGGCTACAGATGCTACCGTAAAGTAAAACGATTACTTCAATCGTTGGCGCTGTTTGATCAACAGTCAAGAAGAAGTCAGTTGAGTGTATCAATAAAAAACCGGTTAGATCAGAGTTTCCCAAACTTTTCTAGGCCATGCCCCACCTTAACATTTCTAAATTTATTATGCCCCCCATACATAATTTTTAACCTGTCAAAATTGTTTTGTTTCCATATAAATGATTACAGCAACTTTTTCAGAATTTGTCTTTTTTGTTAAATTTGTCACCGATATCTAGCATTGCATTTAAATAACCCAAAGCGAAAGGATTAAAGTCATGTCCAGTCCATTTTTAAACTGCCCCCCTTAACTATCGAATTGCCCCCCTGTGGGGCGTGGGCCTCACGTTGGGAAACACTGGGTTAGATGTTAGAGATTGTAAAAAAAAACCTTGTTATACAGCGCCTTCCGGCATTTACATCAGGCTGTTCGTATAGCCGTTTTTTTGTTAAAAACTCAAATTTTATTACTGAATATTAAAATATATGATAACCACAGCATGTAAAATCAAAGACGGTAATGTGCGATTATAGGCCAGTCTGTGATTCTGGGTCCTAAGTCGAGATCCAGTAATCAAAAATATGCAAAAAATCGGAAATTTTCCGTAGAATTCGATACACTAAAATTAATGTCAGTTGTTTTAATTTCAGTGCATCGAATTCTACGGAAAATTTCCGCTTTTTGCTTATATTTGATTACTGGATCTCGGAAACTGAAAATTAACATGGGGCTCGAAATAGACAGACTGGCCTATTACCGTCCTTTTATTAGACCAATGTGTTTTTTTTAAACAGTACAAAACTAGTAACACCAAACTGCTGGAGGTAATTCAGACGTGTAAGAGGTATCCATTACACCGAAAAACTACATATATCAACGTGTGGATGTTGATGTGTGGATGTTGGAACTGATACAAATCTCATACTTTACAATATATCAGTGCATTACCATATACCGGGTATTATATCTACATTTATTGGAACGAAGTTCCTTATCGCGCGTTGCGAAAGGGGGCTGGACGGAAAAAATTAAGACCAAAAGTTGTAACGACACTTGCTTATAGTTGTAAGCCATGCGGCGTGCGCGTGTTTCTCTGTCTGTCTTTTTCTCTCTCTCTCATAGAACATTACATTATATTTGTTAATAATATTTAAAAAAATTACAAATCCTTCACTAATTAATCGAAAGGAACTTCGTTCCATCCGGGTGTCCCTTGACACCTCTTATGTTTTTTAACTTCAACAACTAACAAAGAAAATAAAACTAACGAGCGTAATCATTAATTATTTTTATTGTACCTTAAATTCAATTTTTTATTCAAATTTAGTTTTATACATTTCTTTACTAAGTATGTAACGATCGGCAGAAAAGAGCGCTTGACGACTGCGGTGGGAGCCAGACCACGGATCTGTACAGTCGTGCACATAATCGATAATATTTTAATATTTATACACATTATTAATACGAAAAGTAGGTAGATACTTGCAGCTTGTTAGCCAGCGCTCTTTTTTCTACCCGGACTTTTACTAATCATAAAAGCAGGACGACCAAAGTAATGACTGTTTGAGCCGAAATGACGCGCCCCTCCACTTTAAGCACACGTGCGAATATAAAATATGAATGCAACACACAGAAAATGCAATTGTAATTGGTCATTCAGTTGCTGGTTGGACACAAAAGGAGAAGCACGTTGATGAAGTATAGTAATATAGTTAGTAATATTTTTATTCACACATTTAAATAAAATAATAAAGTGGAGGGGCATTTATAGTTAGACAAGCTATAAATATATATGGTTTTAAACTCTGGGTTTGGAAGACAATTTATCTGCCTTTAGTCCACGGTCGCCCTATTTTTTGTTTTTAAATATTAATATTTTCGTCTGGCAATAGCTGATGATGAGGATTTAGCTGCACCATCTGCGACCCATTAAGGAGTACACCGTCAGGCAATAGCAGTTGCACGTTAATGTCTGATACTTCCTGAAAAACAGAGAATAGGTCTCAAACTAAAGTTTTTTATTGCGACTCGACAACGTCCCGGGTTCAATTCCCGGTCGGAGCAAATATTTGTTTCATAGCTTTCATTTGTAATATTTAATAATTATATTACAAATATTGCAAACATTTGTTGATAAAAAAGGTGGATATTTGCTTGGGGTCTGGTTAACAAAGAGTGGTAGGCAGTGGTACCCAGTCTGCCGATCCGGGGTAGTACCACCACTTACAAGTATACAAGCCGTGAAGTGATTTGGTCGCGTTTCGGGATCAGCTTGTAAGTTGTCGGTTCCAACGGTTCACAGTTATTGAATTGTAGAAGCAGTAGCATCAATTCGTGGACCACACTTCAGCTCAACATCAAGCGGGGTGCTCATATGTCGAGTCACAATAAAAAAAAACTGAACTCGACCCGCCTGATGGTAAGCAAGAGGAGGTCCAAGAGTGCCGACGACTAAAGAAAACCGAGTCAGCACTGTCCTTGTTGTCGTCACAGATCCAAGGATAAGAGAACACATGGGCTGGTAACGCATTTCATTTGTCGATTGTTCCACAAAGAAACGACGCACCGAACCTTTTATTTGGACGCTGATTTGGTCGATAAAATGCGGGTGCTCCCCCTGACCTGTGCAGGTATTACGGAAGTGAAAAGACGAGGTAGGAACAAAGTTAGGAACAAAGAGCACCTCGGAATATTCTCCGTGGTACAGGCGATAGAGGACGCACAGAGCCGCCATGTCTCTGCGAAGTTGCTCCGGAGTTAGCGTGTTTTTTTTCTTTTTTTTATTTTACAAGACCCGCCTGATGATAAGCAAGAGGAGATCCTTGAGTGACGACGACTGAAACAACCATGTTAGTTCACGGCTACGGCTGCCCCAGTCGCCGCCACTATGCCGGCCATAAGTGCTTCTTCACGCATCGCTTGAATGATCCAAGGTTATAGGAGGGAGATAACACATAGGCTGGCAAAGCATTCCACTTGTCGATGGGCTTGTTCTTCAAAGAATACTTCATACCATAGAGCATGAATAAATATCCCATTACTATAGAGTATGGATGTCCCACTGCCATAGAGTATGAATGTCCCACTACCATAGAGTATGAATAAATATATAATTACTATAGACAATTAATGTCCCATTGCTGTAGAGTATGGATGTCCCACTACCATAGAGTATGAATAAATATATAATTACTATAGACAATTAATGTCCCATTGCTGTAGAGTATGGATGTCCCACTACCATAGAGTATGAATAAATATATAATTACTATAGACAATTAATGTCCCATTGCTGTAGAGTATGGATGTCCCACTACCATAGAGTATGAATAAATATATAATTACTATAGACAATTAATGTCCCATTGCTGTAGAGTATGGATGTCCCACTACCATAGAGTATGAATAAATATATAATTACTATAGACAATTAATGTCCCATTGCTGTAGAGTATGGATGTCCCACTACCATAGAGTATGAATAAATATATAATTACTATAGACAATTAATGTCCCATTGCTGAAGAGTATGGATGTCCCACTACCATAGACTATGAATAAATATATAATTACTATAGATAATTAATGTCCCATTGCTGTAGAGTATGGATGTCTCACTACCATAGAGTATGAATAAATATCCCATTGCTGTAGAGTATGTCCTATTACTATAGCCTGAATAAAGAATAGAATAGCCATGTAGAAAATAAACTATCGTACTAACCTCACCGGTGAAATTCAGTGTTATAGGGTATCCAGTTCCACTTCTTTGTAATATATTCGGCCGGTGCAATTGTGGGAAGGAACGCTCATTTTGCGTTGTCACATCTATGAGGAAGAGGAAAGGACATCATTCATTTTGTATGGGGACTTGGGCTTAATTGTATTAACAGTTGCATATACATTTTAATATAGTTTAATGTACGAAGATATCCTTTATTTTGCATAGTTTAGAGTTTTAGAGACTAAATAAAACATGTAATGACAGGTTTTTACACTTAAAATTACATATCTGTAGCCGGTATAATATTCCTATATCCTTATCTGAAATTGTATATCCATAACAACCCCAATACAGACCGTAAAATGACTCAGTCGCTTGAAAGTTGCCGGTTTTGACAGCATACCTTTCTTCATACCTTTACTTTCATTTATATTTCTTTTATTAAAATATTCATTTAAATTCATACCTATATTTTCATTTATATTTCTTTTAATAAATAATTAATTTGAATTCATACCTGTACTTTCATTTATACTTCTTTTATTAAAATAATTCATTGGAATTCATACCTATACTTTCATTTTTACTTCTATTATTAAAATAATTAATTATATCTTGTTTCCACTCTGTGTCTTCGGACTTCATTTTCATTATAGTTTTAAATTGATCCTCGTTGTCTGGTATCGTTCGTGGTTCACCCTGAAATTTTTTTTATTTAGTTTTTTGTGTAAAGGTAAAGGAATCAAAGTCCTCGTGTTCTCCGCTGATCTCGGAAGCGTGACGGCAACTGAGGCAACCATTATATAAAAAAGGTTGGTCAGTCGACGGCGTTCTTGGTTTGAGATCAGATTTATCATATGCAACGTACATTGGCACATTGAATGGATAAGAGAAGTTTCACTAAATAGATAAATGTCGTGAAGTAATTTAAAGTCAAAGTCTTTTTCCCCAAAATCCTTTACCAGTATAGTACTCGTACATAGAACCTCGCACGATAAATCAGGGTTCAAAGGCAACCGTGGTTTAGTGCCAGTGCAATGGTTACACAAACGGAGAGCACGGGTTCGAGACCACCCACCGGTACCAATGTATCTTTGATATATGCACTTTGGTTGTTCTGTAGTCTTTAGTAAATTAGTATAAAAATGTAAATGAAAAAATTGGCGTTGAAAACGATACCAATGAAGAGCCTCTTCTGTAAATATTTTGAAACCTAAGTCGCAAACTTTTAACGCAAACTTCGGCGTCCTTGGACTTCCCCTTTCATTCCATCAGGCAAACCGTGGACAGATATCGCGTCTATGCAAAGTATTATCAGTGCCTACCTGTCTATTACACATTTTTGTTTACTTGGCGAAAGTAATAAACAAAGGACATAATTTATTTTGGGCTTACAAAAGTAGTACATCTATAAATGATAGTTTCAAACAAATTTTATGCGGCTTACTATCGCGTTTATTTTGGTTTTGATTTTACAATTTTTTATATAATTCACAAACTCAAGTCCCAAGTCCAGCAAACTGCCAAACCAGATGACAACGTCAGTTATTTTTGCAAAAATTTGAAATAAACCGGGAACAGAAAAACAAAATATCAAACCGGGTAGTTTTGGAAACAATAACAGCATCAACCAATAGGACGACCAGCACCTCAGTCTCTCCGTGACCACAATGGCTGCAAAGCTCTCGAAACGTCGGAATAATAAAAAATTGTAAAATCAAAACCAAAATAAACGCGATAGTAAGCCGCATAAAATTTGTTTAATTCATTAATCAATGTTCGCGCAAAATCTAAGAAAATACAATGATAGTTTCGATACTTGTATTGATAAAACTAATAACAATTTTGCTTTTCATTGATGTGCAATTGAGTTAATTGAAAAACAAGATACCTATAGTAGGGGAACGAGTTAAAGGAACGTGCGATGAATGCAGTTGTGACGTCATGTTCACGTGTCTATTATGAATAGTGAAGTAACATGCAAAATGTCGATAACAATATACACATACTTTACTTAAAATGCAAATAGATTTAGTTTTTAAAAATTATAAATGTGTATTAAATTGAAGTATAAACATTAGACAGCAACAATTTTTAATGAATTATATATTAATTTAATTTTGAGAATAGTGACTGCATGTTTTTTTTTCTTTTTCACACATTTTAATCACGTTTCTAATAATGGTTCTAGCCTGAATACGGATGACGACTCTCTTTTATTCCAATAACTCACAAAATTTTCAATAATCAAACAAAGAAAATATGGACACGTTTTTATCGATATTAAATGACATCGCCGAGCTATGAGCGTCACTAAAAGCGGCCACTAAGATACGGGTGGTGGTCGTCTCACGCCCCACCGCACCTCAGCCCCCGAATTCATTTAGCTCGTTCCCCAACTATACCTTGTATCTTGTGTTAAGTGAGTTGTGCTACCACTCTTAACCATATAATGAAGGATTAACGATGGAAAAACAATTACTACTGACGCGAATCAATACAAATATATAAAAATATCAATGAAATACTGTGATATTTTTTCTTATTATTATTGGGCACAACATTTGTGATTTGTGAATTTACCGTTGCCATATAAATGGATATAGGTATGTGATTTTATTAACTTTTATGAATTTGTTACA